>OX371225.1:54743959-57423404 GCA_947310385.1 Nephrotoma appendiculata | reverse complement strand
GAAATCGTCCGATGGCCCAACTAGCGGCGTACATCGTAATGTGAATGTTTAATGATCTTGCTTGATTTTTTTTTTAATTTGTAAAAGCAAAGGAGTTGAGACAGACGTCAATAATTATAAGTTCACAGCGGAAGTAACAGCATCCATATAGTCGAGGCAATGAAGCAAAAAAGTTCGAAATTTTTGAGAGCCAGGCGGATCGGAATGCTGTTTTTGCATTCGCTTTCAAAAATTATTTGTAAAAACCGCCCCTATTTTTTTTTTAACAAACCTGAAATTACATTGCTGCAGCCAAAAATGATCTAGAGGGGGTTTTTGGGTCGCTGAATCCAAACTTGGCATCGGCGAAAACCCCCCAAACACCTGGTGTACCGGAACCAGGGCCCGAACGTCGTCTCCGAGGGTTTTCCTCACACGATCGAGAAAAGAGAACCGAAAATCGGTGTGAGGTGTTTTTTGGGGCGTTGAATCCGAATTGCCCTTCGAAAACCACCCCCCGAACACTTGGTGCACCGGAACCTGGCCCTGAACGGCATCTCCGTTGGACTCTCCCAAAATTCACGCGGGGAAAATATGGCGTCGGCGAACACCCCCGGATACCTGGTGCGCCGAAACCTGGACGCGGACGTCATCCCCGAGAATTTTCCCAATATCAACAAAAACAACCCGAAAATCATTGTTGGGGCCCTTTTGGGCCGCTGAATCCAAATTTCACGTCGAAAACGAACCCCTGAACACCTGGTGTATTGGCACCTTTATCTTGACATCGATGTCATTCCCATGAATGTCAACCAAACATGATGTTTTAGAGACGGACATCGATACTGCAATATCTGTATGGAATTGTTGATTCTATTTAAATTGTGTGAGGAGGGAAGAAATCGAATGAATAGAAACTCAATATTTATGTAATTGTCGTTTAAAATTTTTGAAAAAATTTAAAAAAAAATTTTGCCGAAAGCGACCTGGAGCGCTGACAATATTTTGCAGGCCATGTCGCGCACATTATGGCATGAGCAATTGAAATAATTTTTGGCTCGTGGCCTTCAATTGTTTTTCTACTGATTGACAAACAGCTTTTGTAAGAAAAATTTAAGTTTCTCTGGAATTATTTTAGCTTTTTCTAACATGCAATCACTTGCAGGATACGAATCCCGATTCGATTGATATCCGAAAATGTCCTCTTCAAGAGCTTTCACTACCTTATCAAGAAGTTCAAAATCTGTACTCTTGTCATCTTTGCATTCTTTATGTTCTTGCTGCAGAATATTAAACGCCTGATTTTTTAAGCAGCAGTATGTTCCTGACCCTTGTTTACTTTCATGAACAAGATCTTCTTGATAGTGATTTTTATTCTGCTCCAAATAGTGTTCTCCCTGGTACGAACATATCTTTTTCTTGCAAAAGCTTACGGAAATTATCAGTTTTGAACTTCTTCTCTGGATTGTCATCAATGTGATTGAATATTTCCTTCATAAACTGTCGAGTTTTTTAGAATAGTCCACTTCATATGCCGGTGGCTTACCTCACTTAGTAGAACAAGTTCTGTGGTATTTTATGACTTCAGCATTGTCCAGGTTCAAGAGCTTATTTGCAATTTGATCGCGCATAGATAATTCCAAAGTTGAATTTTTTTGTAAATACTCGACGATGTTTTGTCTTGCAGATTTGCTAGTACACTTTGAGCTTGGAGTTCTACGATAAATTTTTTTGGCACATATTACACATTTTTCCGAAAAGTTGAAGTTATCCTGATTCGCAACAGGTTGAACATCATCAGAATTGTTGTCTACTCTTGCGACGATCCTCAATAATATTATGGAGATTATCGTGCAGTATTTTACGTGAAGCCTTGACTATGTTTGCGATTCCTGTAGCCTTCATTGTGACGATCGAATTGTATGAGGAATGATTCTCCCAATTATCCACGTATGTGCAAATAACGCACGTCTCCTGGTTATCCATGATCCTAGAAATTAAATTTTAAAAAATTTAGAGATTCAAAAAAAATCGTAAAAAATAAAGAAAGAAAATTAATGACGTTAGGAAAAACCCCACCAAAATAAATTGACTTTAGCGCGAGAAAAAAAATTATTAAAAATCATAAGTCCCCAATATTCGTGTATATAAGGAGTGCTCATCAGCTGACCTCACAAGGACAAAAAAACCGCATCTGCAGTTTGGCGCCATGCATTAGCTGCATGGATCCCAGTGCCAGCTACGGGAAAGCCCACGCGCCACTGCTACAACGTACTTAATACTTGCGTCTGGATACTGTCGCGCCCCTTAATCTACTGCATACAGGTTATTGAATTTTATTATAATGTTCTAAAAATTTAACTTACGGATTTACTGGTTCTGTCGCCATTATTTGCTAAAACACAATGGATATTGTGCTTTTATATATGTTTGTAATAGTAAAGCCAAATACTCTAGTTCCCGAATACTGGATATTTTCCATTTATACTTCTCCTTATTGAGGGACTTTACAGGTATTTATTCTGGAACCATCAGAAGTTATAAAGTTTAAATTACGTCCAATAAAGTAACGCAAATTAAGAGTTAATTATCCAACTTATGACGAACTCGCCCAATTCAGCACCCTACTCAGTAAATCATGTTCTTCACAAAAATGATGGACTTGTGAATATTCTGTACCCTGATTATGGTTATGTTTCTATGTTGAGGCGCACGCTCATAAATTGTCTCTGTAATCAACAGATATGAAATGCTGGAAATTTTCCTTTGCTGATATATATATGTATATATTAATAAGCGTTCACAGATATGCACGAAAAATATCACTCACATAACTATTCCTAATAAATATATCTCGCGACAACATAAATATTAAGAAAATAAACACGTGTTTCTCCTGACTATGGAACTTTGGTACTGTATGTCGGTAACGGTTTTCTACTGTTTTCTACGCAAAAGCGTTTCGAGCGTTGGGAGAAAAGTCAAAGGTCGCTCGGCAAATTTCGGAAATCTAGGCGGAGATTATTCTCGTAATTCTGCTCGCTCTATTCAAACCCGGCATTTAGAATTTTACAGGACTGGATCAACTTTTTCGAGGGCCCCAGGCGAGAGTTACACGTCAATGAATGAGTGAAATTATGAGACGATTTTCGGTTAGTATTTTGCGATCGTGTGAGAAAAACCCTCGTAGACAACGTGCATGCCCAGGTTTCGGTGCACTAGGAGTTCGGAGGATCGTATTCGACGTGAAATTTGAATTAAGCACCCCAAAAAACGCCTCTACAATGATTTTGGGATTGTTTTTGCCGATATTGTCAGGAAAATTCTCGGAGATGACGCCCGCGTCCAGGTTCGGGCACACCAGGTGCCGTCTCAAACAATACATTCTTTTAATGCATTTTTGGTTGCAGCAATGCAATTTCCGGTTTGTTCAAAAAAAAAATAAGGGCGGTTTTTACAAATAATTTTTGAAAGCGAATGCAAAAAAACGCATTCCAATCCGTCTTGCTCTCAAAAATGACTATGAATTTAAAATATTCTAAATTAAATTTGCAACAATATCGGCATCAAGTTTTTGATTAAATGTCTGTATCCTTTCTACAGCCCAGTCAGATTAACTGACCTCATACTTAAGATTTAGCCATTAATTTTGAGGTGCCAATGATTTTTGCCCGAAAAACAGATCCATCAGAAGTGGCAGGTTCCGTATGAGCTTTCTCGTTTGCAAATATTATGAAAACTAAATTATTTACGAGAATAACGATTACGAACTAAATGATTTTAAATCAAATTTACAGAAGATGTTTGCCAAAATATTGTTTTTCAACAAAAGTCTATCCAAGATGAAATATTACATTATGCTTTTTCCACAAAGTGAGAGATCACTGTGATTTTATGGCCGGAATCGGCCACCGGAAGTGATTGCTTCCATTAGAACGTTTTCGTTTTTGGCAAATATTTAGAAAAGTATATCATTCACGTGAAAAATGATTATGAACTAGAAGATTCTAGTTTTCAAATTTTTTAGCGGAAATTACAATTTTTGACAAAAAATCGTTTTTAACAAAAATTCGGCCCCTGTACCGCCCAGATGGACTGATTGATCGGAATGGAACTTCATGTCTAAGCTTTTTTTACAAATTGTGAGATCCTAGTGGATTTTGGGCGAAATCGGTCCATCAGAAGTGACAGTTTCCTTAGGAAATTTTTCGTTTTTCTGCGCATGTACATATTTTGAAAAGTATGTCGACGAAGAAAACGGTTATGAACTAACAAATTTTAAATTAATTTTACCACAATACCGGTCCACCTCAGTTTTCCAACATTGAAATGAAAATTTATGAAAATTTATACTTAAGGTTTGCTCATAAGTTAGGAGATGAAATTTGCTTGAGACCGGTCCACTGGAAGTGTCAGATTCCATAAGCTCCTTTTTCGTGTTTTGCAAATATTTTGAAAACTACATAGCATGTACGAATAAACGATTAAAAATAATTGTAAATTAAATTTCAAACAGAATTAGTTCAGATTATATTTACATTTTACCGGAAATGACGAGTTTTGATAAAAAAAAACTGTCTTTCACCAAAATTTGGCATCTCTACAAGCCGGCAGGCATACTAAAGCTTTTCCCATACATTGGGAGATCCATGCGAAATTTGATAGACAAATGTGTACCAGAAGTGGCAGCTTCTGTTGGTTGTTCTTAACATGAATAAAAATCATTCTCATATTATCTAGTTGTATAATATTTTAAAATATAATTTTGAACGATTATCGATTATCATTAAAATACGATTAAAACAATAATTTCAGATAATACAAAACAATATCAAACATTTAAAATTGCGTAAAACTTTTATAGGCCATGTAATCTGCAAAATCATAAAAATTGTAATTATTAAAAATTCATTACGCTACCCGTACCCACGTTTGAATCTCAACCTTTCAGTAATTAAAATTTATTTATTTTTTAAATATTATGGTAATTATTTTTAATTGTAAAAAAATTCAATCAAGCGCGGTTTATAGGTCTAGGTATATGTTTTATGTTATCACGTTGCTGATCATACTATATTCCGTTCCACAGATAAAAACAAAACTATAAAATTTAACTATCACTTTAATATTTTTATGTTGGTCGGAATTAGTTACAATAACTACAAACAATTTTATTTTAAAAGCATATTTTATATATTTTATATTTTAACCAATCGTTTTTTACTACTTGTTTTGTGAAAATAACCAACCGCCAAATAAAATATTAATATTTTTATAGAAATTCCCTAATTATTACAAAATTGTATTAAACATAAATATTTATTGTTTACTAACCCAACAATTTTTCTAACAGGTTTGGTCATACTAAAAATAAAAAATTAAATTAAAATAAAAAAATACATTATTAAATTGCATTAAACAACTATAAATATAAAAATACAGAACGACAAACGAACAAACAAAAAATAAATAAATAAAATAAAAACAAAAATATTAAATCAAAATTAAAACCGAAACAACAACAATAAAAATTATTTACATATATTTTTTATTATAAAAATTAAATTACAAAATTTAATTTATAAAATAAAAAATATAATAATATTTTTTTATCATACACATTAATTAATAATATAAATAAAAATGAGTATTAAAAATTATATAAAGTTTTTTTTTTTTATTAATTTCATTTATGAATGGATTTGTTTAAATAAAAATCTACAATTTACGAGAACAGCAAAACGTAAAAATGTTATAAATTTTTATTATTGGTATAAAATTAAATAAATAAAATATATTTTTTTTAAATACATTTTTTTTTCACTTCCCGTACCAAAATTTCGTATCCTATATATTTTGTTGTTAATTAAAATACAACAAAATGTCATTCTAAATAAAATTTATGTGTTTAAATAATTTTATTTATATTTATACGTCATTTTAACTCTTATTAAATATATATTATATATATTTTACATTTTTTTTTTCTTAATAAATTATTTATTGTTATGATTAAGTGGAATCAGTTTAAATAATTAAAAATGTTAAAGCTCATGTAAAGGCCTAACATTGAATGTTTCAGCTATTACGTCTAATAATTTAAAAAAAAAACGGTTTAAAAAAAATACTAAGCAACCATATAAACGCAACGAATGGTATTTCATTTAAAGTGGTAAAATTCTCTCATTTCAAATCATAGGGGTATGAGTACCACTAGGGGTAAAAGTAAAATTTATAAAATATTTTTTAGCCATCTTTTAGGGGAAAATCGATATTTTTCGTACAATATCGTTACGGATGCCAGGCGTTTGTTACTGATTAGTACTGTGTATCATGAAATACGAAGGGGTATGGTATGCTCGATAATGAAAAAAATTGTCCAATACCATTTTACCGTTAAACTTTCGTATATTTGCATTTTCATACAAAATATCTGCATTAAAATATTTTGAAATAATTAAGATTTCCGGTCGGATTTCATGATTTCACCCCCAGGATTTTGAACCAAAACACTCAACGTTTAAGTTACCAAACTTTATTTCCGAACGCCTTTATTTTCGGGATCGGTACAAAAGCCCGAATTTTCTAAATCCCGACTTTTTAAAAATCCCACTTTTCGAAATCTTGGTCATTTTTTCATTGATCTTGATCGAATTGTGGGATATGATTTGGATTTTAACACGAATTTTTCAAGAACTTTTAGAATTTGGCCATGTTCAATGGAACTTGGCCATTTCTTAACAATAATTGCCAAATTTGGTATGCAAAATTTTATTTGGATTCCAACTTGAAATATGATCGAAGTTCTGGAATTCGGTCATGCTGAATGTACCTGGCCCACTTCTAAAAAAAATATGACTAAGTTTGGTATGTACCACTGAACGGAGATCTTAACGTGGATTTAACGTGAAGTTTTGGAATTAGACCATTCTAAGTGGAACTTGTCCAATTTGTAACCAATCATGGTCAAATTTAGGTTATAGAACTGGATTGGAATTCGTATACATACATCAATTTTGATTGAATTTTTGGCTATGTTAACCATTTTGAATGGAACTTCGACATTTCTTAACTACTTATGTAGAATTCTAATCCAGTTTGAATCGGTACCAACAACTATAACTACATTTTACCGAGAAAAAGATTATCGAAAACCCGATTTTTGATTTTTTTTGTGAATTCGGCCGCCCGCAGGTCTGCAGGCTCCCGAATTCGTAAAAAAATTTAAAAGCGGACTTTTGATAATTGGGATTTTGAAAGAGGGATTTTGAAAGCCGTGCTTTTGAAAAGCGGGCAAACGGCCCAACCCTTTAACTTCCTCACAATTTCACTAATTTCACTCTTTATAACTTGTTCGGTAAATCGCACTTTTAGTGTTCCCTTCAATTTTTTCTTTTCGCACTGTTTACTTTTTACTACTTAATTTACACTGTTTACTGGTTAAATTATAATCGTGTCTTCGTCCCAAATTATTGGGAGTTATATACTTGTGCATCGCTGTTCGGGCACGTCATCAATTTCCCGGTCTTTATGATAATGTCGTATCGCTTTAGTCTATCGTTCAGTACGACTTTCCGTCCACCTCCAAAGCGTTCTTGCGTCCGACACATATCGTCGCTAATCCTCTTAACAAATTTATATGAACTTATCGAGTATCTTACGGTCTCCTTTTGCGCTTCCTAAAAATCTTTAGCCATATTAAATCACCTCGTCGAAAGTTGTTTTAACTGTCGTTGCGCCTCTGATTTATCTCTGGCACTCGTGATGTTGTTTTCTACTGCGGCTTGTTTTTTGTAGATTCGTCGTCGTTGATGAGCTACGTTATTTTTGCAGCCTCTTGCTACTTGACAAGTTGCTCGTTCGTCGTCTTTGCGGACATTTTCCGCTAATGGCTCATCATGTCCTTAAAGCTCGGCTGCCTCGTAACATTCCAGCACACCTCCTCAACTCCAAAGCGTGCCAAATTTGCACGACTCTTCGTTGCGGCGATCTCTCTCACATACACTCTCTTTCAGCTGTTTTGTCACTTTTCGGTTTTGAACTAAGCATTTGCCTCTGGTCTTCTTTGGTTTTTGCACTGTGTGGTTTTCCGTTCCTTTCGTCAGTTTCCGCACATTCTTTCTCGAAAATCAGGCTACCTCGCAAGGCTAACTGAAGCATCTTCTTTGTATTTTGATGTAACATGCCTATACACTTGACTGTTGTAATTTTCTGAAACTCCAATAGATTTGCGTTAGTTGCCTCAACTCTTCTCTTACTATTTTCTTTATCTCCGTAATATCCTCTCAATCCAACTTGCCCAACTTTACCGAAACAGTTGCTAAACTTGTTCTAACTGCCTCTTATTCTAAAGCCAACGTCAATAATTCACCCATGGTTTACCTCTAGTATTGGTTTTCAAATGAAGTTCGAGATAGCCGTCCGTGGTAACACCAAGTGCATTGTCGTAAGCATTAGTAGTTGTATCTTACATAGTTTTTTGAACTGTGACTGCACATGTCTTAAGTTCTACTCTATCAAGTGCCGCTCATAACTCCCTTCCGTTGCAGATTCAGTTGAGCTACGAGTGCGTTGGGCTGCTACCCTGCACCCCAATCATTGTGCTTGACATGCGTTTGAAACTGGATTTTAAAATTCTCAATTGGGATCTCGTTGCATGTCGGAGGAATTCTTTTGCTTTCGGCAACTGGTTCTGTTCTGGTCGGCTTCCACTTGTTTAATTTTATTTTCAAGTTCCTACCTGATTTGTCCCTTAAAATCCTCGATTTCTCCTCTTAGCCTTTAAGTTGGAGATCTTGAAATTGGTGAATTTTAATGAGCTTTTAATGGGAGGGAAAATTTACGAAGAGCAGAGACACGGGACTGGAAGCAGTCATTGAAAGTTTTAAAAACCATAATCTTCCCTACGAGACCGTATTTCAGGACGGGCAAACTGTCATTGCGTCGATGTACTGCGATGATGATACACAAACCCTGACAAAAATTAGATAGGAGATACGAGGCAACTATTTTATCGGGTATATTTGCAGGTACAGCAGTGGCTCGGAAATGAACTGTCACCAGAAAAATGGGGATCGAAACGTGTAAGAGGTATACTCATACCGGTCCAAATCACTAAAGAGCCAGCGGTTCCGGAACTCTTAAAGATGATATTTTGTCAATGTAAGAAAGAATGTAAGGAAACATGTTCATGCAAGAAAGCAGAGCTACCATGCTCATCTATTTGTGGTTCATGTGAGTCCCGCCAGTGTTCGAATTATAAAGACAACCAAGATACGTTATCCGAAGAGGTAGAACTATAGGAAACTCTAGAACCAGAAGGAGTTGTGGGCGGAAATGACGTTGATGATCAAGAACTATTATTGGAGTCTTGTGACGGGGACCGGTGATTAACAGATTTATTTCATAATTTCAATGTATTTTTATATATTTTCTATAATAAATGAAACTTAAAGAAACTTTATAACTCATTCCAAAAACCTCGATCCGGACGGTTGCAAACAAATTTGCAAAAATTTGCCGAGAATCTGCAAGAAATTGTTGTTGAGTATTATGGGTAAATATTCTTCACTCTTTAGAGATTATAGTTTTCGTTAGGAAAACCTCATTGGACAATAGTTTATCATATGGACAAAACTGATTTTCGCTAGTTTTTCGCCAATTGGTGTGGTCCATCCTGCTGTGATTAATCTTATGGTCTGCTTTCCTAATAGGTATAACTTGAGCCCTCATCTCTGAGAAAAACAAGATGCTCGGGAACATAAAAAATTTTGAAAATTACATGGTTTACGGCGTTTCCCATTTATGGCCCCGATGATTTTACCAGTCGATGGATTGTAGTGGCGCCATCTACAATTGGTTTCTACAGTCCAAAACAATGAAAATAATGTATTTGCAACACCCCTCATCACAAATTTTGTAAAAAACTTGCATATTTCATGAGTCTCAAAATTTTGGATTTTTCAACCCGACTCTTTGCAAAAAATATTAATGTTGCGACAAAAATCATTAACACCATTTTTGTAGAAAATTGACTGATCTTCAATACTTATCTGAAATAAAAATCTCTAACTGTTATATTTTGGGAGAAATTCGCCGAATTTATTTGTCGAGTCTTTTGGGGCTATTTTCTCCCCCTACAATAGAAGGTTTCCTTGGAAACTCGGTCTCATTTTTATAGAGGTACCAAATGCCACTTATCACGAGAAAATGAAAATCGCAACTAATAACTTACAATTTGGCCTTTTTTCCTCCTTCATTTACTGGACTATAGTGACGTAACTTTATGTCGACAACTTCTCTTTTACTATTGTTTTTAATACAATAACACAAATAACTACTCAATTTATTCGTTGAAAATTGAGCTTTTAATGTGCTCCTGAGAAGAGAAAATTAAAATACACAAAGCTAATTACGCTGAAAATGCACATACCCCTACTTCGATCGATCAAGAGAGACTGACAACCGTCGGCATAGCGTTACGTCATCCAAAAATACACCAAAAATAAAATTTTAAAAATCTAGTAGGTTTTGAAACAAAATCCTAGTGTTCACTCATGACAAGCCGTGTGTTCACTGATGGTTTTTTGACATAAAAAATCGGTATATTTTTGACATATTTTACCCCGGCTAACTTCGCTTCAGTAAAATATCCCATTTTTTTTATTACACGAGTGAACGCGTTTATTTTTGATTCAGCTGTCAAAAAAACCGCGAAAAAATCCAAAACAAAGTGAAGTTAGAAATATACCGATTTATAGGATGGGCTCGGTTTGTAGCTCAAAAACCCCGGATATTTGTTATCCTCTAGTACCTGAGTGAACACTAGGAAGGGGATATAAAAATATCTGGGTTTTTTGAGCTGCAAACAAAGCGCACCCTTTAAATCGGAATTTTTTTAACTCCACTTTGTTTTGGATTTTTTCGTAGTTTTTTGACATCTGTGTTTTGTTTTAAAAATACCAGGGTTCTAAAATTCGCGCTTCAAAATATATTATTCGTTCTTTACTGATCGAACAAATATTTTTTACTACTGATCGTCGCAAATAGTGAATAGAAAACAAAATTTTACTGATTATATTCATCTTGCATTGGCCCATGCCACACGTAAAAAAAAATGCCGCATTTTTCTTCGTTTCTTTCCCCGTTTACCTATGATACAAGTTTTAATTGCGACTTAAACAAATTTTCTGTTCAACCACACAACTCAAAAGGACATTTTTGACTCATTTTAGTTAAAATTTTATTTAAGAGAGAGCAGAACAAAAAATTGGTAGAAAAAAAATGCCAAAATACAAAAAACTCTCGTGTGTCAGCCATTGAATAGAAAACCAAAAAATATATTCTCTATTCCCACAATAGTTTAATATTGTTACGATTTTGCCTTGTCAATCAAGGTTCGAATCACTGGATTGTGAATAAATACACTGCTTCAAATTTGAACTCACACAATTTATTTACACAACACAATTTATTATACAACACAAAATTCACAATTAATTATTATAATTATAACACACTTTTTAATTATCACTTTAATAATCGCTTTAATAATCACTTTAATAATCTTTCTATTTAACCTTCACTGTATCACGTTTAAAATAATACTCAGCATTCCACGTCAACGCGCGCCCTTATATACCAAAATATTTGTTTCTAGAATAATCCTAAATGCGCAGCAAATATGTTAGTACAGAAATGACGCCTGAATGTTGAGTATACATCATAAATGCAATTGAACAATTAATGAAATTAACTTATTCTATTCTAATCTAGGTGTCACCGTAACACTATTATCTATTCAAACAAATATGAAAAGTAAAACAAAAGAAGAGAATAACATTTTGTTTTAGTTCTCGCAAACTAAAAAAATTGAATAGTACAATCAATTTCCACATGGAAAAAAATTTACTCTAAAATACAAAATGTATAAAGTATTCGCCAACTATTCGTTTAACAAGGAGCAGAGAGTAGAAAAATATAATTTCTGATCTATTCAAAACATCGATCTGTTTGTTTTTCATTATTCGCTCACTATTCGTTGAAAACTGAATATTATTCTTAATTTTTTATTTTACTATTTACGAACGAAAAAGTGGGGAAAAAATTAAAAAATTATTTTGAGAGAATATAAATGGAATAAAAAGAAAGTGAAGAGTATTTTTGAACGCTGCAAAAACTCAATTTTTAATGACCTGCAAAAAATTTAAAATTTAAAAATATTTGTGTGAGCCTGAAATTACACATTATTAAAACTTAAATAACACTTTGGGAAATATATCTCTTTTATATTTCACTTGTAAAGGAAATTGACGCTTAAAATACTGAACTGTCAAATTTATATGCTAAGCCAAAAATAAACTCGTTCACTTGGGTAATAAAAAAAATTGGGTTATTTTACTGAACCGCTACCTGGGGTAAAATACGTCAAAAATATACCAATTTTCCACATTTGCGGCGTTTATATTTTACCAAAATTCATTTTCATACTAAGCGCGTAAAAACAAAAACCAAACAAGATTCTGCCCCTGCATACATAAAGTTATTGCTGTGACGTGCAAATGTGACGTCATTTTATGTCGACAGTTCCAATCTTTGACTATAGATGGCAGTATAGTCAAATAGAGGAATTTTTATTTTATGGATTTTTTATGAATGTCATTCTTTGTGATGAAAGCAGTAAATTGTGACAAAACAAGAATTAAAAATTATAAAATGGGTTGTTATTATTGAGGTATGCATTCAACATTAAATTAAACATGTATACATAATAAAACACAAGATGTTTTGTTTAATACTTTTCACGAACATATCTGCCGTTTACAGCTCAGAAAACAAACTATCGACATAAATTTAATGACGTATAGAGCAGTACAGCCTGATACTCTAGGTGCGTTGAAACAATACACCTAGAGTACCAGAAGATACCGCTTCATACGTCATCAAATTTATGTCTACAGGTAGATGGAGTAATGCTCGTAAAAACTACTTGAAATAGGGGTTCAGGGGACGTCAATCATTTTACTGCCTAATTTTTTTTTTTTTGTATTTTGACACTAAACGAGACGAAAAGGGTGCAATGGACGGAAAATGTTTTACGAGTTTAATTCTTCCAAGGAACACCAATATTGTGCGCTGTATTATACAAGGCCATCCTTTTTGGTTTCATGGTAATATTCTCTAATCACTATACAATAGAGTGATAAATATGTGTACATAAGCCCTAGGTGTCCAATTAAAACACTAATTAGTATTAAAACGAACTGTACATGACACACAAAAATGGCTAAAAATATGTACACAAAAAATCAATTAAACGATGTTAATGCAATTTTAAAATTATAAGGCCAACGCAGTATATTATAAAAATTACCCAGAATTTATTTGATGTACAACGTATAAAAATAAATTTAATTTCGGTATAATGCATCGATTTCATCCCATCATAATAATGTAACAATATAAAATCCACTTTAATTACGAGAGTGCATTTTATAAGTACCTCAGGCATTTTGTTCAAAAAAAATTTATTTTATAATTTTTTTTTTCATAGCGAATTAATTAACAAACTGATTCCACTCCTCAATTACAATAAAATTAAATCAATCAAAAACAAAATTATAATTAAGTGAATATATTCTCTCACTCTCGATATAAATATTTATATATACATACACACCTAGTTAATCTAATCTACCTACATCCTATTTCCTATCTCTTAATATACTACTCTAAATACATATAAATATATTTTTATAAAAATACTAATCTAATAATTTTAATTAATAATTTATAATTTATTCATCTCGACGTTTATAATTTAATATCCTTCTGGTCTATCCCTACCTATACGAGTATATAACCTATCCTACTTAGCTACATAAATAATTATTATTATAAATAATAGAAAATAAAAAATTGTATAAATTGACAATAAAAAAAATATTAATATAAAATAAATTGAATTATAAAAATTAATTTTTTTTTTTGATGTTGTACAAAACAAAAAAACTCTAATTAATTATTTATCTATTTAACTCTAAACCCCTAAATGTGAAATGCTTTTAAAAATTATTATTATTATTTTTTAATTTTAACAAATTACAAAACTATTATTATTATTATTATTCTAAATTTTGTTTTTATTATTATAATGTAATATAAAAAAAAATTAATAATAAACACAAAAAAGTTGATACTCAGATTATCCATCCAACTATATTTAATTTAAAAACAAAACAAAAAAAAAATTATTAATAAGGAATTAATTACGTGTATAAAGTTAATTATAATATTATATTTATTTATAATTTTTTAATTATATAAATAAATAAATTTTGTAATTTTAACAGTCGGCTAACTTGAGTTGTTTAAAAAGTGTGCGTGTGTGTGTGTTATGTGTGCGGATGTGTATAAAATTTTTTAATTAATTTTATTATACAAATTAAGTGTTGGACTACGTACGTACTAAGCTATATAAGGTATTGTAAAATATTTTTATTAAACAAATTATTTATTATTTTTAATTTATTTGAGGTTGGGTTTTAATATTTGTCATTCATAATTATATATTTAACTGAGCGGTCCTTGTATTATATTGTCTAGGTTAGTGTCATTTGAAGTTTTCGCGATGTTTAGTAAAATTTATTTCTATTGGCTTTGTTTATCGACTCCTGAATGTTGATGATGAGAATTATTTACGTATAGTCGAGCGAAACAGACAGTCCTATAAGCATGTAGCCGATTCATTCACTATGTGTGCGTGCGTCCATACAAAAATTAAATAGTATTTACCTCTTCGCAAAATGGTGACACCGCTTTGTCAGTGCAAAAATAATTCGTTTAATATTGGATGCTCAAGCGAAACTGATCGGAAAAACAAAAAAAAATATTTAAAAAACGTAGTAGGCATTGAAGCACATGTAAAATTCTTGATATTTGTTTAAATTCTTATTTTTTGCTAAAAAATCAGTTTCATACTACTTACCTAAAAACAAAACACACGAATTGCATAAATTTAGGGCTTCAAAGGTGCAGTAAAAAGTATCCTCCAGAACGGCGGTGAACCCTCATTATAGAAAATGTGAAATGGTTTTGTTTCATATTTGAATATTGTTTTTAGTCTAGTAGCCGACTCACGAAATAAGTATTCCTCCATAATTTTACGAATAAGTATTCCTCCAAACACAGACTTATTTGATGCCATCTTGAATAAGTCGGTCAAATCTGACTTATTCAAGATGGCGTTAAATAAGTCAATGTTGTGATTTAACAACAAAAAAAAACAAAACGCAATTTCTATTCTTTCTATTCTTTTTACGGAAGAAAAAATTTATTGACTTGTTGTTCGTTGCCACTAGATTTAAAAAACAACTACAAGTATTAGTTAAGACGAAAAAAATTTTCTTTCGGCTGCGAAAGCAAATTTCTTTTTCAGTATCGATATTTTAAATGTCCCTTTTGCTTGCGTTAATCACTTATCTTGGACACACTTTTTATTTCGTGGTTTGAATCTAAGGACAACACATTTTCCACAAACAATCGTCATCGCGGCGTAAAAACAAATAAATTTATAGTTTATGACAATTTGAGTATCACAGAGCCTTAAATTGCGTTATGCGATTTATTGGTGGAAACGTCCCATTTTCTGTTTGTAGATTCTTGAAGCTCTGAACTAATACCGAAAGCCAAACATTTCGACAACATAGGACTTGTCACTTAACTTGAGAATATAAAGGAAAAAAATAAAAAAATTTAAATTCCTTTTACCGACGTTATGTGTAATTTAATAACCTAAGTAGCAAGACATTTTATAAGTTTGTTCAATTCATCAAAATTACGTAAACGAAAGAAAGCTGATTTATTTCTGTAATTGACCACGCGAGAGTCTATTGACCGTGAAGCCAGTTTTGCTGGCTATGTATTGAAATCAAACGACTGTTAGGTTTCAGTGGTTGACACTTAGGCCATTTTTGGCCCATTGTGATACCACGCATTCACGCCACATCATTAACCCATTCACCTATTCACCTACTCACAAAACTACAGTATACCACCTGCACATTGCAAGCTCCATGTCAACCTGTAGTACATTGACATGGAAGGTGGGTCGGCGCTGAATTCTGCACTCCATCAGAGGGTCTTAGTTGTGTTTATTAACATCACCGATTGTAATCGATGATGAAAATAACGACTGTTGATGAAATAAAAAAATATAAATAAATGTACTTGGGAAGCATCCATCTATATGGGTGTTAACAAAACAAAGATGCCACTAGTGCAATTTCAAGAGGCTTAAATTTTTAGTTGTCTGTTGTGCGCCAGCTGAATGAGAACACCTGTGAGCGCGTTGTGGTTGCTCTGGGGGCCTTTACGAAATCCTAAAATCCGATTCCGACGGATATTGATATTATGAAACACGTATTTAAACTGTCAAAAATGGACCAATGAAGTAAGTTCTAATAACCAAATATAGGGGAGTGAAGTCATTTTTTTTTGTTTTCTGTAATTTTGTTGTTGCTGTCAAAGTAAATACTCGGGTTTTATATCTAATTTCGTGTGATTTGTTTATTGTAAAAATAAAAATAAATTAAAATTAATACGTTGAAATCTTTCAAAACCTATAAAAACAATATACATATGTACATAACACCATCACATAACCTCACTTTCTTCCATCCCTCGACCATTTTTTTCTGGAGGGCCCAAATGGTTTCTCATGTAAGTTTTGTTGAAAAGACCAAAATGTGATTTCGAATAAACGGATTCCTATTGCAAATTCGACGCTAATTCTGAATCTGTAACCAGTTTTACGCTAAGCCCATAATTAAACATTTTGGCCTTTTCGCATTTTTGGCTATGATTCGTTTAATTCCGTTGTGATTTCTTGTCATAAATTAATTGCGACTTGCTTGAACTGTGGAGAATTGAAATGATTTGTCGCTAAACCTTGATTAACTTCCAAAAAGGAAACTAGAAACTCAAAACTACTGGACAAGTGATGCAGTGGTTAAAGCTTCGGCACTTGGACCGGGAAGTACTGGGTTCGAATCCCACCAGAGGCTGGATGCAAAAGCAAATTTTCCTCATCGAGTAAGATCGCTGATGTTAATAAACACAACTAAGACCCTCTGTTGGAGTGCAGAATTCAGCGCCGACCCTCCGTTCATGTCAGTGTAGAGGTTGACATGGAGCTTGCAATGTACAGGTGGTATACAGTAATTATGTGAATGGGTGGTCTGTGCGTGGAAAGGGGGTATTAATTGATCTTCAAAGGACATTAAATCCACTGGACAATTAATACTTCCTTTAAAAAAAAATAATAATAAAAAAATTATTGTGTCCGTCACGCCAGCCGGAACCAAACAACTATGGCACAAGTAGCACGATGCATTGTGCATCATTGTGCACTATATGCTTTTTCAGCCGGAACCATACCCTCTACAGCCATACCCATTGTGTATTATTAAGTACTATATATTTTTTCAGCCGGAACCTTATAAATCCAGCAATATATGATTTTTCGGTGAAACCTTATAATGCCAGCCGGAAACGATGGTTTGGTTATATACAGTCAAACTAACTATATCACAAGTAGCACAATGGATCGTATATCAATGTGTACTACATGCTTTTTCAGCCGAAACCTTATAATTCCAGCCGGAACCTGATAAGCCAGTTAGTACCATATTACAGCCAAACCAACTATGGCACAAGTAGCACTATGCATTGTGCATCATTAAGCGCTATATATTTTTTGGTTGGTTTTTATTTGGCTGCAATACGGTTTTGGCTGGCTTTATTAGGTTCTGGTCGGAATTATAAGGTTTCGGCTGAAAATATATATAGTGAAAAATGATGCACAATGTATCGTGCTACTTGTGCCATAGTTATTTTGATTCTAGGTTTCTGCTGAAATTGTAAGGTTTTTAATATTGCTTAATGATGCACAATGCATAGTGGTTTGGCTATAATATGGTACTAACTGTCTTTATCAGGTTCTGGGTGGAATTATAAGGTTTCCGCTGAAAAATATATGGTGCACAATGATGCACAATGCAACGTGCTACTTGTGATATAGTTAGTTAGTTTGGATGGTAGATGGTATGGCTCCGGCTTAATTTGTAAGGTTTTTCCCGAAAAATCGTGCATTTCTGGATTTATGAAGTTCCAGCTGAAAAATTTATAATGCATAATGATGCACAATGCATCGTGCTACTTGTGCCATAGTTAGTGTGGCTATAGAGCGTATGGTTTCGGCTGGATTTGTAAGGTTTTTCCCCCGAAAAGGTATATTGCGGGATTTATAAGGTTCCGGTTGAAAAATTATACAGTGCACAATGATGCACAATACATTGTGGAACTAGTGCCATAGTTGGTTTGGCCGTAGTAGGGTTTTGGCCGCCTTTATCAGGTTCCGGCTGGAATTATTAGGTTCCGGCTGAAAAAGCATATAGTGCACAATGATGCACAATGCATCATGCTACTTGTGCCATAGTTATTTGGTTCCGGCTAGCGTGACGGACGCAAATTATTGTCCGTTTATTGAGGTCCTATACAATAACATTTTGATTAAGTATCTCTAGGTACAACACATATTTAATAGAATTTAATGGATAGTAGATATGATTTATAATTACATTTTAAAAATTTCTTATTTTATTTTTATTTTTTAATTAAAATTTGCACAAAATAATTTAAAACAAACTTTTCTTCTTTCGTAATTTACGATATCCGCCGCCTAAATAGCAATCGGTTATGACATTTGTATTTTCGTAAAAAAACTGCTCGGTGTGAGTTGAGGGAAATGTAGCAAGGCTTTGTATTATAAGAATCTTGACAGACAGAATAATACTATCTTTACTGCTAGTCCGCCGTTCCGATCGTGGTGGTGAAGCTGTGCTCTGCTGATGTGCTCGTCTTACTTTCACACAAATCTAATACAGCTTTTTGGCATTGGGCCACTCTGTAGAACTTAAACACAGCTTATCCAATTGTTGTTGCTTTTTTGGCCACAACAAACACCCGAAGAATTGATCATTTTATACTCCTGATGATGACCTAACAAGTCGAAATCGATCGAGTGATTTTTTAAACTTTTTGAAAATTATTCAAAATAACTGCGAAACAAAAAACAAGTGATTAATAAAAAATGTGTTTATTAAGTCTTAGATTTGGGTTGTTTTCTTCGTTATGGCCTCTTAGAAACCACTTTGAGGTGGACTGCATTTGTTGAAAGGAATAACGAACTTGAAGAACAGTTGTGGTTCTTTTAGATCAATACTCGTGTCAAACATCTCCATGGTTTCATTTATTATCGGTTTCTTCATTATTTCAAAACCAGTTCACCAGTGTTTCAGAGTGTTTCAGGGACTACATATTTTTCCAGACGAACGTTTTCTAATTTGTTGCTACTTTATTTGTAGCGAATTCAAATCACTTCCAGTGTTTTCTAGAACTGATAAAGTTTGTCTAACTTAGGTAGATACTACCTCGATTTTGGCTATCAGTAGCTGTAGATGACCAGCCGCATATGCCCTTTCTGACTTATTGCATAGTCTGTGTAAACAAAGGTTTTGTTTGGCTGAAGATACAGTTTCGATCTAACGTGGAATTGATATGGCTTCAAGTTGTAACAGTTCGTGTCGCAATATCACCCATTTTGCATCTTCTGCCAACCCAAAGATTCCAATTGGTTTGTTTGATTTTTGAATTGACTGCAACAATTGTAAGTGGCTGCTCAACCCCTTGCTCAGTAGAAAATGACCCTTTTGTAGTAATGTGATTAGCTATTTTTGTAGAAGTGGTGCATCGTGTTGGTAATCAGCACCAGTTAGAATATCGTCGGCATAAAATTCCTCAAAATTCCTCTAATCAGCACTTTCGAGCCACCGGATAATCTTCACCTTCATGCTCAGCTGATGTAATGTTCTTATTGTTAAGAACGGGTATTGGCTGGTTCGGCTCCTCACTCCATAGTATTTTTTGAAAATCTTGATGTTCTTTTGCTACTTCAATTTTTCGATACATTTTGATTATGTCTGCTCCGAATACTATGTTTTCTCCGCCGTATAGTGGCCATAAGTTGTTTTGCAGAGTATCATTTAAACTGAAACCTGGTGGTGATTTTAATTTTATTTCAAAATTGTTCCTTGCAATTGGATGATGGTGCCGTATGTGCCATTTGAAGATATTCTCTAATGAATTCTACATACAAGTATCAGTTTGTTTTGAAGCACTAAGTATACTGGTATCATTTTGCTTGAACTGTACGGTAACCACACTCCGTCCTCTTGGATTCCGCTTAACCGTTTGTCAGTAAGTTGTTTCACACTGTTGCTTGTGCTAATTCTTTCTTTACACGTATGTTGACCATGAGAGTCCTAGTTTGAGCAGTTGTTTCCGAGCCTACTATAAGCCGACCCAAACTTATTTTCATCTCGAATGATCTGTGTTTCTGACATACCCGCGTAGACGTCTGCTCCTAACAAGGTATCTATGGAAGCGTGACAATCACATGGTGGATCCGCTAATATTATACAGGGTGGGCCATCTGTTAGTCCCTTTTCATTTGTAAATAAAATACACATTTTGGGAGGAAAAGTCAAAATTTTTTATTGATAAAGAAAGGGTGTTCTATGCCAACTATAAAAACAATATCGTTCATATGCCCACTTGGCTTCGTCTACAGACCTGCATCCGAACATCAAAACCTCACAAAAAATAATCAAGTGGTGTTAAATCCAAGCTTCTTTGTGGCCAAGGAACTTCACAATTTCTTGAAATTATGCGATCAGCAAATTTTGTTGACAATAAATGGATTGTTGCACGACGCGTGGCATGCCGCTCCATCTTGTTGAAACCAAAGGTCGTTAACACGCAATTTATTCAATTTGGGCCACAAAAAATCAGTTAACATATTGCGATAACGTTCCATTGTAAGGGCAATGATGCCACGAGCCCATAAGCCACACCAAACAGAGACTGTTTTGCGATGCATTTCTTCATGAATAACATGAGGATTCTCCACTCGAAAATGACCTTCATCGCTCAAGATAATTTTTGTTGAAAACTCTTCATTTCAATCAAGAATCCAATTAACAAAGCGACGACGATTTAAATAGTCTGGTGGCTTCAATTTTTGGGTTAGTTAAAATTCGTCGTAATCTGGTTCGTGAAATTTTTAGTTTTTATGCACAATGTCTGGTTGATGTGCTTGGTTCATTACGAACACTTTCACTAACAGCTGCCACTGCATCAGGAGAACGAACTGGATGCACATGTTGATACGGTTTATGACCTTCCACTGAAGGCACGCTCAGTAGGACGTCCATATCGACCAAAGTTTAAAACATTAACGTAATTTACGAAATGTTGTTGGTTTTGAACGATTATTTTCATAATAAATTTCAAAATCAAAATACGTTGTTGTGTTGTTAGCGACTTCATGATGATAAACGGTATATTTTTGACTTTTCATATGTCAAAGAATTGTTTAGAATAGGTAACATTCAATACTAAAATTCATCAATTGAAAACCAAGAGATAGGTCGGTATCAAGCTCTCGCTAAGATAAATTTTACATACAAATTTGACGTAAAATTTAGCTAGCGAAATAACAAAAAAATATTTAGCTCACGATTTCACAGATGCGGTTCGCACCCGACGTGAAAAGTTTGTAGTTATCTCATTCACATATAGACTACGCTAGTGAAAACTCTACAAACGTTTTCGCAGCAATTTATCGCCTAGAACAATAAAATTAAGATAAATTTTGACAGCAAAACTTGATTTTTTTTTTAATGGATGAACAAAATAATTTTCTACACTATATGAAAATAGTTTCCAACTATATTTTTGTTTGTAGTTGGACAAATAAAACAAACGTCAAAATTTATCTTTACATAAACTTTTTGGTTTAAGCTAAGTATCCAGCACAAGTCTCCACTAAATTACAGATAAATTAGTAAGCTTAAAAGTTTATGTAGAGATAAATGTTGACGTTTGTTTTATTTGGTCACATTTTTTTGTTTTCATATAGTCTAGAAAATTATTTTGTTCATCCATTAAAAAAATAAATTCAAGTTTTGCTGTCAAAATTTATCTTAATTTTATTGTTCTAGGCGATAAATTGCTGCGAAAACATTTGTAGAGTTTTTACTAGCGCAGTCTATATGAGAATGAAATAACTACAAACATTTCACGTCAGCGCTTACCGCATCTGTGAAATCGTGAGCCAAATATTTTTTTATTTAAATTAATACCTGTAACGTAACCGTTTTGTGTGTTGATGTTTTGGTTATTACTTTAGCCGTTAAGAGCAGGGTCCTGATATTACCATCGATTGCATTGATTGTTACTGATTGATTGATTGCATTGGTTTACTTGAGATGGTGTTTGCACTCTGGAATGCTTATAGCGCATTGATACTCTCCTTAAAAATTTGTTCCATGGTGCTAAGCTCACGACTACCATAAAGGGATTCCTTGAAGTTTCTTTGTATTGTTTCATCTTTGTGCCAAAATAGTCATCTACGAAATGCGATAAAGTGGTTTCTTCGTCCTCTGTCGCTTCAAAGTGTATCTATTCGTGTTTGGCGTAATTGCTTCATTTTAAATTGTTGTGCTTAGCGAAATGCTATATCGCTTGCGCTGGCCTGGAAAGCCGTCTTTATACTGACTTAATATACGTTCATCGATATCGACAAATTCTTCATAGCATCTAACCGCCCTACTTCGCGGTCGGTGTCTTCCTGCTCATGAAATCCTTCTTGTAGTTAGGGTTTTTACCTCCTTCAATATAGTGACGAAATAAAGTCTTATAATAATTCAACGTAACCGAAGAACCGGATAAAAATTATTTTCGTTCTAAGAAATTCTATTTTGCTGTTTGCTTCTGCTGAAAATCTACTACAGCTCTACTTAAGTTAAATGAACTAAAAACGGATTTTTTAATGGGAAAATAAGGAAAAGCGTATACACAAAGAGACGATGAAAATGGTTTTCTTTATGTACGAATTTGTTTTTGGTTGTTTAAAAAATTATAATTCTCTTTGAGATGTAAGATATATAAAGTGTTTTTTGTTGTTTTACAATTTTTTTTTATCTGTGCAAGGGTTGAACTCCCCCACCATGGGGTTATTAACTCAGAAAAAATTAAAACTGTTTCCTCTCGTTACGTAAAGAAGGAAATGCATTTTAGATTTTAAGGTAGATAAATTTTCCTATTTTCTTCGGTCCTTGCTTTCACGAATCCGGATTATTAATTATTAATTATATAGGACCAACTTTTTCAGTAGAATCCTTAAAGTGACCTATATTTTAATAAATCGTTTATCACCCTCAACACCCTAAATTATAATGGATTATTTTATAGTATTCTGATATAATTTTGAAATGTTTAAAATTATTAAAATTTAATAATAAGATGTTGGAAATTTAATTTATTCATTTTTCATTGTTTTATAATCTTGCATATAAAAGAACTAATCTTAAATAGTAAAGGATTATTTTTATAGATAATTTAAGACGAATATAATAAAAAGATTAAATTCGTATTTCAAAGGGCATTCATCTCGTTGTTTAATGCTTTTATGTCAATGGATTATCATGGATATTTAAATAGTTTATGTTCTCTCTATATAGTTTTTGGAATTGGTTGTTTATGCTTTGCCGAATTTTGGGCATTCGAAATGGATTCGTAATGGATTTTACAAATAAAACACTCTGGAGATTAACACCTTCAAAGTGTCGTGCACAAATTTCAATATCTTACTGTAACCGTTTTGAATCACCATATCGCTGTTTTGCTTATGCTGTACACTTGTTGACTAGAAACTGTCTTACTTTATACTGTGTTTGCGTTATACTTTGCTCAAACCGAATCTCTCCGCAAACCTAAATCGAAATTTATGCCTTATTTCGTGATAATTCCATATCGCGATCTAGGTGACTATCTCGTTTTTATCGGCCAAATGCTCACCACGTTGTACAACGCCAAATAATAATTGAGATGGGGTCTTTTTGAATTGAGTTATTCATACTAAATTCAACACGAGTCAACATTTTAGACCAGTTCGAATGTTGTACCGGTTCGCTTAATTTGCTTAACATTGATTTCAAAATATTAAGATTCAACTATTGATTCAACTAATAAGGACCAATCTACATTAAGGTAAATGTCTTGGATACACCAGCCAACAACACCGATCTGTACCATAAACTTCGGCTTTTGATAGATAACATAAAGTTTCGATGCAACCAATTTAATTTAGAAGAAAATCTCTGTGTCGACGAGCAGATCCCTTTTAAAGGAAGACTATCAGCCAAGCAGTACGTCAAAAATAAACCAAAACCTTGGGGTTTTTTAAGTACAAACGGTATGTCAAAATATTCAAACTGACCCTGAGGTGTTACGAACGATGTAAATATAACAAATTGAATCTTCTGCTATTTCGACATGGTGAAAACCACTGCGCAAATCAAGTACTGTGAAGTATTTTTTTCCTTCCATGTACTCTAAGCAGTCCTCAATAAGCGGAAGTGGGTAATTGTCGCGAATAATTAATTTATTTAATGGCCGATAGTCGACACATATCCGGCTCTCACTACTTTTTTTACGAGCACGTTAGGTGATGCGTATGGCCAGTCACTTGGACGTATAGTGTTTCTTTTCAATAGATCATTAATGATTTGGTTAACTTCATTTTTCTTGCGAAATGACAATCGCCTTGGTGAGCAATGAATTGGTACATCGAGGTCAATCTAATTTTCATTTTGTAGTCGTGAAGGACTCAATCTGGTATTAATATCAATAGCGGAAACATCCGATTCAACACTAATACTAAAAATATACGGTAATGTATCTACCTCAGGCTCAATGATACATTGTCCGGTTTTAATGACACAAAAATGCCAAATGCAGTAATGAATAAAACTTATTAAAATCTGCACTTCCCCCGCAACTGTCAGGGAAAGCGACACTTACCAATTATACGGCAGCTAAAGCAGAATGCATCTCTTCTTGTTCTGGATCACAGTTGTCAGCATCAAATTCAGCAATAGCAGCAACTTTATTTGTTTTGGTTGGGCAATTCTTAATGATGTGCCCGTTTAATCCACACTTGAAACAAGCTCTTGGTTCAACTTTGACTTTGTTGTTGCAGTCTTTAGTCACGTGTTCATATGCAGAACAATTGTGCACCGATCTATGGTTATTTGACGAGACTCTTGCTGCGGAAGTAGTTCATGCGATAGTATTGTACGATGGTATTGTTACCAATTCGTTTAGCGTTTGTACTTTAAGGCTTTCATATCGTAGAAGAAGCGCTTTTATTTGTTCTATTGTAGTTGCGGTATGCAACACAGAAACAGCAATACTATTATCCCGAAGTCCCCTAATAACAAAATCAATCAAGTCAGTGTCATCCACTTGCGCTGGACCAGCAATCTCCTGCATGGCAAGGACATATCACCGCAGTGATTCACTTGTTTACAATTTACGGGCGCTTTTTTATGAACGTTAACTATTACAATAATATAATTTGTTTCAGAACCTGACAAATATTTTAGATTCAGTGAGGCTGCTCCGACTGGCTAATAAACACGGACTGCAGTATAATACAAGTCTGGAATCCGTTTCGGATAAACATGGGCAGTGCACTCACCTTAAAATAATTAAATATTGTTCGTGGCCAGTGCTGAATGAGTGGAGCATGATCATCTGATGCACATGACTTCCATTCATTAACTTGTTAATTCACCCACACAATGGCTGAGTGCTCGTTCTTGTTGTTTTATTTTTTGCCATGACAACCATTTTCGTCCTTTGACAGATCCTAGTTGCTGTTTATATCTTAATATGCGTTTTACACCTAAAAAGGTATACCAATGGTTGATGGTCTATAAATAATCAAATTTCATTTACGCAAAATACAAGGTGCTCCCCAGCAGCAAATTTTTGTAGCCAGGTCGAAATAAACTACTGAAGTGTCACTGTTTTTGGTTTAGTCAAAGGCAGTTTGTCATTCTCTAGTTTGGCTCTCTCTTTGCATTCTCGCATTGGCAACCGTTCTTTTCAACTCGGGTCGGTGACCTTATCTGTTGATGTAGAAAAAACATGTAGTGCTCGCGTCTAAATTATCGTGATTTATTTTCCGAAGGTTTACTGCCACCCCATTCTCGTGATATTTCAACTGGTTGGTACTTAGATGTTTTTAAATACGAGTGGTCCTATTCTGGTTTTCCCCGGGAATAAGGAATTGGGAATTAGTGACGTTTTTCTAGCAGTTGGGAATTTTTTATTACCCAAAGTGTATTCTGGCGTTTGGGAATTTCCAGTTTTGACGTTAAGTTTTTGGGGAATTGAGATTCGTACATTTTTGTATTTTTAAACATTATTTTTGCTAAATTATATATTTAAAAATAAATTAAACTCGTAATAAGGTCGTAATATGTGTTTAAGTTTATAAATATCTACATAAAAAAATTTCCCCAAAAAATTCTTCCCCATCTGCCAGAATACACATTTGGAAACCAGGAAATATATATTTGGGAATTAGTGCAATTTGTAATTACAGCAAAATATTTTCCCAATTTCCAACAACCGTTGTGTTAACGGTTGATTAGTCCTACAGATATAATTTTTCCCGATTACAAAACAATTAATTTTTGTAAATAATGACGTTTTGCGGCCTTTTACGAGCGTTTAAGTGAAAATTTCTAATGAATTGTCACTCGGTTGTTACAAGACATAATCATAACGATTGGATCATAAATGAAGGCTGAGATCTCAATCAGATCAAAATTCCCCTCATCTCATTACTAAATATAAATCTATAGCGTTCTTCTATAAATTGTGTGATTTTTTCCTTAACAACCGTCGTTATGATCACTTTGCTCCCGAGTGAGATAAAACCAATTAACCCCTCCTGAATTTTTATGTTCTTTAGAATTTAAGATTTTTATTAACTGAATGCGAATTTATACTAGGTGCGCAACTAAACTTACAGTTTTTTTTGAAAAATGAAAAATGGAAAATTTCAATAGAAATATAAAAAATGGTTTATTCAAAGTATTGTCCTTCGCTATATCTACACATTTTTGCCATCTCTTTGGCAATACATGAATACCACGACGATAAAACGTCTTTGAACCGAAACTATTCATCCAACCAATTTTGCACTTCTTCGAAACTGGCCAAGTGTAGCCCTGCCAATCCATGCGCCATCGACCGGAACATGGTATGCTGGACGATGGGAGTGCGATAGTACTGAGCGTTGTTGTGTATATCACTCGTTCATGTCACATGCCCCATTCTGGCCGTTTTTCGAGCAATGCATGGTTCAGATTGATGAGTTGTTGACGGTAGCGTTTACCATTGACAATATCGCCATGTTTCAGCAGCTCATGGTACACGATTCCTTTCTAGCTCCACCAAACGCAGAGTACCGCGTCGATGTTGATGCTCCGCCAAGTGAAAGCCACGACTTTGTGCGTTTGGGATTCTTAAAATGATCCACTTCTCATCTCCCATAACCATTCGATGCACGACGCTCTTTCTTTCAAGTCATGAAAACAAAATTTCGCAAGTGGCTCTTCGATTTTCCATCTGTCTCTGAGTCAACTCATGTGGCACCCATTTTTCCTCCTTTTGAATTTTTCTCATTGCATATAAACGTTTGGAAATACCTTGGCAAGTCGTGTTTAATGCCTACGCAAGTTCATCTCGAGTTTGCGTATCATCTTCATCCAATAGTGCTTGCAGCTCGGTGTATTCAAATTTTGTTGGTCTTCCGGAGCACTTCTTGTTCTCAAAGTCGACATTTTTTTCAAGTTGAAGCAGAGAAGCAAAGCTTCCCGTGAATGCTGTTTGTTTGGCACAAAACTTGAAATGTTCGTTCTTAGAAAAACTATTTTTGTGTTGCGATATGTGTTGGTATTACAACTGGTTATCGTTAACAACTGTCCACGCTATGAACAAAACGCAACTTCTTCCATAAATGACAACTAGATGTGTGGCTATAGCTCTATCTATATGTGAAACCCGGAAACTTAGTTGCGCACCTGATTTGTTGTTTGGTAGGAAATTTACAGCACGTGATACTAAAATATCCAATCAAGAGATCGAGAACTAACTTCTGCATACCAACTGTACTAGTTAGCACACCACAGAGCTCCAGCTCCAGCGACCACAGAGTGTTTGCATATATTGATGCGAATTATAAATTTGATTATGATTAGAAATGTCTCTCTCAAACGTTCTAGTCTCCCCTATTAGACCAAACGTACTAATCCCCCCATTTTTAAGATTACGAGACTCTGTACCACAAAACATGGGTCAAAACAACAATAAATGCAATATCTACATTGTCTCTTAAATGTCTACATACTCTACCAATTCTCGAAATTGTCTACTCAAAAATCAACTTTCTATACTGTTTTCGATACTAAGATGTAGAGAATTCCGATATATGCGTAGACGTATAACTCTGACGATCCTCCAACATGAACAGAGTTATACGGCAAATATCCGGCAATATTCGGTTAAACTTGTCTATCCCTCCCTTTGAGTCGACTTGTTTAACATCTGAAAATCTTGGCATAAATCTTCGGTAGCAGAACTATTATCCTAAACAACCTCTTACTCGACGAATGAATTTGGTGTTGCTCAATCCATTAATGCTATCAAATTCGTTGGATCCGTTCGTCCACCTTTTCTTGTAACAATATAACCCAAATAAGGGGTGGGTCATTTAGCGGTGTCATTTTCAAAATGCAATAAATTAAATATCTCATTATTTTTCCAAATATTATTGCTTTTTGACTAAAAAGATCTTTGTGCATAACGTCACCATACTGA
Organism: Nephrotoma appendiculata; assembly: GCA_947310385.1. Taxonomy (NCBI): domain Eukaryota; kingdom Metazoa; phylum Arthropoda; class Insecta; order Diptera; family Tipulidae; genus Nephrotoma; species Nephrotoma appendiculata. The sequence continues at coordinate 57,394,568 of OX371225.1, read as the reverse complement.
CGCATCAAACACTGACACCAACCATTGGGATTTTTTTAAAGTATCTTTCGAATGCTAAACGAAGAAGCATTGTAGATTTCTTTAGATATTTTGGCGAAGTACGTGAATTCTACATCCAACAATTAGACAAAAAACGGCCACCGCCGCTACTCACTTTGAAAGTAACACGAAAAGTAGACTTTGAACTTCAAAATTAGTTCCGATTTTCATGCTCGTTTTTTCCTTGGAACTAAAGATTTTTTATACTATATCGCACATCCTCTAACCAACTGTCATAACACAAAAAAACAGTTTTGAGATAAATCCATCTAATTTTTTTTTTAATTGTATCTCAAAACTGTTTTTTTTTTTGTGATATGACAGTTTCTTAGCGAATGTGCGATATGGTAGAATTATATTACTAAAATCAATACATATATAAATTTCTGTTCACTAATTTGGCACACAAAGGTGCACCTTGATTGACTGTAAATACCAATAGTGAGTTCTCCACTATCAATCTATTCACAAGATACTGCATCAGAGACGTGACAGTTCAAACTCATGCCGAAATTCGAATTCATTTATTCGTGCATAGCCGAAATATTCGTGCAAGCTTAAATGTATGGATGTTTGACCATACATTTAAGCTTGGAAGCACCGATCGTATTGTTGGGAATAAGGAGGATCTAAAACATCCCTATTTAGTCTAAATCAATGGTTTTTAGAATGTTTTTAGCTTAGTGCGAATCAATAGTTAGTTCATACTACTGCACACAGGGCAGCTTTGTCAGAGAGACAGAGCGAGAGAAATAGATAGATCACCTCAAGAATCGCAAACGCCAAGTATAATCATAGCTGTAACCATTATCTGTTTTGAGAGCCGCGATTAGGGCCGAAATCGCGATGTTCAAGGATGTGTCTAAATTAGCTGATTTGATTTGGTTCCCAATGGCAAACGTAGTAAAATGAAATTTTGAAACAAAAATTCGCCTTGGCAAACACAAATTTATTTTGCTAAATCCCTCTCTCTCTCTCTCTCGCACTATATCCCATCAAGGGATCTGGCCGCCTCAAATGAGGTTTCATAATCATATTTTCATTTCGGATAATGAGTGATTAATTCATTGATCCTAAACCAGTCGTGAAATTTTTTCCTTGTGCCACCGGAAATCGAACCCGGGACCTTCGGGGCGGCTTTCATAATCAGCATTTCCTAAAATAAACTCTCAGTGATTTCCTTCATAAAATGATCACACGCCCTCACGAAAAAACTATAAATGGCATAGCTGAAACGATTTTTCCATATACATATATCTTGTTACAAGTAGCACTTCTATACCAGCAAAAGGTGAAGCTAATGTCAATTTTAGGTTTTGCGATTTTACCTATAAATTATTTATTTAAGATTTTTGTTTTTCTTATATACGCCTAAATGGTGATAACGAAATACATACATGTACAGTCGAAACAAATTGTTTGTCTGCGATATATAAAGAAAAATATTATTTTAAGGTTTACAAAATAATGTCGCCAACTGTACTTATTTACTTATTAATTAAAACCACATAAAATTGAAAATTTTTACATTCATAGCAAATTTTATTTATAACGCTAGTTTAACAAAAACATTAGAATGGTGACATCGAATTTGATAGTATTTGCTTCACTATTTTCGACCAATCATGTTTTTTTCTGGATGGAGGGAAAAAATGGAGGGCTTAACCTCATGAGGTGACTTTAACTTTGGTTTGAAAATTCACAACTCGAAACATTTTACACAAAATGAGGGACCGGGGTTTAACGAATTTCATGAACGAATTATCGTCGGCTTAAATAGACAGCCAGACAAACAGAGAATTGTTTGCCCTTTCAGAATCAGGGTCTTCCAAAACGTCGAGAAAATTGATTTTGCTTCACTTCCTGTGGTTTCATAGTCTTGAGGGCGAATTAAGGAGTCAAGATTACTTGAGGAGTACAACAGCACACCACTTTCTCATAATTGACACAATTCAACCGAATCTCAAATCGATTAAAAATTAACAAAATTGGCTAAATAATTTTATAATTTAATATTAATTAAAGCATAAATAATACATAATATATATTTTTATTACGTCACACAAAAGTTAAATACAAATCCAAATATAATTCCAAAATAAAAACGTGTAAAAAATAAATAATAAAATAAAACTTAATTAATTATTGCATAATCAATTATATTTTATAAAACAACAACAACATTTAAAATTTAATTTAAGATCTTTAGATAAATAAAATTATTAAATATACTGATTACAAAATTAAATACCTACGTATAATACATTATAAATATCACGTGTATTTAAATAGGATAGACGAAAAAAAAATTAAAAAAATTAATTAAAATTAAATGTACATACAATACCTAGGTATTAAATATAATAATAATATTTTAATAAATATTTTTAAAAAATATTTAATTTTTTTTTGTATTTAATAATATTTTTTATGTTATATTAAATTTAGGCTACATACATAATTTAAAATTAAAAAAATTATATAAACCTTTATTGTTGTCATAATCTGTTAATAATTTTTAATTATTAAATATTATTAAATATATAAAAATATATAGTTTTGTCTATTTACTGTACGTACATATTACATGAAATTGTTTGATACATCGAAATAAATATTTTTTTTTTCCAACTGATTCAATTTAAAATATTAATTTAGATTTATTTATTATTGCAATTAAAGTAATAATTTTAATGCGAATATATATTAATACGGTCGGCCTGACACCTGATAGATTTATTGCCTAAATTTGTGACGAACCAAATTGATTATTAGTACAAACTAGTTGTTCATAGCGCTCAACTAACATAATATATATATATATATATATATATATATATATATATATATATATATATATATATATATATATATATATATATATATATATATTACAAAGGGCAAAGGCTGGTAAGATAATTGTACCCTAGGCTCTTACAGTTCGTGTCGGGCACAATGATTTCTTAATAACTAGGTAAATAAAAATAAAATTGTTTTATACTTGGATTGAGAATAGTTTTTCTACGTCTTGCGTTTCAGTTAAATACTGTTTGAGGGCTTTATGTCAAGAGCCCGAATGATTGGCCAAGAAGGAGATAGCGCCTCATGATAAGTCATTAACTAGTTAATATGTTTCTGTCGAACCAAAATCGAATTCATTAATCTTTTGCACTACCTCAGCATGTCAGTCCGTATAGAAGAATAGAATCAATTAAGCCTTAATAAATTAACCTCCGCAAGTATAACAGACAAAAGAGGCGTAAGACGTACATCTTTTTGGATACTAATAATAGTTTATGTTTCAAGCCTTCAATGTGGGCCTTCCAGTTTAGATTTGCATCAATCAAAATACCTAAATATCTGATTTCTTTTACTACACTAATCTTAAAATAGCCAGTCGAAGTACAAGTCTGAGCTTTGTTACAGCCAAAACCGTGGTAAGAAAGAGCATCAGGTAGTTCCTGGCTATCCCTAAAATGTACGATTTTAGTTTTCTCACTCAAAAGTAAGTTGTGAGCTTTAAGCCATTCCGCCAGTAAATCTAAGTCGTGTTCGATCCCTGATATGTTAACCTGTTTGCTTGAACCAGAGTACACAAACGAAAAGTCGTCAGCAAAAGAGGTGAGGGAGCCTGCAAAAGGGCGTCGGAAAATTCCATTCACGTAAACAAGGAATAACAGGGGCCCAACATCGATCCTTGAGGAACTCCTGGCGTAATTGGCAGTTCTCCGCTTAATTGGTGATTAACACTTACTACTTGTGATCGGTCAGATAGGTAGCTACAAAGTCAAGTATAGGTCATTCCACAGAAGCTACAACAATAAAGTTTTTTTTAAGAGAATCGCATGGTCTACACTATCAAAAGCTTTGGTCATATCGACAAACAGACCAAATGACTTGAGCTAGGGCTCATCAATGCTCACACTTATTTGTTCCAGAACTGTTAAAATAGCTTGTTCCGTGTTCTTATTTTTCCTAAACCCGAATTGCAGCGGAGACAGAAAATTATTTGTATTCAGAAAATGTACCATCCTACTTTTCATGGCTTTTTCAAAGATTTTGGAAAAAATGGAAAGAAGCAATATTGGTCGGTAGTTGTCTACACTCAATTTATCATTTTTTTTTCTTTTTAAATTGGAATGACTATATAGCTCGCTTTAGGGCTAACGGAAAATACCCAGTATTGACACTTAAATTCACGATGTAACTTAAGACATCCACAAGATAAGAAGCCATTTTCTTAACTAATATATTCAAAACACCATCTAATCCAGGCGATGAATTATTTTTAAGCGAATTGATAATTGCATATAATTCACTCGGGAAGATCGGGAAAAAATAAAAGCTTCTCGTCGTATCGTAGTTTTCAGTCACCAATCTATGTTTTACCGACTCATCCAAAGTAACAGTCTGGGTTCACCTACTCGCACAAAAAAATTCTTGAACTCATTAGCAATGGCACTTGATTCAGAGAAAACACCACCAGACTACAATTAATTTCTTTAATTTCAGCAGACTCGGGGTGCCCATGTATCAACTCATTTACTGACTGCCAGTTTTTCCGGGCATTAGTGCCATTGGAATTAAACTATTCCACTGCTTTTTAATCTGGCTTATTTTGGCATTAACGTTATCACTTAGTTTGCGACTATAGTTAGCAAGCCTATTGTCAGTTGGATTTGTCCCAAGTTGGCATATTTTGTTTTTCTTGCATTGTAACGTAACCCTATTCTAATGTTTACCTTTAATTATCTAGAAATTCAATTAAAACATTTTTATTATGAATCAATCGTATTTTATGACATAATATAAGTTATTATTTTAATTTGGCTTCGCAAAATATTAACATATATCTAAGCTACTGTAGGAATTGCATAATTGAAAGAAAAACAAAATGTACTAGACTTTACAGCTGATCGTGATGGTATGTTTTGGTATGGAGCTGGACCAACGAAGAGAAAATGATTAAAAACGGGGAGTTGAAAAAGAACATTAAAAGGTGCCGCATCGTATTGTTAAAAATCGGAAATAATTATAAAATATAATAAAAAAAAAAAAATATTTAATAAATTCAAAGTGCCAATAAATATTTATAATCATATACATATTATGTATAAAATTCTAAAATGTTATAAAAAAAATTAATAAACTAATATGTGGTGTTGAAAGACGTTGATAAAATGCACAATACATTTACAGTGTGTTAAATAACTGAAAAACCGCAAAACACAAACTATGATGCGAATATAATAATTTTGTGCTAAACGAATGTTTAAGTGAAAAACTATGAGACAATAAAACTGTACTCAAAAGTACCGTATGAATTCCACCCAAAAATATGTTTTTTTTTTTTCAAAGTTATCTTAATTATGTGCAAGTTAATTTCATAAATCATAAAAGTTTCCTTAATTAATAAATTAATCAAAAACATTATTATAAACTATCAATAAACCTAAAATCTAATAAATAATATTATGAAATAAATAATTAAACCGCATTATATGCGACAGTTACAGTGATATCACCGATAGTGCTTATATTATCACTGACAGTTATAGTGGTACATAATACAAAATGTGTATGTAATAGGACTTGTGGATAGTCCATATACTGTACGTGATACAGTAGCAAGATATTTATATAATCGTACGATATAAATAACTTATCAAATACGTACGATATTAATAAAATGGAACTAAGGACTACGTACATCAATCAACGGGACTAGCTGAACGGATCCGCAACGCTTCGCTATCTACACGAGTACATACCAGGTTTTTCTTACGTATTATTTAGTAAAATCTATATTAACATTTTTTTATTATAAATAATAATTTTACGAAATTCCTTACGAAATATTTTCTTTAGTTTAGTTCATTATAGATTTATTTTATGGCCATATTTTTCTTGTTTAGTTATAGTTTTTTTTCTAGTTTTAAGTTTTTCTGAGTTAAATTAAAATAATTTCAATTGCTTGAGTATGCTGTGTCATATCTCCGGTTATTTTAAATCATAAAATATAATCTTTCTTAAATTTTAAATATTTCTATAAATGTCTTTATGAAGGATATCGAATAAAGTTTATTTTTTTAAAATAGTTCATACGATGAAATTAATTTTGTTTATTGTGTCTTAATTTGAATTAAATGTCTAAATAAGCTTCCTTAATCTCCACTGGGTGTGATCTCGATGTTCTACTCTAAACAGTAACCGATCTAAATAGCAATAACTCAACACAATGCAGCAAAATCAAGCTTTCCTTCGGTCCACAAAATACCCCCCAGCCACTGAAAGCTAGCCGGCTGAAAAAGCTGCGTGGATCAACCGAAGGTGAGTCTGCAACGGATTCCATTACCATGATTAAAAATGAGCATGGAATTTGTTACAGCATATATCATTTAATAGATGATCAGACATCCAAGGCCTAAGCTTAGCTGCTTTTCCAGCTTTAGAGATAGTTTTTGTGCAGCTTCTTAGATGACCATTTAGAATATTTAGAAAATACTCAAAAGCCAGTGACCCATTGGATTGGCTGTAAAAACTGCGCCAATTCCCCCAGAGAAGCAGTTTTTGCAGTTGGCAAATAGTCAATGCTGACAATCTCAATAGAGTTTCTTATGACTGGTCTAGAAATGGGAGCACCTAAAAAACTAGTTTATATTAAAGAATGATCCTATATGCCCAAATCTAAAATACTGCATGAGGGACTTCGGAAGTACCTCTGATCAAACCTACAGAGTACGTTATCCATACAGGTTGCTGCAGATTTAAAAATCCTGGTAGGATCAGACACAAGAATATCAAGGCCATTAACTGACAGCACATCTAGTAAATTGTCGCCATCAGTATTTTTTAATAAAAAATCTATAGTAAAGTCGCCCATAATTATTATATTAGAGTTAGTTAAATCAGCCAAAAACATATTGAATTCCGCAATTAAATTGGAAATGTTGAAGGAAATTAATCTGTAGATGCAGAAGGCACATACTGGTTTTGACCCTAACATAAAAGAAATGCCTGTACCATCAAAAGTGTTATAGTCGAGCTTGATATGTTTACAATTCAAATCGTTTCTAGCATAAATTGCCATACCATCACATCTGTAATTTTCATTACACCCCCCAGCAAACACCCCCCAGATTGTAATTCTCCAGACTGAAGTTCGTGATTTTGCCCTCATAGACCCAGATTTCCGAAAGGCCAATCAACATAAGCTTCACATTCGCGGAATCCAAATAAGCAAGCAGGCTACCTGAATTTCTTCTCATGCTTGTAATGTTTTGATATACAAAAGCAAAACTCTTTAAAGAACTAGTCATAACCATCTAGAACAATATGTAAAACAACAACGTAAGACGTAGTCAAAATATTATAATAATAAAAAAAATGTTTAGAAACTATACATAATTACAACTAGTCTAAGAAATTCATTGCAAAAACCTCGGTAGTGGAATTCAACCATTAGATACCATAAGAGAATATGCGACAAAGCAAAAGTACAATACACAGAATAAACTACATATTACAATTTCCTGAATGAAAAAATGGTAAAATAAAAATAAAAATGCCACTAGCACGTTCGTTGCAAGAAAACCCGTAAGGTAACTCGACCTTTGCATGGTGTAATAAAATATGCAAAGCTCTGTTGTGACTAATACTTGAAAACTCAATATACTGTAAATTACTGTAATTAATATTCCAATCAAAATTTATGGAAGTAGCGTAGCAATAAATAAATGTACTATATAAAAAATAATTCAACCCTGAAGCACAGATAAAGAGACAGATGTACATCTTCCACTACCAAATGTTACATATGAACATTCAATCTATGAAATTATATCCAACTCAAATCTGGCCCGATTAGAGAAGGACAATATAATACAATATTATATGGGAACCGTTCAAAATGCCGCGTTTTAAAATGTCGCGTTTTAAAATACCGCGTTTCAAAATGCCGCGAAGTACAAAATGTCGCGTTTTAAAATGTCGCATTTCAAAATGCCGCGAGGTACAAAATGCCGCGAGGTACAAAATGTCGCGTTTCAAAATGTCGCGTTTTAAAATGCCGCGAGGTACAAAATGCCGCGAGGTACAAAATGTCGCGTTTTAAAATGTCGCGTTTCAAAATGCCGCAAGGTACAAAATGTCGCGTGGCACAAAATGTCGCGTTTTAAAATGTCGCGTTTTAAAATGCCGCGAGGTACAAAATGTCGCGTGGTACAAAATGTCGCGTTTTAAAATGTCGCGTTTCAAAATGCCGCGAGGTAGAAAATGTCGCGTGGTACAAAATGTCGCGTTTTAAAATGTCGCGTTTTAAAATGTCGCTTTTCAAAATGCCTCGTGGTACAAAATTTTCCGATTTTCCTAAAATTTTGTATACAGATGAAGAAAAATATTTAAAGAATATTTCCCATATACACCAACCCGGAAAAACTACGGGAAATGCGGAAAAATTGCGAACTTCCACTTGGAAAATTTTCCCGATAATGACTCAGAAAAATATGGTGATTTTCCAACATTAATTTTCGGGAAAATTTTCCGAGTGGAAATGGAAAATCACAGTTTTTCCGGATTTCCCGTAGTTTTTCCGGGTTGGTGTATATGGGAAATATTTTTAGTTTATTTTTCTTCATCTATGTACAAAATTTTAGAAAAATCGGAAAATGTTCGGAAAATTTTCCCGCATTTTCCGAAAATTTTCCGAGTACATAGATGAAGAAAAATATTATAAGAATATTTCCCTTATACACCAACCCGGAAAAACTACGGGAAATGCGGAAAAATTGCGAATATACGTGAGTTGTATAAAAACAATATATTCCTTCACTAAAATGTTAAAGTTAAGTCCTTATATATCGGAAGTTGATATCGGATACACAATTTAATCCAAATTGAAACATTTTTTAAGAATTCTTGTTTATTATTAATCAAATTTTGTACATATGTATTTAGATATATAATTATTATATATATTTGTATATATATAATATTATTTTAGTGCACCATTTAAATAAATAACCCTTTTCAAATGGCAATTATACGCGAACCACTTTGATTTGTATGGTTCTCGAGAACTGTCAGACCACAGTTTTTGCACTTTACGGTAATCAAATTTTGTAACATCTTTCCATCGGATTAGTTTCAACAAATCATCATATTGTATGCCATTTACGAAGCAAAATGTGACAACAGTTAAACGTTTCTTGTATGTACAATTATCGAAGAACGAATTAATTATGTAATCTGGTGCATGGTCGAAGCTAAAAAGGTCATCCGCATTCAAACGAATTATACGTGCTCTCGTTCGTTGCTTTTGGAATGAATTCATTCTAAACACAAATAATATTAGAAAATAAAATAGTTTAAAATAAATCTGAATTATAAACTATATTACCTCATATATATTGAGAAAGGAAAATTTTGAAGTTGAACCCGTAGTGAATAAAAATAAAATGTATATTTTCTATCAACTTAGAAAAAATAATATATTGTATTTCACGCCAACCAATTGATAAACTTGAACTGTATGGTAATTTTTTATTTGTCAAAATAGGACACAAAGTACAGCACAATTAAAGTGTTTTATTACGATAACAGCAATCATCCATAATTTAAAAATTATTTTTACCTACCTGCCCATTATTTTTTAACGAGGGGACACATTTTTGAAACGTTTGTGGCTATTCTTCACTGTCGGTGTAGGCGTGTACAGTTGTAGTATTTTATATACATGGTAATATATTAAACTTTAAAATTCTCCTTCACTTAAATGTTTAATTAATTTTAGTATTTGTTTAATAATTCAAATACGACCTAGTATAAGCACTTAAAGAAATGTATACCTTGCTTATTCAAATCGGAAAGTAATAAGTCCAAAACTTGGGACCTTACTCATTACGAATTGACCAACCAAATCAATGTAAGAACCGAAGTCATGTCATAATCAAACAGAAGAAGAATTTTGAGAGAAAATTCTGAAATTTAAATAATAACAACAATAGAATTATGTTTTGGAAAGAATATTTATTTATTTATAATATTATATAAATAAATATCTTCTAAAAAAACTTAAACTTAATAATTAAAATAATCATAAACTTAATATCTAAATCAAAAAATTAATTTAAAACTAATATTTAATAATAAAATTAAAAAGAAATATTTCCTGCAATTGCTTTCAAAAATCCAAATTTGCTGAATTCTTTTTTTTTAGATAAAATCAACTCAATCCTTTTTTCTTTTAAAATAAATTTTTTGTTTTTTTTAGGTGGAAGATTTCCCCTTGTTAATTTTTCTATTTCGGCACTTGTAATTTTTGTTTGCTTTTTAAGTTCGTCTATTAAGTGGTAAACACTAATATGCGGCCGACCAATTACAACATTAAAATAATTATGGAACGATTCTGCATAGTTCTGTGTGCGGGGTATTTTATTCTTATTTTGTTCACTGATGCTCCATAAACTCGGTGGAAATAATGGTGTTCTATTATTTTTGCCGGAAACATAGTTTTCATCCATCCAATTGGTTAGCGGTTCAAATTCTGCGCCTAGTTCTTCTTTAATATCCTTGAACCATTCCGGTATCTCTTCAGGTTCCAGGAAACATAAAGCAGCGACCTGTCTTACCTTCATGGCAAACTCTATATCTGTGCCATACCGCACTTGCCAACCAATTTTTTGGATGTGTCTATATATGTTCTGCATGAAGTGAAAATTGCAACCCTTGACGTTGACTCTCTCAAAGACACTCCGAATGTTGCTGATTGCTGCTTTTTCAAAATCAGTTATTACCAATTTTGGTGCTAAACTGATACCAACTCTTATTGCACTCTCTTGTAGAGTTGTAAACAATTTATTGTATATTGCCGAAGATTTGCCGCTCATTAAAGCGTACACCATTGGGTGTACTGTTTTATGAGGCGCGATACTGCAATGCACAGTATAAAGTTGATAAAATAATTTTGGTACAACTTTGAATGTACCGTCCATCATCCAAAACTCTGCATCGCGAAGCTTGGTTAAATTATTTTTGATAGTAAAAATAATTATCCGATTATCGCCCTCTTTGATATCCCCGTATACAAATTGCTCTCCATCAATTTGGAGAAACCTTTCTGGTATATCGAATGCCAGTGATACTGGCTCCTTGTCCACTATTAATTTTCGTTGCTCACGTTTGATGATTTGGGTTAAGGCGGCCTTAGAAGGTAGGCAACCACCTACATTCTCAGGAAGTTTTGCAATCTTTGATTGTAGTATTTGGCAAGGTAAATTGCTTGAAGTGCTTGCTATATCTTTAATACTATTTATGACATTTAGTACTGGTAACGTTTCAGGATCAGGAGAGTGATTATGGGAATTCCACAATTTTTGTAAATAGAATTTTCCATCTATTTCTTCGGCTCTCAAATTGCAAGAGCATTTCAAAACTCTATTTTGTCGCTTTGTACATCTCCATTTATTCCTGCGGGCATCGGAAGTGTAACTAAATCCATTTAAAATTAGGATTTTAGAATTTTTCTGAGATATTGTCAACTCAATCAGCTGTCCCGAATAAATCTCCTTATCCTCCATTTGGGTGCAATATTACTTTAATGCTTCTCGTACTATATTACTTATTTAATTTTCTATTATAATTAATATTTTCTTTGATATTTTTTAACTTATATATTTTTATGAAATTTAGTTTCACCAACTTATGAAAATTAATCGATTTATTTATATCCTGCTACTTTGCAATTCATTAACAAACTGATACCCAGAGTAATGGAAATTGTTATTTATATATACCTTGATGTGCTGTTGTTTTTTAACCCTTATTTAAAGATCGATAAATGAAACAAAGGAGTTGGTCAAAATTTTGAAATCATAAAAATGTTACTTTTATTACATCATCAAACTGCCTCTTTGGTACATTGTATTTATTCTCCGATCTGAAAAAATTACGTTTTAAATTTATAATGCGCTGTTTTATTGCTGGTTTTTCCAAATTTCATATAGTAAAAACATTTATCTTTAATGTCTAATTTAGTAATAAAACTGAAAAAATACTTTTATGAGAAATGGTCAATTATCTGAAAAGGGGTTCAATATTTGAAATTAGAAAAATATTAAAAACGTACTTTTATTATGGTATCGCCCTCAAATTTCAAAAATGTGTAGTGTTTTCAAACCAATTGTTCTAATTGATCGTAAAACACCTGACGGTTTTCCTTATCCATAAAGGAACATCCATGAATTTATATGACAATGAAACATGTTTGTAGCTAACTCTTTACAAAAAATTCATTAACGAAATTAACAGTGGGAAAAACCATATTTGGAAAAAAATTAGAAAAATATTAAAAACGTACTTTTATTATGGTTATCGCCCTCAAATTTCAAAAATGTGTAGTGTTTTCAAACCACTTGTTCCAATTGATCATAAAACACCTGACGGTTTTTATTATCCATAAAGGAACATTCATGTATCTATATGACAATGAAACATCATTTGTAGCTAACTCTTTACAAAAAATTCATTACGAAATTAACAGTGGGAAAAACCATATTTTTCAATTTCACCCAAATCATTTATATTGTTTAATAATACACATTTCTTATTATCTCAATATAACATTTATTTTATTCCTTCTTTACAAACGCAGTTTTTTAAAACGCGATATTTTAAAAACGCGACATTTTGTACCACGCGACATTTTCTACCTCGCGGCATTTTGAAACGCGACATTTTAAAACGCGACATTTTGTACCTAGCGACATTTTGTACCTCGCGGTATTTTGAAACGCGACTTTTTAAAACGCGACATTTTGTACCACGCGACATTTTGTACCTCGCGGCATTTTAAAACGCGACATTTTAAAACGCGACATTTTGTACCACGCGACATTTTGTACCTCGCGGCATTTTAAAACGCGACATTTTAAAACGCGACATTTTGTACCACGCGACATTTTGTACCTCGCGGCATTTTAAAACGCGACATTTTAAAACGCGACATTTTGTACCACGCGACATTTTGTACCTCGCGGCATTTTGAAACGCGACATTTTGAAACGCGACATTTTAAAACGCGACATTTTAAAACGCGGCATTTTGACCCGGACCCATATTATATATATCGTTCCTCTTTTATTTTGTTATGACTGTGTTAGTATACAAAATGATTTTTAAATTCATAAATAGAAATAAAAGGAAAACAAATCGTCGTATTTTTACGTACTATACGACACCATACCACTACATATGTGTAACTCGGTTTTTACTGTACGCAATACAAAATCGAAATACGGTACTTTATGGAAAAAAACAAGAAACGAAAACACAATTTGAACACATACAAGTATAGGTTGTTCAATGTATAAACGACGTATGCGATAGAATGGTTAAATTGACGTGACGTAAGTGAATTAAAATATGTTGATTTGATCATTTAAGTTTTTTCAAGGATATAATTATAGACATAATTACTTATCCATATTTCGTGTGTGTATTGGATTGTTGATCTACGCAAAATATCCATATGTAGATGCATTTTATTTTATTGGTTGGTTAAGTTTTATCATCCTTTATGATATGATATGATATGATATGATAGAGGTGTACAGGCCAGCCATAACGGCGATCCTAGGTACGTTACCATAATGCTGAAATATCAACAATCAAACAACAAATTATATCTGAATGTGAATAATATTTCAACGTCATGCGGGCCCAGGCCCTGCCTGTATCCTTAACAGATAAGGTTATTTAGGAAAGGATGTTAGTCACAGAAACAACTAGGGCGAACCGCAGCAAAGTCGTTATCTAACTACTTAAATATATTAAAATGTTAGTCTCAATTAAATTCACACTCTAGATTAGACTTTGTTAGTTTATTAATTTAGGTTAGTTGTGGTTGAGGTAAAGAATACTAATATTCATCATATGTATTCGGCATCAGTCATAATAGACTGATTAGGTTATTTAATTCACATCTACGGGTCATCTCATCATATGCTGTTTGTAACCTTATTTTGCCCTATCTTCCCACCCAACACCATCTAACCGAGGGATTTCACGTTCGTAATGACTCGACAGCATTATCATACATATGATGACCTAAATATTCCGTTGCTCTTGTACAAAAAATTTAAATTAAATTCGGTATTCAACTACCTATATTTAAATTCATCCAACTAAAGGCAGGGTTGATTTACATCTAACATTCACACACTTCACCAAAACATAACCTGAATTCAACCAGAAAGATCGTTGAGAAACAACATTCCATAGCAAAAAGTCTTTGGATTGTTAACATATTAGATTGTATTGAGTTTATCCTCAAAGCGTAAGTAAGGTTAACTTTTATCATCCTTTATAAAACTAAATACATATGTAAATTCTAGTCGATTTCTCATCGAGATTGATTAAGGGACCACATTTGCAATATGTAGTTGACTTTCAGATCACGATCGGTCAGCGGTTTTCACATTGGTACAGTTATCCAATATGACGCTCGAGTACCGACTAAAAAAACGTTATATTTTTCGTTTTGTTTTCTAGGGAGATCGTTGTAATAAATGTGGTTGTTCTTGTTGCTATAGAAATGTGTGTAGAGGCGTTATTTAATTTTTCAACTATCCCGTTATTTTAGATTTTTTTAAGTAATTTTCTGTAACTAAATGTAGTCTTCATTTAGTCTGTATATTGTATTATTAGACATAGTCAATTTTTTGTAGTGCACTTATTTTCACAAATTATAACTTTTAAAATTTTTAATAAAACAACACAAATTATTATTTTAATTTTGTGAAATATATTTAAGTATTAAACTTTATTAACGTGAAAAAATATTTAAAAAATATACAAAAATATTATTAAAGTTACTTAATAATTATTTTTATTATTATATAAAAAACGATCGATTTCTGCGTTTAACAAATCGCCATCATCAGGTTGGATACTAGAATATTAAAGTGTTGTATATTCTACCATCGTCGGTGCTTACCATTTACCTAATTCATAAAAGTTGCAGTTAATCATGTCTGATAAAAAAAAATACTTATCCTGCGTTGTTCACAATTGTCGTGCTAAATCTGCAGACAATCCAAACAAAAAATTTTACAAATTTCCTAAAAATGACTATAGAAAGGATGAGTGGATTATCTCGCTAGGATTGAAAAAAGAAAATTTTAAAAATAAATATTACTATGTTTGCGAAGATCATTTTTTAATAGAGCAAATTGGCCGTCATCATTTAACGCGGAATGCAGTACCTGTGCTTAATATAGTCAAGGAACACGAGGATTGTAACAATTCATCTCTATTAAGTGAAACAAACGTAATTATTGACCCAACAGTAGCATCCAATACAGTACTTCTTCACAATAATGCGGTAGTAGATTCAGGTACACAAACGGATCCAATTGATGAACAAACAGAGTTTTTAGAATTAATGAATAAAATAAATTGCTACTCATGTGGATGTGATACAACAATCGAACATGATATTAGCTGTTACAAATGTGTGAAAAACTTGAAAAACTTACAAAAGTATCAGAAGCAGTTAAGAATATTAAATAAAAAATACAAATTACTGCAATTAAAATATGCTAAATTACACCGAAAGTTTTATAACGTACAACAAAAAAAAAATTAAAGCAAAATACTATTGACAAAATAATAGACAACTTAAACGTTAATAATAATACAAAAAGTGTTTGTAAGTTACTTTTGAAAAACGATTACTATTACAGTGAAAGTGATAAAAACATTGCGCAATGTATATTTTATAAGTCGTCTAGAGTTTATAAATATTTGTTAAATAGTTTAAATTTAAAACTTTCGTCTGTTTCATCTATATACAAGTGGGCGCCGATAAAATTTATTCCACCTGGGACTAATTTAATTTTATTGAAGCAATTAGAAATTTTATTTTTGAACATGTCAACGACCTCCAAAATCTGCGTTTTATCGTTTGATGAAATTAAAATAAAAAAGGATCTGACTATGAACCTCTTTACAGAAAAAATTGAAGGTTTCTGTGACGATGGTGTTAAAAGGACAAGTGAATTGGCAACTTACGCCTTGTTTTTTATGTTAAGGGGAGTGATTAACAATTGGAAACATGTATTAAGTTACGTCTTAGT
This sequence comes from Nephrotoma appendiculata, assembly GCA_947310385.1. Lineage (NCBI taxonomy): Eukaryota > Metazoa > Arthropoda > Insecta > Diptera > Tipulidae > Nephrotoma > Nephrotoma appendiculata. The sequence goes on along the minus strand of OX371225.1, from coordinate 57,378,396 downwards.
CAATAACTTGGATGCTGTATCGTTATCAGAACTGATCATAAATAATATAAAAACTTGTCAAGAAATTTTGAAGTTAAATGTTGTCATGTTGACATGTGACCAGGCAGCAACAAATATTCAAACTTATAAATATCTGGGCATTGAATCGAACAAACCATATATCATTGTTAATGGCACAAAAGTTTTTGCACAATTTGACGCACCGCATTTATTAAAATCTGCAAGAAATGCCTTCATTAAAAATAAAATAATGCATCCCGAATTTGGCACTGCTGACAGCACAATTATTACAAAAGTTTTTGAACGAGACACAAAAAATAGAATAAAATTAATACCTAAATTAACTAAAATCCATTTGCAGCCCACCAATTTTCAAAAAATTAGTGTGAAACTTGCTGCTCAATTATTAAGCAATACTGTTGCCAGTTCAATTAGAACTGCATTACAAGTCTCTCCGGAAATTTTTAACCAGCATCTGGATAATGTGATACCAACTGCAAAGTTTATAGAGTTTTTTAACAATCTATTTGATTGCTTAAATTCGAAAAAAATTTTCGTCGACAGCTCCTTATGGTCAACCATTATATAAAGACAATAAAATTTACAATTTTTTACAAAATGCTCTGGAATATTTAAAAAATATAAAAATACTTTCGAAAAATGAGAATTATTTTAAATTCATAAAAGGTTTCCAGCTAACTAATAAACAGTCAACTTGCATTAATAAACTATTTAGCAGAAAACTACAACATTGAATTTATTTTGACTGGGAGGACGAACCAAGATGCTCTTGAAAATTTTTTTTCTCAGCTTAGAGGAAAACGAGGTTTTAATTATATGCCAACAAGCTATGATATTGGACATCATTTTGCAAACATTTTAGTTACTAAAATGTTACATAATTCACCTCACTCGAATTGCATTCTTGAAGACAGTGAAACTATTAAATTTGATTGGGATATGTTTAAAATAGAGTACAAATTAAGTATTAAAGAAAATGGTGCTGAATATGACTATTGCGATGAAGAAATGGACATATTAGTTGATAATCTTAATCCAGAAAATATTGAAACTAATGCAATTTCTTACTACGCAGGATATTGCCTTCGAAAAAAGATAAAATGTGAATTATGTGAGCTAAAACTTTTTAAACCGGACGAAGTATTTCGCAAAAACGAAACTTTTACTTATGTTAAAAATTTCAATAAAGAAGCAAGCACATTTGGATCTTTAAAAGTTCCCAGTGATGAATTTTTTTCCGTAGCAAAATTAGTTTCAAACATATTTGAATCGTATTACGCAGCCGAAGCTCATCTACCAAACCTCCGGGAAAAAATTGTATTAACCAGTTTGAGTAATATATTGCATAGTTATCCAACATTTGTGCCAAACAACAATGAATCCTGTTACAAACACATTGAAGACTTAATTAATTTCTTCATATTAGTACTGATTAGGAAAAATTGTAAATGGTCAGTTTTAAATGATGAGTTTGGTTCCAAAAACTCTAAGCCGCAGTATAATTACCAATCGACGCCACATTCAAAGAAATTAAAAATTTTGACTAATTAATACACATACAAATAAAATCGTTGTGATATAATATGTACAAATATTTTTTAATGAAATGAAATGTTACTGATTTGTGTTTGTGAATTCCTTTTTTTATTTTAGTTTAGCTTTTACCCACTCATTCCTGTACACGATACCAAAACAAGGGTACGAGATTCGAATTCGATTTGATTCAGATTCGAACAATTCTTACTAAAAACTAAATATGAATCTAGTACTCTCGGTTTGGAATCGTATTCATGAATAGGGTCTCAATCGACGAGAACAATTCGATTACGACGTGGACGCGAGGAAGTTTGTGTCAAACGAGAACAATCCTTCCGAAACGATTCATCCAGAGAACAATCCTTCCGAATTTTCGTCCAGCATACCCAATCCCATCGTAATCAGATAAGATTTTAACGAGTTCCGCCCCACATGGCTACATTCCAGAATTTCTTCTAAAAATCATTTAATAATCCTATTTCCATCCAGCATACCCAATCCCATCATAATCGGTTAAGAGTTGAACGATTTCCTTCCCAGGTGGCCATATTGCAGAAATTCTTCCAAAAATCATTTAATAATCGCATTTGAATTCAGCATACCCAAACCCATCATAATCAGATAAGATTTCAACGAGTTCCGTCCCAGATGGCTACTTTCCAGAACTTCTTCCAAAAATCATTTAGTAATCCCATTTCCATCCAGCATACCCAATCTCATCATAATCAGATAAAAATTAAACGAGGTACGCCCCAGATGGCTACATTCCAGAACTTCTTCCAAAAATCATTTAAGAATTCCATTTCCATCCAACATACTTAATCCCATCATAATTGGTTTAAAATTGAACGAGTTCCGTCCCAGATGACCATATTCTAGAACTTCTTCCAAAAATCATTTAAGAATCCCATTTCAATTCAACATATCCAATCCCATCAAAATCGGTTAAGAATTAAACGAGTTCCGTTCAAGGTGGCTTAATTCCAGTCGAGTTCCGTCCCAGGTGGCCATATTTCAGAAATTCATTCAATAACACATCCAATTCCAACATAATCAGCTAAGAAATGCCTGAGTTTCTTCCCAGATGACCATATTCCAGAGCTTCTTCCAAAAACTGTTTATGAATCTTATTTTCATCCATCAAACAAAACCCCTTTATAATCGGTTAAGAGATAAACGAGTTCTGTCCTAGGTGGCCATATTCCAGAACAAGTTCAAAATCCGTAGTCGATTAAATTTAAAAACATACGGATTTAATGGACTCCCCAACCTCGTCCGTTAAATCGAGGTTTTCCTATATAGTTGAAAAATTAAATAACGGCTTTAAACATATTTCTTTAGCGACAACCAAATTTATTACAACGATCTCACTCTGATATTTAATAAAATAAAAAGCAAAAAGAAAACATTTTTTTAGTCGGAACTCGAGCGTCATATTGGATAACTGTACCAATGTGAAAACCGCTGACCGATCGTGATCTGAAAGTCAACTACATATTGCAAATGTGGTCCCTTAATCAATCTCGATGAGAAATCGACTAGAATTTACATATGTATTTAGTTTTATAAAGGATGATAAAAGTTAACCAACCAATAAAATAAAATGCATCTACAAATGGATATTTTGCGTAGATCAACAATCCAATACACACACGAAATATGGATAAGTAATTATGTCTACTAGCTGACCTGTGACTGAATAATCAGTCACGTAAATACATTTTATTGAATTTTTGGTTAAGAACTGATTTAGAAGATTTGTTAAGATGTATATTTGATGCATTTTTATCAAAAATGTAAATTCATTAACGCGGATCCCATGAGGCCACTCCATTAATACGGAGTAATCCAATACTCGCTAATTCAAATTCTCCCTTTGTGATAGACGGGTCCGTGCAGTGAAAAGAAGTACGGTTCGCCAGGGCGCTGCTCTTCGAGCTCCATTCTGGTGCTGCCCATGGAGAGGGCGGAGTTAAGCTTCCGGATGTTAGTCTTATAGAACCGCGAGGGGGAGTTAGTTCCGAGAATCAGCTGATTGAGGTAGGGGAGATTCTGCAGTGCGAGAAGGGACACCTTTCCTTTACCACAGCAGCGAGTGAAGCCGAGCCTAAGCCCCTCCTTCTCTGCCCGGAAAAATAGCGCGTCAAAGAACTCGCAAGCTGCTTCCATCGAACCTAAATAGTGGATATAAATTTCCCGAGAGCACTTTGGGATGATGCCGTGCGCTTCTCATTGCCCGCCAGGCTTAAACCTTCGAGTGCACTCACAGGAACAAAAAGGCTCCTAAAAAGAAAAAAAAATTGCGAGTTTTCAAAAATAAAAACAAAATGGCGAGAAACTTATATTAAAATCGAATTGATCTTGCCCCGCCTCTTCGTCTGGAACCTAATCCTCAAACGTGAGGAAGGCGTGTGCTGGAGATTCACTTGGAATATTGAGCGCGTCTTGAGAGATCCATGGAAGGGTGGCTCCTAATGGCCCTGGGACCGGGTTGGCGTCTTGGGAGATCCATGGGGTGGTGTCACGTGATAATGATGAGACTGGTTCATGGCTTGAATTTGTGGATTGTGATTTTCGATTTTGATCGTATATTTTTCGTTTTCGAGGGTCTCCTGATTTCCAAGGCATTTTGAAGAAAAATGAAAAGAGTTTTGTTCAAGACTCGTTGAGGTGAGAAATGGTAATGACTTACTCGCTGGACCTCTCGTTCAAAGTGGTTTGATTCATACTCGAGGCTTGACTTGATGATTAACAGCTTTATATTTTGAATTTCTTTGACATTTCAGTATTAAAATCAGCAAAATAAAAATATTTTGATTTTTATTCGATTTAGTATGGATTTGAAAATCGCAAAATTGGTTACTCGCGTCGTTTTTTACATTTCAATGCATTTTTATCACTATGTATTTGAAAATCGTTATTTTTGTCTTTTTTTACTTTAAAAAGTTAGTAGCTTGCTTTAACAATTTCAATCCAGTTTTATTTGAATCCGCAACTTTAAATTTGAATCGCACGCCAACAATTTAACAACTTTTAATTTAAATTGCGCGTCAACCATTAAGCAACTTTGAAATTGAATCGCGCGAAAACTGTTTTGAACTTTGAATCTAACTCGCGTGCAAACTGTTTTGCAATATTTGATTTGAATCGCGCACCACCAATTTGAACAAAAAAAATTTCTTTTCAGTCGTCCCATAAAATTCTCTAATGTCTAATCTTGGAAATTTTCTGAAACCACCTGAGGTACCCGTTTTTAGTACTTTCCGGTGGAATTTTTCCAATTTTTCCGATTTTTTTACCCTACGCACAGCGCAATATTTATGTAAACCTACCCTGAAATAATCTAACGGATTGGATCATATTTAGGGGTCATTTAGGGTTGAATATGAAAAAATTAAGAGTTTAATATAATAGATAGATAGAAGATAGATAGAAGCTGACCTGTGGCTGAATAATCAGTCACGTGAATACATTTTATTGAATTTTTGGTTAAGAAATAATTAAGAAGATTTTTTAAGGTGTAAATTTGTCAAAAATAAAGTAAATTCATATACGCGGTTAATTTTTAAATCTTAAATAGATAGAGTGTCATGACAACATTGTATTTTTACACTCACAACTATTAACACCAAAATGTATGTAAAAATGTATTTTATGTACTCTGTTTTGTTTAATTGAGAGTCAGATACAAATTTTCTACTGATTTTGTCATCACAGTGGTTTGACAAAAACATCGGCAATTTTAATAAATTTTGTCATTGTCTGGGTGTAATGCGCATGATCATAGATTCAATATAAACATATTTTGTCATGGCATTCTGGCGTCGTGGCAAAATTTTGCTGAAAACACCTGAGGTGCCCGTTTCAGGTACTTCCCGGTTGAATTTTTCCAATTTTTCTAGCAAAGGCACACCGCTATATTTATGTCGACCTACCCTGAAAAATTTAAACGGATCGGATCATGTTTAGGGGTCATTTTCGGGTTGAGTATGAAAAAATTAAGCGTATTAATATAATAGATAGATAATTATATCCTTGAAAAAACTTAAATGATCAAATCAACATATTTTAATTCTCTTACATCACGTCAATTTAACAAAAATTTTGCATACACACACATTTGTTTAAATGTAGTGGTACGGTGTAATTTTTATTTTCTGTTTCTAATTTTATGTGAATACGTTTTTCCTATAGATCGTGATAATTATTCAATTTAGTACCACCAGATGTCAATATCATACGGGGTACATTTTTAATGTTTACATTTTTTTTATATGGAGTTTAGGCATAAACGGCTATTACAAAATTGGAAAAAAAATAATGAAATGTACTATGATTCGATGCTAAAACAAATGCTTTTTATTTATAATATATGCATAGATGATTTTTAAAAAAAATGTATAAATAATATTACTTGGATATTTAAGAAAATGATGTACAAACTTTAACAATTATTGAAGTTTTGTGAGGTTATGTCAAATTGTTTATTTTGGTTGGTCGACGTTAAGATTAGTATTCTTGAAGGCAACACAAATTCTAATTTTAAGATGGCAAATAAATTTTATAATCGTTGAAATCGATTTTATAATCGTTTAGAGAAAAGTGCGCACTATAAACATAATCACCCATAACTTGGTCTGGCCTTTATTTTTTATTCTAAGAAGCAAACATTTCGATATAACCTCACAAATTTGGAAAACTTGTTGCTATTTAAACATTATTTCCACACATACCCTAATGGTTACTAATTAATATTTTTCAAAAAATATATGTCTAATTGTGTTTTAATTAAATAATTTTATTTTGAATATCGAAATTTGGCACTTTTCATACAAAGATTCTAAATTTTATCAAGTCTATTTTCGCCTAAACTCCATATAAAAAAAATGTAAACATTGAAAATGTACCCCGTATTTAGCTGACGTCTGGTGGGATAAAGGGTGAAGTTTATGTACTAAACATGATCTATTGATTTGTGAGAAAAATTATCTTGTATGCCGAGAAGCAAAAGCACACAAACCAATAACCATTCTATCGCATACGTCGTTTATACATTGAACAACCTATACTTGTATGTGTTCAAATTGTGTTTTCGTTTCTTGTTTTTTTCCATAAAGTACCGTATTTCGATTTTGTATTGCATACAGTAAAAACTGAGTTACACATTTCCTTTATGTTCACGTATAACTAGAAATTATAATTTCGATGAAATATGCGTGTTTACTGTATAACGTCATTTTACTTTATATGTAGTGGTATGGTGTCGTATAGTACGTACAGAATCTACTTAAATATAAGTCCTGCTAACTCCACAGATATGAAATAAACAATAACTAAGTAAAGATGTATTGGAATTTTTTTTCCATAGTAATTTTTTTTTGAAAAACTATGTATAAGTGTATTAGCGCAGAAACAAAAAAAATGTAGAAAACAAAATTCAAATTTACGTTGCATTGTTAGTGTAACCAACACACTCTTTGTTAGTTTTTTTTTAATAGGTATATGTCAATGGAAGAGTAAGCAGGACTTATATTTAAGTAGATTTTGGTACGTAAAAATACGACGATTTGTTTTCCTTTTATTTCTATTTATGAATTTAAAAATCATTTTGTATACTAACACAGTCATAACAAAATAAAAGAGGAGCGATATATATAATATTGTATTATATTGTCCTTCTCTAATCGGGCCAGATTTGAGTTGGATATAATTTCATAGATTGAATGTTCATATGTAACATTTGGTAGTGGAAGATGTACATCTGTCTCTTTATCTGTGCCTGAAGGTAAAAAAAACATAGAATATACAAACTGTCAAAAAGACACTATTGATAACAATAATAATAATAATAATGAGATAAAAACATAAACAAAGTAACTGAGCTTGCTACAAATCCCAACCCTACGCGTATTCCATCTATCACCAATTCTAAGCATGCCATCTTTATCCTCATCGAGAACCAAAACTCGAGCAAAGTATCGAGTTATTTCGTAGCTCACAGAAACTAGGTCTTGGTTGAACGTCTTTAGCCATACATAAAATAGATACCGGAGATTCCTCGCCAATTAAGCAACGCTTCTTTTCGGTTTTATTGGTAATCACTAAGAGTACTAGTCCAAGGTGTTTACCGATGGCGTCAGTGATCTGCACGTTAAATGTTCCACATTCGACGAGCACTTGTCTCTGTTAGACTACGTAGCATCTCGAATAGCAGCAACGGGGCTCACAATTAACGAAGAAAAGGTAAATTCTTACTAAGAGAGACCGATTGTCTTGTCCATGTAAAGAGTGTCCCAAAATATACGCAATATTTGAATTAAATAGCAAACATAGTATTTTCAATTCTTTTTTTTTATTGAAACATAAAGTACATAGGATAGGGTTATGTATGGCAAATGACCTTCTCGGCTTTGCTGCCACATACACACTCTTTTTTCGAAATTTTCCATCGCCATTTTGCATAAATGATGCAGCGTTGAATCTTTTCCTTCAACGTACGGGTGTGACATAGACTTTTGATTTCAAATAACCCAATAGAAAGAGATACAATGGTGTTAAATCACATAATCTAACGGGAAAATTTTGTTCACCGAAAAAAGGGAGTACACGACCAAGAAATGTTTCATGCAGTAATTGGATTGTTTATGGCATGTTGCATCGTCCTGTTAAAACCACATGTCGTCCAATAGAAGGAATTCGGTTATCATGTCGCGATATCGAGCACCGGTAACAGTAACTGCTTGAAAAGCCTCATTTTAAAAACAATATGGTGCAAATGCAGCAATTTTGGTGATTACAAAGCCATCAATCAGCCATCATTCAAACTTTCATTATTTTTGAAATATTGTTCAATAATGAAAACGTGTTGTTCTTTCGTGTAGTGCTGCATGTTTACTAACCTTAAACTGTCAACTGTCAAACTGTTTTTTTTTTGCTTTTAAACTGCAAATTAATTAATTTTCTATTTAATTCAAATCTTTCGTAAATTTTGGAACACCCGTTGGTTGGTGGGGATACTCTGCAACCAAATCCGAAAAAGATAACAGCTTTTGCAGAATACTCTCTCCCAAAAACAGTATATCAATTGAGGAGTGTTTCAAGTCGTAGTCGACGTGCAACCATCTATTGGTTCTCTTCTTGCTACATTTAGATCTTGGCAAAGAATCTATTTAGGCTTTCTTAGCGCAAAGTTACACTATTAATCTCCAGATTAACCTCAATCCAGAATGGCATGTAAAGGTTTAGAAACGGATATTTTAGTAAAAAACCTTTCGGACGATAATGGCGGTGGTGTAGATGGTGTTACTGCGAATAACAATTCTTCTGATATGGATCTTCTGATATGGTCATTACTCCAGAGTTTAGTAAAGGCATGAAACCGAGAAAATTCTGGTTGACCGCTTAGCTAATAAAATCGCGACAACATTGGGATTACCCTGAATAGAAAACGTTCTGAACCTTTCCAATTACGTCAAAATACAAATAATTATTCTCAGATACCAATGGCGATGTCCACGTTTAAACCCCATATTCCACCTCAAATAGTGAATGTGTGCATGACCAAATCGAATGGGGCTAGCACCGACAAATTATCAGTAGATATTAGCGTACCTCTTCACGGTAAGGCATTCGACTGGTACTGTGTAATACGAGAAGATTTTAGCGTTGTTGATTGGAAGTCGATTCAGAACGGTATGAGCAATTGTTTCAGGAATGGCGCTCCGATATCGAGATTTGGCAAGTTCTAGAGACCCGTATACAAAAAAAATAAGGAGCCTTTCATTGACCGAAACCGAGTTATTAAACCTGTTAACTAGCAATATGAGATCAGGTCTGCAAGCCACTTTAGCAGGTCAGAATTTCAGTGGAAGACACTTGGAGATTATGGCATTGGAATGATTACGCAACCAGATTTTGATAATGAAGATTCGTATGTTGACCATTCGAAGTGCGAGATAGCCCCTACGGGAAACGTGTAGGCTAAAGCCGGAGTTTCGGGGGGTACTGAGCTTCAAGAATCGCCCCCACAAAGCCCCTACAAAGTTGATAAAAATCGAAGAAGCAGCATCAAATACAGACCCCAAACTTTATCCCCGCCAACACAAGACCATTTAATTTCCGAAATTTTCTCTTGCCTTCCTATTCTGTCTTGTTGTCGGTTTCTAAGTCAACTCGAGCCACTCCTACTCAATTATCAAGATTAGATCGTTCGCTTAAATATTTCAAATCCCGTCAGATTTTAAAAAACTTATTTCGGAAACCGTCATATCTACTGACCCCTGATAAACCGAACACCTACATTTTGCTCAGTGGTATGCCATTGAAAGGTCTGCTGGACAGAGGAGCCAGCATAAGTGTTTAAGGTGCAGGTTTCGAAAGATACTTAGGATATAATAACAGATATTATTCTGTGATTTACCACTGCAAGTGATCAGAAATTGCGATTTGGATCTTATTCAGGCTAAGGTTTCATACACAGGAAAGACAAAAACCATAATTCTGCACAGAGCACCCGCCTTAACCCAATCTTTTTACATAGGAATTAACTTTTGGAATCAATTTGGATTGGATCCACCCCAAACAAAGGCACTATCCTGTGTCACCTGCCATACAGAAAATTATATATACACTGATAACTCACTGAGTGGAACCGATTATTATCATTGGGGGGTTATTGAAAAAAGCGAAAGCTCCTGGTTATCTCCAGTTAGTATTGTCAAAAAACGTAATGGAAAATTTCGGTTATGTCTTGACGCGCGGAAGGCAACTCAGCCACTGTGAAAAATGCTTATCCATTGGCGTTGATAGACGGCCTTTTAAGCCGATTGGACAACACCAGATACATTAGAATAATCGCCTTAAAGGACGCCTTCTGAGAAATTCCTCTGTAATCCACTGTTATACCACTTCATCGTGGTGCCATTCGGGTTGTGCAACGCACCCTAAACGTTGTGAAAGCTGATGCATAAGGTCAAAATCTAGCCTTATTGACTGAGGTAGGCAGATTCCTGTCCGCAGCTAATCTGACTATCAATGTAGAGGAAAGCAAAATCTTGATAAAACAGACAAAGTACCAAAGTACCTAAGTTATGTGATTGGTGAGGTTTGCCTTAGAGTCGATCCCGATAAAGTGCTAGCCATAGCAGAATGTCCAGTTCCACGAACTCGGTAAATTGGACGACGTAGACAAGTTACCAAAAAAAAACATGGAGAAGTAACGATTCTTTACAATATTATAGAGGCACAATTGACAGTTGCGATTCTCCAACGCAGGAGCGAGCCACCAACAACCAATTTGGAGAAAAATATAAATCAAATTCCACAGATTTCAGGGTAAGGGCTATAGTTTGCTGAAATTTAATCCACGATCTATACTAGTGACCAATAATGGGATGTGAAAGTTGCAGAATCAAGATGATTTCTTTAGTTCTTGACGTTTCGTGATCTTGCAATTTAAGAATAGAGTTATCAGGTATTTTAACTTAGCCTATTTCTGAAATTCTTCAGTTATTGCAGATAACCTTGATTAAATCTTAGACTGACATTAAAATAACAGGGTAACAGGGTACGTTCTATATTATCCGCCTTGCCTAGAAATTGTATATATCCGGAGTTGTGGAATCATTTACATTAATTAAGCTGGGTTCAGATAAAAAAAAACGCTAAAATTATTGATTTCCAAAATAAATACGTCAATATAATTTCATATTTAGTTAAAGCAATGTGTCAGTAAACATTTTCCACACCATACAAAAAATGACAACAACAACGAATAATAAATTTATAAATTTTCCCTTTAAATTGGTACCCAACACCACCAGGACAAGCAGTAAATCCAAATACCAACATTGTTGAAAAAATCAAAAATATCCAAAGGTATGGGAAAATAATTTATCAAATATAAAATTAAAAAAACATTTTTATTATTATTTATCGATAAAATTTGAAGATAATTTATTTTAATATAATATGTGAGATATATACGAGTGTAGGGATACGAGAGTACCAGTATAAAATTCATGATACACAAAAAATAATTAATTGACGGTAAAATTGCACACCAAAATAATAAATACGACAAAATGTAAAATATTACATTGCATGTTGATTGAAATTATAATTTGAAAATAAAATTACACAAAAATTTATCTCGATTAATTTATCAAAAATATTTTTTTATGATAAATTAGCATTTTGTGCAAATTGTAAATTGGATATCAATCTTGCTACCAAGAGCGAGGTTTGCATTAAACTGGGTGGTCCTCAGTATTTTTAACACATATATTTAACTACAGACTCCAACGTCCTCCAAAGTATATGCCAAAAGTAACAAATAATTTTCACGAGAACCAACAAATGCACCAAACAATTGTTTGTTACAAAATTGTTGCTAAGTCAAAAACATTTCAAACGATGTTCCGCATGATTATATTCTAAAGGGCAACATTTAACTGACTCAAGCGCCACAACGACAGTTTTGATTACTAAATTTGTGATATTCAATTAAATTTGTGACATTCTTCAAGCGCTTTTCAATGATATGCTAGTCGTATATGTACACATATTCGATAATAATTGAAATATTAGCTACAGCGCTGAAACGGTGAATTTTTGAACTAAAGCAATGATCATAAAATTTTTGTTTTTTCCAAAACCTTTCAAATGATATATCACATGATAAGTGTGCAATGAGACAAATTGTAACAGCTACCAGCGCCACAACGGTAGTTTTAAGTATTAAATACGTTAATCGTTGCATACCAGATGTTATTTCGAAGGAGTCAGATACTGTCCCTTCTACTACGATTCTACACATTGAGCCTGATGTTATTAGCTTACACAGAGAGACAAGCTTCTATGGAATTCCTAGACATATAAGCGCGGCTCGAGAGCTTTTGCAATCAATGCTATATCGTATGCCAGTTGAACGTCTATGAAAAGTTAGTGAATGGTTATGTTTTACTCACAACTTCTCTCCAAGATTCTCAACGTGAAACACGATGGGCCATAGTTATAAATGGGGGATTCAAGTACTAAAAAAATATTTTGTCACAGTTTTGATTGATCGATTCAGTTGTTAGTTATAGCGTGTATGAAAGTATAGCGTATAGCGTATGTGAAAATTTGCTATATTTTACAATTTTGCTTCGATAAAGGTGAAAACACAAGTTAGATGGCTGAAATTGTGAATGGTGTCTATGGTCACGATACCGAGAGTTAATAACGTGCAATTTCCACGCACTGGAACGCCTATGGTCCAAAACGTCCGAATAAATTTCTGAAAATTATCAAAGTAGACCGGCATGTGAGCTGTCGTAGCTGTCATCGCCCACGGTCTGAAGATCGACCACAAAACCGTTTCAAACCATTTGCATAAGGCTGACTTCAAATGAACCACAATGTTCGAATCCTTGGGCAAACGGAACAAAATCGTTTCATATCTGAAGCGGATGGTGACTGGCGATGAAAAATGGGCACATACGATAATGTAATGTGGAAACGATCATGGTCGAAGGCCGGGGAAGCGTCCCAAATGGGTTGATGGCCAGAAAGGTTTTGCTGTGTGTTTGGCGAGGTTGGAAGGGAATCATCTACTATGAGCTGCTGCCAATGACCAAACGCTCAATTTGGACTTCTGCTGCCAGTAATTTGACCGACTGACGGCAACAGTCGACCAGAAGCGGCTAGAATTAGCCAATAGGAGAGGCATCGTGTTCCACCAGGACAACGCCAGGTGTCACACGTCCATGATGACTCGCCAGAAGCTCCGAGAAGTTGGGAGGTTATTATCCGTCCACCTTATAGTCCGGACCTGGCACAAAGCGATTATGTACTCTTTTTGTCCATGGCAAACTGGTAGTGTAAAATGGTCTCAAGGCGTTTGGGAAAAGCGGCATACTGAAATTGACTTCTAAATAGCAACAAGTTATCGAAAAAACGGCGCATAGTTGAACCAAAACAATTGTAGCCATGTTAAATAAAGCCCCGAATTAAACGTAAAAATAATGGATTTCTTTTTCCGCAACCTTATATAAAATGCAAGAACAGTTCCACTATGTTTTAATAATTCTGTAGGGATTCCGTCGAGACCGAGGATTTCACTATTTTTTAATCTACTAATAGCTGCATCTACATCCTATACTGTGGAGTATGAGACAAACCCGTCGTCGCCTAGTGAAGCAACAGCTTATCATATCGTCAGCCCGATTTATTAGATTTTGAAAGTAGGTTTGCCACACTAAGAGAATATCACCACGTTCGATCTTAGTTCTCCATCCGACAGCCATCAAGTGTATTTTCGACGGAAGTCATTAGTAAGAATTCTGGCGTTTAAAGAACAGTTTGTAGAGTTTCAATTTCAGGCTGCACCCAGATGCTTTCGAAGCATTTCATTATAAATTCGCGCTTCTTTTGTCGGGGGAATTTGGATGTAGCTTTCCTAGTACCAGATGTTCCTTGTGAGAGAACTCCTAGTGGTTACGAGCTAACCATTATACTCGCAGAGTTCGTTGAACCAATCATTACGTGATCTTGGTGCTTTTTTCCAATTATCTTTTTAGCTGTTGCAGACCTCTTCCATGATTCGATCGCCAAGTAACCTCGTGGATATTTTTTTTGTGTGGAAAGAACGTACTCAATACTACTAAGTTAAACATTATAGCAAGTTCAGCGATGGCGTTTTGTTACAAATGATGTTTTCCAGGTTATCAAAGAATAAATCTTTACATCATCAGTTTGTCTTCAGTTGGCACATATGCATTGGCAGTATGTATTTTAACCATACAGGCAGTAAAACTCGATGATATGCAGCTGCACTCGCTGGTGAACGAGAAATCCAACTGCAAATTCTTCTGTTTTCTGCTGGCCGCTGTAGTAGAAATTCTATACATTGGTGGTAGTATATGTCACACTCCCAGACCATCTAAGCTCTTGTAGTGCGAGTAAATCCAATGTATAACTGTTTGCCGGGTTCGAATGGTTTGGAGATCTCCAGGTCTTACGTGGCTAAGGACTTTCCGAGGTCGTGCATGTGATGAATCCGATATCTTAATCGCGAGGCTCAACTTGATGGTTTGTGTGAGAGTTGATGCTTTGGACAGCCGCAGAACTCAATTTCCACGTGTGTTGGTTCACCATGTACTGGTGATACATTTTAAAGGCACCCAGTCGTACCTTGGACCCGTATTTATAGCGAGCAGCTTGCTACAAAGCAGACGGTTGCTTCAGCCGCCCCTAACCTGAAGACCAACGTCAATGCCGTGACATGTAGGGTCCATGACTATAAAGAAAAATTCCTCTGCTCATCTCCAGTACACCGCCTAATTTATTTAGCGTTATCTAGGGAGCTTCGTGAGTAGGAATGAATATAGGAATTTTCCCCGCACTAATGTTGGATTCTTTAAATATTAATTGGCTTGCCATCTAGAGATAGTAACCATGGCCCTCTCTGATAGTGATCCCTCCAGGGACCCTCAAAGTAATCCCATAGAAATCGGCAGCTTTGTCGAGAGTGTTTCTACCTCCTCATCCATATCCTTGATGGTTGTTAGCTATAGGGCCTCTACCAGTATCAGCACAGAGCAGTTCTCACCAACGCAGTCAGTGACAATTTAATATGATAATAGCTGATCTATTATCAGTCTTTAAGGGGTAACCATAGAAAAATTAAGAAAAATTATAAACGTAACTTTAAAAAAATTATGTTTGCGATGAATGCTGTTTCTGTGATTTCGCCCATGGAAAAATTAATTTAAATTACAAAATTTAACGAAGCTTCGTAACAAACTTAAAAAAAATTATTGGAGCGAAATTTTGCGTTCAAACGTAAAAAAAAATAAAATTTGTATCGTGCTACCTAAAAAAACAACAATCAATGAACAGCTGTCACTATAACAAATAGTTGTCATACAATATTCTACAATATTTACGGCATACTCGTTACGTCTAGTATGGCTGGAATGTCATTAAAAATTAGTGTCGTCAAAATTTTTAATTTTTTTAAATTTTATAATTTTTTTATGGTTAGCCCTTTAGTTGCCAGTTTCTAGCACGCAGACCAGACTTCACCTAGGCTCTCGATAGCCTTTTTTTGCAGGGTCAATGACCATTGGTCGGCACAAGATATCAACCTGTCACGATTGCAGTATCAGCCTCCGACCCAGCAAGGCAAAGCAGGTCCAGGGTTTTCCCTCATAATTTTTACGTAAGAGGCGAC
Organism: Nephrotoma appendiculata; assembly: GCA_947310385.1. Lineage (NCBI taxonomy): Eukaryota > Metazoa > Arthropoda > Insecta > Diptera > Tipulidae > Nephrotoma > Nephrotoma appendiculata. Next base: position 57,362,624 of record OX371225.1, on the reverse strand, counting down.
TATGCAGTTCTCCACCACCCTCCAATTATTGGACGATATATGTATATTCGCCTTCGTGGGTTTTTCAATGACAGCTACCAGTAAGTGCTATTTTTATCATATCATTAAAGAAAGGCCTAGTTTCAGTTTCCTGTGTTCTAGCCTTTTTGCTTTTTTTGTGATTTCTTCTGAAATCTTTTCTAGCTTTGGCTTTTTTTTTGGGAAGATAGCCTTCAGAGGCACTCTCCTCCTTCATTCCATTAATCTTTTTAGGCTATGAGACCTTTTCCATATCACTTTCCGTTATTTTCGCGTCCAGGCTTTTTTTGGTTTCTTAATACGATGGGACCATCCTGTCTAGTGCTCATGCCCCTAGAGATTGCATTCCAAAAACCAGCTGTGTTCATGCTTGTGTCTCGTTTTTTCGGTACGTCTTGAGGCTTAGGCCTGATCGCCAATGCTCTATATGATTCCCGTTTTCTCTGTACTAAAGGCAAGAGCATCGGACTCTTCTTTTTTTTTGTTTTTGTATTAATAGTTTCTTTCATATTTTTAGCCCACGAATGGCGAAGTCTCCATTTGTGCAGCGATCTGGAGGGTGCTAAATCCACCAAAAAATATCCAGTATTTATGCACTGAACTAGTCTCGTCTTATTAATGGGAAAACCGTGCTGAATATTTAATTGTTCACATAACATACTTTTAGGCGTATGGTTTGGTTATAAACGTTATTTGAAAAACAAAACTTTCTGATTTGAGTAGTCTTTTAGGGGCAGACGTATATTTTCTCATCTTTGTTAAATAATTAACTTGCCCTAGGCAACTTTAAAGAGGAAATTTTTGGGTGTTATATACAAGGTTCTCCTTGTATAAATTCCAAGTACTTCCAGCTTTATTGAAAGCATTTCTTCGTACTTTCTTATTGTTCTTTGCAGCCTTCCTTATTGGTTTTAACTTTATTTTATAAAGCCGTAATTAAAGAACGTATATACTCGTATGTCTCTTTTTATTTACCTAGCAGTCCTATAGGTTATCTGGCAGAGCTCGATTTTCTTGGTTCCTGAAGGTCCGATTTTGTAGTCACCTACCTTTATCCCTATAATGTATTGTATGGTTCTGTATTTTTCACTACATTGGTTCTTTAATAAGAACTTAGTTTACTGCCAGTCTGTAGATTAAGGAGATCTGTATTTCATCTCAGTATCATTATAAAGATGTACCTTACTGGTTGTCTATTGTGGTGCTCTCTTCTTCGTTACAATTATCGGTATGTTCTAGTGTGCAAGTGACCCTACGTCTCGTTTGCATCCCTAGAACCCCTTTTCAATCCAGGTTCCTTTTCTGGGTTTTGTAACTTAGCTTCAACTGAGGAGCTTCTCACAATCCGAAGCTACCATAAATCCACGATTTGTATTTATTTTAATGGTGGCAAGCGTTTGTGCCTTAAGATCGTTAAATATCCTCTCCGTTACTGTACTTTACGGGTAAAATTTCTCATCGCAGGTTGCTTTGTTTAATGTGTTATTCGGGGTGGTACAAAAATAAAACTTTATTGGAAATTAAAATTGCAATTGGTATTACTTAAACGGGAAGCGAGGATACAGAGGAAATATCTTAACTTAATTATACTGCCATCTAGGTCTAAACATAAATTCAATGAATCTGGCCCAAAAACCATCCAAAATAGACCTTTAAAAATATTGGTACGTTTCTCCGCTGATTCCATTAAAAAGCCAATCAGCCCGAAAAATAAAAAAGGGAGAAAATCACATTCCATCTCGAGAAAATAAACTCAATCTCACATACACCAAACAATTTTTGCGCCTAGCAGCTATTACAACAAGTGGTTTTCTCTCTCTCTCTCTGGCATTATATCCCATTAAGGGATTTGGCCGCCTCACATGAGGTTTCATAATCATATTTTCATTTCAGATAATGAGTGATTAATTCATTGATCCTAAACCAGCCATGAAATTTTTACCTTGTCATCACCGGGAATCGAACCCAGGACCTCCGGTCGCTGGAGCAAGCATGCAACCACTTTGCCACCGGGGCGGCAACAAGTGGTTTACTACACTATAAATCATTCGATTTAGAAAACAATCCCCTGAAATGTAGTTAAAAGAAAATTTTATTTCGTCCTCAATATTTCGTTTCTCAGATGTTGGGGGATACGAGTATAACGGTATATGGCATTTACATGTACTGACCATCGGTATTAAGCACACAATTGCTCATTACGTTGTGATGGGGATAAAATGTCTTCCCAGTTGTTATAATGAACACGGTGCTCGAACTCAAGGCGTTCTATTCACCATAATCCAGGTCGTACGGCCGCTTTGCGGCATCTTTAATTACACAATTTTAATGTCAAAATAACTTTTATAAAATTATCGAAAATTTGACACTGTATGAATTTTTATTGCTTCCGCGCAGCATTCTAGTAATCGGCCTGTTTTAACCATAATATGATGTAATAGTAAACAGATCAGTTTCTACCCAACGTATTTTTTGAGCAGGGAAATCCAGGGCACTCAGTTTAAATATGATCGTTCCTGCGAACAGCGGTTTACAGTTGAATTACAGTGATGCATACAGGATACTTTCAAATATTTTGTAATTAAAGAACAGCTTTGCGATCGGTTTTTAGTTACCGACGTCCGACTTGTCGATCTTCGGCCCGGGACAATAAAAGAGGTTTTCCAAATTAAATCTTCTGATGTCATATATCCATTCCAGATTTCATTACAGATACCTCAAGTACTTTTGATTCTTTTGACAATTTTACGACTTCTTTCGAACTGGAAATTAAATGTTGATTGATTTTGTCAAAGGTTGGATTGCAGTTATTAATTATATTCAGCAGCTCCAGTGACACTATGCTAGCTTTCCCTGGGAATCAGGAATTTAGAAAAATATATTTGTTCATAGAATTTTATAAACAAAGCGGAATAGAAAACTTTCGTTGCATTAAGTGTTTATTGGGGAAAATTATTTCCCATTTAACCTTATTTCGAAAATACATTCCCCAAATTGATTCCATCAGGAAAATACATATATATCTCAATTCCCTATTGTCAGGGAAAGCCAGAACAGGCGATATTAAAATGTCGGTGGCTAAATTTTAATATTAGTTCGCATTAAAATTATAAATTTTTAAAATAATTAAATCTTTTATTTACTTATTAGTTTAAACTTATATTTTATAAAATAAACATATCACAATAAAATAAAACAAAAAAAAAAATTCAAAAATTATGAAAACAAAAAAAAAGTAATTAATTAACAATTATAAATATAATATATAAAAAATGTGTCTTCTAAGAATAAAATAAATTAAATAAATAAAAATTATTTATATAAAATAATAATTAAGAATATTTTAATTATAAATTAAATTCCATTTTTAATAAAAATTTAAGACTTTAATTAATTAATTAAATATATATTTGGATGAATTAATATAATAATTGAATTAATAAAAAAAAAGTTATTATATTAATTGCACAAACACAATTATTTCAATTTTTTAAAATTATATCAATTATTAAATTTTTGTAAATATACGTTATTAATTTTAATTATAAAAACAGTACGACGGCATACAGAAAAAATAAACAAACAAATACTAACAAAAAATAAATAAATATTAATTATATATTGCTTGTAATTAATATGGGGCAAAATATAATAATAATTAATAAAATTAACAATAATTAATATTTATTATTATTAATTTAACATTATTTATACAAATTAATATTTATTTAAATAAAATAAAATAAAATAATTAATTTTAAATAAAAATATGAAAAAAAAACAAAAAAAAAATGAATATTTATATATATTACAATAATAACACTATTGTTATTAACAATGAATGAATAAAACTGCATGTAAAAATGATCACAAAAATTTGAAATTCTGGAGTTTTCATTTCATATGATTTCTAATTTTGGCCTTTATTTACTAACCTAACTTTGTGCTTGCTCTTCCAATGTTTATGTTCTATTCCTGTTATGTCTTCCTTTGTACAGTAGAGCTTGTGGTCCTGCATTGCGTACTACACTTTAATTTTTAAACCTTTGCACTAGATTGCCGCCTCCAGGGTCAGAGTTCGTATTACAAAGAATTAATTGAAAAACCCTAGGAGCAAAGTAACGATATAAATCAATTTCAGCATTCAAACGTACTTTGCTTGGTAGCATGCACTAATCTGCTTAATTAACAACGATAACATATCGCTACGAAAACAAATTGCAATAATTAAAAACATCGAGCTAAATTGAGAAAGATTACTTAATTCTGAACGCAGAGATGCTGAAAACTACTTTTAGCCTTACTTTTTTGAACCATTTAACCATTTTGAACCGGAATTTCAACAAAAAAAAGTTTTCATTTTTTTACGAAAAAACGTGATGGTTGAAATTCTTACTTTTTTTGAACGGATAAAATTTATAGTCACGGATTCCGAATGATTCGTTTGGTGATGGCTAGCCTTACTTTTTTTGAACGGATAAAATTTATAGTCACGGATTCCGAATGTTTCGTTTATTTTGGATTATCAATGTAATTATGAGTAGATCTGCGTTTAGTTTGCTTCAAAATGTCGCCTCGTTCGCCCGCAATTCAAGTTCGAAACACAATGTGGCCGAATTTCAAAATACGAAATTTCCAGTAACCATTGCTTTCCTCAAGCATCCTACCGGTAGTTTCTTGCTCAGCGTGTTGTTTACTGTACCTATAACCATTTTGAACCGGAATTTCAACAAAAAAAAGTTTTCATTTTTTTACGAAAAAACGTGATGGTTATAGCCTTACTTTTTTTGAACGGATAAAATTCATAGTCACGGATTCCGAATGTTTCGTTTATTTTGGATTATCAATGTAATTATGAGTAGATTTGCGTTTAGTTTGCTTCAAAATGTCGCCTCGTTCGCCCGCAATTCAAGTTCGAAACACAATGTGGCCGAATTTCAAAATACGAAATTTCCAGTTTTTGAACGGATAAAATTTATAGTCACGGATTCCGAATGTTTCGTTTATTTTGGATTATCAATGTAATTATGAGTAGATCTGCGTTTAGTTTGCTTCAAAATGTCGCCTCGTTCGCCCACAATTCAAGTTCGAAACACAATGTGGCCGAATTTCAAAATACGAAATTTCCAGTAACCATTGCTTTCCTCAAGCATCCTACCGGTAGTTTCTTGCTCAGCGTGTTGTTTACTGTACCTATAACCATTTTGAACCGGAATTTCAACAAAAAAAAGTTTTCATTTTTTTACGAAAAAACGTGATGGTTTAGCCTTACTTTTTTTGAACGGATAAAATTTATAGTCACGGATTCCGAATGTTTCGTTTATTTTGGATTATCAATGTAATTATGAGTAGATCTGCGTTTAATTTGCTTCAATATGTCGCCTCGTTCGCCCGCAATTCAAGTTCGAAACACAATGTGGCCGAATTTCAAAATACGAAATTTCCAGTAACCATTGCTTTCCTCAAGCATCCTACCGGTAGTTTCTTGCTCAGCGTGTTGTTTACTGTACCTATAACCATTTTGAACCGGAATTTCAACAACAAAAAAGTTTTCATTTTTTTACGAAAAAACGTGATGAGCCTTACTTTTTTTGAACGGATAAAATTTATAGTCACGGATTCCGAACGTTTCGTTTATTTTGGATTATCAATGTAATTATGAGTAGATCTGCGTTTAGTTTGCTTCAAAATGTCGCCTCGTTCGCCCGCAATTCAAGTTCGAAACACAATGTGGCCGAATTTCAAAATACGAAATTTCCAGTAACCATTGCTTTCCTCAAGCATCCTACCGGTAGTTTCTTGCTCAGCGTGTTGTTTACTGTACCTATAACCATTTTGAACCGGAATTTCAACAAAAAAAAGTTTTCATTTTTTGAACGGATAAAATTCATAGTCACGGATTCCGAATGTTTCGTTTATTTTGGATTATCAATGTAATTATGAGTAGATCTGCGTTTAGTTTGCTTCCAAATGTCGCCTCGTTCGCCCGCAATTCAAGTTCGAAACACAATGTGGCCGAATTTCAAAATACGAAATTTCCAGTAACCATTGCTTTCCTCAAGCATCCTACCGGTAGTTTCTTGCTCAGCGTGTTGTTTACTGTACCTATAACCATTTTGAACCGGAATTTCAACAACAAAAAAGTTTTCATTTTTTTACGAAAAAACGTGATGTAAGCCTTACTTTTTTTGAACGGATAAAATTTATAGTCACGGATTCCGAATGTTTTGTTTATTTTGGATTATCAATGTAATTATGAGTAGATTTGCGTTTAGTTTGCTTCAAAATGTCGCCTCGTTCGCCCGCAATTCAAGTTCGAAACACAATGTGGCCGAATTTCAAAATACGAAATTTCCAGTAACCATTGCTTTCCTCAAGCATCCTACCGGTAGTTTCTTGCTCAGCGTGTTGTTTACTGTACCTATAACCATTTTGACCCGGAATTTCAACAAAAAAAAGTTTTCATTTTTTTACGAAAAAACGTGAAAAAACGTTAAGCCTTACTTTTTTTGAACGGATAAAATTGATAGTCACGGATTCCGAATGTTTCGTTTATTTTGGATTATCAATGTAATTATGAGTAGATCTGCGTTTAGTTTGCTTCAAAATGTCGCCTCGTTCGCCCGCAATTCAAGTTCGAAACACAATGTGGCCGAATTTCAAAATACGAAATTTCCAGTAACCATTGCTTTCCTCAAGCATCCTACCGGTAGTTTCTTGCTCAGCGTGTTGTTTACTGTACCTATAACCATTTTGAACCGGAATTTCAACAAAAAAAAGTTTTCATTTTTTTACGAAAAAACGTGATGGTTAGTTAGCCTTACTTTTTTTGAACGGATAAAATTTATAGTCACGGATTCCGAATGATTCGTTTATTTTGGATTATCAATGTAATTATGAGTAGATCTGCGTTTAGTTTGCTTCAAAATGTCGCCTCGTTCGCCCGCAATTCAAGTTCGGAACACAATGTGGCCGAATTTCAAAATACGAAATTTCCAGTAACCATTGCTTTCCTCAAGCATCCTACCGGTAGTTTCTTGCTCAGCGTGTTGTTTACTGTACCTATAACCATTTTGAACCGGAATTTCAACAAAAAAAAGTTTTCATTTTTTTACGAAAAAACGTGAAAAAACGTTAAGCCTTACTTTTTTTGAACGGATAAAATTTATAGTCACGGATTCCGAATGTTTCGTTTATTTTGGATTATCAATGTAATTATGAGTAGATCTGCGTTTAGTTTGCTTCAAAATGTCGCCTCGTTCGCCCGCAATTCAAGTTCGAAACACAATGTGGCCGAATTTCAAAATACGAAATTTCCAGTAACCATTGCTTTCCTCAAGCATCCTACCGGTAGTTTCTTGCTCAGCGTGTTGTTTACTGTACCTATAACCATTTTGAACCGGAATTTCAACAAAAAAAAGTTTTCATTTTTTTACGAAAAAACGTGATGGTTATAGCCTTACTTTTTTTGAACGGATAAAATTCATAGTCACGGATTCCGAATGTTTCGTTTATTTTGGATTATCAATGTAATTATGAGTAGATTTGCGTTTAGTTTGCTTCAAAATGTCGCCTCGTTCGCCCGCAATTCAAGTTCGAAACACAATGTGGCCGAATTTCAAAATACGAAATTTCCAGTTTTTGAACGGATAAAATTTATAGTCACGGATTCCGAATGTTTCGTTTATTTTGGATTATCAATGTAATTATGAGTAGATCTGCGTTTAGTTTGCTTCAAAATGTCGCCTCGTTCGCCCACAATTCAAGTTCGAAACACAATGTGGCCGAATTTCAAAATACGAAATTTCCAGTAACCATTGCTTTCCTCAAGCATCCTACCGGTAGTTTCTTGCTCAGCGTGTTGTTTACTGTACCTATAACCATTTTGAACCGGAATTTCAACAAAAAAAAGTTTTCATTTTTTTACGAAAAAACGTGATGGTTTAGCCTTACTTTTTTTGAACGGATAAAATTTATAGTCACGGATTCCGAATGTTTCGTTTATTTTGGATTATCAATGTAATTATGAGTAGATCTGCGTTTAATTTGCTTCAATATGTCGCCTCGTTCGCCCGCAATTCAAGTTCGAAACACAATGTGGCCGAATTTCAAAATACGAAATTTCCAGTAACCATTGCTTTCCTCAAGCATCCTACCGGTAGTTTCTTGCTCAGCGTGTTGTTTACTGTACCTATAACCATTTTGAACCGGAATTTCAACAACAAAAAAGTTTTCATTTTTTTACGAAAAAACGTGATGAGCCTTACTTTTTTTGAACGGATAAAATTTATAGTCACGGATTCCGAACGTTTCGTTTATTTTGGATTATCAATGTAATTATGAGTAGATCTGCGTTTAGTTTGCTTCAAAATGTCGCCTCGTTCGCCCGCAATTCAAGTTCGAAACACAATGTGGCCGAATTTCAAAATACGAAATTTCCAGTAACCATTGCTTTCCTCAAGCATCCTACCGGTAGTTTCTTGCTCAGCGTGTTGTTTACTGTACCTATAACCATTTTGAACCGGAATTTCAACAAAAAAAAGTTTTCATTTTTTGAACGGATAAAATTCATAGTCACGGATTCCGAATGTTTCGTTTATTTTGGATTATCAATGTAATTATGAGTAGATCTGCGTTTAGTTTGCTTCCAAATGTCGCCTCGTTCGCCCGCAATTCAAGTTCGAAACACAATGTGGCCGAATTTCAAAATACGAAATTTCCAGTAACCATTGCTTTCCTCAAGCATCCTACCGGTAGTTTCTTGCTCAGCGTGTTGTTTACTGTACCTATAACCATTTTGAACCGGAATTTCAACAAAAAAAAGTTTTCATTTTTTGAACGGATAAAATTCATAGTCACGGATTCCGAATGTTTCGTTTATTTTGGATTATCAATGTAATTATGAGTAGATCTGCGTTTAGTTTGCTTCAAAATGTCGCCTCGTTCGCCCGCAATTCAAGTTCGAAACACAATGTGGCCGAATTTCAAAATACGAAATTTCCAGTAACCATTGCTTTCCTCAAGCATCCTACCGGTAGTTTCTTGCTCAGCGTGTTGTTTACTGTACCTATAACCATTTTGACCCGGAATTTCAACAAAAAAAAGTTTTCATTTTTTTACGAAAAAACGTGAAAAAACGTTAAGCCTTACTTTTTTTGAACGGATAAAATTTATAGTCACGGATTCCGAATGTTTCGTTTATTTTGGATTATCAATGTAATTATGAGTAGATCTGCGTTTAGTTTGCTTCAAAATGTCGCCTCGTTCGCCCGCAATTCAAGTTCGAAACACAATGTGGCCGAATTTCAAAATACGAAATTTCCAGTAACCATTGCTTTCCTCAAGCATCCTACCGGTAGTTTCTTGCTCAGCGTGTTGTTTACTGTACCTATAACCATTTTGAACCGGAATTTCAACAAAAAAAAGTTTTCATTTTTTTACGAAAAAACGTGATGGTTAGTTAGCCTTACTTTTTTTGGAACGGATAAAATTTATAGTCACGGATTCCGAATGATTCGTTTATTTTGGATTATCAATGTAATTATGAGTAGATCTGCGTTTAGTTTGCTTCAAAATGTCGCCTCGTTCGCCCGCAATTCAAGTTCGGAACACAATGTGGCCGAATTTCAAAATACGAAATTTCCAGTAACCATTGCTTTCCTCAAGCATCCTACCGGTAGTTTCTTGCTCAGCGTGTTGTTTACTGTACCTATAACCATTTTGAACCGGAATTTCAACAAAAAAAAGTTTTCATTTTTTTACGAAAAAACGTGAAAAAACGTTAAGCCTTACTTTTTTTGAACGGATAAAATTTATAGTCACGGATTCCGAATGTTTCGTTTATTTTGGATTATCAATGTAATTATGAGTAGATCTGCGTTTAGTTTGCTTCAAAATCTCGCCTCGTTCGCCCGCAATTCAAGTTCGAAACACAATGTGGCCGAATTTCAAAATACGAAATTTCCAGTAACCATTGCTTTCCTCAAGCATCCTACCGGTAGTTTCTTGCTCAGCGTGTTGTTTACTGTACCTATAACCATTTTGAACCGGAATTTCAACAACAAAAAAGTTTTCATTTTTTTACGAAAAAACGTGATGGTGGAGCCTTACTTTTTTTGAACGGATAAAATTTATAGTCACGGATTCCGAATGTTTCGTTTATTTTGGATTATCAATGTAATTATGAGTAGATTTGCGTTTAGTTTGCTTCAAAATGTCGCCTCGTTCGCCCGCAATTCAAGTTCGAAACACAATGTGGCCGAATTTCAAAATACGAAATTTCCAGTAACCATTGCTTTCCTCAAGCATCCTACCGGTAGTTTCTTGCTCAGCGTGTTGTTTACTGTACCTATAACCATTTTGACCCGGAATTTCAACAAAAAAAAGTTTTCATTTTTTTACGAAAAAACGTGAAAAAACGTTAAGCCTTACTTTTTTTGAACGGATAAAATTTATAGTCACGGATTCCGAATGTTTCGTTTATTTTGGATTATCAATGTAATTATGAGTAGATCTGCGTTTAGTTTGCTTCAAAATGTCGCCTCGTTCGCCCGCAATTCAAGTTCGAAACACAATGTGGCCGAATTTCAAAATACGAAATTTCCAGTAACCATTGCTTTCCTCAAGCATCCTACCGGTAGTTTCTTGCTCAGCGTGTTGTTTACTGTACCTATAACCATTTTGACCCGGAATTTCAACAAAAAAAAGTTTTCATTTTTTTACGAAAAAACGTGAAAAAACGTTAAGCCTTACTTTTTTTGAACGGATAAAATTTATAGTCACGGATTCCGAATGTTTCGTTTATTTTGGATTATCAATGTAATTATGAGTAGATCTGCGTTTAGTTTGCTTCAAAATGTCGCCTCGTTCGCCCGCAATTCAAGTTCGAAACACAATGTGGCCGAATTTCAAAATACGAAATTTCCAGTAACCATTGCTTTCCTCAAGCATCCTACCGGTAGTTTCTTGCTCAGCGTGTTGTTTACTGTACCTATAACCATTTTGAACCGGAATTTCAACAAAAAAAAGTTTTCATTTTTTTACGAAAAAACGTGATGGTTAGTTAGCCTTACTTTTTTTGGAACGGATAAAATTTATAGTCACGGATTCCGAATGATTCGTTTATTTTGGATTATCAATGTAATTATGAGTAGATCTGCGTTTAGTTTGCTTCAAAATGTCGCCTCGTTCGCCCGCAATTCAAGTTCGGAACACAATGTGGCCGAATTTCAAAATACGAAATTTCCAGTAACCATTGCTTTCCTCAAGCATCCTACCGGTAGTTTCTTGCTCAGCGTGTTGTTTACTGTACCTATAACCATTTTGAACCGGAATTTCAACAAAAAAAAGTTTTCATTTTTTTACGAAAAAACGTGAAAAAACGTTAAGCCTTACTTTTTTTGAACGGATAAAATTTATAGTCACGGATTCCGAATGTTTCGTTTATTTTGGATTATCAATGTAATTATGAGTAGATCTGCGTTTAGTTTGCTTCAAAATGTCGCCTCGTTCGCCCGCAATTCAAGTTCGAAACACAATGTGGCCGAATTTCAAAATACGAAATTTCCAGTAACCATTGCTTTCCTCAAGCATCCTACCGGTAGTTTCTTGCTCAGCGTGTTGTTTACTGTACCTATAACCATTTTGAACCGGAATTTCAACAAAAAAAAGTTTTCATTTTTTTACGAAAAAACGTGATGGTTAGTTAGCCTTACTTTTTTTGGAACGGATAAAATTTATAGTCACGGATTCCGAATGATTCGTTTATTTTGGATTATCAATGTAATTATGAGTAGATCTGCGTTTAGTTTGCTTCAAAATGTCGCCTCGTTCGCCCGCAATTCAAGTTCGGAACACAATGTGGCCGAATTTCAAAATACGAAATTTCCAGTAACCATTGCTTTCCTCAAGCATCCTACCGGTAGTTTCTTGCTCAGCGTGTTGTTTACTGTACCTATAACCATTTTGAACCGGAATTTCAACAAAAAAAAGTTTTCATTTTTTTACGAAAAAACGTGAAAAAACGTTAAGCCTTACTTTTTTTGAACGGATAAAATTTATAGTCACGGATTCCGAATGTTTCGTTTATTTTGGATTATCAATGTAATTATGAGTAGATCTGCGTTTAGTTTGCTTCAAAATGTCGCCTCGTTCGCCCGCAATTCAAGTTCGAAACACAATGTGGCCGAATTTCAAAATACGAAATTTCCAGTAACCATTGCTTTCCTCAAGCATCCTACCGGTAGTTTCTTGCTCAGCGTGTTGTTTACTGTACCTATAACCATTTTGAACCGGAATTTCAACAAAAAAAAGTTTTCATTTTTTTACGAAAAAACGTGATGGTTAGCCTTACTTTTTTTGAACGGATAAAATTTCTAGTCACGGATTCCGAATGTTTCGTTTATTTTGGATTATCAATGTAATTATGAGTAGATTTGCGTTTAGTTTGCTTCAAAATGTCGCCTCGTTCGCCCGCAATTCAAGTTCGAAACACAATGTGGCCGAATTTCAAAATACGAAATTTCCAGTAACCATTGCTTTCCTCAAGCATCCTACCGGTAGTTTCTTGCTCAGCGTGTTGTTTACTGTACCTATAACCATTTTGAACCGGAATTTCAACAACAAAAAAGTTTTCATTTTTTTACGAAAAAACGTGATGGTTAGTTAGCCTTACTTTTTTTGAACGGATAAAATTTATAGTCACGGATTCCGAATGTTTCGTTTATTTTGGATTATCAATGTAATTATGAGTAGATCTGCGTTTAGTTTGCTTCAAAATCTCGCCTCGTTCGCCCGCAATTCAAGTTCGAAACACAATGTGGCCGAATTTCAAAATACGAAATTTCCAGTAACCATTGCTTTCCTCAAGCATCCTACCGGTAGTTTCTTGCTCAGCGTGTTGTTTACTGTACCTATAACCATTTTGAACCGGAATTTCAACAACAAAAAAGTTTTCATTTTTTTACGAAAAAACGTGATGGTGGAGCCTTACTTTTTTTGAACGGATAAAATTTATAGTCACGGATTCCGAATGTTTCGTTTATTTTGGATTATCAATGTAATTATGAGTAGATTTGCGTTTAGTTTGCTTCAAAATGTCGCCTCGTTCGCCCGCAATTCAAGTTCGAAACACAATGTGGCCGAATTTCAAAATACGAAATTTCCAGTAACCATTGCTTTCCTCAAGCATCCTACCGGTAGTTTCTTGCTCAGCGTGTTGTTTACTGTACCTATAACCATTTTGAACCGGAATTTCAACAAAAAAAAGTTTTCATTTTTTTACGAAAAAACGTGATGGTTAGCCTTACTTTTTTTGAACGGATAAAATTTATAGTCACGGATTCCGAATGTTTCGTTTATTTTGGATTATCAATGTAATTATGAGTAGATTTGCGTTTAGTTTGCTTCAAAATGTCGCCTCGTTCGCCCGCAATTCAAGTTCGAAACACAATGTGGCCGAATTTCAAAATACGAAATTTCCAGTAACCATTGCTTTCCTCAAGCATCCTACCGGTAGTTTCTTGCTCAGCGTGTTGTTTACTGTACCTATAACCATTTTGAACCGGAATTTCAACAACAAAAAAGTTTTCATTTTTTTACGAAAAAACGTGATGGTTGGCCTTACTTTTTTTGAACGGATAAAATTTATAGTCACGGATTCCGAATGATTCGTTTATTTTGGATTATCAATGTAATTATGAGTAGATCTGCGTTTAGTTTGCTTCAAAATGTCGCCTCGTTCGCCCGCAATTCAAGTTCGAAACACAATGTGGTCGAATTTCAAAATACGAAATTTCCAGTAACCATTGCTTTCCTCAAGCATCCTACTGGTAGTTTCTTGCTCAGCGTGTTGTTTACTGTACCTATAACCATTTTGAACCGGAATTTCAACAAAAAAAAGTTTTCATTTTTTTACGAAAAAACGTGATGGTTAGCCTTACTTTTTTGAAACGGATAAAATTTATAGTCACGGATTCCGAATGATTCGTTTATTTTGGATTATCAATGTAATTATGAGTAGATCTGCGTTTAGTTTGCTTCCAAATGTCGCCTCGTTCGCCCGCAATTCAAGTTCGAAACACAATGTGGCCGAATTTCAAAATACGAAATTTCCAGTAACCATTGCTTTCCTCAAGCATCCTACCGGTAGTTTCTTGCTCAGCGTGTTGTTTACTGTACCTATAACCATTTTGAACCGGAATTTCAACAAAAAAAAGTTTTCATTTTTTTACGAAAAAACGTGATGGTGGAGCCTTACTTTTTTTGAACGGATAAAATTTATAGTCACGGATTCCGAATGTTTCGTTTATTTTGGATTATCAATGTAATTATGAGTAGATCTGCGTTTAGTTTGCTTCAAAATGTCGCCTCGTTCGCCCGCAATTCAAGTTCGAAACACAATGTGGCCGAATTTCAAAATACGAAATTTCCAGTAACCATTGCTTTCCTCAAGCATCCTACTGGTAGTTTCTTGCTCAGCGTGTTGTTTACTGTACCTATAACCATTTTGAACCGGAATTTCAACAAAAAAAAGTTTTCATTTTTTTACGAAAAAACGTGATGGTTAGCCTTACTTTTTTTGAACGGATAAAATTTATAGTCGCGGATTCCGAATGTTTCGTTTATTTTGGATTATCAATGTAATTATGAGTAGATCTGCGTTTAGTTTGCTTCAAAATGTCGCCTCGTTCGCCCGCAATTCAAGTTCGAAACACAATGTGGCCGAATTTCAAAATACGAAATTTCCAGTAACCATTGCTTTCCTCAAGCATCCTACCGGTAGTTTCTTGCTCAGCGTGTTGTTTACTGTACCTATAACCATTTTGAACCGGAATTTCAACAACAAAAAAGTTTTCATTTTTTTACGAAAAAACGTGATGGTTGGCCTTACTTTTTTTGAACGGATAAAATTTATAGTCACGGATTCCGAATGATTCGTTTATTTTGGATTATCAATGTAATTATGAGTAGATCTGCGTTTAGTTTGCTTCAAAATGTCGCCTCGTTCGCCCGCAATTCAAGTTCGAAACACAATGTGGCCGAATTTCAAAATACGAAATTTCCAGTAACCATTGCTTTCCTCAAGCATCCTACCGGTAGTTTCTTGCTCAGCGTGTTGTTTACTGTACCTATAACCATTTTGAACCGGAATTTCAACAAAAAAAAGTTTTCATTTTTTTACGAAAAAACGTGATGATGGAGCCTTACTTTTTTTGAACGGATAAAATTTATAGTCACGGATTCCGAATGTTTCGTTTATTTTGGATTATCAATGTAATTATGAGTAGATTTGCGTTTAGTTTGCTTCAAAATGTCGCCTCGTTCGCCCGCAATTCAAGTTCGAAACACAATGTGGCCGAATTTCAAAATACGAAATTTCCAGTAACCATTGCTTTCCTCAAGCATCCTACCGGTAGTTTCTTGCTCAGCGTGTTGTTTACTGTACCTATAACCATTTTGAACCGGAATTTCAACAAAAAAAAGTTTTCATTTTTTTACGAAAAAACGTGATGGTTAGCCTTACTTTTTTTGAACGGATAAAATTTATAGTCGCGGATTCCGAATGTTTCGTTTATTTTGGATTATCAATGTAATTATGAGTAGATTTGCGTTTAGTTTGCTTCAAAATGTCGCCTCGTTCGCCCGCAATTCAAGTTCGAAACACAATGTGGCCGAATTTCAAAATACGAAATTTCCAGTAACCATTGCTTTCCTCAAGCATCCTACTGGTAGTTTCTTGCTCAGCGTGTTGTTTACTGTACCTATAACCATTTTGAACCGGAATTTCAACAAAAAAAAGTTTTCATTTTTTTACGAAAAAACGTGATGGTTAGCCTTACTTTTTTTGAACGGATAAAATTTATAGTCGCGGATTCCGAATGTTTCGTTTATTTTGGATTATCAATGTAATTATGAGTAGATCTGCGTTTAGTTTGCTTCAAAATGTCGCCTCGTTCGCCCGCAATTCAAGTTCGAAACACAATGTGGCCGAATTTCAAAATACGAAATTTCCAGTAACCATTGCTTTCCTCAAGCATCCTACCGGTAGTTTCTTGCTCAGCGTGTTGTTTACTGTACCTATAACCATTTTGAACCGGAATTTCAACAAAAAAAAGTTTTCATTTTTTTACGAAAAAACGTGATGGTTAGCCTTACTTTTTTTGAACGGATAAAATTTATAGTCGCGGATTCCGAATGTTTCGTTTATTTTGGATTATCAATGTAATTATGAGTAGATCTGCGTTTAGTTTGCTTCAAAATGTCGCCTCGTTCGCCCGCAATTCAAGTTCGAAACACAATGTGGCCGAATTTCAAAATACGAAATTTCCAGTAACCATTGCTTTCCTCAAGCATCCTACCGGTAGTTTCTTGCTCAGCGTGTTGTTTACTGTACCTATAACCATTTTGAACCGGAATTTCAACAACAAAAAAGTTTTCATTTTTTTACGAAAAAACGTGATGGTTGGCCTTACTTTTTTTGAACGGATAAAATTTATAGTCACGGATTCCGAATGATTCGTTTATTTTGGATTATCAATGTAATTATGAGTAGATCTGCGTTTAGTTTGCTTCAAAATGTCGCCTCGTTCGCCCGCAATTCAAGTTCGAAACACAATGTGGCCGAATTTCAAAATACGAAATTTCCAGTAACCATTGCTTTCCTCAAGCATCCTACCGGTAGTTTCTTGCTCAGCGTGTTGTTTACTGTACCTATAACCATTTTGAACCGGAATTTCAACAAAAAAAAGTTTTCATTTTTTTACGAAAAAACGTGATGATGGAGCCTTACTTTTTTTGAACGGATAAAATTTATAGTCACGGATTCCGAATGTTTCGTTTATTTTGGATTATCAATGTAATTATGAGTAGATTTGCGTTTAGTTTGCTTCAAAATGTCGCCTCGTTCGCCCGCAATTCAAGTTCGAAACACAATGTGGCCGAATTTCAAAATACGAAATTTCCAGTAACCATTGCTTTCCTCAAGCATCCTACCGGTAGTTTCTTGCTCAGCGTGTTGTTTACTGTACCTATAACCATTTTGAACCGGAATTTCAACAAAAAAAAGTTTTCATTTTTTTACGAAAAAACGTGATGGTTAGCCTTACTTTTTTTGAACGGATAAAATTTATAGTCGCGGATTCCGAATGTTTCGTTTATTTTGGATTATCAATGTAATTATGAGTAGATTTGCGTTTAGTCTGCTTCAAAATGTCGCCTCGTTCGCCCGCAATTCAAGTTCGAAACACAATGTGGCCGAATTTCAAAATACGAAATTTCCAGTAACCATTGCTTTCCTCAAGCATCCTACTGGTAGTTTCTTGCTCAGCGTGTTGTTTACTGTACCTATAACCATTTTGAACCGGAATTTCAACAAAAAAAAGTTTTCATTTTTTTACGAAAAAACGTGATGGTTAGCCTTACTTTTTTGAAACGGATAAAATTTATAGTCACGGATTCCGAATGATTCGTTTATTTTGGATTATCAATGTAATTATGAGTAGATCTGCGTTTAGTTTGCTTCAAAATGTCGCCTCGTTCGCCCGCAATTCAAGTTCGAAACACAATGTGGCCGAATTTCAAAATACGAAATTTCCAGTAACCATTGCTTTCCTCAAGCATCCTACCGGTAGTTTCTTGCTCAGCGTGTTGTTTACTGTACCTATAACCATTTTGAACCGGAATTTCAACAAAAAAAAGTTTTCATTTTTTTACGAAAAAACGTGATGGTTAGCCTTACTTTTTTTGAACGGATAAAATTTATAGTCACGGATTCCGAATGTTTCGTTTATTTTGGATTATCAATGTAATTATGAGTAGATCTGCGTTTAGTTTGCTTCAAAATGTCGCCTCGTTCGCCCGCAATTCAAGTTCGAAACACATTGTGGCCGAATTTCAAAATACGAAATTTCCAGTAACCATTGCTTTCCTCAAGCATCCTACCGGTAGTTTCTTGCTCAGCGTGTTGTTTACTGTACCTATAACCATTTTGAACCGGAATTTCAACAACAAAAAAGTTTTCATTTTTTTACGAAAAAACGTGATGGTTGCCTTACTTTTTTTGAACGGATAAAATTTATAGTCACGGATTCCGAATGATTCGTTTATTTTGGATTATCAATGTAATTATGAGTAGATCTGCGTTTAGTTTGCTTCAAAATGTCGCCTCGTTCGCCCGCAATTCAAGTTCGAAACACAATGTGGCCGAATTTCAAAATACGAAATTTCCAGTAACCATTGCTTTCCTGAAGCATCCTACCGGTAGTTTCTTGCTCAGCGTGTTGTTTACTGTACCTATAACCATTTTGAACCGGAATTTCAACAAAAAAAAGTTTTCATTTTTTTACGAAAAAACGTGATGGTTAGCCTTACTTTTTTTGAACGGATAAAATTTATAGTCACGGATTCCGAATGATTCGTTTATTTTGGATTATCAATGTAATTATGAGTAGATCTGCGTTTAGTTTGCTTCAAAATGTCGCCTCGTTCGCCCGCAATTCAAGTTCGAAACACAATGTGGCCGAATTTCAAAATACGAAATTTCCAGTAACCATTGCTTTCCTCAAGCATCCTACCGGTAGTTTCTTGCTCAGCGTGTTGTTTACTGTACCTATAACCATTTTGAACCGGAATTTCAACAAAAAAAAGTTTTCATTTTTTTACGAAAAAACGTGATGGTTAGCCTTACTTTTTTTGAACGGATAAAATTTATAGTCACGGATTCCGAATGATTCGTTTATTTTGGATTATCAATGTAATTATGAGTAGATCTGCGTTTAGTTTGCTTCAAAATGTCGCCTCGTTCGCCCGCAATTCAAGTTCGAAACACAATGTGGCCGAATTTCAAAATACGAAATTTCCAGTAACCATTGCTTTCCTCAAGCATCCTACCGGTAGTTTCTTGCTCAGCGTGTTGTTTACTGTACCTATAACCATTTTGAACCGGAATTTCAACAAAAAAAAGTTTTCATTTTTTTACGAAAAAACGTGATGGTTAGCCTTACTTTTTTTGAACGGATAAAATGTATAGTCACGGATTCCGAATGTTTCGTTTATTTTGGATTATCAATGTAATTATGAGTAGATCTGCGTTTAGTTTGCTTCAAAATGTCGCATCGTTCGCCCGCAATTCAAGTTCGAAACACAATGTGGCCGAATTTCAAAATACGAAATTTCCAGTAACCATTGCTTTCCTGAAGCATCCTACCGGTAGTTTCTTGCTCAGCGTGTTGTTTACTGTACCTATAACCATTTTGAACCGGAATTTCAACAAAAAAAAGTTTTCATTTTTTTACGAAAAAACGTGATGGTTAGCCTTACTTTTTTTGAACGGATAAAATTTATAGTCACGGATTCCGAATGATTCGTTTATTTTGGATTATCAATGTAATTATGAGTAGATCTGCGTTTAGTTTGCTTCAAAATGTCGCCTCGTTCGCCCGCAATTCAAGTTCGAAACACAATGTGGCCGAATTTCAAAATACGAAATTTCCAGTAACCATTGCTTTCCTCAAGCATCCTACCGGTAGTTTCTTGCTCAGCGTGTTGTTTACTGTACCTATAACCATTTTGAACCGGAATTTCAACAAAAAAAAGTTTTCATTTTTTTACGAAAAAACGTGATGGTTAGCCTTACTTTTTTTGAACGGATAAAATTTATAGTCACGGATTCCGAATGTTTCGTTTATTTTGGATTATCAATGTAATTATGAGTAGATCTGCGTTTAGTTTGCTTCAAAATGTCGCCTCGTTCGCCCGCAATTCAAGTTCGAAACACATTGTGGCCGAATTTCAAAATACGAAATTTCCAGTAACCATTGCTTTCCTCAAGCATCCTACCGGTAGTTTCTTGCTCAGCGTGTTGTTTACTGTACCTATAACCATTTTGAACCGGAATTTCAACAACAAAAAAGTTTTCATTTTTTTACGAAAAAACGTGATGGTTGCCTTACTTTTTTTGAACGGATAAAATTTATAGTCACGGATTCCGAATGATTCGTTTATTTTGGATTATCAATGTAATTATGAGTAGATCTGCGTTTAGTTTGCTTCAAAATGTCGCCTCGTTCGCCCGCAATTCAAGTTCGAAACACAATGTGGCCGAATTTCAAAATACGAAATTTCCAGTAACCATTGCTTTCCTGAAGCATCCTACCGGTAGTTTCTTGCTCAGCGTGTTGTTTACTGTACCTATAACCATTTTGAACCGGAATTTCAACAAAAAAAAGTTTTCATTTTTTTACGAAAAAACGTGATGGTTAGCCTTACTTTTTTTGAACGGATAAAATTTATAGTCACGGATTCCGAATGATTCGTTTATTTTGGATTATCAATGTAATTATGAGTAGATCTGCGTTTAGTTTGCTTCAAAATGTCGCCTCGTTCGCCCGCAATTCAAGTTCGAAACACAATGTGGCCGAATTTCAAAATACGAAATTTCCAGTAACCATTGCTTTCCTCAAGCATCCTACCGGTAGTTTCTTGCTCAGCGTGTTGTTTACTGTACCTATAACCATTTTGAACCGGAATTTCAACAAAAAAAAGTTTTCATTTTTTTACGAAAAAACGTGATGGTTAGCCTTACTTTTTTTGAACGGATAAAATTTATAGTCACGGATTCCGAATGATTCGTTTATTTTGGATTATCAATGTAATTATGAGTAGATCTGCGTTTAGTTTGCTTCAAAATGTCGCCTCGTTCGCCCGCAATTCAAGTTCGAAACACAATGTGGCCGAATTTCAAAATACGAAATTTCCAGTAACCATTGCTTTCCTCAAGCATCCTACCGGTAGTTTCTTGCTCAGCGTGTTGTTTACTGTACCTATAACCATTTTGAACCGGAATTTCAACAAAAAAAAGTTTTCATTTTTTTACGAAAAAACGTGATGGTTAGCCTTACTTTTTTTGAACGGATAAAATGTATAGTCACGGATTCCGAATGTTTCGTTTATTTTGGATTATCAATGTAATTATGAGTAGATCTGCGTTTAGTTTGCTTCAAAATGTCGCATCGTTCGCCCGCAATTCAAGTTCGAAACACAATGTGGCCGAATTTCAAAATACGAAATTTCCAGTAACCATTGCTTTCCTGAAGCATCCTACCGGTAGTTTCTTGCTCAGCGTGTTGTTTACTGTACCTATAACCATTTTGAACCGGAATTTCAACAAAAAAAAGTTTTCATTTTTTTACGAAAAAACGTGATGGTTAGCCTTACTTTTTTTGAACGGATAAAATTTATAGTCACGGATTCCGAATGTTTCGTTTATTTTGGATTATCAATGTAATTATGAGTAGATCTGCGTTTAGTTTGCTTCAAAATGTCGCCTCGTTCGCCCGCAATTCAAGTTCGAAACACAATGTGGCCGAATTTCAAAATACGAAATTTCCAGTAACCATTGCTTTCCTCAAGCATCCTACTGGTAGTTTCTTGCTCAGCGTGTTGTTTACTGTACCTATAACCATTTTGAACCGGAATTTCAACAAAAAAAAGTTTTCATTTTTTTACGAAAAAACGTGATGGTTAGCCTTACTTTTTTTGAACGGATAAAATTTATAGTCACGGATTCCGAATGTTTCGTTTATTTTGGATTATCAATGTAATTATGAGTAGATCTGCGTTTAGTTTGCTTCAAAATGTCGCCTCGTTCGCCCGCAATTCAAGTTCGAAACACAATGTGGCCGAATTTCAAAATACGAAATTTCCAGTAACCATTGCTTTCCTCAAGCATCCTACCGGTAGTTTCTTGCTCAGCGTGTTGTTTACTGTACCTATAACCATTTTGAACCGGAATTTCAACAAAAAAAAGTTTTCATTTTTTTACGAAAAAACGTGATGGTTAGCCTTACTTTTTTTGAACGGATAAAATTTATAGTCACGGATTCCGAATGATTCGTTTATTTTGGATTATCAATGTAATTATGAGTAGATCTGCGTTTAGTTTGCTTCAAAATGTCGCCTCGTTCGCCCGCAATTCAAGTTCGAAACACAATGTGGCCGAATTTCAAAATACGAAATTTCCAGTAACCATTGCTTTCCTCAAGCATCCTACCGGTAGTTTCTTGCTCAGCGTGTTGTTTACTGTACCTATAACCATTTTGAACCGGAATTTCAACAACAAAAAAGTTTTCATTTTTTTACGAAAAAACGTGATGGTTAGTTAGCCTTACTTTTTTTGAACGGATAAAATTTATAGTCACGGATTCCGAATGATTCGTTTATTTTGGATTATCAATGTAATTATGAGTAGATCTGCGTTTAGTTTGCTTCAAAATGTCGCCTCGTTCGCCCGCAATTCAAGTTCGAAACACAATGTGGCCGAATTTCAAAATACGAAATTTCCAGTAACCATTGCTTTCCTCAAGCATCCTACCGGTAGTTTCTTGCTCAGCGTGTTGTTTACTGTACCTATAACCATTTTGAACCGGAATTTCAACAACAAAAAAGTTTTCATTTTTTTACGAAAAAACGTGATGGTTAGTTAGCCTTACTTTTTTTGAACGGATAAAATTTATAGTCACGGATTCCGAATGATTCGTTTATTTTGGATTATCAATGTAATTATGAGTAGATCTGCGTTTAGTTTGCTTCAAAATGTCGCCTCGTTCGCCCGCAATTCAAGTTCGAAACACAATGTGGCCGAATTTCAAAATACGAAATTTCCAGTAACCATTGCTTTCCTCAAGCATCCTACCGGTAGTTTCTTGCTCAGCGTGTTGTTTACTGTACCTATAACCATTTTGAACCGGAATTTCAACAAAAAAAAGTTTTCATTTTTTTACGAAAAAACGTGATGGTTAGCCTTACTTTTTTTGAACGGATAAAATTTATAGTCACGGATTCCGAATGATTCGTTTATTTTGGATTATCAATGTAATTATGAGTAGATCTGCGTTTAGTTTGCTTCAAAATGTCGCCTCGTTCGCCCGCAATTCAAGTTCGAAACACAATGTGGCCGAATTTCAAAATACGAAATTTCCAGTAACCATTGCTTTCCTCAAGCATCCTACCGGTAGTTTCTTGCTCAGCGTGTTGTTTACTGTACCTATAACCATTTTGAACCGGAATTTCAACAAAAAAAAGTTTTCATTTTTTTACGAAAAAACGTGATGGTTAGCCTTACTTTTTTTGAACGGATAAAATTTATAGTCGCGGATTCCGAATGTTTCGTTTATTTTGGATTATCAATGTAATTATGAGTAGATTTGCGTTTAGTTTGCTTCAAAATGTCGCCTCGTTCGCCCGCAATTCAAGTTCGAAACACAATGTGGCCGAATTTCAAAATACGAAATTTCCAGTAACCATTGCTTTCCTCAAGCATCCTACCGGTAGTTTCTTGCTCAGCGTGTTGTTTACTGTACCTATAACCATTTTGAACCGGAATTTCAACAAAAAAAAGTTTTCATTTTTTTACGAAAAAACGTGATGGTTAGCCTTACTTTTTTTGAACGGATAAAATTTATAGTCACGGATTCCGAATGTTTCGTTTATTTTGGATTATCAATGTAATTATGAGTAGATCTGCGTTTAGTTTGCTTCAAAATGTCGCCTCGTTCGCCCGCAATTCAAGTTCGAAACACAATGTGGCCGAATTTCAAAATACGAAATTTCCAGTAACCATTGCTTTCCTCAAGCATCCTACCGGTAGTTTCTTGCTCAGCGTGTTGTTTACTGTACCTATAACCATTTTGAACCGGAATTTCAACAACAAAAAAGTTTTCATTTTTTTACGAAAAAACGTGATGGTTGCCTTACTTTTTTTGAACGGATAAAATTTATAGTCACGGATTCCGAATGATTCGTTTATTTTGGATTATCAATGTAATTATGAGTAGATCTGCGTTTAGTTTGCTTCAAAATGTCGCCTCGTTCGCCCGCAATTCAAGTTCGAAACACAATGTGGCCGAATTTCAAAATACGAAATTTCCAGTAACCATTGCTTTCCTGAAGCATCCTACCGGTAGTTTCTTGCTCAGCGTGTTGTTTACTGTACCTATAACCATTTTGAACCGGAATTTCAACAAAAAAAAGTTTTCATTTTTTTACGAAAAAACGTGATGGTTAGCCTTACTTTTTTTGAACGGATAAAATTTATAGTCACGGATTCCGAATGATTCGTTTATTTTGGATTATCAATGTAATTATGAGTAGATCTGCGTTTAGTTTGCTTCAAAATGTCGCCTCGTTCGCCCGCAATTCAAGTTCGAAACACAATGTGGCCGAATTTCAAAATACGAAATTTCCAGTAACCATTGCTTTCCTCAAGCATCCTACCGGTAGTTTCTTGCTCAGCGTGTTGTTTACTGTACCTATAACCATTTTGAACCGGAATTTCAACAAAAAAAAGTTTTCATTTTTTTACGAAAAAACGTGATGGTTAGCCTTACTTTTTTTGAACGGATAAAATTTATAGTCACGGATTCCGAATGATTCGTTTATTTTGGATTATCAATGTAATTATGAGTAGATCTGCGTTTAGTTTGCTTCAAAATGTCGCCTCGTTCGCCCGCAATTCAAGTTCGAAACACAATGTGGCCGAATTTCAAAATACGAAATTTCCAGTAACCATTGCTTTCCTCAAGCATCCTACCGGTAGTTTCTTGCTCAGCGTGTTGTTTACTGTACCTATAACCATTTTGAACCGGAATTTCAACAAAAAAAAGTTTTCATTTTTTTACGAAAAAACGTGATGGTTAGCCTTACTTTTTTTGAACGGATAAAATGTATAGTCACGGATTCCGAATGTTTCGTTTATTTTGGATTATCAATGTAATTATGAGTAGATCTGCGTTTAGTTTGCTTCAAAATGTCGCATCGTTCGCCCGCAATTCAAGTTCGAAACACAATGTGGCCGAATTTCAAAATACGAAATTTCCAGTAACCATTGCTTTCCTCAAGCATCCTACCGGTAGTTTCTTGCTCAGCGTGTTGTTTACTGTACCTATAACCATTTTGAACCGGAATTTCAACAAAAAAAAGTTTTCATTTTTTTACGAAAAAACGTGATGGTTAGCCTTACTTTTTTTGAACGGATAAAATTTATAGTCACGGATTCCGAATGTTTCGTTTATTTTGGATTATCAATGTAATTATGAGTAGATCTGCGTTTAGTTTGCTTCAAAATGTCGCCTCGTTCGCCCGCAATTCAAGTTCGAAACACAATGTGGCCGAATTTCAAAATACGAAATTTCCAGTAACCATTGCTTTCCTCAAGCATCCTACCGGTAGTTTCTTGCTCAGCGTGTTGTTTACTGTACCTATAACCATTTTGAACCGGAATTTCAACAAAAAAAAGTTTTCATTTTTTTACGAAAAAACGTGATGGTTAGCCTTACTTTTTTTGAACGGATAAAATTTATAGTCACGGATTCCGAATGATTCGTTTATTTTGGATTATCAATGTAATTATGAGTAGATCTGCGTTTAGTTTGCTTCAAAATGTCGCCTCGTTCGCCCGCAATTCAAGTTCGAAACACAATGTGGCCGAATTTCAAAATACGAAATTTCCAGTAACCATTGCTTTCCTCAAGCATCCTACTGGTAGTTTCTTGCTCAGCGTGTTGTTTACTGTACCTATAACCATTTTGAACCGGAATTTCCACAAAAAAAAGTTTTCATTTTTTTACGAAAAAACGTGATGGTTAGCCTTACTTTTTTTGAACGGATAAAATTTATAGTCACGGATTCCGAATGTTTCGTTTATTTTGGATTATCAATGTAATTATGAGTAGATCTGCGTTTAGTTTGCTTCAAAATGTCGCCTCGTTCGCCCGCAATTCAAGTTCGAAACACAATGTGGCCGAATTTCAAAATACGAAATTTCCAGTAACCATTGCTTTCCTCAAGCATCCTACCGGTAGTTTCTTGCTCAGCGTGTTGTTTACTGTACCTATAACCATTTTGAACCGGAATTTCAACAAAAAAAAGTTTTCATTTTTTTACGAAAAAACGTGATGGTTAGCCTTACTTTTTTTGAACGGATAAAATTTATAGTCACGGATTCCGAATGATTCGTTTATTTTGGATTATCAATGTAATTATGAGTAGATCTGCGTTTAGTTTGCTTCAAAATGTCGCCTCGTTCGCCCGCAATTCAAGTTCGAAACACAATGTGGCCGAATTTCAAAATACGAAATTTCCAGTAACCATTGCTTTCCTGAAGCATCCTACCGGTAGTTTCTTGCTCAGCGTGTTGTTTACTGTACCTATAACCATTTTGAACCGGAATTTCAACAAAAAAAAGTTTTCATTTTTTTACGAAAAAACGTGATGGTTAGCCTTACTTTTTTTGAACGGATAAAATTTATAGTCACGGATTCCGAATGATTCGTTTATTTTGGATTATCAATGTAATTATGAGTAGATCTGCGTTTAGTTTGCTTCAAAATGTCGCCTCGTTCGCCCGCAATTCAAGTTCGAAACACAATGTGGCCGAATTTCAAAATACGAAATTTCCAGTAACCATTGCTTTCCTGAAGCATCCTACCGGTAGTTTCTTGCTCAGCGTGTTGTTTACTGTACCTATAACCATTTTGAACCGGAATTTCAACAAAAAAAAGTTTTAATTTTTTTACGAAAAAACGTGATGTTAGCCTTACTTTTTTTGAACGGATAAAATTTATAGTCACGGATTCCGAATGTTTCGTTTATTTTGGATTATCAATGTAATTATGAGTAGATCTGCGTTTAGTTTGCTTCAAAATGTCGCCTCGTTCGCCCGCAATTCAAGTTCGAAACACAATGTGGCCGAATTTCAAAATACGAAATTTCCAGTAACCATTGCTTTCCTCAAGCATCCTACCGGTAGTTTCTTGCTCAGCGTGTTGTTTACTGTACCTATAACCATTTTGAACCGGAATTTCAACAAAAAAAAGTTTTCATTTTTTTACGAAAAAACGTGATGGTTAGCCTTACTTTTTTTGAACGGATAAAATTTATAGTCACGGATTCCGAATGATTCGTTTATTTTGGATTATCAATGTAATTATGAGTAGATCTGCGTTTAGTTTGCTTCAAAATGTCGCCTCGTTCGCCCGCAATTCAAGTTCGAAACACAATGTGGCCGAATTTCAAAATACGAAATTTCCAGTAACCATTGCTTTCCTCAAGCATCCTACTGGTAGTTTCTTGCTCAGCGTGTTGTTTACTGTACCTATAACCATTTTGAACCGGAATTTCAACAAAAAAAAGTTTTCATTTTTTTACGAAAAAACGTGATGGTTAGCCTTACTTTTTTTGAACGGATAAAATTTATAGTCACGGATTCCGAATGTTTCGTTTATTTTGGATTATCAATGTAATTATGAGTAGATCTGCGTTTAGTTTGCTTCAAAATGTCGCCTCGTTCGCCCGCAATTCAAGTTCGAAACACAATGTGGCCGAATTTCAAAATACGAAATTTCCAGTAACCATTGCTTTCCTCAAGCATCCTACCGGTAGTTTCTTGCTCAGCGTGTTGTTTACTGTACCTATAACCATTTTGAACCGGAATTTCAACAACAAAAAAGTTTTCATTTTTTTACGAAAAAACGTGATGGTTAGTTAGCCTTACTTTTTTTGAACGGATAAAATTTATAGTCACGGATTCCGAATGATTCGTTTATTTTGGATTATCAATGTAATTATGAGTAGATCTGCGTTTAGTTTGCTTCAAAATGTCGCCTCGTTCGCCCGCAATTCAAGTTCGAAACACAATGTGGCCGAATTTCAAAATACGAAATTTCCAGTAACCATTGCTTTCCTGAAGCATCCTACCGGTAGTTTCTTGCTCAGCGTGTTGTTTACTGTACCTATAACCATTTTGAACCGGAATTTCAACAAAAAAAAGTTTTCATTTTTTTACGAAAAAACGTGATGGTTAGCCTTACTTTTTTTGAACGGATAAAATTTATAGTCACGGATTCCGAATGTTTCGTTTATTTTGGATTATCAATGTAATTATGAGTAGATCTGCGTTTAGTTTGCTTCAAAATGTCGCCTCGTTCGCCCGCAATTCAAGTTCGAAACACAATGTGGCCGAATTTCAAAATACGAAATTTCCAGTAACCATTGCTTTCCTCAAGCATCCTACCGGTAGTTTCTTGCTCAGCGTGTTGTTTACTGTACCTATAACCATTTTGAACCGGAATTTCAACAAAAAAAAGTTTTCATTTTTTTACGAAAAAACGTGATGGTTAGCCTTACTTTTTTTGAACGGATAAAATTTATAGTCACGGATTCCGAATGATTCGTTTATTTTGGATTATCAATGTAATTATGAGTAGATCTGCGTTTAGTTTGCTTCAAAATGTCGCCTCGTTCGCCCGCAATTCAAGTTCGAAACACAATGTGGCCGAATTTCAAAATACGAAATTTCCAGTAACCATTGCTTTCCTGAAGCATCCTACCGGTAGTTTCTTGCTCAGCGTGTTGTTTACTGTACCTATAACCATTTTGAACCGGAATTTCAACAAAAAAAAGTTTTCATTTTTTTACGAAAAAACGTGATGGTTAGCCTTACTTTTTTTGAACGGATAAAATTTATAGTCGCGGATTCCGAATGTTTCGTTTATTTTGGATTATCAATGTAATTATGAGTAGATCTGCGTTTAGTTTGCTTCAAAATGTCGCCTCGTTCGCCCGCAATTCAAGTTCGAAACACAATGTGGCCGAATTTCAAAATACGAAATTTCCAGTAACCATTGCTTTCCTCAAGCATCCTACCGGTAGTTTCTTGCTCAGCGTGTTGTTTACTGTACCTATAACCATTTTGAACCGGAATTTCAACAAAAAAAAGTTTTCATTTTTTTACGAAAAAACGTGATGGTTAGCCTTACTTTTTTTGAACGGATAAAATTTATAGTCACGGATTCCGAATGATTCGTTTATTTTGGATTATCAATGTAATTATGAGTAGATCTGCGTTTAGTTTGCTTCAAAATGTCGCCTCGTTCGCCCGCAATTCAAGTTCGAAACACAATGTGGCCGAATTTCAAAATACGAAATTTCCAGTAACCATTGCTTTCCTCAAGCATCCTACTGGTAGTTTCTTGCTCAGCGTGTTGTTTACTGTACCTATAACCATTTTGAACCGGAATTTCAACAAAAAAAAGTTTTCATTTTTTTACGAAAAAACGTGATGGTTAGCCTTACTTTTTTTGAACGGATAAAATTTATAGTCACGGATTCCGAATGTTTCGTTTATTTTGGATTATCAATGTAATTATGAGTAGATCTGCGTTTAGTTTGCTTCAAAATGTCGCCTCGTTCGCCCGCAATTCAAGTTCGAAACACAATGTGGCCGAATTTCAAAATACGAAATTTCCAGTAACCATTGCTTTCCTCAAGCATCCTACCGGTAGTTTCTTGCTCAGCGTGTTGTTTACTGTACCTATAACCATTTTGAACCGGAATTTCAACAAAAAAAAGTTTTCATTTTTTTACGAAAAAACGTGATGGTTAGCCTTACTTTTTTTGAACGGATAAAATTTATAGTCACGGATTCCGAATGTTTCGTTTATTTTGGATTATCAATGTAGTTATGAGTAGATCTGCGTTTAGTTTGCTTCAAAATGTCGCCTCGTTCGCCCGCAATTCAAGTTCGAAACACAATGTGGCCGAATTTCAAAATACGAAATTTCCAGTAACCATTGCTTTCCTGAAGCATCCTACCGGTAGTTTCTTGCTCAGCGTGTTGTTTACTGTACCTATAACCATTTTGAACCGGAATTTCAACAAAAAAAAGTTTTAATTTTTTTACGAAAAAACGTGATGTTAGCCTTACTTTTTTTGAACGGATAAAATTTATAGTCACGGATTCCGAATGATTCGTTTATTTTGGATTATCAATGTAATTATGAGTAGATCTGCGTTTAGTTTGCTTCAAAATGTCGCCTCGTTCGCCCGCAATTCAAGTTCGAAACACAATGTGGCCGAATTTCAAAATACGAAATTTCCAGTAACCATTGCTTTCCTCAAGCATCCTACTGGTAGTTTCTTGCTCAGCGTGTTGTTTACTGTACCTATAACCATTTTGAACCGGAATTTCAACAAAAAAAAGTTTTCATTTTTTTACGAAAAAACGTGATGGTTAGCCTTACTTTTTTTGAACGGATAAAATTTATAGTCACGGATTCCGAATGATTCGTTTATTTTGGATTATCAATGTAATTATGAGTAGATCTGCGTTTAGTTTGCTTCAAAATGTCGCCTCGTTCGCCCGCAATTCAAGTTCGAAACACAATGTGGCCGAATTTCAAAATACGAAATTTCCAGTAACCATTGCTTTCCTCAAGCATCCTACCGGTAGTTTCTTGCTCAGCGTGTTGTTTACTGTACCTATAACCATTTTGAACCGGAATTTCAACAAAAAAAAGTTTTCATTTTTTTACGAAAAAACGTGATGGTTAGCCTTACTTTTTTTGAACGGATAAAATTTATAGTCACGGATTCCGAATGATTCGTTTATTTTGGATTATCAATGTAATTATGAGTAGATCTGCGTTTAGTTTGCTTCAAAATGTCGCCTCGTTCGCCCGCAATTCAAGTTCGAAACACAATGTGGCCGAATTTCAAAATACGAAATTTCCAGTAACCATTGCTTTCCTGAAGCATCCTACCGGTAGTTTCTTGCTCAGCGTGTTGTTTACTGTACCTATAACCATTTTGAACCGGAATTTCAACAAAAAAAATTTTTAATTTTTTTACGAAAAAACGTGATGTTAGCCTTACTTTTTTTGAACGGATAAAATTTATAGTCACGGATTCCGAATGTTTCGTTTATTTTGGATTATCAATGTAATTATGAGTAGATCTGCGTTTAGTTTGCTTCAAAATGTCGCCTCGTTCGCCCGCAATTCAAGTTCGAAACACAATGTGGCCGAATTTCAAAATACGAAATTTCCAGTAACCATTGCTTTCCTGAAGCATCCTACCGGTAGTTTCTTGCTCAGCGTGTTGTTTACTGTACCTATAACCATTTTGAACCGGAATTTCAACAAAAAAAAGTTTTAATTTTTTTACGAAAAAACGTGATGTTAGCCTTACTTTTTTTGAACGGATAAAATTTATAGTCACGGATTCCGAATGTTTCGTTTATTTTGGATTATCAATGTAATTATGAGTAGATCTGCGTTTAGTTTGCTTCAAAATGTCGCCTCGTTCGCCCGCAATTCAAGTTCGAAACACAATGTGGCCGAATTTCAAAATACGAAATTTCCAGTAACCATTGCTTTCCTGAAGCATCCTACCGGTAGTTTCTTGCTCAGCGTGTTGTTTACTGTACCTATAACCATTTTGAACCGGAATTTCAACAAAAAAAAGTTTTAATTTTTTTACGAAAAAACGTGATGTTAGCCTTACTTTTTTTGAACGGATAAAATTTATAGTCACGGATTCCGAATGTTTCGTTTATTTTGGATTATCAATGTAATTATGAGTAGATCTGCGTTTAGTTTGCTTCAAAATGTCGCCTCGTTCGCCCGCAATTCAAGTTCGAAACACAATGTGGCCGAATTTCAAAATACGAAATTTCCAGTAACCATTGCTTTCCTGAAGCATCCTACCGGTAGTTTCTTGCTCAGCGTGTTGTTTACTGTACCTATAACCATTTTGAACCGGAATTTCAACAAAAAAAAGTTTTCATTTTTTTACGAAAAAACGTGATGGTTAGCCTTACTTTTTTTGAACGGATAAAATTTATAGTCACGGATTCCGAATGATTCGTTTATTTTGGATTATCAATGTAATTATGAGTAGATCTGCGTTTAGTTTGCTTCAAAATGTCGCCTCGTTCGCCCGCAATTCAAGTTCGAAACACAATGTGGCCGAATTTCAAAATACGAAATTTCCAGTAACCATTGCTTTCCTCAAGCATCCTACCGGTAGTTTCTTGCTCAGCGTGTTGTTTACTGTACCTATAACCATTTTGAACCGGAATTTCAACAAAAAAAAGTTTTAATTTTTTTACGAAAAAACGTGATGTTAGCCTTACTTTTTTTGAACGGATAAAATTTATAGTCACGGATTCCGAATGATTCGTTTATTTTGGATTATCAATGTAATTATGAGTAGATCTGCGTTTAGTTTGCTTCAAAATGTCGCCTCGTTCGCCCGCAATTCAAGTTCGAAACACAATGTGGCCGAATTTCAAAATACGAAATTTCCAGTAACCATTGCTTTCCTCAAGCATCCTACCGGTAGTTTCTTGCTCAGCGTGTTGTTTACTGTACCTATAACCATTTTGAACCGGAATTTCAACAAAAAAAAGTTTTCATTTTTTTACGAAAAAACGTGATGGTTAGCCTTACTTTTTTTGAACGGATAAAATTTATAGTCACGGATTCCGAATGATTCGTTTATTTTGGATTATCAATGTAATTATGAGTAGATCTGCGTTTAGTTTGCTTCAAAATGTCGCCTCGTTCGCCCGCAATTCAAGTTCGAAACACAATGTGGCCGAATTTCAAAATACGAAATTTCCAGTAACCATTGCTTTCCTCAAGCATCCTACCGGTAGTTTCTTGCTCAGCGTGTTGTTTACTGTACCTATAACCATTTTGAACCGGAATTTCAACAACAAAAAAGTTTTCATTTTTTTACGAAAAAACGTGATGGTTAGCCTTACTTTTTTTGAACGGATAAAATTTATAGTCACGGATTCCGAATGATTCGTTTATTTTGGATTATCAATGTAATTATGAGTAGATCTGCGTTTAGTTTGCTTCAAAATGTCGCCTCGTTCGCCCGCAATTCAAGTTCGAAACACAATGTGGCCGAATTTCAAAATACGAAATTTCCAGTAACCATTGCTTTCCTCAAGCATCCTACCGGTAGTTTCTTGCTCAGCGTGTTGTTTACTGTACCTATAACCATTTTGAACCGGAATTTCAACAAAAAAAAGTTTTCATTTTTTTACGAAAAAACGTGATGGTTAGCCTTACTTTTTTTGAACGGATAAAATTTATAGTCACGGATTCCGAATGTTTCGTTTATTTTGGATTATCAATGTAATTATGAGTAGATCTGCGTTTAGTTTGCTTCAAAATGTCGCCTCGTTCGCCCGCAATTCAAGTTCGAAACACAATGTGGCCGAATTTCAAAATACGAAATTTCCAGTAACCATTGCTTTCCTCAAGCATCCTACTGGTAGTTTCTTGCTCAGCGTGTTGTTTACTGTACCTATAACCATTTTGAACCGGAATTTCAACAAAAAAAAGTTTTCATTTTTTTACGAAAAAACGTGATGGCTAGCCTTACTTTTTTTGAACGGATAAAATTTATAGTCACGGATTCCGAATGTTTCGTTTATTTTGGATTATCAATGTAATTATGAGTAGATCTGCGTTTAGTTTGCTTCAAAATGTCGCCTCGTTCGCCCGCAATTCAAGTTCGAAACACAATGTGGCCGAATTTCAAAATACGAAATTTCCAGTAACCATTGCTTTCCTGAAGCATCCTACCGGTAGTTTCTTGCTCAGCGTGTTGTTTACTGTACCTATAACCATTTTGAACCGGAATTTCAACAAAAAAAAGTTTTCATTTTTTTACGAAAAAACGTGATGGTTAGCCTTACTTTTTTTGAACGGATAAAATTTATAGTCACGGATTCCGAATGATTCGTTTATTTTGGATTATCAATGTAATTATGAGTAGATCTGCGTTTAGTTTGCTTCAAAATGTCGCCTCGTTCGCCCGCAATTCAAGTTCGAAACACAATGTGGCCGAATTTCAAAATACGAAATTTCCAGTAACCATTGCTTTCCTCAAGCATCCTACCGGTAGTTTCTTGCTCAGCGTGTTGTTTACTGTACCTATAACCATTTTGAACCGGAATTTCAACAAAAAAAAGTTTTAATTTTTTTACGAAAAAACGTGATGTTAGCCTTACTTTTTTTGAACGGATAAAATTTATAGTCACGGATTCCGAATGATTCGTTTATTTTGGATTATCAATGTAATTATGAGTAGATCTGCGTTTAGTTTGCTTCAAAATGTCGCCTCGTTCGCCCGCAATTCAAGTTCGAAACACAATGTGGCCGAATTTCAAAATACGAAATTTCCAGTAACCATTGCTTTCCTCAAGCATCCTACCGGTAGTTTCTTGCTCAGCGTGTTGTTTACTGTACCTATAACCATTTTGAACCGGAATTTCAACAAAAAAAAGTTTTCATTTTTTTACGAAAAAACGTGATGGTTAGCCTTACTTTTTTTGAACGGATAAAATTTATAGTCACGGATTCCGAATGATTCGTTTATTTTGGATTATCAATGTAATTATGAGTAGATCTGCGTTTAGTTTGCTTCAAAATGTCGCCTCGTTCGCCCGCAATTCAAGTTCGAAACACAATGTGGCCGAATTTCAAAATACGAAATTTCCAGTAACCATTGCTTTCCTCAAGCATCCTACCGGTAGTTTCTTGCTCAGCGTGTTGTTTACTGTACCTATAACCATTTTGAACCGGAATTTCAACAACAAAAAAGTTTTCATTTTTTTACGAAAAAACGTGATGGTTATTTTTTTGAACGGATAAAATTTATAGTCACGGATTCCGAATGATTCGTTTATTTTGGATTATCAATGTAATTATGAGTAGATCTGCGTTTAGTTTGCTTCAAAATGTCGCCTCGTTCGCCCGCAATTCAAGTTCGAAACACAATGTGGCCGAATTTCAAAATACGAAATTTCCAGTAACCATTGCTTTCCTCAAGCATCCTACCGGTAGTTTCTTGCTCAGCGTGTTGTTTACTGTACCTATAACCATTTTGAACCGGAATTTCAACAAAAAAAAGTTTTCATTTTTTTACGAAAAAACGTGATGGTTAGCCTTACTTTTTTTGAACGGATAAAATTTATAGTCACGGATTCCGAATGTTTCGTTTATTTTGGATTATCAATGTAATTATGAGTAGATCTGCGTTTAGTTTGCTTCAAAATGTCGCCTCGTTCGCCCGCAATTCAAGTTCGAAACACAATGTGGCCGAATTTCAAAATACGAAATTTCCAGTAACCATTGCTTTCCTCAAGCATCCTACTGGTAGTTTCTTGCTCAGCGTGTTGTTTACTGTACCTATAACCATTTTGAACCGGAATTTCAACAAAAAAAAGTTTTCATTTTTTTACGAAAAAACGTGATGGTTAGCCTTACTTTTTTTGAACGGATAAAATTTATAGTCACGGATTCCGAATGATTCGTTTATTTTGGATTATCAATGTAATTATGAGTAGATCTGCGTTTAGTTTGCTTCAAAATGTCGCCTCGTTCGCCCGCAATTCAAGTTCGAAACACAATGTGGCCGAATTTCAAAATACGAAATTTCCAGTAACCATTGCTTTCCTCAAGCATCCTACCGGTAGTTTCTTGCTCAGCGTGTTGTTTACTGTACCTATAACCATTTTGAACCGGAATTTCAACAAAAAAAAGTTTTCATTTTTTTACGAAAAAACGTGATGGTTAGCCTTACTTTTTTTGAACGGATAAAATTTATAGTCGCGGATTCCGAATGTTTCGTTTATTTTGGATTATCAATGTAATTATGAGTAGATCTGCGTTTAGTTTGCTTCAAAATGTCGCCTCGTTCGCCCGCAATTCAAGTTCGAAACACAATGTGGCCGAATTTCAAAATACGAAATTTCCAGTAACCATTGCTTTCCTCAAGCATCCTACCGGTAGTTTCTTGCTCAGCGTGTTGTTTACTGTACCTATAACCATTTTGAACCGGAATTTCAACAACAAAAAAGTTTTCATTTTTTTACGAAAAAACGTGATGGTTAGCCTTACTTTTTTTGAACGGATAAAATTTATAGTCACGGATTCCGAATGATTCGTTTATTTTGGATTATCAATGTAATTATGAGTAGATCTGCGTTTAGTTTGCTTCAAAATGTCGCCTCGTTCGCCCGCAATTCAAGTTCGAAACACAATGTGGCCGAATTTCAAAATACGAAATTTCCAGTAACCATTGCTTTCCTCAAGCATCCTACCGGTAGTTTCTTGCTCAGCGTGTTGTTTACTGTACCTATAACCATTTTGAACCGGAATTTCAACAAAAAAAAGTTTTCATTTTTTTACGAAAAAACGTGATGGTTAGCCTTACTTTTTTTGAACGGATAAAATTTATAGTCACGGATTCCGAATGTTTCGTTTATTTTGGATTATCAATGTAATTATGAGTAGATCTGCGTTTAGTTTGCTTCAAAATGTCGCCTCGTTCGCCCGCAATTCAAGTTCGAAACACAATGTGGCCGAATTTCAAAATACGAAATTTCCAGAAACCATTGCTTTCCTCAAGCATCCTACTGGTAGTTTCTTGCTCAGCGTGTTGTTTACTGTACCTATAACCATTTTGAACCGGAATTTCAACAAAAAAAAGTTTTCATTTTTTTACGCCTCATTTTTTAGCCTTACTTTTTTTGAACGGATAAAATTTATAGTCACGGATTCCGAATGTTTCGTTTATTTTGGATTATCAATGTAATTATGAGTAGATCTGCGTTTAGTTTGCTTCAAAATGTCGCCTCGTTCGCCCGCAATTCAAGTTCGAAACACAATGTGGCCGAATTTCAAAATACGAAATTTCCAGTAACCATTGCTTTCCTCAAGCATCCTACCGGTAGTTTCTTGCTCAGCGTGTTGTTTACTGTACCTATAACCATTTTGAACCGGAATTTCAACAAAAAAAAGTTTTCATTTTTTTACGAAAAAACGTGATGGTTAGCCTTACTTTTTTTGAACGGATAAAATTTATAGTCACGGATTCCGAATGATTCGTTTATTTTGGATTATCAATGTAATTATGAGTAGATCTGCGTTTAGTTTGCTTCAAAATGTCGCCTCGTTCGCCCGCAATTCAAGTTCGAAACACAATGTGGCCGAATTTCAAAATACGAAATTTCCAGTAACCATTGCTTTCCTGAAGCATCCTACCGGTAGTTTCTTGCTCAGCGTGTTGTTTACTGTACCTATAACCATTTTGAACCGGAATTTCAACAAAAAAAAGTTTTCATTTTTTTACGAAAAAACGTGATGGTTAGCCTTACTTTTTTTGAACGGATAAAATTTATAGTCGCGGATTCCGAATGTTTCGATTATTTTGGATTATCAATGTAATTATGAGTAGATCTGCGTTTAGTTTGCTTCAAAATGTCGCCTCGTTCGCCCGCAATTCAAGTTCGAAACACAATGTGGCCGAATTTCAAAATACGAAATTTCCAGTAACCATTGCTTTCCTCAAGCATCCTACCGGTAGTTTCTTGCTCAGCGTGTTGTTTACTGTACCTATAACCATTTTGAACCGGAATTTCAACAACAAAAAAGTTTTCATTTTTTTACGAAAAAACGTGATGGTTAGCCTTACTTTTTTTGAACGGATAAAATTTATAGTCACGGATTCCGAATGATTCGTTTATTTTGGATTATCAATGTAATTATGAGTAGATCTGCGTTTAGTTTGCTTCAAAATGTCGCCTCGTTCGCCCGCAATTCAAGTTCGAAACACAATGTGGCCGAATTTCAAAATACGAAATTTCCAGTAACCATTGCTTTCCTCAAGCATCCTACCGGTAGTTTCTTGCTCAGCGTGTTGTTTACTGTACCTATAACCATTTTGAACCGGAATTTCAACAAAAAAAAGTTTTCATTTTTTTACGAAAAAACGTGATGGTTAGCCTTACTTTTTTTGAACGGATAAAATTTATAGTCACGGATTCCGAATGATTCGTTTATTTTGGATTATCAATGTAATTATGAGTAGATCTGCGTTTAGTTTGCTTCAAAATGTCGCCTCGTTCGCCCGCAATTCAAGTTCGAAACACAATGTGGCCGAATTTCAAAATACGAAATTTCCAGTAACCATTGCTTTCCTCAAGCATCCTACCGGTAGTTTCTTGCTCAGCGTGTTGTTTACTGTACCTATAACCATTTTGAACCGGAATTTCAACAAAAAAAAGTTTTCATTTTTTTACGAAAAAACGTGATGGTAAGCCTTATTTTTTTTGAACGGATAAAATTTATAGTCACGGATTCCGAATGATTCGTTTATTTTGGATTATCAATGTAATTATGAGTAGATCTGCGTTTAGTTTGCTTCAAAATGTCGCCTCGTTCGCCCGCAATTCAAGTTCGAAACACAATGTGGCCGAATTTCAAAATACGAAATTTCCAGTAACCATTGCTTTCCTCAAGCATCCTACTGGTAGTTTCTTGCTCAGCGTGTTGTTTACTGTACCTATAACCATTTTGAACCGGGATTTCAACAAAAAAAAGTTTTCATTTTTTTACGAAAAAACGTGATGGTTAGCCTTACTTTTTTTGAACGGATAAAATTTATAGTCACGGATTCCGAATGATTCGTTTATTTTGGATTATCAATGTAATTATGAGTAGATCTGCGTTTAGTTTGCTTCAAAATGTCGCCTCGTTCGCCCGCAATTCAAGTTCGAAACACAATGTGGCCGAATTTCAAAATACGAAATTTCCAGTAACCATTGCTTTCCTCAAGCATCCTACTGGTAGTTTCTTGCTCCGCGTGTTGTTTACTGTACCTATAACCATTTTGAACCGGAATTTCAACAAAAAAAAGTTTTCATTTTTTTACGAAAAAACGTGATGGTTAGCCTTACTTTTTTTGAACGGATAAAATTTATAGTCACGGATTCCGAATGATTCGTTTATTTTGGATTATCAATGTAATTATGAGTAGATCTGCGTTTAGTTTGCTTCAAAATGTCGCCTCGTTCGCCCGCAATTCAAGTTCGAAACACAATGTGGCCGAATTTCAAAATACGAAATTTCCAGTAACCATTGCTTTCCTCAAGCATCCTACCGGTAGTTTCTTGCTCAGCGTGTTGTTTACTGTACCTATAACCATTTTGAACCGGAATTTCAACAACAAAAAAGTTTTCATTTTTTTACGAAAAAACGTGATGGTTAGCCTTACTTTTTTTGAACGGATAAAATTTATAGTCACGGATTCCGAATGATTCGTTTATTTTGGATTATCAATGTAATTATGAGTAGATCTGCGTTTAGTTTGCTTCAAAATGTCGCCTCGTTCGCCCGCAATTCAAGTTCGAAACACAATGTGGCCGAATTTCAAAATACGAAATTTCCAGTAACCATTGCTTTCCTCAAGCATCCTACCGGTAGTTTCTTGCTCAGCGTGTTGTTTACTGTACCTATAACCATTTTGAACCGGAATTTCAACAAAAAAAAGTTTTCATTTTTTTACGAAAAAACGTGATGGTTAGCCTTACTTTTTTTGAACGGATAAAATTTATAGTCACGGATTCCGAATGTTTCGTTTATTTTGGATTATCAATGTAATTATGAGTAGATCTGCGTTTAGTTTGCTTCAAAATGTCGCCTCGTTCGCCCGCAATTCAAGTTCGAAACACAATGTGGCCGAATTTCAAAATACGAAATTTCCAGTAACCATTGCTTTCCTCAAGCATCCTACCGGTAGTTTCTTGCTCAGCGTGTTGTTTACTGTACCTATAACCATTTTGAACCGGAATTTCAACAAAAAAAAGTTTTCATTTTTTTACGAAAAAACGTGATGGTTAGCCTTACTTTTTTTGAACGGATAAAATTTATAGTCGCGGATTCCGAATGTTTCGTTTATTTTGGATTATCAATGTAATTATGAGTAGATCTGCGTTTAGTTTGCTTCAAAATGTCGCCTCGTTCGCCCGCAATTCAAGTTCGAAACACAATGTGGCCGAATTTCAAAATACGAAATTTCCAGTAACCATTGCTTTCCTCAAGCATCCTACCGGTAGTTTCTTGCTCAGCGTGTTGTTTACTGTACCTATAACCATTTTGAACCGGAATTTCAACAACAAAAAAGTTTTCATTTTTTTACGAAAAAACGTGATGGTTAGCCTTACTTTTTTTGAACGGATAAAATTTATAGTCACGGATTCCGAATGATTCGTTTATTTTGGATTATCAATGTAATTATGAGTAGATCTGCGTTTAGTTTGCTTCAAAATGTCGCCTCGTTCGCCCGCAATTCAAGTTCGAAACACAATGTGGCCGAATTTCAAAATACGAAATTTCCAGTAACCATTGCTTTCCTCAAGCATCCTACCGGTAGTTTCTTGCTCAGCGTGTTGTTTACTGTACCTATAACCATTTTGAACCGGAATTTCAACAAAAAAAAGTTTTCATTTTTTTACGAAAAAACGTGATGGTTAGCCTTACTTTTTTTGAACGGATAAAATTTATAGTCACGGATTCCGAATGTTTCGTTTATTTTGGATTATCAATGTAATTATGAGTAGATCTGCGTTTAGTTTGCTTCAAAATGTCGCCTCGTTCGCCCGCAATTCAAGTTCGAAACACAATGTGGCCGAATTTCAAAATACGAAATTTCCAGTAACCATTGCTTTCCTCAAGCATCCTACTGGTAGTTTCTTGCTCAGCGTGTTGTTTACTGTACCTATAACCATTTTGAACCGGAATTTCAACAAAAAAAAGTTTTCATTTTTTTACGAAAAAACGTGATGGTTAGCCTTACTTTTTTTGAA
Source organism: Nephrotoma appendiculata (assembly GCA_947310385.1). NCBI lineage: Eukaryota > Metazoa > Arthropoda > Insecta > Diptera > Tipulidae > Nephrotoma > Nephrotoma appendiculata. The sequence continues at coordinate 57,322,105 of OX371225.1, read as the reverse complement.
CGGATAAAATTTATAGTCACGGATTCCGAATGATTCGTTTATTTTGGATTATCAATGTAATTATGAGTAGATCTGCGTTTAGTTTGCTTCAAAATGTCGCCTCGTTCGCCCGCAATTCAAGTTCGAAACACAATGTGGCCGAATTTCAAAATACGAAATTTCCAGTAACCATTGCTTTCCTCAAGCATCCTACCGGTAGTTTCTTGCTCAGCGTGTTGTTTACTGTACCTATAACCATTTTGAACCGGAATTTCAACAAAAAAAAGTTTTCATTTTTTTACGAAAAAACGTGATGCCTTACTTTTTTTGAACGGATAAAATTTATAGTCACGGATTCCGAATGATTCGTTTATTTTGGATTATCAATGTAATTATGAGTAGATCTGCGTTTAGTTTGCTTCAAAATGTCGCCTCGTTCGCCCGCAATTCAAGTTCGAAACACAATGTGGCCGAATTTCAAAATACGAAATTTCCAGTAACCATTGCTTTCCTGAAGCATCCTACCGGTAGTTTCTTGCTCAGCGTGTTGTTTACTGTACCTATAACCATTTTGAACCGGGATTTCAACAAAAAAAAGTTTTCATTTTTTTACGAAAAAACGTGATGGTTAGCCTTACTTTTTTTGAACGGATAAAATTTATAGTCACGGATTCCGAATGATTCGTTTATTTTGGATTATCAATGTAATTATGAGTAGATCTGCGTTTAGTTTGCTTCAAAATGTCGCCTCGTTCGCCCGCAATTCAAGTTCGAAACACAATGTGGCCGAATTTCAAAATACGAAATTTCCAGTAACCATTGCTTTCCTCAAGCATCCTACTGGTAGTTTCTTGCTCCGCGTGTTGTTTACTGTACCTATAACCATTTTGAACCGGAATTTCAACAAAAAAAAGTTTTCATTTTTTTACGAAAAAACGTGATGGTTAGCCTTACTTTTTTTGAACGGATAAAATTTATAGTCACGGATTCCGAATGTTTCGTTTATTTTGGATTATCAATGTAATTATGAGTAGATCTGCGTTTAGTTTGCTTCAAAATGTCGCCTCGTTCGCCCGCAATTCAAGTTCGAAACACAATGTGGCCGAATTTCAAAATACGAAATTTCCAGTAACCATTGCTTTCCTGAAGCATCCTACCGGTAGTTTCTTGCTCAGCGTGTTGTTTACTGTACCTATAACCATTTTGAACCGGAATTTCAACAAAAAAAAGTTTTCATTTTTTTACGAAAAAACGTGATGGTTAGCCTTACTTTTTTTGAACGGATAAAATTTATAGTCACGGATTCCGAATGTTTCGTTTATTTTGGATTATCAATGTAATTATGAGTAGATCTGCGTTTAGTTTGCTTCAAAATGTCGCCTCGTTCGCCCGCAATTCAAGTTCGAAACACAATGTGGCCGAATTTCAAAATACGAAATTTCCAGTAACCATTGCTTTCCTCAAGCATCCTACCGGTAGTTTCTTGCTCAGCGTGTTGTTTACTGTACCTATAACCATTTTGAACCGGAATTTCAACAACAAAAAAGTTTTCATTTTTTTACGAAAAAACGTGATGGTTAGTCTTACTTTTTTTGAACGGATAAAATTTATAGTCACGGATTCCGAATGATTCGTTTATTTTGGATTATCAATGTAATTATGAGTAGATCTGCGTTTAGTTTGCTTCAAAATGTCGCCTCGTTCGCCCGCAATTCAAGTTCGAAACACAATGTGGCCGAATTTCAAAATACGAAATTTCCAGTAACCATTGCTTTCCTCAAGCATCCTACCGGTAGTTTCTTGCTCAGCGTGTTGTTTACTGTACCTATAACCATTTTGAACCGGAATTTCAACAAAAAAAAGTTTTCATTTTTTTACGAAAAAACGTGATGGTTAGCCTTATTTTTTTTGAACGGATAAAATTTATAGTCACGGATTCCGAATGATTCGTTTATTTTGGATTATCAATGTAATTATGAGTAGATCTGCGTTTAGTTTGCTTCAAAATGTCGCATCGTTCGCCCGCAATTCAAGTTCGAAACACAATGTGGCCGAATTTCAAAATACGAAATTTCCAGTAACCATTGCTTTCCTCAAGCATCCTACCGGTAGTTTCTTGCTCAGCGTGTTGTTTACTGTACCTATAACCATTTTGAACCGGAATTTCAACAAAAAAAAGTTTTCATTTTTTTACGAAAAAACGTGATGGTTTAAGCCTTACTTTTTTTGAACGGATAAAATTTATAGTCACGGATTCCGAATGTTTCGTTTATTTTGGATTATCAATGTAATTATGAGTAGATCTGCGTTTAGTTTGCTTCAAAATGTCGCCTCGTTCGCCCGCAATTCAAGTTCGAAACACAATGTGGCCGAATTTCAAAATACGAAATTTCCAGTAACCATTGCTTTCCTCAAGCATCCTACCGGTAGTTTCTTGCTCAGCGTGTTGTTTACTGTACCTATAACCATTTTGAACCGGAATTTCAACAAAAAAAAGTTTTCATTTTTTTACGAAAAAACGTGATGGTTAGCCTTACTTTTTTTGAACGGATAAAATTTATAGTCACGGATTCCGAATGTTTCGTTTATTTTGGATTATCAATGTAATTATGAGTAGATCTGCGTTTAGTTTGCTTCAAAATGTCGCCTCGTTCGCCCGCAATTCAAGTTCGAAACACAATGTGGCCGAATTTCAAAATACGAAATTTCCAGTAACCATTGCTTTCCTCAAGCATCCTACCGGTAGTTTCTTGCTCAGCGTGTTGTTTACTGTACCTATAACCATTTTGAACCGGAATTTCAACAAAAAAAAGTTTTCATTTTTTTACGAAAAAACGTGATGGTTAGCCTTACTTTTTTTGAACGGATAAAATTTATAGTCACGGATTCCGAATGATTCGTTTATTTTGGATTATCAATGTAATTATGAGTAGATCTGCGTTTAGTTTGCTTCAAAATGTCGCCTCGTTCGCCCGCAATTCAAGTTCGAAACACAATGTGGCCGAATTTCAAAATACGAAATTTCCAGTAACCATTGCTTTCCTGAAGCATCCTACCGGTAGTTTCTTGCTCAGCGTGTTGTTTACTGTACCTATAACCATTTTGAACCGGGATTTCAACAAAAAAAAGTTTTCATTTTTTTACGAAAAAACGTGATGGTTAGCCTTACTTTTTTTGAACGGATAAAATTTATAGTCACGGATTCCGAATGATTCGTTTATTTTGGATTATCAATGTAATTATGAGTAGATCTGCGTTTAGTTTGCTTCAAAATGTCGCCTCGTTCGCCCGCAATTCAAGTTCGAAACACAATGTGGCCGAATTTCAAAATACGAAATTTCCAGTAACCATTGCTTTCCTCAAGCATCCTACTGGTAGTTTCTTGCTCCGCGTGTTGTTTACTGTACCTATAACCATTTTGAACCGGAATTTCAACAAAAAAAAGTTTTCATTTTTTTACGAAAAAACGTGATGGTTAGCCTTACTTTTTTTGAACGGATAAAATTTATAGTCACGGATTCCGAATGTTTCGTTTATTTTGGATTATCAATGTAATTATGAGTAGATCTGCGTTTAGTTTGCTTCAAAATGTCGCCTCGTTCGCCCGCAATTCAAGTTCGAAACACAATGTGGCCGAATTTCAAAATATGAAATTTCCAGTAACCATTGCTTTCCTCAAGCATCCTACCGGTAGTTTCTTGCTCAGCGTGTTGTTTACTGTACCTATAACCATTTTGAACCGGAATTTCAACAAAAAAAAGTTTTCATTTTTTTACGAAAAAACGTGATGGTTTGCCTTACTTTTTTTGAACGGATAAAATTTATAGTCACGGATTCCGAATGATTCGTTTATTTTGGATTATCAATGTAATTATGAGTAGATCTGCGTTTAGTTTGCTTCAAAATGTCGCCTCGTTCGCCCGCAATTCAAGTTCGAAACACAATGTGGCCGAATTTCAAAATACGAAATTTCCAGTAACCATTGCTTTCCTCAAGCATCCTACCGGTAGTTTCTTGCTCAGCGTGTTGTTTACTGTACCTATAACCATTTTGAACCGGAATTTCAACAACAAAAAAGTTTTCATTTTTTTACGAAAAAACGTGATGGTTAGCCTTACTTTTTTTGAACGGATAAAATTTATAGTCACGGATTCCGAATGATTCGTTTATTTTGGATTATCAATGTAATTATGAGTAGATCTGCGTTTAGTTTGCTTCAAAATGTCGCCTCGTTCGCCCGCAATTCAAGTTCGAAACACAATGTGGCCGAATTTCAAAATACGAAATTTCCAGTAACCATTGCTTTCCTCAAGCATCCTACCGGTAGTTTCTTGCTCAGCGTGTTGTTTACTGTACCTATAACCATTTTGAACCGGAATTTCAACAAAAAAAAGTTTTCATTTTTTTACGAAAAAACGTGATGGTTAGCCTTACTTTTTTTGAACGGATAAAATTTATAGTCACGGATTCCGAATGATTCGTTTATTTTGGATTATCAATGTAATTATGAGTAGATCTGCGTTTAGTTTGCTTCAAAATGTCGCCTCGTTCGCCCGCAATTCAAGTTCGAAACACAATGTGGCCGAATTTCAAAATACGAAATTTCCAGTAACCATTGCTTTCCTCAAGCATCCTACCGGTAGTTTCTTGCTCAGCGTGTTGTTTACTGTACCTATAACCATTTTGAACCGGAATTTCAACAAAAAAAAGTTTTCATTTTTTTACGAAAAAACGTGATGGTTAGCCTTACTTTTTTTGAACGGATAAAATTTATAGTCACGGATTCCGAATGTTTCGTTTATTTTGGATTATCAATGTAATTATGAGTAGATCTGCGTTTAGTTTGCTTCAAAATGTCGCCTCGTTCGCCCGCAATTCAAGTTCGAAACACAATGTGGCCGAATTTCAAAATACGAAATTTCCAGTAACCATTGCTTTCCTCAAGCATCCTACCGGTAGTTTCTTGCTCAGCGTGTTGTTTACTGTACCTATAACCATTTTGAACCGGAATTTCAACAAAAAAAAGTTTTCATTTTTTTACGAAAAAACGTGATGGTTAGCCTTACTTTTTTTGAACGGATAAAATTTATAGTCACGGATTCCGAATGATTCGTTTATTTTGGATTATCAATGTAATTATGAGTAGATCTGCGTTTAGTTTGCTTCAAAATGTCGCCTCGTTCGCCCGCAATTCAAGTTCGAAACACAATGTGGCCGAATTTCAAAATACGAAATTTCCAGTAACCATTGCTTTCCTGAAGCATCCTACCGGTAGTTTCTTGCTCAGCGTGTTGTTTACTGTACCTATAACCATTTTGAACCGGAATTTCAACAAAAAAAAGTTTTAATTTTTTTACGAAAAAACGTGATGGTTAGCCTTACTTTTTTTGAACGGATAAAATTTATAGTCACGGATTCCGAATGTTTCGTTTATTTTGGATTATCAATGTAATTATGAGTAGATCTGCGTTTAGTTTGCTTCAAAATGTCGCCTCGTTCGCCCGCAATTCAAGTTCGAAACACAATGTGGCCGAATTTCAAAATACGAAATTTCCAGTAACCATTGCTTTCCTCAAGCATCCTACCGGTAGTTTCTTGCTCAGCGTGTTGTTTACTGTACCTATAACCATTTTGAACCGGAATTTCAACAAAAAAAAGTTTTCATTTTTTTACGAAAAAACGTGATGGTTAGCCTTACTTTTTTTGAACGGATAAAATTTATAGTCACGGATTCCGAATGATTCGTTTATTTTGGATTATCAATGTAATTATGAGTAGATCTGCGTTTAGTTTGCTTCAAAATGTCGCCTCGTTCGCCCGCAATTCAAGTTCGAAACACAATGTGGCCGAATTTCAAAATACGAAATTTCCAGTAACCATTGCTTTCCTCAAGCATCCTACCGGTAGTTTCTTGCTCAGCGTGTTGTTTACTGTACCTATAACCATTTTGAACCGGAATTTCAACAACAAAAAAGTTTTCATTTTTTTACGAAAAAACGTGATGGTTAGCCTTACTTTTTTTGAACGGATAAAATTTATAGTCACGGATTCCGAATGATTCGTTTATTTTGGATTATCAATGTAATTATGAGTAGATCTGCGTTTAGTTTGCTTCAAAATGTCGCCTCGTTCGCCCGCAATTCAAGTTCGAAACACAATGTGGCCGAATTTCAAAATACGAAATTTCCAGTAACCATTGCTTTCCTCAAGCATCCTACTGGTAGTTTCTTGCTCAGCGTGTTGTTTACTGTACCTATAACCATTTTGAACCGGAATTTCAACAAAAAAAAGTTTTCATTTTTTTACGAAAAAACGTGATGGTTAGCCTTACTTTTTTTGAACGGATAAAATTTATAGTCACGGATTCCGAATGTTTCGTTTATTTTGGATTATCAATGTAATTATGAGTAGATCTGCGTTTAGTTTGCTTCAAAATGTCGCCTCGTTCGCCCGCAATTCAAGTTCGAAACACAATGTGGCCGAATTTCAAAATACGAAATTTCCAGTAACCATTGCTTTCCTCAAGCATCCTACCGGTAGTTTCTTGCTCAGCGTGTTGTTTACTGTACCTATAACCATTTTGAACCGGAATTTCAACAAAAAAAAGTTTTCATTTTTTTACGAAAAAACGTGATGGTTAGTTAGCCTTACTTTTTTTGAACGGATAAAATTTATAGTCACGGATTCCGAATGTTTCGTTTATTTTGGATTATCAATGTAATTATGAGTAGATCTGCGTTTAGTTTGCTTCAAAATGTCGCCTCGTTCGCCCGCAATTCAAGTTCGAAACACAATGTGGCCGAATTTCAAAATACGAAATTTCCAGTAACCATTGCTTTCCTCAAGCATCCTACCGGTAGTTTCTTGCTCAGCGTGTTGTTTACTGTACCTATAACCATTTTGAACCGGAATTTCAACAAAAAAAAGTTTTCATTTTTTTACGAAAAAACGTGATGGTTAGCCTTACTTTTTTTGAACGGATAAAATTTATAGTCACGGATTCCGAATGATTCGTTTATTTTGGATTATCAATGTAATTATGAGTAGATCTGCGTTAAGTTTGCTTCAAAATGTCGCCTCGTTCGCCCGCAATTCAAGTTCGAAACACAATGTGGCCGAATTTCAAAATACGAAATTTCCAGTAACCATTGCTTTCCTGAAGCATCCTACCGGTAGTTTCTTGCTCAGCGTGTTGTTTACTGTACCTATAACCATTTTGAACCGGAATTTCAACAAAAAAAAGTTTTCATTTTTTTACGAAAAAACGTGATGGTTAGCCTTACTTTTTTTGAACGGATAAAATTCATAGTCGCGGATTCCGAATGTTTCGTTTATTTTGGATTATCAATGTAATTATGAGTAGATCTGCGTTTAGTTTGCTTCAAAATGTCGCCTCGTTCGCCCGCAATTCAAGTTCGAAACACAATGTGGCCGAATTTCAAAATACGAAATTTCCAGTAACCATTGCTTTCCTCAAGCATCCTACCGGTAGTTTCTTGCTCAGCGTGTTGTTTACTGTACCTATAACCATTTTGAACCGGAATTTCAACAACAAAAAAGTTTTCATTTTTTTACGAAAAAACGTGATGGTTAGCCTTACTTTTTTTGAACGGATAAAATTTATAGTCACGGATTCCGAATGATTCGTTTATTTTGGATTATCAATGTAATTATGAGTAGATCTGCGTTTAGTTTGCTTCAAAATGTCGCCTCGTTCGCCCGCAATTCAAGTTCGAAACACAATGTGGCCGAATTTCAAAATACGAAATTTCCAGTAACCATTGCTTTCCTCAAGCATCCTACCGGTAGTTTCTTGCTCAGCGTGTTGTTTACTGTACCTATAACCATTTTGAACCGGAATTTCAACAAAAAAAAGTTTTCATTTTTTTACGAAAAAACGTGATGGTTAGCCTTACTTTTTTTGAACGGATAAAATTTATAGTCACGGATTCCGAATGTTTCGTTTATTTTGGATTATCAATGTAATTATGAGTAGATCTGCGTTTAGTTTGTTTCAAAATGTCGCCTCGTTCGCCCGCAATTCAAGTTCGAAACACAATGTGGCCGAATTTCAAAATACGAAATTTCCAGTAACCATTGCTTTCCTCAAGCATCCTACTGGTAGTTTCTTGCTCAGCGTGTTGTTTACTGTACCTATAACCATTTTGAACCGGAATTTCAACAAAAAAAAGTTTTCATTTTTTTACGAAAAAACGTGATGGTTAGCCTTACTTTTTTTGAACGGATAAAATTTATAGTCACGGATTCCGAATGATTCGTTTATTTTGGATTATCAATGTAATTATGAGTAGATCTGCGTTTAGTTTGCTTCAAAATGTCGCCTCGTTCGCCCGCAATTCAAGTTCGAAACACAATGTGGCCGAATTTCAAAATACGAAATTTCCAGTAACCATTGCTTTCCTGAAGCATCCTACCGGTAGTTTCTTGCTCAGCGTGTTGTTTACTGTACCTATAACCATTTTGAACCGGAATTTCAACAAAAAAAAGTTTTTATTTTTTTACGAAAAAACGTGATGGTTAGCCTTACTTTTTTTGAACGGATAAAATTTATAGTCACGGATTCCGAATGTTTCGTTTATTTTGGATTATCAATGTAATTATGAGTAGATCTGCGTTTAGTTTGCTTCAAAATGTCGCCTCGTTCGCCCGCAATTCAAGTTCGAAACACAATGTGGCCGAATTTCAAAATACGAAATTTCCAGTAACCATTGCTTTCCTCAAGCATCCTACCGGTAGTTTCTTGCTCAGCGTGTTGTTTACTGTACCTATAACCATTTTGAACCGGAATTTCAACAACAAAAAAGTTTTCATTTTTTTACGAAAAAACGTGATGGCCTTACTTTTTTTGAACGGATAAAATTTATAGTCACGGATTCCGAATGATTCGTTTATTTTGGATTATCAATGTAATTATGAGTAGATCTGCGTTTAGTTTGCTTCAAAATGTCGCCTCGTTCGCCCGCAATTCAAGTTCGAAACACAATGTGGCCGAATTTCAAAATACGAAATTTCCAGTAACCATTGCTTTCCTCAAGCATCCTACCGGTAGTTTCTTGCTCAGCGTGTTGTTTACTGTACCTATAACCATTTTGAACCGGAATTTCAACAAAAAAAAGTTTTCATTTTTTTACGAAAAAACGTGATGGTTAGCCTTACTTTTTTTGAACGGATAAAATTTATAGTCACGGATTCCGAATGTTTCGTTTATTTTGGATTATCAATGTAATTATGAGTAGATCTGCGTTTAGTTTGCTTCAAAATGTCGCCTCGTTCGCCCGCAATTCAAGTTCGAAACACAATGTGGCCGAATTTCAAAATACGAAATTTCCAGTAACCATTGCTTTCCTCAAGCATCCTACTGGTAGTTTCTTGCTCAGCGTGTTGTTTACTGTACCTATAACCATTTTGAACCGGAATTTCAACAAAAAAAAGTTTTCATTTTTTTACGAAAAAACGTGATGGTTGTTAGCCTTACTTTTTTTGAACGGATAAAATTTATAGTCACGGAGTCCGAATGTTTCGTTTATTTTGGATTATCAATGTAATTATGAGTAGATCTGCGTTTAGTTTGCTTCAAAATGTCGCCTCGTTCGCCCGCAATTCAAGTTCGAAACACAATGTGGCCGAATTTCAAAATACGAAATTTCCAGTAACCATTGCTTTCCTGAAGCATCCTACCGGTAGTTTCTTGCTCAGCGTGTTGTTTACTGTACCTATAACCATTTTGAACCGGAATTTCAACAAAAAAAAGTTTTCATTTTTTTACGAAAAAACGTGATGGTAAGCCTTACTTTTTTTGAACGGATAAAATTTATAGTCACGGATTCCGAATGATTCGTTTATTTTGGATTATCAATGTAATTATGAGTAGATCTGCGTTTAGTTTGCTTCAAAATGTCGCCTCGTTCGCCCGCAATTCAAGTTCGAAACACAATGTGGCCGAATTTCAAAATACGAAATTTCCAGTAACCATTGCTTTCCTGAAGCATCCTACCGGTAGTTTCTTGCTCAGCGTGTTGTTTACTGTACCTATAACCATTTTGAACCGGAATTTCAACAAAAAAAAGTTTTCATTTTTTTACGAAAAAACGTGATGGTTAGCCTTACTTTTTTTGAACGGATAAAATTTATAGTCGCGGATTCCGAATGTTTCGTTTATTTTGGATTATCAATGTAATTATGAGTAGATCTGCGTTTAGTTTGCTTCAAAATGTCGCCTCGTTCGCCCGCAATTCAAGTTCGAAACACAATGTGGCCGAATTTCAAAATACGAAATTTCCAGTAACCATTGCTTTCCTCAAGCATCCTACCGGTAGTTTCTTGCTCAGCGTGTTGTTTACTGTACCTATAACCATTTTGAACCGGAATTTCAACAAAAAAAAGTTTTCATTTTTTTACGAAAAAACGTGATGGTTAGCCTTACTTTTTTTGAACGGATAAAATTTATAGTCACGGATTCCGAATGTTTCGTTTATTTTGGATTATCAATGTAATTATGAGTAGATCTGCGTTTAGTTTGCTTCAAAATGTCGCCTCGTTCGCCCGCAATTCAAGTTCGAAACACAATGTGGCCGAATTTCAAAATACGAAATTTCCAGTAACCATTGCTTTCCTCAAGCATCCTACTGGTAGTTTCTTGCTCAGCGTGTTGTTTACTGTACCTATAACCATTTTGAACCGGAATTTCAACAAAAAAAAGTTTTCATTTTTTTACGAAAAAACGTGATGGTTAGCCTTACTTTTTTTGAACGGATAAAATTTATAGTCACGGATTCCGAATGTTTCGTTTATTTTGGATTATCAATGTAATTATGAGTAGATCTGCGTTTAGTTTGCTTCAAAATGTCGCCTCGTTCGCCCGCAATTCAAGTTCGAAACACAATGTGGCCGAATTTCAAAATACGAAATTTCCAGTAACCATTGCTTTCCTCAAGCATCCTACCGGTAGTTTCTTGCTCAGCGTGTTGTTTACTGTACCTATAACCATTTTGAACCGGAATTTCAACAAAAAAAAGTTTTCATTTTTTTACGAAAAAACGTGATGGTTAGCCTTACTTTTTTTGAACGGATAAAATTTATAGTCACGGATTCTGAATGATTCGTTTATTTTGGATTATCAATGTAATTATGAGTAGATCTGCGTTTAGTTTGCTTCAAAATGTCGCCTCGTTCGCCCGCAATTCAAGTTCGAAACACAATGTGGCCGAATTTCAAAATACGAAATTTCCAGTAACCATTGCTTTCCTCAAGCATCCTACCGGTAGTTTCTTGCTCAGCGTGTTGTTTACTGTACCTATAACCATTTTGAACCGGAATTTCAACAAAAAAAAGTTTTCATTTTTTTACGAAAAAACGTGATGGTTAGCCTTATTTTTTTTGAACGGATAAAATTTATAGTCACGGATTCCGAATGATTCGTTTATTTTGGATTATCAATGTAATTATGAGTAGATCTGCGTTTAGTTTGCTTCAAAATGTCGCATCGTTCGCCCGCAATTCAAGTTCGAAACACAATGTGGCCGAATTTCAAAATACGAAATTTCCAGTAACCATTGCTTTCCTCAAGCATCCTACCGGTAGTTTCTTGCTCAGCGTGTTGTTTACTGTACCTATAACCATTTTGAACCGGAATTTCAACAAAAAAAAGTTTTCATTTTTTTACGAAAAAACGTGATGGTTTAAGCCTTACTTTTTTTGAACGGATAAAATTTATAGTCACGGATTCCGAATGTTTCGTTTATTTTGGATTATCAATGTAATTATGAGTAGATCTGCGTTTAGTTTGCTTCAAAATGTCGCCTCGTTCGCCCGCAATTCAAGTTCGGAACACAATGTGGCCGAATTTCAAAATACGAAATTTCCAGTAACCATTGCTTTCCTCAAGCATCCTACCGGTAGTTTCTTGCTCAGCGTGTTGTTTACTGTACCTATAACCATTTTGAACCGGAATTTCAACAAAAAAAAGTTTTCATTTTTTTACGAAAAAACGTGATGTTAGCCTTACTTTTTTTGAACGGATAAAATTTATAGTCGCGGATTCCGAATGTTTCGTTTATTTTGGATTATCAATGTAATTATGAGTAGATCTGCGTTTAGTTTGCTTCAAAATGTCGCCTCGTTCGCCCGCAATTCAAGTTCGAAACACAATGTGGCCGAATTTCAAAATACGAAATTTCCAGTAACCATTGCTTTCCTCAAGCATCCTACCGGTAGTTTCTTGCTCAGCGTGTTGTTTACTGTACCTATAACCATTTTGAACCGGAATTTCAACAACAAAAAAGTTTTCATTTTTTTACGAAAAAACGTGATGGTTAGCCTTACTTTTTTTGAACGGATAAAATTTATAGTCACGGATTCCGAATGATTCGTTTATTTTGGATTATCAATGTAATTATGAGTAGATCTGCGTTTAGTTTGCTTCAAAATGTCGCCTCGTTCGCCCGCAATTCAAGTTCGAAACACAATGTGGCCGAATTTCAAAATACGAAATTTCCAGTAACCATTGCTTTCCTCAAGCATCCTACCGGTAGTTTCTTGCTCAGCGTGTTGTTTACTGTACCTATAACCATTTTGAACCGGAATTTCAACAACAAAAAAGTTTTCATTTTTTTACGAAAAAACGTGATGGTTAGCCTTACTTTTTTTGAACGGATAAAATTTATAGTCACGGATTCCGAATGTTTCGTTTATTTTGGATTATCAATGTAATTATGAGTAGATCTGCGTTTAGTTTGCTTCAAAATGTCGCCTCGTTCGCCCGCAATTCAAGTTCGAAGCACAATGTGGCCGAATTTCAAAATACGAAATTTCCAGTAACCATTGCTTTCCTCAAGCATCCTACCGGTAGTTTCTTGCTCAGCGTGTTGTTTACTGTACCTATAACCATTTTGAACCGGAATTTCAACAACAAAAAAGTTTTCATTTTTTTACGAAAAAACGTGATGGTTAGCCTTACTTTTTTTGAACGGATAAAATTTATAGTCACGGATTCCGAATGTTTCGTTTATTTTGGATTATCAATGTAATTATGAGTAGATCTGCGTTTAGTTTGCTTCAAAATGTCGCCTCGTTCGCCCGCAATTCAAGTTCGAAACACAATGTGGCCGAATTTCAAAATACGAAATTTCCAGTAACCATTGCTTTCCTCAAGCATCCTACCGGTAGTTTCTTGCTCAGCGTGTTGTTTACTGTACCTATAACCATTTTGAACCGGAATTTCAACAAAAAAAAGTTTTCATTTTTTTACGAAAAAACGTGATGTTAGCCTTACTTTTTTTGAACGGATAAAATTTATAGTCGCGGATTCCGAATGTTTCGTTTATTTTGGATTATCAATGTAATTATGAGTAGATCTGCGTTTAGTTTGCTTCAAAATGTCGCCTCGTTTGCCCGCAATTCAAGTTCGAAACACAATGTGGCCGAATTTCAAAATACGAAATTTCGAGTAACCATTGCTTTCCTCAAGCATCCTACCGGTAGTTTCTTGCTCAGCGTGTTGTTTACTGTACCTATAACCATTTTGAACCGGAATTTCAACAAAAAAAAGTTTTCATTTTTTTACGAAAAAACGTGATGTTAGCCTTACTTTTTTTGAACGGATAAAATTTATAGTCACGGATTCCGAATGATTCGTTTATTTTGGATTATCAATGTAATTATGAGTAGATCTGCGTTTAGTTTGCTTCAAAATGTCGCCTCGTTTGCCCGCAATTCAAGTTCGAAACACAATGTGGCCGAATTTCAAAATACGAAATTTCCAGTAACCATTGCTTTCCTCAAGCATCCTACCGGTAGTTTCTTGCTCAGCGTGTTGTTTACTGTACCTATAACCATTTTGAACCGGAATTTCAACAAAAAAAAGTTTTCATTTTTTTACGAAAAAACGTGATGTTAGCCTTACTTTTTTTGAACGGATAAAATTTATAGTCGCGGATTCCGAATGTTTCGTTTATTTTGGATTATCAATGTAATTATGAGTAGATCTGCGTTTAGTTTGCTTCAAAATGTCGCCTCGTTCGCCCGCAATTCAAGTTCGAAACACAATGTGGCCGAATTTCAAAATACGAAATTTCCAGTAACCATTGCTTTCCTCAAGCATCCTACCGGTAGTTTCTTGCTCAGCGTGTTGTTTACTGTACCTATAACCATTTTGAACCGGAATTTCAACAACAAAAAAGTTTTCATTTTTCTACGAAAAAACGTGATGGTTAGCCTTACTTTTTTTGAACGGATAAAATTTATAGTCACGGATTCCGAATGATTCGTTTATTTTGGATTATCAATGTAATTATGAGTAGATCTGCGTTTAGTTTGCTTCAAAATGTCGCCTCGTTCGCCCGCAATTCAAGTTCGAAACACAATGTGGCCGAATTTCAAAATACGAAATTTCCAGTAACCATTGCTTTCCTCAAGCATCCTACCGGTAGTTTCTTGCTCAGCGTGTTGTTTACTGTACCTATAACCATTTTGAACCGGAATTTCAACAAAAAAAAGTTTTCATTTTTTTACGAAAAAACGTGATGTTAGCCTTACTTTTTTTGAACGGATAAAATTTATAGTCGCGGATTCCGAATGTTTCGTTTATTTTGGATTATCAATGTAATTATGAGTAGATCTGCGTTTAGTTTGCTTCAAAATGTCGCCTCGTTCGCCCGCAATTCAAGTTCGAAACACAATGTGGCCGAATTTCAAAATACGAAATTTCCAGTAACCATTGCTTTCCTCAAGCATCCTACCGGTAGTTTCTTGCTCAGCGTGTTGTTTACTGTACCTATAACCATTTTGAACCGGAATTTCAACAACAAAAAAGTTTTCATTTTTTTACGAAAAAACGTGATGGTTAGCCTTACTTTTTTTGAACGGATAAAATGTATAGTCACGGATTCCGAATGTTTCGTTTATTTTGGATTATCAATGTAATTATGAGTAGATCTGCGTTTAGTTTGCTTCAAAATGTCGCCTCGTTCGCCCGCAATTCAAGTTCGAAACACAATGTGGCCGAATTTCAAAATACGAAATTTCCAGTAACCATTGCTTTCCTCAAGCATCCTACCGGTAGTTTCTTGCTCAGCGTGTTGTTTACTGTACCTATAACCATTTTGAACCGGAATTTCAACAAAAAAAAGTTTTCATTTTTTTACGAAAAAACGTGATGGTTAGCCTTACTTTTTTTGAACGGATAAAATTTATAGTCACGGATTCCGAATGTTTCGTTTATTTTGGATTATCAATGTAATTATGAGTAGATCTGCGTTTAGTTTGCTTCAAAATGTCGCCTCGTTCGCCCGCAATTCAAGTTCGAAACACAATGTGGCCGAATTTCAAAATACGAAATTTCCAGTAACCATTGCTTTCCTCAAGCATCCTACTGGTAGTTTCTTGCTCAGCGTGTTGTTTACTGTACCTATAACCATTTTGAACCGGAATTTCAACAAAAAAAAGTTTTCATTTTTTTACGAAAAAACGTGATGGTTAGTCGTTAGCCTTACTTTTTTGAAACGGATAAAATTTATAGTCACGGATTCCGAATGATTCGTTTATTTTGGATTATCAATGTAATTATGAGTAGATCTGCGTTTAGTTTGCTTCAAAATGTCGCCTCGTTCGCCCGCAATTCAAGTTCGAAACACAATGTGGCCGAATTTCAAAATACGAAATTTCCAGTAACCATTGCTTTCCTGAAGCATCCTACCGGTAGTTTCTTGCTCAGCGTGTTGTTTACTGTACCTATAACCATTTTGAACCGGAATTTCAACAAAAAAAAGTTTTCATTTTTTTACGAAAAAACGTGATGGTTAGCCTTACTTTTTTTGAACGGATAAAATTTATAGTCACGGATTCCGAATGATTCGTTTATTTTGGATTATCAATGTAATTATGAGTAGATCTGCGTTTAGTTTGCTTCAAAATGTCGCATCGTTCGCCCGCAATTCAAGTTCGAAACACAATGTGGCCGAATTTCAAAATACGAAATTTCCAGTAACCATTGCTTTCCTCAAGCATCCTACCGGTAGTTTCTTGCTCAGCGTGTTGTTTACTGTACCTATAACCATTTTGAACCGGAATTTCAACAAAAAAAAGTTTTCATTTTTTTACGAAAAAACGTGATGGGCCTTACTTTTTTTGAACGGATAAAATTTATAGTCACGGATTCCGAATGATTCGTTTATTTTGGATTATCAATGTAATTATGAGTAGATCTGCGTTTAGTTTGCTTCAAAATGTCGCATCGTTCGCCCGCAATTCAAGTTCGAAACACAATGTGGCCGAATTTCAAAATACGAAATTTCCAGTAACCATTGCTTTCCTCAAGCATCCTACCGGTAGTTTCTTGCTCAGCGTGTTGTTTACTGTACCTATAACCATTTTGAACCGGAATTTCAACAACAAAAAAGTTTTCATTTTTTTACGAAAAAACGTGATGGTTAGCCTTACTTTTTTTGAACGGATAAAATTTATAGTCACGGATTCCGAATGTTTCGTTTATTTTGGATTATCAATGTAATTATGAGTAGATCTGCGTTTAGTTTGCTTCAAAATGTCGCCTCGTTCGCCCGAAATTCAAGTTCGAAGCACAATGTGGCCGAATTTCAAAATACGAAATTTCCAGTAACCATTGCTTTCCTCAAGCATCCTACTGGTAGTTTCTTGCTCAGCGTGTTGTTTACTGTACCTATAACCATTTTGAACCGGAATTTCAACAAAAAAAAGTTTTCATTTTTTTACGAAAAAACGTGATGTTAGCCTTACTTTTTTTGAACGGATAAAATTTATAGTCACGGATTCCGAATGATTCGTTTATTTTGGATTATCAATGTAATTATGAGTAGATCTGCGTTTAGTTTGCTTCAAAATGTCGCATCGTTCGCCCGCAATTCAAGTTCGAAACACAATGTGGCCGAATTTCAAAATACGAAATTTCCAGTAACCATTGCTTTCCTGAAGCATCCTACCGGTAGTTTCTTGCTCAGCGTGTTGTTTACTGTACCTATAACCATTTTGAACCGGAATTTCAACAAAAAAAAGTTTTCATTTTTTTACGAAAAAACGTGATGGTTAGCCTTACTTTTTTTGAACGGATAAAATTTATAGTCACGGATTCCGAATGATTCGTTTATTTTGGATTATCAATGTAATTATGAGTAGATCTGCGTTTAGTTTGCTTCAAAATGTCGCATCGTTCGCCCGCAATTCAAGTTCGAAACACAATGTGGCCGAATTTCAAAATACGAAATTTCCAGTAACCATTGCTTTCCTCAAGCATCCTACCGGTAGTTTCTTGCTCAGCGTGTTGTTTACTGTACCTATAACCATTTTGAACCGGAATTTCAACAACAAAAAAGTTTTCATTTTTTTACGAAAAAACGTGATGGTTAGCCTTACTTTTTTTGAACGGATAAAATTTATAGTCACGGATTCCGAATGTTTCGTTTATTTTGGATTATCAATGTAATTATGAGTAGATCTGCGTTTAGTTTGCTTCAAAATGTCGCCTCGTTCGCCCGCAATTCAAGTTCGAAGCACAATGTGGCCGAATTTCAAAATACGAAATTTCCAGTAACCATTGCTTTCCTCAAGCATCCTACTGGTAGTTTCTTGCTCAGCGTGTTGTTTACTGTACCTATAACCATTTTGAACCGGAATTTCAACAAAAAAAAGTTTTCATTTTTTTACGAAAAAACGTGATGTTAGCCTTACTTTTTTTGAACGGATAAAATTTATAGTCGCGGATTCCGAATGTTTCGTTTATTTTGGATTATCAATGTAATTATGAGTAGATCTGCGTTTAGTTTGCTTCAAAATGTCGCCTCGTTCGCCCGCAATTCAAGTTCGAAACACAATGTGGCCGAATTTCAAAATACGAAATTTCCAGTAACCATTGCTTTCCTCAAGCATCCTACTGGTAGTTTCTTGCTCAGCGTGTTGTTTACTGTACCTATAACCATTTTGAACCGGAATTTCAACAAAAAAAAGTTTTCATTTTTTTACGAAAAAACGTGATGTTAGCCTTACTTTTTTTGAACGGATAAAATTTATAGTCGCGGATTCCGAATGTTTCGTTTATTTTGGATTATCAATGTAATTATGAGTAGATCTGCGTTTAGTTTGCTTCAAAATGTCGCCTCGTTCGCCCGCAATTCAAGTTCGAAACACAATGTGGCCGAATTTCAAAATACGAAATTTCCAGTAACCATTGCTTTCCTCAAGCATCCTACCGGTAGTTTCTTGCTCAGCGTGTTGTTTACTGTACCTATAACCATTTTGAACCGGAATTTCAACAACAAAAAAGTTTTCATTTTTTTACGAAAAAACGTGATGGTTAGCCTTACTTTTTTTGAACGGATAAAATTTATAGTCACGGATTCCGAATGTTTCGTTTATTTTGGATTATCAATGTAATTATGAGTAGATCTGCGTTTAGTTTGCTTCAAAATGTCGCCTCGTTCGCCCGCAATTCAAGTTCGAAACACAATGTGGCCGAATTTCAAAATACGAAATTTCCAGTAACCATTGCTTTCCTCAAGCATCCTACCGGTAGTTTCTTGCTCAGCGTGTTGTTTACTGTACCTATAACCATTTTGAACCGGAATTTCAACAAAAAAAAGTTTTCATTTTTTTACGAAAAAACGTGATGGCTAGCCTTACTTTTTTTGAACGGATAAAATTTATAGTCACGGATTCCGAATGATTCGTTTATTTTGGATTATCAATGTAATTATGAGTAGATCTGCGTTTAGTTTGCTTCAAAATGTCGCCTCATTCGCCCGCAATTCAAGTTCGAAACACAATGTGGCCGAATTTCAAAATACGAAATTTCCAGTAACCATTGCTTTCCTCAAGCATCCTACCGGTAGTTTCTTGCTCAGCGTGTTGTTTACTGTACCTATAACCATTTTGAACCGGAATTTCAACAAAAAAAAGTTTTCATTTTTTTACGAAAAAACGTGATGTTAGCCTTACTTTTTTTGAACGGATAAAATTTATAGTCGCGGATTCCGAATGTTTCGTTTATTTTGGATTATCAATGTAATTATGAGTAGATCTGCGTTTAGTTTGCTTCAAAATGTCGCCTCGTTCGCCCGCAATTCAAGTTCGAAACACAATGTGGCCGAATTTCAAAATACGAAATTTCCAGTAACCATTGCTTTCCTGAAGCATCCTACCGGTAGTTTCTTGCTCAGCGTGTTGTTTACTGTACCTATAACCATTTTGAACCGGAATTTCAACAACAAAAAAGTTTTCATTTTTTTACGAAAAAACGTGATGGTTAGCCTTACTTTTTTTGAACGGATAAAATTTATAGTCACGGATTCCGAATGATTCGTTTATTTTGGATTATCAATGTAATTATGAGTAGATCTGCGTTTAGTTTGCTTCAAAATGTCGCCTCGTTCGCCCGCAATTCAAGTTCGAAACACAATGTGGCCGAATTTCAAAATACGAAATTTCCAGTAACCATTGCTTTCCTCAAGCATCCTACCGGTAGTTTCTTGCTCAGCGTGTTGTTTACTGTACCTATAACCATTTTGAACCGGAATTTCAACAAAAAAAAGTTTTCATTTTTTTACGAAAAAACGTGATGTTAGCCTTACTTTTTTTGAACGGATAAAATTTATAGTCACGGATTCCGAATGTTTCGTTTATTTTGGATTATCAATGTAATTATGAGTAGATCTGCGTTTAGTTTGCTTCAAAATGTCGCCTCGTTCGCCCGCAATTCAAGTTCGAAGCACAATGTGGCCGAATTTCAAAATACGAAATTTCCAGTAACCATTGCTTTCCTCAAGCATCCTACTGGTAGTTTCTTGCTCAGCGTGTTGTTTACTGTACCTATAACCATTTTGAACCGGAATTTCAACAAAAAAAAGTTTTCATTTTTTTACGAAAAAACGTGATGTTAGCCTTACTTTTTTTGAACGGATAAAATTTATAGTCGCGGATTCCGAATGTTTCGTTTATTTTGGATTATCAATGTAATTATGAGTAGATCTGCGTTTAGTTTGCTTCAAAATGTCGCCTCGTTCGCCCGCAATTCAAGTTCGAAACACAATGTGGCCGAATTTCAAAATACGAAATTTCCAGTAACCATTGCTTTCCTCAAGCATCCTACCGGTAGTTTCTTGCTCAGCGTGTTGTTTACTGTACCTATAACCATTTTGAACCGGAATTTCAACAAAAAAAAGTTTTCATTTTTTTACGAAAAAACGTGATGGTGGATTCCGAATGTTTCGTTTATTTTGGATTATCAATGTAATTATGAGTAGATCTGCGTTTAGTTTGCTTCAAAATGTCGCCTCGTTTGCCCGCAATTCAAGTTCGAAACACAATGTGGCCGAATTTCAAAATACGAAATTTCGAGTAACCATTGCTTTCCTCAAGCATCCTACCGGTAGTTTCTTGCTCAGCGTGTTGTTTACTGTACCTATAACCATTTTGAACCGGAATTTCAACAAAAAAAAGTTTTCATTTTTTTACGAAAAAACGTGATGTTAGCCTTACTTTTTTTGAACGGATAAAATTTATAGTCGCGGATTCCGAATGTTTCGTTTATTTTGGATTATCAATGTAATTATGAGTAGATCTGCGTTTAGTTTGCTTCAAAATGTCGCCTCGTTTGCCCGCAATTCAAGTTCGAAACACAATGTGGCCGAATTTCAAAATACGAAATTTCCAGTAACCATTGCTTTCCTCAAGCATCCTACCGGTAGTTTCTTGCTCAGCGTGTTGTTTACTGTACCTATAACCATTTTGAACCGGAATTTCAACAAAAAAAAGTTTTCATTTTTTTACGAAAAAACGTGATGTTAGCCTTACTTTTTTTGAACGGATAAAATTTATAGTCGCGGATTCCGAATGTTTCGTTTATTTTGGATTATCAATGTAATTATGAGTAGATCTGCGTTTAGTTTGCTTCAAAATGTCGCCTCGTTCGCCCGCAATTCAAGTTCGAAACACAATGTGGCCGAATTTCAAAATACGAAATTTCCAGTAACCATTGCTTTCCTCAAGCATCCTACCGGTAGTTTCTTGCTCAGCGTGTTGTTTACTGTACCTATAACCATTTTGAACCGGAATTTCAACAACAAAAAAGTTTTCATTTTCTTACGAAAAAACGTGATGTAGCCTTACTTTTTTTGAACGGATAAAATTTATAGTCACGGATTCCGAATGATTCGTTTATTTTGGATTATCAATGTAATTATGAGTAGATCTGCGTTTAGTTTGCTTCAAAATGTCGCCTCGTTCGCCCGCAATTCAAGTTCGAAACACAATGTGGCCGAATTTCAAAATACGAAATTTCCAGTAACCATTGCTTTCCTCAAGCATCCTACCGGTAGTTTCTTGCTCAGCGTGTTGTTTACTGTACCTATAACCATTTTGAACCGGAATTTCAACAAAAAAAAGTTTTCATTTTTTTACGAAAAAACGTGATGTTAGCCTTACTTTTTTTGAACGGATAAAATTTATAGTCGCGGATTCCGAATGTTTCGTTTATTTTGGATTATCAATGTAATTATGAGTAGATCTGCGTTTAGTTTGCTTCAAAATGTCGCCTCGTTCGCCCGCAATTCAAGTTCGAAACACAATGTGGCCGAATTTCAAAATACGAAATTTCCAGTAACCATTGCTTTCCTCAAGCATCCTACCGGTAGTTTCTTGCTCAGCGTGTTGTTTACTGTACCTATAACCATTTTGAACCGGAATTTCAACAACAAAAAAGTTTTCATTTTTTTACGAAAAAACGTGATGGCTAGCCTTACTTTTTTTGAACGGATAAAATGTATAGTCACGGATTCCGAATGTTTCGTTTATTTTGGATTATCAATGTAATTATGAGTAGATCTGCGTTTAGTTTGCTTCAAAATGTCGCCTCGTTCGCCCGCAATTCAAGTTCGAAACACAATGTGGCCGAATTTCAAAATACGAAATTTCCAGTAACCATTGCTTTCCTCAAGCATCCTACCGGTAGTTTCTTGCTCAGCGTGTTGTTTACTGTACCTATAACCATTTTGAACCGGAATTTCAACAAAAAAAAGTTTTCATTTTTTTACGAAAAAACGTGATGGTTAGTCGTTAGCCTTACTTTTTTGAAACGGATAAAATTTATAGTCACGGATTCCGAATGATTCGTTTATTTTGGATTATCAATGTAATTATGAGTAGATCTGCGTTTAGTTTGCTTCAAAATGTCGCCTCGTTCGCCCGCAATTCAAGTTCGAAACACAATGTGGCCGAATTTCAAAATACGAAATTTCCAGTAACCATTGCTTTCCTGAAGCATCCTACCGGTAGTTTCTTGCTCAGCGTGTTGTTTACTGTACCTATAACCATTTTGAACCGGAATTTCAACAAAAAAAAGTTTTCATTTTTTTACGAAAAAACGTGATGGTTAGCCTTACTTTTTTTGAACGGATAAAATTTATAGTCACGGATTCCGAATGATTCGTTTATTTTGGATTATCAATGTAATTATGAGTAGATCTGCGTTTAGTTTGCTTCAAAATGTCGCCTCGTTCGCCCGCAATTCAAGTTCGAAACACAATGTGGCCGAATTTCAAAATACGAAATTTCCAGTAACCATTGCTTTCCTGAAGCATCCTACCGGTAGTTTCTTGCTCAGCGTGTTGTTTACTGTACCTATAACCATTTTGAACCGGAATTTCAACAAAAAAAAGTTTTCATTTTTTTACGAAAAAACGTGATGGTTAGCCTTACTTTTTTTGAACGGATAAAATTTATAGTCACGGATTCCGAATGATTCGTTTATTTTGGATTATCAATGTAATTATGAGTAGATCTGCGTTTAGTTTGCTTCAAAATGTCGCCTCGTTCGCCCGCAATTCAAGTTCGAAACACAATGTGGCCGAATTTCAAAATACGAAATTTCCAGTAACCATTGCTTTCCTCAAGCATCCTACCGGTAGTTTCTTGCTCAGCGTGTTGTTTACTGTACCTATAACCATTTTGAACCGGAATTTCAACAAAAAAAAGTTTTCATTTTTTTACGAAAAAACGTGATGGTTTAAGCCTTACTTTTTTTGAACGGATAAAATTTATAGTCACGGATTCCGAATGTTTCGTTTATTTTGGATTATCAATGTAATTATGAGTAGATCTGCGTTTAGTTTGCTTCAAAATGTCGCCTCGTTCGCCCGCAATTCAAGTTCGAAACACAATGTGGCCGAATTTCAAAATACGAAATTTCCAGTAACCATTGCTTTCCTGAAGCATCCTACCGGTAGTTTCTTGCTCAGCGTGTTGTTTACTGTACCTATAACCATTTTGAACCGGAATTTCAACAAAAAAAAGTTTTCATTTTTTTACGAAAAAACGTGATGGTTAGCCTTACTTTTTTTGAACGGATAAAATTTATAGTCACGGATTCCGAATGTTTCGTTTATTTTGGATTATCAATGTAATTATGAGTAGATCTGCGTTTAGTTTGCTTCAAAATGTCGCCTCGTTCGCCCGCAATTCAAGTTCGAAACACAATGTGGCCGAATTTCAAAATACGAAATTTCCAGTAACCATTGCTTTCCTCAAGCATCCTACCGGTAGTTTCTTGCTCAGCGTGTTGTTTACTGTACCTATAACCATTTTGAACCGGAATTTCAACAAAAAAAAGTTTTCATTTTTTTACGAAAAAACGTGATGTTAGCCTTACTTTTTTTGAACGGATAAAATTTATAGTCACGGATTCCGAATGTTTCGTTTATTTTGGATTATCAATGTAATTATGAGTAGATCTGCGTTTAGTTTGCTTCAAAATGTCGCCTCGTTCGCCCGCAATTCAAGTTCGAAACACAATGTGGCCGAATTTCCAAATACGAAATTTCCAGTAACCATTGCTTTCCTGAAGCATCCTACCGGTAGTTTCTTGCTCAGCGTGTTGTTTACTGTACCTATAACCATTTTGAACCGGAATTTCAACAAAAAAAAGTTTTCATTTTTTTACGAAAAAACGTGATGGTTAGCCTTACTTTTTTTGAACGGATAAAATTTATAGTCACGGATTCCGAATGATTCGTTTATTTTGGATTATCAATGTAATTATGAGTAGATCTGCGTTTAGTTTGCTTCAAAATGTCGCCTCGTTCGCCCGCAATTCAAGTTCGAAACACAATGTGGCCGAATTTCAAAATACGAAATTTCCAGTAACCATTGCTTTCCTCAAGCATCCTACCGGTAGTTTCTTGCTCAGCGTGTTGTTTACTGTACCTATAACCATTTTGAACCGGAATTTCAACAAAAAAAAGTTTTCATTTTTTTACGAAAAAACGTGATGTAGCCTTACTTTTTTTGAACGGATAAAATTTATAGTCACGGATTCCGAATGATTCGTTTATTTTGGATTATCAATGTAATTATGAGTAGATCTGCGTTTAGTTTGCTTCAAAATGTCGCCTCGTTCGCCCGCAATTCAAGTTCGAAACACAATGTGGCCGAATTTCAAAATACGAAATTTCCAGTAACCATTGCTTTCCTCAAGCATCCTACCGGTAGTTTCTTGCTCAGCGTGTTGTTTACTGTACCTATAACCATTTTGAACTGGAATTTCAACAACAAAAAAGTTTTCATTTTTTTACGAAAAAACGTGATTAGCCTTACTTTTTTTGAACGGATAAAATTTATAGTCACGGATTCCGAATGTTTCGTTTATTTTGGATTATCAATGTAATTATGAGTAGATCTGCGTTTAGTTTGCTTCAAAATGTCGCCTCGTTCGCCCGCAATTCAAGTTCGAAACACAATGTGGCCGAATTTCAAAATACGAAATTTCCAGTAACCATTGCTTTCCTCAAGCATCCCACCGGTAGTTTCTTGCTCAGTGTGTTGTTTACTGTACCTATAACCATTTTGAACCGGAATTTCAACAAAAAAAAGTTTTCATTTTTTTACGAAAAAACGTGATGGTTAGCCTTACTTTTTTTGAACGGATAAAATTTATAGTCACGGATTCCGAATGATTCGTTTATTTTGGATTATCAATGTAATTATGAGTAGATCTGCGTTTAGTTTGCTTCAAAATGTCGCCTCGTTCGCCCGCAATTCAAGTTCGAAACACAATGTGGCCGAATTTCAAAATACGAAATTTCCAGTAACCATTGCTTTCCTGAAGCATCCTACCGGTAGTTTCTTGCTCAGCGTGTTGTTTACTGTACCTATAACCATTTTGAACCGGAATTTCAACAAAAAAAAGTTTTCATTTTTTTACGAAAAAACGTGATGGTTAGCCTTACTTTTTTTGAACGGATAAAATTAATAGTCACGGATTCCGAATGTTTCGTTTATTTTGGATTATCAATGTAATTATGAGTAGATCAGATTTTAGTTTGCTTCAATATGTCGCCTCGTTCGCCCGCAATTCAGGTTCAAAACACAATGTGGCCGAATTTCAAAATACGAAACTTCCAGAAACCACTGCTTTCTTCAGGCATCCTACTGGTAGTTTCTTGCTCAGTTTGTTGTATACTGTAGTACCATAACCATTTTGAACCGGAATTTCAACAAAATAAAGTTTTAATTTTTTTACGAAAAAACGTGATGAGCCTTACTTTTTTTGAACGGATAAAATTTATAGTCACGGATTCCGAATGTTTCGTTTATTTTGGATTATCAATGTAATTATGAGTAGATCTGCGTTTAGTTTGCTTCAAAATGTCGCCTCGTTCGCCCGCAATTCAAGTTCGAAACACAATGTGGCCGAATTTCAAAATACGAAATTTCCAGTAACCATTGCTTTCCTCAAGCATCCTACCGGTAGTTTCTTGCTCAGCGTGTTGTTTACTGCACCTATAACCATTTTGAACCGGAATTTCAACAAAAAAAAGTTTTCATTTTTTTACGAAAAAACGTGATGGTTTAGCCTTACTTTTTTTGAACGGATAAAATTTATAGTCACGGATTCCGAATGTTTCGTTTATTTTGGATTATCAATGTAATTATGAGTAGATCTGCGTTTAGTTTGCTTCAAAATGTCGCCTCGTTCGCCCGCAATTCAAGTTCGAAACACAATGTGGCCGAATTTCAAAATACGAAATTTCCAGTAACCATTGCTTTCCTGAAGCATCCTACCGGTAGTTTCTTGCTCAGCGTGTTGTTTACTGTACCTATAACCATTTTGAACCGGAATTTCAACAAAAAAAAGTTTTCATTTTTTTACGAAAAAACGTGATGCCTTACTTTTTTTGAACGGATAAAATTTATAGTCACGGATTCCGAATGTTTCGTTTATTTTGGATTATCAATGTAATTATGAGTAGATCTGCGTTTAGTTTGCTTCAAAATGTCGCCTCGTTCGCCCGCAATTCAAGTTCGAAACACAATGTGGCCGAATTTCAAAATACGAAATTTCCAGTAACCATTGCTTTCCTGAAGCATCCTACCGGTAGTTTCTTGCTCAGCGTGTTGTTTACTGTACCTATAACCATTTTGAACCGGAATTTCAACAAAAAAAAGTTTTCATTTTTTTACGAAAAAACGTGATGGTTAGCCTTACCTTTATTGAACGGATAAAATTTATAGTCACGGATTCCGAATGTTTCGTTTATTTTGGATTATCAATGTAATTATGAGTAGATCTGCGTTTAGTTTGCTTCAAAATGTCGCCTCGTTCGCCCGCAATTCAAGTTCGAAACACAATGTGGCCGAATTTCAAAATACGAAATTTCCAGTAACCATTGCTTTCCTCAAGCATCCTACCGGTAGTTTCTTGCTCAGCGTGTTGTTTACTGTACCTATAACCATTTTGAACCGGAATTTCAACAAAAAAAAGTTTTCATTTTTTTACGAAAAAACGTGATGGTTTAGCCTTACTTTTTTTGAACGGATAAAATTTATAGTCACGGATTCCGAATGTTTCGTTTATTTTGGATTATCAATGTAATTATGAGTAGATCTGCGTTTAGTTTGCTTCAAAATGTCGCCTCGTTCGCCCGCAATTCAAGTTCGAAACACAATGTGGCTGAATTTCAAAATACGAAATTTCCAGTAACCATTGCTTTCCTCAAGCATCCTACCGGTAGTTTCTTGCTCAGCGTGTTGTTTACTGTACCTATAACCATTTTGAACCGGAATTTCAACAAAAAAAAGTTTTCATTTTTTTACGAAAAAACGTGATGCCTTACTTTTTTTGAACGGATAAAATTTATAGTCACGGATTCCGAATGTTTCGTTTATTTTGGATTATCAATGTAATTATGAGTAGATCTGCGTTTAGTTTGCTTCAAAATGTCGCCTCGTTCGCCCGCAATTCAAGTTCGAAACACAATGTGGCCGAATTTC
Organism: Nephrotoma appendiculata; assembly: GCA_947310385.1. Lineage (NCBI taxonomy): Eukaryota > Metazoa > Arthropoda > Insecta > Diptera > Tipulidae > Nephrotoma > Nephrotoma appendiculata. The sequence goes on along the minus strand of OX371225.1, from coordinate 57,294,820 downwards.
AAAATACGAAATTTCCAGTAACCATTGCTTTCCTCAAGCATCCTACCGGTAGTTTCTTGCTCAGCGTGTTGTTTACTGTACCTATAACCATTTTGAACCGGAATTTCAACAAAAAAAAGTTTTCATTTTTTTACGAAAAAACGTGATGGTTTAGCCTTACTTTTTTTGAACGGATAAAATTTATAGTCACGGATTCCGAATGTTTCGTTTATTTTGGATTATCAATGTAATTATGAGTAGATCTGCGTTTAGTTTGCTTCAAAATGTCGCCTCGTTCGCCCGCAATTCAAGTTCGAAACACAATGTGGCCGAATTTCTAAATAAGAAATTTCCAGTAACCATTGCTTTCCTCAAGCATCCTACCGGTAGTTTCTTGCTCAGCGTGTTGTTTACTGTACCTATAACCATTTTGAACCGGAATTTCAACAAAAAAAAGTTTTCATTTTTTTACGAAAAAACGTGATGGTTTAGCCTTACTTTTTTTGAACGGATAAAATTTATAGTCACGGATTCCGAATGTTTCGTTTATTTTGGATTATCAATGTAATTATGAGTAGATCTGCGTTTAGTTTGCTTCAAAATGTCGCCTCGTTCGCCCGCAATTCAAGTTCGAAACACAATGTGGCCGAATTTCAAAATACGAAATTTCCAGTAACCATTGCTTTCCTCAAGCATCCTACCGGTAGTTTCTTGCTCAGCGTGTTGTTTACTGTACCTATAACCATTTTGAACCGGAATTTCAACAAAAAAAAGTTTTCATTTTTTTACGAAAAAACGTGATGCGCGTTAGCCTTACTTTTTTTGAACGGATAAAATTTATAGTCACGGATTCCGAATGTTTCGTTTATTTTGGATTATCAATGTAATTATGAGTAGATCTGCGTTTAGTTTGCTTCAAAATGTCGCCTCGTTCGCCCGCAATTCAAGTTCGAAACACAATGTGGCCGAATTTCAAAATACGAAATTTCCAGTAACCATTGCTTTCCTCAAGCATCCTACCGGTAGTTTCTTGCTCAGCGTGTTGTTTACTGTACCTATAACCATTTTGAACCGGAATTTCAACAACAAAAAAGTTTTCATTTTTTTACGAAAAAACGTGATGGTTTAGCCTTACTTTTTTTGAACGGATAAAATTTATAGTCACGGATTCCGAATGTTTCGTTTATTTTGGATTATCAATGTAATTATGAGTAGATCTGCGTTTAGTTTGCTTCAAAATGTCGCCTCGTTCGCCCGCAATTCAAGTTCGAAACACAATGTGGCCGAATTTCAAAATACGAAATTTCCAGTAACCATTGCTTTCCTCAAGCATCCTACCGGTAGTTTCTTGCTCAGCGTGTTGTTTACTGTACCTATAACCATTTTGAACCGGAATTTCAACAAAAACAAGTTTTCATTTTTTTACGAAAAAACGTGATGGTTAGCCTTACTTTTTTTGAACGGATAAAATTTATAGTCACGGATTCCGAATGTTTCGTTTATTTTGGATTATCAATGTAATTATGAGTAGATCTGCGTTTAGTTTGCTTCAAAATGTCGCCTCGTTCGCCCGCAATTCAAGTTCGAAACACAATGTGGCCGAATTTCAAAATACGAAATTTCCAGTAACCATTGCTTTCCTCAAGCATCCTACCGGTAGTTTCTTGCTCAGCGTGTTGTTTACTGTACCTATAACCATTTTGAACCGGAATTTCAACAAAAAAAAGTTTTCATTTTTTTACGAAAAAACGTGATGAGCCTTACTTTTTTTGAACGGATAAAATTCATAGTCACGGATTCCGAATGTTTCGTTTATTTTGGATTATCAATGTAATTATGAGTAGATCTGCGTTTAGTTTGCTTCAAAATGTCGCCTCGTTCGCCCGCAATTCAAGTTCGAAACACAATGGGGCCGAATTTCAAAATACGAAATTTCCAGTAACCATTGCTTTCCTCAAGCATCCTACCGGTAGTTTCTTGCTCAGCGTGTTGTTTACTGTACCTATAACCATTTTGAACCGGAATTTCAACAACAAAAAGTTTTCATTTTTTTACGAAAAAACGTGATGAGCCTTACTTTTTTTGAACGGATAAAATTTATAGTCACGGATTCCGAATGTTTCGTTTATTTTGGATTATCAATGTAATTATGAGTAGATCTGCGTTTAGTTTGCTTCAAAATGTCGCCTCGTTCGCCCGCAATTCAAGTTCGAAACACAATGTGGCCGAATTTCAAAATACGAAATTTCCAGTAACCATTGCTTTCCTCAAGCATCCTACCGGTAGTTTCTTGCTCAGCGTGTTGTTTACTGTACCTATAACCATTTTGAACCGGAATTTCAACAAAAAAAAGTTTTCATTTTTTTACGAAAAAACGTGATGGTTAGCCTTACTTTTTTTGAACGGATAAAATTTATAGTCACGGATTCCGAATGATTCGTTTATTTTGGATTATCAATGTAATTATGAGTAGATCTGCGTTTAGTTTGCTTCAAAATGTCGCCTCGTTTGCCCGCAATTCAAGTTCGAAACACAATGTGGCCGAATTTCATAATACGAAATTTCCAGTAACCATTGCTTTCCTCAAGCATCCCACCGGTAGTTTCTTGCTCAGCGTGTTGTTTACTGTACCATAACCATTTTGAACCGGAATTTCAACAAAAAAAAGTTTTCATTTTTTTACGAAAAAACGTGACTTTTTTTGAACGGATAAAATTTATAGTCACGGATTCCGAATGTTTCGTTTATTTTGGATTATCAATGTAATTATGAGTAGATCTGCGTTTAGTTTGCTTCAAAATGTCGCCTCGTTCGCCCGCAATTCAAGTTCGAAACACAATGTGGCCGAATTTCAAAATACGAAATTTCCAGTAACCATTGCTTTCCTCAAGCATCCTACCGGTAGTTTCTTGCTCAGCGTGTTGTTTACTGTACCTATAACCATTTTGAACCGGAATTTCAACAAAAAAAAGTTTTCATTTTTTTACGAAAAAACGTGATGTTAGCCTTACTTTTTTTGAACGGATAAAATTTATAGTCACGGATTCCGAATGATTCGTTTATTTTGGATTATCAATGTAATTATGAGTAGATCTGCGTTTAGTTTGCTTCAAAATGTCGCCTCGTTCGCCCGCAATTCAAGTTCGGAACACAATGTGGCCGAATTTCAAAATACGAAATTTCCAGTAACCATTGCTTTCCTCAAGCATCCTACCGGTAGTTTCTTGCTCAGCGTGTTGTATACTGTACCTATAACCATTTTGAACCGGAATTTCAACAAAAAAAAGTTTTCATTTTTTTACGAAAAAACGTGATGGCTAGCCTTACTTTTTTTGAACGGATAAAATGTATAGTCACGGATTCCGAATGATTCGTTTATTTTGGATTATCAATGTAATTATGAGTAGATCTGCGTTTAGTTTGCTTCAAAATGTCGCCTCGTTCGCCCGCAATTCAAGTTCGAAACACAATGTGGCCGAATTTCAAAATACGAAATTTCCAGTAACCATTGCTTTCCTCAAGCATCCCACCGGTAGTTTCTTGCTCAGCGTGTTGTTTACTGTACCTATAACCATTTTGAACCGGAATTTCAACAAAAAAAAGTTTTCATTTTTTTACGAAAAAACGTGACTTTTTTTGAACGGATAAAATTTATAGTCACGGATTCCGAATGTTTCGTTTATTTTGGATTATCAATGTAATTATGAGTAGATCTGCGTTTAGTTTGCTTCAAAATGTCGCCTCGTTCGCCCGCAATTCAAGTTCGGAACACAATGTGGCCGAATTTCAAAATACGAAATTTCCAGTAACCATTGCTTTCCTCAAGCATCCTACCGGTAGTTTCTTGCTCAGCGTGTTGTTTACTGTACCTATAACCATTTTGAACCGGAATTTCAACAAAAAAAAGTTTTCATTTTTTTACGAAAAAACGTGATGGCTAGCCTTACTTTTTTTGAACGGATAAAATTTATAGTCACGGATTCCGAATGATTCGTTTATTTTGGATTATCAATGTAATTATGAGTAGATCTGCGTTTAGTTTGCTTCAAAATGTCGCCTCGTTCGCCCGCAATTCAAGTTCGAAACACAATGTGGCCGAATTTCAAAATACGAAATTTCCAGTAACCATTGCTTTCCTGAAGCATCCTACCGGTAGTTTCTTGCTCAGCGTGTTGTTTACTGTACCTATAACCATTTTGAACCGGAATTTCAACAAAAAAAAGTTTTCATTTTTTTACGAAAAAACGTGATGGTTAGCCTTACTTTTTTTGAACGGATAAAATTTATAGTCACGGATTCCGAATGATTCGTTTATTTTGGATTATCAATGTAATTATGAGTAGATCTGCGTTTAGTTTGCTTCAAAATGTCGCCTCGTTCGCCCGCAATTCAAGTTCGAAACACAATGTGGCCGAATTTCAAAATACGAAATTTCCAGTAACCATTGCTTTCCTCAAGCATCCTACCGGTAGTTTCTTGCTCAGCGTGTTGTTTACTGTACCTATAACCATTTTGAACCGGAATTTCAACAAAAAAAAGTTTTCATTTTTTTACGAAAAAACGTGATGGTTTAGCCTTACTTTTTTTGAACGGATAAAATTTATAGTCACGGATTCCGAATGTTTCGTTTATTTTGGATTATCAATGTAATTATGAGTAGATCTGCGTTTAGTTTGCTTCAAAATGTCGCCTCGTTCGCCCGCAATTCAAGTTCGAAACACAATGTGGCTGAATTTCAAAATACGAAATTTCCAGTAACCATTGCTTTCCTCAAGCATCCTACCGGTAGTTTCTTGCTCAGCGTGTTGTTTACTGTACCTATAACCATTTTGAACCGGAATTTCAACAAAAAAAAGTTTTCATTTTTTTACGAAAAAACGTGATGCCTTACTTTTTTTGAACGGATAAAATTTATAGTCACGGATTCCGAATGTTTCGTTTATTTTGGATTATCAATGTAATTATGAGTAGATCTGCGTTTAGTTTGCTTCAAAATGTCGCCTCGTTCGCCCGCAATTCAAGTTCGAAACACAATGTGGCCGAATTTCAAAATACGAAATTTCCAGTAACCATTGCTTTCCTCAAGCATCCTACCGGTAGTTTCTTGCTCAGCGTGTTGTTTACTGTACCTATAACCATTTTGAACCGGAATTTCAACAAAAAAAAGTTTTCATTTTTTTACGAAAAAACGTGATGGTTTAGCCTTACTTTTTTTGAACGGATAAAATTTATAGTCACGGATTCCGAATGTTTCGTTTATTTTGGATTATCAATGTAATTATGAGTAGATCTGCGTTTAGTTTGCTTCAAAATGTCGCCTCGTTCGCCCGCAATTCAAGTTCGAAACACAATGTGGCCGAATTTCTAAATAAGAAATTTCCAGTAACCATTGCTTTCCTCAAGCATCCTACCGGTAGTTTCTTGCTCAGCGTGTTGTTTACTGTACCTATAACCATTTTGAACCGGAATTTCAACAAAAAAAAGTTTTCATTTTTTTACGAAAAAACGTGATGGTTTAGCCTTACTTTTTTTGAACGGATAAAATTTATAGTCACGGATTCCGAATGATTCGTTTATTTTGGATTATCAATGTAATTATGAGTAGATTTGCGTTTAGTTTGCTTCAAAATGTCGCCTCGTTCGCCCGCAATTCAAGTTCGAAACACAATGTGGCCGAATTTCAAAATACGAAATTTCCAGTAACCATTGCTTTCCTCAAGCATCCTACCGGTAGTTTCTTGCTCAGCGTGTTGTTTACTGTACTTATAACCATTTTGAACCGGAATTTCAACAAAAAAAAGTTTTCATTTTTTTACGAAAAAACGTGATGCGCGTTAGCCTTACTTTTTTTGAACGGATAAAATTTATAGTCACGGATTCCGAATGTTTCGTTTATTTTGGATTATCAATGTAATTATGAGTAGATCTGCGTTTAGTTTGCTTCAAAATGTCGCCTCGTTCGCCCGCAATTCAAGTTCGAAACACAATGTGGCCGAATTTCAAAATACGAAATTTCCAGTAACCATTGCTTTCCTCAAGCATCCTACCGGTAGTTTCTTGCTCAGCGTGTTGTTTACTGTACCTATAACCATTTTGAACCGGAATTTCAACAACAAAAAAGTTTTCATTTTTTTACGAAAAAACGTGATGGTTTAGCCTTACTTTTTTTGAACGGATAAAATTTATAGTCACGGATTCCGAATGTTTCGTTTATTTTGGATTATCAATGTAATTATGAGTAGATCTGCGTTTAGTTTGCTTCAAAATGTCGCCTCGTTCGCCCGCAATTCAAGTTCGAAACACAATGTGGCCGAATTTCAAAATACGAAATTTCCAGTAACCATTGCTTTCCTGAAGCATCCTACCGGTAGTTTCTTGCTCAGCGTGTTGTTTACTGTACCTATAACCATTTTGAACCGGAATTTCAACAAAAAAAAGTTTTCATTTTTTTACGAAAAAACGTGATGGTTAGCCTTACCTTTATTGAACGGATAAAATTTATAGTCACGGATTCCGAATGTTTCGTTTATTTTGGATTATCAATGTAATTATGAGTAGATCTGCGTTTAGTTTGCTTCAAAATGTCGCCTCGTTCGCCCGCAATTCAAGTTCGAAACACAATGTGGCTGAATTTCAAAATACGAAATTTCCAGTAACCATTGCTTTCCTCAAGCATCCTACCGGTAGTTTCTTGCTCAGCGTGTTGTTTACTGTACCTATAACCATTTTGAACCGGAATTTCAACAAAAAAAAGTTTTCATTTTTTTACGAAAAAACGTGATGCCTTACTTTTTTTGAACGGATAAAATTTATAGTCACGGATTCCGAATGTTTCGTTTATTTTGGATTATCAATGTAATTATGAGTAGATCTGCGTTTAGTTTGCTTCAAAATGTCGCCTCGTTCGCCCGCAATTCAAGTTCGAAACACAATGTGGCCGAATTTCAAAATACGAAATTTCCAGTAACCATTGCTTTCCTCAAGCATCCTACCGGTAGTTTCTTGCTCAGCGTGTTGTTTACTGTACCTATAACCATTTTGAACCGGAATTTCAACAAAAAAAAGTTTTCATTTTTTTACGAAAAAACGTGATGGCTAGCTAGCCTTACTTTTTTTGAACGGATAAAATTTATAGTCACGGATTCCGAATGTTTCGTTTATTTTGGATTATCAATGTAATTATGAGTAGATCTGCGTTTAGTTTGCTTCAAAATGTCGCCTCGTTCGCCCGCAATTCAAGTTCGAAACACAATGTGGCCGAATTTCAAAATACGAAATTTCCAGTAACCATTGCTTTCCTCAAGCATCCTACCGGTAGTTTCTTGCTCAGCGTGTTGTTTACTGTACCTATAACCATTTTGAACCGGAATTTCAACAAAAAAAAGTTTTCATTTTTTTACGAAAAAACGTGATGGCTAGCTAGCCTTACTTTTTTTGAACGGATAAAATTTATAGTCACGGATTCCGAATGTTTCGTTTATTTTGGATTATCAATGTAATTATGAGTAGATCTGCGTTTAGTTTGCTTCAAAATGTCGCCTCGTTCGCCCGCAATTCAAGTTCGAAACACAATGTGGCCGAATTTCAAAATACGAAATTTCCAGTAACCATTGCTTTCCTCAAGCATCCTACTGGTAGTTTCTTGCTCAGCGTGTTGTTTACTGTACCTATAACCATTTTGAACCGGAATTTCAACAAAAAAAAGTTTTCATTTTTTTACGAAAAAACGTGATGGTTAGTCGTTAGCCTTACTTTTTTGAAACGGATAAAATTTATAGTCACGGATTCCGAATGATTCGTTTATTTTGGATTATCAATGTAATTATGAGTAGATCTGCGTTTAGTTTGCTTCAAAATGTCGCCTCGTTCGCCCGCAATTCAAGTTCGAAACACAATGTGGCCGAATTTCAAAATACGAAATTTCCAGTAACCATTGCTTTCCTCAAGCATCCTACCGGTAGTTTCTTGCTCAGCGTGTTGTTTACTGTACCTATAACCATTTTGAACCGGAATTTCAACAAAAAAAAGTTTTCATTTTTTTACGAAAAAACGTGATGGTTTAGCCTTACTTTTTTTGAACGGATAAAATTTATAGTCACGGATTCCGAATGTTTCGTTTATTTTGGATTATCAATGTAATTATGAGTAGATCTGCGTTTAGTTTGCTTCAAAATGTCGCCTCGTTCGCCCGCAATTCAAGTTCGAAACACAATGTGGCTGAATTTCAAAATACGAAATTTCCAGTAACCATTGCTTTCCTCAAGCATCCTACCGGTAGTTTCTTGCTCAGCGTGTTGTTTACTGTACCTATAACCATTTTGAACCGGAATTTCAACAAAAAAAAGTTTTCATTTTTTTACGAAAAAACGTGATGCCTTACTTTTTTTGAACGGATAAAATTTATAGTCACGGATTCCGAATGTTTTGTTTATTTTGGATTATCAATGTAATTATGAGTAGATCTGCGTTTAGTTTGCTTCAAAATGTCGCCTCGTTCGCCCGCAATTCAAGTTCGAAACACAATGTGGCCGAATTTCAAAATACGAAATTTCCAGTAACCATTGCTTTCCTCAAGCATCCTACCGGTAGTTTCTTGCTCAGCGTGTTGTTTACTGTACCTATAACCATTTTGAACCGGAATTTCAACAACAAAAAAGTTTTCATTTTTTTACGAAAAAACGTGATGGTTTAGCCTTACTTTTTTTGAACGGATAAAATTTATAGTCACGGATTCCGAATGTTTCGTTTATTTTGGATTATCAATGTAATTATGAGTAGATCTGCGTTTAGTTTGCTTCAAAATGTCGCCTCGTTCGCCCGCAATTCAAGTTCGAAACACAATGTGGCCGAATTTCAAAATACGAAATTTCCAGTAACCATTGCTTTCCTCAAGCATCCTACCGGTAGTTTCTTGCTCAGCGTGTTGTTTACTGTACCTATAACCATTTTGAACCGGAATTTCAACAAAAACAAGTTTTCATTTTTTTACGAAAAAACGTGATGGTTAGCCTTACTTTTTTTGAACGGATAAAATTTATAGTCACGGATTCCGAATGTTTCGTTTATTTTGGATTATCAATGTAATTATGAGTAGATCTGCGTTTAGTTTGCTTCAAAATGTCGCCTCGTTCGCCCGCAATTCAAGTTCGAAACACAATGTGGCCGAATTTCAAAATACGAAATTTCCAGTAACCATTGCTTTCCTCAAGCATCCTACCGGTAGTTTCTTGCTCAGCGTGTTGTTTACTGTACCTATAACCATTTTGAACCGGAATTTCAACAACAAAAAGTTTTCATTTTTTTACGAAAAAACGTGATGAGCCTTACTTTTTTTGAACGGATAAAATTTATAGTCACGGATTCCGAATGTTTCGTTTATTTTGGATTATCAATGTAATTATGAGTAGATCTGCGTTTAGTTTGCTTCAAAATGTCGCCTCGTTCGCCCGCAATTCAAGTTCGAAACACAATGGGGCCGAATTTCAAAATACGAAATTTCCAGTAACCATTGCTTTCCTCAAGCATCCTACCGGTAGTTTCTTGCTCAGCGTGTTGTTTACTGTACCTATAACCATTTTGAACCGGAATTTCAACAACAAAAAGTTTTCATTTTTTTACGAAAAAACGTGATGAGCCTTACTTTTTTTGAACGGATAAAATTTATAGTCACGGATTCCGAATGTTTCGTTTATTTTGGATTATCAATGTAATTATGAGTAGATCTGCGTTTAGTTTGCTTCAAAATGTCGCCTCGTTCGCCCGCAATTCAAGTTCGAAACACAATGTGGCCGAATTTCAAAATACGAAATTTCCAGTAACCATTGCTTTCCTCAAGCATCCCACCGGTAGTTTCTTGCTCAGCGTGTTGTTTACTGTACCTATAACCATTTTGAACCGGAATTTCAACAAAAAAAAGTTTTCATTTTTTTACGAAAAAACGTGATGGCTAGCTAGCCTTACTTTTTTTGAACGGATAAAATTTATAGTCACGGATTCCGAATGTTTCGTTTATTTTGGATTATCAATGTAATTATGAGTAGATCTGCGTTTAGTTTGCTTCAAAATGTCGCCTCGTTCGCCCGCAATTCAAGTTCGAAACACAATGTGGCCGAATTTCAAAATACGAAATTTCCAGTAACCATTGCTTTCCTCAAGCATCCTACCGGTAGTTTCTTGCTCAGCGTGTTGTTTACTGTACCTATAACCATTTTGAACCGGAATTTCAACAAAAAAAAGTTTTCATTTTTTTACGAAAAAACGTGATGGCTAGCCTTACTTTTTTTGAACGGATAAAATTTATAGTCACGGATTCCGAATGATTCGTTTATTTTGGATTATCAATGTAATTATGAGTAGATCTGCGTTTAGTTTGCTTCAAAATGTCACCTCGTTTGCCCGCAATTCAAGTTCGAAACACAATGTGGCCGAATTTCAAAATACGAAATTTCCAGTAACCATTGCTTTCCTCAAGCATCCCACCGGTAGTTTCTTGCTCAGCGTGTTGTTTACTGTACCATAACCATTTTGAACCGGAATTTCAACAAAAAAAAGTTTTCATTTTTTTACGAAAAAACGTGACTTTTTTTGAACGGATAAAATTTATAGTCACGGATTCCGAATGTTTCGTTTATTTTGGATTATCAATGTAATTATGAGTAGATCTGCGTTTAGTTTGCTTCAAAATGTCGCCTCGTTCGCCCGCAATTCAAGTTCGAAACACAATGTGGCCGAATTTCAAAATACGAAATTTCCAGTAACCATTGCTTTCCTCAAGCATCCTACCGGTAGTTTCTTGCTCAGCGTGTTGTTTACTGTACCTATAACCATTTTGAACCGGAATTTCAACAAAAAAAAGTTTTCATTTTTTTACGAAAAAACGTGATGGCTAGCCTTACTTTTTTTGAACGGATAAAATTTATAGTCACGGATTCCGAATGATTCGTTTATTTTGGATTATCAATGTAATTATGAGTAGATCTGCGTTTAGTTTGCTTCAAAATGTCGCCTCGTTCGCCCGCAATTCAAGTTCGGAACACAATGTGGCCGAATTTCAAAATACGAAATTTCCAGTAACCATTGCTTTCCTCAAGCATCCTACCGGTAGTTTCTTGCTCAGCGTGTTGTATACTGTACCTATAACCATTTTGAACCGGAATTTCAACAAAAAAAAGTTTTCATTTTTTTACGAAAAAACGTGATGGCTAGCCTTACTTTTTTTGAACGGATAAAATTTATAGTCACGGATTCCGAATGTTTCGTTTATTTTGGATTATCAATGTAATTATGAGTAGATCTGCGTTTAGTTTGCTTCAAAATGTCGCCTCGTTCGCCCGCAATTCAAGTTCGAAACACAATGTGGCCGAATTTCAAAATACGAAATTTCCAGTAACCATTGCTTTCCTCAAGCATCCCACCGGTAGTTTCTTGCTCAGCGTGTTGTTTACTGTACCTATAACCATTTTGAACCGGAATTTCAACAAAAAAAAGTTTTCATTTTTTTACGAAAAAACGTGACTTTTTTTGAACGGATAAAATTTATAGTCACGGATTCCGAATGTTTCGTTTATTTTGGATTATCAATGTAATTATGAGTAGATCTGCGTTTAGTTTGCTTCAAAATGTCGCCTCGTTCGCCCGCAATTCAAGTTCGGAACACAATGTGGCCGAATTTCAAAATACGAAATTTCCAGTAACCATTGCTTTCCTCAAGCATCCTACCGGTAGTTTCTTGCTCAGCGTGTTGTTTACTGTACCTATAACCATTTTGAACCGGAATTTCAACAAAAAAAAGTTTTCATTTTTTTACGAAAAAACGTGATGGCTAGCCTTACTTTTTTTGAACGGATAAAATTTATAGTCACGGATTCCGAATGATTCGTTTATTTTGGATTATCAATGTAATTATGAGTAGATCTGCGTTTAGTTTGCTTCAAAATGTCGCCTCGTTCGCCCGCAATTCAAGTTCGAAACACAATGTGGCCGAATTTCAAAATACGAAATTTCCAGTAACCATTGCTTTCCTCAAGCATCCTACCGGTAGTTTCTTGCTCAGCGTGTTGTTTACTGTACCTATAACCATTTTGAACCGGAATTTCAACAAAAAAAAAGTTTTCATTTTTTTACGAAAAAACGTGATGGTTACTTTTTTTGAACGGATAAAATTTATAGTCACGGATTCCGAATGTTTCGTTTATTTTGGATTATCAATGTAATTATGAGTAGATCTGCGTTTAGTTTGCTTCAAAATGTCGCCTCGTTCGCCCGCAATTCAAGTTCGAGACACAATGTGGCCGAATTTCAAAATACGAAATTTCCAGTAACCATTGCTTTCCTCAAGCATCCTACCGGTAGTTTCTTGCTCAGCGTGTTGTTTACTGTACCTATAACCATTTTGAACCGGAATTTCAACAACAAAAAAGTTTTCATTTTTTTACGAAAAAACGTGATGGTTCGCCTTACTTTTTTTGAACGGATAAAATTTATAGTCACGGATTCCGAATGATTCGTTTATTTTGGATTATCAATGTAATTATGAGTAGATCTGCGTTTAGTTTGCTTCAAAATGTCGCCTCGTTCGCCCGCAATTCAAGTTCGAAACACAATGTGGCCGAATTTCAAAATACGAAGTTTCCAGTAACCATTGCTTTCCTCAAGCATCCTACCGGTAGTTTCTTGCTCAGCGTGTTGTTTACTGTACCTATCACCATTTTGAACCGGAATTTCAACAAAAAAAAGTTTTCATTTTTTTACGAAAAAACGTGATGGTGCCTTACTTTTTTTGAACGGATAAAATTTATAGTCACGGATTTCGAATGTTTCGTTTATTTTGGATTATCAATGTAATTATGAGTAGATCTGCGTTTAGTTTGCTTCAAAATGTCGCCTCGTTCGCCCGCAATTCAAGTTCGGAACACAATGTGGCCGAATTTCAAAATACGAAATTTCCAGTAACCATTGCTTTCCTCAAGCATCCTACCGGTAGTTTCTTGCTCAGCGTGTTGTTTACTGTACCTATAACCATTTTGAACCGGAATTTCAACAAAAAAAAGTTTTCATTTTTTTACGAAAAAACGTGATGGCTAGCCTTACTTTTTTTGAACGGATAAAATTTATAGTCACGGATTCCGAATGATTCGTTTATTTTGGATTATCAATGTAATTATGAGTAGATCTGCGTTTAGTTTGCTTCAAAATGTCGCCTCGTTCGCCCGCAATTCAAGTTCGGAACACAATGTGGCCGAATTTCAAAATACGAAATTTCCAGTAACCATTGCTTTCCTCAAGCATCCTACCGGTAGTTTCTTGCTCAGCGTGTTGTATACTGTACCTATAACCATTTTGAACCGGAATTTCAACAAAAAAAAGTTTTCATTTTTTTACGAAAAAACGTGATGGTTAGCCTTACTTTTTTTGAACGGATAAAATTTATAGTCAGGGATTCCGAATGATTCGTTTATTTTGGATTATCAATGTAATTATGAGTAGATCTGCGTTTAGTTTGCTTCAAAATGTCGCCTCGTTCGCCCGCAATTCAAGTTCGAAACACAATGTGGCCGAATTTCAAAATACGAATTTTCCAGTAACCATTGCTTTCCTCAAGCATCCTACCGGTAGTTTCTTGCTCAGCGTGTTGTTTACTGTACCTATAACCATTTTGAACCGGAATTTCAACAAAAAAAAGTTTTCATTTTTTTACGAAAAAACGTGATGGTTAGCCTTACTTTTTTTGAACGGATAAAATTTATAGTCACGGATTCCGAATGATTCGTTTATTTTGGATTATCAATGTAATTATGAGTAGATCTGCGTTTAGTTTGCTTCAAAATGTCGCCTCGTTCGCCCGCAATTCAAGTTCGAAACACAATGTGGCCGAATTTCAAAATACGAAGTTTCCAGTAACCATTGCTTTCCTCAAGCATCCTACCGGTAGTTTCTTGCTCAGCGTGTTGTTTACTGTACCTATAACCATTTTGAACCGGAATTTCAACAAAAAAAAGTTTTCATTTTTTTACGAAAAAACGTGATGGTTAGCCTTACTTTTTTTGAACGGATAAAATTTATAGTCACGGATTCCGAATGTTTCGTTTATTTTGGATTATCAATGTAATTATGAGTAGATCTGCGTTTAGTTTGCTTCAAAATGTCGCCTCGTTCGCCCGCAATTCAAGTTCGAAACACAATGTGGCCGAATTTCAAAATACGAAATTTCCAGTAACCATTGCTTTCCTCAAGCATCCTACCGGTAGTTTCTTGCTCAGCGTGTTGTTTACTGTACCTATAACCATTTTGAACCGGAATTTCAACAAAAAAAAGTTTTCATTTTTTTACGAAAAAACGTGATGGTGCCTTACTTTTTTTGAACGGATAAAATTTATAGTCACGGATTCCGAATGTTTCGTTTATTTTGGATTATCAATGTAATTATGAGTAGATCTGCGTTTAGTTTGCTTCAAAATGTCGCCTCGTTCGCCCGCAATTCAAGTTCGAAACACAATGTGGCCGAATTTCAAAATACGAAATTTCCAGTAACCATTGCTTTCCTCAAGCATCCTACCGGTAGTTTCTTGCTCAGCGTGTTGTTTACTGTACCTATAACCATTTTCAACCGGAATTTCAACAAAATAAAGTTTTCATTTTTTTACGAAAAACGTGATGGCTAGCCTTACTTTTTTTGAACGGATAAAATTTATAGTCACGGATTCCGAATGATTCGTTTATTTTGGATTATCAATGTAATTATGAGTAGATCTGCGTTTAGTTTGCTTCAAAATGTCGCCTCGTTCGCCCGCAATTCAAGTTCGGAACACAATGTGGCCGAATTTCAAAATACGAAATTTCCAGTAACCATTGCTTTCCTCAAGCATCCTACCGGTAGTTTCTTGCTCAGCGTGTTGTTTACTGTACCTATAACCATTTTGAACCGGAATTTCAACAAAAAAAAGTTTTCATTTTTTTACGAAAAAACGTGATGGCTAGCCTTACTTTTTTTGAACGGATAAAATTTATAGTCACGGATTCCGAATGATTCGTTTATTTTGGATTATCAATGTAATTATGAGTAGATCTGCGTTTAGTTTGCTTCAAAATGTCGCCTCGTTCGCCCGCAATTCAAGTTCGAAACACAATGTGGCCGAATTTCAAAATACGAAATTTCCAGTAACCATTGCTTTCCTCAAGCATCCTACCGGTAGTTTCTTGCTCAGCGTGTTGTTTACTGTACCTATAACCATTTTGAACCGGAATTTCAACAAAAAAAAGTTTTCATTTTTTTACGAAAAAACGTGATGGCTAGCTAGCCTTACTTTTTTTGAACGGATAAAATTTATAGTCACGGATTCCGAATGTTTCGTTTATTTTGGATTATCAATGTAATTATGAGTAGATCTGCGTTTAGTTTGCTTCAAAATGTCGCCTCGTTCGCCCGCAATTCAAGTTCGAAACACAATGTGGCCGAATTTCAAAATACGAAATTTCCAGTAACCATTGCTTTCCTCAAGCATCCTACCGGTAGTTTCTTGCTCAGCGTGTTGTTTACTGTACCTATAACCATTTTGAACCGGAATTTCAACAAAAAAAAGTTTTCATTTTTTTACGAAAAAACGTGATGGCTAGCCTTACTTTTTTTGAACGGATAAAATTTATAGTCACGGATTCCGAATGATTCGTTTATTTTGGATTATCAATGTAATTATGAGTAGATCTGCGTTTAGTTTGCTTCAAAATGTCGCCTCGTTCGCCCGCAATTCAAGTTCGGAACACAATGTGGCCGAATTTCAAAATACGAAATTTCCAGTAACCATTGCTTTCCTCAAGCATCCTACCGGTAGTTTCTTGCTCAGCGTGTTGTTTACTGTACCTATAACCATTTTGAACCGGAATTTCAACAAAAAAAAGTTTTCATTTTTTTACGAAAAAACGTGATGGTTAGCCTTACTTTTTTTGAACGGATAAAATTTATAGTCACGGATTCCGAATGATTCGTTTATTTTGGATTATCAATGTAATTATGAGTAGATCTGCGTTTAGTTTGCTTCAAAATGTCGCCTCGTTCGCCCGCAATTCAAGTTCGGAACACAATGTGGCCGAATTTCAAAATACGAAATTTCCAGTAACCATTACTTTCCTCAAGCATCCTACCGGTAGTTTCTTGCTCAGCGTGTTGTTTACTGTACCTATAACCATTTTGAACCGGAATTTCAACAAAAAAAAGTTTTCATTTTTTTACGAAAAAACGTGATGGCTAGCCTTACTTTTTTTGAACGGATAAAATTTATAGTCACGGATTCCGAATGATTCGTTTATTTTGGATTATCAATGTAATTATGAGTAGATCTGCGTTTAGTTTGCTTCAAAATGTCGCCTCGTTCGCCCGCAATTCAAGTTCGGAACACAATGTGGCCGAATTTCAAAATACGAAATTTCCAGTAACCATTGCTTTCCTCAAGCATCCTACCGGTAGTTTCTTGCTCAGCGTGTTGTATACTGTACCTATAACCATTTTGAACCGGAATTTCAACAAAAAAAAGTTTTCATTTTTTTACGAAAAAACGTGATGGCTAGCCTTACTTTTTTTGAACGGATAAAATTTATAGTCACGGATTCCGAATGATTCGTTTATTTTGGATTATCAATGTAATTATGAGTAGATCTGCGTTTAGTTTGCTTCAAAATGTCGCCTCGTTCGCCCGCAATTCAAGTTCGGAACACAATGTGGCCGAATTTCAAAATACGAAATTTCCAGTAACCATTGCTTTCCTCAAGCATCCTACCGGTAGTTTCTTGCTCAGCGTGTTGTTTACTGTACCTATAACCATTTTGAACCGGAATTTCAACAAAAAAAAGTTTTCATTTTTTTACGAAAAAACGTGATGGTTAGCCTTACTTTTTTTGAACGGATAAAATTTATAGTCACGGATTCCGAATGATTCGTTTATTTTGGATTATCAATGTAATTATGAGTAGATCTGCGTTTAGTTTGCTTCAAAATGTCGCCTCGTTCGCCCGCAATTCAAGTTCGGAACACAATGTGGCCGAATTTCAAAATACGAAATTTCCAGTAACCATTGCTTTCCTCAAGCATCCTACCGGTAGTTTCTTGCTCAGCGTGTTGTTTACTGTACCTATAACCATTTTGAACCGGAATTTCAACAAAAAAAAGTTTTAATTTTTTTACGAAAAAACGTGATGGTTAGCCTTACTTTTTTTGAACGGATAAAATTTATAGTCACGGATTCCGAATGATTCGTTTATTTTGGATTATCAATGTAATTATGAGTAGATCTGCGTTTAGTTTGCTTCAAAATGTCGCCTCGTTCGCCCGCAATTCAAGTTCGAAACACAATGTGGCCGAATTTCAAAATACGAAATTTCCAGTAACCATTGCTTTCCTCAAGCATCCTACCGGTAGTTTCTTGCTCAGCGTGTTGTTTACTGTACCTATAACCATTTTGAACCGGAATTTCAACAAAAAAAAGTTTTCATTTTTTTACGAAAAAACGTGATGGTTGTTAGCCTTACTTTTTTTGAACGGATAAAATTTATAGTCACGGATTCCGAATGTTTTGTTTATTTTGGATTATCAATGTAATTATGAGTAGATCTGCGTTTAGTTTGCTTCAAAATGTCGCCTCGTTCGCCCGCAATTCAAGTTCGAAACACAATGTGGCCGAATTTCAAAATACGAAATTTCCAGTAACCATTGCTTTCCTCAAGCATCCTACCGGTAGTTTCTTGCTCAGCGTGTTGTTTACTGTACCTATAACCATTTTGAACCGGAATTTCAACAACAAAAAAGTTTTCATTTTTTTACGAAAAAACGTGATGGTTAGCCTTACTTTTTTTGAACGGATAAAATTTATAGTCACGGATTCCGAATGATTCGTTTATTTTGGATTATCAATGTAATTATGAGTAGATCTGCGTTTAGTTTGCTTCAAAATGTCGCCTCGTTCGCCCGCAATTCAAGTTCGAAACACAATGTGGCCGAATTTCAAAATACGAAGTTTCCAGTAACCATTGCTTTCCTCAAGCATCCTACCGGTAGTTTCTTGCTCAGCGTGTTGTTTACTGTACCTATAACCATTTTGAACCGGAATTTCAACAACAAAAAAGTTTTCATTTTTTTACGAAAAAACGTGATGGTGGAGCCTTACTTTTTTTGAACGGATAAAATTTATAGTCACGGATTCCGAATGATTCGTTTATTTTGGATTATCAATGTAATTATGAGTAGATCTGCGTTTAGTTTGCTTCAAAATGTCGCCTCGTTCGCCCGCAATTCAAGTTCGAAACACAATGTGGCCGAATTTCAAAATACGAAATTTCCAGTAACCATTGCTTTCCTCAAGCATCCTACCGGTAGTTTCTTGCTCAGCGTGTTGTTTACTGTACCTATAACCATTTTGAACCGGAATTTCAACAAAAAAAGTTTTCATTTTTTTACGAAAAAACGTGATGGTGCCTTCTTTTTTTGAACGGATAAAATTTATAGTCACGGATTCCGAATGTTTCGTTTATTTTGGATTATCAATGTAATTATGAGTAGATCTGCGTTTAGTTTGCTTCAAAATGTCGCCTCGTTCGCCCGCAATTCAAGTTCGAAACACAATGTGGCCGAATTTCAAAATACGAAATTTCCAGTAACCATTGCTTTCCTCAAGCATCCTACCGGTAGTTTCTTGCTCAGCGTGTTGTTTACTGTACCTATAACCATTTTGAACCGGAATTTCAACAAAAAAAAGTTTTCATTTTTTTACGAAAAAACGTGATGGCTAGCCTTACTTTTTTTGAACGGATAAAATTTATAGTCACGGATTCCGAATGATTCGTTTATTTTGGATTATCAATGTAATTATGAGTAGATCTGCGTTTAGTTTGCTTCAAAATGTCGCCTCGTTCGCCCGCAATTCAAGTTCGGAACACAATGTGGCCGAATTTCAAAATACGAAATTTCCAGTAACCATTGCTTTCCTCAAGCATCCTACCGGTAGTTTCTTGCTCAGCGTGTTGTTTACTGTACCTATAACCATTTTGAACCGGAATTTCAACAAAAAAAAGTTTTCATTTTTTTACGAAAAAACGTGATGGCTAGCCTTACTTTTTTTGAACGGATAAAATTTATAGTCACGGATTCCGAATGATTCGTTTATTTTGGATTATCAATGTAATTATGAGTAGATCTGCGTTTAGTTTGCTTCAAAATGTCGCCTCGTTCGCCCGCAATTCAAGTTCGAAACACAATGTGGCCGAATTTCAAAATACGAAATTTCCAGTAACCATTGCTTTCCTCAAGCATCCTACCGGTAGTTTCTTGCTCAGCGTGTTGTTTACTGTACCTATAACCATTTTGAACCGGAATTTCAACAAAAAAAAGTTTTCATTTTTTTACGAAAAAACGTGATGGCTAGCTAGCCTTACTTTTTTTGAACGGATAAAATTTATAGTCACGGATTCCGAATGATTCGTTTATTTTGGATTATCAATGTAATTATGAGTAGATCTGCGTTTAGTTTGCTTCAAAATGTCGCCTCGTTCGCCCGCAATTCAAGTTCGAAACACAATGTGGCCGAATTTCAAAATACGAAATTCCCAGTAACCATTGCTTTCCTCAAGCATCCTACCGGTAGTTTCTTGCTCAGCGTGTTGTTTACTGTACCTATAACCATTTTGAACCGGAATTTCAACAAAATAAAGTTTTCATTTTTTTACGAAAAACGTGATGGCTAGCCTTACTTTTTTTGAACGGATAAAATTTATAGTCACGGATTCCGAATGATTCGTTTATTTTGGATTATCAATGTAATTATGAGTAGATCTGCGTTTAGTTTGCTTCAAAATGTCGCCTCGTTCGCCCGCAATTCAAGTTCGGAACACAATGTGGCCGAATTTCAAAATACGAAATTTCCAGTAACCATTGCTTTCCTCAAGCATCCTACCGGTAGTTTCTTGCTCAGCGTGTTGTTTACTGTACCTATAACCATTTTGAACCGGAATTTCAACAAAAAAAAGTTTTCATTTTTTTACGAAAAAACGTGATGGCTAGCCTTACTTTTTTTGAACGGATAAAATTTATAGTCACGGATTCCGAATGATTCGTTTATTTTGGATTATCAATGTAATTATGAGTAGATCTGCGTTTAGTTTGCTTCAAAATGTCGCCTCGTTCGCCCGCAATTCAAGTTCGGAACACAATGTGGCCGAATTTCAAAATACGAAATTTCCAGTAACCATTGCTTTCCTCAAGCATCCTACCGGTAGTTTCTTGCTCAGCGTGTTGTATACTGTACCTATAACCATTTTGAACCGGAATTTCAACAAAAAAAAGTTTTCATTTTTTTACGAAAAAACGTGATGGCTGCTAGCCTTACTTTTTTTGAACGGATAAAATTTATAGTCACGGATTCCGAATGATTCGTTTATTTTGGATTATCAATGTAATTATGAGTAGATCTGCGTTTAGTTTGCTTCAAAATGTCGCCTCGTTCGCCCGCAATTCAAGTTCGGAACACAATGTGGCCGAATTTCAAAATACGAAATTTCCAGTAACCATTGCTTTCCTCAAGCATCCTACCGGTAGTTTCTTGCTCAGCGTGTTGTTTACTGTACCTATAACCATTTTGAACCGGAATTTCAACAAAAAAAAGTTTTCATTTTTTTACGAAAAAACGTGATGGCTAGCCTTACTTTTTTTGAACGGATAAAATTTATAGTCACGGATTCCGAATGATTCGTTTATTTTGGATTATCAATGTAATTATGAGTAGATCTGCGTTTAGTTTGCTTCAAAATGTCGCCTCGTTCGCCCGCAATTCAAGTTCGGAACACAATGTGGCCGAATTTCAAAATACGAAATTTCCAGTAACCATTGCTTTCCTCAAGCATCCTACCGGTAGTTTCTTGCTCAGCGTGTTGTATACTGTACCTATAACCATTTTGAACCGGAATTTCAACAAAAAAAAGTTTTCATTTTTTTACGAAAAAACGTGATGGCTAGCTAGCCTTACTTTTTTTGAACGGATAAAATTTATAGTCACGGATTCCGAATGATTCGTTTATTTTGGATTATCAATGTAATTATGAGTAGATCTGCGTTTAGTTTGCTTCAAAATGTCGCCTCGTTCGCCCGCAATTCAAGTTCGGAACACAATGTGGCCGAATTTCAAAATACGAAATTTCCAGTAACCATTGCTTTCCTCAAGCATCCTACCGGTAGTTTCTTGCTCAGCGTGTTGTTTACTGTACCTATAACCATTTTGAAACGGAATTTCAACAAAAAAAAGTTTTCATTTTTTTACGAAAAAACGTGATGGCTAGCCTTACTTTTTTTGAACGGATAAAATTTATAGTCACGGATTCCGAATGATTCGTTTATTTTGGATTATCAATGTAATTATGAGTAGATCTGCGTTTAGTTTGCTTCAAAATGTCGCCTCGTTCGCCCGCAATTCAAGTTCGGAACACAATGTGGCCGAATTTCAAAATACGAAATTTCCAGTAACCATTGCTTTCCTCAAGCATCCTACCGGTAGTTTCTTGCTCAGCGTGTTGTTTACTGTACCTATAACCATTTTGAACCGGAATTTCAACAAAAAAAAGTTTTCATTTTTTTACGAAAAAACGTGATGGTTAGCCTTACTTTTTTTGAACGGATAAAATTTATAGTCACGGATTCCGAATGATTCGTTTATTTTGAATTATCAATGTAATTATGAGTAGATCTGCGTTTAGTTTGCTTCAAAATGTCGCCTCGTTCGCCCGCAATTCAAGTTCGAAACACAATGTGGCCGAATTTCAAAATACGAAATTACCAGTAACCATTGCTTTCCTCAAGCATCCTACCGGTAGTTTCTTGCTCAGCGTGTTGTTTACTGTACCTATAACCATTTTGAACCAGAATTTCAACAAAAAAAAGTTTTCATTTTTTTACGAAAAAACGTGATGGTTAGCCTTACTTTTTTTGAACGGATAAAATTTATAGTCACGGATTCCGAATGATTCGTTTATTTTGGATTATCAATGTAATTATGAGTAGATCTGCGTTTAGTTTGCTTCAAAATGTCGCCTCGTTCGCCCGCAATTCAAGTTCGGAACACAATGTGGCCGAATTTCAAAATACGAAATTTCCAGTAACCATTGCTTTCCTCAAGCATCCTACCGGTAGTTTCTTGCTCAGCGTGTTGTTTACTGTACCTATAACCATTTTGAACCGGAATTTCAACAAAAAAAAGTTTTCATTTTTTTACGAAAAAACGTGATGGTTAGCCTTACTTTTTTTGAACGGATAAAATTTATAGTCACGGATTCCGAATGATTCGTTTATTTTGGATTATCAATGTAATTATGAGTAGATCTGCGTTTAGTTTGCTTCAAAATGTCGCCTCGTTCGCCCGCAATTCAAGTTCGAAACACAATGTGGCCGAATTTCAAAATACGAAATTTCCAGTAACCATTGCTTTCCTCAAGCATCCTACCGGTAGTTTCTTGCTCAGCGTGTTGTTTACTGTACCTATAACCATTTTGAACCGGAATTTCAACAAAAAAAAGTTTTCATTTTTTTACGAAAAAACGTGATGGTTGTTAGCCTTACTTTTTTTGAACGGATAAAATTTATAGTCACGGATTCCGAATGTTTCGCTTATTTTGGATTATCAATGTAATTATGAGACGGAATGATACCAAAGCGCCGAATGTCGAAGGGCCGAATTTCAAAGGGCCGAATGCATCGAAGGGCCGAATGTGTCGAACGACCAGATGTGTCGAAGGGCCAAATTTAGAATGGCCGAATGTCGAAGAGCCGAATTTGTCGCTTCGCCGAATGGGTCAAAAGGCCGAATGGGTCGAATGGCCGATTTTATTTTGATTTTTTATTTAATTTAATTATTTTTGTTATTTTTTGCACCATATACCTATGATTAGAAGGCTCACACATAGGGTCGAATGTCTCTGGTGGCGCATGACAAAATTGTCCTTCACCAAAATGTATCGCTGGCATCCAGCCACGTGCAATTTCATGAATATCCAAAGATGAAAAATAATTCCATAAAACAACAAATTTAAAAAATTATATTTCTAAAAACAAAAACAAAAATCGGCCCTTCGAACCATTAGGCCCTCTGATACATTCGGCCCTTCGACACATTCGGTCCTTCAACCTTCGACCCTTTGACACATTCGGCCCTTCGAATAGTTCGGCTCTTCGACATTCGGCCCTTTGAAATTCCGCCCTTTGTACCCATTCCGGCTAAACGATTCCGATCGTTGAGTTTATCAAATTATTAGTATTAGTTAAGTTTCTGTTTTTGTTCTGATTTTGTTTTTCCGCAATAAAAACTGTCCCATTGGTGACCAAACGCTTAAGTATGTTGCCCAATCCTGACCTAACGATTACCTTACGAAATTTGATAAAAACGGTATGATTTTCGTATTGAAATTTTTCATTATTTATTTACCGCTTCAAATTCAATCATCATTTTTGTCAAAAACCTATAGATGGGGTGCTAAAAAGGCGGAGCCGTTAAAACGTCATCATTTCAGCTCTAACCATGTTAACCTTTATGCCAACAAAACACAATTTGCATGAAGCGTTGCGTTTATGGTTTTAATTTGAAGAAAATTGCACCTGATGGACATCGATTGCTAGGTGAAGCATATGGGGAACATGATGCATCAATCAAAACATATATGAGTACTGGTTCCGCAGTTTTGAAAGTGACGATTTTGACACCAGCGACAAAGAACGCGAAGAAAGACCAGTAAAGTTTGAAGACACTGAGCTGGAGGCGTTATTGGACCAAGAATCATGCTAAAATCAAGAGGAGCTTCAAACTTTGAGAGTGACTCAACAAGCAATTCAAAACCGTCTCAAGACCATGGATATGGTGCAAAAACAAGGACATTTGTTTCCGTATGAACTCAAGCCAAGAGACGTCGAACACCGGTTTTTCACGTACGAACCACTACTCCAAAGATGAAATCGGAAGGGTTTTTGCATCGAATCGTGACGGGGATCGAAAAGTGGTCAACTTGTGGTCATAAATACCATTTGTGTACATAGAGTAGCGGTGACTTTAAACTTACAATTAATTTTTGTAGACATTATGCATGAGCTTTTTGTAGAAATATTACCTCAGCACCAAACTACTAACCATCAGCTTTTGTTTGCTAAAATTACTAATTCTATGCACGCATACAAGTACTGAATGCACTGAAACTATAACGTTAATTTTAATTTACAAATTTTATTACACCAACAAAAAAAATTATTTTATTTTAATTGATTTAATTAAATTTCGGTTTTATTTTATTATTTAATGTTATAATATTTATTTTTTTATTTTACTTTTATCAACACAAAAATTCCTGCAAAAACCAAAACCAATGTTAAAAAAATAAAAAAATAATTATAAAAACAAAAAGGGTCCACCAGGATTAGATGGGATGAAGGTAAATTGAATTAATTTAGAAATTTTTAGAAAACACAAAAAAAAAATTATATTACTAATAAAAAATATTTTAAATATTTGTGCATGATTTTTGTATATAATTGTAGGGGGCACAAGGTGAAATGGGACAAAAAGGTGAACGAGGCGATCCTGGCCTACCGGTAAGATTATACTAAAAATAAACTTTTTTATATAGACTTACATATTGTTTGGTTACGTACCCAATTCAATGTTAAAAGTTAATTTTGAGGATAAAAGTTCTTAAATGGCTTGGGAAAACTATTTTTTCTTTAGGGCAAACTTAAAGAATCAGAATAGGTTAAGGGTGCTAAATAAACGATTGTCGTGGATCAAGATTAGTTTTATTCATGGTATAAATAGAAACTTATTAAAGATTATGACGAAAGTTGGATTCGTTGGTTTGATACCTGAATTGATTAAATACAAACCAATTTATATTTTATATCAATATTACGGCCAATTCCAGCTCTCATTATTGCTTTCGGCATAGCTGTGCAAGTAGACACTCTGATTTTTTGGTCAAATTCAACTTTATTGAAAATATATATCTATGGTATATTGCCAAATATTTCCAAAATAATAATTGAGTCATTTTTGCACATCTTGAACTTTAAGAGAAGATGAGTTCCTGGGTTTATTTTGCTGTATGTAGACAAGCTTTGTCATGCAGCAATACCATCTTCTGCCTTCATTGGCCCGTAAATGGTCTTTTTTCCTCCAAAGCATCTATTAATTTGATCAATTAGACCTGGTAACATTAAGCTGTAACAGTTTGGCAAGGCTCCTGAAGCTCGTAGCAAATGACACCATTCCAATCCCACCAGACACACAGTAACACTTTCTTGGCAAGATTATTCATTTTTGCAACTGACGTTGGTGGCTGGCCTGATTCAACCCATGGTTTTCTACGTTTAGGGTTATCACATAAAATTCATGTTGTGCAAAAAATGTTTTCTTTGCAAAAATGAATAATCAGATATCAAATCTACGGTTTTTGAGTTCTTCTGTCAGTTCATGAAGAATCCATTTTCCTTCCTAATTTAAAATCGTTCGAATTGTTACTACCCGGATGATGCCATCTTTCCCAGGATACACTTCGACGATTTGACCAAACATCCATTTCTAAGGCGGTATAGTATCCTCTGAGACTAAAACCATCGTACCTAGTTATACCTTTGACAACGATCTCCATTTAGAACGTTGCTATAATTGGACAATATAGTCTTTTGACCATCGTTCCCAAAATTCTTGCTGACTTCTCCTAATCTGTTGATAGCGACTGAGGTGATTGATGTTTAATGTAGGCAAGTCAGGTTCTATTGGCGCCATAAGTGGTTCACCGATTAAAAAATGGTCTGGTATAAGCAGTTAAGCACGGTAAGATCAGCTGGATCCGAAGACATTGGTGATAGAGGTCTTGAATTCATGACTGCTTCGATTTAAGTCAAAACCGTATTAAACTCATAAGTAAGCGTTGAACTATTCAGCATCCAGTTCATATGATGTTTTGCTGACTTAACAGCGGCCTCACAAAGGCCACCAAAATGAGGCGATCGAGGTGGTATGTGTGATATGCGAATGTTTTCTTCAGCACAGGCTTTAATAACGTGATCACGTTTTTCATTATTGAAAAACAGATCTCGAAGTTCATTTAATTGACGTCTTCCACCAACGAAATTTGTAGCGTTGTCGCAATATAGAGTTGAACATAAACCTCTTTGACTGACGAATCGCCGCAATAAACCCATCGGATGACAGGTTGCTCACTAACTCCAAATGAACAACTTTCGTAGTAAAGCACACAAATATTGCTATATATGCTTTAGCTGGACGTTGACCACGATATTTGTAAGAAATCATTACAGGACCGCAAAAATCTACTCCGCACACTAGAAATGGACGAGCCGGCGGAATTAGAAAGTAAATTCCTCATTATCTGCTTATAAAGAACAGGACGATGTTTGCAACATATAATGCAGCGTTGTACTATTCTGCAGGCAATGTCTCATTCATTAATAATCCAGTATGTTGTCTGATTACAGCTAGAAGCGCTTGAGGTCCCACGTGAAGATTCTTATTGTGCAAATATTTGACAAGCGAAAACACAAATTGGCTATTTTTTGGCAATAATATGGAATGCATTTGATTGTACGACAAGTTTGATTCTTGAAGACGCCCTCCAACTCGAATTATTCCTTTATTATTAAGAAATGTCCGTAGCCTCTGGATGTAACTATTGTTATGTTAAGTGCTGATTTGTAAACAGTCTTCTATAATCGTTACTAAAAGATTCCCGTTGAACGATGCGAAACATCAGCTTTTCGGCTCTAGAAAGTTCTAATGGCGTAAACGAAGAATCAACAACAGCTTCTGGCTCCATATTACGTCTCAGAATTTGGTAATCGACGAAACGAAGGACGTAAGCAAACACACGCCGCAATTGACTGAAAGAATTCACGAACTTGCAGGACGTAACGTAATTTTGTTCTGAGTTTGATGCAGCGAGCACCACGATATTATCCCTTCTTCTTTCTGTTACGTTTTTGATATCGACCTGTATACGTTGGTTTGGCCAGCACGCGGTAGGATAAGTTAAAAAATCCGGTCCCACAAACCAGTCCTCCTCCGCTGGATAGTCGATACACGATTAGACACAAACGTTCTCCAATTTGATGGATGTGCGGCAAGCCAATTCAAAACAATTTCCGAATCAGTCCAGCAACAAATCCTTTCGAAGTCATAATTTAGCTCTGAAGTGGCACGATATAATAGATTGGCTAACAGTTCAGCTGCACATAACTCAAGCCGCGGCAAAGAAACACTTTTTATGGGTACAACACCAGATTCAGCACAAAGTAAAAGGCAAATTCTTACATCGTTTTGAGTTACATAGAGGATGTAGATACCTCAACCAAATGCATCGTTACATGGGTCCGAAAACCCACGGAGCTGAACGAAATAAAATTTATTGGAAAACACAAAACGAGGTATCTCGAATTTTTCGATTAATGTAACTGCTCTCGAAACTTCACCCATTGTGATTTATAACTCTCAGGTAATGGATTGTCCCAATCAATTTTCAAACGCCACAAATGTTGTAAAAATATGTTTGCCTTTATAATGATGGGGCTGAGAATGCCCAAGGGATCGAATAGTGTGGCGATTTCCGAAAATACCCGTCGTTTAGTAATGGTGCATTCTTCGGGACCTATATGCATACTAAAAACATCATATTTAGTATACCAAGAGAGTCCGAGAGTCCTGACAAAATCCTTTGTATCTTTGGAAACTCTCTGCTCACGATGTTCCGGTGGAATATTCTGTAATAACTTTGGATTAGAAGCCCACTTTCGTAATTCAAACTTCTCGTTGTAATTGTAAAGCTTCATCAAATGTATCTGCTCCCGTCAGCAGATCATCCACGTAAAAATCATCCATAATGCGAGAGGTAGAGCTGTTTTATTTTCGACCGCAAGCTGATGAAGGCAGCGAATAGCTAAAACCGAAGCTGCGGCGGTCCCAAATGTGACGGTTTTTAGCCGATATACACGAATTGGATCCGTAGGCGAAAATCGCCATAAAATGCACTGTAGATAAGATTGTTCATCATCCACCAGAAACTGCTGATACATTTTTGTATTATCTGCCGTTAATGCGTATTAGTAAAGTCTTGTTCGGATGTCTCGATTTTCTCCATGCGATTTAACGTCTCATATTCATTTATACATTGGTCATACGTTTCTCTAACTTCTGGCGCTCGAAGTAGTTTTCTTTCCAAGCTCAAGAATCTTAATTTGGCAATCCAATAATTATTCTCGAGAAACTCAACGCTATTCTTTAGTGGTAGTTTGACGACGAGTCTACCGGTATCATCCCTTCTGAAGTTTTGAGCGTAGTGAGCTTCACAAACACGTTCTTCTTCCGAATATAGCTTCTCTCGCTCGTCAAATCCATCCATAATCCAAAATCTTTATAAGTTTCTATTAATTTCAGCGGAAGCACTTTCTTTTGGTGGGTCTAAAACATTCCGAAAAATATAATAATTATCGATGTTGGCGATCTTACCCGATACAATCCATCCAAGTTTTGTATTTTGGAGCTTTGGCAGCTGCTTATCGATAAGATTTGGAATAACAGTATAACGGTTTGAAACAAGTCGACTATAAAATATTTCGGCTCGGACAAGCATATCCACCCTTTTCGAACGATAGAACTGCGAATCTGCTAGCTAAATATGTGATGGCATTCTCCATTCTGCGACGTTAAAGTTCCTGGTGGGTTGATTAGAGGTAACTCTTGGGACGACAAATTCCTCTAATTGAGTTTTGTAGCTACTTGTGCATGATTCCATGGTAATATAAAGTGTTTCCTTTATATTTGTACGAACTTCATTTATTCAGCATATTGAAACATTCACCTTGATTCGCTGTAGACCGAGAAGCCGAGAACCATGACAGTCGCGAATTTTGACTATGGCTGTAGCTATGAAGAAGTAGATAATGATGCTGCCATCATTATCTACTTCTTATGAATGACATGAGGAGTGTAACACAGCCGAGCTTAAATTTTCTGTTGTCACATTTGGTTTGACAAAACTCCCATTATTACTTTGTTGCTCAGGATTAGGATGCGATGCGATGGTTGCTATGATATCAGGCTCCCTTTCCATATGTAAAAGGGTATGATATCGTTGCCGACATTTTCAACAAGATCCCTTTCGACAAAACCGCACTCTGTGACTTCCTTGTAGACAATTGATGCACAATAAAACTTGAGTAATCGTTGCACTAATCACTCACAAAATCTCAAATAAACACTGAATGATCCACATACAAAAGACATGAAAGACATGAAAACACAAAAATTTATGAATAAAAGAACTGTAACAGTTTAACAATCAATATAGAATTCAAGTTTAGTCAAGTTATATTATTAAACGTCCCTAAGCTAGCAGAACCCATACAGCAGAACAGTACAAGATAGTATCGATAATTATAGGCTAATTAAATGCCCCATTAAAAAATTTTGGGCTCCACCCCTTCCAACTAAAACGCGGGTTCTGCTAGCTTTAGAAAAAGTTAGCAGAACCCATATCAAAAACTGATTTAAAAACAATTGGAAAATTAAAGGTTAATTTTAGGCCCTATTTAAATTTTTTTATTCCGCTCGATCTAGAAAATGCAAAAGGCTTTGTCATTTCGAAGCTAGTAAAACCCAAATCGAAAATCGGACCAAAATCGAGATTAGAACGCAAAACAAGATCTATTGATAAGCAAATAATTTTAGGCTCACTATGGGCTAATCAAATGCCCCATTAAAAAATTTTGGGCTCCACCCATTTTTGGCCGGACTTCAGGTCATTTAATCTAAAGCCAGCAGAACCCAAAATCGAAAATCGGACCAAAACCGAAACTAGAAAGCAAAACAAGATCTCTTGATAAGTAAATAATTTTAGGCTCACTATGGGCTAATCAAATGCCCCATTAAAAAATTTTGGGCTCCACCCATTTTTGGCCGGACTTCAGGTCATTTAATCTAAAGCCAGCAGAACCCAAAATCGAAAATCGGACCAAAATCGAAACTAGAAAGCAAAACAAGATCTCTTGTTAAGCAAATAAATTTAGGCTTACTATGGGCTATTCAAATACCCCATTAAAAAATCTTGTGCTCCACCCGTTTTTGGCCGGACTTCAGGTCATTTAATCTAAAGCCAGCAGAACCCAAAATCGAAAATCGGACCAAAACCGTAACTAGAAAGAAAAACAAGATCTCTTAATAAGCAAATAAATTTAGGCTCACTATGGGCTAATCAAATGCCCCATTAAAAAATTTTGGGATCCACCCATTTTTGACCAGACTTCAAGTCATTTAATCTAAAGCCAGCAGAACCAAAAATCGAAAATCGGACCAAAACCGAAACTAGAAAGCAAAACAAGATCTCTTGATAAACAAATAATTTTAGGCTCACTATGGGCTAATCAAATGCCCCATTAAAAAATTTTGGGCTCCACCCGTTTTTGGCCGGACTTCAGGTCATTTAATCTAAAGCCAGCAGATCCCAAAATCGAAAATCGGACCAAAACCGAAACTAGAAAGCAAAACAAGATCTATTGATAAGCAAATAATTTTAGGCTCACTATGGGCTAATCAAATGCCCCATTAAAAAATTTTGGGCTCCACCCGTTTTTGACCAGACTTCAGGTCATTTAATCTAAAGTCAGCAGAACCCAAAATCGAAAATCGGGCCAAAACCGAAACTAGAAAGAAAAACAAGATCTCTTAATAAGCAAATAATTGTAGGCTCACTATGGGCTAATCAAATGCCCCATTAAAAAATGTTGGGCTCCACCCGTTTTTGACCAGACTTCAGGTCATTTAATCTAAAGCCAGCAGATCCCAAAATCGAAAATCGGACCAAAACCGAAACTAGAAAGCAAAACAAGATCTATTGATAAGCAAATAATTTTAGGCTCACTATGGGCTAATCAAATGCCCCATTAAAAAATTTTGGGCTCCACCCGTTTTTGACCGGACTTCAGGTCATTTAATCTAAAGCCAGCAGATCCCAAAATCGAAAATCGGACCAAAACCGAAACTAGAAAGCAAAACAAGATCTATTGATAAGCAAATAATTTTAGGCTCACTATGGGCTAATCAAATGCCCCATTAAAAAATTTTGGGCTCCACCCGTTTTTGACCAGACTTCAGGTCATTTAATCTAAAGCCAGCAGAACCCAAAATCGAAAATCGGGCCAAAACCGAAACTAGAAAGAAAAACAAGATCTCTTAATAAGCAAATAATTGTAGGCTCACTATGGGCTAATCAAATGCCCCATTAAAAAATTTTGGGCTCCACCCGTTTTTGGCCGGACTTCAGGTCATTTAATCTAAAGCCAGCAGAACCCAAAATCGAAGATCGGACCAAAATCGAAACTAGAAAGCAAAACAAGATCTCTCGATAAGCAAATAATTTTAGGCTCACTATGGGCTAATCAAATGCCCCATTAAAAAATGTTGGCCCTAAAATTCTTAGTGGTTTATCATTAGATCTTGTTTTGCTTTCTAATTTCGATTTTGGTCCGATTTTCGATTTGGGTTCTGCTGGCTTTAGATTAAAAGACCTGAAGTCTTGTCAAAAGCGGGTGGAGCCCAAAATTTTTTAATAGGGCATTTGATTAGCCCATAGTGAGCCTAAAATTATTTGCTTATCAATAGATCTTGTTTTGCGTTCTAATCTCGATTTTGGTCCGATTTTCGATTTGGGTTTTACTAGCTTCGAAATGATAAAGCCTTTTGCATTTTCTAGATCGAGCAGAAAAAAAAAAATTAAATAGGGTATTTAATTAGCCTAAAATTAACCTTTAATTTTCCAATTGTTTTTAAATCAGTTTTTGATATGGGTTCTGCTAACTTTTTCTAAAGCTAGCAGAACCCGCGTTTTAGTTGGAAGGGGTGGAGCCCAAAATTTTTTAGCGCGGCATTTAATTAGCCTATAATTAGCCTATAATTATCCATACTAGTTTGTGTGTGTGAATTCAATAGAGATTAGTGTTCAATCCAGTAGTGTTATTTGGGGCGAATTGTGTAAAAATTAAAATTTGTTTTTTTCGTTTTTTTCCTGCTTGGAAGTTAGTATGGGAGGGGTACTAGTTGTGTTGATGTAAATAATGGTGAATATGGTGATGAATAGAACAGCACGTTTTCAAAATTTACCATCAACTCTGCAAAATGAATATGTGGAAAGAGTTACTGATTTTTTGGCTAACGAGGAAAGCGAAGAAGATCCTTTCAATGTTGATGTATTGATAATGCGGATTACGTTCCAGAAAGTGAGGGTACTGCGGCCTCTGATGTTGTAAGCGAATTAGAACTAGAACTAAATGATGATAGAAGATGGGACTGTTAAAGAAGCGGATTTTGAAGATATTTATCAGGAAAGAGAAGCTGTCAATTGTCTGCTACAGTTAAATTTTATAAATCCAAAGATGAAATTTAGTGCGTTAATCCACCAGTAACTGGTCGAAACTGAGCTCATATTACAGCTCGGATTGTCACTAAAAGCCCAGCTGGACCTACTTCTGGCACATTCCGAAATGCATGCACCATTTTCAAATCAATGATCAGTCCAGAGATTGCCAATATCAATACGAGATAAATGTGAGATAACGATGATAATTCAGAAGTCAAACCAAAAACTCACTGTGTTAAATAGCCTAACTAATAAGCTTTCAGAATATCATGGTAAGATAACTATAGTGGGATGCACTATGGATTAAGTAGTTTTCAATGGGACATCTTAACTCTTTCTATTTATTGTGTTGGAACCGTTTTGCAGTTTGTTATAAGGACTGGTGAGATGAAATCGTGTCGAGAAAAATCTCTAGCATCGGCTTCGTATGCAAAACTGCATATCGGGTTCAACACAAATAATTGTGTAGGTAAAGATTTCCCATTGAAGTCTTATTAATTTCTCTTGTTAGTGAATTCACTAGCCCTAAAACTTGCAATGATAACTTGCAATGATATTTTCAAATACTCGTAAGACATATCGAGCAACATAAAAAATTGAATGAGTTTACTTTTAACTATTTTAATGCAATCTTCAATCATTTCAGTTCAAATCTTTGTTGACGTACACTGTTAAAATATTGAATAAACATTCCAAGAGCCTAGAATTCTCAAAATTGTTGAACGTTTTGAAGAAACTGGATCAGTTGCAGGTCGTAGAGTATATGAACACCTTCGTTCAATTCGTACTCATGAAACAGAAATAGCTGTATGAAAGGAAAATGTTCGTGAAGAGCCAAGCATCTCTTTGAGACGCTGTTCCGCATCATAACAAAATTTAAATAACTAAACAATTGAAGCCAGCTGACCATCTGCAACGTCGTCGTTTTGTTGATTGGATGCTCGAACAAAAACCGTACATTTTTCATCAAAAACCTTCTTTTCAGATTAAGCTCATTTTTACCCCAACGGATACTTTAAGAAACCAAACTGTCGCATTTGGGAGACTGAAAACCCTCATGTTATTCACGAACAACCGATTGATCTATAAAGGTTACAGTTTGGTAAGGATTGTGGGCTGGTCATAATTGGCCTTATTTTTTGGAAAAAGAATGTGAAGATGCAGTAACAGTGAATAATGAGCGATATCGTTAACTAGATTTTCGTGGCCAGGATTGAAAGAAGTAGATTTAGATGATCTTTGGTTTCAACAAGACGGTGCCACATGTCATAAATCGTGAAACACTGGACTAATAGGCAACCTAGTTCGATAATCGCATATAATTTCAAGAAATTTGGGTGCCAATTGGTCACCAAGATACTGCGATTTGGCACCGTCAGATTATTTTCTTTGCGGTTTTTTGAAAAGTAAAGTGTATTGCCATGAGCCACAAATCTGTAACGGGGTGGTTACATAAACGATGTTGTATTCCATAGATAAATGACATAGAATACAAAAGTTATTGCATCAGCATGTAAGGTTCACGATCACTCTCTTTTGGGATGCACAAGGCATAATATTCATGGACAATATTGAGTACGGTAAAACATCACAGGTGAATATTATGTATCAGTATATTAAACATTTTGAATGAACAAGTTAAGGAGAACGACCTTATTTGATGAAGAAATAAGTGATCTTCCATCATGACAATACACTATTAAATTCATCATGGAAAACACAGCAAAATTGAATGAATTGGGCTTCGGATTGCATCCCCATAAACCATATTATTCACCTAATCTAGCCCCTGCGACTTTTTCCTATTTCCAGACATGAAAAAATGTCTCGGTGAAAAGAGATTTGTGATTCGTGAACATACAACAGCAACAAGAATTTTCATAATTATTCACACTCTTTAAACATCACTAATAAAACGCACTATGTATTCACTTACCTAAGACTCTCAAAACACTTTACTCATAGTGTTCATCGCACCCGTAATTGTTTACCACGCTGAATATGTCAGATTCAACACGACAATGGCAACGGTTCTGTTCTAGACTAAAATGTTATAAAACTACTTCTAAGGCTTAAATCTAGATGTCACTATTTAATAAATATCATTAAATTGGCAACCTTTCATTGACCAATTCGCGCAGAACTGACACTGGCTCCAACCGATAATAGGCGAAATCATAACATCATACCAGTACTGTGCTCATCCCGAATAGGATCCAAACTAGCACCTCTTGGATTTCCTTTACTGAATTTTCGTTTTTCTATAACCTACATCGTTTATTTTGGTCCTCCCATGTAAGTTGGAGCTTCGGTGAATACCCCTCTCTTCGTTGCAGTTTGTAGAGCAAAGCAGTTACCCTTCTTCAAAAGTTTTATTGCTTGTACATTTTTCATACCTAGCCTTCATTTGATCTCTTGCATGCCGATTTTTTTCTTGTACAATTACGATGTAACCTTGACCCTACAACGCTGATGATGGAGCAGCACTAAACTAAACATCTACCAGTAATCGTAGATTACACCCGAAATTGTCTAACTGGTGTATTTCCACAACACTTGCTTTCTGCCATACCAGTTTGAGGATGCAATAGCGTTCTTCTTGTCTTATTTATGCCAAACAACTGACAAATTTCTTGAAATATCCGGCTAATCCAGTTGTTAATTATGGTATCAAAGATAGTTGTTGTTTCGGGATTAGGTATAGGAAACATCTCCAAACCATTTACTGAAAGAGTCCATTATAACTAATATACACCAGTTACAGCTTTGGGCTCGCCACATTCATGTAGCAATTATCTCGAAGAGTATTATCTCGAAGTCCTTTTATTGCTGCACAGGGTGGACCATATTTTCGAAAGTTCCAATATCTAACGGGACACCCCCTAGAAATGTGAGGTTATTCTAAAAACTTAAACAGAAAAAATATTGGGTCGATCGAAGGTCGTTTAGAGATCGCGACTTGAGCGCGAAGTTCGATAAAAACGGTATTTTTTCAATTTTTCACTTTTCTGAATTGCAAACTTTTTTTCGTGACAAGCTGAGCACCCGGGGATAAACCTAATTCAAGGACGAACAAGGTATGCTGAATTCAACGGTGCTAGTCCTATTTCAAAGTTAGTCCCCATTTTTGAGATATCGCTTTCGACATGTTTTGGCTCTGAGTCAAAATATACCCTCATTTTCACGTTGATAGCTCTTGAACCATTAAGATTTTCGTTATGCTTTCTTCTGCAAAGCTGATGCGCAGATCAAGACCAACAACTTTGAAGATATCAAGACCGAAAAAAGACATCTATTTTTTTGCTTTTCATTACGACGAAAAACGCTGTTTTTATCATTTTTTATCATTTTGTTGAATTTAAATCGATTAGAATCGATCGAATAAACATCGCATCGACAAATATAGATACAATAGAAACTATTAAAAAGAAATTTAAATCGATTCAGTTGATTTTATGATGATCTTTCCTAAAAAAAAATCCTAAAAAATTAACATTTTCTTTGGCAAAACAACGGCGTGTCGCTGCGATAGTGGATAATAATCCTGGATTTTTCCATCCCATCGTTTTAATCAATTACATCACGTAAATTATACAACAGACACGCCACTTTAGATACAAAAAAGTTGAAAAAAATTGAAAAATAATCTGGGATAGAAAAATCCAAGATTTTTATCAGTCGTATGATTCCGCGATTGAATGGCGCAGTGACATTTGATGGTTGATATATTGATGCAGATGTTTCTTCGGTTTCAGCAGATTTAAATGTTGGTGGTAAATATTCTTCAGTTGGGTTTGATCATTCCAAAACAGGAGTTTCATCTGAATGCGGCAGGGTTAGTTGAGCATTTGTCGTTGCAGTGTACGAAAAATCACCATAACTTTCTTTTAAATAGTTTCTATTGTATCTATATTTGTCGATGCGATGTTTATTCGATCGATTCTAATCGATTTAAATTCAACAAAATGATAAAAAATGATAAAAACAGCGTTTTTCGTCGTAATGAAAAGCAAAAAAAATAGATGTCTTTTTTCGGTCTTGATATCGGCAAAGTTGTTGGTCTTGATCTGCGCATCAACTTTGCTGAATAAAGCATAACGAAAATCTTAATGGTTCAAGAGCTATCAACGTGAAAATGAGAGTATATTTTGACTCAGAGCCAAAACATGTCGAAAGCGATATCTCAAAAATGGGGACTAACTTTAAAATGACACCATTGAACTCAGCGTACTCGAATTAGGTTTACCCCCTGGATGCCCAGCTTGTCACATTTTTTCAACTAGCACAGTGTTATTACTATTTTTTTTTTATTATAAATGCATAGTGTTTCTTCTATAAAATGATATTATGAATTAATTTTTATGATGAAAACAATCAATCTTAGTTGATCTTCTAAACTCAATAAGGATGTTTTGGTATTAGTTGCAAACTTCTTTGTATAGTCCTTTACGACTTAAAGTAAAATATTGCATGTCATCTTCATTTCTTGTTAATTTCTTATTTTAATCTTCTATTAATTTGACACCACATTCTGCGATATCATTTACGACTTTAATTTGACTGATAATCTTCATTCCTTTCTTGAAATTATCATCCTGAGGCCACATATCCGGATTTTGCATAAGGAATATGTGGAAATCTTGAACCGTTTTAAAAAGCCGCCAGTGTTTGTTGCAACAAAATTTGTCGAGATGTCGATAAGGAAGATATAATAAGCTTCGATTCAGTTTCTGCTTTAAAATAATAACTGCTCCATATTATCTTTCAGTATTTGAATATGTTGTATCGAAGCAAACCATTACGACACCTTCAGCTGCTCTCTAATCCAAAGTCTTGGACTTATATACATATGTCCTTTCGCGGTCACTCTGCGATAACGAAAATAATGCGATAAACTTTTGAAGGTTTATTTTTATTCTATTGAAGATTTTTCCACTCATCATGGAATTGTTTCAATTTTTCAATGGAATGTTGTTCGTTTTTCAATGGAATTCGTCCTTTTGACCAAAAACAGACACTTCCTGCACTTCCTGGATTGTCAGAGCTGCACTTTCATTAATAGTTAACTATACAGTACGGTGAATATAAAAAAGACACAACACAGCAAGTTTGATGGTAACTTAGCACCAATAATTATACTCATGCCGAAGAAGATAAATTTCTGTAGTGGACCATAAACTACCTGCCATTTTATCAAATGTAGTAGCACTTTCTTAAAAATATTAATACAACTGTTAAACGAACTAGACTTAATTATCATAAATGTGTGTCCTTTTCTCGAGAGATTGAGATTTAAACTGAAATTAACTTGCGTTTATTTTATTTATGATCATATTGGCCAAAAAATGTCGAAATTAATGCGATAGGCGGATTTAAATTTTAAATACAATAACTAATGAGACGAATGAGTCATAAGGACTTAACATAGTCGTGTTTTATGATAATGACATCATAAAACACAACTATGTTAACTGCTAATGACTCATACGGTTTGTTATGACACCATATAACATTCCATTGTTAATTCGTTATACCTTATTTTTATTTATTTATTTATTTTCTGTAATTTTGAATATAAATCCCAGGATTAAAAAAACCGTTTATTATTTGGGTTTTTATTAGTTTCGAAAATTGGCAATAATCTCGCTATTTGGTAACCGATTTTCATTACCTTTCATGTTTTGGAAAGGTAATTACCTCCTCTATTGATCACAACTTTTATTTTGCCTGAGAAAAAATGTTAAATAATTTTTCTGTTCGTTTGAAAGTGAATAATTGAAAAAAAATCGTTTTTATAGAACTTCGCGCTCAAGTCTCGACCTCTAAACGACCTTTGATCGACCCAATATTTTTTCTGTTTCAGTTTTTAGCATAACCTCATATTTCTAGGGGTGTCCCGTTAGATATCTCAACACTTTTTTCCCATACAAACATGGACCACCCTACGAGTGCGCATTGATCAATTTGATCAGAATGTCTACATTCGGGCCAATAAAATCGTTGACGAATATTAATTTCGAAATGGCCTGTTAAGTATATTTTTCGGCATCACTTTTAATAATTGTTAACTTTGCCATTCGACCTATACTACCATATCCATTTTAAGCAACCATTCAAGGTCAATAGAAGGTTTTCCCACTGTATCAAATAGGCGTTTACTACTCCTAGGTGGCCGACGATCCTCTTCTTTATAACGCAATATATGGATAAATCCGAGTCTAGTATGCTGTCTAGTATCTGTCTTTCGAGAGAATCCTGGAGAAATGGATCAATACTGGAAAATGAGGTAATGTAATTTTTCACGGACGGTCCTTAGCTAGACGGCAAGGTAGGAGCCGGAGTCTTCTATGAAAAGGATAATGTTAAGATGTGGACAGCCAGGTGGCGGTCACATCACTAGATTTGGTCTGGTTGGTTTGTCTGAAGTCACGGGTGGCGCTGGATTGCCGATCATCTTTTAATGAGACGAGCGAGTATTTCAGCATCCAGATAATCTGGGTTCCTGGTCACTCGAACGTCACGGGAAACTGCAGGGCAGACTAGCTAAGTGTAGTATGACTCTTCAGGTGCAGCCGGAAATGGCAGGTCTGGGGAGACCTCTAGCAGTGCTCAAACTCCTAGGGAAACGCGAGGTGGGATTTGTAGGGATACTGAAATGACACTGCTTTTTGGGGATCATGCGAAAAGGCTGGCTCTACAGACGAATGACTTTTGTAAAAGTTGTATGGACGAAGGGAAGGAAGAAACTCATACTCTGAGATCACTTCTTATGCTCGTGTCCGGCACAAGAAAATATAAGTACTTAGGTGTGTACGGTAGGGACAGCCTTTCGGAACCCGAGCACTATGAAGCGCAAGATATTTCACGCTATACGCACGTAGCTCTGGATGGTTTCAGCGGGAGTAAAGAAAAAGATAGGATCCTGTGGTATCACAAAGGACCACTATTGGCCTAAGTATGCAATAACACACACTCTAACCTAACCTAACCTAACCTAACCTAACCTATAATGTGGTAAGCAAATATTGATGCTGTGCATATCCGTTTCGGTAGTTCATCGCATGAATCCGATTGTTCTTCCTTTCATTGATACGGCTTTTCTTTGCCGTTAATTCATGTAAACTTTTTGCATCATTGACGAATCCAGTCACGAATCTTCTATAATAGTAGGCACTTCTGTTGCTGCTGATAGTAGATTGCAGCTAGTAATCGGGGTATCACAAATTTTAATCAAGCAGCAAGAACAGTTAAGTAATCAGGCAAAAAATAGTGATTCTGAAATGACTATTCGTTTCTATAATATGTACCGTGTGGAACTCAATTCAATAATTTAGGGTCATGCAAATTTTAACGATGTTAAATAAAAAATGTTATTTGTCTCAATTGATGTTGTAGTAAGATCTAACAATTGCGTAGCTAATAAAATATATTAATAATAGCTAATAATTTGCATCAACAAAATATATTTTTAACGTAACAATGTAGTCGCAATAAATTAATTTTAACAACTTCTAACCATAACTATATATCACTTTAGGGCACTGATGGCATACCGGGACAAGAAGGGCCACGCGGTGAAAAAGGAACAAAAGGCGATATTGGACCACTAGGAAAACGAGGTAGGAAAGGGGATCGGGGTGATAAAGGGGAACAAGGTGTACCTGGCTTAGATGCTCCATGTCCTTTGGGTTCTGACGGTTTACCTCTACCCGGTTGTGGTTGGCGACCTCCTAAGGTATTAACAATATTCACTGTATAAATATCACACGCACAGTTTCACAACACATTTTTTGAAACGAACACAAATTAATCGAACATTAAAAATAATTCCAGCCGTTTTATTTTTATTTTTTTATTTTAATTAATATTTTGCTTTTTTTTCTTTTTGCACCATTTTGTATCACCTAACACAAAATCCCTCTACCAACCATACACAAAACCTTAACATTGTCATGTTTGTTCACATTATCCACAATAATATTTTTTCTGGAACATGTACACAAATCATCACGACATATGATCTATAACAGGAAACGATTGTACCACCGCCACCACACAAAGACTACCTGCCCGATATAACGGGGCCTGAAACCGAGGCGGATTATGAAAATGAGGATGACGATCAGGGCGGTGGAGAAGATGAGTACGAGGATTATCAGGATAATTTACATCAGAACGATAAGAAATGAGAAATTTAATTAAGTTAACTACGGATCAAAACTTATATGTATTTTGTGTACAAAGCTTCTGAAATATTAAATTTAATTTAAATATGCCAAAATGTAATTATTTATTGAAATATTTATATTTGTAAGGCTCGGACGTAATTTTAACGATTATAATTTAAAGCATGGAGCATGATTTTTACTAAACTAACTATTTAAATATTGCTTAATGATAATTATAATTAGCCGTAATAGCTTTTAATATGTTTAAGCTTAATAAACGTTTTTCCATAACGTTGCAGACAATCCATAGCTGACAAACAACTTTGTTACTAATGGATGGATATGCACTTATCCACAAAAAGTTCTGGCTTCATTGAGAATATCTGCTGAAAGCTGTATTTCCATGTCAGAATTTGTTTTACGAACTAGTAATATGTCTTCAATATGGCTTGCTTTGTGCTTCATGTATGTTCAAAGTAAAGACAGGTGTCCAACAAAAAGCCTCAGTGTAGCCCCACACGCTCTCCAACACTGCCAAAAAATGTTACAACCGTTTTTTACATTGTCTTCAAGGTGATACTTCCAAGAGTACTGAACTGTCTAAAGTAATGCCAGATATTTATCAGCGGATCAGCATATGCCCGCGGATATCCTTTGGAATTTCTAACGGAATTTCTTATTAATGTTCAGACTACGCGGTTACTTAGCCGATATGTTCGGAAATCTCTGAGAATTTTAGTATTCAAGAGAAAACATCTTCAGTATAAAAAATGTACATTGTGGAATGTTTAATTCGGTATTTACGGATCATACAGTGAGACAGTAAAAGTGTGTTAAAAATATCAGTTGCTGCAATACTAATAGTACGATCGCGATTCTAAAGCAAACGCGATTCAAAATGACTGCGATAATCTGTGTGCGAGCATCCTGTCATCCATTTCCCACATCAAATGTTAATTCAAAGGATGCTTTAGCTAGATCATTTCCACATAAGCCATAAGAGAAATCAAAAAATAAAAAAAATTCAAAATAAAACTTTCACTCAACATTTTTTAGAAATGAGCAACATATTTCTACTCATAGCAGTTTTAAAATACAGTCGATTCCGCTTAATCGAAAAACATCGGGACTAGTACAATTGTTCCAATTAAGCGGTGCCCTGATTAAGCGGAATCGACTGTAGTTGTTTTCGGCAGTTTAAAAAATTATGAAATACCGCGTTATTTGAGTCAAATAACAAAATAATATGAGTGTTTATTTACCAACGCAGTTGCTATATTGCGGAAATTTCGAGATATGCGCAAATTGATATAAAAATCCAGAATTTCACTAATATGCTTCGTTAATTCACTAAAATGGTGGCATTTGACTAGTTTTTCTAAAAAATTGTGTTGGTTGTGGTATGGAACACGATGTACGTTTTATTATTAATAAACGAGCGAGAGCTGAATCACAATCTCCAGATATAGTCGTCAATGGCCATCAAAATTTAGTATAAAAGCCCAAAAAAATTCTGACTACTGATACGCGACTCTTACCTGAATCACAAACATCGGAAATGAATAATATTGGCCATCTAAAATTGAGTAAAAATGACATAAGTACACCGAGAATATCAAAATTCGTAGAAATAAGCCCGAAGTCGTGCATTATTAGCACTAGGTGGTTTTGGTTGGGGGACTCAATGGCCAACATCGTGTACAGACCTGGATCACGATCTCAGGGAATAGCCGATAATGGCCATCCAAATTTGAATAAAAATGACATCAGTTAACAGAGAATATCAAAATTCGTAGGAATTAACCCGAAGCCGGGCATTATTAGCACTAGGTGGTTTTAATTATGTGACCCAATAACCAACATCATATACTAGCCAGACTTGGATCACGATCTCAGGGAATAGCCGAGAATGGCTATCCAAATTTGAATAAAAATGACATCAGTACACCGACAATTTCAAAATTCATAGCAATAACCCTGAGATCGTGCATTATTAACAGTAGGTGGTTTTGGTTATGTGACTCAATGACCAACTTCGTGTACTAGCCAGACCTGAATCACGATCTCTGTGAATGGCAGATAATCGCCATCCAAATTTGAGTTATAATGACATCAGTACATATAGAATATTAAAATTCGTAGAAATAACCTGAATTCGTCGATTGTTAAGATTAGCTTACTAAGCTTAGTATTTACCTGTATTTACGTATGACCCATTTCATGAATCTGGATATTTAGAAAGAGGGATAATCATTATTTAAATCTACAGAAATTTCAGGATTTCGTGGAGCGGGTGTCCCGATTAAGCGGAATCAACTGTAAAACGAAAAATTTCACTCATATTTCATTAAAAAAGATTTCACTCATATTTTCGTTATATTACGAATACGTGGAGGTGTGGTCAGTTCTTTCTTTTTAAATGTGATAGGTGTTTGTGAATTGGGTACCGTCAAGTTTTGACTGTCCAATATACAAGTATCCGATATTTTGCGAAAACTTCGATAGTTGAGGAATTTGAAATAATCAACAAAGTATTTCACTCATATTTTTTTTTTTGGTTTCACTCATATGACATTTGATTATTTTACTCCTACTTTTGGGTGCAGACATGATAGTAAACAACAAAATATATCATTGTATTAGTGTTACACTGTTTGCATTTTTTTATAAAAAATCTGAGTGAAATATCTTAAGAAAAAATATTTTGAAGCCTTAATAGAATTGTTCTAAGGTGTCATCGAGTAGATTGAATAGTCAGTTCAAAGTGAGGAAGGTTAAATTTCCCAAATATGCAAGATACTGAACATTCACTCGAATTGCCAATTTTTAAATTAGTTAATGTCTGAAAGTTTCCGAGTTTGGTTTAGCTCAGGGAACAAAAAAAGTCGCTTGGGCTTGATCTAGTGAGTAAGGAAGGTGGTCAATAGTCCAAACCGTAATTCGTAGATTTTCGCTTAGTGGTTTTCCCTTTTTAGTGGTTAGTGGTTTTCCCTTTTTAGTAGATACTCGATTAAGATAACTCCATGGCTGCATCAGAAAACCGTCGTCATCACTAGCACCATTTGGTGAACTTTAGCGATGTTATCGTCAGTAGTTGCAGTTTGAGTAAATCTAAAGAGGTTTCAGA
This sequence comes from Nephrotoma appendiculata, assembly GCA_947310385.1. Taxonomy (NCBI): domain Eukaryota; kingdom Metazoa; phylum Arthropoda; class Insecta; order Diptera; family Tipulidae; genus Nephrotoma; species Nephrotoma appendiculata. Next base: position 57,251,116 of record OX371225.1, on the reverse strand, counting down.
AGTGGAGATTTTTGGTATTGGTCAGTGGTCTCACTATAATTTTCAAAGATATCTGAACCTGACGTTTTCTAGTGCAAAGTTTTAAGACGATGTAATCGGTACCTCATGCCGAAAGTGGCACATATACAACCGCTTTGAGAACACACATTGTATCTAAATGGAACTGAAGATTTTGGTATTGGTCATCGATCTCACTTTGTTTTTCTGATAGTTCTGATCCGAACCTTTAAAACTTTACACTTCCATTCTATTCTCAAAGGGACTATATATAGGCCAATCTCGCCATGAGATACCAATTGCATTGTCCTGAAACTGTGCACTGGTAATGGTTAGTATCAGAGCTACCATAAAATCATTGTGAGACCGATGACCAACACCCAAAATCTCAACTTCCATTAAAATATAATTCGTTTTCTTAATGCGGTAGTATATGAGCCATCTCGCCAACAGAAACCAATTACATCGTCCTGAACTTTTACACTGGTAATAGTTAGTTCCAGAACTACCATAAATTCGTATTAAGACCGACGACTAATACTCAAAATCTCAACTTCCATTAAGATATAATGTGTGTTCCTCTTGTGCCATAAAGCGGCTATATACATATGACCCATTCTAGGCATGAGGAACCCATTATATGGCTCTTAAATTTTATTTGAGTTAGTCTAGAACCGCAACATATTTTATTTCAATGCCATACCAATTAAGTAACCATTTCCAAATATTTTTGAAATTCCATGTCTTGTAAAAATCTAATTTTTTAAACCTAATAGAAATTTGGGCTAACTTCACAAAAGTTTCGTTTGTGTTCCCAAAATCTTTTAGCATCAGAAGAGCAAAAATATTATTGATGACACATATGAGATACATGATGCAGATATGTCACAGCAAATTGAACGTATTTGTGTGTGTGCTTCGGACTTTTGGTTTACACAGTTGGTCATATCATCATATTCCCAATATAAGCAACTTAGCAACTTATCCATCATTAACAATTCTAATGCGCAAATGAATGAAAATAGTCGTTCTCTTCAATTTAGAGCACATTACATCAATGAATTGGTGAGGACAAGACTTTATGTCATTTAATAATTCGGCTCTATACGGTTGGTGGCTGAAAATATAAGGTGGCTCATGCAGAATATGCAACATGCAAACAAAATTATATTGATCAAACATAATAACAAGCTGTATAAGATACCGGAAATTTAGCAGTGCAATATAACGCTACTCGCTAATAGAGGCAGCACTATCACAAAACATAAAGCTGTTAATATTTTACAACCATCGGACATTTTTAGTTCAATTTGTACCCCATTTTTGACAAAAAAAACATTCCAGCTAAAAATGTATTTTAAAATATTTCCTCACATTGTTAAATTGGACGCATGTCCGAAGTCACAGAACTTGGTACAAGAGGTTTTAGATTCTTAAAATGTTAGACGACACTTGGCCAGTTTTTAATGAGGTAGGAATTCTAAAATGCTTTTTGACTAAAATTCTGGAGCTCGTTCATAATGAATGTACTCCGCCCGTTCTTAAACTGTTATGATGTTTGTAAGGTTTTATTCGGATTCTAACATGGACATTAACTTTTGTAATCTGTCCATGCTAGACCAAACTCCATCGTTTCGTACCAATGATAATGAAATTATGTTTCTACGATAGAATATAGAGTCAAACATAAACTTTTGAAGACAGTTCTGAAATTTGGCTCCGTTTTTTTTAACCAATAATAATTTTGTTTGTAATAATATATTTTAAAATATATTTTTAACGAAGTTCTAGAATTATTCGATACCGGAAGCTACTCGTTTACTTCTTTATAAGTAAATATGATATTTGTTGGGTTGTTTTGAGATTAGGCATCGGAACTTTGCTAATCAGCACGAAAATTTTGGGTGGAACTCTCGTTGAAAATTGTATCCAACACTTTTGAGTTTAAGCGGTCAAATACATACTTTCAGTTTCTGGTAAATATTTCAAAAACTCACTCAAGTAATCTACATACGTATATGTACGGTTGTTTCTCTAAGAGCTAAGATCTTATTAAGTCTATATGAAAAATTTTGGAAAGGAATATCGCTTAGAATTCAAAGAAGAAAGTAGAAACCAAATTTGGTAAAATGCCAGATCCGGGACTTCATCTAAAATACTTGTTAGAACTCCAATAAAATCTGTCAAACAAATTTTTTTCATAATAGTCTATTAAAATGAGTTCAAATTCCAGAATTGGTTCAAAACTCATTTTTCATCATAATTCGTTAGGAAATAGCAGAGTTCTGCGTCACATTTTAAAATTCCAAAATACTCTATAATGAGCACCTTGAATCTGTTGAACATTTGATTCCGCTGAAATGTTTTCTTTTGTGAAAATGTGGTAAAAAATTAAACAGAAAATCTCTTTGATGTTAGTGGTTGTGGTAAGTAATGAAATCTCATATTGTCAACTGGCCACTGTACTGCGTCATAATATCATATAACCAATCTGTTTTAAGTTGTGTCTGTCACGCTCATCAAATGTTTCAGCAGCTCTAGTGATTTTTTCTTCTTCGATTTTATCAAAGTTTTCAAGAAAAAAACCGCCAACCATTTTATTATTTCTAATCACATAGATTCTAGTAAACTTAAACTGTATTGGCGATTGTAAAAGTTGGAAAACCCAGCTAGCCGAAAAAATTAAAATGAAATTAGCTATCGTTGTTATTTCGCAATAACAAAAATCAGGCGTATTTTCAAATTGGCATAGCTGCAGCTCGATCCTGGTTTTTCCTATAGGAAAAGGAATTAGGAAAAATATTTTCATAGTATTTTTGTCACAAAAACTCTTTTTCTGGCATACTATGGTAAAGAGTTGGTGTACATTTTTTCAAAAACAAAATTAAATTGGGAATTTTTCCTATCCAATTTCGAAACGGAAAAAATATTTCCTAAATTATAAAATTTTAGATCAAACATGATTTCTCAGTAGGCCAGAAAATGATATTTTTGACAAAAATACTATGAAAATATTTTTCCTAATTCCTTTTCCTATAGGAAAAACTGTTTCTGTAGAATAAAGTTTATCTCTGTTTCAATTTTTGTTTCATTTGCCAGCCTACTAGATTGCAATATTGTGATGTTTCTACTGTATTTCTATCATCAAATAATTTGTTTTTCGATTGTAGAATGAAAATAATTGAAATAGATATTGCTCAAATATATTCTAGTAGGTTGTGATAGCAATATAGAAGAAATAATTGATAAACGAAACAGAAGTCAAATTAATTCTAGCAGAAAGAGACGTAGACTTCGATAAAATATCGAACTGGATTATTTTTGAATTGTCAAATTGGCTTAGCTCGTTCGTCAAATTGGCTTAGCCCCAATCGTCAATTGATATAAACCTGGGCCGAAACGTCAAAAGTAGAAGTACCTCTATTTAACATGAACTGTGAACTACTCAACCCTTATTTAGGGCGACTTCAGATTAGTGCTTCATGAATATCAACTTCGACAAGTTTAACTGAAGGTGGATGATGTTATTGGAGTAACAACGAAAACGCAAGGAAACAGTTGCTGCCTGTATTGGATATAAGATCCTGATGAGTAGCTCCCATACATACTTTTTCCGGATACGGCGAAAACGATTCTGTCAGCTGAAAATGTCAAATGGCTGGGAACCGAATTTTTAGCCTCTCCTAGGGTGAAGACTCCGAACCATGTTGCTTTCAACTAGCAGCTCGTTGTCTGCTATTAAATAGTTGTATTATCCGATGCTGTAGAATGGCATTGCATTTTAAATACGGTATTCTAGTAGACCTGTTAAAATGGTTTATTTGGATGGTGGCTTATGCAAGTCCCAGAATGCACTACATAGAGGATATTGCTAATACAACTTGATATGTTCTCGCAATATGTGTTGCTTGTTTATTTGGTTATTATCTTGGAGTTGGGTTGTTGTTACCAGTTGAACTTCTATTACCGGTCTTGGTATGTAATGGCGACAATGCTTCTTTGAGTTTATCTTCAATTGGGGGGTTGTTATATAGTTTTATAATTGGCGTTTATATGTTGCGTCTTGACAATTCACTGGCGTGCCCCAACCAAATCATCCTTACCAGCGAGAGTCTCAAGGACCCGTCCCAACTTCCATTGTATTGCAGGTAGCTGATCATCGCAACAGCCGAGATGTTTATTGGTATGGTCATCCTTTAGGATCGAATAATTTGGATGAATCAGATGCTTAGTGGGATGATACCATATTTCTAAAGTTTTAACGGGCCCTTAGCTTTTTTAGAGCTAAAAATGTGCTTCCGCTAGAGTGAAATATACAAATGTGCATTTGTATGTTTTAATTTTTTAAAATGAAAAAAAAAAATAAAAAAAAATCAAATTACTGTAACTTAAATATTCGGGACGGTTCAATTTTAGACTCAATCAAAATTTGTTTTATCTAAACTAAAAAAAAAAAACCTACGAAAGAAACCAAGTATTATGGACGTTTATTCACAAATTCAAATACGCTATTTAACGTTGCCGCTCGGACTGTTTCTTACGCACAGCGCAGTGGCGTTATCACAGTTGCACGATTTTATGCGCAAAAACGATGATGATCTTTTCCACATATGCTGATTTGGCACTGGATCATCAGAACTTTTTAACCGCGGTTATCTGCATTGCTCGAAGACTGGAGACATTAATTTGGTAAATACCGCAAATTTATGTTATCCGTACATGGCATAATTTACTTCGTTTATGTTGTTTTCCTTGATCACACAAAAAGTCAGCGTCATATTTTAGTGTAAACACTGATATCAATTTAGAACTGTTAGAACTGTTTTTAAGATTCTTTGCTGTAACCCTCTGGCGCTTTAGAGGATTTTACTTGGTCTACATCTTAATTATTATTGAGGGTTGCATCACTATCGACGTCACGTTCGCGGTGAAACTGTTCCGACGATCGAAATTGGCTCATATATGTTGGCTCGACATCCGCCAGAGTATACTACATCTCGGTATGCAGCAGCGCAAAGTCTGATTTCTGATTGCGATCATGGAGTCCAAATATTTTAGACTGAACTAATAGATTTTGAAATTGAAATAGGTGTTGGGGCACCCCTGAGTTCCATGCATTATGATCTATTTTTTGGGTGTTGGCTGTTGTAATAAATTCAAAGGTACCTATTTCTTGCACAGGAAGTTAAATCGAGGCATTATTATCGATTTTTTTTTATGTGGGCTGTTGTAATAAATTGAGGGGTACCTAACTAACCCCTAGGGATGCTAATTTATTACTGTTTTTGTATGCTGTCGTGTATCCAAATTTTAACTTCAATTGGATATTTTTATAAAGAATATTTTCGCGTTTTGTTTGAACCAAATATTTTGAAATTTGAATACAGCATTTTTGTTGTTGTTATGTACCGTAGTCAGTGCAAAACACTTGGTCGTACGCAAGTAACCTAGTTAAAGATAATTACGTCATCAAAATCGCATTGGCGATATCCCATTATATAGTGAAGTAATTATGTTTCTGGGCTGAGACGAATAGGTGTGAATTATAGGAACGGGTGATGACAGATACCCGTTACAATTTCCAAAATGAGATTTCATTCGTGATTAGCACACCAAACAATTATATTCCAGAATTGTACAATGACAATGACAAGCGTATGAATTTTGGGAAACACATGAAAATTAACGAATAACTGCAAGGAACATTTAAATGTGAGCAAATCAAGATGAGGCAGGCGTCCGAGGGAGACCGATATGTTGAGAAAAGCGCTTACTTCCTCCAAAACTGGATATGGTATTAGAGTGTATGGAATGGTTCGAAAGAGGCTTTTAGCATTTTCCAGAGTGGTATTGGGTGCGATTAACTCAACCCCAATACACACTCTGTGGTCTAAAATGGGTGATTCACCTCTGAAGGGGGTGAATCATAGTGAGAGTGTCAGTGAGAATGATAACTAAGAAAAATGAGTTTTGGAATGAAATGATATTATGTTACGAGGGCCATCGTAAAAGTTTTTAGAAAATGGTAATACTAGTGTTTTTCGATGCAAATCTTTATGTCAGTCAAAAAGTGTAACATTTTTGAAGGTTATGTTTCTCAGAAGTCAGTTCGTACTTGAAAAATTGAATTCAGTGGATGGAATTATCGCGTGAAAATTTTCGTTTGGCGATTTTTTACGATTTTCGAAAGAGACTAACTCAACAACAACAACAAAAGTGCTTCGAACCTCTTCATTCGACTTTTGGCGACGAAGCACCATCCTTGGCTAACGTTTTTAATTTCTACAATGAATTTAAACGCGATCGACGTTCACTCAAAGACGAGTTTCGTGAAGGTCGTCTAAAACAGCTTTTGTGCTAGAAAACATCGATACTGTGGGAAAACTGATTGAAGAATATGGTCATGTGACTTATCGTGAAATCGAGGCATGCTTAGCCATTAGTAACACCAGCGTACATACGATCTTACATCAACATTTAAAGGTGCGGAAGCTATGTGCATGTTGGATTCCACATTTGTTGAAAGATGCACTTAAAAGGTTTTTATCGATGGGTGTCGAATTCTGGATAAATGTGTATGAGACGGAAAGATAAGGGCAATCGACTGTTTGGGTCTTCCAATTCGAAGAAAAATCAACAAAAGTTGTGCGAGTTCGGAGCGTTGGGAAGCAAATAGTAGTGTGTTTCTTAATGAAAACCGGTCATGTGGCTAAACCAAAAGACAGTTAATTCAGCTTGGTATACGACCATTTGTTTGCTCGAGATTTTTCAATAAATTGAGAGAAAATAACCCAAAACGACGAATCATTTTGCATCACGATAAGTCGAGCTCTCACACATCACATCAAACAAGCAAGTATTTGAGCACTCAAACGATCGAATTAACGCATCCATCCGCCTTACAGTGGCAACTTGGCATCCAATTACTTCTTCCTGTTCCCAACAATCACAGATAAGATGCGGGGACAACGATTTTGATGGCCTGAAGAAGCGGACTGGCAAAAGTGTTTCGATAAATGGTTTGCGCGTATACAAAATTGGGTAGATCTTAAAGGCAAATATAACAAGGAGGTGAATGAAGTTATTGCCAAAATTATGTTTGGGAAAATCAGTCAGTGGCATTTGCAACAAGATATTGTTTATACAGATGCTGGTTTGAGTGAGAATGGAGTAAGTGCTGGTATTTTTATGCCTAGTAAGAATGTGGAAAAATTTAAATTGGATGATGGCACCTGTATAGTGAACGCTGAATTAATTGGAATATTCGAAGGTATTAAATTGGCTGTGATTGAAGGGGAAAGGAAAATAGTAATTTTTTCCGATTCCAAGAGTGGTTTATACTTGATAAAAAGTGGAGGTGGAAGAGAAGGTAATTTATATGTGGATATGATTTTTGATTGTGTTCGTTTCTGTCAACTTGATGTGACCACAAAATGAATCCCATCACATAGACAGATCGAAGGGAATGAACGAGCTAATATGTTAGGTAAAAAGGGTGCATTGTATGACATGGTTCAAGAGTACGCAAGGAAAGATGCAATAGACAGACTTCGAATGCTTTAGATGAATCTGTGAATAAAATGGAAGAGTGAATTTAACGAGATTATTCTGTTACAGGATGGCTACTGCCATCCTGCAGATATTCACTAAGCGCATGCAGAGGCCTCCACGGTGATTTTTGCCGGCTACGTTCTCAGGGAGAAGTGCTAAGGTCGTGGGGTTTGAGGCTTGCATGACGCTCCTGGCTTACACCGTGATCATACAGAAAGTTGGGGGGAACGCAAATAATAATAATAATACCCGGAGTTCCGCCGAAATTCGTCGGCCGGAACCTGAGGAACGAACAACGAAATAATAATAAGAGCGAGAGAGAGGTGCCTTGGTGCGCGCATCCATTCGAATTCAAACAGAGCTAAGCCCTGGTTACGAAACTGGATGCGGGCACCAAGGGACCGCAATCAACACTGCATCGACACAGAGGGAGTCCCCGCTCCCATCACACCAACCGAAAAATTCAATAATTCATTTTATTTATATAAAAAAAACAAACAAAACGATAAGAACACAACTTCCCCCCTCCACCCGCACCAAGATAAGAGAGAACAAGAGAGAGAGAGAGAGAGCTATGAGCATCGAGCGTGCACCCGCTGTGTGGCGCTCGATTACAAAATTTTAAATTTAATATAATATAAAAAAAATGTAAAAATGAAAACAAAAAATTTTAAAAAAATAAAAATAAACAAAAACGGTACCTTAATTAATAAAAAAACAAATTGTTGCGGCCTTGCGCAGCCGTTACCGTGTTGGGGCCTCTCCCCTATAGAAAAATGGGTTGCGGCCTTGCGCGGCCGTCATGCCACAAGGGACTCCTGTCCCCCTGACCGTTGCGGGGCCTCTCCCCGATACCAATATCAATACAAAACAAACAACTGGCCGGCTGGCCACCTGTTCGTTGCGACCTTGTGCGGTCTGGCGTTGCGGGGCCTTTCCCCGATACCAATATATAAAACACGAGGGGCCGGTTGGCCACCCGTTACGTTGGGCGTGGTACCGCCGATAAATCTTTGGCCTCGTTAGGAACTCAGAAAATTAAATCAAACGTAGCGGCACGTCCGCCGTTATAAAAATTTCGGATTGGGATGGTACCACCGATAGCCTCCAAACTTTAAGATTATTTACCGCAAAACCACAAAAGAATTTTTTCTGTTGCATTCACGAAAATCAATTTACCAACAAAATATATTTAACTGGTGGAATACAATTAACACAGCTGATTTTGGGAATACTTATACCCGAAATAACATTGAATATTTGTCTATGTACGGTATAATATCCACACGCCAATCAAATGGTCATAAAACACGTTTCTCGCGTATCATTTAACAATATTTTTATTCCATATTATTTGTATACACAGCAAGTAATTTTCATATTTTTTTTTGTGTACTTTTTATATGACTTAAAACAGAATTATCCGCTAACCAAAAATACAAAACTTGACTTCTCCAAGTTCAAACTAAATAACTTTTTGTTACTCAACTGTAAACAAGACTTTTGTCTCAAACAAACCAAAAAAAACTAGCCGGTTTTATATAAAATTATAAACGAGGTTTTTTTTTATATCAAAATCCACCACTCGAAACCAAAATCACAATCTCAATCTACTTTACCCAAAATCACAAACTGAATGATGACACAAGAAAAAAAAAAAATCTTGCGCCACACAACTCGCAAAACGTTATAGAAAAAATAATCTCTCTTCTCTGTTTCTCCTTTATATCAATTTGCATTGATAAAAAAGAGAAGCATATAAGAAAAACATTTTTTCTAAAACGTGTTACTTTGCACACACTCGATGCGCATTGCTTTCTCTCTCTCTCTCTCCCATTTCCGCTCCATTACCAACCAAACAAAGAAAAAAAACACAAGAATATATCCACCATTTACCGCGTGTAGACGCCAACCTACACCCGGACGCAAAGAAACCCGGACGCAAAACAACCGCGGGGAATAAAAACACAAAAATGTACAAAAAATGGGGAGATAATCAATTAAAAATGGTATTTGGTATTGTTGACAACACAGTCGTAACAATTCTAACGAAAGGAACGAAGTATTCGATACTTCATGGTACTCCTTTCTATAAGGTACTCAAACGAGATAGGCGAATGTTGCGAACAATTGATAGAATCAGGCTGAACGTTGAGGTTTAGCTTACAAAGAAATGTATGAATATATTGCAATAAGTGGAATAATAAGTTAATACTAAAATAAGTAATAGACGACAAATGTGTGTAGGGACTACTTACAGTGTTAATACTTAAATTATGTAAAAAATGTAAACTTGATTTTTGGCAACATGGCTCTTTCTAATGTAGGAGTCAAGCCTAATAAAAAAAGAATTGTACAAATTGTACAAAAAGTAACTAGTATCCACAATACTACATTTTCAGAAACTCATAACAAAATTAAGATTATTTTACGAACAGATGGAGGCTACATATAAAGTTAGTCAAAGTTCCTAGTAAAAATTCGACTTAGAAAAGAATTATTTGGGGTTTAAAATATAGTTCAATATTTCGTCACATAATCCTCAGCAAATTTTAATATTTCATAATTTTACGATTGAATGTCTGCGAATACAACTTCATGTTCAGTCGAATTAATCTCGCTTCCCATTTAGTTAGATAACACACCCTGCACTCATATATACGTACGTGTTATGTAAACTGAAATCCACAAATTTGCATGAATATTAATAATAAAATTCCTAATTTAAAATTCGTGTACAAATATTAAATTGCATTATATTTATATCCATATGTTGTTACGTATTTATCCTGTACATAGATTTATATTTAATACTTTAATTAAAACCAACCAATTTTAATAAATAATTTTCTATTTCCACTATTTTTTATGGTGCTACATATAGGAGGAAAATCCAAGAGACTGGATAATGGATTTACAGGATCTAAATTAAATAGCAACCACAACAAAAACAACAACAATTTTATAATAACTAAAAAATCTCGTTTCTATTAAAAAAAAAAATATTAAAAAAAACCAACATGTAAATTGTTTTTATTTTATTTATGTAAATTAATAGTTTTATTATTTATATTATATAGATTTTTATAGTATTACATTTTTTATAATTATATATTTTAATTTGTATACCAAAATGAACAATAATAAAATAAAGTAAAAAACGTTTAAATAATGTAAAATTCTCAAAGACTGTAAATTGTTAAACAAAAAACTCATAAAATAGCATAATACATAATTTTTTTACCAGCACAAAAAATAATTTACATAAAATAAAATAACGTATAAATTATTTATTAAAAATATTATTTTATAAAATAATTTTTTTTTTGTTTTAGAAAATTTATAGTAATATTAAATTTCCTACTAGTAAACTAAGTTCTAATTAAATTATAAAATTATTTTTTATAAAAAAAAAGTTAAAATTGTTTTCACAAAAAAATTAGCCACTAAACTAAATATAAATGTTTTAATTAATTTATATTTAATTGTTTTGCAATTACATATACAGAAATAATTATTTAATTGCTATTGTGTATAAATAAATTTTTTGTATCAATTTAAATCATTTTATATAAATTAAAACATCTTGTTAAATAAAAAATAATTTAATACAAAACAGAATTAGAGTTAACTGTTAAAATAATTTATTTTGAATTTTGGGGTTCGAGGCGGTTTTGGAGAACTGAATTATGGAACTTTAAAATCAGTAAGTTACTTTTAAGAAACAATTAATTTACATAAGTTTAAAAAACTTTTTTCGCATCCATTATATAGTATATAAAAGAAGTAGTGCTATAGTTCATTAACGTAGCTCCGAATGCTGAGAAAATAGAAGGAATTAATAGAGTAATTCACCCCTTAAATATTTGTTAAGAATTTCGGCCGTTTGAAACGGATTCGTACTCGATTTTGCAAATAAAACACTCATTGATTTAAGTTACAAACTTTATTTCTTAGTGTAGCGAATGTCCGGGAAATTTTACCAGATTCTTTACGAATTACATATTTAGCAAAAATTTTAGTAAAAATTTCTCGAATCGGATGGATCACGAGAAGTATTGAGTAAACCACATTTTCCTTTATATGTATTAGCTAGTTAACCCTGTATAAGACGAAACAAAGGTTTGCATTATAAATTTTATTTAATTTCAAAAGACCGTTAAAAAGGTAAAAACAAATTTTAAAGATTTTAAGTGTCGTCGTTATTAAACACATTAAATTTTCAAACCCACTGTACAATTTGGTAATTAATATTGCACAGTGTTCATCAATTGGAGATTAAAAAATAAAAATGTTTATTATTTGATTTAAATTATTTTATTTTTTTTTTCAACTTGTTGTTCACTCGGTGATGGCTGACAAAATTGTAACTGAGTAAACGTTTTTGAACAATAAACTTTTTAGTGGTTCTAGTTTTTTATATGCTTAAAGTAGATGGCCAAAACTTTACACAACAATATAAATTTATAAGTTACAATTTTTAAATTACAGATGGCCAAATTTCTACACAACGATTCTTGTTGTTAGTGTTATTCGAACATACCGCCGGGGTAGAGTAAAAACTTGGAAGAAGACTGATTTTTGTTATCGGTCGTTTCAGGAGCTTGCCATTTGGAAGTTGACTGTATTAACCCTAATTAGGTTACCCTTCCCAGGGTGTACATCGTAGATTCGGGCTAGTGGCCATTTCGATGGGGGTAGGTGTTGATCACGCAGAAGCACCAAATTTCCTGTTTTTATCTGATGATTCGGTGTGTGCCAGTTATGGAAATTTTCAAGGACGTTAGGTATTCCAATGACCATCGGTTCCAAAATCCATGTAACAGGGACTGCATCAATTGCCATCTGCTTAACCGATTAATCCTTATTGTTGTAAGATCTGGTTCCGGTATATGGATTATCGGTTGGCCAATCAAAAAGTGGCCGGGTGTCAGGGGATTGTAATCACCATCAAGAAGGTCCTGTAGCGGCTGGGAATTAAGTAGGGCCTCTATTGGTTTGATAAGGGTAATGTACTCTTCGTAGATGAGTACGGTCTCTCCAATCACACGGCGTAGATGAAATTCGGCTGCCTTTACGGTGGCTTCCCATAATCCACCGAATGTAGGAGCCGCAGGGGGAATAAAATGTCATTGTATTTTTTCGTCTATGCACCAACTGATTACGTTTGCTTTTGTTGCTTGGTTTAGGTATTCCGCGTAAAATCCAGCTAGTTCCCATTTGGACTCCACTAAGTTTGTGCCGTTGTCACAATATATATCGGTAGGGATTCCTCGAAAGGCGCAAAATCGCTTTAAGGCTGCTACGAAACTGTCGGTGCTCATATCCGTGACTAGGTCTAGGGTTGTGGCCTTCGTTGCCATACAGACGAAGATGACGATGTAGGACTTGTAGGTTTTACTTCCTCGGGAGCGATGTGTTTTAAGGGTGAATGGACTAGTCAGATCGACACTAGTTTGTAGGAATGCTCTAGCGATAAGGGTTACTCGGCAAGGTGGCAATTGACCCATAAGCTGTTGCTGAACCTCAGCCCGATGTCAACGACAAATGACGCAATGATAAATTACGCCTCTTATTAGATTTCTGGCTCGAGGAATTAACAATCTTTGGGCGATGATGCTCATAAGTAAATTCGGTCCACTATGAAAGTACTTAATGTGCAGTTCTTTCACCATGTGCTCGACTATTGGATGATCTGCTGGCAATATAATGGGATGCTTAGTATCATATGCTAAATTTGCGTGCTCCAGTCTTCCTCCAACTCGCATTAGCCCGCGGCCATCCAAAAATGGAAAAAAAGAAATTAAATTAAAATTTAATGGAAGTGGTATTGATTTTTTTATGGATTTAATCTCATTAATATATATCTTTTCCTGGATATCTGGAAATATTTCAAACTCCGCCTATTTTATCTCAAACACTCTCAATGAGTTTAACAAGCACCGATGAGGTTCCAATTTCAAGTTTCGGCTGAATCTTAGCAGAAATGCTATTATTTGTGTCAATTTTTGGTGTTTTGCCCCCTTTTCAAATAATTCCACAGCGACGGATCCACGTATCTGTGTTGCTGCAAGCTGGCAACTGAATTTTTCAAGTTTGGCCGAAGGTAATTGAAGTTCTATATTTTCACCAGGAGGCTTAAGGGTTGGGTTAACTAGGATTAAAACAAAACTTGTGTTGATAAAATTCTTTCGGCAAAATGCCCCTCGTGGCGCAATCCGCTGGATTTTCTTTTGACGACACATGACGCCACTGGCTACGATTTGTACATGTAAGAATCTTTCACGTGCGGTTTGCTATGTATGTTTTCCAAGCATTGGGTGGTTTAGATAACCAACCTAACCCTTTGACACATTTTGGCAATGTTTGTTGCCAACACTTTAAACCGCCGATTTTTTGATTCATTAAAATTATAACCACGAATTTTTTTATTTCAACCGATTGTTTTGCTATCTGAAAGGGTTAATTAGTTCTGTCAAAAGCATTTGCGTGAATATAGTCAGTTTCTGTGTGAACCAGTCGCATACATTTTTTGGCCTCATTCAAGGTGAGTTTGAAATATGAATATTAATGTTTTTACTACCAATTTTTGTTAAAAACTCAGTTTTTATTGTCAATATGCATATTAACTGTAATTACAATCAAGTTTAATAACATTTAATTGGGTATATTTCCAATAAAATGTGAATTACTTTGTGGCAACATTTGTTGCCATTCCGAGTCCAAGTATCATAAATTATGATTTTTTTGACAGATTTAACCGGTCGAGTAATTTTTTTGTGTCTATACAAGGTGAGTTTAAATTATAATTATTGGTGTTTTTATTATAAATTTTCTTTGAATTACGGTTTTTATTGTTCATGTATATATAAACTACAATACAAATCAAATGTAGTAGTAGTTGATTGCATATAATTTCAGTTTATGGTAATTACTTTGTGGCAACATATGTTGCCATTCCGAGTGAAATACCATTTATCACATATGTGTGTGTTTCGCGCCTAAGAATTTTGTAAATTTTGTTTTTCAGAACAATGGCATCCAGAAAATATCCCCCAAAACATTTTTTGACTTGCGAAGAGGCGGCCGAGTTAATTATGGCAGAAAATTCTGATCTAGAGGACTTGGAAGAGGCAAATGTGGCAATGGCTGGAGATGTGTTAGAAAATTTGTTGGACCAAAATCCAGAGGTGCAGGTCATGCAACCAATAGCGATAAGCCATGACCTTGCTGAAATCGTTATGAACTATGATGAAATAGCACAAGTGCAAGAAGACGATTATGACGTTGAGACGAGCGTTGAGGTCATCGATGCAAAATATTCCATAACAAATAAAAAAGATATAAAATGGAGAAATCGCCAATTTGATGGTTCACCATTTGAATTTAACTCAACAGAAATTTATTCATCAGATTCGCTAGAGACGCCTTTCGAAATATCCAGCCGTTACATTCCGTTTGAATTGTATGAACATGGCATGCTTAAAGTTCTACAAACTTTAAGCATGCCACTCCAAAAGAGATCATGAGCCTTTTCGGAATACATTTGATTATGGGAGTATTAGGATTTCCCCAAATTGCCATGTATTGGAACAGCCATATCGAACTCCAGGCGATATCAAAGGTTATGACAAGAGATCGTTTTTATTGGTTGAGAAGTCATTTACATTTGGTAGACAATTGTAAAATATCAAACCAATGTAAGGATAAATTTTACAAGGTTCGTCCAATCATCGAAAGCGTTCGTAAGAGATGCAGAGAAATGCCGATGGAGCGTTCTTTGTCAATTGACGAACAAATTATACTTCTCAAAGGACATCTCAGCATAAAGCAATATGTGAAAGGCAAACCATCTCCGTGGGGTCTAAAGGTATTTCTCTTATGTGGGAAAACAGGGTACCCTTATGACTTTGTACTTTATCAAGGGAATACTACCAAAATCGATTTAATCGATCGAACTAACTTAGGATTTGGTGCAGCTGTCATCAAGCATTTGATTCAACGTGTCAATGCCGAAGGACATGATCTGTTCTTTGATAATTATTTTAGCACCTTCCAAATATTTGAAATACTGAGTTCGAATAAAATAAATGCAGCAGGCACAATTCGAATGAATCGTTTTAATAATCCATGCTTTAGCACAGATGCTATGATGAAAAAGACAGGTCGTGGCACATCTGAAGAAATCATAAGTCGCGATGGCAATATTGTTCTAGTCAAATGGCAAGACAACCGAGCAGTTCATCTGGCGTCGAATCTTGTTGGAAAGGGAACCGAATGTGTTAGTAGATCGCTGGGACAAAAATGCAAAAGCCTACGTAAAGATCAAACAACCTGAAATTGTCTCTAGATACAATGAATGTATGGGCGGGGTCGATTGAGTAAACCAATATATGAGCTACTACCGCATTTGTATTAAATCTCGCAAATGGACCTTACGAGTGATTTTCCATTTTGTTGATTTTGCTGTATGCGCCAGTTATTTGGAATACAAACAAAATTCTGCTTTTCATAAAGTTCCAAAACGAGAGGTATTATCTTTGAAAGATTTTAAATTAAAACTAGGTTGGTGCTTGACTAAGATAGATGCCTTTCAGTCCAGCAGCTACAAAAAAAGAGAAGTTTTGCAGAAGCAAATTTAGAACAACCAGGACATAATATACGACCTATGGAACACCGATCAGAAAAAGATGTACGTTTTGATAGAGTTGATCACCTACCACAATTTCAAACGTCTCATTTTGCATTTAGATGCAAAAATCCGGGATGTAAAGGACGATCACGCATTGTATGCGCAAAATGCAAAGTTCATTTATGTGTCAATGCTAACAAAAACTGCTTTTACGATTTCCATAACAAATGAGCAATGATAAGACTTTTAATTTTTATTGAATTATCAAAAAAATTTTATTTATTGTCAATTATTTTATTTTATTGTATATTAATAATCGCATCTTCGTGGGAACATGCAAAGTACTGAATTTTAATGTGATAAAATGAAACAAACTGTGAACAGTAATTTATAGACCTGAAGTTAATAAAATTATTATTTAGTCTAAGTAGAATTAAGTCATAAATAAAATAACTAAAGTTGAATTTGTAAATTGTCGGTTGTTTTATTTTGATTAAAAGCAATATGACTCAGAATCTAAATATGCTGCTAAAACTAAACGAAATAAATATAATTTCCTCCATGAATTCACAAGATCCTACAAGCTAATTATCCTAAGTATATTGCAACAGTTGACTCGGAATTGCAACAAATGGTGCCGGAAGTTTCTGGGCCAATGAAAAGTCAGGCAATATTCTAGCTAGGTTTTTTGAGTTCCTTGACCAACAATTAGTAAAAAACAGTTATAACTTAGTTAAAAATACTATTTGTTAAAAGTCAGGAGTCAAAGGGCTAACGTGATGGTTGAATCTGTATACAGATAAATTTTGGGGTGACTAGACAGGCATAATGATTTTTGGACTAATTCTACCTTGACGGGAGCCACTCTAGTTTTGGCTGTAATTAGGTTGGTATGTACTATCGAACCTTCTACCACACGAGCGTATATTAACGCTGCGTATGCCTCTTTGGATGCGTCAGCGAATCCATGAAGTTCTAGTGATTTAGTTGCATATATCCATCGTGGGAACTTTAAATTGGTTAAATCGTTAAATTGATTACGAATAAAACACCATTTTTCAGCAATATCTTGAGGGAGCCCATCATCCCAGCCAATGCCCTTAACTCAAAGAAACTGAAACATAATTTTTAAATAAATAGTTGCCGGTGACAATTCGTCTAGTGGGTCAAAAAACGTTACAATTGTTAAATGGCAGATGGCCAAATTTCTACACAACGATTCTTGTTGTTAGTATTATTTGAACATAAGTACTAAAACCCATCAAAAATACCGTGTAACTACTTTTAAAATATATGCCAACAGACCACCCAACAGTGGAAAAATTTACACTATTGAATAAAACAAGCCCACAACTTAGAGCCTTATTTTAAATTACGTATTAATCTGGATAGTGCAATAGACGAACTTTCTTATTTCGACAAGAGACCTAAGTACCTATAATAATCAGCAAGATGCTTCATCATAGTCCGCTCGATTAATTTTAATTATAACGAAATTTCCAATTACATATACAGAAAAACCACGATTTAACGGACGCTCTATTTAACGGCCATTTTTTTATTTTATTTTTTCGGATAATTCCATGTTTCGGTTTTATATGCTGGATAGAAATGGAATAAATTATTTTTGGAAGAAGTTCGGGAATATGGCCACCGGATGAAAATCGATCAATTCTTAACCGATTTTAATGGCATTAGGTATGTTGGATGGAAATGAAATTCTTAAATGGTTTTGAGAAGAAATTCTGGAATATTCCTGGAGATTTTGCCACATAGTCACATACATAGTGCAATAGATTAAAGTTGTTAAATTTCACAAAAATACGCCATACGTCTATGCAGATCGTCAGAGTCTTTTTCGTTCTAATTATGATAACATGAAAGGGCCTGAATAACAGAGGGGCACTCTGACGATCCGCATAGGCATGTGGCATATTTTTGTGAAATTTAACAACTCCACAGAATTTCCATTTTCGGACTTTTTCGTTATAATTTTATAAAGTGAAAGGGCTAGAATGACTTTAATCTCTTGCACTATGTAAGTGGCTGTGTGGCAAAATCTCCAAGAACCTTACCACCGACTCAGCCAGCCTAGTGAAATCATACCATGAAAAACGTAACGCTATCGTGCACTGAACTTGTAATTTATCTGTCAAGTATGTAGTGTTTGTGATTAAATTATATCAATATAAAAAATTTATTCACTATTTTTTGGAAAATTCTAGCGAAGAAGAATTTGTTCGGAAAATTAGAGCTAATGGTTCTCTTAATCTTCCAGAAACAGCGTTAGTAAAAAAAACATTTACATATATTTTACATTTTTAGTGCAAATACATAAAAAATATTGGTTTCAGATAGTTATTTCGAGTGTCAAAAGAAGCGTTTAAATATTTGTTGGAGGAAATATCGGGAGGAAATACTTACATGTTTACATCACAAAAAATATGTTCGCTCTTTTGTTCGCCGTAAAATACTACTCGTTGAAAACATCGCTTTCGATCGTTCGTTTCTACTAGTAACCAAATTGTACAAATTTACGCCTGAAGTGATCAAATTTTCGCTTTGCGTTTTTTGTGGTACAAAAAATGTAAATGCGAACCATTTTTGTTAAATTTAACAATTTTACTCTATTGCACTGGCAATAGTATGTGGCTATGTGCCAAAATCCCCAGGATTCGCTCCACAGAATTTCCATTTGCGGAATTTTTCGTTCTAATTATGAAAATCGAACGAGCCAAGTTTGGGTACCCCGACGATCCACAAAGATTTGTTGTGTAATATTCGAAATTGGATAGCTCTTATTTATTGCACTGTGTAATGACTTTAGGGCCAGATTCCTATTATTTCATACAAATGTTTTTATTTATCTGGTATTTTCTTTCTTAGTGTATTTTTGGTCATATTAATTAAACATTAATTATTATATTAAACTAGCTGACCCGGCGAACTTTGTCTCGCCCCAAATTACTTCGTCCGAGCAAACAATTTGACCTTCACGAAAATTGAATTTAATGAGAGAAAAATCAAACAACTCAACACAATTCTCAATAGACGTTTGAGTTAGATGATTGAGTGGCATTTCCATTCACTTTTTCATCGAATTCAACACTAAAGGTAGATTTATGGTTGCATTCGTTCGTTCGGTCATTTGTTCGACCAATCATCTTTTATACAAAAATCCAGAATCGTCAATTTTGAGCAATATGATTGGTGGAAAAAATTGTCAGAATGAGCGAACGAACGCAACCATAAAGGCGGCATAATGTATTGAAAAGTGATTAAAAGGTCGATTCAAACTTAGGCAACTATCGAAAATTTAGTTGTTTTTTGCAAATTGACTTTGTAATTTGTTAATCGTCATAGCGAACGCCAAAAGAACGGGGAACTGAATGCACTTGTTTTTATATATATATATATATATATAGATAAGATTGTCAAAATTCTACACAACTTATATTTATAGTAGTCCGCAACCAACGCCATCTATTGAAAATAATCCGAAGTGGCTATTTAAATGAATTATCATTGTCAAAATACAATTTTCATCGGTGGTGTTAAGTGTATTTCCATACAAAATTCCTCTACAAAACGCAATTCTCGATTTTCAGATTTTTTTTTGATTTCTCGGTTTTCCATTTGGTTTCGATTTTTTTCGTGTTTACGGATTTTGGATTTTGGATAAAAAAAAAAGTAGCAGTTTGGATGTAGCCTTCGGTGCGAATCGAATTCAGTACCTCCCAATCCAAGCGCCGATGCTTTAACCACTGCACCACCTGTCTCATAAAAATTGTACACACAAAATTCATATGAAAATGGCTCTTTATTCGATTTTTTTTTTTTTTTTTTTGAAAAAAATAATAATAATTCCCAATGACGCGGGGAGTCACCATCAATATTATTATTATTTTTTGAATATAATTCCGGGGAAATTATAAACAAGGATATCATTCTACTAAATTAAAAATTAAAAAAAAAAGAAAGAAAACGGGAAAAATAAAATTATTAACAATTAATCGAAATACAAAATGTATTTAAAGAGCGGTTAGGAAATTGAAATGGATGAATCTATTTATACTGAATTTAGGAGAATGATACCCCGCCGCAAAAAAGGAGAGACCAACCGCTGGTTTGCTTAGAGCAAGCAAATTTAAAACTGGGGAAATAAGCGGAAAATAGAGAGAATAAAAAAAAAATAAAATAAAAACAAAGTTAAGCAAAAATAAAATTAAAAGAGACGCAAAAAAAAACAAATGTTAGAAATTATAAATACTCATTAGAGTATTTAAGTCAAATAGATAAAATAGATAAAAGAAATAAAATTAATCTAAAAATAAAATAAAAATTGCCTTATCGATCGGTGGAAAACAGTAATCTCTTAATAGCGACTTTGCTAATGTGGTAGTCGAAAAGTTCGAAATATTTATTAGTCTCACGCAGCATTCTTGTCATAGGCTCGTTCTGGCCGTAGGTCGTTCTGTGAGGGGCAATTCTAAAAGCTGGTGTCGTTCTCAAACCGCGAGCATTTACATTAAGATTTACCTTATCGAGCAGAGCTGAAGAATCTACACCACCAGATAGGAGTTGATGTATGAAAACGATGTCGGCAACAGATCGTCGCTTACTCAGTGGCTTCAATTTAATAAGCTCCAAGCGGTCGAGATAAGGAGGCAAATTATAAACGTCCACCCAAGGCAGTCCACGCAGAGCAAAGCGCAAAAATCTACGTTGAACCGCTTCAATTCTTCGTATGTGTACTCCATGGTAAGGGGACCAAACCTGACTGCATACTCGAGAAGGGGTCGAACAAATGTCATATATAGAGCCCTCGTAACATAAGGGTTCAAAAATTCTTTAGACCAACGTTTCACAAATCCAAGCGATGAGTTTGCTCTGTTGACAATATAATCGATGTGATCCCTAAAGTTAAGTTCGTGGTCACAAACTACTCCTAGGTCCCGTATCGTTAAAACGTTTACAACAACAGCGCTGTTGATGGTATACTCTCGACTAATGGAATTTGCGCGTTTTCTTGAATATGTTATGAATTGGCATTTACTCACATTCAGATGAAGATTATTCTTAGTACACCAAGTTGAGAAGCTATTGAGATCGTTCTGCAATAAGTTAGCATCGATGGAACGTGAAATTTGTCTGTAAATTTTCATATCGTCCGCATAAATGGAAATTGACGAGTTTTTGATAATGAAATCGACATCGTTAATTGATAAAATGAAAAAAATAGGCCCAAGATGACTGCCTTGCGGTACCCCGGAAGTAGCTTTAAAAGGAGCAGATATGGATGACCTAAAGATCACCTGGTAACTACGATTCCTCAGATAAGAGTCCACCCATAGTAAGAATTGAGGTCCGAAACCGAGAGCCCTGAGTTTAAACAAAATTATCTTATGGGAAACCCTATCAAACGCCTTGCTGAAATCCGTGGTAATAACATCAACTTCCATGACGTTCAAAGTGTCGGAAGCAAAAACGGTTAGATTGGTTGTGGTAGATCGTCCTCTAAGGAAGCCATGCTGATTCATTGAAAACAATGTTTTACATTGGAAGTAAAGAGAATCGTACACAATACTCTCGAATAACTTGGGTATGCAGGACAGTTTCGCAATTGGCCTATAGTTAGAGACGTCTGATTTACATCCCTTTTTGTGGGTTGGAACTATAAAGATGTTTTTCCATATTGATGGGAATATTCCGTAGGAGATCGACTTTTAGAACAGCATTATAAGCGGCTGTGCTAAGCTACTAACACAGTTTTTCAAAACTATAGAAGGCAATCCATCAGGGCCCGTGGAGAAATCATCTTTTAGCTTGTTGATGCCCCTTACCACAGTTTGAAGATCGATTTGAATAGAGACCGGAGACGCTAGAGCGCAGTTATTTATGTAACTGAAGTAGGCCGCATCAGGCTCGATATCGTTATTGGAGTGGGCGCTATTAAAAAGATTTGCGAAAAAGCCAGCAATGGTTTTGGGGTCATCAGAGCTATGATCGCCGAACTTCATCATAGAAGGATATCCATCTGATTTCTTCTTATAGTTCACGAATTGCCAAAAGCGCTTTGGGTCAACAATTATTTCTGACTGCATACTACTGATGTAACCATTATAAAGTTCATGAGACATGGTCGAAAATGCATTGTAAACGTTCACGTAATTTAAGTAATCCTAGTCCAATCTCGTCTTTAAAAATTTTTCCCAGTTTTTGTTTCTTTGATTACGCAGTGATCGCAATTCGCTGTTATACCAGGGGGGAACTATCCGTTTGTGTCTTCGTACAGTATAAGGAATGGACTGTTGGAAGCATTCAACTATCGCGGCATAAAAATTGAGAGTTTGGGTTTCTAGGTTGTGATTATTATCGAGAATGATGTTAAAATCGACGCTAGCTAATAATTCATTGAGCTTCTTAAAATCGGCTTTACGGAAATTAAAACTGGGTGAAGTTTCGCAGTTATCGTTAACTCTACATAGTTCACTGGAAAATGAAATTAAAAGAGGCGAGAGAACAAGATTTGTTTCCAAGACTCTGCAATTATTTATGCCGGAAGAGAATACTAAGTCAAGTTGCCTGTTGAAATTATTCTTGATGGTACTGATCTGCATCAAACCGGAATTAGAAAAATTATCAGTAATCAAAATCTCAATTGCAGATCGTGCATTCTCAACAACGTAATGGGTATTGTCCTCGGATTGTGTCCAAATAAGGTCCGGGAGGTTAAAATCACCGACGACGAAAATGTCATCTAAAATAGCAGTATTATCAAAAAGGAAATCGACAGCATCTACGAGAAGCTGGTAGGTGTCCGCATGACTATTAGGGCGTATATAGCAACACAGAATATAAATGTGTTTATTCGTATAACCCGTGTTGATTTTAACGCAAACCAGCTCGATATTGTCAGTATTTGGGATTACCACAACTGAGCTATCAAACTTAACATGCACCGCAATAAGAACGCCTCTACCATGCAGTACACCATCGAAAACCGAACCATCTTTGCGGAAAATGTTGTAATCTGACGTAAAATATTCATTACTGTTAAAGTCATTAGCTAAATTTGTTTCAGTGAGCGCAAAAATGTCGTAAGAAAGGGCTTGAGTTTGCAGAAATACTTCGCAGGATTTTGTTCGAAGCCCCCTTACATTCTGGTAATAAAGGGACCAATAATTCAGTTTTTTTGGTTTGTTTTGGTGCGAGAATAATTATTATTAGCACGGAGATCGACAAATTCTTGCAGGAACGTTGATTCAGGCCGTGATGCTGGGGACATTAGTGAGTCGAACAGAGCTTCTGGGACCGTCACTTTGAAGGAGGAGACATGACCATTATAGCGAGATATATTTTTACATTGTACTTGGTTCGACCCAACTCTAATGTTTTGCACCATTTTTATAGATATAGATACATAATATGACTAATTAAATCAATTGGGATTTGAAATGTGTGATTATTACGGTGGTTATGTTTTTGTTTGTTTAATTCTATACTTTGTACCAATTCTTTTTAAATTTGTCGAGTATAACTTAAGTTTCGTCTTGTACAGGTAATAACACTAATCCATATGCAATTAAAACAAGTCGCAAACGTTTCGTAAAAACTTCCAACACGTTGTAGCGATAACTAATATATTTTTAAATAAAACAAAATGAGTTACCGATGATTCAGGTTCGTCGTCCAGCTGTTTTTTCGGAACCCCTTTTCTTTCGACATCTCTTTCTTTTTCGATAGTTGATATACATACTAAGTTTTATAGGGATACTTCTTAACGCGATATTTCGAAACGCGATATGGTACAACGCGATATGGTACAAAATGTGTATTGCGAAGCGACGGGAGTGCACTGACCCGCCTGATATAACCCGGTCCTATACCCTCGCTCCTATCGATTTTTAAATTCCTATAAACTGAAATTAAATTCCCCTTAACCCGCCTGATATAACCCGATCCAAAACTCCGGCTTCTATCGATTTTTAAATTCCTATAAACAAATATCACGTTTTGAAATATCGTGTTTTGATAATTCTCGTTTTAAAATATCGCGTTTCAAATAGGACCCGTTTTACAGACAACTATACGTGGATCTGGCGGCAAAAAAAATGAACTTGTTGGGTATATTTTGTATGTTAATTGGAGTTGATCACGAATGACACGGATCGGATCGAAGGCACGAATGGAGGATCACGAATGACACCTTAGTAGAACAATTTGAAACAACGAGCTATGCTAATTTGACAATTCGAAAATAATCCAGCTATGCCAATTTGAAAATACGCGTGACTTTTTGTTATGACGGAATGTCATTGAAGGATAGCTAATTTTATTTTTATTTTTTCCACTAGCTGGGTTTTCCAACTTTTACAATCGTCAATACAACACAATCAATTCACATAAACAAGTCCATCCATTATATAAGTTAAGTACTAAATTAAATTAATAAAGTAAATAATTCGGAAAATATATATATAAACGTTATTTTTAAATTGAGTTGACTACATTCGGCCATCTTGACCTTCACAATCGTCTCCATTGTCTATCTGATCCAACATATACGATTTCATATTGAACATCCAGGTATGTTTTCTATAATTTTTAACGGTCGCCAGGCAATATTTGTGTTACTCTGTATAAGGACCTTTAAAACTAGCAAGAAGTTTTTTATTAACGCCAGCCGTAGCTGCAACGTTTTTAATATACACTAAATCAACCGTATGATTTTGATATGTCCAGGTACGCCTTCGATCGAAGTTCACCTTATTCTTCAACAATGTATTACGTTGCTGTTCGACAATTACAGATCTCAAATCTCGTAGATCGCGTTCATTGAAATCATTATTTGTTGATACCAGTTCCTCTATCTGGTCGTTCGGTTATGTTAGGTTTAGACCGAAAATAGCCTGGAGTGACGTTAATTGAACGATTTATTGTAATGTTATTAACAAGTTCGGTTTTGTTTAAGACATTGTCCCATTGACCATGCTTTGAATTAGCTACCAATTTCGACAATACAATGTTCACCTCGCGATTAAGTCGCTTGGGCTGCTTATTACTTTGGGGCGATTAAGCAGCCGTAATTACTTGCTTAACACTACGATCCTTTAAGAATTCAACAAATTTGAATAACGTAAAACATGACATACTCCTCTCTTTAAGAAGTCATGTACTATCTGATTGACAATTTGAAGGTCACGAATAGATAATCGTTGCAGAGTCGAATATATTGGTTTGTTTGAAGTTAATTCGATTTTTAATTCGTGTCTTACATTTGGAACAGAAGATCTTTCCAAATTTCTGAACTCCCACGCGGTCCAATATCATAATTACTAGCGAAATAATTTGCATCCAGCGAAAAATCGACATTTAAAATTTGATCAAAAAGGTTAATACCTTGTTCTTTAACTTCCGGTGACTGTTCAAAACAGAAAACATTGCCAGTGTGTTACGTATCCACTTTGAATTTAACTGAAGGATCGTTAATAATATCACGACCAATTAGACAATCAACAATCAGGTGCCGTAATGAATAATCAGGTGCCACTTAAAATGAACTGAGAAAATTATTGGAATCAACAAAAATATTACAATTTATCTTCCTATTTCAAGATACGCATCATTGACACCTCGAAGCTCGTTCTTCCCCGAAATTTATAACGACTGGTCGACAAAAATTATTAAAAATCTCGGATGAAGTTTATTACATTTAGCACATCGGGACTGGTGGTGCTGGTGGTTGGAGACAATTGATGGATATATGTCCGGCTTCAAAACAATTGTAGCATGTTTCCGTTTTATCCGCCACTTATAGTTTCGATGTAGGTATACCATCGTTATTTGAATTAATAAACGTTGTTTTTGTTGGTTGAGCTTTTGTCGATCATCACTCAATTTATTACCACTTTCACAACGACACACATTTTCGAATTCTGAGGGTTTTGTATTAACAAACCATTGTAATTTGTCGAAGAATTCTGAAGTTTTTTCAATAATGGAATTGATCTCAACATTATACTCAAGTCATGATCGGTTATATTTTGTATAATGTAGCGAATCATAGCGTCTTCCGACATATCCGCATGTGCACCTATTGTAATCATTTTATAATAGAATGACATACCATCTTGGTTCTTAGATCTAATATTGTTCCGCAATCGTTCATGCACATACGTCAACTTCATTATAAATTGCGCCAAAATTTCGTAAGAATCCATTTTCGATACACTTTTGTACACTTGAAATTAGGAATTTGAGGGTGCTAATTTGCTATGGCAGTACGTTTCAATAATCATAACTATTATATCCAATCGTTTTTTTATTTTTTTTTTTTGAATAACTGGTTAAAAAAGTTTGAAAATTTTAATGTTAAAACTTAGATAATTACAAAATTCAGCAAAATATAAATAAACCATTGCAAGATTCAATGTTTTTGAAGAAAACAAATAATTTCTTCGTTTCATAACTATTTGACGTTTGGAGGATCATGAGTGGCAAGTAGCGGAAAAATTTCAAACTGAACGAGCTATGCCAATATGAAAATATGAGTGATTTTCGTTATTGCGAAATGTCATTGAACGATAGGTTTTCCAACTTTTACAATCATCAATTCTTCAGCCTAATATGCCGTTGGTCCCTCTTTTTTCTGCTATTGCCAAAATCCTGTTAGGTATACTTCTAACCAATGAATTGATGGTTTCGGGTGAAATTTCCTAGGCATGCGTTACCCTCGTAAAGTTTACAAACACAAAGATGTTCAATGGGGTTTTGGTCTGGCGGACAAGCATTCCAATCGAACAGTGGTATATGTAATGTAATCTTGCTGAAAATTCCAGCTTTCTTGGTTTATCTACAAAGCAAGTAGAAGGTGGTTTTCTAGGGCATATACTGCCATCCATACCATTAAACTACAACCATCAAAATTCCGTGTAGAAAAACGCTTTGGCTCCTTTCTGAGATCCCTCCAACAATATTGAATACCATATGGCCCATCTAAATTAATTTTTTTTTTATCCGAAAAAATCGCTATAGCAATTTATATCTTTGGTACTAACATAATTTTGTTATGTTTTAGATGTTCAGCATCGTTCATAAGCAATACTTTTACAAGAATTACTCGCGGCCTTAATCAATGTTTTGCTGGTGCCAGGTATTATAGCAAAGGTATTAT
This sequence comes from Nephrotoma appendiculata, assembly GCA_947310385.1. Classification (NCBI taxonomy): domain Eukaryota; kingdom Metazoa; phylum Arthropoda; class Insecta; order Diptera; family Tipulidae; genus Nephrotoma; species Nephrotoma appendiculata. Next base: position 57,223,760 of record OX371225.1, on the reverse strand, counting down.
AATGGCGGTTTATGGTAATCATTAAAATTGGCCATTTACCATCTCCGATAAGTAGTTCTTCCACTTGGCATTGCTTTCCTACAACACTTATCTATTCGGAGGATTAATGAATACTAAACAGTTTTAAAATGTATAATCCTGAGCGAGACAAATGATCAAAAGGCTGCTATGGTTATATATGTAGTTATATGAAACTAAGGAATTTTGGAAAATTTGTTTTTCTCGATAAATAATTGAGTAACGGGTTTTTTTTCATAAATCAGTATGTCCGAATTTAGTTAATTTTTGGCAATTAACATTTTTTAAGTTTTTTTAATTCAAAAGGACGATTGGATATAGTTATGAAAGGTACTGCAGAGTAAATTTCATTAAATTCGATTTCCAATGAAAAATTGGTTAATCGTTACCTGCAGGATATTTATTTTTTGGCGACTAGAGTAAATTTTGTTAAATAGGTTTCTGTTACCTCTTTCCATTATAGGTTCTATTTAATACCAAAATGGTGTGTTCTGCATTACAAACTTATTTATAAGAATGCCCGTTTTGCCCGATAGGCAAAGTTCTCGGATGAGCGGCTTCGATCGAAGTGACAATGTGAACAAGCGAACGATAAGAGCGTACCGCTTACGGAACTGCAAAAATATAGATGTCTGTACAACGTCAAGATAGAATTAAATCTATTAAATTCACTGTATCATCAAACTTCTACTCCAACCCATTTACTACGCTAATCGCGCATCTGGTTATTCGAAAATTAGACTCCGACACCTTGAAGAGCTATGATGTCCAAAATATTCGAGCGAGGTACAACTACTAGATAACAGCCAACTTCCTAGCGAGGCTTCTGCGTCAATTCACAACTGCTACGCTACATGTTCGTTGGAAAAATAACGAAAGGTATTGTTAAGTATACAACACGACCGATTAACGATCTGCCGATTAATTGTCGCCATTTCCGTAATCTTTCCACAAAAAAGGCAAAGGCACACTATCAAGTTTATGTAAACGAGGATTTACACTAACTGCTTTTCGTATAATGCAATAATTGTCAGCTCATACATGACGCAGAAAAATGAGTATTGATCAGCACCTTGAATCGTTAATGTCATTGCGAAAGTTGAGTTATTAGCAACCAAAGGCAACCAAAGCACATCATTATCATTCATCAGTTACAGTGGCAATTTAACCTTTATACGCTCTTCGGGTGAAATTTCACCCATTAATGATTTTAAAGTTATTTTACTTTTTTATTATGAAACTCAGGATGGTTAAAATTTTTGAATTCGTTTGTATTATTCGTTTGTATTACAAATAAAATATTGAAATATGTGATATATGGATGGATATGTATATAGATTTTATATAATATATATTCGGGTGAAATTTCACCCGAGCAATGCATGTGAAATTTTTTTTGAGAGTCGTATGAGGGTTAACAACATCAAACAAGACAACAAATTATTGACTCGTAATAGTAGCAACTTAAAGCATGGCATGGAAGTAATATAGGGTGATACAATTTCCTGAAAACCTGGATACATTTCTCAGTTTGAGCAAAATTCTAAAATCAAAGAATATTCTTTATAAGCTTGTTATCGATTATCAGTGTAGCTATTTAAATACAGGGTGTTATAACCGCCTAACAATTGAAACAACTTGCGGTGACACGTTAAAAACTGGAATTTGACTTGGTCACACTGAACGAATAGGACTAGCTAAGAACTGGTAAACGTTTTGACGCACATAGGAAAGTCAATGTTTATTCCCAGGCACGGATTCTTGAAATTACATGTAAGTTAGATCAATTTAATAGCGGTCAAAATTAGTTCAAATGCTTTGCCAGATTGATCCTCGCTAATACTGAAGACTCGAATAAAACACCTGCATCATAATCCTAAAACAATTCACTTTTAGTGTGTATGAATTAATGATATAGCCAAAGAACTCGGGGTTAATGGTGACTTGGGCCAGGGAGAGTGTAACCATTGGAGGTATTATGAATTTAACTTGCGGATCACCTAAGCTGTCCATAACCTGCTGCTATAAGCAGGATTTCTCCTGCATCGCCGTCTTCACTACACCGCCTGATTCATTTAGAGTTACGACGAAGTATGAATCTTGCTCTTGACTCTAAGTCATCCCATACGAGTAATAACAGTGATCATAATCGCATTATTCATTTTAATGGTTATTTTTCTGGGCGCCTTGTGAAATGCCCCCTAAATTTACAGGCGAACAGTGTAGACAAGTTATTTATTTGTTGCCCAGAATTTTTTCAATTCACTCAATGACTTCGTAAAGCGCTCTATATCAACAGATTGATTGCAGACATGGCATTTAGATCGAATAGAGAAAAGTGCTTACAAGAAAATTTTCTTTAAAGGACGGATCCATTAGGTTATTTCTAAATTTAAGTAAGAACGAGGGCAGACTTATTCGGAAAGTTTAACAAGATCTTACCTTGGATTTCTATCTTTAGGGATACACCAATATCTACTTTCCTCACGAATTGTGAAATATGCTTTTAAAGCCAAAGAGGATCTGAAAAAGCAGGGTATATTATTGACCGGATTTACTGTTTATTTCCTCAGTCCTAACTCACTAGTCCAGAAAGGCGCACAGTTAGAATAAGTTTGTTAAGAAGGCGCCTCTTTTCACAGGAATAACTATTGATTTTTGAAGCGCATCAACTGTTTTTTCCACTCGTTCCATCTTCAGTTTATATTTTCGAAATTTTTATTTTCAGGCTTATCCGCAATTAAAGAACGGGAAGTAACGATGGTCAGAGAGAGAGAGAGAGAGCGTTATGTCATCTAAGATCTCCCCGTGTCAGACCTTCTCAGTAAAACCAAGCGAGACAAGTGTAATATAATAATAATAGTTTACCCACATCTTGTAAGACTTAGTTGGAAGAGGATAAATATTCTCGTACGTTTAAACGAGAGAGAAACTTTTCTTTACGTTTAGTTCATTAAAAAACTCTCCAATATAACCCTCCCACCCATACACCCATGAAGTAGTGTAACCAGTTACCATAGTTATTTGCTTAGGCTGACTATGTAGAGGTTTAGTAGGTATGCTCCTTAATGGTTCATCAATACACAGAGCCAGGGTCTATTATGGATTTTTTTTCGATTTCTTAAAACACGAAAGTGTAAAATTCGATCCGCCGTAAATATTCCTATTATGAAACTTTGTTTTGGTCGTAGAATTTAAGACCATGAAGTTTGCAAGAAGAAACTAAAATTCCAACCATTAACAGGTTTTTCAGGTGGGCCGATTGAGTTTGATTAGTTTGTAATTTCACTCCACAAATGTTGGGTAGTCTCGTTTTAGTGAGAAGCATTTCAAAATTTTTTCCATAAAAGAAATTAAAATTTCAAATTGGCGACCATTGGTAAATGTCCTACAAAGAAACACAATCCAATAAGTTTCAAATAAATTGTAATAAATTAAACTAGTCAGTTTTTATAAAATAATTGAGTAACTTACATTTTAAAAAGTAATTGAAGTATTTTATTTTAATAAAAGAATAATCTCTATTGTTTTTAAATACGGTATTCGTCATCTTAAGAGCTGTCGAATTTTGACATTTGATTTTCGTCAAATTCGAATTCGATTTTTTGGTTCATGGATTATACGATTTTCAAATTTTACGAAAGGAAAAAATTTCTTAATAGAAATGTTAGCGGCGGATCGAATTTAACGAAATGGAAAAAATTGCATAATAGACCCGGAGTATTTTCATCAAAGATATACGATTAGAATATAATTTGAAAATAACTTTTGAAAATTTTGTTTGTTTCTAATATCTGCGTACCGGACAAGTGGTGCAGTGATTAAAGCTTCGGCACTTGGACCGGGAGGTACTGGGTTCGAATCCCATCAGAGGCTAGATGCAAATCGAATTTTCGCCATCGATTACGATCGATGACGTTAATAAAATACAACTAAAAGCTCGAAATATGCAGGTGGTAAACTGCAGTTGTGTGAGGTGAGTGAGTAGGTCAATGGATTAATGATGTGGCGTGAATGAGTGGGGTATCACAATGGGTCAAAATTGGCCTAAGTGTGCGATAGCAACCACTGAAACCTAACTACCAATCTGCGTAATCCATTGCTTCACGTCATCCTATAGTACTGACATGAAGAAAAAAAATATTCGTTACTGACTTTATCGGGTCTTGAATAAACATCACAGTTTTGCACGATATAAATATTTCAAAAAAAAAAGCATTAATAAATTTATCAAATAAGATTTTATTAATAGTACTTTTTTTTTAGTTTAACAAATATTAAATTATAATCACAACATCTCAAAGAAAAACATAGAATACATCTTTTTAATAAAATCATCAATCTTATTATATTTTGTAATATTAATTTATACTTGTACTTGTACGCTAAAAAATACATGATACTTTATTTTCTTAATTTATTATTTTTACGAGGATTTGCAATTATTTTTATACATAATCTTAAACTCTCATTAAATAGAATATAATATAATTTTAAAATTTACTTGCCTTGCATTTTTACTATAGAAATTATAAAATATAATATTTTATATTAAATAAATTTAAGCAAAAAAAAATAATAATATATAAGAATAAAATATAAATTTAATTTGTAATGTTTCCGACGTTTATTATTAATTTTAATTAATATATTTTAAATACGAAATTACATTAAGTTTTGTTTATATATATATTTTTGATAAAATTTAGAACATGAACTTTTTTAAAAATTATTCTCTATTTATCAGTTATTTATAATGAATGATGGTTTATTTGGTCTTTAAAATTTTGTTTATGCACTTTAGCCCTTTTTAAAATCAACATTATTATAATATATAGCGACAAATAAAATTAATAATATAATAGTTTACAATTATTCGAAAATTTAATTTAAACTTTTTTAGTACAAAATAGATTTTTTTTATATAAATAAATATTAATGATTTCGAAAGTTAAATTTTTTTATTTACAAAATACCAATTAGTGGCGAATGTCTACCAAATTCAAATCATTTTTTTTTTTTTTTTTCTAAATTATTTAATAATATTATGATGAAATGGCAAATTTTCTAATTTTATTACATATATACTTATTTAGCAAAAATATAATTTTACACATTTTGTAACCGATACTGTTATTTATTTAGAAACGACTTCACATAATAGTTTGAGTGCACAAATATATCATCTCTATATTAAATATTATTGTTATGTATTATTAAAATTCTTTGAACAATTCCAAAACTCACTTAAAATTATGTAAGGTAAATAATTTCTTTGCTTTTTAAAAATTGAAATACATATAAACTTATGTTATATATTTTATTCACAGTCAACAAAAAGTTTAAAATTAAAAAAAAAATTTAAATTTAAATAAAATAAAATTAGAGTAATTTTCAACTGGCTGTTGCTTTGGCCAGTTTATTTTTCTCGCGCTCGCGCCTCCTTAACTTCTTGCGACGCCTGTCAATACTCGCTAGCTCAGCTTTCACCATATTGTAAGTCTTCCGTACCTCTTGGATTTTCTTTTTGATTATATTAATTCTCTGTGCACTTGATAGGGTTATATCTGGAAAATTATGTAAAAATAAACGGTTAAATTAAGCGGCCAGGGCGATTGAAGCCAAATTTTAATTTTAAATAATGCTAAAGATTAGAAAAATATTAACTAAATAATCATACACTTTGAAGTAAGTCTTATTACACTAACAATAATCTTTTCTGTCATTGTGACTCACGACATTGTCAAAATGTCAAACCATTGGATCAATAGCATCTCGAAAGATTCGGCCACAGCGATATCGGACCGTACAAGTAGTGGTGCAGAAATAAAAGCTGAAGCTCTCCTGAATGGACAACTCACGTTTCCAATAGCCGAGGTTTTTTCGATATTCTGCGTGATTTCATTGAACTTGTAGAAAGAGACAAGTGATTCTTTTAACTTTGAGGATGGCGTGATGGTTAAAAAGGCTTCGGGACTACATGATTTTCTCTGATGATGCGTATATCTCAAGTATCCTCGCTGTTTCCAATCTCTAATCACACTCGATCGCATCTCATCAGCTGGGGCGAAACTACTGCTATGAGCAAGCTAGATTTAACCCAAATCAATTCTGCGTGTATCAATGATTTTGAGAGATGACAATTGGAGCTGTCTAGGAAATCTTGCCATCCAGGATGTCATAATTAACTTCACCCGTTATCTTTATACTGCTGGGGGGTTGTTTGGGAATTCGATTCGATAACGAGAGTACAAGATTCATATTTGAATTGAATGTGATTCGAACGATTCTTATTCCCAAATAGCCCCCTTGATGCCATCTGCAGAACTTGGTTGCAACGACAAAGAATACACCCAGTTTACCACCAAAAGAGGAGTTAACAACGGTGCGTCTTATAGGTTTTGCACTTCAAATTCACGATTTTGCAAATGATATTCATTTTTTTTTTATTTCTATCTCAACTTTTTACAAGTCAACTTCAATTTTTTACAATTCAACCTCAATTTTTTATACTTTATTGTCAATTTTTTCTAAATCAAGCTCAATTTTTTTGCAAAGCAAATTCAAATGTTTTTAACACAAATTCAAGATTTAATATTTCATTTTCGTAAATTTTTTGCAACTTTTAGCAAAACAAATTCAGTGCTCCCAATTCTTAACCGATTATGATAGGATTGGGTATGTTTGATGGAAATGGGATTTTTAAATGATTTTTGGAAGAAATTCTGGAATATGGACACCTGGGACGGAACTGCAACAATTCGATTTTTGGAAGAAGTTCTAGAATATGGCTACCTGGGACGGAACTCGTTCGATTCATAACCGATTACGATGGAATTGGGTATCCTGGATGAAAATGGGATTATTAAATGATTTTTGGAATAAGTTCTGGAATTTGGCCATCTGGGGCGGAACTCGTTCAATTCCCTACTGATTATGATGGGATTTGGTACGTTGGATGGAAATGGGATTTTTAAATGATTTTTGGAAAAAATTCTGGAATATGGTCACCTGGGATGGAGCTCGTCCAATTCTTAACCGATTATGATGGGATTGGGTATGTTGGATTGAAATAGGATTCTTAAACGATTTTTAGAAGTTCTGGAATACGACCTGCTAGGACAGAAATTGGGCATTGTGGAGGAAATGAGATTATCAAAAAATTTTTGGTAAAAGTTCTGGAATATGACCATATGGATTATCCGCTCTTGTATTACAAGTACCTCAAAAGTGTAAATTTCGCTTGGTTCTAAAGGTTCTGAACATCTCATTATCTTAGAAGACATTATATTCCATGTTCCCGTGAACAGGTTTCGAGGTCGTTGTTGATAAGAATAATATAAATTTATTCGAGCCCTTTGTGTAGGATTCATAACGTGATTTTTGGTGAGAGTTAGTAGTTGATCTGCCGCTTAACTCACTAATCCCATGAGTGGGTTACGTACTGGCGATAGATGTTAAGGCATCCAGCCTTACCAAAAACATGTAAGCATCACTAGCCGCTTGCTTCAAGAAAAACGCCTGGTTATTATTCGACATACCCAATCCCATCATAATCGGTTAAGAATTGATCGAGCTTCTTCCCAGGGGGGCTTTATTCCAGAACTACTTCCAAAAATCATTTAATAATCCCATTTCCATACAGCATACCCAATTCCATCGTAATCAGTTAAGAATCGAACCAGTTCCATCCCACGAGGCCATATTCCAGAATTTCTTACAAAAATCATTTAATAACCCCATTTCCATCGAACATACCCAATCCCATCATAATCGATTAAGAATTGAACGAGTTCCGTCCCAGGTGGCCATATTCCAGGATTTCCTCCCAAAATCATTTAAGAATCCCATTTCCATCCAACATACCCCATCGTAATCGATAACCAAAAAATGGAAGATAAAAAAACTGTCCGTTAAATCGAGGTCCGTTAAATCGAGCGTCCGTTAAATCGAGCGTTCGTTAAATCGTGGAATTTTTGGGGAAAAATTCACGTAAAACCAATGCAGTACGAGAAGGTGCATTATCGTGGTGCAAAAACCAAGGGTTTTCACTGATCCTTCCGATATTTCAACGATACCAGTAAGACGTCTCTGACTGTTAATCGTCGATTCTCGAGCACCAATTCCTTGCTTTTATTAACGTGTTGATCATCAGTTGATGTTGATGGCCATCTTAGACGTGGCTCGTCGTCAACACGTTCTCGACCCTCTTTGAACAATTTGTACCAATCAAAAACACTTGCTCGCGACATACAATTATCACCGAAGGCCTTTTGCAACATTCTGAACGTTTCGGCACCACAAAATTGATTCCGCACACAAAATTTAATGGAACTTTTTTGTTGAATAATTTCACTCATTACGTAAAAATCGCCGAATGCACTTTTTGTACTTCAGAAAGACAAGCGTATACTAAACACGAATGATTATTTTGATGTGCCATTTGGCACAGATCATCAGGCTCACAGTAGTACATGTACATACATATATGTTATTTTTGTGGCCATATGCATCAAAATTTATCGAACCGGGAATGCGTTCACGAGATTTACATTGTTACAATATCGTAACAACTGTCATTGTAGAAATGACGTAGTAGTTAACTATGAGATTGTCCCAAGTGTCAAAACATTGTTAAAAACATAACCACAGAATTAAGATAAGAATTTTATTGTTAAAACGTGGATTGCAGTAAAATTTGTTAGATTTGCGTAGACAAAATAAATGATGAATTTTCTGACACTGCAATGTTTTATTGTGGTATAAAGGAGTTTGTTGTGAATTTTCTATATAAATTTCAAACGGAGAAGTAATTCCGGGGCAGATTCTATTAAATTGCAATACATATTTGAATTTTGAATTGCAATATTTTTTAAAAATTAATAATTTTTAATTATATTAATCTCGAACCGAAACTGGAGACTAACTTTAAAATATTGCTTTTCAGACATTACCCGCCATTCGTTTAGCTCATTTACCACCTGCCTTATCATCTGACAAACCATATGCACAGGAATATGTTCTTGCATTAGCCGTACTCCCGCCCGATGCAGACGACAAGACTGAGGCATGTCGTTCGCTTGCCCAACATGTTCTAAACAAGACATTAATCTTAAATGTTGAGTATAAAATTGCTGCTTTGGCCTAGGCTACGCTATCCGATGCTGCCACTAATGTCGATGTCGGCAAAGCACTTATTACCGATTGTATAATCCGTGCTGAGAGGCGACGTGACCGCAAACTCATCAAACCGGTAAGACCGAGCAGCCTTTATAAAATACAATACTAGAATAAAATTTTTATATATAGATTGAAGAATATCAAGCAGCTGAGGCAGCTGCCAAAAAACCTCGTGTCGCAATTTAATACTGTGAAATCACAGAAGATGATGCGGCATTCGTTCAAGATACTATTAGACCTCTTAAGATTCCAAACGATCTATTATGAACGTTTTATGAGTTTGTAAAGTTCGATTTGCCTAGAGGACAATTTTTTTCCATAAAGTACGAATCGCAACTAAAAAATACACGAATAGTACGAACTAAACACGGTATATGGAGCATCGTAATAATCAGTGTATCTATAAAACACAAATTTATTTAAAATAAATATGTATATTAAAAATTGAATTTTGTTCTTTAAACTATTTTTCAAACCTACACAATCATCATGTTGCTTTTGAAACCTACTCCAATAAAAATGACATTTGTAGAGGCAGTCTCGAGTTGGGTTGAGAATGACGTTTGTAACAATGTAGAGTTCGTGAACGAAAAAGGCACGTGTTCATTGTTACAATATAGTTTCATGAACGATTTTCAGCTGTCATTGTTAACAATATTGTAACAATATAAATCTCGTGAACGCACTCCGGGTGGAATCGGTTCAAATTATTGGTGCTTCGAATCCTGTTTTGTGACATTTTCCCATGATATCTAGATGGGGATTTTGACTTTTTAGTTTAAATTTATACATTTCAGTGTTCCGGGCTTTCGCATAACTGCCCAAGAAAAAAAATCATCGATTTTGTCATAGATAACTATGGAAGTCTCATTTTTTAATTTAATTTAATTTTTTGAGTGTGAAATGGTGCGGCGTGACGTCCGAACAAATTAGACGTGTTTACTAATCCAAACACATTTGTTCAACACTATTACGTTCCTGTAATTCTTCTCTCCTGTCATTATTTTTGGACCAAAATACGCATAAATGTCTTTAATACAAGCGTGAAATCAGTTCTCCTACATGCTTTTAAATTTGGCCAAACAAAATTAGGAGTTTGCTTTTAATCTCGTACTTAATTATCATGCATTTCGGACAATTGTTTTGACAATTTCAAAATTAATCTAGAAGTTGCTACCTTTTCAAGTCGGAAAATTCCTGGAGATGTCTCTTAATATGATAATTTAAAATGAAAGAAAATAACCGCCGTTATCAAATGCTGTACACTTTTAATAATAAAGACACGCTTTCATCAAACCGCGCTTACCGTCAGTCAATTTTGATGTTTTGACAATGAATAGATGACCATGACATCAAAAATTTATTTATAGGCACAGTTGTAAATTTAAATTTTATAAAACGGATGCTTTAAAATTTTAGATAAAGCTTAAATGCTTAACCGTTTGAGTCCCAAGCTGCACGGTCACGTTGTTGAGATTTTATGTCGAGATAACCCACACATTTCAACATTGTCGACAACTGACGGTGCGTTATTAAATAGTGCATTTTACAATAGGTTTGTCTCAATAGATTGCCTTTTCATCTCATTCATTTCATCTTCCTCTCTCATTTAAAGAAAGCGAGATCGCGCTATTTGAGATTCTTCGATAGTAACATTGTCGACAACTGACGGTGCGTTATTAAATAGTGCATTTTACAATAGGTTTGTCTCAATAGATTGCCTTTTCATCTCATTCATTTCATCTTCCTCTCTCATTTAAAGAAAGCGAGATCGCGCTATTTGAGATTCTTCGATAGTGTTTTTTCAATACCTCCTGGGTCTCAAACGGTTAAAGATTCATCTCTATTCTGGCCATTTGGTATTATTGTGTTCCAAATAATAAATTATTTGTTTACTTATTTAATTGAAGCAGTGCCCCCAGCAGAACATTGCACCCCAACCAGTGTGGATTGTAGGATAGATTTTAAAGCGGCTTCCTGAAACACAGTCCACGCATGGCTCTGTATACTTGAATAATCTTGTTGCTGCGTGAATTTGAAGAAAGGTAATACTGCACTTGGCCTCATAGCTATTGGAACAAATTCGATGTATTTGCTGATTGGCTGGCACAATGGCTATATGCATGTCGATCGTACATGTTTCTGGTGCAATTGAGAGCAATTGCAAACTTTTAAAGACGATAATGAATGGAGCTATGAGTTACATCCATTTTATAATTGACCTTGTAAATTGCACATAAAACTTTTGGAGAAAACTATGAACTGCACCCTCGTTATGAATGAGCTTTGATGCTCAAAATGGAGTGAGCGGTTTTGCAAAATTGTAAATTGTATAAAAAATAAATAAATAAATAAAATATTACTATGGATGGTCTTATTGGTCACATACTACGCGCAGAATAAGAAGTCTCATAATTAAGAGTAAACTCAAAACAAAGACAAAAAATCTTAGCTAAGACCATTATTCAGTCAGTGACTGTGCTTCAGAATCGGGGTGTAAGTCTAATCAAATCGTAAAATTTAACAGATAAGCAACGTCTTTTAAATAATGTGAAAAGAGCAGTCTATATACTATTTCCAAAAACTTTTAAAAATCATAAATTTACTTACCAAATTCAACAAGGAAATTATACTGGCATGGTTTTGGCGACCGTCTTGGATTTCGCTGCTGCAATGCTGAGACATCAAAATTATTATCTTCACTATCTGATCCTGAAAATACAACAAAAAAATACGTTTATAATATTTTATCACATTTTATTTAATGAAGAGCGAATTCAGCTCTCCTAACTTATTGGCATCGAAAATTTAAGGTTTAATCATTGAAACTACAATAAATATACGTTATGTTCCATTCCATTACAACTTAGTTTTAGAAAACTCAACGAGTTTATTTAGCAACTTCTACATCAACCTAATCATGTCAACAATTGAATCTAACTAAGGGAACTATGTCCTAGATTCGTACCTCTTCGTTGTCTGGTCTCTGGGTAATTCGACGAAGAATTAGGAGACACAGGGAAAAATCTGTTTACCACCAATAGCACTTATGTCAGCGAGCCATTAACGCTGCACAACTAAAACCAAACCATCCGTTTTTGTTAGGTTTTAGCAAGCGGTACATCACAAGCGCGTAGCCCATCAAATCTCACACAAAATATAAAAATTACAACTCAGGTAAACATTATAAAAATGGGAACATCGAACTACGAAGTGTCGGAAAATTCCTCCACAAATTAGCGCTGCACCAGCCTAGATGATCTGGGAAGAGCATCATAACAGTGAATAAACGAATGAGTACATTAAGTTCGCCAATGCACAACATTGTTGAAAATGAAGAAGATGATATCAAAGATTTATTCTTTTTTAAACTTGAGGAAGCCGCCATCAATATCCCATTCCATTTTAACAGATCTGTCGTAGGTAACTTTAATGCTTAACTCGCAAGTAGTACTTAAATGATAACATGTATCGTTTACAATTTACAACATACCAGAAGGAATTGGGAAATTGGCAGAAATGTAAAAGTAAGTTCTTCCATCCTAAAAGAATGTTCCGTTATGTAGCAATTTCAGCAACCCAAACAACTACTATCGAAAGAAAATCACCAAAACTTCGGAGTAAATGGTTCAACGATCTGGTTTATAACTCCAAAGCACCCGAATTGATTACTTGCATACATACGGCCACATTTGACAAAAATTAATACGATATTGTTCAGGACCTTGGGAGAAGTAAGGAAACTACATGTTGGGTTTAATTAATTCAAGCAGATTAATTTCAAAATATTATTAATTAAAAAATTAGGAGAAATATTTAAAAAAATAAAAAGAAAACCAAAATTGAACACTCATTGAACCACATTAAATAGCAAAATGCAAGAATAAATAAAATACACATAATAAATAAAAAGTTCCTGGCATAGAGCAGATTCTTAAAAAAAACTTGCTGACATTATTGTTGAAACTTGTAAAATTTGTGTTTACCTCACACAGTCCTTGTAACTGGCTCACTTTGGCCGTAATCAGTTTTGTAAACAGTTGGTCGGAAAGCCGGTACTTGACATTTAATTTTTCAAGATGGGCCGAAGACACAATCTCCCAAAAGAGGTTGGCTGAGGGAAGACGGCGGAAGGCAGAGGTTAGCTGGCATACTCAAACCTCCTAACGAAGGTTGGGTAAAGTGACTTTGTGACGTAAGGATCCTAAACTCTTTAGACCCACATTTGACAAAACCAATCATTGAATTTGGCCTATAGATAATATTTGTGAAATGTAGTCAACTCGCTGTCTAGTTGTCGCACATTACACAGAATTTACGAGTCATACATGCAGCTCAGATAAATGATATCTATATTGATACCACAGGTACGATTTGGGGAGCCAAACGTTTACGAGAATAAGTTATTGACTGACATTTGTTCACGTTCCAGTCGGGATAGTTTTTTTCACACCAAATGGAAAATTGTAAAGGTCATTTTGTAACAATTGAACGAGGGTTATGATTTAAATGAACAATCATCCAATTGTACGATTTCTCTGGAAATTTATATATCGCTTGCACTCACATATACCTGAATTTTTAATTATGAAATTAACATCGCTAATTGATAGAAAGAAGATTATGGACCCTAAGTGACCGCCTTAGGGTACACCGGATGTAGCATGTAAATCGGTGTTGAGGATCTGACAATTACCCGATACTTCCGGTTAATCGGTTAAGAGTTGATCCATAGTATAAATTGAGATTGGAAACAAAAATACTTTAGAGTTTAAATAAAATGATATTTGTGAAAACCTATCAAACGCCTTACTAAAGTCAATGGCCATTTCATCCACCTCATTTCTCTTATCTATGGCACTAAGTGTTAGAGATGAATTCGGTAAGAATGGCGGTCGAGAATCGTCCTTTAAAAAAGCCATGTCGATTGGAAGAAAACAGTTGTTTGCAATAAAATTGTAGAGAATTATCTACAATATTTTCAAAAGGTTTAAGAATTAACGGCAGTTTAGCAATTTACAGTTATAAAGCTTCTTAGGAATAAGTACAGCTATAAGTAAAACTTATTCTAAATATCTCAACAAATATTGCAATAGCTATAGCTCGAAATTAAAATGATTTCAACCGCCAATTAAGATGCAAAGCCGGTCCTTCTTAACTGTTAACAAAGATCTTACAAAGAACACAGAAATCTGGAAAATTGAAAAAGGAAATTTGAACCAGAAATATATTAAAAACCTGAACTTTAGACTTATAGATGGCAAATGTGTAAGAATCCGCGATCCAGCGTTAATGGAAAGAAAAGTATGGAGTGGTTGGGAAATTGATTGTGTGTATAAGTAAATGTCGATTATCATAGTTGTTGTCACACAGATTGACGCTAAACGGAAGAATTTCCTACGATTGTGTATTTGATTCGAGAGTACTGAAAATATACCAATATATACGGAACAATCACAATAACACCATTACAATCGAAAAACCAAAGTAAAACAATATTAAAAACCACTTACCAGTTGTGTGCTTCCTTGCATGTGGAATTTTTCTCCGCTTACTACTATTATTACTACCACTGATATTTAAATTACTACTACTGTTAATAATATTACTTGTGTTATGGGAACTATTAATAGTATTATTAGTGTTTATATTTTCATTATCATTATGATCGCTGCTGGTACTGTGATTATTGCTATTATTATTATTGTTGTTATTATGTGAATTCTCCATCTCCGACGATTTTCTTTGTCGCCGCCTTTTCTTCGGTGATATACGATTAATATCTAAACCGTGCTCACGCTTTTTTATATCACTTTCACCTTCAGACTTACTATCCTCAGGACTAATAGAATCCCGAGGACTACCCCTTCCACTATTTGTTGTTATCGCACTAACACCATGACCACTATTAACACTAACAATATTTTGACCACTAATTTGGGTTTTACTTGAGTTCATATTACAATTATTCGAATCACTGATGCAAGAGGTTCCAGGATTTATATTAATCTCATTACTCCGTCTCTCCTCTCCTCCAGGCTCAATTTTTATTTCAATCGTTTTTACGGTACTCATTAAATCATTTTCAATTTCCATCGGCACTGGTTTTATATCCGATGAGGTGGGATGTGGATTTTGGGTTATATATGGCTGGTTTTCATATGGTTTTTTGGGTTGATCAACTGATACTACACTAGTACTAGTACAAACGGGTGCTGGACTTCCAGGAATAGTTTCCTCGCATAGCAACATTGACAATGACTCATTTTGTTGGGTTTGCTCTTGAAGAAATGTGTTATTGTTGTTGTTGTGAGTATTCGGTTGAGATTCATCCTTCTTCAATAGATTTATTTGGGTGGTGTTTATATGCTGAGCCTGGCTTAATATGGAATCCTGATTAAGAGAAGCACTGTGCAGTAACGAAAGTCGTTCATTTTCTCGATCAATCATTCCTAAAAGTATACGAAAAAAAATTATTTTGTTTGAGTTTTTATACTACTGAAAATACATATTGCAATACCCACCAGTAGTTAAAAATTCCACCGCCGTCATTTGCTGTTTATCCAACTGCGAATGAATTATGGTACTTTGAGTGGAACTGAATATCGAAATAGCGCCCTCCTGATGATTGAACTTAATTGACGAGAAATTATTCTCCGTCTCGATAGTATCCTGTTGTGGTTGCTGCGATTGTGTTACTAGATTCGATACACTGCAGCCAGTGCTGGAATTTGCTGTCAAAATACCTTGGGTCTCTGAGCTTAACGATTCATCTTCAATGATTAATCGCTGTTCGGAATCTGTACTCTCTGATGAATCATCATTAAAACGATCAATGTTAACTGGTTGCACAGACGTTGGAATGGTCTTTTTAATTGCCGATTCTAATTTTTGTATTGTCTCACTCAGATCATTATTTTTAGGAGATATTGACTCCAAAATATCGGTGGTATTTGTAGTAGCTATATTGGCCGAGAAGAGGGATATCGGATTAGACGTCATAGATTTTTTTGGATACGTATCGATACTTATCAACGGAATTTCTAGTGACTTGGAAGTTTGGAGGGAATCAATGATTGATGGTTTTACAATCTCGGATAAAATTGGAAGTTGAAGTTGCTTAACTGGAAGACTAATTGTCGACAAACAACTCGCAGTGGTAGTAATACTAGTGGAGATTGGAGTTGGCGAAAATATTCGTTCACTTGAGGGTTTTATCTCCGGTTTACTACCACTTTGTTGATTTAATGCTTTTAATACTCGATCTGCGATCGAAGGTATTTTCTCGATTTTAGGTGGTTCGAGATCTTCGAATGTTTCAACTGTTAGCAATTCTTTTACTCTTTCGAAATCTTTACCGTGCACTAAACTATCTACATCCGAATCCGCAGAAAGCGCTTCTTTCATAACATTTGGTTCTTCGGTTTTTATAGAAGTTGACATCGACGTGGATGGCACATCACCTAACAAATCATCGTACAACCTCTTCTCCGATTTAGGTTTTGTTGATTCAAAATCTATTGTGCTGTTGAAAAAATTGGTTTTGATTTGCGAATTCAACGATTCTATAGCTGGTGACAGCTGAAGCAAAGTATTAGATTCGCCTAGATTAATAGCGCCGCCTCTCATATTAAAACTAGGCGACTTTCGAAGCACATCAAATGTGGACTCAATCGATGATGAACTCGAGGTTGATGTGTTCATTTTAACTGGTGTTGTACCATATTCATCTGTTGGTGAACTGATGCCCTCTTCCTTCTTGATTTGTTTAAAACTTTTGAAGTCCAACTCTTTATTAGGTGAATTCTTTTTACGTTTTCCACCGACGAGCGACGGAATCGGTACAGCTATTGGCACCGGTATCGTATTCAAATTAGTCTTTACTTCCACAATTTTTTCAGTCTTTACGCCTAGAACTTTCCCACCTCGTTTTTCCATCGTCAGATTTGAGATTGACGAACTATCGACTATAATTGGCTGCTTTTTAGACGGAGTCGTCGTCGTCTCGTACTCAAATGGTTCAGGTTCTTTAAACTCGTATATATCACATTCAGGTTGCGTCTGCACTTTTATATTATCACTACTACTAGATTGCAAGCTACCTATACCGGAGGTTAGTTTTTCTGCCGACACTTTAATTAATTTGTCCCGATTCAATTTCTCGGACATAATAATTTTCTTTTCAGTTTTTATCGAGCTCAATGAGGTTGTCGGCTTTTCCAATTTTATAGTCGATTGCACTTTTTCAATATTTGGCTTTTGATTAAGAATGGAATCACTTAGTTTGGAGTTAAAAATACTAGGCTTTAACGTTACGGTTTCTTCGGCTTTTTCGATTACCTCCACAACGGGTTTAGTTTCCCGCTCCGATTCGACAATCGGAGGCTTAATGTCTTTGAAGGAATTTTTTTCAATCATTGAACTGAAAACACTAAGATTTTTACCCGTTAAGCTTGATGGCTGGATAATGGAGTGTTTCGTTTCCAATTTTGCGAATTTGGACTCATTTTTAACGGTAGCGATTGTTTTATCTAGACTTGATTGAGAATCTTCATCACCGCCAAGCGATTCACTATCCGTGGATATATCAGACGAGGTATTTTTTGTATCACTGCAAGAGGATGCGGCTTTTGTAGCCATTGAGGTCTGATTTGATAGATCTCTAACCGCTAACAGTTTTTCACTGGAATTTTCCTGTTTAATATCCGGCTCTATTTTGGTAATTAAAAGACGTTCAACATCAGGAGAAGGAGACTTCATTTTACGAATACCCTTAAGTTCCGAGCGTATCTGGCAAATACAAAAATTAATTTAACGTGACCTCATATTACTAGATACTAAAATTACCTGGTTTAGATCATAATCTACTCCTTTACCCGCCGAGAAACTTTCCTCATCTTGACTCGAGCTACTCCTGCTATTCGCACCGATATGCAATGATGGTGTCGTTGTACTTGGTGAAGAGGATATAGGGGTTGTTGTCGAATTCATTTTACTGGTGGAATTGTTAGCCGAAAGACGATTTTGTGGCTTTTTCACCGGCTCATCAGAATCTGTATCCGATTCTGTCTGAACCGATGAAATATCAGTATTATTTGAAGTTCGTCGCATCGAATTCGGTTGACCTCGTGTTGTGCGTCGCTGTGCCGGAGTAGCCGGTGATTTTGTTCGACTTGAATTTGAGGCAACTGAAGATGGTGTGGTTGATCTAGGTGGTTGTGAATCACTTCGAGAACCACCACGACCTCGTTTAGCTGACATTTTATTCGGGTTCGATGTTGGTGTAGTACTACCGACAATACTGTTATTACTACTCGAGCTGCGCGAGGCGTTACTCTTTGTACGCTTGATTTTATTGTTGCTCAAGTTTTCGGCAATCCGTTCTTTTGGTACCCATTCATCATACCTAGAAAAATATTATTTTAAATAAATTTTAATTAATTTGATAAGGCGATTAAATCGCTCACCTTGTATTCCACCCGGTATAATGAACCAAAAAAAGTGGCGTCCCTTGATCCGATATTTCAATGACTTTTGCTTCGTATGTCACTTTTTGCTCGTGATAATAAACCTTTAACTTATCACCCACCTCAATTGGAAAATCTGTTACCGCCGACGAAGCTATTTCTTTTTGTGGCTCCTTTTCTGTGGGAACTTCTTTCTTCTCGTTACTTTTATCTTGCAATTTCTCGGTCTTTTCAATTTTTTCAGGTGGCTCATCCTTTTTCTTCCTCCCCCTTTTATCATTATTTTTATCGATTTTGTTAGTGCTGCTACTGCTGACCGATTTTTCAATCGTCACCTTTTCTTTTACCGGGGTTTCTTTAACTTCAACGGGTTTCTCCTTAGGTTCCTTTTTCACAGTGATCGAAGATGCTGTAGCAACGATTGATGATACTCGCGGTTCTTCGGCAACTTTTTGACTCAGTTTAGAAACAGCTATGCGCGAGGTTGTTGGTGTTGTTGGTATTGTATCAATGACCGGTGAAGGATCTGGCTCTTTATAAGAAATCTCCGTAACTTTAGCATCAAATTTATCAACCAAAGCCTTAACTTTACCCGTGTTCGTCGCATTCCCGGTAGAAAGTTTCCGCTTTGCTGTAAATTTGATTTCGATTTCACTATTATTTTCCGATTCGTCCGCTTGTACCACGGCGGCCAATGTTGATGTTTGCTGCTTCACATGTTTTTCGGGATCTTTCTGTTCCACCGGTTTAGGTGAAGCTACTGAATTTGCCCGCACTAGACTACGACCTTTTATTCGATTTGCTCGTGGGTAAGCAACCATCGTACAACCAAGTTTTCGATTAAACTCCTCGAATGGTTGAAGGAATTTTTTGTAAGCTTGTTTTACTAAATTTGTTATGCTCGTAGTGGCGGGTGTGAATCCGAGGCGAATTGCGATTGATTTCCATTGATTTTGTCCGGTTACCCGATTATACCCGCCTAGTTTATCGACGGCCCGGAATAATCGGTATAAATCGACATCGCGATTTACAATACTGGGGCCTTTGTTTAGTGGTGTACCACGATCATCCATGTACTTGTAGAGTTGCGCAACGAAATGATCTTTTTCTTCGCGCGGTTCATCATCAGAACTATCTGAATCGAATTCCTGGTCAAAATCGCTTGAACTGGCACCAAGCCCGAATAGAGCATCTCGATCCCAATGCGGCGGAAGAACATCATTATCTAGATATTCAAGAGCAGCCTGTATAGCTTGGCCATCTTGTTTGTGAGACATTTCTCGCGTGAATTCAGTGGCTTCTTTTTTGGGGACGGTGTAATATCGACCGTCTTTAAACGAGCGTACCAAATACTCTTCTTTAACCCGTATTCGAACCGTATCTTGAGTAGTTGGGGACACAACTAATGCCGGGAACCAATTTTCTTTTGGGCCTTTCTTTTTGGTATCCGTACTCTCGACGCACACCACTTTACCGATGTGCTCCTCCTTTTCGATTTGAATCTCTTTCGATTCCTGGTCGTCCTCGTCTTCCGAACTATCATCTTGTAATTGGCGTGATCGACAACTTCGACCACGCCGTCCTCCTATCACTGGATTGCCAAAATGTTCTGGATGAGTTAGCGGCAATTGATCCAGTGTCTCGCTTTCATTAAAATGACGTCCACTCTTCAAACATAGAGCACTACGTCTCAGCGTGGTAATATCACCATCATCAAATACCACAGTGTACTGAGAACAATCCTGTATTTTTGTTATCGTTGCCTCAACAAAATCTCGTCGATCCGGATGTTTTACTTCGACAATAGCGCCCACACGTAGTATATCCCCCTTGATTTGATCATCTGATATGGTCCCGGTACCAAGCCCCTGCTTATACGCAACCTTGCATTTTATGTTCCGTACCACTTTGCGTACCTTAGCCTCACAAAATGCCCCCTTATATTTAGCGCTCACTTCCGTACCAACAGACAAATAAGGGGGATCATCCATTTGCTGGAATTGTATTATTGGAGTTTGATTAGATTTCTTACGAATATTTTCTTGAATATTTCACTAATATGTAAATTAGATAAACTATATTTTCTCGGCTATTTTGCACTCGCACACACAACACTTTCAGCAAAAAAAAGGTTAAAACAAAAACCGTGAAAAAAAAACTTTTGACATTTTTACATCATACACAGACAGAGTACACAGCACAGCGAGAGAAATGCTTTGATACCAAAAATTCACTTTGATTTTGATTTTGTTGTTGTATCCACCACTACGACAAACAAAAATCTACATTTTTGGGAATGGGATGACACTTTACCTGCATTTTTTGGAGGAAGTAACGCTCAAAACTATTATTATCACTAACAAACGCCACTTTTACTACATAAACATAATTTATTTGTAATTGAATTCACAGTAAAATTAAAACTAGGAATTAGAGACACAACACAATACTTCTAGCAAAAAGTTTTTTTCCTTTGCCAGCGCGTTTTCTTTCTTTATATGAAATTCACATTTAATCACATTTATTTATCATTTAAACACGCAACTATTTATTAATCACTATTTAATTCGCGTATTTTGTATATTTTTCACAAGGAGAAAGTCGGCGTGAGCCATTCGAAGATGAAAATTTTATTTTTTTTGTTGTTTGCGTTCTTAAAACCTATTATGCGATGTAATTTTACTAATGAAAGTGGGAAACTAGTAGTAAACGCCCTTTTGATGGGTACAGCGTCACGATACGTATAAACCGCGAACTATTCAAATGTCAAATTTGTATCGCGCGCTGTACGCTGTCATGAATCATAATAGATATTTTTGTAAACAAAAATGTTGTGGTTTATAAGTTGCAGTTTTATATAGAAATTGTTAAATAAAAGTGTTTTGAATATGTCTGGAAAATATCGGGGCTCATTTCCGAATCGTGATTCATTTCAACGGATTAATTTTTTGTATCAGGCAGCGTCGTTGATGCATGATAAAAGCGCGGTTTTGTCGTGTCACTATGGTAATATGCTGAAGCAGATCGGGAAGAAATCGGTATTACGAATGTAAGTCATTTGTCGTCACGTATTCCATCATTATCTAGATTGGATCACCAAATATGTGTAAAATAAAATTGAAAGTTATTAATACTTTATTTTCTAGCCATCCCAATATAAAGCGAACACTTTGTAAACGATGTGGCACCTTACTAAAACCAAACAGTTCCATGAACTTAGAAATCGATGATGAAATTAAAAAAGTTTGCACCGTTAAATGTTTAATTTGCGGATATACACGGAATTTTCATATCAATTCGAAATACAATTTGTGGATTGAAAATGCCGAATCAATCGTTGATCAATATCCCCTGAACGATAATTCTGCACGGATGCTGGCTACGAAGAGTAGCAATAAACAAAAGGATAATTTCGAACACGGGAAGCTGCTTAATAAAATTGAACCGAATAAGACACTTTCAAACGATAAAAGTAAATTAGATGATTGTGTTAATAAAATGAGTTAAGAATTAAATAATTGAACAAATAGTAGTATTTACTCAAAAGATCGACGAAGCCATTAGGCAAATGCGTTCTACTCGTTCACAGCGAAAAAGGGCCTAACTCCAAAAAACTAAAATATCGCCTAAACTCTTCGTAGCTTGGGCCGTTGAGTTATTCTCGTAAGTCCCCAAAGAAATGGTTCTCCGAGTTACTTTAAGCCTTTCGGAATATCGAATGTTCGGGAGAACACAGCGATCTCTCACAAGCACATGACAGCTATCTAAACCGTTGGTCCTTACAATAAAATACACTTGATATAATCTACAAAATATAACCAATAGAAAATCGCTTACAAATAGCTGCTTCTTAGCAAATCCATTCCTCTAGTTACACGAAAATCAATTGGAGTGAACTTTATAGATGTTCGTAGTTCCAATTTTGTTTTTTGAAGTTTACAAACTGATTTTCAAATAACCTAATTTCCTCGCTGTATATCCCTAAGTAAGTACACTAGAATGTTTTGCGAAGTCCAACACTAACACCTTCACGTCGGGGCTGTCTGGGCACCACTTAACTCAATGAGACACTAAGCCGCGGGGTAATTGTGCCTTTTTTGTCTATCGCACCGTATAAATCCGGGAACTACCGCTGATGTAACTAAGGGAAAAAGTAGTAATAAAGCTGGTCCTCAAGCGCCCAGCTACCGAACGAGTGGGCCTGGTAACCTTCATCCAAGAAGCAGAGATTTCAAGTGGGTGCGGTGCGCCTACGCGAAAAAGATTAGGGGCTCTTAAAAATTTAATAATGAAATATTTAAAATTTAATGATATTAAGCACAAAAAAACAACAATAATTTAAAAAACGTCCGTTTCGCTTCAGGTTTTCAATTGGTGGAATGACATTTTTAATCACCTCATTACGAAATGTCATTATTTTTTATTCCCCTCTTTCTTATTTTCATTAATGGTTTCAAGAATACCAATTTATGATTTCTCCATTTCGATTTTCGTGATAGCTCAAGAATAGAGCCCCACCCAGTACAGTTAACGGGCGCTGACCTTCCAGGGCACGGACTTGCATTTCGGAGGAACCTTGCTATCTAAGGAAGGTACTGGGGCTCTATTCTTGAACTATTAAGAAAATTTGTGGTACCTAAAATTTTCGTAGCACTATATTCGTAATCGTAATGGATAAATCATAAATTGGTACATATTCTTGAAACCATTAACGAAAATAAGAAAGAGGGGAATAAAAAATAATGACATTTCGTAATGAGGTGATTAAAAATGTCATTCCACCAATTGAAAACCTTAAGCGAAACGGACGTTTTTTAAATTATTGTTGTGTATTTTTGTGCTTAATATTATTAAATTTTAAATATTTTATTATTAAATTTAAATTAATTAAATATAAAAATGGTCAAACCTAAAAAAATTCATCCCAAATTACCAATTGTAGATATTCCCATATTTTTAAGAATGGAGGCGGGTATAAACAAAAATGTCTTTTGTTTTAGGAAATAAAATGTAAAGGAAAAAATATAATGTTTATTGTTATCTCGAACAAAACATTATTTTGGACATCACTATATTAAGATAGTTTGGGTTAGATCAACAACCCATCCTGGAAAAAAAAATTGTTAAGGAACCCATAAGCCTCGGATAATTTTTGGATTATAACAAGAAAGCAAGAAGTAAGAGGCTTCATCAACTGTTTGGACACGCATCTCACTATACAAGCTCGATTCTTATCACGTCAATACGTGATTGACTTCACACCCGTTTCCAAACGTATTTGTGTATTGTCCTATTCCTGAATACGATACGAAAACGAAAGTTTAAGATTCCTATTCAATTTTAAATAAGAATCGTACGAATCTGACTCTAATTCAAATATGAATATAGTATTCTCGTATTCGTATCGTATTCAGAAATAGGGCTCGACTGAGTACACCGTGGCATCATCGGCCGAGGCATGCACCACTGTTCTAGTCAAGCTCTACAATTTGGTGGGTGCGAGCACTTATTTCTCATATAAACACATTTATAAAGTCAAATGGAAATCAAACGAAAGCGTAACGGTTCATGGAAATACAATAAACATTTTCAGCGGTCCGTCCAGCACAAACATTCAACCGATTTTGCTGGTGGTAGAACAAGAATAACGATAAAAACAGGAAAATGTGAACATTTGGAATCGATATTTGTTAGTTCAGCCTCTGCTTGAACTAGAATATGCTTGCTTTTTATTCAAGAAAAACTCATATTGATTTGCTTCCCGTTGAATTAGTATTCCGAATATATCTCCAAGCAGGATCCCCGTAGTATCTCCAATTCCCCTCTTTTAGCGCAGCCTCTCCTTATTACTGGACATTAAGAAATCATTGTTCTTTTGTACAACCCTTTTAGTTGCCAATCCAATTGGTGAAGTATCAAGGCCCAATTAATACCTGGTGTTCTTTTACAGGCTTCCGCCAGTTTCGTATGAATCACATTTATTTGTTTTATTTCTTCCCAATAGTTCGCCAATTGGTAACGGATTATTAAATTCCATTCCTTTGCAATTACTTCTACGTGACCGATGTTTTCCAGATAAACCCCAATTGGCTGGTTGAATTGTTGAATGTATACCTTGTCAGTTGCATTGGTGAGGTGTCCTCGTAAAATGATCATTACAAACATAATGGCCTTAATTAATGCCACAAACCTCATTGGTTTCGCTTTCCTTACTGATTGCGTTCTATTGTTTGTCATATTGTTCGTGACAGAACTCACCCACGGTGGTTGGCTTTCATGCTTCTTGTTGCTCTTCCGGCCGTTGTTATATTTTCCTCCCTATAAAATTGATTCTCGTCTGGTTGTGCTTGTGGTGCAGAATATACGATGTCAAAGGGTATACATTTTTTATCGAGTGTTTTGTAATACCATTTTTATGTTTTACTGATATCACTCTGACATTACCATCATCATTTGCATGAACCTCCACCACCTTTCTATTTATTAGTACAATTTGATCCTTAACAATATTTGGTTGCACTTGCTTCCATTTGTATCGTTGTTGAAGTGAGTTCAAATAGTCCGTGTGCCAGTGATTCCAGAAATGCTGCTTCAGTTGTTGTAGAAATTCCCATCTAGATAATCGAGTTTGCTTTATTTCGCTATAGTTGCCTTCTGGCACCGTTAACGATGATCTCCCAATTAAAAAGTGAGCCGGTGTCAAAATTAAAGGTGTGCTTTCACTCGAAATTATAGAGAGAGACCACGAGTTCAAGCATGCCTCTATTTGACTACATATCGTTGATAATTCCTCAAATGTTAAATGTGTATAGCCTATAACTCTTTTTAGGTGATATTTTGCCGATTTCACTGCCGCTTCACACAAACCACTAAAATGTGGTGTTCCAGGCGGTGTAAAATGCCAATTTGTACCTTGGTACGCCGTTTCTTCTATTAGTTGGGCTTGGAGTAGTTTATTGAATAGCTCATTTATTTTTCGGTTGGCTCCAACGAAGGTTGTACCGTTATCTGAATAGATGTGTGTACACACGCCTCTTCGTGATGCGAATCTACGGTATGCGGCAATAAATGCTTCCGTTGTTTGATCACTAACTATCTCAATATGGCAGGCTTTTGTCGTAAAACACACAAAGATGGCCTTTCGATGTTTTAATAGAGATACGGCCCGCATATAGTCTACTCCAGCAATCTCAAATTCTAAAATGGTATTGACGCCGTTATCGTTCTCATGGTAGTGGTGCCTGTGATGTATTGATAAGATTTTAATATTTAATACTAGATGTCACTACGTCAGGAAATATAATTGAAACAGGGTACATATTAATATAGGTGAAAACGTCGCTCTCTTCTCTTAAGTTATGTAAAAGCGAAAAGACGTGTGTTTATCGTAAGCTAATAAATAAAGTATTATTAGAAAAATCAATAAATATCAAGTGTATTATTTACCATCTCGGCTAAAACTCAACAGTGCCATTAACTGATGGTTTGTATTTTTTCTGTATCGACAGCATGTTACACATTTGTGAATCACATATCTTATTGCTGATCTTGCGCTTGCAATCCAATATCTTTGTCGTAAGAATGTGACAAGTAAAGTTGTTCCATCATGTAGGGTAATAAATACGATGAGCATCCTTGATTATCAGGATAATTAATTGGCTATTCTTCGGCAAGATGATTGGATGTCTCTGATCATATGGGACTAATGACTTTTCGATTCCGCCGCCAACTCGCAGTATGTTTTTATCGTCCAAGAAGGGATTCAATGATATTAACTTACTGCCTTTGTTCAACTGTTCTCCTGTTTGCAATCCATTGATTTCTTCGTTGAATTCCTCATTTTGCGTCATCTTAATAGCAATTTCATTTGCTTTTTTGAATTCAGCAGCATTGATCTCCACTGTTCTTGGTATTTTTAATTGTTTGCATGTCAATGAACCTCACCGTATATAAGCTATAATTCTAATTAGTTTTCGATGTTCCGATATTCTCGAAAAAAGTTGTAGAAATGGGTGCTCTATTTTCACCTTTAATGATATTATCTGTTTCAATTCCGTTTTCGTGTCAGACACAATATCTTCAGGCCAATATCCTTTATTTAAGCATAAGAATGTAGGTTCATTCCACCAAAATTCGCAACCTTTAAGTCTCCCTGGTGTAATTCCTCTTGAGGCGACGTCGGCAGATGATACGTGACGCCATACAGCTTGAGGAAGCAGCTTTTTTATTGCAGACACTCTATTTGACACCCATGGTTTATAGTTATTCATATTTCCCTTAATCCAACTTAACTCGATTGTTGAATCTGCCCAACAATACACTTTTGCATCGGCATATTCTGTTGAATTCATGAATATGGTTTACTAGGTGAAATTTTGGGTTATTCTGGA
The DNA here is from genome assembly GCA_947310385.1 of Nephrotoma appendiculata. NCBI lineage: Eukaryota > Metazoa > Arthropoda > Insecta > Diptera > Tipulidae > Nephrotoma > Nephrotoma appendiculata. Next base: position 57,196,705 of record OX371225.1, on the reverse strand, counting down.
TTGATAGCCAGATGGTATTTTTTTTTACATCAAGGTGTAAACCTTGATGGTTTACTAGCTTTAGTAGTAATAAAGTTGCATTGAGTTCAAGCCTTGGGATAGTAATTTTATTCGTTATGGGTGTGTAATGGATGCGTTTTACACACGTTATAATTTAATAAATACCTTCTGTATTGTGACCGCTTTATTCAACTTCACACGCATAACTAAACTACCAGTTCTTTATTTCATCTTCGTTTCCACTCTCTACCCTATAAACATTGCATTACATTTTTATCTCTATTTGATCATCACATTACTCCTTTCTTTTTTTTTTTTTTTTTTTTTTTTTTTTTTTTTTTTTTTATATAAAATGAATTAATTCAACTTAAAATTAAATCGTAGCCTGATTGACTACATACTCTTCTAAATACTTCGGTGTCTTTCTTATTCTAGGAGTTCTTCTTTCCATTTCTAGTGGTTCTTTAATTTCAATCTGAGGCTGATCTATGATTTCACTGGAGGCTGTCGTGATGACTTCTTGACCCTCTTGCTGGATGTTTTCTTTCAGCAACTTCAATTGATCTGCTCGCTTCAATGATTGCTTTCCACCTCCATCTTCTATCAGTACTGCATTTCCATTTCTGCTTAACACCTTGCATGGCTCTGGATCATATGTTGGAGTTAATTTGTTAATAATCCTCTCGTTTTGTTTCAACACCTTATCTCCTTCAGTAATTTTCGATGTCGTTGCTTGTCTACGGATGTCCACATATTCCTTTCTTTTCAATTTCATCTCTCTATCATTATATCGCATGTCCTCATCAAATATTTCAGGTTTTGTGTCTATTGACGGTAATTTTTCTCTGAACACTCTATTAAACATGACCTGAGAAGGAATTGCACTTGTTGACGGATGTGTACTATTATTATAGAGCCTTAACCAATCGTTCAGTTCTTCCTTCCAATCGGTTCCTTGTACACCTGCTATTTTTAATCTTTTTAACAACGATAGATTTTGTCTCTCAACTTCTCCATTTGACTGTGGAGAGTATGGAATGGTATGTCGCAGCATTATGTTGTACTCCTCTGCAAATTCTTTGAACTCTTTGCTTTTGAAATATGACGCATTGTCACTAATTATTATAGTTGGTAACCCAAATCTAATGAACATATCCTGTAAACTTTTGATTACCTTCTCACTGGTTATTGTGGTTAAAATGTCTACCAAAACATACCGACTATAGCTATCAACAGTTACCAATATGTTATGACCCGATGGGACTGGTCCCATGATATCAATTCTTATTTGATACCAACATTCCTTAGGTAACTCGATTATTCTCAATGGTTCTGGATTTGGTGCTTTTCCTACGATTTGACAACTATTGCAACCTTTTACAAATTCGACCGCCTGTTTATCCATCCCGTACCACCATACTTTGATCCTCAATCTTCTTTTCATCATGTTCTCACCTGGATGACCTTCATGTGCCAATCTTAATATGTCTTCTTGCAAACCTCGTGGAATTACTATTTTATTGTGGCGTAAAATTACCCCATTTATTACACTCAATTCATCTACGTACCTTTTATATTGGCTGATGTCTTCAGGCCAATATTTTGTATCAATGCTCTTTTGTAATGTGTCTATTAACAAAACTAGTTCGTCGTCCTTTTGTGTTTCACTTTCGATTTCTTCTAATGTCATCGCCTTTGGTTTTGAAATGTTTAATATTAGGTTGATGTACATTTCACATTTATCATCGAATATTTCACTTTCCTTCTCACATAATCTCGATAATGGGTCAGCTAAGTTTGTTTTTCCTGGCTTGTATATTACCCGCATGTTAAAAGCTTGCAATCGTAGTATCCATCTCTCAATTCTAGCACACGGTTTCGAAGTTGATTTAAAAAGTGTTTCAAGAGATTTATGGTCCGTTATCATGTCGAATCTCTTTCCCATTACATACATACGAAATTTCTCTGCTGCCCATACAATTGCAAGTGCCTCTCTCTCTGTTTGAGAATAGTTTCTCTCTACCGATGTCAATCCTTTGGACGCATATGCAATAATTCTTGGTTGTCCTCCATTCTCCTGCGTCAATACTGCTCCCAGAGCGACAGGACTTGCATCAGCAATAATTGTAGTTTTGTCATTTTTGTTGTAAAACCCTAATTTGGTTTCTTTCATGATCAACTTCTTCGCCATATTAAAAACTGACTGAAGTTTATCGGACCAATGAAATTTTTTATCTTTCCTCGTTAGTACTTTTAGTGGTTCCATCAATGTTGCCAGATTCGGAATGAATCTACCGACATAATTGAGTAAACCCAGAAAACTGCGCATTTCTTCCTTTGTCTTTGGTGCTCTAAATAATTGTATATCTTTTACTCTGTCTAGCGTTGGAGAAATACCCTCTTTTGATATTATGTGGCCCATAAACGTTACTTGCGGTTTTCTGTAGTGGCATTTGTTGTTGTTTAAGACCAACCCATTGTTTTTTATTATCTCCATTACTTTTTTTAATGTTGCATCATGTTTTTCTTCTGTTTCCCCAAAAACCAGGATGTCATCTATATATATTAATACACCTTCTACGTTGATGAACAAGTTCTCTATTAAACGCTGGAATATCTCACTAGCTGAATTTAAACCGAATATTAATCGTTTGAATCTGAATAAGCCAATGTCTGTTATGAACGTCGTTATGTCTCTCGATGATGGACTTATTTCCACCTGATGGAACGCGTTTTTAATGTCCAGTTTTGAGAACACCGTACTGTGATGTAATTGAGGTATCAAATCTTCAAATGTTGGCAGTGGATGTACCTCCTTCTTTACCGCTTCATTTGCTCTTCTCATGTCGATACACAACCTGACATCTTTACCTTTGTCCTTTGGTATTACTACCAACGGAGATATCCATCTGGACGTACCGTCTACTTTTTCAATGATGTCATCCTCCATGTACTCTTTTAATTTTTTGGCTACTTTATCTCTCAATGGTAATGGAACACGACGCAACGCTTGTCTCACTGGCTTTATAGTATCGTCCAATTCGATTTCTACTTGTATATTTTTTAACTTTCCTGTTTTGTTGCTTGATTCTATCATATTAACATTTATGGATATTAGGTTCAGCCGCAATGAATCCTCCAGACCTAGTAATGAAGTGCCTTCGCCTTCAACAATGGTAATGTCAATCTGACGTTTCATCCCATTACACTCGATTGTTGTCCTAATCTTTTTTAAAACTCTGATATCTCTACCCCCATATGCTTTAAGACACTTGCCATCATCACAAAATTCTTTTAATATTGTCATACCTCGTTTCACTGCTTTATTGTAGGTTTCTTGACTTATTAAATTTGTAGAAGCGCCTGAATCTACAGTCATTCTAATCTTTATACCACCTACTGTACAAGTTACTTTGATACCACCATCGAATTTATTGTCAATGTTGTCAACTATCATACTGTTTCCCGATCTTGTACTAACTGGCTTGTTGACTTCTACCATCGATAATATTTGACTATCATCACTCTGTTGTTCGTTTTGGCAACACTCTTCGTTACCGATAAATTTCACCGCCTTATTTACTCTGGTTCTGCATACCTTTTTAAGATGTCCATATTTATTGCATTTATCACATTTCTTTTTCCATGCAGGACAATGAGAATCTCTCGCCATATGTCCTGTCTGACCACATCTGTAGCACGTTATTTCTGTTTTAGGCATCGTCGATCTATTATGATTTGATGCTCTGTCATTGCTACTGTATCGAGAATAACTCCTATCCCTCGATTTAGATCTTTGCCTTCCCGCATTATTGTGATGGGTTTTATTTGTTTTTATCATTTCCACTTTATGTATTCTTGCCTCTTTCAGCTCAACTGCTTGTATCATAGCAATGATGTCATTAATTCCTATTTTGACAGATCCTTTTTCAATTAACTTCGTCTCAATCTCTGGGTGTCTTGTTCCATATATAACTTGATCCCTTATTTGTTCGTTTATATCCGTAAACTCGCATTTGTCTGCTTTGGTTTTAATTCGCACTATAAATTCATTGATTGACTCTCCGTCGTTCTGTTTCAGTTGTCTAAATTCTTTCCTTTCAATTGTAGCATTTGATTTTGGCAAAAAATAAGCATCCAATACATCCATCGCTATTTGGTAGGGAGATTTATCTACTTCTTCCCCTTCGGCATTCTTCATTTTAGTTGGGAAATCATTTACCATACTATAGTATATTTCCTGTATATCTAAACCTCCATAATGTAGTAACAGCGATTTTTTTACTTTTTCGTCTTTAATTTCTTTGGCGTCTATCAAAATACCCAACGCTCGTTTCCATTTTGTCCAATTTGCTACTTGGTTTCCCGTTGTTTCCATTTTCGGCATTGTATCTAGCGTGGCAGCCATCTTTTCTCTTTCTTTTTCTTTTTTTTTTTTTTTTTTTTTTTGAACACGTTTATTGTCCGTATTTAATTACAAATTTTCTTCTCGAATTTAATCACTTTTTCCTTTTTTTTTTTTCGAATTTAATCAATTTTATTCTTTTTATGTTTTACCGAATTTAATCATCAATTTTTCTTCTCGAATTTAATCACTTTTATTATTTAATCTATTTTGCTTCTTTATTAAAATATTTTTCTCGTCGCCATTGTAATGGATGCGTTTTACACACGTTATAATTTAATAAATACCTTCTGTATTGTGACCGCTTTATTCAACTTCACACGCATAACTAAACTACCAGTTCTTTATTTCATCTTCGTTTCCACTCTCTACCCTATAAACATTGCATTACATTTTTATCTCTATTTGATCATCACAGGGTGCAACTTTGGTTTTGGCCATTATTAGGCTTGTTTTCACCTTTTCATCAATAACTCGGTAATAAACTACCGCTGCCAATGCCCTCTCAGATGCATCCGCAAATTCATGAACTTCAACCTTTTTACTTTTAATTGTGTTCACCAATCTTGGTATGACGATGGAATCAATGTTGTTCAATTCATCTTTATATTTCTCCCATCGTTGGCGATTTCTGTAAGCTGATTCTGTCATCCCAACCAATTTCACTTATCCAGACATCTAGCATTAACAGCTTGCTGCAATTGCAATTTGAGAAAACCAACCCATTGGGTCAAAAATCTTTGATGAATTCGACAGCACTGCTCTTTTAGTTGAGGCGTTTGAAGTAGAAAGCTGTAAACGTTGCGTGTTGAATTAAAAATTGTCATCTCTTGGATTGTATAAATTTGACAACGTTTGTTGGGAAACAATTCCCAAGGATTGTTCCATCGTTCGAAGCACAATTCCGTAGCAAGAATCCTCCTCTGCCTGGCCATTATGCTAGTTAATTCATTATAAGCATGGAGAACTTCTGCTTTTGTTTCACCTCCTGTTAACATATCGTCTACGTAAAAGTCTTCCTTCAAAATTTTAGAAGCAATTGGGTAGTTTTCAGCTTCATCTTGCGCTAATTTGTGCATTGTTCTTGTTGCTAGAAAACTAACTGCCTTGGTTACATAGGTGACTGTTTTTAAGACAAAGTCTTGTATTGCAAGGCTAGAATCATCTCTCCAAACAATTCTCTGATAGAATTTACTGCTTTTCATCTATCCAAACTTGTCTAAACATTTTCTCCACGTCTGCCGCTATAACAAATCTATGTTCTCTCCATCTTAGAAATAGTATATCCAAGTCATCTTGAATTTTTTGGCCGTTTAGCATTATATCATTTAACCTTTTTTCTACCAAAAAAAGAAAAAAAAATTGGCTCAGTTTAAGTCCAAACCACACAAATGTGTGAGTAAATAGCGTTTTTGATTAAAATTTTCACTTGATTTGAAGTACAACCAACACAATTGTGTGTATTGGCGATTTTCATCGAATGTAGATAGCGTTGGTTTCTACGTCTACAAGGGGGACGAGAATTGTCAAATACATTGTTATGACAGTTTTAATCCTCCTTGCTTCATAGCAAACTTTGATTCACATTTTGCTTACCAGATGTCAGCTACTTTGTTGCAAATCGCGAATAGTTCTTGGAAGCACACCAGCACGGGACTTATTTGGTTTGTTGACATTGACTCATATATGTTACGCGACGGTAGGTAAATTGCAAATTATTGGCAACGATGTGGAGATTTATTATGAAACAATTTTGTTTATTGAGTGGGGTCTAAATATAAAGGATCCATCAAATATTTGTCATATTGCGAATAGAGTGCTGGTGCAAAATGTTTTATGTTATAAAAACCATGCGGTACAAAACGTGTGTTGCTCAAGGTGTGATCCAGTATGGGAACATTTAATGAAGATTTCAAACTGAAAGATGATTTTACATGTTTTATTGAGCGCATCGAGTTTTGGTTTGTAAACAAAAAGTATTGTAGATCAAGAAAAAAAGAAATCGCACCTTTAGACGTCCATGTCCATAGAGGTATACAAATTATTATGGAATTTGTGTTCACCGGTATCTCCGAATTCTTTGAAGTACTACGATATTGCGACCATGCTCAATAAATTTATAGAAAAAAACGTTAAATTCCGTCTAAAGCTTGGTCGGAGTCAAATTTTATTTTGAAAAAGCGTTTCATATGCGGGTTTCTAAAAGGATCTGCTTACGAACGAATCTGCGAGGTTAATCTGGAAAGCCTTATATTAGACACATACGGTCCGAAATTCATGATATCGGAATGAGGACCAGTGTCCGAAAGAGACCGGCAAGAATTACAAGTGTGGCAAGAAGGGTTATATTGCCGAAATATGCCAAACCAAGGCATCGAAACTAATTTTAAAAGGACGAAACCATATTTTATGTAAAACGCGGTTGATTCGGAATACGACCCAAACGAACAAGAATGCGGTGAGTTAAATTCCCTGACAATATTCAACAATGACGAGGGAAATGAGGGCAGTATAGATAAGGATATTTTCGATTCAAATGTTAATTATTTTAGCCTATTCACCATGATCCTGAAAGTGAACAGCTGTAACATCGAGTTTGAAATTGATACTGAAAAAATTCTCAAAGTATCAGCGAATGCCGTCTATTTTGAAAGTATATAATGGTAACAGACCCGTTATTTGAAATAACGTAAATCAAGAATATACATCATAATAATTTAAAGGATATATCATAATTTAAAGGATATACTCGAATCTCATAAAGAGCTTACTGACAGGAAATTAGGAAAATATAAAAGCCACAGGGGAACTAAGGGTATTCTCTGACTATTCAGTCAGTGAATTTGTTTTTAGTGGAGATTTAGCACCCTTTCCGAAAACAGAATATCTTTTTCAGGCTCTTCAAGGAGGCAAACAGTTTACGAAGCTTGACTTATTTTAGACATATTTTTAATTAAAAGAAGTGGTTGAGAAGACAAGTAAATTACTTGCTTAGTCTATGCATAAGGGAATTTTCGGTGTCCACAGATTTTCTTTTGAGTATAAGCCTAACGGAGCACTTAAAAAATTAAAAAGCTGTGTTAGACTATCCTTGGCGGAGTTATAACCCTGAAAAGCAAAATGTAATTTCTTCCAGAATGAAATAAATTATTTGGAGTTTATTATTGACCACGAAGGACTTCATAAACATGTGTTCAAAGTTGAGACAATAGTTGCTTTCCAATCGACCACCGCAAGTACTTATAAGCACTTAAGGTTTTTGTCTTTGCTAAATAAACTACTCACAACTGTTCTACCTTTTTATTGTGAGTAGTTGGAAGCAGTTACGATAAATATGTCCGCTAGGTGATTGTGTGTAGTATTTTTCTGTCAAAAATTTAATTGAATGTCGTATGTGATGGGCTAATAAAATTCCGGTATAAATATTTTTTTATTAAAAAGTTATCACAAATAAACTACTCATTTGTAGGTTATGTTTTGCTTTTGTAATTTTTTAGTGAAAATGCCCGTTCCAAAAACTAAAATATTTTGGAATAATGAGTAGGCTAGACGTATAAATGTGTAATCTGAAACATTTTGAAAAAATTAAACATAATTTGACTTTAGAGCAGAACATATGTCTGATCGCTGGGTAGTATAATTCCCAAGAAATTTAGAAAAATTTTGCTTGGCGAATTGCAATTTATATGAGTATCGTCAAAACAAAGTCCTTACTTCAGTCTTATACTTCTGGGTGGGGAAAAAATAGATTTTGACGTTGAAGAGCACATTAAATCGTGCAACAATTGCCGCATCAACCAAAATCCTCCGTGTTGAGCCAACTCCGTGGCGACCGGATGTGCAACCCAATTAACGGCTACATACAGGTATGTGATTTTAACCAATGCTTATTCAAAGCGGTTAGAGATAGGCCGATTGAAAAGTATAACAACGGAAACATACTTCAGTGTTCTAGGACATTGTTGTCTATTTGCAAGACATTTTCCTAAAATTTGGAATGCCCGGAATCATAAATTTTAGACAATGCTAGAACTTTTATGGCATGACACCCATTAATTTACAGAAAAATTGATGCTTTGGTTTTGATAGCGCTGTGGTCATAATGTCCGCTATCTGCTCATGTATTTGCACATACTTCAGTCGAAAATTCCGTCTTCAAATTTTTCACGAACGAAGTGATACCGCACGTCGATGTGTTTTGTGCGAACTCCGGATTCTTCACCAGTCTTGTTGCGCTCCGATTGTCCATAAAAAATACGGGCACATTGCTCTCGATTTGCTGAATTTCACTCAGCAAGTTTCGTAGCCAGACCTTTATGGCGTGTGATACTGCCATATATTCCGACTCCGGTCGTCGAAAGCGCAACTGATTTCTGGCGTTCCGATACCCAGCTGATGACGCTACCTCCAAACATAAAAACATAGCCCGACGTCGATCGTCGCGTTTGTGTTTCGCCGGCGTAGTCCGCAACTCTGTATCCGCAGAAGTTCAGATCGTTTTTGTCTTCGAAGCGAATTCCCGTATACATCGAGCCTCGAATGTACTTCAGAATACGTTTGACTGCATTCACTTGTGCTGCAGCTGGCTTTTCCAAGTATCGGCTGACACTACCAACTGCGAAGCTGATATCTGGCCGAGTGGCGACGGCCAAATACATCAGGGCCCTTACTATTGTTTTCGTCTTTCGCCTTATCGTTTTTGATTTTTATCGCTTAGCTCTGAACGATTGAGAAAAATATTCTTACGTTTGCTTTCGATCAGTAGCAATATTTTAGTACAGATTATTTAAAGTATTGCCAGTACAAAATTTATGTTTTAGTACAGTTTTTACATCGTAATGTCAACCGGATGAATATATTTTCTAATTAAATAAATATTTTTTTTAAAATTGGAATGTATATTTAATTGAAAAGATATGTTTAGTTAAATGAACTATAAACTTATATAGGTATACTCACATTTTAGTTTTTACTTTTAAAATTATTGAACTGTAAAGCATAAGATGACAATCGAAAATGAACAACGATGAAATTTGCGTTGTAAATTTTCGCCTACAGTCGTTCATTTTCGACTATTGAAAATAATCCCAATATGCAATTCCGACGGAATTCCATTTACATTCGCGTTCGAAAACCACACTGCTTCTATGGAAAGAACCATGTGTATCACGCGGAAATTCGTACTCCCCGCCAAAGAAAAGTGTCACAAAAATTCCGGTGTCGATGTGGATCCCAACTAAAAAGAGAAAAAAACCACAGAAACAAAAAGCACGTGTTTGTATATATTTTCCTATTGGAATAAATAATAATTCTTATTTGAAATAAAACAAAATTTTCCATTTATAATAAAATAAATATTAATTTTTTATTAACACAAAAATACACAATTAAATTTTATAACACAAATTTTATAAATTAAATTTTAAGCACGTTCACCACGTTCACCATACGTCTTGTTTGTTCACCATACGCGCATCCAATTGAACATCCCAACAAGCACAACCGATCTTGAAAAGAAAAAAATGCATTGAAAATTTACAACGTAAATGTATTTCGCGTCGACGCCATTGTGAGACAGATTTCTATTACCTTTTTAGTCCAAATTTGTACATCGCGATCACTAAATAACTTAATAATTATTATTTTATACTTAAATTTAAAACTATTTACTTTAACAAATAGAAAAACATTATAATGAAACACAACACTTTAAAGAAAAAAATTTAATTATGTAGTGCAACCGTGCACGTCGACTTGTCAGAAGAAACTGAAAATAAAAGATACAATCGAAACTTATAAAACGAAAATAATATTACCGCGAAATAGAAAGAGAAAAACAATTATTTTTCTCCAAAATCAATATTTTTGTGTATTTGATATTTTGTAGTACGGAATTTTGTACGACATTTGAGCAGTTTTTTCCACACAGTGGAATAATTGCATACTGGGATAGTACAAACATAGAAAAACGAACGCAAAATTAAGGCGATCGAAAACAATAGTAAGGGCCCAGACTTCCGACTGCTTTTCGATACGGAAAATCCACTTTCTCGTCGGCCTCAAAATCTCCCAGATTTTGTGAACTGTCTAATGGAGTAGATACTGCATTGCAATCCGTCATGTTGAAACGATCAATGACTCTTCTTGCGTAGCCTTGTTGATTTATGTGAATCGATACGTACGATCGCCGATCAATTTCAAGTCCCAGAAAACAATTCAACTCGAAAACCTTGATCTCGAAATATTTTATGACCGGCGTAATGTTTTCCTGTCTCTCCTTTGCAATCAAACCGCCGTCGACATAAATTGCAAGGCTTAACATACCATTTTTCCTGCCGCAGACGAAAACATACAGATCCGATTCACTTGCTTTGAATCCAAAATTTTTGATAAAAGCAGTGAATCTTTTGTTTCAACAGCGTGACGCCTGTTTCAGTCCATACAAGCTTTTGGATAGCTTGCACACATTTCCGCTTCCATTGTCATATACAATCGGCTGACTCATGTATACATTTTCTTCTAAATCTCCATTTAGAAATGCCGTTTTGACATTGAATTGCTTCAACCTCATTTGCTTCGCTGCTGTCAATGCCAGGATCGCTCTGATCGAAGTAAACTTCACCACTGGACTGAAGGTTTCTTGACAATCGATACCATATTCCTGCGTGAATCCTCGCACTACCAATCGCGCCTTGTAGCAATTCATATGGAGTTTTTCCGACGATCGTGCTCGTTCCAGTTCGATTTAGCACATGGACTGCTAAATTCATGCATCGGCCCAAAACTTCTTTTCCATTAGCTTCGCCTGAAGCATCGTTCTCGCTGATTCGACAATCGTCCGCATTTCTTGCTCAGCACACCCGTTTTACTCAGGTGTGTACGGCAGTTTGTTGGTGATGAATGCCGTTTTCTTCGAAAAATGCCTTTAATTCTGCATTCACAAATTCCGTGCCATTGTCAGACCTGATAATACAAAGTTTGTGCTTATCGTCCTTCTGTATCAGCTGGACACACTTCTTGATGCAACTCGCTACTTCAGATTTTTGTTTTATGAAGTAAACGGAACGAAAATGAGAATAATCGTCTTGTAATAACAAGAAGTACCTGGCTCCGCCAATTGAGTTTTCTTGGAACGGTCCGCACACGTCCGTGTGAATTATCTCGCCGCACGACTTCGACTTCTCGTCGCAATCCTTGAAGCTATTTCGATGATGTTTGCCGAAAACACAAGCTTCGCATGTAAACTCCTCATTGAAAAATTCAATGTTTCGGCTTTGCAGGAACTTTTTCACATGTTTAACATTTTGATGTCCCAGTCGCTCGTTCCACGATTGAAGTGACGTCTTTTTAATTGCTACGTTTGCTGTAGCCTTGAACTGTGGTGATTCGTCTGTTTTGAAAAGCATCTGGAACAAACCCTTTCTGCGAACTCCCACTGCAACGACGTTCCCGTTATTCAGTATTTCACATCCTTCGTTGTCCATAATGAGATTCGTCGCCCCTGAATCCAAAATCCAGGCATTTCTGTCAGTACTTGCTTCCGCGTAACAAATGAAAGCATCCATTCGACTGTCTTCTTGCTTTTTGTCCGAGCTGTTCTTCTTTTCTGCGCAGTCTCGCGTCCAATGGCTGCTTTTTCCGCACTTGCCTTTCGGCTAGTCTCTTTTATTCGCCGCTTGTTGTTGTTATTTGACGAATTTTCCTTTTTATTGTTGTTGCCCTTCTTTAGAAAAGTTCACTTGGCCATCAGCGCTTCCACCTCCTCGACCTGTCCCTGTGACTTGAGTCGCATTTCTTCCGGTATCAAACCTGCTTTCAGATTTGTTAGTGTTCCATCGGTTGTACTCGCAGACTCCCATGCGCTATTGAAATGATTGTATTCGACAAGCAACGTATTTAAAATTTTCGAAATTACCATCGAGTCAGAGGTCCAAGTCACATTTTCCGTCGCATAATTTGCACTCGCAACATTTGATTTATCGATTGTGCCATCGACGTAGTCGAAAAGTTCAGCTGCTTCTAAGATTTGATGCATCTAGAATTTCCACATCGCCCAATTTGAATGCCCTCCAATTTTTCAATGCTGACACGTTCAATTCCACAAGTAACGTTCCACACGCAATCGCACTAAATTGATGCACTGAATTGTTGTTGTTCGCCATGCATAATATTATTTCGAAATTCGCTGTTTTTCCTTTTATCACTTTTGTTTCCCGTGATCTGGGCCCATACCCTATTGAAATTATTCTTTATCGCTTTCCGCTGCAAAAAGAAAACATCAAACCAAAAACAAAACGCTTGAACTATTTTGTGAACGAATTTTCACGTCCTACTTAGAAAGAATTTATTTATGAAGTGGCTCTTATAATTCGCATACACATACAGAGTGTCGACTTGAACAGAATACTCAAGCAAAGTATTAAATTCAATAAAAACCGACCAAATGGCACAGTGGTTAAAGCTTTGACATTTGGATCGGGAGGTACCGGGTTCGAATCCCGATAGGGGCAGGATACAAAGGGAATTTTCATCACCAGATTACGATCTTTGGTGAAATGGAACACATCTATGACCCCCTGTCGGTGTGCAAAACTTATGGGCCGACCCATCTTCCATGCCAGTATAGTCATACTGCTATGCAATTTGCAGATGGTGATAAAATTAGGCCTAGCTGTGTACGTCATCGATTTTGCAAACAATGCGTAAAGTAGGACGTGAAAGGATTTGACATGTATGTAGAACGCATAAGAAATATTACACTTCTCATTAAGAAAAGAGGTACATTTTCTGTAATTATCTACGTCTCATTTACTTTGAGGTATTCGCTGGTCCGAGCGACCTTGTTTGATATTGTATCTGATTTGAAAACATAAACTTTTTTATATCCAGTTTTCAATTTTATTTACAATTTGGTGGTGGTTTTGTTTGTTACGCCTTTCTACGTTCATCTATTGTTGAATTCCTTTGATATACTGTACTCAGGACTTAAAACAGATTTGTTGATTTTGCGGTTGTTTGCTCGTTTATTTTCTCTTCCCGACTTCACTATTCAATTCGTCTGAATCCATCGCAAATTATCCTGACCGTTTAACGGTTCGACAACATTGTTATTAGCTTCCCAGGTGAGTGTTCCTCTTGTATTAATTTTATTCCACAATCTGCGCCACCTTGGAAGGTGTTGTCTTTAGTTTTTTGTGTTTTCTAGGATTTTTCCAGGAAATTTCAAATTTCCCATAATAAATATTCAAACTACTTAAATAAATGAAAATCAGCAAAACTCTCTTGCAAAATCCCAAATCTGTCCAAATGTACAGATAAATCGGCCAAACAATCTTGGATTGAACGACAAAATAATTGATTGAATCTCACTGTCAATTTGTTGTTGACTGAGAACAGAGTTTGATCGATCAATTATATAAAATAATTGAATAATGTATTACACACCCGGCATTTATATCAATCAGTACGGTACGCTACTTAATAGTTTAAATTATAATTACAGATATACTTAATTAATTTTATTTATAGAGCTTAAATTTTTTCACAAACGGATGAACCACATCCTTGGGGTACGGTTTCACTGCTAAACAAGTCGGTATATTCTCTGGCTGTTCAATCCATAATTTATGTTTTATATCATTCTCGGTTAGTACTTTACTTAATTCCATTAGTGTTGTATCATCTTTCGCCTAAAAATAATATAAATTGATTAATTCAGACATCGCAACAATTTCCTATCAAGGCATCTTACCTCCAGCACAACTTTATGCATATTATCCAAATCACTAAAATACTGCTTCACATGCACATCATCGTGATACAGATGACCAACGGCTGTAGTTGCATGACAACATTGCGCAATCACAGCCCCGATGGGCCAGCTCAATGATTTTATTAAATCACCTCGAACAATTACGTACTGTACCAAAAACTGTGCCATATTTTCAAAACAAATGTGACGTTCAACTCGAATTTATTCCAATTAGAATTAGTACACTGGCGTAAACTATTAAATTCGAAAAACTCTAGTAAACAATGGCCAACATCGAAAACATACTAAAAAATTGACATTTGAAAAATATTAAATATGGCCGTTTATTAGACTTTGTATTATCGCACGCAGTCTTTGTACATCTGGCCAAAAATAAATTTATTTTTTTTTTTTAATTAATTATCATAACAAAATAATAAAAACTAATTGGAAAAACATTTCAGTTAATACATTTTTTGATTTAAAATTTTCTGTTCGATTCTGTTTTCGATTTTTGTGTGAGAAAAATGAGTGAAGATAATAATAACATCAAAATGGATGGAATTGGAAATGACATTACGGATTGCTTTGATAATTTGATAGTGATCGATGTTGGGGCAAATCTCACAAATAAAAAATACAGCCGAGATTTGGATTCGGTAATACAAAGGGCAAAAGATGCTGGTATGTAACGAATAATTAATAATTAATTCACGAGAGTACATATAAGTGCTCTAAATAAACAACAACTGTGTCATTGAATTATTTTTAGAAAGAAATATTGACAGAATTTTTCGTTTTTGCTTTATTATTGCTCATCTCATAATTCACTTTTGTATTGTGTGCATATAGATTTTATCCATAAACCCAATTTGCTTTGTGGAAGCTATAATTTCCCTTTAATTGGTATTTGCAATTGCGTCGTTGTCTTGATAATGGAATGCATGACTCACAAGACATTTTCCCTAACCTACTCTACTTTCTAGTGCAAAGTAATTGAGTGAGATACATATTTCACATATTTCAACATCATCGAACGTAATTGAGTAATGCCTTAATTTACATTATTTAACAGTATGCATTGAGCCCCAATTAGAGCTCGCCCTCGTCATCATTCCAAGGTTTATGTACGATCGGATGTGATGCTCGTAAAATTCGTTAATAAATTATGTATGCGAGATATGTAATACGATATCCGTTGAAATTTTATGGGTTTAAACATATACATAACTTTTATGTGAAATTAACTAAATTAAAATAAAAATTTCCACTTCGTAATGTGGTCAAGATTGTTGTTATATTGATCTCCCGCTGACAATTTGAATTAGATAGGTAATTCGTCGTGTCAATTAAGCTTTTCAGATCAACATCCGCCTGCCATCCACACATTAGAATATTTTGATATATAAATATGTTGGGTTGGCTATTCCAATGAAAGCATGGGTTTCATCCATCCAGCCATCGTCATCTTATTAGATTGAATTTAGTTGGTCACGTAGGTGTTTGCTAAATGACTACGTATGATAAGCCTCTAACAACAATGAAAGGTTATTGGTAGGGGTACTCTTCGATGGATCTGTAAGAAACCGACTCATCTTTTACTCCCAAGCAAAGCGCAACGATCAATATAAGGTTGGATAGCAAAACCCACCGAATTTATGAAGAGTGGAAGAGTGGAAACCATAAAATTGATATTAAACTTAGGAGAGATAATCAAGCACCAAGCGAATTAAGACGACATATATTGATTTCAAAGTTAGTGGGTCACAAAATCCCTTACAGTTCCATTTAATGAATCCTAACATAACATACGCCTTTGAAATAATGTGATCAATGTGTCTTATAAATGAAAGGTTGAAAGAAAAACTAACACCAACGATCATATTAAATTTGACCCTTCCAATAGCACCGTGACGGAGAAAATGACGGAGGAAATGGTGAGCGAGAACGAATATAACTTATCAAGCAGAATTGAAATCTTAGTGCTGATGACGAGAGGGATTAAAGTTTTTAGGTGAAAGAACGACGATTGTTGGACTAAAGCCTCAAATAATTTCGGGATAGCCTAGAGTATGGCAATTCGAGGGCGAGTTATGCCTTCAGCGTACATTTTGATAAGAATCGGTGGAATTGTATCATGACAAGCACCCTTTCTGACATCTAAACCGATCAAAAAATCGAAAATCTCATTCTCGGAGAAGCTTAGTAAATTAAACTCCGAAGGACCGCTATAAGACCCGGGATTCTAGCAAATAAATTAAAGACATCGGAAGGCTGAGACACCGTACAGTACATATATGATATTTGGGAGGGAAAATCACTAATTTTTTGTTTGGAATTAATGAACTTCCAAACATTTTTTGAAGTCGATGTCAAGTCCTGTTTAATCTGCGATAATTGTTGAGTGAAGCTTGTTGCGACGTTTCTCAAGAGTGACGAGTCTAGAATTATACCATGGTTCTCTAAGTTGATGTTTTTTGTTTTACGAGAGGAACATGTTTACCAATGCCAACCAAGCGGTGCTCATTAATTTAAGGACAATATCGTTTAAGTTGCCACTCTGTTGAAGAATATTCCAATCGTCGTTGACCAGAAATTCGGTCATAGCCCCATAATCAGCACTCCTGAAATTATAATAAGAATCATTTAAATTAGAATTGCAGTTTCCATCTGAGAGAAGCAACTTTAACGCGTTCCGTTTCAACTTTGTATCGGTCCTCCCTGTATACACTGTATTTGGATGTGAAATATTCTGCAGAATTGAAGCTGGATTTGAGAAGTTTCAACAATGAATATAATGTCGTAGTTGTTGTCAAGAATATTCATCCGAAACGTACCTAGTCTTATCCAGAATACTGGATGCGCTATGGTAGAATATGGACGCTTTGATAATGGGGATATAGAAATATTTGAGCTTGAGCTTCACCAATCATGCAATGGCCGTTGATTTGGGGAGCACTGAGTTTTTTAAATGACGGCTTCTGACGAATTTTTTCACCACGGACTCGTAATTTCTTATATGTGATGTAAGTAAGACAACTCGCCAATCTTACAATCCTTAGGAATTAGCGGAACGCAAGATGTAGTCGTAATGTGAAATTACAACCAGGTAATAACGCGTTTTGTTCGAGCTTGATTTGGTGGCTGGATTGGGACGAAAATTATTAGCCACTTTGTCGTATAAGAGCTTATGATTAATGCTATTGAAAGCTGTTCATATTTTTCCGCGTGGACTCAGTAATGCCCAATATTGTTGAGGTTGGGCTGAAACACTTAAAGATGTTCGGATTCTGATGTAGGTCTACGCCGCTTCCATAAAGGACACAATCTAGTCCTTGAAAAGGTTTTCAAACATTTTGGACAGGGCAAGTTCATTTTAGGCCTCAGATCAGAAGGAAGTATAATTCTTTATCTTTAGGAATGGAGATGTCGAAAGCCTCCTTTCAAAATAAAATAAAAATATGGAGATAACGATGTTGATAATGTGCAAGAAGTCTAAACGGGAATGGAAAGGCCATTTTCACAATTCTTATCAAGATTTTAGCGACCCTCTTTCAGTAGTAGTAGTAGTAGTAGGTTCTCTTGATCCTTGAAATCTATGAAGACAGCGAAAGACATTGGTTTAGGATCGAGTGAGTACGATCGGGCTGAACAAGACCAATAATAAAAAAATTAGGAATGGCAACCTGAGAATCGACTTATGCAACCCTGAAATATGGAGATGGAGGTCATCAACCACTCAGAGAAATAATATCTAGATAGTCGCGGTAACTAAAGACCTCGGATTACCATCACAAACAGAACCAAAGAAATAGTATACGGAACACGCTTTTAAAATGGAAACAGGGATAGTTTCTTACTCTCGTAAGACCTGGAGATCTCTAAAACCTTTCAAACCAGGTAAAGATTTACACATTAGACGTTCTTGCAACCTTGTACAAAAGCTTCGATGGTTTGGGAGTGGGATCCATAACCACCAATGTATGACAACACTTTTCACAATAGCGGCCATCACAATTGAAATGCACCCCGATGATAAATCAGATGAGTTCAAGATCTTTTCTTCTCAAACTGCAGGAAATCATGAAAAATATACCGCACCTAGGCATTAAAATTACCGTGGGAGCATCTAATAAAAGAAACGGTGGGAGTGCGGAAAATACATTGTATATCAACCCAGCTTGCAATCAGGTATGCTTTCTACATAAGATAATCTTCCAAGTAACGTGGATATCGAGTAACGTGACTATCTAGACCGGAACTGTAATAACGAGGCACCTCCATACTTATTGCGGTGTAATATACTATCTTAAAGAAGACCACCGAGATCCCGCAATGATTGGCTCGTTCATCAATGCCACCTGGTCGTCCAAAATAAACAAAAGCTTCGTGAAAAAGATTGGCTCGTACCACTCTAGCAGAATATCGCCATGCTAGGAAAGCTATGACTAAATATCTCCGACAAGAGAAGCGCGATCATATGTGAAAAAGCTTCGAAAACATCAGCTTCCAAGCGGAATAATAAAATTTAAGAGACTATTTTGCTAATGCTAGGAATCCCACTAAAGGCTTCCACCCAAGAAGTACAGCTATAAAATACGGGAATGTAGAGGTGAGAGCAAACTTGGCTGATGTTCTCTCAATATGGCAAAACTCATTATAGCAACTGTTTCATGAAAAAATGGCACCTAGCGCTGTATTAATTGAAACGATCGTGATTGACTCTTTTAACGATTTAATTCGATTTAAATGTTCGATTCTTACATTAAAACTCCCCACCAATTAGTCTTAGGTTGATCTATTACTCTATAACGCAAACCTGATTTACAACATTAACCTCCCGTGATTATGTAAATTTGCATAAAGGTAATTTTCTATTATATTACAGGCGTCCAAAAAATTATGGTACCCGGTACATCAGTCAAATCGAGCAAAGAAGCACTCCGTCTCACACGCATATATCCCGGTATAATTTATTCAACAGCTGGTATTCATCCACACGATTCAAAATCGATTATCGAGGAACCAGAAACGTGGCTTGAATTTCGCCAAATTGCACAATCGCTTGAGTGTGTAGCAATTGGACCATGCGGGCTTGACTATCAGCGCGATTTTTCAGAGCCAGATGTACAAAAAGAAATTTTTGAAAAGCAGTTAAGTCTCGCATGTGAAATTCAAAAGCCAATATTGATTCATGAGAGAACGGCACAGAATGATATTTTGGAAATTCTTAAAAAGTATAATTTATTCATAATTCTAGATTTTATGATAGGTATTTACTCTAAACTATTTTTTTTAGATATCCGAGTTTACCACAAATAGCTGTTCGAGGGTTTATGGGCACCAATGACGAGGCAATAAAATATATTGAACAAGGTTTTTATTTAGGATTGACTGGTTATTTATGCAAAGTAAGTGAAATATAAATTTTTAGATAAATTTGACCAACTTACGTCATTACACCATTCATCTCCAGGATAAATCAGATACCGGAGTTCGTAAACTATTAGAAGATGGAACATTGCCGATCGATCGTCTATTGGTTGAAACCGATTCACCATTTATGTATCCAAACACCCGAGCTTCAAAATTGCCGCAACACGTAAAGACTGGAATCACAGAACGATCGCTGCTATATTTACATAGGTAAGTTAAAATTTTTTTATTACTGTTGTATTCGCGCGAGTCAATTAAGTTTATTGCCAAAATACCAAATGATGATGCCATCGATGGAGATAAAAGAATAATAATGTTGTTTTTGTTTTATTAATTCAAACGGTTAATTTGATAAACAAAATTATTAGATTTGGTGTGTGGGTGGGATAAACAAACTTGTGCGTCTAATAAAAATTTAGCACATTAGAAATTTCAAGTTCGATTGACGATTTATTTTATGTATCGTGGTCTTAAAATTATTTTGGGTGTGATATCTGAAAGGAGGAGATTCTATATTACAGTTTGAAATGAGGGTAATGGTATAAGTCGTACAAATTGATGCGACCACAAAACCAAATATAAGGGTCAATAACCTTGGTTAAAGATCTGCGGAAGGGTTTCTGTGCGAATAATGAGTTAACAACGTTGGCACAAAGAATACACCTCTCGACAGTTTTCATATTATTTTCCTTGGAAATAAGGCTGTCTTCTAAAATGATCATGCAGTTTATAGAATCAGTGACTAAAATTTCTCCAGCTGCCTCTTATTCCAAAGCCAGCCGAGGAATTCCTCATTCATTTGGCTCTCTTGTTGGTTCCAAAATTAATTTTCAAGTGGTCGTCTGTTACAGCACTGATGAATGTTAGTCCACTGAATACATCTATAAGAACATTAACATAAGCTCGACGCGTCGATTTCGTTACTTCCCTTTCTAGAGTTTCCCCACTTAGTGATACTGTCCTTATCTCAGTTTCGATTCTTTCAATAGAATATTGTAATAAGTTTTGGCGGCAACAGATTGCAATACGTTTGCTGTTTTATTTCAGGTGAATTGGACGTGAACATCAAAATTATCTAACGGTATATCGCCAGCAATTGTCGGAGGTTTTGAAATTTCTCTCGAACTCACGGGAGTAGCAACTCTTGCAATTTGTTATCCAATTCGAAGCTTGTTTCAACTGCTGCTGTTTCGATGTTGATCGTGCGAAATAATGCATTGTGACCACGTTTCACGTTTTTTTTCTGTTTAGGGGCCGACGCACTCTCCGCTCTTTCGCCTTTAATTTTTCTGTTTTACTTACGCATCATCTGCCACATCGACGACGTACGGCTATAGGGCCGATTTAAGTTATACCATCTGCGCATTGCATAGCTCCATGCCAGCCTATACTGGACATGGAAGATGGATCGGCCCATGAGTTTTGCGCGCCGATAGAGGATCGTAGTTGTGTTCCTTTTTTAATCACAGATCGTAATCTTGATGAAAATTTTCTTTTGCATCCAACCCCTATCGGAATTCGAACCCGGTACCTCCTGATCCAAACGCCAAAGCTTTAACCACTGTGCCATTTGGTCGGTTGGTTTTAGGTTAGTTTTAGAATTTAGAGTGGCTTTTGGCTTTTGACAAAATTATTAAAGTGTCATTAAACAGCAATTAAAATGCTTAGTAGAAATTCATTGACAGTCGCTGAATTAACCATCTGCTTTGGTGTTCAACCAACAAGTACAATGAATTTAATGTGAACGGGCTACTTAATTCCAGGTTTATTCTTAACAATTTTGTCCTGTAAATATTCTGTAGATATGGCAGGCCGATATAGACCGATAAAACTACTCGGACCTTCGTTCCGACGGGAAGTTTAGTGGCGACGACAGCATGAGACGCGCATTCTGCGGGATTGTGCTGTGTCGACATAATTCCAATTGGTGTGTTGAAGGTAATCCAAGATTTGCGAAATTTGATTGACCACAAACGGCTTGCAGCAGTTAAGCGTGCTGCTTAGCCAACCAAGTACTACTTGCGGGTCGGTCCATGCGTACATTTGAATTTGTGGCATGTTGTGTGATTGAACTATCTTGTGTATCAGCTTGGCAAGCCAGAAGCCGTGAATTTGAAGATTACTGTGATTTGTCGAATTATTTCTAAGAGCATCCAAGATCTCAAAATATTTCGATAATTGAGCCATCTTTGGCCTATTGATAAACATCCGATGTTGAGCTGATGTTGAATCCGAAACAATCGGCGGAACAACAATGTAGTCCAAATGTTTTAACTGAATCGTCCCAATTCAGCTCAAGTTGACCTCGATGCTCGTGAAATTCTATTTCGAGGACCACTTCCGTGTTCAAATCCACCACATCGGAGCAATTCCATCATTTGACTGAAGAGTTCGATTAAAATCACGATGTCGTCTGAACCGGTGAACAAATTATCCACGTAGAAGTTTTTCGATGCGATTTTGGCTTTGTATTTCGTCGAAACTGGTTCATTTCAAGAACCTCGCCATCAGATCTGTCCATACATCTGCTTGATATCGGCAACGAAAACGAATGCATACACTTGTTGTATTCAAAGCGGAATTGATCACTCTTAGAAAACCGATGCTCCATATGCTGTAGTCGAGGAACTTCGCTCTCTCGTAACCTTCCAAGGGGTGATAAGTGGACATTGAATGGCAAGAAGACTGTGTATCTTTTGTCTTCATTGCGATAGTGTGTTGACTCGTAGTGGCGTTCACATTCTGACTAATCGTGCGTTGGTTCTCGAGTTAAACAAATATCCTCGATTTCCTAGAATGATTTGAGTGTGTTGTCGATGGTCTCATAATCTTTGATTGTTGCCATTAAACTAGACGGTTGATAGGGTTGTCTTGCGCTCCACCTTGCCAAAGGGCTTGTAACCAAGTTTCGGATTTTGGGCGAAGAGTGGACACCGCTGATGCAACCATCCTTTTCAAGCATCCGATGACATGATCTTCGAGTAAAATGCCTATCTTGTTGGGAAGATGGTAATGAAGCTCGGTAAGTTCCAACTGCTCCAAGTGTGACTATTGATGTGTGTCAATTGGTTGGGATGGCAGCATGCCTGTAATCTTCTCGACGACGAGGACTGTAACCAAGATGGAGAATGTTGAATCGATTTGTGCCTTAATTAAAATCCGACGATTGAATGCGACGTGGGCGCCTCAGGGTTCGCACAGATTCTACTGAATGCGACTGTGACTCGTTTTTTTCGGTAATCCGATGCAATTTTCTCTATTGTCCGATATGAAGTTGACTTGTGATCCCGAATCCTACAGAGCTCGAACAATGAAGTTTTGATTAGAGTGCAATATGGAATGGCGATACGACGCGGGTCGTGGTGGCCTGAGTTTGAGATGATGATTCTGATTCGTGTGATGTCTTTTGTTGCAAACTCGACACAAGCTGTATTTGCAAGCTGCACTGGCGTGGTCTTTGCACAGGCAGTTAAAACACAACCTCTCGGACGAGATTTGACCTTTCCTCGAATGTAAGAGGCTTGAATTGATCGCATTTGAAAACGTTGTGATTTGAAGCACAAATTTGACACGTGACGAGGCGAGAGTGTAAAGTGACGACGAGTGAACGAGTTGATTGTGTGTCATATTTGCGATGTGCTTGAGTGTGTCACGAATACGATGATGACGGAGCTGCCTTTTGTGACTGTGATGAATTCGATTTTGTTCTGGTCATAGAAATCATCTCCAGTAATTGCTATCGGGGTTGTTCAGGAAATCGATTAAATCCTGGTATGATGTATATTATGCTTTTATTAATGACATCCCCTATTGTCGATGGGTTTCTGAATCCAACTTGTTAGCGTTAATTGCCGTGTTTCTTGACGCTCATTGATCCGGATCAGTTCAAATTTAACATGGAAAACATGATCCAAATTTTGTTTTAGATTACCAATTTTGATTTTAAATCTAGCAAGCGCCTTTGTATCGTTTCATGGCACATGAACTGAACTGAATCAGATCAAGCATCAAGAAACACAACTAATGTTAATTAAGGTGATATCCCGTGTGGTGGTCGACACTCCTAAAACGTTCACACGGCAAACGATGTCGGTCGTTGTATCCATTATCTTGCGTAATCCCAGTACGGTGGATGAGGAAGCAATCAGTTGTAATTTTGAACTAATGATGAAATTAAATTTCGAAATCGATTTTCAAAAATAAAATTAACAAATATTGTTACTATAAGGAATAAATTACAAATTGTTTTAATTAGTTATTAGTATTCGCTGTTAATGGTCGTCCTCTCTCAAGGTAGGTGACGAATAAAACACCTTGCACATCCCAAAATACTGAGGCTAAAACCTTACCTGCCAACATTGTCGCTTTTGAGTGTTTCGGACACCTTTCATCGGCTACTGTCCACTCCGCTAATTGATGGTTTTGTTCCGAAGTGTAGTGCCTTGTTTCATTCATGTTTCATCCATTCTCACATATCCATCCAAAAAATCCTATTTGCTCTGATCATCGATGCGTTGCTGTTTTTGATCCAATCTGAGCAAGCACGGCACCCACTTTGGACCGAGCTTTCTCAGGGACAAATTTTCATACAAAATAGTGTATCCACTGCCTTTTGATATCCGTAAGGTTTTCTACTATCCCAGGCAACCACTTGAATGAAATCAAAATGAATTATTTCACTCCTTTCTGGAATAGCTGCCGAATTCGAGCGATCATTGGTACTATTCTGGATTTCCCTGGGAATAGGGAATTGGAAAAAATATTTTCATAGCTATTTTGTCTAAACTATATTTTTCTGGCCTACTAAGGGAATAAGTTCGGCGTAAATATTTTCGAAACAAAGTTAAATGGGAAATTCTTTTCCCTTATAAAAATTTTGTGGAACAGGCGGTTCCCAATTAACTATGTTTTGAACATCGTTCCAATTTGGACAAAAATGCTATGGAAATATTTTTGCCTATTCCCTATTCCCAGGGAAAGCCAGAATATAACCACAGAGCCTTTAGAATCATCGGTGTTAGTACGGCCACGTTTAATCTCAGGAAACCAACGTTCGACGGTTGCTTTCACAAGAGCAGATTCCCTATAACACTTATCAAGCCATTGCGTTGCTTGAACGGGATTTTTCTCATAAAAAATGAGTTTAAAACTTGTAAACTAATGGTCCATTTTTCAAAAATTTTGATAAATCGTTTGAACGTTGGTACAACCTAAAAATCGTATAAGTTTTTTAGATGTCACTTTGCGGGCTCGAGAGTGGCTGATAATTGTCTCTTGACGATTTTCAAGTTCGAGATTGCGTTGAGGGAATAATCTTCTGCTTGAGCGCGTTTACCGTATTTTTCACGGGTTTCTCATCACCCGGCAACCCGTGCAGCATGTTTTGAACCAGCATTTCATATTTCATCTATGATTGTTGCTCAAATTTTATTTTCACAGTTGTTATTTATTTTTATGGCAGATTCGTTAAATTTTCAGTTTCGTATTTTCGCATAGCAAACAGAAAATTGTGTTTACTTGACTTATATATTTTTTTTTTAACTATGCGATCTGTTTTGGGGCTCAATTCTCACCCTGCTCTTCCGCGGTTTTGCTTTTTACGTCCTTACTTTACTACGCCTCCTTGCCAACTCGGGACGTACGGCTATAGGACTGATTTAAGACTGTCTGCACATTGCAAGCTCCATGCCAGCATGGAAGATGGGTCATGGGTTTTGCACATCGATCATAGGGGGATCATAGATGTGTTACATTTCACCACAGATCGTAAATCTGTTGATGAAATTTCACTTTGCTTTCATCCTGTCTCTATATCGAGATTCGAACCCGGTACCTCCCGATCCAAACGCCAAAGCTTTAACCCCTGTGCCATTTGGTCGGTAGACTTTACATATTTAATTTATATTTTCACTGCCAAGTATCATTTTTTGAATTTATTGTAAAGTACCAGTAGATGATGGAACAATATTGCTCAAAATTAAAAATTTTCGTGAACTTAACGGCCAAATATAATTTCAAAGATAAAAGTAGCTCTAATTCTAACAGCGCAGTTATGAAAAGTTTTATAGTATTGATTAAATACTATTTTAAATCTGGAAAATGAAAGAGTTTTAGTGATTTTTATGGAGAATCATTGAAAATTCGTGTTTTCATGTAAAGAATAATAACATCGAGGTGAGGTTAACAAGGCCTGCCACCCCAGTGGCAAAGTGGTCAGTATGCTTGCTCCAGCGACCGGAGGTCCCGGGTTCGATTCCCGGTGGTGACAAGGAAAAAATTTCACGGCCGATTTAGGATCAATGAATTAATCACTCATCCGAAATGAAAATATGATTATAAAACCTCATTTGAGGCGGCCAAATCCCTTGATGGGATATAGTGCTCAGAGAGAGAGAGAGAGAGAGAGAGGTTACCAAGATGTTAGAAGTTTTGTTTCGAACTACTGAAACATTGGATTCTTTAAAGAAAAACATTCGGCCGTCTAACAGACTGCAGTGACCAAACTACAAAAATATTGAATAATACTTTGAACTATGCCTTAGCGAAATACTATGTTTCGCTACGCATTTGTCAACCCCATCATAACATTCAACGTTCATTATTTTGGGCCAATATTAAGTGCCCTTACCTTTGTGCTTGTGTTGGATTGTGTTGTATCAAGATTTTAATGGTAGTATAAAACTGATAATTCCCAAGATTTATTAATTATGATTTCTATTTCTTTCACAGGTATTGCACGTTTCAGCGGAACGAGCCGTGTAGCTTGCCGGCCATTGTCGAAATGATTGCGGCATTTATGAGAAAGAAACCGGAGGAGGTTGCCTTAGCTACAGCTTTTAATGCTCTTAAATTATTTGGCTTATCGCAATGATAACATGTAACGTACGATAACTGATCATATCAAACTATTATTATTTTTTATTATTAGGACATATAGTTTATTTTAAAGTAAAACTAAATGAAATATTTATTTATCTTGCCATTAAATTCTATATGAAATTGTTTATTTTAAGTGTTTGCTGTTTATGACAATTATTTATGTACAGTTTACTATTGTTCCATACTAATTATTGATAAACTACTAAAAACTTTATTTTTTCTAATCTTATAATTATTGGTAGATAGAATATGTTAGCTTAGCTAATTGAATTCGTATAATCTCTTTCTGTTTTTATGTATAATCGAAAATTATTTTTGTATAATCGAATCTTTAATAATTTAGTAATTAATAATAATCAGGTTCCTGTATACGGTGCCTGTTTAATTAAATAAAAAATTCGGACAAACATGG
Source organism: Nephrotoma appendiculata (assembly GCA_947310385.1). Taxonomy (NCBI): domain Eukaryota; kingdom Metazoa; phylum Arthropoda; class Insecta; order Diptera; family Tipulidae; genus Nephrotoma; species Nephrotoma appendiculata. Next base: position 57,169,822 of record OX371225.1, on the reverse strand, counting down.
AAATAGGGATGATATTTGAAAATACCTTTTAAACTTTGCACATTTAACCTAGGACCGATATTTTGACTCGGCTCCGATTTGATCAAGAACAATTTTAAAGACTGAAATTTTAAGTTCGCGAACTATTTTACTAAACTAAATCGTAAACGTTTCGAAATATTGGAAAATGTGTTTAGTTTAAAATGGATTTTCTCATTTATTTTGCATAAATACCGTTGTTATGCATATTATTAATAAAAACGACTAACAATAAATTAAGGAATTTAGGGTTTTCGGAATTCCAAAAACCCCTTACATAGGCTTAGTTAGTTTATACATACATACAGTAGTATTACGGTTTGATATATAAAATTTGCTCTAAATTTAACAACATAACAAATGCAATACTAACGATGCATGCCTTTATCAAGGAATTAAGACTGGGAACTAGTTCAGTTTATAATTCAATAAACTCATTTAATTAATAATTATTAAGCCGTCCTGAAATTTAGAAAACTATATACAAACAAACAATTCTAATGCTCTTCAATTTTATTAAACTAATAATTGACAAATAATAATGCATAATTATAAATAAATATTTATATGTACTATATTTTTATAAAACTACAAAATAAATATATTTTTGTTATTTAAATAAACCAAAAGTGCCATACATAAATAATTTAAAAATGAAATTTTAGATTTTTTAAATAATTATTATTTCCTTATACAATATCATTTTAAAATTTGTATAAATAAAAAATTATATAATAAAATATTTTATATTGTGATAAAACAACTATAATTCAATGTTATATAAAATCAAAATATTGTTAAATAAATATGATATAAAATAAATGGTTTTGCTTAATTAACTTGAATGTATTATACGACGATATTTGCTAAAGTCGAATTTTGGTTAGAATTCGTTTAATATTAGTGTTAATAAAATCAGTTGACTATTATGTACCAGAGTGTCGTCCAAAATAATATTTTTAAAATTTTTTTTAGAACCAACTTCATTTTTATGGTCGTTGTCCATGCATAACGAACTCGTCAAAGGGAAAGGGTAGCACGTCAATTCTGAGAAGAGATATTCAGAAAACGATAATTCAGAGAAAGCGGTAGTAAAATGTCTGTTCTAAGGGAAGGCTATTCCAATTTTTTCCTATTTTGAGAAATACAATTTCATTGAAAACGAGGATCCAGAGAACGAAATATTAACTCGAATAAATAATTCTGAATATCGTTTCAACCTCTCAACTGTATTGTCTATGGACTGTGTTTTCCCCTAAATTGTCGATTTCTTAGAATTGATGCTTTATAACCCACGAAGGACATTGCAGGGAAAAATACAAACCCCGCCCGATTAACAAGTTACAAGATAATTTTATTCTTTAGAATAACTCAGAATTTTTTTTTAGAATAAATACGTATGGCAAATTTAAAACGATATTTAACGTGGTAGCGAAATATCTCATATTTCTGCAACACCTTTATAAAAATACAATGTATTTAGAAAAATATGTTTGCATGCGGTTTAATAATTCGCTAGAATAAAATGTTTATAAAAAATATATATGTTTTGAATTGGCAATTTGTACTTCATAAAAATTATTCTTTTTTTAAATATTTTGTCTCAACGGGACCCATTAAGTGTCAGCTTATTGAGTGTCCCTCATACTATTATAATCGAAATTCGATACTATACGAAAATATGTAGTTTGGTAGGACAGGAGGGGCATGGCAGGCAAACCCTACCAAACCAATTCTAATCTGAGGGCCTACTAATACTATTGCTTTCGAACGTTTGCAATCATTTTCGTCTATCGTAATATCGTTCACTTCAAATATTTGCTATCGTATTTCGATAGTTTCGGTAATCGGTACTACTGCTTTCGATTATCAAAATAGTTTTACTATCAAAATTATTTAAGTGTTGTTGTCAGACTCAGAGTAATATTTTCACAAGGGGCTCTCACTCACAACAACGTACGAACGAGCGATATAATTGCAGACTCTGACTATACTGCAAGAATATTTATGTTTGGAATTGATTTAAACGTCATATTTTCATTAAAGTTTACAGCATGCGAAAGTCTTAGTACAAAAAATTTCGTAGCGCGTAACCAACGAAAACGATCGAAAGCAATAGTAGGCCCTCTGTTCTGACTTCTGAAGTGAATCTGGACTTGAATTTTGGAGTGAATTTAACTGTTAACACTTTCATAATTCATAGGTTATTTAGAATAGAAGTGTGTATTTAATGCCACCATCTATGTTTGTAACTTCAATAGTTAAGTAGGATGTAGGAAGACTTATGTTAAAGGCCCAGGCACATGAATCCGCTATTCCACACTTTGATTCTTTCGCCGTGATTATTTCCTCGCTTCCTTCCCCTTCACCTATAAACAGTTGTTAGTGTGTAGGTGAAGGGGAAGCAAACGTGGAAAGGATCAAAGTGTGGAATGGCGGAATAGCAGACGTTTTCAAAAACATTGGTGATTTGTCCCAATAATAATAATAATAATAATAAAACCAGACCGAGAAAACTGTTAATATGGGAACCCCACAAGGATCAGTTATTTTTAATATATTTTAAGTCAATTTTTAGCCTGAATTTGCAAGGTTCTTTTGTCGCATTTGCAGATGATATGGAATTCTGGGCTTCTGGCCCTAATTTGGAATTTGTTAATCATGTTATCAATCAAGACATTGTTTTGCTTAAAAAAATCATTTTTGTCAATAATATGATGCTGAACTGCAAGTCCAAACTAGTGAACTTTTACATATAGGTGGTACAATTCATGATCCCACTTCAAGTTTCATTTATCAATCATTAACTTGTACTCGAAATATTTGTGACTTCCATTGCGTTCCAATCGAAACCGTGAATTCTTTTAAATATCTGAGGTTACACACTTAGACTCGCAACTAAATTTCAAAGATCATGCGTGTATAATTTAAAGAGTAAGTTGAGGATGACATTAAGGACATTTCACTATTTGAGAAATATTTGTAGTCCTGAATTTCTATATAATTCTGCGGTAATTGTATATTTAATTATTTGAGTAGCGTGACATACAATTTGCGCAATACAAATAGATTAAGAATTCAGTGCCGAAATTTTATAGTCTTTAGACTAGACCAAATTTTATAGCCATTTTTGACAGTGTCATTCTAACCAAGGATCAAACCTGTAAGGTTTCAAGTGACAGGTAGTACACCAATTTTGAAACAAATCGACCGATTCGCAAAAAATGTGCGTTTGCTAAGCAATGTTGGACGAAGCTTTTAAACGAAGTTAAAGGTATCTAACAATATCTGATGTAAAGGGTGGTCATCCATAAAGAGATTTAGAAGGATTATTTTCCAAAATAAATACAACGGTAAAACCAACAAATAATTTTTTCATACGGTTGTAATTTTCCGGGCAGCCAGTTTAGGGGAACTCACTTAACAAAATTTGATAAAATATTCTAAGCTCTTCAAACAGGTAACGATCTGCAATTCAATTATTGTGTGTTATTTTTATTTATTTAACATTTTAATAAATAATTTATCATTTTAGATTAATAATTGGTTTAACTATCTCAATGAAAGAGAGCCATATAAATACAGCAGACAGAGAGGATTCAACTATTCAAAATGAGAAGACTAACGTAACAGGTGTTTCAGAACTCTGTGGTAGAATAATGGAAAATGTTCTGCAAAACTAAAGGAAAGAATGTTATCAATCGTTACGCCAAGAATGGTTACAAGTGGAGCGATCAATGCATATAGATTTGCGATGAAGCTGCCGAAACTTCGAACTGAGGAAGCCAAGTGCGAAATTATTATATTCGCTAAACTTTTTTGAATTTCCGTTGAACAATAAAATGCACCAATTTAAGGCAGCTATCAACCTTTATTTGAAGGATTGCGTGTAGGGCGCAGGAGCTCCAAAATGATATTGGTCTACTATCGAGGAATTTTTAACGTAGAATAGATGCTTGAATTGAACCAATAAATGACTCATCTATTTATTAATGCTAACTTTTATAGATTTAATCTAACTTTTATAGATTTAATTTAACTGAAATGAAATGGACTGATTGTTCAGCCGTATGCCTCAATCAGCAAACACTTAAGAGCTTAAGTTTGTAACATTTCGGTTTGTAGTACAATCACCACAATTGTATAGGTTCTCGTCACAAATAAACAGCTGACCTCTAAAATTTTGGTGGTTGTACCGCTCCCCTAAGTGGTCCAAACGGAGCATAACTTAAGCTCTTAAGTTTTCGCTGGTTGTGATTTTTGTGTTGCCAACATTTACGATGGCGGCCAAATTGATGTCAAAATTGTGCAAGATTGATTGAAATGCTAAAACTTTTGGAATAAAGTTCTCGTTGCAAAACACGTTTTTGTATACACGAGTTTCGTAATAAGTGCCAGGATTTTGTCTCAAAAAACGGAGCAAGAAGGAAGTTTAGCTCAGGAGGTGGACTTGTAATGCAAAATGGTTGAAATTGAGTGCAAATTAAGCTCTCTTACAGACGTGTGGTGTGCGTGTGTGTAATATCTCACATCAGCATATAGACGCTTAAATTTTTACAACAATCAGCAAACTAGATAAATTTCTGGCATTCACATATCACACCACACGGACACGGCACACAGTTGAAAAATTCCGCATTGACAATCGGAACCAGATTTCATATTTAATTAATAATTACAAATTAAAATGAAAATCCTTCTTGGCTCCTAGTTTGTTTGGCCGGTTTGCGGAGTGCTCTGTGCTTCTGCTTGTCAACAATTCAATTTTATTAACAACAAATAACACAATCATCAGATTGTGGTCACTTGGTCAGATATCAATCTGACTACTATTTAAACTATTATATTTCTTTGTATAAAATCGGGACCGCGCGTACGCAGTCCCGGCTACCAAAAATTTTGTGCACGAGTTATTCACATTAGGAATAATCGCAAAGGTCAACCCCGCCGAAGTGCAATGGAAGGGCCTCGCTCTGGAGCAACCACCTTGTGGATCATGGTAAGCTCTACACCAGGTAAGTATGATTTGGCTAAATTCATTTAATCTCTTATACAACGAAAACTACCATTGACTTAGCGAATTATATATAAAACATAATAAATTGAAATTGAATTTTTATGATTATGCTTTACTACATGCTATTATATTTGATGCTATGTAAATATTTATGATGTTCTTCCCCTATCTTATGTTATAAACCTCTTTATACATATACGACACGTTATATGTATTTTATTATCTTCTTTCTTTTGTTGTATATAAGAAAAATCCAAAGCGAAAGATAATATGTATTGAAAAATTGGTATTATTATCTTTGCTATACAATTTTGATTTATGAACTTTATGAGCCATGCCCGTGAGCAAGTCATAGTATTTAGTTCTAGTGTTGCCGTCCCTGTCCCATTTACAAGGCTGTTAACTTTTGGGTTTAATATTGTGAAGTGGGGTTAAGTTTGTGGCGAATATGTATTTTTCTTGTCGGAATCACTCAGGAAGCTGTTAGGCCGGTATTCAGACGTATTTTAGGGATCGTTGCTGTTCGCCCTAAATACATACATATAATATTCGTGTGTTTAATTTCCAATTGATTCTTATTTTCGAGGAGATTAAGATTTATTGCGTTCGCAATTCGAGTTTGGTGTGAATACCGCCATAAATGTCGCTTAGTATTACAATCGAAAATTCAAGTACACAAGCAGTGCACCTAGAATACTACAGGCCACACTGCTTTAACAATTTTGCTATATGACGTCATTTTATATCGCCAGTTCTTTATTTGGCTATCATAGGCAGCACTAAAGTTACAAAGATTGTTTGATGTAAAGTAAACAAACAACAAGAAAAATATTTAGTAATATACATATTTTAAAATTTAATAAAAAGCTATTGGTAAGTATTAGTTCATAATATTATTAATAAATTATGCGTTATAATTGTGTTAAATATGTAAACACGTATAAAATGTGTACAAATTTCGTGTAGTTTACGGGAAGGCCTTACTATTAGCACGCGTATAAATATTTTTTATGCTTATTTTCGTTTACAGTTCAAAAATGTATGAAATTGGTACATTGGGGATGATCAATTATGTTAAAACTCGTGCACATCACGTGCGCCGGTTCGTTGTAACAATAATTTTTCCTGTGTTCATTTACTCGAAGAAACCCAGAATTTTTTAAGGTTCTTCGGTCTATTTTCCAGGGTTATGAGGTTGGAGGCTCTACATATAGTGAGGTATGGAGGTAGTTCTTGCAGATTAACGTGCTACCGTAACTCGTCATGTTTTCAGCCGTTAGGAAGTAAGTTGATCTGACCTGGGCGAAATACAATATCTTTATTATCTCTATATCCTCAGTCCACTGTTTAATAAAGCCAAACATTAATTTAGCTCTATGCACTGCGCTCGATGTAATTAGAGAAACTATATTTTCAACGAAAGTAACCCCCTAGGCAGTACGTGTCTAATTCGTAGAAAATGTAGAATATTTATTGTTTTTTGTAGCTGTTCACATTGCTTTTTACCACGCTTATTTTAGCTCACTAGTCCAATTGAGCTGAAATTTTGCATGCAGGCTTAACTCCGATGACAATACAAGATTCTAACATTTTTAGACATTAAAAAAAAATTTCTTCCTTACTCCTATCAAGGTATATTTATAAAAACTTTTTAAAAAACCACTTTTGTTTTATCAAAGCTTTTGTCCAAAAATTGACAGGAAAGACGCCATGTAATAATGAGGCATTGGCAGAGATGGTGAGACTAAGATCTGTGGGACGCGAATAACTGACAAAAAAAAAACACATATTGACAAAGACTTATAAAAGTTGGCTATAATAAAAAACAATCATATGATATAGTGCTCTCGGATCGCACTCTATAAGGTAAGATCCAAAGATAGATACACCATCTATCTTTTTGCAACTTCCTGACAAACGTTAACATGGTCGAAAAATTGATTGCAAATTTCGATGACTAATGACTAAAAAGTAGAAAATAAAATATATTTAAAAAAAACTTTTTAAAAAACCACGCTTATATTTAAAGGCTCTAAAAAAAGATAATAAAAGGGTTTGAAAAGTAGAAAATAAAATGTTTCTTCCTTACTCCTATCAAGGTATATTTATAACAAGCAGAAATTTAAAATTAATATGACTAAAAATATAAGCGTGGGGCGCTCCTTCTGAATGTATATACTATCTCTCAATATATCATTTTTATGTTAATACTGAAATGCTCCAGCAAAAAATCTATTCTTCTGATACATCAGAATAGACTGTTCAATTAGTGTTACTAAAAGACTTTATTAAGACTTTACTTCATGTGTCTAGTAATCTTAAATTACTAATGCCGTAAAGGAGCGCCCCACGCTTATATTTTTAGTCATATTAATTTTAAATTTCTATTTGTTATAAATATACCTTGATAGGAGTAAGAAAGAAACATTTTATTTTCTACTTTTCAAAGCCTTTTATTATCTACTTTTTAGAGCCTCTAAATATAAGCGTGGTTTTTTAAAAAGTTTTTTTTAAATATATTTTTTCAGTACGAGGTTGCTATGGTATAGTTTTCTGGGGCGGGATTTTGTAACATCACAACTTTTTATAATCTATCGAAGTTTATATCCCGCTTCTCTAGAATAAAATTGAATACTATTTCATATTTTATATCATTTTCAAGCCTGCTAGATTAAAAAATTGTGATATATCTACTCGATTTCTATCACCAAATAATTGGTTTACGATACTTCAACGAAACTATAGAAAAAGATAATTGTCACATTTATTCTAGTAAGTTGTGATAGCAACAGAAAAGAAAAAACTTATAAACGAAACAGATGCCAATTTCAGTTTAGGAAAAAGAGATATAAATTTCGATAAAGTATCGAAAATGTGATGTTATAAAATCTCGCCCTGGTTCAAATTGCCGTCGAAAATTTTGGAAGTTAATGCAGGAACCACATGGGCAGAATTTTGAAAGCAGAAAAATTAGAATACACACGTTTATATGGTGTGAAATACATGTATTCTGCTTTGCGATTATAATTCTGACTCATGTTTCTATTTCTAATTATTCTGCCTCGCAGTAGGCTGCGCTACGTATAAGAAGACAAATCTAACGTGCATTATGCGTTTTTTCCTAAAATTTTCACTCTAGGCCTTAGCTCTGTAGGCAATTTAATCTCATATTGAGTTCTTAATTTATCTGTGGCGATTTACTCCAGTTTTTCCTTTGCTTCATTCGAATTTCACTGTATTATAATTCCCCTATTCGCAACGTTTCGGTATCCCATTGAGGGAATGCTTTTCGGATCAATCTGGCTTACGATATTTTCTTTGGTTTTCTTATTCTCTTGTGGTTTCCTGGGCTATAACAGACGTAATTTAGTTGGATTGGTTTTGACGACTGCAGCGAAGGAATTCGTCTCAGCAGGTTTATGAATTTCTGCAACGTGGAGTTAAATTACTCCTATAACTGCTCATTAAGCTTCAAATGATTTATGCATAAATGTTGTTTTAATTATTCAACGAACTTGTTACGTTTGTTGAATTCCTTATATATATATATTATTCTCCTCATGATTTTGGCATTCTGCACATACAAATCTAACATAGAGACATTCCTTAAATAATGTCTTATACTTGTCGAAATTCCAATAGTGATACAATTTTTTGCCTCGACGAGAATATCACAAAGTTGTTCTTTGCCTTGAACCGGTCACTTGCTTACATTTTGTACACTGAGACATTATAAGGTGTATGTGTAACTTAGTTGTTTGGGTTTTCTAAGAGATGGCGTAACTTTAGTGCTAAACCAGTCTTTTACAATAGCTGTGTTCCAATGGAAACAATTTCCTACTCACAAGTACTTGTGAGTAGATAACCAAAGGAACGGGCAAAATTATGACAGCAACATATTTTGTTGTACAAAATCAAATTTGTTTGAATATTTTCAGACAATTTGGTAATACATAATGTCAAAAATTGGACATACCATGAAGGCAAAGCCTTAATCTGTGCGTACGCTGGCAGGAAAGAAGAGTATTGAGGTTCTAATAGTGAAAATGTAATTAAAATTAATTTATATTTACATATTTATTATAAAAGTCCACCGCTTTAATAGTCGAATCAATTCCATCAGTTTAATAATTCAATATATATAGTATATGTATATGTATAATTGAATCAATAATCAATAATACTAATCACAATTATTAAATTGTAATTAGTAGCTAATTGTAATTTTACAAATTTTATTGCAATTTGATAAGCAATTCTCCACAAAAATCCCTTATTGTCAATCAATCGAATATAAACAAACAAAAAACTGTAATAAATCTGACATTTCAACATAATCAAACCATCACAAAGCCATCTGTTGCATTTTTTGAAACTAATATGCCTACCGTCAAATTTATGCGTAACAGCTTTCAACATCTACACCATCGTTTTAGTATGAGTAGCTGCGAGTAGATACAAGTACTTGTGAGTAGTTTGCTTTCTCCATTGGAACACAGCTAATAACACCTACGGCGTGTTAGCGTGTTCACATTCCACATTAAAATTAAGTTTGTCATTATTCGTGAAAACGTAAAAACGATATTTTTTAATCCCGTTTAAACATGTCAAATTTCGTACCAACAAAACAGGAATTGCGAAAAAGCTACTGGAAATTTTCGTTTGTTGCAAGAAACTTATGGTGAACATGCAGCAACTCAATAGACCTGTGAAAACTGGTTTAAATGATTCAAAAGTGGTGATTTTGATGTCAGTGACAAAGAACGTTCTGGTCAACCAAAAAAATCGAAGATGAAGAATTGGAAGCATAATTAAAGGAAAACTCACCTCAAGCAGAAAAAAACTTGCAGAATAGTTAAATGTCACTCAAGCAGCCATAAGCAAACTTTTACATGTCATGAAAATGATTCAAAAAGAAGGATAATCGGTACCACATGAACTGATTGAAGCCAACATTGAAAATTGTTTAATGGTTCGCAATTTTTTACTTTCAAGGCACCGAAGATGGCATTTTTTGTCTGAAATTGTTACTGGCGATGAAAAATGGATCTACTAAAATGACCGTAAAAAATCAAAAAATCATGGGTTCATCCAGGCGAACCATCCATATCAACAGCAAGACGAAACATTCATGGAAGTAAGGTTATGTGGTGGGATCAGAAAGGAGTGGTGTATTATGAGCTGCTAAAACCGAACGAAACTATTACTGATGAACGTTACCAACAACAAATGATAGATTTGAACGAAAATCGTCCGATTCCAGCCAACAAACAGCGTAAAGTGATTTTGCTGCACGTCAATGCTCGACCACATGTCGCAAAACAAGTAAACAATATGCTGGAAATACTTAAATGGGAAATTTCTACTGCGTGTTCCCTATTCATTAGATTGTGCACCATCAGAGTACTATTTGTTCAAATCAATGAAAAGCGATCTTCAAAACCAGCACTTCAGAAACTACGAAGAAATCAAAAAATGGCATCCTGTTAATTCGCCGTACTGGGCCAGATCAGAAAAGTACTTGGGAAATTCAGAATCAGAAAAGTTAAATTCAGTTAAATGTAGTGCGGGACAACATGTATACGAATGTTTTATTGGACGGAAGTTTATGGAAAATTCCTTGAGGGTTTCCAAGACTGTGTGTAGAAAACTAATACCGATCGATTACATAATAAACGATTATTTTCTTAATTCTCTAAGAAATGGTTTCATTCACATTCCTAAAAGGACGAATCGATTAAATGCATAGGTTTTATGACGCTGTCAATAAGAACACCTCAGTGTCCGTATACCATTCGATCAGAGCAATAAGCCGACGTTTTGAGTTGCAAAAGTGAAATTGCAGTCGTTTGCAAACTCTTCTCGTAGAAAGAGAGGGTAAGCTTTGTGTTAAAAACACAGTAACACGAATACCATATCATATTACATATCTAGACTGCTAAAAAGTTGTTTGCCGAAACCCGGGATTGAACCGGGGACCTTTAGATCTTCAGTCTAACGCTCTCCCAACTGAGCTATTTCGGCATATATGTTTCATTTAATTTCTAATTTCTGGCTGTAATGAAATCGACTCAATTTAAGATAAGACACACTTTAATTGCGTGAAGGTCAATATTCTTTCAACATTCCTTTCACCAGTATCAAATATTGATTTCGTTGTTAGTTGGTGTATTGAAAATGGGTTTAGGCTTGGCTTTTTGAGAATTGCTAGCTATACCTACTTAAGTTAAGAATTTTACTTAAAAAACTTTAACATTTTCTTTCTATGATCAAAATTTTAGCCTTCACGCAATTAAAGTGAGTCTTATCTTAAATTGTGTAGATTTCATTACAGCCAGAAAATACACTGTGCTTGAATTGCAAACTTTTTTTTCATGACAAGCTGGACACCCGGGGGGTATACCTAATTCGAGTACGCTGAGTTCAATGGTGCTAGTGCCATTTTAAAGTTAGTCCCCATTTTTGAGATATCGCATTCGACATGTTTTGGCCCTGAGTCAAAATATACCCTCATTTTCACGTTGATAACTCTTGAACCATTAAGATTTTTGTTATACTTTCTTCAGCAAATTTGTTGCGCAGGTCAAGACCAACAACTTTGCCGAACATATCAAGACCGAAAAACTACATCTAATTTTTTTTTGCTTTTCATTTCGACGAAAAACACTGTTTTTATCATTTTTATCATTTTCTTGAATTTAAATCGAGTAGAATCGATCGAATAAACATCGCATTGACAAATATAGATACAATAGAAACTATTTAAAAGAAATTTAAATCGATTCAATTGATTTTGTGGTGATTTTTCCTAAAAAAAAATTTCTTAAAAAAATGACATTTTTCTTCTCTTTGACAAAACAATGGCGTGCCGTTGCGATAGTGGATAAAAATTCTGGATTTTTCCATCCCATCTAACCAATTACATCATCAATATGTTAACCATCAAATGCCACTGTGCCATTCAATCACAGAAACATACGAGGGATAAAAATCTCGGATTTTTCTATCCCAGATTATTTTTCAATTTTTTTTAATTTTTTGTATGCAAAGTGGCGTGTCTGTTGTATGAGGTAAATGTTCGAGTGACGAAATCCGAATTCAATTCACAAAATTTCTGATATCAAATTTGTGCCGAAAAAAACCATTACATTCGGTTTGTCAACGATTTTTCGGAATGTTAGTGCATTCAGAGCGTTGTTGTTGAACATTCCGAAAAATCGTTGATAAATTGTTGTTTTTGACAGCTAAAAAGAAAAATGTAAACAAACGCGCCGAATGCACTAACATTTCGAAAAATCGTTGACAAATCGAATGCAATTGTTTTTTTCGGCACAAATTTGGTATCAGAAATTTTGTGAATTGAATTCGGCTTTCGTCACTCGAACATTTACCTCGTTAAGAGGTTTTTTATTTGATAGCAATGATTTTGGCACGGCAAATTGAAAATGAATTGAATTGCGATTCGTTTTATTGTTGTCAGTCAAAACAGTTCACACACACTCTCGCTGATATTCCATCTTCATGCGATGGGAGAGAAGAAATAACATCTACTGTATGAAGAAATCATCATAAAGATTAAAAAAATATCGATTTTATGCAAGGAGACTGTCAAATGTTCAATGTTTTTGGTGATTTTTTCGATCACATCAATTTGTCAGTTTTTTTCATTTTTTTTTGTTATGAGAAAAGGGTCACTGGTAAAAACTCTCTTAGCAATGATAATAATATGATGTATTTATACATGTTTCATTGTAATACGTTGATTCCCTATCATTATGAACCGCAACGGACCGATATTAGGGTGCATTTGAGCCAAAAAATGAAATTTTGCAAAAAATTAGGGTGGCTTTTAAGTTATGGAGGTCAATATCTAAAATATACGACTTTTCTGGGACAAACGGTTGATGTCATATTGTAGGTGAGGTTTGTGGCTAATAATCCTGAAAATATGAACCAAAAGTCTTGGGCTAATTTTTTAGCAATTGGGTAGTTTCAATTTGGCATTTTTCAGTTTTTTGGCCAAAATGACCCTCAACCTTAATTTTTTAAATTTTTTTTATATGCTATTTGATACTATCAATACCTTTCTAACGATATGCATATGTCCGGGGTATGTCAAAAAAAGTAAAGCGCTGTGGGCGTGGTTAAAATGTCCAAAAATGGCCTTTTTGGGGCCAGCCGTGGCCAACATGGGAGCCAAGTCAAAAAGTTGTAGAACAAAAGTTGCTTAGTTTTTCAAGTACTACAAACCCTGAAAATATGAGATCAAATGAGAGAAGTACGGACAAACAAACAAACAAACAAACTTATATACCAAAGCAAGATTATATAGTGACGTCATAGAAAAATTTCCAAATGTCATAACTTTGGTAAATCATCCATTTTGGAGGTTTGAGGTGTCGTTGAATTAGTATTCTACACGTACGTCTACAATCATAATTTGCTAGTTAAAAATGATTGAGGCACTTTTTGGGGCAGTTATACCTGAAAAACTAAAATTTTGGGGTAATTTTGGGAAGATCATATCTCCACTCAATGTTGGTAAAAATTCCAGCTTTTATACATTATTTGGTTCTACTTTTCAAGACCTTTCCAATGGTATACTATATAACATGATCCTGGCGGCCTCAAAGGGAAAAAGTTCGAAACTAGCTGTATATATACGAGTTCGACTTCCAGCACAGTAGGTGCTTTCGTCACTCGTTTGGACTGCCGTCCAAAGTGATAATTTACGTGATGTAATTGGTTAAAACGATGGGATGGAAAAATCCAGAATTTTTATCCACTACCGCAACGGCACGCCATTGTTTTGTCAAAGAGAAGAAAAATGTTAATTTTTTAAGAATTTTTTTTAGGAAAAATCACCACAAAATCAATTGAATCGATTTTATTTTTTTTTTAAATAGTTTCTATTGTATCTATATTTGTCAATGCAATGTTTATTCGATCGAATCTACTCGATTTAAATTCAAAAAAATGATAAAAAATGATAAAAACAGTGTTTTTCGTCGAAATGAAAAGCAAAAAAAAATTATATATGGTTTTTCGGTCTTGATATGTTCGGCAAAGTTGTTGGTCTTGACCTGCGCAACAACTTTGCTGAAGAAAATATAGCAAAAATCTTAATGGTTCAAGAGTTATCAACGTGAAAATGGGGGTATATTTTGACTCAGGGCCAAAACATGTCGAATGCGATATCTCAAAAATGGGGACTAACTTTAAAATGGGACTAGCACCATTGAACTCAGCGTACTCGAATTAGGTTTACCCCCCGGGTGCCCAGCTTGTCACATTTTTCAACTAGCACAGTGTTATTAATTACATTACACGTACATGCCGAAATAGCTCAGTTGGGAGAGCGTTAGACTGAAGATCTAAAGGTCCCCGGTTCAATCCCGGGTTTCGGCAAAATTATTTTTGGGTGAGCTAAGTGTAATGATATGGATACCGATCCGATAGTCGGTCGATATATACTGTGTTATTATTAGCACAATGAATGTTGATAACTCAAATCACACAAGAATGACAAATGGGATCCATTTTAATGAACATATTTTCTGTGGACTAAGACGTTATTTTGAAATATGCACCACATAATATTTAAATTTACAAGACAACAAGAAAATTCGAGTTCGTAGTAGATGAGTGAAAGTTGCACCATCATAACACCAAGCTCAAAACACCGGTCTATACGCACGGATCAAAACCCACTATATACAGAAATATAAAAATCGTAAAATTTAAATAATCCTTGACATTGAATACCTCTTATATATAACACAAGAATAAAGACAATAATATATAATAAAGTACATTTATGTTTTTACATAAAACTTGGGGGAAAATCATAAATATTTCCATACATATGTACGTAAAGTATAATCATAAAAAATCAATATTTATTTGTTATGTTTCATATATGATTCGCTAAGTCAATGATAGTTTTCGTAGTATAAGAAATCAAATGAATTTAGCCAAATCATACTTACCTGGTGTAGAGCTTACCATGATCCACAAGGTGGTTGCTCCAGAGCGAGGCCCTTCCATTGCACTTCGGCGGGGTTGACCTTTGCGATTATTCCTAATGTGAATAACTCGTGCACAAAATTTTTGGTAGCCGGGACTGCGTACGCGCGGTCCCGATTTTATACAAAGAAATATAAAAGTGTATTGTTGTGTTATTGGAAAAGAAAAAAGCTAGTGTCTTATTCTATCATTCTATGCTGCTGAGTGCTGAATGCTGATTTGCTGAGGCCGACTGCTCAGTGCTGCTGACTGCTGAGCTGACTGCTGAGTGAGTAGGAGTACTGACACTCAGTGCTGTCGTTTTAAAAATTTTAAAAGGGGCATATTTCAAATTTCTGGGGAGTATTTCAAGTTAAAAGGGAGTACATTTTAAAAAAATCATGTTTATTTCGGTAGTTTATATTTATTATTGGTGACTTCACAGCACAGTTAATAATTTGGAATAATACTTCAAAATTATACATACTTATAACTTAAAAAATAATAATTATAATTTAAAATAAAAAATATCACATTCATTGTGATCACAGAAATAAATATTCCTAAACAGAACTTAGATTAAGCACATAAAATAAATAAATAGCACAGTATAAATTATTTTTTGAAATTATTTAATAAATTTTTGGATGGCATCCATTTGCCAGCATCTGTTCGTTTTAACAGTTCTTTTGCCATAAGAATTTAGTTAACTGTACATACGGCTAAACAATTCCGTTGTTTGTTTTTGATCAATGTGACCTGTGAAAATACACGTTCAGCCGTAGCACTACTATGCGGAAAACTCAAAATATGTCCCACAAAACTACAAAGATTTGGGAACATCTTATCACTGGTCACGTTTTCTAGTTTAAAAATTCTGACCCAATACTCTTCAAAATCTAAATTTATATCGACCCATTCCTGATTTATCAAATGTCTCCATTCTTCATCCAATTCTTCAATTAAATCTTCATCAATTAAATTTGGAAACCGTTTTATTAGAGGAGCAAGAGTGGGCGCTTTTTGCTTAGGGTCTATTGCTTGTACCGCAATCAACACTTTGTCCTCAAAATTGATGCGCTTTCTAATTTGCCTACACAGTTCTATATAATAATCACGACATATAGCTTTTACGTTTTGTATTTTATATTCCGGCACCGTATCCTCTTTAATTAGCAACTCCGCTTTTGCGCCAATGTATATTTGATTATTATTTAAAAAACATTCATGATTTGAGAAATCAACGGAATTCAATGAATTTTCATTTATAAATTTAGGTTTAATAAAATTGGTTAGAATAGTTTTATAATACGTCTTTATAGCTGGCAACAGTATATGAACGCGGGGTGCTTCGGACTGGAATTCCATGTTTATTTTATTGGTAAGCTTTAAAATATATGATAAGAAGTAAAAATATATTTTATTTTCCTCTGACATCTCGCGAGCAATATTACGAGCCATATCTGAATCGGTTTCAAATTCGTTTGAAATAAAAAAATGTTTCAATGGGGCCCATTGTTCCAGAATTCGAGACACTACATTTTCGAATGATAACCATCTAGTTGAGGCAAGCTTTAATATTTTGTGGCGTTCCACATTAAAATAGTCTTGAAATTCTTGATAGTCGTGTTGCCGTTTTGAACTATGGGTGAAAAATGAATATATATTCTTGGCCAAGTGCTCAATATTTTGTGGAATCATTTTCGATGCGGCCGACGAACATAAACGAATCGAATGGCAAGTGCAACCAATTACATATAATTCTGGATTCAAACGTTGTAACATAACTTTAACGCCACCTTTATTCCCCATCATTACTGAGGCATTGTCAGAAGAAAAACCGATTAAATTTTTTAATGGCACATTAACTAACTCAAAATATTTAACAATTTGATCATAAATGTTTTTGGAATCAGCATTGTCTAATTGAATAAGACCGAAAAAACTATCCGTTACTTTACCAACGATATGACTGAAATATCGTACAACTAAAACCAAACATTTCTTGGTACTTATCGGTGGTTTCATCGATTATCAAAGAAAATTTCTGTTGTCGAAGTATCGTCGCAATTTGTTCTAAACCTTCTTCTAGAATTAATGTATTCGTTGTATCTGTCGCTTTTGTTTTACCACACTTCAATTCTTTGGCTATACTAGAATCTACAGCAATAGATTGAATTAGTAAGATTAGTGGCATTATTAACGCGAACGCGAGATTGTGTTCTAGCAGAAACATTAAAATTTTTAATTCGGCTATTTTAACCTGCGTGACTTTCGATTGAGATTTACTTTTAAATAACTCAACAGGTTGACGTTTCAATGAATTCATTGTAGTTATATGTAACTCCGAATTTTGGTGTCGTTGTAAATGACCAGCGTTATTACTTAAGAGCTTATTACAATACTTACAAAAAGGTTTGTCCACTGAATTTCCAATAGATTTTTTTTCGACCCACGTAAATTTATCCTTCCAAATTGGCCGAAAATTCTGCAATCGCTTTTTAAATTTCTTACCCGCTTCGTGCTGGTTATTCTCAGTTTCAATTGGCTTATCAGGATTGGAAAATTCCCCATTACTGACCTCATCGGGATCGGATTCTTGCTTTTTGTTTTTTTTGGTAGGCGGTGAAGTCGTGATTATGGACGAATTTTTCGAGGTTATCGTTGACGGACATGGAACTTTATCGGTTTTACCAATATCTTTCGATCTAATTAAAAACCTTATGAAAAATTATAGTTATTAGTCGAATTGATTAACAATTTACACAATTATTATTCTAACCTATCCATTTTCAAATTAATATACATAATCGCGCAATGACTAAATTAAAATACAAATATGTATAACGGTCATTTATTTTTTATTCAATAGCAACTACAAGAGACACTTGTCAAAAGGAAATAAAAAGATAAAATAAAAATCGAATTATGAAAACAAGAGAAAAAGTAATACCAACCAAACCATGTATAAAATAAATCGTGTTACCAGACGCAAATAAGCGAGTTGCTGAATACTGAATTAAATTATTTTCAGTTTCATTAATTAAAAAGTGGTTTCGTGGTTTTAGACATTTTTTTTGTTAGTAAATAGTATCACAAATCAAAAATCAACAAAATATTTGAATATAAAAGAATATAAAATTCAAAATATCGCAGAGGAGGACAAAATGAAATAGCGTAGTACAGGAGTACAGACAAGTCGAAAGTAGTACAAAACTCCGATCGTTCTCACTTCGACAGCACTGCTGACACTGCCGAGGTTTAATAAATAATGATTTATTTCAAAGAGATTATAATTTATGATTTATGAACCGAACATGGGTTCTTCACCAACATCTCGAGCAGTGCTGTCTTTTTTTAAACGGTAAACATTTTAACTTCACAGGGGAGTATTTTTGCTTAGAGGGGAGTACCAGAGATGATATTACCGATACTATAGTATTTTTTTCAATACTCAGACTGTATAAAATGTACTTAGATACTTTCGTGTCATTTTCAGTACTTTTTAGAAAATTTAAAAACTGTCACCCGTAATCCGTTTATCGGATAACTTTTGTAGAAGAAAAGAATAACAAAATGGTATCCTTTGGAATTCTTCTAGTAATGGGTGGCCCACCCATCCAGTGTTTGCAATTTCAACTTCCGGTTATTTCGAGTGTGGCAATACACGTCATTCGTGTTATGACAGAAAATTAGTACAATGTTTGATATTTACGAAATTCTTACGGTTGCTTAACGCTTGAACAAAATTGGGAAATATTGAAAAGTTTCTTTCAAAGTGGTGAGTCTTCTACCCAAACTGTAAGAAATTTATGTGAAAAATTCAGTAGAAATGAAACGCCTACAAGGCAATTTGTGAATCAATTTGTGAAGCGAGTTCGTGTAACTGAATTTTTATTGGATAAACCAACATGCGCACGTGTATTTATAGCACGCACAGCCGAGAACATTGAAGTTGTTGCTCAGAATGTGTCTGAGCGTCCATCGACATCAACTCGTCTTTAAGAATTGAACAATTCACGCAGCTCTGTAGGTAATGATAATTTTGCATAAAGAATTCTGTATAAAGGTGCACAAAGCTCAATCAGTGCAGAAGGTGAAGCAAAATGTCCATCCACAACGTTTTTGGTTCGCTAATTAGGTTTGGAAAAAAATGATGCATTTTTACCGAGAAACCATTTTTTCCGACGAAGCCCATTTTCACCTCAGAGGTTACGTCAACATGTTTGCTTGATTGCCGCAGTTGGGCCTCAGAAAATCCACACGTAGCCATAGGAAGTCCATGCATCCACAACGAGTGAATGTTTGGTGTGGATTTTAGACAGCCGGCAACATTGCTCCATTTTTTCGAAAATGAGCAAGGAGTCGCCCTTACAGCTAATGGGCGCGCTACCGAGAATTAGAGCCAAATTAAATTGCAAACGTTAGATGGACCATCCTGTACTAGTTTGAGCTTCATATTATGAGCCAAGTGCAAAATTTTGTAAGAGTACCGTGCAAAATGCAACTCTTTCTTATGGATCTCTGTGCAAAGCATTAGTCTGTTATTGGTTTAAAAAGTTTTAAGTATAAAATCTAAAATTGAAATTCATTTATTCTCGAACAATTTGCTTCAAGATTAACTAATTAATAAAATTAAATTGTTTTATGAGCTTATAAGTTTACAAAATTAAAATAACAGTTATTTAGCTCTTTTATTGTTTTTATTTATTAGTACTTAAGCTTTCGGAACCATTTCGGTTCCATTCTCAAAAGTATGTAAATCAATTTAACAAAAAAAATATTTTCTATACAAAATAAAATCGAAATCAAGGCTAACTAAAACGTAGCTATTTTCCTGTAGATATCGCTCGCTACTAGAAAAAATATATTCTTTATTTTAGCAAAGCAACAAAAATTGATATCTACAGGAAAACACTTTACAAAATAAAATTTGACTAAAAACATAAATTGAAAACAATTTTATCCATCTTAAGTAAAATATGAATTGTGTAAAAGCAAAAAATCAAATTATAAAAATAGATTATATGAATTGCCAATGTATGCAAAATCGTTAATTTTGTTTAGAGAATTTGAACTAGATTTTATATGTAACATTTCCAAAATAGATCGTTTCCTGTAATTTGATTGTTTTTCCAAAATTTCTACATCTTCAAAAATAATTTTATGGTTGGTATCTCTAATATGTTCCGAAAGTGCACTTATTTGATTTGAATTTGAATTTCCCGAAGCACCACGTAAATGTTGAAAGAACCGCTCCCGCAAAACTAAACAGTTTTTGCGGGAGCGGTTCTTTCAACATTTACGTGGTGCTTCGGGAAATTCAAATTCAAATCAAATAAGTGCACTTTCGGAACATATTAGAGATACCAACCATAAAATTATTTTTGAAGATGTAGAAATTTTGGAAAAACAATCAAATTACAGGAAACGATCTATTTTGGAAATGTTACATATAAAATCTAGTTCAAATTCTCTAAACAAAATTAACGATTTTGCATACATTGGCAATTCATATAATCTATTTTTATAATTTGATTTTTTGCTTTTACACAATTCATATTTTACTTAAGATGGATAAAATTGTTTTCAATTTATGTTTTTAGTCAAATTTTATTTTGTAAAGTGTTTTCCTGTAGATATCAATTTTTGTTGCTTTGCTAAAATAAAGAATATATTTTTTCTAGTAGCGAGCGATATCTACAGAAAAATAGCTACGTTTTAGTTAGCCTTGATTTCGATTTTATTTTGTATAGAAAATATTTTTTTTGTTAAATTGATTTACATACTTTTGAGAATGGAACCGAAATGGTTCCGAAAGCTTAAGTACTAATAAATAAAAACAATAAAAGAGCTAAATAACTGTTATTTTAATTTTGTAATTAATAAAATACTTGTAATGTTTGAGGCTAGGGGTGACATTTGCCAAAATGTACCAGTAAAAATGTTTTTTTTTCATTAAATATTAATTATTTAAATTCACATTTGAGTCTGTTGAATTGGACCCAAAGCCCGGGTACCTTGGTCAATGGTCTGTACGATCCCCGAAATTTCCACAATTAAGCGTTTAATTATTTTGGTTGCGAGTGTGCCGAAGTTACATGGAAATGTCAACAATATTTTTATTTTAATTCAAATGGGAACATATTTCGTTCGAAGGGGAAGTTTGATTCCAAACAAAACGTTTTGGTTGGCTAGTTTCACTCTCTTTCAATGCCCTCAGTCAGTGCTTTGTCGGGAAAAATTAGAAATGAAGTAAGCTAATAATCGGTATGTTTTTTATTACTCTTAAACGAACACACAAAACAAAATTTCAATTTTTATAAAAAAATAGTAAATATCAAAAAAATAATAAGCAAAATTTTCCATATTGGACGTCAAAATTTAAAGCGAGATAAACATTTTTTTATTGCACAGGGAAATACAAAACATGTGAAGGGATAGATTTGTTTGCACATTTTAGTCCGCCTTCAAGTTATCCCAGACTTTCATCCCACGATTAAAAAATACACTATCAGCACCAGCGCTAAAAAACTTCATTTTATACATACATCGTATGTATTTCTTATCCCACGATTTCTCCTCACCCCATAACCTTTTGGCTTTCTCATTCCACACTTCATATTCCCATTCAAAGCAATGTTTTGGAGAGTAAGATTGTGTGCTGCACTCTTCTGGCTGTCTCGAACCCTAGAAACAAACCCTATAGATCGTGGGAATTACCACAATTCAAATAAACTTGACACGGGAAACGCACTTGTACCGTTTAAAACTAAAAAAATCTACTGGCCAAAAATCTAAAAGGTTCGCAAATTTGCTAGTTTAGACAACTTTTAGACTCCAATGGCCATGTACGGTGCGAGTAAGAAAATCCGTTAATCGTGAGAATTCACGCTATGTAAATTTGACTATGTAAATTTCAGCGAAATAGGAAGCGTATCGGTTCCGTTAAAAAATAGAGCAATTCTCCGTAAATTATTTAGCTTAGATAAGCTGTAGATTCAATCGAGCAATCGACCGTGCGACTATGTGGACCTGCCTATCAAGGGAGTCCTTGCTTTGTAAATTGAGTGAGAGTTGTATGATTTTATATATAGAGTAACGAAAATGTGTCCGGGATTGATGGTCACGTTCTATTGAAAGGTCGCGTCTAACTCTGTTGGCCAATTTATACCGGCCATATGTACCGAGTCCGTTTTTGACGATTTGAACTCAAAAATTTAACTTTTCATTATTACATTTCCCTCTGTAGCATTTAAACAGGGATATACGAACATTTCGACAAATGCCACAAATTAGTGTTGGCCACCAGGATTATTAAATATGTATAGCCCCATTACCTCATCAGTTGGATAGCAGGTTCATAGAGATGGGTAGATCTATATAGATGGGCAGTTTTTATAGATAATCAATATAAGAGACTCCATATATAAATCAACAAATCTGCAAACCGTTTAAACCCTTAAACAGTAGAATTTTGCTATTTTTCGATAAGACAAATACATTTCCACAGTCACATATATTCGAATAGTGAGAATTTTCATGACCAGTGGAACTTCATGTTTCGTCATAAATTGGCCAATAGAGTACAGAAACTACTGGCAATAACCCACGAGAATTCCCACGATTAGCGGAGCCTCACACTCGTACGGTGGATGGCCATAGGTATCTAGGCCTTATAAAAATCAACAAATCTGCGAATCCTTTCGTTTGACACATTTGAATTCTGGTTAGTTCCACGACCTGCTAAAAAATTAGTCGACTCTCTTTAGATTTTAATAGTACAATTTGTCTCTGCCAAAGGAGTTCATTTATAAAAAATCAACGTTCAAACAAAATATTGCTACGAATAAAAACAAAAAGTATGGGATCAAAAAATCAGTAAAGTATCGGATGAAAAAAAAATCGTAGAATGTGAAATACTTATTATAATAATAAAAGTGAGAAATCTGGGATGGGCTTTTTAACACTTACTCTGCTAGTGGTATTATTTTTCAAATCGCGGAAGCCTGTGACAACTTCAAGGTGGATAATATTGAAGGAGAGTGGAACCAACCAGCGAAATCGTTCCATTTGGTAAACAAATCTCATCTTTATATTTTTTTTGTTCCTATTTTTCATCTTTGACCGAAAGTTTCTTGCGTCTAAAATAATCAAACAGTTACGTGGAACTTAACTTAACGCACCTCTTTCCATTCCGAAGTTCCAAGCTTAGAAATATTAATGATGCGTACTTATTTTTGATGTGAAGTAATCTGCTTAATTTTAATCACGTTAGGATTGATGCAGGTTTAAAGCTCTTGTTGAAAATATTTAAGTCCAGGAGGGGCACTCAGCCATTAATATTATGCTGCTTAGTTACTACTTTTCATAATATATAAAACCCTGATGAGCCTATCTTTATATTGAAATAAACCAGTAGAAATCAAATTACCCACAAATACGAAAGAATTGCATGCATATTTTCTTTCTACTCCATGCTATTTTGATGTTCGATACACATGAATTTAATTTGTCTTGAAATTTGCTTGTTTAGTTAGTCAATTTTTGGTGAAGTAGGTAAATGTGCGGAAAGTACTTTCAAATTAGATTCAGTACTCTGTTTCTTCAAAATTGTTGTTTCTTAAACTTTTAATATCATAGCAATTTCATCCCTGGGGAGTACATACAAAATGCAACAACACATTAATTTTTGGTGTTTTTATATTTTAAAAAATAAAGATCACAATATCCATTTAAAGCAATTATTTTATAGATAACTAGCTGAGTTACCCGGCGTTGCACGGGAGGTATATAAGCATGAGTTGTATTTTCGAATATTTTGTAGAAAATGCCTGGATAACTCAGTAGTTCCGGAGACGTAAGCTAGAAGAGATTCAGGTGGATCATCCAGAGGAGGCAAATTCACTTTTCCATTTGAACAACACATTCCAGGCGATTCATTGTGAAACTTTAAAGCATGACAATACAAACAAATGTTTTCCATTTGCCAATTGAAACATTGTAATCATAGTCTTTCTCGTAATTGAATGCTGCTAACTTTAAATCCCCTCTAAAAGTTTCTATTAATCGTCCATATCATAACCGATCGCCTTCCAGCCGGGCCTCACGATGTTCAATGGTTTCAGTAGCTCTAGAAGAAGACATCATGCTTCGAACATTTTCAAGTCGTGTTTCACGATGTTCAATGGTTTCAGTAGCTCTAGAAGAAAACATCCTGCTTGGAACATTTTCACGCTGTTCAGTTGTTTCATCAGCTCTTGAAGAAGACATCCTGCTCGAACGTTTGCAAGTCGTGTTTCATACTGTTCGCTTGATTCAGCCACCGTTGCGGTTCTAATCTTCTTCGACTTTACAGTTACCTGCCCAATTGATCTTTTTTTCGGTGGCATTTTTAAGCAAAAATGAAACGCGTAGCTAATTAATCAGGAATGACGGGCATTCAAAATAGAAATTAGTATTAATTTATCAAAACGATTTTAATGTTCCCTTCGATACGTTTCACCGCGAACTGTGTTTGAAAATGTCTTACGGAGTTTTTTTTAAGCAAAATCAAATGTTATCTACAATCAAAAATTAATCATAGATTAACACGTTTATAAACTGAAAACTTAAATCTAATATGAATGTATATTCACTTGAAATAATATTTAATACCTGGAAAATAATCATCAACAATTATTTTATTGCAATATAGCTAGCTAATCGAGAACAATGGCATCCGAAACACAAATCAATATTAATTTATTCAAAACGATTAAAACTACGTCCACTTCGGTACGTTTTACCGCGAACTGTGGTTGAAAATGACATTTCGAAAAACAAAAGAAGTTTTTTCAAACTAAGGCAATTTTACACGTACAATAATTTGAATCCAAGGATGTTTCTTGTAGAAGATACTATTTTCAAATATAAAACGCTAGTACTTTTCAAAGTAAATCAGTTTATACGTACAATATTTTTTAGTACCTTTCCTAGAATTGATTTTATGAAACAATCATTGATTATTTAAGTAATAAACTATTGGCGTTTAGTATGAAACTACTATTTTCATTAAAAGCCTAAAATAATGGATTAAAATAGAATGTTAATTATTTCTGAAGTTATGTGGAAATTAGAACTGGCTGACTATGGTACATTTCAAAATAGGATATGATAAATAGGATGTCACTAAGCAGTACATGTTAAACCAGTAAAAATGGATTATTAGTATGGATAATATAAGTGTTCAGAGATTTGTCTTCAGTTAAAGTGATGAAAGATTGTCTTAAATTTAAATTAATAAAATTAATTTGAATAATTAAATCAATTATAGTAGAGGTATGATTATTGATTTGTGTATAACTTTTTGGTGTCTAAATTTGCGGCTAAGGTGCTATTTCGGAACATTTAAATAATTGTATCTATACATGTAAAAATGAATTCTTGATCCAGGGCAGACTTCCGAATTGGAGCATGTCACTAATTTCATATAACCCCTTTCCTTAGTCATTCCCGTCAAAAAATCTTAAAAAAATTGAAATTTGAGAAAAACTTTGTACCACAGCCCCTAGACTTCGGGGTCCAGCCCCTTCAAAAGTATCGTGGGCTTGGTCCTGAACATGCAACATATACATAGTAAAAATTTTATGGCTATCGGTAAAGCGGCTAAGGCGTTATTTCAGAACAATCAAATAATTGTATCTTTACATGTAAAAATGATTTTTTGATCCAGGGGCAGACCCTCCGAATTCGAACATGTCTCTTATTTCATATAATCCTTTTCCAAAACTCATTCTCGTAAAAAAATTTTTTTTTTGAAAAATATTGTACCGTGGCCCCTAGATCCTGGGGTCCAGCCCCTTTCACAATATCGTAAGATTGGCCCTGAACATGCAACATTTGCATGGTAAACATTTCATGGCGATGGGTTGAGCGACTGAGAAGTCATTTTGGAATTATCAAATATTTGTATCTATACATGTAAAAATTAATTTTTGATCCAGGGCTGGACCCCCTGGATTTGAACATGTCAGTAATTTCATATAACCAGCTCCATCAACTCATTTACGTGGAAAAATTTAAAGAAAATTAAAATTTTCGAAAAAATTTGTACCGCAGCCCCTAAACCTCGGGGTCCTGCCCCTTCCAAAATATCGTAAGATTGGTTCTGGATATGCAACTTGTACATGGTAAAAATTTCATGGCGATCGGTTGAGCGGCTGAGACGCTTATTCGGAACAAACAAACAAACAAACAGGAATTCATTTTTATATATGTATATAGATTACTATTAAAATAAAATAAAATTAATTCAATTTTCAAATTAAAATAAAATACATATTTAAAGTAAAAAGTGTTGCCATTTTCAATTAAGGAAGTTGTTGAATGCGGGCTTAATAGTCCGTTTTATGATTTAATATAGGATAAGTTCAAAAAAAACTTTTATTCGGTGGAAAATGTAATGATTAGTTAAAATACTTGCACGTAAAAGTATTCAAATAAAGCAGGGAGGGGGGGGGGGGGGACAGAATAATCGAAAGTAGTACAAATACTCCGATCGTACTCACTTCGACAGCACAGATCTCGAGTCACTGTTGCCAGTCCCTTTAGTCGAGTTGGTGTGGACTTCTGTGGGCCAATTTACATTGCAACTAAAAAAAAGGAGAGGAGCAAAATTCATAAAGGCGTACATATCTGTGTTTGTATGCATGACAACAAAGGCAATCCATTTAGAGGTAGTATCGGATTTGACCGCTGATGCATTCCTAGCCACCTTAAAACGAATCATTGCTCGACGAGGACTTCCCACAGAAATAAACTCAGACAATGGCACAAATTTCGTTGAAGCTTCCTGAAAAATAAATAAATTTTATTTTAATATTGGCAAAATTAATAATACCAGGATCATTTCAGATTATCTTAATGAAAACGGTATTTCTTAGAAATTAATTCCCGCAGCTAGCCCAAATTTTGATGGGTTATGGGAAGCAGCCGTCAAGTCGATGAAGACGCATCTCATTCGTGTGACGGGAAACACAAATTTGACGTTCGAGGAGATGGTTTCGTTAACTTGTCAGATTGAAGCCTCAACTTACGAACATTATGCCAAATAAAATCAGACGATCCGAGCCGAATAGATGTCTTAACTCCAGTGTACTTTCTGATTTTGGCACCTCTCACAGCAATACCAGAACCTGATTTAGGACTAGTACCTGATAACCGACTTACAAGATAGGAGCAAATTACTACACATTACAACAATTGGGCCTATAGCCGTATGTCCTCGAATTGGCTGGGAAACAGTGAAAAAGTAAGGACGGGAAAAGCGAACCGCGAAAGTGTTGGGAGTACCGAGGCTCCAGAACACAGATTAAAGATAAATAAAAAGACACTGAAAAGGCTGATAGTAAATTGGCAGGAAAACCAGACTCAATGTATTACTAATAAATTCTTTATTTTAAGTATAAAAATTATTTGGTCATCTTTTAAATTTGTTGTCACGTGAACAACAAATTAAAAAATTACATTAAGTATTTTGTATTTTTCTTAATTGGTTTTATGTTCTTAATTAAAATGTGAAATGTTTAAAATGAACATTTCGAGGTTATATATTTTACATACTTAGAGAGAAAAACATTTTTCATCTATATCACATATAATAAAATTCAATTATTTTTTCTTATCGATAAGAAAAAAAATTTCGTCCTAAACTATTTTCTAAAATTTACAAATTATTGAAAAGTTTTTGCGTTTAGGAATTTTGTTTTTAGCTATAAATTTACAGGTAACACGTGTGTTTCATTAAATTTGCCGCCACTTTTTGTTGTTGTTACATATCTAAATTATCCATGATCCAATCCGTATAGGATGATACTCTCGTGTAGACGCCCGGGAAGTTTGATACGCCACACGTACGTGGACCAAACGATACAAGTCCTAGTAATGTGTAACGTTCGTTTCCTGCAGAGCCATCGGTCATAAGAGGACCACCGCTATCACCTTGGCACGCGTCCATATTTTCCCGTCCTTGGACGCACATTTGGCCTTGGCTTACGATAATTGGGGTCCGCGAATTCGCGCTAAACCGGGCGTACGATGAGGCACACGACGTTGTGTTCACAATCGGAAGTCGAACCCACTGTAACATTGGACTTGGTATATTCGTACCTGAAATCAATATTTAACCAAAAAATTAAAAACTCAGTTGCAACTGGGAAACAAAATGTTAAAAAAATTTGTTTGGAAATTTATTTTCCATAATCGTATCGTGTTCGGTATTGTTTAGTGTAGTTTTATAAAATTGTACAAATTCTTGGATATACGTACCGGCCGTCATTGAACCCCATCCCGAGATAATACCAGATCGTCCCGTAATATTTCGTGCCGCATTTGTATAGTCGCCTACAGGTAAGCACAACGGGCTAATGAACGCTGATTCATTTGTTGACCGCATCAATTTGATGAGCGCTATATCATTCGCATATTTTGGCTGATCGTACATGTGGTGCGGTGTGATCCGTTCAATTTCGTAATCTTGCGATTGTGTACATCTTGATTGGTCGGCGGTGCAATCAACATCTGTTCGGTCATCAAGCTCGCCCAATCGCACCATTACCCTAAAATAACACGTACAAAAATCGAATTAAAATTTTTCTTTATATTTTCAAATCTCTCCGCGTAAAATGATGCGGCACAAAAAAAAAATTTGATTTGGAAGTTCATTCCACTTTCATGAGGTACTCATAAAATAATTAAAATAACGGTTAAAATTATTTATATATACTTACACTTCTAAATCGTCAATTAAATTAGAAACGCAATGTGCTGCTGTAACGATATATCGATCGTTAATAACTGATCCAGCACATCGATACGTTACAAGGCCAGATGCTGTTGTGAAAGAGAAATTATCAATTATTTTGTTATTGTTGTAATTTAAGCAAATCTCAAGCCACCAGTCGCACATCATGACAACCGAGTTAATGAATAACATGATGGATTTGCAGCAGGTTTTTGAGCAGGATCAAAATGTGCAGGAAAATGACGCTGAAAAACCGCTCAAAGATTGCAAAAAGAAGCAGGAAGAAGCGGCGGAAGGTGTCAAAGAATGTTTCTCATTTGATACACTGCGCTTGAGTATGACAAAAGAGGATTTCTACGAATTTTTGAATATGGTGTACAACGATAAATTGTATTGGTCGTTGGTAAAGAGCACCTGTGTGTTTTCGTTAGGTGTTTGTATGACTAGTGTGTTACGTAAATGTTTAATGGTTGCAAAATGTCGACGAATTTTTTGAGATTGAGCTAGCTATAAAATAAATTGTTTTGTGTTTATAAAAATTGTATATTTACTTTTATTTCGGTATGCTAGTCGTGCCATCCAGGGGAATTGTCCGGGGCCGGCGTCTTCACCACCCACAATTCGCGTATTAACCGATAGTCCACACAGTGCGGTATTTATCAAGGATTGTTTAACTGTACGCTCTTGAAATACCGTTGGGTCTGGTGTTGTGGTTGGTGGTTCGGTGGTGGTTACGTCTACGGCAGGTTGCTCTTCTGTACCGGCTGCTTGTGCCGGTGTCAATATAGGCATAGCGGGATTAATCGCATTCGGTGGTGCAGTTGGGGTTTCCGCGGTTACGCCCGTAATGGATGTTGGTATTTGAAATTCGGCTGAAAAACTTGGCGGGCAATTTTTTTTGGTCCTCTCGTCCTCGAAATGGGGATGAAATTCGAAAAACTTAAATGGAGCTTTATTAAACAAATCGGGGAAATTGGGTCCATAATTTGGTAAATTATTTGAATATAGTCCATCGAATCCGTGTGCAGCTGGACCTGTATATACATAAATATGGAAAAAAATAAATTTATTAATTTGTGTCGAAACGGAATGTAAAACATGCAAAATTTACCCCCAAAGTTTTTATGAAAATTGTTCAATTGATTTTGGTACAAATTATTAAAATAATTAGGATGAAATGAATTTTGACTAGAATCTTGATTTGAGTCACCTGAGTTATCTGTGTCAACATCCCATACCCATGGCTCTTCCGTTTCGTGGTCACGATCACGATACGATTTTTTACGGTATGATGCGCGACGCGATCGTGGATCATTAAATTCGTACACTGAGCTTGGACAACAGATCAACGGACGATTATTTTTATTGTATCCGCAACTAAGTTTTCGAACTCTCTGTTTGAAATCGTCGGACAGTGGTTGTTCTTGTTGCCGTAAAATGTGTCGAATTGTATTGCAATCTGGTATTTGGATGCAGTGGCACGAATCATCATGGTAGTTGTCCAGATTTAATGATCTAGGTTCATGATAATGATTGTTACGATGATATGGATTATAGTCGTCGTAGTCGTGGGTTCGCCAGGATCGGACCAGATTTGCTGAAACGAGAAAAATTAAATATTAGTGAAATTTGTTGGTAATTGCATAATATGTTTTGTTGGGGGTTAGGAAAGTAAACTGGCTCCGACTGTTTTTAAGTCGTGTTCCGAATGCCCAGAAATTCATGCGCGCCATGATTATAGACATAAAAAATGGAGTGTGGTTTACCCCTTTTGATCATCGTAAACGCTAAAGCGTCGAACATCTTTGGGTTGGACTGGTTCCATGCATTCAATTTTAAACTATGCGCGTCAAACCAGCGAAATCTGGCAAATGTCTGTTCAGTGGCTCACCCATCCCAGCAACATGAAACATACCGTTTGCTTCAAAAAAGGACGTTGATAATGAAATTCAAAGACTTGTGATTAGTCCAAACTTTGTTGTTTTATTGTGACTGTCGAATTAAATACACAATCGTCGGAAATTCTTCCATTTAGTGTCAATCTGCGTGACAACGACTCACGATAAAACCATTCCAATAAAATAACAAAGTAAAATATAAAAATTCGTAAACACGAAAAGTTAGTTGAAAGAATGAAGTAAAGATGAAAAAATTGAAAGAATCGAATTTCGTATGCTAAGCAGTAATTCGCTAGTACTACAACTACATGGTATTGTTATATAATATCTATATAAACAATACTGCAATGTAAATAATACATCAGTCGTCGCGACCTGATGAGAAGACCAATTTTTTTTTTAATTATTCAATTTCTATTATGGATTAATTTTTAATTGATTTAAATATTTGAAAATTTGATAAAACATTTTATTGGCTTCGCCATAAAATCATTAGTATTCAAAAACGTAACGCAGGATATGCCAGAGCAACCTCTAGACCCATGTAACTGGAAACGCACCAAAAATCTGATGTGATCTGATCCAACATTTTACAGTCCTGGCCCAATCGACTTATTATTGGGTGCGGACTATTATGGAAAAATTTTAATGAGTAATATAGCAAAGGCCTCATCTGACGAACCGATAGCCCCACAAATCAAACTAGGCTGGCTATTCCTAGGCGGTGCCTCAGTCGATTGTCACAATTCAACAGTGATACAATCAATGACAACAAGAACAGTTGATATAGATAAACAATTGAGAAGCTTCTGGGAAATAGAGAAGGTGCCACGTAAACGAGCATTCACCAAAGAAGAACTAGAGTGTGAAAAAATATTAGCGACCAGTCACAAACGTCTCAAATCTGGCCGCTACGTAGTCAAGATTCCTTTTGACATTGAGTTATATTTTGCCAACCCACTGAGATGCTCAAAAAGGGTTGCTATGGCGCGTTTGATACAAGTAGAAAAACGACTTAACAAAATCCAAATCTTAGCACTCAATATAAGAAGTTTATGGATGAATATATCGCTTTGAGACACATGCAAGTTGTTGAAGCAGTTACTGAGACTTTTTACTATTACCTGCCGCATCATGCAGTTCTAAAGAATTCGAGCACATTTACAAAATTGAGGGTAGTTTTCGATGGCTCTGCCAAAACCACAACTAGAACATCGTTAACGACGTAACGTTGACGGGCCCTACTCTACAACAGGATTTACTATCCATACTGTTTAGGTGGCGGAAGCATAAATGTCCATATGGCTGATATCGAAAAAATGTTTAGACAAATCGCCGTTGATGAAGATGATCAGAACTATCAACGTATTTTATGGAGAGAGTCTTTGCAACAAGAAATTCAGGAGTTTAAGTTGACCACCGTCACATATGGAACAGCAGCAGTAACTTATTTAGCGGTGAAGTCACTACAACAGCTGGCCATCGATGAACAACCAAACTATCCTATAGGGTCCAATGTAGTTTTAAATGATTTCTACGTAGATGACCTAATTTTTGGGCAAAACACACTGGAAGAAGCCTTACTCAGCCAAAAATAAACCATTGATTTATTGAATTACGGTGGATTTACGTTAAGAAAGTGGGCAACAAACAGCACAGTCCTCTTGGAATCCATACCAGTGCATCTAAGGAATCAAAATCGATTGGAATTCAAGCTTGATGACACAATTAAAACTCTTGGACTACACTGGAATCCAGCAACAGATACACTTGGTTTCATTGTCACTCAACCCTGCAAACCTACCAAACGAAACCTACTTTCGGATAGTGCAAAACTTTTTGATCCATTAGGCCGGCTGGCACCCCCAACAGTTGTATCTAAACTGATGATGCAAGAAATCTGGCTAGCAGGCCTATCTTGCGACGAAGAACTTCCATCACACATATCAACAAAATGGCAGGAATTTAAAAATTCTTTACCTCTCCTGGAAGAAATATCTATTCCACGTTGGATCCATTTTGAGGATAACAATGTAACAGAACTTCATGGTTTCTGCGACGCCTCAGAATAAGCCTATGCTGCTGCCGTGTACTTCAAATCTACAAATTCAGAAGGCATTACAAAAACAAAGATTGCACCGATTAAAAACTTGCTTTGACTACCTCGTCTTGAGCTTAGTGGAGCGTTGCTGCTCTAAACTAATGCACCAAATTAAAGAAGCAATGCAAATTCCGGAAACAACTTCGTTCTTTTGGACCGACTCAATGATCACCTTATGTTGGATTTGAGGGCGTCCTCATAAATATAAAACTTTCGTGGCCAACCGAATATCGGAATTTCAAACATACTCAAGTCCATCACAATGGCATCATGTTGGATCAACCGACAATCCAGTAGACTGCGCATCAAGAGAGACCAGTCCGAAAGAACTAAAGAACAACAATTTATGGTGGACGGGTCTCGATTGGACACAACTTTCAACTGAACGTTGGCCACAACAAACTACTACTCAAGAGGAAGCTACTTTGGAAACTAAACAATTGGTTACACTTGCAACATCAACAACTGCAGTCAATCCGTTTGTACAGATTATAGAAAAATTTTCAAACATGAACAAAATAATTCGCGTTATCAGGCTCTGTCGACGATTTATAAAAAAAATGTTTGAAAAAACAGGTTAGCGGATCGCCAACTTTACTTTCTGCTGAAGAACTTAATGAATCCTACAACAAGCTGGTCAGAATAATTCAACATGCGGAGTTCCAGAACGAAATCATGCAGATTAACAAAGAAGACTCAGTATCAAGAAAAAGCAAGCTCTTCTCGCTTAATCCATTTATTGATGTACATAAAATACTAAGAGTAGGAGAAAGAATAACTAATTGTATAACCTGAACTATGATACCCGACATCCAAAGATACTGCCTCCAAAACATAGATTCACAAAGCTACTAATCAGAGATGCTAATGTTAAAACATCTTGCACTCAGGTAACTCTGTCACATCTTAGAAACAAATATTGGATCACGAACGGCAGAAACAACATACGTACTGAGATAGCAAAATGCATTACGTGTATTCGGTTCAATGCTTCAACAAGACACCAACTAATGGCAAGCTTACCCAAAAAAAGTACGAGTCATGCCATCACGTCCATTTACTAACACAGGCGTTGACTACGCTGGACCAATCTCAGTAAGAGTTTCTAAAGGACGTGAGAATAAGTCATACAAAGGATACATAGCACTATTTGTATGCATGCTTTGCTACCAAAGCAGTGCACATAGAGGTTGTCAGCGATATGACCAGTGCAGTCTTTATCGCGACCTTTAATGGCTCGTAGAGGTATTTGCAAACAGATTTACAGCGATAATGGAACCAATTTTGTTGGAGCCCGGACACTGATTGAAAAGGATAAACAACAAGGATGAACAACCTTTCATATCGGTAATCTTTCCCCATTTTCTATACTTCAATGTTGTTATGTTTGGAATGAGCAGGGGTGTGAACACAAATATGGTCTTCTTTTTAATGCGTGTGTTCGTTACGTTTATGGTCTAAGAAAGTTCGATCACATATCCCACGTCTCAAACAATCTATTAGGTTGTAGTATTCTAACTTATTTCAAATATCGAGCTGTGGTGTTCCTATTCAAACTATTTTAATATAAACAACCTAGGTATATTTTTGATATTCTGTCATTCGCTAGATCAAGTAGAACTATGAATTTGAACATAACACCTAATTCGTCAGTCCATCTCAATTCATCGTTATTCTTTTGGGAGTAATGCATTCATTGCCTCTGTCGCTAAAATCAGCAGCATCGCAGCAGCAATACGAAAACGAATGTATTCATATTCAATTTCAAATAAGAATCGTACGAATCTGATTCAATTTAAAAATGAATTTTGTATTTTCGTTTTCGTATCGTATTCAGGAATAGGGCTGACCAAGACCAGCGTTTGACATTCGATGTAGCAAGAAAAGGGTAAATACAAATATGGAGGTTTGCCAGTCACAGCGATCCAGAAATGTGCCAGTACGGTTTCGTCAAAAATTAATAAATAAATGTATTAAGTTTATAAACACGCCCTACATGTAGTTCACGTATTCAGTCTACATGTTTGAGTATTTACATCGTGGGTTTTTACATAATCGTCAGTGTTGTCAAAAGTTGGGAATATTTATTTGCGGTCTTACTTTGGTACAAGCTAATTCCATTCTGGTATAGAATTAATTTGTGCTCAAAGTAACAACCAAAGATATTTTTTAATTTATATTTATTAGTTGGTAACAATTACATTTTGAATTTGAAAACATCGTAAAATCGCAACTAAATATATTCAATTAAATAGTAATGTGCTAGAACATTATTGAATATTATTACAAATCATAACTAAGTTTTTGTCTTGTTAAGAAAAATTCGATGTCAAAATAACAAAAATCACTTTTATATTTTAATTGTCAACATTTAAAAATAAAAGTATTCAATAAAACTGCCCTGGTGCTAAACATTAAAACTACAGGTAGAATAGAATAATTCTATACCAGCAGAAAAGTTGGTTTAAAATAATTCCAAATTTGAATTACATATATGGGATTGTTGTTGTAAATTTCTCAAAGTAAGACCGCAATTATTCAGCTTTGTAAGTATAGGCGTCGTAAATAAAACTTTGTTAATTTAAATTAAGTGTTAAGTGTTTAATTAAAGCCATAATTTAGTTTATCTGTTTTTACGTCGTTTCGTGAAATATATAACGAGATCGAATGCTGTCGCTGGGGTTGATAGGTGAGTCCACAAGTTGGCAAATTGCGACTATGTTTAAGATGCCCGACGGTTAAACGAGGTGACCGTCAAGGACGCGAATCTACTGCCAATAATTGGCGGAGTTCTGAGTCGATTGGATCAGACCAAGTACATCTCAAGCATCGGATGCATTTTGGCAGGTCCTTTGGACTCAGGAGTCCTGAGATAAAACAGCATTTACCATCCCTGACCTTCCCCTTTACCACTTCACTGGTTGGCACACTAAGACTGTTAAAAATGTACGAAGTTTATTGAGAATGACGGGATGGTACTGGCGCTTTATTCCGAGATATATTTAGCCATACTCTCCACTATAACATTGGCTTATTGAAGAAGAATACTAAGAAATTTGTGATGCATGCCATTCAGGAGTGAGAAACGCCTTGTTTCAGTAAAATGAAGATCGATCCGAGCATCCAATTGCTTATTGTCTAAGCGATTGAATTCAGCATTAAAAAGTTTAAGGCGTATATACGTGGAACGATGTACTTTCGGACAGGCTTTTTTAATTTTCTGTCATTACAACGTTTGAATTAATTTATAATTGTATGTGGTAGCCATCTGTTGATCGGATTAAGTATTATGAAAGTAAATGGTGCGTTGCTGTCGCAAAGCCGAAAAAGATAACAACAACAATTGCATTGTATTAAGCCGAATCGGCTTTAATGTAGCCAAACAATATTTAGGTTTAGGGAAAATAAAACAATTTTATGGTTATAGTGTTTACCGCAAGGAGGTCATTTTTTTATTTTTTTTGAAGGGTTGTTATATTGTTGTAAAAAACATTTGGCATTTATTATTTGACAAATAAATATTAATAAAAATGAAAAATTAAAATGCATTAAAAAAATTAAAGCAAAAACTTGTTGCTTTCGCAGATTCAAAAGTTAAAATTGTAAAAGAAGCGTAGGGTAAAAAGAAGAGGGAAAACAGTCTTGACAGCATTGCCGCTGAAATAGGATGTCATAAAAAGTAAATGTTAAGATTTATAAAACTGCGTGTTTTAATTCGTCATAATTCACCGTGTGTTAAATTATTTTTTTCATTAAAGTTTAATAAACTCATAATAAGTTGACACATGCAAACCTAAAATGGCTGATGGTGCTTAAAGCTTCAACAATTTGATTTCCACATTGAACATGTTAAAAGTACGCAAAATGTCGTGCCACACACTGACCAGAGCGTTAAAGAATGTGACCAGAGTGTTTAGGAATGAGTTGATGTTGATGGATGTTCAGACACATTCTGAGCAACAGCTGCAATGTTCTCGGCTGTAAATGCACTTGTATACGTGTTACTTTATTCTTGATCCACAAATTGCCTTGTAGGAATTTCATTTCTACTGAATGTTCCACGTAAATTTGTTATAGTTTGGACATAAAACTGCCACTTCGAAAGTAAGTTTTCAACATTCCCCAATTTCATTCAAGCGTAGAGCGACCCATTTCGTAAATGTCAAACATTAAACTAATAGTTGCTTTCCAATCGCACACCGCAAGTACTTGTAAGCACTAATGGTTTTTGTCTCCGATAAATTAACTACTCGCAGCTGCTCTACCTAGTTTTGATGAGTAGATACAAGCAGTTACGATAAATTTATCCGCTAGGGTTAATTTCTTAAAATATGTGAAAACTTAATTTTTGTTTTGCTATATGAGTGATTGTATTTTGTCTTTATTTAATTTAAATTTTAATAAATTAAAATTTTTTATCAATACACCTGTGCCAATAATTGTTTATTTATTTATAGGTTATGATTTACTCATGTCAATTTTCTTTATGTTCCAAACGACCATTTAGCCGAGACACATTACTAGTATTTCTAAGTGCTTGCGGTGTGCGATTGGAAAGCAAGTAATATTGTGCCATCTCATAAAACGAATGACGTAAGTGTTGCCACACCCGAAATAAACGGTAGTTGAAATTGCAAACGCTAGATGGGCCACTCGTTTTTTTGATAAATCGTCTGTGTTTTGTTTTTGTGTTCTAGTAGGCAGAGTGTTAATTCAGGGGCGGAATCATGAAATACGACCGGAAAAATTTAAACGGATTTAAAAATATTTTCAAATTTTATAGATTAAAAGTATTCAAATTTACTATGATGGATGCAGACTGATGTATAAATGCAACTTCTATAATGTTTTAAGAGCAATGGTTAATCTCCTACAAGATTTTCGAAATTCATTTCGAATTTCAAATTTCTTGTCCCAGGTTCGTCGCCACTTCATTTTATGAGATGGCATTGAAGTCTTTTGTATTTCAAAATTGTAAAAAATTCCGGAAATATATAATTATTTTGATGTATACAGGGGCAAGATCATGAAATCCGACCGGAAAAATGAATTGTTAGAAAATATTTCAATGGACAAACACAAAATATTCGAAAGATGGTCAAAGTTGGCGTAGATATTTTGTATGAAAACTCAAATACATGAAAGTTTAACATAAAAATTTAATTCGACAACTATTTCATAGTCGAGCAGTTTTAAACGGAAATGTTGTACCGGTAAAAAATGAATTTCGAAAATCTTGTAGAAGATTAGCCATTGTTCTTCAAATATTATAGAAGTTGCATTTATAAATCAGTCTGCGTCCATCATGGTAAATTTGAATACTTTTAATCTAATAAGTTTGAAAATATTTTTAAATCCGTTTAAATTTTCCGGTCGTATTTCATGATTCTGCCCCAGTGTTGGTGATACAAGTTTCATTTAAGTTGTTTTTGTGATTTTTTTGAATACGCATTTTTGGAATAAATTTTTTTGTGTATTTTCGGAGGTCACTCTCTGTAACGAGGATGTGACATACAGGCAAATGATGCGCGTGAAATATTTCCTAACTTTATCAGAAGTTAAAAAAAATTTAGGAAAGGTTTAGGAAATATTTCACCTCCCGGCTAAAGCAGTCACTTTTGAGAAATGCGCGCGAGAAGGTAAGGACCTTCTTTCTGGTGCTGTTTCTGGATTAGATTTTTATTTCTCATAATATCAATGCAACTATTCGACGTCATGCAAAACACTGGTAGTTGCATCGGTTTATCTACCTTATAGCTATATCCACCTTCGGAAGAGTTCACTAACCTTGTCGAGTGGAGCAGGAATACTCATGTACTCCTGGTGGTAAGCTGTGATTGTAATGCTTATCACTCAGTATGGAGCAACTTCAATATAATAGGACAACTGGAAAGTGACTATTGAAATTCTTTCCTCAGACATAAACTTTAAAAGAAAACTTGTTAAACTTTACCGCCATTGGAATAAACTGGGAAACTTTCTTTTTTGAGGTCTAACCTCTGATAATTTTGTTGGGCGAGATAAATTCGGCTGACGATATTGAATTTTTAACATTGCCTTTGACGCAAGCAATCAATTAAGCCTTCATAAAAACTTCTTTTCTCATTACCAAACGGAAGCCTCGGAATTCGCATTTTTGTTTTTCCAACCTTAAAATACTAAGGAAAACTACCAGGAAACTTAAGAATAGAGCCAAAGTTTAAAACCCGCTCGTGGGGTTTCTTAGATCAGTTTCCGTCAAGAAATTAACAGTCTTTCCGGCAATCTTACATCCTACAATAGGACAATTGCGAAATTACTATACTGACTGTTTATTTTCTCGGTTGCGACTTTATTAACTCTGAGTATGTATGAATGAACATCAGGAGAACCCAAAGGTACCTCGCAACGCACCTGACTAGGACTTATAACCCACTCACGAAGCCTTGCGATGAGATATTTTCTTCTTTGCGCTGTATAAAGCAGGTGGTGCTGATGGGATTTTTCTTGCTGAGTTACAACACGGGTTTCGTCTCCTTCTTCTCATTGCTTTCGGAAATGTCCGACAATCTTGGAAAAGAAGCAAATTTATTTTGATGCCTAAAACAGGCAGGTTGGATTACAGCGGTCCTGAAGCATTTAGGCCTCTTAGTCTCTCCTCAACCTTTCGCAAACCTCTTGAGAGAAATATCGACAGATTTATAAGAGATCGCTTTGTTACAAGAATCGAAAGATCGCCTAACATTAAAGAATATTTCGTGGACACGTTCCTGGATGTTACTATGGTGTCTGTTATAGCAACCTTATTTCTACGCTTCTGTTGTTTGGTGGCCCGTGATAAAATCGACAGTCTATGGGTGTGGCATGCAGAGACACTACCGGTGCCTTCGAATCCGATCATCGCTCAGACTAATTTGCATTGATGCGTGGAACAACCTAAGTATGCTTGCATAGGGCATACACAAATTTTCAATCTCTTCAGTTCATCTATACCAGAAATGATTATGGTTAATGAAAAAACTGTTACCAGAAATCGATGTCGATAATTCCACCTCAATCGATTCCACACATCGAGAAACCTTTAGTTGTCCCAAGATTTCACTAACCGGGTGTCTGAAATCTTATGTTTCTTCGTAGACTTCTCTCAATCTGAATTAGATGAGGGTTTAAAACCTACTCACTTCACCGTCCTTCACTTCAACTCGACTCGATTCAATCTGCACGGTGTTGCAGGCCGGGTCGATTCCAAATTGGTTAAGGACAGTAAACTTTTTATTAGCCGCCTGTGTTACAACGATAGAGTTCATGTGGATACTTCCTCTACTTGCAGAGATTCGAAATACTTTATTTGGGAACTTAAGCTTAACTATAAGTATGCTCTGTCTCTGACGAAAGGCCAGCTTTGAGATCTGGGGTGGGATTTTGTAACCACGTTTTTCGATACTTATCGAAAATTGTGTCGCTTTTTTCTAAAACAAATTTGCGTACTGTTTCGCATTTCAATTATCCTTTTCTATTGCGATCGCAGTCTACTAGAACAATTTTGTTGCTTGCCTCAATTTCTTTTTTCGATAAAGTATCACATATAAAAGAAATAGATGATAGAAACAGAGTGGAGAGGCATAATGTTCTATTCGAGCTTGCTGAGATCGCAATAGAAACAAAGTAATTGAAAAATGAAAAAACTTTCAGTTTTCTTCGTGATGAAAGAGACGTAAATTTCGATAGCATCAAAAAAAGTGATGCACTTTGTAACATCACTTTTTCGATAATATATCGAAGTTTATGTCTCGCTTCTCTAGAATAAAATGGGATACAATTTCATATTTTATATAATTTTCAAACCTGCTAGATTAAAAAATTGTGATATATCTATTCGATTTCTATCACCAAATAATTCGATGCTTCAACGGAATTAGAGGAAGAGATATTGTCACATTTATTCTAGCAGGTTGTGATAGCAATAGAAAAGAAATAATTTATAAACGAAACAGTCGCCAATTTAGGAGTTTAGGAAAAAGAGACATATGTATTTCGAAAAAGTATCGAAAATGTGTTGTTACAAAATGCCACCCCTGGTCGCTATTCTTACGGGTCATGGTCATTTCAAACTTCATTTACAAAGAATGGGGCTTACTCGCGATTCCTTGCTTGACGGCTGTCTTGCAGAGGTCGACGACAGCATTCACTTTGTTTTCTGCTGCCCAGCCTTTAAATGTTCCGATTTCTTGGTCACAGAACTTTTAATGTCGATCAGTGGTCCTCACTACCTTGGTTCACGCTCTGTTAAAGCAGCGGGATTAATTGAATTAATTCTTGGCCCAAATTTTTTAATAATTGGCTAACAAGAAAAATCACCATGATCAAAAGAGGAATCAAAATTTTATTCTTGAGTACTGCGAAAATTTCCATCTTAAACCTTTGCATTGCATAAAAATAATCAAGTTATTTAAAAAATAAAGATTCTTAAGGTGGTTTGGGATGAAGAAAACTTGTTTGTTTCTTTATATCAATTTGTGTCGCAGTTATGCGCAAAAAATATTTCTTCAAATTCTAAAATTTATACAACATAAACATAATAAACAACAAGCGTTCATTATTACAAAAATAAAATCTTAAAAGTCGATGTTAAAAGTCAAATTCATATCTTTATATAAACGAATTGTTTACATTGAAGAAAATCTTTAAATCAGATGTTCATATTGAGGAACAAACAATATTAAGTGAAATGTAGGAGATCAATTTTTTTAAGAAATAAAAATCTACTTCTTCTATCTTAAGAGTTGCTGGTCGCAATGAAACCCGTTTCATTCAATGCTTAATAGAAATTTCTCCATAATCGAAAAAGAGGTAGTAAATATGTTACCCCATTAACTGCATAAAAGAGAAATTTTGCGACAATTTGTGTCGACATTTTTGTCTGTATGTGAAATAAACTCGATAGGCCCCGAAAACAAACTGGAATCAC
Organism: Nephrotoma appendiculata; assembly: GCA_947310385.1. Lineage (NCBI taxonomy): Eukaryota > Metazoa > Arthropoda > Insecta > Diptera > Tipulidae > Nephrotoma > Nephrotoma appendiculata. Next base: position 57,128,053 of record OX371225.1, on the reverse strand, counting down.
ACTTCCGTGTGCTATATGAATAATTTTAAAACTCAAAAAATTATTAACTCTTAATTCTTGCATAAACAAGCACGTAAATTATTTTTAAAGGTCATTAATATGCTTGGCTTGGCTTTAATTGTAAACATGTTGAAAATCGCGATGGTGATCGCTTGAAAGATGAGCCGGTCTTGTTTTAAAAATTAAGCGTGTAAATGATTTTGATTTAATTTACATCAAAACAACAAAAGCAAAAAATCTTATTTAACAACGGTTCTATTTGATTTGGTAATCGCTGCAAATGAAATATGTCGAATATGATATTCGGCCACCCAACCGCCAATCCCACAATATGCAGAGAAGAAATAACGGAGAAGACGGCACTGTAACAGTAACATAAATATTTTCCTTGAAACTGACAAAAATTACGCACTACAAGTTGAGACCAACGGTGTTTGGGTTCACCAACCGCGGTTTTATAACCCCGCCCAAACATAAATTTTTGATAAAAATTCAGGGGTTAATTTTTTTATGGCATTTACGTTCACTATTCACATTCATTTGTTATATATAGTATTGTATCTCTTAAAGGCACTTCTGATGAGTTATCGTATGAGACAATACGTTTTGCAGGCTATTCGGAACGAACGATTGAGAAATTGGTATCCGAAACATTTTGAAGTACTCCAAACCTATTTTAGTATTTGTTGCTCATAAGGAACTTCTACGGTTAAAAATAATTCATATACATTTTCTAGGATTTGCCGGCCATTTAAGCGTAGTAAGCGGGTATAAGTAGTGCGGTCCCCAATAAATCTGTCAACACCCCGTTATAAAACTAATGGTTTGCTGAGGTCAGACAAATAAGGCGATTGTTCTTACAGGGTTATTAAGAATAGACGAAATATTTCAAGTATGATTATCAGGAAACAATTGGGTGTGTAAATATAACTTCGCCTTCTTCAAATAGGTGTCGTTACTAGTACTGCTTACGTGTACTATAAATAGGCAATACTGGTATTCTCTACTACTTGATGTCAGCTGTCAAACACAGTATGCAACATATGGTTGAAGTACAAACAACTAGTATTTTTCGCTCCTCGAAAATGTCGAATTTTATTCTAAATAAACCGCCGAAAACCGCCGATTTGTGACATACTGCTTCAAAGACAACAAAGAAAAGGTTTTTTGGATCAAATGAATCCCAAACGCAAAAAATCTTGGGTGAAGCCTGGTGACGCTGGACTATCGCAACCAAAGAGAGATATTCATTGCATTAAAGATATCCTATGTATCTGGTGGGATCAGACATGTGTGATATATTAATGAACAGCTAGAATCAGGTGAAACTATTATACGTTTGAAACGAGTTATAGAAGAAAACGACTAGAATGTATGGGTCAATACACATAACAAATTAATTTTTCAGAACGACAAAGCAAAACCGTATTCAACGCAGTCGTCTCTTTCTGAAGGGGCGGTTCAGCTCTAAAAACTGATTTCTTCAGAGAGGGAATCTGTAAATTGCCTGAATCATAAGGAAAAGTTGTAGCTGCAGATGGAGCATACTTTCTAAAATTATTCGTTCATCTTCTAAACAAGCAAAGGTTTTCTATTTTAATAAAAAAGAACGGAGGAAATTCACACACCTAATATATAATTTTAGGACTTCCTGATGTCAATAAAAAACAAAACAGCAATCGCCGTACATATTTCCGTATATGTACATTTGAACTGATATGGATCAATGAGTAGTAAACCAAAATATTAAATCAAAATTGGGTTGTCACCGAATTATGGCGAAAATATCATCTACATATTTTGTCGAATAACACAATCACAAGTGTGACAACCAATTGTTAGAAATGAAAAGAATTTTACACGGAAACAATTTTACACTGAACAATTCATCGAAAAATCAAATATGCGAAAGAAACAAAATATTTTTCGAATATTGATCAATTTTTTCTTAATGGTTCAATTTTGTGATACGGAAAGTAAAGTAGGACATTATACCTTCGGTTAAAAAGTGAAATTATATCGATATTAGGCAGAATTTGGTGCGGATTATTGTGATGAGGTGCATAATTTATTTGAATCAAACTGAATGGTATGTAATAATTTGAACATTTTAGGAACTTAGGGTGCAAGTGGTTGGCCTCAAGTATTAAAATTGTCTATTTAACATAGAAATGCTAAAGTTCGTCCTCCATCTAGAACATTAAAGCTCGAAACAGAACAAGAGCGACAACGACGAGCGTCGACGAATCAAAATGGATTCTAAAAGTTAGGCAGCATTGTTTCGCCGGCGATGCAAATAGAAATGAGTGGCATTTCATTTGACCAAGAAATTGAAATTGGTATTCAATTCAGTTTTCGGTCAAACGAAGCAACCAATGAATTCTCGTGATTTGTTTTTGAAAGTTGGTACTGTTTGACATTTGCGATTTTTTTTTGCATGAGTCCATTATAATCGATACACTATGCCACAAGTATTATTTTTTTGAAAACTAAATATTATTTAGTATTATTAGTATGTATAGTATCATTAGAATGTAGCAATTTTGTAGAAAATGTCAAAAATCAAAATAAAATATACAAGATGGCAACATTTAAAACAAAAAACTTAAGTCAGAAGACTCTAGTGACAAGCACAGTGACTAAAAAATAAAATTGGAATTTAAATGCCATCAACTCGGTAGGAATTCAACGAACTCCAAATTGGCATTAAATACATAGCAGTGTTGTTGTAGATCGGTAAATGAAATATCTCTATATTGGCCTTTTAATCAGCGCTTAGTTAGCGAAACTTCCTTTGCGAGCGAAAGATGATATTTGTTTGTGCGTTTGTTAAATTAATTGTAAACTAATTGAACATTTTACATAATATCCAGTCGAATTATAGTCATCTATGAAGTTTATATTACATTAAAACTAGTTTTTTGAGAAATCGATCATCTCTCGCTCTAGTTCCAAAATATTTAGTCTGATGTCAGCCACTTTGCGTTAAAAGGCGAATAGACTGTTTTCGGTGTTTTGTAATATGACAAGTTTACGCACGTCGCCTTCGCTCTTGTTCTGTTTTGAGCTTAAGCCGCTTGACAATTTCTTGGATAGGAGCTGAGACATTACTATTCTCGTCAAGTGATGCTCCAAAATCGACGAACAATATATTGGAAATATTTCTTTATTTCCGTATGATTATAAATAGTTTGAACTCGTCATTTATAACGTATCTCGTCTCAGAACAAAGTGTTTTCGATTACCAACCTTTAGAATAGATTCTATTATAATTACAAACTTTGTTGGAGACATGAAGGAAAAAAACTGATAAGAAACTGTTACAGAAATTTTTTTTCTTAAACTCATTTTCTCAATATCCTTTCCTTAGATCCTTTCGTCTTTCAGCCCTTCAATATCACAGCCTTGAAATGGCGGAGTTGTCTCCAAAAATTTCAATAACATGTAGAAAATTTGGCATAGAACCACGTAACTTAAGGGAAATTGATCAAGTTAGTTCATTGGTGCCACACAGCAAATTTTAAACCTGCAAAAATATCGTTTCTATAGTAACGAAAGTAGATTAGAGTAAACTCGATTATATTGGCTGCTTGCGAACAGTTGGATCAATAACTAGTGAGATACCGCAGAATCTTTTCTACTACTACAAGTCATCAGACCATTTTCCGTAGTGTAAAATGTCTCACTCTTTACCGTTTTCGAGATATCTATTACGACGCGTATAATGAAAATTAACTACAGTTTCTTCCTCTTAATCATCTCTGCAGCTCCTATGGAAGTCATTCGATTCTAAATTCAGCGTACTCACATGTTGAAAGAGAACGTTCGCAACTATCGTCTTCGCAGAGAAATTAATGGGGTTGACTTAAATTCTTGGTCAACTTGTGCTGCTATCATGTATGTGATGGTGTTCATTCATATTTCATCTTCTAAGAGCTCCAACGCTTTTGGTAACGATGAAGTAGGCCTCACTGAAATAGGAGTTAGGCTGTGTCCCAAACACCGACTTATTACAGACTTATTTGCTTATTTGACGTCATCTTGAATAAGTCGGTCAACTCCTACCAATTAATTATACCGACTTATTTGTGACGTAATATCAAAAAAAAAAACAAAATGCAATTTCTGTTATGTGGAAGACAAAATTTCCTTGACATGTTGGTCGTTGCCACTAGATTTGAAAAAAAAACTGCATGATTACATTTAGTCAAGGCACATTTATGGAGATATTTCTGTGTTGACATACTTAGTCAAATAAGTCTGCTCGCGAGGTGACTTATTTGAATAAGTCGGTGTCCACAAATAAGTCGGTGTTTGGGACAAAGCCTTAGTGTGATCTGTAGTTGGTTTGCACGTCTAAGTGACGACCTAAGACTATCTGGATATTGAAATTTCCCCATCTCCTCCATTTCTGTCATATCAGCTTGGTATTCGCTGTGATTGACACATTACAGTGATTGACAAAGGAAACTGTTAGTGAAAAATTGCACTGCTTCGGTTCTTTTCCAGAATTCTATGGCTATGCAAGCTGTTTCATACATTCTTTCGAAATATAAAGAAGGTATAGCGAAAATAATATTTGCTATCTCCTGCTTTAGCGAAATGGTTGAGTGTGCTGTCCGGATACATTTCCATTGATTTACCGTTGAGAATCGCAAAGTCATGTTAGCGGCCATATGCCTGCCAAAATTATCGATAGAAGTAAGATGGCACATATCGTCTAAGCTCTAAGGCATTCGTCGATGTCCACAACGCCTCACTAATTCAAACTTAGGTTACCGTCCAATATAGTGCCCAGCAATCTCGCTTTATCAGAAAAAGTGAGTCTAATGTCAAATTGGAAGAGGGAACTTTTAAAATTGTTTCCTAGTAAATATTGGTTCAGCCCTGTTTCAATAGATTAACCCCAATTGAATTAAAAATGTACCTTTTAATTCATTTTATATCAATTATAGGAATTTTTAGAAAAACGCCGCCTTATTTCCGTTTTTTCCTATTCAAACTGATTTAAAATTTGTCCCAAATTTTAATTTAAAAATAACCATTTTGGACGACCATTTTAAATCTAGCCTTTTATAATATGTGTAGTCTAGTGAAACGGCATTTTTCACAACCTTCACCTATTCTCCCCACCAGTTCCAACAGGAATCCGTTGATTACTCTAAAGAAGGAAGGGGGGGGAGGGGGGGAGGGCACGACGTCGTCTTATCCAATCCAACCAATATCTAACAATTTCGATAAATATGTGAACTTTTGACTCATGTGATAAATACTAACTTGACATCTGCCCATTGACATCTGCCCAGGAATAAATATCACCTTTAAACACTCAGTGAAGTTTGCCTCCAGTAAAGGGAGAATATTAGTGCTGCATATCTGCTGGAAAGATACAGTTGTTTTTTAGACAATATTCCTGTATATAACGTAAAAGTTTATGGAGTTTCTAATAAATACTTTGCTCTTTCAAACCCTCAAGGTCGAATTTAATAACAGAAAGTGGTTTGATTAATAGAAATAATCTCCCTTAGGCGGGAGAGGCATTTATCCTCCACCTTCCTCAGTTAAATTTTAATTCATTTTAAGGTTCTCCTTGTAGAAATTCCAAACCAGGGCCTTTCTACTAATTTTTGTGACAACCATATTGGTATTGGCTTGCCCCCAAACTTTTTCACGTCTTTCACGCTTAAATCAGTCGGATCTTGTAATAACGGTGGTTATCACTAGACAAGTCGCGGTTATGTTGCAGTCGGTATATCGAGTATGATGTTGGGATTTTTTTATATTACTTTTCAGAAGAATGCTGGATCTAATATTTCCCGGCATACCTGAGAGTATGATGATACTCGTTCATAATTTCTATTAATATTTAGCAGCGGTTCTTGTATAGAACAATGTTTTCTCTCGATTTTGATAGTCTGACAGGGAGAAGTACCCTATCGGCTTTGGTCTGATGCAGGATGTTCTAAATTAATTGTATCATAAGCCACAAGGTACCACAGGCTAATTGGCCGCACTCCGCCTGCAGATACCACCTTCCCTGAATTTGGTTGGTTTCAATTTATTCAGTTTGGCCTCCTGTGGCACTGTTCTGGTAATTCGTCGGGAATACGGAACTGGGGAAAGAATTTGTATGTAATTTCTGTTCAAATATTTTTTTCCGGACTACTGAGGAGAAAAGTTTGGTGTAAATATTTATAAATCGGGAATAACTTTTCCATATCTATTTTGGCAGGGAAAATTATTCCCAATTTAATTTTGTTTTCAAATAATTTAGCACTAGCTAGCTTTTTACCTCAGTATGCCGGAAACAATTTTTTTGAACAGAAATTACATATAAAGGGTAATACTCGATTGGCTTGCAAGCAAGTAGTTTGTTAGCCAAAATCCTGGCTACTCAATCAATTTTATCAAGGAAATTTGAATTTCAAATTAAATTTTTCATAAATTTTTTGTTTTATTTTTGCAAATGCACAGTAAAACAACACAAAATTTGCTGTTGATTTTTTGAAGCCGCAAATTTTACTGTGCAATCGCAAAATCCAAAATTTTATGAAAAATGTAATTTAAAATTCAAATTTCCATGTAAAATTAATTGAGTAGCCAGGATTTCGGTTACAAATTGCTTTGCTTGCCAGCCGATCGAGTATCTACCCCATAAATTCTTTTCGCAGTTCCCTATTCCCGGGGAATTACCAGAATAGTGTCACTGTATGATTTTCGGCTCTATCCTTTCCATGTACTCCATCAGTTTGTTTTTGAAAGGGAGGATAATGATTGGTTATTTAGAATTATAGTGATAAAAAAGAGTCTATTTTCGTCTCCCTGGATTTTATCCAAATTTGGCTCGGTTGAAAGGCAAACACATATCCTTGATTTAATCGGAATTTTCTTCTTCAGAAGGTAGAGGAGCTACTTGCAATCAGTCAGTTCCCAGCATTACTTTCTCCTTCGATGAGCCCGTTGGCCTACCATGTGCAGATATCCTTATGACATTTAGGTTTTGTCAAAAAAAACTCCAGCATGAAAAATTGTTGGCTCGAGTCGATCTACTAACTATTCAGGATTCCATTAAGAATACTCATTTGAATTTGCATGGCGTTCGCGGCATATACAGAAAATGGACATTTGTAGAGTATTTTTAGATTTTGGTGCATTAATTGTGGCGCAGAAAGCAAAAGTGTGACAGAACCAACGTGTGACAGAAAGGGTAGTATTTATAGAAACTTAATTTTAAAAAAAAATTTGCTTCCGAAGAAATGATTATTTTCCCATCAGCCAATTACTTGCAAGCTTTCTTGTGTTTTCACATTTTTTTTCGTTTTTTTGTCAATAATCGTGATTCACGATATTCATTTATCACGGAAATACAATTTTTTAAATAATTTTTCCCGAACGAATGATATTAGATGATCCCTTAATATATGAGTACTTTAGTACTTCAGGCCAACCACTTGCAATTCAGTTTGATTCAAATAAATTATGCAGCTCATATAGCTCATAATATTTACCTGTAAGCACTAATGTTCAACAGAAACTTTTAAGTGAAAAATTTAGTTTCGATGAATTGTGTTTTCGATGAACTGTTTTTTTTAAATTGTTTTTACGCACATTTGGTTATTGTAAACTTGTAGCTTTCATATTTATTTTTCGATGAATTGTTTGTGGCACAATTTTCGAGAATCCAATTGCCAGGGATTGTAGAATATGTTTATGAGAGTAGGAAAATGTTTTCTAGCACAGAGTAACGGTCATGGAAAAGTTAGAAATTTGTCATATGACTCGTATTTGTTTTTTGGAGCACAAAAGACTATATGATTTATTATGAATTAAAACTAAAGTTACCAAAAAGTACTGATAAATCTGCAGTTAATTAAATTGCCATTTGAAGTAAAGTAATAATTTTCTATATTTCAGAAACTTAACTTAAAACCATTAATTATAACAAGTTACCACTTTACATTTACACAAAAAACACAATATTCAAGAAGAGAGATCAGATGGCAAAATTTATAATCTAATAAATTTAAATAAATTAAAAACAAGTTAATCCAAATCTTAAAATAATTTACTTACTTAAAGTTAAAATTAATAATATCACAGAAATGGAATAATTGATTTTATTAAGACACATTTTTGATTAAATTTATAATTAAGATGTATAATTTATAATTATTTGATTTATTTTTTTTTGTTGTTTTCACAAACATACAAGTATTTTTTTTTTTATATAAAAAAATATTTTTTAACAATGTCACATTTTACACGATTATCACTTTGGGTCAGAGATTTTCTTTTTTTTGGGGTGCACAATTTTTGTTTTTATCACTTTTGAACTTTAATTTTTTATTACAAAACTTTAAATAAATAAATAACCAGATCACATAATATTTTGAACTTTTATAAGTGGATGCGTTAATTAAAATTATTTAACAGTGAAGTAAATCAACCAAACACATTTAATAATATTTATTTTAATTTACACGAATATATAAGCGTCTTAGTCGATCGACTTAATGTTTGAGACTAAATTTAAGAAACTGAGCTTTGTGGTATTTTAAAACATTTTCAATTTGAAGCAATTTCTTTCGTTTGCTTTTTTTTTGTTTTTTTTTTAGACCAATCCGCGTGCGCATGAACAAAATAAAGAAATAAAGTGCGTTTTTGGTGTGAGCTAGGTGCAGAAGAAAATTACATTTTGAGATGAGAGCGTAAATATGTGTTAGTCGGGGGTTTGTGGTCAAAAATATGCAACGGCGTGGCATAATGTGTTGCTATGAAAAATAATTCTTTTGAATGTTTTCTTCTTAAATGAAACTCAAATTTTTTTTATTGTATAAGTTTATTATTCCTGTAAGAGTTCAACTATAGTGGTCCACGGTTTTATTTAAAACTTCAACTTTATGGGTTTTCTGACTATTTAAATTGAATTTAGTGCGGCATTTCTGGCATCCTCCGAGAACAAGGATGAAGGTTCAAGAGGTGGAATTTGTGCACACAAAAAAGGCTTGCCAAAACACCGAATCGGTGTTACAGCATTCCACCAATCGGATATTCAATAATTAACTCCGTTTGGACTTTAGTCGTAATAAAATATTTTTGGACACAATAATATACGTAATTTTTTAACACTCATCGGTATTATAATACAGCACTGTACAAGTGTTGTGAAAGCCTCGTTCTTATTTTTGAAAGATGTTTTATGGATATTACATGAAAACGAGAAAGGATATTTGATTCGAATATTTAAAATTTTATTTTCCCTGAAATATCAACAAGGTAAAGACAGATTACTTCAAAACAATCGTTACACTTTCAAATTACCTCCTTCAATAATATTTTATTATTGGATTTTCCAGTCTAACCTCGTTATTGACATTCACTATTATTGGGCAAAACAAATATTTATTTTTATATAATTAAAAGGTTACATATTGTGTCAAATATAACTAGAAATTACTTCACCTTACTTTACCTATAGATAATTCCAAATTATTTTACAGACGAAGGTTGGTTTGGTGCTTCTTATATAAAATGCAACGAGGAACTAAACTTTTAAACAGAGCGTCCCAAAATTCACTGATCAAACGAAGCAGGGTGATAGGGGAGCTCATTTTCAACAAAAACAGCCAAGTAAAGATTTTCGAATTGCTGATGGTGTATGGATATTTATATGTTTCTCATATCCATGATAGTCTTTAGGTAGACTATCTTTGTTGTTTAAATAATATTTTACACACAAGTATTTTCAATACAATTATTTTTATTTACAATTTAAAAATTAACACACATAATATTAACAATTATTATAATAACACAAATAATATTAATAGAATATTATAAATACTTGTAAGAAAACAATATTATTATTTATTACACTTATCATCGCTTGCGCTTGAAACGACTAACTCGGAAACTTATTAAATTTCCTCTGATGGAAAAAAACCAATTTGCCACCAAATGGATTGTTTTTTATATGTGAACTGGTTTTTCAAAAGAAAAACTAGTTCCACAAAAATACTTGAAATTTAGAAAAGTAGATGTCACTAATTCAAAATTCAAATCTAGTGTCCAGACTATGACAATTGTTATAAAATTGATTTCTAAATTTGAAACTAATTATTTGTAATAAATTTGAATTTTGGACTTGATATTGACAGCCCAGTGCAAAAGTTATTCCACTTTTATTGTTTTTTAGTGAAAACACATGCGCACCCACCAAAAAAATAATTAATAAAAAATTAAAGAGTTTTTTTGATTAACTTTCTTTTTTAATACGATCTAGAAGAGTTTGGCTTTCCAATAAAATTATTGTTATAAGCTGAATTATCTCCTGTCAAATAAAAACTTTGATTTTGGGAACTTTTTTTATTTTTCAAATTTTTTTTGTTGATGTTTAAGTGACGCCAGTGGGAAAAGAATGTACTACAGAAAGTTAACCCAATATAAGAAACTTATGCGACACTAATGCAAATTTTAAAACGGTATCACATACAGGCTATTCACAATATAGTGTCTATTGTGAATAGCCTGTATGTGATACCATTTTAAAATCTGCATTAGTATCGCATCATTTTTTGATACTGGGTCAACTTTCTGTAGTACATTCTTTTCCCGCTGGCGTCACTTAAATATCAACAAAAAATTTTGAAAACAAAAAAAATTTACAAAATCAAAGTTTTTATTTGACAGGAGATAATTCAGCTTATAACAATAATTTTATTGGAAAGCCAAACTCTTCTAGATCTTATTAAAACAGAAAGTTAATCGAAAAAACTCTTTAATTTTTTTTTAATTAGTTTTATGGTGGGATTTGATTTCACTAAAAAACACTAAAAGTGGAATACCTTTTGCACCATCAACAATTCAAGCACTTTATTTGGCTGTTTTTGTTGGAAATGAGCTCCCCTATCATCCTTCTTCGTTTGATCTGCGAATTTTGGGATACCCTGTATACAAACACCAAAAATAGTATTTTATTAATTCCATGTTAATTTTGGTGCTATTCACACCAAAAATATAATTTTTTAAGAACAGATCTCCTTTCGGATGTCTCAAAATATTTATTCGTTGATGCGCGGGGTGATTTTTTTTGTACCAGATTGAATAAAAAGAAAATACATACGTTAGCGAATAAAAATCTGATTGACGCGTTTTATTTTTGTATGTGTAAAAACCTAGCTTAGTTTACGTCTCTTCGGTAAAACAATGGGATGCTTGGCATCATACTTGCAAAATAGATTACTGAGCCTTCCGTCTATATATGTGAAATTCCTTCATTTTATGTAAAACGGTGATAACGACGACAGAGAATTTACCGTTCTTGTGATTGTCCGTTCAGAAATGACCTTTCGCTAGTTTTCTATTCTGATGACTCGTGGTCGGAACATGGCGCAGGTTTTGGAATCTACAGTTTCACAATTGATCCCAGATCATCAGCGAGCAAATGCCTGTTCTATACAGTGTTCCAAGCTGAGATCATGCCTTTTCTCCTTGTGTACTTGGGGCTTTGAAACGTGATGTCACAGAGTCTCACATCACTATGCACACTGACTGTGCTTTTATTCGAAACTGATTAAGAAGATATTTTCATTATAATCTTTACAGTCGATCTAACAGTGTCATAATTATGTGGGTGCTAGCTCACTGTAACATTGTAGGCAACGAGATCACTGATCTTGTATTTTTTTTATTTCATTTTTGTTTGTGTTGGTGTGTTGAAATTTTTGAATCTACTAAAATTTTAGTTTAAAAAAGAATCCACGGCAAAGCCGGTTTTGTAGGTAAAAGGGGAAAAACGAAGAAGTTACCGGATTTTAAGTTACTCTAGTATGGATATGCACATTAGGAAAATTAAAAAATAATCAAATAATTAATTTAATAACACGAATTTAATAATAATATTGTTTAAATTAAATTTTAATTGTAACTCACATTTCCTAAACTTATATTTAACTGCACTTTTAATTTGATCCTATAATATGAAAAACGATCTTTGTCACGTTGAATGCAGTCGTATATCATTATTATCGAGAAAAAACACTATCGAAAAACTTATAATAGGCCCCCAGGGGCTTAGTATACAAGATCGTAATGCGCAAGCTGGGATCACAAGCACCCATTTATATAATGGAGGCTACACAAATGTGACATATTGTCAATTTCCTCTTTCCGTACCATCAAGATAGCGGCCGGCCCCCTGTCCTGATAAACTTGATGAAATACAACTTTTTAACACGGAAGAACAATTTGATCCCCACATAAGCTCTAAAAGTGATCGCCTGATATTATCCAGGGGAATTTTTTAAGACGTACAATCGCTGTTTTAAAGAAGGAGTTTTCCGAAACAACAGCTATAAAATAGAGTTAATATTTTCGAAACCAATGATGGGTAATGCAGAAAAGAGATAAAAAGTGGTACTGTTCAAGGATCCATTCTCGACCCCGACATTTGGAACAATTTGTGTGATGGAATCTCACGCATGGAGATGGCCCTTTTTGGTGGGATACCCAGATGGCATTGCGGCGGCAATTAGTATCCACAGCGTGGAAGAAGGTTAGCGTAAATTAAACCAGGTGATGCGGAGATGTAGCTCTTAGCTTCAAGAGCATAATCTTACTCGAACTGCTGAAAAAACAGCTGTTACTACTTACAAACGTTAAATAAACACTGAGGTTACATTCCAAGTAAAAAATGAAAATATTTTGGCCAAAATGGTCGTAAAATACCTAGGAATGCATTAGGATACTTAGATGACCTTTTGAGAGCAGATAAAATGCTCCGCAGAGAAAGCAAACAAAGTCACATTTGCCCTAAGTAGACTGATGACCAATATAAGCGGCCCTATGGCAAGTAAAAAAAAAATGTTAAATGTCCGTCACCAACTCAATCCTTCTGTATGGATGCAAGCACTCAAAAGAGAGAAATATAGGAAAATAATGGGATCGTGCATCGTCGTGGTGCACTCAGGATCACAAGCGCATATACAGGACATTTACTATACATAGTTGATAACTTAGTTGGTATTATTGGATAAGATTGTTAGCCGGTACTCAATTTGCTCTTATATAGCGGGGCGCTTCGTATAAGACACTCGCTTCTGCCGCATCTACCCTGGAGAATAGACGCTGAACTAGTATTGGTTTTATCGCTCCAATAATTTGTCATGACATGTAGTGTAAACAGAATTTCCTCTGCTCGTCTCCACTACTTCGACTAATTCAATTAGAGTTATCCAGGGAAAACATCGGGTAGGTATGAATCGAAGACTTCACTCTTTTATATTTTCTCTAGAGCATATTAATTTATTAGTTGAAGGTAGAAAGCCGGTGGCGTGCAAACCGATAATTCGTAACATTGTTTGAAGAAAATTAAATAACCTTGTGCCAAAGAAGAATTGGGTGAAAATGTTTTTTTTAATTCTACCGACCAAACCACACAGTGTTTAAAACTTTGACGCTTGGATCTGGAGGTACTGAATTCCCGAATCCCGTTTGAGACAGGAAGCAAAAGGGAATATTTAACCTCAGATTACGATCTGTGATTAAAGTGAACATAACTACGACATCCTGTCGGAGTGCATAACTCATGCTGACCCGTGTTTCAGATGGTTCTTCTAAATTCGGACTTATAGAAATAGGTTTCCAAATTGTGACGGCGTAACTTAAAACATGAAAAGCGAAGCGCGAAAGAGTTGGAAGTGCTTCGACCTCAGAACAGAATGCAAAAATAAAACGTGCGTGTCTGTAACCTCATGTATGGGCATTATGACGTGAATACGTACAATGTTTTCGATACATCGCGAATTCTTGCGAACGTTAGAAGAAAGATTGAACTCACTTAGCCAAATCTCATTTCCATCCAACATACATAATACCATCATACTCGGTTAGGAAATGACCGAGTTCCGTCCCAGGTGGGACCTATGGGTGAACAAATACTTCAAGTACGACCAACATCTGTATATGGACTTCTTGGGTCCCTATGTCCGTTCTTCAGATGGTGACGCTCATTTATCGTATTGGACTTGTATCCCAAATATAATTTCTTAAATTCGAAGCAGCAAGCGGTTGCGTCTGCTACTATATATGTAATTTCCTCGAAAAATAAGTCTTTGTGGCATTTTCCGTTCCAGAGACAATCACTTCTGACAATGGCGCGCAGTTCACCTTTCTTTGCCTAAAGGAGTTATATTATCAAAATTTGAGGTCATGCATATGTTTAATCCTAAGTATTCATCACAGTGCAATGCAACTGAACGCCTAATTAGATCCATCCTCGCTGCCATAAGGTGATATTAAAAGCGATCATAGCAAATGGGACCGTCACCTGTACGAGGTTGCTTCAGCCCTGAGAAATGAGACCCATAGTTCATTGAAAGACTCGCCACATTATTTGATGTTTGGACAACACTTTATTGGACACGGTAGGGAATATAAATTGCTACGAGAATTAAATCTTCTTGGAAATGGTGATATTGTGGTTCAGAATAAAGCTGATCGGCTTAGCATAGCGCAGCAGAACGTACTATCTCATTTACCGGAAGCCTATAAAAGGAACGCACAAACCTACAATCTGCGAATTCGCAAACGGAATCTTCAAATCGGTCAGTCGGTTTTTGTCTGTAATTTTGCATTAAGTGACGCTACCAAAAGACATTCAGCAAGAATTGTAAATGTTGCCTACAAACGCCAAGGACATGCGGAAATAATTGAGTTTATATGATTCGAATAAATGTCCTGGGTTTTTGTTTCGTCTTGTCTAACCAATAACAGTTCGTATAATTATTTGTCCGGCTTTGAGACTTTCAGAGGTCGATGGGTACGTCCCCACGATCTGTAACGTTCGTTCCATATACGCATCGCGTATACTATTTGTGCATTGATGACACAGTGTACATCATTGTGTTGCGCCTGGGCATTGATGTACACAACTGTTATACCATTTGTACCAATTGAAAGATTGTTGCGCCTGCGAGGTATGCAATTTGGCAGTGGAATATACTCTCGGCGATTTATTGATGTAATAACACAGAATATATTAACAAGCAGAAAGGACATAACTCGATTTTTGTATGGAAACATTTCGACCGTTTTTTTTTACCTTGATTTGTATGGAAAAGGGTAGAATAGTTTAAAAAAAAATTATAGGTGGCATTAAAATTTGAAAAAAAAAATAAAATCAAAATCGATCAAAAATCATAACAGTGTACTAATTTTTTTTTCTTAATTGTCAAACAATTTGACATTAGGAAACTTCCAAAACTATTCGCGATTTTATACATAATAGTTTGAAAATTTAATTATTAATTTAAGTAAGACGATTTTAAGTTTCGTGAGTATTCTTAATGAATGGTATGTATTCGGATGCAACAAAATTTCCACATTCTGGTGGTTATATATGGATATCAGACGGCTTTCAAGCGCGACTTGTTTTCGTTTGCAACGGATTCGAGGGTTCATTACATCCACCATCGGTTTTATTAAAACTGTTTATCACTGGGCATGCCAAACTAATGTTCAAAATGTTGTGCAATAGGTTAAGGTAGATAATCTCTGTAAAAGGATTGTATACATGACTTCGAGCTGTATGCACTGTAGCACTTCATCAGCATATGACATTATTAGACGGAACAGGTAAACGGATTGAAGTTGGTGTTATTTCGTTAGGCACAACTACTCAAGATGGACAGGAGCGTCAGGTTAAATTAGAGGTACTTGGTGTTTTAGATCCGGAAGCGAAATTAGTTCGGTTGAGCTCTGTAGAGCCTCTAAATGAGGGAGAACGAAATTATAAAGAATGATTTTAAAAAAAATTAGAGCCCCTCGCCAATTGGGTTCATAAGGATAGTATTATCTTAACGGATTCAACTGTGGATAAAAGAACACTCAATACAAAGAGATATAAAGCTGTACATCAGGTATCTTTTAACTCTTATTTTTGTTTTTAAATGTTTTAATATTTTTTATTGATTTGTTAGAATTCATCATCGCACGATGCTCAAAATTGGAATTCAAACAGCCACATAATGGATTATCTAAGGAGAATTGTGCCTACGATGTTTCAAAATACACTATCGTTAATCTCGCGTCAAATAATTCAACAATTTTTGGATGAATTGGTTTGGTGCGACTGGTATGGAGCATCTTCGGGGCAGGCATTCGATAATATTGTTTCGCACATAGCCGAACAAACCCGTTTAGACAACAAAGACATTTTGGTACGAAGATTAAATCGGATTGCACCGAATCCATTTTAAAATTGGTCTCATCTCGGTGTTAAAGTATGGTGTACCACAACGAAAGAGCTTCCGACCACATTAGCGGTGGGTTCACCAAATTCTAGTGCGGCGAAAAAAATCGTGGTGGTAATAGTAATAAGCGACCCGCAACTTGCACTCCAAAGGATTCATGTAAAACTAAAATACAGAAACAAAATATTCAAATTGTTTGCAATTTGTTTTCAATTGTGCCGCGTTGTAATTATTCAAATAAGTAAAAGAAAGATTGTAGATATGTAAGTACTGTAACAAGTTAATTTATTATAATTGATTATTAAAATGTTTATATAACTATATTATTACAGATTTATTAATTCAAATGCATCAGAGTGTAACCGATGTATGGTTACAGAATTACTACTTTTGACGAGCAAAATATATATTGTAATTCAGGTATTCATCATATGCAAAAATAGTTTACAAAAAAAAACAAACAACCACAACACAGAGACCCCTGACCCTGTATATTTGTTGTAATTGTTTGAAAAAAAAAAAAATAATAATAATACAAAATCTTATAAATAACTATCTATTTCTAAAATAAAATTATAAATAACATAATTATAACGCAAACACACTGAAATAATTTGACAAATTGTTTTGATTTTGACAACTAGTTGTTTTGTTATTTTCACATTCACACTGCTAATTTTTTCAATTTCAAAACAAAACAAAAAATTCTGCACTGAACCAATAATTGTGCACTGAACTTCGGCAATTCAAAAAGGGTATTGTCAAATAAATTTTGGTCCACCTAGTAGCGTATATATATACTATATAATATATGGTAATAATGACTTGCAATTTGGGGTATACACCATTACTTCGCATGAAAAAGAAATCGTACGATAGGTTTTATTGCATTTTTTTTATATATTCGTTTGATTCATACACTTGGTAGCATGCAAACAAAACCAGTGCGGTGCCCTAAGTAAAAATTAAATAAATACATATAAATTTTATTGAGCAGAGTGGGACCTTGAAAAGTGGTCGATCTGAATTATATCGCATATTTTGTGCTAAAGACTTTTTTGTAAATGGTGATATAGTGTAATTTTGTGTGAAAATATTAAAAATACCAATAAGCTGAAGTTACTTTGGTATATGGCGAGTCACATACGAATATAGAAGAAAACGCAACACAATTCTATTTCGCATTCTATTTTACGTTTATACCTGACGCTAGATTTTCCATAGATATCTGGGCGTAGGTTTTATAAAGAACTGAAACTAAATAAATAGTTTCAAAGTATTTCCGGGTCTTTTTTTGGGGGCAATCACAAGTTAATTTGATTTTGGCTGTGACCCGATAGCAAACAGCATGCTGTAGTTAAGTTAACGGACCGGACGGTTAATCAAAGGAAAGGAATCTTATACCAGAAAACCACTATACACTAATATTATCTATTCTTAGTGGGCGGATATAAGTACGAATTCGTGTGCGGATATAAGTACGTGTTGGAAGTTACGAGTAACCACATTTAACGTGGCGGGCGTGTATAATTGAATGTTTTGTCGGCAACTTCAAGTCATCCTCCAGAGTAATTTTGATACAACGAGATCCAGTGCAAACCGATTAACCAGGAATACCGGTAATTCAAATACAGTTGGTGGTGGAGGCGTGACATCATCAGGCGTGACCGTCAAGGACGGTAGCATTATCCCGCGGATTATTTAGTTAAGTTTTTTTTTGCTTTCTTTTTTTTCATTTTTTTTTCATATATTTGAATTTAATTTTCCCTTGTTTTGGGGGGATTTTGTTTTAGTAGCAATATACTTTTGTTTTAATGTCTTTTGTAGTTCAGTTTCTTGATTTACCTTAATTAATTTTTTTTCGATTAATCTTTACAGCAAGATAGGATTTTATTTTATTATTTAATTTTTCAGATAATCAAACATTTTTTTTCTTTTGTTTCTTACTTAGCAATATTTGTTACAGGAAACCGACTCGGTACCAAGATCGTGGGAAGCGCTTTCATCGCCGAGGATCCTCCGTCAAGGTAACATTCTTTTGTTCATTTTTATATACCGGAATTATTTTTTGATGCCATTGATTACAGATACGTTCCGAGCGATAATGCTGATTAACTTAACAATTATTTAATTCACTAGAGTCTTATAAATACTAAGTTTAGTCGATTTTTTTTAAATTTTTTTTGTGCTTTAATTTCTTAATATTTGTCTTTGCTTATAAAAAATGTGTACTCTAGAGGATCAATTAATTTTTTTATAATAAATGTATAATATTGAATTATGTTCCAAATTAAATCAAGCGTTATATTTAACATGAGTGGTTAGGTAATGCACCAGTGGGAGTGAGTAAGAAGGTTAGTTGCATCTGAGTGAGCTTCCGTCAATTGCAATATAATGTCACAATTGTGTTGAGTCGGCCAGAGCACAGCAATTACCCCCACGACCAAACTAACCTCCACCTCTGAGCTAGTGGCGGAAATCCAGGCCTTGCTCTGGCGTTCACAAATTTTTTTTTGTACATTATATACATATTATATTTTTTTTATATTTTCTTTCTGGTAACGCTAAGCCAATCTCGACTATCGACTATCGACATTGGCGACTATCAATGTGGTTTTCGTTCCAACCGACCGACCACTTACTAGTATTTTATCATGAGGATGATCTTAGAAAAATGTTGGGAGTACAACATAACCATACATCAATTATATATAGACTTTCGACAGGCATATGACACTATAAACCGCGATAACCTAAACAACGTCTGGGTCTGTATGTAGAATTGTAATCGAAGGAACTGTGTCAGACTCCTTTGAAATAACATCTGATGTTTGGCAGGGATATGCACTCGCGCCTGTGTCGAAACTTCGCGCTGTATATTTAATAAATCAGGCCAAATTCTGGATATGCAGATGATATCGTGCTTCTTGGCCGAAGACCTAGCGATATCAAAGACAGTTTCGTACCGCTCGATCGCTGTGCAAGAAGACTTGGTTTGGAGGTAAACAGTAGCAAAACCAAATTTATATCAACACCCAGGAATATCTCCACGGTAAATCTCGGAATTGGCGACCATAATTTTGATAGCGTTGAAAACTTTAAATACCTCGGGTCAGTTATAACATCATCGAATGACATGCAGGCAGAAATAAATGCCCGAATCGCTGCCGCACAACGAGTTTTCTACGCTTCTTTTATAAGACCTGTGCTGGCTTTCGGAAGCGAGAGTTGGACCATGATTTATTAAATACACAGCGCGTAGTTTCGAGTTGCTTTTCCTCACTACATACTCAAGTGCCAAATTGAAAAGCACAGGCGCGTTTAATACAAACGGCGAAAATTAAAATGGCGGTGCTTCTCCCTCCACCGCAAGCGATGCGTCAGAATTCCCACTCAACGTAACAAATTGTTTGATCCCTTAGCTATCGAGTGGTGTAATTAAATTTTGGATGTAGATGATAGGTTCATAGCTGCAGCATCAAACTCTATCGCACAATTTTGTTATCATCAGTTTATTGAACTGCCCCCTATATGAAAGCATATTTAAAGACGTATTCACGTCAATAAATAAAAAATTATTTCTCTTCATGTATAGTCATAATGTAAAGGCTGACGGCTCCAGTATAGTTTTATTCTGCCGCAATCTGTTTTCATGACCCGGTGTAAACAAGTTTACAGTAATAATAAATTTACGAAACTGAGAACACAACAAGACGTTGACCTATTCGTTGCATATTTTGTGCCCAGTTTCTTATAATCGCACATTTTCATAAATTATTCTGCAATTATACATCGCTTTACCCTTGACGTGGTCCCTTCACCCTTGCGGTTAGAAAAATTTATATTATTTCCATCATCATTTAATCGTTAACCATAAACTACATCAAGAATCGGAACAAAAGAATTTATAACGTCCGGATAGGAGGCTACGCAGAGGTGTAACATTTTCTTTTTACATTACGGATATGCGAGAAGGTCTCTCATCTGCATAAAAAAGTTACCAGTTTCCAAATTTTTAGTTATGCATCATAATATTATAATCTTGCACGGTTCTTTCTTTAAATAGGTCATGGTTGCGGTTTGTGCGCGGCAATATTCTACTATCTCATGTTGTTTGGTATTACGTTAATCTTAACCGTTGGATAACAAGAAATAAAATTTTATTACGTTTTGATTTCTTATCGCCGTCTATAGGGGGAATTTTAGCTGCTCAACATATCTTTTTGCAATATTCTGAGTAGAATGGGTGGGCATGCTAAAACATTTGTATACGAAGTCTATAAATATCAATTCTTGGTACCACCAATCAATCATCGTCGTGTATTTAAGAAAATAATGCAGATTAGCATATTTTATACACATTAGTTTCTATTTTTCTTTGTAAAACGGAAGTAACCGCGCGTGACGTCATAGCATGAATGAAATAGTATTTGATGTAGTGTCATTCATAAAAATTTGAAATTTTGTAATGCAACACTTTCATCTTAGAAATGAGGTTTTCCTATAAATTCATCACGCCTTTGTACGGTATGTTGTAATCTAATTTAGTTGTGTAAGGTCGTCTAAATATATTCAAGATCATTAAACTGAACTTGACGCGGATGGCGCATTAATATTTATCAGTATATAGTAAGATAAAGAAAGCATTTTTATGTAATACAAGCAGTCAGTAACATTTTTATCACCTTCAAAGTGAATTGAAAATTTAATGGAATTTCCCAAAAAGTTTAAAAATTAACAAGTTTGTTAATTATTGTAAACCACAAACTATAAATAATTGCTGGAATATTTGTGGTTTGTATTTCTTTTGGAGCGCATCACAAACGATTCTGTAAGATCGGACATGGTTACTTTTAAAATTTCGTTACCTGACTCCAAAACACTAAACCCGATTAACCAATTTATACGAATATTGTGGTCAAGCTGGTTTTTGGAAATTTATATTTTTTGGTCAAATCGGTACGATATTGTGAATTATGTTTTTGTTGACAAAGTCGCGCATTTAAATCAAAATGTGTAACATTTTACGTTGTTTGCTTTGTTTGGCACTGTCTATAAAATAATGTTACGTATTATAGACGTGGATTATCTTAACATAATTAACAGATTTTACTTTTTAGAGTTGAAGGTTAAAAATAATTGCCACTAAAGCATTAAACTGGTTGCACAATGGAACGTCATTGAAAGTTATTTTGTGATGGGGCGAGGTCATCAAATCATTTTCGGTTTTGATGCACAATTTTATTATTGAACATTTTTGGGCCAAATATGAGTTCTTGAATAATTTGACAGAAAAATTGATTGAGTTTTTGGAAAGGTCAGTTACCAAACAAAATGAAGACCACAACAACAAATGATTGCAAGGTCTCATTTAAAACTAATAAATCACAAGCAACTAAAATGCTGCAGTTGGTTTGCTATAGACATGTATTCAACGCGGCAACATGGGACTCAGCGATGACTATCACTCTATGACCCTGTGGGGTGTTCATTCGTTGCGGATGAAAATATTACGTTTACACACATTTTATTATACAACTCGCACTTTATTTGATAATCACATGAACAATTTATTTATACACGTTATATTATCTATATAATTTACATATTGCACAATAATGCCGTTGGAAATATACATAACTTATAATAATGATGATACACTTATTTACCACCCACGGCCACAACCTTATGTCCACTATCCTTACCGTGTCGCTGCTGGGAGAAATGTAAAGAACGAATGACCGATGAAAAAATCGTTTCGCCATAAATATATTTTATTTTGAACTAAAATAATAATCTGTAATTTCCGAGCGTATCAAAAATATACTTAGCGCCATCTGTTGATATATTGTATTCAACGACGCTACATCACTCCCCCTTCGTTTGATGGAACGCTTTGGTTGGTATTGTCATCCGATTAGGTATAATGTGTACTATTGGTTTATCATCGAAGGAGACAGTAAGCTTCCGAGTAGGTTTACGCACGTATTGTCCGGTTGGTTGAATGTCCACCTAGGGTATTGTCGTTCGGGATACTCTTTGGCTCTGGAGACAAATCGTTGGATTCAATGAAACAAGGTTTCAATCGATTGATTGTAATATTTACTTGGCCCTTAATCCTAACTATACAATATTTTACACTATACAATTGAGTATACGGGAAAAGGCCCTTCATATGGTGGTTGAAAAGGCGCACGATTTGCATCAATGCGTACAAAAGCATGTGAACATTCTTTAAGTTCCTTGAATATGAATACATTTTCTTTTTTACATCGTGTTGGGAGGACCGGTGATTTCGCCTTGAATATGTTGTTCAAAATTCTTGCGAAATCTGACTGCGAATACAAGTCTTCATTGGTTGTAAAAAGTCACCAGGTAATCGCAAATGTTCTCCGTATACTAAAAATGCCGAGGTAGAGATCTTGTCCACTGTAGATCTTGTCCACTGTAGATTTTCCTTCCACATAATTGCCGTCTTAAGACTACGATGCCATCGTTCAATTAATCCGTTGCAGGCAGGATTATATGCGGTTGTTCTTTTTCGTTTGAATCCTACCAGATTCGATAAATCGTTGAATAGGTGAGATTCAAATTGTGATCCGCGATCTGTAACTATAAATGTAGGTACACCGTAACGACAGATCCAACATCTAAAAACAGCTTCAGCAACGATATCAGCTCTAATATCCGGCACGGATATAGCTTCGGGTCATATGTGTAGCGATCGATGAGTGTCACGCAGTATCGGTTTCCTTCTGATAGCGGCAGTGATCCTATTATATCTAAATGTACCTCAGCGAAACGGTCGCTGTTCATTGCAAAAGTTCCGATTGGACGTTTTACGTGTCCCGTAATTTTCGATTTTTGACACTTCGGACAATACTTCCGACAATCCGACTTTATTCCGAGCCAAAAATATTTCTGTGAGACCATGGTCCCTAATACCTGGATGAGAAAGGTTGTGTATTGTGTCAAACACTGCATGGCAAAATTCCTTCGGAATATATGGCCTTGCATGTCCAGTGGAAGTCTCACACAAGATTTGTCTGTACCAAATACTGGACATTTTCCCATTTAACTGAATTCTCGGTTTCGATGAGTGTTTGCAATTCGTCATCTATTGTAGTTCTTCCCAGATTCGTTGATAATCTATATTGCTATCGATCGTTATTGCGTTGATTCGAGAAAGCGCGTGCTGAATGTCGGATGTATATTAAAATAAAAGATCCAAGTGTCGGAGCTGCCTTGTATAGATGCTTTCTCGGTATTCTTTTCGAACGCGTAAACTAAAGGTCCGTATATAACTTAAATTCGCGTCTTTCCAGATAGCGTTTTAAATGTTTAATCGAGGAGTATGCTGCAAAGAGTTCAAGATCATAAGTGCTGTATTGCTTTTGAGTCTCGTTTAGTTTGACCGAAAAGAAACTTAACGGTTGCCAGGCATCATCAACACATACTGCTGGACTACGGCACCTATGGAGTTATCTGAGGCATCGAATGTTACTGCTAGACATCAGCTGAAATGCATTCATTAGGTCATCAGACCATACAATGTGACGTTTATCATCCCAAGGTAAGAAGTTTATCATCCCAAGGTAAGACATAATTCTGCTACTGTTTCAGGTTTCGAGAATTGTTTAATAGCGTCCACCTTGTTTTGTGATGGCCCAATACTTGCCGAGGAAATGTCATGCCCAAGAAAGTGATTTGTTGCACCCTGAATATAGATTTACTTGCGTTTAATACGAGTCCGGCGTCTTTTAGCCGTTGAAAAATCATATTGAGATGTTATAAGTGCTCCTCTTCTGTCTTTGATGCAAAGAGCATGAAGTCGATATATATACAAAGCAAAAATTCAATCCTCTAGAAGCTGAATTCATTAATCTTTGGAATGATTGCACGGCATTACGGAGTTCAAAAGTCATCCTTGTAAATTCAAATAAACCAAATGGTGTTCGAATCGCCGTTTTCGGAATGTCACGTTCATTGGGTACTTGGAAATAGGCACGAACTAAATCGGTTGCAGAAAAATATTTGCATCCATTTAGTTGGTGCGCGAAATCGGTTAAGTATGGAATGCTATACATATCTGGTTTCGTTCGAGCGTTAAGAGCTCTATAGTCGCCGCATCGCTTCCATTCACCAATTTTTTTACGCACTAGGTGCAACGGGCTAGACCAATTGCTATTACTCGGTCGTTAGATACCTACTTTAATCATCTAATCAAATTCCTTTTTTGCGGTTATATATTTTGCTGCATCAAGGCGACGCGCTCGCGCAAAACATGGAGGATCCGTTGTTTCGATTATGTGCGATACACCGTGAGTTGCATCGCTGACGGCGCATTTCTCAACTGTTATTTCTATAAAATCGTTTAATAGATGTATTATTCGTGGATCACATATATTTAAGGATATTGTCGTAACTCTTGTTGAGTAACCCTTTGAAACGTTGGCCTTCAACGATAGCGAGGTTAAGGTATCTATAAGTTTACGATTCTTAACGTCGACCAATAGACCGAAATGTTTTAAAAAATCCAATGTGTTTGTATCTGCGAGTATAAAATTCCATTCAAAATTCCTAAGCAATCATAGACACTGATTTTTTTGGTATACCGTATGTTTTTATTTCCGTCTGATTAGCGGCAAATAATGTGAGATCGCTTTGTTTCGTGTTTTTAGGATCGTTGCATTTATTAATAGAAATGCTAGCACCAGAATCGATTAGAAAATTTTGCAAGAATGGTTTATCAAAAATTAATCAACGGATGTAATGTATGGATCCCGTGCATTATTCTATATAAGGATGGTTGTTAAGTTTTTTGCCATTTTTGCCGTTTTTTATCATTGCTTATGGTAGCCTCGGTGGTTGGGCTATATTTCCTAAAACTACATGGTGCTCTACATGTACGAGCTCGGCCTGCGAAGAAATGTTGATAATAACAGTTTCCATTAGGGTACTCTCTTGGTCGGCTGCCAGAACTGCTTCCGTTTTTATGTGCTTCATAATATCTCTGTCGTGAACGTGAACGGTTGTTCTGCTTGCTTAATTGCATTTCTAAGCTTTCTATTTTTTGATGATATAATTATAAACGGCTGGTTCTTTCCCGTTTTTCCGAAATCATATTTCGGTTGAATTGTGTTTGGTGGTATTAAGTAAGGTAAGCCAAATCGATTTTGATAATTCCGAATTAACAGCAGCTTAGGATCTGCTTTTTGGATTCAATTTAAGCCCCTGTTGGAGTGCAAAACTCAAGGGCCGACCCACCTTCCATGCCAGTATAGGCTGGCAGAGTGTGACAAAATTGGACCTATAAGTAAAAAAGCGTAAAAGTAAGGACGGAAAAAGCAAACCGCGAAAGAGTTGGGGGAGCCTTGGCTCCTCCAGAACAGATTGGAGGGATAATAAAATAAAAAAAAGAAGATGAATATCTTTCAGATATTATTAATGGATTTCAACGTTTAACAAAATCAATGAATGAAGCCGTTAATAAATAATTTTAGAAGATACCCCTAAATTAGATTATGATTAGGGTGGTTGTTCTATAGGACAGGCATAGAAACAGTTAGGTCCAAAGCCGTACCACATCGAACCATTTTGCGACCATGTTGACGGCCATGTTATTGAGGTCTATCAAATCATTTAGGAAGGAATTACCCAGGAATTACAGTTCAGTCTGCTAACCGCTAGACGGGGACATGTGTAATCAATTGAAGAACAGTTTATTCCTCTAATAGCACGCACCACCATACTGACCATAGTGTCGTTCATTGTTCTTTTAGCTTTTTCTTGGAGCAGTGATTTCCCCCTTGCGAGTGATATATCAACGTCCGCCCTGGTCCCCTAGTCAGATATTACATTAAACCTCAATCAGTCAACGGCTTGCCTTATCGCGATTAGTTCATTTTGAAAAAACGCTACAGTAGCCCGGGAGATGGAAATAGAGGTTTACATTTAATTTTCTTCGCAGAAAATCCCACCTAACCTTTCCATCCATATTTGAGCCATCAGTGAGGAAATTAACTGATTCAGTTTTCAGAAATGCTTCTCTCAACCAGTCCTCTCTAGTGAAGTGAGAATATCAGTCCTAAACCTCTGATCAAAAAATGGTATATCTTTACAGTTCGACATAGAAGAGGAGCCCTATAGCTGAAAATTTGTTTACCTATAAGATATCTAGAGTTGTGAGATGAAAAAGAACCTCCAGTGTTTCAGTGGATGTGCTTTTAACAACCCCACTAAAACACAAGGTATAGCTGTTCGCTGTACTTTCACAAATGATTTTGGTCAGAATATTTAAAGCTGGCCACCAAACAGTAATCCCATATAATAAAATCGGTCTAATAGTAGAAATATAAAGCCAATGTAAAATGTGGAGCTCCAACCCCCATCTTTTTCCAATGACAATTTACAGGAGTAAAGCGCTCTTAGTTTTCTTTACTTTTTCTAATATGTTACTATTATAGCTTACTTTACTCTCCATAATGATACCTAGATAATATACGTTATTAGTGACGGTCAATCCAATACTAGTTAAGCTAGGGGTCAACCTGAGGAAGTTTATACTAGCCCTATTGGAGAGAATGCCACCATCAATCGCAAAATCATCCGCATAAGCATCCACATTAAAGTTTCACCCTTCCAGGTTTAGTAACAGGTTATTTATGACCAGGACCCACCCAGGCTGGCCGTCATCAACTCTACTTTTTAGCAGTTGGGTTGTGAGACTTAGAAATAGTGCTTTTGGCAGCCTATATGTTTCAGAGGACTCCTGTATTTTACTAGAGTACATGCCTTCAGGCTTTTGTTTTAGCATTTCTTAATTCGTATTTGTATATTTTGAGGACAAGGAAGTCCCACTTGTTATAGCGCAGCTTTAGTAACCTGGCCTTTCTATTCTAATCCTATGCATTTTTCTGTGATTTCTCTTCCGAGCTCCCCTACTTTTTGGATAGAGAGCCATCAGATGAACCCGTATGCTTTATTCTTTTGGTTGGCAGGCTGTACTTTTGGTTTTGTAAGTTGATCCGAGGGACCATTCTTGCTTGTACTTATGTCCCTATAGAGAGGAACCATCTTCTTTTTACCTCTTGCAAACCAGGTCCAATAACCCAAGTTAGCATTAGCTTCCGAGTTTTTATGAAAGTGGAGAAAGATATGTCAATCTGTGCATAGATCCGCAGTATGCAGATAAGGAAATTTAATCCGGGGGTTGCCAGGTATCCGAATACACCGTTAGAAACTGGGCGCTTTTATAATAAGCCTCCAGCCTGGGCATTTATCAGCATGGTACGATTGACACTTTAAACCGATCCAGTTCGCGTCGTGTTTTAACCTAACACCATAAATACCATAGAGAGGTAGGTGCCCGCTTGTCACCGCGAGGACAATAATACAAATAATATTTTTACCTTCTGTCAACCGGGTCAAGAGAAGCCATACTATGCCACTAGTGCAATACCATTCCTGTTCAATGATGGCTGCGAACAGGGATGGATTGATGCGATAGATTGCGTACAGCCAGAGCTTGAAGTGGCGGAACATCTGAATCAAATTTTGGAACTGGTGGTAGTGTAAAACTGTTTGGTCAAGTAAGTTAGTGTGACAAAACAATTGTTGTTCATGATCGCGTTTAAATTTAAATTCAGTTCGATTGAATTTACTTTGCATTTGTAATTAATTCTCAAAATTGATCGTGTAACTGTAAATTATTTCCTTAAGTTGAGGCAAATAGCCTTTCAAAAGAAAGCAAAGAGTCTTTCATTTCGAGGTATAGAACTTTCAATTTAAATAAGATTTAGAAAAATAATTTTAATGGCCACGAATGTGACTTTATTTGAAAGATAATTTTATGTCAATAATATGATTTTGGACATGTGACTGCCGCGACTGGCTAATACATGATGTAATCTAGAGGTCCAATTTCCGATCACTCTTTAACGTGTCAAATGTTAACTTCCAAGTTTTTAATAGTCTCTGGCTTATCAGGCCATTTGCCAGATGCTTTTCTCGATCGTTCATCAAATGTTTCTTTTAGTAAATTAATTGCGCGCTGAATGATATGTTGGAAACTCAGGTACAAAAAAACTATTGATCATGTCTCTATACCGTTTTCCACTGACTGTAATGTTTTTACCAGCATCATTTTTGAACACATACGCATACATATGCATAAAGCACACCAAACGGTAAATTTTTGCGGATGTACTGGTTTTTGAACAATGGCTCGTGGATTACCTTCACTCCATGCGACAATTATACTTGTTGCCAGCCATTCAACCAAAAATGAGGTTGCAAATATTGTATGGAAATTTTGCATCAATGTCATATTGGCTTATGATTTTAACTCCTGCACTTCTTTCTATAAACTGAACGTAGCGCGCGATGAGTTTCAAATTTGAACAATTTTCAAACGTTGCTCTGGTGTGAGTTTATTAATTATGAAATGGCAAACCAAACTAATAAAAAATCAACAGTCAGCTGTCAAATCGGCTGGCTGAAAAATGTGTTGCCAGTTTAAAGTTCTATACCACCAAGTTGTTGCACCATGTTGTGTTATGTTGCACGATGTTGCGTTAGGTTCTGGAATGTTGCAGTACGTTATGAGACATTGCATCATGTTTGGTCATATTGTATCAATTATATGGGTGCTAAATTCGGCAAAATCCGTATATGTGGTTGGTACATATGGTCTGGTGAGACTTGGGTCCCTTCCTTAATTTTTTTCGGCTTGCACGATTTTTATAATATTTACTGGCGGAGCGTTTTTGAGTATTTGGATCCTGATTTCGGGAAAATTCAGTTAGGGGTCATCCGGTGAGAGCCGCAGAGCTTCGAGCATTCTTTTAACATTTTATTTTGCTTGGACGATTTTAACAAAATTTAGCGGGTCAGGGGTTTCGAATACATGGAAACTATAACAAGGAGTTTTGATTTATGAATAATTCATTTAGGATTTCCTGGATAGGCCATAATGTTGCATCGCATTATGTTGTGTGATATTGAACCATTTTGCAATATATTGCACCATGTTGTATTATGTTGCACGATGTTGCATTATGTTGTATCATGTTCTGAAATGTTGCACTACATTGTGAAATGTTGCATCATGTTTGGTCATATTGCACCGATTGATATGGGTGGTTATTTCGAGAAAATCTCTTCATATGGCTGTCTAGTGAGACCCAGGTCCCTTCTTTAATTTTTTTCGACCTTGCACAATTTCAAGAAAATTCATTTAGGAATCATCCGAAGGACTTGGTACCTTCTTTTAACATTTCATTTGGCTTGGACGACCTTAGTAAACTTTAGCGGGACAGGGTTTGCGAATGCAATCAACGGTAACAAGGAATTATGTAGGGTTATGTTGCACGATGTTGCGTTATGTTGCTGGAATGTCGCACTACATTGTGAGATGTTGCATCATGTTTGCATATTGCACCGATCGAGATGGTACCAAAAACTATTAGGGGTCAGTTAGGGGTCAACTGGTGAGAGATAGGGACTTGTAGCCTTCTTAACATTTTATTTGGCTTAGACTATTTTAATAAAATTTAGCGGAACAGGAGTTTCGAATGCAAGGAAACCATAATAAGGAGTTTTGATTTCTCGATAATTCAATTATAATTTCCTGGATAGGCCTTAATGTTGCATCACACCATGTTGCGTGATGTTGCACCATGTTACACCATGTTTCGTGACCATGTTGCATGATATTGCACCATGTTATATTATATTTATTTCATGATTTTGCACCTAGTTGCGCCATATTGCGTTACGTTGCACGATATCGCGTAATGCTGCATCGCATTGTCTGGAATGTTGTGAGGTATGGCATCATGTTTTTCCATATTGCACCGATTGATATGGGAGCTAATTTCGGGTAAATACCTTCATATGGTTGTCTGGTGGGACCCGGGTCTCTTCTTTAATTTGTTTTCGGCTTGCACGATTTTTATAATAATTGCAGGAGGAACGATTTCGAGTACCAAAAACGTTTGAGATGGGTCCTGGAGTCTTCTTTTAATATTTCATTTGGCTTAGACGATTTTAATAAAATTTAGCGGGACAGGGTTTGCGAATGCAAGGCAACGATAACACGATTGTAATATGTTGCACCATGTTGCATGACGATGCCCATGTTTCACCATATTTCATGATGTTGCACCTTGTTGTATTATAATATTGCATCATGTTTTGGAATGTTGCACCATGTTGTGTGATGTTGCATCTTAATAATTTTTTTTAATGATTTTGATATAATTTGGTGGATTTAGGAGTGCTCCGGATGTGCCGTGTTGTTGCATGTTTCAGTAAACATAAATTATGAGTAATAATATTTAAAAAATTTGTAGCATTTTAATTAATGTTTAGCCTTGGACACTTTTTCTCATTTTTTTCCGCCTCAAACGGTTTTTGATATCGTTTGGTGGGGTCCGGGTATCTTGTTTTAATTTTTTTCAGCTAGCATGATTTTCATGAAAATTGGGGAAGGAATTGCCAAGGAATAAAATACCAGGATTCAATTTTAATGGGTGCTAAGATCGGAAAAATTCGTTCGGGTCCGGGACCCCTTTCTAAACTTTTTCGCACGATTCAGATAAAAATTGCTGTGATATGGGTTTAATGCCAGGAATCAATGTTAATCAAAATGGGTGAGATGAGGTTTTGAGTGGTAAGAATCGATTGTGATGAGTTCTAGATTCAGGAAAATTTGTTTAGGGGGTTCACATATGAGATCCGGGGCCATATTTAAAAAAATTTGGCTCCAAGGACTTTGGGAAATTTGGAAATGGAATTCTAATATAAATTTTGGACATGCCTCTCGAAAATTTTCAATTAAAATTAACCTAATAATTCCAAAATGAGTGAGTAAATTGGATAGGGTGGAGATCTTTCTCAAACGAATAGCATAGAACTCGATTGATACTAGAAAAAGTGATTGAAACAAAACCTCGGGTCCTTAAAATTGGTCAGAACTAACCTGTTGCTTAACCAAGTGTTGGGGAATTATTTTATTTTAGGCCATCGGGAGGTTTAGCTCCGGCAAGATACTAGTTCAGGAAGTAATCACGATTTTATAGGTGCAAGATAGAAAACAATGGTTCGTGAAAATAAAAGGATGTGTTTTGGCGATATGCTATAAAATATAGCTCGCTTCACCAGGGCCTTTGTATAAATTGATGTGGCTTGAAAATAATTAATAATTATTGGTCCTATTAGGTCTCTGTGACCGCGTCAAGTCTGTCATAACTAGCTTCCTTTTCCTATTTTTCGGTTTTGTTAAATGTGAAAGAGGTGTACACTGCAGCCCGGCTTTCCGGGAGATCTTGCCTGGTAAGCTTGGCCGTGCACTCCCAATTAAACAATTTGGAAATAAAACCGTTAAAAAGATTTGTTGTTGTTGTTGTTTGTGGGTATTTATTTTTATTTACACTTATTTTGTACTACACAACATTAAACATTGAACATTAAACACCTTTCGTTAATTTATTTTTCTAATTAGATTTTTCTCCTACAGTGTCTCAAAAAAAGTTAGTTAGGCCATGTGCCTATTTAACTATTTATTTACAATAGAATTATTATATTACAAAACAAACAAAACAAATTAATGGGAATCATTTCTAAAAAAAAAACGTATACTAACTACCTCATTGTTTAATTGACGTTATTAAGGTTGGTGTACGTCAATTAATTACCTAAATGGCCTAAACTAGTTTATTTTGTAAAACTACTTGTTGTCTGTGATTTCTCATATATACGTACTGGTATAATTTATTGTTTGATTTTATCGTTCAAAATTATAAAATTAAATTTGTTCGCTTCAAACTAGTTTTAAGTCTTTTCTTTCATAAACTTAATGTTTGTATAATGCCTGCCGCACTACTAAATTTACTACTCTCGTACAATAGATTTTGTTGTTTCGTTTCCTAAAATTTTGCCCATTAAACTTTTGCGGTTTTTATGTGGTTTATTAATTAAGCATAAGAGAGTTTTATATTATACGAGAATCACCTTCCCCGAAAATCACTTTTATGACAAATATTTAATAACACTTTGTGTTGTTTTGAACGCACCACGAGACTTAATCCAGTTTTTATCACACCGCAGAAATGCATTTGGTACATGATTTGCTTTGTTGATTATGTATTTTCCAAAGACCCGCAGTCAGTTTCTAGATAATTTCTTACTATGTTTCACACCAAAATTATCCAGAAATTTATTAAATTTCTGTGTAAAACCGTTGCAATTCGTCGAAATACCAAAAAATTACAAAAATATTTTCTTAATTCGAAAATATTACGTATGACCGATAGTGAATCACCAATCACCATACGCGCGAAACAGAAACCTGATTTTTCGTCTTTATATCTAAGTTGAAGAATAGTAAATTTTATTATCTTCTTTATCGTAAATGGATAAAGTTTATTTTTGGATTACCATACTTATGTATTTATTTATGATTATTTGTTGCTCGTCTGATATTTACGTCTTGAGCAGAAAAATAGAGTGATTTAGTAACTATAAAATTTTTGTTTATGTGAGGGGATGCCCCTCTTGTGGTCTTTGAGGTAAAGACTCATCAGTTCGTCAACATATCGTGATGGACATTTTATTACATTTGCGGTTAAAATGAGTCGGTTAATTACTCAAATTTTGAGCAAGCCACGCGTTTTATTCCCCGCCCAAAATGTTTTCTTATCAAAACAATTTTAAGTACTATTTGAAAAGCACGATTATACAGTTTTTGGGGCATTCAATGAAAGTTGTTGAATTTCTTCTTCATAACATTGAACAGTGTTGTTACAGAATAAGTTTTTACGAATTTATAATAGGTAGTTAGGTTATATTTTTCGATCGCAAACCACCGAGCAAACGATTTGGAAACTTTCGGCTATTTCATCTCGCAGCTGTCGCACTCTATCCAATGTACCTAGAGTACCAGGCAGACCAGCTTGATACGTCATCAAATTTTTGTTTTCAGTTTCTTTTCTGAACTGTAGATGGCAGTAATGCTCGTAAAAAGTACTTGCCATTCAGGTGTTTCGCGGCTTTTACATCAAACAAATATGCTTAAAATATATTTAATAACCTTTCTTATTACTTTTACGACATCTATTATGCATTGAGAATACTTTTTTTGAAATTTTGACTTATAGATGGCTAATGTGTAAGAATTACAATAATCAGTTTCGAACAGATGAAATTATTGATTTGAAAAACAGTCTTCTCATCAGGTCGCGACGGCTGACGTTGTATTATTACAAGGAAATATTGTCTATATACATAGAACAATTACCATGTAGTTGTACTACTAGCGAATTACTGCGTAGCGTACGAAATTTGATTCTTCTACATTTCCATCTATATTCTATTTTAACAATTAACTTTTCGTATTCACGATTTTTTATATTTTACTTTGGTTAGTAAGTGTCGATTATCAAAATTGTTGTCACGCAGATTGACGCTAAATGGAAGAATTTCCTACGATTGTGTATTTAATTCGAGAATGCTGAAATAGACCAATATACGGAACAATCACAAGAAGACCTTTACAATTGAAAAAAAAACAAAGTAAAACATTGAGAATACTTTAAAACTGTCAGAATTTTTATTTCAAAATGAAATCAGTAAAGCACTGCAATACAGGTATGTCTATTAAATATTTTATTTATTAGAGGTCGGTATCCAGCTCGAGGTAAGATAAATTTTAACGCGGTCTTCACAAGTCTCTACTAAATTACAAATAAATTAGTAAGCTAAAAAGTTTATGTAGAGATAAATTTTGACGTTTGTTTCATTTGTCCTACAACAAACAAAAATATAGTTCGAAACTATTTTCATAAGGTAACTATTTTCATAAGGCAGCTCGAGCTACGCTAAAATTTCCATATAAATTTGACGTAAAATTTAGTCAAAATAAAAAATTTCGCTCACGATTTCGCTAACCGATACGGAGTTCACGCAAAAAATCTTTTAAAATAATGTCTTCCGGATTGTAATATAGATGTCACCACTATAAAGTCTCCACAATTTTTAGCCGCAAATTAAATGCACGGAACAATAAAGGCGGTGATAGATGTACAGATTTTGCCTTAAAGGCAAACAAATTTACCTTATACAAAATTGAGAAATGT
Organism: Nephrotoma appendiculata; assembly: GCA_947310385.1. Lineage (NCBI taxonomy): Eukaryota > Metazoa > Arthropoda > Insecta > Diptera > Tipulidae > Nephrotoma > Nephrotoma appendiculata. Next base: position 57,093,666 of record OX371225.1, on the reverse strand, counting down.
TCAATTTAAAATTTTTGCCTATAAGGCGATTCAAGATGGCCGAGTTTTTATGCTTTATAGGCAAAATCTGTACATGTATCACCGCATTAATTGTACGATAAATTTTGACATTTATCAATTTCAAAGTGATCAGTGAGACCTGTGATTGTTTATATTTTTTATAAAATGGATTTTACCGACACTCAATACTTTATTGAAGATTTCGATATTGAGTATTTTGAAAACGAATCAGAGATAATTGAAATTAATATAGAACAATCAACATCAAGTGCCCCAAAAATGGTCAAAAAACAAAAAAAAAAGCGATGGATTTTCAAGTGATAAAAAGAGAAAATTATGTGCTTTAATAAAACTGCATACATGCATATGAGATTTACAGGATAAACTTCATAAAAATTCGCATGCCGCCTCTAGCTCATGGAAAGCGATATCTAAATCAATGGAGATGCCAGGTTAATATTAGTTAAGTTATACTTAACAAACACATTTTTATTAATCACTTGTTTTTTGTTTCGCAGAATTATATTGAATAATTTTCAAAAAGTTTTAAAAATCACTCGATCGATTTCGACTTGTTAGGTCATCATCAGGAGTATCTACTGATTTGTATAATTGTATTAGTAAAAATTTTATTATATAGTAGAAAAAAAAAGCAAAATATAAATAAAAGAAGGAGGAACAAAAAATAAGCAATCAAAATTAATCTACGGTAGAGTCATATGTGTCATAGGTTGAGTAACAAAATTCGAGGTATATTATTGCGTACGTGAGAATAGAAAAGGGCGGGATCTGTAATTGGTGAGAACCGGATTTCTCTCTGTTCGTTAAGGATATTTTGGTTACGAAATATTGATTTTCTAATTTCGTAAGATTCTAAGGTATCTAAACGTCTGCCTTTGGGTTGTATATGTAATATGTCTAAATTGTTCAAGCTAGCTGTATGATTTTCTGACGTTAAATGGTTATGGAAAGTTGATTGATTGCAACCAGATAAATGTTCTTTAGCTCTAACTCCAAAACCAGTCTGACCAATATAGGAGAAACTACAAGCATTGCAATTGATCCTATAGACACCAGATTTTGAAAGGCGATCAACTCTAGGTTTATTGTGTTATTATTATAAAAAGCAAAACTAATATTGGTATAATTGGACACGATGTTGCTAATCCGTTGGCTCGTTTTTCCTATATACTCTAAACGACGCCAATTTTCACGCGTTGGACTATCCGGTGGATAAATACCCGTTAGAGTTTTACGCTTTAGCTTTTTATTCAATAACTTTAATATAGTCCTAGTTGCATATCCGTTATTCGTTGCTATTTGAAGAATTATGTTAAGCTCAGTGTTGTAATTTGAATTTGACAGAGGGATATTTATTAGTCTATCTATGAGTGAGTGGAAAGCTGACATTTTAATATTATGATAATGGTTTGAAGAACTAGGGATAACAGCGTCTGTATACGTGGGTTTCCGATAAATTTTGAAGTCTAAAGTAGAATTAATCCTGGATATTGTTATATCTAGAAAATTAATACATTTATTTTCTTCTTTTACTAACGTAAAATCAATGGTGGGATATTGAGAATTTAACCAAGTAAGGAAAGAGTCTAACAGTCTATCAGTTCCATTCCATAGACATAATATGTCATTAACATATCTATACCAAAAGATTATATGACGAAAATAAGGATTGTTATTTGATATGATCATTTGTTCGAAGAAATTCATGAAAATTTCAGCCAACTAAGGTGACAGAGGGGAGCCCATGGGTAGACCATCAACGAATTTGAAATATGTATTATAAAAACAGAAATAATTTTGTTTAATACAAGTCTCAAAAACTAACTTCAGTTCACGACGTAAGCTCTCATCTACAACATCCCTATCTAAGTAATTACAAACTATTTGGGACAAAGTATTAATTGAAATAGAAGTGAAAAGACTGGCAACGTCAAATGAAACTAGTTTTGAATGTAACGGAATGTTGACGTCTTGAATTTTGTTAATCAATTCTACCGAGTTCTTAACCGAGTAAGCCGAAAAGAAATTAGTATGACAATTACAAATTTATGAAACCCTTACATAGCTTGTAGGCAGGAGCCTTGCAATACGCTACTATTGGTCTAATCGGAATGCCTTCCTTATGGATTTTTGGTAAACCATAAAGGATCGGGGCAGATGGATTCCTGACAGAGTACTTCCAACCAGTTTATTTTGGATTATCAATGTCATTATGAGTAGATCAGCGTTTAGTTTGCTTCAATATGTCGCCTCGTTCGCCCGCAATTCAGGTTCGAAACACAATGTGGCCGAATTTCAAAATACGATACTTCCAGTAACCACTGCTTTCTTCAAGCATCCTACCGGTAGTTTCTTGCTCAGTGTGTTGTATACTGTCCCTTTAACCATTTTGAACCGAAATTTCAACAAAAAAAAGTTTTCATTTTTTTACGAAAAAACGTGATGGTTAGCCTTATTTTTTTTGAACGGATTAAACTTATAGTCACGAATTCCGAATTTTTCGTTAATTTTGGATTATCAATGTAATTATGAGTAGATCAGCGTTTAGTTTGCTTCAATAAGTCGCCTCGTTCGCCCGCAATTCAGGTTCGAAACACAATGTGGCCGAATTTCAAAATACGAAACTTCCAGTAACCACTGCTTTCCTCAAGCATCCTACCGGTAGTTTCTTGCTCAGTGTGTTGTATACTGTACCTATAACCATTTTGAGCCGGAATTTCAACAAAAAAAAGTTTTAATTTTTTTACGAAAAAACGTGATGTTAGCCTTACTTTTTTTGAACGGATAAAACTTATAGTCACGGATTCCGAATGTTTCGTTTATTTTGGATTATCAATGTGATTATGAGTAGATCAGCGTTTAGTTTGCTTCAATAAGTCGCCTCGTTCGCCCGCAATTCAGGTTCGAAACACAATGTGGCCGAATTTCAAAATACGAAACTCCCAGTAACCACTGCTTTTCTCAAGCATCCTACCGGTAGTTTCTTACTCAGTGTGTTGTATACTGTACCTATAACCATTTTGAACCGGAATTTCAACAAAAAAAGGTTTTCATTTTTTTACGAAAAAACGTGATGGTTAGCCTTACTTTTTTTGAACGGATAAAATTTATAGTCACGGATTCCGAATGTTTCGTTTATTTTGGATTATCAATGTGATTATGAGTAGATCAGCGTTTAGTTTGCTTCAATAAGTCGCCTCGTTCGCCCGCAATTCAGGTTCGAAACACAATGTGGCCGAATTTCAAAATACGAAACTTCCAGTAACCACTGCTTTTCTCAAGCATCCTACCGGTAGTTTCTTACTCAGTGTGTTGTATACTGTACCTATAACCATTTTGAACCGGAATTTCAACAAAAAAAGGTTTTCATTTTTTTACGAAAAAACGTGATGCCTTCCTTTTTTTGAACGGATAAAACTTATAGTCACGGATTCCGAATGTTTCGTTTATTTTGGATTATCAATGTGATTATGAGTAGATCAGCGTTTAGTTTGCTTCAATAAGTCGCCTCGTTCGCCCGCAATTCAGGTTCGAAACACAATGTGGCCGAATTTCAAAATACGAAACTTCCAGTAACCACTGCTTTTCTCAAGCATCCTACCGGTAGTTTCTTACTCAGTGTGTTGTATACTGTACCTATAACCATTTTGAACCGGAATTTCAACAAAAAAAGGTTTTCATTTTTTTACGAAAAAACGTGATGGCTAGCCTTACTTTTTTTGAACGGATAAAATTTATAGTCACGGATTCCGAATGTTTCGTTTATTTTGGATTATCAATGTGATTATGAGTAGATCAGCGTTTAGTTTGCTTCAATAAGTCGCCTCGTTCGCCCGCAATTCAGGTTCGAAACACAATGTGGCCGAATTTCAAAATACGAAACTTCCAGTAACCACTGCTTTTCTCAAGCATCCTACCGGTAGTTTCTTACTCAGTGTGTTGTATACTGTACCTATAACCATTTTGAACCGGAATTTCAACAAAAAAAGGTTTTCATTTTTTTACGAAAAAACGTGATGCCTTACTTTTTTTGAACGGATAAAATTCTTAGTCACGGATTCCGAATGTTTCGTTTATTTTGGATTATCAATGTGATTATGAGTAGATCAGCGTTTAGTTTGCTTCAATAAGTCGCCTCGTTCGCCCGCAATTCAGGTTCGAAACACAATGTGGCCGAATTTCAAAATACAAAACTTCCAGTAACCACTGCTTTTCTCAAGCATCCTACCGGTAGTTTCTTACTCAGTGTGTTGTATACTGTACCTATAACCATTTTGAACCGGAATTTCAACAAAAAAAGGTTTTCATTTTTTTACGAAAAAACGTGATGCCTTACTTTTTTTGAACGGATAAAACTTATAGTCACGGATTCCGAATGTTTCGTTTATTTTGGATTATCAATGTGATTATGAGTAGATCAGCGTTTAGTTTGCTTCAATAAGTCGCCTCGTTCGCCCGCAATTCAGGTTCGAAACACAATGTGGCCGAATTTCAAAATACGAAACTTCCAGTAACCACTGCTTTTCTCAAGCATCCTACCGGTAGTTTCTTACTCAGTGTGTTGTATACTGTACCTATAACCATTTTGAACCGGAATTTCAACAAAAAAAGGTTTTCATTTTTTTACGAAAAAACGTGATGCCTTACTTTTTTTGAACGGATAAAATTCTTAGTCACGGATTCCGAATGTTTCGTTTATTTTGGATTATCAATGTCATTATGAGTAGATCAGCGTTTAGTTTGCTTCAATAAGTCGCCTCGTTCGCCCGCAATTCAGGTTCGAAACACAATGTGGCCGAATTTCAAAATACAAAACTTCCAGTAACCACTGCTTTTCTCAAGCATCCTACCGGTAGTTTCTTACTCAGTGTGTTGTATACTGTACCTATAACCATTTTGAACCGGAATTTCAACAAAAAAAGGTTTTCATTTTTTACGAAAAAACGTGATGCCTTACTTTTTTTGAACGGATAAAACTTATAGTCACGGATTCCGAATGTTTCGTTTATTTTGGATTATCAATGTGATTATGAGTAGATCAGCGTTTAGTTTGCTTCAATAAGTCGCCTCGTTCGCCCGCAATTCAGGTTCGAAACACAATGTGGCCGAATTTCAAAATACGAAACTTCCAGTAACCACTGCTTTTCTCAAGCATCCTACCGGTAGTTTCTTACTCAGTGTGTTGTATACTGTACCTATAACCATTTTGAACCGGAATTTCAACAAAAAAAAGTTTTCATTTTTTTACGAAAAAACGTGATGGTTAGCCTTATTTTTTTTGAACGGATTAAACTTATAGTCACGGATTCCGAATGTTTCGTTTATTTTGGATTATCAATGTGATTATGAGTAGATCAGCGTTTAGTTTGCTTCAATAAGTCGCCTCGTTCGCCCGCAATTCAGGTTCGAAACACGATGTAGCCGAATTTCAAAATACGAAACTTCCAGTAACCACTGCTTTCCTCAAGCATCCTACCGGTAGTTTCTTGCTCAGTGTATTGTATACTGTACCTATAACCATTTTGAACCGGAATTTCAACAAAAAAAGGTTTTCATTTTTTTACGAAAAAACGTGATGCCTTACTTTTTTTGAACGGATAAAATTTATAGTCACGGATTCCGAATGTTTCGTTTATTTTGGATTATCAATGTGATTATGAGTAGATCAGCGTTTAGTTTGCTTCAATAAGTCGCCTCGTTCGCCCGCAATTCAGGTTCGAAACACAATGTGGCCGAATTTCAAAATACGAAACTTCCAGTAACCACTGCTTTTCTCAAGCATCCTACCGGTAGTTTCTTACTCAGTGTGTTGTATACTGTACCTATAACCATTTTGAACTGGAATTTCAACAAAAAAAGGTTTTCATTTTTTTACGAAAAAACGTGATGGTTAGCCTTACTTTTTTTGAACGGATAAAATTTATAGTCACGGATTCCGAATGTTTCGTTTATTTTGGATTATCAATGTAATTATGAGTAGATCAGCGTTTAGTTTGCTTCAATAAGTCGCCTCGTTCGCCCGCAATTCAGGTTCGAAACACGATGTGGCCGAATTTCAAAATACGAAACTTCCAGTAACCACTGCTTTCCTCACGCATCCTACCGGTAGTTTCTTGCTCAGTGTATTGTATACTGTACCTATAACCATTTTGAACCGGAATTTCAACAAAAAAAGGTTTTCATTTTTTTACGAAAAAACGTGATGGTTAGCCTTACTTTTTTTGAACGGATAAAATTTATAGTCACGGATTCCGAATGTTTCATTTATTTTGGATTATCAATGTGATTATGAGTAGATCAGCGTTTAGTTTGCTTCAATAAGTCGCCTCGTTCGCCCGCAATTCAGGTTCGAAACACAATGTGGCCGAATTTCAAAATACGAAACTTCCAGTAACCACTGCTTTTCTCAAGCATCCTACCGGTAGTTTCTTACTCAGTGTGTTGTATACTGTACCTATAACCAGTTTGAACCGGAATTTCAACAAAAAAAGGTTTTCATTTTTTTACGAAAAAACGTGATGGTTAGCCTTACTTTTTTGAACGGATAAAATTTATAGTCACGGATTCCGAATGTTTCGTTTATTTTGGATTATCAATGTGATTATGAGTAGATCAGCGTTTAGTTTGCTTCAATAAGTCGCCTCGTTCGCCCGCAATTCAGGTTCGAAACACAATGTGGCCGAATTTCAAAATACAAAACTTCCAGTAACCACTGCTTTTCTCAAGCATCCTACCGGTAGTTTCTTACTCAGTGTGTTGTATACTGTACCTATAACCATTTTGAACCGGAATTTCAACAAAAAAAGGTTTTCATTTTTTTACGAAAAAACGTGATGCCTTACTTTTTTTGAACGGATAAAACTTATAGTCACGGATTCCGAATGTTTCGTTTATTTTGGATTATCAATGTGATTATGAGTAGATCAGCGTTTAGTTTGCTTCAATAAGTCGCCTCGTTCGCCCGCAATTCAGGTTCGAAACACAATGTGGCCGAATTTCAAAATACGAAACTTCCAGTAACCACTGCTTTCCTCACGCATCCTACCGGTAGTTTCTTGCTCAGTGTATTGTATACTGTACCTATAACCATTTTGAACCGGAATTTCAACAAAAAAAGGTTTTCATTTTTTTACGAAAAAACTTGATGGTTAGCCTTACTTTTTTTGAACGGATAAAATTCTTAGTCACGAATTCCAAATTTTTCGTGAATTTTGGATTATCAATGTAATTATGAGTAGATCAGCGTTTAGTTTGCTTCAATAAGTCGCCTCGTTCGCCCGCAATTCAGGTTCGAAACACAATGTGGCCGAATTTCAAAATACGAAACTTCCAGTAACCACTGCTTTTCTCAAGCATCCTACCGGTAGTTTCTTACTCAGTGTGTTGTATACTGTACCTATAACCATTTTGAACCGGAATTTCAACAAAAAAAGGTTTTCATTTTTTTACGAAAAAACGTGATGGTTAGCCTTATTTTTTTTGAACGGATAAAACTTATAGTCACGGATTCCGAATGTTTCGTTTATTTTGGATTATCAATGTGATTATGAGTAGATCAGCGTTTAGTTTGCTTCAATAAGTCGCCTCGTTCGCCCGCAATTCAGGTTCGAAACACGATGTAGCCGAATTTCAAAATACGAAACTTCCAGTAACCACTGCTTTCCTCAAGCATCCTACCGGTAGTTTCTTGCTCAGTGTATTGTATACTGTACCTATAACCATTTTGAACCGGAATTTCAACAAAAAAAGGTTTTCATTTTTTTACGAAAAAACGTGATGCCTTACTTTTTTTGAACGGATAAAATTCTTAGTCACGGATTCCGAATGTTTCGTTTATTTTGGATTATCAATGTAATTATGAGTAGATCAGCGTTTAGTTTGCTTCAATAAGTCGCCTCGTTCGCCCGCAATTCAGGTTCGAAACACAATGTGGCCGAATTTCAAAATACGAAACTTCCAGTAACCACTGCTTTCCTCACGCATCCTACCGGTAGTTTCTTGCTCAGTGTATTGTATACTGTACCTATAACCATTTTGAACCGGAATTTCAACAAAAAAAGGTTTTCATTTTTTTACGAAAAAACGTGATGTTAGCCTTACTTTTTTTGAACGGATAAAATTTATAGTCACGGATTCCGAATGTTTCGTTTATTTTGGATTATCAATGTGATTATGAGTAGATCAGCGTTTAGTTTGCTTCAATAAGTCGCCTCGTTCGCCCGCAATTCAGGTTCGAAACACGATGTAGCCGAATTTCAAAATACGAAACTTCCAGTAACCACTGCTTTCCTCAAGCATCCTACCGGTAGTTTCTTGCTCAGTGTATTGTATACTGTACCTATAACCATTTTGAACCGGAATTTCAACAAAAAAAGGTTTTCATTTTTTTACGAAAAAACGTGATGCCTTACTTTTTTTGAACGGATAAAATTTATAGTCACGGATTCCGAATGTTTCGTTTATTTTGGATTATCAATGTAATTATGAGTAGATCAGCGTTTAGTTTGCTTCAATAAGTCGCCTCGTTCGCCCGCAATTCAGGTTCGAAACACGATGTGGCCGAATTTCAAAATACGAAACTTCCAGTAACCACTGCTTTCCTCACGCATCCTACCGGTAGTTTCTTGCTCAGTGTATTGTATACTGTACCTATAACCATTTTGAACCGGAATTTCAACAAAAAAAGATTTTCATTTTTTTACGAAAAAACTTGATGGTTAGCCTTACTTTTTTTGAACGGATAAAATTCTTAGTCACGAATTCCAAATTTTTCGTGAATTTTGGATTATCAATGTAATTATGAGTAGATCAGCGTTTAGTTTGCTTCAATAAGTCGCCTCGTTCGCCCGCAATTCAGGTTCGAAACACAATGTGGCCGAATTTCAAAATACGAAACTTCCAGTAACCACTGCTTTTCTCAAGCATCCTACCGGTAGTTTCTTACTCAGTGTGTTGTATACTGTACCTATAACCATTTTGAACCGGAATTTCAACAAAAAAAGGTTTTCATTTTTTTACGAAAAAACGTGATGGTTAGCCTTATTTTTTTTGAACGGATTAAACTTATAGTCACGGATTCCGAATGTTTCGTTTATTTTGGATTATAAATGTGATTATGAGTAGATCAGCGTTTAGTTTGCTTCAATAAGTCGCCTCGTTCGCCCGCAATTCAGGTTCGAAACACGATGTGGCCGAATTTCAAAATACGAAACTTCCAGTAACCACTGCTTTCCTCACGCATCCTACCGGTAGTTTCTTGCTCAGTGTATTGTATACTGTACCTATAACCATTTTGAACCGGAATTTCAACAAAAAAAGGTTTTCATTTTTTTACGAAGAAACGTGATGGTTATCCTTACTTTTTTTGAACGGATAAAATTTATAGTCACGGATTCCGAATGTTTCGTTTATTTTGGATTAACAATGTGATTATGAGTAGATCAGCGTTTAGTTTGCTTCAATAAGTCGCCTCGTTCGCCCGCAATTCAGGTTCGAAACACAATGTGGCCGAATTTCAAAATACGAAACTTCCAGTAACCACTGCTTTTCTCAAGCATCCTACCGGTAGTTTCTTACTCAGTGTGTTGTATACTGTACCTATAACCATTTTGAACCGGAATTTCAACAAAAAAAGGTTTTCATTTTTTTACGAAAAAACGTGATGGTTAGCCTTACTTTTTTTGAACGGATAAAATTTATAGTCACGGATTCCGAATGTTTCGTTTATTTTGGATTATCAATGTGATTATGAGTAGATCAGCGTTTAGTTTGCTTCAATAAGTCGCCTCGTTCGCCCGCAATTCAGGTTCGAAACACAATGTGGCCGAATTTCAAAATACGAAACTTCCAGTAACCACTGCTTTTCTCAAGCATCCTACCGGTAGTTTCTTACTCAGTGTGTTGTATACTGTACCTATAACCATTTTGAACCGGAATTTCAACAAAAAAAGGTTTTCATTTTTTTACGAAAAAACGTGATGCCTTACTTATTTTGAACGGATAAAACTTATAGTCACGGATTCCGAATGTTTCGTTTATTTTGGATTATCAATGTCATTATGAGTAGATCAGCGTTTAGTTTGCTTCAATAAGTCGCCTCGTTCGCCCGCAATTCAGGTTCGAAACACAATGTGGCCGAATTTCAAAATACAAAACTTCCAGTAACCACTGCTTTTCTCAAGCATCCTACCGGTAGTTTCTTACTCAGTGTGTTGTATACTGTACCTATAACCATTTTGAACCGGAATTTCAACAAAAAAAGGTTTTCATTTTTTTACGAAAAAACGTGATGGTAAGCCTTACTTTTTTAACGGATAAAACTTATAGTCACGGATTCCGAATGTTTCGTTTATTTTGGATTATCAATGTGATTATGAGTAGATCAGCGTTTAGTTTGCTTCAATAAGTCGCCTCGTTCGCCCGCAATTCAGGTTCGAAACACAATGTGGCCGAATTTCAAAATACGAAACTTCCAGTAACCACTGCTTTTCTCAAGCATCCTACCGGTAGTTTCTTACTCAGTGTGTTGTATACTGTACCTATAACCATTTTGAACCGGAATTTCAACAAAAAAAGGTTTTCATTTTTTTACGAAAAAACGTGATGCCTTACTTTTTTTGAACGGATAAAATTTATAGTCACGGATTCCGAATGTTTCGTTTATTTTGGATTATCAATGTGATTATGAGTAGATCAGCGTTTAGTTTGCTTCAATAAGTCGCCTCGTTCGCCCGCAATTCAGGTTCGAAACACAATGTGGCCGAATTTCAAAATACGAAACTTCCAGTAACCACTGCTTTTCTCAAGCATCCTACCGGTAGTTTCTTACTCAGTGTGTTGTATACTGTACCTATAACCATTTTGAACCGGAATTTCAACAAAAAAAGGTTTTCATTTTTTTACGAAAAAACGTGATGCCTTACTTTTTTTGAACGGATAAAACTTATAGTCACGGATTCCGAATGTTTCGTTTATTTTGGATTATCAATGTCATTATGAGTAGATCAGCGTTTAGTTTGCTTCAATAAGTCGCCTCGTTCGCCCGCAATTCAGGTTCGAAACACAATGTGGCCGAATTTCAAAATACAAAACTTCCAGTAACCACTGCTTTTCTCAAGCATCCTACCGGTAGTTTCTTACTCAGTGTGTTGTATACTGTACCTATAACCATTTTGAACCGGAATTTCAACAAAAAAAGGTTTTCATTTTTTTACGAAAAAACGTGATGGTTAGCCTTATTTTTTTTGAACGGATTAAACTTATAGTCACGGATTCCGAATGTTTCGTATATTTTGGATTATCAATGTGATTATGAGTAGATCAGCGTTTAGTTTGCTTCAATAAGTCGCCTCGTTCGCCCGCAATTCAGGTTCGAAACACAATGTGGCCGAATTTCAAAATACGAAACTTCCAGTAACCACTGCTTTTCTCAAGCATCCTACCGGTAGTTTCTTACTCAGTGTGTTGTATACTGTACCTATAACCATTTTGAACCGGAATTTCAACAAAAAAAGGTTTTCATTTTTTTACGAAAAAACGTGATGCCTTACTTTTTTTGAACGGATAAAACTTATAGTCACGGATTCCGAATGTTTCGTTTATTTTGGATTATCAATGTGATTATGAGTAGATCAGCGTTTAGTTTGCTTCAATAAGTCGCCTCGTTCGCCCGCAATTCAGGTTCGAAACACAATGTGGCCGAATTTCAAAATACGAAACTTCCAGTAACCACTGCTTTTCTCAAGCATCCTACCGGTAGTTTCTTACTCAGTGTGTTGTATACTGTACCTATAACCATTTTGAACCGGAATTTCAACAAAAAAAGGTTTTCATTTTTTTACGAAAAAACGTGATGCCTTACTTTTTTTGAACGGATAAAATTCTTAGTCACGGATTCCGAATGTTTCGTTTATTTTGGATTATCAATGTCATTATGAGTAGATCAGCGTTTAGTTTGCTTCAATAAGTCGCCTCGTTCGCCCGCAATTCAGGTTCGAAACACAATGTGGCCGAATTTCAAAATACAAAACTTCCAGTAACCACTGCTTTTCTCAAGCATCCTACCGGTAGTTTCTTACTCAGTGTGTTGTATACTGTACCTATAACCATTTTGAACCGGAATTTCAACAAAAAAAGGTTTTCATTTTTTACGAAAAAACGTGATGCCTTACTTTTTTTGAACGGATAAAACTTATAGTCACGGATTCCGAATGTTTCGTTTATTTTGGATTATCAATGTGATTATGAGTAGATCAGCGTTTAGTTTGCTTCAATAAGTCGCCTCGTTCGCCCGCAATTCAGGTTCGAAACACAATGTGGCCGAATTTCAAAATACAAAACTTCCAGTAACCACTGCTTTTCTCAAGCATCCTACCGGTAGTTTCTTACTCAGTGTGTTGTATACTGTACCTATAACCATTTTGAACCGGAATTTCAACAAAAAAAGGTTTTCATTTTTTACGAAAAAACGTGATGCCTTACTTTTTTTGAACGGATAAAACTTATAGTCACGGATTCCGAATGTTTCGTTTATTTTGGATTATCAATGTCATTATGAGTAGATCAGCGTTTAGTTTGCTTCAATAAGTCGCCTCGTTCGCCCGCAATTCAGGTTCGAAACACAATGTGGCCGAATTTCAAAATACAAAACTTCCAGTAACCACTGCTTTTCTCAAGCATCCTACCGGTAGTTTCTTACTCAGTGTGTTGTATACTGTACCTATAACCATTTTGAACCGGAATTTCAACAAAAAAAGGTTTTCATTTTTTACGAAAAAACGTGATGCCTTACTTTTTTTGAACGGATAAAACTTATAGTCACGGATTCCGAATGTTTCGTTTATTTTGGATTATCAATGTCATTATGAGTAGATCAGCGTTTAGTTTGCTTCAATAAGTCGCCTCGTTCGCCCGCAATTCAGGTTCGAAACACAATGTGGCCGAATTTCAAAATACAAAACTTCCAGTAACCACTGCTTTTCTCAAGCATCCTACCGGTAGTTTCTTACTCAGTGTGTTGTATACTGTACCTATAACCATTTTGAACCGGAATTTCAACAAAAAAAGGTTTTCATTTTTTACGAAAAAACGTGATGCCTTACTTTTTTTGAACGGATAAAACTTATAGTCACGGATTCCGAATGTTTCGTTTATTTTGGATTATCAATGTGATTATGAGTAGATCAGCGTTTAGTTTGCTTCAATAAGTCGCCTCGTTCGCCCGCAATTCAGGTTCGAAACACAATGTGGCCGAATTTCAAAATACGAAACTTCCAGTAACCACTGCTTTTCTCAAGCATCCTACCGGTAGTTTCTTACTCAGTGTGTTGTATACTGTACCTATAACCATTTTGAACCGGAATTTCAACAAAAAAAAGTTTTCATTTTTTTACGAAAAAACGTGATGGTTAGCCTTATTTTTTTTGAACGGATTAAACTTATAGTCACGGATTCCGAATGTTTCGTTTATTTTGGATTATCAATGTGATTATGAGTAGATCAGCGTTTAGTTTGCTTCAATAAGTCGCCTCGTTCGCCCGCAATTCAGGTTCGAAACACAATGTGGCCGAATTTCAAAATACGAAACTTCCAGTAACCACTGCTTTTCTCAAGCATCCTACCGGTAGTTTCTTACTCAGTGTGTTGTATACTGTACCTATAACCATTTTGAACCGGAATTTCAACAAAAAAAGGTTTTCATTTTTTTACGAAAAAACGTGATGCCTTACTTTTTTTGAACGGATAAAATTTATAGTCACGGATTCCGAATGTTTCGTTTATTTTGGATTATCAATGTGATTATGAGTAGATCAGCGTTTAGTTTGCTTCAATAAGTCGCCTCGTTCGCCCGCAATTCAGGTTCGAAACACAATGTGGCCGAATTTCAAAATACAAAACTTCCAGTAACCACTGCTTTTCTCAAGCATCCTACCGGTAGTTTCTTACTCAGTGTGTTGTATACTGTACCTATAACCATTTTGAACCGGAACTTCAACAAAAAAAGGTTTTCATTTTTTACGAAAAAACGTGATGCCTTACTTTTTTTGAACGGATAAAACTTATAGTCACGGATTCCGAATGTTTCGTTTATTTTGGATTATCAATGTGATTATGAGTAGATCAGCGTTTAGTTTGCTTCAATAAGTCGCCTCGTTCGCCCGCAATTCAGGTTCGAAACACAATGTGGCCGAATTTCAAAATACGAAACTTCCAGTAACCACTGCTTTTCTCAAGCATCCTACCGGTAGTTTCTTACTCAGTGTGTTGTATACTGTACCTATAACCATTTTGAACCGGAATTTCAACAAAAAAAAGTTTTCATTTTTTTACGAAAAAACGTGATGGTTAGCCTTATTTTTTTTGAACGGATTAAACTTATAGTCACGGATTCCGAATGTTTCGTTTATTTTGGATTATCAATGTGATTATGAGTAGATCAGCGTTTAGTTTGCTTCAATAAGTCGCCTCGTTCGCCCGCAATTCAGGTTCGAAACACAATGTGGCCGAATTTCAAAATACGAAACTTCCAGTAACCACTGCTTTTCTCAAGCATCCTACCGGTAGTTTCTTACTCAGTGTGTTGTATACTGTACCTATAACCATTTTGAACCGGAATTTCAACAAAAAAAAGTTTTCATTTTTTTACGAAAAAACGTGATGGTTAGCCTTATTTTTTTTGAACGGATTAAACTTATAGTCACGGATTCCGAATGTTTCGTTTATTTTGGATTATCAATGTGATTATGAGTAGATCAGCGTTTAGTTTGCTTCAATAAGTCGCCTCGTTCGCCCGCAATTCAGGTTCGAAACACAATGTGGCCGAATTTCAAAATACGAAACTTCCAGTAACCACTGCTTTTCTCAAGCATCCTACCGGTAGTTTCTTACTCAGTGTGTTGTATACTGTACCTATAACCATTTTGAACTGGAATTTCAACAAAAAAAGGTTTTCATTTTTTTACGAAAAAACGTGATGGTTAGCCTTACTTTTTTTGAACGGATAAAATTTATAGTCACGGATTCCGAATGTTTCGTTTATTTTGGATTATCAATGTAATTATGAGTAGATCAGCGTTTAGTTTGCTTCAATAAGTCGCCTCGTTCGCCCGCAATTCAGGTTCGAAACACGATGTGGCCGAATTTCAAAATACGAAACTTCCAGTAACCACTGCTTTTCTCAAGCATCCTACCGGTAGTTTCTTACTCAGTGTGTTGTATACTGTACCTATAACCAGTTTGAACCGGAATTTCAACAAAAAAAGGTTTTCATTTTTTTACGAAAAAACGTGATGCCTTACTTTTTTTGAACGGATAAAACTTATAGTCACGGATTCCGAATGTTTCGTTTATTTTGGATTATCAATGTGATTATGAGTAGATCAGCGTTTAGTTTGCTTCAATAAGTCGCCTCGTTCGCCCGCAATTCAGGTTCGAAACACAATGTGGCCGAATTTCAAAATACGAAACTTCCAGTAACCACTGCTTTTCTCAAGCATCCTACCGGTAGTTTCTTACTCAGTGTGTTGTATACTGTACCTATAACCAGTTTGAACCGGAATTTCAACAAAAAAAGGTTTTCATTTTTTTACGAAAAAACGTGATGGTTAGCCTTACTTTTTTTGAACGGATAAAATTTATAGTCACGGATTCCGAATGTTTCATTTATTTTGGATTATCAATGTAATTATGAGTAGATCAGCGTTTAGTTTGCTTCAATAAGTCGCCTCGTTCGCCCGCAATTCAGGTTCGAAACACGATGTGGCCGAATTTCAAAATACGAAACTTCCAGTAACCACTGCTTTTCTCAAGCATCCTACCGGTAGTTTCTTACTCAGTGTGTTGTATACTGTACCTATAACCATTTTGAACTGGAATTTCAACAAAAAAAGGTTTTCATTTTTTTACGAAAAAACGTGATGGTTAGCCTTACTTTTTTTGAACGGATAAAATTTATAGTCACGGATTCCGAATGTTTCGTTTATTTTGGATTATCAATGTAATTATGAGTAGATCAGCGTTTAGTTTGCTTCAATAAGTCGCCTCGTTCGCCCGCAATTCAGGTTCGAAACACGATGTGGCCGAATTTCAAAATACGAAACTTCCAGTAACCACTGCTTTTCTCAAGCATCCTACCGGTAGTTTCTTACTCAGTGTGTTGTATACTGTACCTATAACCAGTTTGAACCGGAATTTCAACAAAAAAAGGTTTTCATTTTTTTACGAAAAAACGTGATGCCTTACTTTTTTTGAACGGATAAAACTTATAGTCACGGATTCCGAATGTTTCGTTTATTTTGGATTATCAATGTGATTATGAGTAGATCAGCGTTTAGTTTGCTTCAATAAGTCGCCTCGTTCGCCCGCAATTCAGGTTCGAAACACAATGTGACCGAATTTCAAAATACGAAACTTCCAGTAACCACTGCTTTTCTCAAGCATCCTACCGGTAGTTTCTTACTCAGTGTGTTGTATACTGTACCTATAACCAGTTTGAACCGGAATTTCAACAAAAAAAGGTTTTCATTTTTTTACGAAAAAACGTGATGGTTAGCCTTACTTTTTTTGAACGGATAAAATTTATAGTCACGGATTCCGAATGTTTCGTTTATTTTGGATTATCAATGTAATTATGAGTAGATCAGCGTTTAGTTTGCTTCAATAAGTCGCCTCGTTCGCCCGCAATTCAGGTTCGAAACACGATGTGGCCGAATTTCAAAATACGAAACTTCCAGTAACCACTGCTTTTCTCAAGCATCCTACCGGTAGTTTCTTACTCAGTGTGTTGTATACTGTACCTATAACCATTTTGAACCGGAACTTCAACAAAAAAAGGTTTTCATTTTTTACGAAAAAACGTGATGCCTTACTTTTTTTGAACGGATAAAACTTATAGTCACGGATTCCGAATGTTTCGTTTATTTTGGATTATCAATGTAATTATGAGTAGATCAGCGTTTAGTTTGCTTCAATAAGTCGCCTCGTTCGCCCGCAATTCAGGTTCGAAACACGATGTGGCCGAATTTCAAAATACGAAACTTCCAGTAACCACTGCTTTTCTCAAGCATCCTACCGGTAGTTTCTTACTCAGTGTGTTGTATACTGTACCTATAACCAGATTGAACCGGAATTTCAACAAAAAAAGGTTTTCATTTTTTTACGAAAAAACGTGATGCCTTACTTTTTTTGAACGGATAAAACTTATAGTCACGGATTCCGAATGTTTCGTTTATTTTGGATTATCAATGTGATTATGAGTAGATCAGCGTTTAGTTTGCTTCAATAAGTCGCCTCGTTCGCCCGCAATTCAGGTTCGAAACACAATGTGGCCGAATTTCAAAATACGAAACTTCCAGTAACCACTGCTTTTCTCAAGCATCCTACCGGTAGTTTCTTACTCAGTGTATTGTATACTGTACCTATAACCATTTTGAACCGGAATTTCAACAAAAAAAGGTTTTCATTTTTTTACGAAAAAACGTGATGGTTAGCCTTACTTTTTTTGAACGGATAAAATTTATAGTCACGGATTCCGAATGTTTCATTTATTTTGGATTATCAATGTGATTATGAGTAGATCAGCGTTTAGTTTGCTTCAATAAGTCGCCTCGTTCGCCCGCAATTCAGGTTCGAAACACAATGTGGCCGAATTTCAAAATACGAAACTTCCAGTAACCACTGCTTTTCTCAAGCATCCTACCGGTAGTTTCTTACTCAGTGTGTTGTATACTGTACCTATAACCAGTTTGAACCGGAATTTCAACAAAAAAAGGTTTTCATTTTTTTACGAAAAAACGTGATGCCTTACTTTTTTTGAACGGATAAAACTTATAGTCACGGATTCCGAATGTTTCGTTTATTTTGGATTATCAATGTGATTATGAGTAGATCAGCGTTTAGTTTGCTTCAATAAGTCGCCTCGTTCGCCCGCAATTCAGGTTCGAAACACAATGTGGCCGAATTTCAAAATACGAAACTTCCAGTAACCACTGCTTTTCTCAAGCATCCTACCGGTAGTTTCTTACTCAGTGTGTTGTATACTGTACCTATAACCATTTTGAACCGGAATTTCAACAAAAAAAGGTTTTCATTTTTTTACGAAAAAACGTGATGGTTAGCCTTACTTTTTTGAACGGATAAAATTTATAGTCACGGATTCCGAATGTTTCGTTTATTTTGGATTATCAATGTGATTATGAGTAGATCAGCGTTTAGTTTGCTTCAATAAGTCGCCTCGTTCGCCCGCAATTCAGGTTCGAAACACAATGTGGCCGAATTTCAAAATACGAAACTTCCAGTAACCACTGCTTTCCTCACGCATCCTACCGGTAGTTTCTTGCTCAGTGTATTGTATACTGTACCTATAACCATTTTGAACCGGAATTTCAACAAAAAAAGGTTTTCATTTTTTTACGAAAAAACTTGATGGTTAGCCTTACTTTTTTTGAACGGATAAAATTCTTAGTCACGAATTCCAAATTTTTCGTGAATTTTGGATTATCAATGTAATTATGAGTAGATCAGCGTTTAGTTTGCTTCAATAAGTCGCCTCGTTCGCCCGCAATTCAGGTTCGAAACACAATGTGGCCGAATTTCAAAATACGAAACTTCCAGTAACCACTGCTTTTCTCAAGCATCCTACCGGTAGTTTCTTACTCAGTGTGTTGTATACTGTACCTATAACCATTTTGAACCGGAATTTCAACAAAAAAAGGTTTTCATTTTTTTACGAAAAAACGTGATGGTTAGCCTTATTTTTTTTGAACGGATTAAACTTATAGTCACGGATTCCGAATGTTTCGTTTATTTTGGATTATCAATGTGATTATGAGTAGATCAGCGTTTAGTTTGCTTCAATAAGTCGCCTCGTTCGCCCGCAATTCAGGTTCGAAACACAATGTGGCCGAATTTCAAAATACAAAACTTCCAGTAACCACTGCTTTTCTCAAGCATCCTACCGGTAGTTTCTTACTCAGTGTGTTGTATACTGTACCTATAACCATTTTGAACCGGAATTTCAACAAAAAAAGGTTTTCATTTTTTTACGAAAAAACGTGATGCCTTACTTTTTTTGAACGGATAAAACTTATAGTCACGGATTCCGAATGTTTCGTTTATTTTGGATTATCAATGTCATTATGAGTAGATCAGCGTTTAGTTTGCTTCAATAAGTCGCCTCGTTCGCCCGCAATTCAGGTTCGAAACACAATGTGGCCGAATTTCAAAATACGAAACTTCCAGTAACCACTGCTTTTCTCAAGCATCCTACCGGTAGTTTCTTACTCAGTGTGTTGTATACTGTACCTATAACCATTTTGAACCGGAATTTCAACAAAAAAAGGTTTTCATTTTTTTACGAAAAAACGTGATGGTTAGCCTTATTTTTTTTGAACGGATTAAACTTATAGTCACGGATTCCGAATGTTTCGTTTATTTTGGATTATCAATGTGATTATGAGTAGATCAGCGTTTAGTTTGCTTCAATAAGTCGCCTCGTTCGCCCGCAATTCAGGTTCGAAACACAATGTGGCCGAATTTCAAAATACGAAACTTCCAGTAACCACTGCTTTCCTCACGCATCCTACCGGTAGTTTCTTGCTCAGTGTATTGTATACTGTACCTATAACCATTTTGAACCGGAATTTCAACAAAAAAAGGTTTTCATTTTTTTACGAAAAAACGTGATGTTAGCCTTACTTTTTTTGAACGGATAAAATTTATAGTCACGGATTACCGGTGTGAAGTTTTTGGACAAAAGTTTTTGGACAAAAATTTACGCGAGTGTTCTTTGTGAAGTTTTTGGACACATTTTTATTTCTTGGACAAAATTTTTTGTAAATGTGCAATTTTAACAGTGTATTTATTTTATATTAAAATCGAAATAATATTGATAATAAATATTGATAAAACAAAAGAAATTGTTTAACATTAAAAAATCTAAAATGTTCATTATTATAAAATTTTCAATAAATCACGTACCATACTGTATAAAATGATACACCAAATAGCAAAAATCTCAGAGATTGGCTCGCATAGTGACTATATACGTTCGAAAGGGGATATTTTTATCTATTAAAATCAGTTAGCCCCATCTCGAAATGATGAACTAGGCTCATGTATTGAATTTTTAAAGTTTTACCAATATAGCGAGTGTGCGTGTCCACGGATGTTCTACTGCTCTAAGCCAAATAGCAAAAATCTCAGAGATTGGCTCGCATAGTGACTATATACGTTCGAAAGGGGATATTTTTATCTATATAAATCAGTTAGCCCCATCTCGAAATGATGAACTAGGCTCATGTATTGAATTTTTAAAGTTTTACCAATATAGCGAGTGTGCGTGTCCACGGATGTTCTACTGCTCTAAGCCAAATAGCAAAAATCTCAGAGATTGGCTCGCATAGTGACTATATACGTTCGAAAGGGGATATTTTTATCTATTTAAATCAGTTAGCCCCATCTCGAAATGATGAACTAGGCTCATGTATTGAATTTTTAAAGTTTTACCAATATAGCGAGTGTGCGTGTCCACGGATGTTCTACTGCTCTAAGCCAAATAGCAAAAATCTCAGAGATTGGCTCGCATAGTGACTATATACGTTCGAAAGGGGATATTTTTATCTATTTAAATCAGTTAGCTCCATCTCGAAATGATGAACTAGGCTCATGTATTGAATTTTTAAAGTTTTACCAATATAGCGAGTGTGCGTGTCCACGGATGTTCTACTGCTCTAAGCCAAATAGCAAAAATCTCAGAGATTGGCTCGCATAGTGACTATATACGTTCGAAAGGGGATATTTTTATCTATTAAAATCAGTTAGCCCCATCTCGAAATGATGAACTAGGCTCATGTATTGAATTTTTAAAGTTTTACCAATATAGCGAGTGTGCGTGTCCACGGATGTTCTACTGCTCTAAGCCAAATAGCAAAAATCTCAGAGATTGGCTCGCATAGTGACTATATACGTTCGAAAGGGGATATTTTTATCTATTTAAATCAGTTAGCCCCATCTCGAAATGATGAACTAGGCTCATGTATTGAATTTCTAAAATTTTACCAATATAGCGAGTGTGCGTGTCCACGGATGTTCTACTGCTCTAAGCCAAATAGCAAAAATCTCAGAGATTGGCTCGCATAGTGACTATATACGTTCGAAAGGGGATATTTTTATCTATTTAAATCAGTTAGCCCCATCTCGAAATGATGAACTAGGCTCATGTATTGAATTTCTAAAATTTTACCAATATAGCGAGTGTGCGTGTCCACGGATGTTCTACTGCTCTAAGCCAAATAGCAAAAATCTCAGAGATTGGCTCGCATAGTGACTATATACGTTCGAAAGGGGATATTTTTATCTATTTAAATCAGTTAGCCCCATCTCGAAATGATGAACTAGGCTCATGTATTGAATTTTTAAAGTTTTACCAAAATAGCGAGTGTGCGTGTCCACGGATGTTCTACTGCTCTAAGCCAAATAGCAAAAATCTCAGAGATTGGCTCGCATAGTGACTATAAACGTTCGAAAGGGGATACTTTTAGCTATTTAAATCAGTTAGCCCCATCTCGAAATGATGAACTAGGCTCATGTATTGAATTTTTAAAGTTTTACCAATATAGCGAGTGTGCGTGCCCACGGATGTTCTACTGCTCTAAGCCAAATAGCAAAAATCTCAGAGATTGGCTCGCATAGTGACTATATACGTTCGAAAGGGGATATTTTTATCTATAT
Organism: Nephrotoma appendiculata; assembly: GCA_947310385.1. Classification (NCBI taxonomy): domain Eukaryota; kingdom Metazoa; phylum Arthropoda; class Insecta; order Diptera; family Tipulidae; genus Nephrotoma; species Nephrotoma appendiculata. The sequence goes on along the minus strand of OX371225.1, from coordinate 57,071,919 downwards.
AAATCAGTTAGCCCCATCTCGAAATGATGAACTAGGCTCATGTATTGAATTTTTAAAGTTTTACCAATATAGCGAGTGTGCGTGTCCACGGATGTTCTACTGCTCTAAGCCAAATAGCAAAAATCTCAGAGATTGTCTCGCATAGTGACTATATACGTTCGAAAGGGGATATTTTTATCTATTTAAATCAGTTAGCTCCATCTCGAAATGATGAACTAGGCTCATGTATTGAATTTTTAAAGTTTTACCAATATAGCGAGTGTGCGTGTCCAAGGATGTTCTACTGCTCTAAGCCAAATAGCAAAAATCTCAGAGATTGGCTCGCATAGTGACTATATACGTTCGAAAGGGGATATTTTTATCTATTTAAATCAGTTAGCCCCATCTCGAAATGATGAACTAGGCTCATGTATTGAATTTTTAAAGTTTTACCAATATAGCGAGTGTGCGTGTCCACGGATGTTCTACTGCTCTAAGCCAAATAGCAAAAATCTCAGAGATTGGCTCGCATAGTGACTATATACGTTCGAAAGGGGATATTTTTATCTATATAAATCAGTTAGCCCCATCTCGAAATGATGAACTAGGCTCATGTATTGAATTTTTAAAGTTTTACCAATATAGCGAGTGTGCGTGTCCACGGATGTTCTACTGCTCTAAGCCAAATAGCAAAAATCTCAGAGATTGGCTCGCATAGTGACTATATACGTTCGAAAGGGGATATTTTTATCTATATAAATCAGTTAGCCCCATCTCGAAATGATGAACTAGGCTCATGTATTGAATTTCTAAAGTTTTACCAATATAGCGAGTGTGCGTGTCCACGGATGTTCTACTGCTCTAAGCCAAATAGCAAAAATCTCAGAGATTGGCTCGCATAGTGACTATATACGTTCGAAAGGGGATATTTTTATCTATTTAAATCAGTTAGCTCCATCTCGAAATGATGAACTAGGCTCATGTATTGAATTTTTAAAGTTTTACCAAAATAGCGAGTGTGCGTGTCCACGGATGTTCTACTGCTCTAAGCCAAATAGCAAAAATCTCAGAGATTGGCTCGCATAGTGACTATAAACGTTCGAAAGGGGATACTTTTAGCTATTTAAATCAGTTAGCCCCATCTCGAAATGATGAACTAGGCTCATGTATTGAATTTTTAAAGTTTTACCAATATAGCGAGTGTGCGTGCCCACGGATGTTCTACTGCTCTAAGCCAAATAGCAAAAATCTCAGAGATTGGCTCGCATAGTGACTATAAACGTTCGAAAGGGGATACTTTTAGCTATTTAAATCAGTTAGCCCCATCTCGAAATGATGAACTAGGCTCATGTATTGAATTTTTAAAGTTTTACCAATATAGCGAGTGTGCGTGTCCACGGATGTTCTACTGCTCTAAGCCAAATAGCAAAAATCTCAGAGATTGGCTCGCATAGTGACTATATACGCTCGAAAGGGGATATTTTTATCTATTAAAATCAGTTAGCCCCATCTCGAAATGATGAACTAGGCTCATGTATTGAATTTTTAAAATTTTACCAATATAGCGAGTGTGCGTGTCCAAGGATGTTCTACTGCTCTAAGCCAAATAGCAAAAATCTCAGAGATTGGCTCGCATAGTGACTATATACGTTCGAAAGAAGATACTTTTAGCTATTTAAATCAGTTAGCCCCATCTCGAAATGATGAACTAGGCTCATGTATTGAATTTTTAAAGTTTTACCAAAATAGCGAGTGTGCGTGTCCACGGATGTTCTACTGCTCTAAGCCAAATAGCAAAAATCTCAGAGATTGGCTCGCATAGTGACTATAAACGTTCGAAAGGGGATACTTTTAGCTATTTAAATCAGTTAGCCCCATCTCGAAATGATGAACTAGGCTCATGTATTGAATTTTTAAAGTTTTACCAATATAGCGAGTGTGCGTGCCCACGGATGTTCTACTGCTCTAAGCCAAATAGCAAAAATCTCAGAGAATGGCTCGCATAGTGACTATATACGTTCGAAAGGGGATACTTTTAGCTATTTAAATCAGTTAGCCCCATCTCGAAATGATGAACTAGGCTCATGTATTGAATTTTTAAAGTTTTACCAATATAGCGAGTGTGCGTGTCCACGGATGTTCTACTGCTCTAAGCCAAATAGCAAAAATCTCAGAGATTGGCTCGCATAGTGACTATATACGCTCGAAAGGGGATATTTTTATCTATTAAAATCAGTTAGCCCCATCTCGAAATGATGAACTAGGCTCATGTATTGAATTTTTAAAATTTTACCAATATAGCGAGTGTGCGTGTCCAAGGATGTTCTACTGCTCTAAGCCAAATAGCAAAAATCTCAGAGATTGGCTCGCATAGTGACTATATACGTTCGAAAGAAGATACTTTTAGCTATTTAAATCAGTTAGCCCCATCTCGAAATGATGAACTAGGCTCATGTATTGAATTTTTAAAGTTTTACCAAAATAGCGAGTGTGCGTGTCCACGGATGTTCTACTGCTCTAAGCCAAATAGCAAAAATCTCAGAGATTGGCTCGCATAGTGACTATAAACGTTCGAAAGGGGATACTTTTAGCTATTTAAATCAGTTAGCCCCATCTCGAAATGATGAACTAGGCTCATGTATTGAATTTTTAAAGTTTTACCAATATAGCGAGTGTGCGTGCCCACGGATGTTCTACTGCTCTAAGCCAAATAGCAAAAATCTCAGAGAATGGCTCGCATAGTGACTATATACGTTCGAAAGGGGATACTTTTATCTATTTAAATCAGTTAGCCCCATCTCGAAATGATGAACTAGGCTCATGTATTGAATTTTTAAAATTTTACCAATATAGCGAGTGTGCGTGTCCAAGGATGTTCTACTGCTCTAAGCCAAATAGCAAAAATCTCAGAGATTGGCTCGCATAGTGACTATATACGTTCGAAAGAAGATACTTTTAGCTATTTAAATCAGTTAGCCCCATCTCGAAATGATGAACTAGGCTCATGTATTGAATTTTTAAAGTTTTACCAAAATAGCGAGTGTGCGTGTCCACGGATGTTCTACTGCTCTAAGCCAAATAGCAAAAATCTCAGAGATTGGCTCGCATAGTGACTATAAACGTTCGAAAGGGGATACTTTTAGCTATTTAAATCAGTTAGCCCCATCTCGAAATGATGAACTAGGCTCATGTATTGAATTTTTAAAGTTTTACCAATATAGCGAGTGTGCGTGCCCACGGATGTTCTACTGCTCTAAGCCAAATAGCAAAAATCTCAGAGATTGGCTCGCATAGTGACTATATACGCTCGAAAGGGGATATTTTTATCTATTAAAATCAGTTAGCCCCATCTCGAAATGATGAACTAGGCTCATGTATTGAATTTTTAAAATTTTACCAATATAGCGAGTGTGCGTGTCCAAGGATGTTCTACTGCTCTAAGCCAAATAGCAAAAATCTCAGAGATTGGCTCGCATAGTGACTATATACGTTCGAAAGAAGATACTTTTAGCTATTTAAATCAGTTAGCCCCATCTCGAAATGATGAACTAGGCTCATGTATTGAATTTTTAAAGTTTTACCAAAATAGCGAGTGTGCGTGTCCACGGATGTTCTACTGCTCTAAGCCAAATAGCAAAAATCTCAGAGATTGGCTCGCATAGTGACTATAAACGTTCGAAAGGGGATACTTTTAGCTATTTAAATCAGTTAGCCCCATCTCGAAATGATGAACTAGGCTCATGTATTGAATTTTTAAAGTTTTACCAATATAGCGAGTGTGCGTGCCCACGGATGTTCTACTGCTCTAAGCCAAATAGCAAAAATCTCAGAGAATGGCTCGCATAGTGACTATATACGTTCGAAAGGGGATACTTTATCCCCTTTCGAACGTATATAGTCACTATGCGAGCCAATCTCTGAGATTTTTGCTATTTGGCTTAGAGCAGTAGAACATCCGTGGACACGCGCACTCGCTATTTTGGTAAAACTTTAAAAATTTAATACATGAGCCTAGTTCATCATTTCGAGATGGGGCTAACTGATTTAAATAGCTAAAAGTATTCCCTTTCGAACGTATATAGTCACTATGCGAGCCAATCTCTGAGATTTTTGCTATTTGGCTTAGAGCAGTAGAACATCCGTGGACACGCACACTCGCTATATTGGTAAAACTTTAAAAATTCAATACATGAGCCTAGTTCATCATTTCGAGATGGGGCTAACTGATTTAAATAGATAAAAGTATCCCCTTTCGAACGTATATAGTCACTATGCGAGCCAATCTCTGAGATTTTTGCTATTTGGCTTAGAGCAGTAGAACATCCGTGGACACGCACACTCGCTATATTGGTAAAACTTTAAAAATTCAATACATGAGCCTAGTTCATCATTTCGAGATGGGGCTAACTGATTTAAATAGATAAAAGTATCCCCTTTCGAACGTATATAGTCACTATGCGAGCCAATCTCTGAGATTTTTGCTATTTGGCTTAGAGCAGTAGAACATCCGTGGACACGCACACTCGCTATTTTGGTAAAACTTTAAAAATTCAATACATGAGCCTAGTTCATCATTTCGAGATGGGGCTAACTGATTTAAATAGATAAAAGTATCCCCTTTCGAACGTATATAGTCACTATGCGAGCCAATCTCTGAGATTTTTGCTATTTGGCTTAGAGCAGTAGAACATCCGTGGACACGCACACTCGCTATATTGGTAAAACTTTAAAAATTCAATACATGAGCCTAGTTCATCATTTCGAGATGGGGCTAACTGATTTAAATAGATAAAAGTATCCCCTTTCGAACGTATATAGTCACTATGCGAGCCAATCTCTGAGATTTTTGCTATTTGGTGTATCATTTTATACAGTATGGTACGTGATTTATTGAAAAATTTATAATAATGAGCATTTTAGATTTTTTAATGTTAAACAATTTCTTTTGTTTTATCAATATTTATTATCAATATTATTTCGATTTTAATATAAAATAAATACACTGTTAAAATTGCACACTTACAAAAAATTTTGTCCAAGAAATAAAAATGTGTCCAAAAACTTCACAAAGAACACTCGCGTAAATTTTTGTCCAAAAACTTTTGTCCAAAAACTTCACACCGGTTCACGGATTCCGAATGTTTCGTTTATTTTGGATTATCAATGTGATTATGAGTAGATCAGCGTTTAGTTTGCTTCAATAAGTCGCCTCGTTCGCCCGCAATTCAGGTTCGAAACACGATGTAGCCGAATTTCAAAATACGAAACTTCCAGTAACCACTGCTTTCCTCAAGCATCCTACCGGTAGTTTCTTGCTCAGTGTATTGTATACTGTACCTATAACCATTTTGAACCGGAATTTCAACAAAAAAAGGTTTTCATTTTTTTACGAAAAAACGTGATGCCTTACTTTTTTTGAACGGATAAAATTTATAGTCACGGATTCCGAATGTTTCGTTTATTTTGGATTATCAATGTAATTATGAGTAGATCAGCGTTTAGTTTGCTTCAATAAGTCGCCTCGTTCGCCCGCAATTCAGGTTCGAAACACAATGTGGCCGAATTTCAAAATACGAAACTTCCAGTAACCACTGCTTTCCTCACGCATCCTACCGGTAGTTTCTTGCTCAGTGTATTGTATACTGTACCTATAACCATTTTGAACCGGAATTTCAACAAAAAAAGGTTTTCATTTTTTTACGAAAAAACGTGATGTTAGCCTTACTTTTTTTGAACGGATAAAATTTATAGTCACGGATTCCGAATGTTTCGTTTATTTTGGATTATCAATGTGATTATGAGTAGATCAGCGTTTAGTTTGCTTCAATAAGTCGCCTCGTTCGCCCGCAATTCAGGTTCGAAACACGATGTAGCCGAATTTCAAAATACGAAACTTCCAGTAACCACTGCTTTCCTCAAGCATCCTACCGGTAGTTTCTTGCTCAGTGTATTGTATACTGTACCTATAACCATTTTGAACCGGAATTTCAACAAAAAAAGGTTTTCATTTTTTTACGAAAAAACGTGATGCCTTACTTTTTTTGAACGGATAAAATTTATAGTCACGGATTCCGAATGTTTCGTTTATTTTGGATTATCAATGTAATTATGAGTAGATCAGCGTTTAGTTTGCTTCAATAAGTCGCCTCGTTCGCCCGCAATTCAGGTTCGAAACACAATGTGGCCGAATTTCAAAATACGAAACTTCCAGTAACCACTGCTTTCCTCACGCATCCTACCGGTAGTTTCTTGCTCAGTGTATTGTATACTGTACCTATAACCATTTTGAACCGGAATTTCAACAAAAAAAGGTTTTCATTTTTTTACGAAAAAACGTGATGTTAGCCTTACTTTTTTTGAACGGATAAAATTTATAGTCACGGATTCCGAATGTTTCGTTTATTTTGGATTATCAATGTGATTATGAGTAGATCAGCGTTTAGTTTGCTTCAATAAGTCGCCTCGTTCGCCCGCAATTCAGGTTCGAAACACAATGTGGCCGAATTTCAAAATACGAAACTTCCAGTAACCACTGCTTTCCTCACGCATCCTACCGGTAGTTTCTTGCTCAGTGTATTGTATACTGTACCTATAACCATTTTGAACCGGAATTTCAACAAAAAAAGGTTTTCATTTTTTTACGAAAAAACTTGATGGTTAGCCTTACTTTTTTTGAACGGATAAAATTCTTAGTCACGAATTCCAAATTTTTCGTGAATTTTGGATTATCAATGTAATTATGAGTAGATCAGCGTTTAGTTTGCTTCAATAAGTCGCCTCGTTCGCCCGCAATTCAGGTTCGAAACACAATGTGGCCGAATTTCAAAATACGAAACTTCCAGTAACCACTGCTTTTCTCAAGCATCCTACCGGTAGTTTCTTACTCAGTGTGTTGTATACTGTACCTTTAACCATTTTGAACCGGAATTTCAACAAAAAAAGGTTTTCATTTTTTTACGAAAAAACGTGATGTTAGCCTTATTTTTTTTGAACGGATTAAACTTATAGTCACGGATTCCGAATGTTTCGTTTATTTTGGATTATCAATGTGATTATGAGTAGATCAGCGTTTAGTTTGCTTCAATAAGTCGCCTCGTTCGCCCGCAATTCAGGTTCGAAACACGATGTGGCCGAATTTCAAAATACGAAACTTCCAGTAACCACTGCTTTCCTCACGCATCCTACCGGTAGTTTCTTGCTCAGTGTATTGTATACTGTACCTATAACCATTTTGAACCGGAATTTCAACAAAAAAAGGTTTTCATTTTTTTACGAAAAAACGTGATGGTTAGCCTTACTTTTTTTGAACGGATAAAATTTATAGTCACGGATTCCGAATGTTTCGTTTATTTTGGATTATCAATGTGATTATGAGTAGATCAGCGTTTAGTTTGCTTCAATAAGTCGCCTCGTTCGCCCGCAATTCAGGTTCGAAACACGATGTGGCCGAATTTCAAAATACGAAACTTCCAGTAACCACTGCTTTTCTCAAGCATCCTACCGGTAGTTTCTTACTCAGTGTGTTGTATACTGTACCTATAACCATTTTGAACCGGAATTTCAACAAAAAAAGGTTTTCATTTTTTTACGAAAAAACGTGATGGTTAGCCTTACTTTTTTTGAACGGATAAAATTTATAGTCACGGATTCCGAATGTTTCGTTTATTTTGGATTATCAATGTGATTATGAGTAGATCAGCGTTTAGTTTGCTTCAATAAGTCGCCTCGTTCGCCCGCAATTCAGGTTCGAAACACGATGTGGCCGAATTTCAAAATACGAAACTTCCAGTAACCACTGCTTTTCTCAAGCATCCTACCGGTAGTTTCTTACTCAGTGTGTTGTATACTGTACCTATAACCATTTTGAACCGGAATTTCAACAAAAAAAGGTTTTCATTTTTTTACGAAAAAACGTGATGGTTAGCCTTACTTTTTTTGAACGGATAAAATTTATAGTCACGGATTCCGAATGTTTCGTTTATTTTGGATTATCAATGTGATTATGAGTAGATCAGCGTTTAGTTTGCTTCAATAAGTCGCCTCGTTCGCCCGCAATTCAGGTTCGAAACACAATGTGGCCGAATTTCAAAATACGAAACTTCCAGTAACCACTGCTTTTCTCAAGCATCCTACCGGTAGTTTCTTACTCAGTGTGTTGTATACTGTACCTATAACCATTTTGAACCGGAATTTCAACAAAAAAAGGTTTTCATTTTTTTACGAAAAAACGTGATGCCTTACTTTTTTTGAACGGATAAAACTTATAGTCACGGATTCCGAATGTTTCGTTTATTTTGGATTATCAATGTCATTATGAGTAGATCAGCGTTTAGTTTGCTTCAATATGTCGCCTCGTTCGCCCGCAATTCAGGTTCGAAACACAATGTGGCCGAATTTCAAAATACAAAACTTCCAGTAACCACTGCTTTTCTCAAGCATCCTACCGGTAGTTTCTTACTCAGTGTGTTGTATACTGTACCTATAACCATTTTGAACCGGAATTTCAACAAAAAAAGGTTTTCATTTTTTTACGAAAAAACGTGATGGTTAGCCTTATTTTTTTTGAACGGATTAAACTTATAGTCACGGATTCCGAATGTTTCGTTTATTTTGGATTATCAATGTGATTATGAGTAGATCAGCGTTTAGTTTGCTTCAATAAGTCGCCTCGTTCGCCCGCAATTCAGGTTCGAAACACAATGTGGCCGAATTTCAAAATACGAAACTTCCAGTAACCACTGCTTTTCTCAAGCATCCTACCGGTAGTTTCTTACTCAGTGTGTTGTATACTGTACCTATAACCATTTTGAACCGGAATTTCAACAAAAAAAGGTTTTCATTTTTTTACGAAAAAACTTGATGGTTAGCCTTACTTTTTTTGAACGGATAAAATTCTTAGTCACGAATTCCAAATTTTTCGTGAATTTTGGATTATCAATGTAATTATGAGTAGATCAGCGTTTAGTTTGCTTCAATAAGTCGCCTCGTTCGCCCGCAATTCAGGTTCGAAACACAATGTGGCCGAATTTCAAAATACGAAACTTCCAGTAACCACTGCTTTTCTCAAGCATCCTACCGGTAGTTTCTTACTCAGTGTGTTGTATACTGTACCTATAACCATTTTGAACCGGAATTTCAACAAAAAAAGGTTTTCATTTTTTTACGAAAAAACGTGATGGTAAGCCTTACTTTTTTAACGGATTAAACTTATAGTCACGGATTCCGAATGTTTCGTTTATTTTGGATTATCAATGTGATTATGAGTAGATCAGCGTTTAGTTTGCTTCAATAAGTCGCCTCGTTCGCCCGCAATTCAGGTTCGAAACACGATGTAGCCGAATTTCAAAATACGAAACTTCCAGTAACCACTGCTTTCCTCAAGCATCCTACCGGTAGTTTCTTGCTCAGTGTATTGTATACTGTACCTATAACCATTTTGAACCGGAATTTCAACAAAAAAAGGTTTTCATTTTTTTACGAAAAAACGTGATGGTTAGCCTTACTTTTTTGAACGGATAAAATTTATAGTCACGGATTCCGAATGTTTCGTTTATTTTGGATTATCAATGTGATTATGAGTAGATCAGCGTTTAGTTTGCTTCAATAAGTCGCCTCGTTCGCCCGCAATTCAGGTTCGAAACACAATGTGGCCGAATTTCAAAATACAAAACTTCCAGTAACCACTGCTTTTCTCAAGCATCCTACCGGTAGTTTCTTACTCAGTGTGTTGTATACTGTACCTATAACCATTTTGAACCGGAATTTCAACAAAAAAAGGTTTTCATTTTTTTACGAAAAAACGTGATGCCTTACTTTTTTTGAACGGATAAAACTTATAGTCACGGATTCCGAATGTTTCGTTTATTTTGGATTATCAATGTGATTATGAGTAGATCAGCGTTTAGTTTGCTTCAATAAGTCGCCTCGTTCGCCCGCAATTCAGGTTCGAAACACAATGTGGCCGAATTTCAAAATACGAAACTTCCAGTAACCACTGCTTTTCTCAAGCATCCTACCGGTAGTTTCTTACTCAGTGTGTTGTATACTGTACCTATAACCATTTTGAACCGGAATTTCAACAAAAAAAGGTTTTCATTTTTTTACGAAAAAACGTGTTAGCCTTACTTTTTTTGAACGGATAAAATTTATAGTCACGGATTCCGAATGTTTCGTTTATTTTGGATTATCAATGTGATTATGAGTAGATCAGCGTTTAGTTTGCTTCAATAAGTCGCCTCGTTCGCCCGCAATTCAGGTTCGAAACACAATGTAGCCGAATTTCAAAATACGAAACTTCCAGTAACCACTGCTTTCCTCAAGCATCCTACCGGTAGTTTCTTACTCAGTGTGTTGTATACTGTACCTATAACCATTTTGAACCGGAATTTCAACAAAAAAAGGTTTTCATTTTTTTACGAAAAAACGTGTTAGCCTTACTTTTTTTGAACGGATAAAATTTATAGTCACGGATTCCGAATGTTTCGTTTATTTTGGATTATCAATGTAATTATGAGTAGATCAGCGTTTAGTTTGCTTCAATAAGTCGCCTCGTTCGCCCGCAATTCAGGTTCGAAACACAATGTGGCCGAATTTCAAAATACAAAACTTCCAGTAACCACTGCTTTTCTCAAGCATCCTACCGGTAGTTTCTTACTCAGTGTTTTGTATACTGTACCTATAACCATTTTGAACCGGAATTTCAACAAAAAAAGGTTTTCATTTTTTTACGAAAAAACGTGATGGTTAGCCTTACTTTTTTTGAACGGATAAAATTTATAGTCACGGATTCCGAATGTTTCGTTAATTTTGGATTATCAATGTCATTATGAGTAGATCAGCGTTTAGTTTGCTTCAATAAGTCGCCTCGTTCGCCCGCAATTCAGGTTCGAAACACAATGTGGCCGAATTTCAAAATACGAAACTTCCAGTAACCACTGCTTTTCTCAAGCATCCTACCGGTAGTTTCTTACTCAGTGTGTTGTATACTGTACCTATAACCATTTTGAACCGGAATTTCAACAAAAAAAAGTTTTTATTTTTTTACGAAAAAACGTGATGTTAGCCTTACTTTTTTTGAACGGATAAAATTTATAGTCACGGATTCCGAATGTTTCGTTTATTTTGGATTATCAATGTAATTATGAGTAGATCAGCGTTTAGTTTGCTTTAATATGTCGCCTCGTTCGCCCGTAATTCAGGTTCGAAACACAATGTAGCCGAATTTCAAAATACGATACTTCCAGTAACCACTGCTTTCCTCAAGCATCCTACCGGTAGTTTCTTGCTCAGTGTGTTGTATACTGTACCTATAACCATTTTGAACCGGAATTTCAACAAAAAAAGGTTTTCATTTTTTTACGAAAAAACGTGATGGCTAGCCTTACTTTTTTTGAACGGATAAAACTTATAGTCACGGATTCCGAATGTTTCGTTTATTTTGGATTATCAATGTCATTATGAGTAGATCAGCGTTTAGTTTGCTTCAATATGTCGCCTCGTTCGCCCGCAATTCAGGTTCGAAACACAATGTGGCCGAATTTCAAAATACGAAACTTCCAGTAACCACTGCTTTCCTCAAGCATCCTACCGGTAGTTTCTTGCTCAGTGTGTTGTATACTGTCCCTTTAACCATTTTGAACCGGAATTTCAACAAAAAAAAGGTTTTCATTTTTTTACGAAAAAAACGTGATGGTTAGCCTTACTTTTTTTGAACGGATAAAATTTATAGTCACGGATTCCGAATGTTTCGTTTATTTTGGATTATCAATGTAATTATGAGTAGATCAGCGTTTAGTTTGCTTTAATATGTCGCCTCGTTCGCCCGTAATTCAGGTTCGAAACACAATGTAGCCGAATTTCAAAATACGAAACTTCCAGTAACCACTGCTTTCCTCAAGCATCCTACCGGTAGTTTCTTACTCAGTGTGTTGTATACTGTACCTATAACCATTTTGAACCGGAATTTCAACAAAAAAAGGTTTTCATTTTTTTACGAAAAAACGTGTTAGCCTTACTTTTTTTGAACGGATAAAATTTATAGTCACGGATTCCGAATGTTTCGTTTATTTTGGATTATCAATGTGATTATGAGTAGATCAGCGTTTAGTTTGCTTCAATAAGTCGCCTCGTTCGCCCGCAATTCAGGTTCGAAACACAATGTAGCCGAATTTCAAAATACGAAACTTCCAGTAACCACTGCTTTCCTCAAGCATCCTACCGGTAGTTTCTTACTCAGTGTGTTGTATACTGTACCTATAACCATTTTGAACCGGAATTTCAACAAAAAAAGGTTTTCATTTTTTTACGAAAAAACGTGATAAGTGAGCCTTACTTTTTTTGAACGGATAAAATTTATAGTCACGGATTCCGAATGTTTCGTTTATTTTGGATTATCAATGTAATTATGAGTAGATCAGCGTTTAGTTTGCTTCAATAAGTCGCCTCGTTCGCCCGCAATTCAGGTTCGAAACACAATGTGGCCGAATTTCAAAATACAAAACTTCCAGTAACCACTGCTTTTCTCAAGCATCCTACCGGTAGTTTCTTACTCAGTGTTTTGTATACTGTACCTATAACCATTTTGAACCGGAATTTCAACAAAAAAAGGTTTTCATTTTTTTACGAAAAAACGTGATGGTTAGCCTTACTTTTTTTGAACGGATAAAATTTATAGTCACGGATTCCGAATGTTTCGTTAATTTTGGATTATCAATGTCATTATGAGTAGATCAGCGTTTAGTTTGCTTCAATAAGTCGCCTCGTTCGCCCGCAATTCAGGTTCGAAACACAATGTGGCCGAATTTCAAAATACGAAACTTCCAGTAACCACTGCTTTTCTCAAGCATCCTACCGGTAGTTTCTTACTCAGTGTGTTGTATACTGTACCTATAACCATTTTGAACCGGAATTTCAACAAAAAAAAGTTTTTATTTTTTTACGAAAAAACGTGATGTTAGCCTTACTTTTTTTGAACGGATAAAATTTATAGTCACGGATTCCGAATGTTTCGTTTATTTTGGATTATCAATGTAATTATGAGTAGATCAGCGTTTAGTTTGCTTTAATATGTCGCCTCGTTCGCCCGTAATTCAGGTTCGAAACACAATGTAGCCGAATTTCAAAATACGATACTTCCAGTAACCACTGCTTTCCTCAAGCATCCTACCGGTAGTTTCTTGCTCAGTGTGTTGTATACTGTCCCTTTAACCATTTTGAACCGGAATTTCAACAAAAAAAAGGTTTTCATTTTTTTACGAAAAAAACGTGATGGTTAGCCTTACTTTTTTTGAACGGATAAAATTTATAGTCACGGATTCCGAATGTTTCGTTTATTTTGGATTATCAATGTAATTATGAGTAGATCAGCGTTTAGTTTGCTTTAATATGTCGCCTCGTTCGCCCGCAATTCAGGTTCGAAACACAATGTGGCCGAATTTCAAAATACAAAACTTCCAGTAACCACTGCTTTTCTCAAGCATCCTACCGGTAGTTTCTTACTCAGTGTTTTGTATACTGTACCTATAACCATTTTGAACCGGAATTTCAACAAAAAAAGGTTTTCATTTTTTTTACGAAAAAACGTGATGGTAAGCCTTACTTTTTTTGAACGGATAAAACTTATAGTCACGGATTCCGAATGTTTCGTTTATTTTGGATTATCAATGTGATTATGAGTAGATCAGCGTTTAGTTTGCTTCAATAAGTCGCCTCGTTCGCCCGCAATTCAGGTTCGAAACACAATGTGGCCGAATTTCAAAATACGAAACTTCCAGTAACCACTGCTTTCCTCAAGCATCCTACCGGTAGTTTCTTACTCAGTGTGTTGTATACTGTACCTATAACCATTTTGAACCGGAATTTCAACAAAAAAAAGTTTTTATTTTTTTACGAAAAAACGTGATGTTAGCCTTACTTTTTTTGAACGGATAAAATTTATAGTCACGGATTCCGAATGTTTCGTTTATTTTGGATTATCAATGTCATTATGAGTAGATCAGCGTTTAGTTTGCTTCAATATGTCGCCTCGTTCGCCCGCAATTCAGGTTCGAAACACAATGTGGCCGAATTTCAAAATACAAAACTTCCAGTAACCACTGCTTTTCTCAAGCATCCTACCGGTAGTTTCTTACTCAGTGTGTTGTATACTGTACCTATAACCATTTTGAACCGGAATTTCAACAAAAAAAGGTTTTCATTTTTTTACGAAAAAACGTGATGCCTTACTTTTTTTGAACGGATAAAACTTATAGTCACGGATTCCGAATGTTTCGTTTATTTTGGATTATCAATGTGATTATGAGTAGATCAGCGTTTAGTTTGCTTCAATAAGTCGCCTCGTTCGCCCGCAATTCAGGTTCGAAACACAATGTGGCCGAATTTCAAAATACGAAACTTCCAGTAACCACTGCTTTTCTCAAGCATCCTACCGGTAGTTTCTTACTCAGTGTGTTGTATACTGTACCTATAACCATTTTGAACCGGAATTTCAACAAAAAAAGGTTTTCATTTTTTTACGAAAAAACGTGATGCCTTACTTTTTTTGAACGGATAAAATTTATAGTCACGGATTCCGAATGTTTCGTTTATTTTGGATTATCAATGTAATTATGAGTAGATCAGCGTTTAGTTTGCTTCAATAAGTCGCCTCGTTCGCCCGCAATTCAGGTTCGAAACACGATGTGGCCGAATTTCAAAATACGAAACTTCCAGTAACCACTGCTTTCCTCACGCATCCTACCGGTAGTTTCTTGCTCAGTGTATTGTATACTGTACCTATAACCATTTTGAACCGGAATTTCAACAAAAAAAGGTTTTCATTTTTTTACGAAAAAACGTGATGGCTAGCCTTACTTTTTTTGAACGGATAAAATTTATAGTCACGGATTCCGAATGTTTCGTTTATTTTGGATTATCAATGTGATTATGAGTAGATCAGCGTTTAGTTTGCTTCAATAAGTCGCCTCGTTCGCCCGCAATTCAGGTTCGAAACACAATGTGGCCGAATTTCAAAATACGAAACTTCCAGTAACCACTGCTTTTCTCAAGCATCCTACCGGTAGTTTCTTACTCAGTGTGTTGTATACTGTACCTATAACCATTTTGAACCGGAATTTCAACAAAAAAAGGTTTTCATTTTTTTACGAAAAAACGTGATGCCTTACTTTTTTTGAACGGATAAAACTTATAGTCACGGATTCCGAATGTTTCGTTTATTTTGGATTATCAATGTCATTATGAGTAGATCAGCGTTTAGTTTGCTTCAATATGTCGCCTCGTTCGCCCGCAATTCAGGTTCGAAACACAATGTGGCCGAATTTCAAAATACAAAACTTCCAGTAACCACTGCTTTCCTCAAGCATCCTACCGGTAGTTTCTTACTCAGTGTGTTGTATACTGTACCTATAACCATTTTGAACCGGAATTTCAACAAAAAAAGGTTTTCATTTTTTACGAAAAAACGTGATGGTAAGCCTTACTTTTTTAACGGATAAAACTTATAGTCACGGATTCCGAATGTTTCGTTTATTTTGGATTATCAATGTGATTATGAGTAGATCAGCGTTTAGTTTGCTTCAATAAGTCGCCTCGTTCGCCCGCAATTCAGGTTCGAAACACAATGTGGCCGAATTTCAAAATACAAAACTTCCAGTAACCACTGCTTTTCTCAAGCATCCTACCGGTAGTTTCTTACTCAGTGTGTTGTATACTGTACCTATAACCATTTTGAACCGGAATTTCAACAAAAAAAGGTTTTCATTTTTTTACGAAAAAACTTGATGGTTAGCCTTACTTTTTTTGAACGGATAAAATTTATAGTCACGAATTCCAAATTTTTCGTGAATTTTGGATTATCAATGTAATTATGAGTAGATCAGCGTTTAGTTTGCTTCAATAAGTCGCCTCGTTCGCCCGCAATTCAGGTTCGAAACACGATGTGGCCGAATTTCAAAATACGAAACTTCCAGTAACCACTGCTTTTCTCAAGCATCCTACCGGTAGTTTCTTACTCAGTGTGTTGTATACTGTACCTATAACCATTTTGAACCGGAATTTCAACAAAAAAAGGTTTTCATTTTTTTACGAAAAAACGTGATGGTAAGCCTTACTTTTTTAACGGATTAAACTTATAGTCACGGATTCCGAATGTTTCGTTTATTTTGGATTATCAATGTCATTATGAGTAGATCAGCGTTTAGTTTGCTTCAATAAGTCGCCTCGTTCGCCCGCAATTCAGGTTCGAAACACGATGTAGCCGAATTTCAAAATACGAAACTTCCAGTAACCACTGCTTTCCTCAAGCATCCTACCGGTAGTTTCTTGCTCAGTGTATTGTATACTGTACCTATAACCATTTTGAACCGGAATTTCAACAAAAAAAGGTTTTCATTTTTTTACGAAAAAACGTGATGGTTAGCCTTACTTTTTTGAACGGATAAAATTTATAGTCACGGATTCCGAATGTTTCGTTTATTTTGGATTATCAATGTGATTATGAGTAGATCAGCGTTTAGTTTGCTTCAATAAGTCGCCTCGTTCGCCCGCAATTCAGGTTCGAAACACGATGTAGCCGAATTTCAAAATACGAAACTTCCAGTAACCACTGCTTTCCTCAAGCATCCTACCGGTAGTTTCTTGCTCAGTGTATTGTATACTGTACCTATAACCATTTTGAACCGGAATTTCAACAAAAAAAGTTTTCATTTTTTTACGAAAAAACGTGATGCCTTACTTTTTTTGAACGGATAAAATTTATAGTCACGGATTCCGAATGTTTCGTTTATTTTGGATTATCAATGTAATTATGAGTAGATCAGCGTTTAGTTTGCTTCAATAAGTCGCCTCGTTCGCCCGCAATTCAGGTTCGAAACACGATGTGGCCGAATTTCAAAATACGAAACTTCCAGTAACCACTGCTTTCCTCACGCATCCTACCGGTAGTTTCTTGCTCAGTGTATTGTATACTGTACCTATAACCATTTTGAACCGGAATTTCAACAAAAAAAGGTTTTCAGTTTTTTACGAAAAAACTTGATGAGCCTTACTTTTTTTGAACGGATAAAATTCTTAGTCACGAATTCCAAATTTTTCGTGAATTTTGGATTATCAATGTAATTATGAGTAGATCAGCGTTTAGTTTGCTTCAATAAGTCGCCTCGTTCGCCCGCAATTCAGGTTCGAAACACAATGTGGCCGAATTTCAAAATACGAAACTTCCAGTAACCACTGCTTTTCTCAAGCATCCTACCGGTAGTTTCTTACTCAGTGTGTTGTATACTGTACCTATAACCATTTTGAACCGGAATTTCAACAAAAAAAGGTTTTCATTTTTTTACGAAAAAACGTGATGGTTAGCCTTATTTTTTTTGAACGGATTAAACTTATAGTCACGGATTCCGAATGTTTCGTTTATTTTGGATTATCAATGTGATTATGAGTAGATCAGCGTTTAGTTTGCTTCAATAAGTCGCCTCGTTCGCCCGCAATTCAGGTTCGAAACACGATGTGGCCGAATTTCAAAATACGAAACTTCCAGTAACCACTGCTTTCCTCACGCATCCTACCGGTAGTTTCTTGCTCAGTGTATTGTATACTGTACCTATAACCATTTTGAACCGGAATTTCAACAAAAAAAGGTTTTCATTTTTTTACGAAAAAACGTGATGGTTATCCTTACTTTTTTTGAACGGATAAAATTTATAGTCACGGATTCCGAATGTTTCGTTTATTTTGGATTAACAATGTGATTATGAGTAGATCAGCGTTTAGTTTGCTTCAATAAGTCGCCTCGTTCGCCCGCAATTCAGGTTCGAAACACAATGTGGCCGAATTTCAAAATACGAAACTTCCAGTAACCACTGCTTTTCTCAAGCATCCTACCGGTAGTTTCTTACTCAGTGTGTTGTATACTGTACCTATAACCATTTTGAACCGGAATTTCAACAAAAAAAGGTTTTCATTTTTTTACGAAAAAACGTGATGGTTAGCCTTACTTTTTTTGAACGGATAAAATTTATAGTCACGGATTCCGAATGTTTCGTTTATTTTGGATTATCAATGTGATTATGAGTAGATCAGCGTTTAGTTTGCTTCAATAAGTCGCCTCGTTCGCCCGCAATTCAGGTTCGAAACACAATGTGGCCGAATTTCAAAATACGAAACTTCCAGTAACCACTGCTTTTCTCAAGCATCCTACCGGTAGTTTCTTACTCAGTGTGTTGTATACTGTACCTATAACCATTTTGAACCGGAATTTCAACAAAAAAAGGTTTTCATTTTTTTACGAAAAAACGTGATGCCTTACTTTTTTTGAACGGATAAAACTTATAGTCACGGATTCCGAATGTTTCGTTTATTTTGGATTATCAATGTCATTATGAGTAGATCAGCGTTTAGTTTGCTTCAATATGTCGCCTCGTTCGCCCGCAATTCAGGTTCGAAACACAATGTGGCCGAATTTCAAAATACAAAACTTCCAGTAACCACTGCTTTTCTCAAGCATCCTACCGGTAGTTTCTTACTCAGTGTGTTGTATACTGTACCTATAACCATTTTGAACCGGAATTTCAACAAAAAAAGGTTTTCATTTTTTTACGAAAAAACTTGATGGTTAGCCTTACTTTTTTTGAACGGATAAAATTCTTAGTCACGAATTCCAAATTTTTCGTGAATTTTGGATTATCAATGTAATTATGAGTAGATCAGCGTTTAGTTTGCTTCAATAAGTCGCCTCGTTCGCCCGCAATTCAGGTTCGAAACACAATGTGGCCGAATTTCAAAATACGAAACTTCCAGTAACCACTGCTTTTCTCAAGCATCCTACCGGTAGTTTCTTACTCAGTGTGTTGTATACTGTACCTATAACCATTTTGAACCGGAATTTCAACAAAAAAAGGTTTTCATTTTTTTACGAAAAAACGTGATGGTAAGCCTTACTTTTTTAACGGATTAAACTTATAGTCACGGATTCCGAATGTTTCGTTTATTTTGGATTATCAATGTGATTATGAGTAGATCAGCGTTTAGTTTGCTTCAATAAGTCGCCTCGTTCGCCCGCAATTCAGGTTCGAAACACGATGTAGCCGAATTTCAAAATACGAAACTTCCAGTAACCACTGCTTTCCTCAAGCATCCTACCGGTAGTTTCTTGCTCAGTGTATTGTATACTGTACCTATAACCATTTTGAACCGGAATTTCAACAAAAAAAGGTTTTCATTTTTTTACGAAAAAACGTGATGGTTAGCCTTACTTTTTTGAACGGATAAAATTTATAGTCACGGATTCCGAATGTTTCGTTTATTTTGGATTATCAATGTGATTATGAGTAGATCAGCGTTTAGTTTGCTTCAATAAGTCGCCTCGTTCGCCCGCAATTCAGGTTCGAAACACAATGTGGCCGAATTTCAAAATACGAAACTTCCAGTAACCACTGCTTTTCTCAAGCATCCTACCGGTAGTTTCTTACTCAGTGTGTTGTATACTGTACCTATAACCATTTTGAACCGGAATTTCAACAAAAAAAGGTTTTCATTTTTTTACGAAAAAACGTGATGGTTAGCCTTACTTTTTTGAACGGATAAAATTTATAGTCACGGATTCCGAATGTTTCGTTTATTTTGGATTATCAATGTGATTATGAGTAGATCAGCGTTTAGTTTGCTTCAATAAGTCGCCTCGTTCGCCCGCAATTCAGGTTCGAAACACAATGTGGCCGAATTTCAAAATACAAAACTTCCAGTAACCACTGCTTTTCTCAAGCATCCTACCGGTAGTTTCTTACTCAGTGTGTTGTATACTGTACCTATAACCATTGTAACGAGATTGTGTTGTACCACAACACTGGTGGGTGTAAAGCACCAAAGGTGACCATGGTCCACCACTCGTTAACAGAATTAATTATCCCACTAGAGGTTCTGGAACGGTCGATTACGCCGGCTAGGGCTCAGGAGCAGGTGGGGGTGGGGAATCCAGAACATAGTGAGATCTGTGCTGACCGTAAAAGGAAGATGGGAACCAGCTATAGGCTACTTACCTAACCTGCATACTCACCTCAGCAGCATCCTCATCTCATTCACACTTTAATTCATTTTTTCTTTAGGTAGACAACTCGATAGAAAAACAAAATATAAATATGAAAACAAACCACCCCAAAAGACCCATAAAAATACTAGAATGCAATTCAAAGATAAATTTAAAATTTCACTTATGTATATTGACAAAAAGGCAAGAAAAAAAAAATCGCAAAAAAAATCAATGGTTTACAATCTTAATTTTATAAACTAAACCAACCCCCTAGGTAACTATATACTAAGAATTTTAGCTTAAAATTAAGAATCTAATAATTTTTCATTAGATACTCCAACTTGAAGGAACGCAAAAAAAAACAACAAATTATTAATTTAAGTAGTTGGGATATCTAGTGAGAAATTATATATTATAAGAAATGCATATAAAATGTATATAAAGAAAATAAATGGTACTTAATAATTTATCGTAAATCAGCTGGATGTTGATTGATGCGTTAGTTATATATAACGTCCGTTGTAGATAATATTCGTCGTTTACGTTATATACTCGAATTTTTTTTAAAATTTTAATATTGTTTTATTATGGAGGTATCATAAAATGTAATGATCGCCTCGTCCGGATTATATATGTTGCTTATATTTATTGTTCGATTATTATTGATATAATTGATCACCATTTAGGAATTCAATTCAAATTATAATGCTATTTATTAATTTTAATGTAAGTTTATTAATTTTATTGCTGATCTAATTATTATTATTGACACTATTACTATAATCGTATAAGTATTATTATTATTATTATTATTATTATAAAAAAACTTGTAAGTCCTAAATTTATCGAACCACTAACCACTTATTATAAAAAAAAATCACAGTTTATAATTTTACCCTCTTGGGTAAGACACTCATATCGCACTTTAGATAAAAAAAACGTTTTCTTTGCCCCTTTTTTTTCGTCTCTTTTCGTTACACTTACGAACTATTTTACATTCTCAAAGTAAATTATATTACTTTATAGTGTTCACAGAACCTTAGAATTACACCATTTTTTTTCTTTTTGCCACGCTATCACCAATATTTTTGCGTGGGTTCAACGGTACTTAGTTTTAATTACCCCGTCATGCATTCAATGATAAACAAAATTTTAAAAGTTTTAATAAAAAAAATTGTTTATGGTTATTGGGTGCACTAAAACGTTTCGGAGAAGACCCAGAACTTTCGTTTAGAAAAAAAAATTCTTTGATCGTTCATAAATTCCATACATATATTCCATAATACATATAACTATATACATATACATATAGATTCGATAATTATATCACTAGCTGCACTAAAACTATTCATGATTCACCAAAAAAAAATCACTTCGCGAGCGCGTACTTTTTCTGCAATTTTATTATTATAATCGGTACTTCGACAACAAAAAAAAATATTTTAATTATTACTTTATATATGTACTTATATAATTTTTTTATGAGGTATCGTGTATCATAAAAATGATGGTCTATCGTCCGAGACCCAAAACTGACTGCCTCGCCCTAACTTTTTTCTTCGTCCTCCAAATTTTCGTTACCGCCAAAAATTTTAGCGGATTACCACAATTAGTGGTTACCTCTTTTCAATGTCATAAAAAGGTGGTGATCATAAAAAGGTGGTATTGCCGTATTCAATTTGAATATCGAAAAAAACTTTAGCGGTAACCCTATAATTGCCATGGAATTGCGCATGGAACGTCCCGCGGACGTAACAATCGTGGGGACGACTCACACCCTGTTGATGGGTCTCACAAGCCGGGCAAGGAAATTAATAACGATAACACCTCATTTGGAATTTTCAGTGTACGGTTCCTATTACACTTTAATGTCTTTGAAGTGGTATATTCCCATGGAACTACCATTTTCATCTGCCACTTCACACGACACGTTACCTATCAATTTCGTAACTACACACTTTATGTATTTAGGTGCTAGTTTTGCTGCAAACTTATCAATAGCACTGCTTTGCTTAAAATTCCGGACATACACCCATTGCCCTACTCGAATTTTAGGTTGCCGCGTTCGTAAGTTATAACGCCTTTTGGCATTATCTGCGGATTGCGTTAAATTGCGCTGTACATCAGCGAATACTTGGTGTAGGTAGTCCGGTTTCTCAGAGCTGTGCAAATAATTTCCACCAAATTGAGTGGCCTGCCGTAATATTGGATACACTGAACCATGCAAGATAGCATGCTGTCCAAACACAAGGAAGTGTGGAGAATATTTGGAGGATGCATGAACGGAATTGCGAAGGGCATGCGTTATAGCAGGAAGATTTGTGTCCCAAACTCGATGGTCTTGTTTTATATACGCTCGCAAAGAGGCCAGCAAGGTACGATTAACGCGTTCTGAGGCGTTACCCTGCGGGGAATATTTCGCAGTAAACATATGTTGGACCCCATATCTTTCGCATAAACGTCGGAGTTGAAGTGATTCGAATTGCCGACCGTTATCGGTAAGGATAACCTCCGGAACCCCAAACATTAAAAGGATCTCAACCTCCAGGAACTTGCACACCTCCACGGCAGTGGCCTGTCGAACTAGTTTTGTGAGAACAAATTTTGAAAAATGATCGACAGCAATCAATATTCCAGTATTACCAGCTTTGGTGCGTGGATAGGGTCCCAAAAAATCGAGATATACGCGTTGAAAAGGCCGAAACGTCATGGGAAGGGAACCGAGGGGTGGTTTTGAGATTTTGTTAGAGGCTTTATTACATTTGCACTCATCGCAAGAATTGACAAATTGCGCTACATCAGTTACGACAGAGGGCCAGTAGTAATATCGCTGGATGAGCTCTGCTGTTTTCTCAATTCCTAGATGGGCGGCTATTGGAGGACAATGGGAAGCGGTAAGGATTACAGGTCGAAGGGATTCGGGAATCAGGAGTTTATAGGAGGGAATATCCGGAAGGCTTTGTTTATTAGGATAAGGGTTAATGTAAATGAGGTTTTGTAGGGTGAATAAGTTAATGGGCTTATTTGACTGTTGTAAGGACTGAGCTAACTGAGCGTACGAAGGATCAAGAAAGGCTGGAGAATTTTGGTCAACATATAATGGCGAATCGATATTTGGAAGGTGGTGTATGTCTAAAGATTCCATCTCAAGTCTTGAAAGCGCATCCGGGACAGCATTTTGTGAGCCTTTTCGGTATTCAATTTCAAAATTGAAACCTTGCAGTTTTAAGCTCCACCGGGCCAATCTTCCGGATGCATCCTTCAGAGACATGAGCCATTTTAAGCTCGCGTGGTCGGTGATCACCGTAAAAGGTAGGCCCTCTACGTACGCACGGAACTTCTTAATAGCCTCGATAGCCGCCAAACACTCTTGCTCTGTGACTGAATAATTGCGTTGCGCAGAATTTAACTTTCTCGACATGTAAGCTATCGGTTTGTCGTGCCCATTTTCATCTCGCTGGAACAGTACCGCTCCTATACCCGTCGAACTGGCATCACATTGGATGAAAAACCGTTCATTAAAGTTCGGCGTGACCAATACTGGAGCGGTTACTAGAGCCTGCTTTAGTTTTGTAAAGGCCGATTCTGCTTCATCGGACCACCGGAATTTTTGATTTTTCTTAAGGAGGGATGTTAAAGGAGATGATAATGAGGAGTACCCGTTTATGAAACGACGGTACCACCCCGCAACGCCAAGGAACCTTCGTATTTGCCGTACATTTTTCGGCGTCGGGAACTTCATAATGGCCTCGACCTTATCAGGATTAGGTCTCAAGCCCTCCTCACCAATCACATATCCAAGGTATTCTATCTCTTTCAGTACGAATTTGCTTTTTTGGATATTTATCGTTAGCCCAGCTTTTGTCAACCTTTCAGCGACATCCTGCAGCAACGACAAATGTTCGTCAAAACTAGCTGTTGTAATTAATAAATCATCAAGATACACGAATACCTTTTCTTGTAAGTGATGAGGAATGACTCGAGACATCAATCGACATAAGGTCTGAGGCGCATTACAAAGCCCAAAAGGCATTACCTTAAAATGGTATAAAGGGCGTCCCGGGACAGTAAACGCCGTTACTTCTTTCGAACCTGGATCCAAGGGAATTTGCCAGAAGGCATCCTTTAGATCCAGGCTCGAAATAAAACGAGTACGATCCAAGCGACTCAACAATCCGTCGATCAGCGGTAACGGAAACGCATCTTTCTTTGTAACATTGTTTAGCTTGCGCGCATCTAAACACAGTCGA
The DNA here is from genome assembly GCA_947310385.1 of Nephrotoma appendiculata. Lineage (NCBI taxonomy): Eukaryota > Metazoa > Arthropoda > Insecta > Diptera > Tipulidae > Nephrotoma > Nephrotoma appendiculata. The sequence goes on along the minus strand of OX371225.1, from coordinate 57,047,670 downwards.
ACATTCCCATTTTTCTTTTTGACGATCGCCATTGGTGAACTCCACGCACTGTGACTCTCTTCAATTACATCATTTGCAATCATTCGATCGAGCTCGTCATACATCAGTTGTTGAATTGCAGGAGAGACGGCATAGTGTCGCTGTTTAATGGGTGGAGCATTTCCGATGTCGATCGTGTGTTGTACCAGGTTGGTTCGACCAAGTCCAGATCGCTCAAAGCTAGGGAAGCAATCAATGACGTTTTGTAACCGTTCACGCTGATCCACGGAGAGCTGATGTCGATTATCATCGGTAGGATTTAGGTTTTGAGAGGGAAAGGATAGGTCAGTATGGCAGGAAGAGATAACGGATATTTGTAATCCAAATAACTTAAAGAAATCATATCCCAGATACAATTTCTGCTCCAGACTCGGAACAATGAAAAGCTTCATGACATGAGTCTTATCATTATACCGAATACTGGCATTTACGAACCCCTGTATCTGAAGAGGAGATCCGTTAGCTATCTGAACTACTGCGGAAATAGGATGAAGTGGAAGTTGATGGTCCTGAATGAATTTAACAGAGTCTTTGCCTAATGCCGAAATATTCGCCCCGCTATCGAGTAATCCTTGGACATCGATGTCATTAATATTGACCACCGCATACGGTCGATTATCATCGAGAAGCTTAATGGAATCGCAAAATTTTGTTTTACCAATATTTCGGTACATTTCACGACGATTTCTAAAGTACTTATTAGATCGGTATTTCTGGCGTTTAATATAGTTTGGAATGCTGGTTTGGGACTTAGTAGAATTAGCTACTGGGGATCCGACGGTGGCAGTTGAGCGACTGACGTCGAAGTGTGTGGAGGTGGTCTTTGGAAAATTTTCGAAGGTGGACGAGTTGACCCCATCGTCCCCCTTGTGGAGTTTACCGACGCCAACATCCTGTTGCACTGAAGACAGTGTGGTTTTAATACTTCCGGTGCCCCACATCCGTAACAGAAAATATGTGACCGAACCAGCTCGCAGTCGGTATACACATGGCCCGATTTCCGACAATTCCAACAAACCAGTACGGAAGAATTCCGCGGTACATTAGAAGACGTTGGAACGTTAACAAACTTTGAATGAAATGCATCTACCTGGGGGTAATGTGATTCTAGTGGTTGGTGAAAAGCGAGTGGCTGAGAAGCATCAGACGTTGCAATCGGGATTACAGGGTTAACCGAGTAATAGCGTAGCTCTTCGTTTTGGTTCACAGCTCCTATGATTTCATGCATCCGGGGTGTAGGAGGAAAACGTCGTTGCATCGTTTGTTCCGGTATCACTCCAACCATGCGCCAGGTATCCTCCGTGGCTACGCATGTACTCACTAGCTCCGCTATAGAGGCATACTGTCTGCCTGCGAGGTGAACTTGTAAACCTGTTCGCATATTCTTCTTCAAGATTTCTAGCGTTTGGAGCTCGGAAAGTGGCACTCTCAATGGGAGGGCTAGTTTTAGAATGCTGTAATAAAATTCAACGAATGTTTCTTTCGGTTGCTGTTTTCGAGCATCAATCAATCGCATGACATCCACATCCGTCCGCCTATCCTGGAAGCGATGCAAGAAGGAACTCCGAAGGAGTTCCCAATCACAATTAGGATACCGTTCGAGTATTAACCAGTAGTGCTCGCTGGCGATACCTTTTAACAGAACTGGCATATCGTTAAGCAGTTGTTGCCACGGAATATTATTAGTCCTGGCTAGATGCTCTACGCGAAACAAAAATTTTTCGACCGCTAATCCATTTGACGACCCGTCAAAGGTTATACCCCATTTGGCCACTGGTGTAGGGTAGGGTGATGGAGTTATTATATTATTAGCGATAACCGAGTTTACACCATCCATGTTTAATGGTTGATGCGGCATGGATTGAGCGGTTTTAGTATTAAATTGCGGAGGCTGGGTATAATTATGTTCAATTTTACCACCATTATTTTGAGTCGCATGAAGAACACCTGCCTGGGGTATGTAAGGTGCCTTAACCATATGTTCATAATTGGTGGCAGTGTGTCCCATTGGAGGAGGCCTCTGGCTCTGCCAATCCTGGTAAGCACCTGCTACTGCAACCGACATTTGTGGCAAAGTAATTGATGGTGTTTGATGCCTCTCATGTGCAAGTGGTAAATCGGTTGGTGTAATTACGGGGCCTAACCTAGGGTATTGAATAGGCTGGGCGTGCGCTTTACTAGGTAGCTCCTGCAATGGTTCCGTTGATTTTAGCTTTAACTTGTGACACTCTTTGCTTAAAGCCAACACCTGTTCGGACAACTGTCGAATTTGATCCGTCATATAAGATATTTCGGGTGCTTGATTTGTACGGTGTGCATCCGTAGAGGTTCCCGGTAAAGAAGTTATACTGAGATCATCATCAACATCATGAATCACTGCGATATGTATGGAATTGGCTGCATCAATGGATTCGTCCAACTTATCCAGATCATTTAGAAAATTTTGCAGAGTACCTATTAATGTTTCGCACGGTTGGAGGGCATCTTTAGCTTCCCCGGAATACGTTGGGGAAGACCTAATAACTCGTCTTAGTCGGCTTGCCACATGGAGAAGTCTAGACTCGACTGACCGCGCAACCTGCACTTGTTGGTCAGTTTCCAGATTACGAATTGAACTAAATTCATCCTTTAGGCTCTGCAATTTCATACGACATTTATTAAGTTCTAAGTCTGGACGTTTTCCCGCGCTCTCATGCATTTTAGTAGGCGCCTCCTTTTTTCCGGCTTCTTCAGCAATTACATGATTTTGTAATGTTTGGGCAGCGGAATCATCGTCGACTGCAATTTGACGTATAACGCATTCGATTTCGAATTCGGGTCGATTTAATAAAAACACATTCATCTTAAAGAAATTTTAAATTTCACTGAACAAAGAAACTCGAAGCAAAAACTCGAATACGAGGGAAAAAAAATAAAAAAAATAAAAGCAGAATCTTAATCGAAATAAAAAAAAATGTTTTCCGAATAATTGTTAATAACAAGAACTTTTAACTATTTACCTGCTAACGATAAATTGCGAAAAAAAATCAATCAAAAAAAAAATACCAAAAATAAAAATATAAATATATAATTATATATGAAGAAATATATGTATATGTATATATGTATGTATATTATAACCAAGTCGAATGTAAGTACAAAAATAATTATTTAATTTCACCAAAAAAAAACAAATTTACAATCAGAGAAGAAGATGCAACCAAGATGAGTACACAATTTGGTTGTTGTAGTATATAGATTTTAGGCAGTGTAGCCTCAGCTGGTATAAGGAAAGGGTAACGGAAAGGAAAATAATTCGTGATTATCTAACATTAAAATCTACTCTTCAAAAACTAGAGGAATATAACGCGAGAATGTAACGAAATAAATTAAGTTAGAATTAATTTATGAAACCCCACAGTACGAACGCTAAATCGATAGGCCGTTTATGGCCGGAATCAGTGCGGTGTGATTTCATCAATTAATTAAGTATCTTACTATAGAAAAAGGAACTAACAGCTGGATCAATTAAATATTAAGATGAAGCTGCGGATTCTAAAAAAAAATCTTTTCATTGGTTGAGCGTAAACATATGAGGTGTCTAAGCAAATAAATATTCCGAGAAATGTAAAACATATTGAAATCAATCAGTAATGCTTATTTGCGATTACCCTCACATGAATATGATATTTGCCAATTTGACCCAAATGACCAATGAAAATTGACGATTAACCGCACACGCAAAAACAGAATATAAAAAAAAAATCAATGTTTTACGGCTGCTTAAAAAAAAAAAAAATTAAGAAATTAATTATAAGAGGCGGCAGTTATAATCGTCGTAGTTGAGGAGTGAAGCTCCTTGGATGCTTTATTAGAGCGACCCACTAATCAAGAAAATTCTAAGTAACGGAAGGAGGAAAGAAAAAGGAAGGAAGGTAGGAATTGGGAAAGGTTTTGCCAAAGAATTTGGGCGCCACTGTAACGAGATTGTGTTGTACCACAACACTGGTGGGTGTAAAGCACCAAAGGTGACCATGGTCCACCACTCGTTAACAGAATTAATTATCCCACTAGAGGTTCTGGAACGGTCGATTACGCCGGCTAGGGCTCAGGAGCAGGTGGGGGTGGGGAATCCAGAACATAGTGAGATCTGTGCTGACCGTAAAAGGAAGATGGGAACCAGCTATAGGCTACTTACCTAACCTGCATACTCACCTCAGCAGCATCCTCATCTCATTCACACTTTAATTCATTTTTTCTTTAGGTAGACAACTCGATAGAAAAACAAAATATAAATATGAAAACAAACCACCCCAAAAGACCCATAAAAATACTAGAATGCAATTCAAAGATAAATTTAAAATTTCACTTATGTATATTGACAAAAAGGCAAGAAAAAAAAAATCGCAAAAAAAATCAATGGTTTACAATCTTAATTTTATAAACTAAACCAACCCCCTAGGTAACTATATACTAAGAATTTTAGCTTAAAATTAAGAATCTAATAATTTTTCATTAGATACTCCAACTTGAAGGAACGCAAAAAAAAACAACAAATTATTAATTTAAGTAGTTGGGATATCTAGTGAGAAATTATATATTATAAGAAATGCATATAAAATGTATATAAAGAAAATAAATGGTACTTAATAATTTATCGTAAATCAGCTGGATGTTGATTGATGCGTTAGTTATATATAACGTCCGTTGTAGATAATATTCGTCGTTTACGTTATATACTCGAATTTTTTTTAAAATTTTAATATTGTTTTATTATGGAGGTATCATAAAATGTAATGATCGCCTCGTCCGGATTATATATGTTGCTTATATTTATTGTTCGATTATTATTGATATAATTGATCACCATTTAGGAATTCAATTCAAATTATAATGCTATTTATTAATTTTAATGTAAGTTTATTAATTTTATTGCTGATCTAATTATTATTATTGACACTATTACTATAATCGTATAAGTATTATTATTATTATTATTATTATTATAAAAAAACTTGTAAGTCCTAAATTTATCGAACCACTAACCACTTATTATAAAAAAAAATCACAGTTTATAATTTTACCCTCTTGGGTAAGACACTCATATCGCACTTTAGATAAAAAAAACGTTTTCTTTGCCCCTTTTTTTTCGTCTCTTTTCGTTACACTTACGAACTATTTTACATTCTCAAAGTAAATTATATTACTTTATAGTGTTCACAGAACCTTAGAATTACACCATTTTTTTTCTTTTTGCCACGCTATCACCAATATTTTTGCGTGGGTTCAACGGTACTTAGTTTTAATTACCCCGTCATGCATTCAATGATAAACAAAATTTTAAAAGTTTTAATAAAAAAAATTGTTTATGGTTATTGGGTGCACTAAAACGTTTCGGAGAAGACCCAGAACTTTCGTTTAGAAAAAAAAATTCTTTGATCGTTCATAAATTCCATACATATATTCCATAATACATATAACTATATACATATACATATAGATTCGATAATTATATCACTAGCTGCACTAAAACTATTCATGATTCACCAAAAAAAAATCACTTCGCGAGCGCGTACTTTTTCTGCAATTTTATTATTATAATCGGTACTTCGACAACAAAAAAAAATATTTTAATTATTACTTTATATATGTACTTATATAATTTTTTTATGAGGTATCGTGTATCATAAAAATGATGGTCTATCGTCCGAGACCCAAAACTGACTGCCTCGCCCTAACTTTTTTCTTCGTCCTCCAAATTTTCGTTACCGCCAAAAATTTTAGCGGATTACCACAATTAGTGGTTACCTCTTTTCAATGTCATAAAAAGGTGGTGATCATAAAAAGGTGGTATTGCCGTATTCAATTTGAATATCGAAAAAAACTTTAGCGGTAACCCTATAATTGCCATGGAATTGCGCATGGAACGTCCCGCGGACGTAACACCATTTTGAACCGGAATTTCAACAAAAAAAGGTTTTCATTTTTTTACGAAAAAACGTGATGCCTTACTTTTTTTGAACGGATAAAACTTATAGTCACGGATTCCGAATGTTTCGTTTATTTTGGATTATCAATGTGATTATGAATAGATCAGCGTTTAGTTTGCTTCAATAAGTCGCCTCGTTCGCCCGCAATTCAGGTTCGAAACACAATGTGGCCGAATTTCAAAATACGAAACTTCCAGTAACCACTGCTTTTCTCAAGCATCCTACCGGTAGTTTCTTACTCAGTGTGTTGTATACTGTACCTATAACCATTTTGAACCGGAATTTCAACAAAAAAAGGTTTTCATTTTTTTACGAAAAAACTTGATGGTTAGCCTTACTTTTTTTGAACGGATAAAATTCTTAGTCACGAATTCCAAATTTTTCGTGAATTTTGGATTATCAATGTAATTATGAGTAGATCAGCGTTTAGTTTGCTTCAATAAGTCGCCTCGTTCGCCCGCAATTCAGGTTCGAAACACAATGTGGCCGAATTTCAAAATACGAAACTTCCAGTAACCACTGCTTTTCTCAAGCATCCTACCGGTAGTTTCTTACTCAGTGTGTTGTATACTGTACCTATAACCATTTTGAACCGGAATTTCAACAAAAAAAGGTTTTCATTTTTTTACGAAAAAACGTGTTAGCCTTACTTTTTTTGAACGGATAAAATTTATAGTCACGGATTCCGAATGTTTCGTTTATTTTGGATTATCAATGTGATTATGAGTAGATCAGCGTTTAGTTTGCTTCAATAAGTCGCCTCGTTCGCCCGCAATTCAGGTTCGAAACACAATGTAGCCGAATTTCAAAATACGAAACTTCCAGTAACCACTGCTTTCCTCAAGCATCCTACCGGTAGTTTCTTACTCAGTGTGTTGTATACTGTACCTATAACCATTTTGAACCGGAATTTCAACAAAAAAAGGTTTTCATTTTTTTACGAAAAAACGTGTTAGCCTTACTTTTTTTGAACGGATAAAATTTATAGTCACGGATTCCGAATGTTTCGTTTATTTTGGATTATCAATGTGATTATGAGTAGATCAGCGTTTAGTTTGCTTCAATAAGTCGCCTCGTTCGCCCGCAATTCAGGTTCGAAACACAATGTAGCCGAATTTCAAAATACGAAACTTCCAGTAACCACTGCTTTTCTCAAGCATCCTACCGGTAGTTTCTTACTCAGTGTGTTGTATACTGTACCTATAACCATTTTGAACCGGAATTTCAACAAAAAAAGGTTTTCATTTTTTTACGAAAAAACGTGTTAGCCTTACTTTTTTTGAACGGATAAAATTTATAGTCACGGATTCCGAATGTTTCGTTTATTTTGGATTATCAATGTGATTATGAGTAGATCAGCGTTTAGTTTGCTTCAATAAGTCGCCTCGTTCGCCCGCAATTCAGGTTCGAAACACAATGTAGCCGAATTTCAAAATACGAAACTTCCAGTAACCACTGCTTTCCTCAAGCATCCTACCGGTAGTTTCTTACTCAGTGTGTTGTATACTGTACCTATAACCATTTTGAACCGGAATTTCAACAAAAAAAGGTTTTCATTTTTTTACGAAAAAACGTGATGGTTAGCCTTACTTTTTTTGAACGGATAAAACTTATAGTCACGGATTCCGAATGTTTCGTTTATTTTGGATTATCAATGTCATTATGAGTAGATCAGCGTTTAGTTTGCTTCAATATGTCGCCTCGTTCGCCCGCAATTCAGGTTCGAAACACAATGTGGCCGAATTTCAAAATACGAAACTTCCAGTAACCACTGCTTTCCTCAAGCATCCTACCGGTAGTTTCTTACTCAGTGTGTTGTATACTGTACCTATAACCATTTTGAACCGGAATTTCAACAAAAAAAGGTTTTCATTTTTTTACGAAAAAACGTGTTAGCCTTACTTTTTTTGAACGGATAAAATTTATAGTCACGGATTCCGAATGTTTCGTTTATTTTGGATTATCAATGTAATTATGAGTAGATCAGCGTTTAGTTTGCTTCAATAAGTCGCCTCGTTCGCCCGCAATTCAGGTTCGAAACACAATGTGGCCGAATTTCAAAATACGAAACTTCCAGTAACCACTGCTTTTCTCAAGCATCCTACCGGTAGTTTCTTACTCAGTGTGTTGTATACTGTACCTATAACCATTTTGAACCGGAATTTCAACAAAAAAAGGTTTTCATTTTTTTACGAAAAAACGTGTTAGCCTTACTTTTTTTGAACGGATAAAATTTATAGTCACGGATTCCGAATGTTTCGTTTATTTTGGATTATCAATGTGATTATGAGTAGATCAGCGTTTAGTTTGCTTCAATAAGTCGCCTCGTTCGCCCGCAATTCAGGTTCGAAACACAATGTAGCCGAATTTCAAAATACGAAACTTCCAGTAACCACTGCTTTCCTCAAGCATCCTACCGGTAGTTTCTTACTCAGTGTGTTGTATACTGTACCTATAACCATTTTGAACCGGAATTTCAACAAAAAAAGGTTTTCATTTTTTTACGAAAAAACGTGATGGTTAGCCTTACTTTTTTTGAACGGATAAAACTTATAGTCACGGATTCCGAATGTTTCGTTTATTTTGGATTATCAATGTCATTATGAGTAGATCAGCGTTTAGTTTGCTTCAATATGTCGCCTCGTTCGCCCGCAATTCAGGTTCGAAACACAATGTGGCCGAATTTCAAAATACGATACTTCCAGTAACCACTGCTTTCCTCAAGCATCCTACCGGTAGTTTCTTGCTCAGTGTGTTGTATACTGTCCCTTTAACCATTTTGAACCGAAATTTCAACAAAAAAAAGGTTTTCATTTTTTTACGAAAAAAACGTGATGCCTTACTTTTTTTGAACGGATAAAACTTATAGTCACGGATTCCGAATGTTTCGTTTATTTTGGATTATCAATGTGATTATGAGTAGATCAGCGTTTAGTTTGCTTCAATAAGTCGCCTCGTTCGCCCGCAATTCAGGTTCGAAACACAATGTGGCCGAATTTCAAAATACGAAACTTCCAGTAACCACTGCTTTTCTCAAGCATCCTACCGGTAGTTTCTTACTCAGTGTGTTGTATACTGTACCTATAACCATTTTGAACCGGAATTTCAACAAAAAAAAGTTTTCATTTTTTTACGAAAAAACGTGATGGTTAGCCTTATTTTTTTTGAACGGATTAAACTTATAGTCACGGATTCCGAATGTTTCGTTTATTTTGGATTATCAATGTGATTATGAGTAGATCAGCGTTTAGTTTGCTTCAATAAGTCGCCTCGTTCGCCCGCAATTCAGGTTCGAAACACAATGTGGCCGAATTTCAAAATACGAAACTTCCAGTAACCACTGCTTTTCTCAAGCATCCTACCGGTAGTTTCTTACTCAGTGTGTTGTATACTGTACCTATAACCATTTTGAACCGGAATTTCAACAAAAAAAGGTTTTCATTTTTTTACGAAAAAACGTGATGCCTTACTTTTTTTGAACGGATAAAATTTATAGTCACGGATTCCGAATGTTTCGTTTATTTTGGATTATCAATGTGATTATGAGTAGATCAGCGTTTAGTTTGCTTCAATAAGTCGCCTCGTTCGCCCGCAATTCAGGTTCGAAACACAATGTAGCCGAATTTCAAAATACGAAACTTCCAGTAACCACTGCTTTCCTCAAGCATCCTACCGGTAGTTTCTTACTCAGTGTGTTGTATACTGTACCTATAACCATTTTGAACCGGAATTTCAACAAAAAAAGGTTTTCATTTTTTTACGAAAAAACGTGATGGTTAGCCTTACTTTTTTTGAACGGATAAAACTTATAGTCACGGATTCCGAATGTTTCGTTTATTTTGGATTATCAATGTAATTATGAGTAGATCAGCGTTTAGTTTGCTTCAATAAGTCGCCTCGTTCGCCCGCAATTCAGGTTCGAAACACAATGTGGCCGAATTTCAAAATACGAAACTTCCAGTAACCACTGCTTTTCTCAAGCATCCTACCGGTAGTTTCTTACTCAGTGTGTTGTATACTGTACCTATAACCATTTTGAACCGGAATTTCAACAAAAAAAGGTTTTCATTTTTTTACGAAAAAACGTGATGGTAAGCCTTACTTTTTTTGAACGGATAAAATTTATAGTCACGGATTCCGAATGTTTCGTTTATTTTGGATTATCAATGTCATTATGAGTAGATCAGCGTTTAGTTTGCTTCAATATGTCGCCTCGTTCGCCCGCAATTCAGGTTCGAAACACAATGTGGCCGAATTTCAAAATACGATACTTCCAGTAACCACTGCTTTCCTCACGCATCCTACCGGTAGTTTCTTGCTCAGTGTGTTGTATACTGTCCCTTTAACCATTTTGAACCGAAATTTCAACAAAAAAAAGGTTTTCATTTTTTTACGAAAAAAACGTGATGGTTAGCCTTACTTTTTTTGAACGGATAAAATTTATAGTCACGGATTCCGAATGTTTCGTTAATTTTGGATTATCAATGTGATTATGAGTAGATCAGCGTTTAGTTTGCTTCAATAAGTCGCCTCGTTCGCCCGCAATTCAGGTTCGAAACACAATGTGGCCGAATTTCAAAATACGAAACTTCCAGTAACCACTGCTTTCCTCAAGCATCCTACCGGTAGTTTCTTACTCAGTGTGTTGTATACTGTACCTATAACCATTTTGAACCGGAATTTCAACAAAAAAAAGTTTTTATTTTTTTACGAAAAAACGTGATGTTAGCCTTACTTTTTTTGAACGGATAAAATTTATAGTCACGGATTCCGAATGTTTCGTTTATTTTGGATTATCAATGTAATTATGAGTAGATCAGCGTTTAGTTTGCTTCAATATGTCGCCTCGTTCGCCCGTAATTCAGGTTCGAAACACAATGTAGCCGAATTTCAAAATACGATACTTCCAGTAACCACTGCTTTCCTCAAGCATCCTACCGGTAGTTTCTTGCTCAGTGTGTTGTATACTGTACCTATAACCATTTTGAACCGGAATTTCAACAAAAAAAGGTTTTCATTTTTTTACGAAAAAACGTGATGGTTAGCCTTACTTTTTTTGAACGGATAAAATTTATAGTCACGGATTCCGAATGTTTCGTTTATTTTGGATTATCAATGTAATTATGAGTAGATCAGCGTTTAGTTTGCTTTAATATGTCGCCTCGTTCGCCCGTAATTCAGGTTCGAAACACAATGTAGCCGAATTTCAAAATACGAAACTTCCAGTAACCACTGCTTTCCTCAAGCATCCTACCGGTAGTTTCTTACTCAGTGTGTTGTATACTGTACCTATAACCATTTTGAACCGGAATTTCAACAAAAAAAAGGTTTTCAGTTTTTTACGAAAAAACGTGATGGTTAGCCTTACTTTTTTTGAACGGATAAAATTTATAGTCACGGATTCCGAATGTTTCGTTTATTTTGGATTATCAATGTAATTATGAGTAGATCAGCGTTTAGTTTGCTTTAATATGTCGCCTCGTTCGCCCGTAATTCAGGTTCGAAACACAATGTAGCCGAATTTCAAAATACGATACTTCCAGTAACCACTGCTTTCCTCAAGCATCCTACCGGTAGTTTCTTGCTCAGTGTGTTGTATACTGTACCTATAACCATTTTGAACCGGAATTTTAACAAAAAAAGGTTTTCATTTTTTTACGAAAAAACGTGATGGTTAGCCTTACTTTTTTTGAACGGATAAAACTTATAGTCACGGATTCCGAATGTTTCGTTTATTTTGGATTATCAATGTCATTATGAGTAGATCAGCGTTTAGTTTGCTTCAATATGTCGCCTCGTTCGCCCGCAATTCAGGTTCGAAACACAATGTGGCCGAATTTCAAAATACGATACTTCCAGTAACCACTGCTTTCCTCAAGCATCCTACCGGTAGTTTCTTGCTCAGTGTGTTGTATACTGTCCCTTTAACCATTTTGAACCGAAATTTCAACAAAAAAAGGTTTTCATTTTTTTACGAAAAAACGTGATGGTTAGCCTCACTTTTTTTGAACGGATAAAATTTATAGTCACGGATTCCGAATGTTTCGTTAATTTTGGATTATCAATGTGATTATGAGTAGATCAGCGTTTAGTTTGCTTCAATAAGTCGCCTCGTTCGCCCGCAATTCAGGTTCGAAACACAATGTGGCCGAATTTCAAAATACAAAACTTCCAGTAACCACTGCTTTTCTCAAGCATCCTACCGGTAGTTTCTTACTCAGTGTTTTGTATACTGTACCTATAACCATTTTGAACCGGAATTTCAACAAAAAAAGGTTTTCATTTTTTTTACGAAAAAACGTGATGGTAAGCCTTACTTTTTTTGAACGGATAAAACTTATAGTCACGGATTCCGAATGTTTCGTTTATTTTGGATTATCAATGTGATTATGAGTAGATCAGCGTTTAGTTTGCTTCAATAAGTCGCCTCGTTCGCCCGCAATTCAGGTTCGAAACACAATGTGGCCGAATTTCAAAATACGAAACTTCCAGTAACCACTGCTTTCCTCAAGCATCCTACCGGTAGTTTCTTACTCAGTGTGTTGTATACTGTACCTATAACCATTTTGAACCGGAATTTCAACAAAAAAAAGTTTTTATTTTTTTACGAAAAAACGTGATAGTTAGCCTTACTTTTTTTGAACGGATAAAATTTATAGTCACGGATTCCGAATGTTTCGTTTATTTTGGATTATCAATGTAATTATGAGTAGATCAGCGTTTAATTTGCTTTAATATGTCGCCTCGTTCGCCCGTAATTCAGGTTCGAAACACAATGTAGCCGAATTTCAAAATACGAAACTTCCAGTAACCACTGCTTTCCTCAAGCATCCTACCGGTAGTTTCTTACTCAGTGTGTTGTATACTGTACCTATAACCATTTTGAACCGGAATTTCAACAAAAAAAGGTTTTCATTTTTTTACGAAAAAACGTGATGGTTAGCCTTACTTTTTTTGAACGGATAAAACTTATAGTCACGGATTCCGAATGTTTCGTTTATTTTGGATTATCAATGTCATTATGAGTAGATCAGCGTTTAGTTTGCTTCAATATGTCGCCTCGTTCGCCCGCAATTCAGGTTCGAAACACAATGTGGCCGAATTTCAAAATACAAAACTTCCAGTAACCACTGCTTTTCTCAAGCATCCTACCGGTAGTTTCTTACTCAGTGTGTTGTATACTGTACCTATAACCATTTTGAACCGGAATTTCAACAAAAAAAGGTTTTCATTTTTTTACGAAAAAACGTGATGCCTTACTTTTTTTGAACGGATAAAACTTATAGTCACGGATTCCGAATGTTTCGTTTATTTTGGATTATCAATGTGATTATGAGTAGATCAGCGTTTAGTTTGCTTCAATAAGTCGCCTCGTTCGCCCGCAATTCAGGTTCGAAACACAATGTGGCCGAATTTCAAAATACGAAACTTCCAGTAACCACTGCTTTTCTCAAGCATCCTACCGGTAGTTTCTTACTCAGTGTGTTGTATACTGTACCTATAACCATTTTGAACCGGAATTTCAACAAAAAAAGGTTTTCATTTTTTTACGAAAAAACGTGATGCCTTACTTTTTTTGAACGGATAAAATTTATAGTCACGGATTCCGAATGTTTCGTTTATTTTGGATTATCAATGTAATTATGAGTAGATCAGCGTTTAGTTTGCTTCAATAAGTCGCCTCGTTCGCCCGCAATTCAGGTTCGAAACACGATGTGGCCGAATTTCAAAATACGAAACTTCCAGTAACCACTGCTTTCCTCACGCATCCTACCGGTAGTTTCTTGCTCAGTGTATTGTATACTGTACCTATAACCATTTTGAACCGGAATTTCAACAAAAAAAGGTTTTCATTTTTTTACGAAAAAACGTGATGCCTTACTTTTTTTGAACGGATAAAACTTATAGTCACGGATTCCGAATGTTTCGTTTATTTTGGATTATCAATGTCATTATGAGTAGATCAGCGTTTAGTTTGCTTCAATATGTCGCCTCGTTCGCCCGCAATTCAGGTTCGAAACACAATGTGGCCGAATTTCAAAATACAAAACTTCCAGTAACCACTGCTTTCCTCAAGCATCCTACCGGTAGTTTCTTACTCAGTGTGTTGTATACTGTACCTATAACCATTTTGAACCGGAATTTCAACAAAAAAAGGTTTTCATTTTTTTACGAAAAAACGTGATGGTAAGCCTTACTTTTTTAACGGATAAAACTTATAGTCACGGATTCCGAATGTTTCGTTTATTTTGGATTATCAATGTGATTATGAGTAGATCAGCGTTTAGTTTGCTTCAATAAGTCGCCTCGTTCGCCCGCAATTCAGGTTCGAAACACAATGTGGCCGAATTTCAAAATACGAAACTTCCAGTAACCACTGCTTTTCTCAAGCATCCTACCGGTAGTTTCTTACTCAGTGTGTTGTATACTGTACCTATAACCATTTTGAACCGGAATTTCAACAAAAAAAGGTTTTCATTTTTTTACGAAAAAACGTGATGGTTAGCCTTATTTTTTTTGAACGGATTAAACTTATAGTCACGGATTCCGAATGTTTCGTTTATTTTGGATTATCAATGTGATTATGAGTAGATCAGCGTTTAGTTTGCTTCAATAAGTCGCCTCGTTCGCCCGCAATTCAGGTTCGAAACACAATGTGGCCGAATTTCAAAATACGAAACTTCCAGTAACCACTGCTTTTCTCAAGCATCCTACCGGTAGTTTCTTACTCAGTGTGTTGTATACTGTACCTATAACCATTTTGAACCGGAATTTCAACAAAAAAAGGTTTTCATTTTTTTACGAAAAAACTTGATGGTTAGCCTTACTTTTTTTGAACGGATAAAATTTATAGTCACGAATTCCAAATTTTTCGTGAATTTTGGATTATCAATGTAATTATGAGTAGATCAGCGTTTAGTTTGCTTCAATAAGTCGCCTCGTTCGCCCGCAATTCAGGTTCGAAACACGATGTGGCCGAATTTCAAAATACGAAACTTCCAGTAACCACTGCTTTTCTCAAGCATCCTACCGGTAGTTTCTTACTCAGTGTGTTGTATACTGTACCTATAACCATTTTGAACCGGAATTTCAACAAAAAAAGGTTTTCATTTTTTTACGAAAAAACTTGATGGTTAGCCTTACTTTTTTTGAACGGATAAAATTTATAGTCACGAATTCCAAATTTTTCGTGAATTTTGGATTATCAATGTAATTATGAGTAGATCAGCGTTTAGTTTGCTTCAATAAGTCGCCTCGTTCGCCCGCAATTCAGGTTCGAAACACGATGTAGCCGAATTTCAAAATACGAAACTTCCAGTAACCACTGCTTTCCTCAAGCATCCTACCGGTAGTTTCTTGCTCAGTGTATTGTATACTGTACCTATAACCATTTTGAACCGGAATTTCAACAAAAAAAGGTTTTCATTTTTTTACGAAAAAACTTGATGGTTAGCCTTACTTTTTTTGAACGGATAAAATTTATAGTCACGAATTCCAAATTTTTCGTGAATTTTGGATTATCAATGTAATTATGAGTAGATCAGCGTTTAGTTTGCTTCAATAAGTCGCCTCGTTCGCCCGCAATTCAGGTTCGAAACACGATGTGGCCGAATTTCAAAATACGAAACTTCCAGTAACCACTGCTTTTCTCAAGCATCCTACCGGTAGTTTCTTACTCAGTGTGTTGTATACTGTACCTATAACCATTTTGAACCGGAATTTCAACAAAAAAAGGTTTTCAGTTTTTTACGAAAAAACGTGATGGTTAGCCTTACTTTTTTAACGGATTAAACTTATAGTCACGGATTCCGAATGTTTCGTTTATTTTGGATTATCAATGTCATTATGAGTAGATCAGCGTTTAGTTTGCTTCAATAAGTCGCCTCGTTCGCCCGCAATTCAGGTTCGAAACACGATGTAGCCGAATTTCAAAATACGAAACTTCCAGTAACCACTGCTTTCCTCAAGCATCCTACCGGTAGTTTCTTGCTCAGTGTATTGTATACTGTACCTATAACCATTTTGAACCGGAATTTCAACAAAAAAAGGTTTTCATTTTTTTACGAAAAAACGTGATGGTTAGCCTTACTTTTTTGAACGGATAAAATTTATAGTCACGGATTCCGAATGTTTCGTTTATTTTGGATTATCAATGTGATTATGAGTAGATCAGCGTTTAGTTTGCTTCAATAAGTCGCCTCGTTCGCCCGCAATTCAGGTTCGAAACACAATGTGGCCGAATTTCAAAATACGAAACTTCCAGTAACCACTGCTTTTCTCAAGCATCCTACCGGTAGTTTCTTACTCAGTGTGTTGTATACTGTACCTATAACCATTTTGAACCGGAATTTCAACAAAAAAAGGTTTTCATTTTTTTACGAAAAAACTTGATGGTTAGCCTTACTTTTTTTGAACGGATAAAATTCTTAGTCACGAATTCCAAATTTTTCGTGAATTTTGGATTATCAATGTAATTATGAGTAGATCAGCGTTTAGTTTGCTTCAATAAGTCGCCTCGTTCGCCCGCAATTCAGGTTCGAAACACAATGTGGCCGAATTTCAAAATACGAAACTTCCAGTAACCACTGCTTTTCTCAAGCATCCTACCGGTAGTTTCTTACTCAGTGTGTTGTATACTGTACCTATAACCATTTTGAACCGGAATTTCAACAAAAAAAGGTTTTCATTTTTTTACGAAAAAACGTGATGGTTAGCCTTATTTTTTTTTGAACGGATTAAACTTATAGTCACGGATTTCGAATGTTTCGTTTATTTTGGATTATCAATGTGATTATGAGTAGATCAGCGTTTAGTTTGCTTCAATAAGTCGCCTCGTTCGCCCGCAATTCAGGTTCGAAACACAATGTGGCCGAATTTCAAAATACGAAACTTCCAGTAACCACTGCTTTTCTCAAGCATCCTACCGGTAGTTTCTTACTCAGTGTGTTGTATACTGTACCTATAACCATTTTGAACCGGAATTTCAACAAAAAAAGGTTTTCATTTTTTTACGAAAAAACTTGATGGTTAGCCTTACTTTTTTTGAACGGATAAAATTTATAGTCACGAATTCCAAATTTTTCGTGAATTTTGGATTATCAATGTAATTATGAGTAGATCAGCGTTTAGTTTGCTTCAATAAGTCGCCTCGTTCGCCCGCAATTCAGGTTCGAAACACGATGTGGCCGAATTTCAAAATACGAAACTTCCAGTAACCACTGCTTTTCTCAAGCATCCTACCGGTAGTTTCTTACTCAGTGTGTTGTATACTGTACCTATAACCATTTTGAACCGGAATTTCAACAAAAAAAGGTTTTCATTTTTTTACGAAAAAACGTGATGGTTAGCCTTACTTTTTTAACGGATTAAACTTATAGTCACGGATTCCGAATGTTTCGTTTATTTTGGATTATCAATGTCATTATGAGTAGATCAGCGTTTAGTTTGCTTCAATAAGTCGCCTCGTTCGCCCGCAATTCAGGTTCGAAACACGATGTAGCCGAATTTCAAAATACGAAACTTCCAGTAACCACTGCTTTCCTCAAGCATCCTACCGGTAGTTTCTTGCTCAGTGTATTGTATACTGTACCTATAACCATTTTGAACCGGAATTTCAACAAAAAAAGGTTTTCATTTTTTTACGAAAAAACGTGATGGTTAGCCTTACTTTTTTGAACGGATAAAATTTATAGTCACGGATTCCGAATGTTTCGTTTATTTTGGATTATCAATGTGATTATGAGTAGATCAGCGTTTAGTTTGCTTCAATAAGTCGCCTCGTTCGCCCGCAATTCAGGTTCGAAACACAATGTGGCCGAATTTCAAAATACGAAACTTCCAGTAACCACTGCTTTTCTCAAGCATCCTACCGGTAGTTTCTTACTCAGTGTGTTGTATACTGTACCTATAACCATTTTGAACCGGAATTTCAACAAAAAAAGGTTTTCATTTTTTTACGAAAAAACTTGATGGTTAGCCTTACTTTTTTTGAACGGATAAAATTCTTAGTCACGAATTCCAAATTTTTCGTGAATTTTGGATTATCAATGTAATTATGAGTAGATCAGCGTTTAGTTTGCTTCAATAAGTCGCCTCGTTCGCCCGCAATTCAGGTTCGAAACACAATGTGGCCGAATTTCAAAATACGAAACTTCCAGTAACCACTGCTTTTCTCAAGCATCCTACCGGTAGTTTCTTACTCAGTGTGTTGTATACTGTACCTATAACCATTTTGAACCGGAATTTCAACAAAAAAAGGTTTTCATTTTTTTACGAAAAAACGTGATTACTTTTTTTGAACGGATAAAATTTATAGTCACGGATTCCGAATGTTTCGTTTATTTTGGATTATCAATGTAATTATGAGTAGATCAGCGTTTAGTTTGCTTCAATAAGTCGCCTCGTTCGCCCGCAATTCAGGTTCGAAACACGATGTGGCCGAATTTCAAAATACGAAACTTCCAGTAACCACTGCTTTCCTCACGCATCCTACCGGTAGTTTCTTGCTCAGTGTATTGTATACTGTACCTATAACCATTTTGAACCGGAATTTCAACAAAAAAAGGTTTTCATTTTTTTACGAAAAAACGTGATGTTAGCCTTACTTTTTTTGAACGGATAAAATTTATAGTCACGGATTCCGAATGTTTCGTTTATTTTGGATTATCAATGTGATTATGAGTAGATCAGCGTTTAGTTTGCTTCTCTAAGTCGCCTCGTTCGCCCGCAATTCAGGTTCGAAACACAATGTGGCCGAATTTCAAAATACGAAACTTCCAGTAACCACTGCTTTCCTCAAGCATCCTACCGGTAGTTTCTTACTCAGTGTGTTGTATACTGTACCTATAACCATTTTGAACCGGAATTTCAACAAAAAAAGGTTTTCATTTTTTTACGAAAAAACGTGATAAGTGAGCCTTACTTTTTTTGAACGGATAAAATTTATAGTCACGGATTCCGAATGTTTCGTTTATTTTGGATTATCAATGTGATTATGAGTAGATCAGCGTTTAGTTTGCTTCAATAAGTCGCCTCGTTCGCCCGCAATTCAGGTTCGAAACACAATGTGGCCGAATTTCAAAATACGAAACTTCCAGTAACCACTGCTTTTCTCAAGCATCCTACCGGTAGTTTCTTACTCAGTGTGTTGTATACTGTACCTATAACCATTTTGAACCGGAATTTCAACAAAAAAAGGTTTTCATTTTTTTACGAAAAAACTTGATGGTTAGCCTTACTTTTTTTGAACGGATAAAATTCTTAGTCACGAATTCCAAATTTTTCGTGAATTTTGGATTATCAATGTAATTATGAGTAGATCAGCGTTTAGTTTGCTTCAATAAGTCGCCTCGTTCGCCCGCAATTCAGGTTCGAAACACGATGTGGCCGAATTTCAAAATACGAAACTTCCAGTAACCACTGCTTTTCTCAAGCATCCTACCGGTAGTTTCTTACTCAGTGTGTTGTATACTGTACCTATAACCATTTTGAACCGGAATTTCAACAAAAAAAGGTTTTCATTTTTTTACGAAAAAACGTGATGGTAAGCCTTACTTTTTTAACGGATTAAACTTATAGTCACGGATTCCGAATGTTTCGTTTATTTTGGATTATCAATGTCATTATGAGTAGATCAGCGTTTAGTTTGCTTCAATAAGTCGCCTCGTTCGCCCGCAATTCAGGTTCGAAACACGATGTAGCCGAATTTCAAAATACGAAACTTCCAGTAACCACTGCTTTCCTCAAGCATCCTACCGGTAGTTTCTTGCTCAGTGTATTGTATACTGTACCTATAACCATTTTGAACCGGAATTTCAACAAAAAAAGGTTTTCATTTTTTTACGAAAAAACGTGATGGTAAGCCTTACTTTTTTGAACGGATAAAATTTATAGTCACGGATTCCGAATGTTTCGTTTATTTTGGATTATCAATGTGATTATGAGTAGATCAGCGTTTAGTTTGCTTCAATAAGTCGCCTCGTTCGCCCGCAATTCAGGTTCGAAACACAATGTGGCCGAATTTCAAAATACGAAACTTCCAGTAACCACTGCTTTTCTCAAGCATCCTACCGGTAGTTTCTTACTCAGTGTGTTGTATACTGTACCTATAACCATTTTGAACCGGAATTTCAACAAAAAAAGGTTTTCATTTTTTTACGAAAAAACTTGATGGTTAGCCTTACTTTTTTTGAACGGATAAAATTCTTAGTCACGAATTCCAAATTTTTCGTGAATTTTGGATTATCAATGTAATTATGAGTAGATCAGCGTTTAGTTTGCTTCAATAAGTCGCCTCGTTCGCCCGCAATTCAGGTTCGAAACACAATGTGGCCGAATTTCAAAATACGAAACTTCCAGTAACCACTGCTTTTCTCAAGCATCCTACCGGTAGTTTCTTACTCAGTGTGTTGTATACTGTACCTATAACCATTTTGAACCGGAATTTCAACAAAAAAAGGTTTTCATTTTTTACGAAAAAACGTGATTACTTTTTTTGAACGGATAAAATTTATAGTCACGGATTCCGAATGTTTCGTTAATTTTGGATTATCAATGTAATTATGAGTAGATCAGCGTTTAGTTTGCTTCAATAAGTCGCCTCGTTCGCCCGCAATTCAGGTTCGAAACACGATGTGGCCGAATTTCAAAATACGAAACTTCCAGTAACCACTGCTTTCCTCACGCATCCTACCGGTAGTTTCTTGCTCAGTGTATTGTATACTGTACCTATAACCATTTTGAACCGGAATTTCAACAAAAAAAGGTTTTCATTTTTTTACGAAAAAACGTGTTAGCCTTACTTTTTTTGAACGGATAAAATTTATAGTCACGGATTCCGAATGTTTCGTTTATTTTGGATTATCAATGTAATTATGAGTAGATCAGCGTTTAGTTTGCTTTAATATGTCGCCTCGTTCGCCCGTAATTCAGGTTCGAAACACAATGTGGCCGAATTTCAAAATAAGATACTTCCAGTAACCACTGCTTTCCTCAAGCATCCTACCGGTAGTTTCTTGCTCAGTGTGTTGTATACTGTCCCTTTAACCATTTTGAACCGGAATTTCAACAAAAAAAAGGTTTTTTTTTTTACGAAAAAACGTGATGGTTAGCCTTATTTTTTTTGAACGGATAAAATTTATAGTCACGGATTCCGAATGTTTCGTTTATTTTGGATTATCAATGTCATTATGAGTAGATCTGCGTTTAGTTTGCTTCAAAATGTCGCCTCGTTCGCCCGCAATTCAGGTTCGAAACACAATGTGGCCGAATTTCAAAATACGATACTTCCAGTAACCACTGCTTTCCTCAAGCATCCTACCGGTAGTTTCTTGCTCAGTGTGTTGTATACTGTACCTATAACCATTTTGAACCGAAATTTCAACAAAAAAAAGTTTTCATTTTTTTACGAAAAAACGTGATGGTTAGCCTTACTTTTTTTGAACGGATAAAATTCATAGTCACGAATTCCAAATTTTTCGTTTATTTTGGATTATCAATGTAATTATGAGTAGATCAGCGTTTAGTTTGCTTCTCTAAGTCGCCTCGTTCGCCCGCAATTCAGGTTCGAAACACAATGTGGCCGAATTTCAAAATACGAAACTTCCAGTAACCACTGCTTTCCTCAAGCATCCTACCGGTAGTTTCTTACTCAGTGTGTTGTATACTGTACCTATAACCATTTTGAACCGGAATTTCAACAAAAAAAGGTTTTCATTTTTTTACGAAAAAACGTGTTAGCCTTACTTTTTTTGAACGGATAAAATTTATAGTCACGGATTCCGAATGTTTCGTTTATTTTGGATTATCAATGTGATTATGAGTAGATCAGCGTTTAGTTTGCTTCAATATGTCGCCTCGTTCGCCCGCAATTCAGGTTCGAAACACAATGTGGCCGAATTTCGAAATACGATACTTCCAGTAACCACTGCTTTCCTCACGCATCCTACCGGTAGTTTCTTGCTCAGTGTGTTGTATACTGTCCCTTTAACCATTTTGAACCGAAATTTCAACA
The DNA here is from genome assembly GCA_947310385.1 of Nephrotoma appendiculata. Taxonomy (NCBI): domain Eukaryota; kingdom Metazoa; phylum Arthropoda; class Insecta; order Diptera; family Tipulidae; genus Nephrotoma; species Nephrotoma appendiculata. Next base: position 57,025,650 of record OX371225.1, on the reverse strand, counting down.
AAAAAAAGGTTTTCATTTTTTTACGAAAAAAACGTGATGGTTAGCCTTACTTTTTTTGAACGGATAAAATTTATAGTCACGGATTCCGAATGTTTCGTTAATTTTGGATTATCAATGTGATTATGAGTAGATCTGCGTTTAGTTTGCTTCAATAAGTCGCCTCGTTCGCCCGCAATTCAGGTTCGAAACACAATGTGGCCGAATTTCAAAATACGAAACTTCCAGTAACCACTGCTTTCCTCAAGCATCCTACCGGTAGTTTCTTACTCAGTGTGTTGTATACTGTACCTATAACCATTTTGAACCGGAATTTCAACAAAAAAAAGTTTTTATTTTTTTACGAAAAAACGTGATGTTAGCCTTACTTTTTTTGAACGGATAAAATTTATAGTCACGGATTCCGAATGTTTCGTTTATTTTGGATTATCAATGTAATTATGAGTAGATCAGCGTTTAGTTTGCTTTAATATGTCGCCTCGTTCGCCCGTAATTCAGGTTCGAAACACAATGTAGCCGAATTTCAAAATACGATACTTCCAGTAACCACTGCTTTCCTCAAGCATCCTACCGGTAGTTTCTTACTCAGTGTGTTGTATACTGTACCTATAACCATTTTGAACCGGAATTTCAACAAAAAAAGGTTTTCATTTTTTTACGAAAAAACGTGATGGTTAGCCTTATTTTTTTTTGAACGGATTAAACTTATAGTCACGGATTTCGAATGTTTCGTTTATTTTGGATTATCAATGTGATTATGAGTAGATCAGCGTTTAGTTTGCTTCAATAAGTCGCCTCGTTCGCCCGCAATTCAGGTTCGAAACACGATGTGGCCGAATTTCAAAATACGAAACTTCCAGTAACCACTGCTTTCCTCACGCATCCTACCGGTAGTTTCTTGCTCAGTGTATTGTATACTGTACCTATAACCATTTTGAACCGGAATTTCAACAAAAAAAGGTTTTCATTTTTTTACGAAAAAACGTGATGGTTAGCCTTACTTTTTTTGAACGGATAAAATTTATAGTCACGGATTCCGAATGTTTCGTTTATTTTGGATTATCAATGTGATTATGAGTAGATCAGCGTTTAGTTTGCTTCTCTAAGTCGCCTCGTTCGCCCGCAATTCAGGTTCGAAACACAATGTGGCCGAATTTCAAAATACGAAACTTCCAGTAACCACTGCTTTCCTCAAGCATCCTACCGGTAGTTTCTTACTCAGTGTGTTGTATACTGTACCTATAACCATTTTGAACCGGAATTTCAACAAAAAAAGGTTTTCATTTTTTTACGAAAAAACGTGATGGTAAGCCTTACTTTTTTAACGGATAAAACTTATAGTCACGGATTCCGAATGTTTCGTTTATTTTGGATTATCAATGTGATTATGAGTAGATCAGCGTTTAGTTTGCTTCAATAAGTCGCCTCGTTCGCCCGCAATTCAGGTTCGAAACACAATGTGGCTGAATTTCAAAATACGAAACTTCCAGTAACCACTGCTTTTCTCAAGCATCCTACCGGTAGTTTCTTACTCAGTGTGTTGTATACTGTACCTATAACCATTTTGAACCGGAATTTCAACAAAAACAGGTTTTCATTTTTTTACGAAAAAACTTGATGGTTAGCCTTACTTTTTTTGAACGGATAAAATTCTTAGTCACGAATTCCAAATTTTTCGTGAATTTTGGATTATCAATGTAATTATGAGTAGATCAGCGTTTAGTTTGCTTCAATAAGTCGCCTCGTTCGCCCGCAATTCAGGTTCGAAACACGATGTGGCCGAATTTCAAAATACGAAACTTCCAGTAACCACTGCTTTTCTCAAGCATCCTACCGGTAGTTTCTTACTCAGTGTGTTGTATACTGTACCTATAACCATTTTGAACCGGAATTTCAACAAAAAAAGGTTTTCATTTTTTTACGAAAAAACGTGATGGTAAGCCTTACTTTTTTAACGGATTAAACTTATAGTCACGGATTCCGAATGTTTCGTTTATTTTGGATTATCAATGTCATTATGAGTAGATCAGCGTTTAGTTTGCTTCAATAAGTCGCCTCGTTCGCCCGCAATTCAGGTTCGAAACACAATGTAGCCGAATTTCAAAATACGATACTTCCAGTAACCACTGCTTTCCTCAAGCATCCTACCGGTAGTTTCTTACTCAGTGTGTTGTATACTGTACCTATAACCATTTTGAACCGGAATTTCAACAAAAAAAGATTTTCATTTTTTTACGAAAAAACGTGATGGTTAGCCTTATTTTTTTTTGAACGGATTAAACTTATAGTCACGGATTTCGAATGTTTCGTTTATTTTGGATTATCAATGTGATTATGAGTAGATCAGCGTTTAGTTTGCTTCAATAAGTCGCCTCGTTCGCCCGTAATTCAGGTTCGAAACACAATGTAGCCGAATTTCAAAATACGATACTTCCAGTAACCACTGCTTTCCTCAAGCATCCTACCGGTAGTTTCTTACTCAGTGTGTTGTATACTGTACCTATAACCATTTTGAACCGGAATTTCAACAAAAAAAGATTTTCATTTTTTTACGAAAAAACGTGATGGTTAGCCTTATTTTTTTTTGAACGGATTAAACTTATAGTCACGGATTTCGAATGTTTCGTTTATTTTGGATTATCAATGTGATTATGAGTAGATCAGCGTTTAGTTTGCTTCAATAAGTCGCCTCGTTCGCCCGCAATTCAGGTTCGAAACACAATGTGGCCGAATTTCAAAATACGAAACTTCCAGTAACCACTGCTTTCCTCAAGCATCCTACCGGTAGTTTCTTACTCAGTGTGTTGTATACTGTACCTATAACCATTTTGAACCGGAATTTCAACAAAAAAAAGTTTTTATTTTTTTACGAAAAAACGTGATGTTAGCCTTACTTTTTTTGAACGGATAAAATTTATAGTCACGGATTCCGAATGTTTCGTTTATTTTGGATTATCAATGTAATTATGAGTAGATCAGCGTTTAGTTTGCTTTAATATGTCGCCTCGTTCGCCCGTAATTCAGGTTCGAAACACAATGTAGCCGAATTTCAAAATACGATACTTCCAGTAACCACTGCTTTCCTCAAGCATCCTACCGGTAGTTTCTTACTCAGTGTGTTGTATACTGTACCTATAACCATTTTGAACCGGAATTTCAACAAAAAAAGGTTTTCATTTTTTTACGAAAAAACGTGATGGTTAGCCTTATTTTTTTTTGAACGGATTAAACTTATAGTCACGGATTTCGAATGTTTCGTTTATTTTGGATTATCAATGTGATTATGAGTAGATCAGCGTTTAGTTTGCTTCAATAAGTCGCCTCGTTCGCCCGCAATTCAGGTTCGAAACACGATGTGGCCGAATTTCAAAATACGAAACTTCCAGTAACCACTGCTTTCCTCACGCATCCTACCGGTAGTTTCTTGCTCAGTGTATTGTATACTGTACCTATAACCATTTTGAACCGGAATTTCAACAAAAAAAGGTTTTCATTTTTTTACGAAAAAACGTGATGGTTAGCCTTACTTTTTTTGAACGGATAAAATTTATAGTCACGGATTCCGAATGTTTCGTTTATTTTGGATTATCAATGTGATTATGAGTAGATCAGCGTTTAGTTTGCTTCTCTAAGTCGCCTCGTTCGCCCGCAATTCAGGTTCGAAACACAATGTGGCCGAATTTCAAAATACGAAACTTCCAGTAACCACTGCTTTCCTCAAGCATCCTACCGGTAGTTTCTTACTCAGTGTGTTGTATACTGTACCTATAACCATTTTGAACCGGAATTTCAACAAAAAAAGGTTTTCATTTTTTTACGAAAAAACGTGATAAGTGAGCCTTACTTTTTTTGAACGGATAAAATTTATAGTCACGGATTCCGAATGTTTCGTTTATTTTGGATTATCAATGTGATTATGAGTAGATCAGCGTTTAGTTTGCTTCTCTAAGTCGCCTCGTTCGCCCGCAATTCAGGTTCGAAACACAATGTGGCCGAATTTCAAAATACGAAACTTCCAGTAACCACTGCTTTCCTCAAGCATCCTACCGGTAGTTTCTTACTCAGTGTGTTGTATACTGTACCTATAACCATTTTGAACCGGAATTTCAACAAAAAAAGGTTTTCATTTTTTTACGAAAAAACGTGATAAGTGAGCCTTACTTTTTTTGAACGGATAAAATTTATAGTCACGGATTCCGAATGTTTCATTTATTTTGGATTATCAATGTGATTATGAGTAGATCAGCGTTTAGTTTGCTTCAATAAGTCGCCTCGTTCGCCCGCAATTCAGGTTCGAAACACAATGTGGCCGAATTTCAAAATACAAAACTTCCAGTAACCACTGCTTTCCTCAAGCATCCTACCGGTAGTTTCTTACTCAGTGTGTTGTATACTGTACCTATAACCATTTTGAACCGGAATTTCAACAAAAAAAGGTTTTCATTTTTTTACGAAAAAACGTGATGGTAAGCCTTACTTTTTTAACGGATAAAACTTATAGTCACGGATTCCGAATGTTTCGTTTATTTTGGATTATCAATGTGATTATGAGTAGATCAGCGTTTAGTTTGCTTCAATAAGTCGCCTCGTTCGCCCGCAATTCAGGTTCGAAACACAATGTGGCTGAATTTCAAAATACGAAACTTCCAGTAACCACTGCTTTTCTCAAGCATCCTACCGGTAGTTTCTTACTCAGTGTGTTGTATACTGTACCTATAACCATTTTGAACCGGAATTTCAACAAAAAAAGGTTTTCATTTTTTTACGAAAAAACTTGATGGTTAGCCTTACTTTTTTTGAACGGATAAAATTCTTAGTCACGAATTCCAAATTTTTCGTGAATTTTGGATTATCAATGTAATTATGAGTAGATCAGCGTTTAGTTTGCTTCAATAAGTCGCCTCGTTCGCCCGCAATTCAGGTTCGAAACACGATGTGGCCGAATTTCAAAATACGAAACTTCCAGTAACCACTGCTTTTCTCAAGCATCCTACCGGTAGTTTCTTACTCAGTGTGTTGTATACTGTACCTATAACCATTTTGAACCGGAATTTCAACAAAAAAAGGTTTTCATTTTTTTACGAAAAAACGTGATGGTAAGCCTTACTTTTTTAACGGATTAAACTTATAGTCACGGATTCCGAATGTTTCGTTTATTTTGGATTATCAATGTCATTATGAGTAGATCAGCGTTTAGTTTGCTTCAATAAGTCGCCTCGTTCGCCCGCAATTCAGGTTCGAAACACGATGTAGCCGAATTTCAAAATACGAAACTTCCAGTAACCACTGCTTTCCTCAAGCATCCTACCGGTAGTTTCTTGCTCAGTGTATTGTATACTGTACCTATAACCATTTTGAACCGGAATTTCAACAAAAAAAGGTTTTCATTTTTTTACGAAAAAACGTGATGGTTAGCCTTACTTTTTTGAACGGATAAAATTTATAGTCACGGATTCCGAATGTTTCGTTTATTTTGGATTATCAATGTGATTATGAGTAGATCAGCGTTTAGTTTGCTTCAATAAGTCGCCTCGTTCGCCCGCAATTCAGGTTCGAAACACAATGTGGCCGAATTTCAAAATACGAAACTTCCAGTAACCACTGCTTTTCTCAAGCATCCTACCGGTAGTTTCTTACTCAGTGTGTTGTATACTGTACCTATAACCATTTTGAACCGGAATTTCAACAAAAAAAGTTTTCATTTTTTTACGAAAAAACGTGATTACTTTTTTTGAACGGATAAAATTTATAGTCACGGATTCCGAATGTTTCGTTAATTTTGGATTATCAATGTAATTATGAGTAGATCAGCGTTTAGTTTGCTTCAATAAGTCGCCTCGTTCGCCCGCAATTCAGGTTCGAAACACGATGTGGCCGAATTTCAAAATACGAAACTTCCAGTAACCACTGCTTTCCTCACGCATCCTACCGGTAGTTTCTTGCTCAGTGTATTGTATACTGTACCTATAACCATTTTGAACCGGAATTTCAACAAAAAAAGGTTTTCATTTTTTTACGAAAAAAACGTGATGGTTAGCCTTACTTTTTTTGAACGGATAAAATTTATAGTCACGGATTCCGAATGTTTCGTTTATTTTGGATTATCAATGTAATTATGAGTAGATCAGCGTTTAGTTTGCTTTAATATGTCGCCTCGTTCGCCCGTAATTCAGGTTCGAAACACAATGTGGCCGAATTTCAAAATAAGATACTTCCAGTAACCACTGCTTTCCTCAAGCATCCTACCGGTAGTTTCTTGCTCAGTGTGTTGTATACTGTCCCTTTAACCATTTTGAACCGGAATTTCAACAAAAAAAAGGTTTTTTTTTTTACGAAAAAACGTGATGGTTAGCCTTATTTTTTTTGAACGGATAAAATTTATAGTCACGGATTCCGAATGTTTCGTTTATTTTGGATTATCAATGTCATTATGAGTAGATCTGCGTTTAGTTTGCTTCAAAATGTCGCCTCGTTCGCCCGCAATTCAGGTTCGAAACACAATGTGGCCGAATTTCAAAATACGATACTTCCAGTAACCACTGCTTTCCTCAAGCATCCTACCGGTAGTTTCTTGCTCAGTGTGTTGTATACTGTACCTATAACCATTTTGAACCGAAATTTCAACAAAAAAAAGTTTTCATTTTTTTACGAAAAAACGTGATGGTTAGCCTTACTTTTTTTGAACGGATAAAATTCATAGTCACGAATTCCAAATTTTTCGGGAATTTTGGATTATCAATGTAATTATGAGTAGATCAGCGTTTAGTTTGCTTCTCTAAGTCGCCTCGTTCGCCCGCAATTCAGGTTCGAAACACAATGTGGCCGAATTTCAAAATACGAAACTTCCAGTAACCACTGCTTTCCTCAAGCATCCTACCGGTAGTTTCTTACTCAGTGTGTTGTATACTGTACCTATAACCATTTTGAACCGGAATTTCAACAAAAAAAGGTTTTCATTTTTTTACGAAAAAACGTGTTAGCCTTACTTTTTTTGAACGGATAAAATTTATAGTCACGGATTCCGAATGTTTCGTTTATTTTGGATTATCAATGTGATTATGAGTAGATCAGCGTTTAGTTTGCTTCAATAAGTCGCCTCGTTCGCCCGCAATTCAGGTTCGAAACACAATGTAGCCGAATTTCAAAATACGAAACTTCCAGTAACCACTGCTTTCCTCAAGCATCCTACCGGTAGTTTCTTGCTCAGTGTGTTGTATACTGTACCTATAACCATTTTGAACCGAAATTTCAACAAAAAAAAGTTTTCATTTTTTTACGAAAAAACGTGATGGTAAGCCTTACTTTTTTTGAACGGATAAAATTCATAGTCACGAATTCCAAATTTTTCGGGAATTTTGGATTATCAATGTAATTATGAGTAGATCAGCGTTTAGTTTGCTTCAATATGTCGCCTCGTTCGCCCGCAATTCAGGTTCGAAACACAATGTGGCCGAATTTCAAAATACGATACTTCCAGTAACCACTGCTTTCCTCAAGCATCCTACCGGTAGTTTCTTGCTCAGTGTGTTGTATACTGTCCCTTTAACCATTTTGAACCGAAATTTCAACAAAAAAAAGGTTTTCATTTTTTTAACGAAAAAAACGTGATGGTTAGTTAGCCTTACTTTTTTTGAACGGATAAAATTTATAGTCACGGATTCCGAATGTTTCGTTAATTTTGGATTATCAATGTGATTATGAGTAGATCAGCGTTTAGTTTGCTTCAATAAGTCGCCTCGTTCGCCCGCAATTCAGGTTCGAAACACAATGTGGCCGAATTTCAAAATACGAAACTTCCAGTAACCACTGCTTTTCTCAAGCATCCTACCGGTAGTTTCTTACTCAGTGTTTTGTATACTGTACCTATAACCATTTTGAACCGGAATTTCAACAAAAAAAGGTTTTCATTTTTTTACGAAAAAACGTGATGGTAAGCCTTACTTTTTTTGAACGGATAAAATTTATAGTCACGGATTCCGAATGTTTCGTTTATTTTGGATTATCAATGTCATTATGAGTAGATCAGCGTTTAGTTTGCTTCAATATGTCGCCTCGTTCGCCCGCAATTCAGGTTCGAAACACAATGTGGCCGAATTTCGAAATACGATACTTCCAGTAACCACTGCTTTCCTCACGCATCCTACCGGTAGTTTCTTGCTCAGTGTGTTGTATACTGTCCCTTTAACCATTTTGAACCGAAATTTCAACAAAAAAAAGGTTTTCATTTTTTTACGAAAAAAACGTGATGGTTAGCCTTACTTTTTTTGAACGGATAAAATTTATAGTCACGGATTCCGAATGTTTCGTTAATTTTGGATTATCAATGTGATTATGAGTAGATCAGCGTTTAGTTTGCTTCAATAAGTCGCCTCGTTCGCCCGCAATTCAGGTTCGAAACACAATGTGGCCGAATTTCAAAATACGAAACTTCCAGTAACCACTGCTTTCCTCAAGCATCCTACCGGTAGTTTCTTACTCAGTGTGTTGTATACTGTACCTATAACCATTTTGAACCGGAATTTCAACAAAAAAAAGTTTTCATTTTTTTACGAAAAAACGTGATTACTTTTTTTGAACGGATAAAATTTATAGTCACGGATTCCGAATGTTTCGTTAATTTTGGATTATCAATGTAATTATGAGTAGATCAGCGTTTAGTTTGCTTCAATAAGTCGCCTCGTTCGCCCGCAATTCAGGTTCGAAACACGATGTGGCCGAATTTCAAAATACGAAACTTCCAGTAACCACTGCTTTCCTCACGCATCCTACCGGTAGTTTCTTGCTCAGTGTATTGTATACTGTACCTATAACCATTTTGAACCGGAATTTCAACAAAAAAAGGTTTTCATTTTTTTACGAAAAAAACGTGATGGTTAGCCTTACTTTTTTTGAACGGATAAAATTTATAGTCACGGATTCCGAATGTTTCGTTTATTTTGGATTATCAATGTAATTATGAGTAGATCAGCGTTTAGTTTGCTTTAATATGTCGCCTCGTTCGCCCGTAATTCAGGTTCGAAACACAATGTGGCCGAATTTCAAAATAAGATACTTCCAGTAACCACTGCTTTCCTCAAGCATCCTACCGGTAGTTTCTTGCTCAGTGTGTTGTATACTGTCCCTTTAACCATTTTGAACCGGAATTTCAACAAAAAAAAGGTTTTTTTTTTTACGAAAAAACGTGATGGTTAGCCTTATTTTTTTTGAACGGATAAAATTTATAGTCACGGATTCCGAATGTTTCGTTTATTTTGGATTATCAATGTCATTATGAGTAGATCTGCGTTTAGTTTGCTTCAAAATGTCGCCTCGTTCGCCCGCAATTCAGGTTCGAAACACAATGTGGCCGAATTTCAAAATACGATACTTCCAGTAACCACTGCTTTCCTCAAGCATCCTACCGGTAGTTTCTTGCTCAGTGTGTTGTATACTGTACCTATAACCATTTTGAACCGAAATTTCAACAAAAAAAAGTTTTCATTTTTTTACGAAAAAACGTGATGGTTAGCCTTACTTTTTTTGAACGGATAAAATTCATAGTCACGAATTCCAAATTTTTCGGGAATTTTGGATTATCAATGTAATTATGAGTAGATCAGCGTTTAGTTTGCTTCTCTAAGTCGCCTCGTTCGCCCGCAATTCAGGTTCGAAACACAATGTGGCCGAATTTCAAAATACGAAACTTCCAGTAACCACTGCTTTCCTCAAGCATCCTACCGGTAGTTTCTTACTCAGTGTGTTGTATACTGTACCTATAACCATTTTGAACCGGAATTTCAACAAAAAAAGGTTTTCATTTTTTTACGAAAAAACGTGTTAGCCTTACTTTTTTTGAACGGATAAAATTTATAGTCACGGATTCCGAATGTTTCGTTTATTTTGGATTATCAATGTGATTATGAGTAGATCAGCGTTTAGTTTGCTTCAATAAGTCGCCTCGTTCGCCCGCAATTCAGGTTCGAAACACAATGTAGCCGAATTTCAAAATACGAAACTTCCAGTAACCACTGCTTTCCTCAAGCATCCTACCGGTAGTTTCTTGCTCAGTGTGTTGTATACTGTACCTATAACCATTTTGAACCGAAATTTCAACAAAAAAAAGTTTTCATTTTTTTACGAAAAAACGTGATGGTTAGCCTTACTTTTTTTGAACGGATAAAATTCATAGTCACGAATTCCAAATTTTTCGGGAATTTTGGATTATCAATGTAATTATGAGTAGATCAGCGTTTAGTTTGCTTCAATATGTCGCCTCGTTCGCCCGCAATTCAGGTTCGAAACACAATGTGGCCGAATTTCAAAATACGATACTTCCAGTAACCACTGCTTTCCTCAAGCATCCTACCGGTAGTTTCTTGCTCAGTGTGTTGTATACTGTCCCTTTAACCATTTTGAACCGAAATTTCAACAAAAAAAAGGTTTTCATTTTTTTAACGAAAAAAACGTAATGGTTAGTTAGCCTTACTTTTTTTGAACGGATAAAATTTATAGTCACGGATTCCGAATGTTTCGTTAATTTTGGATTATCAATGTGATTATGAGTAGATCAGCGTTTAGTTTGCTTCAATAAGTCGCCTCGTTCGCCCGCAATTCAGGTTCGAAACACAATGTGGCCGAATTTCAAAATACGAAACTTCCAGTAACCACTGCTTTTCTCAAGCATCCTACCGGTAGTTTCTTACTCAGTGTTTTGTATACTGTACCTATAACCATTTTGAACCGGAATTTCAACAAAAAAAGGTTTTCATTTTTTTACGAAAAAACGTGATGGTAAGCCTTACTTTTTTTGAACGGATAAAATTTATAGTCACGGATTCCGAATGTTTCGTTTATTTTGGATTATCAATGTCATTATGAGTAGATCAGCGTTTAGTTTGCTTCAATATGTCGCCTCGTTCGCCCGCAATTCAGGTTCGAAACACAATGTGGCCGAATTTCGAAATACGATACTTCCAGTAACCACTGCTTTCCTCACGCATCCTACCGGTAGTTTCTTGCTCAGTGTGTTGTATACTGTCCCTTTAACCATTTTGAACCGAAATTTCAACAAAAAAAAGGTTTTCATTTTTTTACGAAAAAAACGTGATGGTTAGCCTTACTTTTTTTGAACGGATAAAATTTATAGTCACGGATTCCGAATGTTTCGTTAATTTTGGATTATCAATGTGATTATGAGTAGATCAGCGTTTAGTTTGCTTCAATAAGTCGCCTCGTTCGCCCGCAATTCAGGTTCGAAACACAATGTGGCCGAATTTCAAAATACGAAACTTCCAGTAACCACTGCTTTCCTCAAGCATCCTACCGGTAGTTTCTTACTCAGTGTGTTGTATACTGTACCTATAACCATTTTGAACCGGAATTTCAACAAAAAAAAGTTTTTATTTTTTTACGAAAAAACGTGATGTTAGCCTTACTTTTTTTGAACGGATAAAATTTATAGTCACGGATTCCGAATGTTTTGTTTATTTTGGATTATCAATGTAATTATGAGTAGATCAGCGTTTAGTTTGCTTTAATATGTCGCCTCGTTCGCCCGTAATTCAGGTTCGAAACACAATGTAGCCGAATTTCAAAATACGATACTTCCAGTAACCACTGCTTTCCTCAAGCATCCTACCGGTAGTTTCTTGCTCAGTGTGTTGTATACTGTACCTATAACCATTTTGAACCGGAGTTTCAACAAAAAAAGGTTTTCATTTTTTTACGAAAAAACGTGTTAGCCTTACTTTTTTTGAACGGATAAAATTTATAGTCACGGATTCCGAATGTTTCGTTTATTTTGGATTATCAATGTAATTATGAGTAGATCAGCGTTTAGTTTGCTTTAATATGTCGCCTCGTTCGCCCGTAATTCAGGTTCGAAACACAATGTGGCCGAATTTCAAAATAAGATACTTCCAGTAACCACTGCTTTCCTCAAGCATCCTACCGGTAGTTTCTTGCTCAGTGTGTTGTATACTGTCCCTTTAACCATTTTGAACCGGAATTTCAACAAAAAAAAGGTTTTTTTTTTTACGAAAAAACGTGATGGTTAGCCTTATTTTTTTTGAACGGATAAAATTTATAGTCACGGATTCCGAATGTTTCGTTTATTTTGGATTATCAATGTCATTATGAGTAGATCTGCGTTTAGTTTGCTTCAAAATGTCGCCTCGTTCGCCCGCAATTCAGGTTCGAAACACAATGTGGCCGAATTTCAAAATACGATACTTCCAGTAACCACTGCTTTCCTCAAGCATCCTACCGGTAGTTTCTTGCTCAGTGTGTTGTATACTGTACCTATAACCATTTTGAACCGAAATTTCAACAAAAAAAAGTTTTCATTTTTTTACGAAAAAACGTGATGGTTAGCCTTACTTTTTTTGAACGGATAAAATTCATAGTCACGAATTCCAAATTTTTCGGGAATTTTGGATTATCAATGTAATTATGAGTAGATCAGCGTTTAGTTTGCTTCTCTAAGTCGCCTCGTTCGCCCGCAATTCAGGTTCGAAACACAATGTGGCCGAATTTCAAAATACGAAACTTCCAGTAACCACTGCTTTCCTCAAGCATCCTACCGGTAGTTTCTTACTCAGTGTGTTGTATACTGTACCTATAACCATTTTGAACCGGAATTTCAACAAAAAAAGGTTTTCATTTTTTTACGAAAAAACGTGTTAGCCTTACTTTTTTTGAACGGATAAAATTTATAGTCACGGATTCCGAATGTTTCGTTTATTTTGGATTATCAATGTGATTATGAGTAGATCAGCGTTTAGTTTGCTTCAATAAGTCGCCTCGTTCGCCCGCAATTCAGGTTCGAAACACAATGTAGCCGAATTTCAAAATACGAAACTTCCAGTAACCACTGCTTTCCTCAAGCATCCTACCGGTAGTTTCTTGCTCAGTGTGTTGTATACTGTCCCTTTAACCATTTTGAACCGAAATTTCAACAAAAAAAAGGTTTTCATTTTTTTACGAAAAAAACGTGATGGTAAGCCTTACTTTTTTTGAACGGATAAAATTTATAGTCACGGATTCCGAATGTTTCGTTTATTTTGGATTATCAATGTCATTATGAGTAGATCAGCGTATAGTTTGCTTCAATATGTCGCCTCGTTCGCCCGCAATTCAGGTTCGAAACACAATGTGGCCGAATTTCGAAATACGATACTTCCAGTAACCACTGCTTTCCTCACGCATCCTACCGGTAGTTTCTTGCTCAGTGTGTTGTATACTGTCCCTTTAACCATTTTGAACCGAAATTTCAACAAAAAAAAGGTTTTCATTTTTTTACGAAAAAAACGTGATGGTTAGCCTTACTTTTTTTGAACGGATAAAATTTATAGTCACGGATTCCGAATGTTTCGTTAATTTTGGATTATCAATGTGATTATGAGTAGATCAGCGTTTAGTTTGCTTCAATAAGTCGCCTCGTTCGCCCGCAATTCAGGTTCGAAACACAATGTGGCCGAATTTCAAAATACGAAACTTCCAGTAACCACTGCTTTCCTCAAGCATCCTACCGGTAGTTTCTTGCTCAGTGTGTTGTATACTGTACCTATAACCATTTTGAACCGGAATTTCAACAAAAAAAGGTTTTCATTTTTTTACGAAAAAACGTGATGGCTAGCCTTACTTTTTTTGAACGGATAAAACTTATAGTCACGGATTCCGAATGTTTCGTTTATTTTGGATTATCAATGTCATTATGAGTAGATCAGCGTTTAGTTTGCTTCAATATGTCGCCTCGTTCGCCCGCAATTCAGGTTCGAAACACAATGTGGCCGAATTTCAAAATACGATACTTCCAGTAACCACTGCTTTCCTCAAGCATCCTACCGGTAGTTTCTTGCTCAGTGTGTTGTATACTGTCCCTTTAACCATTTTGAACCGGAATTTCAACAAAAAAAAGGTTTTCATTTTTTTACGAAAAAAACGTGATGGTTAGCCTTACTTTTTTTGAACGGATAAAATTTATAGTCACGGATTCCGAATGTTTCGTTTATTTTGGATTATCAATGTAATTATGAGTAGATCAGCGTTTAGTTTGCTTTAATATGTCGCCTCGTTCGCCCGCAATTCAGGTTCGAAACACAATGTAGCCGAATTTCAAAATACGAAACTTCCAGTAACCACTGCTTTCCTCAAGCATCCTACCGGTAGTTTCTTACTCAGTGTGTTGTATACTGTACCTATAACCATTTTGAACCGGAATTTCAACAAAAAAAGGTTTTCATTTTTTTACGAAAAAACGTGATGGTTAGCCTTACTTTTTTTGAACGGATAAAACTTATAGTCACGGATTCCGAATGTTTCGTTTATTTTGGATTATCAATGTCATTATGAGTAGATCAGCGTTTAGTTTGCTTCAATATGTCGCCTCGTTCGCCCGCAATTCAGGTTCGAAACACAATGTGGCCGAATTTCAAAATACGATACTTCCAGTAACCACTGCTTTCCTCAAGCATCCTACCGGTAGTTTCTTGCTCAGTGTGTTGTATACTGTCCCTTTAACCATTTTGAACCGAAATTTCAACAAAAAAAAGGTTTTCATTTTTTTACGAAAAAACGTGATGGCAAGCCTTACTTTTTTTGAACGGATAAAACTTATAGTCACGGATTCCGAATGTTTCGTTTATTTTGGATTATCAATGTCATTATGAGTAGATCAGCGTTTAGTTTGCTTCAATATGTCGCCTCGTTCGCCCGCAATTCAGGTTCGAAACACAATGTGGCCGAATTTCAAAATACGATACTTCCAGTAACCACTGCTTTCCTCAAGCATCCTACCGGTAGTTTCTTGCTCAGTGTGTTGTATACTGTCCCTTTAACCATTTTGAACCGAAATTTCAACAAAAAAAAGGTTTTCATTTTTTTACGAAAAAAACGTGATGGTTAGCCTTACTTTTTTTGAACGGATAAAATTTATAGTCACGGATTCCGAATGTTTCGTTAATTTTGGATTATCAATGTGATTATGAGTAGATCAGCGTTTAGTTTGCTTCAATAAGTCGCCTCGTTCGCCCGCAATTCAGGTTCGAAACACAATGTGGCCGAATTTTAAAATACGAAACTTCCAGTAACCACTGCTTTCCTCAAGCATCCTACCGGTAGTTTCTTACTCAGTGTGTTGTATACTGTACCTATAACCATTTTGAACCGGAATTTCAACAAAAAAGGTTTTCATTTTTTTACGAAAAAACGTGATGGTTAGCCTTACTTTTTTTGAACGGATAAAACTTATAGTCACGGATTCCGAATGTTTCGTTTATTTTGGATTATCAATGTCATTATGAGTAGATCAGCGTTTAGTTTGCTTCAATATGTCGCCTCGTTCGCCCGCAATTCAGGTTCGAAACACAATGTGGCCGAATTTCAAAATACGATACTTCCAGTAACCACTGCTTTCCTCAAGCATCCTACCGGTAGTTTCTTGCTCAGTGTGTTGTATACTGTACCTATAACCATTTTGAACCGGAATTTCAACAAAAAAAGGTTTTCATTTTTTTACGAAAAAACGTGATGGTTAGCCTTACTTTTTTTGAACGGATAAAACTTATAGTCACGGATTCCGAATGTTTCGTTTATTTTGGATTATCAATGTCATTATGAGTAGATCAGCGTTTAGTTTGCTTCAATATGTCGCCTCGTTCGCCCGCAATTCAGGTTCGAAACACAATGTGGCCGAATTTCAAAATACGATACTTCCAGTAACCACTGCTTTCCTCAAGCATCCTACCGGTAGTTTCTTGCTCAGTGTGTTGTATACTGTCCCTTTAACCATTTTGAACCGAAATTTCAACAAAAAAAAGGTTTTCATTTTTTTACGAAAAAAACGTGATGGTTAGCCTTACTTTTTTTGAACGGATAAAATTTATAGTCACGGATTCCGAATGTTTCGTTTATTTTGGATTATCAATGTAATTATGAGTAGATCAGCGTTTAGTTTGCTTTAATATGTCGCCTCGTTCGCCCGTAATTCAGGTTCGAAACACAATGTAGCCGAATTTCAAAATACGAAACTTCCAGTAACCACTGCTTTCCTCAAGCATCCTACCGGTAGTTTCTTACTCAGTGTGTTGTATACTGTACCTATAACCATTTTGAACCGGAATTTCAACAAAAAAAAGTTTTTATTTTTTTACGAAAAAACGTGATGTTATAGCCTTACTTTTTTTGAACGGATAAAATTTATAGTCACGGATTCCGAATGTTTCGTTTATTTTGGATTATCAATGTAATTATGAGTAGATCAGCGTTTAGTTTGCTTTAATATGTCGCCTCGTTCGCCCGTAATTCAGGTTCGAAACACAATGTAGCCGAATTTCAAAATACGATACTTCCAGTAACCACTGCTTTCCTCAAGCATCCTACCGGTAGTTTCTTGCTCAGTGTGTTGTATACTGTACCTATAACCATTTTGAACCGGAATTTCAACAAAAAAAGGTTTTCATTTTTTTACGAAAAAACGTGATGGTTAGCCTTACTTTTTTTGAACGGATAAAACTTATAGTCACGGATTCCGAATGTTTCGTTTATTTTGGATTATCAATGTCATTATGAGTAGATCAGCGTTTAGTTTGCTTCAATATGTCGCCTCGTTCGCCCGCAATTCAGGTTCGAAACACAATGTGGCCGAATTTCAAAATACGATACTTCCAGTAACCACTGCTTTCCTCAAGCATCCTACCGGTAGTTTCTTGCTCAGTGTGTTGTATACTGTCCCTTTAACCATTTTGAACCGGAATTTCAACAAAAAAAGGTTTTCATTTTTTTTACGAAAAAACGTGATGGTAATCCTTACTTTTTTTGAACGGATAAAACTTATAGTCACGGATTCCGAATGTTTCGTTTATTTTGGATTATCAATGTAATTATGAGTAGATCAGCGTTTAGTTTGCTTTAATATGTCGCCTCGTTCGCCCGTAATTCAGGTTCGAAACACAATGTAGCCGAATTTCAAAATACGAAACTTCCAGTAACCACTGCTTTCCTCAAGCATCCTACCGGTAGTTTCTTACTCAGTGTGTTGTATACTGTACCTATAACCATTTTGAACCGGAATTTCAACAAAAAAAGGTTTTCATTTTTTTACGAAAAAACGTGATGGTTAGCCTTATTTTTTTTGAACGGATAAAATTTATAGTCACGGATTCCGAATGTTTCGTTTATTTTGGATTATCAATGTGATTATGAGTAGATCAGCGTTTAGTTTGCTTCAATAAGTCGCCTCGTTCGCCCGCAATTCAGGTTCGAAACACAATGTGGCCGAATTTCAAAATACGAAACTTCCAGTAACCACTGCTTTCCTCAAGCATCCTACCGGTAGTTTCTTACTCAGTGTGTTGTATACTGTACCTATAACCATTTTGAACCGGAATTTCAACAAAAAAAGGTTTTCATTTTTTTACGAAAAAACGTGTTAGCCTTACTTTTTTTGAACGGATAAAATTTATAGTCACGGATTCCGAATGTTTCGTTTATTTTGGATTATCAATGTAATTATGAGTAGATCAGCGTTTAGTTTGCTTCAATAAGTCGCATCGTTCGCCCGCAATTCAAGTTCGAAACACAATGTGGCCGAATTTCAAAATACGAAACTTCCAGTAACCACTGCTTTCCTCAAGCATCCTACCGGTAGTTTCTTACTCAGTGTGTTGTATACTGTACCTATAACCATTTTGAATCGAAATTTCAACAAAAAAAGGTTTTCATTTTTTTACGAAAAAACGTGATGGCTAGCTTTACTTTTTTTGAACGGATAAAATTTATAGTCACGGATTCCGAATGTTTCGTTTATTTTGGATTGTCAATGTAATTATGAGTAGATCAGAGTTTAGTTTCCTTCAATAAGTCGCCTCGTTCGCCCGCAATTCAGGTTCGAAACACAATGTGGCCGAATTTCAAAATACGAAACTTCCAGTAACCACTGCTTTCCTCAAGCATCCTACCGGTAGTTTCGTTAGCCTTACTTTTTTTGAACGGATAAAATTCATAGTCACGGATTCCGAATGTTTCGTTTATTTTGGATTATCAATGTCATTATGAGTAGATCTGCGTTTAGTTTGCTTCAATAAGTCGCCTCGTTCGCCCGCAATTCAGGTTCGAAACACAATGTGGCCGAATTTCAAAATAGGAAACTTCCAGTAACCACTGCTTTCCTCAAGCATCCTACCGGTAGTTTCTTACTCAGTGTATTGTATACTGTACCTATAACCATTTTGAACCGGAATTTCAACAAAAAAGGTTTTCATTTTTTTACGAAAAAACGTGATGGCTAGCCTTACTTTTTTTGAACGGATAAAATTTATAGTCACGGATTCCGAATGTTTCGTTTATTTTGGATTATCAATGTGATTATGAGTAGATCAGAGTTTAGTTTGCTTCAATATGTTGCCTCGTTCGCCCGCAATTCAGGTTCGAAACACAATGTGGCCGAATTTCAAAATACGAAACTTCCAGTAACCACTGCTTTTCTCAAGCATCCTACCGGTAGTTTCTTACTCAGTGTGTTGTATACTGTACCTATAACCATTTTGAACCGGAATTTCAACAAAAAAAGGTTTTCATTTTTTTACGAAAAAACGTGATGGTTATACGAAACTTCCAGTAACCACTGCTTTCCTCAAGCATCCTACCGGTAGTTTCTTACTCAGTGTGTTGTATACTGTACCTATAACCATTTTGAACCGGAATTTCAACAAAAAAAGGTTTTCATTTTTTTACGAAAAAACGTGATGTTAGCCTTACTTTTTTTGAACGGATAAAACTTATAGTCACGGATTCCGAATGTTTCGTTTATTTTGGATTATCAATGTGATTATGAGTAGATCAGCGTTTAGTTTGCTTCAATAAGTCGCCTCGTTCGCCCGCAATTCAGGTTCGAAACACAATGTGGCCGAATTTCAAAATACGAAACTTCCAGTAACCACTGCTTTCCTCAAGCATCCTACCGGTAGTTTCTTGCTCAGTGTGTTGTATACTGTCCCTTTAACCATTTTGAACCGAAATTTCAACAAAAAAAAGTTTTCATTTTTTTACGAAAAAACGTGATGTTATTCTTACTTTTTTTGAACGGATAAAATTTATAGTCACGGATTCTGAATGTTTCGTTTATTTTGGATTATCAATGTGATTATGAGTAGATCAGCGTTTAGTTTGCTTCAATAAGTCGCCTCGTTCGCCCGCAATTCAGGTTCGAAACACAATGTGGCCGAATTTCAAAATACGATACTTCCAGTAACCACTGCTTTCCTCAAGCATCCTACCGGTAGTTTCTTACTCAGTGTGTTGTATACTGTACCTATAACCATTTTGAACCGGAATTTCAACAAAAAAAGGTTTTCATTTTTTTACGAAAAAACGTGATGTTAGCCTTACTTTTTTTGAACGGATAAAACTTATAGTCACGGATTCCGAATGTTTCGTTTATTTTGGATTATCAATGTGATTATGAGTAGATCAGCGTTTAGTTTGCTTCAATAAGTCGCCTCGTTCGCCCGCAATTCAGGTTCGAAACACAATGTGGCCGAATTTCAAAATACGAAACTTCCAGTAACCACTGCTTTCCTCAAGCATCCTACCGGTAGTTTCTTGCTCAGTGTGTTGTATACTGTCCCTTTAACCATTTTGAACCGAAATTTCAACAAAAAAAAGTTTTCATTTTTTTACGAAAAAACGTGATGTTAGCCTTACTTTTTTTGAACGGATAAAATTCATAGTCACGGATTCCGAATGTTTCGTTTATTTTGGATTATCAATGTGATTATGAGTAGATCAGCGTTTAGTTTGCTTCAATAAGTCGCCTCGTTCGCCCGCAATTCAGGTTCGAAACACAATGTGGCCGAATTTCAAAATACGATACTTCCAGTAACCACTGCTTTTCTCAAGCATCCTACCGGTAGTTTCTTACTCAGTGTATTGTATACTGTACCTATAACCATTTTGAACCGGAATTTCAACAAAAAAAGGTTTTCATTTTTTTACGAAAAAACGTGATGGTTATACGAAACTTCCAGTAACCACTGCTTTCCTCAAGCATCCTACCGGTAGTTTCTTACTCAGTGTGTTGTATACTGTACCTATAACCATTTTGAACCGGAATTTCAACAAAAAAAGGTTTTCATTTTTTTACGAAAAAACGTGATGTAGCCTTACTTTTTTTGAACGGATAAAATTTATAGTCACGGATTCCGAATGTTTCGTTTATTTTGGATTATCAATGTAATTATGAGTAGATCAGCGTTTAGTTTGCTTCAATAAGTCGCCTCGTTCGCCCGCAATTCAGGTTCGAAACACAATGTGGCTGAATTTCAAAATACGATACTTCCAGTAACCAGTGCTTTCCTCAAGCATCCTACCGGTAGTTTCTTACTCAGTGTGTTGTATACTGTACCTATAACCATTTTGAACCGGAATTTCAACAAAAAAAGGTTTTCATTTTTTTACGAAAAAACGTGATGTAGCCTTACTTTTTTTGAACGGATAAAATTTATAGTCACGAATTTCAAATGTTTCGTTTATTTTGGATTGTCAATGTAATTATGAGTAGATCAGCGTTTAGTTTGCTTCAATAAGTCGCCTCGTTCGCCCGCAATTCAGGTTCGAAACACAATGTGGCCGAATTTCAAAATACGATACTTCCAGTAACCACTGCTTTCCTCAAGCATCCTACCGGTAGTTTCGTTAGCCTTACTTTTTTTGAACGGATAAAATTTATAGTCACGGATTCCGAATGTTTCGTTTATTTTGGATTATCAATGTCATTATGAGTAGATCTGCGTTTAGTTTGCTTAAATAAGTCGCCTCGTTCGCCCGCAATTCAGGTTCGAAACACAATGTGGCCGAATTTCAAAATACGATACTTCCAGTAACCACTGCTTTCCTCAAGCATCCTACCGGTAGTTTCTTACTCAGTGTGTTGTATACTGTACCTATAACCATTTTGAACCGGAATTTCAACAAAAAAAGGTTTTCATTTTTTTACGAAAAAACGTGATGTAGCCTTACTTTTTTTGAACGGATAAAATTTATAGTCACGGATTCCGAATGTTTCGTTTATTTTGGATTATCAATGTAATTATGAGTAGATCAGCGTTTAGTTTGCTTCAATAAGTCGCCTCGTTCGCCCGCAATTCAGGTTCGAAACACAATGTGGCCGAATTTCAAAATACGATACTTCCAGTAACCACTGCTTTCCTCAAGCATCCTACCGGTAGTTTCTTACTCAGTGTGTTGTATACTGTACCTATAACCATTTTGAACAGGAATTTCAACAAAAAAAGGTTTTCATTTTTTTACGAAAAAACGTGATGTCAGCCTTTCTTTTTTTGAACGGATAAAATTTATAGTCACGGATTCCGAATGTTTCGTTTATTTTGGATTATCAATGTAATTATGAGTAGATATGCGTTTAGTTTGCTTCAATAAGTCGCCTCGTTCGCCCGCAATTCAGGTTCGAAACACAATGTGGCCGAATTTCAAAATCCGAAACTTCCAGTAACCACTGCTTTCCTCAAGCATCCTACCGGTAGTTTCTTACTCAGTGTGTTGTATACTGTACCTATAACCATTTTGAACCGGAATTTCAACAAATAAAAGTTTTCATTTTTTTACGAAAAAACGTGATGAGCCTTACTTTTTTTGAACGGATAAAATTTATAGTCACGGATTCCAAATGTTTCGTTTATTTTGGATTATCAATGTCATTATGAGTAGATCAGCGTTTAGTTTGCTTCAATAAGTCGCCTCGTTCGCCCGCAATTCAGGTTCGAAACACAATGTGGCCGAATTTCAAAATACGATACTTCCAGTAACCACTGCTTTCCTCAAGCATCCTACTGGTAGTTTCTTGCTCAGTGTGTTGTATACTGTACCTATAACCATTTTGAACCGGAATTTCAACAAAAAAAGGTTTTCATTTTTTTACGAAAAAACGTGATGGTTAGCCTTACTTTTTTTGAACGGATAAAATTTATAGTCACGGATTCCGAATGTTTCGTTTATTTTGGATTATCAATGTAATTATGAGTAGATCAGCGTTTAGTTTGCTTCAATAAGTCGCCTCGTTCGCCCGCAATTCAGGTTCGAAACACAATGTGGCTGAATTTCAAAATACGATACTTCCAGTAACCACTGCTTTCCTCAAGCATCCTACCGGTAGTTTCTTACTCAGTGTGTTGTATACTGTACCTATAACCATTTTGAACCGAAATTTCATAAAAAAAAGTTTTCATTTTTTTACGAAAAAACGTGATTAGCCTTACTTTTTTTGAACGGATAAAATTTATAGTCACGAATTCCGAATGTTTCGTTTATTTTGGATTATCAATGTAATTATGAGTAGATCAGCGTTTAGTTTGCTTCAATAAGTCGCCTCGTTCGCCCGCAATTCAGGTTCGAAACACAATGTGGCCGAATTTCAAAATACCAAACTTCCAGTAACCACTGCTTTCCTCAAGCATCCTACCGGTAGTTTCTTGCTCAGTGTGTTGTATACTGTACCTATAACCATTTTGAACCGGAATTTCAACAAAAAAAAGTTTTCATTTTTTTACGAAAAAACGTGATGCCTTACTTTTTTTGAACGGATAAAATTTATAGTCACGGATTCCGAATGTTTCGTTTATTTTGGATTATCAATGTAATTATGAGTAGATCAGCGTTTAGTTTGCTTCAATAAGTCGCCTCGTTCGCCCGCAATTCAGGTTCGAAACACAATGTGGCCGAATTTCAAAATACGAAACTTCCAGTAACCACTGCTTTCCTCAAGCATCCTACCGGTAGTTTCTTACTCAGTGTGTTGTATACTGTACCTATAACCATTTTGAACCGGAATTTCAACAAAAAAAGGTTTTCATTTTTTTACGAAAAAACGTGATGGTTAGCCTTACTTTTTTTGAACGGATAAAATTTATAGTCACGAATTTCAAATGTTTCGTTTATTTTGGATTGTCAATGTAATTATGAGTAGATCAGCGTTTAGTTTGCTTCAATAAGTCGCCTCGTTCGCCCGCAATTCAGGTTCGAAACACAATGTGGCCGAATTTCAAAATACGAAACTTCCAGTAACCACTGCTTTCCTCAAGCATCCTACCGGTAGTTTCGTTAGCCTTACTTTTTTTGAACGGATAAAATTTATAGTCACGGATTCCGAATGTTTCGTTTATTTTGGATTATCAATGTCATTATGAGTAGTTCTGCGTTTAGTTTGCTTAAATAAGTCGCCTCGTTCGCCCGCAATTCAGGTTCGAAACACAATGTGGCCGAATTTCAAAATACGAAACTTCCAGTAACCACTGCTTTCCTCAAGCATCCTACAGGTAGTTTCTTGCTCAGTGTATTGTATACTGTACCTATAACCATTTTGAACCGGAATTTCAACAAAAAAGGTTTTCATTTTTTTACGAAAAAACGTGATGTAGCCTTACTTTTTTTGAACGGATAAAATTTATAGTCACGGATTCCGAATGTTTCGTTTATTTTGGATTATCAATGTCATTATGAGTAGATCAGCGTTTAGTTTGCTTCAATATGTTGCCTCGTTCGCCCGCAATTCAGGTTCGAAACACAATGTGGCCGAATTTCAAAATACGAAACTTCCAGTAACCACTGCTTTCCTCAAGCATCCTACCGGTAGTTTCTTACTCAGTGTGTTGTATACTGTACCTATAACCATTTTGAACCGAAATTTCAACAAAAAAAGGTTTTCATTTTTTTACGAAGAAACGTGATGGTTATACGAAACTTCCAGTAACCACTGCTTTCCTCAAGCATCCTACCGGTAGTTTCTTACTCAGTGTGTTGTATACTGTACCTATAACCATTTTGAACCGGAATTTCAACAAAAAAAGGTTTTCATTTTTTTACGAAAAAACGTGATGTAGCCTTACTTTTTTTGAACGGATAAAATTTATAGTCACGGATTCCGAATGTTTCGTTTATTTTGGATTATCAATGTAATTATGAGTAGATCAGAGTTTAGTTTGCTTCAATAAGTCGCCTCGTTCGCCCGCAATTCAGGTTCGAAACACAATGTGGCCGAATTTCAAAATACGATACTTCCAGTAACCACTGCTTTCCTCAAGCATCCTACCGGTAGTTTCTTACTCAGTGTGTTGTATTCTGTACCTATAACCATTTTGAACCGGAATTTCAACAAAAAAGGTTTTCATTTTTTTACGAAAAAACGTGATGGCTAGCCTTACTTTTTTTGAACGGATAAAATTTATAGTCACGGATTCCGAATGTTTCGTTTATTTTGGATTATCAATGTCATTATGAGTAGATCAGCGTTTAGTTTGCTTCAATAAGTCGCCTCGTTCGCCCGCAATTCAGGTTCGAAACACAATGTGGCCGAATTTCAAAATACGAAACTTCCAGTAACCACTGCTTTCCTCAAGCATCCTACCGGTAGTTTCGTTAGCCTTACTTTTTTTGAACGGATAAAATTTATAGTCACGGATTCCGAATTTTTCGTTTATTTTGGATTATCAATGTCATTATGAGTAGATCTGCGTTTAGTTTGCTTAAATAAGTCGCCTCGTTCGCCCGCAATTCAGGTTCGAAACACAATGTGGCCGAATTTCAAAATACGATACTTCCAGTAACCACTGCTTTCCTCAAGCATCCTACCGGTAGTTTCTTACTCAGTGTGTTGTATACTGTACCTATAACCATTTTGAACCGGAATTTCAACAAAAAAAGGGTTTCATTTTTTTACGAAAAAACGTGATGGTTATACGAAACTTCCAGTAACCACTGCTTTCCTCAAGCATCCTACCGGTAGTTTCTTGCTCAGTGTATTGTATACTGTACCTATAACCATTTTGAACCGGAATTTCAACAAAAAAAGGTTTTCATTTTTTTACGAAAAAACGTGATGTAGCCTTACTTTTTTTGAACGGATAAAATTTATAGTCACGGATTCCGAATGTTTCGTTTATTTTGGATTATCAATGTAATTATGAGTAGATATGCGTTTAGTTTGCTTCAATAAGTCGCCTCGTTCGCCCGCAATTCAGGTTCGAAACACAATGTGGCCGAATTTCAAAATACGAAACTTCCAGTAACCACTGCTTTCCTCAAGCATCCTACCGGTAGTTTCTTGGATCAAATTTATTTCGTTTGCAGTATGAACGCCAATTATTGGAATTCCTCCATCCTCAATGATCTTGAACTTGACTATTTGAATTTTGTCCCTTATCGTGCAGCTGGCTTTAGTTTCACCTATTACTTAAATTAGACTTCGTCCAAATGCTTCGAGATTTCTGGTGTTGGACGTAACTATTTCTAACCCAAGTTCGTCTATTTAGAAAATTGCACATAGCTCCCGTATCTATTTTATAGCTAATCTTTATTTTATTTATAGTTATGATTTCGTACCAACCGTTGTCCTGGTCTTTGTTAATCGAATACACACCATGAGACTGAAATCCACCATAGCGTTATTTCGTCCATTTTACATTTATTGATGACCTCGTTGAGAGTTAGTTTCTCGCCCGACAACAATCTCTGGCACAGGTCGTTTTTCGTTATACCCATTATTATTTTAACTTTGAGTATATAATCAGGCGTTATTTTTTCCCAAGTTACTTTATTTAATTGAGTTTTGCACCTCGTTAAAAATTCATCGAATCTTTCACCTGTTTCTTGTTTTAAATTTTTGAGCAAGAACCTTTCGTATGAATAGTTGACTTTAGGGGTGAAAAATTCGTTGAACTTTTTGGTTACCTTGTCAATTGTATCGCCATTTTCGATGTTTAATGTGTCGGCTATCTTGTTTACTTCAGAACCGATGCAGGTCATTAACGTCGCAACTTTAATATTTTCCTCTTTTTTATCCAATCCGGATGCTACTGAGTAGTAATTGAACTGTTTCAATCAAGAGAGCTGTGAAGAAAGGCATTCACAGGTCTACATTTCCTTCTTGGGCCATTATCTGTCGTCATCTTGCGTCAACAGATCATTTTGGTCTCGGGCAGTCTCTGATTTTGTCACTATTTAATATTTTAACAATGCCAGATGGACTTTCTACAAGCTTCCAGCAATGAAGCCTACGCTATAACAATACATATACTTGGAGGTTGCTGCTATGGATGTTCAAAATGGGTATACACAAAGAACTATATATTCTTGAATAACTTAACACTGCGCTGTATCTTAAATAAAGTTATTCTTAATCATAAAATTGCTAGATTGATGTTGTATATACGTGTAAGTCATAAAAAATTTGCTATACTCATAATATTTAGGTGATTTTGGAAAAAATAAAACATTAAGGTGGTCAACCGCATTTAGAGTTAAGATACACTCAGCATTTGAAATAAAACTATGTTTTGTATTTTTGTTGATTTATTTAATTAGGTTAGTCATCTTTGAGTTGGTAAACTCTTAAATACTACAAATTTTTGCACGTCTACGTTATAATTTAACGCTAAGTGTTACTCAATTTTATTAAATATGTTACAGACGGCTGACTGATCGGTAAAATTAAGCATAAAATAGAATTATTTGGTTAATTAAAATTAAATTTGGTATTTTCAAGATGAATGAGTTTCCGGATGTTTCCGTACAACTTGCAATTATTTGGATTAAATTTGTCTTGGTTACGAAGAAATAATGTTCGTTAACATTATATGATATCGTGGGATGAGAATCGCAACGATTGCCGCTCGGCTAATATATAAGATAGGTGATGCTCAGTGTTGTTTTGTACAGAGTCGCCGTTGTTTCCATTTATAAAATCATCATAGTCGTAATTGGCTTTCTCCTCGTACAAAAATGAATTTTTCTGTTCTTGTATGATGGAGCCTTTTATTACTCAGCCAATACAAATTTTTGATCCAGCCATCCAGAACACTGCAGCTGCGAAAGTGTTGTATGATGTTGAAGTCACCTCCAACTATCATTAAATGTTTGGTGTCTTTAAAGTATTTTAATACATTAGAGTTGGTTGTGGTTATCTGGAATAGGCAGCACACACAGCTTTGACACTAGTCGCTTGTGCACACCATTCGAATATGACAACTCGGACTCGTTCGTCAGATCCTGAATGCGTCTTGATGGTCCTATTAAGTGACCATTTCGAAGGTGACATGCTTTTTTCCTTCATGAGGACTAACTGACCGATAGCGGGGTTGTCGTTGAGTTTCATCCACTTTGGTCGTAACGGTTCAACTCGAATAGCGAGAGTACACATATCACATTCATGTCCGTGTGAGTTCACTAATTCGTAGTCTTCTGTGAAGAATGTTTGGGTACTTCCGTGTATTTGGGAAGTTCGATTCGTTAGGCCGCCCTCCAACCCGTAGTATATTATCACTGCCGACATGGTTCAGAGATCAAATTGTTCTCTTGTCTAATAGATGTTCTCCGAATTGGCACCTTGATAACTCCTTAGCGAAATGTGATTATTAGACCGCTTGACCCAAAACTCGAATGCCCAATTGAGCTCGGGCACGGTGGTGAAGTCACTCGAAAGAAATAAAATTGTAGCTTTGATGATATTGTCATCATTTTTTTCACTAAAAGGCTGGTACCGTTGCAAAGTATTGGTGGATTGATGCCGGTCAAGAATGATTGACACGCCAATTCTCATTATTTTTACTCACTCACACCGGAAATCTATAGATGTTGTAGGTAATCCGACCACTATTATGAAATGGTTAGACAAAATTGTGATATAAGTGACGAGGATGGGCAGAACCCTGTTAAGTTGTGCGGTTTAAAAAAAATAGCAATTTTTAGAACATTCTATGTGTTTTGATGTGTTCACGCATACTAATCCGATATTTAGGGACATTTGAGACCGGCTTCTTTATATGTGACGAATGAGATAGATTTCTGACGATTACAACTATGTCTTAATGATTAAAGGATTTTTCGACTATTTTCGGCAATCAATTGCCGAATATCTGAAAGATCATCACTTGAGAACGGCTCGACCGATTTGGCTGATTGTTGTGTTTGTAATTGTCAGAACATGGTTTGTAATGAAGAAAATTATGGGAAAATCTACCGGAAAAGTCAGAAATTTGAATAGTATTTTTGTATGGAAAAATAGCGTCGACGTTCAGTTTGATAGTTCTGCTGCCACATGTTTTCATAACAACAACAATTTCCGCATTGAATATTGATATTTTGCGGAAAAAAAAATTGAAAGCGATAGTTCAGTATGTTATCGGGGGTGAACATACTTTCGTGTATTCAAAATTCATCAATTTGAATCTACTTAAATTCGTTGTGATTTGATGCTACCAGTGACTCGTCGAAATATCGTCGAGTCAATGAGAAAGATGAAGAGCATAAGCAGCGTTTGGTGGTAAATCAAATAAAAAATTTTCAAGCGCAGTCAATTATGACTCCGGAACAACGGATACAGTCGAGTTGAACTCGCTCAGTTGGAACTTACGCACAAAACATTTTCGAACGTTCACAGAACAGAGTAATGCTTTGAGATTTCGACACGAACCGCCAGGATTATGTTGTGCGAGCAGAAAGGTCAAATTACCAAAATTGCT
The DNA here is from genome assembly GCA_947310385.1 of Nephrotoma appendiculata. Lineage (NCBI taxonomy): Eukaryota > Metazoa > Arthropoda > Insecta > Diptera > Tipulidae > Nephrotoma > Nephrotoma appendiculata. The sequence continues at coordinate 56,997,148 of OX371225.1, read as the reverse complement.
TTCTGGCTGCCAAGAACCTCGATCGAAGCATTTCTTGAAGAATATACAAAAGTACAACAGTTCCTTCAAAATAACACCATTTAGGCCGAATATTATCGAAGCACGAGGTTTTAACCCAACTTTTAATGGAAATTCTTTTCCGATTATAACATGCATCACATACACAAACCCACATCAACGATTCACAAGTCACAACGTTTCACCGTCAAGTCCACTAGGCCTAGGGAATAATGTGGACCTCCGAGCCTCATAAATTAAGAATTTGTTTCCAATTTTACAGATTCAAATGATCACAAAATAGTGATCAGAGCAGGCAAAAGGCCAGCAGACGAACATGAAGTACGCTTCACAGCACCGACGTTGAATGAAGTATGATGCATTACATAACCCGCTGATATTTTGCCGAGGAGAAGAGGATGGGTATAATTTTTTGATCAAGAACAAAATTTCATTATTCATTTACAAGTCAAGAAACAAACAAAAAGGCCAGCTCAATGAATTTTTATGCCTTGATGATTCGTCGAAACGAGGGTAATCACATATTGAAACGCAGCAGGTTGTTTCATCAGTTCACCGTTGGTATGTATCTGCACGATGCCATGAATGTAGATGGAAATGTAAATAATGTCGGCAGACTTATCTTTTTGCCAGCGACATATGTTGGAAGCCCGAGGCACATGCACAGAGACGCGCAAGATGCGATGACCCACATGCGCCAATACGGTCGACCAGACTTATACTCGTATTCAAGTAGAAACTCAAGGCGCTCATGGACTTTTTTTTTGTTTTTATTATTTAATCTTTGCAATCTGTTCTGAGGCCAAAGCACTCCGCACAGTTCGTTTTTCACGTCCTTACCTTATGCAGTCGCCTTCATTATGAAGTATGTGATTCATGGACCATGTGGCAATCACACCCGTACAATAACTGTTACTGACTGTATCGTATAGTCGTTCTGCAAATGATAGCGTCAGAACGATAACGTTGAAAGTCAAAAATATGGAAGTGATAGTCGACAACAGCTGGATTGTTCTGTATTCGACACTGCCTTCCAAAACATTCGAAACGCGTTGAAATATTGAGTACTGCAATTCCGTCAAGTCAAAAAAAAAAATCCGGTTGCAAGTACGTCACGAAAGGAAGCAACATGGTTGTATTTGGTATTGCAGCTCCTGATGCCAACGATTAAGCTTCGCAAATGGGATGATATGTGAGCTGCAATGGGGCAGTTTGGAGGCAGTAAATGCAGCAGAGAGTTGAACGACTACCCGCGACAACAGTAACAAGCTTCTTCGTGACATGCACAAGTGATCCATTTGCAAGAACACTGCTTTAGTCGGAGATACCCAGATATCTCACATGGAATACAGTCTGTTCCTGGTCAAGAGAATGTATATTCAACCGATGCATTGTTTATATTTGCTTGAGGATGACATTCATTGGGATCATACATTCGCTGATGTTCTTATTTCGTCTACTGCGTATCAAATTCGATCACTTTTTGCCATCAACATTTCACCGTACTTTCCATCGAACCCACTTCATTTGTGGAACAAATTCAAAGATAATATGGTTGAAGATATTTTGCATCGAGTGTGTACAACAACATCGAATCCCGAACTTGAATTTAACTTGGAGATTCAAACGAGGTGTGTATTTCCATAGACGATTTATGTCGAATGATGTCCGGCAAGATGTTACACGAGATCCAGCGCACGATCGAGTTGCTTTGAGTCAATCAGTACGAACAAAAGTCCAATTTTTGAATCAGCAGCAGAAAACCGCGTACGGCGGAACATTATTAGAAGGAGGACGAAAAGCTCATTTTGCGCTCAAACTTTTACTGAATTTCCAAACAATGATTAAATCGACTTACAACATTTAAAAAATCAGCATTGGCGAAAGAACTACAGAATTGCAAAATAATCATTTGGGATGAAATGAACGAACGTTGAAAGATTTGCGCAATAATCAGGACCTCTTTGGAGGTACGATGATTCTGCTCGCCGGCGATTTTCGCCAAACGCTGCCAGTCATTCCAAGATCAACATTTGCTTATGAAACAAACTTGCTTTAAGTCATCGAATTTGTAGAGATGCATTGGCGCAATGAAAAATTCAGGTTGACACTTCTGGCGGACCCGCCTCATTTCGTTTCCACCTAATTTTTGTCAATTTTTGAATTTCAAACATGTAAACATTAGTTGAATTGAAATATTGGTCGTGTGGATTTCGATTCAGACCTTAGCAAATGAAATATATAAAAAAAATCTCTAAAACAAAATTGTTTACGAAAGTGTTCCCGAATATTGGTGCAGCTGTTAAGAGGATGATGACTTGCCGTTTCAATTTAAACGTGTTCAGTTTCAGGTTGGCCTTGCATTCGCCATGACGATTAATAAATCGCAAGGCCAATCGTTGAAATTGTATGGAATAAACCTTGAATTGCCGTGTTTTTCCCAGCGGTAGTTGTACGTTGCGTGTTGGAGAGTCGGTAAACTATCAACGCTATTCATTTTCTCTCTAGACTCTAGTGGGTTATTTAAAGTCAAGGGATTTATGTTGATAAACCAAGTAAATAGGGAAATCTGGCAAAAGAAATGTGCCTTAATTTCACATGCTCTTTGGCAATCCTAAATCAAAATCATTTTTAACAAAGTTTGCAGAAAAATCTTCTAAACAATCGGACAGAAAGTTTGTAAATCTGTAAGTCTGTCTGCAAACAATCTCCTGAGAATCCAATTCATCCGATTGCGATGAAACTTTGGTGAGTTGTTGTGTATGCCCGCGAAAGTGTATGCGTTTGAAAAACCCAGGGCTGGCCCCGGGGTTTAGGGGCTCCGCACAAATTTTGAGATGTTGCGAGGGATTACGTGCACACCCACGAAGATTTCTATGTTGGTAAAATTAGGCCTGGCCTCTGGACAGTGACGTCGAGAAATTGCCTGCAAAATATCCGTAGTTCAAAGTAATTCTAATTTCTCCCGTGTGCAACACTAGTTTATACATAAATTCCAATTTTTTAATTATATTCATTTATAACTCGTCGGCTTGCATAGAAGAGTGACACATCTCAAAAAATGCAAATTTTGAGTTAACTGTAAAAAAACTACTTAAAAAGTGCTCCACATTTATCTGAAATACTGTCGTTTCTAAATTATACAAAAACGCCACAAATCATCTAGTTGATTTATCTTACATAATTTTTTTTTTTTAATATTAAGGACAAAACCGTAACTACTATGGCGGTAAATCTGAAAATCTGGAAATAGATGAACATAATAAATAACATAACGTGTCATGTTAAAAACACCCAATCGCAATTTTTTTACTGGTCACCACCAGGAATCAAACCCAAAACCTCCGAATAACAGAGCAAACACTCTACTTACTAGCACTCTACTTGTAGCCCAAGGGGCTTGAAACCGGAGCTGGTGCACTGGCCTTACACGGCAGTTGAAAGGCCCATACTGCTGTATGGTTTGAGTGTATAGTGGCGAGTTCTGGAGAAAGTTTCATATAGGAACATGCTGGTGAAGGTGTAGAGGGGAGCCCGTTTGCTCCTTAGTGGGGCACTGAAAACGACCCCCACTAGTGCCCTAGAGGTGTGGCTGTACCTTCTTCCGTTGGATATTATCGGCAAGCAAATGACGGTTAACATGGCCAATCGGCTATCAGTGACTTCGGGTTGGAAGTACCTGCAAAAAGGGCACTAAACTATAGTTAATTCAGTGAGGCATGAACTGGTAAATTTTGGGTACAAAAATCCCCGTTTGTGCTTCGATAAGCTTTTCAAGGTGATTCTCCATCGCGGGAGGATTGGAATAGTGGTCTCCTTACCAAGACCGGGACCGCTAATTTCTTCACCGACGGCTCATAAGCTCGATGGTAAAGTGGGAGCTGGTGTGTTATGTGCAGCGTGTACCAGGCTGAAGTTATAGCGATTGAAGAAGTCATGAACAGTATTACGACTCTATGGTCATAACCATTATTTCTCTTCTTACTTGCATTCTTGTTATGTATTTAGTTCTATGATGAGTAACGTATTTTGTGTGACTGCAGTGCCACCTGTTCTCGAGCACGTGGTACTTTTGTACTAAAATTCCTTTTGGCTGTCGCTGAGGCGAGACCAATGTGCACCGGGTGTGGGTGTGCGATAGCCGACCATACAGAATGTTTTGTTTAGGTTGTTTTTTTTGTATACGGTGAATTTTATGCACGTAAGAGGGAGTGCGAGAGTGCGGCGTACATAGAAAAAACAAAAAGACAACCGAAAAAGAACATTCTAGAAGTTTTTGTGCGATGGGGGGTATTTTTTTTGACGGTCGAATTTTAGAATTTGTACGAGGTGAAGTCGATTTTCGTTAAAAAGTGAGAGTTCAGTTGTAAATTTCATTAATCATGACATAGTTTTAATAAAAAAAATATTAAGTTTTGAGTTTGCCAAAAGTATTTTGTTTAATATCCAAGTTTGGCATTTTTTTTTTTGGGGTTGAGTAAAATGCCATTTCTACTATAAAATCGGTCTGCGACTTGTTCGTGTATAGCTGGCTTAAATAAAGCAGTGAATGCAATTAAAAGGTTTCTTTTGTATTTGAGTGAGAAACACCTAACTTGTGCCTGCTGCGGCGTGTGATCGTGACACAAAACAATGCGATCAAATATTTGGCATGTGTTTTTTTTAAAGGTTTAATATTTTTTTTGGTTCTGGATATTGGAAGTGATATACATTTCACAAATATATTTGAATGGTGTAACCATAACAGTGATTCAACGCCATATGACCTTGTATTGTTGCGCTTTGGTTTAACGTATAATTGACGGGTGCCACATACTTAACGGGCACTGCAACTAAGTTTCAGTTCATCACACTTTTTACGGGCCAGTTGAGGCCATTTTTCTATTTACGGTAGCGAGACAAACGCCCAACATTTTTATTATTGCCCAACCAGGCAACTTTACACATGAGGGCAAAAAGGTCGCCCAACGCGGGATTTGTATACGGGTTTTGGCGAGCCCGAGCACAACTCATTAAGTGCGGGTGACCAGGTAAGAACATTCCCTTAAAAGTACACGGCGGAAAGACGCCCAACGGGTGCGGCGTACACCTGAGTTACATATGCCATCAATGTAGCGAGTCATCAACAGCAGCAACAACAACGACATCAGTATTTAACTAAAGGTACGTATCCCACGATAATCGCTGTTCAGGCATAATACAACAACATGCCATAATGCATCAACTAGCATATTATATTGTATGTCGTCTTCATTTTAGCTGATACTGCCAAACAAACAATTCTTAGAAACGCAACGAGCAACATGAAACCACATCGCCAACATTAAATTATCTTTATAAATTATTTGTAAATTGTTTTAAAAAAAAATAAGTTTAAAATAAATTATTAATTGCTCTGGATAAAGTCCAGAGCTATAAAAAATAAAGAGTTTTCGACGTGAAAACTATAATTGGCGCAGTTTGGTAGCGGATATTTTTTAATATCTGTCGTAAAACCACATACTGCAAGTGAATAAAAAACCGTGTTCTAAGTGTTCATAATAAATCTAAAGTTAAAGTGAAATACTGACGGCTAATCAGTAAATAGTGCTTAGAATCGAACTTTTATTCTCGAACATTACAAAAAGTGTATATGTTGTTTGACGGTTAATCAAACATAGTTAAGTGAAAGTATAATATTGTGAATTAATCTAAAATTAGACGACTAGGCGTCAGTACCTAAACAGTGAAACAAAAAAAAAGTAAAAATTATTCAAGTAACAATCAAAAAGGCGGAATCAACCCAGAAGAAACGGAAAGTATTGACATTGTTATTGATAAATGATGGTTTATCAGATATTCGTGACAATCTTAATAATTAATTTGTGGTGAGTACACATTTTGGTAATAATCCCTTACTTTTCCTTTAAAATTCTTGGTTATTCCTAAAAATATAAAAAAAAAAAAAAAAACATATTGCCAAATAAAAAAAAAATTATTGCGATAAATATAACTTAAATAGACAGTGTATTAGGGAAGTTGAACAAAATATGGAAGACGAAGAACAGATTAAACGAATGGAGCAAACTCTCAACTTATTAAGAATAGCAGACGCGATTAAAGACATACCTCCATATGACGGTAACCGGACCGACTTAAATAAATTTATTAAACATGTAGACGATATTGTAACGATTTTAGGACCTGAATTTGACAAAAAAATGCATGGCAATATATTAATCCGAGCAATTCGGAACAAAATAATAGGAAATGCCGACAAAGCATTAGAAATGTACAACACAAAAAATGAATGGGGTGAAATCAAGCAAAATTAATTCTACACTTCGCGGACAAGAGAGACGAGACCAGTCTCATCAGAGATCTGCACAACTTACACCAAAGGGGTGATCCAGTAGAAGTATATTTTTCCCGAATTTTGGAAATAATTAATGCACTCAAAAATTGGGCAGCTCTAAACACATTAGACAACAACGAAATTGGGTTCAAATCAAAATGGTACGACGAAATGGGATTGACCGTATTTGTCTCCAACTTAAGAGATCCACTTGGATCAATGGTCAGAGCGATGAAGCCAGCCGATCTACCGACAGCAAGAATATATTGCCTAAAAGAGCAAAATATAGTATACATGAGGAACAAAGTATTCGGTACAGGATATTCTCTACAAAATACTACAAAACCAGTAATACCACCTCGGATACAAATGCCTAAACCTAGTTACGATAGAAATCCTCATAGACAGATATACAATAATCAATTTTATAATCCAAACCATAATTTCCATCCACCGCGTAATAACAATCAATATTTTAATCATCGCCCATTTACTAACAACAATCAATTTGCTGATGTTCGCGGTTTGCCACCAAAACCCGATCAAAGAAAATTTGAACCTATATGGACATAAATTCCAATACTAATGAAAATAAACAACCAACATTCGCTCGACAAATACCTCAAAATTCGAATAATCCACATCGATATAATTTCAATCCGAATGGACCACCGAGATTCCAATCAAGGGAGCTATATAATATCTGCACCAATCCATATGATCATGAAAGCGATCATTATTACGAACCTTATGAAGAGAATATATATAACACAGATTCCGAGGAAACGTACGACCAATATACAGAAAATACACCAGAAGAAGAATCTCCTATCGTCGAAATAGAAGATACGGATTTTTACCTTGCTACCACAAGGAATTCGGATACCTGAGCCTTTCAAATCATCAACACCAACATCAAAAAGGTTTACAACTCCCTTACATAGAATTAATCCTCAACGGAAAAATACAAAAATTTCTTATAGACACAGGTCCTACTAAATCGTTTATCAATCCAGAAAATATTCATGACAAGTTCAAACAAGAAATTAAACCTGTAACCATATCCACTCTGTTTAACAATACTACTGTAAATCAAATGGTTAAACTAAATGGCATAAAAGAATTTAAAGTCACTGAACCTTTAGAATTCATTCTCTTTAAATTTCACACGTATTTCGATGGACTTATAGGCATGGAAACAATGAAAAAACTTAACGTTTCATTAGATCTAACTAACTCATTAGTAAAAACTCCTTTAACAGAAATCCCCATTAAATATAAACTGTACTTTATGTCGAAACAATATAACATTTCTCCGAGAAGTAAATTAATTATCGAAATTCCTGTAACGATTACAAACGGAGAGATATATTTAAAACCTCAAGTGATTAAAGAAAATTTAATTATACCCGAGGGTGTATATACATGCAAGAACTATTACGCTATTGTTGAAATAATTAACTATGGACCTCAATCAAAACAATTTATAATTGAACACCCCACCGAATGCGAAAAATTGACGGAAAATCATATCGAGTTAAATAACGCAGAGCCCATAGAAAATTATGAAAACAAGACAGACAATATTAAACACTTAATTCGAACAGAACATCTAAACTCCGAAGAAAGGAGGAGTATCGAAAAATTATGCGAAAAATTCGAACAAATATTTCAAAAAGAAAATGACAAACTAACTTTTGCAAACTCAATCCAACATGAGATACAGCTAACAGACAACAAGCCTATCTTTACGAAAAGCTACCGTTATCCCTACATACATAAAACAGAAGTCGAAACTCAAATTAACCAAATGCTTAATCAAGGCATAATACGACCTAGCTACTCGCCATGGTCGTCCCCAATTTGGATTGTCCCAAAAAAACAAGACGCCTCTGGAAAAGTTAAGTGGAGAATGGTCATTGACCATAGAAAGCTTAACAAGAAAACGGTCGACGACAAATATCCGCTTCCCAATATAACCGACATTTTGGACAAATTGGGAAAGTGTATATATTTCACGACGCTCGACCTTGCGTCGGGATTCCACCAAATAGAGGTGAGCCCAAAAGACATTCCAAAAACAGCCTTTAGTGTCGAGTTCGGACACTACAAGTACGTTCGAATGCTCCTTGGACTCAAAAACGCACCATCCACGTTCCAGAGGGTCATGGATAAGGTGCTAGGAGAACTACAGGGAAAGATATGTCTGTGTTACATGGACGATATCATCGTGTTCTCGACATCCTTGCAAGAACATATTAACAGCCTACAAAAAGTTTTCGAAAAGCTTCAGAAAGCCAATTTAAAAATCCAATTGGACAAGTCAGAATTTCTACATAAAGAAATTGCTTTTCTTGGCCATATTGTGACATCTGAAGGTGTAAGACCTAACCCGGACAAAATTCGAGCAATACAAAAATTTCCGTTACCGAAAACAGAAAAGCAAATAAAAAGCTTTTTAGGACTGTTGGGCTATTACCGCAAATTTATCAACAATTTTGCGCAAATAACGAAGCCACTAACAGAATGTTTACGAAAGGACAAAGAAATAGCAATAACAGAAGACTATGTTAAATGCTTTGAACAGTGCAAATCGTTACTATGTAACAAACCTATTCTCCAATACCCTGATTTTAACCGACCATTTTTAGTCACTACCGATGCAAGCAACGTTGCTATCGGAGCAATACTCTCGCAAGGACCGATTGGACAAGATCTGCCAATCAGTTACGCCTCAAGAACTTTGACCAAAACAGAACAGAATTACAGCACAATAGAGAAAGAGCTCTTAGCTATTGTGTGGGCCACAAAATAGTTTAGGCCATATCTGTTTGGAAGACAGTTTACCATCATCACGGATCACAAACCGTTAACGTGGCTGTTTTCCTTAAAAGAGCCAAATTCTAAACTAGTCCGTTGGCGGTTAAGGCTAGAAGAGTTTGACTATAAGATATTCTATAAAAAAGGAGTTCAAAACTCAAATGCCGATGCTCTCTCTAGAGTTCAAATTAACAACATCGAAATTTATAACTCAGAAGATTCATCGTCAATAGAGGATACAACTAGTATGCTCTCTATACCAGATGACTTAATACCAGCCACAAAAAATTCAATTAACACCTTTGACAAACAACTCATAATTTACCTCTCAGACACCTTAAAAAATCCCTTAATTAAACACGAAACCTATTTTGGAACACGAAAACGTGTAACGCTAACCTTGCCCAGAAAGCGTGGGATTAAAACTGCTATAAGCGAGGAATTAAGAAAAATGTTTGGTAGAACCCGAAACCTTACTTGTGTTTACACAACCGAAGAATGTTTTCAATATGTAATGGAGGCATACAAAACCATGATATCTACTAAGCCACGAAGCACAACTCCAAAAGTAAACTTAGTAAGATCGAAAACATTTTTGACTGATGTAGAACAAAAGGAGGAACAGATGAAGATAATACAAGATACACATTTAGAAAATGAATACAGGGGAATAATTGAAAATTACGAAAAGATAAAACAAAAGTATTATTTTCCACACTCTAAGGAATTGATCAGAGAATTCATAAATAAATGCGATATTTGTCAACGCACGAAATATGATAGACAACCACCACAACTACAATTAACTTTGAGCGAGACCCCAAAAAAGCCAATGCAAATTATCCACACAGATCTATTATTAATGGATGGAAAAGTGTTTCTAACCATAATTGACAAATTTAGCAAATTTTCAGCAGCTTACCCATCAATAGGAAAAACCAATAAAGAAATTTCAGAAAACCTTACACATTTTTTCAGTCAACACGGATTACCAGAAAAATTAGTATCCGATTCAGAAATAGGCACCGGAAAGGAAATCAAAAATTTATCAGAAAAACACAACATTGAATTACACGTCACAACGCCATACAATTCAACAGGAAATTCGCCAGTGGAGAGACTTCACTCTACACTTAAAGAAATATGTAGCATCATAAAATTACAACGACCGGATGAGTCACTAGATAAAATCATGATGTCAGCAATACTCGCCTATAATAACACCATCCATTCTACAACACAAATGACTCCGTTTAATCTCCTAAAGGGACACTACGTTGGAAGAACGATCAATTTTGACAACGAACTAGATTATGCGGCTCAAAGGAAAGAATTATTCGAGCATTTTTGTAATGACATATATGAAAAATCATTAAGAACAAAGAAAAATGTAATACAAAATCGGAATAAAAAATTAAAACCATCAGTACCAATATTACCCAAACTTTTTATTTACGCGAAAAAGAAAAAACGCGGTAAATTAAGAGCAAGCTATAAAAAATTAAAAATTATTAATGATAATGGGATAACCGTTGAGACAAACGAAGGAAGAGTTCATAAAACTAAAATCAAAAAACTCTTTTCAGGTACCCCATGATGTACACACAATAAATCAAGCTAAGCTCGTTAAAGGACAACAAAGGGATCATACCTCTAAAAACGGGAGATGTCAAAATTTACAAAAACTATAGGAAAATGATACACATTATAGAACTTCAGCCCTATGAAGAATTAATCAATGAAATCGAAAATCAAATAACACAAATAAATAAGGAATCATCAAAAAGCGAATATCTAAACATACTAGACAATAAAAAGATAATAATGCAATACAAACTCGACAATTTGAAAAGGTTATACAAGGAATTACTACCAAAAAGGACAAAAAGAGGTCTTCTTAACGGATTGGGATCATTAGTCAAAGACCTAACGGGAAACTTAGATAACCAAGATCTTTTAGACATACAGAATGCTATCAACGAAGTGAATAGAAATGAAGACATACTCAACAACCAAATAAACAAACAAATCTTTATAAACGATCAACTAATCACAAGAATGCAAGACATCCAAGAATTCGTTAATATGACATTAGTTCGACTACAAATTGAAAACAGAAAAATAAACGACAAAATAAATAGCTTGGCACTATTATTAATATACGATCAACATTTTTACAAAATAAATCACATTATAGACATCTTACACAGAAATCTAGATGAAATTTTAGACATAATAACATTCTCACAACAACAACTATTATCGAAACACTTACTGACACAAAACGAAACGACATACATACTAAAGTTATTCAGACAAGATGAAATACGCATACAAAACGACAACCTCATCTATAGCCTATTAGAACTAAAAGGTTTCTACGATAGCAATAAACAATTAATATTTATTATCAGAATACCCATCTTTCATAAACAAAGTTTTGAGATGTATCAAATAAAAACCATACCATTTCACAACAAAATCCTGAATCCTATCCCTCCAAAATCTATTATCCTAAACGACCTGTATTACCAATCACACACCACAAATTGTAAACGAATATACAACACACATTATTGCAAAGAAACAAGAATGGAACAAGTAAAAGGATCATATTCACCGGCAATTATTAAACAAAAACCAGCTAACTGTGAAAGCCAAAATATTTCCCTCCAAGAGGAAATAAACTACTACGGGAACAACTACGGGAAATTATTCATCCAACCCAAATCAACAAGTAAATATATCATACGACTCCAATTGCAAACAAGTAACGAATAAAATCACCGAACCAACATGAATCGAGTTCTCAAATTGCACAATAAAAATAAAAAATCAAGAATTTTCGACAGTAGAAAACGAAGATCGAGGCTGACTCTAAAATAATAAACAAAATTTATACAATCTATACAATCTGACAATTATGTCAAAAGTTATGACAAGTAGAAATTACGATTTTTGTTGGCACATAATATGGGACTATGGGAGTAGCGCGTATAAATGAAAATAGAGAACGGCATAAAAAAAATTAATTAATTAATTAAAAAACTATTGATTATAATTAACTTAAACGTTCAAAGTTTACGTCCTCATCACTAAGATATTGAAACTGACGAGATATTATCAAAGTCTGATTTTCTTGCTCTGAGTGAGACTTGAATGTATACGAAGATCAACCGATTAAAATTAGAGGATTTGAATTGAAATCATACATAAACAACACTGTTCGTTCGAAATTGATAAATAAACAGCGTAAAGAAAGTGGAGTAGCAATTTATAGAAATATCAATACTGTAGCAGATTGTCATCAGCCTATTGAGCTTGATATTAATGTTAGAAGACAGTTGATCGATTCAGTTGGTGATATTTGTCTAGTGGATGTTACTTTGAATGGTTCGTCAAAATTTATCCTTGGTTCCGCTTACATTCATGCGCATGCCAAAAAGTCGATTTAAATATGTTCATCCTTGCGGCATTAATGGAATACACAGAAAGTTCAAAATTAATTGTTAAACGGTTTACAGTGGATATAGAGGTTCCAATAATTTTAATGGGTGATTTGAATGTAGATGTTAAACGGAATGAAGGAGCGTTTAAGTTTATGAAGCATCATTTCAATCTAGATATGGTTCCGACCAATTATCCAAGTACATTAGGATACTTACATAGATTTGTCATTCACTAGAAAAATTACTCCAGAACTTCTTTCGTCGGTTTGTTAATTTTCGTATCATTTTCGTATCAACTACTTACCTTTATATGAGTAGAGTAGTTCTACGACAAACAACCCCTGCGGCTATGTCACCGAACAGAGCCTATCGTAATTTTTTTTCGTGTCATTTTAATCTACGTTGTAATGATGTTGAATATGAATTCCAATTTCCAACAATTTCTTAAGGTCCATACTCCTTCACTAATATCTTGTTCAGGTGCAGCAATTAATGATTCCCCAATTATAAAATTTCCGGGGGTTAAAATGAATGTGTCCTCGATGTCTGTAGACGTGGAACGCAGTAATCTAGAGCTGACACATGCTTCTATTTGGCTTAGCACTGTGGACATTTCTTCGTATCTTAATACGGTTTCAAAACTCTTTTTAATTCGATTTTATTGGTCTTATGGCAGAGCCGTCTTGTATCAATTGTATATGTGCGCATTTAAATGTTGTACCGCAACTGCTGTAGATGTGATTGCACAATCACCGGCTTCAAATAAATCGTTTCAGTGCAGCAACGAAGGCATTTGTTGTTAAATCACTAACAAATTCTAGATTTACTGCCTTTATTGTCATATACAGATAAATACCGAGATGTAAGCTTTGCAAATTTTTTACTGTGGCCCACTGAAGGGCTCATTTTAGTTTGATTGAACCGGTATAATAACCCCCGTATGTGTAAAAAGGGACGAGATGGTCTAACACGCGATGCTGGTATTTGTTCCAATAACTGAGTTGTTATCCTTGGTCTTATTCCGATAACAGCGAATACATTTGTTGATCATTTTTTGCTATCTAGTTTCTAATTATTCCACCTACTCGTAGGATACATACTTTGTCGACAAATGAATGTAATTGCAACAAAGAAGACAACACCATATACAAGTCGTTGTGTTGGATTTCTTTGGGCGTAAACATCGTGAAGCCGCTTAAGCGGCAGAGAGGTTATCTTTTGATTTGACATGAAACCAATAGGCTGGACTGTTGTTTTTTGTAATTCAGCTACACGATTTCCTACGAATGCGTGTATTGATGTTGGCTGACTCTAATGACTGTCATCCGCTATTTATTAATCTTGATAACAAACTGCTCCTCATAGTTCTAGTCGCGTTGTATTTATTTTATTTAATGGAGCTTCTCTAGTTTTTGATGTTATAGTAACGTTACTTTAAGATCCGGTGATGTACCACAGAACCCATGCAATTCAATGACATTGTGATAAGAATTAATCTACATAGGAATTTTAATTTTGCTTACAAGCTGTAATTATTGAAATTTTATCCACAGGACTTCCAGGTTGCAAGGTAATTTTTCGTCACACCCAAACACGTTGACGGCTACAATGTTACACATATATATGATGTTTAAAAATACGAGTGCTATTTCCTTTTAGATTCTTCAAACGATAATTCTACAAGTTTTTTCACTTAGTGATTTATGGTTACAACTAAATGACCTGGGAGAGTTTGAGTTAAAATATTCCAGCCCAACTCTTCAACGCACGTACAATAGTAATAAACGAATTCATCTTACACTCAAGGCCATCATATAAAACTTCGCATTGAGTTTTTAAGCTAATTTTGTTATGGATTTAATTCTAAATCTACTCTTGGTCCGGTCTACGGAAAAGTTATTTCTGTTTACGATTTTATTCGAATTACGCATGCCAAGGCAAGATGTAACAATTAAAGTGGTAAGTAGGTGTAACAATTATGAATTCTAAACATGTACCAGGTGTAATTAAATCCGTTTACGACTGTTTAGAAAATGTATTCAACACTGTGCGTTATTATAAATCAAATTCAATGTTATTCACGTAATTAAGACACACTTTCATCGGACTTGGAATATTTTTGTTTTAAATTAAGATGATTTCAATGTATTTAAATCGCAATTAAATCTGCGATCTATTTTTATACATAATTAACAAAATCTTCAAGACAATATAATTAATGGTTACAAAGTATTGTTTTAATATGTTATATGTTAGAATGGTAGCATACAGGTAAGGTCATCTTCTAGCGTATATATGATGATGATAAATTTGAATTGAGCCGAATAATACGCAAAGAACAAAAAGTTACCTTGTGCATGCATACTGAGCTGATGTAAATTAAATTAAATCAATGAGACATATTATCAATGAGTAACACTGAGGCGAGCACAGTGTCAAGTCAATACATAAATATTTAAAGTAAATCAGATCAGCACCGGATCTTGCTATTTGTCGTAAGTGCTCAAGGTAAAACTGCGTTACACCTATATACAAATGTGTATGACAGATCTCGGTAATAAATCGTATTATACACTTTCAAAATCCGGGGAATATAAAGAAATACTTAAGATTTAACTTTTTTAATTTGTAATCAACCGTATTATAAAATTTTACTATATATATTGCGAAATGTCAGGGAATTTTCAAATATTTGTGGTAGAGAAATGGTTTTAGCGATTTTTCACATGAATTTTAAATAGTAATACTGGATGAAATTTTATTTAGAACAGCTCTGCGCGAAACAACTTAACACCATACTGAAAGAAATGATAATTTACAAGGTTGTACCCCTAGCCTACTTCCGATTACTCTAGAGAGATATAAGAGGCTATTTGTCTGCACCCAGCGTTTGTTACTTTCGGAAGGGAGCTTCTAGTATTAGAAAATGTGGCAAGGCCAATTATCGAGTCTGAAAATTTTATTCCACACCTCATAATGAAAACCAGCAAGAAAACGAAAAACTAAGGCCGATAATCGAACTAATCAGAAACAATATTTTCCAAAAGAGGAAGTAGAAACTTTTACCGTCATGAACTACAATCGATATGATTCTAATGCTCAAGCATGTAACATGATAAGATTTGGAGTAGTGGTTATTACCGATCCACTGTAATTGTTATTATATGTCAAACTGTATATTGAAATACTATTTGACCACAGTTAGGTCCGTGAAGATCTTACAACACGAGTAAACTGAAATCAAAATGTTTTCTATGTCATTTTTTCCCCCATTTCAATGTATTTTCTAACTGGAAGCAAATTTCAATTCGACACGATCTAATCTGAAATAACCTAGACGCATAATAAATGTTTTATTAGCAGATTCGTAAATTCTAATTTAAAATAAGTAACTGCAATATTAAAATTTTTTCAAGTTATTAAAGAATTTTTTAAAATTTTGATTTTCCACTATAAAAATGCCTAGAACAGTGACGAGATTTCAAATTAATAATAAACTTTCGAATTTCAAAATGAAACTTTGCGTACCGATTAAGCCCAATTTGTGCTAATTACTGCTCACGGAAAAAATTAGTGCAAGTCCAGGAGCCGAAAAAACGGCAAAAGAAAATTTAAATTTCGCCTGAAAGACGAGAAAAATACAACTCAATTTCTAGAAAAAACCAGAAATAATTTAAGCCTAATTTTAAAATTTCACAAAATCGGCTCGACCGACGAAATTTGTGCTTATCATAGAAATATGATTTTCATAAATTTTCAATCATAAATTGAGGAGAAACAAACTAACCCCTAAAAGATACTATATTGAACAAACAAAATACAGATGTATACCGTTCAATAATAGTTTTGTTGAACAACAAATTAAAACTAGAAATTAAATATTATAAAATCAAAGAATTAGCATTTCAGGTAGCGTAATCTTTTCACGTGTGTTCATTGCCATCCCAAAAATATAGTGGCTGAATTTGTTTTAATTAACCGTTGAATTAACGATTTTCTGACAAAATATTTTTCGGGCGGCAATGAACATACCTGATGGGAATATGCAATCAGAAGTGCCAACTTCATTGGTTTGTAGAACATTTTTTGACAGGAAATTGTTCATTCAACGTTTTTTGTTGTTCAACGGAATTGGGACGATTCTGGATTAGCACAAATTCAGCCTCTATATTTTTCGGATGGCAATGAACACACGTGGCAGGATTATACTATCTGAAATGCTAATTCTTTGATTCTATATGTTATTTCTATTTTTAATTTGTTGTTCAACAAAAATATTATTGAACGGTATACATCTGTATCTTGTATGTTCAGTATAGTATCTTTTAGGGGCTACTTTGTTTTTCCTCAATTAAGAATGAAAATTTATGAAAATCATATTTCTATGATAAGTACAAATTACGTCGATGTAGCCGCTTTTGTGAAGTTTTAAAATTAGGCTTAAATTATTTCTGGATTTTTCTAGAAATTCGGTTTTATTTTTTTCATCTTTCAGGCGTAATTTAAATTTTCTTTTCCCGTTTATTCGGCTCCTGGACTAGCACTAATAATTTCCCAAGATAACTAAGTAGCACAAATTAGGCTTAATCGGTATGCAAAGTTTCATTTTAAAATTCGAAAGTTTCTCTGCTGCAGTTATCCACAACAAAATATCATAACAAATCCACTGAATCAACATTTAGGGATTTTGTTTTATGATGAGAATATGGTGAAATGGCATTTTGAAAGTCGTTGAATGAGAAGTATTACAAATTTCGTTTTAACATTGTATACTTATTTATCAGGACGATATTTTCGCGAATCCAGGTTTCAGTTCTAGAATCCAGCGACCGAGTTTCTGTGGATGGCGTTGCTATCAGATTTCCTTAAAATATTTTTATACTAATGAAATTGACGTAAATATATTCTAAACAAACATGTTGTAGAAAGCCCATTATAAATGTTGCTAACTAACAGTTTCGATTCTCCAATAAGTTTTGTTCTGAATAAAATTTTATAAGTGATCCATAATGAGATCATTAATATCCCCATACTCCATACACTTCTAAATTTACTTGTTTTGAGGCAAGATAAACAAGAATATTTTCAGGAAGCCCCATGATTCCAACATGTCTCGCAACCCAACATCGAAATTGTTTGTATGATAATATATTCAATATTCGAAGCAGAATCTGAATTTAAACCTAACCACAGAAAGCCGATAGTTGGAAAGAATTCCTCGAGGAGAACTGCAAATCAGTAAACGAACTAGAAATTCAAAATGCCATCCAGAAACTAAAGAACAATAAAGCGGCTTACATAGATTAGCAGCATTCCCCAGAACTTGCGATAATCTCCCTTCTCCACAGTATAATGAAATTAATCAGTTGGAAATTTGTCAACATACCTGCGTCAACAATTGTTTACGTAAGATGTACGTTTCTATTTCTTGGAGTGATTATTTTGGCCACACCCGACTTCGTTTTACCACAAATAAACATAGACCTCGAATACACCACCACCCTTTCTAAAGCGAAAATTTAAGCCTTCCGAAGTTTTTGATAAAAATTATCTTGTATAATCAAAAATCAATATTCCTGCTGAAATTTCAGAAGACCAACTAGGTTGATCTTCCCCATAAATTAGAGTGATTCCAACTTATGAAAAATGCTTGAGTAAGAAATTTCATCCCGACCAATAAATCCGCACGGGCTGTACAGAACCAAATTTTTGTTGACAGTTTTCAGTTGTCTGAAACAGAAAAAGAAAAAGCGTCTATTGGAAGCTGCCACTCCCAGTGGATCGATTTCGGTGAAAAATAACTTATATTTGCCAATGTACATAAAAAAGTTATAAATGAAATTTCACCTCGATCAGACAAACGATATATCTGAATTCAAAACACAAATCGAACATATGAATCACCAGATCAAAAGACGTCTGGCCGTTTTATGAGGCAACTATCAACAGAATATGCTAGCACGAGAGGTAAAGAAAATACTAGCCGTCCAGAAACAAAGCCATCAGGAGAGGTAGTGAACCTAGGCACTCCGAAAAGTAAGAGGAAAAGGAAACCAACATCAGGCGGAAACCAAGCCAAGAAGAGAAGCATCCATTACAGGTTGAAGATGATCGCAAACCGGGAAAACCACAAATTGAACAGAAGTCATACACAATACTAGAAGGAAGAGGCCCGCCTTGCTCGAACTGCGGGCAAAAATGCCCCAATATTGCAAACCTTTAGAAATATTAGGTGATGAAGCACAGGATGGTTGGTTTACCGATTCCTGGAAAAGACAAGTCCACTTCAATATTTCAAGTGCTGTGACTACGGGCATAGACCGAATGTATGCCGTATCACTATCGATCACTCCAACCTCTGTTTTAAATGCGGTAAGGATATATCAAGGAGCTGCACTAAAGACGCAGATTACAGGCTTTGTATTTAAAGTGTTACAGGATGGCTACTGCCATCCTGCAGTTTATCACTACGCGCATGCAGAGGCCTCCACGGTGATCTTTTGCCGGCTACGTTCTCAGGGAGAAGTGCGAAGGGTCGTAGGGGTTGAGGCATGCATGGCTCCTGGCTTACACCGTGATGAATACAGAAATTTAAAGAAAAAATAATAATCCGCAAATAATAATAAAACTCGAATGTTCCGCCGAAATTCGTCGGCCGGAACTTGAGGAACGAACCAGATAATCAAATAATAAAAAAAAAAAATAATAACGGAAGAGGTGCCTTGGTGCGCGCATCCTTCTGAACTCAAACAGTGCCAAGCACCAGTTTCGATTTCGGATGCGGGCACCAAGGGACCGCACTATGCCGACACAGAGGGAGTCTCCGCTCCCATCACACCACACCGAAAAATTTAATAATTCATTTTTTCATAAATTTAGACAACCAAAAAAAAAATAAGAAAACACCACTTCCCTGAAGAAGAAAAAAATGAGGGAGCGAGAGTAGAAAGGACAACAAAAATAGGACCGCCGAAAGTGAAGGAAACGAGACCAATGTACATCGAGCGCGCGACACGCGATCGCTGTGCGACGCTCGATTACAATAAATTTTAAAATTTAATATAATAAAAAAAAACATATAAAAAGAATAAAATCAAAAAAAAGCTAAAATAAAGTAAAAAAATGGTAGATTAATTATCTTAAAAAACTGTTGCGGACTTGCGCGGCCGTCATGCCACAGGTGGTACCACACCCGGACCGTTGCGGCTTCATGTGCCGTTACTTCACCGATGCGGCCTTAGTGCCGTGGTTGGGCGGCTCCCCGCCTTTGCGCTCGAGCGCTTGCCTGGTTGGGCACTATCGTTGCGGGGCCTCTCCCCGATACCAAAAGAAATAAAAACGGATCGCTTGTTTATATAAGATAGCCTCGTGTTAAGCCACCTGTTGCGGAGTGATTACTGTGAATGCCCCCCTAAGGTATACGGTACTCGTCGTATTTAGATACGGCACCGTTAGCAAAATGCGTTATCCCGTTGGTTGATATCCGTTTCCGGTGAAATAATCAGGGCACCGTTAATAAAATGTGTCACCCCTTCGTATGTGTTATCCAAGGATAAAAAGCAACACCCGTGGGTTAATATCCGCTTCAATCGAATTTTGATTTGCACCAGACCACGACAAGAAAGCTCGTAACCCGCACCTCACTTGGATCCGCAATCACTGATAATGCCCACAAACAAAATAATTACTTAAACCACAAAATTCGTTCTGTTTAGCACTACTTTCACAATGGAGGATTCAACTTTTGCCCAAAAAAAAAAAAAACTATATTTTGAAATAATATTTGTCTTTCGGCTTTATTATATTAACTTCACCAAAAAATTTTATTATTTTACTATACAAAATACTTTTGATTCGCTTACAAAAACTAAACTTATTTTTATATAAAGCAATTTATTATTTTAATTTTTAATTATCAACACTTTTCATAAAAAAACAAAACGAATCATTTTTCTTGACTCTCAAACTCGAATTTTATATAAAACAAACTTGACTCTATGAAAATCACAACTCGAATGAATGCAAAAAAAAATTCTTACGCCGCACAAACGACGCGCAAAACATTCCAGAAGAATTGTCTTTCTTCTCTGTTTCTCGTTTACATCAATTTGCATTGATGTAAACGAGACGCATATAAGAAAAACATTCTTGTGGAATGTTTTGGTTTTCGGGCACCCGATACACATTGGTCTCGCTCCAGCACAACACAACACAAAGCTGACAACTATGTAATGTGCTTCGTTGCTGTACTAAAAAAAAGTACATACACAAACCACTTAACAAAGACACAACCGGAGGGGAATATAACACAAAAAGCGCTTGTTACGATCACGTAATCGTAACAAAAGAGGTAGCAATACGGATAGAAACCATATGGGTGGTAGTATAGTCAATGTCCAGCGTACCGGAGGGATCTGCTTGTTGCTCGGAAATAATCGAAGTACTCCAACTAAACCTAAATCATTAGACCGCACAAGACATTCTATGGCAGTCTGTGCGAGAACTTCAGGTGGATAATCAGCATTAAATAATAAAAATATATATTCTTTTAGATTTCAAAATACTTTTGATCTGTAATTATTAAAACTTTTTACAAACTTTTTTTTCTTTTCATTTAGCAATTCATAACATTTATGTGTTATTATCTAATAAATTACACTTGTCAAGATACTTTTGAGCGCTACTGTATATATCTATAGCCGATATACACATTCGACCATATCGTTCATTGATTTTAATAGTTGTTTGGATATCTAGTCGGCTATGTCAAGGATCGAGGTCTTTGATCTTTGTTGATGATTTTAACTAATAGGCCATATAATGGAGCAGCACGAATACCAACAGGCGCGAACATATTCTTCTTGAGGCACTATGCTTTTTCAATATTGTCTTATCTAATAATAGAAATAATCCGAAGTGTTGCGAATGACGAGGCGAGTTCAATGAATGACATAACCTTTCTCAGTAGTAACCTTGTGAAGGGCCGGAATCAGTTAAGAAGTCGGGGATATGTGCACCCCAGCGACTATCAAGCAGTACTTTTGAGTTACGGGGACTCAAGCCTATGCTAAAACGATCAATAAAATTGGTTGGCTGGAACGCTAGGTATTTTGAACGAAGAAACATTTACCACAATGTTAGATGGGGTTAACCTGGAGAGTATGGAACTGTGGAACTTATGGAATGTGTGACTAGGGCTTGTAGCGCAGCAATACCTAGAAGAGTGGTAGATAATCATCAACCAATTCTCTACTGGTGGAACAAGGAAACCGCCAAATGCGCGGTAAATACTCAGTAAAGATTGCTCGCAAACGCAGCAAGTGCCTGGATAGACCTGTGTAACGAGGTTGAACAAAGATCCATGGAGTTGGCAATATATAGCCATATATCCAATTATGATGCCCGTCTTATTTCCAGTGCAATTGGGCCATACGGCTCGAAATAATTGTAAGGCCACGGGTCCAGATAATATCCCAAATATAGCAATAAAAGTAGCAGTTCGTGATAAACCTGGAAGATTCTTTGTCCCGTCTAAATATAAGGGGCATTCCCTGAGCAATGGAAAAGCAGAGATTAATTATACTCCCAAAAGGGATGAAACCATCTTCATATATTTTAGATACAGCTGTCACCGTTGTGAGATCTGGAAACCTCTGTGCAACACCAATTTGGTTTAAGAAAACCCATTCGAATATCGATGCTATAAGTCTGGTGGTAAGTACGGCTAGAACAGCAATACCAGGCAGCAAGCGGAAAGGAGGTAGCAACAAATACTGCGCCATATCGTTACGCTAACATCAAAATTGCATTCAATCCTTCTAGGTGGAACTGAACTGCATCGTAAAGGCAATTGACTAACTCGGAGTACCGTTCTATTTCAGAAAGATTGTGAGACTCTATTTCCGATGTAGAATACTCTACTTCCGACGAAGTAATATTGTTGGGCTTCATCTCAGGTAGAACTACACATCAAATTTCGGCATCCAGGTGAACAACACGGAGGTTGCCTTGTATCATATATTTACGTATCATGATTCATGCAAGGCTTTCATTCAAGGAGCACATTGAGTACATTAATAAAAAAACCGCTATAGTAAATGCGCTCCTTTCACGCTTAACGCCTAACTTTGAGAGCTTAATCAAAATTGGCGGAGATATTTGGGCCGTGTCATCACATTCATTTTACTGAATGGCACCTGGATATGGGGCAGAAACACTAAAAATTAAAACCTACATCCGAAGCATGAATTCAGTATATCGACGGTGTGAGCTTCGAGTGATCTGTGGGTTTCGTAGTAGATCGGATGATGAGGCAGAGGTCCGACATAAAGTTTACCAGAATGGAGCCCAAGTGATTGCGACAACAGCTAGGGATAATTGCACGGCAGAGAGCAAGCGGTACATATACAAAATCTCAAGTTCGACATTCCCAGGTGACTTGTCCAATAATTGGCCACGTTCAATGATAGGTGTGAGACGTCATCAACATTCCTTCTTTCATGATGATACCTTAAGCGAAACATAGTATGACAAATAATTGCCGTTTCTGATTCTATCACTTTTTTGTTATGTCGCTTAGGTAAACATTTGAGAGAAACGAAAAATAGTTCAACAAACGAATAAAACTCACTACTAGACATATTATTCGTGAACTAAAGTATGACAATGAATGGCATCCAGTGAAACCAAATAAATTGACTAAATATTCTGGATAACGCAGACGATATATTTCGGGTATCGCACAAACAGATATGCAGCAGTAAATCAAAATTCAGTCAGATTGGACCCAGGAGGCAGTCTCAAATAACAGAAAAATAAAGAACATAAGCCTGAAAACCTTCATGCACCACACAATTTATCAATCATGAAACCATCGAAGATGTTGACAAGTTCGTGTATTGGTGGTACTGTACTGTAACGAAGAAAATATTAGGCAACGTAGAAGCAAAGTAATACATTTATAATGCTTCATAAGAAGTGGAATGCGCACATCCTAAAGGACCACGACTAATGACTAAACAAGACAACTGTTCCAATGAAATCCGCTGGCAAATCACGTAATCGAGTTTTTATCTGAGTTACCAAGAGCTACGAGTAGATCCACTACACATATTAAAACTAACTTTTCATTATGTTGAGTTCATTCAAATCAAAAGAAATCTGGGTTGGACTTTTATAAAAGTAGATAAGCCCAAACCAGGTTTCGCACTCACACCGCGGCCCTTATTGTAAACCTGTATGACTCTATTCCAGCATTCTAGTTCGTAAGACGGTGGTCTCAGTAAGTTGTAATAGATTTTCCAAAAGGATCTTCCCCTTTGGTGTTTACTCTGTTAAGCTGGGCTAAGCCGTTCAAAGTGGAGCTTAGAAGCAGCTATATGTATTGTAAGTATTGTATCTTTCCTTATATTGTTGCTTGGTTAATGAAAGACTTGTTGCAAATGAAAATATTTGTTATTCGACAGCTTACAGTAGACAACCTTGGTGTGAACTAAAAGGTACGACTGTTCTAGAATGAGCAGGTACTCACTAGTGATTCTCAATTTCAAAATTGAGTAGTTAGAGCCCCTATTTCCCGACAACCCGTGTTTTGAGCAATAAAAGCCAAATTTGTTAAAGTAAAGTTAAAAGCAATAAACAGTTTATTGGTTTAGCCGAATAAACAGATACATTGTTCTGTCTGTTGGGTTTACTGAAATGTCAAAGTTATAATTTTAATAAATAAATAAATCTGCATCCAATTCCGAACGATAGTTGTCAGATAAAAAACATCCAAATGAAGCAGTTGAGAAAGAAGTTACGGCAAAAGCCAAAGCCCTCTCGCCGTGAATATAGAAAAGTTTAAAATTTAATTCCGGGAATAATTGTTCATCCAACTTGTGAATTTCTGGAATAATCCAATGGAAGAACTGCTAAATCTAAGATGAAAGATTGTAAATTGGTCAGTAACCGAATTGATTCCTTGGTAAGCACATTGGTCATGGACATAGTCCCTATATTACTCATGCAGACTCCATATTTATTTTGTCAATCCAAAACAACACGTAGGTGTTTCACATGATCGGATCTTTTAATCAAATTTCCAAAAAGTAAAGGAATCAAAGGCCTTATAAATATTTACGCTAGGTACAAGTCACACCGGATTTACCAAAACTAAATCAAATCCTCTATTGAAAGTAAAACTCAGGTTGAAACATTCACTGAAACGAGTTCAAGAAGAACTCAAACTAGTATGAGTAAAACACTCTGAAAAGTTAATAATGACAACCTCAAGCGATGTCCAAACTAATTAGTAATCCATACCATGTTGGTTGGGGTCGTGTACCTCTGATTGTATCCTTTCAGATTTAAGAAAGCAGTCTAGAATTCCATCCAACCGAATCAGCTAGTTATAGCACGTCCAAAGAGCCCACACAATAAGATGAGGAAAAACGATTCGATACAGTAAATTCGACGGTTCGGCAAGATTGAGGTTAAATAGTGCAATAATAAGATTCGATTTTCAAAAACCTTGAACTACATAGCAAGTAATTTATGTGACAGTCCGAAATAACATTTTTTTTAAAATTAAATCGTAATAAATAATAAACCACCAAAATAAATAAGTCTTTTACCGGTTGGTAAAGAGATCTTAGAGCAATATTTGGAAATGTTTGATGGTTTACCATAAAACGATAACAGAGAATCACCATAAGCGCTTGCGTAATAACCAGAAAGTGGCACGCTGTGTGACACAATTTTGAAAAAGTGAAATCTACAAAAAAACGTTAGGAGGGACCCCCAGCATGTAAGTTGTCAATTAGTAAATAAGTTTGTTACCCTATCATAAGTAAATAATCATGAAATTAAAAAATTTACGTAATGTAATAATAAATTCAAATATTAAAAATCCATCAAACGAACAATAGACAAATTTAGATTGCAGACTAAAGTAAATATAAACGTAAAGTAGCAATGATCGGAATCAAGCACAAGTCAAAATTATGTAAATGGTAAAGTGCTGCTAATCAGCTAATACGGAGTATTGTATCTAAAGCAGTGTTGTCATTTTCCGAAAATTGAATCTGTAAACAATAAATCTTAGTTTAAGTTGAATAACAGAAGAAATGTTGCATTATTTAATGAGAATAACAAAGGTCTACACGAGTGTGACACGAGTCGGCATGTTTATCTATTTTCTAAGCGTTTGGTAATCGTTACCATCTCCAATAACTTGTAATTATGGTAGAAACTACTTGTTCAGTACATTCTTCACTCTAGACTGCCTGTGAAAATTAGTATCTGTTACATGGAACAGGAAAAATGTGGGCGGTATCAATGACCCAATTTGGAAACCCACATCGAAAAGAAACGCGATTCGGGATGAGATGGAAACTAGAAACAAGAAGATAATCAGAGAGCAAATAGAATCTACATCGGCTAGCATTGAGGTGAACACAAATCCGAAAACGTTAATCGTTATTCGGCTCGATTGTTTAGGCGCTAATAATCTTGTTTAATAATAGGAGCAATAGGCTTGCCTGTTTTGAGCGCTAACAATTTTGTTGTTTCAGATCTTAAACTTTTCGGTCGGTTTTGAAAGGTTACGTAATTCTGCACTGAGAAATGCTGAGATACAGTTAATCCATGCTCTTGTTTTGCTTAAATCGAGGTTTGGATTTGCAATGCACTTCAATTTCAAATCGTGACCATGATTGGAAGAATATCAAGGTTTAATTTGCTTCTATACGTCGCCTCATTCGCCTGCAGTTCGATTACACAATGTGGCCGGATTTCAAAATGCGAAACTTCCAATAACCGCACTTTGCATCCTACCGATAGTTTCGCGCTCAATGTGTTATATACATTACCTTTAATCATTTTGAACCGGAATTTCTACATCTACTTCCTCTACTGTGGGAACGCATCAAATACCTCCTTGTCTTCATCGTTCCAATTTAGTAGAGGTTGAAAGTAGTATCGCCACACTGAGAGTAGCATCGGCTACGTTTGTTATCTACTCTCCATTTATGTCGTTGTTGACTGTGTATCTTGGATGGAAGTCCTTTCTAACATTTCTGGAATTATTTGGTTGCAACTTTGGTCGCCAAGAGACTTTGTGGATTTTATTTGATTGAAAGGACGTACTTAATATGACTGTTAGTCGGTCGATGAAAGCTGTTCGGACCAATATGTGATGTCGTATCCGTGCTTCTACCGATTTTTGTGTTGAAATCGCACACGATTATTTTGAAATCATGGTGTGGAATGTTACACGTCATCATATCATCCAGCTCAACAAACACTAAATCTTTGACATCATTTGATTTGTGTGGCCGCATGATCATAAACAGTCGTGATTTAAATTTCCTTATGCGGAGTGTAAGCGTGCAAATCTGCATGCTGATCGGACGGAATACGATGATACACTGCAATACTCGCCCGACTACAAATGCTCCTTCGTCTTGATGGCCAATGTGTAAATTTCCGCTTGGTTCGAAATGTTCTGCGCTATTGCCAGGCAACGATCAGCATGTTTTATTTATTTAATAAGATCATCTAGTAATTTATCTATCTTAAATTAGTTTCTCGGATTAAGATTAGTCACCTATTGGTTACTTATTTTACAATACTTTCTTATTCTAATTAGAACTGCCCAGCTCCAGCGGTTTCTGCCTTTGGAGTCTCTTCACTCCGTTAGTGGTGTGCAAGATACAGCTGATATCTGCATTTTCCTGTAGAGATAAGCGCTGTAGGTATTTCCTTGCTTGGTTCTTTATTTATTCCGTCGTATTCCATCTTCAAATCTCTATGAAGGTTATCGTTTCTAATGTACCACGGGACATTCACAATCCCTCACAGCACTTTATTTTGGAAGCAGTGTAAGTGTATCATTTATACATTGGTCTTCTTGGCACAATGATAAAAATGAATACCATAGGTCCATTCTGGTTTAAGCATGTGCCTGTATAGAAGCAATTTGTTGTGCATTGAGAGCCAGAATTTCTACCCATGAGCCAATACATTTCCTATATTTGATGTTTAACTCTTCTTGGTGTGTTCTTTCCATCTTAGTTTAGCATCGAGTATTTGCATCTGAAATTTGGTTTGAGTTAGGAACCATGGGAATACAGTTTACATTTTGATTTGTAAAGTTGTCGTGTACTGATTTGGCTTCATTTAATAAGATTAACCGAGTTAACTGCATTTTGAAGTTTGCTTGTTGCTTCTAAAATATATAACTGTATCGTCTGCAACGATAATAGGTCCAATTACGCTACCATGTGCTATACCTGTTGATATTTTTTTTTATTTCAGAGTACTCATTTTCAAATTTGAGTATTTGACCTAAAGTGTCGATCATCTTTTTTATAGCGGTTTCGAATCTCCTCTTTGTGATGCGATCATAACTTGATGTGTTTTATGAGCGTAGCTAGTTGGCCCGCCACCTAAACCACTTATTACGCGTGTTGGTCACGTACTGTTGATCTTATGACATCTAATCCTTTCTGATTCGTTTAGAATTACCCGGAAAAACCATGAGGAGGTACGCATCTAGGGGCCTTCCTGCAGAGAAACTACAAATTCCATATAAAAAAAGCACAAAAATTATTCATATAGATAGGTTATATATTTAACGATTAAATAATAATCATTACAAAAAATAAATAAGTTATATATTTAACAATTACGATAGATATCTACTAAATATATATTTATTTTCACTTATACATTATAAATACTTGTTTCATGTAAAAAAACATTATTTATGTAAGATAAAAAATATTGAATTCTCTTTTTACGATTTCGATATGTATTTCATATCAATATTTAATGGAATGTATCAAGTAATTTTGGCTTAAAATGATTTTTAGTTTTGTTTTGTCGTACAAGCGATCAATGGCACAAAATTATTGCATCAACCAAAATAAATAAATTCCTTCCATTTATATATAAATAGCTGCCAATTTTGGTTGAAAGAATAGATTTACCCAAATCGTGTAACAAACATAAGTGGTCAGTCTAAAAAATTTATATTATGACTTTTTTATTTTTTTATCGTCGTAAAATAGCCTTGTTGTAAAATGATAGCGTACGATTTACCAGATTTTAATATTCTGTTGATTAACGTAACATACTCGAAATTGTGAAGATAATTTTAATTATTTTGGCGTCTAAAATTAATCGCGATATTGTTTAATAACCGCTTAGGAATGTAAAGAAATTTAGACCGAATCAATTGTTGTGCCCCCAAGTCCTACTACCCCTTTATTACACGAAACAAATTTAATAACGATAAATTAAATTTTATACTTATGTACATTAAAATAAAAATGGAATTTTATATAAGTAGGTTTTTGTTTGTCTTCAGTCATTCTTTTTTCATTTAAAATGTGTACTTAAACCAAAAAAACAAAATTTTATTAGTTTATGCCATTTATGGACGACTGCTAAAAATAGTATTAAAAACATGTAAAAAATCTTAAATTTATACGTATAAACTTCTTAACCCTGGGCTGGTTCTACAATAGCAGCGGGAACCGCAATCGCTATAGCAACTTCTTCTTCGTTACCAACATCAACCCCATTATTTATTGCGCCTACAAAACCGTTAAGTTCAATTTCAATTGGCTCAATATTACCATTTTCAACAATGGCATCCCCATTCAATAGACCATTCGGTACATTATGATTAATACCATTTTTCATCTCCTCGGTTAATCGCTCGGCAAATTTCAAATCAATTTCCATTACTTTAGTTTTTAGTTTTTCTTTGAATTCTTCGGGCCATTTTTGCGTCCATTCACGGAATAATTTTATCTGGAAAAGAAAATTAAAGAAACAAAAAAAATATAAGTTTAATTATGTGGAGTGATTGATTAACTAAAATGCCTAAATGACTCCGCCCTTTTTTATTAAAATAAAACACATTTACTTGTTTAGCTACAACTTTCCCCATCTTTTATGCAATTTACGGATTCCCTCTCTGAAAAAATTCTGGTCTTTGGAGGCGATCCAATCAATAAGCCAATTTCGACCTCTGCGCGAGAACTGATCCGCTGTTCAGAACGATACGACTGCATCGACCGGAATAAGAAGTAAACTCAAGAAACTATGGTGAATACGGCGGGTGGGCTAGAACTTCTCAGTCCTGTCCTTTAACCCATGATTTTTAATTCATGTGGAACCTAGTTGCTAGTTTTTCGAACCATTCCGATTGTTTATAAACGTTTTACAACAGTTGATCGGTTGGTTTCCTAAAATTCTTTTTGGAAGTATGGAAGTATAATCGTATTAAGATTAAATGATAATGTTGAGGATGATTTTGGTTTTATTATGGTTGTTTTTGCAGGTGTTGATGAACTTGTTTGTGAGTCATTTGCTTTCGTATGGATTGGCAAATGAGATAATTTGGATATTGGTCTCTTAAAGAGAGCTCCGCCTTCGAACTGTGGCTACGCCGATCTTATTATCATTTCTTGGATTTACTTCAGTAATCCGTACCATTAGCCATCTGGTTGGAGGTAATTTTCCATCTCAGATTAGTACTAACTGGCCTGATTGTAGATTTTGTTGTGTATCTTTCTATTTTGCTCGCTGTTGTAGCTGTAGAAGATAGTCTTTTGACCATCTGTTCCAAAAATCTTGTTTCAATTTTTCTACTATATTTCATCTTGTTAGATGGTTAATATTTTTCGTTTCCATAGGTTGTTGTGGAGGAACAATTAAGATACCTCCTATCAAAAAAAGACCTGGAGTTAATACAGCTAAGTTTGTTGGATCATTTGTAATTGGGCTTAACAGCCGGGAATTTAGATATGCTTCGATTTGTGCAACTACGATTAATAATTCTTCAAATGTAACAGTTTGTTCTCCAACTATTTTTTTAAAATGATTTTTTGTCAATTTCACTGCAGCTTCACAGAGGCCAAAGTTTCATGCTGCTGATGGGTTTACGAGCCAGGTTGTTCCATGTGTAGCTAATTGTTCCTAAATTAGCTCATTTGCTTCGTTTAGTGCCTGGTTCTTTCTGTTTGCAGCTCGTGATTTGCGCCTATGAAGGTTGTTCCGTTATCACTGTAAATATCTGTACACAGGCCTCGCCTCGTAGTAAACCGCTAATAAATTGCCAAAAACGCTTGAGTTGTTAAATCTTATGCTACTTCAATATGTATTGCCTTTGCTACCATGCTGATGAATATCGCTGATAACCTTCATATGATTTGTGACCTCTTGCTTTTGTTGTTCGGATTTGGAAGGACCTGCATAATCTACACCAGTTTTGGAGAATGGTCTCGCTGGTATGACTATAGCTCCGGGTAAATTTTCTATTAGCTGATGTTTTACTATATTGTTAAACCGATGTGACATCTAACACATGATTTGTTGTTGAATGCATCTGCGTCCATTTGTTATCCAAAACCTCTTACGGATATACGATAATGTTACAGCCCAATTCCCATAGTCGTGTCACTCCATGTGAAGTGACAATAGACGTCTCACGTGACATGGACAACGGTATTCTTGAAGTCGATTCAAGTGACGCGGGTTAAATGGTTTAAAAACACAAAATAAAACTATATTTAGGCACGTCGTAATTCAATAATAAAAATGCTATTTACTTTTGATGAATTCGACAAACAATATTCCTGTCACTTCAAAAAGTTAAGTGACAAAATGTCACATGAAGTGACTATAGTCGTAAGTTGCGACTATGAGAATAAGAAAATGTAGACGACGTGACTATAGTCACTTGAAGTGACGTGATACGACTATGGGAATTGGGGTGTTAGTTGCGTTCCTCCGCATTATTACAGGATGTTTTTCTTCAAAGCGATCTACTCTTAATATCCCCGTTTTGTCTATGAACCGATTCATGAGTGAGAGTATTTTACTTGTTGAAGACATTTTGTCTCCTTTTCTCAGACATAGTATTTTTTCCTTGTATTTTATAGTTTGTATGTTTTTTATAACAAATAACAGAGCTAGTGCTCGTTCTTCTGCCGTTATGCAGGCAGTTTTTGTATGTAGTATTTTTGACTCGTTGAATGAACGCTATTGTTTTCAGCATTTTGTTAATTGACGAAAACCTTTGCAGATATTGGATGATGGATGGATCACAATTAATGGTTAATGTTTTTATTGAATTTGTTTTTTGTTCTGGAGGATCATTTAACAGAAGAGGTTGTTCTCGGTTTGAAATTGCAGATAATTGTAGCCATTTTGGTCCATGCCACCATAATGGATGTGTTTGCAGTTGTTCGGGGCTCATTCCTCTACTAGCAGTCTGTTGGATTCTCGGTTGATCTTACGTAATACCATTGCGCCTGCTGTGTAATTGTGTGGATTTGTATCACACTATTTGCCACGAAGCTTTTGTATTTGTTAGGAGTTTTGATCCAGGTTAGCGTTATAATTGAATCTGTTCAAGTGTAAATAGGTGTCTCCTTGAAAAGCATGTTTTTTCTAATTGAATGTAAAAGTTTGGAGAGCAGTAACGCCCCACATAATTCTAGTTTTGGTAGCGATATCCTGGTTTTTATAGGGGGTACCTCTGTTTTTCCTGTCTCGCGGAGCTGATATTGCTATTTTCATCTATAGTTACGCAATAAACTACGGCACTGCGTATCACAGAATCAATGAATTCATCCTATTTTGTGGCTTTTGTGCTTTATCCAACGAGGTATTCCAATTTTTTCTATGCATGGCACTTTTCTTTTGGTAATTCTTCGTCCTATGATACTCCCGCGAGCCATAATTCTTGCATTAATAATTTTACTTGGATAACTGTTGGTGATAGCCAGCTTAGTGGATCAAATAATTTAGATGTTTCTGATAGTAGTTGCCTCTTGGTTGTTTCAGTGCTGTTATTGTTGATGTTAACCTTAAATTCAAAGTTGTCACCTTTTGGTTGCCAATAAATTCCGAGTATTTTAACTGAATTATCTGACTGGATAGGTTTAGTGACATCAAGTACTATATAATACCAGTATGGCCCATTTATAGTACACGTAAGCTGTACTAGTAACGACACTTATTGGGAAAAGACGGAGTTTTGCAGCATGATAAAATATTCTTAAGTACACAGAACTAAAATACACTACAAAGTATAAGACAAAAAATTAGGGAGAAAGCCGACTAAGCCCTAATATCTTATAATATATTCGATGCTGAATGGGCAGCAATAAAGAAACGGTTGTCACTCCATTATGCGGACAAACGAGATTTACGGACACTAGAACACCAATTAAGCAATCGTAAAGGAACTTACCATTAGATGAATCCTACGCAAATGTCAACGATCAATTATCGTTAATTGTGAATAAAATTAAGATGGAAGAATATTCAACCGACACAATTAAAGTTCTCTTTGAGACATATCGAAACAGAACCCTAGAATTTTTATAAGAGGACTAAATGGAGATTTATGGAGTTTGCTGATAATCCAAAAACGTCAAACATTGCCAGAATCCTATGCGTCCTGCCTGGATAACTACAATTTAAATTTTCGAAATATTACGATACATAAAAAAGTATGAACAATTCAATAACGGCTCCCGAAACAATAAACCAAATCTTCCCACGAACAAATATCACTCAATCCGACTTTCTGAGAAACCACAACCAAATGTATTGCCACAAAGAAACCTGGCATATAAGATTCAACACCAGAACATCAAAACACCTCCTAGTAAAAAAATATACGCAAACCTGCAATTGAGCAAGAAACACCCATTCCGATGTATCCAGCGGAAATACTCCACATTGACATAATGGAAATTTAGATTGAAAAGTTCATTTCGTGTGTGAACAAATTCTCAAAATTAGCGAAATTTTTACGCATCAAATATAAATTTATCCCACACCTTGTGAGTCAAGGTTTACCTAACAGTGACATAAAGAAGCAAGGTAAATGGGACTGTTGAGAGAGTCCACTCTATGATAATCGAATATAGCGGTAGATCTCTACAATAATTCTATACATTCAGTCATCCAACAGACTTCCAGCGATATATTTATTTTTCGGAAGGATACAGCGGATCCAAAATCTAATCGATTTAAAAACGTAATGAAGATGGAAAAATCTAACGCAATAAATACCTCTATTTCTAGATAATGGATGTGGGGCCTAACATCAGCTTTAAACATTTATGGGTATGATGTCCCAAAAGAAACCTTAAACCAGGGACGGAGAATCAAAAGGAATTTTAAGTTAATCCATATGATCAATCTGCACATCTGTGAGGAATTAATTGATCGGCTAATACCAACAATCAACGGCATGCACCATGGAATTAAACTTCGACCTCAACTAATCTATAAAATGAAACAAATATCGCTAATCGTTGCAGTTAATTTTAGAACTTAACTAAAAACCGAAGACCAAATATCAATAGATTCAATAGAGTCACCTGGCGCTACGGCGGATTGGGACGTAGTGAAAAGTCATGGAGTGAAAAGTCAAAACCAGCCGGCAATAAAAACCAGCAATGTAAAATCAACATCGTCACATTCCAAACAAGAAGTAACGGAAATAGTTCGAAGATCACTGTATCAGTCAACTGATAAAAGGGGCAAATGCCAGTTGTGATTATCAATACAATAGCAACCAAGATATCGAAGCCTTGAACGATAACACCATTTTTCTAAGCAACTTCAACGGAAACGTCGTCGGTAACAACTCAAGGAAGAGTTTAGAAGTAAGTTTTTTGATACAATACGAGGAAACAAATACATCCCAAGTTGGGATGTGTGTGTAAGTGGATACTTGCATCTAGACAAAATTGAACAACTCCAACTTGAGCAAATGTGCAGAGTAATCAAATTTTGATCCGAAGAGTGTAACGGCAAAACTAAATTCGCAAGGAGCTCTTACAAAAACATGACGGATCATATTCCTCCTTCGAGTCGTTGACAAGGCTCATGACTAGTAGATGGGAGCAAACCAATTAAACAGTGCTATTACTCTGTGTTGTCAGCTAACCAAAAGGACCTCTACCAGGAGGAAGCTGTTGCAACATATTATAAGCCCCTTGGGCTCGCCAGTAACTATGCTTACCCCTGCCTATTAATGATGGTCTCTTTAGAAGATTATCTGAGGCCAAATATATTACAACCGTAGATCTGAAAGGGGCGTTCTGGCAGTTGGTAGACTTGATCACCAATCTCCTAAGGAGCGCTGGCTTGATCATTAATATAGAAGAGGGGCTTTGTTACATACAATTAAATATTTTGGGTATTTAGTCGGCGAGGATGGTGTGCGCACAGATCCTGACAAGGAAACGGCGATACAAAATCTTGAAACCCCTGTACTGTCAAACAAACGAGGCGTCTGCTTGGAATGGCCGGGTGGTTCAGGCGATTTATTGAGAATGTTTAAAAAAGGGAAAATCCACTTGGACACCAGAGGCTCAACAAGATTTTGAAACAATTAAAACCAAATTGTTCTGCGCACCTGTGCTCACTAATCCTAACAAATTGGATCTTAGCTATTTTCCGAGGGAAGCTAGAAGGAGAAGACTTGTGATGGATGAGGTATAAAGGTATGGAGGAGAAGGGGGAATGATATCGTCTCCCTTCATTTTTCAATCACCTTTATGTTGCGGCCATGCGCCCTCACAAAATGCTAGCAACGGTTGCTTGTCGTGAATAGTGTGTAATTGTTATCACATTATCTCTCTCTGCCATGCAGACAAATCCAATTTCCACGATGAAAATGACCTAGAGTTCAAATATAAAATCGAATCTGCCACACACGAGTACTCAGCCTTTAAGATTGATAACAAATACGGGGTTTCGATCAATAAGTTCCCGTGTTTGAAAACAGGTGGCATTGCTGAGACAAGTTGACAAAATTTCAATTTAACATTTAAAAATTTTATAAATATTTCTTTAGGATATTTTTGAAGTTGTCCTGAAAGTCAAAGAGGTCGTCGATGATTTTGAATGATTTAGACATCCTATTAATGGGGTTGTTTTCTTCATAGTTTGTAGAATGGTGTTCTAGTGCTAAAAACTCATGGTTTCGAAATGTTCTGGCATGGTATATGAATTGATATGTGTCCCAAGATGTAAGTTGAATCAGTGTGACCATGCAAAACGTTACCAATAAAAGCTGCGCCCAAGAGAAATCGTCTATTTTCAAGCGTGCATATTTTGTAATCTGTGCATCTTGTTGAGTACGAAGATACCCGATCCACATTTTCATGGAAAGATAAGTTATGGTCGTAATCCCAGTCACTTTTCTCTCAGTCTAGTTCATATGCTAGTTTTAATTTGGTAGCCATTTGTATCACTAGTGTTTCGTGTTTCTGAACAAAATGGAAAAACATGCGAAGGAATAAAAGCGAAGTTGGATGCTGTCTATGGGAACCCTTCATCATCTACGCCCGGCAGACGTTCTGACTGTTTTAAATGATAAGTGTGAGAAAGGTATCGGCCCGATGAGTTCCGGTATTGCCGAAATTACGATCCGGAATTGTGCCAAATTGCATGAACTGGATTAGGAATCACTGCTATACCTACCGTATTTCCTCGACCTGGCTCCCTGCGATTTCTTGTTCTTCCCCAACATGAAAACATGGCTTGGAGGAAAAAAAATCAGCTCAAACGAGGAGATTATCGTCGAGACAGAAGCGAATAAAGAAAAGGCAGAAACGTTGGGAAAAGTGTATCGACCTAAAAGATTACGTTCAAAAATAAAAAAAAAAATAAAAAACTTGCATCTTCATTCCTAACACATGTTCTTAATGAACGACCCTCTTAAATATTTATCATACTTGAATCAAGAGAACCTTTCAAATACTTCTTAATGATAGATGTAGATACCTACTGGTCTGACAACGAAACGCAATTGCAATACTACCAATTCTGGTGGCATAATCTGTGAACAACATGGTGCCAGGCGAAATCCCATTTGGCTCAAAAATGCCCTCTCTATAATTCAACATAACCTTGACGACATTCATCGGGACCACATTGGGAAACGTTATGTGTATGTACATTGATGGTATGATATGTTCGGCAGAACAGATGAAGAGCACTTTTGGAATGTTGGAACAACGGATGTATGGAATGTTGGTCTTTGAAGTATTGGAAAATGTCAAATGTCTACAAGACAGAGTAGAATTTCTAGGATTTATCATCTCTAAAGATGGAATAAAAACGAACTAAAAGAAGGTCTTGATACCAAAGATAAAGCTGTCTATAACAGTCTGATATTGATAGGACTCACTAAGGTCCAAAATGATAATACTGAAGTCACCAAGGACTATTATTTTGCTGCTAGGCAAAGACAGTAACGGCTGTTGCCAAAATGATACATACATAAAAGTCCAGTTCAAAACTCTGCGTCCGTTTTAATCTATCCAGGAAAACATAAAACGAACTGCTATCTGCCTCATGGGTCGCCGGATGTATTATATGTATTTAGAAATTGACTACAAACTGTTACTACAACTGATCAATTTAGGGTTTCAAATACGACCGCTAACCAAAAACTTTATCACTCTCATAGTTTTTAGACAAGTCGTTGTCTCTCTGCCACTTGCAGCATCTGGGAATGACCACACACACACACACACACACATCTACATATTTGTTTTTTAATTTAGCAAACGTTGAGCCTGATACCTCGAAAGAGACCATTCATATCTTTGTTAATTTATTCATCCGAGAAAATAACAGAAGATACCTACCGTGAAAGCTTTTAGTGATCCAATTCGAATCCTTGACTGTTTAATCATAACTATGAAGATTGGCGAACAGAATGAATGACGAATCTATTCAACGATGAACAGGAACTGTGAAACGTTCCACTGTCAGGATATTAACAAAATTTCGATGTAATCAACTGCGGTACACTCAAAACTAAGGTTAAATATAAATTTTCTGAGCTTTTAGGCCGTTGCGAATCAAAATAAACGCTTCATTTACAATGAATACGAAGAGAAACCGGTGGATTTTTCATCGTGCTAAACAAGTGCCACAAAGAGCATCGAAAAAAAACTT
The DNA here is from genome assembly GCA_947310385.1 of Nephrotoma appendiculata. Lineage (NCBI taxonomy): Eukaryota > Metazoa > Arthropoda > Insecta > Diptera > Tipulidae > Nephrotoma > Nephrotoma appendiculata. Next base: position 56,959,537 of record OX371225.1, on the reverse strand, counting down.
ATTCGCCGGCTGAAGTGTTAAGGTGTTATCGCATTAGTCAGCTAAGCGGTATCAACGCCGAATTTTCGACGAGAGTCTACGACGCGCTTAAGTTGAGCAATTAGCATCGTTTCTAACGCAGGAAGTAATTCTAGTTAAGCTTGCTAGGATAGGCAGCATGGTAAGTGTGTTTCCATTCACAGTTGATATTATCGTCATATTGGTTCACCAAAAGTGACAGCTTCCAAAGGAGTTTTTTCGTTTTCTGAATTTGATTTTTATTTGGCAAATTGAGAGATCCTTGCGAAATGAGGTGGAAATCGGATACAGGAGGTAGCAGCCTCCGTAGCATATAAGACCAAAAACGTAAATCGTTCACTCTTAAGGTAACAGAAACTTGCACAACATTAGAGCATAATCTTGTACTAAGCGCCACACATTCGGAATATTTCAGATGTCTTAGTGTCGTGATAAATTTAGGACTGAGCCATCTGGTAAGTGTGATTCTCAAGATGCTAACACAATGGCCTACAAAGGCGTAATTCGATTATAGCTTTTTGGATAAAGGCACAGATGCCATAAGAGGTCCAAAAATATTTTTTGTACAGTCAAATTTCCTCGAATAGAAATATCGTATGTCACGTAAAATGGTTCTTAATATCACTTACATAAATCTTCTAACTGTACTAACATGATACAAAGATTTGTAACCGAATAACGAAACCAAAGCAAGTTTTTATCAAACTAATATTGAACAGGTTTATCAAAACAAAAACAATTCTATACAATGAAATTTACCGATCTAAGCTCTAAACAAAAACAACAAGCTACTGTCTCCATATAATTTAAATTAGCATCTCCACCGTCCCTCTCTTCAGAATACCATACAAACAACAACAATAGAGGCAGCACGTAATAATCCACTATATAAGTACGTACCGTAACATAACTACCGATAATTGAATTGAATGCTACTAAATCGAATTGAGAACTAGCAAACTAAACAAAATGTTTTTTATTATTGCATAATATAAATCTGTAATTTTCAGGTTATAAATAATGTTGCATTCAAGATCAACAAAACACAACAAAAATATATTCAGAAGAGAATGTAAAGTACAAAATGGTAACAGTAAATTTTTTTTTTGTAATACATACACGGCATTGAAATAGATTCATTGGTTTATCCGTGCACGATGCCCCAGCCAGACCAGCCACAATTCCATTTACGTGAATTCCATTTGTTGTGTCCTTGTTCAAGTAATCGACAAGGATTGGAAAAAAATCGTCCCGTTGCAATTCACTCCACTCATTAAACCACTGGATAATGTAGCGGAATTCACCGTCTACCGATAAATTATTCATAGACATTTTCGCTTTTTAAAATATTTATATGTAACACCACTTGATAATTACTTTCGAATTTGCAATTAAATTTTTAAACACACTTCACAATTACCGTTTGTTCTTTACTGTTCTACGTGTTTACGTTTGAGATTCTGAATGGTGAGTGACGAACGAACGAAACACATATACAAAAGACAACAAATAAACAATAAATGCATTAATGGATTTTTGACATTTGAGAAAATTGATTTTACCATGGAATAGTTTTTACCCATATATGGAGGAGAAGCAGACTGATTCACGTATAAACATATAATCTAGTACAAAATTCTTATGTTACGCAAAAATTAACTAGATGTCTCTAGTAGCTGGCTTTAAACATCGAGCAATAAATATATAAGAGAAATCAAGTAGTACAAATTTTATAAGCCAATTTTTCCGAGGTTAATCTTATTTTATAGTTTTAATATTATATTTATTTACACAAATTTAGTTTATTTGTATATTTAATCCATATATACGTATTTTATAAACATATCGGCATAGTTATTTTATAGTTCATTGTTCTTGTTAGGCTCATACAGATTGCCAATAGTAAAATAGATTAACCTCGGAATGTCTACATGAGTTAAATTTCAGGCTTTAAGATGGGTGCTGCATTTTGGAATTTAGGGAGTATCTGTTACGACGAACGTTTTAAAACACAATTCTGGATGATAAATAGCCAAAGTTAAATATAATACGAAATTATAGTTATGATGGTTTTCGTTATGTTAAATAAAAACATTCACTCTAAACAACGTAATTTAATTTCTTTATTATGTAACGGAATCTTATTCAGTTCCGTTATCAACCCAAATCCCAACATAAAATTTCAACACTCGGCATAACCTTCGAGGTGATACCTCAAATTCTACCAAAATAAAAAAAACCATGCCGTATTTCGCATTGTTATTGTTTGTTTATGTTACTCAGATTACTGTACCTATATATCCATGCAGTAAGTGAATAAACGTAAACCATAATAATATAATTCAACATTATCAATTTTTTTTTATCGATGTGTTTTGAGGTAAATAGCATGAGAATGGACTTTGCTATTAGAAATACCTCCAATTGAACATTTCGATCAAGTTATATTTTTTGGATATAAGCAAATTTTAGCGAGTGCATTGGGTAATCAAAAACCAATGTCACGTTTTTGTACATTTTTTTTTGCTTGCGTACATTTTTGATGAATGTACAATATTTTTCCAATTAATTGGATATAAAATGTGCAAGAACATTTGGTGGAGGGGATCAGTGATTAGATAGACCAAAAAGTGGTCAGTTGTTCTTTTTAAATTTGGTGTTTGGTTAAATTAAGTAATAATAATAAAATTGATTTTCATAAACTGTATAAACTATTAATAATAAATCGGGGTGCATTTCTCCACTTTACTAAGAATATAATCTTGCAATTTTGTGTGCGTGCACGTTATTTTTGGAGTTGGAAACGGATATACATATATTGGTAAGTATGTTGTTAAAGCGTGAATACTAACAATCGCAACAGTGGCGAGGTACCTTAGTTGCTTCTAGCAAAGGTGAGTCTTGCTAGAAGCGAGGGCATCGAGAGTAACCCGGCCCATAGGCTGAACACCCTCTTTCTGCTAAGGGCCTCCTCCACTTTCAATAGGCAATTAACTCTTAGTTTTTTTTATTGTTAATACTACGTGTCTGTGCTTCTTAAGGTAATTATGTTACCCTAAGAAGCCAGAAATAACAACCATGGGTGAAAACCCATTCCCTAAATATGTTTAGGATCCGCCAGTGTTGGGTCCGATGACCTCTTTTCTTTTTTTGATCAAAATTTTAGATGGTAAATTTTAGGCCATCTTCCCTAAGTTAATATGATTGTGCGGTAATCTAGGTCCCTTATTTCACCTAACCCCAAAAACCCACGACCACATCCCCTACCAGGCTGAGCTGCGGGAAACCAAGCCGCACATGGGGCTAGGGCATGAAATGGGGACAATTTCTTTAACGATAGGGTATACTGTCGTAAGACAGTAATCTTTTATCGTTACAATTACACAAATATATTTTAATATGAACTCTTGACTACGATTGTTGGATGATCTAGGAACACACTGCTTTGTCAATGTATCCTCATTGTATTAATAAATAATAACGAGGTTAGCAATTTATAACATGTTGATATGACGACCAGTATATTTTGGTTGGTGCTGGTTGTTTCATGATGCATTTTATATGATGACTTCGCAATACTCCGCCTTTAGTGAAAACGTTCGGGTATTCCTGAACAATCGGGGATTGCTATCATTTTCGGTATATTTTGCTCTTCATGTTCATTTGGAATGAAAGTTGTCTTTAAACGGTCAATAGAAATTTTCGACGATTTATTGCTGAGTTTTACAACAAAATATTCCTCGAAACACTTTACCACTTCATATGCGCCTGTATATAGGCTTTGTATTTGGGCACGTAAATTTCATATTTTAATTTCGGTTGAACGAAAAAAAACTTTATTTATTTTTATACTTTACACTTTTATTTCTTTACACTATTTATCTTAAGATTTAATTAACTAGTAAATTATTCTAAGTGTTTTAAGTATATACATTAATCTTAAGATTAATGTATTCGTATTTCAAACTCTTTAGAGTTGTTTTTTGAAAATTGGTTTAAAGTCTGAACTCTTCAGAGTCAGATACAATTCTAAATTTTTATTTAATTTTTTAATTTTAACTTTTTGGTAAAAATTTCAATGTAAGCACATTTAAACGTGTTTCGAATTTGACACTAATATTTATGCTTATCTAGATTAGATTTCGTTTCATAAAAAAATACAAAAATTGCTAAAACATTTCGTTTGCACTTTTTATGAGAACATTTATGTATTTTGATCTTTTTTTAGAATAAAATGTTTTCGTGTGCATTCTTGTTATGAATTGTATTTTTGTTATCATGTGGTGTCAATGTCCTACATGTAACTCTCCCTTCGTTGGGGTTAGAATCCTCCTGGATTCTGTTTATTATTTTTACTTTAAAATTCTTTCTTTTATAACATTTATAAATTGTTAATATTGTTATCATTATTATTAATATTATTGTAATTATACTTATTCCCGAATATACAAAAGTTCTATGATATTTTAAAAGTTTTATTTCTTCTATGTTCTTATTTGTCTCTAATATTATTTCTTTAAATGTTAATGTACTATTTGTAGGTTTATATGTTAGATTTGGAATTATATAATTATCTTTTATTTCTTTAATATTATTATAGAAGGTTTTGTTTCCTAAATTAACGGTACAGTTATAAAATTTTATAAAATAATTTCCATTTAAGATAAATTGTCTTTCGTCACAATTTGATGTTAACGTTAGATTATTTGCTAATTGTATTACTAAACTATTATCGTTAATATTATAAATTTCTGTGTTACAATTTTTTATCTTTTCACAGTTTTTACTTAAGATACAATGTTTTAAGTTACTTAAATAATTTATAGATTTACTTTCATCATATTCATAATACTTATCATTAAATTCGATTGTTTCGATAATTCTACAATCAATTAATTTACAATCATTTTCATTAGCTAGAGGGATAATTATTTTTTTGTTTACATTTTTCATACTATATGGTATTTTGATTAAGAATATTAATTTATTTGTAGTTGTCTTGGAAAAGCCTACTTTCAAATTTTTTAATTTATTAGCGTCTATTACATAATCAATAATTTCTTGAATTGTTAATAATGAGGGGTGTATGATATTTAATTTACTAAAAATTATGTTGTCTTGTAGATCATTAATAATTCTATCTACTTCTTGAATTTTCAATTTTATATCAAATATTATTAATTTCATCGAATTATATTTTTCTTTTTCTTCAATAAATTCTTTGACTAATTTTCTATCTTCTACTATGGTTTCATACAATTTGTTTATACTTTTATTAAAATTGTTATTGATTTGTATTTGTTTTATTCATATTGGATACTATTAATTCATTATTATTATCTATTACATTTAAATGTTCGTTAATTAATTGTCTGTCCTCGTCGTCCATTGTTCCGGTTATCCATTTGTTAATTGTCCCTAAAAAGTTTAATAGTCCTCTTTTTCTAATCGTATAGTGTCCGTCTTTTAATGTCATTAGTTTATATAGTAATTTGTCTAACTCTTTTATAAATGGTGTTTTAATATTGTATTCTATAAATGTTGGTATCATTCCTTTAATTAGTGTTTTAATTTCTAATATTGTTGTTTCTATTGGTACTAAGTCTACGATATGTAAAGAATAGTTATATGTTTCCGGTATTAGTATTTCTGTTTCCCTCAGTATTGCGTATTAGTCTCTATTTTCTCGACTAGTAGTTGAGCAAGAATCGGAGTAATTGTCATCGTTATTGTCAGTAGTAATATTGTTATAATCTGTAAATTTTAACGGTCTTTTAATATTTATGGCATGTATATTCGTTAAATTATGTTTTCTAAACTTTGGTTCGTCTTTATGTCTAAGAGATTTGTAATTTTTTATATATCCCTGTTGTCTAGTTTGGTCGTAATCTTCCCTATTTTTATTATACTTTACTAATCTTTTCTTTTGAGTGTTTATTAAGTTTTTATAAATTTCTTCTTTAATTTGTGAGTTTTCTTCAGCTTTTACTGGAATATATTTTATGGTACTATGGTATTGATTGTTGTAACATTTAAGAGCTTCTAACATTTGAATTTTTACAGGATTATTTTCTTCTAAATTAAGAATTCTTAACTTTTCGGTTAACGTATTATTCAGTCTCTGTACATCTGCATTTCCAGTGTGACTGTTTGGTTTGGTCAAATGTAATTCAATTTGTTCCTGATTTAGAAATTCTTTAATATTGACATGGTTAAATTCGTTATCCGCTACTATTTTTAGTGGTTTCTTATGGTTGAGATACATTTTGAATTTTTCTATTATTTCTAAATTGTTCCTACTTTCTAAAGGGTAAGCTGTTGCAAATTTGGAGAATTTGTCAATGAAAATTAAGAATGATTGCTTTTTATTTACATATGTGTCTACGTGAACTATCTGATTTTTATCTGTTGGCATTTCAGTGCATTTAAATTTAGGTTTTATGGGGTTTCTATCATATTTTGCCTTATTACAAGTATCACAATTATTGGTGATTTTATTGATTATTAATTTTATATTTTGGTGGTAAATTTTATCTTTAAGATATTCGTACAAAGGAATTATTCCCGGATGTTGTTGTTCTTTATGATGAATTGAAACTATCCTGATTAGCTCATCTTCTGATTCTACGTCTTGAGCGAATTGAGTGCATCTAATAAATTTAATATTAGCGAATTCTTCTATTAACGTTTGTTGTATATTATGAAATTCATTATCTGGGATTTGGGTATGAATGGCTACTCTATTTCCTGACAAATATGTTTTTAATTTATTTATTAACTCATTTCTGTTTATTTTTGGGTTAATGTTGATTCTTCTATTTCCTAAAATGTTTTCTAGTTCTTCTGCAAAGTTTTCAGTGAATATTAACTGTGTTTTAAATCTATTTACTATTGTTTCTAAAAGTGTTATATTGTTATTTACTAATTCTTCGTTAATTATTTCGTATTTTGGAAGTAAGTGGAGTTGTCTCCCTTCGTTAGATTCGACTACAGCTTCGATTTTGTTAATTTAATTAATATCCGTATTTATTCTACTTAAAAAGTCTGCTATCTTATTGTCTTTTCCCTGTAGGTAATTTATTTTGATATTATACTCTCCAAGTGATAATATCCATCTTTAGAGTTTGGCATTCAGGTCCTTACCTAAATATTTTGTGTGCAACCATTTGAGTGCCTGGTGGTCCGTATTCAATTTGAATTGCTTTCCATATATATACGGCCTAAAATACTTTATGGCCCATACTACAGCAAGTAATTCCTTTTCCGTAGTACTGTATTTGGTTTCATGATCGTTTAATGTCCTGCTTGCGTAAGCAATAGGATGGTTTTCTTGAAGTAACACAGCTCCGATCGCAAATTGACTTGCGTCTGTGTTGAGTACGAATGATTTATTAAAATCTGGGTATTTTAAAATAGGATGGGTGGTTAATAAAGTTTTTAATTTTTCGAAGGCATTTATGTAAGTTGGATTCAATTTATTAATTTTTACGTCTTTCTTTAAGTATTTTGTCATAGGTTGTGCAATTTTAGCGTAACCTTGAATAAATTTTCGGTAATAGCCAGTTATTCCTAAAATGACTTAATTTGTTTTGTTGTTTCGGGCAATTTTAATTTGGTAATATCGGCTACTTTCTTTAGATTTGGCTTTACACCTTCTGTGGTTAGTGTATGCCCTAAGTATTCTGTTTCTTTACAGAAAAAATTACATTTGTCTACTTGGATTTTCAGATTTGCTTCCCTTAGCTTTTTAAAGATTCTATTAATGTTTAAAATGTGTTCTTCGATAGATGTACTAAAAATGAGAATATCATCGAGATACACCACGCAAATTTTATTAATAAATTCTCTTAAGACGGAGTTCATTAGTCGTTGAAAGGTAGCAGGGGCGTTTTTCAACCCGAAAGGCATCCTTACATATTCATAATGACCAAATGGAGTTGAAAATGCGGTTTTGGTTTGATCATTTTTGTTCATTAATATTTGGTGGAAACCTTTTGCTAAATCTAGAGTTGTAAAATACTGTGCACTACCTAATTTGTCTAGAATGGTTTCGATATTGGGAATTGGGAATTTATAGTCGATAGTAATTTCATTTAATTTACGATAATCTATAACGATTCTCCATTTTTTATATTAGAATTGTCCAATTTCTTTGGAACAATCCAAAGGGGTGAGTTATACGGTGAATTTGATTCTTTAATTATTCCTTGTTCTAGCATATCTTTGATTTGTCGTTCGATTTCCTTTTCGTGTACTTGGGGATATCTATAGATTTTGCAATAAATGGGATTATCATTTTTCAACTTTATATCATGAGTTATTTCATGAGTGAAGGTCAAATTTTCGCCTTCGCTATAAAATAAATCTTTATTTTTTGATAGAATTTCTTTTAAATATTGTTTTTCTTCGGGATTTAAATGTTTTTGATTTACTTTATTAATAATTTCCTCTTTTGGGTTTATTATTGGTTCTAAGTAATTTACTTCAGAAAATTCTTTGGGATAATTAATTTCTAAAAATGGAGTTACGTGTTCATTGAATATTTTTATATATTCGTTTCTTATATCAATAGTCACTTCGAATGCTTTTAAAAAATTGATACCTATTATGGCATCGTATTTCCAACTCTTTAGAGGGAATATTTTCCACTCGAGTGTGCCTGATTTGATTAATTCTTTTGGGATGGGAGTTATTGTTTTTTCTGTTACGTAGTTTGGTCCACTAGGGAATTATACATAATTGGTTATTCTAGTTTAAATATTTTATAGTTTAGAATATTAGGTTTTATTAAACTGGTATCCGAGCCAGTATCTATTGAGCAATTAATGGGATAATCTTCAAATGTTAATTTTATTATGGGTAATTGGTTGTCCGAGGCTCTTCTATAAAATTTACCTCTTGATTTAATTCGCGAACCCTAGTTATATTATCTACTTCCATAGGTTCATGTTCTTGTTGATTATTTCTAACGAAATTGTTTCTATTGTTATTAAATTGACGACTGTACTGTCCTGTATTAAATCTATTCTGTTCTGTATTAAATCTGTTCTGTTCTGTATTAAATCTATACTGTCCTGTTCGGTTACTATTATTATTGTTATTATTTCTATAATTATTACTATTTTGGTTAAACAAATTATGCCTATTTTGATAATTATTATGATTATTTCGATAATTGTTATTTTGGTTAAATCTATTGAATTACTAATAACTGGTTTATTGTTGAAGATATTTTTACTTTTATTTAATCTATACTCAATTTTAATGACATCTTCCGCTAGATAAATTTCTGTTTTGCATAACAAGTTATCCAATTCAAACAAAGATTTATCTGTTGCGATTTGTAATTGAACAATCGGTATTAACTTCGATTTCAAAATTTCTACTAGTTCATTATCAATGGAATCATAAGTGAATATATCTTCTCGTCGAAATCACAAATTTCGCTGCAATGTGATTTAATTATATTTAATTTATTAAACAAATCTTTAAATCTTTAAGACATTGTATTTGATCCAACAACTTTTTTTGGATCTGTTGTTGATCAAATAAGTCGTTTTTTAATTGTTCAGTTTCCATTTTTAACTTTCACAATTTTCAACTTTCACGAGAGAGAAAAAAACATTTTTCCACTTATTTATTATGTTTCTTAAAAAAAATTCTTTTTGTTTGTTACACTTTTGTTGCTTGTATCGCGAACTTTGGCACTTATATTTTAATTTACACGATTTTTAATTTATATTAATGTTCAGTCACTTATATTTTAATTTAGACGCTTTTAAATTTTTTTTTCTTCTAAGGTTCAATCACTAGATCCTTCTTCTTCAGAAGAGGATCCTACCAACTGCGCCAATTTCATATTTTAATTTCGGTTGAACGAAAAAAAAAAACTTTATTTATTTTTATACTTTACACTTTTATTTCTTTACACTATTTATCTTAAGATTTAATTAACTAGTAAATTATTCTAAGTGTTTTAAGTATATACATTAATCTTAAGATTAATGTATTCGTATTTCAAACTCTTTAGAGTTGGTTTTTTGAAAATTGGTTTAAAGCCTGAACTCTTCAGAGTCAGATACAATTCTAGTTTTTTATTTAATTTTTTAATTTTAACTTTTTGGTAAAAATTTCAATGTAAGCATATTTAAACGTGTTTCGAATTTGACACTAATATTTATGCTTATCTAGATTAGATTTCGTTTCATAAAAAAATACAAAAATTGCTAAAATGTTTCGTTTGCACTTTTTATGAGAACATTTATGTATTTTGATCTTTTTTTAGAATAAAATGTTTTCGTGTGCATTCTTGTTATGAATTGTATTTTTGTTATCATGTGGTGTCAATGTCCTACATGTAATTCGTACGCTATCCGTTCTCACAAATACGTGTGAATAATTTGAAAGTTCCTTGTGTACAAACACTTTCGTGTTGTCGTGATGAGTTGTTGTTGCAGGCCGAATAGTGAACATCGTCCTCTGAAATTATTTAACGAATTCCGATTGTTTTCTCGTCGTCGTTGGACAGAAATATTCTTCTGGAATACGTAGGGTTTGACCTAGTACTAATTCTGCCGAAGATGCCTTCAAATTGTCTTTGTATATATGACTCGTAATCCCAACAAAATGAATGGTATCAAGTTTGATAAGTCATCGTTGTGAAGATATTTAATGGCGGTTTTTAAAGTACTGTGCCAACGTACAATTATCCTGTTGGCTTGGGTATGGTGTGGTTCTTAAATGTTTTATGCCTAGAGTTTCGCGAATTTGGATTGATATACTTCGGAATTCGTGATTCGTTATGCCGTAATGTTTTTGATCTGTCGGTACTCCGATGGAACAAATGGTCGAATCCGTTTTTGTGAAATGTCACAATATATTTTTGTTTCCGAATTTGGCATGGCTAGCTGATTTAACGATAATAAAATGTTCGTCACATTTCTGTTCAATATCGGCTGCAATTCCGGATCGTGATGCTGCACCGCTGCGAGGTTTTCGAAATTTACTTTACCCGTCAAATATACCGAACTTATTCTGGATAATAAATCGGCCACATTATTTTCCGAACCAGCAATGTGACGGATGTCAGTGCTTAATTGCCCGATATAATCGAGTTGTCTGATGCGTCGCGGTGTTGACATTAAGTGGGTGAGGTTTATATAAATACAAAACCGATCCGTATAAATACAAAACTGTCTTCCTTCTAACAAATAAACGGAAATATTTTCCGGCATGGAATATCTCAGTCAATTTTCTGACGTAAGTATGACGCATTTGCTTAGATTCAGGTAATTTCTTCGAATAAAATCCTAATGGTTAGAATTCATTACCATGTACTGATTGATTACGCACCGCACCAACTGCTTTGTCTGATGTATCTGTGAACATGAACAAATTTCCGTTGCTTGCTGGATGAGCCAATTAGGTAGTATTTACCAGATCATCCTTACAATTTTCGAAAGCGGATTATGGTCGTTCTTCTTGTTGCTGTTTATTAGTTTTAAAGGGTGTTTTTTTTACTTCCCACTATTTAATTTATGTGGCTGCACATACCACAGTAACTGACAGCCAATAAGACATAAATCAATTCACCTCCAAACTATGCCAATTTTAAATTTATTCGAGAAAATATATTCCTTATAAGATTTTTTTTATTATTATTTTACTTAATTATTCTACACAAAAATAATTGACTTGAAGCTTTTTATTTTTTCTTGTTGTGTGAAAAAAAATAATCGAACATTTTTATTTTTGTTAATCACAACCTACGTCGATAGACCGGGTTTTTTGGTTCTTCCATATTTTAGAGAGTTCATTAAATTTTTACAACTGACAACTAAATTGGATGGTCATATTTGTAAATATCGCCCCAATGAATTCGGAAGAATTCATGAAAATGCAAGACTATACGCGAGGCCGAAAATAAACTAATTAAAAGAACCGAGGGTGATTCAAAAGCTGCTTCAGCTAAAACGTGCTGGTGGTCTAATTCTTCTTCCAGTCCTGGTTTGAACTGGTTCCTTCGGTGGAAGATTGAAGCGAACCTTTTTTAACACGTGTGTATCATCAGAAGCTGGCTCGTTATCGGAAGTTCTCTCACCCAGCGGGGCCGCCGGAAACGATCCCACGATGTCCGCATTCTCCGCGAAACACGGTTTGAGGAGATCCAGAGACACCACACCCGACCTGCTGTTTACGTCAATAGTGAAGAACTTATCCCCTCTTTCGAGAAGTTTAAACTGAATAAGGTGGTTGTAAGGATTTTCTTACAAAATCCGACCTTAAAAATACGTGTGAACACGTTGAAAGCTCTCTGCTTACGAAAGTTTTTACATTGGAGTGCCTGGTTGCCGGAGACGGTCTAATTTCATCAAAATGTTTTTTAAGATTATTTACAAAATTTGTCTGAAGAATTTTATCGGTCGAAAAAGAATTTAGAAATTGACCAGGCAACCTCAACATACTTCCGTAAACAAGTTCAGCCGGAGAAGTTTTAAGTTCCTCACTATATAACGTGCGTAAACCTAACAGTACGGTTGGCAAGAACGTTACCCAATCAGATCGCTCGTGACACATGATTGCGGTCTTTAACGTTCTGTGCCATCTCTCAATCATACCGTTGGACTTTGGGTTATAAGCCGTCGTTCTTACTCGCCTGAATCCGATCAACGCTGACAATTCATTAAAAAGACAAGACTCAAACTGCGAACCTTGGTCGGTGACTATAACGTTTGGTACTCCGAAGCGTGAAATCCATGTGGAGTATACCGCAGAAGCGACAGTAGCGGCAGTAATATCAGGAACTGGAACTGCCTCAGCCCACCTCGTATACCTGTCGATTAATGTAACGCAATACCGCTGATTGTCAGAAATAGGCAAAGGACCAATGATGTCTAAGTGAATTTCTGCGAAGCGTTGCGAAGTTAATTGATAAGATCCAAGAGGTGAAACGGTGTGTCTTGAAATTTTGGATTTCTGACAAGCTAAACAGGATTGTGCCATAGTTTTTGAATCTTTCGTGATGGAGGGCCAGATGACATTTTTCGTCAATAATTTAGCTGTTGCTTTAATTCCAGGGTGTGAAAGATTATGAAAGGCTTCAAAAACTTTTTCCGAAATTCAATTGGAATAAAAGGTCTTTGGTTAGCTGTCGAAATATCACAATATATAGTTTTGTTAGAGTTAAAACTCAACGGAACTTGGACAAACTTTAAAGTTAAATTATCGCGCATAAGATCTTTAAGCTCGACATCATTGGTTTGGGCATCCGCAATTTGGGCATAATCTATACTTTCAGGAATAGAAATTAGATTAATGCGGGAAAGTGTATCTGCGACGACATTATCTATACCTGATATGTGTTGGGTGTCGGTTGTGAACTGCCCGATGAAATCCAAATGTCGGAATTGACGCGGTGATGCCTTTTCCGGATTCTGACAAAAAGCGTAGACGAGTGGTTTATGGTCCGTAAACAACGTAAACTGTCGTCCTTCCAAAAGATATCTGAAATGCTTGATGCCAGAGTACACTGCTAACAACTCTCTGTCATAAGCACTATATCTTTGTTGCGTTTCATTAAGATGAACCAAGAAGAAGCTGAGTGGTTGCCAAATATCGCTGATATACTGTTGAACTACTGCGCCGATAGCTGTGTCCGAAACGTCTACCATGATAGCGAGTTTAGCCGTAGATGAAGAGTGTGCAAGAAGAGTAGCTTTACACAATTTCTCCTTACAATTGTCGAAGGCATCAATGGACTCTGCTGACCAATTAATTGGAATTTTACTATTTTTCTTATAACCTTTAAGAAAATCATTAAGTAAAATTTGATCATCCGCGGCGTTTGGAATGAAACGTCTGTAGAAATTAATCATCCCCAAAAATCTTTTGAGTTGGTTAACCGTTAACGGACGTTCAAAATTTTTGATGACTTCAAGACGTTCTGGAACAGGTAAAATGCCATTTGCATTAACAAACTGTCCTAAAAATTTAACTTCAGGTGAAGCGAAGACACATTTTCCAGGATTGATTATTAAACCGTTGTCTGATAATTTTTGGAAAACTAGTTCGAGATGCGGGTGATGTTCCTCGAAAGTTTTAGACGCTATCAGAATATCATCTAAGTAAATGAATGCGAAATTAAGTCCCAACAATACGGAATGCATTAATCTCTGAAAAGTTTGTGCTGCATTCCTGACGCCGAAAGTCATTTTAGTGAATTCAAATAAACCGAAGGGAGTCGCAATAGCGGTTTTTGGAATATCAGACGGTTCAATAGGAACTTGATGATAAGCTTGGACAAGATCAAGAGTCGAAAAAACTGTACATCCTTCAAGCTGGTACGAAAAATCTTGAAGATGTGGAATAGGATAACGATCTGGAATTGTAACACGATTCAGACTTCGGTAATCTCCACATGGTCTCCAATCTCCATTTTTCTTCAAGACAAGATGCAAAGGACTAGACCATGCACTATTACTCGGACGACAAATTCCTAGTGCCATCAGATTCTCGAATTCCTGTTTTGCAATCGTTAATTTATCAGGTGCCAAACGTCTGGTTTTACAAGAAACCGGTGCTCCAAAAGTTTCCAGCCGATGAGTGATCATATGCTTAACTGGTTTGACGTTTAGAGAGTTTGTCATAATTTCTGAGAATTTAGAAAGAAGTTGCTGGATTTGATTATTTACCTGAGATTTGTCTAGTTGAGACAGTGTTGACTCGGCTGTGAGAGATATAGAACCAATAGTAAACAATGATGTCGTTGGATCTAGAAGTCGATGTTTGCCAAGATCAACTATCAAACTAGAACTTTTAAGGAAATCAGCTCCGATAATGGGCAGCGAGATATCTGCCACTATAAATTCCCACTTGAAATTACGCCGTAACCCAAAATCTAAATTTAGAATTTTTGTTCCATAAGCTTTAATTGGCGTTCCATTCGCAGCGAATAATTTGGAGGTAGCTAATGCCTGCGGAATGTGACAAATTTTGAGTGGAACAACCGAAACGTCAGCACCAGCGTCTATTAGAAATGCAACTCTTGAATTGGCATCATGAATTAATAGACGACTGGTAGTAGGTTCATCAATAACGGTCGCCACGTTCTGATGAACATTTAAAAATCCTTCTTGATCGACTGACCTCCGCAGGTTTTATCATAAAATTTACAGCCAGGCTGGCATTTCTGAGCCTTTTCACCGAACCGAAAATGATAAAAACATAAATCGAATTTTGGGTTAACCCGACCTCTAGATCTCGAACGAGAATTTGTTTGTTTTCTATTATGTGAACGAGATCGAGATCTAGGGTTAACCATAGATTTAATTTCAGCTAAAATTTTAATTTTGAAATCTTTTTGAAATCTTCTAATTTTGCGTCTAAATTAGATGCATCAGAAATGCCAGCTGGATCAATATACCCGTTAGATGCTGCAGACGAGGATGGGCCGAAAGGATTGCACGATTTAACAGCATTTAACCCTAACGGTGGCATCACCTCCATCATGTTATCGGCTCGTGCTGCTAAAACATCTAACGTCACGTCGTTTTCAAAAGTGGTTAGTATAACCTGAATCTGCGAAGGCAACCTCTTCATCCAAAGTTGTCTGAGCAACTTGTCATTGAAATTACTGCCAGCGTTCAAGCGTATCTGACTTAGTAATTGTGATGGCTTTTTATCCCCCAAAGTCAGGTTCGTCAGGACGTTATTTAGGCGTGACATCTCTGACTCGCCCAATACGCAAATCACTTCCTCTTTGAAAACCGAGTAAGGAAGTGTACCCTTATCGTGGAGAATTAAATCCGCGAAACGATCATGCAGTCTCGCGTCCAAACGCCCCCACTGCATAGGAGAACCTGGTGGTCTCCAACCTGATGTTCGCGACAGCGAACTGCGATTCCAGAATCGTAAACCAAACGGCCAGATTCTGACCATACAACGGTTGTGGAGGTCGGAATCGGACCGTTCCAATCTCCAAATTTGGATTTTGGACCCCAGTCCAACCAGGTCCTGAACCAGACTGCCCAGACGACTGAGCAACTCCTGGATCCCGGAATAAATTTTGAGCTTGCAGAAACAATTGAAACTGTTCTGCGAATAAATTTTGTAGTTGCGATGCAGAATTAATTGGATCTGCAGAACTTGCATCTCCATAATCCTCGTCATTTACCGGGGAGTTGGATGGAGTATCAGACGACATTTATAAATTTATAATAACCCGACAAAAACGAAAAAAAAAAATAAGCAGAAGGAGAAAATAAATAAAAACCGAAATTTAATGAAATTAATTTAAATCAAATTTAATTTTTATTGTCAGAACTCACTAAAATAATGAAAGATCACTCACCCGATCTACCTCCGTTTACAATTTAGTTATTCAAAAAAAAAAAAAAAATAAAAATCAATTGTATTGCTGATCGATATCCCGTTGGCTTGTCCGCTGGTTACTTGTCAAAACTTCTGTGTTCTACTTCTGTATCCTGGTGCACAAATTAACGTCAATCTACAGCCATATCTTTCCGCACAATTTGACGTTTATGATCACGTCGGTGGTAACCAATTTAAAGGGTGTTTTTTTTACTTCCCACTATTTAATTTATGTGGCTGCACATACCACAGTAACTGACAGCCAATAAGACACAAATCAATTCACCTCCAAACTATGCCAATTTTAAATTTATTCGAGAAAGTATATTCCTCATAAGATTTTTTTTATTATTATTTTACTTAATTATTCTACACAAAAATAATTGACTTGAAGCTTTTTATTTTTTCTTGTTGTGTGAAAAAAAAATAATCGAACATTTTTATTTTTGTTAATCACAGCCACTGATGGGCAAAAAGACGTAAAATGATTTTTTTACCTTTTTAGTGTAAAAAACTGTAAAAAACCTAAACCGCGTAAAAAATTGTAAAATAATGTAAAAAAAACGTAAAATAAGTAAAAAAAATGGGGAAAAAGATCTTGTTATAAAATAAATAGTACATAATTGTTATTAGTAATAAAAATAAATACTGCTAAATAATTATGAATATATGTTCATATATGTATATATCAACATGTTATTCTAATTGAAAGAGAGAAGTTAGACAAATTAGTGGTACAATTTTTTTATGGTTGTAATATCTCTTTTAGCAACATCGAGTCACCACATTTTAAAAAATTAGTTAAAGTTTTAAACTATCTTATGAGCCACTTATTCCCAGCCGGAAGATTTTGCCGGGTAGACTATTAAATAGCCCATACGAAAAATGTTTAAAGGAAACCCGTTCATCCTTACCGTCTGATTCTGTACTGTTAATTGATGGATGGAAGAATTCATCAAGCAACCTCAAAACAGTGGTAAGCGTGATTCATAATCCTAATGGAAATATAGCATTTCTAAATGCATGAGTTTTAAGGGACAAATCCAAGATGGCAGCTAAACTAGCCGAAATCATATGCGAATCAATCGATTTGGTGAAAAGCTTGTACGGCATAAATGTGTATACCATATAGTTTCGGACAATGCGAGTAACATGATTGGAATGTGCAAAAATGTCAATCATATCGTTTGGTATTCAACTTGCAACAGCCACACGGGGAATGTACTCGCAAAGAACATCGTTGATGTGCATTTATCGGGTCAAGTAAATTAAATTTTAAAGGAATTTAAGAACACCGTTTTCGAGAGGGCTGTGTTGAATAAAGATGGTAAACGAATAAAATTGGCGTGTGAAACGAGATGGTGTTCACATAGAGATGCATACGAAAACCTACTTAATAATTTGCAATTCATAAAACAAATATTTATAGACGAAAAACCTAAAAAGTTAAGTCTTCCACATCATAATTAGTCTTCGATGATGACTTTATAGAAAAGATAAAAGAGGAAAAAGAAATGCAGGACCCAAATGCCCCCCCCCCCCCCTCCTGCAAATTAATTATTTTTTGCCAAAAACCAGATTCTTCGTTGGTCGATGCAGCCTTTATGTGGCTTTCATTTGAAATTAAAGATAAATACAAACACAAAATGTAAGAACATTACAAACGGCAAAGGTGATATGGCATTGAATATGATTATGCGTTAGTTGGGTACTATCTACATCCATTTTACGACAACTCACTGCTTACAGGTAACTATTTAAAATGCATTTACGTATTAGTATTCATAAATAACTTCATTAAAAATATTAATTTATCTTTTTTATAGGAGACTACGAAAACAGAATAAACCACTTCCTTCTAAAAAACTTGTCAAGTGATGGAATAGAGGAAGGGATTTTTTTTAAGACAAGCTAGGTTTATTTGAAATTCTTTACAATAAAGGTATTAAAAACCTCATATATTTTGGAGCACTGCGGAAATAAATTATACGGAACTTTTCAAGTTAGCTTTGAAAATTTTAAATCTTCCTGCTTCGTCTGCTCAAATAGAGCGGATTTTATCAAGTCAAATACACACCTCAATTAGAAATCGCCTAACGTTTTATAGATCTAAGAAATTGATCCATGTCTATTTTGCTCTTAATAACAAGGACCATTCAAGAGAAATTGGTCAATATAGCGATCAAGATGACGAATAGGATTGATTGATTATTTTTAATTATAACTGAAATTTGAAAAATGTATTTTTTTATGTTAAAAAATAAAATTGAATTACAGTTTGAACATAAAATTTATTTATTTTTGTAATATTTTTACAAGACCAACTTGCTGCATACGACGACTCAACCAATTTGAACTGTATCATGTAGCGTTTAAAACTGCTTTCCTTCGATGGAACTTCGACTTTTGACTTAAAATTATAAATATCGGGAAGTAATGTAAAGCGTAAAATACTCCAAGCAGCAGCGAGCAGCAAGTTTAATTAGATGCTATGGTATATTTATAGAAAAAATGATTATATCAAACTTTTGATTTTAGTTATTCCATAAACAAATTAATATTTAGTTAATTTTACTGTTTGCTGCGGCTGTTTAATTTGTTTCAGGCCTAAAACAATAAAAACAAATTTTTTATGTAAACGTTACCTTTAAAACAATTATTTTACTTTATTTACATTATTCACGTTTTTTCTGTGGTTAAAATTCTAATGTAAAAAAATAAGTTTTTTATACGTAAAAAACCGCGTAAAAAAATCAGCGTAAAAAATCGGCACATCACTGATCACAACCTACGTCGATAGACCGGATTTTTTGGTTCTTCCATATTTTAGAGAGTTCATTAAATTTTTACAACTGACAACTAAATTTGATGGTCATATTTGTAAATATCGCCACAGTTTTTGTAATCTCCGGTAAAAATTTATCATAGCTAGGAAACGTTTCAATTCCGCAGTAGTCGACGGTCGTTCATATTCTTTTATTGGTTTGATTTTGTCTGGCAGTGGTTTTAGACCAGCTGAAGTAATTTGTAGCGATGTTTATAAACTTAAATGACAAATTTAATTGTCAAATTGTTAAAATTACAATGAACTCGCTAAAATTATGGAAGAGACAAAAAAACCCGGTCTACCAACGTAGGTTGTGATTAACAAAAAAAAAAATGTTCGATTATTTATTTTTACACACAAGAAGAAAATAAGTAGTGTGAAGTTTTGGTTTTTGAAAATAAAAAATTGAGAATTATATCTCAAGTGTTTGCATATTGTGCAGTGAATTTTAATTTGTGCGTATAATCTCGTAGAGGAATTAACCCAAATAACGAATCAAGTTTAATTGATATCGTTTAAATTTTCAAATAAAAAAGTTTTCGTCGGAAAGTACACCTTGGCACATCAAAAGTATATGTGCAGCCATATAAGCGAAATAAAGGGTAGTAAAATAAACTCCCCTTAAATTAAATGACCGAGAAATTTTACTTCTGCCTTTTCGAATACACACTTTGCAACGTTTATATTAAGCCCATATTGTCGTAAACGTTCAAATATGATGGTAAGATGTTTCGAATGTTCCTCGATGTTTTCGACGCAATTGTAATGTCGTCGATGTACGGGAACACGAACAGAGTCCGAACGGAGTAAAAATGAACTCAAATAAACCAAACGGCGTTGTGGTTTTTGGTATATCCGCTGCTTCTACGGGTATTTGGTGATATGCCGTTGAAGGTCGATTGTTGAAAATATTGTACAACCATGCAGTATGTTTGAAAAATCCTGAATGAATGGAACCGGGTAACGATCCGGAATAGTTATCGCATTCAGCGATGACTATCATCTCAACTAAAGACGGAGATGGCTACCGAGATCTTGCCACTATATGCTTCTCCTTCATGGGCCGACCTTAGCTTCTCAACCCCTTCTGAATCACAGGCGCTGGCGCGTGGCTCATAGCATTCCACTATTCTTCAGAAACAATCAATAGTTCCGATATGTTCTCAAGAGTTGGGCACACATAGAATACATGTACGTTTCACATCTTCTTATAACTTTTTACATGCAGCAAAAGAACATTCTGATGTGTCGGCATCATTAAATCTCTGAAGATTTGATGATACTACTAAGTAAACTTAATGATAGCGTCAATTAATAGTTAAGTTCAACAGGCCGCCTATATAACCAGTTTTCGGTAGATGGTATGAGATGATAAGGTCAAAGATTAATTTCCAAATTATCTCAGCGTGTTTACAATTCTGCTGGCGTTTTAATGCGTTTTGCTGCTCTACTCTAGGGTTTGTTTACGAGTAGTTGCTCCGAGAGAGACGTTTCTCTTTCATGTCTTTCCGGGAATATCCCCGCTCCCTGCATTGTAGTCTGGTCATTTAAAAAGCCCGCTTAAGGGCATTGTAAAAATTGTTTTTGTCGGTAAGTTGGCACAAAGTGAGTTTGAGCGCGATCTACCATTTAGTTTGTTTACAGTGTTATATTTTTTCAGTTCATCTCAAGTGTGTTTCGCGGTTTTTATAATGCATAAATATATCAGAGAAAGAGCAAAAAGTCAGCTGGAACTATATATCAAGAGAATTTTGGTGGTTATTCGATGATATTTTGTTCATTTTTTGGTCCGAAATTTGTTCACAATGATATCCTTGTGAGATGGTGCGTTGACGTAGTGCAAAATCCATGAGGGCTCTTTCCACAAACCTGGCCTGCTTCAACGAATTCGTTTCTCAAATGCCCCATAACGCTCAGATAATGTACATACTTTATTTACCGTCTAACCTCGCAAGAATTCTGAGTGCACAACACCGAGATAATCAAAGAAAACAGTCAACATTATCTGGACTTTTAATCGACTTTGACGTGGTTTTTTCGATTTCGGTTCAGTTCGGCGCCATTCCGAAGCTTGTTGACGGGTTTGCACCTCAAACTCATAAAATCATGTATCACCAGTTATAATGCGTTTTATGAATGTAGGGTCGGAATTGAGTCGTTCGTCGCATGTCTTCGGCGACCATTACGCGATTTAGTTTTTGAAGAAAATTCAGGTCTTTCGGAACTAGTCGGACGGAAACGCATTTCATGCCCAATCAATGGTGTACAATGGTACGAATTGATGCGTGAGTCACAGAAAGTTCACCGGATGTCTCTCTCAAATCTACATGATGATTTTTTGTCACCATTTCCTTCATTTTAGTGATGTTAACTTCGAAGAGGCCGACCAGAGCGAGGCAAATCATCCACCACATCTCGACCGCTTTTGAATGTACTGCACCTCTCATATACACGTGTTTTTGATAAAGTAGACTCATCGTAAGCCTGCTGTAACATTTTCTGCGATTCGGCATACGAAATTTTATTTGCAAAATAAAATTTGAGACCAATTCTTTGTTCGATATTTTTATTCATTATAAAAATTGCAAAACACACTTGAGATGAACTGACAAAATAGAGCACTGTAAACAAATAAATGTCAGATCGCGTTCGTCAATATAGAGGACAGTTGTGCCAACTTACCGAAAAAAAAACTTTTTACAATCCATTCATCATCTATAAAAGCGTAAATATGTCTACCTCAAACGTACTTGCCCTACAAACCACCAGTTTCTTAATATGTTTTAAATATCCATCCTCTGCTGGTTTTAGATGAAAAGTCTAGTTTGGTGGTCGCTTTGCTGAAAATGTTGGCTAACTTCCCAAAACAAACAAACACTCAGGCAGCAGTGGCAAGAAAACTATAAGAAAATTTGGTGTATTTTCTGTATCGAACAGTATAACGTTTACTGATGAAAATGCATCAAATAGTGTTAATCTTCTTCTATTAATATTTCTACCTCTCCATTCAGTAACCGGATTACGTCGATTAGCCTTTTCATGTATGATGCGATTCACTATTACCAAATATTAAATAGTATCAATATAAGACACTGCCATGTAAAATCGTGTTCCAAAATTTTTTTTTTCTATAAGACAAGAGTGAAGTTAGGTGTTTTAGTACAAGTTCGAAAAAAAATTCGAAAATCAACACAGCTGGTGAAAAAAAAACTGTGTGTCAAAATAAAAAAGTAAATGTCATGGCATGTGTAGTCAAACATAGCCTTAATTAGTTAAGTATAGTTCACCGTTCTGAATATTGGAAGTTCCTAATTAAAAATCTAAAGGCCATCATGATTTCTTCGGCCATCCACAATGAAAATATTTGCATGTTACTGATGTCGTATTTTTTGGTTACCGGTGGTAAGTACATGCCGCCCCGTTTAAAAGTATAGACCATGCCATTATGTTCGATTCTAATCCATAAGAATTATTTACGATGTAAATGTTGATCTCTTAAGTGGTGAATCAATTGCAGACGAGGAAGAAGGGCAATACATTATGGAAGGTTTGGCAAATAGTTTTCTATTTACGGTCGACTGACTGGACAATTTGAGAAGGAATTTTCTCGTTTCGAAAATTACCGTGTCCGATCTGTACTGTTCATATTACATGTGATTTAAACGAACTGTACATATTAGGAGGGGTACGAAATGTCCAGGAATCATTATGTAATTTAATTGATCCCTTATATGTTTTAAACAATTCTCAATAAATTTTGTTTTGTTATATTTTAGTATTGCTTGTCGCACGAGAAGAGAAATGTGAGAAATCTAACCGACATAATAATTCAAAACATGAAAAATAAATTAAAATTCAATGTAAACGTAATGTCCAGGAACACCATTATGTAGTTTCCAGAAAATCAAGTTTCGCGTTTATGGCAACGCAGGGGATTTGAAAAATTCTGATCCAAATTACATAAGTGATGTCTGATGAGGTTAACCTCGACGATTCTTACGGAATAAGGAACACCATTATGTAATTTCATGAATAAATGATAATTAAAACACTTTTTTTTAACTTCCATTATTTTCTTTGACAAAAAAAATTGTAAACTTTTTGACAATTTGATTTTACTTCGAATTTTTTTCGAAGTTCGAAAAAACGACAAAAGCGACACCGTGATGAAAATTTTATTACTGCGATAAGATAAGAGAAAAAAAGAACACGAACGTCCTATATATAAGTTATTTAATATATGATTGTACGTTTTTGTATAGGCAGTAGGCTTGTTCGTTAATGTTCGTTATTGTTTTTTTCTTTTTCATTCTTTTTTAGAAATCTCCAATAATGGATGAAAATACAGATAATGGTACAGATTCTGAGTTCGAGAACAATGACCGTAATGAAGAAACTCCACAAATGGCCATTGATGACAAAACTCTGGAGAGGAAAAGGAAGAAAGCAGAGACCAACAGAAAATATCGGGCGAAAAAAATGTTGTTGACCGAAAAGAAACAACAGTCACAGGATGACAGAAGTCATAAGAGAAAATTAGCCGCCATTCGCGCGAAAAACTACAGGGATAGAAGGACTGTACAGATTTTGATCAAATTGCAATTTGATCAAAATTTATTGCGAGAACACTCGCAATCAACTGAATTTACAAGTAAAGATGTACCACGGCCCAAAAAAAATATTCATTGCTCGCAAATAGCAGGGCCCTCACATAGACAGGTGCCATTTGTCCGAAAAAATCCAATCCATGATTCGCAGATAGCGGGTTCGTCTACAAAAGAAGTTCCAAGAATTACTACTGGAGAGTGTCACGGGAACAATAGAAATGAACCATCGGCCGTACCAATTTCTAATGCTGAAATTGAAAGGGTAGAAAATGAAAGGACAGATATGACTTCTAGAGAAAGCGATTATGAAGACTATGGTCAGGAAATTGATTGTGATAATCTTGACAATAGCGATAGTGAAGACAGAGAAAACGCCATAAACAATGTTCAGATCGAAGAGTATCAACAATCAATGCAGGGTTATGTTTATACATCGTACAATGACCATATTTATGCACATAAAGAGTTTTTAAATAAATTTATCAATAACCCATTGGGCTATCCTTGTCACGTGTGTGATCGCCTCTGGTTTAAGAAGGATTTGAAAGCAGTGCTTAATCAAAATGATACACTAAATATTGCACTCATTAGGAGAATTATTACGGTTCATAATCAAAAATTCGAAATATGTTCTACCTGCTTCAGAAGCATTCAAAAAAATCATATTCCACAATTATCCGTTTATAATGGCTTCAAATATCCAGAATACCCGGATGATTTACGTAATCACCCATTGGATTTGGTAACTGAACGATTAATATCTCCTCGTATTCCGTTTATGCAAATAAGACGCCTTCGACATATCAATGGCCAGTATGGAATTTATGGACAAGTTATAAACGTCCCAGTAGAGGTTGATAATATGGTTAAGAAGTTACCCCGTGATGTGGATGATGATTATTGTATTAATGTGCATATGAAAAGAAAAAAAATTCATAAATCGAGTTTCGTACAGGGATTAGTCAATAAAAGGGTGATAAAAATATGGCTAAGATATTTAATACAGACGCCGTTATATACCACGTACCAAATTACAATTGATGATAGATTTTTAAACTGTGACGAAGATAATGACTGTTACAACGAACAATTTCTTCACTTTCACGATGATAATGAATTGGCGGAAAATATCCCTATAGAGGAGAGTTTGGTTGCGCAACAACAATCATTGATTTGGAACGAGGATTTCTACCTTAGAATCGCGCCAGGAGAACATAACGTGCCAATAAGTCTATTGTTCGATGAGCATGCTGAAGAACTTTCTTTCCCTGGCAATGCATATACCTAGGGCACTTCGGACAATTTAGAGAAGGAGTTAATGTCACGCCTTTTATGATGGCAACGACCGAATTGATGGCAACGAGATCAGACAGACGTGCGGTGTAACTCCATATCACTTATTATATATGGCCATGAAAATAATGAGAATCAGAGTCAAAGACTCTCTCAGTATAGCCTTTAAACATGTTGGGAAGAATACCAACATCACTAAGGAACAGATACAATCGGAAGATTACATACAAGGATGTATCGAAAGTAACCTAGCTTTTTTGAGATCTATACCGAATTCAGCTTGGTATTGGTCTGAGAAGAAGAAAGATTTATTTGCTGATTCGTCAATTGGGGAAACAACGCTATTCTTCACGATAAGCGCAAATGAGATTGGATGGCCAAATTTATTACAACTCATTTACAAATTACGGAAAAAGAAATTAATTTCAAAAAAAGAAGCCGAAGAATTAGAATACACGCAGAAAAGTACTCTAATTAATGAAGACGCTGTTACATGTGCACTGTACTTCAACAAATTAGTAAATGTTATTATGAATATATTACAATCAAAAAGATCCAGTCCAGTCAAGAAATATAGAATTCTACATTACTTTAAGAGAATTGAGTTTCAACATCGAGGAAGCCCGCATGATCACATAATAGCTTGATGTGATAATGCTCCCAATGATCCACTGGGCAAAGACTATCAACAGGCTATTGATTTGATTGATGCACTCATTTCCGTATCAGCATCAGAAGCTTCAGGTAATATTAAATTGAATAGTCACAAGCACACTTTCACCTGATACAAGAAAATCACATTCAATCGTGCGCAAGAATGCAGATTTGAAGGTCCGTTTATGCCATGCAAGAAAACCGCGATATTAATTCCAATGAAAGATACCGAATATAATTTTCCAATTTTGAAAAAAAAGTATAAGGAAATAAGAAAAAATTTAGAACTCTAATTTCGATGAATTTTATACACAAAATAATATTGCTTCGGATGAGGAATATTTAAAATATTACGAGCGGGAATAAAGCGTCCACGAGTGTTTGTGAAACGCCAACCTTCAGAAAAGTGGCATAACCCCTTCAATCCCTTTATATTTAATGTGGTGAAGTCAAATACCGACATTCAATTTATTACGGAAGAGTATTCTTGTGCAGCATATGTTGTTGAGTATGTTAATAAAACAAATCGCGGCGTGAGTAATTTGCAGAGGAAAATTATAGAAACTATGAATGAGAATCCCGAATTTGATATAATAGATATCACGAGGAGTTTAAGTGTTAATCTATTAAACAATACGGAAATGAATAGCCAAGAAGCTGCTTGGTACCTCATGAGAGAGCCGATGTCCAAAGCTTCTACTCAAATAGTTTATATACCAACAGTTTGGCCCGTTGAACGTCAAAGGATCAAAAAAACAATGAAAGAGCTCCCTGCATTAGCCGGTGAATCAACAGATATATGGAAGGAGAACTGTTTCGACAAGTACGAACACAGACCGAATGAATTAGAAGACATTTCGTTAGCTCAGTTCGTTTCCCAATATTACAAAAATAATAAAGGCCTATATGTTAAGAGAGATGAAAAGAAGATAATAAGATATCGGAATTATGACATTGGGTCGGATTTCAATGAATATAGAAGGGAAATGGTGACATTACATGTACCATTTAGAAATGAAGAACAAGATATATTAGCGGATATGAGATTTTTAACGATCTATGAAGAAAATGAACATTTAATATTACAAAAGAGAAAAGAATTTGAACACAATATAGATATTGAAAAAACTATCCAGATATGCAGGGAACTTTGTAGGGAAGAAACACCTTGCGATGACGATGAAGTTCGAGACGTCAGAGGCAGATTTCCGGAAGCCAATCCATTTGAAAATGTATATGACAATCCGAATGTTGACGGTAATGCTGATTTACGACTAGCTACTTTGAACAAATTAGGTGCCATAGCTAAAAGAAGGGAAAATGTTTTACCACATGCAGAGTTTTGTAAATCCATGCGTATGGCTAATGAAAAACAACTAAACCTTCTTTTGCAAGTAATTCACCATTTATTGTCTAGTGAAGATAATCCTTTGCAGATATTTTTTACGGGTCCAGCTGGATGTGGTAAAACATTTGTAATAAAATTGATAATGGAAATATATAATAGATTTTCCGATAGCGATGGCTACTGTAGTGGCTACATAACTTGTGCTTCCACTGGCAAAGCTGCTGTTGCTATCGATGGAACAACCGTTACGGCCTTGAAAATATCTCTGTCAAAATTGTTACCATTGAGTATAGAAGTAGCTCATCAGTATTGGGCCTTGTTCAAATACGTTAGAGTTAGTATAAGTATGATATTGGCGGTGAGTATGATATTGGCGGAATTATTGGAACAAATTGATCAAAGATTGAAACAAATTACGGGAAAATTTAAGGACAATTTTGGAGGGCTCGATATAGTATTGATAGGAGATTTGCGTCAATTACCCCCCAGTAAGAGCAACGCGCATATATAAACAAATTAAAAAAAAGATTACTGGGAAGTCCTTGTGGCATTGTCTTCAATATTATGAATTAACAGAGGTTATGAGGCAAGCTAATGTTCAGTTCTCATCAGCGTTGACAAAAATTGGGAATGGGGAAAAATTGGCCGAAGAAGAACTCCAACTTATAGAATCACGTTTGTTTACAAAAGAGGGAGCAAATAGATTATGTCCACACGGAGTACGATTATTCCACTCAAATGATTCTGTTAATAAATATAATAATTCTATTTTGAAAAATGCCGAGGATAAAGTCGTTTCGCTCGCCGTTGATATTTACACTGGATGTCAGACTAAAGAACAGGAGGCTTTTGTTAGACAGAAATTGCATAAAATGTCAACAATAGATACTGGTGGGCTACCGTACGAACTCACATTTGTTAAAGGAACATATTATATTATAACCACGAACATCGATGTTTGGGATGGTCTGGCAAATGGCACAATCGGAAAATTATGCCATATAGAATTGAACGATGATGGGGAAGTTTCAAAAGTGTGGCTTGTTTTCCCAAATGAAATTGGGCAGAAGTTGCGCAAAAAATGTGCAGGATACATTGCACAGCACCATATTGACCGCAATGCTGTACCTATCTTGCGAAGGTCTTCCGCAATACCAATTTCCCATTCGTCTCATCGTGTTCAATTACGATACATAAATCGCAGGGTGGGACTTTTGATGAAATTGTCTATGAATACGACAAAAGCCACTCCATAGAATTAGTATATGTTACCTTATCGAGAGTGACGAGTATTAATGGTCTATATATCACTACAAAAGATGACACCATGATTTTTCACCATGGCAGAAGAAATTCTTCAGGTACGACAGATATACAAAGAGAATTTCAAAGATTATCACTCAATAGACTACCAACAATTATTGAGCCTTTGGGAAGTTTCATTTATAATAGTAGAGGAATAAGTTTCTATTCAATAAATAGCCAAAGTCTCACTGCACATGCACTCGATCTGAATGACAGCGTATTCAAAAAATGTACAGTAATTATACTATCGGAACCCGTGGCGAGCTGCAGCTATCGGGGGGGTCACAGGTGGTGGATTGTGAACGGCCTATCGATAGGTAGGTTAGCGGTGAATTAAATAAGCCGTCCCCAACCGCAGCTCTGCTGGAAGGAGAGTCTCAGAGAACGGGGGAGTGGTTAACCTCTGTTCACTAAATTCTGAGTGCCTATGACACCCAGTAGGGAAAGGCGAACTGATGGCGCCATAAAACCATCGACCACAACCACGGTGAACTGAGCGTCACGTCTCCTTGCGCTCTGGAGCCTCCAGGTAGTGAGTAGGGAACCCTATAAACGGTAATCCCCTGAATGAAATGGGTCCCATTTGTTTGGGATATCCATATAGATGGGTGAATGAGTGAGTGGATGTTGGGGGGGCGGGGGCGTGGAAGGCAGGGTACTCGGTGAGCCAATGGGCTGGATTAAGGTGTTATGCGACCCGTGCTGATGATCGACTAGACTGAGGGCCCATTTAACAAAGCCCAGTCGTGAACGGAGCCCTCTGGATACCTGGCGACCTCCAGTTGTATTTAGCCTTACCTGCGTATACGGATCTCTGCGCAGGTGGACGTATTTCTCCGATACTCGTGGGAATAAATGGAAGATTTAAAAAATAATAAAAATAAGGGGACCAGTACCCACCAAAAACCGGAAAGTACTATAGAGGGGAGTAACTCTAACCAGAAAGGTGGGGCTCCCTCAACTGAGGCAAGGGTAAGCAACACCATGACATCGAAGCCAGGTGGAAGCGGAACTGCCAAACAGAACAGTGGGGGATCGAGAGAGATCCCTCCATCAAAACGACGGTACAGAGAAAGACGGTCGGCATTTAGAGTTCTGGAGAAACTGGCTGCGACCCCTGAGGGGCAGCTTACAGTTGCGCAGAAGGAATCTGTAGCATGGGCTAAGAAAACTGTCGGCTGCGATAGCTCGGAGAGGGTCCTTGTGTCTAAAAGACAGAGGTCCCAGGATGAGCTTGAAGCAGAAGGCAGTAAGCGGGCCAAAGTGCAAGCAGACATGACGTCGGGTGCTCCTAAGGAACAGAAACTGAAATTATTCAGTGAAATCCTGAAAGAGCACGTGCTAGTGCTAGCCGTCATTGACAAAGGTCAGGAAGATGGGAGCATCACGTCGGAAAAGTGGAGGGTAGTGTATAATGCACTAAACTCCATTTTCTTGAGGATCCTTAGAGAAAATCCGGGATCCCCCCCGTCCTGCAGAGATGCGGGATGGCACCAGGGGCGCGTTAAGCTAACTGCGTGCTCAGACCAAAGATCGGTCGATCTCTATAAAAGGGCAGTGACCGAGGTAGGCGAGGTGTGGCCGGGCGCGAGGCTGGAAGCAGTCAGCAGAGGGGAAATCCCGAGCAGGCCGCGAGCACGCGTCTGGTTACCAACCGAGCCGGATAAGCCAGAGGAGATCATTGAGATTATCCGGGCCAGTAATCCCGATCTTCCAACGGAAGGATGGAGGATTGTGAAGCAGGAGGAGACCAAGGGGGGCTTTAGATTGGCAATCATGCTGATCAATAAGGAATCCTTGGTTTCCCTTGCTAGATCTAAGGGAGTGATCAACTTCGGTTTCGGGTCGATCACTCTTAAAGTTTATAGGAAAGACGAGGTCGATAAGGGCGCGGAAGACCAGCCTGGGGGCGACGTAGAACGGACCCGGCAGGAAACGGTCAAGCGGGCTGAGGCCGACCAGAGTAGCCGTTCCGATATTTCGGACGAAGTGAAGTTGGTGATGGGAGGCAGCCTCCCCTCTCTGAAGTCCGATGGGGCAACCCGTCGAACACACGACGAGAGGGGGTTTGCGACCAAACCAACGAGCCAAATGATACTATCCTGATGCAGGGAGTGCATGAAGTGGTGTGTAAGGTAGATTACAATGGTTAGCATTGTACAAATAAACCTGCACCACACGAAGGCTGCCTCGGCAGCTCTCGTGCTCAGACTGACTAAGTCAGATGAGGACCTGGTGTTAATCCAAGAACCTTGGATTAATAATAACAGGATCTGTGGCCTTGGAATGAAAGGGTATAAATTATTATACTCAAGCAACTCTGAAAAGATCAGATCGTGTATCTTAGCGAAAAATAATTTGAATATTTTTCTTCTTCCACAATTTAGTAGCGGGGACGTTACGGCGGTGAGCGCTGAGGTAGGCTGTGAAAAACTATGGCTAGCCTCAGCCTACATGGATCGCGAGAAGGAGGTTCCACCGGACAACCTGGGGGAACTGATCCGGGAAGCAGGTCAGAAAAAGGTAGGTGTGATACTTGGATGTGATGCAAACGCGCATCACACAATCTGGGGAAGCACAGACATTAATGAAAGGGGTGAGTTATTTTTTGATTACTTATTAAATACTAACCTTGTAGTTTGCAATATTGGGTGTGAACCAACATTCATTGTTAGAAATCGACAGGAGGTTCTAGATGTAACCTGTGCGTCAGAAACAATTTTTGATATGATCAGTGGGTGGAGAGTGGCGAAAGAGCACTCATTCTCTGATCACCGATATATTACATATAACCTCAACATCAAACCTGTTGCCCGGAAAGCCTTCAGGAATCCCAGAAGGACAAACTGGAACAAATATGGGGAGGTGTTGAAGGAACTATTGCCGCTGGAGGTTCCTGGACTTCCGGCGACAGTAGAGGAATTAGATGGCATGGTTGATATTGTCACAAAGGCATGCAATCTTTCATTTAATGCTGCGTGCCCCCTAATAAAGCCTAGGGGCAGGCAGAAACCGACATGGTGGACCACGGGGTTGGGAACCTATCGGAGAGCGTGTAGGACAGCCTTTAATAAGGCTAAGAACACCAGGGAAAATCGAGATTGGGATTCCTATAAGGAAGACCTGAGAAAATACAAAAAAAGAGTTGAGGAGGGCACAAAGAGGGGTCTTGGAGACTCTTCTGTTGTAGAATGGAGGAGGTCTCCGAGACTTCTCGCCTAAGGAAAATTCTATCTACTAACCCAACCAGTCCTAGTTACTTAATTAGGCCGGACGGGTTATGGACAGCTTCAAGTGCGGAATCATTGGAGCTTCTCATTGAGACCCATTTTCCGGGAAGTATTGATGACTCGATGGAGCCTGGAGCTCATCGAGGAACAACTTTAACAGATGTGGATGGCATCGTGGATAGGAAACGAATCCTGTGGGCACTGAACGGTTTTAAGCCTTATAAATCGGCGGGCCCGGATCGGATTATACCAGCAGAGATCCAAAGGAACTCTGCGGTCATCCTCCCCTGGCTGGAGGTTATCTTCAGGGGATGTCTGCAATTGGTCTATATTCCCAGGAAATGGACGGAGGTCAGAGTGGTTTTTATCCCGAAATCGGGAAAAAGCTCACAGGCTTATCCAAAGGACCTGAGGCCTATAACTCTATCATCCTTTCTGTTGAAAACATTGGAAAGATTGATAGACGTACTTATTCGAACAAAAGTTGATCCGAGGAATTGGGCAATGTCGCAGCATGCGTACTGTAAGGGAAAGTCGGTGGACACAGCTCTGCACGATCTAGTACGCATGATTGAGAAGTCAATTTACTCGCAAGAGTTCTGTATGGTAGCATTTCTCGACATTAAGGGTGCCTTTAATAATGTTAAAACGGAGGCGATCATGGAAGGATTGTCATTTTTGAAGGTGGATTATCCTATAAGTAGGTTGATAAATCAGATGCTGGTAAGCAGGATTATTATCTCGGAACTGGGAGAGTCCACCATTAGAAGGCGGGTGGTTAGAGGAACTCCGCAGGGAGAAGTGATGTCCCCCTTTCTTTGGAGTGCAGTGGTGAATGGATTGCTGTTGGAACTGGAGAAAGAGGGGATGGGGGTTGTAGCGTATGCAGA
The DNA here is from genome assembly GCA_947310385.1 of Nephrotoma appendiculata. Lineage (NCBI taxonomy): Eukaryota > Metazoa > Arthropoda > Insecta > Diptera > Tipulidae > Nephrotoma > Nephrotoma appendiculata. The sequence goes on along the minus strand of OX371225.1, from coordinate 56,926,997 downwards.
TGATGTAGCGATAGCTGTCTCAGGCAAATATCTGGATACGATTAGGGATGTTATGCAGAATGCACTCCTGATCGTTACGAAATGGGCCGGCAAATGCGGATTAGGGATCAACCCGTCCAAGACAGAGCTGGTACTATTTACTAAGAAATATAAAATTCCGGTAGTTAGCCCTCCTACTGTGAACGGCATTAGACTGGCTTTTGCTGACAGAGCGAGATTTTTGGGCATAATCTTGGACAGTAAGCTCAGCTGGAAGCCTAACATTGTAGAAAGGGTGAATAAGGCTAATGTAGCCATTTACTCGTGTAGAAACGCAATAGGGAAGAAATGGGGTTTGAAACCAGAGCTGGTACACTGGCTCTATACCGCAGTGGTAAGGCCTGTGCTGATGTACGGGGTGGGCGTGTGGTGGCCAGCTCTGGAAAAGGTAACCTACATAAGGATGTTGGAGAAGGTGCAAAGAACGGCCTGTATGCTTATAAGCGGGGCGCTTAGGACAACACCTACACGCGCTTTAGAGGTTATGTTCCACCTTATTCCAATCGAGTTTTTTGGTAAGCAGATGGCAGCCAATGTGGCTACAAGGCTCTCGGCTGTCTCTCAGTGGAAGTCTCTTCAGGTGGGACACTCGACGATAGTTAGATCACTAAGGGAAGAACTGGTGAATCTAGATTATATTAAACCAACGTTGTGCTTCGATATAGGTTTCCTTCTAGGGAATCCTGGAGGAATGGATCAATACGGGAAAACGAGGCACTGACATTTTTCACGGACGGCTCTAAGCTAGACGGCAAAGTAGGAGCTGGAGTCTTCTGTGAGAAGCTCAATGTTAATATTTCTGTTCGTCTCCCTGACTACTGCAGCGTGTACCAGGCTGAAGTGGTGGCGATAGGGGAAGTCGTGACATGGTTGAAGCATAACGTGGTATCTGTTAGGGATATCGCGATTTATGTGGACAGTCAAGCGGCACTCAGGTCACTAGAGGCGGTTTCTCTGAAGTCACGGGTGGCGCTGGATTGCCGATCATCTCTTAATGAGATGAGCGAGTATTTCAGTATCCAGATGATCTGGGTCCCTGGTCACTCGGACGTCATGGGAAACTGCAGGGCAGACGAACTAGCTAGGTACGGTACGACTCTCCAGATGCAACCGGAAAGGGCAGGTCTGGGGAGGCCTATAGCAGCGCTCAAATTGACGCTCAGTAAAAAGGCAATCGCCTTAACAGATGAGAGGTGGACCAACACTCTCACGTGCAGGGTAGCAAAACAGGTTTGGCCAAAACTGGACCTGCGGCGCTCCAAGGCACTTGTATCCCTGGGAAAACGAGATTTAGGATTGGTCGTAGGGATACTAACAGGACACTGCCTTTTTGGGGAACATGCGAGAAGGCTGGGTCTAGAGACGAATGACTTTTGTAGAAGTTGTATGGACGAAGAGGAGGAAGAGACGCTAGTTCACTTCCTATGCTCATGTCCGGCACTATCATACAAAAGACGTAAGTACTTGGGTGTGTACAACATGGACAGCCTTTCTGAACTCGCGGACTGTAGGGTGCGAGATATTTTACGCTACATCAGTAGGTCTGGTTGGTTTCAGCGGGAGTAAGGGGAGATTGGATCCTGTGGTATCACAATGGGCCATTATTGGCCTAAGTGTGCGATAGCAGCCACTCTAACCTAACCTAACCTAACCTACTATCGGAAACACATGTAAGAAATGGGCAAAACATCGACATTCCGAATTTTCATTGCATAGAAAAGTACAAACGGGAAAATGTTCCTGCGGGGGGAGTAGCTATTTATCACAATGCAAGTGACCATAATAATACAGTCACTTCTCACATGAATGTTCATTGGGGGCATCAGAATCTCTTGTTGCAGCACAGTTTGCTATTGGTGAAATTTGTATCAGTAAATGCGTTCCAGAAACTGGTCGAGAATTTGTAGTTGTGGCGATATACATCTCCCCTGGTAAAACTGTTAACCAGATCATGAAGTTTATACACCAAAACTTATTAATGTATACTAGAGAAGGTTCCGCACTGCTCGAGGAAAATTTTCATGAAATCCCAATGATAATGAGCGGCGATTTCAACATAAATTTTTCCGATGTAAAAACAGAGCCATTGATACATTTCCTAAAAGACAAGCTATACTTGGTAATGTCGAATGATAAGAATCAAAGTACGACCAAATAACGACCATTGATGCTGTATTTAGTAGATATCTTGAGAAGTTTGAATCTAGAATATTTGTTAGTTACTTTAGTTATCATAAACCGATTGTGTCTTTTTTGGAATATAATACGATTTCTAATGAGCAACCAGAAAATAACCAAGATGAAAGAATGATTATAGAAGAAATTACTGATAATGATAATGTATAGGTGTATAGTATAATATTGAAGTCATTTATAATAATATATTAAAGAGAAATAAATTGAATAACAGAGGAAACTGTCTTATATTTCATTTACATATCCTATCTGTCTGTGTGTGTGAGTGGGCGTGTGCAAATGGACAAAGAAGTATAACTTCCACCGTCTGGTCCGACGCAGACCCAGTTTTTTTTTGATTTTCTTCTGTTGGCCATTTATAGCGTCTGTTAGGTGAGGTTACAGCTGCTTCAAATCTGAAGACAGACGCTGGCCAATAAACCGTCCAATGTGGATCAGACGCTTCTGGATTTGGTATGAGGTTTATTTCTCACATATTCGCCAGATGGGGGATATCCGTATCGCCTACCCGTGAACACGCCATATGGAAGGTCCTGCAGCTTCACACGAGGATTCAAAAATATGAGTGAATATTTTATGAAGTCTATTATCCAGCACACTGACTTATACCACCTGTATACTGATTGTGTTGCTTCGATGGTTTTAGTAAAATTGAATTGTTGTTCCAGTATTTCAAATCACATTTGTTTTGATTAAAGAGAACAGTGACGGTGGTTTTGAAACTACAAGGATACTAATATCTTGCTGATAATCTTTGTTACTATATGGTTGCATTAATTGTGTAACTTGCTTTCTTTCGGTCCAAGGTAGAAGAACAAGCGAAAGAATTTGCACAACACACTAAACACCAACACTTACTCAGCAAATAAATGATATAGAAAAATGGGAGTGGAGCTGAGGTTACCGCAAGTGAGGACCAATGCCGAACTATATAAGCAATCAGTAGCGGACAATAACAATTGATATGGTCTATAGAGGATTTAGATACATGGTTTTTCACTTTTTGTGGTATTATTATCATAATCTTAAGGTCGTGAGTTCGATCCCTATACTCGGGCCATCAACATTTTAAAATTTGCTTACGAATTTTAGATTCTTAGGCCCGTTGTACATTTCAGCTAAGCTAAGCGAGAAACGTAGTTTCTATTAGCATATTTTAGCTCGCACAGTTCATTCCGCTGCACATTTGAACTAATTACATCGCGTTACATCGCTCACACATACATTTCAGTACAAATAAAATGCTGTGCTTGCCATAATATTATTAGAATCACATAGGCGGAAACAACAATAGTCAAATGTCATCCAAATTTCAATATGTTATAAATATGTACACAATATAACAATGTATGCGTGAGCGATATAGCTGACTTTTACAATCCAAAGACAAACCGAGCTAAGTTAGTTTGCATCGCTCAAAACAGAAAACATAGCTCGCATAGTTTAGCTCATGTGTGCATCGTTCCATTAAAACTCTTTATTTACAACCAAGAGCGATGAACATCGCTCACATCGCTTAGCTTAGCTCAGCTAAAATGTGCAACGGGTCTTATAGCCTGTACAGACTGCGGATTAGTTAAACTGGTTTAGCAAAATTCGGTCAAGTACTCAGGGAAATAAAATTTAAACAGCTCGACTCACTACGAAAAAATGAAAAATCGACTAGCAAATTTGAGTATTTCCATAGGTTACTCTGTCATTTGATCTGTCAAATGAACTCGGTTGAATCAATGTGAGCCACTATATAGGAAATTTTGGACGAACACATGTAAGTCGAAACTTGATACACTCTAATCCAATAAAATCCGCCGTGATAAGAACGCCTACAATTGGCTAAAAAAATATTGGCTGTTTTCGTAATTGATGCAAATGTTATTGTTACAAATGTACAGGAAGACGAAAATGTTTTGCACTAGACAATATTTTTTTTTATTGTGCTATTTATAAATTTTAAGATTTTTCAAAATACGCGTGAAGATATGAGCATCTTTCACTAGTTTAAATGATTTAGAATGCGTTAATGACATTTAAATAGACTTAACATTTGTTTAGTTAAGACATTTATTTTAAATTTATTATTTAAATAGGCCAATCACGAGTGAAACCGGAAGAAAATTGAATTATTTTTAGATTTCAATGAAAATGTGTAAATATTAAATACTGATGAAGTGATCCAATTCGTAATGGGATGATGTGATTTTCAACGCCTCGATAGCGCAGTAGGTAGCGCGTAAGTCTCATAATCTTAAGGTCGTGAGTTCGATCCTCACTCGGGGCATACAATTATTTTTGATGTGAAAACATTTTTAGCGGCAGAGTAACTAAAAAATTGAACAGAAATCATGTTACGGAAGTATCTGTGCCGAGCAAACAGGTTTGGATTTATTAGTAAATATCGACCAAGGGGCTATGGTAATTCCCAGGGAATGGAAATTTTAAATTTTGTAGCAGTTTTATTCTCTTTTCCCCAAAAGTGTATTCTGGCTTCTGGGAAAAAATTGTTTTGGGAAAAATTTATTCCCTATTATAGCAGTTTTGACGTTTGTTTTTCCATACCTATTTTAGGAAAGAATTAACTGGGAATAGAATTGTTGTATTTTATACTTGTAGCAATATTTTGACTGTAAATTTGTACTGAAAACTGGTAATATTAATTGGAAATATCAATATGGAATTTTTACTTTGATAAACAAAATTAGTTTTTAGTAAAATTTGATTAAAATATCAACAAAAACCAATAAAACGTAGTAAACTATCTTTAGAATTTTGTTTTATATTGCGATCGCGTGTCGACCGCGAATAATTAAATTATTTTCCCGTAAATTTATTCCCTAATCGCCAGAATTAACTTTTGGAAAACGGGGAATTGGGAAAAGTGTCTGGGGAACAGCTGCTACAAAAAGAAATTACTCCTATTCCCGGGGGAATTACCAGAATAGGGCCACAGAAAATAAAAATACTTAAATGTAGAATAAACACAAAATTTACGCATACACATGCAACATACAACAACATCCGGAATTCAAAATCATCGTGAGCCGATTAAGAACAAAATTATATAAAAAATAACGTTGTTTTGTTTTACTATTCCAATTTTGTTTTATGCTTGGTTCATGTATGCGATCAAAAAATGATTCGCGAATCAAAGGAAAATTAAATCATTGAAAACATATACAAATCTCCCCGCCCGAGATGAAATAATTTTAACTTTGGGAAAATTTTGATCGGTAGCATCCAACATAATAAAAAAAAAAACAAATTATGAGTAATAATGCGAAATAATTACGCTCAAAGATTGGCTTGATTCGCGAATCATTTTTTGATCGCATACGTGAACCAAGCATTAATATTCCATTAAAAAAATAAAAAATAAAAAATAAAATAAAATAAATTGAAGAAAATATCTGTAAGCGCGTTTGTTTTTTATTTCTTTATGTCAAATGTATGCGTTATTTATAATTTATGTAATTTTGTGATTGCGTGTTAGGTTTGACATGATGGAGAATTATGTCCAATGAGTGTGAGTCCTTTCTCGTACTATAAAATAATTTTGCTTTATGACATTTATTAAATATCTTGTATGTCAAATATGTGTTGTAAAATTCAATAAAGTGTCCAAATTTGGTGACATTGATTTAAATATTTCAGATAGTGTGACAGAAAGAATGAACGCAATAATGAAACAATGAGTATTGTCGAACGAGATCGACGATCATCGATACTATAAACTGCTGTAAAGAGAATGAGGCGAATATTACAGTAGAATAATGGAAATACCGCGGTACTAGGACAACATGAAAACATTGCCGGGCCTTCATGTGTCATAAACGAGACGAGGCATTCTATCGAGCTTGGCCGAGAAATACCAAACGATACCTGCTCTAGCAAAATCAAATGGCTTTTGCTATCCTCCGCTATCTGATAATTTGCCTAAGCTTAATCTAGTGACTGAGCGCTTAAATCCTCCGCGCCTTTCATGCAAATCTGCAGTCTTCGCAACGGGTTGGAAAGTACGGAATACTTGGCAAAACTATAAACGTTCTGGTATCTATGGATACGATGGTAAACATGTTACCCTGCGAGCTAGATGACGATTCTTGTATAAATATTGCCGATGTGAAGTTTCTAACAAAAAAAACAAAAAATCCAAATTATATATGGATTAGTACCACTCAATATAAGATTCTTATTAGAATAAATTGAGAGTGATTTATTACACTGTTAAATTATTCTCAGAATCAAGTACATTTAAAAATTATAATTTTTAAAATAAAATTTATTTAAAATTACAAAATATTAATAAAATTCTGAAATTATTCAAACAGATAACAAAAATATCAAATTAAAATAATGTGTGAATTAGTTTACAAATAAATAAAAATAAAAGCTTTAAAAAGAAAAATATGAGAATTGTTATTGATACTTTTCGCCGTAAATACTGTGTATTTTATCAATCTGGGCCAATAACAAGCGACTTCCAGAGATTAAGGCAAGATGCCACTATATAGGTCGGATTGGCCTATCTATAGAAAACATTTTCCGGCATAAGGTTTTTCCTAGCGGAAACCTTATATTGGAAAATGTTCTCTATATATAGGCCAATCCGACCTATATAGTGGCATCTTGCCCTAATCTGTGAAAGTGGCTTGTTATTGGCCCAGATTGACAAAATACTCAATATTTTGAGTGAAAAATTGCAATAAACATATTTGATTTTTTTTTTGTTAAAGGTTTAATTTTATTTATTTGTTAATTTTCTCTTAAGTTCTTTATATATTTCTCTAGTGATTTTGTATTTATTATCTTTTATTATGTAAATTATGATTTTATTTAATATAATAATAATTTTTAATAAAAATTTCACTAATTTGCATTTATAAAATATTAACATGTAAATCACCAATACTAAAACAATTCAATATGGCGGCTATTGGAATCTAATTGAGACCAATAAGAATTTTGCTTCCGCCATGTTTTCTAATTGGAACCATATACGTATACGTGTTATTTTCTGTTAGAAACTTCACGGGATCTAAATATTCACGTTAAACGTAAAAAAATACATAAATCAAGTTACCTTATTAGTTATGTAAAAAAGCTAGTTGTAAAAGCATGGCTTGCATATCTAGTCGAGACACCACTTTATAAACTTTACAGTGTTGAAGTGGATTTATGCAAGTTAACTTTGGATGCCATGGTCCCGCTAGAGCGCAATAATATAAGCGAGGAGGTTTGTGAATGCTGTTTGCCCCAGAGTATCCTTTTTGACGAGTATAGTGAAAAACTATTGCTTCCAGCGATCTATCTCGGCCAGTTTGAGAATTTAAAGACGGAGTAAAAGTCACCCAATTCATGATGGCTACCAGTGAACTGAGGCGCGCTGACAGTCACGGCGTTACTCTTCAATATTTATTGTACATGGCGATGAAGATAATGCGATTTTGTGTACGTGATTCACTCACTATTGTCTTTAAATATATCGGCCAATATACCTCACTTATACTCTGGAGCAAGTTGAATCGAAAAATTTCATCAGAGGTTGTATTGAAAATAACCTTGCGTTTCTTCGCCGCATTCCAAATTCGACGTACTACTGGCATCAACGTAAGCGAGATATTTTTGCTATGATCCGTCAACTTGGTAAGCCAAATAGTGGGTTCGAAGTAATTTATAAATGAGCGCCAATGAGATTGACTGGCCGGAGTTCATGAAACTTCTGTATAAACTACACAATCCAAATGAGAGCATGCTCAGTGATGAGACGTTGAAAGAGATGCACTTCAATACCAAAGCTTCCTTACTGAATGAAGATCCAGTGACTTGTGCACTCCTTTTCAATAAGCGGGTGGACACTCTAATGACGATTTTGTGGTCTTCTGTGGCTGGAAAACGCACCTTTGACGCATGATGTTTTCACATAAATTTTGCGAGCTGTGTGTTCTCACTGTTTCTTTTTTTGTATATGCTAAACCATCACTACGCCAGCTCAGTCTGGAAATGTGGGTTAAGTGAATGATTGTGTTGGTTGATTATCAATAAAAGTAACAATGGAATGTCATAATTTTATTTATGACGTAATATTCCACGACTGTTGGACGTCTTATTTAACTACAGTTACTCAATTTTGACTTTGAAGACGATTACTCAACGAACGTTGCAGCCACTATCACGGCACAAATTTTGTTCGAAAACTGAGACTTGAGAGTTGGTAGTTTTGCTGCTGTTTCACTAACCTACCAGATGCACAAAATTAATTTTATTACTTATTGATGTAAATTTCATATTTGTGTCTAGTTTGCTGATGAAACAACCAAAAAACTCCCAATTCTCAAGTCGCGGTTTTCGAACAAAATTAGTATACAGATAAAAAGTCAGTTATTTTGATACAAAATATACAGTCTGACAAAGAAAAGAAACGACAAAGTTAGTTTTTAGTAATTTAGTTTTCTGTGGCACTATTCTGGTAATTCCCTGGAAATAGGAAATTGGGGAAAGATTTTATATGTACAAATTTCAATTAAAAAAAAAAAAAATTCCGGAATACTGAGGTAAAAAGCTAGTGGTAATTTTTTTGAAAATAAAATAAAATTGGCAAAAATTTTCCCTGCCAATTTAGATATGGAAAAATTATTCCCAATTTATAAATATCTACATAAAACTTTTCGCATCAGTAGGCTGGAAAAAAAATGGTTGAACTGAAATTCCATATAAATTTTTTCCTCAATTTCTTATTCCCGGGGAATTACCAGAATAGTGCCACTGGAAGGAAGTAAGCCATTGGCTGATCCAAAAAAGCTAATCAAAGCATTAAAGCCGTTATTTAACTGGACATTGAGGTCAGTTGTTCTGAGAAAGAAAAGTTAGATAAATAAAGTGAAATTTTACAGTGCTGGGAAAAAAAATTGAGCAAACATATTTTATTGCAAATTGGAGTCTTTTTTTGCTAAAATTACAAAACTTTTGAAAGCAATTGGCTTATTGTTTCATTTTAAATACATGTATGACGTAATTTTTTGAAAAAAAAAATACCTGCAATTTAGGGGAAAATCCCCGAAAAATGCCAAAATATTCAAAATACGTTATTTAGAGCTAAAGTAATGGAATAAATTAAACACTTATTTTTTAATTTTTTTTTTTGTGTTTTATTGATTTATAGAAGTTCTATCTTTAATATTAATATTTTGTTGGACCGCCTTTTGTTTTTATTACACCGGTACAACACCGCAACTGGGTGCAGATGTTTTATTGACTGTAATCATTTTTTTTTTGAGTATAAATAGTGCATATTTTGTAAGATTAAGTTATTCCGTAAGTGATCCTAGTCAAATAAAGAATAAAGTGCAATTTTAGTTTAAAAAAATGGGAAAATTAGTGAGCAGTGTAAAAGCAATATGTTGATTTGGGCGCGAGAAAATTTAATCACGCGTCAAATAGCAGAAAGATTAAACATTCCTAAAAGTACTAACGTGTGGAATATTAAAAAATTGCGAGAGATGGGCAGTACACAAAGAAAGAAAGGCTCTGGAAGGCCCAGAAAGACAACGCCAGAGGAAGATCGTCCTCATAATATAACAATATCGTCGGAACCGTTTTACACCTTTATCGGACATAAGACGGGATGCTATAAGCGAGCAACGGGAAAAGAAATTTCAGCAAGCTTAGTGAGAAAAAGACTTGTTAAAGCTGGTTTGAGAGCACTTAAACCAGTCCAGAAGCCTGAGTTTACATTTACTAGTGAAAAAACAACTTTTTCTATGGGCCCAGGAGCATGTTACTTGGACTTCAGAGATGTGGAATGATGTGATTTTCCCAGATGAATCAAAATTCAAGCTGCATGTTGGAAATTGAAGAATTCTCGTAAGAAGAAAATCGGGCGAGAGCATTACAACGAATGTCTTTTAAGACTTCCACCGCAAAATGAAGGAGTTATGGTCTGGAGATGCTTTTGTGGAAATGAAACCGATCGATTGTGCTTTCTTTGTTTCAGCATTACGATCGATTGTGCTTTCTTTGTTTCAGCATTACAGCAGCTATTCATCTGTAGGTCCTACACAACGAATTTCAGCATTCTGTGTTAAAGCTTTATAGCGAAACTTGTAAATTTATTTTTCAACAGGACAACGCTCCGTGCCATACCGCCAAAGTTGTGAGTTATTAAATTTGAACTGTAGATAGAAAAATTGGCTTTCAGATAAACATAAATAATTCGTTAAAAACTAGTTTTTTTTCTTATCTCTTCATTTAAAGGTAAAAAAGTACTTCGAAGAAAGAAGTATTGATGTGTTGAGCTGGCCCCCGTATATTCCAGACTTAAATCTCATTGAAAATATTTGGTCTATAATGAAGCTAGAAGTAGCAAGAAAGCGCTCAGAATCGATTCAACTTTAAAAAGTTTGTTGATGACGATTTGGGAATCCATACCTCCTACGCCTTTGAAAAATTTACCAAACTCAGTCAATCGGAGGTGTATCGCTTTAATAAAAGCAAATGGCGGTCCAACAAAATATTAATATTAAAGATAGAACTTCTATAAATCAATAAAAAACAAAAAAAAAAAATTAAAAAATAAGTATTTAATTTATTCCATTACGTTAGCTCCAATCAACGTATTTTGAATATTTTGGCATTTTTCGGGGTTTTTCCCCTAAATTGCAGGTAATTTTTTTTTCAAAAAATTACGTCATACATGTATTTAAAATGAAATAATAAGCCAATTGCTTTCAAAAGTTTTGTAATTTTAGCAAAAAAAGACTCCAATTTGCAATAAAATATGTTTGCCCAATTTTTCTCCCAGCACTGTAGTAAACCTACCCTCGTTGGCCCCAAAGTTAGTTGCGCTTCGATTAAATTCAAATCGGAAACGATGAGCTTCGATAGCTCGCCTTGGGCCCGAATTGTGTTTCTTATTCGATTGTAATATTGAGAAGATCGTCGAATCTTAAAACATAATTTTTAACGCTGTAGCAATGGCTTTTTCGATAACATAACAATCGAGCAGCTATGTGGGCCATCGAGTAGAACAGAAGATACAGGCAGAATAAAAAAAGTATGCCCAATATCTTTATTTAGACTACAGTGTAGCGGGGTTACCTTAAGTGATAATTCGAGAAATTTGGAAGAAGTTAGACACATGTTAGTGTGGACTTTTGATACACCCCATAATAATAGAAATTCCGATTCGTTCCTCATACATGTACATAACGGATACTTCTCAAATACATTTATTTGATTCGACCGTTCGATTTCAACACGTAGCCAGTAAAACTGACCAATAGACCATCGCGCGGTCAACTACAGAAATAAATGAACTTTCTTACAGGTTACAATTTAGTATGTCATGACCAGAACCATTGAGGAATAGCGCCGCAATTAATAAATAAAAAAGAATTTAGTGGTGACCGATTTCACTAAACGAGCTTTTATCACAGGTGGAATTATATTCACGAGCAGAAGATGTAACAGCACGGTACCTTTTCAATTCGACGTTCCATTTATTAAGGGAGAAAGCGCTTACTTGATACAGAGCAAATTATCTGGCATAACGGAATTATGAAGAGTTGATGGTGGGCTTGGAGGAATAGTTCTTGCCATTAAAACATGATTATTTGGTCAGAGAAGGGATTCATTTCCGTCTTCAGGGCTCGAGCGAACCGTTTGCCACATATTTGACGAATATGTAATGTAAAATGTAAGCAGATTGATGAGACGAATTTTTATTTTCAGACCACTTGAACCATCTTATTCGAATATTACATAGGAATCCAGGAAGAAATGTTTCGATGTCAATGATGTAGATACTCGAGCATAGCTGCGTTGATAAAAAAAAAAATAAAAAAAAAAAAGTTCAAAGTGAATGTAAAAAAAAGTCCAACCCGAAATAAATCGATCGAAGAATCGATAATAAGCATCACGGGAGAAAGGTAACCACACTTGGCAGATGTATAATATCCATAATTGTACAATACTCAGGTACGTGTTGTATAATTAAGTGAGGTAAAATTTATCAACCAATGCTGGAAAGATAAAAACCGCAGACGAAACTGATATAATTTTGTTTCGATATTCCTTACCTTTATAATGGACAATATCTGGTTCAAACAACCTTGATAGCCCCAACTTTCCGCGAGATTTGAATTTGGGCATCAAGTTTTGAGAAATATTTCAATTCAAAGCCAGCCTCAATATGAAAAGAGTTGTTGAATGTTTTTTGATTGACGAAGCCGAATTTACCGAGTTTCAGGACAGCGGCGATACTTCTTTAGTGCATAAGTTAAATGAGAATCAAATACACGCCTTGCACAAATCAAATGTCAATTTAGAGTTGCACAAACGGACAAATTGGGATGCACTAATCTGATGAAGCATAAAATAGACACAGGTGACGCGCCGGGAACAAGAAAAGAGCATGTCCCGTCTCGAAAAAAATTGACAGAAAGCTGCTTCTTGGAGTCAGCTCATCCAGTAGCATGAGTGAGAAAACCATCGGGAAACCTGAGGTATGGCCTAGATGCAAATAAACTTAACATGATAACGATTAAAGATAAACATCCACTCTTTGCCATACATAAATCGCACACTTGGACGACTTAACGGGACGAAATACTCATGAACTATATAATTTAGCGACATTTTTTGGCAAATTGAACTGGAAATGGACTCGAGACCCAATACTGTTCCCGTGCGACGGCTGTGTCAGTAGCGCAGAATGCCATTTGGCTTATGTAATGTGACTACTATAGGAAGTGACGCACTTATTGAGCAAGGCTGGCTTAACGATCAGTCGTGCTAAATCACACTTTTGTTTGAAAAAAATCAAGTATCTTGGGTATATCCTAGATGAGTACGGCCTGAGAGTAGATCCCGAAAAATTGGTGACATTCTAAACTTGACGACAGCAGGGACAAATAAAGCACATCAGACGATTAAACTTTTCGACAATTACTGCACGTATACTAAATCTTTTGAAAAAAAAGAGGGAAAGAAGAAGATTAATTGGATGGCTGCCTTTATTTTATTGAAATCTAGGTTAGTAATAGCCCCCAATTTTTACGAATCCCGATTTTAACAAGGAATTCACTATTCAAACTTTCAACATAGGATTGGGCGCAGTTCTTACTCAAAAAGAAGGCCATGAGTAGTAATCACTTTTATGAGTCAGAAACTGACGTCTACTCAACGAAAATACCCAGCCACAGAAAGGGAGTGTGTTGCTGTAGTTCTTGCGATCGATAAAGTTTAGGCCATAGGACGTACCTTTAAATGTTATTACGGACGGTCCATCATTATTTTGATTGAAAAACTTATTGAATCCGGATCCTTGATTGACAAGTAGGAAATGAGGTTACAGCAATACGATCCCAAATTTAGTAATCGAAAGGAAAAGTTAAACGCCGTTCCTGATGACCTGTCACGAGCAGCTTATTCAAATATGTGACAACGTATAGCACTTCTTCTTTCTTGCCAGTTCATGTCTGTACGTGAGCAAAAAATGTCGGAATTGCGAAAACACTGCAACGAGCAAAGAATACGACATTGGAAAATAGGTTCATACGTGTGGGAGCTACCAACTCGGCAAATACAAAAACAAAATGTCACGTACGCAAAAGGTTTTTCTAAAACTGCCGACTCGACTTTGGCAGATGATCGCAATGGGTTACGTATGGGACTTTATCCGCACTCTAACCGAGGTAACCAATATCTATTAGTTTAAAAATTATAAATTTTGTTTAAATCCACTTTGCTGAAACCAATGCGTAGAGCAGAAACGAGATTACTCACAGACTACATGCAGAAGTATGGCGTTATGCATTGGACTAACGCATACTATCATCATCAAAATAATCCAGCTGAATGGATGAATCGAAGTATACTTTCCGCCATCAGATGTTATTTAAAGGATGTCCAAAGGGAATGGACCGAACATATTAGGCAAATAGCATGCGTCATTTTGATGAATTCAACAGATTCAAGAATTTTTTTTGTTATTTTGCTTCAGACATAACGTCGTTAAAACGCAATTTAACTTTTTTATTTCTCTTTTGTGTATGACGTTTTGTTTCTGAGAAAGCCTTCAGACCTTTATATTTTCAGGGTAAGTGAGCGAGTTACAATCATTAATAATTAATATTTTTTAAAGATATTAAATATTTAAGTAAAAAACTCGCCATAATTTGACCCGAAAATTGTTGGGTGTTCTCGTTTTTGATGCCAATGTTATTGTTACAAATGTTTAGGAAGACAAAAATGTTTCGCACGAGACAATATTTTTTTATGGTGCTATTTATAAATTTTTAGATTTTTCAAAATTTTTCGCGTGAAGGTATAAACATCTTACACTATAGTTTAAATGATTTAGAATGGGTTAACGACATTTAATTAGATATTTTTTGTAATATATTTAAATGAGTTATTCATGAGTGAAACCGGAAGAAAGTTAATTATTTTTAGTTTTCAATGAAAATGGGTAAATATTACAAGCTGAAGTGATCTGATTTGTTTTGGCAGATGGTGATGTAGAACGCCTCGATAGCGCAGTAGGTAGCGCGTAAGTCTCATAATCTTAAGGTCGTGAGTTCGATCCTCACTCGGGGCAAAATAATATTTTTTATGTCTATAGTTGCATGGTACTTCGACAGCTTCATTAAACCGTCGCGAAGCCATAATCTGGAAATGTGAGTTAAGTGAAAAATTGTGTTGGTTGTTTGTCAATAAAAGTAGTACGGGAATGTTACAATTTTATTTAAGTAATCAAAAATAAGATAAAGAAAATCAAATTTTAGGAAACATACAACTAAGACCTCTATGAATAGCGAAAGAGTTGGGAAATTCTTCGATCCCAAAACAGAATATGGATAAATGTACTTGTAGCAGCTCGTTTCCTCAATTACAAGAAACATCGCCCAATATACGATTAATTACAAACGGACAATTATCCGTATAAATAATCGATTATACAAAAAATATACAACAACATATTCGATGATGTCGCATGATTTTGGGGTTTTTTCTTCGTATTTTGTGGAATAGTGTTCTAGTGCTAAAAACTCGTAGTTGCGATTAGAACAATACCTTTCACAATGTAAAAAACACCAATTTTAGTTTAAAACAAATCCGCTACGTGAGATCTGCCATTCTCCATTCGTCAATACCAGTAAAATATAGAAATTGAGGTTTTTTGAAATCATAATGAACTATGAGACCCATTCGCATCTAAGGCAGTAAGCATTCGAAATACCTAAAATTATCGTGTCAATCTATGTACGCACAATAAATGTGTTGATTTGACTTCGGTTCTCTATAAAAGTCCAAAGTGAGGACTTCTCGGGGTAAAAAATGCTTAGCCTGTTTTGTAGTTGTTTATCTGCTCCAACGAAGTTGGTACCACAATCGCGGAATATTTTCAGACAAGCTCCTCTTCTTGAAATAAATTGTCGTTATGCTTCGTTGCTAGGCATATAAAAATAGCAACGAAGCCTTTTGTTGTTTTAGTATAGCTGCCTTTTCACATTTTATGCAAATTGTGCCGACTATGAACACAGTTTCTGAACGGTGGGGCTGGTGTTACCGGCTACATTGGTAACATACACAACATGACTTGATACAAATTTTGTAATTCTGATGCGGATTATATACACTCATGTATAGTATGAAGAATTGAACTATAGTTAGTCTGATGACCGGAGAAACTGTCCTGTTACGTATTTTAGCTAAGATGAAACTCATAAGATCATGCGTATGATAAGAGTGGAGCTTTAGAGCCATTAGATGGCCGAATAATTTTAATGTATACAATTCAAAATTTCATCGTACTCTATCTAATATACGCCAATCTCAACGTATGGCTAGATTGAGATTGTTTTCACAGATAAAGAATATCTTAACTTAACAATGTTACGGAAAAATATTAAAATTTTAATTTTTCCTAATTCTCATTCAAAAATAACACAGCGCTAAATTTTAAATCACAATAACATGTCGCGACATTTCCCGACGCAGTTAATATCGACTAACGAGACATGAACGTAGCATTTCTTTGAAATACTTTCACAACAAATAAATTACGATCCATGAACATTATTAATTTGTTATTTCCGCTTATGTATAGAACGCAAAGTTGTTCTACATAAGCGGAAATGAAAAATCTCGATATCAATTTCATGTATGCGACATAATATTATGTATCACTTTTACTCTGGTGGCCCCAAAACAAGTTCAAGGTAGTTTTAGTGTATAGGTACCTAGTTATACGAGTGGCATGAATTTTTCTATATAATCCAAGGCCGTATTTGTTGTTGATAGTAAACCGACATATGAGGCCAGCGTTATGTATGTAGAAAAGTGCATTTATAGTTGAAGTACTTCAATTTTACGTTGTAATGCTTAGTTCAACTGAAGTTGCGGGTGGTGTCACTGTAAAACTAGTCAGCTAAATGTTATGCTAATCAAAGCGCATTCATAGAAAATACAACACAAATTATCAGTTTAATGTGAAACCATTGTATAATTATTATGGCTGCTTGATTAAATGTTGTCTAGGCTAATTTGTCATTTAGCTATTTGAAATGCCATATAATTATAATAAATAAATTAAAGGTTGTCAATTTTGTATATTAAAGAAATTCTTTGCCTGACATTTAAAATTTTCTAATTAACTGAATTAATCAGTGGAAAGTTTAGCGAAATATTTATATAGGAAGATTGAAACATTCAGTTGGTTTGTCAGTTGGAAGTAACACGCTAAAGACCTTCTTACACGATGGATCGATAACATTGAACAGAATATAAATTTAGTCGGTCTCTGTCTTAGGCGTTGCCTTGTTGCGAACCGAAATATTTAGAGACATATTGTTGAGGCAGCCAAATTCAGAGTAAGTAAGAAAGAATTGTGTACTATAAACCTTTTTTAATTCCGTCATCTGTAGCAGCGACATTTTATATGCGCTATTTAGTCGCACTACTAAAATAATTGAACTATATCATATAATTATGGAATTGCTTATTTACTTAAAATGATAAACTATTACCTCAATTGCATGTTACAAATATGATATTAACCATCAGCAATTTGCTTTAAATATAACAATTATGGGTAAATCACAGTAAGGTTAAGGTAACAGACAGACGGCATAAATGGTAGACTGGTAGGAGAGTATTTGCATAAATTAAGAAAATTGAAAATTAATCACTAATCTTGACAGATTAAAAATTTAAAAATAGTTATGCAACAATGGCATCACATAAATCAAATATAGTAATTAATATAATTACTAATCTAGCTAATTGTGTATTCACAGCCAATAAAAATTCCCATGAATTATAAACAAAAAATATTTTTTAATTACTACTTAAGTCACAGTTTACACTATTGATTTATTAGTCTACACTTGACTTCTTATCAATACTTAGATGCGCAAACTCATTTTAAGGGAAATTATCTTTTTAAAACATATTATCGATCATGATCGAATATAATAATAATATTTTCTTACAGATAAATACGATGAATTCCCACTAAGCGACTGAGAGATAAGCACCATTTTTATGTAATATACGATAAATTATTGCGATAATTAAGTAGGGTTGGTATTTCAGTATGCAAAATAAATGTCGGTTTAATGAGCTTCTTAACCGGTGCAATTTATCATGCATATTGAAATCACCGCAATTGGGTTTGACATGTGTTCAGTTTACGTAACTGATTACATTATAAATCATCTTATCTACATAAAATTAATTAGATTTATTGATATCGAGGTTTGTGTAACTTGGTAATCAAAAATAGTAAAAGGGTTTTAGTAAAACAATGGTACAACGTTTGAAGGTAATAAAGGATGTTACCTCTAGATCTGTATTGTAAAATGCAAGCTCAGGGTGCTTTATCGATCTATTCTCTAACGGTATTTCAGGCAGTCTTCATAGCTTGTATGAGATTGTCGATAAATTGAAGTTACTCCAGTGAACCACATAATTTAGACCAAGAAGTAAGAAATCATGTTCTTCAATAATAAGGTGCAAAACGTATCATTTAACTTATATCTATCCAGTTGTAAGTTTATACTAAAGTACTTCTGAGCAAAAACCGTTGGAGCTTTCAGCTTGACCAACATGTTACAATACTTATCAGTATTGCATTTTACAAATCAATATTACGTCCCTAAAGCTAGCGGAACCCATCCTGCGGAACATAACACTATTTAGGCTAATAATAGGCTAATTAAATGCCCCGTTAAAAATGATTTTGGTCAATGGGCTCTAGAAAAAATATTAGGCTTCTCCACTTCAAAGCTAACAGAACCCAAATCGAAAATTGAACTAAACCCAAAAATAGAACGCAAAACAAGATCTGTTAACATACAAATACTTTTTGGCTCATTATGGCCTAATCAAACGCTCCATACAGAATTTTAGGATCCACCCGTTCTAAATCAAACTTTAAGTCATTTAATTTAAAACAAACGAATTCAAATCGTCAATCGAACTAAAAACGAAAATAGAACGCAAAAGAAGACCTATTGATTGATTGATTGGAAAGTAGGACCAAGTGCCTAGCCAAGTATCCCGGATAACGCCGGTCTATTCCTACTGCCTGTTTACACATAACAATAGCTGGTTTGCTTGGGCAAAGTCCGCTTAGCTTTGAAAAATAAAATATTAGAGGCCAATTTTGGTATTAGCAAATTGTTCATAATAGTTGGCGTGTTTATCAGTAGTAATTAAAGTAGAGTTGGCTTTCAAGAAAACTAATAAAAAATAAGATTTTCATAAGTCCGATTCAGTTTACAATTACTACTGACCGTGATAAAAGCCAACTATGATGAACAATTATTTTCCGTTACTGGAAATTCACAAGCAAATATTGCTGAAACCAAAATTGGCCTCAAATATTTTATTTTTCAAAACTAAGCGGACTTTGCCAAAGGAAAACTGCCAATAGGAAGGAAGGATAGGAAAGGTTTTTTTTGTTTTGGACGGAATGACCCGGTTGCAGACACAACTAGCGATCGTACGGCACAACACAATTCTAATCTACTTCTAATCTACTAGAGGAAGGATTTTTTTTACCAAGTGGGATGCATGTTTTGGATCGTTGTCTTGAACCAAGCTAAGATATCCAGAAATTTCAATTTTTGTCGCACTCTTTTAAATGATTCTGTAAAATTTGCAAATATTGTTCTTTATTCATGGTAGTCTCACAAACACCAGATAATCGACCCCCACGGTACTAATTGCACCCCATACCATAACTCAAGCTCCACCGCGTTTGACGATGGGGATGATATTCTTACTATTTAGTGCAGTACCTTTTTGACGCCTGATTCCACATTTTCATGGCCATACAACTATATATGACATCAAAAAGGTACTGCACTAAATAGTAAGAATATCATCCTCATCGTCAAATACGGTTGAAGAAACGTCATGGTATGGGGTGCAATGGGTACCGTGGAGGTCGAGGATCTGGTGTTTGTTGAGACTACCAAGAATAAAGAACAATATTTGCAAATTTTACAGAATCATTTAAAAGAGTGCGACAAAAATTGAAATGTCTGGACATATTAGCTTGGTTCAAGACAACGATCCGAAACATGCATCCCACTTGGTAAAAAACTAGTTGATCTACAATGTCAAATACATTTTACCGAACCCTCCACAATCGCCAGGTCTCAACCCCATCAAACATCTTTGGGGTAATTTGGAAAAACGGGTGAGACTACAAGATATTAGAACAAAAGACGGTTTAAAATCTAAATTAATCGACGAGTGGCACCAAATTACGTCGGAAGAACAGGAAAACTAGTGCATTCAATGCAGAATCGCCTAAAATAGGGCTTATCTCAGAAAGGGTGGCAGACAAATTATTAATTATATTTATTAGTAATAATACTAGGAACTGTATGTTTTTTTTAATATATGTTTTTTTAACTAAGTTTTGTTATATTTTTGTTAAGTAAATGAATTTAATTTCGTGACCCTCTAAAATAATCAAATTAATTCTGTTTTTTTTATCAATAATGAGATCAGGAATATTTTTCAGAGTGGCTCTCTTGTGATTCTTATTTTGAGCGTAATAATAATAATTTAATGCATGTATTTATTAGACATAGCCTTTTTTTATGGTTGTGTTACGGTCGCTGGTTCAAACCTCGTATTGGTCCTAAAATTTATTCGAAAAATAAAGTATATTCAATATGCTAGGGGAGGGAGAGCATATATGGATGGATCCGCATATCTTTGAATTTTTGAGGCGAAAATATATCCTGAAATAATTTGTGGGGAAAGGTTTATAGTGCTGCTTAAAATTCACGAGAATGTTGTTTGTGATATACTCGAATTCCCAAAAGATGGAATCACATGGAGAATATAACTACATATTACGTATCAATTTTCAGACAAAATACCCTCCTCATCTTCATGGTGAGTCGAAGGAAGATACTCAACGGAATCCAACTAACTTTCTAACTTTATATAATATAATAACTATACTAACACGGGAAATTTGAAATGGTGATGGTACACTTATGAGGAGAAACATCGATCTGTATTGTGGATAAACGACAGTTCGCTCAAGTAGATTTTCTCATAAGTTAGAACATTTAACACATCCTTATCCTGTAGTACTAGAGACCCTCGCAGGTTCAGGATTCCTAGTCAGTTCGGGCACCGAATCGTGTCTTATGTCGCAGATTTCCTCGAATAATTAGGTGATATTCGAATGCAGTAGCAGTAGTATGTATGTGCTCAAGAAATTCAGTTGCTGCGTTATTCGGGAAAATTTGTGATCATCTAGACATGGGCATACGTAGCATGAAGTATGTTATAGGTCACCAGCCTAACAGCTGCCCTGCGTTGTAAACATCTTATCTTATCTTATCTTATCTTATCTTATTTTTGTTAAGTAAATGAATTAATTTTTATATTTTTTTTTAGTTTTTTATATGTGATATTATTAGTTAGAAAGTAGAAAATAAATCAAATACTAAAGGTATTTTTTTTTGATGCAGTGTATATTAAACAAGAATTAAAATATAATTATGATAATTATTAAGGAATCTGATATTTAATTTTGCATGTATTGCGTTTTAAAGCAACTTGTTGGAAATATCTGATTTTGAAGCATTATCTCTTGGAAATATCCCGTTTTGTTATAATTTTGGTAATAATTTTTTTAAATTAATTGATCGAATAAGAAGTTTTACTTTCTTTATTAATTAAAAAATACATCACAAGTAATTCATTTCAAACTAAGTATAATAAATAAAAATTCATTTGTTGGTTGTTCAAAATGAAACAATCAACCCCAGGATTAAAATTACTAACACCGTTACGAATCAGATTCTTAAATCGTCATCTTCGAGAAACGTATCACATTCATCGTTATCACATACATCAGCACGACTTGAGCTAGTGATGGTTGAATTAAGAAGTAAATTTTTATAAAACGACAACATTTCAACGGACGTCCAATTATCACCAAAATGTTTCGTTAACAAACTATTGATATCTTTCAATTTGAGTGAGTAAATAGTTCTCCCCATAGTTCACTGATCAGGAAAATTTTCTCGTACAGAACAGCCTCTCTTTAACACCAAACGTGCTACACATAAATCTGACCGATAAGCCACCTCACCACGTATACACAGTCCTCGCTATGACCGCCTTATAATAATTCGTTTCGATTTATTAAACTCAAAATGCCAGTTACCAGTCGTTTTATAACATGAAGCTGACTGAGATTTCCAGTCGTATACTAGACAATGGACATACTTGGCTTCCTATTGTAATTACCGAACCATAATCGGAAATTATTTTTTTATAATCGTCAGGACCAATAATAGTGTTCATGATTTGGTGCGCTTTTCGAGCAATGCAAATACACGATCTGTTGGTATATATGAATGGCCCGGGGCAGGGTATATTATCTGAACCTCTTTAATATTTAGAGGAGCGTTATTTTTCATACAGTAAAAGCACATGGGTAACATTGTCCTTATTTTGAGCCCCGCATCCATCACAAATTAATCTAATAATATTTATATCTAAAGAAAAGCGTGTATAGGAATATATTTGCCTTCGATAAGGTGGTGTTTGAAGATCCTTGTACAATAGCCAAATTGTAAAAGTTCAACTGTCGACTTCGACTGAAATATGCTGTCCAATCGGGCACCTTTGGTAACGGAATATTTTTCTGACAATCAAACGAAAATGTAATCATGTTGTCAGATTGTTCTTTAACTAAAGAATAAAATGCCTTTGCTCGTAAGCTGTGCATTCGTTTTTCAGTCATTAAGTTCGTTTTCTCGAAAACGTTTTGCCTGTTTTTAATTTTTTCTTTATACATTAGGCATTTTGTGCGTTGCGGGCTTGCGGTCAGTGGATGGTGTTTTAAAACTAACGTTGAAATAAGTTCGAAATATATTTTGAAAAAACCATTTTGTAACTCTGGTGTGTCTACGTGATTTTTGTTAAACATTTTCCACATTCGTTGAATAGATAAATCACCAGGAAGGTATTGTCTGGCAGATGTTTTTGATCGTTTTTGCATTATATCAATAATGAATTTCCAGAACGTAGAAGCTTTTAATAAAAAAAATTTACGGCGTCCTTTTTAGGTTCGTACATCGCAGCTTTTCTATTGGTATTGATCAGATTCAAAAAACCGTTTACAAATTCCATTGATACGTTGTAGTCCAATCTTCAAAATGTCTTTGAATGCCAGCAAACAAACTCGAATTAATTTTCCTTTTAACCCAACCGTTCACAATTAAATATATTTCTAGACTATTTTCCTCCAAAATGTACTGTGACACTAATCTGGTCACCTTTATATTATACCTATTTACCTACTTATCACCCTAATAACATCCTTGTTTATGATCAACTCAGCTACTAGTTCATCCGCTTTTATGGTACTAAACATTATAAATTGCCGGACAACGAAAATTTTAGGGAGTTAAGTTGAGAAAGTAAGACAGTTAAATCAAAATTTGGTTTTAAAGTACATAAATGTAGTTAGTTTTTTTTTGCAATATAGTAACGAACAAAGTGGTCCGCAAAATATAAAATTTTTTTTTTGTGAAAAAAAATTGAAAAGCATAAAAATAATTAATAAATAATATTTAACTTTATATCGTGATTTGTTCGTGCAAAAAATTAAATAAAAGTTATGAATTGTTAATAAAAAAATAAAAACAGAAAACAATGAAAAACATATTGGTAGTCCGTGTCCAGTAATTAACGGTACCAATACTAAAAAAAAATAAAAAATATATTGTGTGTGGTTATATGCTCACGTCTATAGTGGATTAAAATAGTGGATAAATAATCAAATTTAACAATTTTGTATATATGATTTTTATTGCAAATAAAAAGAAATTAAATAATAATAATCTAATTTGAAAATAATATGTATGATCTATATCCTCCGAATAAATTATATACTTTAATTATACAAGAAAAAAAAATTTGTGGCCGTTATTGTTTTCTTTCAAGTGACATGTCAAGTTATCTTGGTTCAGTACATTCCATGTGTTTGCTTTCTGATTGGTTTTGGTTGTGTTAAAAGTCCAAGTGAATGAACGAACTTTTAGTGGCAGGCAAGTTACATCATACTAATATACTTGCTAAATAAACCAAATACAAGATTGCTCTGTGTGGAAATAGAAATTTTAACAAAAAAAAAAACATTACGAGTTATAATAGACCAACAACAAATAATCAACAAACAAACTCAACGTAGTAAAGATAAAACAAAACATTTAACAGCAACACATACTACACATATTCAATTCTGTTAATGAAAGTATATTGGTTTATTGCGGCACATAATTCGTCGGTCAGTAAAAAAGAAAAAAATCTGATAAAACGGAGATTTTGAAAGCTGATTGAAATCTGGGGTGCACGAGTGATTGCAGTTTGGTGGCGAAGCGGTTTTTTTGGAATAGAACACAAAGGAGGTTGCTATCCAGCATATACGAATATATACGTTGAAGGAGAGTGGGCAAGTTTTTTTCATTTTATCACATATTATTATATTTTTTTTTTATTGGTGCATATTTTCTATAATTTTGTTATTTTTTTGTAAACCATTATGTTTTTCCGCATGTTCGGTTTTGCTGTATAGTGGCATTATGAATTCTTAAATCAGGGTATGAAACTAAAATAGGTCTGGTAGCTGACATATGGTGTGATGTTAACTTCAAAACAGTACAATTAGTGTTATAATGCGGTTACTTCTCGATTACTTGTAGCCTTGGACCACCCACGCCGTACCGACGAGTGATAGCCGGAGACCAGTCGACCGCACCAAGGTATGCTACACAAGGTATGCTAGTTTTCAACAGGAACTTTTTCCTGCCACAGCTATCAACCATTTAAATAGCAGCCTAGCCCGATCATCTCAAGTGGTTCCTGCTAACATTGATACCAACTCTCAACACAGCAACTCTCAACACAGCAGCAGCAGTAGCAGCAGCAGCAGCAATGTTAATCCTCCACGCATCCTTAGGGCTGTCCCTAAACCGAAAATCATATTTGTATCCCGGTTGTGTAACAATACAATTAGCGCCGATGTTATATCACACGTTAATTCTATATTAAATTCGCATAACATCTAAGGAGAAAATGTCAAATGTAAAAATATATCCCGCTTCAATGGATAAGTTACGTCATTTAAAGTAACCATTCCTGAAGCTACATTTGACCTATTACTTTCCCCAGAGTCATGGCCTGAAACAACGTATCTCAAAGAATTTGTCGATTTTCGAAATAATAATAATAATAATAACATGACAGTTCCAAAAAACTTAAACGCTTGTCCCTCTACTACCAGAACGTAAGGGGACTTAGAACTAAATCTCGCGAAGTCTTTTTAACAATTCAAAGACTTCCATTTGATGTTTTTGCCCTCACTGAGACCAATTTGAACAATGATTTCAACAGTAATGAATTTTTTACCTAGGATTTTAACGTCTTCCGGAAAGATGGTTCTTATTGTCCAGACACGAGTTTAACAGGTAGAGGGGTTCTTATTGCAGTGCACATCAATTTTGATAGTCAAATTGTTATCATTCCCAACACTGATAATATCGAACTAGTGTGTGTCAAAATTAAAAATAATAAAAATAATATTTTTATTTTATGTTGCTATATTCGCCCACTAAGTCAGATTATAAGCTATCAGCTTCATACTAATGCTGTTGACTTTGTCATTGACCTGATGAATACTCAAGATGAAATCTTTGTTGTGGGTGATTTCAATCTCCCCGGGTTTAAGTGGAATTATTCAGACGATAACATTCATTATGTTGCTTCGAATGCACTAACCGCCAAAGAAACTTTGTTCACTGACAATATGTTGAACTCTGGACTATTTCAGATTAGTAACGTTAAGAATAGTTTGAACAGGCGGCTCGATTTGGTGTTTTCCTCTGTTATCGACAATAGCGTCGCTTCTGAATCCAATCTAATCCTCTGTGCCATAGATGTATACCACCCTCCCATTTTGATCACTTTTTGTCTGGAACAAGACAATCCCAATGTCAACTCTATAACTCCATTACGTTTCAATTTTCGTAAGGCCGACTTTGTGAAGCTTAAACATTTATTGGCTAACGTTGATTTTAACACAATTTTAAATGATCATAACGATATAGAAACACAAACTGTCAATTTTTACTCTGCAGTTTTTGAATGTTTTAAACATTCCATTCCGTATACCCGCCAAAAAACTGTATCGCCATCACCTCCGTGGTATAATAATGAATTACGAACGTTACGTAACCTTAGGAATAAACGTTGGCAAAGATTCCTGAAAACTAATTTTGACTCTGATTACTCTAACTATTTAAATAGTTATAATGACTTCAGTAGTTTGTCTGACGAACTTTATGGGAATTATATCAGACTCATGCAATCCAATCTAATCGCTGAGCCTAAGTGCCTAAAAGTCCGACGGATACCCTTCCACTTTCAAATATAAGGATCATTCCTCTAATGATCCTAAATCATAGCAAATCATTTTGCTAACTTCTTCAGTCTGGCTTTCACAAATAGCGGTTTTGAGCCCGATGAAGGTTACTTTACACATATGAATAACTGTACTCAAACAACCTTAACTTCTATTCAAATCGATTATGAATCCGTGGTACATAAGATTTCCAAAGTTAAAGGGTCCTGACGGACTACCATCCATCGTCCAAAAAACTGTAGTGATATTCTTGCTCAGCCACTGACTACACTTTTCCAAAAGTCGCTTTCACTTGGCATTTTTCCATCTATTTGGAGAAGTTCTTTTATAGTTCCCATTCATAAGAACGGCTGCAAGTCAGACATTTGTAATTACAGACCGATTGCGAAATTATCTAGTATTCCTAAGCTGTTTGAAATTATTGTGTATGACTCACTGTACTTTCATTATAAACCGTTGTTTTCCGACAATCAGCATGGCTTTTTCAAAGCACGGTCCACGACAACAAACCTTATTGAATTCACATCACAAACTTTAGATACGATGGAGGCAGGGAATGAGGTTGATGTCATCTTTACGGATTTTAGCAAGGCGCTCGACAGGATTTCTCATGAAGTCATCTTGTTCAAGCTTAAGGCCCTTGGTTTTCCTCCCCAAATTCTCCGTTGGGTCGGCTCTTATCTAAAAGAACGTATATACCATGTACTGTTCAGGTCATCAGTATCAGCTCGTACCTCAGCAACATCTGGAATGCCCCAAGGCAGCCATCTGGGTCCAATTTTTTTCATTCTGTCAATTAACGACGTTGAATGTTTGATTAAAAATTCATCCATATCTATATACGCCGATGACATGAAGATATACAAACTGATTTCAAACACAACGGATAAGAGCCTATTACAATGCGACCTCAACAACTTCTCCACTTGGTGTGCTAAGAACAACCTCGATTTGAACGTGGGTAAATGCAAAACAATCAAATACTCTCGAAAACGTGCACAGTCTATCTCTCGCGACTATTACATTAACAGCGACGCCGTTACCAGAGCCAGTTCTGTTCGAGATTTGGGGGTCATTTGCGACAGTGAATTGAATTTTAGACATCATATCGATCGTATTATCAGCCAAGCCAATTCTGCGCTCGGTTTCATCAAGCGTTTGTCGAAAGAATTCGACGATCCTTATGTTACGAAGGCTCTCTATTCAACATTCGTTCGTCCCCTGCTCGAATATGCTAGCCAGGTGTGGTCACCTTATCATGAGGTTCACATTAAGAGGATTGAAACAGTCCAGCGTAGAGTTCTTCGCTTTGCTTTACGCGGACTACCATGGGTGGACATGTTCAATCTGCCTACATATCAAGATCGTCTGCAGCTAATTAATTTACAATCACTTAGTAAGCGCCGAGTTGTTGCGGACGTGGCTTTCATCCATCAAATACTAACTCGGGGTATCGATTCTCCTGTTCTGTTAGGTAAAATCAATCTAAATATAAATTCTCGGGATTTAAGATCAGTACCTATGTTTAGAATCGACCCTCATCGAACTGATTACGGAAAGAATGAGCCCGTCTCTAGAATGTTGTACGAAGCTTATCAGCACTGCCATCTTATCGATTACAATATGACAAAACGTACGTTGAAAAAACGTCATTATTTTTCTTGACTATGGTTTGATATTTTATTTAACTTATCTGTTTTTTGTTTTTTTGTGTCATTTTATTTTGCTTGACTTTATCTTTTACTATTTTAATTTTTTTTAATCTATCAAATCTGTTTGTACTAAGCAGACTCGACTTCCGTTTTCCTGCCGTCTGCGACGGGTATCGTCTTGCTTAACTATTCATTTAGCTATCTATTTATAATCACATTTGATTTTTTTTGCCGCTTTAAAATCCAATTTTTTAATTTCTCTGGTTAAGCATCTCGATATCCTTGTTTATAATTCACTTGAATTATACTCAAAAAAATAATAATAATACAGTTGGAGACTCCCCGCGCGCGGTTGGGAGGGGTAATAGGTCGTCGGGATAATTTATTATTTACAAGTTATAATTCTGCTAACAACCATTATCCTCTCATTTGGATGATAAGGGCTGTTACAATACGTCAAAATTTAAAATTGGAAATGTTTTGTTTTGTTACGATTATTTTTTTGTTAGCACTTTGTTATAGGAAGGAATTGTAACAGTTTGTTGCAAAAAAACGGTTTATATTGGAAATAATCTGTTTTGATGCAACACTTTAATTGGAAAAGATGTGGTTTTGTGGCTACTACTACATTTAATTGTTAATTTGAAAAGGAAATATGATGGTATGAAGCGTCAAAGTAGTCTAGAAATTGAGAGTTTAGATTAACAAAAATTTGCTATCATTAGTTGAAAATGAGAAGAAAAATGTAAAAGAGTGGGTTTTGATCATTTTTCTGTGCAACCGTGTTTAATATATTACTTATACTTATTAATTTAATCCTCCTGCAATTTCACAACTTACAATAGAAATTCTTGAACTTTAGTTATTTAAATTATATTAAAAATTACTCTAAAATCCATTAGTATTTAAATCTTGAACCACAAGATAGCAAAAAAAAAAATTCAAAAAATATGTGAGGCATCCCAAAAGCAATGGTTCCCGGAAAACTATCAGTGTTATTCAATGCCAGATTAACTACCGAATTGGAGATCTATCTATCTATCTGTCTGTATATAAATAAAAATGTAAATGTTCGTTTGTTCAAAATCTTAAATCTCCAAAAGTTTACAAATTATTGTACTCC
Source organism: Nephrotoma appendiculata (assembly GCA_947310385.1). Lineage (NCBI taxonomy): Eukaryota > Metazoa > Arthropoda > Insecta > Diptera > Tipulidae > Nephrotoma > Nephrotoma appendiculata. The sequence continues at coordinate 56,898,022 of OX371225.1, read as the reverse complement.
AGCACCGCCGTGGTTTCCAACTTTTTCGATCACTGAGAGATCACCTTCCGATTTAATTTACCGTAAATTAAATCGGAAGATGATCTCTCAGTGATCGAAAACGTTAATTGAGTAAAAATAAAATTAATTGTATAGTAAAAATTGCTTTAAAATTAATTTGCAGTTTCAAGAAGGTAATTACAACGAGCATTTAGTTCTCCGAAAGTTCTTCACCATTTTGATTTAATAATGTCGTTTACCATAGCGTTCATTTCGTGAGTTTTTAATTTTTTTCTTTTTTCATGTTTTAATGATCATTTTGGTTAGGCCATAAAGAGCCTAAATTATTTTTCTGTGTTTTGTATTCTAATTTCGGGTTTGATCCGAATTCTGATTTGGCTTCAAATTAAATGACGTAAAGCTTGGTCAAGAACTACGAAATAAAGTAGAGCCTACATGTTTTTAATGCGGAATTTATTTAAGCCTTAATGAGCCTAAAATTATTTGTATATCAATTGATCTTATTTTGTGTTTCGATTTCGATTTGGTCCGATTTTCGACTTTTTTCCTTTTTCTCCGATTTAGGAGCTATACTAGACCATGTTATTCTATTCGGGGCTCTTGCTTTCAGTTCTCCCTTGTGGACTCCATTCTAGTGACATTCTTGTTATATCATTCGTTACTTTCCTTAGTGAGTGTTCAATTCATCTCCACTTTTGTTTCTTAATTTTGCGCTCTATTTTGGTTTGACTGGTCCGCTGCAGAAGAACTTCGTTTGTGATCGTGTTTAGCCAGAATCGTTTTATTGAGATATTTATTCTATTCACAAATACTTGGGCTCTTCTAGTGATCCTCTGCATGTGTTTTCATGTTTCACATCCATATAGCAGTATTGATTTCACACAGGCATTGTACATTCGTAGCTTTGTGGTTCGTGATAAGACGGATACATTCCAGATCTTGTGTTGCATATTGAATGTAGTTTTTGCTTTGTTAATGTGTTGGTTGATATCCTTTTCAGTTCGGCTTGTTTTTGCTACTGTACAACTAAGGTATACGAGCTTATCAACATCCTCGATGGTTTCTTAGGTAATGGTAAAAGGGGGAATGTATGTTTGCGTTTAGTCTCATACGCTTAGTCTTTCTGATGTTAATTTTGAAACAGACTTCCTGTGCCAAATCAGCTAATATTTGAGCTTTCTGCTGCATGTTTAGCCGATTTATTCGACCCCACTGAATGCCTTTTGGGGATGTGTTGTCCAATTTTTTCATTATATTATTATTGAGAACAGTAGTGGAAAGAGAACAAATTTTTGTCCGACTCCTCGTGTGTTGTAATATTTATCACTCTGCGTCCTATTGAACTCTATTTCCAGCATTCTTGTACATTTGAGTTCAATTATCTTTCGCGGAATGCTCACTTCGCAGAGTGCTTTCCAGATTTCGCATTTGCTGATGAAATCGAATGCGCGTTCAAAGCCCACGAAGAGTAAATATAGCGGTGAGCTCCATTCATTTGATTGTTCAATAATGATACGAATTGAGTTGATGGGGTCTGTACGGCTACTATATGGGTTCTAAAGCCAAACTGTTTGTTTCTGATTTGCTGGTTGACCGTTGGTGACATTGGCTCAAGAATGATCATTTCTAACACTTTCATTGTATTGTTAAGGAGGGAGGGGTCTCTTCAGTTCAATCGCTAAGGTCGCCTTTCTTCGAGATTGTGTTAATCAAGCCCTCTTTCTATGTCTACCAATTCAACCAGTATTCCATGCTTCTGTTAGTAGTGGAATTAGAGTTTCTGTCGTTACAGATGCATCACCATTTAGTAATTCTGCTGGAATAGTATCCATGCCGGCTGCTTTGTTGTTCTTTAGCTTCTGAATAGCATATTCAACTTCCCGTTCCGTCGTTGGTGGATGGGTGTTTATAGTTTCGTTATAGTTGCCACCAGGGATCTTGTCATTTTGTTCTCGATCTGCTCCGTTGCCCTGGAAGAAATTTTGCCATCTATTTAGCACATTGGTTAAGATTTGCTCAGAAGAATCCTTTATGGTGGTAAGTTTGTGAATTTTCCGGTGACCCTTTAGGCGAAGACCTCCTAAAATTAGTCTTAACTTTCCAAATTGTTTTAAACCATTTTTGATATGGGTTCTGCTACATTTTTCTAAAGCTAGCAGAATCATCGTCTTAGTTAGAAGATATGTAATCCAAAAATGCTTAATAGAGCATTTGGCCTATTATTAGACTATAATTATCCATAGTATCTCGTAATGTTCTGCTGGTTGAGTTCACTAGGGTTATAGGGACGTAGTTTTGATGATCGTTTCTTGAAGTACAATAGAGAAAATAAGTTAAGTAAGATCTAGACAGTTTATTGCCTGTAAGGTACAATTCAGGTCCAGTCGTTGCTGATTTGATGAAGAAGAATACTACACAGTAATTTAATTAGTTTTTCTCCGTTAAATTACACAATTCAAAATATTATATTACAGTGTTTTGTAAATGTACGATGACCCGCCAAGTATCACAGTAATAATTGCAAATTCATTTGACGATTAATATATTATTGCCTCATGTGATCTGGCTAATGCTCCGATATATTATTCTAGACGCCGGTGAAATTACCAAAAACAAACGCGTAGCTGATTTCGAACTAATGGGTGGTTGAATACGTATCAGTAACCAAATTACAATAAAAAAGGCCAATGTTATTTGGATATTTCTAACATTTTGATTTAGCGAGCTATAATAATAATCCTCTAAGTGACAATTTTAGAAAACCGCTCCTGTTGCGATATTTAATATAAACGTGTAAGGGTTGTTTGAAGGCCATATGAAGTAATTCCAGAGATGTCTATTCACATCTGTGAATGCCATCAGATTTTGTATACTATTATGAATTAGGTTTATGTGACCACTATATTAATGCGACGCTCGGGGAATTTTTCATCAATTTTAGAAAGCTGCTCCACGTGCGATATTTGATATGAAAGTGTATGGGATGTTTAAAGCCCATATAATCTATAAATTCTATAGAGATTTCGATTCAGATCTGTGTATCGATTTTGTGTACTCTAATGGATTACAGTGCAGAGAGAACTTATTTAATGACAATCTATCATATACAAAGAATATGTTCAATACTAGTAAAGTTAGTTTACACTATACACACCTCCCCACTACAGTTAAGTGCTGGTATCACAAGTCCAGGTGTAGCGGTGCTCTATACATTGGCTTGCACGCCTTTGGAAACCCGTCTACTTTGAGGACTGATATTTTGTTGTTTTGTAGCACCCAAAGTTTCAAAACCCTGTTGTTGATGTGGACTCTATATAACGCGCTCAGTCTGTGGGTTGTATCATTCTCGAATTACATCTGCATGTTTTCGCTTGACAGTTTGATCCGGAAAAGTAACACTGTTTTGTTGTATGATTATTTTTAGATTGAAAGATTATTTCTAGTCTTTCTTTGCGGTCACCTCGATCATGATACACCTGACTTTTCAAGTTGTGTCTATTGAGACTGCGTTCTACAGATGTTATCGAGCATGTGGTGTGTTCGGATAACTTAATAATAATACGTTAACTGAGATTTGAGATCCATGTTATCATTATCATTTGCCTTCATTCGGCGTTTGAACATTTGGATAAATATCATGGCTAATAATAATCCATTTGCCTTTGGATGGTATTGTGATGATAATATGTTTAATTGCCTCCGTTTCACAGAATGTTTGGAAAACCTGCGATGTCAACGAGATTCCATTGTCACTGACGATTACTTGTAGCACTCTGCCACGAGCGAATAAACTGGTAAGTGCTTTCTGAAGTATGTTTGTTTTGATATTTATCATCGTATAGACTTTGGTCTATTTTGAAAGCGCAGTTACGATAATCAGAAACTGTTTGCTTTCGTCGTCGGTCCGGCGAAATTGACATGGACTCGTTCACGGAATCGTCCTAGAATATTCCATGAGCATAGTGGTACTTCTTCTTGGCGGTTTCGATTTATCTGATATCTTTTTTGACATTGTTTGACGAATTCTTTGATCTCCGCATCAAATTTTGGCCACCTCCATTGCGATAGCAATAATACCCACATGGCCAGAGAGTAACCGTTGCAGAGGGGCTCATCACTTAGCCATTTAAAAGGTTGGTTTTGCTCTGAAAGTGGGTGTAAATCAACATCTATATGAGGAGCGTAGTTTTTTATGTTTGTTGGTGGACTGGCGTTAGTGATAGCGTCGAATTTATCCTGTGTTGGAAGCATTCCGTGTTTGTTGAACCGATAGCTTAGATATACTATTTCATCCTGTGAGAAGATTCGTTAGAGTCAAAAGGTATTAAAACGCCCTCACTACCATATTCTATAGTCTTTGAAGCATCTCATGGTGGCACTGAATAACTCGTTCAATTTACACACATATTTGACAGCTCTACATACGTCTCTGATGAGGCTTGTTTCGCTGTATTTGGTTCGGATGTACCAGACTATGGTAAACCAAACAATAATGGTTTTGCATATTTCATGACAATCACATGAGTATGCCACTGTTTTAGGTTACACATGCACGTTTGCTTGACATTTGCTGACGTATGGCATAAGATTAGATGCCTGTATGCAGGTTATACCCATTTGTTTCCATAGTTGTTCATTAATTATGGAATTTGACGCACCAGCATTGTAATCAAATGTAGTTTTGATTCCGTTGACGTACGCTTGTTTGCTTTAGCCATGTGATTTATTGTGTAGATACAAACACTTTAATTATTGTCACTTTTTATGTCATAATGTTCGGATATCGTTTAGTTTAAAATGTTGTGTTTTCTAGTAAATAGGTCCAGCTCTGTTGCTACCCGCTATTGCGGGCTAATTGGCTACAGTACCCTTTGCAGGTGCCACCTTCCCTAAATTTGGTAGGTTTCTCACTTTTCAGATTAACCTCCTATATAATTTTCGGCTCTATCCTTTCAATGTACTCTAAGAGTTATTGGCCCAAAGCCAAATTTGCAATACTGTTTATATTTGGAAGAGAAGCAAGCATGCGATTCGTTATTTCTAATTACATATAGTGAAAAATAAAGTATTCCCTTTCGTCTCCCCTGTTTGACGGTTTTCTAATTATTGGTCGGGAGGTAAGGATTGCTTGGTTAAATAATGGATTGGATTCACGTACTGAACTGAACTTTTACCGAAATGTGTAGCTACACAATTAGAAGTGTAACTATTAAAAAAGTGTAATTTCAAACTAAATTAATTTCGCGATCGCAAAACACTTATTTCATACTGCAATACAGGGTTAAATATAAAATTTTAGTACCGAAAAAACGCCAGACAGAAAATAAACAATCGTCTCTACTTAATTGAATATTGATCTCTCTTCTATTTTCTCATGGCACGATGAATGAATGACGCAACGTGATCGTACGCGGCGGCGATCTCAACTGTATTATCTCATTCTCTTTTCGATCGCGCACTATTTTACTTGTTTTGCACATACAACAACAATTTTATATATAGATACATACTCTTAAAATAATTGTTTTCATTTCTTCTGCCAACTTTTTCTGTACTAAAATGAGAATTTAATTTTTAAAACATTTTTCTTTCCCAAGTTTTATTTTTGTAATTTTTTTTTTTTGTATTTTAAATATTTACAAAACCTAAACAATAAATACGGAAAAAATCATTTGAAAACAAATTTTCATAGGTACAAGCCGAATGCAAGTTTTTAACGTTTAAATAATATTGCGGTTTAAATTTTTTTAAACTAGTGATCGTTTTTATAGTGTTTGCGCCGCGCCGCATCTCAAAATTCGCGATCGATCGAAGAAATGCCAATTTTTCTAAAAAAATTAGGAAATTGTTTATAAAAATTTTGTTTGTGATATTTTGATCGTTTTTAATTTGTGCGATTTTTTTTGTGTTTTATAAAAAATGATAAGTTTAGAAAATAGAAATGATCAAGGTAAGCTGCGTTTGTGATCGAGATCGATCGATTGATTTTGTTTTTATTCACGCGATCACTCGTTTTTTCTGGCGCTTTCGAAAAATTATCAGACGTAGTGACCCATGACACGATTACTTGGTTTGGAATGATATACTATATAGCTACTAGCGATCTACTGAATTTTATTTTGCAAACCATAAGTGATTTATTTTTGGAACTGAATTTTATAAAAAAAAAGTATTTTTTTGTGTTTTTTAAATCTTTGTAATTTATGTGCGCAATCGATTATCTAACTACAAGTGGTTTATGTCGTAGATAGTTTAAATTGTTATTTTTTTGCAACAGAATGTGTGTTGCAGAATGTTTTGTGATTTTGCAGTTGTATGTTATGCTAATTTGGTATCTACAATTGGTGTTCGAAACAACATGTTTTAAGTGATTGTCATTATTATGGTAATTTAACGTTGACTCTATTTGCATACAATTTGGTTTAATTGTTCCAAAATGATAACACTTGTAAAATGGCAATTAAAGGCAGTGATCGACATTGTATATCGCTTGCAAATATGGCATATCAGCATGTTACTATATAGACATGTAATTTATTTATTATAATTTTCCGTAAACATTTCTCGCCACTGTGACCTTAATATATGCGTTTAAACAGACCGATCAATGCCAAATTCTTTCACTTACTTGGTAAATTGATCAGTTTGTTCTATTCTCAAGTGATTTAATATCGATACATAATATGAGTTCGCGGAGGTAGTTATTTTGTTGAAATTTGTTCCAATTAAGATGATTGCTTCGGTCCCAGAACGGGCGGGCAAATCAATTGTATTTTTCAGTTTAGTTTGAGAAGAAAGTTTGTAAGAAGAGTTCTGCAGTTAGATGTTTCCCATTATAATCGTATTTTTACGATTCTTGTTGGCCGCTAATTCTTGTTGGCCGCCCTCAACGTAGTAACTATTCAAAATAGGTCAAGGACAAATTTAAAATTATTCTAACGTAAATAAAACTTGGAAAAACCCATAAAATGAATCAAAGAACAGCGTTTTGAATTATAAGTGTTGCTCAGAGAAGACTATAAAATGAACAGTATCTAGAGCCGAATGTAGAAAGGGGTCGGGGAAAGTCCGCTCAAATCAATTACAAATGTTTTGATTTGCCTAAGAATGCATTAAGAGGTTAGTCAATTCAATGTTGAAGGTGACAACAATGTGATATTTTTGTCATGGAAATTAGTCTGAAAATAAATTCCGTGTAAACGTGCTGAGCTTGAACCAATAAAAATTGAAAATTCATTCTGCGCAAAACGGAAATTATTGTGTTACACAGTAGGTCTGTAATCTTAAATTCTAAAAGAAATTCCAGATCCAGATTCAGATCTTAATATCATAGAGAACTTGTGAGGTACAATTCATCCAGCAAAGATAGTTTTATCAAGGCGATAAACGATGCCTGAACGGAAACTTCAATTGGTTATTTACAATATTTGTATGACTCCCATCTCCTGATCACATTCCAAATCAATACCAATTTTATATTAAGATTAAGGTGCATTTATACTGTTGATTCTGGATGATCAGACACAGCGATATCACGGAACCTAGACAGGAGAATGAAATGGGCCCAGTAAATATAAAACTCAACGGCTAAAAATAAAATAAATCTCGGAAAAGGGATCCCTAAATTCCAAAACTTTCAAATTGTTGGCATTTTAATCATTTTATCGGTATACAGTAAGTCCTCGACTTACGTGATTAATTCGTTTTGAAGGTTTTCGCGTCGAAAAATCGCTGAAGTCGAAAAATCGCGTAGGTCGAACAGAGATTAAATTCTATAAATTTTTGTTGATTTTAAACTATAGGTGAAAATGGAATAAACCTACATATACTAATATTTAATAAAGCATTATTATTTATAATATTTCTAGAAATTATTATAAATTCAGATATGTACTTAGGCAACTCATTTTTCCTGATGTCTGATTTTCTACCGGGCTCAGCGCTAAAAATATTCGTTACTATATTAGAAACAACCTAATGCAAAATTTCAGGTCAATTGGACCACGTTTTTTCCTCCCTTGCACTTCAGCTCGTTTAAATAATGCCGGTTTTATATTTTCTAAGTATTTTTGAGTATGCCGAATCTAATGAAATGATAAAAACTTTGGGGGGCGTAGTAGAAAATTAGTTTTCGGGCTGTTTTTTTTCAAAAAAAATTAAAACTCGTGAGTTCCAGCTAATTTATAAAATAGTATTTATCATATTTGTCTAAATTTCACTATTTGTAGTTGTAGAGCAACGAAACACGAATAAAATGAGATATAGCACGTCATCATAAGTAAAAAAATTAACAATTTTATAACCCTTAAACGACCAAAAGGTCGTTTTGCCGTGCATACATACAATGCGATTCAATTGCTATAAGTAATCTTAGATATCCATCGCGCTCTACTGACAACACTTGGCTATCGAATTGTAAATGTAAGTGGTTCTCCAAGAAACAAAAGTGATAAACTTAAAAATTCTTTATAATCATCTCGCCCTTTATGTATTTTTCCAAGTTGATCATTAATAAAGGTAACAATATTCTCCTTCTCTGGTGAATTGAAAATTTCTTTTAAATTTGGGTCAGCTAAACCGGAGCTTATTTGGGTATGGTTAAAAGAATTCCACTGCCTTTTAAATCTCTAAAAAAGCTGAATATCGGGTCCACTTGATACTTCGTTTAACAAACTACTTAAAACAGCAGATACAATTAATTCATATAAATGATGTCTGCAAGCAAACCACAATAAATTTCTGCCAAGTCTTTTTTCAAAAAGTCTGCAGGCTCCATTTAGCATACCGACACGTTGCTGGCCGTTGTATCAAAGCACGATCCTTTAATAATTTCTGAAATATTCCAGTCTTCAAGCATTTTATATACCATTTTACACTGCTATATACCTGTTCCATGTGTAATCATTGGAACTCTCAACAATTTAGTGTTACCATAACCGGATACTATAACACACAGTCGGTCAACCATGGTTTTCTCTGCTATATATTCTAACATTTTTCCATCCCAATGTACTGTTAGAATCGAATCAGGACTGAAAGACTTAAATATTTCATCACTGATTTCCTTCCTGAGCCGTTGCCGACGTATGGTCTCTTTGGAAACTGCAATTGATTCTAAATCATGCCTTAATGCACTTGCAGTGGTGACGATTATAAGAACAGCTCCTGAATTGCTTATTTTTGATCGATCCAACGCATCTACTATATTCTTATCAATCACGTTCGTCATTTGAAGCGATGATTGAGATGACGCGGAATATTCTGTTTGCTTTGGTTTCTTTTCTAGTGGTGCTTGATATTCACTGCCGCTAGAAGACAATGTAAGTGAACTGGTGTCCGAAATGATTAGATCTATGTCTGTTTCTTAAGATCTACTTGTTGAAGATTGTGGATCATTAATCGCCAATGTGAAATTGTTTTACATTGATCGTAATGAACGAATGTTAAAATCATTAATATTTCGTTGTTGCTCGAGAAACCACAACTTTGACAGATTTTCTGCTTTTTCAATATTAAGATCATGACCAATGTCAAAAAGTTTCCATCCATTTTGTAATAAATCTTCTCTTTTACTTGTTTCAGTTTCACTTTTTCTGCTAATATTTTTTTTGAGATTCCGATATGTGTCATGTAATTTAATAATTTTTCTAATAATATTCCTCTTTTCCTGATGACAAATACCAAACTTCTGCCAAAATGGTAGCTAGCTCATTGCTAGCTTGCATACTTATACTAGTATTTGTCAGCTTGTAAAGGAATCGTTTAATTACGTCTCGATTCGTTAGCAGATTATCTTTTTGTAGATTTTCAATAGCTTCACCTATGAAATGATTTAACGAAAAATATCAGATATGAGATTAAAAATACTAAGTGACAAAACTTACCAATCAACCAACATGCCTGTACGTTATTTTTCATGATTATTAACCACAAAATATGTCCGACCCTTGTTGAAAAACTAATGAAATTTTCAAACTTAAAACTCAAAAACAAAAATTAATTAATATTTTATAAAACTTATTTTATTATTCGGATAACGATGTTGCTGGTTCAACTTCTAAAATAATAGTCATTTTTAAAACTAAACTGATCCTATTTTTATATAGAATTTCATCCTTTGTAATAAATGCGTTACTCATCATGAGTCATCGAAAAGTAATATCATAAAACTAGGCGTACACATAAAATAAGAGTACAGATGTTTAATTGCACTTTATTTATCTCCACAGAAATACACTTAATAAGTATAAGTCCACTAAAATAGATGTGTTCTCGCAGATACGTATGCATGGCAAGAGCGTTGCCATTTGGGCGTTTTTCAACTATAAAATTGTTAATTTTTTAGTTATGTTGACGTGCAATATCTCATTTTATTCGTTATTATTTGTTCTATAGCCACAAATATTGAAATTTAGTAAAACATGATAGGTACTATTTTAAAAACTAGCCGAAACTCACGAGTTTCAATTTTTTGAAAGAAACAGCCCGAAAATAAATTTTCTACTACGCCAAATACGTTTTTTTATCATTGCCGAATTCAACATACACAAAAATACTTAGAAAGTATAAAACCGGCATTACTTAAACAAGCTGAAGTGCAATGGAGGAAAAAACGTGAGTAAGGGTCGTTTTAGTGCTTTTTTTGCAAAAAACGAATTTGAGGGACTCCTAAACGTCCGGTTGACCTGAAATTTTGCATGAGGTTGTTTCTAAACGAAACGAATATTTTTAGCCCGGAGCCCGATAGAAAAAAAAGCCACAAGATTTCCCCCATATAAAAATGGGTCGCCCTAAATTTATTTCAACGTATACATAGATACATATATTAAAGTACATAGAAACTACTTATTAAAGAACTGGTCCATTATTGTTTGCCTTGAATCACGTTTCATTTCTTCGTAAATGAAGTATAACATGCAAAAGCATCATTCACTTTGTTGAAACTTTCGCGAATAGTTCTGGATCAGGATGTTGAGCCTCGAAGCCAGCCAAGCCATTTTCTCTTTCTAACACTCTCACTATCGCATGAAAATAATAGTGTATGTAAACAAACGAAAGTAAAGAACTTAGAAATAAAGCGCAGCTTTAAAAATACTTTTAATTAAAAAACCTACACATTTCATCAAAAAAACTCAATATCTCATTTTTTTTAAAATCACGTAAGTACGAATTCACGTAAGTCTAATTCGCGTAACCCGGGGAGTAACTATATTATCGCATTTGGCATATTTGGATATCACGAAACCTATATACAGGAGGATGAAACTGGTCCAGGATAAATAAATCTCAAATAAATCTTGAAGAAGAATCCCTAATTCCCTGAACTTCAAAATTGCTCGCAATTCAATCATTTTATCGGTGTATTATCGCATTTTGCCATATTTGAATATTACGGAACCTGAATAGGTAAAATCGCTTAATAGAATTTTATGATATATTGTTACGATTTTGCCTTGTCACTCAAGGTTCGAATCACTGGATTGTGAATAAATACAACGGCTTCTAATTTGAACTCACACAATTTATTTACACAACACAAAATTAACAATTAATTATTACAATTATAACACACTTTTTAATTATCACTTTAATAATCGCTTTAATAATCACTTTAATAATCTTTCTATTTAACCTTCACTGTATCACGTTTAAAATAAGACTCAGCATTCCACATCAACGCGCGCCTTTATATACCAAAATATTTGTTTCTAGAATAATCCTAAATGCGCATCGAGCAAATATGTTAGTATAGAAATGACGCCTAAATGTTGAGTATAAATCATAAATGCTATTAATGAAATTAACTTATTCTATTCTAATCTAGGTGTCACCGTAACACTACCCCCACCTAAGCCTGTTCGTCCCGAACAGGATCCAGATCACCTCCTCTGTAGAGCGCCAAACGCTCCAAATGCACCACCTTTGGTTTACCTTTCCGTCCTTTCTGTATGCGATAAACCACGTCGTTCAACCTTTTAATGACAGTGTAAGGGCCTTCCCATGTGGGTTGCAACTTCGGTGATAATCCCTTCTGCCGTTGCGGGTTGTGAAGCCATACCAATTGCCCTTCCTCGAAGCCTTGATTGTTTGCTCGTATGTCATATCGAGCTTTCATTCGATCACTTGTTATCCGAATTTTCTCCCGTACAAATTGATGTATTTCATTGAGTTCCTCTTTCATCCGGTCGACGTAATCCTGTCCGTTTAGAGCTGCTGATGGAACAGCCCCAAATTTTAAATCTCCCGGTAATCGCAGATTGTTCCCAAATATGGTTTTAGCTGGTGTCACTCCTGTTGTGTCATGTACCGCTGATCGGTAGGCCATCAGAAACATCGGTATATGTCGATCCCAGTTACGTTGGTTCCTTTCCACAACCTTTGCTAGATATTCCTCCAATGTGCCATTGAATCTTTCCACCATACCGTCCGACTGTGGGTGTAAAGGCGTCGTTCTCGTTTTATTGATTCCAAGCATCTGACATATCTCCTGAAATACCACCGATTCGAAATTCCTTCCTTGATCCGTGTGAATTTCCATCGGTACACCAAATCTGCTAATCCAATTGTTGACCACGGCATCAGCTATTGTTGTTGTCTCCTGATTGGGTATGGGGTACACCTCCGGCCATTTGCTGAAATAATCCATTATTACTAGCACATATTTATTTCCGCTCTCGGTGGTCGGAAATGGCCCCGCCACGTCCATTGCAATTCTCTCAAATGGTGCCCCGACATTATATGGTTCCACGGCTTTTTCGTGATGGTCCCTTTACTGCCGCACATTGGTCACATCTTCGACACTATTCTACTACTGACTGTCTACATCCGGACCAGTAAAAACGTTGTCGAATTTTAGCTAGTGTTTTATTAATCCCTAGGTGACCTCCACTTGCTCCTCCATGATACTCCTTGAGGATTTCCGCTATCCGATCTTTTGGCACCACTACCAACAATTGTTTTACTTTACCATCCGTGCTTTCCCACTTTCGTTTTAAACATCCATTTTCTATGTGGAGGCTATCCCATTGAGCCCAATATGCTTTTACAATGGGAATTTTGTCAGCTATCTCACTCCATGTGGGCCAGTGTTCCTTTTCCTTATGTTTCATGATGAATGATAGGTCAGCATCCCGTAATTGCTCCTTCTTGATCATTTCATCAGTCCATTCCTCATCTGGTAACACTTGCATAAGCCGAATATCGATGATGTTTTCCTTACCCTCCACACGCCCACAATGCTTGCATTCCACGGGACATGGCCTTCTTGATAATGCGTCGGCATTTCCATGTGCGCTTCCCTTCCGATTTTCAATTTGGAAATCGTAGCTTTGCAAACGTTCGATCCAACGTGCTACTTGTCCCTCTGGATTTTTGAATTGTAACAACCAGCGCAAAGCTCCATGATCCGGACGTAGAAGAAATTTTTGGCCATAGAGGTACTTATGGAAGTGCTTAACACATTCCACTATAGCCAACAACTCTTTCCGTGTTACACAATAATTCCGTTCCGGTTTTGATAACATCTTGGAGTAATATGCAATAACTCGCTCCTCACCATTTGTGGTCTGTGATAATACTCCTCCTATACCATCATTGCTTGCATCGGTGTCCAAAATGAATTTAACGTTGGGTATAGGGTATGCGAGGATTGGTGCTTCGCATAATCGTCGTCTTAGTTCCACAAATGCCTCTTCTTGATCATCCTTCCATTCGAATGCCTTGTTTTTCCTGGTCAACTCGTGTAAACTCTTTGCAATATTGGCGAATCCTGGCACGAATCGTCTATAATAGGTACACAATCCAAGGAAGCTCCGTAATTCATGTAAGTTTTTAGGTCGTGGCCATTTCTTCACTGCTGCGATTTTGTCTTCATCGGTATGGATTCCATTGGTTGTTACCTTATGACCCAAATATTTTACTTCCGTTCTAAATAGTTTGCATTTCTTTGGGCTTAGCTTCAATCCGGCGGCTTGTATCCGATCCAAAACCTCTGCCAAATTCCTTAAATGCTCGTTGCAAAATCCTTGCCCATAACGATGATGTCGTCCAAATATACGAGGCACGTCTTCCAATGTAATCCCTTTAGCACGCGCTCCATTAGCCGTTCAAAAGTCGCAGGGGCGTTACATAATCCGAATGGCATAACGTTAAATTGCCATAATCCGTTACCCACACTGAATGCCGTTTTCTCGCGATCTTCTTCCTGGACTTCCACTTGCCAATAGCCGCTTTGCAGATCTAATGTCGAAAATATTCGAGCACCCGATAATGTGTCTAACGTGTCATCGATCCTTGGCAATGGGTAACTATCCTTTTTCGTCACAGCATTTAATTTTCGATAATCCACGCAGAATCTCATGCTACCATCCTTTTTCTCGACTAACACCACTGGTGAACTCCATGGACTGCTTGATGTTTCGATTACCCCTGCTGCTTGCATATCTTTTACCATTCGATCCACTTCTCCTTGCTTTGCCAATGGTAATCTCCTGGGTGGTTGGCGAATCGGCGTTTCTGCTCCTGTATCTATTCGATGTTTTACCATTGTGGTTCTCCCATTATTGTCCGATGTACTGCAGAATATTGGCATGTACCGCTCGAGCAATTGTTTTGCCAAATTTTTCTGTTCCATGGTAAGATCTTCGGTCCATTTCTCCATGAGTTGATCTACAACCTCTTTCTGCTCTTGCGAGTTAGTCGTATTAATCGGATTTTTCTGCTCGCACTTCACAATCGCAGATATTTCTTCGCATTTTCCGATTATTGCCCCTTTCTTGATGGTTTTCGTCTTGTCCGAGAGATTTAGAGTCCTAATTGGTACTCTATTATCGCTGTCTGGTTTCACCAGGACTTTCCCGATCATAATTTCTTCGGCTCCGCTCTCCGCTTCATTGGCTTCCACAACCCACAACCTGGGTGACCCAGAATCTCCCTCCAATCTTGCCCATACTATTGTTTCCGAGTTCGGTGGCAGCTTCTCTCGATGATCCATTATAATTTGCCTGCTCGTTTCTCCTATAACGGCGCTAACGTGAAGTGGCAACTCGATATTATCGTAGGTTAATACACCCCGTCCAACATCCACCACGAAGCCATTCGTTTTCATAAAGTCCATCCCCAAGATGACTTCGTCTACAATATCTGCAACCAGCACCTCGTGTTGAAAGTGATTTCGTCCAATCCTTATTTTTACGACCTTTATCCCTTTTATTGCTGAATTTTCTCCAGTCGCCGTTCGTAACTTTATTCCATTAGCTGGTTCCACAATTCCATCGATAATATCCTCACGAACAATCGAATGAGTTGCTCCCGTATTCAGCGTGATCATGCATTTCTTCCCATCAATATCGGCTTCAATTGTTAAGCTGTCACCGCTCCTTGCTATTCTCGAAACATGGATGGAGGTTATGGGGCAATCGGTTGTGGGAGTCAGCTTCTGCCCCTGCAAACTGACTCTTTTTAGTTTAACGACTCCGCTGCCGTCTGATCCTCCTTTCTGGATTCTATCTGCTCCTCGTTTGATCTACGCTTCATAGGAGATGGCGACCTTGCTGGTTTCTTCTTAATCTCCCAACAGTCCCGTGAGATGTGACCCATTCTATCACATACCCAGCATTTAATCCTGCCACTTCCATCTCTGAACCTTGGCGTAGCCCGCTCGGTGTCTATCCTGGAATCAATCTCCACTCGACGAATTTTCATTGCTGGTTTGATGATGGTTTGCGCAGTTTCGTTTGTTAACGCACAAGCGATGGTTTCCGTGAAAGTTGCCTTAGGTGACAACATCACCGCTCTGCGCGTCTCAGAATCTCGAATACCGTCAATGAATGCATCTATTTTAATTCGCTCCATGTAATCGGCCGACATATTTGAATGGGCTAAATGCGCGAGCCGCTCAACTGCCGATGAAAATTCCTGTGGCGATTCTCCTCCTCTTTGGTATCGGCCCTTCAATTCCATGCGATAGATTTCTCGTTTGTGGTCACTTCCGTATTTTCGATCTAACGCCTTCATAATTCCCATGTAAACGTTCCGTTCCTGTTCGGGAATGATTTGTAGTGTTTCCGCCGCTTCGCCTTTAAGAGCCACAACTAACGCTGCAACACATTGTTCTTCAGTCCACTGATTTTGCTTAATGGCCGTTTCGAATTGGAACTTAAAAATACTGAAGGATGTTGTTACATCAAATGTTGGTGGTTTTATCTTAACTGCATTAACCGTCTGGATCACTTGCTGTGTCGTTCCATTTGCCTTGACATCTTGGAGCTCCTTCTCGAGACGTTTAATTTCCGTTTGAAAATCTTGTTTAACCGATTCAAATTTTTGTTGAACCGTCCCTTTAACATTTTGAATTTCTGCGTGTACTTCTGTTTGCAGTTTTTCCACTTTACCGTGTAATGTAGAAGATAACTCCAGAAACCTCTCGTCCATTTTCTTTTGACCAACTTCTATTTGGTTTTTAATATACGCTCCTTGTTGCTCCACTTCTACCATCTTCTGTTTCATTTCCTGGTTCGATTGTTTAATGTCCGCCCCTTGTTGCTCCACTTGTAACATCTGCTGTTTTATTTCGTGGTTCGATTGTTTAATGTCCGCCCCTTGTTGCTCCACTTGTAACATCTGTTGTTTCGTTTGATGTTTAATGTCCGCCCCTAGTTGTTCCATCTGTTGTTTCATTCCCTCGTTCGATTGTTTTATTCCCTCCAACTGTTGTCCCATCATTTGATTCATAGCAGCCATCAACTGCGATAAATCAAAACTTACAGATGGGTTTTGTGTTGTTCCGACGTCCTTTTCTTTCTTATCCATACTAATTTCATCCGTTTTTTCCTCCTCGAAATCATACACGTCTGGATTTAAACCTTCCTTCTCCATGGCCTCACGTAGTCGCTCCACCAAACTAGCTTTTGTGCCTTCACTGGCCAAACCTCGCCGTGTCAGTTGCTCCTTCAATTGCGCAAGCTTTAATTCGTAGAGAATCATTTTTCTTATTATTCACAATCCCACCGCTGTCACCAATTGTTACGATTTTGCCTTGTCACTTAAGGTTCGAATCACTGGATTGTGAATAAATACAACTGCTTCTAATTTGAACTCACACAATTTATTTACACAACACAATTTATTATACAACACAAAATTAACAATTAATTATTACAATTATAACACACTTTTTAATTATCACTTTAATAATCGCTTTAATAATCACTTTAATAATCTTTCTATTTAACCTTCACTGTATTACGTTTAAAATAATACTCAGCATTCCACGTCAACGCGCGCCTTTATATACCAAAATATTTGTTTCTAGAATAATCCCAAATGCGCATCGAGCAAATATGTTAGTATAGAAATGACGCCTAAATGTTGAGTATAAATCATAAATGCAATTGAACTATTAATGAAATTAACTTATTCTATTCTAATCTAGGTGTCACCGTAACAATATTTTATTTAGTTGCCTCGGAATATCGACCAAATAAATTTAATTGTTATTAGGTATAATATCATTGTGTTTATAATTATATAGAGAAATCATGAGCTTAAAAAAATATTACAATATCACCGCACCAGGCGCGCGGTGCTCTATATAAATGTATAATTCTATAATAGCTGTATTTTGTTGAGAATTTACAACAACAATTGCATTTGATAATTCCCAGTAGAATAAACTAATTCCAAAATTTTTTTGGAATTATTTAATTCTAATTCCAAAAGTTACTTATCGTATTTGCCACCAGAAAACATTTTTTTGTTTTTTATTGTTTTTAAGTTGGTGTTGTAAATTTAATGACATTTATGACAAGCGACATTTGTATTCGTATTGTGGTCGATATTTTCTTAAAATTTATATATTATATTTTGTGTTATAATTAAGAATAAGAAAATACAAAATACTACCAACAGAAAAAAAAAATTTTGCTGTTTTGTTGAGAATTAAATAATTCCAAAATAATTCGAAATAATTAATTCTCAACAAAATACAGCTAATATTGCGTTGCGAAGCAACAAAAATGAGGAAAACAATTCGTAGGAAATTTTTGTTATATGGAGCGGTATCTATTGAGGTAATTGTACTTTCTCCATAATTCCACTATTTATTATAAACACAATGATAATATTCAAATTTTTGCGCCTGAATGTTTACATAGCATTATTCTATTACATTAATACTCTTAATTTTTTCAAACTAAACCCTAAAATAACCCCTAAACAAACATGATCCGATCCATTAGAATTTTTCAGGGTAGGTTGACATAAATATTTTGCGCTGTGCATAGGCTAGAAAAATCGGAAAAATTCTACCGGGAAGTACCCGAAACGAGTACCTCAGGTGGTTTCAGAAAATTTCCAAGATTTGACGCTATGTGAGTTTATCATGAGTTTGCTTTATTAAAACCCTGAATTTGTTATTGGCGATTTTCGTCGAATATAGATAGCGTCGAGGGGGGACGAGAATTGTCAAATTCATTGTTATGACAGTTTTAATCCCCCTTGCTTCATAGCAAACTATGATTTATATTTTGTTCACCAGATGTCTTGTTGAAAATCAAGATATCAAATTATTTTTTATCGAGTCGAAAATGCATGATCGATCTTATGCTTTGATGCGTCTTTCTCTCCACCTACCGAATCAACAAATAATTACATTCGAAGCAGGTAATAAAGATGAAGCGTTCCTTGCAGCACATACTGGCCGAACGAAGCTTGAGTCATGGTTTCAGCCATTTCCTATATACTGACATTCTCCACCATTATGTTTACGTACGCGATAAATGGCAAGTTCGCCAAAGAGCTGGAGAGAAGGTTGTTGCACGAATGTATACAGTAAGCTTGAGAGATGAGGAGCGTTTCTTCCTGCGGCTGCTTTTGCTACATATTTGAGGTTCCACCGCAGCTTTGAATTTGTACGAAAATTCAATGGTTTTATTAACAAAATCTTCAAAGAAGCTACAGCTGCACGGGGTTTGTTAAACGATGATGAATGGGATCACTGCTTAACAGAAATAGCAATCTTTCAAATGCCAAGACAGCTTTGAGAGACTTTCGCTTATATTTATTGCTTCTGTCAACATTCAAAACCTGATATCTGGATGAAGTATGCAGATGACATGACTCTTAATTACAGTCGACATCATATTGAAAATGTAGCAAAAAATTTGGCTCTGCACGATATCAACATAATTCTTATACAGCACACTTCTTATACATCGAGAAGTCCCGTAGAAGTGCAAGTCTTCGATACAGTTCGAGAAGCCAAAGAAGCTGAATTACGTATTCAACTGCTAAACGAAAAGCAGTTGGATGCATTTCGTAAAACAACTGTTGCAGTGGATAATAAAAATGTCTCCAGCCGAAATTGAGAGTTGAATATTTGGTTTGGGCGCGTAAATGGTCCTGTGATCCCGAGCGCGCGCTTCCCGTTTGAGATATGAATATTTAACTTGGCACTTAAGTCATACTGTGTGCATTTGAGCGCGTGCTTGCCGTTTAAGATTTAAAAATTAACGGCGTATATGAATTTACTTTATTTTTGATGAAACTGCATAAAATTTACATCTTAAAAAAATCTTTTTAATCATTTCTTAACCAAAAATTCAATAAAATGTATTCACGTGACTGATTATTCAGTCACAGGTCAGCTAGTTAGGTATAAAATTCAAATGTCTGCGCTTGAATGTTGACATACCATTATGTTTTACTAATACATTTACTAATACACGAAAATCTAGTACAAATTAGGGCGCTGAACTTTCAATAAAAGTTCTATCGGTTTTAGCTCTACACTACACTTTTTACACTTATTCTGTATGCTTGGTCTGTTTAACAGTCCAAAACTACACCCATTTTGTCTGCACTGTATATGTTTTGCAATTTAGTACTACACTACATTTCCACACTAAAACGTCCTAAGTTTTTCTCGGTGGCGAATGGTGTAGCCACTTTCAAATGTCAGTTAAATTTAAATTCGTAACCAAACAAACAAAATTAAGTTCAGAGAGTTGAATTTGTTTAATTTTAAATATTTAAATAAATTTAAAAAAAATGGAGGAATTATAGTTATTAAGTACAACGAAAATCAAGTCGATTGTTATGTAGAAATGTGCAATGGCACCTATTTGTGGTAAAAATGATCACCGAAAAATGTAAACCATCGATTTTCATAAAACTAATGACCCTGTTTACAGGAGTAGTGTTTGGACGCTCAACGTCCTCGCCCAAAATCCACAACAGGTCGATATATGGCAGAAATTATTTTAAAAGAGTGAATATTCAGCAGCGACGTGGACAAGAATGTGATATCGGAAGTAACATGTAAGGGAAGGAAAATGGAGTACAGAAAAAATTATTGGACACAAATTCTAGAGCTTTTTTTGTGCCTTGCATTGCAATGCACATTCATTAAATTTAGTTTTTAATGTTGCTGCTATATATACATGTTTCTCAGGTTCAACACGCAGATGGGAGTTTTGTTGCAATATTTAAAGACGCTGACTGTAAAACCATTAAGTAACACAAGATGGGAAAGCCGAATTGATGCTTTGAAGACTCTTCGTTAAGAATTAGGAAATATATGTGATGTCCTGGTAGATGAAGATAAAAATTGCATTGGTTCAGTTGGAACACCAGCACGTTCAGAAGCACAAGGATTAGCAGCTAGAATTTTGAAATTTACATGTGTTAAGATGCATAAGATATTGTTCGAAAATAATATTACATACTAGTAAAATGCGCCAAGAAAGAATACGAAATTGGTTTTAGAAAACTTACTCGATATTGGATTTGACAGTATGTTAGTAGATGTTTCTGAGCTTGCTAAGGAAAGTGGCTTTCCAGCGGAATTTGCACAAGAGCCAATCCGCATTCGGTTAAAAAAAACAATTTTCATGTGAATAGCTCGATAATTTCATTCGGAACCCCAGCAAAGCTTTCAAGTGCATTTTTACTTTGCAGTCCTTCATACTGCTATTAACTCCGACAATGATAAATTTGGGCAAATCTCGAATCAGGTTTTAGATTTATTTTTGACATTCACAGCGTACAACAAGTAACAACACACCAGACACCACCTATATGCATTGTGTACTAAAAGGCTCTAAAGAGAACGAAGCAGTGGATTTGTGTAATATTTAATAATTTTTTTTTTATTAAAAAAAATTATTGTTTTTTGTTTGGGTAGGGAGGGCGCAACAACAAAGTTTGCTTAGGGCGCGAAGATTACAAACAAATGTTTCTGCCAACACTGAGTGAAATCGTGTACACACGTCAAATTTTGGTGCTATCCTACAGATTGAAATCAAACATGGAATTTTTCACTTTTGATTTCACTTTGGTAAAATTATATGAAGACGTGAAATTGGTTTTAGTAGCAGGATTGTTTTTAGATGCTCATTTTTGACGAAACTGGCATGCATTTTGTAATTTTTCGTGTTGTTGATATTTAAGCTGGAAACAGAACAAGAGTGACAATGACGAGCGTCGACGAATTAAAAAAAAATATCGTCGCTATATCGCTGTAGCTAACAGAACAAACGCGCCAGCGAATGGCGATAAAAAACAACCACAAACGGCATAACCTGTATTTTTGACACATGACGATGGAGCGTTAGGCTACTAAATTGAAAAAAAATTGTTAATAATATGACGGTTATATGATACCAACTTATATATACATATATAAAAAACAGTTGGCAACATTGTTTCGCCGGCGATAAAAATAGAAATAGACTCTAAATTTACTTCAAAAAAAAAATCGTCATTGCCTGCGTCGATGGTTCTGTTTGTATTGCATACCGAAAACATGCATTTTGTAATATGACAGGCGATCGTCGTCTTCGTTCTTGTTCTGTTTTGAGCTTTAGTCCGTTGTCAGCCGTCAAAAACGTTTTATGTGTTTTGGTAGGCTCGGTGATTTTTATGCATATAACAAAAGGATCAGAGCAAGTGCGACAAAGTTTTGGAAATTTATTGCTTTTGGTGCGAGTACTCGTAAAACAGGGGTTTACGAGGTATAAGGCTCAATACATCACACAACAACAATTTAAAACGTCAAAAAAAAATTAAAGAAATGATTAGAAATGAGTTTAATGCCGTTTGAGTGATGCAATCCGAAGAAACGACCGGATTTATGGCCAAACAATTCGTGGCTTTTGCACCATGATAATGCACCTTCATAGCTTGTTCGTGAATTTTGGCCAAAAACGAAACTCGTTTTACAAGCATAGCTATCTCATCTACGATGACCATTTATAATTGCATGCTATACAAAAGTTTGGTGAATTCGGATAATCACGATGGGGCAAAATTCTTCTTTAGAGTTGGAAAATTTCGTTTTCATATTAAAATCGAAAGGGTGTCATGGACAATTGTCAGAGATGGTAAGCATTTATGAAATAAGCTAAATATGTCCCAGCTATACTGTATACGAGACCGACATGAATTATCTAACAAAAAATTCAAATTATATATGGGTTAGTAGCACTCAATATTAAATTCTTATTGCAATAACTTGAGTGAGTTTTATTATACATTGAGTATTTTATCAATCTGGGTCAACAACTAGCCACTTCTAGAGATTGAGGCTAGATACCATCATATAGGTTGAATTGGCTTATCTTTAGAGAACATTTTCCGGTATAAAAGTCTTTCCTAACGGATAAAATGTAACCTTGTTAATAGCAAAGAGAAATCAAATCGAACTATATTGTGGTATCTTGTCCCAATTTCTGGAAGTGGCTTGTTATTGGTCCATGTTGAAAAAATACTCAATATTTTGAGTGAAAAATATACAGCAATGTAAATCACCAATACTAAAACTATTCAATATGGCGGCTATTGGAATCTATTTGAATCCAATAAGAATCCCGTTTCCCGCACCGTATACGTATGTGTGTTATTTATATTCAACATTAACCTTTATGTTTATAACCGCTTACTCGGGTAAGTTTTCGTGTTTTATTGACCAAAATTTTATGGATTTAGACAAATATTTAAAAGACTTATCAGCTTGAAATCTTTAGTATCTTAACAATTATTTGTTTTAAATTAGATTTTGCCAAAATGTATTTATCAATTTCAAATGCAATCACAAATTATCATCAATACCAAATGTATGGAATTATATGGACATACCCGGATATGCTGGTTAAACAGCAATAAAGGTTAAAAGTACAAATGAACATAGAAGTCTACAAGTTTAGAAGTAACGAAAATGAAAAAGTAGGAAGCCAAAAGTCAAATCTTTGGATTTTGATAGAAACTGAAATAAATATAGTACCTCATTGTATGTGAGATAGTAAGCTCTAAATTTGGTGTGCCGGGTAAACATTATTCTATTCCGTTAGTCATGCCGTTTCATATGACGCAACAATTGTCGTGTCACTTCGTCTATAAAACTTTATTCTCTTAGTCGACTGAGGTGACGTGACTAAAATAAATCAAATCGTATTAAAATAAATCCGTGGTTCCACAACTTAATTCTTTCGTCGTGATTCTTTTCTCGTTTCTTTCCCTTTCACCTACAAACTAATTTTTTTGCGGGGAAATTTTTGATTCTTTTTTCAGCAACATTTTTTTTTGATTCAACTGATTCTCGCATTACTACAAAGATAAATATTTCAAAGACACCTTGTTTATTTCTCGTTTTTGGGTTAATTTTAGTTTAATTTTTGCTTCGAGTGCAAATAATATATTTTTTCAACCAAGGAAGCAGTTTTCGTAGCAAATAATAAATATTTTGTACTATACGAATAAATCAAAAAACATAATTTGACACACATACATAAAAAAATGAAATGCGCAAAGAAATCAAATGTGGACGTCGATTGATTTTTTGAAGTCAGAGCATCACGACGAAATAATTAAAGTGTGGCGAGGCTCAATCATCTTAAACTTACATTTTGTCTCTCTCCAGACTTGTATCACTAAGAGAATATGAAAAGATGATGACTAAGAGAATAGGGATGTTTTCTGAAACAGACGGTACACCGATGACCGATCTAGCACCGATTTCCAACAAAAAATGACTTAAGGAGCTCACATTTATTAGCCAAAGATGTTATGGCATAACAATGACATTTAGTATCATAAGATTGTAGCAACAGTATATTTACATGATAAGGCAATTTTTATCATATTCCTAGCTCCGCCTGTTTAGCACCCCGTCCAATGAATGGTTTTGATACAAATGAAGATTGGAATCGTTTGGTCAGGATTGGTCATAAGTTTTCATTGTTTGGTCACTTACGATAAAACTATAAGAAATTATGAAAATTTGAAAAAATCCCAAGATTCTCGAGGGCCATTTTAAACGGAATCAAAATTGTAGTATTTAAATAAAATCAGATTCGTCCTTTACTTGGGAATTTCATTTTACAAAATTAACAATAAATCTTTTTTTTAAGAATTGTATTTAAAATAGAAACATGTAGTAAAAACCAATTCAATTTATTGGTTGTCCATAACTCGACAACGATTAAAACCAGAACGCACTATGGCAAATATTTTACTTTAGATAATTCTAATATTATCACAAATCCAACGATCGTAATCGTTTGGTCAGCTGTCATTGAAGATTGATCACTACCTGTTTCCGGTTGGTCAACTTTACCTAACGATCTATTGTGAAAATTCATTTAAAACTAATTTTTCCGCACGATTTAAAGAATTTGGGTCTGAAAAGATGACCAACATAAAATTTTCTATAAATTTTAAGATCGGAAACGTTTTGTCAACTTCAACTATCATTGAGGATTAGTCACTTGTTGTTTTCGTTTGGTCAACCTTACGTAATGATTTATTGCGAAAATTCGTTGACAACTGATATTTGCATTAGATCCGCTATGTGGGATCTGGAAAGTTTACCAATACTACTAATTTATGACCAAACGAATCAAGAGGCCAATTCTCAATTATAGTTGACCAAACGATTCCGATCGTTGCATTTATTAAATTATTAGCATTGGCCATCTTTCCAGACCCTAACACTTCTAATCGTGCAGAAAGATAAGCTTTTAATGAATTTCCGCAATAAATCGTTTCGTAGGGGTAACTAAGCGAAAACAATTAGTGACTAAAATTAGGATTATCTATGACCAAACGAATGTTGCCAAGTTATGAACAACGAAGAAATTGAATTGATTTTAACATTATGACTTTAAGCACAATTCTTCAAAAAAGCAATTTTTATCCAATTGGGTTTGTTGTTAATTTGGTAAAATGAAATTCCCAAGTAAGCGACGAACCTGATTTTATTGAAATAATACAATTATGAATCTGTTTTCCGCAATAAAAAATTACCCATTGGTGAAAATGCCAACATAAGTTGACCAATCGTAACCTTACGATTAACTAACGAAATTACATTCCATTCTATTCATCATTTTTATCAAAACCATTAGATGGGGTGCTCAAAAGACGTAGCTTATTATTAAGCCTTCTTTCCAAATGATGTAAACGAATAAATTTTTTTGGACTCCTTCTAGTTTTTGGAGGTCACCACTATAAAAAAACACACTGTGGTGACCAAAGATATATTCCTTTTCCGGCCAGACAAATTTATTTATTCCTAAATTTAAGTCCACAGTACACAAATGTGTACATCAAGAATGACAGGTCTGACAATGTCTTCCGGATTTTAACCGATCCTAGTTAAATCGGAATTCTTTTTGAAAAAAGCATTATAATTTGATAACATGTGAGTGTTATTTTTCGGACGAAATCGATTTACGTGGTATGCACAAATGTGTATGCTGGTCCAAATTAAATACAAAAATAATTTTTTGACATGATTGTTTTCGTACACGCACAATTGTGATCGCGGGCCGGAAAAAGGGATATACTTTTGGGTCCCCAAATTACTGGTTCGATTCTAAATCACCACCCGATTGTTTAACCATAAGACATAGCTCGTTTTTAAATCGCCACTAGGTTGTTTATCAAAATTCTTGATAAAAAACAAGTGTACAAAACAAGAAGATAACAAGGACAACGAGATGAAACCAAACAAAAAAAAAATTTGTTATCGTTCTCTTCAACATCAGCCGCCAAGCAGTCAACATCCTCTCTTTTGAAAACAATTGCCGGCACACACGGTGCCACACGGTAGCCCACATGAGAACGGTCCTTATGAAATAATAAAGTTGGTAAAATGGTAAGGTATCCTTACGGTCCTTGTGACACAATAAGATTGGTAGATGTCAATCTGTATGGCACGAAACCGTGCTTGCTTGGCTAAATGTGTCGGACGCCTAATTTTTTAAAAGAGTTGCATGTTATCAGTTCAAATAACTTTGTGTTTATCGTTGAAAATAAATTTCTTTTTACACAACCTACGGAAGTTAAGGCGAATTTCCATACAGTACACATCTTAGAAAAGAATTACATACATACTTAAAGTCATTACGTTGCAATTTTCAAACTGGAACAAATTATTATCCACGTGTTACCCCAAAAGTGTTGAATTGAGATAACAAGCAAATTAAATTAGAATATAATTTTTTTATTTTGTAAAACTTATGATATTATTGGAATAGTTTTCGACATTTAATCAAGAGATGCCAACATTTTTTATTCTGGTAATAAATTTTACAACTTTTTAAATTGATAAGCCGCTTCTGAATAGTTTGCCTATCAAAAAAAAATAATAATATAACGAAATTGCCCTTTCGAACTTGGTTCTTATCATTGAATTTTGAATACAGCTATAAATTTTACAGTTAACAACAACACTTCTGTTAATTTACATTACTACCGGAATACATATAAACGAGAATATCAGTGTTTATTTACCAATAATTACCCAAATATATTCACTATTTTCTCTTTAATTGTCATTAAGTATTTTCTACAATTCACTTTCGCTTTCAATCTGCCGCGTACTGAAACTTTTATACTTTCACCTAAATTTATATAGAGGAAACCGCTCTCGATTTCTCCAGGCTCCTTTTCTAGTAGTAATATCTAAACTTAAATGTCAGATGTTAGACTCAGGTGACCAATTGGCATGTAACAGCAGAAATCATAACAACTTATACGGACTAATATTAAATTTCCATATTTTAAGTAGCTCATACATTTTAAAATTCACAAACAATTCAATACATACCTCAGCCTCTTCCAAAACAATGAAAAAGTGTCCTTTGATCTCCGATTGAGTATTTGTTAAAATCTCATTCGTTTTTTATGTTGTGTACGTAAATTCCTACTTCTAGCGTCAAAAGTATTCCTATCAGAAAATAACAAGAAAAAATTTCATTAGAACCATTTTTTACAGGGAAACAAAAATTAAGGGGCAAAAAATTAAATTTCTCAGGTATTTCAGTTTCTCACATAGAGGGCAATTCCAACATTTGTCGATACCAAGCTCAACGTAAATGAGAAGACCTTAAAGAATTGTAGATCCTAATTTTGAAGTCACGATGTTTAATTGTGCCTATAGATTGATTGTTGCGGGAAGCCCCCTCTTCTACTATGTAAAAAACCTTAAAGTAGGTATATTGTCCATGAAGTAGAACCAGTGGTGGCAAAAATCAAAAGTATTTTCGCCATCATATACAATTTCGATCAACGAGAGAACAAAATTTTTAATTTTAATTTTACAAAATTTCCAGCTTTCAACTGGCACATAATATAACGGGACTATATATGGGATGGTTAAGGGATTATATTTGAGTATAATTCCTTATGAATGAGTATGTGTACTATAACTTATATGAGAAATCCATAGAAAATTGAAAGAACCCTTTCGTCTCTTCGGTAAGAAAAGCAGATAACATCTTTCTTAAATCTGAGCATTCATTCTATAAAAAAAAAATCCCCAAAATATCTTCGATTAGTCGGCCTAGAATTGTAGTTCAATCATCTATAAGAATACACAGACCATCTGTAAACAATTTTTGATCCGAAAAGCGAGGAACACCAGCTGACCAACAAACTGTATGTAAATTCGGTTACCGAAAAATTTCCGATATCTACTAAAATGTTTTCACAAAATTTGACGGATGTGAAGTTTCCAACAAAAACCAAAATCAACAAAAACACACACAGACACAAAATTGTTAAATTAACAAAATAGTACACTGGGTAAAAAATTGTCACAACCAACAAATATCAAAACACCACAAATGTTTTAAATGCCGAAATATGCAAATATAAACAATGTTTATTACACAAAACAAACACAATCACACAACAAAACTTATATACATAATTTTTTTTAACTGATAACTGTGTGTGATCCACTGAAAAAAAATATTGGCCAGCTCACAGAGTTATTCCGCAAATGTGACCTATATGACCAGTTAGCTTAGGAATTGTCCCATCAAACAAGAATTGTTTGATGGGACAATTCCTAAGCTAACTGGCCATATAGGTCACATCTGCGGAATAACTCAGTGAGAGGGCCAATATTTTTTTTCAGTGGATCACACACAGTTATCAGTTAAAAAAAATTATGTATATTATAACATCCATATGTTGGTAGTGTACCAACATATGGATGTTATTATCAGAAAAATTTCATCCGGGGAAAACCATAGATAAATCCGGCTTGGTAGGTAGTCGGGCGACCATCAGTTCCAAAATAGTTGAAGCATCCTTGGCAATAATTTTCAACACTGTTCTAAAGTTACATTTTCATGCAGCAAATCTGGTTCTGGAATGGCGAGTAGTGAATCGCCTATTGAGAGGCATCCTGAGGTTCGGACTACTTCAGACGGATCCGATATAGTTAGTTATCAGTGGGCGAGAATTGCGTCATGCCTCGATATGGTATATTACTATTGAAAGTTCTTCGTATGTTAGTCTGCTTTCCCTAATTATTCGCCTTAAGTGATACTTCATTGATTTTGTGAAGGTGTGGGGTAGCTTTTTTATTCAATCACGCTTTTCCCTCGTTTCGTTGTCCCCCGATTTCCTGGATTCCTTCGAATTATCCACGTGTGTTTACCAGAATGCCCCCGTATTTTCCCCGTAATTTCTGGATTTTCCGCCTAGTTTCCTTAGGTTTCCCAGGATTCTCCCGGGTTTTCCCCGGATTTCTTTGATTTCTTCAGATGATTTCCATCTGAATTTCTCTCGGGTTTTCCCCGGATTTCCCGAACTTACCCCTAATTTCCCTCGAGTATTCTTATGATTTCCAGCGGATTTTACTCTGATTTGGGGAATCCAAGTCGGTTCTACCCGACTTCGTGTAGTTGGGCAATTACTTACCCCCCAGGGACACCGGAACCCTTCGGGAAATGCTGCAAACAACCGAAACCGACAACCATCCTATGCATATCAACGAAAATGGAAAAAAATAGAAACGTATGTTTGTAGAAATCGGTGGGGTAATGATAAAAAACGAAACCGAAAGTCGGGTACACGAAATTCGGGTAATTAGATTCCCTAGTCGGGTAATTGGATTCCCTCCAATGTATGGGATATGTACGTTTATGTTTTTTCCATTTTTGTTGAGATGCATAGGTGGGTTGTCGGTTTCGGTTGTTTACGGCGATGCCCGATGGTTTCGGGTGTCTCTGGGCGTGAGTAAATGCCCACCTACACGAAGTCGGGTAGAACCGACTTGGATTCCCTACTCTGATTTCATGGATTTTCCCCTGATTTTCATTCCCCGGATTTCGCGAGTATCTCCCCCGGGTTTCCTTCGTATTTCTTGGATTATCCCCGGATTCCTTTAGGGTGTTCCCTGGATTTCCCGTGAGAGTTTTCTCCAGATTTCCTCTGGGTTTCTGATGAAATCTTTCTGATCATCGCATCCATATGTTGGAAGTGTCGTTCGATGGGGCAATTCCTAAGCTAACTGGCCATATAGGTCACATCCGCGGAATAACTCTGTGAGCTGGCCAATATTTTTGTCAGTGGACCACGCAAGATTTCTAAATTTTGTTTCTAACACACAGTTATCAGTTAAAAATTTTTGTATATAATTTTTGTTGTATGATTGTGTGTTTTGTGTAATAAACGTTGTTTATATTTGCATATTTCGGCATTTAAAACATTCATGGTGTTTTGATAATTTGTTGGTTGTGACAATTTTTTACCCAGTGTACTATTTTGTTAATTTAACAAATTTGTGTCTCTGTGTGTTTTTGTTGATTTTGGTTTTTGTTGGAAACTTCACATCCATACAGTTTGACGGTTTTTTTATATACTCCTTAATGTTGATGATGGGATATAAATATGTACAGTTGAAACAATTAGTTTATTTACGATGTACAGTACGTTTCATAACTATATAACCAATCGTTTTTTTAAATCGTTGCAATATTCAATTGTTTTTTGGGAAAAAACAAATTTTTAAAATTTCTTTGTTTCATAATACTATATATCCACTTTTTTAAAATATACGAAAATTAATAATAACTATAATAAATTAAAAAACATTAATATGTCGTTGGTTTTCCTTTGTTTTCTGCTATTGCCAAAATCCTGTAAGCAAAGTATACTTCTAACTAATGAATTGTGTGGTTTCGGGTGATATTTCCTGCCAGGCATGTGGAATGGCTAATTTTAAATCATCATTGTCTCTTATTGCCTGTTACCTTCGTAAATTTTTCGAACTAAGATTTTCATTTGGGGTTTGGTCTGGCGTACAAATGGTTAATTTTCCATTTCAGCTCGCGTGTACTCTTGCTGGAAAATAGAGCCTTCTTCTGTGTTTTAGATGTCCAAAATTTTTCAATAAAGCAAATAGCTCGGCAGATTGTGCTTCGATACACATTAAGTTTAGGCTCGCGTTTCAGGCGCGTGTTAATAATCAACCCGTGTTATTCGCGTGAACTTATCGTTTTTTGGCCCTTGGGTTTTGTCGATGCCATAATAAATAGGATCTTAAAAAATTAGCAACGGTATTATGATGGGGGTTTAATCTTCTCCCAATTTGTTTAAAAAAAACCTTCTTTGAGAAGGGATCGAATATTGAGTTTTCCATCAGATAGATCTATTCGGAAGATAAATTAATAGAGAACTGTTTGTAGATCTGATGGTAAAAAAATTAAGCTGATTGGGTCTATTTGTGTATATTAATTTTTATTTTCATAAAGTAAGCCGTGCTAAAATTTCATGTAAAAAAAGACTCAGTCAGCTATTTTTAATGTGCTAGATGTCGCTACTCCGGAAATTTACAGTTCCCAATTGCATAAAGTAAAATATACATAAGAGGACTCATGTAGAGATTCCGAGTTTAATCTATTTTACTTTTGGCAATCTGTATAAGCCTAACAAGAACAATGAACCATAAAATAACTATCCCGATTTGTTTATAAGATTCGTATATATGGATTAAATATAGAAACAATTAAATTTGCGTATATAAATATACTAAAACTATAAAATAAGATTAACCTCGGAAAAACCTGCCTATAAAATTTGCACTACTTGATTTCTCTTATATATTCATTGCCCGATGTCAATTGCGACTTGTACCCTTGTGCTCTCGCGGAAAAATTTATTACTACGAAACAGAGTTTAGTCGGGCTTTTCTATGAATTATCTATGCAAAGTGATCTTGGAAAGTTTAATATTATTTGTATATGGCATTAAAATATAGAAACTTATAATTTATCTAAAATTAATATTAAAATTATCAATTTAAAAATGGAAAAAGTGTCTCGGGTGTATCTGAAGCAAGCTTCATTTTTTCCCACTGGTAGCGTTTCCTATACTTTCCCTAGTCTCAATACTATTTTTTTTAATTTATAAGGCTACTGTGGTTAATATAGTTATGAAACAAAGGAAGGAGCCAAAATGGTGACAAGTTATAAAATCAAATTTTCGATCATTTATCGAAGTTTATGTTTCGCTTGGAATAAAGTGGGATACTGTTTCATTTTTTATAACATTTTCCAGCCTGTTAGATTAAAAAATAGTGATATTTCAACTTACCAATATACATAATTTTTTTTCGATACTTGAATGAAATTGGACAAAGAGGTACTGCACATATTTATTCTGGTTGGTTGTGATGGAAATAGAAAAGAAATATTTCATAAACGAAACAGACGCCAATTTAAATTTAGAAAAAAGAGACATAACATTCGATAAAGTATCGAAAATGTGAGTACATGTCACCCTGTTTTTTCAATAAATAATTGAAGTAAGTAACAGTTTTTGTTTTATAAATCAGTATGCTGAACTTAACTAATTATGGGCATTAACATTTTTTTAATCAGTTATTTTAAAAATGCAAAAAACGATTGGATATATAGTTATGAAACGTACTGTATAGTTATCAAACGTACTGTAAATAAAACAAATTGGTTAATAATTTATTTACCGCTGTTAATTATTTACAATTTAAATTTGATTAAATGAGTGATCTGAGGCTTTTTCCAGTATAAACAGATTTCCTCGCTTTCTGTGATTTCTGTGAAATTGCACTAACGGCAGAAGTTTTCAAAGTGATGATGTAATGAATTTTTTGAGAGAGCGGTTCGGAGTTCCTAGGTTTTGGTGTTAAACTCGAAATGCTATTTTTGGTAGATCTGAAATCTTGTGCAGTAAAATAAGTGAGTTCCCTTACACTATCCAGTATTTTATAAATTTGAAAGGTTTTGTAACTGCCCTAATTTTGTGGATATCAGATGAGTTCATTTTCAGTACAGCCCTTATTGATGAAGAATAGGGATTATCAACGAGGCCTTCCACGTTAACTTTATAGTTGTGGGGTTACTTATATACATTCAGAATAGTTTGTTGATTGAATTTTGAGAGTTTTGGTGGTACAAATAAGTTATATGAGTTTTTTTTATAACTTCGAGCATTGTTCAGAGCAATTGGTACAGTGTATTTTATTCAAAGTATTGTCCATCGTTAGGTTTTAACTTTTTCCCATATTTCAGGCAGTATACGGATTCCGTGTCGAAAAAATCCTTGTGTTTTGAGACGATCCAAGACTCGACGCAATTTATGGATTGTTCGTGGGAATCTTAACCCGCGTCACTCTATGAATTTGAATGTTAAAAGTTTCAGTTTTTAAACAAAAGTGTTCCCTTGGAACAACCCTGCGGGTTTATATTTTTATGATAGCTGGGATCATCTCTTCTCTATATACATATATAAAACCACGTGACACGATGTTCGTACACGCTAATCTCCGAATTGTTCGATATTATTACCACAAATATGATCCACGGTCCATGCGGAGCTTTTAACATGACATCGCCATGCATGGACAATGGAAAATGTACAAAGCGTTTCCCAAAGCAATGTATTAATGATACCATTACTGATTACATTGTATCGATACAGAAACGCAGAAAATGGTTGCAATACTTTCAAAAACGTACAAGGCTCATATTAATGTCGAGTTTTGCATCAAGTACATTTGCAAATATGTTAATATATTCAGTATTTTGGCAGTATTTGAAGTGCAAAATATAAATGAAAACGACGAAGTATCACGATACCAAATTGGCAGATACACCAACAGCAACGAAGCTGCCTGGCGTATTCTTAGTTTTCCATACACGAATGAAACCCAAGTATCGAGCGGCTAGCGATTCATCTTGAAAACGGTCCACGTGTATATTTCACTGAAGAAAATGGTCTCTAACGAGCATTCGAGCCAACAAAAACGACACTTAGCGAATTTTTCAAAATGTTCCAAAAAACTGATGTTTTCGGACAATTCGCAAAAACATTATTATATACCGAGGTTCCAGGCTATTATACCTGGAACAAGTCAGGTAAAAAATGGGATCCACGTAGAAAAGTCGAACCACATCCAATAATCGAAGGCGTATTTAAAATCAATACATTGGGAAGACTTTACATAGTACATCCAAAAACAACGTGAATTTTTCTTTTTGTGTTTGTTGTTGGCGAATGTTCCAGGACCAACGTCTTTCCAATTTTTGCGAACAGTTAATGGACAAGTGTTCAATACATATCAAGATGCATGTCGCGAGATGCAAGTGCTGGAAGACCACAACCATTGGGATTTGACACTTGCAGATGCAGCATTTGTGGGAAAAATACAAGAATTACATGGCTGAAGACATACTACACCGAGTTAGATACACAAACCAAGATCCAAACATTGATTATACGCCATAAATGTACAATGAAGCTTTAGTGTTGAGCAATAATTTGAGTATTTGAATTTCAAATTGGCCAATAAATCAATATGGTATGCCATTGCTTGATCGTCCGGCGGCCGACTTAGTTAATAGTGATGTGCAGCGAGAAGAACAGTATAACAATGTTGACTTAGCTACATTTATTGCGAACAATGAGCCATTAATGACTGCTGAACAAAAAAGTATTTGTGATCGAATTATGCTGATTATTGCTGCTAAACAAGGCGGCTTTTTCTTTACGGCAAGATGTTTTTAATATCACCTATCTTTGCACAGATACGTCCGCAGCACAAAATTGCTTTGGCATTTGCATCTTCAGACATTACTGCTACTTTGTTAGATGGTGGATGAACGGCACATTCAGGGCTCAAACTGCCATTAGACGTTCATAACAATCCGAACGCAATGTATAGCATTAAAAAAACAGCGGAATGGCTGCAGTGCTGCAAAAAAATTCGATCATTATCTGGGATGAATCTACTATGGCTCATAAACATTCACTCGAAGCATTGCATAGAACTATGCAAGATTTAAACGGCAACATCAAACTATTCGGTGGTGCTACCTTATTACTATCCGGTGATTTCCGACAGACATATGCCAGTCATTCCACGCTCTACTTATGCCGATGAGATTAACGCATGTTTAAAACAATGATTTCTGTGGCGAAGCGTAGAGACCGTTCGATTGACCATCAACATGCGAGTACAATTGCAAAATGACCCGTCGGCACAAATATTTTCTGAACAATGCTGGATATTGGCAACGATAATATCGAACTGCATCTAAAAACACAATGCATCAAATTGCCAGACAATCTATGCACTATCGTTTTTTCAAAACGTGAATTAATTGAGAATGTCTTCTCGGACATTCTAAATAAATACTTGAATCATAATTGGCTCAATGAACGTGCTATTTTGGCAGCGAAAATGTTGATGTTGACGAAATTAATTTTCAGATACAAGTTGCTTCGCCAACTGATGTTTCTCAAATCAATCAACACTGTCGTTGATGAAAATGACACAGTAAATTATCCAACTGAATTTTTAAATTCAGGAGATATGCCAAAAATGCCACCACACAATCTTAGATTAAAAATTGGTTCGCCGATAGTTCTGCTTCGTAATTTAAACCCACCCATAGATTATGCAATGGTATACATGTTTGGTCATCAAGCGGATCACCGGAAATGTTATTGAAGCAACCATTTTAAATGGAAAGTTTAAGGGAGAAGACGCTCTTTTGCCACGTGTCCCAATGATACCCTCGGAAACGACAATCCTATGAAGCCGTTTGACTTCATGTTCACGTGTGGGTAAAGCATCGGATCTCTTCATATTGGCAAAAGACTACGCACTACGTTAAATTTAAATTCATTACTATAATTACAATTGAATGTTAGATGATTAATAAATAAAATTAAAAATAGGTATCGAATGTTAGTTTTATATGGTTACACAGGATAAGTTGGTTGTGTGTCAAATACATAAAATATCAGACACCCTTGCTACCAGATAAAAGGCGGTTTACATGAAAAGCGGTCTATATCAGAAGACGGTTTGTAGCAGAACAACGTCTGCCGGGTCAGCTAGTCTATCTATCTATATATTTAAAGAAGAAACGTATGTATGTATGTAACTATGTTTGTTCCGCAAAAACTTTTGAACCACAAAAGTGATTGCTCCCAAATTTTGTACGAATACTTTTCAGCAGCCAAGTAAAACATAGGGGGGTTAGTGATCAAAAAATGTTACCCCCTCCTTATGCTCACCTGTAAGCAGGAATTACAATATATGAAAACTTTTACTCCACTCAACCGATTGCTCTCAAATTTTACACGAAAACTTTTTAGCAGCTGAGAAGAAACATAGGAGGTTAATGATAAAAAATGTTACACCTGCCCCATGCTCACCTGTAAGCAGAAATTTTCAATTTATGAAAACTTTTGATCCACTAGAGCGATTGCTCCCAAATTTTTCACCAATACTTTAAGCAACCGAGAAAAAACATATGGTTTTTAATGATCAACAAACGTTTCCCCTTCCCCATGCTCACCTGTAATGAAAAATTTACAATATATGACAACTTTTGATGAACTCGAGCAATTGCTCCCCAATTTTGCACCAATGCGTTTTAGTAACCGAGAAAAAACATAGGAGAGTTAGTGATCAAAAATGTTACCCCTTCCCCTGTAAGAAGGAACTTAAATATATGTATATGCAAACTTTTGATCGACTATAGCGAGTGCTTTCAAATTTAGCACGAATACATTTTGGCAGCCGAGAAAAACCGTGGGAATGTTAACAAATATTTTATATGCATCAATATTTGTTGTATATCGATCGTAACTATTACACGATGGAGCCACCTGGAATGCTTTCTCATATCTAGAAATTGAAGAAAGGATCATTAGTAATGCTTCTGCGGAATCTGGACCCGCCAAAACTATGAAATGGAACACGGTTCCGTGTCGAAAACCTTTTTCCGAGGACATATTCATACCTCGCATACCATTGATACCAACCGACATTTAGGTTCAAGCGAGTCCAGTTCCCAGTTAGACTCTCCTAGATCCCTAACAGTTTGTAGGCGTGAATTTGGAAAGTCTTTGCTTCTTTCATAGCCAACAAATAATTTTGTATAACCCGGGCAAAGCAGGGTACTTCAGCTAGTAATCTATATATTTGAGCAACGTATAAGAATCATAACCCGCGTCGGTAGTACTCCATGAATTTTATAATTCTTTTATCGTAAAATGTTTTTAGTTTTCTAACAAAAGTGTTTGGAAAACCCACTGTAACTACCCGGGGTGTATGTTTTTGTGATAGCTGGGATTATAATTTATATGTTTATTTTCTATTTGTTTCATAAATCGTTTAATTTTTCATAAAACTATCTGCTGATAATTATTGATTTGCTTAAACATTTTGTAAATTTTCCATTGAATAGCAAAACCACATTTTCTGCTGCAAATTATCGGCTATCTTATACAACCTCCCGATCTAACTTTCGTTTTAGTTGTTCGACTTATCGGTCCCGATTATTTCAATATTATGTTAATTATTCAAATTCAAGCAATGTATACCAGGTGTGTAAACATGGAATCGGAAAACCAGTAATCGAGCCATTTTCGTAGGAAGTGAAGTGCTCCTCAGCAAGCCCGTGCTTCGTCGATGCAAATAAGTGATGATCGTACGGAGCCAAGTCTTGCGAGCAAGCTGCATTTGAAAGTATTTCCCAATTAAGTGTTTCCAACGTTTCATGACCGGTTTTGCTTGGTATAACGGTGCATTATCATGAAGCAAATTCACTTTCCGTGGCCTTTTATCACATTCTGGTCGTTTTTCAAGCAAAGTTTGATTCAATTTGATCATTTGTAATTGGTAGCAATCAGTATTTACGATTTCACCAGGTTTTAGCACCTCAAAAAAAAATCACACTCTTCTAATCCAACCAAATACAGAGCATTGTTTTCCGTCCAAAATTTTTTTTTTTTTTTTTTTTTTTTATATTTTTAATTTTTATTTGTATAAAAGTTACATAACAGATAGTGATTTAAATGAAAAAATAGTTCAATAAATAAAAATAAATAAGTCAATCCTGAAAAAAATTTAATCAAAGTGTCGGATTAACTTTCAATGAAACTAAAAATTATAAAATTGATATGAATTTGCTGGGTGCAAAAAAAGAATTGGTTTTTTTTTTTTTTTGTTTTTTTTTTTTTAGTTGTACATTTAGGGGCATTTGTTTTAAATGATATTAGGCATAATATCATTTAAAACAAATTCAAACAAACAATCAATAAATATTAGAAATTATGTCTAGGATTAAAAAAAATTTAAAATATAAAAATACGTGTACATATTGCAAAATGCCAGATGGCGTCGCTTACAAACGAATGTACCTTAACTGCAAACATGATGGATACCCTTTATTAGAAATTCAACATTTTTGAAATTAAGTAGCCACAATTTTATTGCTTTCAGTTTAACGTTAGTATTACGTTCCTGTCTTAAACTTGCAGGGATTTTATTGTATAGATATGGCGCCATGTACATAAAATTTCTACGCGTAGCTTCAGACTTAATTTTTGGCGTAACGCAAACTTTATGATCTCTTAGATTGTAAGTGTTATCTTTCAATAGACTGCAATCCCTGCTTCTCATAAAGAACATTTTTAAAACTTTGTATATGTACAGATTGCGAAACTGAAGTAATTTAGATCTATAAAACAATGGAAAAAAAGGCGACATGCGAGATTTAAAACAAATTATTCTTAAGCAATGTTTTTGAGCAACCACAATGTTATTCAAATCTGAAGAATATACACCACCCCAACATATAATGCCATATTGAAGTTGTGACTCGATCATTGCTTGGTAAAACATTTTTAGAACTTCAATTGGGCAGAAACTTCGTAACATGTATAATTTCCTAATTGACTTTAGCATACTACTGTGAACATTATGAATATGAGCATTCCATAAAAAATTGTTACTGATAGTTAAGCCCAGATACTTAAAATCTTTTACAGTATCAATTTGTATACAACCTGAATTATTAGAGATGGAATTATGAGCAGAGGTGCAATTTTGTTCGTGATATATAATATCATTAACAGGGATGTACACTTGATTACGACTAAAAAACATTACTTTAGTTTTTGATCTTAGAATCATATAGTGGCTATCAAACCACCTACGTAAAACTGTCAAATCACGTTCAATCATTGATTCTATGTCAATGCTATTTTTAGCACTGTATAATATTGCAGTATCATCAGCAAAAGCAATCAAATCACCTGATAATTCAATGTCGAATACAGAGTTTATATAAATGAGAAATAAAATAGGTCCCAGCACTGAACCCTGGGGAACTCCAATATTAAAAATGCCAAGAGAACTATACGACAAATTGACACGAATTTTTTGCGTTCTGTTACTTAAGTAACTTTTAAACCACTGAAGTGCTATTCCATGAAAGCCAATATTTTGCCGTTTACGTAGCAGAATATCATGATTGACAGTGTCAAATGCTTTGGTGATATCGATAAACAAAGCCGCTAATTTATGATTATTATTAAGAGTAGCAAACAAAAAGTTATTAAATTTCAAAAGAGCATCTTCCGTGGAACGACTTTTAACAAATCCAAATTGATTAGAGTTTAAGAATTTGATTTTAGTTAAATAAGACACTAATCGATTTTTCACTAATTTCTCAAAATTTTTTGATATAATTGGTAATAATGATATTGGGCGGTAATTATTTGGATCTGTCGTAGAACCTTTTTCATGAAGAGGTATTACAACTGCAGATTTTAATTTATCAGGAAAAACGCCATTGGAGAAGCTTAGATTAAAGATATGTGTTAATGGATCACAAATATAACAACTAATTTTCTTAATAATAGAACTGCTTAACTGGTCGTCACCTACGGAATGTTTATTTTTTAAGTCACTAATACAACTTAAAACTTCATAACAATCAGTAGGGAACAAATAAAAACTGGTATCAGGACTACGGTTTGGAATAGTAAAATTATTAATGTTATTAGTATTGGGGCTACGAATTTGAGAAGAGAGCTTGTGCGGTATATCTAAAAAGTGCCTATTGAACACATTACTAATATCTTGATCTGTAGTAACAATATTATTGGAAGAATCGATAATTTTCTTGATAACTCTATTATTATCCGGCTTATTAAGTAAAGAATCGATAAACTTCCATTGGGCTTTGGCATTACCACTGTATAACTCGAAGTTGAGTTTGTAGTACTTCACTTTAGCATTTTTAACCAAAACGGCCCATTTCTTGGATAAACTATCAAAATATTTTAACAAGTTTTTATTGCGTGGGTGTTTCTTTATTAAAATACCAATCCTATTTTTCTTATCTAAAAACTTCAAGAGTGACATGGTCATCCAAGGTTTAATCGGTTTATTTTTGGAATTGTGAAGCTTCTGACTCAGGTCGACATACTTATTCAATATAGCAATAAAATTGTCATAAGCAACCACAGGACAAGTCGAATTGAAAACAGATAGCCAATTTTCCTCTTTAACGGCATTAATGAGACAATTAGCATCGGTATAGCTAGAAAAACACATCGACTTAGCACATTGGATATTTGAATTGTGATTAAACCTTATTTCAATAAAAAGCATGTTGTGGTCACACATCACAAAATAATTTGATCTTGCAGTTGATGTCGATGGTTGTCCTGGATCAACCCAAGACATTCTGCGATTTGGATTCTCAAAACAGATAAATTTTTCTACGCCAATCAAAATTCGATGGGGAAATGATTTTCTTTTGCATCTGGCGAACAACATTTCGCAAGTCGTTTTCCTATTTTCCTGTTGCCTTTCATTCAGTTTATGCGCAAACCATTTTCCCAGATTTTAGATCTCTCCCATGGCTTTTAAACGTATGGAGACAGCTTCTTGTGACACATTCAATTGATTCGTGAGTTTTATTTTCTTTTGAGCGTTACCCCCATCCAACAATGCTTGCAATTCTTTGTCTTCAAACTTTTTTGGTGGTCTTCCATGTTCTTCGTTTCTCATGTCAAAATCACATTTTTTAAATTTATTAAACCACTAATAGCTTTGTGATTTACCAAGATCATGCTCACCGTAAGCTTTGACAAGCATTCGATGTGATTACAACTTCATTCAATATAATTTTTTTAAATTCAAATTTTTCTATTAAAATTACAAAATGTTTGATTTCTTTTATAGGAAATACGTATAATTACACCCAAACTATGATTTTGTATCATTACATAAGCGAATAAGCCAATATTTAAATTTGCTGCTCGTTGCTGCTGCTTGGTGTGTTTCATCCTTTAAACGTACACATACTAATTTTTCCAACATGGTTAATGCGCCTCCTCAATAGAATTCCTTTAATTTTTTCCTTACAGAAAAGTATGGAAAAAAATTTGAGATTTTTTTTTTCTCAAGTTTTTTTACACTTTTCTGTAAGGAAAAAGTTAAAGGAATTCTATTGAGTAAGCGCTGTTAGTATTTCTCTTTACCAACATTCAGGGGTATATAATAAAACAAATTGAAATACAGTAAACCCTCGATTTAACGGACCTTGATTTAACGGACGCTCGATTTAACGGAATTTTTTTTTATTTTCCATTTTTCGGTTATCGATTATGATGGGATTTGGTATGTTGGATGGAAATGGGATTATTAAATGATTTTTGGAAGAAATTCTGGAATATGACCACTTGGGACGGAACTCGTTCAATTTTTAACCGATTATGATGGGAGTTGGTATGTCGAATGGAAAAGGAACTCTTAAATGATTTGTTTAAGAAATTCCGGAATATCACACCGAAACTTGGTAATTTAAACTAGTGCGGAACTCCATAATAAGCAGGCGTTTTTCTTGAAGCAAGCGGCTCGTGATGCTAACATGTTTCTAGTAAGCAAGATGCCTTAACATCTATTACCAATACGTAACCCACTCATGGGATTAGTGGGATGAGCGGCAGGTCAACTACTAACTCTCACAAAAAATCACGATATGAACCCTACACAAAGGGCTCAACAACTACCTCGAAAAATTTCACGGGAACATGGAATATGATCTCTTCTAAGTTCATGAGAACTTTAGAACTTTTAGAACCAAGTGAAAATTTACACTTTGGATACTTGCAAAATAGAGAACAAATTTTCGCATAATCCATATGGCCATAATTCAGAACTTTTTCTAAAAATTATTTGATAATCTCATTTCATCCACAATGCCCAATTTCTGGCTTAGGACGTCATATTCCAGAACTTCTTCCAAAAATCGTTTAAGAATTTCCATCCAACATACCCAATTCCAATATAATCGGTTAAAAAATTAAAGAATTCCGTCCCAGGACCATATTCCAAAAATTCTTCCAGAAACTACATATTTATGAATCTCTGTTCCATCCAAGAAACAAAATTTCATCATAATCGATTAAGAAGTGATCGAGTTCCGTCCCAGGCGCCCATATTTCAGAACTTCTTCCAAAAACTGTTTATGAATCTCATTTCAATCCGACAAATCCCTTCATAATCAGTTAAGAGATATACGAGTTCTGTCCTAGGTGGCCATATTCCAGAACAAGTGCAAAATCTATAGTCGATTAAATTTAAAAACTTTCCATTCGGATTTAACGGACATTCGGATTTAACGGACTCCCCAATTAGTCCGTTAAATCGAGGTTTTTCTGTAAAATCTTAATAACCTTTTACACGCCGCATAGAAAGCGCCACTTTCTATAAGATTAAAAGGTAATATTGATTTTTACGAGAAAATCCTTATAACATTCTCGCATTATTTCATTATTTTTCATTCATGCTGACTGTAAATTTTTCGGCGGTACCAGAACAAAACCTTTACATTTTTCTTACGAAAATTCATTTTGGGTGAAAAAGAAACACCAGTTTTGTGACGAATAATCGAAGTGAATCGGGTTGTTTTATATTTAATTTATTTGCCGTTGGAATTTTGAGCATACACAGTTTTAAATATACGAATACACTTCCTTGGTTTACAGCAATTAGGCAATCAAACTACTGGTACGAGTACACATAAATCGTACATTTCTTTTTAAATTGGCTAGGAAGTGGATATGAGTGCGGCTTGCTATATTCAATTACTTCACTTACCGAAACCAATTTAATAATTTTGTGACACATTGTTAAAATTATTGAAGTACTATACATAACATGCTACACTTCAAATAATGATATGTTTCGTCGAACACAATTGTATAATTTCTTTTCATATTTAATTACGAGTACGTACATACACATTGTATGAGTGTTCGGTTGACAACTCAGACAACATATATCTTAAATATAGATAAGGATTATGTAAGGTTTTATTTAAATTATCTAATTTGAATTAATCGTTACACTTGTTCGTATGTCAATAAAGCGTTATAAGTGGAATTTGGGAGCGGCAGTCTTCGCAACTACGTTACAGTCATAATTAATTTCTTTATGATCAACTTTTTCTAAATGAGATCGTAACAACGAATATTAATATACGCGAGTGCAGTGCTCAGACTGTGATGCATATTCTTGTTGTTTTAAATATAATTATAATTAAAAAGTCGTTACAGATTTATTATTAATAAAATAATTGTACCAAGAGGTGCACGTCTGCTTGGGTTACATAATAGATCCATTATTCTAATAAATGCGGTTTTATTATTATTCAAAACGAACAGTTTTACGAGATTTATTGCCTAACCTAAGATTATTTTAAGTTTTTCTATTTCATCTCAGTTTAAAAACGTGATCTATTAACGTGGGGAGTTTATATCATTAGAACACAGTGAAAATGACTCAGGAAAAAATATCATACAAAAAAGTTTTTAGGATCAATTGAAAAGTTTATCCGAAATTTGGATCAATTGTATATTATTACCGAAAGGATCCTACAAAGGATACTTGCTTCTCAAGTAGGTGTAAAAATAGGTTTCGCAACACATTTAAAAAGTTTTTTTTTATGCGGAGAATAGGGGCCGCTTAAAAAAAGTTTCACTTAGAAAATAACTCAAAATATTACGCAACCTGACGTAATATTTACGCCAGATGAAATATCAAAAACCAAAAAAATAAAATGGCCAACGTCAATTAACTAATTAAATTTTTCACATTCAATTATGTTTTAATTTGATTGAAATTTTGAAAGAACT
This sequence comes from Nephrotoma appendiculata, assembly GCA_947310385.1. Lineage (NCBI taxonomy): Eukaryota > Metazoa > Arthropoda > Insecta > Diptera > Tipulidae > Nephrotoma > Nephrotoma appendiculata. The sequence goes on along the minus strand of OX371225.1, from coordinate 56,854,240 downwards.
TAAGTAGATTGTACTGAATAATTTTTTTACCGCATAAAAAAGACCGCACAAAGATATATATTAGTATTAGTTTTATTACAGTTATGAAATCATAATATGTTTGTATATAAGGTTAAAATATAAAAATATAAACTTTGTTCTGAAGCGATGCGCAGATATCCTCTACGGTGACCCGAATCTAACAATATATTTACCATACTGAATAGCGCGAACTATCCGAAAGACGATTTCATATATGGATGGAGATTTTCAGAAATCTGAAATCTGGTTATTCTCTACTAAAGCTCAACCCCAAACATATCGTCCGCTAACACGGCAAACGAATAATGACAGCTACACATTACATTAGTGTTAATAAAAATTGAAAATAAATTTTACTTTAATATATTTATGTATGTGTTATCAACGATTCGTTGATGATTAAAAAACATTTAATTTAATGATTACAAACTACTATGTGTTTCGTTAATTCCGCAATTTTGTCGATAATGCAGATTTTGCAATAAATTTCGGCCGGTAATGCAGTTTTGTATTATTACAACTCTTCTCACTGTTTATCAATAAAATAGGATTGCTATGGTTAAGCACATAGTTTTCGTTTTGTTCGACCTTTAAGTTGAATATGTCAAAATGTATGGAACACCGAAAACATTGTCATATTGTTCAGTTAAGGCCGAACCGAAACGAAAGAGTTGATCAAATTTAAAAAAAAAACCTAAACAATAACCTCAAATTATTAATTTTGACGTTTAAGGTAATCGTGTTTTGTCAGTGTGTACAATACAATAAAAAAATTCAATTCTCCTTCTTAATGTGATATTATAAATAACTGATTGAAGTCAAACAATATTGTGAGAATTAAAAAAACTCGACCTGTCAAATAACACAGAGATAACTCAAAATGAAACGAAAGCTATGTGCGTACGAATTTATAAAAAATTATTGAAAACGAAACGAATCGGAACGAAACGAAACGAAAACGACCTTTAAATTTGGTTGGTCGATAATGCAGATTTGTGAATCGACCTTTAAATTTAGTTGAAATGTCGATATTGTAGGTTTTGGACAGACTTAACTACTCACAAAATTACAATACACCTTTTGCAGATTACAAACTTCATAGGATCCTGCCTCAATCATGTAAAGTGGGTCGATGCCGAGATCTGGTGCGGTATGTTGTACCATCACCTCGAATCGATATTCGAAAAAAGTCGAATGGCGGATAACATACCGTTTTCGAATCGTGATAAATGATAAAGTTATTCTATTAAAGTTAGCCGAAAGATTCCAGCCGAAAGATAAAAAAATCGATAATGCAGATAGTGTCTTCGCTATCCCAGCCGAAAGTAAACAACTTGGACAATGTTGATTGATTTCTTTCAGCCGAAAGATATCAGCCGACTTTTAATGTCTGTTAACAACAGTCCAGTTAAGAAATTCTGATGGGAATACGGGGTGTAATTTAAAAAAAAATTTCCATTGGTCAATTTTTGTAAAAATCATTGAATGGCCCGGCGTTCTTGTTTAACCAAAATTCGCATTGATGATACTGTTAAAGTTAGCCGAAAGTTTCCAGCCGAAAGATAATGCAGATAGTGTCTTGAATACAGCAAAAATCAGTCATAAACTAAAATTTAGGATGAATTTAGGATCGGGTTATATCCTTCGGGTGAAGGAGAAATTATTTCAGTTTATAGGAATTTAAAAATCGATAGGAGCGAGAGTATAAAGAGAGTTCAACTTTCTGTTGAATCAGTCAAGACACTATCTGCATTATCTTTCGGCTGGCAACTTTCGGCTAACTTTAACAAGGTACATTGATGCCACTATGGCTATTTGATGGGCCCTAATGCCTGTTAACAACAGTCTAATTTTGAAGAAAGGTTGTTGTTAACAGGCATTAGGGCCTATCAAATAGTCATAGTGGCATCAATGCGAATTAAGGTTAAACAACAGCGCTGGGCCATTCAAAGAATTTTGAAGAAATTGAACTATGGATTTTTTTTAAAATTACACCACTGTATCCCCATTAGAATTTCTTCAAAATTATACTGTTGTTAACAGGCATTAGGGCCTATCAAATGGTCATAGTGGCATCAATGCGAATTAAAGTTAAACAACAGCACCAGGCCATTCAATGAATTTTTCAGAAATTGAACTTTGGACTTTTTTTCAAATTATACCCCTGTATCCCCATCAGAATTTCTTCAAAACTAGAATGTTGTTAACAGGGATTAGGGCCTATCAAATGGCCATAGTGGCACCTTGTTAAAGTAAGCCGAAAGTTGCCAGCCGAAAGATAATGCAGATAGTGTCTTGACTATTTCAGCCGAAAGTTAAACTCTCTTTATACTTTCACTCTTATCGATTTTTAAATTCCTATAAACTGAAACAATTTCTCCTTCACCCGAAGGATATAACCCGATCCTAAATTCATCCTTAATTCGAGTTTATGACTGATTTTTGTGTATTCAATACACTATCTGCTTTATCTTTCGGCTGGAAACTTACGGATAACTTTAACAGTATCATATTGGCATCAATGCGAATTTATGTTAAACAAGAGCGCCAGGCCATTCAATGAATTTTTCACAAATTGAACTTTGGACTTTTTTTTAAATTACACCCCTGTATCCCCATCAGAATTTCTTTAAAATTAGACTGTTGTTAACAGGCATTAGGGCCTATCAAATGGTCGTAGTGACATCAATGCGACTTAAGGTTAAACAACAGCGCCAGGCCATTCAATGATTTTTTCAGAAAGTGAACTTTGGACTTTTTTTCAAATTACACCCCAGTATCCCCATCAGAATTTCTTTAAAATTGGAAAGTCGTTAACAGGCATTAGGACCTATCAAATGGCCCTGGTGACATCAATGCGAATTAAGGTTAAACAAGAGCGATAAGCCATTCAATGAATTTATTCACAAATTGATCCTTTTCAAAAAAAATTTACAATTTCTGGACCAAATGTAGACATAACATATCATAAACTAAAACTTTTATTTTTAATATCATTTTAAAGAAGTAAATAAAATGAAGGAAAAAATAAGTTTTCTTTAATATCGACTGGTATCGGAACTTTCGGCTGAAATATAATACTGTTAAAGTTAGCCGAAAGTTTCCAGCCGAAAGATAATGCAGATAGTGTCTTGAGTACAGCAAAAATCAGTCATAAATTAGAATTTAGGATGAATTTAGGATCGGGTTATATCCTTCGGGGGAAGGAGAAATTATTTCAGTTTATAGGAATTTAAAAATCGATAGGAGCGGGAGTATAAAGAGAGTTTAACTTTCGGCTGAAATAGTCAAGACACTATCTGCATTATCTTTCAGCTGGCAACTTTCGGCTAACTTTAACAAGATTGAAATATATTGATCAACATTGTTGAATTTTTATTTTAGGTTATCAAACCAAGGACACAATCTGCACTATCATTTTTTTTTATTTTCGGCTGGCAACTTTCGGCTAACTTTAACAAGGTGATAAAGTTTCATCATTTAAAACCAAAGTAATAATAAATGCTATCTGACATTTCATTCTAGAAAAAGTATTGCAAGATGAAAAAACGATAAAAGTCGAAAATGATACAACTTTCACTTTATCGATTCGACTTTTTCGAATTTCTATTCGAAGTGATGGTACAACATACTGCCCCTGTTCGCCACTAGAGCACCCTATTAAAGTTTGTTGACGGAATCCAACCGAAAACAAAATATCGATAATGCAGATAGTATCTTTGATATCCTAGTCGAAAATTTAAATTCGATACTCTAAAAATGTCGATAAAAACGGGGGTGAAGTATGTCCACCCGTTAAGCCCTTCTTAAAGTGAATTTTAATATTCGTAATAAATGAAAATTTTAATGGAAAAACCTTAATTAACATTGCAATTTACAGCAACATATTTAATGAAAAAACGGTTGTGGCTCACACAACCAAAAGCTCGTTGAAAAAAAATAAATGGTTAATGAATTAAATAGTTCAAGTTTATTTATTTATTATAACTACGAATTGCGGTGTTGTCAAACATTACTCCCCCCTCAAACAAATAACATAGATATTTTTCGTAGGGTTAATCCTCCAACGGCAGTCGATATAGTTTCGCTATTGGACGTTTAACTTAGCTACTTGTGTTTGTACCGTGACTACTCGGACTAGGCCATCAGTTCCAGGGTGTAGTTCGGTGATACGCCCAAGTTGCCAAGTACAAGGGGGTGAGTTATTATTCTGTATTAGTACTACATCATCAATCTTCAAGTTTGGTTTTTGTTGTTGCCATTCAGTGCGTTGTTGTAAAGTGTTGAGATACGTGGAGGTATATCGGTGCCAAAAGGTTTGAACTAGCTTCTGTATTTGCTCCCAACGATTTAATCTAGACATGTTTATCTCCTGATAGTCTGCGGTGATCGAACCAAGGGTAAGAAAATGTGCAGGTGTTAGGACATCTATATTACAAACATCTTCGTTTTTAATGGCACACAATGCTCTAGAATTTAACACTCCTTCTATCTGAACCAGTAAGGTCCCCATTTCTTCGTATGTGAGATGTGCATTTCTAACTATTTTGATTAGATGAGTTTTGATTGATCTGATGGCGCGCTCCCAGATTCCGCTAAAATGGGGTGAAACCGGTGGAATTAGATTCCACGTTATTCGCTTATTTGTTGCATAAGCGTTCACAAGGGATTTACATTCTGCTGTATTTAACAATTGATAGTGCCGATGTAGTATTCACATTGCTCCTATAAAATTGGACCCATTGTCGGAATACACTTCAGTGGGTGCTCTCCTCCGTGCAACAAACCTATCTAAAGCAGCTAGGATCATGTCGGTTGTTAGATCTGAAGCCATTTCGATGTGTATCGCCTTAGTGGCTAAGCAGACAAATACGACGATAAAACCCCTGAAGCTGTTAGCAAGGTTGGACTTGGGTGCAAATATGTTGTGTGTATGGATTGTAATATCATGGTTGTAACTGGATAATCTCTTGGTAGCACGATTGGATGTTTCATGTCGTAGGTACAATATGAATTTTGTAAACGACCACCTACCCTTAACGTATTCTATGAGTCGATGAACGGAGCTAACGAGTGTAAGTTGGAACTAGATGCTACTCGGTTAGTTTTTGTAAGGGATTGAATGTCTTCAGCGAATTCTGTTTGTTGAATATATCGAACGATAGTCATTTCAGCCTTCTGTAGTTCAGCAATTTTGATAATTGACGACAATTTTTGATTAGACGTTTGGTTATGAATAAATCTTAGAACGTAAGCCATGGATCGAATTATCTGTGACCACTTCGAGAATCTTGCAATCAAACGAGGTATTGGTTGTGTTGTGTCGGGTTTTACTAATGCGTCGAAAAGGTTGACTTCTTTAGACTTATAGTTGTCTTTACTGGCCACATCTCTTGCGTTGATGAGAGCTATTCTGGACCCTTGAACCACAATTCATTATTGACTAAGTTATGAGCTTTAATCCCGCGTGTCGCCAAGCCTGCAGGGTTTGCTTTACTTGTGACGTGTCGCCGAGTTGCTTGAGGAAGTAATGTATGTACAGCTGATACACGATTGGCCACATATGTCTGCCATCGTCTAGGGTGATTTGAAAGCCACGCAAGCACTATCATTGAATCTGTCCATAGACACGCACCAGTGTTTTCTAGATCATATGTGATCAACACCTTTCGCGGGAGGCTAATTTGTTTTAATGGTGCAACCCTAGATTTTGCTGTCACTACGCTGACAAGATATTTTCCTTCTGTTTTGACTCGTACATATATTGCTGCAGTATATGCAGATTCACTAGCATCAGCATGTTACGGCATTCAGAAATTGAAATTGTCCGTGTATACTTTTCCAATTTTCTTGTAGCTTGTGCGGCACGTTTCATCCCATGTCACCTTCCGAAGCCACAGTTGTTGCATAAAAAGTTTCACATTAATGGTGAAAGGAATCAGCCATTCTAAATGATCGAATATTCTTGCTGAGATGGATAAAACAGCCCGTTTTGTACATGCTTCGAAAGGTATTACTATAATGCGAAAACTGAATTCATCTCTTTCTGAATTCCAATAAAGGCCTAGCATCGTTGATATCGTTTGTTCTTCTGCTATTTGTGCGATTCCATTTTATATCACTGAATCCGTTTAAATTAGACTGCCACTTTCTTAACACAAAACCTGCCTTAGGTAAAACTTCGGATATCTGTTCCTTTAACGCGGGTTCACGTACGTGATCAAAAAAATTTGATCACAATATGAAGTTAGAAACAAAAACTATTGCTCTAAATATTAAGCTATTTTACTTGACGTTTCATTTGTCATTTTCAACCATTTTAATTTGTGTGTTGTGTGTGGCTGTGGTGACGACTGACAATTAAATAAAATAAAATAAATCATTCATTTCATTTTCATCAACATTCGTTCAAGGTTGAGTTTGCTAAATCACAAGTCGAATGAATGAGTGATAAATTGATGAAAAGTTTTGAAGGTGCCCGTAACAATCTGTTTCAATTTCGGCATTTGCAGTTGTGTCACAATTTGGCGGATTTAAGTAAAATTCCGAGCCCAAAGATCGTGTTAGCTTCTACTTCCGATATTGAATGTGGATAAGCACGTGATTTGTTTGTACATTGAGCTTCAAATTCTAACAACAGCATTATTCTAACGAATCGTACCTCGTCTGGGAATTTTGCTCGCGATTTAATAGAAAACGGTTTGAATGGGCGTATAATTATTATACGAAGAATATGCGATAGTATAAATATAAAATAAAATATGTATTTCATTTTTCATAAAATAAAGACAAAAGTGAAAAAAAAAATTGATTTAATTCAGTCTTGTCCGATCTAGCCAATCCAATTATTTATTACTCTACCCTTCACTTTTCTGCTAATTGTGGTAAGGGATTACAATTGGCGCCGTGCATCGGTGTGATCATTTTACGGTGGCTAGTTAAATTCATTTGTACCAGCTGGTCGCCTATATTTGCACCTTTCGAATCCTTCGTAGTGCGTCCAAATCGCTTAAATTATTGCTGTAATATTCATTCAAAAGTTAAATAATTTAGTGATTTAAACAAACGATCTACTCACATGACTACAGCCGTCAAACGCTTATTTAAAATTAAGTGTTCAAGCACATCTAATTTACGTTTATGATTATCCTGTTTTACTGTAATATTAGCGATGTGGCACAGAATCTCTTGAAATGGTAAGTGATCGCATCGGCTGTCCTATTTCCTAATTTTTTTCAATGTAATAATTCCGCAATTACACAACATTTTAGTACACAAGATATTTTGAAAATACGTCGCACAAAATTACAAATTATTTTCACAATTTTAAAACATCTATTAATATTAAAATTAATTAATTATGTAAATGCACGACAAAATTTAAAACACCAAATGCCAACAATGAAAATGGCGTGTGTTTTGTTTGTTTTTGATATTGACGTGAGTCATATAGAAATGTCAGAAAAATAGCAAAATTATTTATCCCTTTCCCACGTACCCACACAATTATGTGGGTAAGACCAAATTATCATGTTTTGTATGTGTTTTGAACCAAATTACACATTTGTACATTCCTTTCACACAATTGTGTTGATTGTACTTCAAATCAACCGAAATTTTTTATCAAAAAGCCATTACGTATAGTTTTTTTACTTACACGTTTGTGTGGTTTGGACTTAAATTTAGCGTATTTTTTTTTTTTTTTTTTGTAGAAAAAGGGATATAATAAGCGTCATTGTTGCTCATAATTTGTTTTTTGTTTTTTCTATGTTGGATGCTTGCGATCAAAAATTTGCCCAAAGATAAAAATATTTCATCTCAGGCGGGGAAATTTCAACGATTTGATTGGCTTGATTCGCGAATCATTTTTTGATCACGTACGTGAACCCGCGTTTAAGGATTCAGCTTGACTTTCGCTCTCAGCACCAGTCAATAGGTCGTCAACATAAAAATTATTTTATATAATGTTAGATACCTTTGGATGGTCGACCTTGCAATCCTCAGCTACTTGAGTTAAAACACGAACTGCCAAATATGGAGCATGGCTAAAGCCACTTTGAAACGACGAAATCATACAATAATTGTCCATAATGAGTCTTGTATGAGTAGGGCCAACCATTAAAGTGTCATTTAATGAAATCCCATTGAATGTTACAGCTGAACCATCAAAAACAACTCTTAATTTTGTAGTAGAGCTCATGTTGGTGAACAAGTTGCATATGGCCTAATGTCAGGTACTCATCCATGAATTTGTGATACATTTATTTATAGTCGAGATTGCGATTAAATTCCCTTTCCATGGCTAATAGTCGTTGAAAGGCTACCTTGTACGATTAACCCAAGTGCTGAACATTGCCCTTCAGTGGCAACTTGACTATGAAACGCCCTTCCTGATTTCTGCGATATGTAGAGACAAATTGACTTTCACAAGTTTCTTCTTCCGACTTCCAAGGTTTAGTATCGGTCAGTTCCTCCTGTTCCCAGAACTTCCGTAATGTCTCGTCCAGGCATTGTTCATCAATAATATTTATATGATAGGTTCTCCGATGTATTTCATCCCTTGTGTTAATCTGGCCTGCGACTCCAGCGACTACATACCCAAATAATGTTTCACGTGCAATCTTGCTATTGATCAGTTCTATTTGATTATTGCGCAAAATATGGAAAAAGTAATCGGCACCAAGTAATATGTCAATTTCCTTTCGTTTATGGAACCTTACATCAGCTACGGGTATTTCAGCAAGTTGATTAAATTCATCTGGATTAATTGTTGGTGAGGCAGGTAATATTGTTATTGTCGTAAGCACAAAGGCGGTAATCGTTAAACTGTCCATCATGTTGAATTGAGAATAGATTGCAGGGTAGTTTTACCCAGTGTGTTCACATTCGAAGTAGCAAGCCCTTCTACTCTTAGTCGTCCAGAGCTGCAATGAAGTCCCAGTTGTTTTACTCTTTTTTGTGAGATAAACGAGATTTTTTTCCTCATGCTGAAAGATACAAAATGGAGGACTTACGGTCAATTCTGGTATGTAATTTACGTTTGCAATAGCAACTATGGCAAACTCTTTTAAGGTTTATGCAACTTGCTTGCTTGCCGAGCCTCCATCCCCAATTTTATCTATAGCAATAATTTATGTAGCATGAAAAAAAACTAATCAGGACCATATGTTACGTTTCACGTTCAGAGCATGAAACAGATTTGTTATGTGTTTTTTGGTTAGAGGACAGAATCTTCTTGAATATATTAGGTGTGTAAGTAGAAACACTGCTTTTTTGGTCAAATTCAATTTAATTGAAAATATAATTGTTACAAAGATTAATTATGTAAATATACGCCATTACCTTCGCTATAGAAACTTGGTGGTTTCGAACCAAAATAGGCATCGAACCATTTTTGCACATCTTCAACTTTTGTGAACCGCTGGTCTCTCAAATATGATGACATCGATCTGAATAAGTAGTAATCAGACGGAGCGGAGTCTCCATAATACGCCACATGCTATAAAACTTCCCAGCCTAAAGAGAAGATGAGTTCTTGGGTTGATTTTGCTGTATGTGGATGAGCCCGTAAATGTTAAGTTCTTCGTATTCAAATTACTTTACATCCCCTGAAGGTGGATCGTTCTCAAGACAAATCCATAACTTCAGCAGCATTTTTTTAAATTTGGAAAGAGAATATAATGCAATGGGGTAAATGTTGCTTATCGATACCCATTTGAAATGACTGAAACTTATGTCGTATGTACCATTCCAGAAATCAATGTTTTGATGTGTCATCCACTGCATGAGTTGTGATTTTCCGAGTAGATCGCCAATTGGACGTAAGAGTAGAGTGGTTAATGTATTTAAGCACTGCACCATAACTATTTTAATTCCAACAATAGAGTGACAATATATTGTGACATTGTGGAGCATGAACTTAAACGATTCACTGACCAAAGCAGATTCCAATCTGATGACAGTAACAGTCGGAAACCATAAGAGTGTCTCAATTTTTATAAGGGCGAGAATGCTGTTAAACAATTTTTCGAATTAAATCAAGGCAAAATATTTTTTTAACCAAACAGTTTCCAAAAACCCCAATTTCACACGATTACATTACTTTCGCACTTTACTTACCTCATAATTGTAAAGTAAAAAAGCTTGTAATTCATGGACGTAACGGACCATGTCAATTTCTATATAATGTACCGTTTAAAGAAATTATAATTCGGTTGGAATACACAATTTTTTTGTGCCCCACATTTACTTTAGTATACGATATGGCATTGAGATATGATAAATTAAACGAAAGTGCATGCACTAACTCGTCAACTCGTCAAGTGCATGTACAAGCTTTGATAATATCCATATAAAGTGAACATAATTAATGAGGCGTGTAAAATGAATAAATTTGGCGAATTTGATTTTCAGGTGGTTTTCCAATTTGGTGTCTGTATTCATTTATAGCATATCAGAGAATCTATGTTTGTGACAAATTTACTAAACAATAGGTAAATATAGCTAATTGCTAAATTAAACATCGTACATTAAATCGAATGAAGCAGCAGTTAACGCGGTTGTTTAAACGATAATTAGTCGTGTTAATACAACTGAATTGCCTCATTAATTGAAGTTACGTTTTTTATATTGGGCGTAACATACTTGAGGGTGTTTGCACGGATACAAATTTTAGCCCAGTCAATCAAACCATTAAAAATAGCAAAAGTTGCTAAATGCCACACTTGGTTTAGCAACACCTTAGTTCGATTCAAAATGGTTAATTTAAAAAACCGGCAATGTTGTACTAATTTTTTTTTTTTTTTTTTTTATTAAGAAATCTTTATTTCTGTATAATATTACAACTAATCTATGGATTATCTGGTAATGTTTTATAAGTTAAGTAGTCCACTCTTGTGGGATAAGACCTATCAGTTCATCCCAGCTCTGTCAGTCCTTTGATTTAAGCGGCTCAAAGAACCACTAATTCTACAGGTTTGTTCTTTTTAGGCGCTTTGGTCCATTGGTGCGATCCAGTAGGTTCCGTAGCTCCTCGTTGTCATGCTGCTGCAGTCGCAGTACATGACCCCTTGCAAATTTTTGTATTTCATCGTTGACGTTTTCCATGTTTAAGTCTCGATGGAGATTGTCGTTTCTAATGTACCAAGGAGCATTCACAATGCTACGTAGTACTTTATTTTGAAATGTTTGAATGATCTTCACTGTAGTTTTCCTTGCGCTGCCCCAAAGCTGAATACCATACGTCCAGATAGGTTTTAGGATTTGTTTATATAACAGCAGTTTGTTGTGCGTTGTCTGTTCGGAGTTTCTTCCAATAAGCCAGTGCATTTTTCTGAATTTTAAATTCAGTTCTTTCCTTTTCTTTTTAACATGCGCTTTCCACCTGAGTTTAGAGTCTAGCGTCATGCCGAGGTACTTAGCATTGTTAGAATATGGTATTTGTTGTGAATTCAGTCTAATCGGAATATATTCTAATTTCCTATTTGTAAAGTTGATGTGTGTTGATTTCGATTCGTTAAGTGTTATTCTCCATTGTTTTGTCCAGTTATTTATTATATCAACAGCATTTTGAAGTTTTCTCGTGGACTCAACTATACTAGCATCGGTGGTCATAACAGCTGTGTCATCAGCAAACGTTCCTATTCTAGCTTCTTCTATGTTTGGTAGATCATTTGTATACAGGAGGTATAAAACGGGACCTAGAAAACTGCCTTGTGGAACCCCTGCCAATATTTTCTTCAGTTTAGAGTATTCCCCTTCCTGTCTCACCCGGAAGTAACGGTCGTTGATATAAGACTTTAGCAATTCAGAATGTTGTTTTGGCAAATCTCGTTGGAGCTTAAATTCTAGACCACGGTGCCAAACCTTATCAAATGCTTGGGCTACGTCTAAAAATATTGCTGAGCATACTTCCTTTTTCTCCAGCGCCTCCTCAATTGTATCAGTAATCCTATGTACCTGTTCTATCGTTGAGTGCCTTTCTCGAAACCCAAATTGATGTTCAGGTATAAGATTTCTACTCTCTATATAATTGGCTTTAATCTCTTGAGAAACAGTCTCTCGAAAATTTTTGATGTTGTTGTTAACAAAGAAATAGGCCTATACGATGTTTTGTCATTTAGTGATTTATTAGGCTTTGGAATCATTATGATTTCCGCTACTTTCCATTGTCTCGGAACATAACATAGTCTAAAGATAGCATTGATTATGTGCTGTAGTTTTCTTAGTGCTTTTTCTGGTAGAGCTTTGATTATTTGCCCCGTTATCAAGTCGTATCCAGGGGCTTTTTTATCTTTGAGATTTTTTACTTCTTGTTTGAGTTCTTTCAGAGTAACTGGTAGCACAGATGTGTCGTCTACTTTGCTTATAGGTGTTAGATATTCATTATCCGCTTGTCCAGTTGGTGGTTTGAATGTATTTTCTAGATGTTCGGCAAACAGATCAGTTTTTTGTTTTTCGCTGCGAGCTCAGGTTCCATCAACCATTCTAATGGGTGGCACTTGCATTTTAGGCCGTTTTAAACCTTTGGTGGCTTTCCACAGGGAATAGTCTGTGTCAGGTTTACCTGTCAGATTACTTAGGAAGCTTGCAACTGACTCATTCTTAATCTCCTTTATAAGTAGTTTAAGTTTTTTGCACAAGTTGTTTAGGATTGTTTTGTCTTCAGGGGCTCTGGTTCTCTGCCAAGTCTTACGAGCTCTTGTTTTTTCGTTAACCAACTCTCTCACTTCAACTGGATAATATATGCTTTTTTGTAATATTTCTGGCTGATCAGGAGTACTTTTCCAAGCCACTTTTTGCACACTTACAATGAGGTTTTCTAGTTCTTCTTCTATCGTATAAGCATTCGAGATCTGCACCTGTAGGTTGATGCTTTCTTCGACTAGCTGTTGAAAGTATTCCCAGTTGGTTTTGTTATTTGTTAGTCTTGGGGGGCTTGCCTTCCTTATTAACGTGTCACTTATTGTCATTAAAACTGGAGAATGGTCTGACGATAGCCCTTATTCATTTTTAACTGCTAAGTAGTTTTCGGAGATACCTCTTGATATATAGAAATCCAGAAGGTCGGGAATTTTATTTGGGTCCGTAGGCCAGTAGGTTGGCTTTCTACTGGAGTGAAACTCATATTTTAATATCCTGCCTGCTTCAAATAGCTCCCTTCCTTTGGGACTAGTTCTGTTTGAACCCCAGAATATGTGTTTCGCGATAAAGTCGCCTCCAATAATAAAATTATTGCCAAGCGATTTAAGAAGTTTGATATAGTCTTCTTTTTTTGGGTTATATCTGGGTGGACAGTAGATTGCTGATATACTATAGCTCTTGTTATTTTTGGTTTCAATAGATACAGTAGCTACTTGCACAGCTTCCTCCTCTATTTTTAATTCTTCGTGGTGTTTTATATTATCCTTAATAAAGATTGCTGTCCCGCCTCTAGCTCTTTCTGCTGGATGTAGAGCTTGATAGCACTGTTATTCCCGTATTTTGGCATACGAGGTTCTGGTAAAATGACTTTCTGAGATTAGGCATATATCAATTTTTTTTGTGTTTAAAAATACTTCTAATTCTGAAATGCGTTGCGCTAGGCCATTTGCATTCCAGATAGCAATTCTTAAAAAGTGTGTCATTATTTTTTCTTGATAAGTTTGTTTTGACTAGAATTAATGCTTTTAGTGGAGTTACTAGTTTTACTTGACGCATCCGTTATTCCTTTATCTTGGATCATCGATGCATTTTCTAGTGTTCCTAGTCTCTGTTCTTGTTGTTTCAGTAGCTCGCCCATAGATTCTAGTCTTTGGTCCTGCCCAGCCAGATGCAAATTGATAGAGTTTAGCTTCTGAAGTATTTCTTGCAGGACATGAGTTTCCTGACTCGAAGCGTTCCTGATATTTTCGTTCTGCTTAGCCATTTGTGCATATGATATGCCTTCTCTTACTTTGCCGCTATTTAGGGGGATTTGTTTTGAGTAGGATTGCATCCTAGGTTGAAAACTCTGACTTGTTTGATTTCTCTTGTTGTCTCTCATTCTTTGCAGCTCTTTCGCTACCTCGCAGTCTCTGTAATTTGCTGGGTGATGATTACCACAGTGTATGCATTTCACTGGTTCGTTCTTACTTTTATTGCATTCTTTTGTTAGATGTTTCCCAGCGCACTTTACGCATCTGGGCTCCCAATTACAGTATTTGCGTGTGTGGTTATACGCCTGACAATTGTAACATTGTGGCATTCTACTATGGTTCTTTTTTAATGCTTCAATCTTAACTTTCATATTAAGGATTGCTTTGATTCCATATACCCTATCAATGCTCTCAGCGTTTTCAAATGTTGGCATGAAAAGTGGGAGGCCAGCTTTGGTTGTTTCTCGTTCACCGTTTGCGTTTATAGTAATCTTTCTCTTTAATATGTTTACAGCGTTTAGAATTTTGAATCCTTTCTGGCGAAGTTCCTCAATTATTTCTTCGTTGGGGCATGTATGATGTAGCCCTCTGGCCGTGACTTTAATTAGTTGCTCAGCTTTGTTTTCATAGGTGAACCATTCGATGTTTTGAGCGGTGATTGCATTTGATAATATTCTGTAGGTTTCTGAGTCAAGTGCATTCACTTTCCAAAGGTTATTATTTAGTGCAGTGACTTTATATTTATCGTTTGGAACTAACTTCACTATTTTTTTAATTGTTTCGTATTCACTAACATTAAGTATGTAAATGGGTGGAGGTGGTATCTCTTTATGTATTGTTTGATTTTCCAGCATTTCCCCTTGGTTAGTTACATTGGATGTTTTAACCGGTTGCAGTGGTCTCTCTTTCGGTATCAATGATACGTTCTTATGTACCTTCACTAGGTCCGTAGATGACCGTTCAGGTCGTTGGGGTTATGGTTTTCTGACGCTCTGTGTTGATTTTTCCACTTCAGGCGAAGATTCTGCTTTTCTTTTGTTGTTTTGACGTTTAGTTTTAATTTGCCTTCGTATAAAACTCGTTTCATATGCCAATTCATCTTCATCTGTTTCATAGATAGCTACAGTATTTTCTTTGGCTTGATTATCATTTTTGATTACAGCAATTTCTTCTTTAAGATGTTGGACTTCTTTGAAAAGCTGTTCTTTCATTTTCATTAAGTTTTCTATCGATTTCTTTAAATCATAGTTTTCTCTAGCGACATCGTGGTGATTTTCTTGGTTACAGCATTTTCATTCTCCTGCTGAGTAGTGGGAAGCATTTGTCTAGTTGGTGATCTAGAGATACTTGTGCTTGGTATAAGTAGGTTACGCAATGGTTGGCTCACCCCAGAATCCGTTGAGTCTGCCTCGTGCAAGGGTGGATTGGCCAACTGTAAACTTGACGTACCACCTGGGGTATACATTCCGTTTTGTTGTACAGTCATTGCCTTAATGATTGGTTTATTATTCGGGGTTCCTTCCCCTAGCCAGATTTGGTAAGCGGATGGTATTTTATTTCCCACCTACCCTCCGGCAAGCCGGTTAAAGAGCAATCCATTATCCGCCACCTGGGGACTCGCCACGATGTGAGTTCGGCATCTCCACACGGGGTTGTACTAATTGGACTTGATCATAGTACCAACCGAGTTCCATTCTATCAGAGTTTCATAAAGGGCTTCATTCCACCCAATTTACTCATTTTCTAAAATCACATTCGGAACCCATTTCAGAATACAACTATGTTTTAATATAAAACAGAGTTTTATACCAATCGCCTTCCATTTTCCGCATATAATTTGAGTTGTATCCCCCATCGATTGAGAAATGACTTAGTTCTACTGTCCAACAACACGCAAGTGTGGGTAACTGCAGCAGGGAAACTTTCGAATTTCAAAATGAGACTTTGCATACCGATTAAGCTCAATTTGTGTTAATTAGTGCTCACGGGGAAAAATTATAGTTTGTCCAGGAGCCGAAAAACGAGGAAAGAAAATTTCAAATTTCGCCTGAAAGATAAAACATGTAAAACGCGATTTCTAGAAAAACCCAGAAGTAATTTATTCTTAATTTTAAAACTTTCCAAAGCTGACGAAATTTGTGCTTATCATAGAAATATGATTTTTATAAATTTTCATTCATAAATTGAGAAAAAACAAACTAGCCCCTAAAAGATACTATATTAAATACACAATATACAGAGTTATACCGTTCAATAACATTTTGTTGAACAACAAATTAAACAATAGAAATTCTAAATTCCAAGAATAACCAATTCGCATAGCATATTCCTATGAGGCATGTTCATTACCCTCCGAAAAATGTAGTGACTAAATTTGTGCTAATCCAGAATTTGAACAATTCCATTGAACAATAAAGACCGTTGAATTAACGATTTTTTAATGCGAAGAAATCGCTTTTATATGTTTCGTCTTTCAGGCGAAATTTGATATTTTCTTTCCCCGTTTTTTCGGCTCTTGGACTAACACTAATTTTTCCCCGTGAGCACAAATTAGCACAAATTGAGTTTAATCGGTATGCAAAGTTTCATTTTGAAATTCGAAAGTTTCACATACACAAGTTATGCATACAGCATTTCACCGAAAGGAGACCAAAGCAACATGGCAACATCATTTCTAAACCTTTCGATCGATTTCTAAACCGTTTGAACTAAGGACAAAAAATATAAGAAACGCGGACCACAACGAAGGACCACCTAAACATTTCCCCAAAATCAGGACCCATTGTAATCGATTTCTATTACTCGAAAACCCCCTTTCAATAAGTTTTATCGAGGTCGTTTGTGTTGAGGAAAAAAGAACTCATGCCCCACTGGAGAACTCTCTAAACGAAATTTTTCGAAGTCAGGACCCAGTGTAATCGGTTCCTGGTATTCGAAAACCTGCTTCTAGCAATTTTGATTAGAGCTGCTTGAGTTGCGACAAAATTAAAAATGGAAAACCGCACCCACCCAGAGAACTCTTTAAACGCTTTTTTCGAAATTTTTGGCACTCAAACCCCCATTTTACCAATTTTTATCAAAATCAATTATGCTGAGAAATAAAAAAAGGAATTCGGGCCCACCGATTGACTGCCTAATGGGTTGTCCCGAAATTAGGACCCATCGCGCTGATTCTCGATGCACAAAGAGAACTTTTGGTAAACCGCTTTCTCTTTGTAGAAACATTTTAAACAATAAAAATTTGAATTGTGAACTCTAACGCCCTCAACAGTTTGGAATTTATAAATCAAGCAAACATCTGAAAGGTTTTAAGTATATGTCCACCAAATTTGTATTTGTTGCCATACATACCCTTTTACATTTAGACAACTTGCAAATGAAATAACAAACATTCCATCCTTCGTTAGACAGGTATTCCGACGGTTAAGCCTTCCGGGTCAAATACTAATGACTCACTAAAATTGAATGGTATGAAATCGTCCCTTTTCACAGACAACACTCATAAATGTTCAATAACATTTAAAAAATAGAAATACAATAATAAAAGTTATGGTTTCTGAAACCTTACGAGGTAATTAGACTTTCGGCGATAATATTCACGACCCGGAAAAATCACTGGCATAAAATTTATTGTAAAACGACTGGGGAAAATATACTGGGTGGAAAATTGAAACTGTTCTGATTTGTAAAAAAATTGTTTGTTACCTTTTGCTATTTCTCATATTTGTCCGGGTTCCCGACGTTCTTCAAGAAACAATTATATTCTATAAAAAAAATAATTAGCGTCCAGCGACAAAACGGTGGACTTGACAATTAAAATACTAATATCAAAATAGTTGCCTTTTCCATAGAACTAACAAACATTATGCTACATTAATAGTAGTTTTGGGTACTAAATGCTTTAGCAAACTTTATCACGTTCTACAAGACCGGGATCGGCTCAAAATCCCGAATCGCAAAATCCCGAATTATCAAAATCCAGACAAAAAAAATCCCGACTTTCAAAATCCCGACTCTCAAAATCCCGAATTTCAAAATCCCGATTTTCACTTTTTTTACCTTCACTTTAATTCGTGCCCGCGGGTGCTCGAATTCAATTTTTTTAAATCGGGGTTTTAAAATCGGTGTTTTGAAAATCGGGATTTTGAAATTCGGGATTTTGAAATTCTGGATTTTGAGCGTCGGGATTTTATGATTCGGGAATTTGATTTCCGGATTTTGAAACTCGGGAAAACGAGCCCAATCCTGACAATAATCCTCCTCTTTGATATCGACCCTTCAATTCCATGCGTTAGATTTCTCTCTTGTGGTCACTTCCGTATTTTCGATCAAGCGCCTTCAAAATTACGCCGCTTCGCTTTTAAGAGCCACATTAATGCTCCAACACGATGTTCTTCATTCCATTGATTTTGTTTAATCGCCGATTCGAATTAGAACTTAAAAATACTGAAGCATGTCGTTCCATCAAATGGTGGTGGTTTTACCTTAACTGCGTTTACTGTCTGGATCACTTGATGTGTTGTTCCATTCGCCTTGACATCTTGAAGCTCCTTCTCGAGACGTTGAACTTCCGTTTGTAGATTTTGTTTAACCGTTTCAAATTTTTATTGAACCTCTTCTTTAACATTTCTGTGTGTAATTCTGTTTGCAGTTTTTCCACTTTGCTGTGTAATGTAGAACATAACTCCAGAAACCTCTCGTCTATTTTCTTTTGGCCATTTTCTATTTGATGTTTAATTTCCGCCAATTGCTCCACTTGTACTATCTGCTGTTTCATTTCCTGGTTCGATTGTTTCATTTGATATTTAATTTCACCCAACTGTTGTCCCATCATTTGATTCATAGCAGCCATTAACTGCAATAAATCGAAACTTCCAGGTGGGTTTTGTATTGTTTCGATCACCGTTTGTACGTCCTGTTCTTTCTTGTCTACACTAATCTCATCCATTGTTTTCCTCCTCGAAATTATACACGTCTGGATTTAAACCTTCCTGCTCCATGGCCTCAAGTAGTCGCTCCACTAAACTAGCTTTCGTGTCTTCACTGGCCAAATAATTGCGGAAGCTTTAATTTGGAGAGAATCATTTTCCTTATTATTCACAATCCCACCACTGTCACCAATTGTTACATTTTCGCCTTGTCACTCAAGGTTCGAACCTCTGGATTGTGAATTAAAATAACTGCTTTAAATTTGAACACACACAAAGTTATTTCCACACGCAAAAATTACTCAACACAAAATTAACAACAACATATTCCAATTATAACACACTATTTAAAAATCGCTTTAATAATCGCTCTATTTAAACTTCACTATATCGCGTTTGAAATAAGACTCGTCATTCAAAATCACTTTACGCCTTTATATACTGCCTTTAAATACTTTAATATACAAATAACGCCTAAATGTTGAACCACATATAAAATTGAACAACTATTGAAATAACTTATTCTATTCTAATCTAGGTGTCACTGTAACAATATTCTACCCTAGTATATGGTATGTGTAATAAAAATGCTTTTGAGCTATAGCGTGGTGTTCGGTGTTTTTTGAGCTTTTATTATTTTTTATATTTTTGAAGTCAAGGACCTTTAAAACATCGAAAAAAGATGCTGTGTAAGATAGCGAAATTTACTGGCAGAAAATGAGGGATTGCGCTACGCGCCACAAGGGGCAGCACTATCATAAAAGAGACTCTCTGTTGTTATTTTAGACCCACAATAATTTTTATTAATTTTTGTTCTTGACAAAAAAATACATTCCAGCGGAATAAAATCTTAAAAAAGTTTGTTAAATTAGACTTCAGCCCCATTTTCAATTTGTATCGTAAACTCTCTCTTCATTCATCAAAAACTTTCTGCGTGACATTTGAAAACACTCACGCTTGTGTCGCATTTTGAATTAATCTTTGATACACCTGTACTGAAATCCAGCCACTCACATACAACCTCCTACCCAACAAACCAGGAAACTTACACGCAAGTTGCAAACGTACGTAACCAACACATGGCAAACACAAATTTCCCACCTGAAATTCTGAATCAAATTGATCGATTCTTTCGTGAGCACAAGAGGTTGAAGTACGTGAAATACCGCAGTAACAATTGAAGCAGGACTTTCACCACCTCAAATTAGCCTAATGTTTCGCCGAGATCGCCACTTTGACAATCGCCGCTATAACGACCCAACAGCAAACGAAATCGGAATGGAGAGCGTCGAATGTAACATTCGCATTTATCCTGGCAATCCAGGAGCAGCAGTTTGCACAAATTAAAGCAGCAGTTTGCACAAATTAACATGCTAAGCTCAAATCTCGATCCAATGACCTAACACTCAAACTTTTTTTTTCGAACCCAAGGGTTGCTTAACGTTGATGGTGTAGTTGACTTAACGTTGATGGTGTAGTTGATGTCGCATTATCTTGGAATGGCATTTGCGGCATTAATACTTCTAAGCCCCGTATATGGAAAACAGAGGCGAGAAAATTTTGTGTTTGGGCAATTGCGTATCTTCAAGGAAACTGCCCAATCCAACCCTCTTTCAAAGCTGGTTTGTCGGAAACTGACTTCGAGTGGGTGCGCTATTTAAAGGAAGCAGTCACTTATTAAATGCCCTGGCATCTTAATATGTGACTTAATAAGTGAGTGGACATTTAATAAGTGACTGCTTCCTTTAAACTTCGCATATTGCTTACTGCTTACTGCAAGTTAAAGAGGACTTCAGCATGGACTTTCCACGTTCAATGAGTGATGATCAGACATTCAACAAATATAATGCAATGCCATTGAAAACAGTCTCAAGCAGAACGGCTTAAACAGTGCTTCTTTCGGCTATAGTCTTCTCCCGGAGGAAATCCATTTCTATGACGTAGCTGAAGAAGCGCACTTGACACAAATTAGGATCGAAAAGCTCACCGTGGACAGAACATCATTCATGCTCTCGACTATGACTATCAAATTTTTCGATGCTTCTACTTGGACGGCCCTGGTGGATCTCGAAAAACGTTCATCTACAATACTTGGATGTGTTTCGTAAGAGGACATGAACAAGTAGCTTTTCCCTGCGCAACAAGAGGAATTGCTGCGAATCTCCTCAAAGGATGAAAACTGTTCACGATCGTTTTAAGTTGCCATGCTACTACACGATGCATTCGTTTCGTCTATTATGAAATCAGAAGTCTTAAAATCAGCCTCGCTCATTATTATTGATGAGGTAACGATGTTACAAAAGGATGGCCTGAGATAGATTGATCAATTACTGCGCGAAATCATAAAAAATCAAGACCTTTAGGCGGCAAAGCCTTTGTCATCAATGGTTATTTCAGATAGACACCCGTACCTCGAGTACCCCGACACCCTCACCCGTACCCCACATTCCTCCCGGAGCTCGAGATAATCGAACTGACATTACAGCTCTACGTAGCCTTTTCACACAAGTGAGACGAGCAGTCTCATTCATGAGCAAGCTCGGCTCCTAAAGGACGATCGAAAATTTACGTGCAACATTATGTTTAACGAAATTTTCAGATATAAGATAGAAGAGATATAAAAGATATAAGGAGGAGGGATATGAGAGAGTAAACAATAAATAATAATCGGGGTGACTTGCCGCTCATAACCTCTAGTACAATTAGTAGTAAAGTAATTGGAAAGTTTAGTGTTGTTTCACATCGCAAACTAGTAAAAAAGTTGTAAATGTGGTTTGCGAGTCACGCATTATTATGACTAATCAAATTTGGCGGTAATTTAGAAAATCGGATAATAGAATATAGAAAAAATAGATTATCATTTAGTTTTATTGCGGTGTTTAGCTTACATCGTCCGGAAATGATGATACTAGCAAAAAAAAATTAACTGCAACCGAGTCTATTAATTGGCAGAGGAAATTTAAAATTAAAATTTGCAAACAACAAATTTACTCGATAATCGTTTTGCATACGTATATTATGTATGTTTATGAGACTGACTATAAAATTAACAGCGCGGTACTTTTTTGCTGCAAGCAATTTACACGCCACAGTAACGAATTCAATTATTCGCAATTATAGAAAATTAATGATTTATAGTTTAAAACTATGTTTGCATCATTGCGTTTGACAGTGTTTTTGCCAATTTTATATGATTATAACTACACTTACCTAGGTTTTATAATCCAATCGTTATGTGCTTTAGAGTGCAACAGTAAAGTGCAACAATAGTGCAACAATACCAACCAAATGGCACAGTGGTTAAAGCTTTGGCGTTCGGATCGGGCGGTACCGAGATTCGAACACAGATTACGATCTGTGATGAAATGGAACACAACTAGGACCCCTGTCGGAGTGAAAAACGACCTACCTTCTCTTCCAAATCGGATCTACAGCCGTACGTCCTCGATTTGGCAGGCGTGATAAGCGAACTGCGAAAGAGTTGTGATTGCTTGGGTCCCAGAACAGATTGCAAAAATTAAATAATATTCAAAACCAACTGTGTAACAATATAAGTTCATGCAACATTATAAGATGCCGCAATGGTCAATTGGGTCATTAAATTGACACCGGTCACACGAAATATCTTTATAAAAAATATTAGTTGGTCTCCATGCAAAATGTAGGACTTTATTAGGGTCACAAGGTGCTTCAAAAGTCATACGTTTGGCAATATTGCAAAATTTTGCAAAGTGTAATGATGTTAAAAGCATTAATTTATCAGGTCAAAGCAGCTTAGAGCGATTTATTAAGAAACTGGGCAATGCATAGCTGCCTATGAAAGAGATAAAGGCTCAGGACTAGACAACATTGAGGTCGAGGTAATACAAAGTTCTTGGTCAATCATTGGAGCAAATATTACTAGCTTCCTGAACGCATGTCTGAATAAAGGAATTTTTCAAAATCTTTGAAAAAACGTCAAAGTAATAATCATCAAAAAGGGCGGTGATTGGGACACCTATGCTACAGCATACATATCAATCATGCTGCTACCAGCCTTAGGTAAATTACTTGAGAATTGCTGGCAGATTGATGAACATATTCCAGAGTATCCTAAGATGTATCGAACTTTTGTAAATCTTTTTTTTTATTTATTTTTATTCTGTTCTGCAGCCTAGGCACTCCCAATTCTTCCGCGGTTTGCTCTTCTTGCCATCTGGGCATAGTTAAAACAAAATCAAGATTAACATTAAAGCCACTTTCATGTAGAAAAATCTCATCCATCCGGCACTACGTTCTGTGATCCACTACGATGGTGTATGGTAAAATAAAAACTCTGTAGTTTCAGGCTCCAACGCACAAGTCTGCATGTGAGCTCTTTTTGGCCCAACAGCCATTTAAGCCTTGCGTGGTCAGTAATAATGGTGAAAGAATATCCCTCGATTTATGCTAGAAACTTCTTACGCTCAACACAGCAGCTATAAACACTCTAACTTGGTGATGGGATGTTCCTCACCATCGTCACTTTCCTGCAACAACACGCTTCCGATACCAGTTGTACTAGCATCGCATTGAATCACGAACGGTTTGGAAAAGTTAGGGTGTACCAACACTGGAGCATTTGTTAATGCCAATTTGACATCATCAAACGCTTGTTGGGCTTTTTCAGACCAAACGAAAATCGAGTTCATTTTGGTGAGATCCGTTAGAGGTGCTACCAAGGAACGACGAAGTTTCTTGTGAGTGGTTGGTATTGGGAAATCGGTTATGGCTTGCACATTATCTGGATTTGTTGAAAGGAATCCGTCCCCAGCCACATAACCAAGATAGTTAATGCGTTTGAGGAGGAAGTGGCTTTCCTTAAAGTTTACCGTTAGACCAGCATCGCACAATTTCGTAGCTACAAATGACAATAGTTCGAGATGTTCTTCAAATGTTCTGGAAGTAATCAGAAGGTCATCCATATATATAAAAATTCAATCATGGAGTTCATGGGGTATCACCTGGCCCATTAACCGGCACATAGTTTGTGGAGCGTTATAGAGACCAAATGGCATAACTGTGAATTGGTACGGAGGTCGTTCAGGAATGGTAAACGCTATTTTATCTCGGGACTCAATAGCCAATGGAATATGCCACAATGCATCCTTCAAGTCAAGACTTGAAATACATTTTGTACTCCCAATCGGCTTAGCAGTCTGTCGATTATAGGCAGTGAATACGCATCCCTGACTGTTACCTCGTTCACACGTCTTGCATCTAAACAAAGACGAACTTTATCATTTGGTTTCTGAACCAATGTCACAGGTGAAGTCCATGAACTATGTGATGCTTCGATTACTCCCAAAGACAGCATCTGATCAATCTCGAGGTACATGTCAGCTTGTACTATAGGAGACGCAGAATAGTGCCGCTGTTTGATGGACGTGGTATCTTGGACATTAATTTGGTGAAAGATTACAGAAGTTTTGCCTAGAAAAATTGTATTGAACGAAGGAAATTGTTCCAAATAGTACCAAATAGTTTCCAAAAGTTTATTCCGAGTTATAACTGTTGTGTAAGACTAAGTATTAAATAAATATTCATCGATTTCTGGTTTCCATTATAAACAACTGACGTAGTGAAATAACCGTGAATACGTTGAGGTTGTCTATCTGCTGTTTTAACATTGGATGAAACATTAAAAATTTTGAGATCGGGATTTGTTAAATACTTCTCACATCCAGAACCAAGAGCAGTTATGGAAGCACCACTATCCAGTAGACTTTATAAATTGCTCCACTTATTTCTACTAAGGCATATGGTCGATCATCAGTCTCGTTTGTAAAAGACGGGTCGGAAATCAAATGCGTTGTTACTTTTCGTTTGTCAAAATATCTACGAACACGAGATTTAGCTGAATCATAAATTTTAGTTTTGATTTTGAATTTTGATAAATTAGAATTTATTGCATTAATCTTATTTGCAATTACTACATTTGATTTTGTTGAGAATTGCTGAATTGTAGTTGATTGTGTGGTTTGTTGCTGCTGGTTTGAGTCCTCGAATTTACGTTTCCCGTATGACTACACTTTGGATTAATTTTGGAAAATCCATCTGTACCACACCCATGGCAAAATAATTTACGTGGCGCTGGGTAATTCAAGAATGTGTGACCACGTCACGACAATTCCAACACACAAAATAATTTGGTTGATTTGAATTAAAATTTTGATTAAAAGCGTCAATTTGATTAGATATGGAATTAAATTATCAAATGGATGCACATTAGGGCTTATATAATTGCTAGAATTTTGATTTGTTGAACTTGGAATAGAAAACTTTGAATTCATATCCGGTAATAAATTTGATTTTAACGAAACAGGTGTAACAGATGGCATAGTAGATTGAACCTCAACAGATCCAGAAACTTCACTGACATTTTGAATTATGCAGAATTTGTACACATTTGTACACATCACATCTTCTAACCAAAGTATCCTGATCAGCAAGATGGTTTTGAAGACCAATATTCATGTTGCACCATAAAATCCGCAAAATGTCCAAATCGGGAATAGGATTGCGAAATCGAAGAGTTAACGGAAGCATTTCGTTGTAAAATTCGATAAATGATTCACAGATCGTTTGTTTCCGAGAATCAATCAACCGACAAATGTCGTCATCCGTGCGACGATCTTGGAATCGTTCAATAATTGCAGCTTTAAGATGGAACCAAGTTGCATTAGGATTCCGTTCAAGCCAACGCCGGTACCAATTAGAAGTAACTCCCTTTAGAAGAACACCAAATTGATCTTTCACGGCATCATTACTATTCCCAGGTGTCATATTATTATTTACAAATTGTTGACTAGTTTTTCGAGGTGTAGAACTATGGTTTGTTGAGAAGAAATAGATTCTACATCAGAAAAATCATCCTCCGAAGATGATAAATCTTCCACTTTTATAATTATGTTTTCCTCAACAAACTTGATTGACCTTGACATTAGAATACCACCTTTGGTTGCTGTTGGTGGAAGGTTTATTCTCCTTGATAAGATCGATGGAGCCAATCGAGTGACTGCAGGCAACTACTTACAGTTACTTGCCTAATCTAGCAGAAAGACTTGAGAATAAAATTTTCCTAAGCGCTCCGTTTACGAAAATGCTATCGGTACACGAAAAATTCGCAATCTACATGCACCGATTCGGTTCGTCGTATTCAACAAACAGTTGCGAATGTGGTAGCACCACGAGGAGGTACGCAACTCGGGCTTCGCTCGATTTTATATAACGAGCAACTTATTGTTGATTGAACCACAGAAAATTGTGCCAAGCAGTGGCAGCTGCTCCCAACAGAAAACTACTAGACACGGCAGGAGAAACTATACTATGCATCGCTGATCTAAGCCTCCATGTCACATCTTGCGATCTTTTGTTATTGGAACTGTTCCCCCAAAGTTATAGAGTAAAGCTCTTAATTTATTTGAGGAAAAACTAGATATTATTTCCCCGGAAACCTGCTTGCGATCGAAGAAGGACTGCTTATAATGACTGCGCATGCTAAACGTAAAGGTTTATACCAAGAGGGCTGTAAATGTGTGCTACAAGAGTAAAACTCTTACTTAGCAGCAGCATCTCGCCATAAAAAAAACTAAATCAGCTGGCAAGAGTCGCGATTTTTATATGGACGTAGTCTTGCTTGGTGTACATTCAATAGAGGAAATTATCATCTTGAAAGTTGAGCTAACAAAATTGTTGAATTGTGGTGGTTTCACTGGGAAGGGAAGTAATTCGAAGAAGGTATTCAAAACAATTCCGAAGCAAATCAAGAAGTGAAAAAATCTTGCAAGCAAAAAACCCATCACAAATTTGTAAGCGACATACAGCAAGCAATCAGCATGAAAAAATATAATCGAAATGAAAAAGAAGACTAAAGGGAAGAGCTCAGCTCAAGGCAATGAGTATATACATTCACAGTGACCACTAACTGATTGACTGACTAACTGACCACTAACGGAACACCATCGGAAGAACGGAAGAACGGAACACCATCGGAAGAAATTTAACACCGACAGATTAAAAGATTCCGACACAAGAAACACATTCTCCGAAACGCTCAGGTCAACCCCTTAACCCATACACAAGCCATTAGTGTTGAGCAACAGTACCAACATATTCCCAAATGTGAAATGGGTAGCCATTAATTAAATGAATACAAAGTGTAATAAAGGGTGTCCTATTAAGGCCGCCTATTTATAATTTAGTGCTGTTTTTTGGTGTCGGTGGTAATACACAACGCATAAAAATTGTGAAAGTCCACTATTGAAATGGTGAGATATTTGCGGGGATGATTCGATGTTGTTCATTTTTCGGTCATGATAACACACCAACTCGTCGTGCAGTGGTCCGATTAATCGAGAAATTTGATACTTGGGTCAGTTCAAACCCAGAACAGATCTGTCCGTGTTCTTGCATCTTGGTCGTTCTCATCAATTGAGACTTTCACGAAGTAGTTTACAGCGAACTTTGACTAAAAGTCTGCATTTGCATGCACAAGATTCAGTTGACACAACATTTAAAGCCAGCAGACCATATGCGCAGCGGCGAATGTTCACAGAAAGGATCTTAGAGCAACAACAAGTGAATGGTGATTTTTCGTAGCAGATCATCTTCTCCGATCAATTGCATTTCGAACTTGATGGCTATGTCAACAAACAGTGTTCAATGTAATGATGTTTTGTTTTCCTTTACTGTGGACTGTATTTTTCTCGATGAATTAATTTTAAATATAAAAACAACTTTTAATTTTATTTATTTTTATTTTATGCTTAACAAATTATACATTATTTCTATCGTACAAGCACACACGAACTAAAATATAAAGAAGGCGGAAGTCAAAATATCATCCTTTTTAGTAAATTAAAATATTGTACTAAAATTGAGTATACGCTAAAATGCCGAAATCCATATTATCGAATTGAAGGCAAAGAAAAAAGATAATAGATTTATCATTCCGGCCACCTTGAAATATTGATTTCAAAATATACTGATTATTCAAAACATATTACTACAATAGACTAGTCTAAACTTTATATATTGTTATCAAACGGATATATTACATATTATAATATTGATACTAAATAATATATTCATCTTATATAGAACCTTTTTTTTAATTTAATTTGGTCATATATCTGGCAACAATAATTTAATTATGTTAAAATAATGTAAACTGAATTTATGAACAGTCCTTTTTAAAAATTATTAACACTAAATAATAATTTTGATTAATACTTAAACTTCAAATCAAACATTGTAAACATATAATTGTAAAATCCCCTTTTTTTACATAAAATATTTAAATAATTTCCGATACAAAATGTAAAATGCAAATGGTACATAAGATAAACAACAAATATATCCCATTTATGAATCATCTGATTGCAGTGCAACATCTCCCGATTGTGTTTCAATTGGTAACACACACACACCTTTGTGATAGATCGTTTGAATTCGCCGTTTGAAGTTTTGACCGTGATGACCCGAACCAGTTTATCAATACCGGGATGAACTCGGACAACTCTACCCAAAACCCATTTCATGGGTGGTAGGTGATCATCTTTTAACAGGACTAAATTTCCAATTTGGATGTTAACCGAACGTTTCATCCATTTATTACGTTGTTGTAGTTCTCCAAGATATTCCTTTGACCAACGTTGCCAAAATTGTTGCTATGAATGCTGCATTCGTTGATATCGCGACAACCGATTAAAATCTAAATGCAAAAGTGTAGGTTCGGGGAGGGAAGTTAACGGACGTCCAACTAAAAAATGCCCTGGCGTCAATGATACTAAATCTGAAGGGTCGTTTGATGGAGGCGTGATCGGCCTAGAATTGAGACAGCCTTCAATCTGAATAATTAAGGTGTTCAATTCTTCAAAGGTACTGTATTTAAATATTTCATGTTGGTGGAGTTCGGTATTGAATAATTTGAAAAGTTCCTGAAGTTCGGATTGAGCTCCAACGAAGTTAGTAGCGTTATCGCTAAATATATTAGACGGACGTCCTCTGCGCGAAACAAAACGTCTAAGAGCCGCTATAAATCCAGAAGTTGTCAGATCGGAAACAACCTCTAAACGCGTTGCCTTAGTTGCAAAACATATAAACACAGCTATGTAAACTTTTGATGTAACCTTTGAACGTATTTTATAGACAACATTAAAAAGTCCACAGAAGTCAGTTCCCACATTTTGAAACGCATGAGATGGTTCTACACGTTCCGCAGGTAATTGACCCATCAGTTGCTCAATTGATTTGGGCTTCGATCTAAAGCATAAAATGCAACTATGGAAAATTTTATGACATAATCTGTGCCCTCCAATAATCCAAAATTTTTGCCGTAACGTACAATGTAATGCTTGAGGTCCACAATGCAAATTTCTAATATGTTCACTCTTAGCTAATAATACACAAAATGGATTATTAGGTGGTAGTAGAATGGGATGTTTCTGATCATACGACAACGTAGAATTCCTTAACCGGCCACCAACACGAAGGATGCCATTATTATCAACAAACGGATCTAATTTACAAATTGAACTTTGTTTACGAATGGATTTAATAGAATTCAGTTGTATAATTTCGTTACTATAACTTTGATTTTGAATGAATTTTATTATACCTTGTAATCAGTCATTTATTTCTTGTGAAGATAGGTCAGACAATTTACGTTTCTGTAAGTCTAACTTAGTACTTCTTGCAAATCGTAAACAACGAGCCGCAATACGAATCAGTTTATTATAATCGGAAAACAACTCATTAAAACAATTTGGTTCTTCAGTTACCTTCAAACACATTTTGGATTTAGAATATTCCGCATCTTGAAATTCAGGACTCACCAATTTAATTTTCGGAATCGTCTATTGATCTTCATGTGTATAAAGAAATGATGGCCCTTTCCACCATAAGTCGGAACCTATCAGCCCTGAGGGTATCAAACCACGGGATATTATATCAGCGGGATTTAATTCTGATGGAATATATGCCCACACTTCAGGTGAAATGATATCCTGGATCTGCGACACGCGATTCGCCACAAATGTTGCATATTTCGACGGCGCTGAGTTTATTCGATAAAGAGTTACTTCAGAGTCTGACCATAACTTGACTTTATCAAATTTAATATTCAAAGATTTCTGTAAGGCTGCACACAACTCAAGGCGTGGTATTGTCTGAGTCTTGAGTGGAGCTACTCGTGATTTAGCACATAATAAATATATATTGTAATTGTCATGCCAATCTAATGTGCGAACGTATATGCAACACCCGTAACCAAGTTGCGATGCGTCACCATATCCATGGAGTTCCATGCGCTTTATTTTATTTGAGCTCATGATGAATCCTGGAACGTTAATACTACCTAATTCCCTCAGTTGCTTACAAAATTCGATCCATTCCGATTTAAATGGTTTTTGTACCTCGCCATCCCAGTTAAGTTGTGGAATTGACCACAATTTTTGCATAAAAGTCTTTGCAATGAATACCACTGGTCCACAAAGTCCCAGAGGATCAAATATTTGAGAGATCAATGATAATACTGCTCTCTTTCTTAAATCAATTGCTATATCCTCTTTAATTAATGTAATATTTATAGTATCACATCGACAATTCCATTGGATTCCAAGAATTCCTACAATATCCGTTTCACCAAGTACAACTTCTTTATTATTGGATGCCCATTTTGTTCAAATCCACCCTTGGCCAATAAACTAGTTATGTTGGTCTTCAGAATCTTTGCTTCGTTAACATGTTCTGGACCCGAAGAAAAATCATCGACATAAAAGTCGTTAAGAAGTTTAAAAGACAACTGTGGAAATTGATTATGCTCGTCTATCGCTAATTGTTTCAAAGATCGAATGGCAAGAAATGGAGCGCTACCGGTACCATTGGTAACCGTATTTAACTGGTAAATACTTAAAGGATCGGTAGGATTTTTGCGCCACCAAATTTGTTGCAATTTTCGATCAGCTTCGCGAACATTAATTTGACGATACATCTTTGTAATGTCTGCCGTTAAAGCAATAGGATACTTCCGGAACCGAATAAGTAACGAAAACAAATCAGGATGTATGGTAGGTCTCGTCATTAGACAATCGTTCAGAGAAATCCCTGATTCGGATTTTGACGATGCATTAAAAACCACATGAAGTTTGGTTGTGGTGGAACTTTCTTTCATCACGGCGTGATGTGGGAGAAAATATGATAAATCTGAATCTATGTTAGTAGTAAGCTGCATATCATTTAAAGAGATATATTCTTCAATAAACTCACAATACAAATCTTTCAACTTGGGGTTAGCTACAAACCTTTTTTCTAAATATAAGAACTGTTTTAATGCATTCTGCTTGTTATTAGCTAGGTTGGTTATATTTTCTTTAGTAGGAAGTGCGGCACTATATCTGCCACTTCCATCACGCTTTACATTCGTAGTATAATGCCGCTCACATGCTTTCTCCTCGATAGAAAAATTATTCCTGGGTTCAAATCTTCGATTACAAAAAACTTCTGAACCTCTATTCGTATTTGCTCTACGTCACAACAAAATAATGAAACAGTTTGGGGAGTAATTTGATTTTGGATTCTTCCACAAATGACATAACCGAAAACTGATTCTTGAAACGGTGGCAATTCGTCATATATTTTAATTTTCTCGCCCGTAAAAATCTCAGCATAAATTTCTGCTCCGAGCAATAAATCAATTCGATCAGGTATAAAGAATTTTGGATCAGCGAGATTTATAGATTTAGGAAGACTATCTGGATCAAACTTAATTGGATGCAAAGGCAAATCTCTAGTAATTTTTAACAAAACCAAGAAGTTGAGATGTGTTTTGTAATTTTGGAAATGAGATTCCACCGAAAGATTGACCTGGTTTTTTATTTCGATAATATTTTGATTTATTCCAGTGACAGGAATACAAATAGACTTTTTGTTTGCTTTTAATTTTTGACATATGTTTTCGGTGACAAAATTTGATTGCGACCCTGAATCAAGTAGCGCGCGACATTGCATTTTTACTCCAGAATCACTTTCCACCCAAAATAATACTGTGGAGAGTAGTACTTGGGAAGCACACCCATGAAGGGAATATGTACGATTCAAACTAATGGTGGCAACAGACGTTTCATTCTTTAACTCAGTTGCCTTCGACGATACTGATTTCCCCGACATACTACAATCAGTATTAACACTTGATTGTGTACCTGACTGAATTGGTTGTGATTTTATGGAATCCGTGTCATGGACATTAGTATTATCTTTAGATTGACCTAGGAACGGTTGATAATTTGAAATATGCAATAAAGTATTATGTCTTCGCTTACACTTGATGCATGTTACCTTTGACTTACAATTCGATACGTAATGAGACCCAAAACAATTTATACATAATTTTCGATCATGGACCCAATGGTTTTTGTCTTTCCAAGGCAATGCTATAAACTTATCACATTTGTAAATAAAATGATTCGCTTTACAATACTTACAAGAAATTGGATTGTCAACATTAGACACTAGTGACTGAACCGATTTATGAGTTCTACCTGTACTTCTTTCTATATTCGTTTTTTTAGAAACAATTGGAGACATGGCCTCTAAAAGACGAGGTCGGTTGCTCAAAATGTCCATTACTTCGGTTATGGTTAAGTCCTTCTCCAAAGATCGTTTGATTTCGATTTGTTGACGTGACGATACGTCGATTAATTGAGTAACATGATACACAAGAAATAAACCCCAGTGTTCAACAGGTGCTTTCAAAGCCTTGAGAGCATTAAATTGTTTCCAGAATGACTCGATAAATATTTTTAATTCGACCGCACAATTTTCTTGTTTCACTGGTTTCAAATCATACAGTAATTGCATGTGTAATGTTTTGATGCGAGGTTCATTTTCATAATGTTTGAAAAGTGACTTCCAAACTGCATCATAATTTTGCTCGGTATTGGGAATACCATCAATAAATTGATAAGCTGTACCTCCTTTCAGACAATCTTGCAAATAAGTAAATTTCAATAGCGAATCTAACCTACAATCGTTATGTATTCTTTGTAAATAAATTTCTCGGAACTCAAGCCAAGACAAAAAACTACCGTTGAATTTTGGTAAAGGAATTTCTGGAAGTGGTATACACAACGGTTTAATCAAATTTAAATGAGCATCTGTGCACTGCGACGAAAATTGACCTTTATTCAATTCATGTAATTTATTTCTCACTATCGCTTCTACATTTCTGCAACGTGCTTCGCAATCGTCACGAGCATCACTTTCAAATTCAACGGGATCGAAATCTTCCAACTTTGACTGCACTTCATCAAATTTAACAAATAGGGCTTTAATGCGATCTAACATCGACTCGTATTCACCCTGTGAAAATTCGGTCTCTGATTCTAACAGATTTTTATAATATGTTACCCGTCCCTTAATCCCACCAATTGAATTCTTACATTTCGTAATTTCGGACATTTTAATTTATATATATGTAAAATGTAATCTATAATCTAACTTATAATATTGTTACCTGATGAAATATTGATTAAAACCCAATGTTGCCCGAATTTGAAGGTTGCAGATGATGACCTTATATATCCTCTGGTTTTCCACAATGATGTCAGCGATGATGCAACACAACGTTACGCCAATATAAAACAAAATGCCTCAACCACGTATAATTCAATACTTATTTCCGTGTAATTTCCGTGCTGGAAACTGCGATGATTTACAACTATCGCTTCAATCTAAAAATTCGTCGAGCACAATGCAACCAAACAATATTTTTTCTAAATTTGAAAATGGCGTCGCGTCTTAAAATGTGTGCTGCACATTATACATAAAAAATCCAAATATCCGGCTCGTACGGACCAAATGTTCAATGTAATGATGTTTTGTTTTCCTTTACTGTGGACTGTATTTTTCTCGATGAATTAATTTTAAATATAAAAACAACTTTTAATTTTATTTATTTTTATTTTATGCTTAACAAATTATACATTATTTCTATCGTACAAGCACACACGAACTAAAATATAAAGAAGGCGGAAGTCAAAATATCATCCTTTTTAGTAAATTAAAATATTGTACTAAAATTGAGTATAAGCTAAAATGCCGAAATCCATATTATCGAATTGAAGACAAAGAAAAAAGATAATAGATTTATCAAACAGAATTATCTCATTTGGGGAGTTGAGAATCCGAGATTGCTATTTCAACGTCCCACGCATCCACCACGGCGCGGCGAATTGGGGTTTATTGAAACAAAAGATGTATGCTAATAACCAATGGACAATACCTGAATTGAAAGACGAGATTCGACGAGCCGTTGATGTAATTGAGCCGGCACTCTGCCAAAATGTCATCGAAAATTTTGTCAAAAGGAACAACGAGTGCCAGTCACGAGGTGTTATTTATTCCATGCATAAATTTTTCAAATTAACACTGCGTTTTTTTTTTTCAAATTTCAAAATAGGCGGTCTTAATGGGGCAGCATTTATAAGGTAAACATAGTGAATCATACTACAACAGTACAGGAGTAAGATAGGGATGCTTATTCTCGAAACTTCAGTTCTTACAGTAGTATTAGATACTGTAATGGGAAACATTCTCCTCATAGTGCTTCCCCAACGACATCCAGTGGGGATTAATGGAGAAACTTAATGATCTGGATTACGCAAACGACCTAATAACACCCCAACACGCAATGCAACAAAAATTACAGAAGCTGTAAGATTTAACTAAAGAGGTTGGCCTCAAAATAAATATCAGGAAAGACGATGGGTCTAAACGCGCCAATATCCACATCGAATGTGTCAACCATAGCATAGAACGTTTATTTCGTGTGTGAAGTCAGTGTTACTGTAAGGCTGCGAAATCTACCTGGAAGCATACACATAAGGACAACAATAAGTTATAGGTGTTTTCAAATAATCAAGCAGTCATTGGGACCGAAATAAGAAAGCGCAAATAAAGGTGGATTGGTTATATGTTGAGGAAGTCATATAATGATTAACAAAATATCTCTGGAGTGGAACGCGAAACAGCTCAGCAAGTGCTGTACCCTAGGGAAATTAAAAAACTTTTAGCAGAAAAAAAGAAGAGCGAGAAGGATATGACAGCACGATGAAGGAACTACGGCAATCGAAATACTAACTGAAGAAGTTTTCATAATTAAATTCGTACCTCGTCTTCTTCGAAGGAGCCCTCTTCGCCTAAAATATATTGTTCCAATCCCAATTTGATCCTTACTTAATGTCAGGGCGTACTTGGTTAGCAAAGGCGTACTCGAGAATTTGCATCGTAACTCTATTGCTGAAATTAAGGTGGTTAATAAAGTATTTACATTCCATGACCATCTTGGAAGAAGGATGAAAGCCTGATGATTTTTCAACGAATTAAGTACAGTTGTATTATTTGTCCACAGTTTGCACACCATAACCTTATTTTACGTTTCTGAATTCATTCGAAAGACAATTCTTACAAAATTATTTTTTGTATGAAATGTTTCTTGGATGAATTGTATTTTTCTATTTGTGTATGAATTGGCACTCCTCGTATCATAACTATTTATACACCGCATTGCTTAATTACGAAGGCGCCACCTACAAATCAAATCCGCGAATCTCGATATTTATCGACGGTCGCAAAAAGAAATGAAAGAAACGAAAAAGAAGAGAGTTGGGTTTTAGAAGTTACAGGAACATGGTCTCAACAATAATAAAAGAAGTGAAAGTGCCGAACAATCGTTCACAACCAACAATCGTGTGAAATTGGCAGATCTACAGCGAGGTCTACTGGCTAATATGAAGATTGGTTCACGTGGAAGATCGCCAAACAATAGACGGAATTTCAATTACCGACACAGGTCAAGATCGAGATCGTAATCTCGATATGGACTCTGCTACTTCCACCGTCGTTTCGGCTCACACGCAAGCAACTGTAACAAGCCGTGCAGTTTCCGACCGGTGCCTCATGGAGAAGCTACTTCCAAACATTTCAAGTGTTCGGAGAACTGCTAAATTCTGCTGTATCTACGACAAACAGTGGGATTGGTTCGTCTCGCCGTCTTTTCATCAAAGATCATGAAAACAACTTACAATTTCTGATCGATTCCACTTACGGCACACAACTTTTGAAGGTTAAGCTCGATCTCAGGCGTTCGTTCACACATCCCTTCATCACCACGGCAGTAGACAGGCCTATTATAGGTGCTGACTTTCTGTCCAAATATGGTCCCGTATCGATTTAAAGAACAGAAGACTCTTTGATTCATTTACTACCCTCACTGTGAACGCAATCATCGCCCAAGTTGATACGCCATCTCCAAAACATTTCAGCGTCAACAACGATTACGGCGCTCTTTTAAAGAAATACCACTCGCTCACTGAGGCGCCGAATTACAATCTCCCTAAGCATACCGTAGTCCACTACGCACAAGGTAGGTTACAATGTGCTAAACCGCGACAACTTGACGCAACGAAACTAAAAGCTGCAAAAACTGAATTTCAGTTTATGACAGACATCGGAATCTGCCGCCCCTTATCATCACCAGTCACCTCACTATTACAGATGGTGCAAAAGAAAGACAAGAACTGGCGCCCTTGTGGAGACTATCGACAATATCATCAAATTCCCATGGCTCTCGAGGATACTCACAAAAAAGCGATAACTACTCCTTTTGGGCTTTTTGAGTTTACCCGAATGCCATACGGCCTTCGTAACTCAGCCCAGATATTCCAGTGATTCCATAACGAAGTGTTAAAAGGGTTGGATTTCGTCTACTCTTGAACACAATGAACATCTCGACTCAGTATTTAAACGTCTCTCCGCATATGGAATTAATATTAAAGCTTCGAAATGGTTTTCGGCGTGAAGTCACTCGACTTCTTGAGCCACACAATTTCGAAAGATGGCATCCTCCTGTCGAAAGACAGAGTTGATGTTATTTCAAATATTCCAGAGCCAACATCAATCCGCCAAATACAGCAGTTCGTCGGTATGGTGAACTATTACCACCGCTTTATACCACGATTAGCCGAACTGGTATCGCCTATTCACAGGCATTTGGCCACTTTACTCAAGAAAGGCGAAAACCGAAGAAATTTCTCTTGGCCCGAAGATTGCACAGAATCTTTCGATAAGATCAAGGGTTCTCTTGCCGCTGTCAACCTTTTGGCACATCCGTTGAACGATCCGCAGTTCAACATAACTACCGACCCTTCCAATGTAGCAGTTGGAGCTGTCTTACAACAACGCAACAAAGGATGTTGGCAACCATTAGCGTTCTTTTCAAAGAAGCTCTCCCCTGCGGAAATTAAATACTCTACTTTCGATAGAGAACTCCTTGCTATGTATTTAGACATCAAACACTTTCGCCATTTCGTCGAAGGTCGAAATTTCTCTGTATTTACCGACCATAAACCTCTTACAACGCTGCCTCAAAGTCAGAACGTAGTCCAAGACAATTACGACATCTCGATTACATTGCCCAGTTCACTACCGACATTCATCACAACAAAGGGAAACACAATGTGGTGAGCGACGAATTGCAGAAACTGATTTCATGGCTAGGTCTACATGGCTTATCACATCCCGGCATCCGTGCTACGCGAAAACTCATAGCTTCAAAATACTTCTGGCCAAGAATGAATAAGCAATTGGGCGAAATCTTGTATCCCATGCCAAAAGTCCAAAGTTCACCGCCACACAAAATCAGAACTTGGTAAATTTGAGCCACCAAGTGGCAGGTTTGAACGCATCCACATGGACCTGGTTGGCCCACTGCCCCAATCGAATGGCTATCATTATATTTTAACAATAGTCGACCGATTTACTCGTTGGACAGAAGCTTACCCAATCCGAGAAATGACCGCAAAAACAGCTCGATGTAATAGATCCCATTTGAGTTCAGAACTTCCAACGATCTTATTTGGTATTCGAACCTCCATCAAGGAAGAGCTCAACTGCACACCAGCAGGTTCCCGGTGAATTCTTCATCTATGATCAAATTTCAAACCCAAACACAGATACTTCGGATTTCGTGAAGCGGAACACACGACATCCAACCGAACAGGCAACGTACATTCCCAAAAGTTAGAAAACCTGTTCACACGTATTCGTACGTGTGGATAGAGTTAGAGGTCCTTTGAGTACACCTTATTTTGGACCGTATCCAGTGACCCGCAAATTCTTTGTTGTGGATATAGATGGAAAATCAACAACAATTGGCATCGACAGACTGAAGTCAACATACGGAATACTTGTGGTACATCCAAAAATTAAAACACTACGGGTTTCGATACAGAAGGGGAGTGATGTAGCGGCTCAACATCATTTTCACTTCGTGGCAATCCTCGTAGCATAACTATATATACACCGCGCCGCTTTATTACGAGGCATAGCTCGTTTTGCTGAATATAGCTATTTGGCCACCTACAAATCAATTCCGCGAATCTCGATATTTATCGACGATCGATAAATATCGAGGTATTTTTCGACGGTCGAAAAAAGAATCGAAGGAAACGAAAAAGAAGAGAGTCGGGTTTTAGAAGTTACAGAGACACGGTCTCAAAAATAATAAAAGAAATGAAAGTGCCGAACATTCGTTCACACCCAAAAATCGTGTGAACTAAAAAATAATTTTCTGATTGTATGTGGCTATTTACAGAAAATTAAATCGCAGTTTAAATTTTTACGTTTACATAGGATGAAGTATCTCTTTTAGGTTGTCTCTGTTATGACTAAACCATGATCATGAAATAGTTACCGCTCGCCTAGGAACTTACTTCAGTGAAACAATTTTAGTTTACTAATTCAATAAAAGTCCACGCGTCAAACCAATTATTTTAATGATGATGGCAAATTTACCGACAATGACCTTTCATTTTCTAATGAACACACAAATTTGAAAAGGTGTGATAGCGACGAAATAGAGTCTCTACCCTCGTTTAGTAATTAAAATTTCATTAACAACTGTGCCATGTTTCATAATATAATTTCGCACACAAGTGTTTTTATCGCGGGAATCCCAACGTATATCCCAATTTACGCACACCTCGTCATGAATATAATAATTTGCTCTAAATGTATCACTGATCCAGTCAGCCTAAGCAGCGCGCGAAGATTAATTATGAAAAACCCTCAAACCGATAACAAGGACACTTCTAGCGCAATAAATCATTTCGATAAAATAATTAATCTCTCCACGCGCAGAGGAACAAAAGACCGCGCAAAATAATTGTTGGCGTAAGTCGCGTTTAATTTACATTTTCATGTACAACAATAAAGATACAAATTACTTTCACTTTATATATAAATGAACTAAAGCTCGTAGCGTGCACTTGACCTACAAACACGCATATTAATTTAATCGGCTTTCAATAAAAATAAAAACGTTTCGTGCTCGCACATATCGGTTTGGTTTATTTGTGTCTCTGTCAACAGTGTGTCAGCGTCAAAGGACGTATCCACCTTATATTTACATGCGCTGTATGTAAACAGAATTTTTAATTGCGTGCGGTTTTCTCGTAAAATTTCTCGGGTATGCGTTATTTCTGTGAAATTGCGTGTTTGCTCAGCATTTTGTTACCTTGACCATCAAAATAGCATCTAATATGTTGGTTGTCGCTAATGATCACACATAAATTTAGTAGACACCTTGAATTTGAAAACCGCAAACAAAAAAAATTGTGTTTAATTTATGTGATATTGACATTTCTTTCAATTACCCTGAAATTATAATTTTGGAAACAATTTTGGTTCAACCACCTACACTACCTGTATACTCCGCCGCGTCGCAATGAGAATATCAAATTGATTTTGTTTATAGTTGAATTGGC
This sequence comes from Nephrotoma appendiculata, assembly GCA_947310385.1. Lineage (NCBI taxonomy): Eukaryota > Metazoa > Arthropoda > Insecta > Diptera > Tipulidae > Nephrotoma > Nephrotoma appendiculata. Next base: position 56,814,553 of record OX371225.1, on the reverse strand, counting down.
AGCTCGTTTATTTTATTTGATTGATCATGAACTTAATCGAAGTGAAATTTAGATTTTTAACTTGTAGGATTAAATATTATACGTTAGCAAATTCCTAAGGCTTCATACATGTGCAGCAGTAAGTCAGTGACGTAGATAGGTATTCGTTCGATAAACAATCAACATCAAGTTATGAGCGTAATGAGAGCTCGCGGTCTTAGCCAATCATGAAGAAATTAGGCATTTTGACAGAAATGAGCTTTTAAAATGATTTTTGGAGGAAATTCTAGAATATGGCCACCTATATGAAGTTAACCGAGAATTTCATCCCAGAAAAATAAAAAACAAAAATCATCGGGTAACACTAAAATTGCAGTGATTCCCAGCCTAGAATTTTATTTTAGCCCAGAAATTGATTTCAAATTTTAGACATTAAAATTAAAAATTATGTAAAAATAATAAAAGTTTAAACTATATAATTGAGTTAGCACTGTGTAACAAAGTATATTTAATTACGGATTGTAATTTAATCAACACGAAATCACATTATCTAGCTCTTCATTGAATTTCAATTTTGTTTGCATGTTGTGAACAGAGTTATGATGGTTTGGGTCAGTGTGGTATCGAGTTTATGTAACAGCCAAAGGGATTCGGCCTGGTATGTCAAGGGGACTCGTGTTAAACAAGCACCCCAACGTGAGAGGCAAGGGGACTCGAGTTAAATAAACACCCCATCATCACCCAGGCCGAATCCATTTGGCGATTATATGATGAACTCGATACCATACATAATTTTATTATTTTTACATAATTTTTAATGTTGATTTAATGTTTAAAATTTGAAATTTATTTCTGGGCTAGAATAAAATTTCGAGATTGAACGAAATTGCTAAATTAAATTCTGAGCTGGGTTATCACTGCAGTATTAGTGGTAACTGATGATATTTTTTTTTCTGGGATGAAATTCTGGACTAACTTCACAAGGGTGCCACCTGGGACGAACCACAGCCATTTCGGATCGAATGTGAAAAGAATTGCTTAACGAATGACCAAATCCTTTTTGAATTGCCTATATTGGTCACCAAAATCGAAACAGAATTTTATCAAAATCGCTTAGAACTAATTTAGTCATATTTACTCTGAGTAAGCTATATTCTAGAGCTGAACCAAAAAATAAATTTAGAATCCTCATGAAACATTCCTGAATTTTAGCGTAATTGCTTAAAAAGTGGCCGAGTTCCATTTAAACAATTCCATTAACCAAATCGTTTATGAAAAAATTGAGGTTTAATTGGCTCATCACCTGTGCCTAGGATATGCCTAGGATTTGGACTTTCGGCCTATGGCTAGGATTCTTAAAATATACGTAGGATTTTGCATATGTCTAGGACTCTTAGTCTATGTCCAGGATTCTTGGTCAATTTCTATAGGATTCTTGGCCCATATCTAGGATTCTTGGCTTCTGTCAGGATTCTTGGCCTATGTCTAGGAATCTTGGCCTATGTCTAGGATTCTTGGCCTATATCTAGGATTCTTAGCCTTTGGCCTATCTGTGAGATTCTTGGATTATATCTAGGATTCTTGACCTTTGTCTGGGATTCCGTGCCTATGCCTAAAATGCTAGGATTATCTCTGGGATTCTTTGCCTAAGTGAAGAATTCTTGGGTTATGTCTAGGATTCTTGACCTATGCCTACGATTCTTGACCTATTTCTAGGATTCTTGGCTCATGTCTAGGATTCTTGGCCTATGTCTTGGATTCTTGGTCTATGTCTAGGATTCTTGGCCTATGTCTAGGATTCTTGGCCTTTGGTCTATGTGTAGGATTCTTGGCCTTTGGCCTATGTCTAAGATTGTTAGCCTATGTCTAGGATTCTTATGCGTAGGATTTTTAGCCTATATCTAAAATGTTTGGCTTATGTTAAGGCTTCTTGGCTTATGTCTAGGATTCTTGGTCTATGTCTAGGGTTCTTGGCCTTTGGTCTATGTCTAGAATTTTTGGCCTTTGGCCTATGTCTAGGATTCTTGGTCTATGTCTGGGATTCTTATGCGTAGGATTTTTGGCATATGTCTAGGATTCTTGGTCTATGCCTAGCCTTTTTGGCTTATGTCTAGGATTCTTGGCCTATGTCTATGGTTTTTGGCTTATGTCTAGGATTCTTGGCCTATATCTAGGATTTTTGGCCTATGTCTAACCTTTGTGTAGATAACCCAAATTTCTATTTCAGAAAATCGAAAAAGTTGCTTATGGCAATACTATACATTTGTATGTATACTATTGCGACATTTAATTATCTGTGCTTGAATTTCAAACTTTTTTTGCGTGACAAGCTGAGCACCCGGAAGGTAAACCTAATTCGACTATGCTGAATTCATTGGTGCTAGTCCCATTTCAAAGTTAGTCCCCATTTTTGAAATATCGCTTTCGACATATTTTGCCTCTGAGACAAATATTTGTCAAAATATACACTCATATTCACGTTGATAGCTCCTGAACCATTAAGATTTTCGTTATGCTTTCTTCAGCAAAGTTGTTGCGCAAGCCAAGACCAACAATCACATTTTTGTGTTTTTTTATTTTTTGAAACGCAAAAAAATAAAATAACACAAAAATGTGATTGTAGATGTCGTTTTTCGGCCTTGATATGTTCAGCAAAGTTGTTGGTCTTGGCTTGCGCAACAACTTTGCTGAAGAAAGCATAACGAAAATCTTAATGGTTCAGGAGCTATCAACGTGAATATGAGTGTATATTTTGACAAATATTTGTCTCAGAGGCAAAATATGTCGAAAGCAATATCTCAAAAATGGGGACTAACTTTGAAATGGGACTAGCACCAATGAATTCAGCATAGTCGAATTAGGTTAACCCCCCGGGTGCCCAGCTTGTCACATTTTTCAACTAGCACAGTGTATAGCAATAAATCTAAATTTGGCAATTATATTAATACTATTTTAACTCTCAGCCCACAAAAATGTTTGTGTCATGATAGTTTTAGCTGTCATGACAGTAAATTTTCGGGGCTGACAGTAAAAATGACGTGATTTTTTGGGCTGAGAGTAAAAAAATGTCATGATAGCAATAATTAGTGTTGCCATTGCATTATTTGCGGATGGAATTTGGGCTATCTTCGCATACATCTAGGATTTTTATGCGTAGGATTTTTGGCCTATGTCTAGGATTCTTTGCCTATGCTTAGGCTTCTTGGCTTATGTCTAGGATTCTTGCCCTATGTCTAGAATTATTGGCCTATGCCTGAGATGCCTAGGATTCTTGACCTATGTTTAGGATTCTTGGCCCATGTTTAGGATTCTTGGTCCATGCCTAGAATTTTTGGCCTATGTCCAGGATTCTTGTTCTATGTCTAGGATTCTTGGCCTTTGGTCTATGTCTAGGATTCTCGGCCTTTGGGCTATGTCTAGGATTCTTGGCATTTGGCCTATGTCTAGAATTTTTTGCCTATGTCTAGGCTTATGTCTAGGATTCCTGGCCTATGTCTAGGATTCTTGGGCTATATTTATAATTCTTGGCTTATGTCTAGGATTTTTGGCCTTTGGGCTATCACTGAGATTCATGGCCTATGTCTAGGATTCTTGGCCTTTGTCTAGGATTCTGTGTCTATGCCTAAAATGCTAAGCCTATATCTAGGATTCTTGGCCTATGTCCAGGATTCTTGGCCTAGTCTAGGATTCTTGGCCTATGTCTAGGATTCTTGGCTTATTTCTAGGATTCTTGGATTTTGGTCTATGTCTAGGATTCTTGGTCTTTGGCCTATATCTAAGTTTCTTAGCCTATGTCTAGGATTTTTGGCCTATGTCTAGGATTCTTGGCCTATGTCCAGAATTGTTGGCCTATGTCTAAGATTCTTAGCCTATGTCTAGGATTTTTGGCCTATGTCTAGGATTCTTGGCCTCCTATGTCCAGGATTTTAATTCGTAGGATTCTTGGCCCATGACTAGAATTCTCGGCCTATGTGCAGGATTCTTGTTCTATATCTAGGATTCTTGGCTTATGCTTAGGCTTCTTGGCTTATGTCTAGGATTCTTGCCCTATGTCTAGAATTATTGGCCTATGCCTGGGATGCCTAGGATTCTTGACCTATGTTTAGGATTCTTGGCCCATGTTTAGGATTCTTGGCCCATGCCTAGAATTTTTGGCCTATGTCCAGGATTCTTGTTCTATGTCTAGGATTCTTGGCCTTTAGTTTATGTCTAGGATTCTTGGCCTTTGGTCTATGTCTAGGATTCTTGGCCTTTGGGCTATGTCTAGGATTCTTGGCCTTTGGCCTATGTCTAGAATTTTTTGCCTATGTCTAGGCTTATGTCTAGGATTCCTGGCCTATGTCTAGGATTCTTGGGCTATATTTATAATTCTTGGCTTATGTCTAGGACTTTTGGCCTTTGGGCTATCACTGAGATTCATGGCCTATGTCTAGGATTCTTGGCCTTTGTCTAGGATTCTGTGTCTATGCCTAAAATGCTAAGCCTATATCTAGGATTCTTGGCCTATGTCCAGGATTCTTGGCCTAGTCTAGGATTCTTGGCCTATGTCTAGGATTCTTGGCTTATTTCTAGGATTCTTGGATTTTGGTCTATGTCTAGGATTCTTGGTCTTTGGCCTATATCTAAGTTTCCTAGCCTATGTCTAGGATTTTTGGCCTATGTCTAGGATTCTTGGCCTATGTCCAGAATTTTTGGCCTATGTCTAAGATTCTTAGCCTATGTCTAGGATTTTTGGCCTATGTCTAGGATTCTTGGCCTAAGTCCAGAATTGTTGGCCTATGTCTAAGATTCTTAGCCTATGTCTAGGATTTTTGGCTTATGTCTAGGATTCTTGGCCTCCTATGTCCAGGATTTTAATTCGTAGGATTCTTGGCCCATGACTAGAATTCTCGGCCTATGTGCAGGATTCTTGTTCTATATCTAGGATTCTTGGCTTATGCTTAGGCTTCTTGGCTTATGTCTAGGATTCTTGCCCTATGTCTAGAATTATTGGCCTATGCCTGGGATGCCTAGGATTCTTGACCTATGTTTAGGATTCTTGGCCCATGTTTAGGATTCTTGGCCCATGCCTAGAATTTTTGGCCTATGTCCAGGATTCTTGTTCTATGTCTAGGATTCTTGGCCTTTAGTTTATGTCTAGGATTCTTGGCCTTTGGTCTATGTCTAGGATTCTTGGCCTTTGGGCTATGTCTAGGATTCTTGGCCTTTGGCCTATGTCTAGAATTTTTTGCCTATGTCTAGGCTTATGTCTAGGATTCCTGGCCTATGTCTAGGATTCTTGGGCTATATTTATAATTCTTGGCTTATGTCTAGGACTTTTGGCCTTTGGGCTATCACTGAGATTCATGGCCTATGTCTAGGATTCTTGGCCTTTGTCTAGGATTCTGTGTCTATGCCTAAAATGCTAAGCCTATATCTAGGATTCTTGGCCTATGTCCAGGATTCTTGGCCTAGTCTAGGATTCTTGGCCTATGTCTAGGATTCTTGGCTTATTTCTAGGATTCTTGGATTTTGGTCTATGTCTAGGATTCTTGGTCTTTGGCCTATATCTAAGTTTCCTAGCCTATGTCTAGGATTTTTGGCCTATGTCTAGGATTCTTGGCCTATGTCCAGAATTTTTGGCCTATGTCTAAGATTCTTAGCCTATGTCTAGGATTTTTGGCCTATGTCTAGGATTCTTGGCCTCCTATGTCCAGGATTTTAATTCGTAGGATTCTTGGCCCATGACTAGAATTCTTGGCCTATGTGCAGGATTCTTGTTCTATATCTAGGATTCTTGGCTTATGCCTAGGATTCTTGGTCTATGTCTAGGATTCTTGGCCTTTGGCTTATGTCTAAGATGCTTGGCCTATGTCTGGGATTCTTGGCCTATGTCCAGGATTCTTGGCCTAGTCTAGGATTCTTGGCCTATGTCTAGGATTCTTGGCTTATTTCTAGGATTCTTGGATTTTGGTCTATGTCTAGGATTCTTGGTCTTTGGCCTATATCTAAGTTTCTTAGCCTATGTCTAGGATTTTTGGCCTATGTCTAGGATTCTTGGCCTATGTCCAGAATTGTTGGCCTATGTCTAAGATTCTTAGCCTATGTCTAGGATTTTTGGCCTATGTCTAGGATTCTTGGCCTCCTATGTCCAGGATTTTAATTCGTAGGATTCTTGGCCTATGACTAGAATTCTCGGCCTATGTGCAGGATTCTTGTTCTATATCTAGGATTCTTGGCTTATGCTTAGGCTTCTTGGCTTATGTCTAGGATTCTTGCCCTATGTCTAGAATTATTGGCCTATGCCTGGGATGCCTAGGATTCTTGACCTATGTTTAGGATTCTTGGCCCATGTTTAGGATTCTTGGCCCATGCCTAGAATTTTTGGCCTATGTCCAGGATTCTTGTTCTATGTCTAGGATTTTTGGCCTTTAGTTTATGTCTAGGATTCTTGGCCTTTGGTCTATGTCTAGGATTCTTGGCCTTTGGGCTATGTCTAGGATTCTTGGCCTTTGGCCTATGTCTAGAATTTTTTGCCTATGTCTAGGCTTATGTCTAGGATTCCTGGCCTATGTCTAGGATTCTTGGGCTATATTTATAATTCTTGGCTTATGTCTAGGATTTTTGGCCTTTGGGCTATCACTGAGATTCATGGCCTATGTCTAGGATTCTTGGCCTTTGTCTAGGATTCTGTGTCTATGCCTAAAATGCTAAGCCTATATCTAGGATTCTTGGCCTATGTCCAGGATTCTTGGCCTAGTATAGGATTCTTGGCCTATGTCTAGGATTCTTGGCTTATTTCTAGGATTCTTGGATTTTGGTCTATGTCTAGGATTCTTGGTCTTTGGCCTATATCTAAGTTTCCTAGCCTATGTCTAGGATTTTTGGCCTATGTCTAGGATTCTTGGCCTATGTCCAGAATTTTTGGCCTATGTCTAAGATTCTTAGCCTATGTCTAGGATTTTTGGCCTATGTCTAGGATTCTTGGCCTCCTATGTCCAGGATTTTAATTCGTAGGATTCTTGGCCCATGACTAGAATTCTTGGCCTATGTGCAGGATTCTTGTTCTATATCTAGGATTCTTGGCTTATGCCTAGGATTCTTGGTCTATGTCTAGGATTCTTGGCCTTTGGCTTATGTCTAAGATGCTTGGCCTATGTCTGGGATTCTTGGCCTATGTCTGGGATTCTTGGCCTATGTCTAGGATTCTTTGCCTTTTGTCTAGGATTCTTCATCTATGTCTAGGATTCTTGACAAATGTCTAGAATTCTTGGTTTTTCATAGCTACATCCAGCGTATAAGCGAAGAATTTTCATGAAATAATTGTATGATGGCGTCATCCTCCTTTTTTGTAGTGGATCGGACTGTGCCTTTATCTGGCAATTCGTCCACATTTTTGTATATTGAATGATGTGTAATCCTCTTGTGTACAAATATTTTTGGCTATTTTTTATCTTTTGCTGCACTCAAAATCGACATTTTTGGACCTTTCGCGCTCACTTCTTTCCTATATTTTTTCACTAAACAGTTGCAATTAAACTAATTTTAGTTTTAGAGCGTGAATTTAGAGCGCCCATATCGTTTTCTATAGTTTTAAGTACAGTTAAGCCGTATACGCTCTTGTTACACCTACGGTAAATAGGAAAAACAATGCTGATTTTTTTTCTCCGTGCAAGAGATACAATTGGTGATTTGTCGATTTTGCGCTTACTTCCTCGTTTATTCTAAAACATCTAGCCGACATCATCATTCAATTCAACTAAGTCCAGCGCATAGTTCTGGCTGTTTACTGGTTCGGTAACATTGATAACAGGTTTCTGGAGATCATTTTCCGTCTCTTGAATTCTTGCTTCTAATTGTTTAAAACTTTGGAAGAATCATTCTTTCTGTTCTTTCCGTAAGCTGAGTCTTATATAGAGGAAGCGTTCCATTTCTATAATTAACTGTTTTTATTTTATATTTGCTACGAGGGGAGAATTTCCAGAATTCTCAAATTCAAAACCTGATTTTCCAGCTGCGGTAATATTTCTTTCCGGAGTGCCTTCCATTGCATTGGTCTATGTGTTTGGCACGCGTGGAGTATTTTATTTATATTAGCTAGCCTTCAGTATCCGTGGAAGCTAAAGAACTTTCCTCGATTTTCTTACAGATAAGCTCTCTCGCTCTTACTCGCTTGCCAAGGGGCACATTAGTGACTAAACACAAACAAACGATTAAGTGGATACACCTGAATAACTTCATCGGTATAGCAAAATACGATAATGGTGATGATGTCACGGATACAATTGAAAGTGACAAAATTCGTCTCTATGGTGGTTCGAATAATAATGACTGAGCATTCGCAATCATGGGATTTACATTTGGATTTCCCGCTCGTGAAAGTTTTATCATAATCGGTTACGAAATGGCTAAACTCCAGAATTATTTGTTTTCCCAAATCGCAGCCGAAATTCTTAATCGAATTCAATTTTCAACCTATACAAAAACACTTGTGGCATGTTGCCATTTCGTGGCATGTTGCAACATATTTGGTTTACTGCGATAGAACTAGACCATTTATACTAACATTTTTTCCAATTGCCCTTATCGGGATTCGAACCCTGTACCTCCCGATCCAAACGCCAAGCCTTTAACCACTGTGCTATTTGGTCTGAGTAAATTACTGAGCTTCTTTCTTGTTTTGTTCATTTTGTGACTTGGTCAGCCTTACAGAAACTGGTAGTCGGTAATTAGAATGTTCGAACTGCGTTTTCATTGCGAAAAGTTTATTGACAGCTCCAAAAAATTTTGGAAAATTTTTTTTTTCTTGTGAATTTTTTAATATTAAAGTTCAAGTCCGAATTGCGTTTTCATACAGAAAAGCGCCATTTAATCAATTGTACTAAGTGGACTGAGTGAATAGTGAGTGTTAACAAAGACAATAATTGTTAAAACACAATAAATTTTGGTGAAAATATTTTTTTTGTACGGTAAGGTGTCCAAAACCAAAACACCGAATTTTTATTTAATACGGTAACTGCCTACGGGCAGGATGCCGAGTGCATTGGAAAATAGATTCTCGACTCTTGTCGATTCGAGAGGATACGCGAGACTTGAAGATAACAAAAATAAAAGGCGAAGAAGTTTTTTCGATGACGCGAAATCTACACACAAATATGTTGTGATCAAACGTGTAGATGAAAACAACAAAACTTTTAATGAAGTATCACCTTTCTACATCGAGAAAGGATTATCTATGATAACCATTCAAATTAAAGAGATACAACGGACAAGAAATGGGGAGCTTTTAGTACTTTTAGACAAAGAGGAGGCATATAACAAGATGCTAGGTGCGACAAAACTTGGTGACATACCAATAAAAGTAACAGAACATCAATTCTTAAATCACTCTAAAGGAGTAGTATATTGCAGAGACCTTTTAATGATAAAAGAGGAGGAGATTACAAAGGAACTCGAAAGTCAGAAGGTAATAAAAGTTGAAAGAATAAAGAGGAAAATTAACAATGAATTGAAAGATACGCCGCTACTGATCTTAACTTTCAACATGACCGAGTTGCCGTTGACTATAAAAGCTGGTTTTTTAAAGCTCGACGTCAGAACATATTATCCGAACCCAATGAGGTGTCACATATGTCAGCGAAAAAATATGTGACCAGGACATGACCAGGACATATGAATAGCGGTATGTCCAAAATGTGCAAAGAATATTCCTAACGGACATGACAACATAGCATGCGAACCAATAAGTTGCGCAAATTGCAAGCTGGAGCACTCCGCATTTGACCAGAAGTGTCCCACATTCCTATTGGAGAAGGCTGTAATAAAAATCAAAACGGATGAAAGAATAACATATTTCAAAGCCAAAGAGGTGTATTATAGACAAAATGCGAATACAACTGGAGCACAAACAAAAACATTGTATAGTGAAATAATCCAACATGAGACCGCAAAGAACACGTTAAATCAAAATCACAAACAACCAAATAATAGCGACAATAATACATTACAAAACAACAACAATAATAATGTCAATAATAATAATAATAAGAGCAGCAATAATAATAACAAAACCAGTAACAACAATAATAATAAAAATAACAACAACTTTAATAACAACAAGAACAACAACACTAATAAGGCCAACGAGGCAATGACGAAAACAGAATTGAAAACAAATGGAACACGAGAATTAACAGCAAGCAGTTCAAAAATTGAAATAGGAGCAGAAGCAACAAAAAATATTGATGCAATATTGGCAAGAAGATACACATTTCTCAACCAAAACGAGTTGTCAGTTTTAACCGATTTCGATGTAGGTATGAATGATCTCGAATGAGTTTTCTTTTTTTCTTTTTTGATTTTTACTTTTTAAAACCCTTTTCCTTTTCTCCTTTTCCTTGAATGGCAGAGCGTATGATAAGATCCAATGAATGCTTGACAATTGGACAGATAAACATCCGCAGCATGTATGCCAATGGTGATATGTTGCGGAATTATCTGGCCAAAAATGATGTGAATGCGATGCTTTTGTGTGAAACTTGGGAGCGTGCGGGTAAGACGTTTCGGGTAAAAGGGTACAATTTTCTGTCCAGACCGAGGGCTGATGGCTTTGGCGGAGTGGCGATATTGGCGCGAACCAATATCAGCCTGGTCCTGTGCGACACACCGACATTCGAGCGCATCGAGGTTATCGCTGCCAAAACTCGGAATCTGGACAGAAATTTGTTATTTGTGAGTGTATATGCAACTCCAATTGTATCAGTGAGTGATAGAGAAAAAAACCTGAGAGATTTTCAAATTTTGCTTGACTGGGTGGAAGGAAAAAGTGACCTGATTGTAGGGGGTGATATGAATGCGCATTCGAGAGTCTGGGGGTGTGAAAGAAATGATGCTTGTGGAAACTTGTTGACTCGACTAATTTTGGATTCCGATCTCGTGATCCTGAACGATGGTGAGTCAACAAGGATACCGTCTGTGGGGTCGACAGCCAATGCATTAGACTTAACATTAATGTCTAGTGGGCTGGCGGCCCAAGTCACTTGGAATGTAACAGATGAGAATTTGGGTAGCGATCACTATTTGATCAGGACGTGTTTAGGTGGTGTAAATGTTGACATAGACCGTAAGGTTATTTTGAATGGTAAGAAATGGGTAGAACGTATGAATGAGATTCTCATAACAAATGAAGCAAATGAGGTTAACCAACTTGAGGATGAAATAGAGAGAGTAAATGAAATGTGCTGTATACATGTAACAGGGAATGAATGTAAGGTGAATGGTTGGTGGAATAATGAAATCCAGTATTGGTATGAAAGGAAACGGATAGCATTGAGAGAGTTCAATAGGTGTATATGTCATGAATGTAGAATAAATTATGGAAGAATGAATGCAAAATTGAAAAAGGCTATACGTAGAGCGAAGAGGAAAAGTTGGCGGGACTATGTGTCCAAAATGACACATAGGACAACAACAAAGGATGTATGGGATAATTTTAATAGAGTGAGAGGCTATAGAGCGAAAGGCAGAAATGCAGTGTTAGATGATAGAGAGAAGGGAGGAGTCTTTTTACAAATGATGATGAATGTTAGAAACAATTTGGGTGATAGGAATGAATTTTTGTTACTTGATAATGAAAGTGAACTGATGAATGGCATGTGTAAGGAGTTTGAATGGGATGAGTTCCGTGGGGTTTTAGAATCCTCCAAATCTACTACCCCCGGAACTAACAGAGTGAGTTATAAAATGATTGGTAGATTGGAGTTCGAAGCCAAGGTGGCATTGCTTCGAATTCTTAAACAAGTATGGATGAATATTCAAATACCGGAAAAATGGAAGGAAAGCAGGGTGGTACCCATTCCGAAAAGAGATCGGGACCAAAATATAGCAACAAATTACAGGGGAATATGTATGTTGAATGTATTTGTCAAAATTGTGAATGGTATGATGAAAGGTCGTTTAGATAAATTGGTGAATGAGGGTAATTTGTTGCCGGAAACCACCTTTGGGTTCCGCCGTAACCACTCAGCAAATGAATGTGTTGAAAAGTTTGTATGGGAAGTAAGAAAGGAAAAGAAGTATGTTGTGGCGGTATTTTTGGATATAGAAAGAGCATATGATTACGTGGTTCCGGGGAAGCTTTTTCAGGTCCTTTTGGACCTGGGGTTTCCTTGGAAAATTTGCAAATGGGTGTATGAGTTCATGAATGACAGAAAGTTAGTGTTGTGTGGTAGAGGGTATAGGTTGGAGGGAACGGTGAATATAGGCCTACCCCAAGGTAGTAAAATCTCACCGACTCTCTTCAATCTATACACGAGCTCGGTGCATAGGTTTAACTCCCCGGACAAAATCATTTTGCAATTTGCAGATGACTTTGTTCTGATGGGCAAGGGGAAGACCATCGAGGAGGCTTTGAGTCGGGCTCAAGAATGTGTGAATCAGGTAACAGAATGTTTGACTGATTTGAATTTGGGCGTAAATTCGAGAAAATGTTGTACTATGACTTTTCGAACAAATCGTATGGTAGATGTGCAAGTGTATAATGAAAGAATAGAGTGTGTAAATTTGACTAGGTATTTGGGAATCTGGATTGATAAGCGATTAAATTTTCGAGTACATATGGATAAATTAGCCGATAATTGCAAGAGCAGATTGAATGTGATTAAAAGGGTGAGCAAACCGAAATGGGGAGCTCATCCTTGTGTGACTGATATGTTACGAAAGGCGCTAGTGTCATCGAAAATTGCATATGGAATGAGCATTTATGGTGATGGGTCTAAAGTCGGTTTTAAAAAGTTGATGACTGTGGAGAATGCTTGTGCCAGAGTGGTATTGGGGGCGATTAATTCAACCCCAATACACACTCTATGGTCTGAATTGGGTGACTCACCTCTCAATTATAAGAGGGAATGGATCACCGTGCGAGAGACTGTGCGGATGTTGACTAAGTACAATAAATTGGTGAATGAAATGAAAGAGAGGTTGCAAAGAGGGACGGATTACCAAAGAACACAACGGTCACGGGTGATCTTGGAGAATATGAATATATTCTCCAAGATTCGGCCCGTAAATCCGAAAGTCCCTCCGAGCAATCTAATTGTGCGTTTGAATTTTGGTGATACAACAAAAGCAATGATGAATGAGTTATCGGTTAAGAGTGAGTTTTTAAAAATGCGAACAAATTATTTTGCACTTGTGGAAGTTTATACAGATGCTAGTGTGAGTGGTGAGCGAGTAGGTGTAGGAATTTTTATTCCTTCAATGAGGAAAGAGAAAATGGTAAGAGTGCATGAAAGTATCTGTATAATGAATGCAGAGTTGATTGGAATTATGGAAGGGATCAAGTTGGCAATGGCACAAGGGAGGAGGAGAGTAGTGTTATTCTCCGACACCCGGAGTGGGTTAGAATTGATTAGTAAGGGTGGGGGAACTCATGGAAATGTGTATGTGGAAATGTTGTATGAATACCTTCAATCTTGTGGGAGTGAGGTCATTCTTCAATGGATACCTTCACACCTACAAATTGAAGGTAATGAAAGAGCCGATATGCTTGCAAAACGGGGTTGCTTGGTTGAAGGTATAAATGAATATGAATTCATGGATGCAAGAGATGTACTTCGCATGTTTCAGGTGAATCTGTGGAGAAAATGGGAGAGCGAATTTATTGAAAAATGTCAGGTGAAAGGCAAGAAGTACTTTGAGCTGGTTAGTTCTCCTTTGATTCGACCTTTTTTTAAGGAGATCAAAGGAGATACTAGAATGTTACGAACAATGGAACGTGTGAGATTGAATCATGGTAATTGGAAAGAGTGTTTGAAGAAACGCAATTTGATTGAGTGTGAATTATGCGAAAGCTGTTTGGTTGTGGAGGACATCGAACATTTGATTCTGAAATGTTCTTCATTCAATCAGAATAGACAAATGTTCGATGGCCTCTTGAGCGCAAGGAATCTGACTGAATTATTACGAATGGGGATGCAAGTATATAAGAATGTGTATGATTTTATAAGAATGAATCAGATAGAAGTATGAAAGGGGATCGATGCGTGAAAGATGAATAAAAGATTAAAATTAAAAAAAATAAAAATGTAAAATTTGAAAATTTGTAAAATTTAAAAATTTGTAAAATTTACAAATTTGTAAAATTTGAATGAAAATTGTAAAAATTGTAAATATTGAAACTGGGCCAAATGGCACCATATTTTGGGGCTAGTGCAAAATAAATAAATAAAAAAAAAAAATAATAATTAGAATGAAGCTACATGGATTACAAAATTATTTCCATAATTGGTTCTGCAAAAAAAAAAAATCATTATGGAACGAACAGCCCCGTGCGTTAAGTAAAATGGGAAATTTGATTGTACCTCAGCTATTTCAAATGATATCGAGATAAAACTTCGTTTAATGATAACAGCAAATGGTCAGTTTTAACAGAACTAAGCCACTTTTCAACTGATTAAAATGATCCACATTGAAATGGATCTTGACTTTTATTATTCAAATGCATTTTAAATATAAGTTAAAAATTTGTTTCTGGAAAGCAGGAAATTTAAATGGAACTTAACCATTTTCCAACAAATTAGAATGAAGCTTATAAGATTGACTTTAGTATATGACCAAATTTGACGGAGCGAAGTCTCGATACAGCAAGGAATAAAATGTATTTATGAAACCGATCACTCACAAAAATATTAAAGTCAGCTAAAGCTATGATTAGTGTTTGAGATAAATAATAAATATGTTTGTAACAATACATAGAATTCTGCCCTATGATTTTCCATTTCCACATGTGTCAAAATCTTTTAGTCCAATTTTCACGTACCATACTACCAAATTATTTGATTGAATTGTACATTGTGATCGGTCATTATGTTAATCAATTTTGCCCACCCATTAACTATTTTTATCACCTATCCATTAAAAATTACTCTTTTACGGAATAATTTTAGAGCTAATTTATGATTGCCCAAATGTTGATCAATTTTATTCACCCAAAATTATGTTTTGGTTCACCCCTCTAATACCTGTCCTTTACATACAATATTTATAATTTCGTTAATAATTTTAGTTAAACTCTAAAAGTAAAATATATACATATGTATTTTTTATACAATTTAATCAAAAGTATTTTAAAAAATCACATTTTTCAAATTAAAGAACTATTATTGGGTGGACAAAATTCACCAATAATTTTATAAACAATCATAAGCGTCATAATTTTTTAAATTTGGATTTCATGGTGCTTTAGAAAATTGTTTATAATTTAGCTAAATGACACGCTCAATGTTCTGTGTTTAGCATTCTATGTAAAGCAGGTGGGCAAAACTATTAAACGGGTGGACATTATTGTTCAACTTGTGCACGGTCAAATATTTCTATGAAAAACTGTGAATATTCAATATAGCTTTGTTAATTTGTTCAAAACTAATGGATTTCTTTAATTTGCTATTGCTGTTGGTTTACGAACATTTTTATAATGTAACGCAACACTATTTATCTACTTATTTTAGCGCACAGTTTTAAATTATTTAATTCATCGGCATTTGGATTTGCTTGTCAAACATATTTATAGTTAAACTGAAACTTTTTTGTTTTCCGATCATTAATACACGTCGTTTTGCAGAAGTTGAGAGTAACTTAATTAGTGGGTGAACAAAATTGACCAACGGATGGACGCTCAAGTGGAACAACCTGTACATTAAATCTGCAGTAATAAATGATGTACGAATGTTGACAAAATTATTATTTTCTCATTTTGGGGTGTTAACTTCATCTGAATTTAAAGTAACGCCAGAAGTTAGAACTCTTGCCACTCGACAAATTCGTTGAACGGATTTATGTTACAAAATACCGTGTTTGTGAGTAAACTCATTTGACAAATTTTCGGTGAATTGTCGTTTTCGTCAATTTGAATTGTCGTGCTATAGCCTAAAATCTCTGTACAAGTTCTTATCGAAACAATTTTAGTTTTTAATTTGCGCTTATCGAAAATTGATCAGACAACAGCTGACTCATTATATACACATTATTAAAATGCATTAATCGCAAAACATTTTCGCATAACAACATTTTATCAAACAATTCACAACGAGATAAAATCTAATTGCCATTTATATAAAAGCGGCACGAAAAAAAAACTACATACCTGAATTGAATAACAGAAAATAGTTAATCGCGTGTAATACACTTACGTGTATTACCTGCCTTTATAACTATTCGACAAAAACTAGAAATGATCGCGATGGCGCATCTCGATTGCGTGATCATCATCACAGAATTTAATTGTTCACAATTAAAATATCAAATTCTCGTGATCTGGCGGTTTTAAAATGTGGGAAATCCTCAATTAATTATCGGTTGTGTTTTTAATTGAAAATTAATTCGAAATATTATGAAGCTCGTAACGACTTCTCGTTATAAATACAACAGAAATTTTCTGGACGTATATTGTGCTATAGCTACACGAGTCGATCTATGCGGAAATTTCAATTACGTGTATAATTCGATTGCATGATCGTGAATCGTTTATTTTTTTAAGATTATATATCGTCTTTTATTATTATTTATGGTGATATCTTAAATATAATTTATTAAGAATTATAGTTAGTAACGGTACATCAATATCGTATTAAATAATTAAATTTAGAACTAAATTAAAAGCGCCACATACTGTTCGCGAGTGTATACTGTGACCTGCACTGAGATAGTGTGAGATTTTACCGAAATCATTTTGGCGTAACTGTGTGAAACGGAGCTTAAAACTTACAAATATGACCAAGAGGTACTAACGGTTCAAGGAACCAAATAGTGACCCAAATTTATTTCTAATTGAAATCGCCTACTAAAATTAGTTGTTTGTGTTTTTTAAACACCGCTAATTTAGCGCCACTTTCTATGCAAGAAAAATTTTGGCATTGGTTTATACGATAAAAATGTATTGTTAATTTGGTCATCTTTTGCTCTGGGTTTAAAATATTCCGCTAGATGCCAGATACTTTACGTTGAAAGACTGTGGTAAAAATATTTATTAAATTCACTTTTATGTCACTTCGCGTCCGTGCTACACCAAATCAGTTCATTTTATTCCTTTTGGCAGTTCTATTTAGAATAGGGGACCACGTAAATGCGAATAAACTGATCCAAAAATGAATAATAATTGGGCTGCGCTGTTAAAACGAGTAGTTCCTTGTCTGTTGATCGTGGCTTAAATTATTTTTAGATAATGACGCGAGTCGGTAGTATACGTTAAGTAAGTTTGAAGATACTTACCGTCTGTCTGTTCTGAGCGGACATTTGCAAAATCGGAAACAAGCTTTTCGTTTTCATCGACAAAACCGTCCAAAAAAACGCCACCTTTGAAGAGTTGTTTCCAGTTTTTGAGGGCATATACATTTAACCGCCAAACTCACTTGATCTCAACTCGATGAACTACTTGGTGTATCGCCAATCTTGAAGCAAATTACGTAGGAAAGAGCTATAGCTCAGTAAATGAAGCGTCGTTTAACCGTGCCTGGCGGCTACAAACAAAAGGTTTCCGTGTCAAACGAGAAATGGTATATCTAGGTCATCGTTTCAACAAATACGCATTTATTATAATACGGGATAAACTGGACGCCATCACTAGTACATCAGTCCACCAATAAACATCAATGAACTACGCTCGTTCATGGGTATAGTTAATTTTTTCTTTTACACCGATTTTATTTGCCAATCGCTCTCGCATCCAGGAAAAATCCATTTTCAAGGTCTATTAATGAAAAACGTGTTTTCCTTGAAGTTTACCACACAATCTTCTATAATTGAAGGAGAAAGTCGATCATTTACTATTATTTTGTTACATGCACGGCAGTCCACACAAAGTCGGCGTGTACTGCATAATCGCTACAACTATACATCGGGTTTTGACTTTTGGTTTCAATCCGCATCTCAGTTCTTACATGAGGTTGAATTCTATTTGGCTTACGCAAAAACTCATTCAACATTTCGATAGTTTCACTTTCAACATAATAATTTGGAGCAGCATTGTTAAAATAAGGGGCGTTTATACCTTCAATTTTAAAAGCGTCTTATTTGGAGTCAATGAAAGTGGTATACAATTGTCTCTTATTATCTCGTCACGCTCCTGCTCTTCAATTTTCGTAATTTTCACAAAACACCTATCCTCATCCTGTTTTCAAGGAGCTGGACAAAAATGAACCGTTGACACATTTTAAAACGATTGTAGCAAAGTATTTTATTTAAACTAATGCCATTCTTCTTGACTCCACTGATGAATCCTAACGTCACTGGTTCTATCCTTTGATTCTGCAACTGCAATGCATTTTCATTTTTCAGTTTATTAATCGCTGCATCATACGTTGTCGGTTTATCTAATTTTGACCGTTCCGTAAACACCATGTTGTTTCCTTCATTTCCTCCAAACTACTGAATCTTTCGGTTTTGTTCCTCACTAAAATCTGCAATACTACCAAACTGTTATAAAAACTATTAGAAGCATATTTAAACTAGATGTCACTATCTCACAAAAAATATTTTTATTGTCCTAAACCTTAAATGAGCAATTATTGTTTAATAAATGCCTACTGGCTGAATTATTGTCCATTATACTAATAGGCGAGATCGTAGCAATATTGTTACGATTCCGCCTATTGGTTTGATGGTTATTCAATGCAGCGTGGACAATTATTCAGCGAAAATTGCTCATTTGAAGTTTAGAAATTAATCAGATTTCTTTTGTGAGTTTAGTGACATCTAGGTTACAGTAATAGCATTAGAGATAATTTTATAATAGTTTAAGCGGTATTGCAGATTATAGCATAATTAGTGTGGAAAAAACAAAATATAGGTAATAATAATTAATTAATTAATAATTGTGGAAATTATTTGTTGTTGGGATTTAGTGTTGGTAAAATAAAAGTGGGGAAATTATTGCCGGAATATTCCAGAAGTAGATACATAGTTCGAAAATAGCTGGAAATTATTCAAAGATTATTTCCGGAATTTTCGCGAATATTTCGGAAGCGATGTGAATTACGAGAATTATTGGCGTAACCGTGAAAATGTATAGGTTTATTCTCGATCCAGCGATTCGAACCGGATTTAACAAGGTAAATTCGTAACTATGGTTGTGCGCCAATTCTAAGGTAAACCTAGGGTAAATTGCGTTTTTACAGTGTATGCGGTAAATTGAAATACTGTACTAAAAAGTAGGGTAATGTGAAGACACAAAAGTTAAATAGTACTGGTTTTTGTTTTTTGCCAAACAAATCATGAAAATATGGCGGCCAATTTTTTTTACATTCGCATTAGCGTTTCCCATGAAATAAAAATGCGCTTGTATATTTATGAATACAGTTTTATTTGTTAAAATTATATATTGGCTGTGGGCCAATTCTCAGCTAAATAGATTAGTACAGTAAATTGAAATTTTAGTACAAATTACTTTTCAAATCGTACTAATCCTCTAGTAAATAAAATTAGGTAAATGCGGCTTAATAAATGTTGCGTAATATACACAGTAAACTTATTGAAAGAATAAATAAAAAATTTAACAAATTAAACTTTGTTCATAAATATACAAGCGCATTTTTATTTCATGGTAAATGCTAGTGAATATAAAAAAAATTATGTCTAGAAACATGGCCGCCATATTTTCATAATTTGTTTAGCAAAAACAAAAACCACTACTATTTAGTTTTTGTGTCTTCGCTTTACTATGCTTTTTAGTACAGTATTTCAATTTACCGCATACACTGTTAAAACGGCATTTACTCTAGATTTACCTTAGAATTGGCCCACAGCAATTATATTAGTTAAATATTCATATTTCTGTTTTTGTATTTACATATTATGTCAAATAAAATTATTACCTCTGTAGTACCTCACTTTGTAAGCAAAATGTCAAAATAATACTTCGTAAGACTACCTATCTATTTTTCCGATGCTAACGAAGACTATTTTATAAGACTGCTGATGTATAAGACTACGTGCAGAATACGATTTAAAAGTTTACAGTCTTCGCTAAGACAAAAGTTTTAGCTAAGACTGAAAATACGTCTGTAACTGTACGTTAGAATCGGGGTAGTTATACATTCAAAAGTCATTCTAAGGCTGTGTACCAACTCTGAGGTAAATCTAGGGTAAATGACGTTTTTAACAGTGTAAGCGGTAAATTGAAATACCGTATACTAAAAAGTAGGGTAAACCGAAGACACAAATTTTTATTTTTTGTGGTGACAGTTATATCGGATATACTCAGCCCAAAATTCAAATTGTCATAGTTTAAGGAACTATTGTGATCGTGTATAATAAATGTAAAACAGCCAAGAAGCAATTCTTGTTATTTTGAATTGGTTCACGAAAATATTATTTTAAAGGAAGAATAATATGTGGCCTCGAGTTTAAAAGACGGACATGCGCAAAAATTATAGATTTTTCGAATTTAAACGGAGTTTTTACTTTTACTATCTTCGAAATATGTAAACTTCTATTACGAAAATCGGAGTTTCTGGAATATTTCAAAACTAAAAAATCTATGTCGTATGTCAGCCTTTGTTAATAAACGCCTCATATATAAATACGACTAGTCGATCCGTTCAATAACAGTTTTATTTTAATATGCATATAATACTATACACCCTCATATTGAGAATGACCTTTATTCAGCCGCTTCAACCATAATATGTAATGGAAGTTGAGATTTTTGGAGTTGGTCATCAGTCTCACCATGATTTTCGGACAGATCTGGTTCTAGTCTTTACGAGTAACAAGTTTCAGGAGGCTGTGATGGGGTCCTCATACCGAGAATAGCCTATATTCAGTCGCTTTACGGACAACAATGATATTTGAAGTTGAAATTTGAAAGCGGCTGATTACAGGCTATTCTCGGTATGAGGACCGCATCACAACCTTCTGAAACTTCCTACTCGTAAAGACTAGAACCAGATCTGTCCGAAAATCATAGTGAGACTCGACATAAATTTCAAGACAACAACAAGATATAAAAAAATCGTGGTTACTTCAAAAATCTGTAACGAAAAACATTTTTGTTTTTTGGGCTGAGATCAATAAAATGTCGTGATATACGATTTTTTTTTGGGCTGACAGTTCTAACGTGATAGCAATTATAGTTTTTGTGTTAAAAAATTATTAGACTATGACAGTTATCAAAATAGATGACGGTATTGCCAGCGGCAAAAAATATAATTTTTTTGGGCCAACTTCACAAACGTTAAATTACACAATAAAAAAATAAGTTCGCGTGAATATTCACTTACACCAATAATATTACAATAAGTTTATTGTTGTTGTATTTTGTGGGTTAGTTTGGATACATTTCAGCAAGAAAATATTTGTTAGAAGTGGTAATAGCCCAGCTCTGCCACAACGATAAACCACATCCGTTTAAACCACATCGAGGGTGAAGTCTGAGATTCAAAACCTCCTCGCGATGTTCTTTGGGCAGCTCCAAATGAATCAGGTGGTGTAGTGGGGACGAGCAGAGAAAATTCTGTATATGGTGAACGGCACTATTTGACATGGAGAGTTATGGGTGCCCTAACCCCAAAATATTTTCAGGTTGAATGTCCTAAGAATCTTCACCAGTACGAAGCATGTAACAAGCGGGTTGAGAGGCAGGCTAACTACGAAAGAGAGAGTAAGAAAGAGAGAGAGAGACAGAAAGGAAGAGAGACACGGAGACATTTTTGAGAAAAAGTCGCAATTATTCGGGTTTATCAAAGCTCATCAATTCCTTAAAAGTTTTACAAAGATGATGTGGAGCAATTTTATTGTTATAAATTTAATTAAGAATCGTTTTTATTCGTAAATGCTATTTTCAAAATATTGACAGAATACCAGGTAAATAATCGCTGAGGATTATGAAACTAAACGAACTATAAGGCTTGCACCCTTATAGTTGTACCAAAAAAAAATCACACATACTATTTAAATTGATTGTGTGCTATTAATTTTTATTTAAACACACTTTTTACATTTGATTATATGATCAAAACCCAGGTTGTAAAGAGACTGATTTTAGATTTCATAATTTTAACTCATAAAATCGGCAAGTCATTAAACGATAAACCGTAATTTTATGATATATAATAATTTGCTATGTAAAAGTATATGTATATAATCTATATATTGTGTATATAACAAGCAAAGAAAGTAAAGATTAAATAATTATGATTATTATAGTCATATAATAACAAATATAAATTTATGCATTGTAGCTGATTATGTTGGCTGTTGCGTTGTACGTTATGTCACTTGTTTTGTTGCAGACCAATTAATGATTAATACGATTCGGGTTGTTGTGGCGCAACCACCAGGAAAAACGAAACAACTTCTATGGATGATGCCACTTCTGGTGAATCCTTTTCCACCAAAATTCTATGTATTTTTTCAATATGTGTAAAAGCCTAAAATAAATTTTCATACCGTGACTGATCGATCCGATTGGAATATTGTAGGGAGGCAGATTTTTGGAGGAAAGAGAGTTTTTTTATTTTATTAAATCTACTTTTTTCCAATATTTTCGGGTTCTTCGCTCGTCCAAATACACGTATAACATTTTGTCAGATTCGTCCACACCTCCCATGTATTTGATGTACTCATCGATCATGCTTGATTTCACCTTTTCGTATTCAAAATTCTCTTTCTTTTTTTTTGATCGTCACAATATTAGTATCTGCATTGGATGAAATCATTAAGACTGGGTTTGGTTTGGACTTTTTGTCTCTTAATGAACACATCAAAACATTTCATGTGCTTGGTATTTGGCTTCTCCTACGATTGCTTTCTTAGCTTCTGGAGGTGTGGCGTCTTTCACACCTTGCCCAACAAATCATTCAATAATTTAAAATAAATTTCCTAAATTGTCAAGCACCATAAATGATTAGTTGGGTATCTAAAAAATATTGTAGTTTTTTTTGTTAGCTAGCTTTGAGAAAAAAAAGCCAGTCGTTTTCAGTTTTTCCTGAAAAATAGATGTTAATTAAATAAAAATGAAAATACATATATTAAAATAAATAAAAAAAGAGAATAATTGTTATTTCTTATGGTAAAAATAAAAATAAGTTTTGTGATAATACAGTTGTGTACCCGTGTTTATAATAGAAACCATATTAAAGCTTGGTGGAGCTCAATAAACACCAAAGAGGAATCTCTTTTCTGTTACGTCTTATTGTTCCAGTTAGATATGTATTTTGTTCCAAAAAGACTTTGGCCAAGCGTAAGCTTGTGTAAAAATTATCTGTAAACAATTGATAATCTTTGTTCAGATAATTTCTAATTGAAAGAAATTTTTGCACTACCGCAAATCCAAGACCATATTTTTCTGCTGAATCTCTGTCATCTGTATTCTTAGCTCCATTGTAGAAGAAAAAACCCAAGAAATATTTATAAATTGAGTCGCACAGCATCCAAAATTTGATCCCCCATTTACGGTGTTTTTTGTTTGGAATGTATTGTTTTATGGCAGAATGGCAGTGAGTATCAACTATAACGACTCGTCGATGGTTAATTGTTGATTTGGTATATAATGCCGCTCAAATACAGTATTTGCATGTTTGACAAGCACATCAAACCTGCCACATGGTTGTAATCCACATGTGGTCATAATCCGGATTCAAATAATAGCCTATTATCAACCAAGTGAAAAAACTTAAAAATCATTTAGAACCTATCCCTTGAAAGTATAGTCCGGTCAATCAAGACTTTCGAAGGTACATAAATTCGCATCAAGCTGAAAATTGGTAGAATTGTTAAAAATGTGATTATAAATAAAACTTAAAAGTTCTCCATTTCATTCCCGTGTAAGGAAAAAATTTTACTCGAGGTCAAAGGTCAAAAAAAGGTCATCATATTATCTATCAAAAATGTGTCAGTGCTTTTTTTTCTACGAGCCACCCTTTCTGGGATATAACGATTCAAAAAGTTGTTCAAGTTGTTATGGGCATAATATGCACACGTTTCCACGCCACCTATGAGGTAGTGTACTTAGCGCGTCTTTTTAACGTGGTTTCCCCACTAGGCCTACTCCACGGGTCAGTTGTGATCCTGTTTAATTCAAAACTATTGCAAAATTATGGAAATTTGTAAATATTGTAAAAGATAAAAAGCGATGTAAATTAAAAAAGTGGTGAATTTTATTCGTCTGAATTGTAACCGTCAAACTCTTTTCGTTCTTCTTCTTCTTCATCTTTATTCTGCGTGCAAGTAAATTGCGTCAATAGTGATGTATCCTCGTTGGAAGCAAACGAATCCTCTTCTGTTAGTGATTCAACATTGGAGCACGACCGGCCTTGACAGTTTGTACATGCCAAAGAGCAGAACAGTCCGACTTTTTTGCAACCACATTTAGCACTGCATCCCTTTTTGCAGTTGCAAAAAATGGTGTTTTTCCGGTGCAGGTGGTAGTAAAGTTTGAACAGGCTCCAATGTATTGTCGACCAACTTCCAACCCCAGTCTGTAGGGTCTAGGTGATAACCAAGCCACACTTGAACTTGGTAATATACCCGAAGAAGATGTTGATGAGTAGGAACTGAGGTTGGAGGAAGAGAAGCTAATTGAACTTGTTTCTTATTCTTAGTGTTTTTAACGAAACATACATATCGATGCTTATCTAAGCAGGTAGTTTTTTTAGGAGCTCCGTACATAGAAAGAAGAAAGCGGATGCCGTTGGTGATAACTTCTCCTTGAGTTAAATTACTGTTTTCAAAAACTTCAGCACATTGAACAAAATCTAGTTTTTCAAACATTTTGAAAACTGTTGTTTTACCCCTCCTGTAAAATGCAGATGTCGAATCACAACCAGTTATTGCGTGTAAAAATAGTACGTGATTTTGACACTTTGCAAAAGTAATGCTGTATAAGATAGCGGAATTTTGACAGCGGAAAATAAGAGATTGCGCTACTCGCCGCAAGTGGCAGCACTATCACTAAAGAGAAATAATTTTGTTATGCAATTACCAGCGGAAATTTTTCATTCATTATGTACCACTTTTTTCACTAAATAAAATATCCCAGCGGAATAAAATATTAAAAGTGAACCTTAAAATGGCAAATTAATTAATCTCCGAAGTAAAGAAACTCGGTATATGAAATCTTGAAATTTAACAACAATCCGTCTATCCGCCATTTCTTCCACTAGTAACCAATACTTTCGGTTGTTTTTCTAGTAGCCTAGGTCATACTGAGGCTATATGGAAAATTTGGGGAAAATTCATAGACCAGAATTTTCAGTATAATTTTTTGATTTTCTGCGGCCAAATAAGAGATTTTCAGTTTTTGACCAATATCTGAAAAACTTCCACTAGTAACCAATACTTTCGGTTGTTTTTCTAGTAGGCTAGGTCATACTGAGACTATATGGAAAATTTGGGGAAAATTCATAGACCAGAATTTTCAGTAGAATTTTTTGATTTTCTGCGGCCAAATAAGAGATTTTCAGTTTTTGACCAATATCTGAAAAACTTCCACTAGTAACCAATACTTTCGGTTGTTTTTCTAGTAGCCTAGGTCATACTGAGACTATATGGAAAATTTGGAGAAAATTCATGGACTAAAATTTTTGATTTTCTGCAAATTGAATATCACAGCTCTATATCTCTTTTGTAACATTTAAGAGCCATGGACTAAGGTAATGTCCACTTAAAACTAATGCATATGCATCGGCCTTGTTTTCTTAATTATAAAATGGCAGGACTAGGTCTTAAATTTTCCGAATTTCAAAATACGAAAATTCCGATAACCGCACTTTTCTTACGCATCCCACCGGTAGTTTCGTGCTCAACGTGGTATATACATTACCCATAACCATTTTGGAGCGGAATTTCAACAAAAAAAAGTTTCCAATTTTTTGCAAAAATCCCTGATGTTAGCCTTACCGATTTTGAACGGATAAAATTTATTGTCACGGATTCCGAATGTTTCGATTATTTTGGATTATTAATCTTCTTATAAGTAGATCAACGTTTAATTTGCTGCAATATGTCGCCTCATTCGCCTGCAATCCAGATTCGATTACAAATGTGTAATGTATATACCACGTTGAGCTGTGATATTCAATTTGCAGAAAATCAAAAATTCTAGTCCATGAATTTTCTCCAAATTTTCCATATAGTCTCAGTATGACCTAGGCTACTAGAAAAACAACCGAAAGTATTGGTTACTAGTGGAAGTTTTTTGAGATATTGGTCAAAAATTGAAAATCTCTTATTTGGCCGCAGAAAATAAAAAAATTATACTGAAAATTCTGGTCTATGAATTTTCCCCAAATTTTCCATATATTCTCAGTATGACCTAAGCTACTAGAAAAACAACCGAAAGTATTGGTTACTAGTGGAAGTTTTTGAGATATTGGTCAAAAACTGAAAATCACATATGGCCGCAGAAAATCAAAAAATTCTAGTAAAAATTCTAGTCTATGCATTTTCTCCAAATTTTCCATATAGTCTCAGTATGACCTAGGCTACTAGAAAAACAACCGAAAGTATTGGTTACTAGTGGAAGTTTTTTTAGATATTGGTCAAAAACTGAAAATCTCTTATTTGGCCGCAGAAAATCAAAAAATTCTAGTGAAAATTCTGGTCTATGAATTTTCCCCAAATTTTCCATATAGCCTCAGTATGACCTAGGCTACTAGAAAAACAACCGAAAGTATTGGTTACTAGTGGAAGTTTTTGAGATATTGGTCAAAAACTGAAAATAACATATGGCCGCAGAAAATCAAAAAATTCTACTGAAAATTCTAGTCTATGAATTTTCCCCAAATTTTCCATATAGTCTCAGTATGACCTAAGCAACTAGAAAAACAACCGAAAGTATTGGTTACTAGTGGAAGTTTTTTGAGATATTCGTCAAAAACTGAAAATCTCTTATTTGGCCGCAGAAAACCAAAAAATTATACTGAAAATTCTGGTCTATGAATTTTCCCCAAATTTTCCATATAGTCTCAGTATGACCTACGCTACTAGAAAAACAACCGAAAGTATTGGTTACTAGTGGAAGTTTTTCAGATATTGGTCAAAAACTGAAAATATCATATGGCCGCAGAAAATCAAAAAATTCTACTGAAAATTCTGGTCCATGAATTTTCCCCAAATTTTCCATATAGTCTTAGTATGACCTAAGCTACTAGAAAAACAACCGAAAGTATTGGTTACTAGTGGAAGTTTTTTGAGATATTCGTCAAAAACTGAAAATCTCTTATTTGGCCGCAGAAAACCAAAAAATTATACTGAAAATTCTGGTCTATGAATTTTCCCCAAATTTTTCATATAGTCTCAGTATGACCTAAGCTACTAGAAAAACAACCGAAAGTATTGGTTACTAGTGGAAGTTTTTTGAGATATTCGTCAAAAACTGAAAATCTCTTATTTGGCCGCAGAAAATCAAAAAATTCTACTGAAAATTCTGTTCTATGAATTTTCCCCAAATTTTCCATATAGTCTCAGTATGACCTAAGCAACTAGAAAAACAACCGAAAGTATTGGTTACTAGTGGAAGTTTTTGAGATATTGGTCAAAAACTGAAAATCACATATGGCCGCAGAAAATCAACAAATTCTAGTGAAAATTCTGGTCTATGAATTTTCCCCAAATTTTCCATATAGCCTCAGTATGACCTAGGCTACTAGAAAAACAACCGAAAGTATTGGTTACTATTGGAAGAAATGGCGGATAGACGGATTGTTGTTAAATTTCAAGATTTCATATACCGAGTTTCTTTACTTCTGAGATCAATTAATTTGCCATTTTAAGGTTCACTTTTAATATTTTTTTCCGCTGGGATATTTTATTTATTGAAAAAAGTGGTACATAATGAATGAAAAATTTCCGCTGGTAATTACATAACAAAATTATTTCTCTTTAGTGATAGTGCTGCCACTTGCGGCGAGTAGCGCAATCTCTTATTTTCCGCTGTCAAAATTCCGCTATCTTATACAGCATGCAAAAGTAGATAAACTTTTAGATGAATATATTTTCGATTGATGTTGAGCTTTTCCTGGTTTCAAGAAGAAAATAGTATTTTCAGTTGGAGTTCGAGCAGTGAGTAATACGAGTAAGTCTATATCTTCACCAACAACAATAGTTGTATTTGTCAAATTGAATTGCTCTATTGCTGTTTCAATAATCAATACATCAGCATCATTATTAGCTTGTTTTACCAATACATTTTCAGCAGTAAACTTTTCTTTCAACATGGAAATGAACCGAGACTTGTTGTGAGTGTTGGTAAGAAATTTTTGTTGACTGGTTGGAACTGTCATATGTTCATCAAATAAAACATCAGAAGATGAAGATGTTGCTAAAGTTCGACGACGTTGTTCTGCAGCTTTGATATTTCTCGTGCAATCATCATAGCCATCAAACATGACAGTAACTCTGGAACCAAAATGTCGACGTACTGAACGTATATTTATCTAAGATAACGTTGAATGTTTCTTCGCTATCCCACACAACGCGATGTAGTAAGTATCCTCCGTCAATGATGTATGTCGCATTAGTGTTGTTAATATCAATATTTACCTTTTCAAAACAATCGTAAATGGCAGACTTCTGGGTTTTACGCATCCCGATGTCATCAAATAATGATAAAGGGTAGGGAGCTAATTCATATTCAAAATATTTTTCAATTTCATCTTGAAATGCTGCAGTAATACTCATGCGTTGGAACAATAATACAGGGTCAATAGGTACTTTTTCTTCATGAACTTGGTACTAGTCATAGCTATAAGAGGAACAACTTTGTCAGCGCGTTTTAATTTGATATTATTGAATGTTTGTCCTGTCATTTTTGCCATAGAAGCAAGTCCAACTTCACGAGCTTTATAACAATTAATTTTATCATCACCAACGACACCACTCGCAATGGAAACAATTTTGTGAACCTCTGGAAAAGGATCATGCGTTGACAACCACTCTAAAAGTCTTCGTATGTCTTTAACATCTTTTTTTACTCTAGAATCACTTGCATCAACATGCTGCTCGGTCGTATCCATCCTAACATTAGCGATATCTTCTAATTTTTCACAAACTGTATTCATAGCATGCATACTATAAACCCATTTACTTATGACGCTCTCTTTTGTACTTCTTCCTCGAGCAATACCTCCATCTGTCTTCATAGCTTTCATCATAGACTGCTCAATTACCATGTCCGTTGAAGTTCCACAGCTTAATTTGTCTGAATGTCTAACTGTGAAAAATCCTTCTGTAAATTTTTCGTAAACTTCAGGATCAATCAAATTCTGTAACTGTTGCATATCCTGCAAATAAAGATGTGCAGACTTAGCATAAGGAAAAAGTCCAGACGCGTGACAATAAGGAAGCATTTCTTTGACGCAGTTTAAATGAGCTTTCCAATCCCCCATACGCTCAGCTCTTAGAAACTCCTTAGCAATGGAAACCATAGAAAAATATTGAATCCAAAATTTGGCAGTTGGTCCTCGTTCCTCATATTCTTTCAGTTTCTGATTCAATTTATGAAGTAAAGCTCCAGATACTTCATCGTCATGTATATTTTATATTTTAAGTATAAGTTACAATCACCGATAGAAAAATATTTCAACATATGTATATAACAACTCTAGATAAGAGATGTATATACGTGGCGCACTCATGCATATTATGCCCATAACAACTTGAACAACTTTTTGTATCGTTATATCCCAGAAAGGGTGGCTCGTAGAAAAAAAGCACTGAGACATTTTTGATAGATAATATGATGACCTACAATTTTTGTCTAATATATTTTTATGATAAGACTTACCGTTTCGCTGAAAATCGCGAACAACTCATTTTTTTTTACCTTTGACCTCGAGTAAAATTTTTTCCATACACGGGAATGATTGGGAACTTTTAAGTTTTATTTATAATCACATTTTTAACAATTCTACCAATTTTCAGCTTGATGCGAATTTATGTACCTTCGCTCTCATTTTTATGTCTAGATTGACCGGACTAGTATGTGTTGGAAATTTTTTTATACAATAACTATTAATTGTTGGGCTTTTCGTTATCCTCATTTCGAGTAAGAAAGCAATAAAGGCTTTCATTTCGTATATTGTTGTCGGCGTCCACTTTTTTGCTCAAGAATTATCCGATATAGTGTGCGAGGTCAAAAACTAGGCAGCATATTGATTTGTTTCCCTTACGATGGTTTCGAGCAGTGATATGGTAAAGAGTAAGTTGAAATGGGTTATGGGTGTGCAATCGGGAGGAGGCGCCCGTCTACGGACAGGAATCTCGAAAACATTATTTGTTGCTTTAGAAAATACTTTTGTCGGAGGCAAAAGTTGGTGTTTCTTCTGTTTCTGAAGATGAAGAGGAGATAGAAAACTCACTTTCAATCCTCAATCGTTTTCTTCGATACGTTATAATACTGTTATCATCACTATTTGTATCTGTTGTTTCACCCTCCGTAGAATTACTAGGAATCGAATCAACATTCGAAATAATTGCTCGTGACATGGTTATTTTTTTTTAAATAATATAAAAAAAACGGTAAAAAGTTATTTTTAAATGTATAAGAATGCACTCTCGTTACAAATTACGCACGAGGTTAGAGTTCGTCCACTCCCACAGAGCACCAAAAATACATTGAAACTCGCAGCGTTTTTGCGCTGCGCAGCAATTTTCGATACAAATGATCGCAGCACTTTTGCGCCGCGTAGCATTCTAACGGTTAAAAGAAATATAAATCGATTCAGTTGATTTTATGATGATTTTTTTAAATTTTTTTTAATTTTAATTTTAATTTTTTAATTTTAAGAGACTTTAGATAACTTTCTATGCTTTCTATACTTTCTAAGGCATAGGTATTTGGGCGTGTACAGTATCGCCAGCCTTTCAGATCTCGCGGACTGTAGAGAGAGATAATTTGCGCTACGAACGTAGCTCCGAATGGTTTTGAACAGGGGTAACGGGGAAATAGGATCCAGTTGTATCACGACAGATCACTAATGGTCTAAGTGTGCGGAAGTAGCCACTCCAACTTAACCTAACGTAACTTTGGCCTAAGTAAAACACACATATATGGTGGATGTGTTTTTTCGGTCTTGATATGTTCGGCAAAGTCGTTTGTCTTGACTTGCGCAACAACTTTACTGAAGAAAGCATAACGAAAATCTTAATGTTTCAAGAGGTTACAATGTGAAAATGAGTGTATATTTTGACCAATTTTTGACTCAGAGCCCAAACATATCGAAAGCGATATCTGAAAAATGTGGACTAACTTTAAAATGGGACTAACACCATTCAGCGTACTCGAATTAGGTTTACTCCCTGGGTGCCGAGCTTGTCACTTTTTTCAACTAGCACAGTGTTATTGTCGGAATATTTTGGGAATATTCTAGAAGTAGATGGTTCGAAAACATTTGGAAATTAATCAAAGATTATTTCCGGTGTTTTCGCGAATTTCGGAAGCGGTGTGATTTACTAGAATTGTTGTCGAAACCGTAGTTTTATTTACTATCCCGTACAAGAAAAGTACAGATACACTGTCAATAGTAATGATCTTATGTACTAAACATATTCGTAAGGCAATGAAATCTAATAGAACAAAATGTAACTAATACTTAAAAATTTAAATTTAAAATTCAATTTACGTAGGGTTTGCAAACCGGTTTCTAAAAACCGGGTTTTCAATGAAAACCAAAAACTGAAAACTTGGTTTTTCTGGAAAAAATAATCGGGTAATATTTATAACTGCACTTGAAATGATTTAACATAAATTTTACACAAGAAGACAAACTACTAATTCTCAAATCTATAATTTTTATTGGAAATTCTTTGACATTTCAGTAAAATTCAAAATGAAAAAACAAATTTCAATATTTGTAAAAAAAAATGTGGTTTTTAAAGGTGCAACAATATCAAATTTGTTAAGTGATTTAAAGAGCATAACCTCAACCAAAAGAATGAATCGAAGCGACTGCCGATGCAGGGCCAACAGCCGGACCTTCAAAAACACAGTCTCAGTCAAATATGTTGCATCTATACATGCTCGGGGTTATCTTATGAGAGCCCCAAATCCGAAAATACTGTAATGAAACTGATTTTATTATTTATCATCAACTTTTGATTAGTGGACAAGCCTACGAGCCAGAAGAAACCTGAACCTGAATCTTTCAATGTCTTAACAAATTTGGATTGGTTTTGAAAAATTATAATTTAGGCACAACATATGACGGAACATCAGTAAATATTAAATTTGGCAAAGAATCAGAATCTAAAATTATTCTATGTATGAACCATGGGTTACATCTTGGCGTTACAGACATTTTATAGAAAAAATGACCCCGATTAGTGCAAGCAACAATAGAACAAATGAATTCGACGAATCAGATTGTGATATCAAATATGATGATGAACTCGAAAATGAAGAAAATTTAGAAGTTTAATGTTCTGACATTTCATTCGAGGTATGCATTAATTCAGTTCGCAATGTTACACAATTTTTCAAGCGTTCCCCTGAACGGAATACAATTTTACAGCAGTATGTTAAGCAACCGTTCAATGTTGAAATTGGACTAATTTTAGATTCTAAAACTCATTGGAATACTTTACTATTAATGGTCCAACGATTTTTAAGATAGTGTAAAAAAAAGCACTAGATGATTTGCAAAAATTAAATATGCGCAAAAATATTTCTGAAATAATGCTTAAAAATATTTGTGATGCTTTGCCCGTACAAGTAGCAGAGCTGTGGCACGAAAAGACGTTACAATCATTACCGCCGAAACCTTAATCACATTCAAGTTGAATAAAATTGATCAGCTAAATACGGAAATCACCCAAAATGTATTCAATTCATCAAAAAAGAGGGCGCTAGAACATAGACATATCAATTTAGCATCTTTGGCGAAGTATTTGAAAGATCCAAACACAAAAACCAAATCACTAACTCAACCGGGAGTTTCTCTACCACATTCGTCAAAAACGAAAATGTTTAATTTTGGCAAGCGGTTAATGGCAAGATTGTTTTAAATGGAAGTAGAACCAGAAAATTTGGTGGATGGTGAGATTAACAAATGGGAAGAATGATGTTGAAATGTCACTTAATGGTGAATTAAACATGGCTATTTAAAAAGAGTGGGTGCAAAAATCAGAAGAAGTCGTTAATGACACCACGTTTAGAAAAAATGTAATTTTTTGCCTTTCAATGCCTTCTTCTTTCGAAAAAAGAGTAACATTTTTTTTTACTAAACTATATTTGTATTATTTTAATAAAATGTACCTCTCTCTCTCTCTAGCATTTACATCCCATGAAGGGATTTTCCCGCCCGCACTATGGTCCTCCATCCTTCTCGGTCCATCGCTCTCGTCCTCCAATTTCGACATCCTAATACGAGTAGGTCTTGTTCGACGTCGTCACGCCAGCGCAGTCGGGGTCTTCCTCTACGACGTACTCCGGCTGGTTGTTGATGGAACACTTTGTAAATCATTCGTTGTTGTGAAGACCTTGCAACGTGGCCGAGCCATCTCACTCGATTAGATTTAATGCAGCCGATAATATCGCTACCTCCGAGAAGTTGCTTTATTTCGTGATTCATGCGAATCCGGTATTCATTGTTCGCAACTTTAATAGGACCAAAAATTGAACGGTTGACCTTTCTTTCGAAGGTAGATAATAATATACAGTCATTAGAGGTCATGGTCCAGCTCTCGCTTCCGAAAGTCAGCACAGGTCTTATAAGTGCTTTATAAAGTGCGAGCTTGCACGACTGCGATAGGTGTTTAGATCGCAATAATTTTGATTGGTCGTAGAAACCTCGTTGTCCGGCAGCGATTCGGGCTTTTATTTCTGCCTGCATATCATTCAAGGATGTTATAAGTGACCCGAGGTATTTAAAATTTTCGACGCTATCAAAGTTATGGTCGCCAATTTCGAGATTTGCCATTGAGATGTTCCTGGGTGTTGTTAAGAATTTCGTTTTGGTACTGTTCACCTCCAAACCAAGTCTTCTTGCGCAGCGATTGAGCAGTATGAAACTGTCCTTGATGTCGCTAGGTCTTCGGCCAAGAAGCACGATATCATCTGCATATCCAAGAATTTGGCCTGATTTATTGAATATACAGCGCGAAGTTTCAATGTTGCTTTTCCTCACTACGTACTCAAGCGCCAAATTGAACAGCACAGGCGCGAGTGCATCTCCCTGTCGAACACCAGATGTTATTTGAAAGGAGTCTGATACAGTTCCTTCAATTACAATTCTACATGCAGATCCAGACGTTGTTAGTTTACACAGAGAAACGAGTTTCTCTGGGATTCCCAGGCATATGAGCGCGGCCCAAAGGTTGTCGCGGTTTATACTGTCATATGCCTGCCGGAAGTCTATATATAATTGATGTATGGTTATGTTGTACTCCCAACATTTTTCCAAGATCATCCTCATGGTGAAACACTGGTCAGTGGTCGATCGGTTGGGACGAAAACCACACTGATAGTCGCCAATGATGTTTTCGGCGAAAGGGATGAGTCTGGCAAGTACAACATTAGCCAACACTTTGTAAGCAGTGTTCAATAGAGCTATGCCACGAAAATTTTCACATTTAAGACGGTCGCCTTTTTTATGCAACGGACATATGAGTGCGGTCTTCCAATTCTCCGGCAACTCTTCTTGGTCCCAAATACAAACGACGAGATCGTATAAACTTGTTGCAAGAGTAGCGCCTCCGAGTTTGATTAATTCTGCGGGGATTCCATCGAGACCGGGTGCCTTGCCGTTTTTCAATCGACTAATAGCTGCGTCTACTTCCTCTGCTGTGGGATATTCGACGAAGACCTCATCACCTGGAGGAGCTATTGCTCTAATGGGGGTCACTTCGTCATTCCGGTTTAGCAGACTTTGAAAGTAGGTTTGCCATACTGAGAGAACATCAGCCACGTTTGTTCTCAATTCTCCATTCCCGTCTTTTATGGCTGTACTTCTTGGGTGGAAGTCTTTAGTGAGATTCCTGGCATTAGCAAAACAGTCCCTTGAATTTCCTACTTCCGCTTGGAAGCTGATGTTTTCGATGCATGACCTCATATAATCGCGTTTCTTTTGTCGAAGGAATTTAATCGTGGCTTTCCTTGCGCGTAGGTATTCTGCCTGAGTGCTTCTCGTGTTGCGAGCCAACCATTTTTCACGAAGCTTTCGTTTATATTCGACGACCAGGCGGCATTGATCATCGAACCAATCATTGCGGGATCTCGGCGGTCTTCTGCCGATAGTGTTTTGCGCCGCGGTGGTTATGGCTGACTGTATAGCGTGCCACTGCTCCTGGATATTAGGAGGAGCTCCTTCGTTGTCGCTGGGCCGCTCTAAATAGTTAGTGACAGCTGATTGGTAACTCTGCAGTAACGCTTGGTCTTTTAGAGCATCGACATTCCATCGAACGGTTTTTTGTGCTTGTCTATTGAAGGTTGATGACAGTTTGCACTTATATTTAAATATGACAAGCACGTGATCGCTGTCCATATCTGCCCCTCTGTAAGATCTAACGTCAGATATGCTGGTGGAGTGTCTCTTGGACACCATGACGTGATCGATTTGGTTTTCCGTTCTTCCATCATTCGATCTCTACGTTACTTTGTGGATTCTCTTATGTGGAAAAAACGTACTTGATACAACTAAGTTGTACGTTATTGCCAGGTCGGTGACGCGTTGGCCGTTGTTGTTACTGGTTAGGTGCAGGCTGTTAGGACCGATGTGCGATGTATTTTCTGCACTCCTACCGATTTTTGCATTAAAGTCGCCCACGATGATTTTAATGTCGTGGTGCGGTATGTCGTTGATGACTTCCTCGAGCTCGACAAAGAAGAGATCTTTGATGTCATCTGATTTATCTTCGGTGGGTGGGTGCATGCACATTAACGATCGTGATGTTAAATTTATGAGTGCGAAGTCTGACCGTGCATATCCGCATGTTGATAGGGCGGAAATCGATGATGTGGTGCTTCACGCGTCGATGGATGAGGAAGCCAACTCCAAATTCTCCTCCGTTCTGATGGCCGCTGTAATGAAGAGTGTAACCATTGGTGGTGTCATGGATCCCACTCCCAGACCATCTAAGCTCTTGTAGTGCAAGTACGTCTAATGTGTAAGTTTTTGCTTGGTTCGAAAAGTTCAAGAGATCTCCAGGTCTTAAGAGGCTAAGCACGTTCCATGTTCCCATTTTTAAAGCGTTGTCCGTGTAAAATGTACCTGGTTTTACTAATTTTTGTACTACAAAAATTAATTTTTGTATCTGAATTAGAAATAAAAATAAAAACTATGAAAAAATCTTTATTTAATGGCGTTTTTTAGCAAAGTTATAAAGGGTTTTTCAGTAAGAAGTTCCATTTTGAATAGCCTCTGAAATTGGTATAATTCACTATAAAAATGGTGAAAATTTTTCAGTTACAGTTTGCAAATCTAAAGCACTTTTGGGTCGTCGGGAAGCAATATTGAACCAGGTTTGTCGATTCTTCGTCGATCTTTGGGATTAGACATTCCACAAACGACATTACACTGTATTTTGCATAAAAACTTAGGTCTTAATTCTTTTAAAGTTTAGTTAACACAAGAACTCAAGCCGATCGATCACCATAAACGTCGTATCTTCGCTGATTGGGTCCTTCAAATGCATCAAAATGATCCGGAATTTCATCGAAAAATCATCTTCAGTGATGAGGCTCATTTTCACCTCGGAGGCTACGTTAATAAGCAGAATTAGCGCATTTGGGGTTCAGAAAATCCAAGAATGATTTTTGAAAAGCCTCTCCATCCTCAACGTGTTTGGTGCGGGTTTTGGGCTGGGGGTGTGATTGGATTGGACCTTACTTATTCGAAAATGAGGCTGGTGCAACTGGTACGGTGAATGGATTGCCGGAATTGGAAGATATTGATGTGGACGACGTTTATTTTCAGCAAGACGGTGTTACGTGTCACACAAGCAACGTAATAATCGCAATCTTGCAAGAAAAGTTTCCTGACCGTGTTATTTCTCGAAGAGGTGATCACAATTGGCCACCGAAATTTTGTGATTTAACATCTTTAGACTTTTTTCTTTGGTGCCTCGTTAAAGATAAGACCTATGCCAATGCTCCACAATCGATTCAAGACCTTAAAGATGGAATTCATGAAGTTTTTTAGGGCATACACCCACAAATGTGCGAATTGGTCATGTAAAATTTCATGTTGATTTATCTTAAAAAATACTCGTTTTTTTTAATATCAAAATGAAACCTCTTATTGGAAAACTCTTTATAATAAGGGCGATTTTATTATAGATGCAATTTTTTCCAGTCTAAAGGGGTTTAGATTGGGAAAAAACCGTAAAACCGGTTTTACAAGAAACACGCATTTTTGCGAACCCTAATTGTTCCTTGTTTCTTTGACGATATTTGTTTGCAATTTCAATTCACTTGGTGGTTGTCACTGGATTTAGGCAGAGGCGCAAGTTTTTAATAGGTTTTTAACCTTACACTATTCAGTAACCCATAAGTAGAATCAAAACTAAAGATAAAACACCTTGTCTAATGCAACATTTTCGTTTATTTTTTATTTTCAGTCTCGATGGTGTCGTCCGATGGAGAACCACACGAAATAT
The DNA here is from genome assembly GCA_947310385.1 of Nephrotoma appendiculata. Taxonomy (NCBI): domain Eukaryota; kingdom Metazoa; phylum Arthropoda; class Insecta; order Diptera; family Tipulidae; genus Nephrotoma; species Nephrotoma appendiculata. The sequence continues at coordinate 56,777,011 of OX371225.1, read as the reverse complement.
TAACACTCGCCGCCGTCACATCGGGTATTGTTGGTGCCATAATTTTATTAGTCATAGTAGGAATATTAATTAAATACAAGTAAGCTCAAACACATCAAATCAATCGCAAAACAGTTAAATCAATATGATTATTCTTCCCGTTTCAGTAGAAAACAATCATCAAACTACAGATTGAATACAAAGCGCTTAAAATTGTTCCCGTGCCGACAAAACTATACAATCCCAACACACACACAACAAATGAGCATATCGACCATAACCGGTGTGATACGATTACAAAGTGAATTATCATCGACATCCCAGGTGGCGACAAATTCCCCGATAGCGACCGGTCGCGATTTTATAATCCCCATTAATTTACACGAGAAAGATCAGAGTATGCAAAATGTATCGGGGGTCGTATCAGTCGCATGCTAGTTAACGTCTAATATTTAGGTTCTTTTTTTATTTATGTAATTTTACGTTTTTGTATATAACTACTGACCTTCCTTTAAAATATTATATGTAGATTTTACATAAAACACTTGCTAAACGATTAGTAAATAAATAATTTATTGCAAAGTGCTGTTAAACAAATCTTAAGAAATCTAATCAAGTAGAAATAATTGTAATTTTAGAAATGAAAGTGTTTTCAATTTATGTGGTGCAACATAAATAATTATTGTACGTAAAGAATAAAAAATTATGAAATTTAGAAAATCGTTTATTGTTTGTTTTATTATTTGTTTGCCTACCTATGTATCTTTATATGTATTTATTCAAATGGCGTGCGCTAAGTTACGCGTACGATCGATATTCGCGGTTTCTAGGAAATCATAATCAATGTGAATGTCAACGGTGTAATTAAAAATATTTGGTTTGCTATTGAGATATATGGTGACTGGTTGGTATTGGTTATTTGGTAAGTATAGGTGTATTACCAAAGCGAATGTGATTCCTAAGACCGCTGTAGGATAATAATTTTACCTCGATAAATTAAAAGCGCAAATAATGTAATGAATGGTAGAGTTGTGGTGGTATACGTACGAAAGATTAACCTATAAACCCCGATGCGGATAAAGTGCACTATGGGATGGTTACCGTACGTAATATTAATATGCAACTCCGATGTGGTCCGGTCTCATTGTCAATTTCGACAATGCTTACAGCAGATCAAAACATTAATTAAACACGAATTAAGTTTAATATATTTATTTTACATATATGTATTTTGTTTTAGTTATTATTTATTAATTTTAAGTACAAAAAGAATTATAAGTTTCAACAACATTGACTTGCTATGGAGAGCGTCGAAACAAGAAGAATGGAAAAGCGCATTCTCTTTCCTTTGTCTACTACACACTCTTTTTAAGTCCATAGACTTGCAAACTATGGAAGAGTGATTCATTTTCATGACGCGTGTACAACCTATAGCACAGAGACAAAATTACTAATTTATAACCCTTGGTTACAAACCATCAAGGTACGTACGCGAACAATTAATACCGATAATGAGAATTCTATTCCGCCACAATACTCATCCCTTAGTGAACGCCTAGTGAACGAAATTAACGAAAACGACGTGGTATTTTAACCGAAATACCTGCGCTTGTTTTAACCGGTACCGACTTAGGATCAGTCTTAAGATTTAGTGTTACATGCTTGGTTGTGTGGTTTTTCGTAATTTTGTCTGAAACAGATGTATTATCATCGTTCGTCCGCTCACGGTCCTGACTCGTCGAAAAGTTCTTATCTCCGTTGGAATTTGTAGGTTCGTCGCTGACTTCAGCAAAACAAGGTTTAAGACGATTAGTTGAAACAGTATTCTCTTTTCCACGAATCACGAGAGTGAAATACTTATCATTCCGTTTGACAACTTGGTACGGACCTTCGTAAAGCTGTTGTAACTATCTTCGGACAGCATTAGTTCTAACGAATACGTGTGCACAAGTAGACAATTCCTTGAACACAAAAATTCGTTTTTTGTTTCGTAAGTCCTAAACAAATTCGGATTGTAATTGCTTATTTGTTGAAGGAACAAAGAAATCGTGTGGTAAACGCAGGAGTTGGCCAATTCAGCCGAAGAAGTTTTAAAATCTTCTCGTAGTACTGTTCTTAAGCTACTGTGTCTGATTTAATATCAGGTACTGGACACACTTCAGGCCAGCGTGTATTATGGTTACACAAAAGCTCGAACCTTCAGAATCTGCTAACGGACCAATAATGTCAACATGAATTTGATCAAAACGATTTGCTTCCAGTTGGTAATTCTCTGTCGGAGAACTAACGTGTCTCGTAATTTTTGATTTCTGGCAAGGTATACAAGATTTTGCAAATGCGCTGATATTCCTGTCCATATCAGACCAAAAATATTGCCGTTTGACCATGATTCGTATGCTAGGATGCGATAATCCATGACAATCGAAAAAATTTGGTAACGAAATTGACCAGGAACGTATGGTCGCATTGCGCCAGTTGAACTTTCACACGTGATAGTCTTATCAGAACTAAACAAATAAGGTATGTTAACGTATTTGAGATTTGGTTTGAATAATAGTTGTTTAAGTTCAACATCACCAGGTTGATTAACTTTGATAGTAAACGAATTTCCTCAACAGCGATAAGGCATCAGCAACAATGTTTTCACGACCAGAAATGTGACGGATTTCGGTGGTGAATTGTGAAATAATGTTGTTTGGCCTTGTCCAAATTCTTAACCAGTGTCTTGGAGACGACTGAATAAAACTTCTAGATGATTCAAATGCTGTTCGAAATTTTTGGATGCTATCAATATATCGTCCAGATAAAGAAACGCGAACGATAAACTGCGACAAATTGAATCAATACGTTTGAGCAGCATTCTTAAACCCAAAAGTCATACGCACGAACTCGAAAAGTCCGAATGGAGTATATATCGCGGTCTTTGGAATATCCGATTCTTCAACTGGAATTTGGTGAAAAGGAAAAGCCTCAATCAAATCAACTTTTGAAAAAATTGTGCATCCATCTAGTTGTGAATTAAAGTCTCGTAAATTAGGTACAGGATAACGATCTGGCTTAGTTAATTTATTGAGTGTACGGTAATAGCAACTCGGACGATACTGACCATCACCGTTCTTTAGCAAGTGAAGTGGACTTGACCATTCATCACACGATGGTCTACACAATATACCTTGACGAATTAGATTCTCGAATTCAGCTTTTGCAATACGAAGCTTGTCGGGTGCTAGTCTACGCGCTTTCGCTGCGCATGGAGGACCTACATTGACAATTGCATGAGTAACATTGAGTTTGAGTTCGTTCAGCTGAGGTGATGCTCTAGTAATCTCTTTGAATTTCTGCAGAAGTTTGACGATGTCTTAATTAAGACTGTTTGGTGAAATTGGACTGATCGCACAAGTATATGTGTTGTATCAAAAACAAACAAGGCACTCGTTCTCAACGATGTTACTGTGTCAATGAGTTTTCGATTTTTGAGGTCAACTTACAACCCATAATTAGACAAAAACTCAACTCCAATAATTGGTTTGCAAACGTTAGCTATAACAAACTTCCAAGAAAAATTGCGTCGTAGGCCCAAGTTAAGATTGAGAACTTGTGTACCGAATGGATTGACTTCGATGCCGTTTGCTGCATAAAGTTTATATGTCGTGGGACGACAATTTGTACGACAAGAGGGTGACCACCGATGTCAACTAGAAATTGAACTTTTATAACACGATCTGCAATAATGAGACTGCGCGATTGAAAGAATTTATCAAACTTCTTTGTCAATGCGTCAACCTGAGCAGCTAATTCACTGTCACCCTGCGACGACACGCTGCTCACACCTAAAGGCTTATCTACCTCGGAAATATTTTCAGAAGCCTTAGCCGTATGCTCTAAATCGGTTTCTAAGCTAACCAAAATTTTATGAGTACCGTGTGGTAATCGTTTCATCCATATTTCTTGGGAGGACATTATTCTTCATTTGATCACCAACTAGATTTCTCATTTCCCGAAGTAACTGTGTTGGTTTTCATCAACTAATTAGAACCCACTGGGCAATTGATCTAGTTTAGTTCTAGCTAAATCAGCTGTATTGCAATTTTTAAGTCAACGTATTTATTTGACTTAGCTGGATTAATAATTTTATCGAGAACTTGCTTCACGGTATCAGGATCGAGAGCAGACAATAAATGACTGTACATATTCGAATCAACCGAGATATTAGCAATATTGAATTGAGATTCTAGTTGGAAGAATCAGATCTCGGGATCATCTCGATTAAATGGTGGAGGTTTAACCGATACATGTGAGACGGTCGGAATTTTACCGGCGTCCTTTATGGTATGACCTTAGAAATCTCATAATCACTCATTTTGAGATAGTGAAAAAAAATCATTAAATTAACAAATGAACTATGTAACACTACAAGTGCGAATCACAATTAAACCTTTATGCTACAACCATACACAAATCATGAGCATACTATATTTATGTGACAAGAGAAGATTAAAACGCTTAATCACTCACCTGATCTCGCTTACTTCAATCAAATGTCGTTGAAAATTATTTACAATATTTAACACGCTTCCAAAACTTTACATTAATAAAACAATTTGGTTGATTTCCCTCGTGATACTTAGTAAATCGCTCACCACGGTGTTGAATTTCCTTAATAGTTGAATGATTTGCACGACCAGACTGAACAATTGTATCGGTTAAATAGTTGTTGCTTTCAAATAATCGGTGGTCACGACTGTGGTGGTATTTTCACTGCTGTATTGTGTTGTAATGGGGCGTTTAGTATTTGAACGCTCTAATTAGACTCCAATTGATAACGTACGAAAGATTAACGTATAAACCCCGAACACACCCTTTTTAAGTCCATAGACATGGAAACTATGGAAGGGTGTTTCATTTTCTTGACGCGTGTACAACTTATAGCACAGACAAAATTACTAATTTACAACCCTTGGATACGAACCATCAAGGTACGTACGCGAACAATTAGTACCGATAATGAAAATTTTATTCCGCCACAGGGTAATTAAAGGCTTAAACTGTCAAGTTGGTTTTATCTGCGAATTGTGCCAATGATGACTTTTCACCTAAAGCCTATAGAAAACAAGGATGACAAATATTTGTGCGAAATGCAATAATAAAAACGAGGTAAGGAGTTTCTGATTTGTAATAAAGTATACCATGTCGATTGTGTTGAATGGAAATTGAAATGATAACCGGGTCAGAGCTATCAATAACTGTCCTTATGCTGTTTTTATGTGTACACCATGTCAGCGTATTTCTAATGAAGGACGGGTTTAAAGTAAGCAGCTGTCCAAATCGTGATTGCTTTGAGCAGATATCATCTACATCGAATCGACCAGCTATGTATACATCTAAAACATCTTCGTCTATTCTTACAAATACTGGTCCAGTAATTTTAGCTGAAGCTGCTATACCATCCGTCGTTCAACTGCGGCACTTCGATATGTGGGACCAAATTATGTGTACCTTGCTAGACACTATCAGGAAGATAAAACCAAAGTTTTGGTTTCATTTGTCGCAATACGATCGTGAACAAAACTGACATCGTCGGTTTTATGTACTAGCTGATATGGAATATGACTTGCTTTAAAGTTGGATTCGACGCTGATTCAAAAAAAAGGTCATCCACCGGAACAGAACAATAAAGGAAAAGCTAAGAGTTCGATCCTTGTAAACTCGAATGTACACAGAAGAAACAAAAAAAAAAAATTCAGATAACAAGAAACATAAAAATGATTTAGACGATACATTTTTGAGTCTTGGCTCGACATCAACTGGTGACAAGAATATTTGGTTGATCTACTCGGTAGCTAGTGACCAAATGTTGAAAAGATCATGACTCGCGAATACTCGCAATACCAACATTCTTGCGTTCAACGGTGATTCATGATTTCATAGACGCCTGGTATAGATGTGCTTGCTCTGTGTACCGAAAATAAAGGAGTTTACTTTCGTTGGGATAGCGCTGTGAGTTCGAGGCGGTTTGAGGTATTTTTTGCATTTAACACGTTAAATGCCACACTAATTTAAGATGGCTTGCCCGTCTGGCCAAAATGAATTTCTCAGAATGTGTTTCATATTTATTGATGAAATATTATTTACAATATAACAGTTAATTTTTGTAATCATTCGTGACGCATTTAATTCACTGAGGTCACCGGTGACTCTTACGGCGCTGAAATTAAAAGCATTAAAAATTTACTCGAATTGTGTTTCTAATAATTTTGGCTTCGCCGGTCACCGGTGACCCCCGTGGCGATACGAACAAACTCAGCGACGGTCACCGGTGACCCCCAAAGGGGGATATTTCACATTTTCGTTGCGTATATTTTATGAAGCAAAAGTTGCAAAGCAAAGGAGGTTGCAGCAAAGATCAAATTCTCGGTAATGCAGCAAGAAAACGAACACAAGGTGCGCAGTTTTCAACCAGACAACGGGACAGAGTTCATCAATGCGGAATTGGGAAATTTTTTCAATGAGATGAAATCACAATTATGAAATTTGGGCGAACAATGATTCATGCAAAGCAGATAAACTATAATTTCTGGCCGAAGGATGTCAATTTGGCAGTGCATGTATTGAATGAAACAGGAACGAGCAGAGTGCGTGAGAAATCACTGTATGAGGAATTATGACACGATAAAAAATGTGTTTATGTACATTCCAAAGAAAAACGACAAAAACTGGATCCAAAGGGAGTCAAGTGTATGATCGTCAGATATAATTATCATTTTAAATCGTATCGAGTGTGGAATCCGGAGACAAACAAAATTAAGATAACTCGTTCACTAACAAACGGCAAAAATCGCGCGGCGATTAACGTATTATGCGTAAGCAGAACACAAGCTTCTGAAAGAAAAATTTTACGTCATTCAATAGAAAATTCGGCTTTGCTGAATCGCATTCATGTGATTTTGTATGTAATGAGAAGAATGGAATGAAGATACTTCTAATTTATGTCGACGAAGGTTTGTTTCCAAAAGAGAACGAGGAAACAGTTTTTCTGGTCATTGAACACTTCCGCAGGGAATTTGAGGTCAAAGCATTCGAGCTCAAATGTTTCTTGGGGCTTGAAATCTAGCAACGAATCAGAAGGCAATGTGCAAAAAAGTACTCAAACATTTTGGCGTGGCAGAATGCAATGCAGTGACAACTCCATCGTACAGTGTACAGTATCTTGCGATTTTGAAGAGAATGGAGAAATCAATTTTACGCATCGTGGTATCGTGAGGTGATCGATTTGCCGATGAAACGGAAAGTCAGACATCAATTTTGCTGATGAGCGGAATTCAATTTAAATAGTAATTCAGACTATGCAGTGTAGCGAAATAAAATCGCAACGACAAGACTATTATGTATTGCAATAATAGCAACACAACACCACCAATCACCGAGGAAAAAAAGAAAAAACGAATTGTAATCGGTTTTTTGGTTTTGTTGTATTTAATTTAATACGAGGCAGCACCTTTTAAAAATAAGACGATAAAGAAAAATGCCTGATTCAAATTTCTTTCTTTTATTTTGTATAAAACTAAAAACGTTTGAATTTTTATAAAGTAAATATGTTAAATTATATAAAATAAATAGTAGTTATCGAAATACAATCGTGTTAGTGATTGTTTCATTTTGGTCTAATCAGAAACCACATCATTACAGCAGGAGTCATCGAAATCTGGCGGTCGACGTCCGGGTATATATTCATGTTTGGCAATGAAATAATAAGTTGGGGCTGAGAACGCCAAAAGTAAGTGGCGTTATGGACAACAAAGTTCGAATACATAGTGGCAACGTATGTGATTTTTCGAAATTTCATCAACCGATTTTCGTTATGGATAACACTGTGCTTGAATTGCGAACTTTTTTTTCGTGACAAGCTGGGCACCCGGGGGGTAAACCTAATTCGAGTACGCTGAGTTCAACGGTGCTAGTCCCATTTTAAAGTTAGTCCCCATTTTTGAGATATCGCATTCGACATGTTTTGGCTCTGAGTCAAAATATACCCACATTTTCACGTTGATAGCTCTTGAACCATTAAGATTGTTGTTATGCTTTCTTCAGCAAAGTTGTTGTGCAGGTCAAGACCAACAACTTTGCCGAATATATCAAGACCGAAAAACCACATCTAATTTTTTTTTGCTTTTCATTTCGACGAAAAACACTGTTTTTATCATTTTGTTGAATTTAAATCGAGTAGAATCGATCAAATAAACATTGCATCGACAAATATAGATACAATAGAAACTATTTAAAAGAAATTTAAATCGATTCAGTTGATTTTATGGTGATTTTTCCTAAAAACAAAAAATTCCCAAAAAATTAACATTTTTCTTCTCTTTGACAAAACAATGGCGTGCCGTTGCGTTAGTGGATAAAAATCCTGGATTTTTCCATCCCATCGTTTTAACCAATTACATCACGTAAATTATCACATTGAACGGCAGTCCAAACGAGTGACAAAAACACCTATTGTGCTGGAAGTCGAACTCAATTGCCCCAAAGAGTGCCCCAATTATTTTTTATTTAGCAAATTATGATTGAAGACGTCAATACCAATTCAACGACACCTCAAACGTCAAAAACGATGATTTTAACCAATGTTATGACATTTGGAAATTTTTCTGTGACGTCACGATATAATCTTGCTTTGGTATATATGTTTGTTTGTCCGTACTTCTTTCATTTGATCTCATATTTTCAATCTGCGGCCAGCCTTTGAAAGGCCATTTTTGGTCATTTTAGCCCCCCCTTGCTGAAGAAAGCATAACAATAATCTTAATGGTTCAAGAGCTATCAACGTGAAAATGAGGGTATATTTTGACTCAGAGCCAAAACATGTCGAATGCGATATCTCAAAAATGGGGACTAACTTTAAAATGGGACTAGCACCGTTGAACTCAGCGTACTAAAATTAGGTTTACCCCCGGGTGCCCAGCATGTCACATTTTTCAACTAGCACAGTGTAATTAAAGCGTGGTTCGACTCTTCAAAAATTCGGAATTCCATAGGAGGACCCATCATATAGACGAGCAATATCATTTCATCAGAGAGAGGTATACGAATGGAGTTTTCAATTTGTATCATGCAATATGTGGCAAATCTTGAAAAGGCGGTCGACGCAATGGTCAAAACGTTTCTAAAAGGCAAACATCATATTTTTGCAAATTGATGGGCCTTATGTCTAAGAAAAATAAATGTGATTTTAAACAATTTTTAAATTTTTGTTTTTATTAACGTAGTTTTTTAAACCTTGTAAGTAAAAGTGAAGGGGAGGTATTGAAATTAGTGGACAAATCTCAAGCCAAGGTTCACAATCAATAACCAGCCAGTAATTTCATAGGCAGAATTTTGCTTAAAAAAAACTACTCCCGATATACCGTTAAAGATCCAAGGGCTCAGCACCATGTCACATTACTTGAAAATTTTCCATTAAAGCAAAGCTCAAAAAAAAACATTTAAATCCAGTCGTAGCCTTTCTTGAGTATATTGAGCAACAATTTTCATTGCTATGAATGTCTAAGAAAAAACGCGCTTGGAATTATTTTGAGCGCCAATTTTTCTTTCTAACACCGTGTCCCAAGTGTCAACAATATGCGGTAACGGATAATTTACATCACTTGCAATACGTATCAATTTTAAATGGTGCTCTCTTTGTTGATTGGATGTTGAACAATAGAAGTTCTATGTAAGTCATCATCACTTAGAGCAACATCGGCTAATTTTTCTAGTTCAAGATCGTAGTAAGTAGCAACTCGTAATAAATTTTACTCCTCGGCTTTCATAACTTTTCTTTTCCTGATTACAATCATTTCGCTTAACCCTTTTTAAGCACATTAGTTGATTCCACAATTTCCACCATATTTACCAATTAGGGCTGGCCAGGTTGTCTCAAGGAACTTTCGATAATTGAACCCTTGCGACCGTAATGTACTAAAATCTATCAAACTAGCGTTCGATCAACGTGTCAAAAATAATTCTTTTTCATATATGAAACCAATTCTTATTGTTTTAACATTTCACAAATAAATATGCAAAATCAATGCTGAAGTAGCAGTTTCGGAAAGGGCCTATCGCCTTATTTTTTTGTTTTATTTTATGAAAACCTTTACCAGCTTAATGTCTTCAGAGGTAAGCCGCAGCCACACAAATGCATATATCGACCAACGTTGGTGTATTTTATGTTTAGCAAATATTGGGAAAATATGACAATTGACAAACTCTACACTGTCTACACGAGTTGTATTATTTGTTTTTTTCTTCGATCTTTCTTAAAAAATCGCCTATTGAGCGAATGTGCGCCAATGTTGGAAAAATGTAACCTTGATTTGAATTTATCATTTTGTTTTGTGGCTACACGATTTGTTATTTGGATAAATACGCCAATGTTGGCCTGTATTTGCATTCATGTGGCTGGTTTTGCCTCTCGTCTTTTTATAAATGAGGTATCAGATTGCCGTCTTTAAAAGCCCTAAATAATGCGATGCACTGCTATTCCTTTCAGCGTCACTATAAGCGTCCATTTCGTTACGTGGTTTTCTAAAACTTGTAGTCTTTAGAAGCATTCCCGCAGCTTTGTGTGGATGGACTCTCCACCTGCTATTGCTATCTAGTTATGCTAGAAAATTTCGATCAAATGGCAAGTGGAAACTCGCAATAATATTTTTATGCTATCTGTATGCTATGAATACATGCTATGTCGGCAGAACTTGATAACATGTATATAGCAGGAATATTTTAACGTTTCTTCTATTTCAATAAGGTGTCTACTGACATTTTAAGTATTTATTCAAATGACTAGACTGCCGACAAAAGAATGATTTCAAAACGTCAAATTATAGCAAGTTTACCACACCAGACTCCATCTTGGCAAATTTTGATAGAAAGAGAAAGTAGATTGCTATAGTACTCAGATAGCAGGGGGAGAAGCCGTGTTATGCATAGTTCTCTGAAGTGTGACTGTCCATATGATTCTTGAAGCTACACTTTACACTTTTCAAAATTCGCTTACTCTTAAATATCCAACTGAACTTTGTTGCTACGAGATGAAAAAATAGACGAGATTTTTAGAAATTTAAAAAATACTATAAATGTGTTGGAGGAAGAGATAGGAAAAATTAAAGATTCAGCAATCTGTATAATCTCAACATTCCCATAGCTGCATGGTTTAGGGCACTGCTCAAGTCAACATTACTAGAACAAATAGATAATTTTTGATTCGAGGCCGGTCTAAAGATCAGGTAAGGTTTATTATCAAATTGATTCGATGTGGAACTGCACTAGATTGCAATGATAGGATTTTTATTGAACTAACAAATAAAGTTGGTAAAGTTTGAATAAACAAACAATGATCCTCAACTATAGTAGCTTGAAATTATTTGGTTCCGAATTGTTTATGTCAAACTCCGGATTAAAGTGTCTTAGCTCTTGGTCTCTTGTGAATTGCCATCACGAACCTACAGTCGTTGGCCAAAAAACTTGTGCACCCATAGAAATCACATAAATATTTTTTTTCAAAACTCGATTACACTGTAATACTAGCAATTCCCTATCGGGTTGAGATCTGGTGAATAGCCTGGCCAGGGAAGAATGTTTATTTTTTTACTGTTCAAGTAATTTTTAACGCTTAATGCATTGTGACATGGTGCGCCATCTTGAAGGAAAGTGTACCCCGTTGGACGAAGAGGCAGGGATTTCACATAGGGCATGTACACATCATTCACAACCTTATTGTATTGGTCTTGCCTCATCGTTCCTTGTACAAAAGATATTGGTCCAGGGCGCCTTGTGGAGATATACAGCTCCATAACATGACGGCCGGTGGATGTTTGACTTGTTTTTCCACGCAGTCCTCATTATAGCGTTGGCTTGGTCGCCTGCGCAAGAAACTGTTAAATTCCGTGACCGCCTCTAAGCGGCACTCGTCGCTAAACATAATCTATGAAATAGAAAAATAAAGTTGGTTAATATGTTTCATGTTTGAACACAGTTAAACAAAATTGGTGTTTTTAAATTTGGAACTTACCCTATTCCAATCAAATTCTGTGAATTTCTGATGCTGCCGGGCCCAAACCACTCGTTGTTGTCTCATGCGTGGAGTGAGACGAGGCTTCTCCTGGGCGTCTGTATATGAGTTGATTTTCTTTCAAACAACGTCGTACTTTTCTTTCCGATATTTTCACTCCAGGCTCGATTATCGCATTAGTGATTTTACGAATTGGTGCATGGCATTCTTCTAATGTAACACGGACTACCGTGCAACTTTTCTAATCCACTCGATTTGACGTTTTCCGTTTCCTACCGCAGTTTTCACGCTTACTCACGAAAATATCCTCTTAGGCCTCTATTTTTTGGGCAATTCGCTGAACACGTGTCTCGTCCTATGCCCAGTTTTCTGGCTATAGCACTGTATGAAAGTTGCCCAGTTTCAATGAGAGCAGCTGAAACAGATTTTTGCTGGTCCCTGATGTTCTTTCCAACTATTTTGTTCAAAAAAACTTTGAGTTTGATAATGTGACACGAAAATCCACTTTAAAATAATACCGTATATAAAATATAAGTTGTTTGCAACTTCATTCGATGACGTCACGTATACAAAACACATAAGTAAAAAAATATTTTTCTAGGATAAATACTTTCTTAGGAATCGATCTACAATAAACCACTTTCGACGTGACCACCCATTTAAATTAGTCACAAACAAGAGCACGAAAGGGACTCAGAAAAAATAGTAGGAGGAAACTTAAAGAAGAACAGAAAAACTAGTTTTATTTTGTAAAAACGTTGAAATGATGACAACGACTGTACAACGATCTACTGGTTCAATTTTTTCACTGAGTCAATGGTAAAATTTGGAGCAAACCAAAACTAAAACCGAACCTAGCTAGACTTCGATCCCCAGATGCAGGATTTCATCAGAAAACCACAAAACTCCGTACTCACCATATTAATGCCGTTTTACTTTGCGTGCTTAAACTACTTACGTTAGCCAGGCGTCAACGGTTCAGGAAGGATGAGTATTTTTCATAAAGAGGGTACTCACCAAAAATTACAGGTAGTCCTTTGTACATTAAAACTCTTCCTGGATGAGTAGTTTTACCTAATACACTTCTCCGAAAAGAAAATCGATAAAAATGATTCTGCGTAAAACAATTATTCGAAAACGAAGTCTTACAAAAAAACGGAGCAGACAACATCGAAGCAGTGGTATCTTTTGAAGAACTGTTTCACGAAGAATTATTTTTGGAGGAATTATTTTTCGAGATTTGTCCAGCTATCGATTTCACATAAAATCATAATACAGTTGCAAAAGATTTTCTGTTGCTATTGATGTTTTCCCGAACGCTGTACAGATCAATCTCCTGTTGAATGAATTCTAATTCTAAGAATTGCCACGGTCCAAGAAGAAATATTGCATGAAAATTGTATACTATAGATATCCGTGTCTAATGCTCAGCCGAAAAATGGATGTGTTTAACGAGTAGCACAAATACATTAATCCCAAAGCAGTCAAACTTTGTAAACGGTTTAGTGAACGAATTCTAATTCCAAACGTCTGGTGACAACGTACTTTGAAGGAGCTTGATAATGTAGGTCTGGTCGACTTCCATTACAACCTCATTTTTAAACTTCGGTTTCTTCCTTAATTAAGTCTTTTTAGACAATAATCACGAATTTAGTCAAAACACTCATCCAACCTACTTAACTTTGATGTGTCTTAGATTTTACATACCATAATTGTGTATTAGAAGATTAGCAAGCCTCTGAAATTATAACGACCATTTATATTTAGAAATTACATAGACATTTTATTACTTTTAAACAAAAAAAATTCTATAAAAAACAAAATTTCGAAAAAATATGGCAATTTTTACAGAGTTAACACTTTTTATTTTAAAATAGAAATCAATTATTAGGAATGATGCGGATGTGATATGAAATAATTTTTCAGGAATGTCAGGGTTTTATATACTAACTACTTATAAAAGGTTTAATATAAAAAAATAAAATTGTTGCTACCGAACCAAACCATTTTATGATTTTCCCAAAACCATCGCCAGCAATGCCATTCGTACGTACATACCGTATTCCGCTTGTCTGAAATAAGCCGCCCTCGGATCAGTATCAAACTCTTTACTAATTTCAAACACACGGGGCAACGGGTGCATCACGATCATGCGACGCTTAGCGTGCGTCATTAATTGTGGTGTAACAATGAAATGCCCGCAAGCCTTGCGATATTCCTCGTCAGTGGTGAACCGTTCCTTTTGTATACGAGTTACGTATAGCACATCCGTTATTGGGAGTACCTCTTCGAGGGAGTTGCAAATAATTTGGCTGATTCCTTTTGATTCAACAAAACTTGTTATCGATTTGGGCATCTCTAGATTTGGTGGACTTACATAGCGCAACTGCACATTGTAGAGGGTTAATATGCGTGCGAGTGAATGTACGGTACGACCATGTTTTAAATCACCAACCATCGTAATAGTTAAACCATTTACGGTACCAATTTCTTCACGTATTGTGAATATATCGAGAAGCGCTTGAGTTGGATGCTCACCAATACCATCGCCGGCATTTAAAATTGGTTTGCGACTGGCAAAAGCGGCTCGTTTTACTGCACCTGGTTCCGGATGACGAAGCACCACGATATCTGCATAACCGGCCATAACCGCAATACTATCTTCGAGTGATTCGCCTTTGGTCACCGATGAACTAGTCTCATCCATGTAAATAACACGTCCACCGAGTCGTTGCATGGCAGCGGCGAAACTACAGCTGGTACGGGTACTCGCCTCATAAAAAACCGAGGCCATAACCTTTCCTTTCAGGGTATCATCAAGTGGCTTATCTTTTATGACGCGGCCCATGAAATACTGCGCCAAATTAAAGATGTCGTTTAGCTTTTCTTTCGTAAACATATCGACTGTAATAATGTGCTTTCCGGTTAAACCGTGAGCTGGCTGTGCAGACTGATTTACCGGCGTGCTGGCCATCATCTCTTTGTATGTCATGTGCCCTGTCGAATCTAATCGAATGCGTGGCAACGGTGATGTTGGGCGTAAATTAAGTGCTTCTCCGGCGAAATGTACTCCCAATTTTGTAACTGATTCAGATAGTAGTTTAGAGAACGCCTCGTTGGTCTGACCGTCTGTTTCATATGAATCTTGTGGCGGTTTAATCGAATCGATTTTAATGCCGACATCTTCACTGAATGCAACTCGATCAATACGCTCAAGTGATTGGGCAAATATCGGGCGTTTATGTGCCCATTCACGAACATTTTGGCCATAGCCAGGTGCGGCTAATACTTGACCATCTACAAAAGCAACTTCACCGCGTAAAACGACACGATGGACACGTCCTTTAACCTTAAATCCAGCGAATGGGGTCCACTTAGCTTTTGAGTATGCCGTCTCCGTAGGAATCTCCCATTCCTCATCTAAATCGACTTCAACGTACGTGTTCGATTGATCGGGCAGGTTGAAAATCCGTTTTGGATTACGATGGAATTTATTAATGACATCCTCGATTGTTAGGCGTCCTTCATTCACCGCGTTTAATAATAGGGGCAAAATGGTTTCAAGGCCTGGGAACCCAGGTGGTGGTGTTACCGAATCCTTCTCGGCTGGAGTATGAGGTGCGTGATCAGTCGCAAACACATCAATAACATCAAGATTATCCCAAAGAGCTTCCTGATCTTCTGGACTACATAAAACTGGTCGAACTTCGGAGCGTCCGAAACCCAATCGATCAATATCTTTGGTCGACAGAAACAGATGGTGCGGACATACTTCACACGTAATCTTGATTCCACGTTCTTTGGCGGCTTTTATGATTAGAATTTCTTCTTTACGCGCAACATGACAAATATGAACCGCCCGCTCCGTTAAACTTGCGAGTAATATTATAGCGGCAGTTGCCTGAGTTTCGGCATGGCAACAAATGGTGGCTTTTTTCGGCCAATTTTGTAAATGCTTCATCCACACCGACATGTCATTTAATTTCAGCGTGCTGAACGTCTCATTTAAATACATTTTTAAAGCAGCCGCTTGTGGCGCTAGTTCACAAACAGTGTTAAAATTTTCAGAAGATGCCCCAACAAACAGAGCATAGTCACACCGAGCCCCAACTCGGGCCAGCTCCTGGAATAAAATAAACGAGGTTCGATCCACAATCGACGGTGTTGTGTTAGGCATAGCGCAAATCATGGTTATTCCGCCGGCTAAAGCAGCCGCGGTTCCAGTATCAAAATCTTCTTTGTGCGTTGCGCCCGGTTCTCGCAAATGTGTATGCACATCAATAAATCCGGGTAGTTTTATCAGTTGCCGTGACGTCATGCAATCGGTGTGCGTTTTCATGGGTGGTGCACGCCCAATTAAGCGTAGTGCTTCCACCAATAATTTGGTACATTTAACATCGGTCACCAGTGGTATCGAATAATCGACAGCTAATCGACGGGTGCGATAGCCGTGTGTCATAAACGATGATACTCGACGTGCACCACCATTCCGCATCGGAAGATTTATGACGAGATCAAACTGTTTGTTGGCTAAAAATTCGGCCAAGTGGCGAAGTTCTCCCGTCTCGTCTGCAGTCAATTCGTCGAAAGTCCATTGTACGCATTCCACCTGGAATAAAAAAAGCAATCTAAATCGTGGTTGTCTAAGATAATAAATTAAAAGTTGTACATGTAAATGCAGACTAATATTATAAAACTATAAACTAAGAGCAATGGAACGCTGATAACTATTAATTAAAATAGTGACATCTGGGTTTAGATAGTAGTACTCAAGTAGTATTCGTAGCAGGATGGACGCAAAAGATTTTTGCTGCACTGGAGATTCCGTAAGCGAATGTATCGCAAAAGGGTAAAAGTAGAGAGTGGAAAATTATTAGTGGTGATTAAAAATTTGTGTGATTTATTGTCATAAATAAATAATTGTTGATGTGTTTTAAAAAATAGCTGTTGGGATTTTTGGATAGTCATTGTAAGAATATTTCTGGTATTTTTAACAACTTTCCAGAAGTTGCATAAATTAATAGCGCTATTCTTAATCATTGATTGGTTAGATTTGTTAGGAAATATACGACTCAACATCTCAGCAAGTGGCATCAATCGATTATATCATTTTCAAATCAATACGATTGGGACCAACTGAAACATGTTAAATATATATTTCGATGGTACACCAATTAGAAGTGAAAATTAATCAACGTGCGTGTTGGCAAGCAGGAATTAATTGGATATGCAGAAGCGGATTTTGTTGAAGTTATTAGAGTAACTCGAAAATCAAACAATGGCCAAATATATATTTTTCTTGAATGAAGGTGTTATTACTTGATCCAGTAGAAAACAAGGTGTCGTTACTCTGCCATCAACAGAAACATAGTTTTTTGCGTTTTCAGATGCTTGCAGAGAACTAATGTGGCTACAAAAACTGTGATTTAGTGTCGGTAAAATAACTGTGGTGGCGTAAATACATAATTGGAAATTATTCAAAGATTATTTCCGTTACTTTTACAAATATTCCGGAAGCAATGAGAATTACGAGAATTGGTGTAGAAGCCGTCAATTTCTACATCGATATACACAATCCAGTGATACGAACCGGATTCGACACGGCAAATTCGTAACAAATGGTGACAGCGATGGGATTATGTATGATTTGGCGGACAAAAGTGAAGTTGATGAAATAATTCTCGAACTATCTGGAAAAATGGATACTACGCAAGTGTTGGTTGCTCTACAGAATTTGATGCAATCAATGAACCAAAGGTTTGATCAACAAAATCAATAATTTGATCAAACGGGGGTCAAAAAATTTGACCAACAAAACCAAAAAGTTTATCAACAAAAGCAAAAATTGGATCAAAAATTTAGTCGGCAAAGTAAAGATATGCGAGTAATGAAAGAAATCAAGAGGCATAACAAAAAAGGATGATGACGTGGGGGATATGGAGCAGAAAGTAAAGCATTCAGCAAACTAAAGTTAGCAGATGTTGAAAATAATTGTCGGTAAGAAGGTGAAAATCGGTCGGGAGGAACCATTGGGTTTTGTAAAATAGACTGTTGGCGAAAAGACAGCAGATAACGAGAATCAGCTGAGCTAGCACGAAAATGATGAACAATTCAACCGGGATATTGCCACAGTTCAAGAAAAGAGCAACGAACAACTCGGAATTTTCGATGCTCAATCGGATGCAGAATCGATGTCTCATAGTGAGTCATTTATTAGTGAGCAAGAACAGGTGAGCTGGTGTCCATAGTGAATGGGGTTGACAGCGGATTACATGATGATGATGATTTCAATAATTTTTACACAAGGATTGCTTATGTAATGGAGAACAACAGTAACTCAGAGTTGTGCAGCAAACTTGATGAAAGTAAAAATGCTGAAGCTGGAGGTGATGGTGCGGGGAGAATCAAACAGGGATTCCAATATGTACAGAAAAATGAGAATATAGTTGCAGGTGCGACGTTGCTCTCGCATGATGCCGAAGAGCAATTGGGGCAGCTACGTTTAGATGGGATAAAGAGACATAGAATTGCTGATGGTTCACCAGTTGTGACTGTTATTGCAGCAAGGGTTATCGGAAGCGGTGATTGGCGATTAGCAATTCAAAGAAAGGATGTCCAACGTGGGCCGTACTAGTCTTGCAACGGCCCATGGATGAAAGGGAGATACGCCTCCCAAAGTGGTTGTAGGAAATGGTGGTGAAGTAAGGGCGAGCAAGATCCATATGGAAGGCGATCAGCATGAAAGACGATACATCGAAGATATGCACAAATACCCCGGAATTATGAGGTGCCACAGCGATATTAGATTGAACGAGCTATACCATGGGGAGTAAAAGCAAGGTTAGATGGCATCGGGAGACAAGGATGAAAGTAAAGATGAATTGGTTTGAGTTACATGATATAGCCTACAGAGGCTGTAGTTTGGATCCTGTTCGGGGCGAACAGGCTTAAGTGGGGATAATGTTACGACCTCGCCTAATGGATATTCGACACTGACGAGACATTTTTTCAACAAAGATTGCTCATTTAAGGTTTAGAGTATTATTAACATTTTGTTGTATGATTGGTGACATCTGGGGTTGAGTGATTGCACTAAAGGTGGTTTTATAAGAGTATTGGTGTATAGCGGATTATAGTAGTGAAAACAGTACCGTCTAGAATAAATCCAGGCGAATCTAGAAAATTCGATCGGTGTGTAAATACGGGTGCAACAGAGCAAATTCGTAACAATATACAGGATGTCCCATTGAAACGAGTCCAAACAAGTAGAGCGTCTAGCTGGGTCAATGTCATGAAGAAAAGTCGCATATGCCCGGAAACAAACCGTTACTCACCTACATTGCAATTCAATTTTTTTTAGCACAGCAGATTACCTTGAGTTATGTAAATACCGATAATTCTAAAAATCAAAATAACTCAATTGTTTTTCTATAATTTTAAAGGCATAACAAGTACAACATTGAATTGTTAATATCTCAAAAATATGCGTGATTAGATAAAAAGCGAAGTAACAATTTTTTAGTTAATCGTCTGATAAATTTAAATTTGAAATAAAAAACAAAAATTATTACCATAAATTATTTTCTTGAGAAAAATGAATTACCTAAATATTTTTTTTTTATTTTGCACATAATTTTTTTAATTACACCAATGTTTTGTTTATGGAAACCACTATGAATGAAAATTGTTATTCCCGAGAAGAAATAAGAACTCTGTTCCAACTACACGCGCTACTCGTTTGGACTCGTCCAAATGGGACACCCTGTATATACAGTGACTCACAAAACTGTTCATAATTTTTTTTAAATAAAATACAGTAAACCCTCGATCTAACGGACGCTCGATTTAACGGACAATTTTTTTATTTTCCATTTTTCGGTTATCGATTATGATGGGATTGGGTATGTGGATGGAAATGGGATTCTTAAATGATTTTTGGAAGAAATTCTGGAATATGGCCACCTGGGCCGGAACTCAATCAATTCTTAACCGATTATGATGTGATTGGGTATGTTGGATGGAAATGGGATTCTTAAACGATTTTGGGTATACACTCTGGACTTTTGCCACCTTGGACGGAACCAATAGTGTTGCCTGATTAATCAGGTCCCTGATTGATAATCCATATGGCCATATTCGACAAGTGTTTCCAAAAATTAATTGATAATCTCATTTCATCCACAATGCCCAATTTCTGTTCTAGGAAGTCATATTTCAGAACTTCTTCCAAAAATTGTTTATGAATTTCTGTTCCATCCAACAAAGAAAATCCCTTCATAATCGGTGAAGAGATCGGTTACGAGTTCTGTCCTAGGTGGCCATATTCCAGAACAAGTGCAAAATCTGTAGTCCTTTAAATCGAGGTTTTTCTGCATTTCATGTCTTTCTCGTTCTTTAATCGTTAGATCTTCACCAAATTTTTTTTTTTTTAATTATTGAAGTGAAACTTCTTTAGTACCGGGATGATTTTTAAAATCGATGGAACAAAACGCTAAATTACAAGCAAAAAGTGAAGAAGCGATATGAAACGAAAATGCGACAGTTTTGTTGTTGTTATTTTATTTTCAGTTTTATTCTGTTCTGTTTTATTTTGTTTCTGTATACAGAAAAAGTGTATACATGGAAATATGTATGCATGTATTGATATTTATACTCGATTGAAAAAAAATTAATTTTGTTGTTGTTATTTAATTTTTTCTGTTTTTTCATTTTGTTTCTGATTTCTCGAACAGATTCGAGATTAAAGCAAATCACCGGTAACTGACAATTTTGGAGGATTAGATTTAATTTTGATTGGCGATCTTCGTCAATTACCGCCGGTTCGCGCTACTCCGATTTACAAACAAATCAAGCGACAAATAGCAGGTCCAACACTATTGCGAGGATTGAAATTTTTTGAACTCGGCGAAGTGATGCGACAAGCCAACCGAACTTTTTCAACAATATTATCAAAAATTGGGGATGGACAGCTGTTACATGAGAACGAATTGGAATTAATTGAATAACGATTTTACTCCGAAGAAGAGGCTAATAGAATTTGTCCACACGGTATACGATTGTTCTTTGATAACAATTTAGTTACTGAATACAATAATAAAGTTTTAAATTCTGCAGCCGAAAAAGTCATTTCACAAGCAACGGATGTGTATATTGGTTGCCAGAGTGTTGGAAAGCACACTTTCATGCGTCAAAAATTACACAAAATGTCAACAATTGATACAGGAGGTTTGCTTTATGAAATTACATTGGTTATAAATAAACCATACATCATAACAACTAATATCGACGTATCAGATGGATTGGCGAATGGTGTAACAGGAAAATTGATTTATATCGAACATAACGATAAAGGAGAATTAGGTCGTTTATGGCTGGAATTCCCTGGCTCTCCCAGAACTGGTGAAAAATCCGAAGTAAGGCAGCGGCATCAATACAAAGGCACAATCTTAGTCGACTGGCAGTACCAATCGATCGGAGAACATCCTCTATACCAGTGCCTAATAAAACAGTGATCATAAAACGTAATAAACGTGATCATAAATCATTTTCCACTAGTCTCTTCGTGTGCAATAACAATTCATAAATCCCAGGGAGATACATTTGATATTTGATGAAATTGTATATGAATATGATAAAACACATGCTCCTGTACGTCACACTATCACGAGTAAAATCGATTCAAGGGTAACATATTTTTCCGAAAAAAATGATAAATTTTTTTATCATGGTCGAAGAGCAACAGTATCCATTGCAAGCTGAATTTCAAAGGCTGAACCTAAATAGACTTGAGGCTATTGAGAAATTATTATTTGATTTCATAAATACGAGGAAAGGATTGTCACTATTTACCTTCAACTGCCAAAGTTTACATGCTCATGTAGATGATCTTCAATTAGACAAAATATTATCGTCGTCGAATTTTCTGATTTTTTCGGAGACGTGGGTGAATAATAACAACATTGTAGAGATTCCAAATTTCGATATTGTCGTTGAATATAAAAGGCCAAATATAAGGGCAGGTGGCGTTGCAATCTACCATAATGTAAATGATGGAACCGGTGTTGTCACCCCAAAAATTGACATCAATGCACTTCCACTGGAATCCTTGTCGGTTCAGGTTTGTAAAGTGGGAGAAATATGTGCTTGCGAAAGCAGATTAGACCACGACACATTTGTAATTATTGTGACGTTTTACATTTCTCCCAACCAATCGATGGAAAATATTATTCAATTTATCCACGAGAATTTGATAAAGCATACGCCAAAAGTATCGCGGATTCTGAAAAAAAATTATGATAAAATTGCACTGATTTTGAGTGGGAATGCAATGTGAATTTTGCATTAGATACGGCGCTCCCTTTGATTCAATTCCTCAATACAGAATTAAATTTAAAAATGAGCAGCTGTCGTACTGAATCGACAACGCGATCAAAAATTGTTATCGACGCTGTCTTTCAACGATATGTTGATAGAATTCTAACTAGAGCATTCTTGTCCTATTTTAGTTACCATAAACCACTCGTGCCATTCGTCGAAATAGAAAACATGGAGTCGGAATAATAAAATGTTAAAAAAAAAACTTCGAAATTTTGTTTGTTGTTTTGTATTATGATGAATAACCCCTCTAATTATCCCACTCCTGTTACTACATTCGTCTCATTCTCTCGCTGTTTAGATTACGGAAAAGTTCACTTCTACTACGTGTGCACCGCGCACACAATATTTCCGTTATTGTAGGGATTGGTTTTTTTTTAATGTTTCTTTATTTTTATTTTTTTTTTGTTTTTTTTTCGTCGTTAGTCGTATTTGAACAGTTTCGTTGCTCAAGTGTCAAGCCATTGTTTTCCGTTGAAATATTTAGGCCCGTTATACACTTCAGCTAAGCTAAGCTATGAAACTGGCTGAGGTTAGCTTAGCTTAGCTCGCTAGCTCGATCGTATGCACATTATAACTAAAAACATAGTTCACATATACTAATGTAACTATTTTTCAGCACACCGAGATTCGCACTGTAGGCGTCACTAAATTTTATATGAAATATTCCTTTGTGATAATCTCACCTTGATGTAAAAATACTATCTGGCTATCAATCCAGAATAACCCAAAATTTCATTCCTTTGTTAATAATGCGTTAAGGTTACGCAGCCCTGGTTAGCGTGTGTAGTACTTAAATTTTTGATATATAAATGAATTAATAAATAAAAATAGTAAATAGTGTTTAAAATAAGTGAAAATCTATAGTGTCAAGTGTGAGATGCCAAGGAACAGCAACAAAATATAGATTTCGTGGAAAACTGAAAAGAAATTACATAAAATAGTCAAAATCTAAAAACATTCTTAATATAAACATTCGTAATATATATATAAGTGTCAAATTCAAATACAAAACGTACAGCTAAATCAAATTATTATTGATGTCTGTGTATGTGTGGTTTTCGTTAACTAAATGTTGAGCAAATTTGGATTTAATATTCGACCTGTTTTTTTGACGTGCATTATCTACTTCTTTTACGTGTTCTTCAAATCGTGTACCGAATGTTCTTTCAGTTTGTCCGATCGTTCACAACAGTTAAGCACTTTTTACAATTCAGATGAAAAAATCGGAAGCAAATTTATCACAATAGAATACAACCATCACTCCAGTCACATAATGCAGAAAATCTTAAATAAATACAAATATAAAATAGCATATAAAACAAATAACAAATTATCGCAAAAACTAAAAACACAACACCATAATAATAATATTGACAGCGGCATATACAAATTAATATGTAATGACTGCCAAAAATTCTATATCGGACAAACTGGAAGAACATTCGGTACACGATTTGAAGAACACGTAAAAGAAGTAGATAATGCACGTCAAAAAAACAGGTCGAATATTAAATCCAAATTTGCTCAACATTTAGTTAACGAAAACCACACATACACAGACATCAATAATAATTTGTAAGTTTTGCACAAATGTAGTAATGGAAAGATAATGGACCGACTCGAAGAACTCGAGATATACAGACACAGAAACAACCAACTCCTACTAAATGACAAACTCAATACAAAGACGAACAAGATATATGAATTAATTTTATACGGTGGAGGAAACATCAATATGCAATGACCAAATCGGGTATATAAATGTCGAAAAAGTTTGATTTAAATTAGTTGTATAATACAAAAGGACTGAAGAAGGGTGCACACCCGAAACCAGGTTTCCTAGAAAAAATAAAAAATATATAAAAATTGTCACTTTAAGAAATATTTTTTGTAATTAACTTTTATTTGTTTATACGTTATATATGTTACATGTACAAAATCTTTTTAAAAAGTGTAAATAAATTAATGTAAAATTAGCAAAATATAAGTTTTTTAAAACAAAGTTATTTTAAAAAAATCAATACAATATAAATACCTTGGTGTTATCATAGATGAAAAGTTAAATTTTAATGATCATTTGAATTATGTTGCTAAAAAAATGAATAAAAAGTTAGGTTTATTTAATAGAATTAAGGATAAAATGCCACGTGAAACAAAAATTATATTTTACGAATCAATTGTTGGACCACATATTGATTATTGTTCATCAGTGTTATTCATAATGAATCAATCACAAATATATCGTCTCCAAAAAATTCAGAACAGATTCATGCGAGGTATTTTAGAAGCAAATATTAGGACACATATAAGTGAAATGCTTAAAGTACTAGGATGGAAGTCTATTAACCAAAGAATACACTACAACGTTTTGAAGTTGATGTTTCGCCTTGAAAACGGAGCTCTACCAAAATACTTGGACTTAATGTTATGCTCTAATAGAGACGTTCATAACTATAATACCAGAAACACACATTATCGATTACCAATGTATAGTAAATCTTTTTCGCAACGATCCTTAGGTTATAATGGAGTCAAATTATATAATTCTCTGAGCAATTTCTATACTTTGGGAGAATTACGAGAGTTACAATACAATCAGTTTTTGGGATTATTGAGTGTATTTATTAAAGATAGAATTAGTATTTAGCTAGTATTAAGTATAATAATTATGTTCTATTTTATTAATTCAAGATAATAAGATTAAAAAAAATGTCATTATTGATAAATAAATAAATAAAATAAAAAAATAAAAAAAAAATAAAAAAAATAAAAATAAATAATTATTTTTTATTACAGTTTTATAATTCGAAATTTCGTATAATTTCGTAAAATTATTATTTTATAATTCGCAAAATATGTATATTTTTTTAAATATAATTTGGCATTTTGGTGTATGTACGAGGGCAAATCAAAAAGTCTTGCAATATCATATGAAAAAAAAGAGTGAGAGAGACAACAATATTTTTATTTTTCGACATAATCTCCTTTAAGGTTTATACATTTGTCACATCGATCAATTAACTTACCTAAACCCTCTAAAAAAAAAGATTTCTTTTGCTCCATAAAATATTCATTTACAACAGACTGTACTTCATAGTCACTGGAAAATTTCCGACCCCTTAGTGTTTTTTTCAAATTGGGAAAGAGAAGTAGTCACTGGGTGCCAAGTCTAGACTGTACGGTGGATGCGGAATTTCCACGAAGCCGCAGTCCTTTAATGCAGCTTGAGCAATATTAGCCTTGCGCACTGGTGTATTGTCGTGAAGAAGCAAGATTTTTTTCCTAACTTTCCTTGGCCGTTTTTCCCGGATCGCTTTTTTCAATTTTCGCAAAACCTCTGCGTAATATATGCCTGTGATTGTGGTTTTCGGTGGCATATAATCGATTATCAAAATTCCTTCAGCATCCCAAAAAATTGTTGCCAAAACCTTACCAGCAGACGGTTGAGTTTTGAATTTCTTTGGTGGTGGTTCACTACGTTTAATCCATTGCATCGATTCTTGTTTGGATTCCAGATCCCAGTGATGAAGCCATGTTTCATCGCCTGTTATTATGTTACCCAAGAAATTTTCTGGATCTGCTTTGTACATATCTAAAATCGCCTTTGAAGTTTAAACACGCATTTTTTTTTGTTCAGCATTCAACAAACGGGGAACCCATCGCGCACTTACTTTCGACATGTGAAGGTGGTCATGTAATATAGTATATGTGGTACCGTATGAAAGAGAAAGTCTCCACGCTAACCGCGGAACAGAAATACGCCGGTCCTCCAATACAATAGAATCAGCCAAAATTACGTTTTCATGGCTAATAGCATCTGCTGGCCGACCCGAGCGGTTATCGTCTTATAATGACTCCCAACCACTTTTGAATAATTTTACCCACTTTGTTACTGTGGCATATGATGGTGCACATTCGCCGTAAACTTTTGATATATAGTTGAATATATAAATTGCATTTCGTCCATCTTTATAGAAAAATTTAGTAACGGCGCGATATTCAATTTCATTCATTTTAAGAAAAATTCAAAACACATGTTACTAAATTGACAAAAACAAACGAACTGTAAAATTTACATCGAAATGTTCTTCTAGAAGTTTCATCGTGACAAAAAATGGTTTTGAAAAATATATTGTTGTCTCACTCACTCGTTTTTTTCATATGATATTGCAAGACTTTTTGATATACCCTCGTATATATGTATGCATGTAATTTTAAAATGATATTTTGACAGAATACATATCATTTCGTGCAATATTGTATATGCGTCACAAATAAATACATATTTATTGTCAAAGTATGAGTGAGCGATGTAGCTGACCTTAGTACGAGTCAGACAACTCGAGCTAAGTTATTTCTGTGCGCTCAAAATTGAGCAACATATTTCACACAGCTTGGCTCGAGTGTGCAACGATACATTTAAAATCATTAGTTACAACTACGAGCTAAACTTTGCTTAGCTTAGCTTAGCTGAAGAACGGGCCTCATTGTGATATTTTTTACAGTAAATGCTGAGATTAATTTTATTAATTTATCGTATTATAATTTGAAAAAAAATATGTTTGAGTGAAGTTTTATTTTCGATGTAAAATGCCGAAAGTAGTTTCGACAAATGTTCAGCGTGGCGTATTGTCTGAACTTGAAAATGGAGTATCTGTAAGAAATATTTCCAAAACATTTGCAATTTCCGGTGGTTTTATAAGTGATTTGAAGGTAAAGTATAATTTAGTTATCAAAAAGAATATTGGAGCAAGACTATAAAAATTGTCACCTAATGTAAAGAGAGATATAAAAAGATCAATTTTATCTGGCGCAGTTGATAATGTCACAGAGGTTAATAGGTCCATTAAAAATGCACTAAATATTAATGTAAGCAATGAAACATACGACGTTGCTTAAAAAACTATAATTTTAAAGCTAAATTTAAAATGAGAAAGCCAATGTTACACGCCATTCATAAAAAGAAGCGATTAAAATTCGCAAAAACCTGTAGGAATTGGACACCGAAAAACTGGAAACTTATAACATAGTCCAATGGCAACGAAAATAAACCGTATGGGGTCAGATGGAAGTGGAGGACCTGGTTCGATGCAAGAACTGGGTTACAGGAGAGAAATATTCAGAAAAGTCTGAAATTCGGAGGAGGTTCTATAATGGTTTGAGGATGTTTTAAGGATAAAAAGTGAAAGCTGCCGACTACATCGAGATTCTAAATGACTCGTATCTACCTAGTTTACAAAAAATTTGGTTGTTTTGAGCTTGTGTTTTCTCGAACTTTTTCGTTCTCGCGATTTAAGAATCCCGAATTTTTCAACAATTTTAATTCTCGAGAATTCCAAAAAAATTTCTTCAGATTCTCGAGAATATTGGAATATTAATTTTACCCTCGAGAACTGAAAAATATTTTAACAATAAATTAATTCTAATAATAATTTCTTTATTAAAAAACAATAAATAATTAAATAATTCAAGGAACAAAATTAATATCACTTCATAATATCCTGTGTGGGGTTTGCTAGTACCCCCATCAGGCGCCTCCCCGGGTGGCGGATAGGGGAATGCTTGCCAGATATGGTAGGTACCGGGGAAATTAAATACTCGGGGCGGACCAAAAACTAGCACACCAAAGCTAAGGTGGTACTACATACGCCGATGGCTGCGTGGCTAAGAGGGTGCTTAGTCGTTAGTATGTGAACTCCGAATTTGGCGTCATTCGGTTTAAACCCATAGCCTTCCTATGATAACGCAGAGCACTGTCATAGGCGACCGTTAATTTCTCGTGCTACTCGTGGGAATAAAATAAAAATTTAAGATGAAAAATAATGAAGAAAATAATAGCCTAATAATATTAGGAAACGAGACGGATGCGTCTATTAAAGCATCAAATCAACCGGGCCGGTCCATATCTTTTCGGATGCTAGTACCATAGATTCTGGGGGGAACCAACCCTTGGCAAATAAAGGGAACAACTTTCCTAAGAGCATGAAAATGTTGAGATCACCACATGTAAGTAAACGTACACTACAATTAGAGATAATTGTGCCAACAGTGACTGTCTCCACAGTAACTGCAAAAGACGCAGTCTCCACTGAAAAAGGAACTTCATTACAAATGCCGAGTGCATCAACAAAACATTATAAACAGCGAGGATCTGTTAACCAAGTTTCAGAAACTGGAGAAACTAATCGCGCAGCTGAGTAATGAAGTTGCTGAACTGAAGAGAGAAAACTCTACACTAAAAAATAAAAAACAGGTTAAAAATAGTAAAGCTGAGGTTTCAGCACGAGCTAACAACCTGCCTGTCAACCATATTCAGCCATCAACCAGTCAACATCATTCAAATAATTCCAACTGGCTGCTTCAGCAATTTCCAGTCTCTCAACAAAATAGATTTAATGCTCTGAGTATAGAGGATTATTTCACAGATGAAGAAGAACTGGAAGAAGAAGTTTCCAGAGCTAATAACAGAAATCCTAAGAAACGTAGGCGTACAAAAACGAAAACTCCCCCAAAAAATAATACACAAAGTGTGAACAGTAACACTGAATTGAAAAACCCAAAAATACCATTGCCTCCACCCATTAATGTGAGCAATATCAACAATTTCGAACTTTTTCGACAAAAAATAATAAAAAACACTAGTGAATCAACTAATTTTAAGGCGCTCTCAAATAGTGACATTAGAATTACCTTTCAAAATGAAAATGATTACAGAAATATCAAAAAATTACTGGAAGAATTAAAAAATGAATCTAGCAACCAACTAGAAAATATTCAAGATCACACCTACCAGCTGAAGAGTGAAAAAGCCTATAGAGTGGTTATCAGAGGCTTACCTTCTTCTATTAGTCACGATGAAATTAAAGCAGACTTAGAAAAAATGGGACATGAAGTCGCAGGTATTACCAACATATACAAAATGGTCACAATTGATGGTGTAAAAGTTAGGAAACACTTTCCATTATTTTACATCGACTTAAAACAATAAAGAAGTATACAATATCAAGAAACTTGCGTACTGTATAGTTAAAATTGAGCCACCTAACAAGACAAGGGGCATTCCACAATGTACGAATTGTCAACAACTTGGACATACCAAGAGCTTTTGCTATCGTCAAACCAAATGCGTTAAATGCGCGGAAATGCACCACACGACAACATGCAAGAAAACACCAGATATCGCGCCTTCTTGTGCTCTTTGTCAACAACAAGGGCATACTGCAAATTATAAAGGATGCAGAGTATATCAGAACAAAATTAAAAATCAACAGAATAATAGAACAAGCGCAGTGCAGCGATTACAAACCAACGTTGCTAAACCACAAACAACAATCACACCATCCACAGTTGGATTATCCTATGCGCAAATCACCAAAGAATTTAATAACATTGAAGTTATTAAAATGCTTAGCCAAATTCAACAGTCACTTGGTCATTTAGCAGAGAGAGTGGCAAAACTGGAAATCTATATCTATCCACCAAGCGAAAAAGTCAACATACTCACAAATGAATAACTCGTTCCTACGCATTGTAGCTTGGAACGCTAATGGACTCAACCAACGAGCCCAAGAACTGGAAATATTTCTCCATACAAACAACATTGATATTGCGCTGATTTCAGAGACGCACTTCTCCAACAAAAGCTTTATCAGAATAAGGGGTTTTAATTCATTTACCGTACAAGTGGCGCAGTGGTTAAAGCTTCGGCACTTGGACCGGGAGGTACTGGGTTCGAATCCCATCAGAGGCAGGATGTAAAGCGAATTTTCTTCATCGATTACGATAGGTGATGATAATAAACACAACTTAGACCCTCTGTTGGAGTGCAGAATTCAGCGCCGACCCACCGTCCATGTCAATGTGCAGGTTGACATGGAGCTTGCAACGTGCAGGTGGTATACTGTAAAAATGTGTGAGTAGGTGAATGGGTGGGTGAGTGCGTGAATGAAAAGGGGAGTATTAATTGACCTTAAAAGGACATTAAATCCATTGGATGATTAATACTTTCTTTTTTTTAAAAAAAAAAAAAAAAAAAAAAAAAAAAAAAAAAATTCCTACTGGACAACCCATCCTAGTGAAAGAGCCAGAGGTGGTTCAGCAGTACTAATTAAAAATAATATCAAACATAATCAACAAGAGGATATTCGTGAAAACTATTTGCAAGCAACTGTTATCTCAATCCAATATAATGGCGCAGATCTAAATATTGCAGCAGCGTACTGTCCTCCACGGCATACACCAACGAAGTTACAATTTAATAACGTCTTCAATAAGCTCGGTCCAAGATTTATTATTGGTGGTGTAGTCCCCACCAATAATAAATCTAAATATAAAACATACAGCTTGGGGTTCCAGGCTTATTTCTCCAGGGAAAGGAAACAACTTGTTTAATGCCATTCATGAAAACAAATGCGAATATCTGTCCCCAGGGGGGCCAACGTATTAGCCAACGGATACAGGAAAAATACCAGATCTACTGGATTTCTTCATCATAAAAGGTATTCCTCTAAGTTACACTAGAGTCGAAGGAATTAACGACCTAACATCTGACCACATTCCTGTACTGTTGTCAGTAAGCGCTATAGTAATAAAGAAACAGAAAAAGCAAAACCTTACTAATAGATTCACGGATTGGGACATCTTCAGAGAAAAATTGGAAGAGCTAGTTGAATTAAAAGTTAGTATTAAAAGCAACGAAGAATTGGAACAACAAACAAACAATTTCATTGAATACACTCGAATGGCTGCCAGATTAGCTACTCCTGAATTAAAGGACAAAGCGGAGATTGAAGTCAAATACCCGGCTGAAATCAGGGAACAAATCAAGGCAAGAAGAAGGGCGAGGAGAATATGGCATCTCACCAGAAATCCCGCTGATAAGACAACTTTTAATCGAATAAGTAACAAAGTCAATAGGCTAATCAAAAATTTCAAACAGAATTGCCTCGACAACTACTTAAGCGGGCTAGGTCCAGAAATGGATAAGGACTACTCGTTATGGAAAGCAACCAGAAGATTTAAACGACCTGTAGTTCGAGTACCACCTTTAAGGAATGCTCAAGGCAGTTGGGTTCGACAAGACAAAGAAAAAGCGGAACTCTTTGCTCAACACCTATAGCAGCAGTATTCAGGACGATTCAGCTCCGTGGCACAGGGCACGCATTGTAAGTTATAGCATATATTAAATAACTTATATATACGACGGTCGTGTTCTTTTTTTCTCTTAGCTTATCGCCGTAATTAGATTTTTTGTCACGTTTTCGCTTTTGTCGTTTTTTAGAACTTCGAAAAAATATTCGAAGTAAAATCAAATTGTCAAAAAGTTACGATTTTTGGTTATCAAAGTGTCGTTAGAAACGTTATGCATATGATGAATACCACATTACTAACATGTTTTGTTGATCGAAACATGTAATTACATAGTGGAAAGCTGCAAAGATTTATCTTAATTTGGCTTAACCCATTTGAATCCTTTGGGTATTTTTATACCCCATGACATTTGCGCATGAAATACTCTCTATCTATATATTCTGTGAGAGAAAATAACGGTTTTGTGTTGTTTTACTTTTTTTAATTGACGATCGTCTAAATGAAATTATAATACATCTCATTTCGTGTTATATCGTCTAACCGTAAGTGTGTAAATAATATAATTTTTATTAAAAATTTGGAAAAGGATCACATCTTATAATCAGAAGTGAATATCGCTTACGATGCAAACTATGTGCAATTAAGACGTACACGATATGTTCAAATTGCAAGGTACATTTACATGCAAAGTGTTTTGAAAAGTTTCATCAGGAGTAAAATGAAATTATTCTAATATTTTTCATTGAATTATATAAATAAAATTAAAAATTGCAACGATTTTTTTTCTCATTTACATACGAAGTGGGTATAAAAATACCCAATATCCTTTATGGTCCCAAATAATTTTGTCCATTAATAATCAACATTTTAAGATACCCTAAGATGATAGTTACTCCAAATTACACCCTCCCTGGAAATAACAGCATAAAAGAGATAAGGGTTCAAATGGGTTAACATTCTGATGCAATAAGAGTGGTTAATTCGAGTAATAAATAACATAATGTGGGTTAAAAAAGTGTTTTAATTATCATTTATTCATGAAATTACATAATGGTGTTCCTTATCATGTAAGAATTGTCGAGGTTAATCTCATCACTTATGTAATTTGGATCAAAATCTTTCAAATCCACTGCGTTTAACGACAACGTACTGGCTATTGGTTTTTTAACACGAAACTTGATTTTTTTGCAATCGTAGAGTTGTTACCAGCTAAAGGGATGGTTTACAGATGTATCTCATCCGCAGATTTAATTTAGTTACAAATATTCAACTGGCAGTCATAGGCATCAACTTTTATTAGCACATTCCTGTTCATCTGATATTGATGCCATTTCAGCGGAGTAATCCAAATTTAAAAGTTTGGTGGTTGACTTTTGTACATCTTTACTCAAGGTTCCTTTCGTTTTAATATTTCTTAAGATTTTTTCGCTAATAGTTTGGATTTCAGGTCTAAACGAGTATTTTTTAATTTTTGGAATGTCTCAACTTGAAAACGTTTCAACTTTCTTAATAAACGTAACGGAATTTGTTCAAAAATATTTACGTATTGTTCTAGGATTTTTATATAATTCGAGCGGCCAGCTGATTGGGTACTTTCCATATTCACTGAACAGGACAGATTATCATTAAATGCAATAGTGTCAGCGCTACAGCTGAACAATTTAACGGGAGAATAAGAATCCTTTTCTTTGGCTAACTTTTCAAGATTTTTCTCTAATTGATCCTGGACGGACTTCAACAAGCTATTACCTGTGAGTAGCTTAAGCTTATCATCTATATTAAGCGGCGTTTCAGGATCCTCTCCTTCGGAAACATTAAACATCGATTTTTCATAGAGAATTTTGATGTCGTGGGACGTAGATGATTGAATTCGGTAACTTTTCCAACTTTCCCCCGACTGAAATAGAATATTAAGAACATTAATTATTGTTCTTAATATTCTACTTAATAAATGTATCAGTAAAATTGACGATATACTCACATTGCATTCGTCTGTATCACCATTTATTATTTATGTATTCTAGCATCTTTCTAGCATTTTCACAGACTATGAGACCACTAAAATTTAATTGAGAACGTTTTTGACATGACAATGACAGTACTTATTCACTTTTTTTTTTACCTACACACAGTTTTTTGCCCTAGCTGTGTTGATTTTCGAATTTTTTTCGAACTTATACTAAAAACACCTAACTTCACTCTTAGCTTATAGAAAAATATTTTGGAACAGGATTTTACAAGGCAGTGTCGTATATTGATACTATATAATATTTGGTTATAGATGATATCTGTGTCGTAAGAATGCTTTATTGTAGTATATATTTTCTTTAAGAATTTATTAGGAATTTATTATTTTTATTTATCTATTTTCTTTAGGTAGCCTAAAAATAGCTTGGGGATTGAGTCACTACCCTGGCTAGGGAATAGTCCTGACCTCAATATTATTGAAAATTGTTGGTCCGTCATGGAGAAAAACATCAAAAAATAAAGCCAAAAAGTGTCAAAGAGCAGAAAAAACTCATAGAAAAGTCTGATTTGAAGAAATATCAAGGGAATATTTAACTAAACTTTACTATTCAATGCCGAAAAGGATTAAGGCCAACATAAAAGCTAAGGGCGATCCCATTAATTATTTATTTTAAGACGTACAATTTTTCTTCACTAATATTTTTTTTTTTTTTTTTGGTTCAAATGAATTCTTTTACTTATGTTAATCTTTATTTTGAATAAAAATTACCGTTGTTCAATTGAAGTAACTTTGTTAAAAGCACTGTCTGTGCAGAATCATCAAATTGGTACGAGGTAGGGGAAATGAAAATAAAATGTCAGATCAACGTTTTTATATAAGTTCCATATTTAGAATAGTTTAAAAATTATGTTGATAATCAGAATTTAACATTTTTGATAACTACTTTTAAAGCAAACAGCGGCATTGCCAAAATTTACTAAAAAAATTTAAACCAAACATTTCAATGGCGCAGGGTGTACTTAGCTAGTTATTTTTATTTATCGTTATTTAAAAAGAAATGTTTTAAAATTACTAAACTATTTAATGATTTGTCATTTAAACGCATGTGGGTTTAATTGACAATAAAATATTATTCAAGTTTTCGAAATTACTGGTTATTTTACCAGTTACTTCATAAACCATCATTTTCGTAGACAAAGTGCGGAAGTTATCGTCTATTTGTGTTGGCAATTGTGTACATTCCCGAATACTCTCCTCCAAATGTTGTTCTAACAAAATAAAATAATCCTGAGACGTTGATGAACTACCAGGGAAATCATGGTCAAAAGATGAAATGTTTTCGGCTGAACATTTTTCTAAATTTTGAAATAACCTCCGGGTTAATGTTTTAACAGTTACGATAATTTCTTCTTTTAAGCACAATGAAAAAAACTCATGTTCTTCACGCTTATTAAGGTAAGTAGGATTCTGAAGAAACTTTAGTAGTGAAATCATAAAATTGTCCCTTCTTTTAAAAATCTGTTTTTTAATTCTACATAATAATTTTTGACTTATCTCGGAATTATTTGTCTGAAGAGATTTGAATAAAAATTATAAAATGCCTTCCGCAGAGAGTAATGACGCATCTTGACGGCTTAATGCCTCTATAGATTTTTAAACAAATATTGACAATAGGTGCCGCATGAATTAAAAAAAAATTATTTCTCGCGAATCTCGATTATATTTCTCAAGAAATGGGAATCTCGAAAATTTTAAATTTATATTTCTCGAGATTTCGAGAGCAAAACAATTTGAAAATTTTCTTGACATGAGATTTCTCGAGCAGAAACTCTAGTCGTGAGATAAGGGACACAATTTTCATGCAAGACAATGATCCGAAGAACTCTGCAAATAAAACCAAGCAGTTGTTATGAAATCAGGGAATCAATACACTGGAGTGGCCACTACAATCACCAGATCTCAATATAATTGAGAATTTGTGGAGTATCGTAAAAACAAAAATAATTGTCAATAAAACAGTTCCCAAAAGCTTTGAGGAATTATGGTCTAGGGTTCAAAAGGAGTGGAACAACATTGAACCAAATGTTTTAAAAAATTTGATCGACAGTATACTGAAGAGAATTAAAGCAGATATCCGTGCAAAAAGTGGCTACACCAAATATTAAATTGGGAAAAAAATTTACAAAAACACATGAACCAAAAAAGTGTTCATACACTACTTTGGGCGAAAAATAGTAAGACTTTGTTCATAATTTTAAAATTCTTTATTTATTTCTCCAAATCTATTTTGTCCCCTTCAAAGAAATCCCTCCCCCCCGGCCTCAATACCCTTGTGCCAACGTTTTTCCAATCCTCGAAACAGTTGTTAAAGTCAATTTCCGGAATAGCCTTTAATGTCTTCAATTGACTAAAACGATTTCCCCGGAGCGTCGTTTGAGTTTGCTGAACAGCCAGAAGGCACACGGAGCAAAATCAGGCGAATACGGTGGTTGCGGAACGATGTGGGTGGAATTTTTGGCGAAAAAATCAGGTAAAACCAATGCAGAATGAGAAGGTGCATTATCGTGGTGCAAAAACCCAAGAGTTGTCGACCCATAATTCCGCCCTCTTTTTACGAATAGCTTCGCGCAAACGACGCATAACACTCAAATAGTATTACTTGTTGACAGTTTGGCCGGTCGGAAGGAATTCGGAGTGCACCACACCTCGATAATCGAAGAAAACTGTCAACATCACCTTGATTTTTGACTTGCTTTGACGTGGTTTTTTCGGCTTCGGATCACCTTTGGCACGATATTCGGCCGATTGATCGTTTGTTTCCGGGTCGTAAGCATAGATCCAAAACTCATCGCCAGTTATAATACGTTTCATGACATCCTGGTAGTCGGAAAGCATTGTTTCACAGACGTCAACGCGACGCTGTTTTTCCAAAAAATTGAGTGATTTTGGAACCAATCGTGCTTTCACTTTTCTTAGGCCCAAATGATCTTTCAAAATGGTTTTCACTGATCCTTCCGATATTTCAACAATGCCAGTAATGACTCTGACTGTTAATCGTTGATTCTCGAGCACCAATTCTTGGATTTTATTAACACTAAACCTACCGAAATTTCATGTATACCTAATCCTACCATGAGCTGTCAAATGACCGCTTTAAAAAAACATGTATTTTAGTAAAGTAGACTAGATATAATATAATTTGTTTTCGGAAATTAAACAATAAAAAAAGTGGTAATCATTGTAAAATAGGTTGTTTGTATATTTTAGGAAAAGATAATAAGCCACATGATGATAAAGTAACGTTGTATGCGAGAAATGTTAAACGAAATTTTTAAAACGGTCATTTGACCGCGGCATGGTAGGTTTAGTGTTAACGTGTTGATCATCAGTTGATATTGATGGATGTCCTAGACGTGGTTCGTCGTCAACATGCTCTCGACCCTCTTTGAACAATTTGTACCAATCAAAAACACTTGCTCGCGACATACAATTATCACCGAAGGCCTTTTGCAACATTCTGAACGTTTCGGCACCACAAAATTGATTCCGCACACACAATTTAATGGAACTTCTTTGTTGAATAATTTCACTCATTGTAAAAATCGCCGAATGCATTTTTTGTACTTCAGAAAGACAAGCGTATACTAAACACTAATGATTATTTTGATGTGACATTTGGCACAGATGTCACTGACAGTCATACCAACATAGAAAAAAAAAATTTCGACGAATGGTTTTCGCGCGAAATTAAATTAAAAAGTCTTACTAGTTTTTGCCCACAGTCGTAGTTGTTTGGGTTTTATTATTATTAATTATTATTATAATTATTATTTTATTTTATTATTATGTAATTAACAACAATATAGACTAAAAGACTGAATGTGAAAAATAAATTTTATATTTTTTATCATTAAATTATCTGTTCTTTTAATTTTTATGAACAGTTTTGTGAGTCACTGTACATGTAACTTGAATAAATTAAAAAGGAAAATTTTTCGTTGCGAATGAAACACAGGATACTGATGCACATTTTGTTAAGTATTACCAGAGCCTCCTTAATATAAGAGCCGTAACATTCCGCCATGTTTTTCCATGAGCTTTCCATAGAGGGGAAGCTTTTTGTTCTTTTTCATACCAATCAGTGTATTTTAATATTTTTTTAGAAGCTTTTTTGTATATAAAAACATTAATGCTTCGTTTCAATTTTTAATTTGAATGGTTAGTTCAATATTCAGGAAAAGCATATTTTAAAATTGAGTCATATTATGTCGAATTAATGCAAAAATATTCAAATTAGTCTACCACAAATTTTTTTTTTATTGTAGAAATAAGAATTTGTTTATATGTGTATGTAAAAAATTAATATAGAGTGTTCCATCAAAAATTTCAGCATTTCTTTCCCAAAACAAACGTTCGTTAAAAAATACTTTTTGAGTAGCTATGTAATATGGGGGTTATTGTGTTCTGGATTCTATTACAACATTGTTGATGATTAAACTTCGAAAACTGTTTTTGTCGTTATTTGTTAAAAATTTCATCGCAACAAATTCGCAGGCTATACTGTTTCATCCTGTAGTATAAACAAACCGGAGCTTCATAAAATAAAAACATTATATTATAGAGCTTTTCGCAATTAATAAACCAATCAATAGATGTCGCTAAGTATAAATTAAAGCTAAATATTAAAACCTAAAGTTTGTTAACTAAAATTTAACAATTTATTATGTATACTGCCTGGTTCAATAGATTATTGAAATCTCCTGGAACTGAAAATAACCGAACACGAGCGAATTGAAATAAGAAAAGGAAAAATTTGGAAAAAATGTGACATTTTTCTATTATTGTTTTTCAGCGCGCAGCAACTACGATGATAAATATTTTGCGATGAAAAGCTTTATTTATGCCAACCGTTTTAAAAAATTATAATTGTTTTGAGTTTTATTAATTATGTTAAATTATTGTATTAAAGATTTTGCGCTTAACTTACAATAATAATGGTTTATTTTCGTAAATAGTTATTTAATTATTTTACACTTTTCTGTAATTTCAAGTAAATTTATTACAGAGACATCTGTAAACGGATTTTCAAATTACAGAAAGCTCAGTTTTGCAATCGAATAAAATTGAAGTTTTTTACGTTTTGTTCTGTTTTGTAATAATATTTAATTAAGAAAACCATGACAACGTTGATTTTTTGTGTACAAAAATAATAATAGATTTTGATGTAAAAATTTTATTATATGAATAATATTATTGTTTCTACATGGTGGTTCATAAAATTTCGTTTCAGCTCACGTTTTCTCTTTAATTTTGTTATAAATGGAGAATGTTTAGATTGCTATTAAATGCATCGTTCATCTCAAAAATTCTGAGGTGCATGTGACCAGAATTTACCAAATAAGTTACATTTTTATAAAACTAAATTTTAAATTGGATGTAAGAGGAATCCGCGGCACCACCCTTTATTATCTTACTTTATAAACCTACACAACTAAACGGAAAGCTCATTTTTATAGAAAATTAATAAATTTTTGCTCCGCTTTAGTTTAAATTTACCAAATAAATACTACATTATGATGGCTGATTTTCAAATATGTGTTCTTTGAATAGTTTATTAAAAATATAAAATTAAAATTTAGATGATTTGTTTAATTTTTTATTCATAAATTCATGTTCAAAAATTTTCCAATTACCACGGTTTCTTATAGTAATTCAGCTTCCCCTCTACTGAAAGCTTTCCTTTTAATATTGCGGCTCTTCAAAATCATAGATGGCTCTGGTATTACGTTGTAAACAACATAGCGATGCAAATGGTTTACTAGATTGAGGAGGATTATTGAAATATTGAGTCAAAGTAATCTTATAATGCCAAATTTGTTTCTTAAAATTATTTATTTTTATTCATTCTTAATAAAATCTTATAATAGAAAACAACTAATCTTAGTTGCAATAAAACTGCAGTTTCTACTATATTTAAGTATCAGTATATCTTACATGAGTTTAAAGAATGTTTACAAAGAACTAATGCAAAATTTTCTGTAAAGGCAGGACTGCAGATAAGCGAAAACTTTATCATGATTTATGTACTCGGAATTGAGGTTCCGATTATTAATTTAATTTGTAAAAATTGTATATAAAACCACGATACTATCAAGCATGACGAAGTAAATAAAAATTATATTCGGGAAATGCGTTTTGACTGAACAGATATCTTTTGACCACTTTAAAAAATTCAGTGCGATAATGAGAACCGTGTTGATTATACCAGGTATCTGCGTTGTCTTATAATATTACAACCCGGTTGCGAAAGAACACAAGAATGTGTTGTCTAAAGATAAAATGTACAATTTCTAAAATTAACATGTACGTCACTATGTTTTTCGTTAAACGTATTTTATTTGTATTGGTACCAATAAATTAATAGAGTGGCGGCGTAAAAACTCAAATAAATTTTAAAACTCACTCTAATCATACCCGAACTATATTATTATTTGGGTAAACTAACTATAAAACAAAAAAAAAATTTGTCTAATCTTATCAATCAGCAAATAATATAACCAAAAACTCAACATTCTTATGTAAATGATCAACCGTTTGTGAGCCATGTAACTTTGGTGGAAAACAACATCAATCGGTTAATCTACAACCCGATAACTATTTAGTAGAACATACTGTGTGATACCGTGCTGTTTTAACCAATATGAGATAAGATGTACAACAACCCGATCATTAATATTATTACTGAAAATTAAATTAAGCAGACGCATGCTTACAGTGGAACGTCTGGATATAAAATATATAAAGATGCTTTGTATGTTTGGAATTTTCACAAACACTATCAATCAAACTTCGGTTAAAATTAGTAAACAAAATATTTTTTTTTTGTGCCATATCATAACAATGAGCTCGTCGCTGACGCTGATAACGATACCCGGAGTTTGATGAATTGCAATAATAAAAATTCTGTGGAGAAAGGTATTGGAAGAAGTGTAGAAATGAGGAACTCGAGATTTGCGATTTTTTGATTTTGTATGGAATTGTATAGACTAAGTTGTCGTGGTTCCCCTTGTAAAAGGTATCTACTATACTCCATTACAAACCTATGAAACAAAGGCCAATTACAACAAGGACTACAAATTCGGGAAGATAGTAATAGTATAGTCAGCACATGTTCCTTAGTTTTTGGGGGGGGGGGGGGGCGTAGACGGTTTAGATACAGGCCACACTAAAAATCGTTTTACTGTTGTGTTGTGTGTTTCCGCAGCTGGCACGATGATTCGAACACAAATTATATTAAAGAAACTTAAAACATTGATTTAGTGGTGAGTGACGGCGGCTTCATGACGCCCGATCTAATGATCAAATGGATTCAGAATTGTTACAAGGCACAATGCAACATTTTTAGGCGAGAAAGTGCTATACTCATCATGGACTCATATGGATGCCATTTAAAAAACAGAAACGATAATAATTCCACCAAAAACCAATTCATTTCTACAGCCGTTAGACGCTGCAATCAATTATCCATTTACAACCGCTATGCGATCAGAATGGAATAAGTGGCTGGCAGAAGGCCCCGAAGGATTTACAAATAAGGGTTAACACTATAACAAATTTCTCCAGAAATTATAAAACGGGTATTTGAATGATGCGGGATTGGAGAACAAGGAGAAAAAATTTCCTTATGCAAATTAAATACCAGATCACCATCCGTTCATGCTAATGGCCAGGTAAGTCGTCAATCAGTAATCAGAACAACTCGAACAATCTGGTGCTGAAAGCGCTAAGGGGGGAAGGGAATGTTGACGAAGAATCTGAATTGGTACTCCAAGAAGAATAATGCACGACAGATGCTAATGATATTTCATCGTTGTCAGAAAGAGTGACTATGAACTGAAGTGACTTGACTACTTAAGTAATCAATTAACTATTTACCTATTTTATAATTTGTTTTACCGTTTATTTATTTTTATTTAGTTATTGCCAAAAAAGTCCTTTGCCCACCTTAAAATACTTAATTTAGTTTTTTTGAGTTCAGGATTTAAAATTGTTAGCCAAATACCTATACCATGGTATACCAATTAAATATATTAGTTAAATAAATTTTGTCGATTTTTTATGTCGGTTCACTGTAAACCTACGATTACCGATTATGATGGGATTGGGTATGTTGGATGGAAATGGGATTGTTAAAGATTTTTGAAAGAAATTCTGGAATATAGCAACCTGGGACGGTAGCTGGCCCATTTTTAACTGATTATGATGGGATTGGATATGTAATTGAAATGCCATTCTAAAATGTTATTGGAAGTAGTTTTGGAAAAGGTAACCTCGAACTCGGTCATTCTTTAACCGATTATAATGTAATAGGGTTTGTTGGATGAAAATGGGATTCTTAAAGGATTTATGAAAGAAGTTTTTAAATATAGCCACCTTGGACGGAACTGAGGCCGTTTTTAACCGATTACGATGGGATAGGATTTGTTTAATGGAAATGAGATTCATTAATGAAGAAGTTTTTAATATGGCCACCTAGAATGAGGCACGTCTATTACTAAACTGATAATGATGAAATTCGGCAATTTGGATAAATATAGGATTATAAAATGACAAACTGCATTACTCGCCAGATGATAAGACCGAATCATAACTTTCCTCTTTTCTAATCGTTGCTGTAGTGGTGAATGTAATTATTGGTTGTTTTATGGAATTACAGAACACTTAAAGCTCGTCCAAATAATAAAAAACATCAGAAAGTTATAGCTTGTTTTAGCGGCTGTAACTATCTCTGAAATATTTATTATTGTTAGCCAAATAAAAATTTCAAAAGCGTCTAGTTCCAACAGATACAGTAAAATTTTAATAAAACGAATTGCTTGGTTTATTATTGTGAATATTCTGTTGCGTTCGCTGATGACACAGCATATGTTTATAATGATAGTAACTGGTCAGATATCACAAGTGGCAGTCAAAGTGATCTTTCACAGGTTAGCCATTAGTTCAATTTATACCATATGATTTTGAACTCAAAAACACATTTCATGCTGTTTATTCTACAAATGTGGAAGATTTTCCAAGTTTGTTCACTAGCCATATCTCTATCCCTGCAATCCTTACGTTCCGCTTGTAATGATATCGGGTTTCGAGTAGAAATAGTGTCGAGCTTCAAATACCTTGGGGTTACGTTGGACACTAAATTGCACTTTTCAGACCATATCAACCATATTGTAAAAAAATCTGTTGGTCACTTCAGCAATTGTATCATTTAAGAAGCAAATGTACTAGGCATATCTTAAAACGATTCATTTAGCCTGATTCATTTCTAAACTTAATTATGCACTGGCAGCTTGGGTTTGGAGTTTATCATGAAAATTCAAAATGGCTTAGAGTTTGAACTTGATCTATTATCAGGTTTTAATTTAAAATAAAATAATATCAATAAAAATAAAACTATGTACTTGGAATTAATCGTGTAATTATTAATTAGTATAACCACCATTTTTATTAATTACTTCAAAAGTTCCAATCCTTGCAATTCTATTTCTGCCATTTGCCCCATGTCAGTACAACGGCTTTATGCAAATAAACTAAGTTGTTGTACTGCTTACCATTGTCATAGACCTATCATGCCAC
This sequence comes from Nephrotoma appendiculata, assembly GCA_947310385.1. Lineage (NCBI taxonomy): Eukaryota > Metazoa > Arthropoda > Insecta > Diptera > Tipulidae > Nephrotoma > Nephrotoma appendiculata. The sequence continues at coordinate 56,733,914 of OX371225.1, read as the reverse complement.
ATTGCCCAATAAATTCCCTATTTAGCCACTCTAAAAAAACTTCGATCTGTCGCTCTCTAAGCCAATCGATCGTATTTATGAATTGTTTAGTAGTGTATGGCAAATCACCATGGAAGGTTATAGCATTCGCTAGAGAATCGCTCCGCGCATTACGTGATTTGTATCTTCGCCATAACCGTTGTGCCGAATCGAGCATTCGACATTTGGTAGCCAAATACAATACGACTTCAACTTGGCGAATTTTGCGTCGGGACTCGTATAAAATCCAACTGACCCAAGAACTCAACCGTGTGTTCGCTGATTGGGTTCTGAGGCAGTTGGAAATCCACCCAAATTTCGCTAAAAATCATCTTTAGCGACGAGGTTCATTTCTTGATGAATGGATATGCGAACACCACACGAGATAATACCAACACCAAACGCATCCCGAGAAAGTCACTGTTTATGGCGGATTTTGGTCTGACTGAATCATCTGTACTTCTTCCAAAACGAAACTGGCATCGCCATAACCGTCTACAGCGAGCGCTACAGCTCAATGATAAGCAAATTCTTATGGCCCTAACTGGATGTCAAGGATACTGATGGCATGTGGTTCCAACAGGACGGCCCTACGAGCCACTCAGCCACAATGGACTTCTTGTACGAGCAATTAGATGGCTATCCCGCGCGGTGGTGATGTGAACTGGTCACCGAAATCGTGCAATTTAACGCCTTTCGACTTCTTCCTTTAGGACTATCTTAAATCCCAGGTCTATACGAATAAACCGCAAATAATTGATGCCAAAGTCAACATAACGCCATTCAGCAAATTCAGCCAGATCTATGCGACAGTCATCGGAAATTGGATCTCCGAATACATGCTTCCAAGCAAAGCCGCCATAAAATACTCTTTAGAGACAATGGCTAGTACCGGCCGGATGGTAGGATTGGCGCTAATTATCAAGTTCCTATATAGTAAACAGAATAACTCTGGCCAGCCGGACGGCACAAGCTGTATGGTAGTGTAACGAAATTATTTAAAAACTACTGTCTTCTAACTATCATAAACACCATCTATACGTGATCATCATAAATAAATTATATGAAAAATAGTACAATGGAGCAACATGTTGTCGAATGTCAACAATAAAAATATAACCGAGAGGTACTCCAGTTGGAGTCTGTAGCGATTATTTCCACTGAAATCCAATCAATTGGTGCCAGAAATATTACTGTAATAAATAATTAGGAGAAGGGAGACACGTAAACGTAACTGACAAATTACTAACTCAAAACTAAATTCCAGAAAGTATCTTGCTACTATCTTACGACTTGGTTAGTTTTGTAATTTTCCGCTCTCATGCTTCATAAAATTCATTTAAATTTCAATCACTTAGGGTAATTTAAATTAAGAAGTATATTTAAGTTTTGCTAGAGGAGTGGTGCGGTTCTGCCGGTTTTGGCCTATTATATAAAAAAAACATGCAAATTCGTTCGAGCAGCACCAGTAGATATGTTGTTGTTTCCTATTGTGAAGTTCCTTACCGACGGAAGCTTCCTTGAAGTGTTCGTGATCTCACCACAGGCTTTGTATGAGGTGGCGGCCGCAGCTATGTCGGTTATTATGTTCTGCTGTTTCAAAAACCTTACAGATCTGTTCAGTTACAGTACAGCTCACGATTGAATTTGAATTTTTATGGCTTGCTATTTGTATATTTTGCGGAGCAGTGGAGCGGGCCGTATAAGTTGTTGTTGTTTCTCGTATGGAATCCCGCACCAGAATTAAAATGAACTAATATTTATAATCTTCCAAATTCCAGGATAGATTTGATTTCAGATTTGATAAAAAAATATATTTACTATACTCTTTATATTTACCAGGGGCTTGTTGCAGTGATATCATTAAATGATAATGGTTTAAGGGGTATTAATCTTATTCAAATATCCCCACGCCCTTTTGCTTAAGAAATGGATGTTAAATTTTGGTAATGAAGGAGGCGGCATTGCACACAGACTTTCTTCAGTAAAAAATAAGAAGAAGCAACTTCTACGTAAAGGACCATTCAATCTGAGAAAATCAGCATTTAATTAATTTAATTTATTTAAATTAGCATTTCATTTACGATGACGCAATGAAAACATTAGGATTGCTTGGATTGGAAATCGGAAAACTTTAGAGTAGTGCAAAATACTTCTGGAAAATCGTTTGTTAGCACAGGAATCGATTATGCAGAACTTCTAGTAATTCAGGTTTTCCACATTCTGCTAATCAGCGGATGATCCAACTCCCGAAAAATGCATTGTGGTATAGACACTGTGGCTGAAATATCGACGAACCTGATAGCAACCTTAAGAAAGAATTGGTTCATTGATTCGAGAGTGCACTATGAGGAAACTGCCCACCTTTGGAAGTTATGAAACAACATAGCATATAGCGCATATTCAAGTAGTTTTTGTTTGTCTTGTATTATGTTTTGAAAGTCGTAAATTCACTCAAATTCAAAAATTCATGTATTATACCAACGAGGAGAATTTTACTTAGCGCACATTTAAGCAGCTTTCTGCGTCAATTCGATGTCCATGTGCTTTAATTGTGTTCTTGGGACAGCAATTTTATATAAAAATTAATACCAAATAAAGGGTTATTATTTCGAAAATGTTGGAAAATGTAAACCCACAAGTGTTGAGTACGTACTTCAATAACATTGAAAATCCCAGAATGAAAATTCCAAATTACAACATCCAAAATTCTTAAAATCCATTCAATTTTTTGGGATTTAATATTTTGGGATTTAAGACAATATTCTTCGTTGGTCGAAACTTTTACGATGCGGTTTTACCCCCAAATGTATGTTCTCAAACACCAAAATCCCTAAGGGTGCAAAATACCAAAATAATTATTTCTACAAATAACAATCTCAAAAAATATTACTAAATCTGTAATCTCAAATAAAAAAATTTGCGCAGAATTTTAAACTAATCTCTGACATTTTGTAGAAGTTTTGAATTAATATACGGTAAAATATGTTTTCAACTTTAAAAACATTGAATGAATAAGTTTTGTGATTTTTTGGGATCTAGTTTTTTAGTAATATCCAATTTGAAATTTAATATTTCTTACATGTTGCTCCCTTTAGAAATAGTTTTGACAATAAAATGTATTATCATATGCACTCGACTACTTTTTTAAGCCAGGGCCAGGGTTGCTTCAATTGTTGGGATTTCAGTTATTTTTGAAATATTTCATATTTGGGACTTTTATTTTGTGGATTATGATTTTTCGAATTTTTTACATTTTCGATTTAAGGATTTCATTTTTTCGACAAAAAAAAAATCGCAAAATGTAACAAACATATTGTACTCCCAAATATGTATGTAATAATTAAAAAAAATACCAGAATAAAATTAATCCAAAAATATTTACAAAAAAATCATAATTCCACATTTTAATTAAAAAACAAATCAAGAAAATTCTCAGAATAAAACAATTTTTAGGACAAAAATAATATCCATCTGAACTGATAAGATAATGAACGCCTACATAAAACACAAATTGTGATCATTGCGTTGTAACATTCAATCGCTATGGCCTAATAAGATAATTGAATTTAATTTATTTATCTTATCAATTCGAAACTGGATATTACTTCTGTTACAAAACGTCATTGACTATTTATCCTCCATTACTTGTATATGTGTCCGGCGATTCTCATATATTTTGTATTAATTGAAAATACCACTAAATGGCACCAAAGGTGCCGCCATTATGTTAGACGTCGCTTTGGATTATGTAATTTACTAATTTAAGTAAATTTAAAAAAATTAATACTACATGATAGCCACAATTCATAAAAAAAAATCATAAAAAATTTTCGACCTCCAAATTTCAGCAGATTTACGAATCTCGATATATTATATCCTAAAGCACCACCACATATTTCGAAAAATATCAAAAAATCCTGCAAATCTTGCCTTTCTCTATCAGAATTAGATACACAGCAATAGTCAGCATTCAGAGTACCCATTATGACAAACATAAAATAGTGATCAACTTTTCTAAACATTGCATAGTGGTTTGAAAACAAAATATTCAGCACCAATTTTTTCGCAGTGCCGATGCCAGCGAGTCTCCAACTATAAACTCTATTTTTACTAGATGATTAGAAAACATACTACAATAGTTTCACTTCAAAATATATCGATTACAAATCACGTCAAATTAATTTGTGATGATATCATCATATTCCACTTTATAATATTCTTTCTATCGCATTTAAAACACAGACTGTGTTACAAACGTAAATACGTTATGAAGTGGAATTCATTTATGGTTTTATGGCAGGAAAGCCTTTTCAAAGCTATATACGGGTAATCGAACCCACTTCACTTAATATATAACTAAATAATATTGCACTTGTGACCGTCACTTATACTCAAAAAGAGAATATTCCCCAAAAATTATGATGAATAACATAAGTGTTATCGGTTTATAGTCCAGTTCGTCAAAGACCTGTCACATATCAAGTAGCTTTTAATTAACTTTAATTTTTTAGTCCCATGAACGACATCGATTAATATGATAATTGTGACAGGAAAATGAAATACTTTTGCCGAAATGTTTCCGATAATTATTTACTGTTTAATTTTAGCATTCTATAAAATTTAGGTAGAATAGCCGTTTCGGAATTAATTGGACTAGATGTATATATAGGTCATAAATTTCATAAAAGGAACTTACATACGGTTGCACCGGAAACATTTCGAAAATGATTGATTACTGAATGTGTTTGCGTGAATTTCGTTTTATCTATCTAATGAGAATACTATAAATGAATTGAACGGCTTGAACGACCTTTGATTTTTTTTACTTTTAGTTTTTTATATATACGAGCTGATAAAATATTAAATAAACAACACAACTCGATATTCGGTAAATAAATATTTTATGGCAAGAACGTAATTGCCGGTTTTAATTTTTATGGACATTGCATTAACAAGGTGCACCACCAATGACCTGATTTTAAAATAATAAGTATTCATTATTTTATTACTTAGTGTGTGTAGCGGCAATTAATGCCCGTTTTGGTTTTAATGATAACTCTACCAAATATTTTCTAATAAGTGTCGTTAACCCAAGTAATCCCAAGGTGTATCGCATCTACTTTCTTACAGATACCAAAGTGCTAATATTCTGTGACGTTAGAACTGCTAAGAATTTACTAGGCATGTCTGTGAAAACAAAGGCGTCATTCTCGTTTTACAGCAAACAACAGACAAATTTCATGGATAAAAAAATTTCTTCAGTGGTCCGAGGGGATTTCCAACGAGTCCTAAGCGACTGATCCAATTGTTAACTACGGCGTCACCGATTGTTATCGGTTCTTGATTGAAAAATAGAATACGTTTTTGTGGCATGAAATGATCCATTATTACAATTACGTTCCTGTTAACGATATCCTTAATTGAAAATGAACTTGTTACATCCGCATGGCCATTCTGTCGAATGGTGATTTAATAATGTTATACCGTCACTTAATCCCCAGCATACATCACTAAGCCATTCACCCTGCTTGATGTCCTTATACCCAGAAAAACATGATCCACAATACAAGCGACCGATTTATAATTATGGGCACATTGCTTTCTCCAATCGCTGTCTGCCACTTCGTGGCAATCGTGCGAGTTGCTTGTATATTAAAAGTAATCATTAGTAAATCAGGAAATTAAAATGAGCTAAATTCGCAATCTGCACTGCCCTAAAAGTTTTTTATGAATTATTAAGATAGATTGATGGACAATCAATTCAATATGGCGTCAACATGCTATAGTCTACTATTAAGTATAACAAATACATATATATTAAGATAAGACCTATATTGTTTTCCTCTTTGTCCAAAAATCGAAGAACCAAGATGTAGGACTATACTAGAATCCCTCTTAGTGAGGTGACCAAGGAGTACCTAGTAGTGGTTGTAAGATACTGGGCTGTGGAAGGCGAAATTACAGTGCACGCCAATTGAAGAAAAGTGGAAATGCTCTAGTCGCTACCAATTTATCCACGAAGAAAGACCGAGTGCAAAATGATATCGAACCTAAGTCAATTTGACCACCGGTGCCGACTACCGAATGCTGTCACTCTAAAAAAACGCATTAGATAGTCTTGAGATCGTCTAAGCTTAAGGTCGCCGCTAGAGAAGATATTTTCAGTAGATCTAGGATACGAACTTGGTTTTTTAAGAAACTCAGCGATCCAAATAAGTGGCAGGAAACGGTAGAACTAACCAATCCAGACAATTTGGATGAGCCAAAGAATGATTATCCAGTACGGATACGAACGAGAGAGGTGGGTTACTTCTTGTCTATTGAAACTATGAGAGTTCTGGGCCAAAAACTCCATTTATACGAGAATCAAACTCAAGACCGCAGCGTCGTAAGCAAATGTCATAACCAAATAATATTTATTTCTCTTCTTCTAGTAATTGGAATATGCTTTCTTGTGTACATCTAATGTGAACACGAATGGCATTTACAAAATGGAAATATAGACTAGCAACACTGTATGTACTAAAATGAACTATTAACATGATCTAATCGAAGATGCCTACCAAAAATGTAGCTTTTGCACAATAATTTAGCACTATGTAGTACTACTCTACACCAGAGTGAAGCACTTTCTATGTCACAAAATCCAAGATGGTGGATTTTACGTATTGAGACCTCCATTTAAAATAACCCGTGTTTTTGGGCCAGAACTCTCATAGCTTCACTACTTGCAACATGCACTGTAGGCTAACCTAAACAGCGTTAATCCATTTAAGTCGTACGACTTGAAGTACAATAGACCACCACTGTTTTGGCGAATGGCGTTGCAAATTTGTGATTTTCTTAGAAAAGGGACTAAAGTAAAGGTTATATTTATAGCTTAGGTGATATCGAGTCGAATAAGTTGTCGAAATCTCAACAGACGTATTAAGGGGAAATTGGTAGTAACTGCTTTCTACTCCCTTATGTGCTCTATTAAAATATCCCATGAATTTAAGAAATTCTTCCAATTAGGTTAGTTAAGTTGGAATAATATATGAGAACTAACATATTAGAAATGGCAAAGAAAGTCAGTATGGTCTTTACTCTTGCATAAGTGCAATTGGGAAAAGATAGGGTATGCAATCCCATTTCGTACACTGGATCTACACTTAAACCCTTAGACTAATTTTATTATATGGGATTACTGTTTGGTGGCTATGTTCTCGCGAAATTAAAGTCTTTGATGAAAGGCAGATTAACTTTAATCTCATACTCTTTGGTATCCCAGCTAAACAAACGGTTCAGCTATAACACTCAATTCCATCTCCATGAGATCCTACAGGAACACATGTTCTTCGACTATGCACTTCCGTCAACATATTTGAAGAAAAGCCTTAGAATTGATATGAGCCAGAGAGGACTGGACGAGAGTAGCTGTTCTAAAGCCTGAAGACTGCAGCGTTTCCAAGCTGACATAAGAGGTCGTCTACTCATAATATATCTACCACAAAAATTAACTACAAAAATTTTTAAACCCCAGTCATTGTGTACTAAAGGTATAAAGCAAGATTTGAATTTTTGTAGTTTGGTCGTTGCAACCTATGAGTAAATGAGGAGGTTCTCATTCTATTTTTTTAAGGGTTGTGTGTAATTTTTTATGCAATGACCCTGAGGGTTAAAAATTGGGGGGGGAGGGGTTAATGAGTAGATGACCTCTTTGTATTTGCTGACTTGAACAGTCGCAAACATAGGGAATGTCATTGTAATTGTAAATAATATTTTGTATAAAAAAAGCCGAAAAAACTTAAAAAAATAAAATAAAAAATCAACACGAGGGCTGCCGTAAAAGTTTTTAGAAAAAGTAATAAAAAGTTATAATTTTCATCCAAAATTATTATTATATAGACTTTTGCATACGTGCAAACTATTTATCGAAACACTTTTGCCAGTCGAAGGTGATAGCTCCAAAACATGGTTTTTGAACGCTTCAATCGCTTCTTCAGGCGATAAAAATCGTTATCTACGCATCTTGTCTTTGATTGTTGGGAACAGGAAGATATCTTTGGGTGCCAAGTCGGGGCTGTAAGGCGGATGACCCATCAATTCGATCGTTTGAGTGCTCAAATACTCGCTTGTTTCATGTGATGTGTATGAGCTCGCATTATCGTAATCCAAAATGATTCGCCGTTTTGTATTGTTTTCTCTCAATTTGTTGAAAACCTCGGGTAAACAAATGATCATATACCAAGTTGACTTGACTGTCTTTTGATTTTCAAGAGCCACATGACCGGTTTTCATGAAGAAACACGCTACCATTTGCTTCCCAACGCTTCGAGCTCGCACAACTTCTGTTGGTTGTTCTTCGAATTACAAGACCCAAACAGCTGATTGCCATTTTCTTTCCAGCTCGTATGCATATATCCATGACTCGTCACCTATCACGATCTTGTATACGTTTTTGGAAGTAACTCCAACGAATTTTTCAAGTATTTGGCGGCACCAATCGACACGAACCATTTTTGTGCGTCTGTCAACAAATGTGGAATCTAACGTGCTTCCGCACTTTAGAATGTTGATGTAAGATTGTATGTACGCTGGTGTTACTAATGCCTAGGCATGCCTCGATTTCACGATAAGTCACATGATAATCCTCTTCAATCATGGTCGTCTTTGAGTGAACGTCGTTTGCGATTAGAATCATTGTTCCAATTATAAACACTAGCCAAGGATGGTGCTTCGTCGCCAAAAATCGAATGAAGTGATTCGAAGCACTGTTGTTGAGTTAGCCCCTTTCGAAAATCGTAAAAAATCATCACACGATAATTTCCACGCGATAATTGCAATTTTTCACTGAATTCAATCTTCAAGTAAATAAAAAACAATGTTGCGATGCGAATTGATAGATGACTACTGAGAAACATAACCTCCAAAAATATTGCACTTTTTGACTGACAGAGACTTGCATCGGAAAACACTAGTATTGCCATTTTCTAAAAACTTTTACGGCAGCATTTCAAACCTTTTTAAAATGTAATATCTGAAAGAGATATTTAATATTTACAGTCAAGTATCGATTAAAGCACAAAAATCCCTTTCCGTAAGTCAAAAGTAGCCCAGATTTATCTTTCATCAATTAACGAGATGATACGTAGACCATTTCCACATCCACTGGATCGCTGCATCTATTGAGATTCACCAATACGTGAAATATTGATGCATTGAAAAATGATAACTCACCGTAAAGTTACCAATCAGCAATCACTGGTCATATAAACAGGCACAATGAAAACCACGAATCTCCATCAAACATGTATAGGAGCCGGTGCTAACTATCCAGCAAGCCATAACTGCCGCAGCGGAAGTGCTCTCAAATCGTCGAAAATAAACCAACGCTGTGTGAAAAATGATTGGCTCTTAACACTAGAAGCACTCAAACGGAATATCTCAGAGGCAGGAAAAATGTCGCAATCGTTGCGATCTGGGAGCAGAAGGAGCTTCTTGTGCAACAGAGAAATGCGCCCGTGCTTGCGCTATTTAATCTGGCGCTCGAGCACGTAATAAAACAAATTGCATTGAATTTTTGCGCTGCATATTAAATAAGTCAGACTAAATTCTTGTATATGCATATGATATCGTGTTTCTTGGCCGGAAAGCTAATTATATCAAGGACAATTTAATACTGCTTATTCTCCACGTGAAACGACTGGATTTCAAAGTCAAGAGCAACAACATTAAATGTCTATCAACACCAAGGAGCATCCATACGGTAAATTTCGGAACAGATGACCATAACAATGACAGTGTGGAAGACAATGTTAAATATCTCGGGTCAGTTATAATACCATGAAATGCAACCCGGATGAATATTCGGAAAACCTGTTAATTACTGCAACCACTATGTTGGCCTTATTATCAACAAAATCCAATGTAATAGTGTGATTTTCTAATGCGATAAGATTAGTGGTATACAGCAGGCATAAAACTAGTCATAATAGTGCATACATTCTAACGTAAATTTGCAACAATATCGGTCCACATCAGTTTTCCAAAATGTAGGCGGAAATGATGATTTTTGACAAAAAGCGTTTTTCAACTAAATGTCGGCCCCCGACGGATTGACGATTGATAGAGCAGAGCTACAAACCACAGTAGTTTTTCAGTGGTTGGGTTTTGCATTCATATGAAAAAATATCTCCGTTGTTGGTGTAGAATGAATTGGTGTGGTTTGATATGGTTTCAAAATCAAAATATATTTGCAAAATAAATAGGAATAGAAATTTAATTTTATTATTTAATTTTTTTGAAGGCGTATAACAATAAAAATGTCCATAAATTGAATGTTTAACAATTCAATTTATGTATATTTTTATTGTTATATAATAAAGTTTATTCGCCTTTTAAATGCCGCTAGGCCGCTAAATGTCCCACGAGATAAGATGGTCAAAATTAGTTTATAGTCGCCAACTAAAATTATTTTTCCGTCACGTTGACTGAGTCACTAAATGTTAGTCACTTTATTTTAAAAGGCGAATATCTATTATAACATTTATCCTGAAATTGTGTAATAGAAATATTAAATTTCAAAATTTAAGGCTTTTTCAAATAAAACCATGAATTAATTTTTAATTTAATATTGCTCACGGTTTGTGTGTGGTTTGGCATTACTTGCGCACCTCCGATTGGGATAAAATTTCATACTTAAGCTTTTTCCAAAAATTTGTGGGTCCCAGTGATGTTTGGACGAAATCGGGTCACCGGAAGTGTCAGCGTCCTTAGGATTTGTTTATTTTTTTTTGCAAATATTTTGAAAAGTATTTAATATTTTCGAAAAAAAAAACGATTAACATCAAAAAGATTGTGAATTAGTTAATCATTTAAACAAATTATTGTGAATTAGTTCACATAATTTGTTTAAATGTTACCGGAAATGATGAGTTTTTATAAAAAAAAATATTTCACCGAAATTCTGCCTCTCCAAGCGAAAAGTGCTGAAAATCTGTGTACCGGAAGTGGCAGCTTCCGTAGGAACTTATAGTGGTGTTATTGGAGTTTTATTATTAAAATGATTAACACTCACTATGTTTTGTTATAAACTATTTAATTTATTATTTATTATTTTGGTATAAAATATTATTATACATTTGGTTCACAAAATGGTGTGTGAACGATTGTTCGCGGCACTTTTCACTTCTTTTATTATTTTGTGAGACTGTGTCTCTTGAGATTCAAAACGCGACTGATCCTTTTTCGTTTCTTATTTCAATTTTGGTCCAGTGAATTTGAAATCTCGATATTAATCGATAATCGATTAATATCGAGATTCGCGAATGTAAATGGCGAAATAGTTATATTCAGCAAAACGAGCAATGCCTCGTAATTAAGCGGCGCGGTGTATAAATAGTTTTGCTAGGAGAAGTGCCACGAAGTGAAAATGATTTTGAGCCGCTACAAACTTTAAACAATTTTGCAATGGTATTGAAAAGTATGGTAAAAAAGACAAAGAATGAAAAGATAAATTTAAAGCTTAACGTTTTCTTGGGTTTCCTGAATTTTAGCTAGAATTGGTCTTCGTTTTTAATTTTGTATTTAATTAAGTACTTACTGTCAACATAAAAGATAAAATTGTAATAAAATCAGGATCAGTTCAAATTTTATATGGAAACTCGATCCAAATTTTGTGTGGATCACAAATTTTGATTTGAAGTCTAGTAAACGCCTTTGCGGATCAGATCAAGCATCAAGAAACACATCTAATATTATAGAAGTTTTTCTACCGAAACAGTGACCGAAACAGAGGAAAAATAAAAAATATTGACGTGGATCGTGGAAGAAGTTTGGACATTTTTGTATGCTGAATATTACTATAGGCCATGTTTTGACCGATTAATGTCAAATTGCGGTTTATCTAATAGATTATAGATTTGAACTTGACTCAACGAATCTTGATTAATTCCTAAGCTCGATCCTGGTTCAACCAATTCTGGCTAGATTTATAAATAGGGGCCAGGGCTCATTAACTTTTAATTGATTTGCCTTCTAGGACCAATAAAAAAAATTAAAGGTATATTGTGGCCAACACGAGATCTTCTTTAATAATGAACTACGTAAACCAAACAAATGTACTTTTCATAATATTTCGTTCAAATTCGTTATTTTTGAATTTTTTTTATTTAAAATAAACAATTATGTACTCATAAATAAGTTTTGACAGTTTATTTCAACAAAAAAATCAGTTTACATAAAATCACCACAGTATAAATATTTGTATTTAAAATTTAAGTTTCCTACAAAAATTTAAGGTAGAAAACAATTGTTTGGTTCTTCTTGCGTCTTCTCAGGCTATATTTGTATTTTTTGCCACTACGTAAAAATAAAGTAAATGCTCAAATCAAACTGCAGTTTAAGATTCAGTTGAAACGAGAAATAAAGGGGGCTTTTTTTTGTTTCAGGTCGATTTTGATTGGCCGCCATTTTGTTTTGGATGACATTTGTCATTCCGCATTTGACAATCGTAAAGAGCGGTCGATAACAATTTATTACGGAACAATTTAACGCCGCAACAACTTGTTGAAATTATTAAAACATTTTATTTAAATAATTGTTCAATTGTGAATGAGCGGATACAATTACGTGACTTTTTGGTGTTAATGATGTTAAGTGTGTGTAATGAATAATTTTGAAAATTTAACAGTGGGAGATAATGTAAAGACTGGGCGACAATCAAGCCAACGTACACTAAAAAAGATCGATGCAGTGAGCCAGTGTTGCTGAATGTCCAGATTCTTATCGACGCCGTGCACATTGAGAATGTCCCGATCATGTTTGTTAAAAATTATCAAAAATACAAAAATGATTTGTATTTTTACCACCAAAAAAAATCATTATGAATCAGTCACTGAGTGTGACAAACTACAAATGGACTTGGCTGCGCCAAAGCCGAGCTTTGCGCCACATACGATATTATATTCCATACGTAATGTTAAAGACCATATAATCAATCAATAAAATATGAATTATTAAATTCTATTTCATTTAAAAGTTATTAACAAAAACATCGACCTGAAACATAAAAAGCACCCTGTATACACTTTAAGGGTGATTTAATTTTTTTTTAGAAACACCATTCTAAATGTACTTACAGTTTGGTGCGCAACAAATGGACAGCGAGCCCCTAGTTATTAATTGTTTTGTAAAACTAAACAAATATAACGTAATATTCTTAGAATCGGTAATATTATAATATCGGGAAGAAAGGAAAAATTTCTGCCTATGGATGCTTATTAATCACAATTTAGCAAATGATCTGGATATTTCGATATAATTGGAACAATTCTAACAAGAATTAACAATTATAATTATTTAACCATTCTTATTTAATAATCAAGGCTTAGGTGGCGACAGTCTCGGTTTCCAAAATTGTACCATTTACCAGAGCCCGGAGTCGGCATCAATTCAAACTGGACCTTGCGGAGCCCCTTATTAGACAGAAGAGCATTTCTGCAATACCTCTTCATGTGAAGTAGCGTTAATGAAGAAGAAAGATTTATATTCAAATTCTTAAAAAAAATTATTAAATTAAATTTTTCTGAAAAAATTACAATGCACAATCCTTCCCGTCGACCACATGGGACTATTTGCAGTACTTCTTACTCGTGACATTTTCAAAAGAAAAACAACAATAACTAATTGTTCAATAGTCCGCAAACTATAATAATTATGTTCGTTTTATATACTATTTCGTGTGAACGCTTCAGTCGGTACTGCGACACTTTTCGCTGTACGGACTGATTTAAGAACACTGTCTGCCACTACAACACTATATCGTGTGAATGCAAAGATTCTAGATAGTAAACGTCTTTTTTTTGCGCTGTATTACTCATTCGTGTGCACCCACCTTAATCCACTGCCCTGCGGTATTTCTCCGCTGATTTACTTCAGCTCAGTATAGGCATTGTATAGTTTTATTCTGAAAAATCGAAGATACGATTATAATATTCTAGCGAATTCTATTGGCAGAGTTCTTAACTTATGATTACGCTCCTTGTGCCAAACCTAATCAAAAGAATGGGCAACGTCTAAAAATATCGCTATTTTCTATACTAATGCTTTCTCAATAATATTGGGGCACCTGAACGTATATGAAACTGGCCTGGTTTTTCCCCTAGAAAACATTTTAATATGCTGGTTTGCGCCCTCGCTTAATTCAATAAAAGACTTTTCCGATTTTCAAACTTAGCGTCTTACTGTGGGAATTTTACAACAACAATTCCATATAAATTTATAATCCGGAATGAGTTTCATTCCACCTAAAATTAGGATTACAGTTATTCCATTCTTCGTGTAGTTCAAATGTTCACCGCCCGGTTAATTAATAAAATAATTTTATTTTTATGGGTTGTCATTCTGGGTGTATGTAATGTAATGTAGTAGTTTTATCGCATAAAGGATAAAGAATCAAATGACATAAATCAATGATACAAAAAATGAATGCTAAATTAATCTGAAAAATAAGACACATAAATAAATATTGTTATACAATTAGTAAAGTAAAATTTGTTTTTAGATCCGCAACTATTTTATTGCGTTTATACGGGGAATCATAAAAAACGATTTGTATGGAAATCAATACAAATTTTCTAGGCTACTTTGATTGAGAGCAATTGTTTTTCATTTTATTTATATGCATTTTCCAATCCGCATTCGATTCGCTCCCACGGATTCTATAATCGACGTGAATATTTCCCAAAGTAAGACCACTACTATATGGTAGATTAAATTCCCAATTTAATTCCATAATAAAAAACCTGTAACCCAATAAGATCAGCAGTAAAACGCATCCGCTAGGCCATAGTGATATCCAATGTGCATACCCATACTACGGTAACTTGAATCTGGTAACTTTTATAGCTTACATCCTGTACATCCACACACATTTTATTTGAATCCGGTAATTTTTAAATTTTCAATATGTTTGTGTAAAAATGCTAACAAAAAAATCATTTTATTAATCATTTTATTTTATTTATCATTTTATTAATCATTCAATTAAAAATCATTTAATTAAACTTTATTTTATTTTTTTATTATTCGAATCCGAATTTCTAATACAATTAAAAATTTTGTTTTGTGATACGCACGGCTTAAAAACAAAATCAAAATAAAAAAAAAATAAAAAAATGACCTTGAAAATTATTTTTATTTCATTTTTGTTTGTGTTAATGTGTTGAAATTTTTGAATCTACAAAAATTTTAGTTTAAAAAAGAATCCACGACAAAACCAGTTTTGTAGGTAAAGGGAAAAAACGAAGAAGTTACCGGATTCAAGTTACTCTAGTATCGATATACACAATGGTTTCGACTGAGTAATTTATGAAAAAGGTCACGTTTGTATTTCTATTCACAAAAGTTCAAGGCCATCAATAAAACGTAACCCTAAGGCCATTATCATACGATTTAAATAAGTGGCATATACAAGCCATTTGCTATCTAATGGTTTCGACAATGGGCGATTTATGAAAATGTACATGCTTGACACTATGTTCACAGAGGTTTCAGATATAATTGTACATTTTATTTGCTTGAAAGACCAACAACAAACCTCCATGAACAGAGATGCACAGGGTTAAATTACCATTTTCAGAAATCACTCAGCCGATAAAATTGAATAGGAAATGGCTTGTCTATCACACTTATCCCAATCGTATGGTAATGGCTTTGCGGATGAAACACATGCCTTGTGTTTAGAGTGTTCAGGTAAAAGTAGGGTTTTGTTAAGACCCCTTCCCCCCCCCCCCCCCCCCCCCCTCAACATTAGTAGAATTTTTTTTATTTTCTATTCGATTTTGGTTTCGTAGAGCATGTGAATGTGGAATAAAAATATACCTCGTGACTCGTGTGGATGTGGGTTTATGTTGTTATGGAGGTGGTAGGAATGGTGGTATGGGAGGTAAAGGGGTAGGGATGAGGTGTTTTGGGTTTGGTGTGGGAATTTGGGGTTTGGTGAATAAGGGTTTGTATAGGTGATGTGTGTGGGAGTGGGTATGAAGGTGTTAAAGGGTGATGATATGGATGGTGCGGGTGAGATGGGTTTTAGGATCTTTATAAGCAACAAAAATGCTTATAGAGTTTGGCTCCGAACATTTCCCGTCTTTGTAATTAAGCGAAGACTCAAACAATCATACTAAAAGGTTTTTAATGAGATGGTTTTCGGGCCAACTTATATTCGTCATCATATATCTGATTTATTGTTGAGTACTATTTACGAAACTAGTTATATGGGATTAGATTTTCCCACTCGATTATCGAATTAAGTCTTCTCTTAAGAACAAAATTAAGAACAAAATTTACTTGTAAGAAGATATTATGTGAGGTGGTTTCCCATGGTTCGGAATCATAATTAATCATTTCCAGTACAACTTCTTCAGTTAGTATTTCGGTTCCCGATGTTCATCGTATGGTTGGAATATATTTTGTTGAGTTCACCAAATATTTGAGCTTTGTCTTCGCCCTTTCTAGCTCAATTTCCACTTGCATTTTGATTGGTGAAATCTGAAAACTTGTCGTTTGAGTTTTTTGGTTGCTCGCCAGAGAAAATAATCAGTATTACAATCCTAGTAAAATTTTGTAGATAGTTACGGATTGATGCATTTTTCATTTCTTTTATTTCTTTCTTAATTGCTGAGTGAGATTGTTCAACACCACGATATTGTAAAATAATTATTTATTTGTCCAGAAATTTTTACTCACAAATAATTAAGAGAGTTCAGTAATTTTATTACAGGTTAGAACAGTATTATCATAAAGTTCAGCCTACTCTTGATTATAAATATACGATCGTAAATTATCAATAGAACGTAATCTACTCAAGCTATAAAAATTCCACTGCGTTGAAATATATGCTGTTGTTGAGTCGACTTTTAATGCAGGAACATTTTACATTAATTTATTGGTACTCAAATAATCTTTCATCTAAAGATAATTTAAAATGTATGGCTATTGTAAATCTGCTTAAAACGCACAAAATCGGAACTTTAATCTATTACCGTTCAAATTATTAAATAAAATACCATTTAATCTGACATTGAAATTAAATAAATTTTATCGAGTCGTACCTTTATTACCGCATGCCAACAGCGCGATAGCATCTTTCTAAGTATAAAACAGCATAAGAAGAAAGCTAATATTGGGAACGTATTTCATATAAAATAAAATAAAAGTGTTTTGAACCAAACCCAAATTAGGCTTCCGCTATGAAAATATACATATATGCAAAAAGGATCAATTAACTTCATCATGTTGAGTAAAATCGCTTATGAATCCTGCTCATCTTCCATCTTAAATCGGTTACGTATTTATGCTGTGCAACTGGTTCAAACTTAATATCACATGGTAGGCTGGGCTCTCGACCAAACAATACCATGCAGGCGTAATCCCTGTCATATCATGCACTATGTTGCGATACCAAATTATCCTGGTTGGCATTGACATCTTTCCGCCGATATTCTTCCGGTGTCCGATTAAACCTCTCTACCATTTCGTCTGACTGTGATGTCATCGTGGGGTACGAATCTTATTTATGTTAAGAATTTTATACAATTCCTGAAACACGGACGACTCGAAATTTCTTGCCTGATTAGAGTGTAGCTCTTGCCGTACCTACTCCTAATTTGAAAATCAATTGTTCACAGATGTGTCGACAACTGTCCTGATTCACAATTGGATAGCCTTGCACCTACTTGCTGAAGTAGTCAATATACTCAGTACACTCCGCGAAACTTGATTACTCTCACTTGAAAATTTTCCATAAAACCTAAGATAATGTTAATATTTAGTGTATCCTCCATTGTTCTTTACAACATCATAAATTCTATTAGGCAAAGACCTATAAAGATTTTGTATCAATTCTATCGGCACTTTCTCGAAAACATCATAAACAGCTGCGATAAGGTCATTCCGGCATTCGTATTGCCTTCCATTCGAATAAATTTGTCTCGATAACCATCCCCAAAGATTTTCAATAATATTTAAATCCGGAGACAAAGCTGGCCAATTCAAAACTTACACGTTATTGTATTCAAACCACTGTTTCACTCGTGCGGCTGTGTGTATTGCTGCATTATCTTATTGGAAAATCCAGCGTTGGCCTTCAAACATTTCGTCAAAATTGATTTTTTGCACTTCTAAGAGCTCGATGTAGCTTTGCGAGTTTTGTCGGCCCTCCAGGACTACCAAATCAATAGGGTTTTTTGTTAGGGTCTTTCCTCGGCCTATTTTCACCACTACAAACTGCAGCTGGTAACAAACTTGATAAATTAATGAAAAACTATTAAACTGAACACAACTAGATTTATTTACACGCACCTTATGCCTTTGACGTCAAAAACAAAATGATGAGAGTAATCAAGTGTCGCAGTTTAAATAAGCAAAAGAATCGAAATGGGGATTTTCCACTTAGCATTGTATGCATATATGTGTATTAGTCATTGGAAAGTTAGGTAAGATAGAAACTAAGCTGATGTAAACATTTCAAATAATTAGGTACATTATCTTAGGTTTTATGGAAAATTTTCAAGTGAGAGTAATCAAGTGTCGCGGAGTGTATGTATGATTATCATCTTTATTTCTGGAAAAGATCTTCCACCTTTTAAAACTTATCGAATCCGGTTGCCAGTAGCACAATTTGCTGTCTATTATTGTCACCATTAACCAACTCCTAGAATCCGGCTAGTATTCCGAAGTCTATACTTAAAGAGCTTTGAGGAGAAATTCACAACAACGCGGTCGCCTGCCTTCTGCCATCCATTTCTTATTAGCCCAATTGAAAAAACAGGCTAATGATCTTCTTGCAAAAAGTTGTGTAGCCCAAACATATTCCGATTCAAACTGGATTCGTGCAATAATTGTGGAACAGTTCTTTACTTTCTGTCTTACACATTGCTTATACTGTACTGCATAGGGTCTTCTGATGGATAATCCATCTGCATTGTTGTGCAACAAACCTCGTCGGGGTTTAGTCTTGAAAGTGGAAACTTGTGGTCGTTCGATCCACTTAGCTACTTGCCGCTCGGGTTCCATAAACTGCATCAACCATTTGAGTGCCGCGTGCTCATGTCGTAGAACAAGTGCTTGCCCATACAGATATTTGTGGAAATGTTTATCTCTGTCCATCTTAGCCAACAGTTCCCAGCGTGTTACACAATTGTTTTTTCCTGCTTTAGAGAGTGATCGACTATAATATAGCAACTTGCGACAACTCGCTCTTTGTCCTCTTACTTCTGTGATAACGCTGCGCCTATCTCCAAGTAAATAGCGTCTGTATCCAAAATGAATATCCCAGCGCTCCATACTTTAAACTTTAATTCTTCAAATGCTTTCTGATGCTCTGTGTTCTACTCAAATGGTCCACTTTTTCGATAAAGCGATTGAGACTTCGTGCAACGTTTGCGAATTTTGGCACAAATCGACGGTAGTAGCATAATCCTAGAAATTAGTAGGCTAATAGCCTTTGGTGCAGGCCAATCCATTACTGATACTAACTTCTTTGGATCCGTTTGCACATCACTGCCGTCCAGATCGCATGTAGTGCATGTTTAAGATTATTGACATATTCATCAAATGTGCAGCCTAGCTTGTCATCAAAATAAAGACATATTTTCCAATTTAACCCTCTTAGAAATCGCTCCATTATTCTCTTAAATGTAGCAGGCGCACTGCATAATTCAAATGGTATTACCACAAACTGGTAAAGACCGTTTCCTGCTGAAAATGCGTTTTCCTGTGTCGTTCTATGTTGCACAATATTCGTTTTTGCTATCACACACGCTGGAAGATCTTTAACTATTCTGCTGCACAGTGAGCGAATGACCTTCTTCTTGAAGGTTGCGTTGGCAATATATACTGTGTTTTAATATTGGAGCACTATCCGGAGCCAAATGGCAATTTTCTATTGAAACTGCAGCTATTATTCACTGGTGTCGCTGTACTATAAAAATTAAAACTAAATTCATCAATAAAACAAACATTTATCACCTGAAATATATTAAATAACATTTATTTTGACATGACGTTATAAACAAAAATTCATTTTGCTGCGTTTTAATTTTTTATTGTAAGATTTAGTTTCTAATGGTTTCAGGGGTTTACAAAATTAAAAGCCTTTTCAAATTTCCCATTGAAATGGATAGCGCTCCCGATAGCGGCTCCCGATAAATAAGTGAGCCGAGATATTTTTTTATCGATTTTTAATTAAAAAGTTGAATGAAAAATCTTAGTTTAGATTTAAATAAATTAATTAAATGCAATAATAGCGCGCTAAATATAAGTTTTCACATAGAAAATTGGCTGCTCCGGATACAGCTATCGGGCGCTAATAAAAAAACACAGCAATAGTTGATTCCCTCAGCTGTACTGATGATCACCCCCAGTCATCACCCATTCTATAGCTTCTTTCTGTTGCGGATATAGTTTGCAAGTCATCTGCAGCATTCTCACGATGGTCCAAAAAGAAGGCGTTAAGCTGCTCCTCTGTTCTCCGACAATTGTGCTGTACTGCAGCTTGAAACTGAACTTTAAAACTCTCAAATTGGATATAGCCATCGAATATCAGAAGATCTAAAATTCTTTTTAAATTTCCACCAACTGATTCGGTTGAAAACGTTTTATTTAACTGGCAATTTCCAATAGTTGGTATAAGCTTATGGCCTCTTGGGTATGCTGAATTTAATCGAACTTCAGGTCCTGCTCCTGGTCTATGTTCCACCTAATTTAGTGTACATTCCGTTCAGTTGAACCAAGAATGTCGTTGGCGAAGTAGGCGGCTGTACTGATATGGATGTCGGTGATGACTGCCGCTATCGTCGCTCTCTTGTTTCAGAATCCTCTTCCATGGCGCTCTATAGGCGCTCTAAAACAGCTCGATCTTATTGCCTTCGGGTTAAGGCCCAAAACTCTGCAGCTTTTTCCTCAACTGCGCTGTGATGTGTAAGTCTTTAGGTTTTTAACAACCGCTGGTATTTGCAAAATCCTATAACTTCAGATACCAAATGTTACGAATTTCGGGTATTCGATACGTTAACAACATTTGGTGGTGTATAACTTAGACACTCGACCACCGAGTGTTATGTGATTTAAAGGGTGGGATACTGGAATTCTTTGATTTTTTGTTATGATCTAAACTGCGCCATAGAATAAGATTGAGAATGTAGCATGAACTTCTTGCAAAGCTCTAATGTTTTCTCGTGATCAATATAATCCGACTGATATACTTAATGAAAATTAGTTTGTAGGATTAGCATTAGATTTTGGACTAAAAACTAAATTTAAGTTTAATTGGACCAATTTAAGTTTAGTTGGAATCGGAAAACGATGACGACAAGTAGAATAAATGTGCCAGAGTTGGAACATCGAATTAGGCATGCCACAACTTGTGGAAATGGCACGCAATTTGAGATTTCTTGGACGCCCGGTAAGCATGGCGATGATCTTCATGGTGGTAAAGACAAAGCAGAATAATAAACGCAAAATTAACTACTAATACTCCTTGGGATTACAGTAAGGATTCGATCCTGTTAAACGCGACTGGTGCTGCCAACTTATAAAACTAATTGTTACAAAGTCCCATCACCACCTTTGATGAAGTTTGCGAATTCCTAGATGGCACAGGGTGTAATATAATATTCAACATCAAGCACAAAGAAAGCACATAGCTCCCAATTCACGAAAAACGCAAATGTTATTTTAATCAACCAACAAAAAAATAATAATAATAGAAATACTAATATAAAAATTATTAGTCTGTGATGTGAATTGATAATTATGATAAGAATTTTTTTTATATTATAAATACACGAAACGTTATCAAACTAAGCGAATAATACAACAACAATAAAAAGTTTGATAATAAAATATTTTTATGACATTCAAGGTAATTGGTCACCATTTCAAAAGCCTTATCGAAGTCTTTAATTAGGTATTTGTAAAATTGGTTTAGTCTTAAATTGTGCGAGGTGAAAAGATGAAGTGCAGTGAGTGAAAGCCTCCGAAAATAAGAAAAATCTATTGTGATAAAAGTGATTTATAATTCTAGATATTTGTATTTGGATAAAATAGTTCGACCTAAGTGTATAGTGCTTACAATTTTTTTTTAAATATGTTTGGTAATTTTATTAGTTGATAATTACAATTATGTGTTTTATACAGTAGTGACAAATATTAGCAAACAGTGTTGCACGACACCAATTATTAAATAGTACATAAAAAATATAAAAATAATAAAAATAAAATGGGTCTGGGCTCGTCGACGATGGACAAGGTCGCTAATAATCCTATGGATCTAAGGATTCAGAAAAAAGGCAATATGGAAAAACGCAGAATTCAGGCTGAGAAAAAAAGAGAAAAAAAACTTAAGGCGGAACAAAAAAGATTGGAAAAGGCAGAAAAGAAAAAAAGAAAAAATTTGGAAAAAAAAGTACCACCTCCGATTAAGCCACCTCCGCCACCGCGGCCTGTTTTTAACGAAACAGATTACGACGTTAGCGTTATACGCAAAATAAAGAAACAACTTTTAAATGATAGTGAAACATTTATTCTTAATCAGGTACTACTTTCCGTTGAATTTTTCCGAAATTACCAGGGGTAAGTTAAATGCGTGTAAACCGCATAGAATAAAATAAAACGTAAAAATATGACTCCGTTTGACCTTTTTAACAGATTCTTACATGAAATAATTTAAAGTTCTGATGGGCCTCTCATTATGTTTTATAACCGTTCGTACACGTACGAAAAAAGACACTTTCGAGCTAAAAATGCTAGTAAATACTTATTATCGTTATCAACTTTTATTTTTGCACTAATTATCATAACGAAAAAAACGAACATTAAATAATTTGTAAAGAAAAATTAAAATGATAATGCTTTCTGTCTGTGTACGCGTACTCCCAATGGTATGTGTATCTTATCAACATATACTAAATATGAATAAACTACAATGAAAACTGGAATGTCATTCGCTAATAACACAGGAAATAATAGACGACTTCCCACCAAATTCAATCAACGTCAAAAAATCGCCCACAAATTACAATTGATCAGCTTTAAAAACAATCCAAGGGTACCGGGCACGTAATAAACACAAATATTTTGATAATGATCGATTTGAACCCCAAAAAAACTACACTTGAATATAAAATTAATTAAACCCACGACAAATACAGTACCTAGTATATAGTAGCACGTTACTAAAATCTCGTGCTAATTAAAATAAATATATTATCACACATCGTAGACTTTTAATCCTTCATAAAGACGATAAGTCTGCATATACTTCGGTATATAAATATTAACCTTAGGTCAAAAATTTAATATTCAAACAGTATTTGATAATCATTGATCGTGATAAGATAACATAAACAATTTGCAAATTACCTATTTATTTACATTTAATTTAATGACAAGTGTTCAGTACATAGAAGACCACATACGTCAATACGCTTATTAATTTATATTTCCTCAGTAGTTCGTGGTATTCTAAATTTGTTTTCGGACTGGCTGCCGAGTTCCAAAATATGCTTGCTATTTTATTACTGCGAAAATTGTTTCTTTTTTTAACTAAATTGCATTAATTCATGTCTAGTTGTCACTAACGTCTACATTTTTCCAAATAGACGGTAGTATAAATCGGCAAGTTATTAAACGACAACTAACTTCACAACACAATATAAATTACTAAAAAGTTATCAAACAATAAAATTCCTATTTGAGACGGCACATACACTGCGGTTCACTTTAGACTGATTAGACACACTTGCAATTTTACTTTTAAATGTAAATTTTACTGTAATTTCTCGCTGAACGAAGAAAAACTTTTTATTGAGAAGAGAGAAATCCCTACTTAATAAATCCATAATCGATAATTATTCTGAGAAAGCAAATTATCTTGCCGTTCAATTTTTTTTTTGTCCCCTTCATAAACTTTGCGAGTGAGCCAGCCCCAAACGTTTTCGATGATATTTAAATCAGGAGACTAATGACTTTAAAGCAAGGGCAATATTTTTGGACGCATTTTCCTGTTGGAAAATCGAGTTGAAGAGGTCCAAATTGTTCCTGAATTTCTGGAAAAACTGATTGCAACATATCCTTATATGAACTTACAGTCATTTTCTGTCATGATGGCGAGTCAAAAACTCTTCTATTTAACTAAGTTAAATTTGTTTTCATCCGAAAAAATAACTTTTTACCAATTATTATTCATTTTTTGCGGGTGCATATCCCAAGTCATGTGCTGCTTGGCGAATTCCAGTCTTTATTGCTTGTGTTCAGGGTTAGTGATCTTTTTTTTTATTTTTTGTATTTTAGCCCTTTGCAATCGATTTATTTTCAATGTTTTTGGATGTTAACTTGTATTATTTTTAGCTAATGAATTAAAATAATTTACAGTAGTAGAATTCGTCATATTATATTTATTTCATTTATTACTATTATTTTATAATAGTAACATAAATGAAATAAATAGTTTTCATTTTTGTAATCTTTTACAGGGTGGTACTTTAGTAAATTTATATTGTCTTTTCCAGAGCGACATACGAGTGCAAAAGGTTAAAAATGAAACACGTAAAATTGCTCTATGAACTGTTGATTTGCTGGCATTAAGCCGAGCTCCCATTCTGATTTTGTTGGTGGAAAGGACTGAATTGGACGCTGGCCTATGAATATTTATTGTAGCTAGCGGCGTCAGAACTGTTGGTAGTTACTTCCATATGATGGACGCGTGGTTGGAAAATCCCTCCAAGTGACTGCATCGATTATTGTCCTTTCTGTAGTTTTTAAAATATTTTTTCTCTCTTTTTTTCTAATTCTTCATCAGGTACTGAATACTTATTTTGGAAATCTTGGAAAAAAAATTCAGCAGCAACTCCCTTTATTTTTAATCACAGCTTTTATTCTTTCAGACATGCTACATATACAAGTATTGATTGCGAATTTGATCACTATTTCTCCATATTTTTTCAATATTTTTTTTTTAGTGTGGACACGGTAGGATTGGGGGTTCTATATACGTTGGACTTAAGTAAGGATCAACAATTCTTGATATGGTTTAAATTCGGAGAATTGCCAGGTCAAGAGAGGATCTCAATATTTTGGTTAAGGAGTACATTCTCTATTAATTTTGCGGTATGGCAAGAAGCTCCCTCTTGCATACAAGTGTAAGAGTATTGGCCTTGAGGTAGCGACCAGATGTAAGGAAATAAGACATCTGTTAACACTTTTTTATTTTGTTCTTTTCTCATAGTTTCCTCTACGAATCTTGGACCAGGTCAATCTCCACTAATCCAGCTCTATATCATTACTGATGTGTTATGCTCTGACTAACAGTTCTCCCTAAACCTCTGTCCTGGTCTCCTTCTGACAAACTGGGCCGATTCTATAACGGCCTCTAGTCTGCATTCGTCACTAAATATTCTTTAATTTTTTTACTAAAAAATTCTTTAATTTGGGATTTTTTTTGTTTAATTTTTGAAAATATATAATGAGTGCTTAAAAATTCGATTTACTTTCTTTCAGTCGTCTATTGTCCAGTGCTTATGAATTTTAGCCCAAATAAGACGTTTTTTCCGCACTTTTTCAATGAGTCTGGGTTTCTTTCCTGGACGCCTGCATTTCAAATTATTTTCATATAGCCTTCGTCGCAATGTCATCGCTGTTATCTTTATTCCTTCTTCACTAAAGTGATTTTGTAGCTCGCTCGTCGTTGCTCTGCGCTTTTCTAAGGCCGATTAAATTATTTTCCGGTCTGTTTTGGGCGTTGTCTTCCTGATCCCCTTGCAGTTTCTTCTCTTGGTCTCATAAAATGTATCCCCAGATTGAAGAATCTTTGCCAAATAACTTACTGATGAGCAATAAACTTTTTCCATTTTTGCGATCTCGCGGTATAAATGGTTTTTTGTTTTTAATAATGCTCCGATAGCATGTTTTTTTTACCGCTCGGTCCTTTTTTCGACATATTTTTGAAAATAAATGGCTCGGTCTAGGCTTTCCAAACACACACACGCGACCTTTAAAGAATGTCGTAAAATAATCTTAAAACAATAACAAATGTGATCCTAAATGCATTTTATTACTTCGAAATATTTTAGAATATAAAACAATAGCAGAAAATAGGAATTTCCAAAATACTAAAATTCAATGAGCAGGGACTGTATATTCCAAAAAAATAAAAAAAAGTGCAGTTAGATTGCTATGTTTAAATTTGTATTCATCACTGCTTTACTGAGTACTAATTTCTCTCTCTTCTCAATAAAAATATATTTTTGGTTCTGCGAGAAGTTACAGTAAATTTTACGTTTAAAATTAAAATTGCAAGTGCGTCTAATCAAGTGAACCGCAGTGTATCTTACGTAAGTAAGTTGTATTCAATTTGTAGGAACCATAGTTTCGTTCATTCCACTTTGCAGGTTATTTATTAAAGAAAGTAGTAATAGTCCAGTAGATTTAATGTCCTTTGAAGGTGAATTAATTCCCCCTCCCCCTTTTCATTCACTAACGCATCACCCACTCACACAATTACAGTATACCGACCTGCGCATTGCAAGCTCCATGCCAACCTGTTGTACTGACATAGACGGTAGGTCGGCGCTCAATTTTGCACTCCAACTGAGGGTCTTAACTATGTTCATTAATATCACCGATCGAAATCGATGACTGAAATTCGGTTTGCATCCAGCCTTTGGTGGGATTCGAACGCAATATCTCCCGGTCCAGGTGCCAAAGCTTTAACCACTACACCACTTGTCCTACTTTACTATAAAGAATTGTACAGATGTCGGAAGCAAAGCCTTCACAGTAATCTTTTTTTTAGTTTAAACAGATGTCGCCAAACACATTTAGATTCTTTTTTTGCACAATCCGTTTGCACAAGCCTATTTTCAATAACTATTTGTAGACACCTATTACCTGAGACTATTTATCCCTAGGACGATACAATTCCTAAAAGAAAGTCTCAATTGAACAGAAATACCTTTGCTCCTAAGTAGATGACATTCTGCAGCGAATTCCTCTAGACTATCTCGAGAATCGAGATCAGAGCATTCTGGACGACGTACCGTTCAAAATATTCGAATGAAAGAAATTAGGTCTAGAACTCTACGGCGGAATCTAGAAATCATAAATGAAGTCAGTTCTGCGTTCTAGTATAACCAAAACTTCGAGTATTTTCAACACACTGGAGTCCAAATAGGAAAACTGAACAATCTGTGTTACAAATACAATGCAACAAAATGAAATGATGAACCACACAGAATGAGTTGTGCTGCGGACTTTTGCCTGAGATTCTTGTTTATTAAATGATATCCTTCAATGAGCCGTTAACAATTTTAATCCCTCTCAACATAAACTTACCGACAATGAAGTTCAAGAACTAGAGCAGATTAAAAAAAATATTTCTTTCTGACGCAATTGGCGGGTTGGAAGGACCACGCAACTGGAGCACACGATAGATGCCGGTCAAACAACATCGATTACAATGTTTCATCAGCCATCCAGGACCTTATGTATGTTGAACTTGATAGCATGTTATATCTGAAGGTCATAGAAGAATTCCATATAGTGCATGGAGTTCTCCTGCGGTCCTAGTGCGGAAACAAAATGGGAAATTTTGACTATGTTTGGATTCGCGGGAAGTTAATCAGGTGATAATAAAGGATACATGCCCTCTGCCTCTGACAGATGGCCTGCCGGAGATTACATCAAACCAAGTTTATAAGTTCCTTGGACATCAAGGATACCGTTTGGCAAATCCCGTTATCTTGAGGGGTCGAGCGATAAAACGGCATTCCAGTTCACCGTGATGCCGTTTGGTCTTTGTAATGCCCCTCAGACAATGTGCCGGCTTATGGAATTGGTTATCCTCTATCAGTTACAATTGAGGAAAACTTTTCTTTACTAAAAACTGTTGCGGGACTTCTTAAGAAGACTGGATTAATAATTAATCTTAAAAATAGCAAATTCGTGATGCGCGAAATAAAATATTTTGGATATCTGATTGGAGAGGACGGTCTACGTATCGACCCTGATAAAGTTTGCGCTATATGGAATTACCCAGCTCCAAAGAGTATAAAATAGACACGGAGACTTTTGGGTATGACGAACTGGTACAGGAGATTCATCCGCAACTTTGAGATAACTGCTCCCATCATGATTTAAAAGGGCTGAAATCCTGATTTTCGTCTACACCAGTCTTAACGCCCTGGTAGCAAAGTGGTCAGCATGCTTGCTCCAGCGACCGGAGGTCCCGGGCTCGATTCCCGGTGGTGACAAGGAAAAAATTTTACGTCTGGTTTAGGATCAATGAATTAATCACTCAATATACGAAATGAAACTATGATTATGAAACCTCATTCGAGGTGGCCAAATCCCTTGATGGGATGTAGTGCCAGAGAGAGTCTTAAAGCTGATTTTAGCAAACCATTTCCTATACGATGTGATGCCAGTAACGAAGCAGTAGACAGGATACTATATCAAACTACGAAAGATAGAGCAGAGAGGCCCATTGCTTTTGTCGCAGAAGTTGAACTCTACACAAAATAATTATACGGTAACGAAGCTCGAGTGTTTGGCGGCCCTCCTGAGTATCAAAAATTCCGCCCCTGTATTGAAGGCTGATAACCGATTACGCAAACTTGGCTGGTGGCTCAAAAAGATTTAGTGAGCGACTCGCTCACTGGAGCCTCGAAAAAATTAAATCATATCCCACCAATTATCCAAATCATCGTATTCACTAGGATAGTTTACGTTTGCTTTGATCCTTTGGCTGACACACCGATATCTAAACTCCTATCTGGAAATCACTTACTCCAAAATCATTAACCAAGGGATTAATTAAACAGGAACATGATGACCCATCTGCTTCACAAAATGGTATTAAGCAAACCCTCGAGCACTTGAGCAGACTCTATTTTTGGGCTGGAATGCAAAAACAAGATTGTGATTATATTAAAAGTTATATAATCTGTAAAACTACAAAGGCTGGTGCTACCAGCTTTTGATACCGCCAATGTCTAAAAAAAATCCATTATTTAATGAGCGGCCCTTTCAATAATTGTATGTAGATCTTTTAGAGCCTTATCCACGAATTAACGAATTATGTTCTACTTAAATCTTTGGCAGGCTATTAAAAAACCTATTATTACTTTCCTCCGAGACGGGGTATTTTATCAATTTGGTGTTCCAGAGTATGTCCATAGCGATAACAGGAGACAATTCCTTTCAAATGAGTTTGAAGAATTGTTGAATGAATTTGGAGTACAACACATTAAAACTGCTATATACACCCCTCAGTCTAACACATCCGATTTCCATTACTATAATCACCGCTCCAAATTAGTTTGTTTTCATTAGGGGTATTTCCAGCCAAGGACATAGAGACATAAAAATGGAAAAAATAACATTTCACAAGGCTTTAAACATAGCTCTATTCAGATAGAGTTGCTTGCAGCTCAAATGTAACTCCAGTTTAGTATTTTTTTTTTGGTATTCCCACACAAAACAAACGCTACGGTTGGTTTACGGATTTGAACCACTTTATTCCATCGCTTTATTATATTTTGTTTAGTTTTCGGCACATGAGATTTTTATTTGTGTAGTAGACCGCTTACTCAGTAATTGATGTCGAACCCTCCTAGCCCTGAGCGACCCGCAATAAGCATATGCATTCACACCACTGAGTAACACTTAGGCTTGCGTTACAATTGATAGGATGGTAAGCGGATATTGCATTTGGTAAGCCATCGAGTGCTTTTCGAACAAAAACGTTCATTGTGGTGAACTTAAAGGCGCGTTTCCGCTATCACCGAGGCGTATAGTGCCGAGGCTGTTGAGCGCCCAAATCTGCATACTGCATCATATCATCAGTTTTAAAATCAATATGTGAGTAAGTAATCAGTTCGAATTCAATAAAATTATTATATTTTGAATTTTTCATCTTGTATAATATAACAATTCAGAATAAAATTAACTCGTAATGTTCTGCTGTCACCTGAGGATGAACCAATATAAATACGAGAATCCAAAAAAAATTGATCTACGTAGTTTTAGAAAAATAATTAGTACGACCTATTATCGTTAAAAGTAGATCAAAGAATATAATGTTAATGATTTGTTGCAAGTCAATAAAATTATGTACAATTAAATTGGCAATTTACCTTCACACGATAAATTAAAATACTCGCATGTAAGAAACATACTTATTGAATTATTGCATTAAACGTTGTAAAAAAAACAATTTTACTAAAGGCAGGTTAGTCACAAAACGCACTCATTATCGATATAACAGAAAAATATACATATGTTTGCGTTTGTTCGTTATACAATTCAAAACCTCTCAACCGATCTGAACAAAATATTGCACTGGTGAGATTGACTGGATTACTTTTCAAACAAAAACAATTTTAATATATCTAAATACTCGAAAAGTCCTGAGTTTCAGAACAGGAAGGTTGGTTTTTTAGAGCACTAAGTGGGACACATATGAATAGCCACATTAGCGACGCCTTAGAGGCGCTGTTGAATGCACTATGCTATCATATACCTGAACATACCTGAGAACGAATTAGACCTAGAGATTCATCTGATTATATAATAGCATTAAAGCAATTTTAATCATCCTTTTTTATTATATATTTCAATCCTATCTAAAAAGCGTCTTATTGTTATCACATAACGCACGTGCATGATTCAATAATTGTGTATTGTTAAAATGATAACATAATGATTAATTATTAATTACGGATAAAATAAATAGGTAATATAAAACAAAAACACAATAAAATAATTAAGCAAATTTAAATACCCCACCACCACGTAATTTGTTCACCGAATTCGGTTAGGTTACGCCGGTACAATTTAACCGCGAGTATACTTTCTCAAGTTCACGTACGAATATGAAGACTTTCAAATGTTCGTCTTCAAAAGTTATTCATATCTAAAGAATTTTAACCAGAATTGAAAATCCCTTACTGTACACACCTTAAATAGTGTGAGTATAGATACACAAAATATGAATTGAAAAAATTCAAGCTTTTTTATAAAAATTGCCCAATCACAAAATCCATCGATAATAAAACAAAAAAGTGATGTTTTTATATCGTCACTCCGAAAAAATTTAATTAGCTATCAGTAAACAACAAGCACGTCTATATAAAATAATTAATTGCAATCGAATTAAGCAACTAAACAAAATAAAACAAGGTAAATCGAACTGAACAGAAAATTATTTTATTGAGCCCATTTTATTGCTCCAAATTCCTATACAAATAGCAAAATATCCGGTAATTATTGTGTGTTTATCTTCGATATAATGTGATAACGTGTGCACCTAGATACTCGTAGGTTGCTTTATTCCGAGATTTAATCTGTTTTCACCTACACAAGGCTTAATCGTTAGCGTGGTTCACAAAAATACATGTATAGATAGTCTAAACGCAATTTAGATTAATTTAATTATACTCCGGATATTAATGAATTTATTTGATTAGCGTTTTAGGCAAAACAAGGGTTGACATGCAATTTTATCTATATGTTTTGTTTAACTAAAAGCCGATAAGAATTACGAACGTTCAAATGTGCAATAATCAAGTGATTCAGAAGGCCTGGGTTTATTACCGGTGGAGACTAGAAAGCAATTCTTGTCTGTTGTAAGGCTTTCAGTTATATAACCCGTACAAGGTCAAAAAATTAGCAATATTATGACGATTTTCCCGGTAAAACGCACAATTTTTATCAATACATCATTTATAACTCGATTAGCGATTAAAATATAAATAGCTTTTGAGTATCAGTATAATACAAAAATTAAATCAAATATTCATTAAATATTTATGTTTTCGCAACCAACCTAACAAAAAATCTCTATTGGTTAGTCAAGACAATTTACAAAATTTACAATAAATTAACTCTACTTATGCGTTTAATCATCATCATTTTGACATTATCCTAATAATGTCATATTTTAGGCAAACAATAATACTGAATTAATATCTAAAGATTAAGTAAGTCCAAGTCTAAACTATTTAAGAGGTTTTGCTGTCAAGGAGTATAAATTACTTTTTTAACTCGGATATTATATTTGTACCTGACGATTCATATTAGTGATTTCAAATAGCCCCATAAAAATAAACGCATTTTTCGTATTCCTTAATCCCACCCCACCATTTAATTTTATATAAAGTTTTGAAAATTATCTTTACATTCTGGCAAAATGTTTTCCATAACTATGAAAGCCATTCGATTGTGCTTGATGTGCAATTTACATTCAACCATATTTGATACCTGCATGTCGATTTTGTCCCAAAATATGAGAAACGAAATGAGTGTAACCGGAAAGATATAGTACTTTATATTTGTGTTGTTAGTGACGTGCGTTAAAGCGTTGCCACATACTCATCTAATGGGTCTCGCCACACTTTAATTCTTTCAGCGTGATTCTCTTTCATTTGTAGGGGGAACCAAAAAATTCGGATTGTTTTGTTTGCTTATACATATTAAAAATAAAAATAATTAATTAAAAACTGTAATATTTAATTAATATATTTTATTTTAAATTATATATTAAATTAAATATAAATTATATTTTAAATTAATCATTTTTATTTCTATTTTTTATTATAAGCAAACAAAACAATCCGAACGATTTTTTTGGTACACTTTTTTTTTTTACTATAGCCTTTCTTTTTTTATGTATGTATGTGCGTAAAATTATGTTTTTTGATTTATTCGAATAGTAAAAAATATTTATTATTTGCTGCGAAAATGGCTTCCTTGGTAGAAAAAATATATTTTTTGCACTCGAAGCAAACATTAAACTAAATTAACTCAAAAACGACAAATAAACAAGATGTTTATCTATCTACGTAATAGTGCGAAGAAATATTTAGCTACGTAATAGTGCGAAGAAATCAGTGAATCAAAAAAAAATATTGACGAAAAAACAATCAACAATTTCCCCGCCAAAAAATTAGTTTATGGGTGAAGGGGAAAGAAACGAAGAAAGAATCAAGCTGAAACAATTAATGCGATGCCACATATACATTTCTACGGACGACTTCTAAAAACAGATTTCGCATTTACGAATTAATTAGAGCATATTTTTGACTCAAATCAATGAGATAATATGTAAAATATCTCAAGTTAGTAGCTAAAATAATAAATTTGGAATTATTTAATAATTTTAATTGAAAAATTATCAATTTTCTATTTACCCGTTCCTAGAAACGATTTTTTCTCTGAATGGTATAATTTTACACGTGAACGAACGCACAAAAATCTAAAACGATTTCCGAACTAATCAAACATTTTAAACGTTTTTTTCTCTTTTGTGTTTTTCTTTGATTACTTCAAAACAATGTCAAAAATTTCAAAGAAAAATTTATTTTTCATTAATTTAATATTTTTATTAAAAAGCTCATCATGAATATGGTATGGTAAACTTATTTAATTTTAAAATGAATAGAAATGGCGGTATAAACATTCAGCTCAAAAAAAATATAAAGAATTGTTGTTGTAAAAATCGTCTGTATTTTTTTTTTGGTATGTGGCGAGGCAAAATAAATTTACGCGCGAATCGTCTGTTATTACATGTGTATGTGGCAACGCTTTTATATAAATATATACACTTTGGATAGAAATGGCGGTATAAACATTCAGCTCAAAACAAAATATAAATAATTGTTGTTGTAAAAATCGTCTGTATTTTTTTTTTGGTATGTGGCGAGGCAAAATAAATTTACGCACGAATCGTCTGTTATTAGATGTGTATGTGGCAACGCTTTTAAAGTGTGGAACCGTGGAATTACAGACGATTCGTGCGTAAATTTATTTTGGCTCGCCACATACAAGAAAAAAAAACACACACGACTTTTACAACAACAATTCTTTATATTTTGTTTTGAAATGAATGTTTATACCGCCATTTCTATTCATTTTAAAATTAAATAACTTTACCATACCATATTCATGATGAGCTTTTAATAAAAATATTAAATTAATGCAAAATAATTTTTTTTTTGAAATTTTTGACATTGTTTTGAAGTAATCAAAGAAAAACACAACAGAGAAAAACCCGTTTAAAATGTTTGATTAGTTCGGAAATCGTTTTTAGATTTTTGTGCGTTCGTTCACGTGTAAAATTATACTATTCAGAGCAAAAACCGTTTCTAGAAATGGCTAAATAGAAAATTGATTATTTTCCAATTAAAATTATTAAATAATTGCAAATTTATTATATTTAAGCTACTAATTTGAGATATTTTGCTCATTAATTTGAGTCAAAAATATTCTCTAATTAATTCGTAAATGCCAAATCAGTTTTTAGAAGTCGTCCGTAGAAATGTGTATGTGGTATCGCTTTAAGTTTGTTTTACTTTACTACACTTGCATTAAACGTGGCATTGTTTTTATTTATTCTATTATCCATTGTAACGCCATATTTTGAAGTTGTTTACAAGACAGTTTACTTTTTAAATAATTTATGTCGATTTTTTATGCCTATTTACAGCAGTAAACCTCCAATTTAATGGAAGCTCGATTTAAAAGATCCTCGATTAAACGGACCCTCGATGTAATGGACAATGTTTTATTTTAAATTTTTCGGTTACCGATTATGATGGGTTTGAAGTTCTGGAATATGGTCACCTGGGACGGAACTCGATTAATTCTTAACGGATTATGATGAGATTTGAAATGCTGGGACTGCATAACCAATCCCATCATAATCCGTTATGATATGAACCATTTAAGAATCTCATTTTCATCCAGTATACCTAATCCCATCATAATCGGTTAAGAATTGATCGAGTTCCGTCTCAGGTGGCCATATTCCAGAACTCCTTCCCAAAATCATTTAACATACTCATTTCCATCCA
Source organism: Nephrotoma appendiculata (assembly GCA_947310385.1). Classification (NCBI taxonomy): domain Eukaryota; kingdom Metazoa; phylum Arthropoda; class Insecta; order Diptera; family Tipulidae; genus Nephrotoma; species Nephrotoma appendiculata. The sequence goes on along the minus strand of OX371225.1, from coordinate 56,699,004 downwards.
GAATACCCAATCCCATCATAATCGGCTAAGAATTGATCGAGTTCCGTCCCAGGTAGCCATATTCCAGAATTTCTTCCCAAAATCATTTAATAATCCCATTTCCAACCAGTATACCCAGTCCCAGAATTTCTTCCAAAAATCATTTAAGAATCCCAATTTCATCCAACATACCGAATCCCATCATAATCGGTTAAGAAATGATGGAGTTTCGTCCCAGGTGGTTGTATTCCAGAATTCCCTCCAAAAATCATTTAAGAATCCCATTTCCATTCCGCATACCTAATCCCATAATAATCGGTTAAGAATTGGCTGAGTTCCGTTCCAGGTGGCATAATTCCAGAACTTCTTCCAAAAATCATTTAAGAATTCCATTTCCATCCAACATACCCAATCCCAACATAATCGGCTAAGAAATGCCAGAGTTCAGTAACCAGATTTACTCGAGGTTTTACTGTATTTTATATTTAATAAATTAATATTTTATTTTTAAAATTTAAAATAAATTTACTTATAAAATTTTATTAATATGTACATATAAAATTAATTTATGATAAAAAATATTAAAAATAAAATATATTAGCATGTTAAATAATGACACTTCACAGCTCAAGAGCAGACTCCCAGGAGTGCGTTCACGAATTTACAATGAATTTTGATCTTTAAATTATTTTTCAAACCTACGTAATGGTTATTGATAGTACGATCATGTTGCTTTTGATACCTACACCATTAAAAATGACATTTGTAGAGGCAGTCTCGAGTAGGGTTGAGAATGACGTTTGGAACAATGTAGAGTTCGTGAACGAAAAACGCATGTGTTCATTGTTACAATTTCATGAACGATTTTGAGCTGTCATTGTTAACAATATTGTAACAATGTAACTCGCGTGAACGCACTCCGGATCGCGTTATTTTTGTACTGTTCATCATAAAAATAACACGAATACAAACAAGGAAAAATAAAGAAAAATACAAATACAAAGACATAATTGTGTATTATATACTCATTGTAAACGTATTCGATTATTTTTTCTTCGATCATTTTAAATGAGTAGCTCACGGGACAAAATCGATGCTAAACAATTGACACTAAAATCAGAGAAACAAACCATGCGATCGACATCTGCAAGACGAAAAGATTTCGACTTTCGCCTTTTTATAACAAGAAGTGTTATTGCAATAACAACATTGCAGAATCATTAATATCAATTTCTGTAATTTTTAGTTGTTAGTTCGTAAAATGTTGAGGTTTTAAAGATTATCTACATCTGCAGAATATCATTGAATCAGCGATTCAACACTTTGATTCTTTCGTCGTGATTCTTTCCACGTTTCCTAACCCTTCACCTATAAACTGTTGTTAGTTTGTTGGCGAAGGGGAAGGCAACGAAGAAAGAATCACGAAGAAAGCATCAAAGTGTGAAATGGCGGAATTCAAATTCCGCCTTTGAGCCATTTACATTCAATGATATTTGACATCTGCAAAACAATTAAAAAAAAGCTTGAATAATGATAAAGCGAAAGAAAACATTTAAAAATAAAAAATGTACACTGATACCCGAGAAACAAACTATACAATCGATATTTGCAAGACGTCGATGCCAACTTTCTTCTTTTAAAACAAAAAAATGTCAACCAAATAAAAATACTGTTAAAAATAAGATTCCAACATTGCAGATTCGTGGACGACAATTTTTTCCTCATTCGTCGATTGTAAATTTTACTTGTAGTCTCAATAAAACAGGAAGGAAAAATGTTTGATTTGCAAAAAAAATTACACTGTAATCCGAGACACAAACCATACAATTGACATCTGTAAAATTAAAAGATGTCGACTTTCACTATTTTATATCGAGAAGATGTTGACAATCAAATAAAATTAATGCAATACGCAATATTACGGCATTTCAGATTCATGGACATCAGTTTTTTCCGTTTTTATTAGTATGTATGTATGTTCGTAAAATATTGAGTTTTTGAGGTTAGTTTTTTTAAGGTTTTTTTTAATAATTTACATTTATATTCAACGATATTCTAAAGATGCAGATAACCTCAAAAATATTCAAAATTTTAAGAACAAATTAATAAAAATGAAAAGAACTCCGTCCATGAATCTGCATGCCGTATTATTGTGAGCTGCATTATTTCATTTTTTATTTAATTTGCGAAATTTTCTTGTTATGCGAGATTTTCACTTCGAAAATGATATAACATACCACCATTCGATTTTTTTTCGAATTTCGAACGATTCGAACATACAACATGCCGCCCCGCCCGTAGATGTCGATTGTAGAGTTTGGGTCTCGGGTTTCAGACTCAATTTTTCAACAGATAAACATTTCCCCTATTACGAAATATTATTTTCTTCAATATTTTTGCAGATGCACAATATCGCTGAATGTAAATTGTCAGAAAGCAATTTTAACCTGTTGTTAAGTGACTTTCAGTTATATAGCCCGTACAACGTCTAAAAATTTTCAATATTATAATTGTTTAGATTCCGATGAAACGCACAATCTTTATCAATACATAATTTATAACACGATTAGCGATTTATATATAATTTGAGTATAATACAAAAATTAAACTAAATATTCAAAGAAAAGATTATACTTACAGATTTGTAGCAAATTATTTATGTTTTCGGCAACCTGGCAAAATTTAATATTTATTGTACTTAAATAAATCGTTACGCATTTTATCATCATCATTTTGACATTATTCTAATAATATCACTATATAGCTAAATAATAATATTGAATTAATATCTAAAGATTGAGTCAATCAATCCTACGAGTAAGTCACAAATATTTAAGAGGTTTTGCTGTTATGATCTCGATTATTATATTTGCAACAGTCGATTCATATGGTTAATTTCAAATAGCCCCATAAAAATAATCGCAATCGTGATATTATTGAAATTTCAAAGCGGTTTTAGGAAATTTAATTCAGTCTTAACCACTTTATAAATAATATCCCTTTTGACGTATGAAATATTGTCCTAAAATATGCAGCTTCACATTTGTTTCGATCGTTCGATAAGAGGAATTTAGAAAACGGTATTTGATTCTCTATTAAGTTATGAAAATTATCTTTACATTTTCATATACATAAGAAAATCTTGAAGCAAAATATTTTTCAGATCTATGAAAGCCATCCGATTAATTGTACTTATTGCCCAATTTACATTCAACGATAATTGGCATATGCTAAACAATTGAGATAAAAGAATGAACAAATAATAAAACGATAATGAGAAAAATGTTTCATGAAATTCGAGAAGCAAACAATGCAATCGTCATCTGCAACAAAGATGTCGACTTTCATCTTTTTATAACAAAAAAATATGTCGATTAATCAAATAAAATTAAGGAAGATGCCAATTTTTGTAATTTTTAGTTGTTGGTTCATAAAATATTGCAAGGTTATCTGCATCTGCAGAATATCATTGAACGTATATTCCGCTAATTGAAAAGTTTAGAACACAGCGACATAGAGGTATCGTTGGCACTAAATTGACACTGAAACTCGAGAATCAAACCATATACAAACGATATTTACAAGGCGAATTTAATTCGACTTTCATCTTTTTATAACAAGATGTCAATAATCAAATAAAAATAATGTTAAAAAAAAAATTACGACATTGCAAATTAAAGAATATCAATTTTCTCCACTCCCAAGTATCGCTACTTCCAACTTATTTCGATTTTTATGAAACAACTGTTGGAACTAAGTTCCACGGTCAAGTTCCATTTTATTACAAGTTTACTATGAATTGTGAAACAAAAACCCGTAACTCATAGCACTGGATATTATGCGAGTTCCATGTCTTCCATAAAATATTTCAAAAATATAACGAAAGTTGGAACTGTCAAAATGAATTCCATTTTGTTATACTTGGGCTTTTATTAGTTTTAATCGGTGAAATGTAAAGTTTTTGAGGTTATTTGTATCTGCAGATTATCATTGCATGTAAATTCCGCATTACGCGAATTACATTCAGCGATACATATTCTGCAGATCCAGATAACCTCGAAAAGGATTCAATATTTTATAAGAAACTAATAAAAATGGGAAATTTAATGTCCATGAATCTACAATGCCGTAATATTGTGTATTGAATTAATTTTATAACATCAATAATTTAATATTTTTCTCAACTCTTTTACACGATATTTGTTTGATATCTCAAAATAACATTGAAAAAACAAAATAAAGCAAAGAGAAAAACATTTCATCCGCTAAAAAGTTGACACTGAAACCGGAGAAACAAACCATGCAATCTACATCTGAAAGACAAAATATCGGACAAATGATGCCGTGATTAAAGCTTCGGCATTTGGACCGGGAGGTAGTGGGTTCGAATCCCACCAGAGGCTGGATGCAAAGCGAATTTTCATCATCGATTACGATCTGTGATGTTAATAAACACAACTAAGAGAGTGCAGAATTCAGCGTCGACCCACCGTCCATATCAGTGTACAGGTTAACATGGAGCTTACAATGTGCAGGTTGTATACTGTAGTTGTATGAATGTATGGTGTGTACGTGAGTGAAAAGAGGGGTATTAATTGACTTTCAAAGGACATTAAAAAAAATGCTGTACTTGTTTGATCGTAAAATATTGAGTGTTTTTGAGGTTATCTACAGAATATCATCGTCTGTTGAATGTAAATTACGCATTATAATCTTAAGATTAAATTAAATTAAACTTTATTAAAAAGTTTTATTTTCATTCGTTAACATGAATGGTTGGGAACAGTAAATCCAAGATCTATGATGGTGGAGTTTGATCGAAAAAACAATCCCAGTGTTTGATTGTAATATATCATCCGAATGTTATGCCAGCTGGCCTGGAATAATGGTGACTGAATTCGCGATAAAAAAAAACCTAAGCATAGTCTTTGACTCTAGAATAAAGAAACAAGCTCTCAATAGTAAAAGGTCATTTCTCTTCCAGCGAACCCGGAATTGTGTTGAAACCAATTTGTTGTCAATAAACTTGGACGTTTAGGAAGATTCCAATTTAGAATCACAAATAGACAGGCAGACCTTGCACTATTAAATAGATGTCACTATTACAAATACACTATTCCGGTCATAAATTTACCAATAATGTTATTACCAAACAAATATTCGTTCACGCTTAGCGAAATAGGTTTAACTAGTGATTGCAATCCCGAGATCCCGGGATCCTGGCGCATATTTGAATCCCGTAATCCAGGGATTTTTTTTTATCGAACCCCGGGATTTTATGAAAGAATAAATAATATTTAATAATTCTCCTAAATTCATTAATTAACCGCTGAACATTAACAATTTTATTATATTCCTTATACATATTTATATTCTCCTATATAGGTACCTGATATATGAGCCGTTTATTTTGAAAGTGGTATAAGTCACTTTTCAAAAAGAGTTAATGATAACATTATTTACAATTTAATGGTATCTCTTCATTTTACAATAAATTCTAATCAATAATATAAGTATCCTCAGATAACAAATACAAGTAAACCTTTTCGAAAGTTAGCAACTATATTTTTAAACATGTAAAAATGCAAACCCTCAATTACCTCAGTTTTTTAAAAAAAGTTGCTTGTGCCACTTTCAAAATAAACGGCTCATATATTCTGTTTAAAATATTGGACACCAAAACACTATAGAATAGTTTGATCGATATGACTGTTTGAGCAGGCGGCAACTTTACTTTCAATATTGCGTCTCCTCAAAGTAACCGTTGAAGCTGTTTGTCGAAGAGATGCAAATCTTCTAACTTGCGATACTGCGCTCAAATTTATGCTAAATAAGTTACAAAACCAAACAAACTCTTAGCTCATGAGCTAATAATACATGTGTTAAGAATTGGTATAAAAGAAACAAGAACTACAACGTCTGGTGTCTTGCAATATCTTCATATGTAATTGCAAAGAAATGGGCTAGTTATATAGCCGAAAACGAAACGGACCGAAACGAAACGAACGAATTGAATACATGAAAACATACTAAACCAATTATATAGAAGAAACGAACGGAGAAATTGATTCAATTCAATTTGTTTTCGTTTCGTCTTTGCGGTTATACAATATCGGTTATGTTTTGTTTTGTTATCCTTAGTAGCACTTATGTCAAATTGTCAAAATAGTTTATATTTTGTATAAATTTACACATTTTGTATATTTCTATTTAGTTTGCCAAATATAAAACGGATTTTCCACGTTAGTTTTCATACACACGAGAAGTAAACTTCAAATAATATAAAATTAAAAACAAATATGAAAATATCAAAACCGTTTCAACAATTCGTCTTTATAACCATATCTCTTTCGTCTTTCGTTTCGTTTCATTTCAGTCCGTTTCGTTTTCGTCTATATAACTAGCCCAAAAGACTTTCTGACACTTACATATTTTCGGTTCCAACAAGTACTTATATAAAAAAGCGATAATAATAACTATTGGTTTCCATCTAACATGATTGCAAATATTTCCAAAGAGAAATTTTTGTGTCATGCAGTTGTATTTGAGTGTTATTTTCATTTGTACATATATGAATAATTTTGACGTTTTCTAAAACAAATCTTGTATTTGTTTTAACTATATAAACAAAACTAATGTACAATAGATTTTTGGTTAATGGCCACAATAAAATTTCTAAATAACGGCAGCAAAAATAAGATTTACAAAAGAAAAGCAACGACACGATGAGCCTCGCTATTAAAAATATTCATTGAATTCTGGGAGCAACAAATAAAACATACATTAATTTCTAATATTAAAATTCAAACAATAATTCAAAAATAAGGATGTTCACTATTACAAAACATCTTACGGCTATTTATTTCCCAAAGATTTTGACATAACACAATAAAGTTCGTGTACAAAACATAAACAAGTTGCTGTGTTCATTGCAGGGTTGAAAATGTCCCTTTATAAAATTTGGGAAATCTCGATTTGTAAATGAAAAGTTGATTGCCCGACTACTTTTGATTGCAAATCGCTTTGTAATTTTTTTTGCGTGTGTGTATAAAAATGTATATGTATACCGATATGGAAGTTTTTTGAATGTGTGCTATCGAAGAAATCGATTGCAAATAATTGCAAGCAATATAAGATGGAAATGCACAGTAAGGATAATTTTCGTTCGTTTCATGGTTATTCATTTACGATTTTTACGTTGTGACGTTCCATTTGATCAATTCATTTTCGAATTCACAAATACCGATCATTCGAAAACGTCTTCCATTTATTCGAATTCGAATTCCCAAATAGTGGTCCTGACTCCGAAGACGATATTACTGGATGTACGCAGGAAAATTTGGCTAACGAATTGCAGCGCAGTATTGAACAAAGTTTAATACCATTAGAAAATCGGCCAAGGAGTTTAGTTCTACTTCAAAAAAACTAGAAATTATAGTTGGTAAGGAAATGAAAATTTTTGAGGGATGGGGAGACCGAGGGCGAAATTCGCAACAGGATTATAAAGACTTAATTGCAATTCCTCCGACTAATGTAGAATCGGCGCGGGCATTTTCGGTGGCAGGAATTGTAATTTCCAAAGCTGCGGAACAGAATAAGAAACAACTCGATCGATGCTATTTGTTTTTTAAAGTTATATTTTAAGAATAATGTGAAACATGGTGTTTAACATGTTGACCGTCGGTGTCCTTCTACTCGTCCTATATGGATTTCTCCATACACCGCAGGGACGCATATGTGCGTCGTCGTACTTTTCTATGTAAGTAATATATTATGGTTTCTGTATTGGTTCACAGATTCTCCTAATTTTTTTCGGTTTAGGGGAAGTACCAAACTGTTATATTTTGTGTGTGGTTTTTCTGTATGTGATACGTAACATAAGAGAATTTTCCAAATATTAGGCTTCAATTAGCTCATTTCGTGCAAATTTATCATCTGGTTTGTGGCTACCCCTAGCATGAGCACCTCGGTCGTGAACGTGTTAAGATTATGTGTCTTGCATCTTACCTAAGCTGTGACAAGTAATTTTTTTTCTTTATTTAATATGGATTAAAATTTTTTGAATAATACTTATTTCTTGGGAAACTGAATTATATAAAATACGTACATATATTTTTTTTTTTGTTGATTTGTATATAGCCTTAATCCCGGGATCCCGAGATTAAAAATAACTCAATAATAATATATAGATTTAAAATAAAATTATTTCGTTCTCTATTGGTGTTGAGGAATACTTCACACTGGGGCTTCCGAATTTCGCTTTGCCAATTAAAGTTAGTTAGTCGGTAATTTAGACAAAAAAATTTGAACTAAAAGTATTCGTCGCATTCCGAACTAAATTTGAAACCTATTCGCAAGAAAATCAAAATAACAATTCAAGCGATGATTCATGTAGAAATTTTGTCTAACAAAATAAATAATAATCGCTCTGATTGGTTAATATTTTTTTTTTTTTTGATACGATAAAAACGAAATTCACAGTTAGCACTCAGTTAACTCGTCTCCAAAAACCTATTTATTTTCGCGTGTAATAGAAATAAATTTTTTTTTTGAGAATTTTTATTTTTAACGTAAACATTTGTAGGCGTAAATGGATGTATTTGTTTATTTTATGTCAATAAATTAAATTAAATAGTTTTTATTTAAAATTTGGATATTTATGGTATTTAAAAAATTTGGTTATTACCAAACACAAACAAATATCAAAATTTCACGTGAAAAAATTGTGCCGAGACATTATTTTCACATGAAAATAATTTGGAGAGTTTATGCGCTCCATCTTTGATGTATTGAACACACATGGCTTTTTCGCTGGTGATTTTGTTCTTTTTTATTTTTTTTATTTTATTTTTTAGAATACGTATTCTTGTGTTCTCACTGCCGTCAAATCTTATACAAAACTAAGCAATGTTCAATTTTTAATTTTTGTCGTACAATAAAAAATATGGCTGACCTTCAACCAATCAGAGCGATTATTATTTATGTCTGTCAGACAAAATTTATACATGAATCATCGCCTTTACTGGACTATTAAGTTCCGACTTAATTGATTTATGTTTATGCAAATTATAAATCCATTAATAAAATTAAAATAACGAGTTCATCTGGTTTTCTAGAAGCGTATTTTCAGAACAGAAAGCATACACCTAATAGAGTAGTCTAATTTATAACATAAAGCTAAATTGAAAAATTTGTAAAATTTAAATTGGATTCGGTAATTGTCATGAACCAATGATTAGACTGTTAAAATCGTAAAGTAATACTATTTCGCAATTGACGAGATGAAACACGGTATTCCGAATAGGTACGCATCATTTGTAATTTAATTACATTAAAATAACTTAAAAAAATGAATTTAAAATTACAAAAGAAAGAAATGAAATTAATGAAAAAAGTTCAGGAAGTCATTATCGCTTCAAGTTGTGCCGGTTAAATACCCCGCCCCTATCTTTCCAAGCCAAGAGGTATATAAATTTCTTTGGAATTTTCTCAATAATCTGAATATCTTTTTCGTAGAATAAACCACATTAACGACACATTTCAGCTGGGAACGAACATAAGCTAAGGGAGGATTTTATCTTCAAATCGAAAGTGTTGCCAATCCAACGTTTGCTAAAACATAGTATAGTTAGCTTTAGCAATGCATTCCAATAAATTGAATACGGTTATCCAATTATGGTTTGAACCAGGTAACAAACTGGCTGGGAAATCCGAACTTGTATATCAACTAAAAAATTTTAAGACTGATGAATCGACGGTTTTTGCAAAGTCTGTATATGTTACATCTACTTGTTTATGGTTCTCAATTTCTTTAATAGAGTAGCAGGTAAATTAGATGGAGCTGGTCGAAGTTGATCTTTTGAGCAAGAAACCATCCTGCTCTGAATAAATTGCATATTATATCATATAATATCACTGTAGCAAGAAACAACATTTCTAGATCCGGTTTTGAAATTGGACATCACTCTGAATATCTTTCGTATTCTCCAACATTTCTAATGGGACATTCCGTAAAAAAATGTTAAAATTCGACATGTGATTTTAATGTGAAATTTAAAAATAAGCATCAAATCACTAATGGAATTTAAAAATAAGGATCTGAAAATAAAGATGTGACCTCGAAGCTTCCCGACCTCGTAAGTTTTTTTATTTTTTTGTTTCAATTCATAAGTTTTGTAGTAAGATCCGCTTTTACTTAAAAACCCAATGCTAAACATGTGGTGACACAGTCCCTCGCATTGGGCTAATACTCGAACCTGTGAAACACCCATTGTTACGGAACTTCAACAGCTAACTCGGAAAAATTTTAACATCGAACTCCAGTGCTAATTAAAAACTAACTATACGTTTTAAAATTCATAGCATAAAACGTTCCTAGTCTAAATCTAAAGGAACAGAGAGCCTATTTTAGCATTTTAAACAAGCGTTATAACACAAGTTCGAATCTAGCCTGTACTGACTGAGGATTAGTTAAACTGGTTTAGCAAAATTCGGTCAAGTACTCTAAGAAATAAAATTCAATTCAACACACTACGAAAAATTCAAAAATCTACTAGCAAATTCAAGTTTTCTGCATGGTCAGCGTAATGTCACAAATGAATTGTTTTTCGCGAGGCGAGTGGTGAAGATGGAATTTCGTGCAAAATGCATAGAATATTTGAATTATGCAACTTAAGGTCTACAGCGGAAATCCGGCTAAATTGTAATAACTACGACGGAAATGCTTTTGGGTTGTTTTTCAACTCAAACGACTTTGATGAGATTGCTCAAAGAAGTACCAGAATTCGGCTGAAATGCGCCATGATTTCGGGAAATTCGTTCAACGGGTCTCTCATGAATGGGATCTTCGGGATCTTTCATAAATATTTATTTTTCCTCTGCTCAAACTCCAACACTTTAATGGAAATTGCTCAAAGGGAGCTTTTGAGTAACAGAAATCGATTGTAATGACTCCTGATTTTGAGAAATTTGTTTAGGATGTTCAACGGTGAGACCCGGCTTCTGTTAAAAAAAACTAGATTCGAAAGATTTTCATAAAAATCGGCAAAGGGTAGGAAATCGATACAGTGAATCTAAATCGAGAAAATATGTTTAGGATCTCCATAGGCGAAACTCGAGTTATTTTTTATAATTTTTTGATAAAATGATGAAAACGATTTTGATAAAAAAATTGAGAGGGCAGACTTGTCGAGGTACTGAGTTTTTAAGAATTTTTCAATTAAACTGAATGGTTTGAATTTGTAACCGCTAAAACAACTGTTGCGTTTTACTTCTAACATAAATTGTGTAACTCAATTAACTCTGAAGAGGGAACCTACTCGAAGCATTTGTTTCTGATGTACCATTTATTTCCAGTTTTTGCCATGTAAAATAAACAATATATCTAGAATATTATTTTCATTTCAGCAATTTAGTTACGTGTCGTATAACTCAATCATTATTTAGCTACATGTTGATCCGAAATGTTGACTGACTGTTTTTATGGCGTTCAAATTCAACTTAGTTCTGTCGTTAACGCCAAACTATTATGGCCTCAGTGATTTTAAATATGTCGGTAAATCATTAATTCTAAAACGAAACTTTGCTTTCTTTTTCAATTGAGTATTTCTCTAACTAATCGAAAGATAAAAAGAGGCGTCAAACGTATGCAGTGGTTCAGATTGATTAAACTTCAAAAAAATAATAAAAAATGACGAAAAGTGAGAGAAATGCATGGACTCGTTAATGTAAATTCGTTACTTTAACGATAGGTTTTATAAGAAACGATTGATTGAATGATCATTTATTGTTGTAAATTCGATTTAAAATAAAAGGATTCCAAAATTGTTAGGACTAAACTGTCCGGACTAAACTAAAAATAAATTCCATATAGAAATGTTCCATTTCACGGTTAATGTTAGTTGAACCTTGAGCCACTAAAGTAGAAAAGTTTACTTTCTTACAACAAACTTTGACTATGCCAAAGTGTTTTGAAAAATAAAACAAACAAAAAATTGTTATGACATAAAAACGTAATAACAAAATATTGGCGCACGCCCTTCTCTGTAATCGAGATGACTTTTGGTATAATAGCCACACTATACATATTGTAAATCTTATCAAAGTGCACGGCTACATAACCTGAAATAATCAAAATGAGTAGAAATTATATTTTATTATCATCCCAAACGATATGATAAAATACAAAAAATTGCACCAAAACATTTTTTCATTTTATTTGAATGTACAAATTTTTATAATCTACCATCAAACACAAGTCTTTTAAAACATTATTTAATAATCGATTAAATTTCACTTAGAAAACATTTAAAATTTAATTTTAATTTGGTTGCACGAAAATCAATGACGTGGATATTTATTTTGTCGGATACAATCACTTGAAATTACGTTAGCTGGTCAAACGATGAATTTTCGATTAATTTTAATTTCCGCATCACTATCGGAATTGATAGGCATTTATCTAACATTTCACATTGTTTTATTGCAGAGATATTCAAGAGGCAGCCCGATTAAATAGACGAGAACAGGAAGAGCAAACAAAAAAAATTGCACCGTACAATAAGCGTGTACTGATCTTAGACAGGATAATACAAACGATGGAAAAGCGAATTAATTATGAATATAGGTAAAATTTCTAGTATTCAGATTTTAGATTTGTGCTAATGGAATATTTATTTTTTTTCGTTCAGGCGCGGCCCCTTGAAAGGCACACCTCAAACGCTGCAACGTTTCACCAAATACATAATTTTTGAAAATATTGAAATAATTAAGCCATACGAGGTGGAAGATTCAAATGAGATTTATAGTAAAATAGAAGAAATATCAGAAAAACCATCTTTAAAAATAGTAATCGATAATGATGAAAAATTTAATAAAGTCGATAATCAAGAACATGTCGGATTCTATTGTTTACGGAATGCGGAAATATTTGCCGCAAGTAAATACGGTCAACATTCTTTGTACAATGATAACGATGATTATGACGATGCCGATGATGACGAGGACCACGAAACTGCCGGCACAACACAAATGAAGCCGAATCGAAAAATTCGGGATAGTATTGCCGTAAAAAAACCACACGTTAAACGAATTCAACAGCAAATTATAAAAAATTATCAACAATCAATGAAACGGCCAGCCAGTTCAACTCCATCGCCGTCGAGTAGTGAATATGATTATACGTACATCCATAACATAAATTCGCATCGGCCTTTAAATGAGATACGAACGTCGGCCGCCTCAGATGAACCATTGAGTGCTCTAACAATACCCCAATCATGTTTTATTAACGTAACTATGAAACCCGAAGAAGATGATGATGATGACGACGATGATGAAGACTATAATAAGAAGCAGGTGCAAATAAAACAATCCTTTCATTCTAAATCATTTTTTTACTATTTTACAAATGCCTTCAAATATATATTAGCCCCTGAACTAGGATTTAACCAGACTGAAATTGAGAATGCGACGTGGAAGGGTGCAAGTATATATATTGAACCGTATGAAATAATCCCGGCGATACAGTGCAAATGGCCCGATAAAGTTGCATACGATTTTGAAACCCGATCAAGACACCTGGTCAAGAATGGTGCAACTGGTAAACATCATCAATGGCCACCGAAAGAACTCATAAAACACGTAATAAATAGACAATGTCATATCATACCAAATGGGTATGCCCCAAAAGAGGGAGGTAATTCTGAGCGCGAGTTTGAATGGCAAATTGCTTTCCCCGCCGCCGAACAATTTCTCGAGAGTAACCTATCAAATGCTCAGCTTAAAATCTATGTTATGTTTAAAATTTTAATTAAAACATTTATAGAGCCCCTTATCGGGGACAGATACAATTTAACCGATCACATACGTCATCATCTATTCTGGCAATTTGAACGCCAGTATCCGCTGATGTCGGATGAATTTTTGGGCGAACGTTTAATGCATATTTTAAATTCATTGCTCGAACGAATAGGAAAAACTTCGTTACCCGATTATTTTCTACCTAAACGAAATCTACTCTATAATATACCGAGTAGTGTATTAATAGCAGTGCATGAAGGACTATATAGAATAACCGAGTTTCCAGTGCGACATCTCATGATTGCACTACGGAACTTAAATGTGATCGAGAAACCATTTTATCCTACGCTTAATTATAAACGGTTGTACGAATGTCTCACTATGGACACCATTTTGTTGTTCAATCCAGAGTTGGGAAATCAAAGAAAAAAGGAAAATCAAGAAGCCGTATCGCAGATCGATAATTCGAATGATGTTATCGCAATCGGAGTGATTGGACTGTGCGAAATGCAAGAAAAACAGGACAAGAAAGTTAAACGGACTGTTCGATTTAACGAGATGAAAGCGACAAGAAAGCGAAAAGATTCCGTTGAGAGTATAAATCAGGTAAGTGCGATTTTTAATGAGCATCTAGAACAAATTTATAATTTAAATATTTTCAGTTTGTCGTCGATAAACTTACGGATGAACGACGTCGTCAAAAAATTTTTGAATTATTTATATTGCACTACATTTCAATGGCAAAAATATCGGCAAATTTTAACGCATTCGAACAGTCATTGCTTTTTCTCAAACAAGTCGAAATCATGTCCAGCATCCTGGTCGATGATAATATCAATGTTCAAACGTATATAGATCAAGTTAGAGAAATCCGAATTACAGTCACGGCTGCCAAAGAGGCAAAAATTCGGGAAAAACCAAATGGACCACAATCAGCGCCACCATTACCACGACGAGAAAGTATATTAGATCCTAAACAACAAAGACGACTCACTATGGGTAGAAAATCAGTAACCATACATGAAGTAGAGGATGATCCCTATACAAATATTGACCTAATACGTAGCTCAACAATAATACAACCAAGCAATTTTAATGATACAGATGATGATGATGATGAAGCCCTACCATCAGGATCAAACGGCGCCATGGGCAATAGACCGCGTAAAAGTATTTTAACAAATGGAAATCGTACGAATGGTATAGTGATCGAGCACGCCCAAATTCATACACCTAGGCACAAAAGTGCAGGTGATAAAAATGAAGATTTAAATAATTCGACGAAATCTAAAATTAATATAGCGAATAGACGAAAATCAAGTACGAAATTTGTTCAAATGGCCAATATAAATGATTCAGATGATGATGATGATGAACCATTTCCTCAAACAGCGATATCAAATGGTTTTATGCAAAATGGACCACGAAAAAGTATCTTAGCAAATACCAATAGGCCGAATGGTATAGTGATCGAACAGGCCCAAATTCATGCACCGAAGCATACCAGTTTCGAAGATAAAAAAGAGGATATGGGCAAATCGAACAAATCTAGAGTTAATATAGGGAATAGACGAAAATCAAGTACGAAATTTGTTCAAAAGGGCGTTTTAATTGAATCAGAAGATGATGATGATGATCAGTCTTTACCTCCAACTACGATACCGAATGGTATCACAGAAAATGGACCACGTAAAAGTATTTTAGCGCGCCCAAATGGTATAGTGATCGAACGAGCACAAATTCATACACCGCGACAGGCTAGTTTTGACGATAAAAATGAGGATTTAGTAAAATCAAAGGCTAATATAGCAAATAGGCGAAAATCTAGTACAAAATTTGCCCCAATGACCAATGGAATAGGGGAAAGCGAAGAAGATACTGACGAAGCAGAGCAGACATCATTTTAATTTATATATATATTTTAGGATATTACTATTATTGATATTTTAATTCGATATTTATTAATTATACTGTTTTATAATTTAATGTAGTGTAAGATATTAATTTTATAAAGTTATCACATAATTATAATAAACAATAATTTATCATCGTAACACAACATTTATTTTGTGTTAACAAATTTCAATTAATTTTTGTGTGCCAATCCGATACCATTTGATATAATCTATAATTATTTTCCTTTAAAACTTTCACTGTATCTGAGGTGGCAAATCACTATACAAACTTCATTTGGGGAATTGCAATAATTGTGACAAAAGTAAGTAAATAGTGCTAAATATAACTTACAATATTTACTTGAGATTTACCATCAATACATTTGTTCGTTATCTTTATAATTGATATTTTGTTTAATTCTTATATATCAAACCGATTGATATACTTATCGATATAATTAAAAAACAAACAATAAAATTAAAATAAAAAATCTCAGGAAATAATGATAAGAAGGAACACCAAAAAATGATTTATCAATACTTACATCGACTCCATGCTCGGTGTAGAAATCACCGGTTCCCATTGACGCGTACAGTTTATAACCCATCTTTGCTAGGGCTCGAATGGACGATAGTAACTCCATTTTATGCTGAAAGAGAAATATAATAAAGTTAAAAATTTGTATCTAAATTGTATATCAGATTTACAAAATAAAAGAGAGCATACGCAAAACTCCTCCCAACAATCAAACAGCAAAATATTTATTGCACTTTTCTGGTTGCAGTCCACACCAAAAATTTAGGTTCAGCGTTCTGTATACTTCCAAAAACCATTCCCTTATGCGGTGATCATGTAAGTTTTGTTTTTGGGCCAACTGCACTATTTAGTACCATTTTTTAATAGGAATGTAAAAATAAAAGAGTCAAAGTGACCGAAGTAACAAGTTCAAAACCACTGTATATGCAAATAGAACCGATTTTTCCAAACAATCAAAAACGAAAAATTCATTGAAAATTTGATTAAAGGCCAATAGTTAGTGTTTATGAAGTCCCACGATGAGAAAAAAATACGCTGCCAATTCCGACACGAATAAAAAAGAAAATATAAGGTAAGCTATAGTATAGCTCAGCGCATCAAGCATTAATCCAGTCATCATCCACATAGTCTATGCATCGTCTAACAGCGAAATCAACCGTCAACCATCAGAAGTAAAGCCAACAGTACAAGCTTGACCGAGACAAGTAGAAATTAGTACTAGATGTAACCACTGTAACACAGACCAGCTGCATGACGTAATTTTAACATCAGTGTTGATGCCTTAATGGATAGTCCTTGTTGCCTGCCAACCACTACAGCCATTGTTTAATAAAAATTCGGTCGTTTTGTTTGAAATTGCTAAAGCGACCAAATCTACCCACGCGGTTAATGTATTAGCTTATCATAGTATTTCTCCATAAGACATTCGCTGCCATTATCACAATTGTTAAGTTTATCCCAAATTAAGCGCAGAAAATTATTTTAACGAGTCATCAATAAAACAGTTATTATTGGAAATCTGGAAATTATAATTATATTATTTCTGGAAATCACAAATTTTATCCGAAATTTATACTTTAATTAGTGCTGAAGTCGTCAGAAATCCGAGTCAGTCACGAACATGCAGAATATCTTTTAATTCCGAAATAAATCGCGAATGCTCCAAATCACGGGGTTTAAATAATTAAGACGAAGCCAAAAAAATGTACTTCGTCGATTAAATAATTATTTGGCTAATCAAAACACGTCATCAAAATACTAAATTCGAATCAATTTAGTTTGAGTTTAGTTAACCCGATATTAAAATAATGATTTCAATTTACAATGCTACTAATGGCACCAACGTTAAGGCCTACGGTACAATAAACATGATTCTAGTTACCGAACGGGACTCGAATTTTATAATCCGAGTCCGGACTTTTTTAAAGGAAATATTAATTGTTCAATGGATTTAATGTCCCTTGAAGGTCAATTAACACCCCCAGAAAATCTGCTAAAATTTATGCACACCTACTTCGCTGGACACAGAAGTGTATTGTAAAAAAAACGCATCGATAGGGCCAAGCGACACTCGCCTTCAGCTTCTGGCTTCAAACTAAGTCGTAATAGATTTTTATTGTTAATTTAAACCCTTATATTATATTAAAACACCAATTTTTTTTGTATTGTTCTATTCTGTTCTCTCGAAAATAAAATTTAAACATAAATCTACATCTCAAAAATGTTCTTAAATTTTTTTTTTCATTTCTATTTTTTCATTTCGGATTCACCGAAAAATTTAATGTCGCAGTTAAAACGGATTTTATATGTAAAAGGGGAAAGAAAGGAAGATGAAGCCGGTCTTATGAAACCTTGTATAGCATGGCTCATTACGACTTAATTTAAAGCCAGAAGCTGAAGCCGTGTGTGGCTTGGCCCATATAATGAAAGATAAAGTGTGGTAAAATGTCACATTTTGTACCCAGAAGGCCTATTTGGGAAACCGAAATCGATCAATCGAACGACATTTTCGAATCATCGGTATTTGAGAATTCGAAATCGAATTTTATTTAAACGAAAACGTATAACAATAAACGATCGAAAATTTCCCTTATCGGGCAATTCGATTAAGTGCAATAATTCTACGATCATGAACGAATTTTTACAGCGCATACCCAATAGAATTCCTTTAACTTTTTCCTTACAGAAACGTATGAAAAAAAAAACTTGAGAAAATAAAATTTTTTATCTTTTCTGTAAGGAAAAAGTTAAAGGAATTCTATTGGGTATGCGCTGTTATACACACGCCATTGTGAAAATAAAAATATCGTTTACCTGTGAATATATTTAAAGTTAATAGAAATCGTAAACGCCTACCTTAAAACTTCCAATACTAAGCAAAATTGCCTTTTGTGGTATATGAAAACCAGTCGACAGCATTCCCTTTAAATACGCTTCGTATCGATTATCGCCAAAGCAAGCTACTTCACCAGTCGACGACATCTCAACGCCCAACATAACATCAGCACCAGCAAGCCGCGAAAAACTAAACTGTGGCACTTTAACACCAACTTTCCCGCACCCATGCAATACATTAACTGGTTCCACGGCCAAACCAACAATAACTCGGGTTGCCATTGCTACAAAATCATGATTCAACGTTTTCGACACAAACGGGAATGATCGCGACACTCTTACATTACACTCGATAACCTTAAGTTCGTTATTTTTCGCAATTAGCTGCATATTAAATGGCCCCGTTACATCAAGTAAAGCGGCAATATCACGTGCAATTTCTTTTATTTTTTCAAGCGTTTGCTGATTTATATCTTGCGGCGGTGTGACAAGCGTTGCATCACCAGAATGTACACCAGCGTGTTCAACATGTTCCGAAACGGCAAGGCATAAAATTTCTCCATCAGCCGCGATAGCATCTACATCGATCTCTTTAGCTTCGAGTAAAAATTTCGAAATAACCACGGGATGTTCTTTACTAACGTCCGATGCAGATTTCAGATAAGTTTCTAAATCTTGATTTGAGTGTGCAACATTCATCGCGGCTCCAGATAATACATATGATGGTCGAACTAGACATGGATAGCCAACCTCTTCACAAAATTCGATGGCTAAATCCAAATTGGTAAGTTCCTTCCAACGAGGTTGTAAAATTCCTCGCCGATCAAGCATTCGAGAAAATTTGAAACGATTTTCAGCTCGATCAATAGATTCCGGTGATGTACCCAATATTCTTGCTTGCTGCCGATGTAGATCCATTGCGATATTGTTTGGCAGTTGTCCACCCATCGATAAAATTATACCTTCGGGATCTTCACAATTATATATATCCATAACGACCTCAAACGAAATTTCCTCAAAATAGAGACGGTCGCACATGTCATAATCTGTCGATACCGTTTCGGGATTATAGTTTACCATAATCGTATTTCGGCCTAAATGTCGTAACTCCCGGAGACATCCAACGGCGCACCAATCAAATTCAACCGAACTACCAATACGATAGACTCCGGATCCAATTACCATTGTATATCCACCTGGAAATTCGACATCGTGCGAATTAGCATTGTACGTAATAAATAAGTAGTTGGTGGAGGCTGGCCACTCTCCTGCAACTGTATCGATTTGTTTTACAAACGGAAGTACACCATTATCACATCGTTGTTTCCGCACATGTAACTCGGTACTGCGGATTGCTGAAGCAATTTGTTTATCAGAAAATCCCATCCGCTTCGCTTCCAATAAACCTTCGGTTGATAAATTATTGTCGTGCTGTTCCAGAAAATTATACACATCGATAATGTTTTTCATCTTCTCTAAGAACCACCGATCAATTTTTGTTAGATTGTAAATTTTCTCTACTGAATAGCCCGACTTTAGGGCAGCTGCCACCACAAACATTCGCTTATCGGTTGGTTCGCTGAGTTCATCATCTTTTACAGGTTTTATGTATGGGTCGAAACCATTTACATTTTCATCCACCATGCGGAGTGCTTTTTGAAAAGCTTCCTCAAATTTTCGGCCAATTGCCATCACCTCGCCCACACTTTTCATAGAGCTTCCAATATTTTTTGATACACGCACAAATTTTGCCAAATCCCATCGTGGTATTTTTACAACACAGTAATCTAAACTTGGTTCAAAACAGGCGGTTGTTACACCAGTTACGGAATTTTTAATGTCAGGCAATGCTACCCCAAGTGCGAGTTTAGCGGCGACGTATGCGAGTGGATAACCCGTCGCTTTACTAGCTAAAGCTGAGCTGCGTGATAATCTGGCGTTCACTTCAATTATGTAGTATTGCTCGGAATGTGGATTTAACGCGTACTGAATGTTACATTCACCAACGACACCAAAATGTCGAATGACTTTAATAGCAGTTGTGCGCAGCATGTTATACTCTTTATTGGAGAGGGTTTGTGATGGGGCCACAACAATACTTTCTCCCGTGTGGATTCCCAGTGGATCAACATTTTCCATATTACAAACGGTAATGCAATTATCGTATGCATCCCGAACTACTTCATATTCCACTTCTTTCCACCCTTTAAGTGATTTATCGATTATTAGCTGGTTAGAATGTGCGAGTGCTTGTTGTGCGAGAAGTTTCAACTCTTCAATATTGTTTGCGAAGCCTGATCCTAATCCACCTAATGCGAAAGCGGCACGTGCCATAACGGGATATCCAAGAACTTCAGCCGCATCCAAAGCTTCTTGTACTGAATAAACAGCGGCAGATGGTGCAACGTTCTCTCCAATTTCATTTATACGTTCGGAAAATATTTTTCGATCTTCGGTCTCAATAATCGACTGTATCGGAGTGCCTAGTACCTTGACTCCGAACCTCTGGAATACTTTCGATCGTTCCAGCTCAATACCACAATTTAGTGCAGTTTGACCTCCAAAAGTTAAAAGAACACCATCAGGTCGCTCAGCTTTAATCACCTGTTCGACATAGTCGGGCGTAATCGGTAGGAAATAAACTTTATCGGCAAGACCTTTCGACGTTTGAACGGTTGCAATATTTGGATTAATCAGAACCGTTTGTATTTTTTCTTCTTTTAGTGCTTTGATTGCCTGCGATCCTGAATAATCGAACTCACCGGCTTGACCAATCGACAAACCGCCTGAACCTAATATCAATATTTTTTTAGGGCGTTCTTTACTAATGGGTACGACAGGAGTGTACGTCAATTTTTCGGTTAATTTATCCTTTAAAACAAATTTTTCTTTTTTCTTGTAAGCTTTTACCGCATCTAAGAACACATCAAATAAAATTTCCAAATCTTCTGGGCCCGCGGTATGTTCGGGATGAAATTGTACACTGAAGAACGGAAGCGTTTTATGCACGATTCCTTCATTTGTATCGTCGTTGGCATTTGTGAATAAAGGTTCCCAATCTTTAGGCAAATCATTAGCACGAACGGCAAAACCATGATTTTGTGATGTCATAAAACAACGTTTTGTGTCGTGATGGATACATGGTAAATTATGTCCTCGATTACCATATTTCATTTTATAGGTGCTACATCCAGCGGCCGACGCTAACAATTGATGTCCCAAGCATATCCCAAAAATCGGCTTATGCGCACTAAACAAGTGTTTAATAGTATCGACTGTTACGCGACACATTACAGGATCACCTGGACCATTACTTAAAAATACGCCATCATATTGTTTTGGGTCAATTTTTTGATTCCACGGTACTAAATCGACACGAGCGCCACGCTCGACAAAACATCGAATTTGATTTAATTTTAAACCACAATCGACCGCACAAATTTTTGGGAACCCATTTTCATTGTACACAACAGGAGCTTTAATCGACACTTCTGCGACCAAATTACGTTCGTTTTGATCACGAAAGTTTACAAAATCCTTTGGCGTTGGTACTCCTTGGATAATGCGACCTGCGAAAAATTCGTATTTAGGTCGACCACATTTTTGATAAAATATTGTTAATTACTTACCTAATATAGTTCCATTGTTTCGAATTTTTTTGGTCAACGATCTTGTATCCAAACCACTTATGCCCGGAACATTATGTTCTTCCATCCATTTCGATAAAGTTTTTTTCATTTTCCAATGGGATGGCACTTCACAATGTTCTCCTACTATTAAACCAGCTGTCCAAATTTTTCCAATTGATTCAAAACATCGTGGTAAACCGGTCGTTTCATCAATTTCATCATCGGGTATACCGTAATTACCGATAAGCGGATAAGTTAATACTAAAATTTGTGCGTGATATGACGGGTCGGTCATTGCTTCCGGATATCCAACCATCCCAGTTTGGAATACTACCTCACCATCAACATTGATTTGTGCGCCAAAACATTCGCCCGACAAATATGTTCCATCGCTAAATATAAGTGATGCTGTTCCCGGCATGATTGAAATATTACTAAAAATAAAGAATACAAATAAAAAACATAAATAATTTAATTAAATTATGAAATTTATGCTGAAAATATCACGTTCTATCTTTAACTGGATCAATCGTTTCAAATTGATGTTAAAGTTATGTTTAAAGCGGCGATTGCATTCATATAAATTTGTTTTGTCTATCGTGTCTTAAAGATTAAAACGAAAGAAGGAATCGATTAATCAATAGTATCGTATCACTTTAATGTAATTGAGTAAAGATGGGGGGTGGATATGCTATAGTTACTTGACTGGATTCAATTACAGATAACAATTACAGCCAATTCTCGGGAAATAATTGAAATGGTTGCACCTTGTCGAAACAAGCGTTATCTACAGAACCATCAAGTTCAATAATAACTAATTTATTAATGTTTCAATATCGATAAAATTGTTTATTGTTTAGAAAAATTTCACAATAATTTGTCCTATGACACGATTAGAACTCTGCAAAAACAAATGATAATCGGGAGAAATCATAATATTGATGACCCGCAATAATAAGATTGACGCCAAACTCAATAACTGAAAGAACGTCGCACGTTTCTCGTTTCGCGCGAGTTTCGCTACTTGGCCTTTTAAATAGATTTTAGATGATTTAAATTGGACCAACAACCAATCAGGTCTACTTTGCCCTACAATTTCTGAAAGGCGGAAAAAAACATCAGGTTTAACAAGAACCGAGACACGAAATGGTTTAACCGTTTTATTTATATTTATTATCAAGTTACGCATAGAAAGCAACGGGCCAGATGGCACAATCCCGATGCAGGGAGTGCAGGAAGTGGTGGGTAAAGTAGACCACAGTGATTAATATTGTACAAATAAACCTGCATCACACGACGGCTGCCCCGGCAAGATGAGTCCTTGGTGGTAACCAAAGAACCTTGGATTAACAATAACAGGATCTATGGCCTCAGAACGGAAGGGTATAATTATACTCAAGCAACTCTGAGAAGATCAGATCGTATATTTTAGCCATAAATAATTTGAATATTTTTCTTTCTCAATTTAGTAGCGGGGATGTTGCAGCGGTCAGCGTTGAGGTTGGCTGTGAAAAATTATGGCTAGTCTCAGCCTATATGGACCGCAAGAAGGTTCCACTGAATAACCTGGGGGAACTTATCCGGGAAGCAGGTCAAAGAAAGGTAGGTGTTATAGTTGGATGTGATGCAAACGCGCATCACCCAATATGAGCAGCGGGTGGAGAGTGGCGAAGGAGCACTCATTCTCTGATCACCGATATGTAACATATAACCTCAACCTGTTACCCGGAAAGCCCTCAGGAATCCCAGAAGAATAAACTGGAACAAATATGGGGAGGTGTTGGAGGAATTATTGCCGCTGGAGGTTCCTGGACTTCCGGCAATAGTAGAAGAATTAGACTGCATATTTGATATTATCACAAAAGGATGCAATATTTCATTTAATGCTGCGTGCCCCTGATAAAGCCTAGGGGCAAGCAGAAACTGACATGGTAGACCACGGAGTTCGGAACCTATGGGGCGTGTAGGACAGTCTTTAATAAAACTAAGGACACAATGAAGGTCCTCCAAGGGAGGACTCCTATAAGGAGGACGGACGTAAGAAAGTACAAAAAAGAGTTGAGGAAGGCACAAAGGGGATCTTGACGACTCTTCTGTTGTACAATGGAGGAGGTCTCTGAGACTTAGAAGAATTCTATCAAACTAACCTAACTAGTCCTAGTTAGTTAATTACACCGGACGGGTTATGGACAGCTTCAAGTCCGGAAGCATTGGAGCTCCTCATCGAGACCCATTTTCCGGGAGGCTTTGATGACCCGATGGAGCTTGGAGCTCATCGAGGAACACTTTTTTTTCTTTCACTGACCGATTTCAAGCCTTATAAATCGGCGGGCCTGGATCGGATTATATCAGCAGTGATCCAAAAGAACTCGGCAGTCAATCTCCCTTGACTGGAGGTCATCTTCAGGGAATGTTTGAAACTGGTCTTTATTCCTAGAAAATGGACGGAGGTCAGAGTGGTCCTTATCCCGAAATCGGTAAAGAGCTCACATGCTTATCCAAAGGACCTGAGGCCTTTAACTCTATCATCCTTTCTGCTGAAAACCTTGGAAAGGTTGGTAGATGTAAGTATTCAAACAAAAATTAAGGCCAGAAATTGGACAATGTCGCAGCATGCGTACTGTAAGGGAAAGTCGGCGAACACAGCTCTTCACGATCTAGTATGTATGATCGAGAAATCGAGAAGTCAATTTACTCGCAAGAGTCTTGCGTCACTTTCAAAAACAATCGCTTGTTGAAGTAGATCAACTATGTAAGAAAATGTCGTAGTTTTCTAGTAACAATGTTTAGACTAATCTGATAAGACCGTATATAATCTGATAAGACCAGAATTTAATAGTGGCATACTCCAATCAGCCAGAATTGGGAACATAGAAACCCTTAATTCAACCCTAATTTCAAAAGATCAATTTCTGAAAAATTTAGTATGGGTGATATCTGGAAATCCCCCTTTTTAGACTAGAACACTACCTTTTCTTACATAGTTGGTCTACTTCAATAGGCGTTGTTCATATCGCATGTAAATAAGCGGATATAGGATAGCCGTTCTAGCAAAAATCCTGACCAAATCTGGAGGAGAATAAAATTGGTTTTGACATGTACAGTTTTGCACAATTAAACTAAAGCAAAATATATGCTTTAATCATTAAACGGATCTATGGGATTTCTGGTGTGATAATCACGTCAGAAATCCCACATTATCTCCCAAAGTACATTATGCACAAATTTGACCGTTAGACGCACAAAATTGCACAATCAAATACTACTCGACAAAATAAGAAAACGGTGGGATTTCCAAAATGGGATTTCTAACGGGACTCATACTTTAAAGGGCATTTGAGAGCACAAATTGTTTGTATACTTGTTTGATTTGATCTTCCAATTGATCCAATTAAGATAGAAAAGCGCGCTTATACATATGTCTATAAATGCCAGACACGCTTGACTCTGTAAACGAACAACATCTGGCGAACTGTAGAATTGTGCTTATTAAACACATTTTTATAAGCACCTGTTGTTTTATTTCGCAATAATGAAAAAAAAACAAGTACTTACTAATAAAAATGTGTTTATTAAGTGCAAGTGTGTTTCGCCAAGTGCCCACAGCAAATAGTGTTAAAAGTACTGTAGAATTGTAATGAAAGGAACAATATCTTATCTTTTCGAAATAACAACTAGTGTTCGGACCGAAAAATGCGTCCGCGATTATGCTGTTTGTAACATGAGCATCTCGCTCACTGTACATTTACTCATAGTTTGCGTTTATGTAGGTATATAGAAAACGACATCTAACTAGACATCTAACCCTATGCACAACCGATATATACAATAAACTCGAATGGGACTGCAAAGAGGATAACATAGGATCTGACCATCTGCCAATCATAATAAAAGTAAACGTAAGGTAAGTGGCTATACTACTGACATATGGCGCGACACTTTCAAGTTTGATCTTCATTATTACTTAGAAAATACCAGATATTTTAAGAGCTGGTTTAATTTTTAAAATACTCGTTTATTTAAGAATCAGATAGTAATAGAAAATGTTGAATGAGAAACAATTTTCATTTATAATTTTAAATTTTTTGAAAAAACGGCATGTTGTACATAATATTGAGCTATTGAAAAATTCGTGTTTTTATTATTGACAATTTTTGTTCTCTATACTGACATACTATTGAGTTTATGAAAACTTACCAAAATACTTGTATTTTGCAAAATATCAATTATAAAACCTCTAAGGCACAAAAGTAGAAACAAATATTCTCTTATTAAAAATTTGTTTCTATTTTGGTGCGGAAAGCAAAGCTTTGTTTTATTGCGTTTATTGCACAGGTAAATTAGCAATATTAAACTCAAAATAACTTTTATTGGACCGGACGCAGTATTTTCACAGCACCGTCTGCTTAAATTTTGATTTTTTATGAAAATGACATGTTGCTACAGATATTTAGCTGTGCTAACACGCATCATTTGATATTTTTACTCTTTAGATCGTTGGAAAAATGTTCGATTGCGAATCGAATGATGCTTTTCTTGATGCGTGATCTAAGTATTCAGTTCATATTTCATGACACAATAGATTTGAAATCAAAATGATGATCTGAAACAAAATTTGAATGAAATTTTACATTTTCAATTTGAACCGATCCAGCTGATCAATGTGTCATCAAAACGTAGCAAATATTGCTCAATGATTTCTAAATTGACTGTCAAATTTTTTGATTGCAGGACGGTTTCTAAACTGTTAATGAAAGCTTCGCTTGGATCCTATTGAAACTTTCATATTCAGATTTCAATCATTCGCTTCATTAATTGGTTTAATTTATTAGAGTGGCGCTATGTCCCTTAGAGGGATTTGGTCACACATACTTACTAGAATATAGTATTTAATAACATTTACAATCAAATTTAAATGATACTAAATTGTTGGTACTTCAATGTGTGTTCATTGCAGACCAAATGGTACACCGATGGGGGTTTAGAAAACCTGTAAAATTGAAAAGTACTCGGGTTGAACGCCGATAGGGGCTGGGTGCACATGATGTTTTTCAACGTCTGGTGCCGGTCGGTGATGTGGTTGAACACAACTATTATAACCTCCTGTCAGATTACAGAACTCACCGAGCGATGCATCCTCCATGTCAGTCATATTAGAGATTTCTAGAAAAGAGCAAATGAATTCTGCTGAACAAAATGCGAATGACAGTCTACGGAGCAAGAGGGGTGAAAATTGTAAAAATATTGGACTAACCATTACTCGTTTCCATATGGTAGACAAATAATCCGATGCCAGCTATATTCGATGGGAATTGCGAACAGACATCTAATAGGCATCCATTTTTCAAATATTTTGCTCTTGTGCCATTATTAAAACCGATTGGTCCTATGTGTACATTTAAAGTATACACACCTTTTTGTACAGTAGCTAATTTTACATATATTCCAGCATATGTTTATAATGTCATCGGGACTATAATATTATTGAAGATGCTTCAATTTTATTGCCATGGTAATAAAATATAATAGAGCTCCTTTACTGACATATGTGTATATAATACTGACATATAACTTTAAGGAGGCAACTAAAATTAAATTCTTCAAAAAGTTAGAATCAGTTTTTAGATTACGTATATTTATTTAATTTTACACTAATTAAAATATTTTTAATTTACTTAAAACGGAATTAAATACTTTTAATTACAATAAATTGAATTTAGAATTTCTAGGTTATATTGACATGTGTTGGATATTTTAGTGAGCTAAAGAAGGATTCAATACTGATCGTAGCCGTTTTGATTAATTCGTGGCCAAACTATCACAAATTTTTAGGGTCATAATTAGGACAGTACAGTGATGCTTTCAATTGAAAACGAACCCAAAATCCCGTTTTTACAATAAATAAGCATACAACCCAGATTAAAGGATGTTTAAAAAATATGTCTTAACCTAATACTGACATATGCGTCAGTAAAAGGGACACGCTATTTTTTCACAGATTCTAATACTGACAAAACTATTTTAACAAAAATATATATTTATTTTCATTACTTTGTAACAGTTCAGCTACTGCTGAACCGTTAACAGAAAATATTTTTATCAGCTCAGCGGTTCCGGTTTGACGGTCGATTGCTCGGCTAAGTCTCAGGAGCGTCAGGGGTGGGGTTTCCGGAACATGAGCCAATCAGTAATGACCGTAAATGGAAAATAAGAAAATAAACTAAGAAAGAAAATTAAGATTCTCGAGAAGAAAAAAAAAACACTTGAAGGTCACATGCCCAGCCAAACTACTCACCTCCGTTGCATCTCCCCGTTAACAGAATTTATCACATTTTAATTAATTAATTGAATAAAGCGATAGGTAATTTTTAGGTCAAATTCATAATTATTAACTTCAAATATTATCATTTGTTTTCCTTTTACATGCTAACGAAAATTTAAATGGATTTACCTTAAATTACTAACATCAGAAATTTACTTAAATTACAAAAAAAAAACAAAAAAAACTAAAAAAAACAGATAATGGATGAATATTATCATTAAATTGAAAATAAAGGAGTATTGCTAAATAGACCAAAATATATTGTTTATAATAGAAGTACAAACTAATTTACCAATCAATAAATATACACCTTTGCACTAAATGGAAACTTAAGAATTAATTTTATTTATTGTTTGAGGAATTAGTTTAAACTTTAATCTTCGTTTCAGAAATACGAAAATGTTTAAGTAATAATAAATTTATATTAAATAACTTAAAATAGACAAAACAAATTTCTCAAAAATTGTAAACGTTGGGCGCCATGACGTTGACAACGATGGATGACCTTATTTCCGTAGCACATATACGTTTTCGATGAGTATGATTGGTATGATCATTCATTAATGTTGGAGTTGTGAATGAACGAATTTTTCAATTAAAGGCAGATATTTTATTTTATTTTGGTTAGAATTTTGATTGTTATTAATGGATTTATTTATTATTTAATTAGAATTATTATTAATTATGGAAGTATCTTTGGAACAGTTCGAGTTAGAAAAGATTTTATTAAACTTATTAGACTCTTATTAATATCGATATTGTCCGGTTTATGTTACGATTATCACAAAACCACACCCAAAAAAACAGATTTGAGTTTTAACGTCCATCACTACACATTTTATGGCTCACCATTTTATAATTTTTCGAGTTTACGAGCCGCACTTAAATTGCGTCCAACTTCTTATTATTTTATTATATACGGGACCAATTATTCACATAATAGTACGACATAGAGTCTATAGTTTCAGTTAATATTTTGCACCAAACAACTCTTTCGATTTCACCAACATCTGATTATTTTCATTCACGTTTGAACTGTCGTTTCACTTCAAATAAAGTTCGGCATCTTCACATGACATATTTTTATAACCAATTTACCGTTTATGACACACCTGGTAAATTTAATGTTCGTTTTCACTTGTTTATTTTTATCTTTATATATATATTAAATTAATAAATTTATAAAGTTCATATATATTAACTTTAAATGATTGATCATTTAATTGTACAATAAAAAAAAAATATGACCAAGTATTTTTGGTAATCACTGTTACTTTTTATATTTTAAGATTATACTTGGAGTGATCAATATAAACACACTGCACAATTTATTAAGTCTCTTCTTTATTTATCAAAATTCAACATTCAACTCCCTGTCCAAATGTTTTTTTCTTTTCCTCATCACCTCCCTCTCCCTCGTTATCTCTTTCGGACCATCGTGTCATCTCATCGTCGTTAATACCATTGTTTTTCGATACCAAATCATAATACAATTACATATATAATATTTGTTTTGAAGCAATATCAATTAGTTAACAGTACAGAAATATTTTGGTGTGTGCATATTTTTAGTTCATTACACAACATTGGCATTAACAATATTCAATAAGTAGAATATAAACCCCTATTGCAGGGATACACACCTCATCTAACTCACAACCCACAATCAATGCCACGAGAAGACAAAAAAAAAGTTTTTCCTGAAAGAATT
The DNA here is from genome assembly GCA_947310385.1 of Nephrotoma appendiculata. NCBI lineage: Eukaryota > Metazoa > Arthropoda > Insecta > Diptera > Tipulidae > Nephrotoma > Nephrotoma appendiculata. The sequence continues at coordinate 56,668,796 of OX371225.1, read as the reverse complement.
AGAAACTGTAGCAGGGAACGAAATGTGAAATTCGTTACAACTTTCACATGAATGAAGTCAAATAATTAAATACAACGAATCATATGATAGATAAAACTTTAATTTAAAACGTAACTAACACTTAGTTAGAGACTATTACTAAAATAAAAAATTTCAAAATTTAAGGCAAAATGCTAAGAAATAGTTGCACAAAAGTATGTTTTCGATGTCTATCAGATTACTACTGATTTATATTATTTTTAGTAAAAGAATATTAGAATGTATTAGAAGGAGATGCAACTAGAATGTTCTTATTAGTGATTTTAAGAAAAATAATCTTATTATGTTGGGTAATATTCTTAAAATTGAGCAAATTCACGATTTATATCAGTAATGCCGCCTATGTCAGTATTATAGCCGTTTACCTTAAACAAATACATGAAAAAGGAAAACACCAATTGGAAAAATGTAATAAAAGAAATATCAGAAATTCAGGAAGACAATAACCTAGTAAATATAGAATCCAAAATAGAAGAAATCATAGAAACAAACACAAAAATCATAACCATAAATCAAAACAATAACCCAAAACCATGGTGGAACGATCATGTTCAAAGATTATGGAACATAAAAACCGGAAAACAAAAATGCTATAATAGACATAAGAATCTTCACACGGCTACAGAACTACTCAGATCAATAGCAGTACTAAAACGAGAGATAAAAATAGCAAAAAAGAATTCATGGGAAAATTTTATTAACACCATAAACAGGGAAATAAACACGAAACAGCTTTGGCACAAAATTAATAAACTAAGAAATAAGAAAGAAAATAAAGGATTCAATCTATTAGAGGAATATGATATGGCAGAAAAATTTATAAATGAGAACTTCCCAGAAACAATCGAAACAATAAGATTACCCTGCGTAAATACTGGAAGGACAGAAAAAATATTCAATAATGAAATAATTAATAAAATAATAAAACAAAAACAAAATACAGCACCTGGAGAAAATAAAATATCATATAAAACCATTCAAAACATAATAGAAAGAAACCCGAAGTTAACAAACATTATAATAAGTCACCTAAATAACATCTATAAAAACCAAATATATCCAGAAAATTGGAAAATTACGAAAATAATAGCTATTAAAAAACCTAATAAAGATGAATATGAAACGGAAAATTATAGACCAATAAGCCTACTCAACACATTTTCGAAAATATATAACAAAATGATTCTAGAGGAATTAAATCAACACTTAGAAAACAATAATATAATACCAAAAAAAACATATGGTTTTAGAAAAAATATAAATATTATGGATTACTTCGTAGACCTCTTCAGTAAAATAGCATCAGAAAAACATAATAATAAAACAATAATAATAATAGCGACCGATATATCAAAAGCTTTCGATCATGTAAACAAAAAAATACTAATAGATAAACTAATTAAAATAAATACACCAAACCGTATCACAAATTGGATATATCAATTCCTAACGAATAGAGTAATAATCTACAATAATGAAACTTCAACAATAAAACAAATCACTAACAAGGGATTACCACAAGGCAGCAGCTTAAGCCCATGTCTATTCAACATATACACCAGGGAACTCCATAATATAGTAAACAATAACAACAACATTTATCAATTCGCAGACGATATAATGATGCTAATAACAGGGAAAACGGAAATAGAAGCACAAACAACAGCTTACAAATCGCTAAGAGATCTAAAAGAAGGTCTAAACAAAATAAATCTAAAATTAAACCCAAACAAATGCTCTTTCATGAGATTATTCAAGAACAAACCTACGAATTTTCAACCGATCCTCAACAACATAATCATCAAAGAGGAAAGAACTATGAGACTATTGGGTGTAACAATAAGCAATAAAATATCATTACTGCCACATTATAAAATAATTGAAAAAGAAATAATCAACGCAACAAATTTATTAAAAACAATAACATATAAAAATGGTGGAGCACACCCACACCTAGTTGCCAATGTATATAAAGCTATAATACAATCGAAAACAAAATATGCAGATATAATAACACCCACAAACATAAAAAACAGCATAAAAATAAAACAAAAAATAATAAACCAAAACCTGCGTATCTGTACAGGTATGCTAAAAACTACACCAATCCCCACCTTACTGGCGGAAACAGCAACACTACCGGTAGAACTCGACAATAAGGCCACAACACTAAAGTATATAGCCAAACATCTACAAAAGAATAGTGATATCGGAAATAGAATAAAAAACAACTCCTCTATAAAAAAAACTGTCCAACCTATACCTAGAGTATGAATTTCTACGTGAAATAGAACAACCACAAAGCATGGTTATGGAAAAAACCGAAAACATCTTAGTACAGGAAGTATTAACAAAAGAAATAAGAAAAGATACCCTAAACGAAATGATTGCAAGAGCGCACCACAACGAAATACAGAACAAATACAAGGAATATGTAGAAATATATACAGATGGGTCACTAACAAGAGAACAAGGAGGAATTGGAATTTATTTCAAAAACTCAGAAATAGAGATAAAACTACAACTAAAAAACCAAGCATCAATCAAAACGATAGAAACTTTAGCAATAAAAACCGCAATCGAGAAAGCTATAGTAATGGGTATAGAAAAGATGATAATATTCACAGACTCAAAGAGCAGCTGCACCTCAATAAAACGAGCTAACGAAGAGAGAAAATACAAATTTTACGAACAACAAATATTTGACATGATAAGGGGAAAAAATTTCAAAATAATTATACAATAGATTGATAGACGTACTTATTCGAACAAAAGTTGATCCGAGGAATTGGGCAATGTCTCAGCATGCGTACTGTAAGGGAAAGTCGGTGGACACAGCTCTGCACGATCTAGTACGCATGATTGAGAAGACAATTTACTCGCAAGAGTTCTGTATGGTAGCATTTCTCGACATTGAGGGTGCCTTTAATAATGTAAAAACAGAGGCGATCATGGAAGGATTGTCATTTTTGAAGGTGGATTATCCTATAAGTAGGTTGATAAATCAGATGCTGGTAAGCAGGATTATTATCTCGGAACTAGGAGAGTCCACCATTAGAAGGCGGGTGGTTAGAGGAACTCCGCAGGGAGGAGTGATGTCCCCCTTTCTTTGGAGTGCAGTGGTGAATGGATTGCTGTTGGAACTGGAGAAAGAGGGGATGGGGGTTGTAGCGTATGCAGATGATGTAGCGATAGCTGTCTCAGGCAAATATCTGGATACGATTAGGGATGTTATGCAGAATGCACTCCTGATCGTTACGAAATGGGCCGGCAAATGCGGATTAGGGATCAACCCGTCCAAGACAGAGCTGGTACTATTTACTAAGAAATATAAAATTCCGGTAGTTAGCCCTCCTACTGTGAACGGCATTAGACTGGCTTTTGCTGACAGAGCGAGATTTTTGGGCATAATCTTGGACAGTAAGCTCAGCTGGAAGCCTAACATTGTAGAAAGGGTGAATAAGGCTAATGTAGCCATTTACTCGTGTAGAAACGCAATAGGGAAGAAATGGGGTTTGAAACCAGAGCTGGTACACTGGCTCTATACCGCAGTGGTAAGGCCTGTGCTGATGTACGGGGTGGGCGTGTGGTGGCCAGCTCTGGAAAAGGTAACCTACATAAGGATGTTGGAGAAGGTGCAAAGAACGGCCTGTATGCTTATAAGCGGGGCGCTTAGGACAACACCTACACGCGCTTTAGAGGTTATGTTCCACCTTATTCCAATCGAATTTTTTGGTAAACAGATGGCAGCCAATGTGGCTACAAGGCTCTCGGCTGTCTCTCAGTGGAAGTCTCTTCAGGTGGGACACTCGACGATAGTTAGATCACTAAGGGAAGAACTGGTGAATCTAGATTATATTAAACCAACGTTGTGCTTTGATATAGGTTTCCGGATCATCTGTCCTTCTAGGGAATCCTGGAGGAATGGATCAATACGGGAAAACGAGGCACTGACATTTTTCACGGACGGCTCTAAGCTAGACGGCAAAGTAGGAGCCGGAGTCTTCTGTGAGAAGCTCAATGTTAATATTTCTGTTCGTCTCCCTGACTACTGCAGCGTGTACCAGGCTGAAGTGGTGGCGATAGGGGAAGTCGTGACATGGTTGAAGCATAACGTGGTATCTGTTAGGGATATCGCGATTTATGTGGACAGTCAAGCGGCACTCAGGTCACTAGAGGCGGTTTCTCTGAAGTCACGGGTGGCGCTGGATTGCCGCTCATCTCTTAATGAGATGAGCGAGTATTTCAGTATCCAGATGATCTGGGTCCCTGGTCACTCGGACGTCACGGGAAACTGCAGGGCAGACGAACTAGCTAGGTACGGTACGACTCTCCAGATGCAACCGGAAAGGGCAGGTCTGGGGAGGCCTATAGCAGCGCTCAAATTGACGCTCAGTAAAAAGGCAATCGCCTTAACAGATGAGAGGTGGACCAACACTCTCACGTGCAGGGTAGCAAAACAGGTTTGGCCAAAACTGGACCTGCGGCGCTCCAAGGCACTTGTATCCCTGGGAAAACGAGATTTAGGATTGGTCGTAGGGATACTAACAGGACACTGCCTTTTTGGGGAACATGCGAGAAGGCTGGGTCTAGAGACGAATGACTTTTGTAGAAGTTGTATGGACGAAGAGGAGGAAGAGACGCTAGTTCACTTCCTATGCTCATGTCCGGCACTATCATACAAAAGACGTAAGTACTTGGGTGTGTACAACATGGACAGCCTTTCTGAACTCGCGGACTGTAGGGTGCGAGATATTTTACGCTACATTAGTAGCTCTGGTTGGTTTCAGCGGGAGTAAGGGGAGATTGGATCCTGTGGTATCACAATGGGCCATTATTGGCCTAAGTGTGCGATAGCAGCCACTCTAACCTAACCTAACCTATACAATGGATACCGGGACACTTAGGAATAAAAGAAAATGAGAGAGCAGATAAACTAGCTAAAGAAGCAATATAAGATCCTAACGAAATAATAAACAACCCAATAACCTTAAAGGACTCGTATCAAATAATAAAAGAAACAATAAATAAAGAATGGCAAATAAAATACAACGAATGGACAACAACAGTTGGAAAATACAACAAAACTATCAATATAACACCTCCAACTAAACCATGGTATCATAACTCAAGTCTAAGCGCCTACAATATAAGACAAATTAATAGACTGAGATCGGGACACGCTAAAAACAAAAAATTTAAGCACCTAATGAAAATAGAAGACAATAACATATGTGAAGTATGCAACACACTGGAAGACAACGAGCACATAATAGAAAAATGTACAAAATACGACCAGACAAGAAGTAAATATGCATTATTACTAAACACCAAATTAATAGATATACTCAAATCGGAGAATGTCAATCACTACAAGATTCTATGCGACTACCTAAAGGAAATAGGAAACAACTTATAATAACAAATCATAAATACAACGAAGAACAAACATACAATTCTTCAAGGATGATCAGTGTGAAGGACAAACTACAAATTTACAACAAATCATAATTTTATTCTTTTTATTTATTGAATTTAAAACATGTAAACATTAATTAAAAATATTGGTCGTGTGGATTTCGATTCAGACCTTAGCAAATGAAATATAAAAAAAAAAAAAAAAAAATCCACCCGTTATATCCAACTGTTAGAACGATTTATGGAGGTTGAAGTAGAAGATTTAGGTAATGATAACGAAGGACCAGATATTCAAAAATTATGGAAGCTGTACCAGACACAACATGCCGCAACTATAGTGCTTCACAACATGCCGCAACTATTCCTACAACGAGTTACGTTGAGCCGATCCTGATGTTGATGCCCAGCAGTATATTACTTACTAATCCATCGAAGCAAACATCTTCTGATAACGAGACGATTTGGAATAATGAAATATCTGATGAATATTAATATCGGCGAATATTCGAAAATCAACGAGCCGTTCGGTTTTAAACCTATCGGTAGACCGGCTGTGTCACAAAGGGCTTATGGCGGGCCCTCAATGAGTGCTATATATCCACCAACTTCGCAGTTCGGCAAGGAAAGGTCGGTTTCGCACAATGTTTCTCCAGATATGTTTATCAAACATGTAAAGTGGAATGTTTCCAAATTTAGAGATTTTAATCCAACTAATAGGACAGGAAAAGGTTTAAATATTCGTTATTTTATTTTTCAAATAAGTAGAAAATATGGCCATGCTTAATGGTTTTCTGGCGGAAGAACTCCATCGTGTCATTTTTAAATATATAGAAGGGGTTGCTAAAACTTGGCTCCTACTATTTTTACGTAAATTTCCGGGCGCGAACTGGTCTGATATAAAAGGGGCATTTATTCCACGTTTCTCAGACGCAGGCGGCGAAGAGGAAGAACGATTACTACTTCAACAAAAACAACAAGGAATGTTGTCTATAGACGATTTCATGCTAGAAATTGAATCGATGAATTGCCGTTTACAAATACCTTTCAGACAAATTTGAATCAAGCAAGCAAAAACACATGATCTCGGATAATAATTTCCTAATATTGAGAGCTTGCGAAAACAGGGTATGATCCTAGAAAATTCGGCGATATTTGCTGGTCATTACCAGCAAATCAACGAAATTTCAGTTCATAATGAACCTTATGAAAAGATACCAGTATTGAGGACAAATGAAATTTATCTTGAAATACCAGTGTCACCCAATATGGATAAAAATATATCTGCTATTCAACGGATATCGATTGCGAAGCCAGACACTAATCCAATATGTTGGAACTGCCGATACATCGGGAACTTATTTAAGGATTGCAACAGAATCGTGGACCTATTATTCTGTTTTGGTTGTGGTAAGGATGGAGTCATAAAACCAGCTTGTATTATTTGCAAAGGCAGAAACCACCCGTTAAACCAACATCCGAGCGCACCAACCACTGGGACCTCGCACTCGGGAACCAGGAATGTGCCCATTCACGATACCTCACTCTCTATAAGACAAAATTACGATAAGAAAATAAACCCTCAACTAACGAAAACAACACACATACATAAATCCGTAGCTCATTTAGAAAAAATGCCCAAATCTAATGGTTTGTTGCGAATGCTCCATTATTAGAGAATGAAGCGACATATTAAAAAGGAATGCGCCGCAGTCATGTTAAAAGAAATTGAGAATGAAGAAGTGGGTCCACGACCCTTCATCACTGTTAAAATCAACGATATTCCGGTAGTGGACGAGCAACGATCAGTGTATTAGGTAGCAAATCGGAACGTTTAATTCAACAAATAGGCGCTAAATTACATAAAATGAATGCCTCAGTAAGGACAGCAGACGAACAACACCCAACTCAATTATTGGTTTCAATATAGTACCCGTGATTTTGAGGAACAAAACCGCTTTCATCCGATTTTATATAGTTCCCATCTTAGGAGGCCAATTGTATTTGGGAATCAATTTTTGGAATGCTTTCGGAATATCCCCAGCGTTATTGGTAACCATCGATACTAACAACCTAGAAAGCGCCGAACATAACTTCACCGATTTTCAATTAGCGGAACTGGAGCAAATCAAGAAAAGGTTCCCAACCTTCGAAGAGAAAGGCGTGGGAAGGACTCCTTTATTTACCCATACAATGGATGTGGGGCAAACGAGCCTATTAAACAAAGGCATTATCTTGTGTCACTAGCGGCACAGGCCGAAATGGACAAAGTAATCGAAGATATGTTGAAAAGGGATGTCATAGAGGAAAGCGTAAGCGCTTGGAGTTAGTTCTCCAGTGGTGTTGTAAAGAAACCAAAGAGAAAGTCACCTTTGTGTATAGATTTTTGGAAGCTAAACCAAGTCACAAGGAAAGATGCCTATCCGGCGCCAAACATCGAAGGGCTCTTGGGACGGCTTGGGGCGATACAAAATTTATATCGACCATCGATTTTAAAGATGCCTATTGTCAGGTACCTTTGACGGAGGACTCAAAAGATAAAACCGCTTCTCCATTCCAGGAAGGAAACTGTAACAATTTAAGGTCATGCCTTTTGGTCTATGCAATGCGGCTGCTTCAATCTGTCGTCTTATGAACATCGTTATTCCGCATGAGTTAAGCGAAAAAATATTTATTTATCTGGACGATTTGCTCGTAGTCACCGACTTTTAGCCAGCGAACACCTAAATCTTTTAAGAATAGTCACACCGAAACTTACCGAAGCCGGATTAACCATTAACATGGAAAAAAAAGTAGGTTTGCCTTAAGAAAAATTAAATACCTCAGTTATATCGTATGTGAAGACGGTTTAACCACTGACCCAACTAAAATCAATGCCATTTGTGATTACCCCCAGCCTACGACTGTGAAAGAAGTACGAAGATTTTTAGGGATGGCCGCCTTGTACCGAAAGTGTGTACCAAATTTTTCCGAGATCACGGCACTTATTACAGCATTATTAACGAAAAACACGAAATTTAACTAGATGGACGAGTGTCAAGAGGCTTTTTCCCGAATTAAGCAATCGTTGACGAGTACTCCGGTATTGATGAACCCGGATTATAGTAAACTATTTTTTATCAGGTGCGATGCTAGTACCAAAGAATTGGCAGGAGTTTTGTTATCAGGAAATAGACGACGATGAAAGACATATTGCGTTTCTATCATACATCCTTTGCTCCACAAATCGCCACCGCCTCCAGGTTCTCAATCATGGTAACAGGAATGGGTGAAACAACTAACCTAGGTGTGGGGCGGGTCACGCTAAATGGTGGCGAATGGGTCGGATCAAGATGTGACGCGAACCGTGCCGATGATCAGCTAGGCTGGGGACGCATCTAAAAATAATTGCCCAGTCATGAACGGAGTCCTCTGGATACCTGGAGATCTCCAGTTGTATGTAGCCTTACCCGTGTACACGGATCGCTGCACGGGTGGACCATCATTTCTCCGTTACTCGTGGGAATCAAATGAAATCCAATACAAAATATAATAAAGAAGTGGCCAACACTTCCAAAACGCTGGGTGAGACGTGAGGTCTAAGACTCCAGCCGTCGGTGTGGCTAAGACTGGTTCCGAGGCTTGCAAGCCGGGAACCAGTAGTACCGGTAAAAAGGAGAAGGTTGTTGCTCCTTCGGTTCGGAGATACAGGGCTAGGCGTTCGGCCTTCCGTGTCTTAGACAGACTGGCTACAGTCCCGGAGGTGCAATTGACGGAAGAACAGAGGCAATCGGTTGAGTGGGCGAAGAATTGCATTGCCGATGTGAACAAGGAAAAAAAGAAGGAACTTGGGTCTAAAAGACAGAGGTCGAGCGAGGAGCAGCATGGAAATTTCGATGCCGAGAAGAAACGGGCCAAGCTTCATGTAGGACAACAGTCGCAAAAGGGGCATAAGCTCTTCAGCGACGTTGTGAAGGAGGGGGAGATGGTGCTTGCTGAGTAGTGTTTAGTCCCAAAAATGTCTAGAGCCTAGAAAAATGCACCAAATTGAGTATTTTTTTTTAAAAATACTCTTTATGAGATTCTTAAAAGATCCCTCATGAGTATTTTGTCTGAAAATTTTTTGTTATCATAGAAATCAGTACTTACTCAGATATTTGTTTAAAAACATCACTTTTTTCTTAACCCTTATTTTTTTATAAATTTGCAACACATTGTTTTTGCGGTCGCTACGTTCAAATATGGAGTTAGATTTTCGATATTGACAACAGCTGTAGCAGCCAAATCACTTTCACTTGTTATAAATCTTGAATTTATTCTCATTTAGTACGGTTCTATGCATACAAAGTATGACTGATTTCTATGCATACAAAAAAAATTTCACTGAGAAAAGCCAGTGCCGCCAGATATACTGAAGCACTTGTCAGTGACGCGGAAAGAAGGAAGGTGGGAGCTATCCTGGGATGTGACGCGAATGCGCACCATACCATCTGGGGCAGCTCGGACATCAAAGATAGGGGTGAGTTATTTTTCGAATTTCTTTTAAAAACTAACCTCACTATTAGTAATATAGGTCAGAAACCCACTTTTATTGTTAGTAATAGACAGGAGGTTTTGGATGTTATTCTGGTCTCTGAATTTATTTCTCCGATGATCAGAGAATGGAGGGTGGCGAAGGTGCATTCTTTCTCCGACCATCGTTACTTAACTTTTAAGCTAAATCTCCAAATTACAAATTAATACGTGTTCAGAAATCCTAAGAGGACAGTATGGCGTGTATATAGAGAGGTATTGGAGGGCATCATTCCATCTCGAGTTTCTGGACTCCCCGACAAGGGTAGTGAACTGGACTCAATGGTACATACTCTTACTAGGGCTTGCAATATCTCTATGAGGGAAGCTTGTCCATTGACAAAGCTAAGGAAAAAGCGAAAACCTGTTTGGTGGACCTCGGTACTTGCGGATTGCTGGAAAGCTTGCGGGTCTGCTTTCAATAGAGCGAAAAGATCTAGAGAAATTCAAGACTGGGACTTCGATAAGGAAGGCCTCAGAGTTTACAAAAAGGAAATAAGGAAGGCGCAAAGGAAGTCGTGGAGGCGCTTCTGTGATAGAATGAAAGGGGTCTCGGAAACCTCGCGCTTAAGAAAGATTCTCTCCACTAGTCCAGTTGTTGCAGGCTATCTGATAAAACCGGATGGCGAATGGACGGAGTCTAGTGAAGAGAATCTTGATCTTTTGATGGAAACTCACTTCCCTGGAAGTGAGGAAGTGTCAACTGCGGGGCCTTTGAATGACTGCGAGCCTAGGAATGACTGCGGGGTCCATCTGTTTCATACAGAGGATTTTCTGAATACACGGAAGATAAAATGGGCTATTAAAGGGTTTTAAGTCAGCTGGCCCGGATGGGATTGCGCCAGCAGAAATTTAGAAGAACTCGGAGGTCTTGTTTCCCTGGCTGGAAGTCATCTTCAAAGGGTGTCTGTAGCTGGGGTACATCCTGATGAAATGGAGGGAGGCTAGGGTGATCTTCATCCCGAAAGCAAGTAGAAGCTCGCACAGCAACCCTAAGGACTTAAGACCAATATCTCTATCATCCCTTCTGCTGAAAATCATGGAAAGGCTGCTAGACGTCTATATTCGGTCGAGAATTGTACCCAGAAACTGGGCACAATCTCAGCATGAGTACCATAAGCATAAGTCCGTGGATACGGTATTACACACCTTGGTTCGGGGAATGAGAAGACACTGGATTTTCAAGAATTCTCGTTGGTGGCGTTTCTCGATATCGAGGGCGTTTTCAACAACGTGAAGGTGGAGGCAATTAGGAAAGGACTGCTGCCACTTGAGATAGAAGACCCAGTAACCAGGCTGATCGATCACTTGCTTGGAAGCAGAAGGGCCATAGAGCGGATGGGGGAAGTTTCCGTCAGGAGACGGGTCGTTCGGGGAACACCCCAGGGAGGTGTCCTCTCTCCCCTTCTTTGGAATGTAGTAATCAATGGACTACTACTGAAACTAGAGAGGGAAGGAATAAGTGTGGTCGCTTAGGCCGATGACGTAGCGATAGCTGTTTCGGGTAAGCACCTGGGTACAATCAGGGATATGATGCAGAAATGCACTATCAATCACTACGAGTTGGGCCAGTAGATGTGGATTACCCCATCTAAAAAAAAGCTGGTCCTTTTCACTAGGAAATATAAAATTCCAGCAATGGTTCCACCAAGCCTTTATTACCGGACAAGTGGTGCAGTGGTTAAAGCTTCGGCACTTGGACCGGGAGGTACTGGGTTCGAATCCCATCAGAGGCTGGATGCAAAGCGAATTTTCGTCTTCGATTACGATCGGTAATGTTAATAAACACAACTAAGACCCTCTGTTGGAGTGCAGAATTCAGCGCCAACCCACCGTCCATGTCAGTTTACAGGTTGACATGGAGCTTGCAATGTGCAGGTGGTATACTGTAATTGTGTGAATGGGTGGTCTGTGCGTGAATGAAAGGGGGTATTAATTGACCTTCAAAGGACATTAAATCCACTGGACAGTTAATACTTCCTTTAAAAAAAAAAAAAAAAATAAAAAATAAAAAAAAAAGCCTGAATGGTACTAGACTGGTCCTTACTGAAAAGGCGAAATTCTTAGGGATTCTTCTGGACAGTAAAATCAGTTGGAAACCAAACACGATAGAAAGAGTTAAGAAGGCTATTGGCACTCTACTCTTGTAAAAATGCCATTGGAAGATAATGGGGCTTGAAACCGAAGCTGGTACATTTGCTTTACACGGCAGTTCTAAGGCCCGTACTGCTGTATGGTGTAAGCGCATGGTGGCCAGCTCTGGAGAAATCAACATACAGGAACATGATGGGGAAAGTGCAGCGGGCAGCCTGTCTGCTCATTAGTGGGGCGCTGAAAACAACCCCCACTAGTGCCCTAGAGGTCATGCTGTACCTCTCCCGTTGGATATCCTTGGCAAGCTTGGCTATCAGCAACTTTGAGGTGGAAGTGCCTGCAAAAAGGGCACTCAACTATAGACAATTCAGTGAGGCATGACCTGGTGAATTTGGACTATATAACACCCCTGTTGTGTTTTGGCAAGCTTTTTAAGGTGATACTCCCCTCTAGGGAGGATTGGAATAGTGGTCTCATTATGGAGACCGGGTCAGCTAAATTCTTCACCGGTGGCTTTAAGCTCGATGATAGAATGGGAGCGGGTGTATTCTGTGCAGAATTAAATGTTAGTTTATCTTTTCGTCTGCCTGAGTACCGCAGTGTGTACCAGGCTGAAGTTTCAGCGATTGAAGAGGTCATGAATTGATTGAAGCATAATGTGATATCGTTAATTGATATCACTATCTATATGGACAGTCAGGCGGCGATTCTTTCGCTGGATTCAGTTTCCCTGACGACAACATTGGATTGCCACACATCTCTTAACGAGATGGGTGAACATTTCAATATCCAGTTGGTCTGGGTTCCGGGCCATTCTGATGTTGAGAGAAATTGTAGAGCAGACGAGTTAGCAAGGTACGGTAAGACTCTCCAACTGGAACCAGGTAAAGAATGTGTAGGAAGGCCTATGTCTGTGCTGAAAGCAGCAAGCCTTAGGGAAGCAGAATCGCCCCAAGATCTTAATCACACTAAGAAAGCGTGATTTAGGTAGAATTGTGAGGATAATTGCTGGGCACTGCCTTTTTGGAGAACATGCAAGAAGGCTGGGTCTGGATGCAAATGACTTCTGCAGAAGCTGCATGGACGAGGAGGAGACTCTTGCTCACTTTCTTCGCTCGTTTCCTGCGCTAGCTGGCAGAAGACATGATCACTTGGGCAAATACACTATGAACAGCCTCTGTGATCTCGAAAGCTGTAATGTGCGAGTACTAAATGGGTTTAAGGGAGTTTATGATGTCGGATCCTGTGGTATCACAATGGGCCATAATAGGCCTAAGTGTGCGATAGCAACTACTGAAACCTAACCTTCTATCATACAAACTTAAAAACGCTGAGAAAAATTACTCTATCTCCGAGTTAGATTGCCTAGCTGTTCTAAAATCTATTTATAAGTTTAGACCTTACATAAAAGGTTTCAAATTCAAAGTAATAACGGATCATGCGGCTTTACGATGGTTGATGACACAGAAAGATTTGACCGGAAGACTCGCCCGTTGGACTCGACTTTAAAATTATACATCAAAGACTTTAAAATTATACATCAAAATAGGAAATTCAACGTGGTACCTGATGCACTATCACGAGTGCATTGCAATACCATAGCTAAACTGCAAAGGGACGTGAACGATGAAAGCCGTAACTATGGTCTAGTTTTAAATTTTTTCTTTAGGACTCAAATCGAAGAATGTCCAGAGTGTTTTCCAAATTTGAGGGCCATGATTTATGAATAAGAAGGTATATATTCGAGTAGAGCCGAAAATCAATCAAAGATTATTGGACCTGCCGATGTGGAATTTATATATGCTATCAACCATGACCAACAGCCTTATACGAAACGAATATGATGTTCCACATGCAGCTCATGGAGAGATACGAAAGACGTTAGATCGGCTTCGGCGATACTATTATTGGCCAAGACTGTGTAATGAAGTGTACTAGTTCGTTACATCCTGTGAAGTATGTAAAACTACTAAGGCGTCTAATAGGTTAGTCAGGCCATTAATGGAGTATACGAAAATTCCGGAAAGGCCATGGCAGCGGGTGTATGTGAATCTTTTAGGACCGTACCCTAGATCAAGTTCAGGTAAAACCCATATGTTGATAGTTTTAGACCAGTTGACTAAGTTCGTGCTTTCAAAACTTTAACAAAAGCCAATACCAAAAATATAGTATCTTTTCTTAAAGACCAATTCGACTTATTTGACGTACCCGAAACATTGTACATATTCCGATAATGGAGTCCAGTTTAAAAGTGTAGAATTCTTAGAGTTTCTAAAAAGGTTAGACATCAGTGCTCAAAATACGGCTTACAAAATCGGTCGGTAATAGCTGCTATCCGTGCGTACGTCAAATCAAATCATAAAAATTGGGATACACACATCTCTGAAATATCATGTGCCTTAAGAAATTCTATTCATCAGTCAACAACCCATTCGCCACATTATCTTATGTTTGGGTATCATGGAATTTTCCATGCCGAACAGTATCAACTGTTGAAAGACGCCCGATCTTTTACCAAGCCATTACAAAATGCAGATAATCCATAGTCAAATTCAAAAACATCTCAGAGGCGCTTATGATAATTATGCGCGACGATATAATTTACGAGCTCGTCCTAAAGAATTTATGGTGGGTCAGACTGTTTATAGAAACACGTACCCACAAAGCGACTCGAGCAAGCAAACCTGCGCTAAATTCGTCCCGGTTAGAGTAAAAGAAAAAGTTGGTTGTTAAACGTGAGGGTAATGTGGCAAATAACGAGGGAAAACTATTAGACACTTATCATGCTAAAGATATAACGAAATAATTCGAAAAATAGTAATACGTATGTTATCTAATAACGTCAATAAAATAAATGATAAATAATATTATATAATATCAATTTCGTATTGTCATTTAGTACGGCAGGTGAAATTCCTATTTCCAGCTTAGATTTGAATTTCGGTTGCAATTTTCAATGTAACCTGTACTGTAACATGGACATCTCGCTCACCGTACATTTACTTATAGTTTGTGTTTATGTAGATATATAGGAAATTATCGATATTGTTGTTGTTGTTAAATCCTCCCAGCCGGCGAAGAACTACCCTATCTCAAGTGTGCGAGGGAATCGATATTACTACGGTATAACCCCATCGTTATATGTTTTATGTCCAAGCAGATCGAATAAGTGTAGCAGGAAAGGATGAGAACAGCGAATATCGAATTCTAATCAATATCACGAGATAAAACATCTCCGTGCGGACTGTGATACGTTGAAAGACCTCCATCACATCGAAATTGATAAAAAAGTGTTTCATCAACAGATTGGCGTACGAAGTAGAGGGAGACCTAGACTAAGCTTACGTGACGCCGTGCGATTAAGCAAGACCGTGGGAGGATGGCCTTACCGATGATAAAATCATGGAATGTAAAAGCTAGAAAGAGAGAGAAAGGGATCTTTTTCTGAGTCAAGTCCCCTATATTTAGAGATCAGAATTTTCCATTTCGGGAAAGCATCAACAACAGCAAAAATGTTTCTATTACTTTAGTTTTGGAAACCAAAACTGGAGGCAGTAAAATACAAACCTAGCTCGTATCAGTCAAAAGACTTAGGTAGCTCAATTATGCAACGGGCCTTATGATTACCAGGGCAATATCGGCGGAAGGAAAAAAACACCGGCGATATGATTAAAATAAAGCAATAATGGACGCATAGTGTAATGGACATCCTGTCTTATAATTTACAAGTAAATCGACGTCGTTTTAAGGTACACTGGGCAAAGCCAGTGTGGTTACAACTACACTTTTTGTTTATAACTATAAACAAAGTGGCTTTGATAAAACTTTAAATTACTATTAATATTTATAGATAGTCTTATCTAATCAATAGAACGAATTACATTAAACTAAAAAGTTCACTAAACATAAACTAGAAAGGTTTATCAATATTCTAATCTCCAGTCTAAGGTCAACACGGTAATGTAAACAATATGCTTCCATAATCCATGAGATCACATCGATCCGTATTATCCAAGTGTATAACATATCAATAGTTTGAAATTATTAAATCATAAGATCTACCCAAAACTATTTAATAATTTAAATACTTACAGCTAAATGAGCCGGTGTATACAATAAAATATCCCAAACACAAAATATTATAGGTTAGGTTGTCACGTTGTTTTCACTAAAACTTGTTTATTACAAATTTTACGGTAAACAATTACTATTTACACTATTTTTCACCAAATGTGTTTTATTTATAGTTCACAGGATATAAAAACTATTGATTTTTATCGTAAAATAGCAAAAAAATAACAAGAACTTAATTATGCTTAAACACTATAAAAATATTCCACCAGACACTTTAGTCTACTTGTTATATTATACACTATCCACTATTACGTTTGTACAGTAAATAAACTATCTCACTATTATTTTAATTAATTAAAAATTAAAAAACAATTAATTGAGTTCGATTCTTCGATGTTGTTTGGACCGCAGAACAATCAAAACAAGTCAACACGTGGTGTTTCGTTGACGAATGCGGCAATTTTTTGTCTTTATTTATTTGTTTTGGTTTTTTTTACTTGTTTTCTTTGGAGTTGTTTTTCTTGTTTTGGTTGGTGTTGGTGCCGGCGGGGTAATTTAATACTGGTCGAAAAGTTAAGTGGTAGAAATAAACAAAAGTGGTTTGTTTCTGGGATGCAACGGCGGATTTGTACGGTTTTTAATTTCATTTTAAAATTTGGTGTCAAAATTTTTTCGTTTTTCTTTTAGCGTACAAATCAATTTCCCCAATATTTTACCTCTAAACAGATTTAACCGCTAAAGATTATTGTTGTTAAATCGCGTAGAAAATATAAAATTTATTTTAGAAATATGACAAGTTTCGATTTGTATCGATCACGTTAAACAGTTTTATGTTTTTACGCCGCAATGACGACGTTATGGGGTATTATTACGGTCCCTAGATGGCACAACACAATAATTAAAGTGTCCAAGATAAGTGATCATTAAGTTATGCAATGTTTAAATCAGAAAAATGAAAATTAAATATTTATTAATTAATTTTACGCATATAAACAATATTAGTAAAATTAGTAAGCAAATTATCAAAAATTTGGATACTTAAATTTATTAAAAACATTTATGTACTTGTTTGCATACATTACAGGGACTTTTAACGATACGTGATAACTGATTACTATCACATGATGTGATAATCACGATTCAATCGATTGATGATGTGATGTTTATCGTTTGGTGTGATAACTATCACTTGAAGCCTTATTCTCTTAGTCGTATGAAGTGATAAGCGACTCTTAAAATTCAAATGATATATTTCATCACCTACTCAGGCACTTCTTAGCCGATTATGAGGGGATATAATGTGCTGGATGGAAATGGGATTCTTAAACGATTTTTGGAAGAAATTCTGGAATATGGCCACCTGGGACGGAACTCGATCAATTCTTAACCGATTATGAATTGGATTGGGTGTGCTGGATTGAAATGGGATTTTTAAACGATTTTCGGAAGAAATTCTGTAATATGGCCACCTAGGACGGAACTCGATCAATTCTTAACCGATAGTGATGGCATTGGGTATGTTAGATGGAAATGGGATTCTTAAATGATTTTTGGAAGAAATTCTGGAATGTGGCCACCTGAGACGGAACTCGCTCTGATGGCATTGGGTGCGTGCTGGATGGAATTGGGATTCTTAAACGATTTTTATAAGAAATTCTGGAATATGGCCACCTGGGACGGTACTCGATCAATTCTTAACCGATTATGATGGGATTGATTTGGTATATTGTTTGGAAATGGGATTCTTAAATGATTTTTGGAAGATTTTCTGGGATTTGGCCACCTGGGACGGAACTCGATCAATTCTTAACCGATAACGATGGCATTGGGTGTGCTGGATGGAATTGGGATTCTTAATCGTTTTTTGGAAGAAATTCTGGAATATGGCCACCTGAGACGGAACTCCGGAACTCGATCAATTCTTAAATTATTATGATGGGATTGGGTATGTCCGTATGTTGGATGGAAATGGAATTCTTTAACGATTTTTAGAAGAAATTCTGGAATATGGCTACTTGAGACGGAACTTGATTAATTCTTAAGCAGCATTTAAAGAAAAGTGCCCCTTTATCAATTTTTTACGGCTGAACAACATAAAATGTCAACGTAGTATATACTCCTGTGTCAGTGGTACCACTAATTATAGAAATTATTATTAGAATTCTTTCCAAGTCTTAAAAGACTGTTGCCATCACCTTTTTAGTAGCAACTTTCATTTAAAAAAAATTAGCCCATCTTTTAGTTTTTGACATTCTAATAAGATGACCATCAAATTACATTAATTCATAATGAGGAAAGGTTGATGTTTCGAAAAAGGCAATTTGTGCGAGTGATTTTAGTTGTATGCGAACATGTTCTCTCATGGCACGGCATATTAAGGTTGTGTGAGCTTGATTTCGAGGATATCACGCAAAAAAGGCACAGATAAGAGAGGTGTTGAGGCAGTGTGTAGTGTGTACTATGAAATGCCGGTTTTCCAAATCTCGGTTTTCTTCTAGTTCTAAAGTTTTGATTTTGAAAAAAATGTTTTTTATTAGTTCGGGTCGGCTGGCCTAATAATATTTTAACATAAAAATAAGATATCTTGCCCAAAAATTTCCTAGAAAAAACTAAGACTGTGAAGTCAGAGGCGGCAAAAATGTCGCACTGCGTGTCGCACGTAGGAGCGGATTATATCTCTTTTTCAACCAAAATTTTATTTAAGTCCAAACCACGGAGTGTGAGTAAAAAACCATAGTATATAATGGCGTTTTTGATAAAAAATTTCGCTTGATTTGAAGTACAACCAACACAATTGTGTGTATAGTTATAGTGTTTTTTTTTTCGGACGAAAATAAGTTTGAAAAGAATGCACAAATGTGTAAGTTGGTTCAAAAAACATATAAAAATAAATATTCGACATGGAACTATTGCCGTACCCACACAATTGTGTTACCGGGCCGGAAAAGGGGTATACAATCTATTAATGACACCTACTAAAAAGAAAAATAATTGCACCATTTTGTTATGCCAGATTTTGTAATTGCAACATTTTCAACCCCATTTCCATCGCACGTGACGAATTTCAACATAATCGATTTAAAAATAGGCTAGTTCCATCCCTAACAGCAATATTCTAGAACTTTAGCAAGCATCATTTTAAAATCCCATTTAGATCAAACATGTCGATTTTCGACATAATCGGTTAAGAAATGGGCAGGTTTCATCCCTATCCGCCTTACTCCAGAACTTTATCAAAAACGCATTTTCTGAATCCCATTTAGAACCCACATGCCGAATTTCAACTAAATCGGTTAAAAAATCGCCTACTCCCATAGCGATGGCCCTATTTCAGAACTTTATCAAAAAATCATTTTAGAAATCCATTTCCATCGCACGTGTCGAATTTCGACAAAATCGGTTTAGAAATGGCCTAGTTCCATCTCTATTGACCACTTTATCGAAAAATCGTTTTAGAATCCTATTTCCATCGTAAGTATCGAATTTCCACAAAATCTGTTAATAAATGACCAAATTCCATCCCTATTAGCCATTTTCTAGAAGTTTATCGCAAACTCATTTTTGAATTTTGTCAAAAAATCATTTAAGAGCCCCATTTTCTCACAAGTCAAATTTTAAAAATTCAAACCGGGATTTCTCAAAAATCGGGATACAAAACCGGGATTTTGAAAACCGGGATTTCGTTACACGCCCGTTGAGGCAACTAACATCAAGTTATTTGAGTCACTGAGAATTACAACAGTCAAGAGCAGAGCCAATAATAGTAAAAAGTATAAAAAGATGCTTCATGTGCGGAAAGTTAGGTCACTACGTCCGAGACTGTTGGGGGGAATACAGAAAATCCAAAAGTGTTCAAGAAACGACCAAACAAAACAAAGGCAAACGTTCAGTTCAAGATAGGAGAGTGCAAGATTACATGAAGAGAGTTTGCGTCCAGTGAAAACGAAGGACGAATTGGCTTGAAGATTCCAGTACGATTGTTGGGTGAACCAGGCAGTGGAGTTGGTCATCAAAGAGAGAGCGATGCATAGGACTGCGAATGAGAAACGTGCTAAAGTGGCACGAGTCAGAATGTCGTAATTATTTTCTGTTATAACTAAACAAAGTAATCAAATAATAAGAGATTTGTCGCACGAAATGAATACAAAATTTGATCAAAAACGTGATCAACAAAGTTAGGAGACGTTACAAGAACGTTACGAGAAAGTACAAAACGAACGAAGTTCAACAGGTGCAGTGCAGCCGAATGTTCAGGATGTTGCACAGAAGTTGCAGTTCGAGGTTTAAGGTTTCGAAAAAGATCTTCTTTGCCTGAAAGCAAATGGGACAACATCACCGGTAGTCCAGGCAGTACACTCGAATAAACTTAAGCCTCCGATGTTCGATGGACGTTTGGGATTTTCAAATTCCAATTTGAAACAGCTGCCAACAAAAATGCATGGGATAAAGTGAGTCGTGTCGCAGAATTAATAGTAACTCTTAAAGGAGAAACAATTTCCGAAAATGATTGCAACACAGTTACAGTGAGATAATGAAGGCGCTGGATCGGCATCACTTATAGTACGGCGGTTGCAATAATCAACCAGCGGAATATCGAGAGAGGATATTTAAATATTCTGTGACAGTAAAATTAGTTGTTGGACATGTGAAAAGGTGGCTTACATCTCAGGGGACTGCTGGAAAAACCGTCGAAAGCGGGGTAAGTTACCATCTCCAAGGCAGCGAAAATCAAAGGAAGACGCCAAACCATTGACAAATCACGAGGGCTTAAAGGGGCACAAGCTGGCTCTCACAATTGATTGCACAACCAGCTAACGGGAAAATGCAAACAGCGACTGACGACCTTTCAGTTATCCTAGATAAGAAAGTAGTGTAAAAAATAATTCGCGATACAAGCTTTAAACACGAAACACTAGCCGCCGATATAGTCGATGAAGTGAGTCTAGATATGAATTTTATGAGAACGAATGGATTCGTGCTGGATGATGGGGTTCTGAGCAGGCTTAGACTGAACGATGTAACAATTTGCTTATTAATTTATTATTGATTTCGTTTTCATGCGTTTTTTCCCCAAATTATTTGTGTTGGGAATATATACAGTGCGGGAAACAAGGTTTTTTGTTTCGCGCTAATAGATAAATTGCAACGGCGAGGAAACAGTGAGCAATTTCTAATTTTTTTCATTTCTCTCGATTGTCGTACTATATGTCATTTTAAAACTACGTTATAAAATGAGAAACGTCGTAGACATGTCATACATGTTTCACTTAAGTCATTGTCTTGAAAGAAGAGCGGTTTTGGGACATGTCACATACTTGTCGTCTAACGTGGACAGTAATTGGACGATTCATTTGGAAAACTAATGTGACCTGTCATTAATTAGTCATTTAGTCAACATACCACCAAAAACCGATAAAAAACTATTTTCCTTCCTTCTCATATAAACATTTAGAAAAAATGTAACTAATAGAAACGTATATGTCTTTCGTAAAAAAAATTCACATGCTTGTTGGCAAATTTCCAACTGGGCAGCTAAACCAAAAAAGAAATCACCTTCACCAATAAATGTCGTCGGGATATCAAATTTCTCCACGACACGCTCAATTATGAAATCGATTACGGTAGCCGAGTAGAGAATCGTATCTCTATACAATGGCGTCTGAAAAATTATTGTTGTAGACTCTGAAACATATAGAGCGTTTGCTTCAAAGCTTAATTCTGAGGGCCACCTATATGGTTTACCTATATAAGGATAAGAATGATCGCCCAACCAAAGTTATGGCTAGAGGTCTTCACTCAACCTGCGTAAAAGAGGAAATTATGTAGGGTCACAAGCAAAAGTGTTATAAAATAGGAAATGCTGTCAACATCATTACGAAAGAAAAAGTTGAAACTGGACAAGGAGTTTAAATTAACAAAAGAGGGCTTCCACTATTTATGCTTTTTGATAACAAACAGAAGGTGGAAGATGTGTATAATATCAAGGTAATACTAAACATGATGTATGTGAAGATAACCCAAATTCCATCCCCGAAAAATGCAATGGCAACACTAATTATTGCTATCATGACATTTTTTTACTCTCAGCCCAAAAAATCACGACATTTTTACTGTCAGCCCCAAACATTTACTGTCATGACAGCTAAAACTATCATGACACAAACATTTTTCTGGTGGTGTTTTGTTTATTTACACTTTTTATCGTTTTTTTTAAACTCTTAACATTTTTATTTATTATTTAGCTGTTATTCGGAAATATTTTTACCCAAATTTAGATTTATTGCTATAATTGTTAATTAAAAGTCGCAATAGTATACATAAACATGTATAGTATTGCAGTATTGCCATAAGCAACTTTTTTGATTTTCGTGGAAAGGAATTTGGACTATCTTCACAAAGGTCTAAACATGGGAGTTAAAATAGAGCCATTGAGATAAATATATTACTTCAACTTCATATCTTAAAATATTAGATACAGCTGTTACCACGCCATTGTCATGCAGCAGGTTGCAGAAAAACGAAAAGCAAGAATGGCCTGGTCCAATATACTAAAGTTGCTAATTAAAGAAATCGAATTAATAAATACCTAAGTAGCCTTACTAGGGAAACAGATACCGAGTACTCCCTTTGGAAAGCGGCAAAAATTTTAAAAGGTGGAGCATGGGCTATAAATGCAAAGCAAACAGCTTCGTTGTTTGCAACCCACCTCGAGAACGCATTACAGCCTCTACCTAGATAAACTGCAGAGGAAAACTTACCACCAGTAAATAAAATGGATAAGTGCAATATAATTCCTGTCACATCACAAGAATTAAAAGAGGAATTCAATCTTAACCTAAATGTAAAGAAACCTCCAGGATATTACTTAATTGCAGTACATATAATAAAAGCTCTTCCTGAAAAAGGACTACGTAAACTACTCCAAATAATTAACGCAGTTGTTAACGCTTCGAAATTGCTTCAGGAATTGTTAAATAATTTTTGTACTTAACACGATCCAATTTATTGTAGTTATGTTGAACATTATGATGATTCGTCAACATTCTCCCCCACCTTGACAAGAGCTGTTGTCAAACTACTATGTCGGAACGTCTATGTATATTCTTGGTGCAGGAAGGGCCGCTAGACGATGATTTCGTTGGTCTTTTCTTGTAATGATGAACATCGTGGCGGTTAGGATCAGAATTCCATTGAAGATCATTATTATGTTCTGCGATTAATGTTTCCAATTGGTTAGTGTCTATTCTTGATATTGGTATCTTGGTCATATGATATCAAATGCTGAATGAATTCAAGCTGGAACTCGATGTGGATGGTGCAAAAATCTGAAATGTTTTATCCTTCAATGTACAACCATCACTGATGTTTAATATTCCACATCCTTCTGGTTTAATCGGAGTAACTGTTTTTCCACAAATGAGATCAAACACAATATTACTGCTTATACTAAAAATCTATTTGTGGTGTTCATTAATTTTAGCCCAAAAGTTGGTAAAGTTACATGACCTAATGTGGCAACTGTGATGGAGCTCGTTATTGTGTTAAACGTTCATTTCGCATATACTGACGGCAGATTGTGTGTTGTATATCGAAGCAATATGGCATATTAATTTATGAGCGTTGATAGTACCACATCGATTTAAATCCGAAACCGCCATTAGTGAATAATATTCACGACTATTGCTCACTGCCAAAAATGTGGTTGACGGATTAATGATGAAATGTTGAGCTTCCTGTTGGATAGGTATTGGAATTATTCGATAGATGTTGTATAGACACTTGATTGTATCAACGGTATCTGAATGCTGAAAATAACCATGGTTGCCATTACTCTTGCATTTACTGTCATAACTTCATAAATATCAGTGAGATGATAACCAGGAAGTGTCACTGCCGGTGGTGTGTGGTCCTTGATTTTCCATAATTCATTTTCAAGTTGTGTAGGAGAAATTAACTGTGCGAATTGACTAATCCATTATGCGTATGGGTGAGTATGTCAATCATGGTTCTCTGAGTATCATCGACATTTCTGATGAATAGCATGAGTTGTATCTTGTATGGATAACATGTTGATTAATTGGTGTTTATATAAATATGCTGTATCAGCTGAAAGTTGGTTGATTCTATCTTGTATAAGCTCAATGTGCTCGTCCATAGCATTTAGTTGGTTTCTTGTTAGATCACTATCATGTTTGATAATGTTTACAGAGGTTTGCTTTCGGGCTAAATTGATCCGTGTATCGCTTTTATCTTCCAGGTTTGTTATTAATTGTTATTAAATCTCTCATCACATATTCCACTGTATCCCCGAACCCACGTCTTACTCGTCTTCGTTCTTTGTTGGATTTCTGAATTACTTAGTTCGCCTTTCTAATATTTTCCAGATGGTGATCAAATTGTTGAATGGTGGCAGCGCAAATACCGGGATCATTTGTATGATTATTACTCTCTTGGCTGAAGCGTTTCAATTGCTTTTGTTTATAATGTATATTCATATTTTTCAGTTCCTCTTCAAACTCTCTAAGATCATAGTAGATGATTATGTTCCAGTTGGAGGCAAGTGGGTTCATTTCATCCTGGTTAGTTGGTGGTTAAGATATTCAATGCTATATTTTGTTTCATTTGCCGTCTCTGCACTTGATGCGCAGAATTATAGGCCCATAATGCGTACCGAATAAAGGATAAGATTGGCACAAGATAGTTTCGCGGATCGACATCGTGT
The DNA here is from genome assembly GCA_947310385.1 of Nephrotoma appendiculata. Lineage (NCBI taxonomy): Eukaryota > Metazoa > Arthropoda > Insecta > Diptera > Tipulidae > Nephrotoma > Nephrotoma appendiculata. The sequence continues at coordinate 56,643,901 of OX371225.1, read as the reverse complement.
TCTCCTTTCAGTTCAGGAACTTCCTCTCGAGATGAACCTTCCGTTGGCTTATCGTTGTTTGTTATAACCTGTTGCACTTCGGAATCAATAATTGGTTCGGCTTCTAACTCAATGGTGTAGTGTGTTGGTAAAGGGCTGATCTTAGCTTTGGACCTTTTGAGTATATCCTTCTGAGTTTTCAAGGTAACGACTCTGGTTAATTTATTATGTCCCAGGTGAGTCTCTAATACTCTTCCCATTAGCCACGTGGTGGGTGGCAAATTTTCGTCTCTTATAAGAACTAATTGGTTTTCCTTTATATTTGGTTGTTGTTTTGTCCATTTCATTCGGTGTTGCATATTATGAAGGTAATTTTTGTTCCACATTTTCCAGAAGTCTCCATGCATTCTCTCGATTTGCTGCCATCTTGTCAATAGATTTTGGTTCGGGTAAATGGTTTCATCATCAGGTGATCATGGAATCGCCAATTAAAAAATGTCTCCTCTGATAATAGACATAGCGGTCTAGAATTTAATGTTGCTTCAACCTGGCGTAACAGAGTTGTTAATTCCTCATATGTTAGTAGTACAGATGCTGCGGCTTTCTTCAAGGGCTGCTTTATCGATTTCACTTCTGCTTCCCATATGCCGCCGAAATGTGGTGAGCCTGGGGGAATGAAATGCCATTGGATCTCTTGGTTTGTTATTATGTTTAAAATATCGGATGAATGATGAATAGATTTCAAATATTTATTTGCAGCCACAAAATTCGTAGCGTTGTTAAACAGATGAAAATGGTGATGTACCCCTTCCGACTCGTTGTTCCGCGGCCCATGGACATTCGAAAATTGATGAGTCCAGCATAGTCTATTCCCGTGTGAGTAAATGCTCTTGAGGGTATTACTCTTGGAGGAGATAGGCGTCCCATCAGTTGAGTTGCTCTGTTAGCATTGAACCTAAAACACTTCTGGCATTGGCGATTGTGTTGTTTTGTTGCTCTTTTGCCTTGAAGAATCCAAAATTGCTTTCTTATGAATACGAGCGTTAAGTTCAAAACTCCATGCTTAGTACTTTTATGTGCCCAATCGATGATCAAACTTGTGAGATGACCCTTATGTGGTAGGATGATCGGATGTTTTTCGTTATAATTCAAATTCGTTATAATTGAATGTTGCAATCGTCCTCCTATTCGAAGTACTCCATTCGTGTCCAGAAATGGATGTAAGGAGAGCATCTTACTCTTGGAGCCCACTGACCCCTTTTCCTTTAATTTTCTTATATCGTCCTTAAATGGATAATAAGCTTGTGCCATCTGTACAATCTTTATTTTAGCTTCTTCTAACTCTTTAACTGTTAGCGCCCCCTTTCGTTTTTCACCTTTATGGTGGCTATTCCAATAGAAACGCCAAATATATGCGAGTACTCGATTTGTTTTTGTGAGAGAGGAAAACCTTTCTAATATTTCCGATTCTGTTGTAGTTGTGCTTATGCTGCTGAGAGTATCTTGCCGTTTTTTTTCTAACTCAGTTTTCGTTATTACGTTACTCGATGGTGGCTCGATACTACTCCTAAACCAATCCGGACCGGACTACCAATATTTATTATCACCCAGCTTACCAGGATCTACGCCACGAGTTGCACAATCCGCGGGATTTTCTGTTGATTTTACATGTTTCCATTGTGCAGGGCTGTGGATAGCATGAATCTGCGATGTTCTATTTGCTACGAAAGTTTTTCACTTATTAGGGTGTCTTTGCAGCCAGGCCAAAACCATTGTTGAGTCAGTCCATGCTTGCATTTTAACGTTTGGGATTCCGATGGCTTCTGAAACTTGTCTCAGTAAGCTAATTCCGATGCATCACAAAACTCATGCAGCTCTAAATTTTCGCACTTGTCCTTGGTTTGAGCCACGCTGAACGTAGTTTTATATTGAATCCATATTTTCTTCATTTCCTCAGCTAGTTCTTCATCCCATGATAGTCCCCTTATCCATGACTGCTGAAACAATAGTTTTCCTAAAATAACTGTTCGGAAAAACCATCCTAGCTGATCGAATATTTTGGATACCTCCGAGATAAGGGATCGTTTTGTTGAAACTATTGTCATGGATTTCATGTTGACCTGGAACTCAAATTCATCTCGTTGGTGGATTCCACAATATTCCTAACGTTTTTATAGATTCATGATCCTTATTTATGATTGTGGTTTTTGACTCCATTTGTTCTTCAGGAATACCCGCCATTATGGCTCTGTTGTTCGATGCCCATTTTCTCAGCTTAAAACTTCCATTATTAAGCGTTTTTCTTAACTGTTGCTGACATTTTACGGCATGCTCTATGGTTTCTGCATCAGAAAGAACATCGTCGACATAAAAATCCTTCAACAGAATTTCAGCAGCAATTGGATAATTATTCTGCTCGTCTATGGCAAGTTGTTTTAGAGTTCTAGTGGCCAAATATGGAGCGGACGATGTACCATACGTGACTGTTTGTAAATTGTACTTTTTAATTTGCTCGTTTGGGTCAGCTCTCCATAGTATCCTTTGTAAGTTCTGTTGTGTTTGTGTTACCAGGATTTGCCTGTACATTTTCTCAATATCTGCGATGTATACGTATTTTGTTGTATTGTTGGACCTACTATTGTTGGACCGTTTGTTGTCTTCATTGATAGATCAAAGACCACCCTCCACCTTGGTTGTTGTACTTGACTGCTTCACCATAGCATGGTGAGGTAGGTAACATGTTTGCCCTTTCGCATCTTCTGAATTGACTGGAACCATATGTCCTAGCTTTATGTATTCATTCATAAAGTTATGGTATTCATGTTTTAATTGTGGGTCCCTTTCTAATCTTTTTTTTGCTTGAATTAGTCTTGAAACCGCACATTTCCTTGAGTCTCCTATTTCCAATCCCAAAATGTTATAGTATAACTTCATATCGTCCTTCTGGTAGTCTTCTGTGAGTAATTGAATAGAGTTGCTCACTCATCTCTTCTTCTGAGCATAACTTTCCCTTCGAGCTCTTCAATTTCCCAGAATTGACTCAGCTGAACGTCTAAGTTGTTTTGTACTACCAGAGATAGTGAATTTGGCGTTAAACCTGATTTTGTCGTGAGACCTAGGAGAATCCATCCTAACTCAGTTTTCTGGTCTATTTGTTGGTATGGTGATTTCTTTATTACACCGTCTAACAAGATGTTGGCGTATACCTCTGTTCCTAAAATCATATCGATTATACCGGGTAACTCAAAATTTGGATCAGAAAGTGTCAGCTCTCTCCAAGTTGTTTTGTTAAGACCCTTTAATAGCGTTGTTGGCAGTTGCTCAGTTAAGTTTGGTAAGATAAAAGCTTTCACCACCTGCTTGTATGTCGAAGGGTGATGAGGTGAAATAGTTATGTGTACCTTATAATTTATTTTATTAGTTGCCATTCCTCCAATTCCAGTAACTTGTAAATCTGCTCGGAATTTAGTTAGGTTGAGTTTTTCGGCCCCTGCTTGCGTGATGACTGATGACTGAGAGAGCCTGGACCTATTAGTGCACGTAATTTTACCGGATATTCGATGCGACTTGTAACATTGATCAATGCGGTAGCTAACAAGGGCACCTTATTCTGTACAGTGCATTTTTCGTTGTTGTTTTTCGCGAAATGGAGCGTTCTGGATGTTGTCACCTCCCTTGAGTGCAGCAATGTGTTATGCCTTCTTTGACATACAACACAGGTTTTCTTACTTTGACATGAAAATTTGTTGTGCGTGGAGATTAGACAAATACTACATAAATTGTTTGCTGATATTATTTTGGACCTTTCCAGAATTTGCATCTTCTTAAAAACTGGGCAAGTTGATATTTCGTGAGATGCACTGCAGACAATGAATCTTTTTTCAATCCCACCGAAAGTTCTTCTAGGCGGTGGTACGTTTACAGCAATAGGTGCTGTGTTTGTTGTTCTGAATTTGTGTGTACCCTTTGTTGTTTGCAATGTTTCTAGAGATTGGAAACAACATTCTAAAAAAATTAAGAACTCACGTAACTATTGAATTTCTCGAGGATTCACCAGAGTAATTTCTTCAGCTTCCTTAGCACTAACTGAATTAGTATTGCATTCCACGTTGACGACTCTATGCCCAAGTTTGTTATGGCATGAAAATTTTAATTTATTGTGTCGTGCAGCGCTTGTTGTTATATCGATTTACATTTATTTTAAAAGCATCCGCCCATTGAAATATGGTATTTCAAGAGGTGGTAATTTTATTTCCGGTTGATAATTTTTCTCAGTAAGTGGTTTCCTTGGACTGCTCGTTGTTGAATAGCTGCTTGTAGTCTCTTGCGATAATTTTTCATTTGCGACATGTCTCCCGAAAGCATAAATTCGATACGCTATTCGCAATGTATTTTATAAATATCCGCATTGCGGCAGATATTCAGAAAATGTACGAGAAATGACGATTGAAACAAAATTAGCGTGGAATCCTTCCTGCGATATGTCTACCGTAAGCGTAAATGCGAAATGCTATTCGCAATGAGTTTTAAAAGTTAACGCTCTGCGATATAATTTCATTCATTGTAATCATTAAAATTCGCTAAGGCATTATGATTATACTTTGTATGAAAGTTCAAAGTATTTTCAATCTTTTTGTAGTTTGGTCACTGTAATCTGATGAGACGACCGAATTTTCCAATATAAAGAATTCAATGTTTTATTAGTTCGAAACCAAACTGACAACGTCATGATAATCTCACCTTGATGTAAATAAGAGTTATTTATCTGGCTATTATCCAGAAAGACCCAAAATTTCCTGGCTACTCTTCAGAATAACCCAATTGTAACTTGGGGCGAATTAAAGTTAACCTAGCGACAATATTGAGAATAATATGCGATACACGGGCGAGTATATGCAGGTTATCCTCCGGATTGTCGAAAGTTTTGTTCTAGGTTGTACCAGCGTTATACTATTTAACATTGTCAGATTCGGTCAAAGTTAATCTGGCGATATCGTGTGAGAATTATATGCGATATATTGGCAATTACGTGCTGGTTATCCTTTAGTTTTACGAAAGTTTCGTTTTAGGTTGTACTAGCGATATTCAACCGATTATCTTTAGCTCACCTTGCGCATATTAAAAAAAGATAAGCACAAGATAAAGTAAAGATAAATTTCATAGTTTTTCGTGCGTGGAGTCAAACTTATTCGTGCGACAATATTTACGAATTATATGCGATATTGCGATTAGCCGTTTGATGAGTATTCTACAGATACTAGCTGACCTGTGGCTGAATAATCAGTCACTTCAATACATTTTTTTGAATTTTTGGTTAAGAAACGATTAAGAAAATTTTTAAGATGTAAATTTGATGCACTTATCAAAAATAAAGTAAATTCATATACGTGGTTAATTTTTAAATCTTAAACGACAAGCACTCGCTCAAATGTACACAGCATTATGACTTACGTGTCAAGTCAAATATTCATATTTCAAACAGGAAGCGCGCGCTTGGGGTCCATGATCACTTACGCACCCAAACTAAATATTAAAATCTCAAAAGGGAAAAGTACACAAGTGCTGAGGCAAACTTTAATCTAAATATTTCATAAGAAATGTACAAAAGGATAATAAAATAGTAGTAGAAGGTAGATAATAAAATACATTCTTTGTTGTGATGTGCCCATCCCGATCAGCTGATTGATCGCTTGTGTCAACGATAAAAACCTTGAGTCCGTCAAATGAGCGGCATCGTGAAAATGCCACATACATCTGATCATGCGTAAATACGGGGCCAGCAAGTACACTCCTACCTTCTTCAAGCTTTAACCCTGACTCTTGTTGATGGTTATGGCGAACGCGAGCTGAACCGGAAATTGAAGGCGAGATATTTTAAATGAGAAGATGCCTTCCGAGGGTGAGAGCTTAATGCGTGGGATGAGAACACGCTCGCCTTTTGAGAAGCCAGTCAGCACCTCACATTCCATGTTCTTGGTGCGTGTAAACTTATTTATCAATTTCCAAAGCGGGTTCAACTTGATGGTCGATTCGCAAGTTCGCGCGTGTCCCACCTTCAGGTAGTCACCACACATGAGGATGATTTTCCCAGCTAATGGAACACCCATTACCCGTCTATGATTGTGAGCTCTGCTCATGGCATGATTAACTTTGAATTTAAATCGCGCGTCAACCATTAAGCAACTTTGAAATTGATTCGCGCGCCGACAGTGTTGCAACTTCGAATCTGAATCGCGTACCAACTGTTTTACAACTTTGAATTTGAATCGCGTGCCACTAATTGGAACAAAAAAATTTGCATTTTGGTCGTCCCATAAAATTCTCAAAAGTTGCAAGATTTTACGCGCACAAAAACTTGGAAATTTTCTGAAACCACCTGAGATACCCATTTCGGGTACTTTCCGGTGGAATTTTTCAGATTTTTCTAGCCCACGCACAGCGCAATATTTTTATGTCGGCCTACCCTGAAAAAATCTAACGGATCGGATCATGTTTAGGGGTCATTTTAGGGTTGAGTATGAAAAAATTAAGAATATTAATATAATAGAAGATAGATAGAAGATAGATAGAAGCTGACCTTCGACTGAATAATCAGTCACGTGAATACATTTTATTGAATTTTTGGTTAAGAAATAATTAAGAAGATTTTTTAAGATGTAAATTTGATGCACTTTTATCAAAAATAAAGTAAATTCATATAGGGGGAGGTGGGGCTAAAGTAAGCATTTTTCATAATTTCCATAACAACGGCTTAACAGATTCAATATTACGTATATTGCAATATACATACTATTTGTTACAGTTTTGCCTATGGAATAAGCCAATAGTCGCAAACAAAATGCTTTTGATGTACTCAAAGAACTGATTACCAAAAAAACATGTTGTCCGCTTACTTTTACCCCTATAGTGGGGTAAGTGTAAGCATAAGCACTTTTTCTATGGGGTAAAAATAAACAGGTTAAAAAATTGCAGTTTTTCTTAATGCAAACCAATTTATTCATAAAATTAATGTCACAAATAAAAAATACAACAGTTTCAGTGCAAAATATAAAAAAAAATCTAGTATCCCTTAGTTCGTAGAGTCCCAGGTATTTGAGTTGGCACGGGCAATTTTGCGACAATATCACTTCTATTGATCTGCGATATGTCATCAATTATTGGAAAAACATAATAATTATTATGCTATCTTAAAAATTTATCAACAAAATCGTAAATATTGAATACACGTTCCATTTAAGCAATATAAAAACTGGCTTTCTTTAGGCTGCTCAGAATTTACTAATACAAAATCTTCAGTTTCAATACCGTCATTATCGACTAAAAGGTCTGAGGAGTTGAGGAATATCGTAGATCGTTATTAATTTTCCTGGATGTGTTAGCAAATAATCGTTGAATGCAACCTTAAGAGCGCTTTTAAATGGCCTGAAAATTTGATTTACGAAATTTTCCGGAACCTGTTTATTTATTTATGGAACCTGTCTTTTTACCTGTTTGTGATGGGCCGACTTTGGATTCGTTAAATTATCTTCACTCTCATTTCCCGAACCGTCTTGTTGCATCAGTGGATAATTTTTTGGCCAACTTTATCCACTTTGTTATGTTACCCGCAGAGCGTTATGATTAATTAAATATTTTAAAGTAGTTCCCCGAATCGACTGTTTCCTTTTTAAAAAATTTCTCAAAGATGTTTAATTCAAGTTTAGTTATTCACATAAATTATAGTGTTTGTATATACAATTTAATTATAATGTCTGGGGATTAAAATAAGCATGTTCATTTTTACCCCATGCTAAATGCTTAATTTAGCCCCGTGTCATTTTTTTTAATGGCAGTCAAAAAATATGTGTAATGCATATCATAATTACAACTATAATTCGTAACAAAACAGTAAATTTCATATAGATAATAATGCCATAAACAATTAAATACCTGTAACAGATATAAATCGACAAATAAAAATTTTTGAAACACCAAAAAAATTACTTTTGTTTGTCAAAAACATATTTACACTTGTAAATCCAAACTGAAACTGAATATCGAAATCATTTTTTTTAGCATAAAGATAACATTATTATTACCGTTATTCCTTGTTTTGTCTCTCTCTTCTCTCATACGGTTAGATCGAGAGATATTTGTCTGTTTATTTTTACCCCGCGCTTAAAATAGCCCCACTTCCCCCTACGCGGTTAATTTTTAAATCTTAAATAGATAGAGTGTCATGGCAAAATTGTATTTTTACACTCACAACTATTAACACCAAAATGTATGTAAAATCATTTTATGTTCTCTGTTTTGTTTAATTGAGATTAAATTACAAATTTTCTACTCATTTTGTCATCACAGTGTGTCATCACAAAAACATCGGTAATTTTAATGAATTTTGTCATTGTCACGGTGTAATGCGCATGATCATAGATTCAATATAAACATCTTTTGTCATGGCATTCTGGCGTCGTGACAAAATTTTGCTGAAAACAACTGAGGTACCCGTTTCAGGTACTTCCCGGTGAAATTTTTCCGATTTTTCTAGCAAAGGCACACCGCTATATTTATGTCGACCTACCCTGAAAAATTTAAACGGATCGGATCATGTTTAGGGATCATTTTAGGGTTGAGTTTGAAAAAATTAAGCGTATTAATATAATAGATTGTAATGGCACTTTGGTTGCGATTGCACATGCTTGCCCTTCCATGATCCTCGGGTACTCAATCCTGGGTGGGTGTATTAGGCAACCAACTAACCCGTCACAAAAATTCGTTCATGTGCAAATTGGTATACGTTTTTTTTTATTAGCTCACCCTTCATCTTGCATTTTAAGGTTCCCACCTCAATTCACTTTCCCCAAATTTCGAACATCTTAACACATCCTTATTAGTTATTACTAAATATAAACGCGAGTATTTGGTAGTTTCATTAAATAATTATTAGTCATCAAAAAAAAACATCAATACAACAAAAAAATTATAAATAAAAAGTATAAATATTGGGTACAATACGTCGGAAAATTGGAAAATTTCTTCACTAAGATACGTTTCGATTTTATATATTTTTTTTCGTATATATAAGCACAACCTCGAATGTAGTGTATATTACCGTCTTACTGCACATTTAAGAAAAGAAATCGATCTAATAACAAAATTCACAATCGCGGGCCAGCGGAATATGTTGGCACAACTATAACACAGTGTGGTGAATGACCAAAATGTCGATACATAATAAAATAAAACACTCACTTGACCTCCAGTGGCGAAGTGGGGCACCTGTAGATTTTTACTGTAAATATATATATCTTTTTTTTGTGTTTTACCGAAACGTCGCACATGTGCAATCAGATTGCCAATCCACGAAACACTCAATTGCGTTCACTGTTATTATTATTATTATTTTTTTAAAAGCCTTTCACAATTTTTCTTTTTTTTTAAATTTTCCTTTTTAACTTCAAGAATAGAATTAGATTTAGTATCACAACAAAACTAACAACTAAATTTTTCTGAATTATATATATAAAAAAAACACCGGGCAGTCGAAACATGCGCGCGAAACGCACAAAACTCTATTCTTTATCCTGCACGAAATAACTGTTTAATCGCTAATCCCGCGCGCACTCGCTTGTCCGTTATTACTGGTAATCGCGCTCTTATAAATGCGGCTACCCAAGCCTCCCGTCTTGGACGTGGTCAACCACCAGGCCAACTCGTGGTTTCACCGTTTGACTAAACCTGCGAGGTTCAAGTTTACCGGGACCCGTGATCGTATAACGCGGACACTGTAGTAACGGTAATATTTTTACCTTGGGCTTACCGTACGTGCTCGACTAGCCCACCTTGATTGGTTAACCGGATGGTAATTTTCTCTAATTTTGTTTTATCACGAAATTCTAGTTAGTTCCAAATTTAATTTTTGTTTTGTCTATATTCGTTGCCGACTTTACCGGTTTTCCTTTACTTTCTTGTACTGGGAGCAGCTCGTAACTGATGACGAAACAACAAGAAATAAAAAAAACGTTTGTAAACCTTCGGTTTGTTGTGATCGCCTATGTTAAGCGACCGAGCTATGAATGACCGAATGCATAGAAATTATTGGAGAAGGTGTTGTTGGTATAATGTAGTACTAAACGAATGCGTTCCACAGTTTAGGTTCATCTAGGTACTATTATCTATTACAAAATTAACAAATATTTTGACCAACGGTTTTGGTGCACGCATTTAAACAGACGGTCGTTACAATATTCCACCGATAATCTGCGACCTTGCTAGGGTTGTTGTTCTTCTGGTATTTCAACGAGGATTTCCTCATGCAGAGTATCCATTTGTACTCTGCTCCTCTCTAAATGTTGGTTAAATGAGGAGTACCACGATCTTCTTCTAAATATACTCGAGCTTGCTGCAATAAACTGTTGATAAGATTTACTTTTACAACGGATCTTTTAAGTAGTTTACTGATGCTTCATCCAGCTTCTTGTTGTTGATTGTATTCTCAGTGTTTTTTACAGGCGGTGGTAGTGGGATTTTGTCCTTGTTGTTGTTGAATAATTCATTGAAATCCTCTACCTTCTTGGATTCAACTAGGTTACTTTCATGTTGACTGCGTGGCTCGGAGCAACCTCAAGACCAGACAATGGACGTGGTTGTTCTTCTAATCGTTTATGAGTATCATCCAGCAAGATGTCACAATTTAAATCCACTGCAAAAAAAAGGCAAATTTAAATCCACTGCCGTTAATTTTGTTATCATGATGTCGGTATCATGATGTCGTAGACGACGGATATCTTCACTAGTAGATGAACTGGACTTGCTGATCTACAAGATCTTCGATGCTGCTCATCTTTCCTTATTTGTTGTTTAATTTATTCGTAGACTCTGGCGACTTTGTTGTTTGATTATAACGTGCCTCTGTTGGCCTAGGCACACGCCACAAATTATTATTTTTGTTGTTTCTCAATAATATACAACGATTTAGCGGATCACCTTCCACGGGGATCCGGCTCGAAGGACCAATGTTAACGCTTCGAAATTACTTCCGAATTGTTAAATATTTTTTAGTACTTAAATTCAGTGCGGTTTGTAGATTCACAAGATTAGTTTGGGTTACCCCGGGTGAGGCCCAAACTATGTCTACACCGTTTATTTTATTAATCATTCTACTTTATACAATTTTTCAAGTTTAAAATTAGTCTAATTACATATACATAATAGCTAATCAGCACAATATACAGGTCAATATACTCGTATTGTGGAAGTGACAATAGTTTTATTATTACAAAAAATGCATTAAAATGCAATTTAACACGATCCAATTTAATGTAGTTATGTTGAACTTGAACATTATGATGATGCGTCAACAGCAGTGTTCAGACTTAAACAAGTTCCAAATCAGTGGAAAGTCGCAGAAGTACTCATGAGACCTATTAACCAAACAAACCACTTAATGACAAAAATGCGTATAAACCGATTTCCTTACTCCCAATAATTTCAAAAATTTTCGAGAAACTACTCCTAAAGAGACTCAAACCAATAATAGAAGAAAAAAATTTTATTCCACCACATCAATTTGGCTTCAGAGAAAACCATTCAACAATAGAACAAGTACACCGAACTACAAAGAAAATTGAAGATGTATACTTGAAAAGTATGTTCAAGCGTCTTCTTAGATGTAGCACAGGCCTTTGACAGAGTATGACATAAAGGCTTGGAATATAAATTACAAAGAGACTTATCAAAGCAGTTTTAAATTAGATGGCCAATACTTAGAAATAAAGAAGATAGAAGGCGATCATCAAGCCGTCTTATAACCCGAAGTCAGCCAGATCTTTGTGGTTCCTCCTGCCACACTCGACGAACGGAGAATCGGCTCAAATTTAGTTGTCGGGCCACTTCACTTGAGCGGCTACCTCTGGTGTGGTATTCATTTCCTTGTCCCGGATGAAGATATAAGCGATAGAAGACCGTTCAGACTAAGCTTTGATATGCAAATGATAACATTTCCTTTGAAGCATACTCTTTTATACCTGCCACAAGTTCCGCAACCGGTGCTATAGCATGGAATGAGCGTTTTCTGGTTGTTCGGGTTGTTGTGGTTATTGTTGTTATTGTCCTGATTTTGAAAAGACATTGGATAGGTGATGGATTCAAAAAAAAAATATTTTAATCGATGAGAAAATTAAAAAAAAGAAAAAAATTCAACTGTGCGATTTTTCCGCTCTCATATGTAGATATGATGCATGTTTGTATAATAAAGAATTTAACGCCTACCACACAAACAAAATTTGTGTCATCGATCTATGCTTTTATCGTCCCAATCACCTTTGTAAAGGTCGGAAAATCAATTCTCAACTGACATAAAAGCATTCAAGAGTAACCCCAAACCAATTTTCCCGGTCAAAACAATTTTGTAATTAAATTTTGTTTTGTAGTTCAGTACTCCCAAAAAGAAAGTAAACATTGTTTTATACAATCAGACAAGCAAAGCGGGGGAACGTTAGAATTTCTGATAAGCCGGATGATATCGTTTATGGTATTATTATTGTATTTTATATATAGTTGGTAATCATAATGGAGCCGCAGCAAATTAAATTTGATTGCAATCTATTAGTTTTATACTCACGTAACACTATAACACAGGGAAAAAAGCGAGCTAATGGCATTTTTATCACCATAACTACCATGGAATTACCAAACAAACTGAAATCAGGCCATACCATGTTTACCCTAGAAATAGTATAAGAATTTTATTTATTTGCATTCAGTTCAAGCTTAGAAATCAAATAAGTATGTACTTTGTATATTATCATAAATTCAAATCTCTGTAAAAACACAATTAGACGGCTTATCATCATGTTCAGTTATTTGATAAAAACTTAAATAGAAGTAGAAGCAAAAAACACACATTGTGGTTTAGAATAATATTTGCGAAGATTAAGTCAGTTAAATATAAATGTAAGTAGGCATTGTCTATATTTTAGTAATTAACTGGATTCCAGTTGTAATTTTTTGGTATGCACGTTATTAGTATCTGAGCGAAACCGACCAGCCAACTTGTTAACCATATAACCACACAAATTACGATACAGTTCTACAATATACAAATATAAGCAATTCAAACATACTGAGCATGATATAACAAAACTTAAAATTTATTTTAAGTTATCATTCAGCTCGTGTAAAGTAAAGATCGTCGTTGTCGAACAGTTTCAAGAAAATAATAAATTTTATTGTTTTGTGTCTTGTGTGAGATTGCGTGTGAAGTGAAAGTCTACAACCTAGTGTTCTATCAAAATGTCATCGAAATGGGATGATAACGAAGAAGTTCAAATATTTCGTGAATATTTACGGATACCGAGCGTACATCCGGATATCGATTACGGTAAAATTTTATTATAATTTTTGGTTTGTTTTGTTTTTAATTAAACTGACATTTGTGCGAGTGCAAATAAATATTGCCAACTTAAGGAATATTTTTTGTTTTACCAATACACTGCAAAATGATTTGTGCAATTTTTATGTAAAGTATTTTTATATATAAAAACCGGACGCATCATGATCAAAATAAGAATTATTGCTAAATGATGTTATCACATTGGCTGTGAGTTATTTGTTATTTGTGTAAAGTGCATTTTTCTGGTAAAACATTTTTTTTTTGTTGCGAAACGTGAAAATGGCGGCTCAGACCTTTAAATAATTTAAATTCTTACGAAATTTTATTTCATTATCAAATTCGATTTTCGACCTTACTTTTCGGTTGTGGTGACATATAAATTTAAATCAAATAATTATGGTTACAAGAGCGACTCTTATACCGCAGACAGACACAAAGTACATAGTCGCGAATATTGGATTATTACGATATTTTGTATCTAGTAATTCGGCAACATTCGGCATAGTTACAAAACCACATTTGTGTAAGTCGCCATACTTTTTAAACCGCGATTTTCTTTATTTGACGTGTAATCGCGATTGGATAAAATCGCGATAATTTTTATGTCCGTTCACGGTATTAGACCGTTACCGTCGACTTGCTGTGGTTTACTGAATCCGACTTAGCAAATTTTGATCAACTAAATAATCTATAAAATATGTAGATATATGAAACATAAGGTTAGCGGGTGTTGCCCGCACCAGTTTTTTTTTTAGAAATTTTTGTTTCTGTATAATATTACACCTAATCTCAGTGATTATCTAGTTTTATCTAGTTCTAGTTTAAGTGCATTGGTACTCTATTCTTATGGGATTCACAATGCTATGTAGCTAGGTCGACCGGCCAGCCAGTCCGCGGGCATGCGCATTCATAAAGAAAAATTAAAATCCGGGTTTTTGATAATCTTTTTCTCTAGTAAATGCATAAAATAGTTGTTACTTCCGATTCAAGCTGGATTATAATTCTACATAAGTGATTAAGAAATTTCGAAGTTCCATTCAATAAAAAGAAGAAATAGCTTAGTTTAATTAAGCTATGCAAAATTCCTTAAATGCTTTCAAAATTCAGGCTGGACAACATGGTCAAAATTCAAAACTTCAGCCAAAATTGATATAAGAATTTCAATCCAGCTCTACAACCTAAATTTAACCATGATTGGTTAAGAAATGGCCAAGTTCCATTTAGATATACCATATTTGGTCGTAATTTTTTGAGAAGGGGCCTAGCTACAATTCAAGTTACAACTCAAATCCAATTCTGCATACCAAATTCGATAATTATTAAGCATGGCCAAATTCTAAATTCCAATTCTTGAAAAATATTTGTTAAAATGCAAATCACATCTCATAATTTGATCAAGATCAATCAAGAAATGGCCGAGTCTTAAAAAAATCGCCACCAAGCGGGATTTTTTAAGATTTCAGCATAATTGTGATTTTGAAAAACGGGATTTTGAAGAGCGGGATTTAGGAAAACGAAATTTTGAAAAGGTCGCGATTTTGTTGATTCGGGATTTTATAATTCGGGCTTTTGTGCCGATCCCACTTTATCCTACAGCCTATTTTTTCTTTGCAAATAATGAATAATAGTTCGGCCAACTTGAGTCCACCGCGTGGAATCCCGATTCGATAGACCATGATCATATGTTAATTTTGATTATAGGTTTGGTGGGTCTGATGAGGTTATAAGGGTGAAATTTTAATTGTCTCCATATTTTGTCGATAAAATCGTTCGCCATTTGAGATTTATTTTCACCTATCTGATAAAATCTCTGACGTACGATTTCATCGACGTACGATTTTGTCGACATGAAGAAAATCAAAATTTCACTCCTTTACTTAATCAGACCCACCCCAAACCTATAATCAAAGTCTACTTATGATCATGGGCCATAAAATTGAAATAATCAGATTGGTTGCTATCCGACAAAATCTCGAAACACGAACGATTTTATCGACAAAACATCAAAATTTCACCCCTTTAACCTCATTGATCCCATCCTAAACCGAGAAAACGTAGAGGAAGTAACCAAGATTTTATCGTGTAACTGGTGAGAAATCACTCGGTGTCTAAAGCGGCAACTTACTGTGAACTGATATAAGGGCCGTCCTAGTCGTCGTCTTATCGGTGGATTGTGGGTCGCGAAGTATCTGCCAGAAGGCATCTTTTAATTCAATTGACGAAATAAATATCGTTTCACCTAAACAACCCAACAATCCAGTGATAACCGCAGTAGAGGCCACGTATCATTGATGGTCACCTTGTTCAGTTCGCGCGCATCAAGACAAAGTGGCAGGAGAGAACTTTGAGTCTACTCGATGACACAAAATCTTTGATTAACCGATTTGCCGATTCATCGCCAACTAGCTGACCTGTGACTGAATAATCAGTCACGTGAATACATTTTATTGAATTTTTGGTTAAGAAATGATTAAGAAGATTTCCATGATTTGTAGCAAGAAATTTCCCAAATCTTTTTCCTCTGTAACGCCTGTTCAATAATTTGTAATAAAGTTACTAATAAGAAGGTTAGTTGACTAGCCTCCATCTTCCTGTGTGCCGTAACCGGGAGAATGCCCCTGCCTCCATCTTCCTGTGTGCCGTAACCGGGAGAATGCCCCTGCATAAAAAAATGAATAAGATCGCAAATCGCAAAATATGTCTCTCGAAAACTTACATTAAAATCGAATTGATCTTGCTCCGCGTCTTCATCTGGAACTGTTGGCGTCTTGGGAGATCCATGGGGTGGTGTCACATGATAATGATGGGACTAGTTCTTGGCTTGAATTTGTGGATTGTGAATTTTGATTTTAATCGTATATTTTTGGTTTTCGAGGGTCTCTTGATTTCCAAGGCATTTTGAAGAAAAATGAAAAGAGTTTTGTTCAATACTCTTCGAGGTGAGAAATGGTAATGACTCACTCGCTGGACCACTCGTTCAAAGTGGTGGTTTATTTATACTCGAGGCTTGACTTGATGATTACGGCGTTATCTTTTGAATTTCTTTCACATTTCAGTATTAAAATCAGCAAAATAAAAATATTTTGATTTTTATTCAATTTTGAATTCATTTTTTGGATTTGAAAATCGCAAAATTGGTCACTCGCGTTATTTTTTACATTTCAATGCATTTTTATTACTATTTGAAAATCGCTTTGCAAGTTTGAATCTGACTCGCGCGCCAACCGTTTTGCAACTTTTGATTTGAATCGCGCGCCAATATATATTGAACAAAAAAATTTGCTTTTCGGTCGTTCTATAAAATTGTCAAATGTTGCAAGATTTCACGCGCACAAAATCTTGGAAATTTTCTAAAACCATCTGAGGTACCCGTTTCAAGTACTTCCCGGTGGAATTTTTCCAATTTGAATAGCCTCCGATTTGAATAGCAATATTTATGTCGACCTACCCTGAAAAAATCAAACGGATCGGATCATGTTTAGGGTTGAGTATGAAAATGTTTATCCTGGCCCAAGCTTAGAGCTGGAATGAGTGAGATGTTTAATGACCTCTAATTTCTCTTGATCCTTATCCGAAAGTTCATGGAATTTAAAGTTAATAGACGGTTTTGTTGGTTTATTCGAAACGCTCAGAGATGACATTTTGGAAATAATTCCCAATCGATTCCTAAAGTCAATCTCGAGGTATAAAGACTGTTCTAAGGAAGGTACTATGAGATTGTGAGTGATTCTATTGAATTCTACCATATAATTAATGTTACGAATACCGTCTACGGTGAATGAGAGACCAACAATTGTAAACCGTGATAGGCGAATTGGATAAGACTTGTTCGGCGCCCCTGCCAAGTACACTTATTCTTGCGCCTCTGCTAGACCATTAAGGCTGTTTATTTATAAAAACGTTGGCGTGCGGTCTAATCTGGTTATACCGGCATTTCAGATATACTTTCTTAATTTATTTTATTTTTTTTAAAAATTTTTTATACTTTTTGAGTTTTATCAAAAATTTCACACCGATGTAGGTTTACGAAGCGGTTTTATAGTTAATTTTAACTGTATCCATTTTCATTAAAACGCCGGGCTCTTCTAGCTTTAGAAGTTAAGAGAAGCACATAAAAATAAACTAGTAGATGAAGTACTTAAAGAAATATAATTTACAGATTTATTCAAAACTTCGGCTTCAGTTATGGCTTCAGCCCCAATTCCAGCTCCGGCAACACAGACTTGACTAAATTGATTAAGTGCAAATAAGTGGATCGGGGAAAATTAAAAAACATTCTTGGAAAATTCGATAATTCCAGTTATTTTTGATTGAAATCGGTCCAACTGAAGCTTACATTGGAGCTTTTCCGTTTGTAAACTTTGAATAAACAAATTCTAAATCATATTTTTAACAAAATTGATCTACAATAGTTTTCTAAAATTTAACTGACGGTTTTTGATAAAAGACACGGAATTTTCACCAAAACGGGTTTATCTCGAGATTTTGGTTTTTTGCGATTTTTTGGTGAACGTTGAATCAATAAATTATTGCCTTGAGTTATCGGAGAGGTTTTGATTTAACAGAGATTAAGCTCACTGATCATTAAGTAAAAATAATAGATGTACCAGTAGATCGTATTCGGACCAAATATTTCTGATGCTGGTCGGAAAATCTTGCAATAATCATAACTTATTGATCTATTTAAATAATAATTAACCTCCTAACACTGCCGCCCTAAGAAATATTTGAAAGGACCGCACCTCGTAAGATTGTGGAAAACAAGCAGAAAGTTTTGGTTGCAAATGGCAAACTAAGCAGAAATTTTCCTTTCTTGTGGCCTACTATAAAACGTATCATATATGGTTTGAATTACAGTAAAAACATGTTTTCCCTTTCTACTAATGAAAAATCACGATAGTCTTTAACTTTTGTCTTTAGTGACTTCACACGATTTAGCGATGAAAGCATGACAATTCACCGAAAACGAAAATTCGCCGGACACGACAGACAGTTCACCAAAAAACGACAATTCAGAGAGCGGGCCATCGTTTACAAAAGATAGAGCCGTTAGAGTGTTAAGAATGATAATTTCTGATAATATAATTCCTCGTTTGTACACAGGTTGTTTTTATCGAGCAGGTTTAAAAAAATGCAAATAGTATTCTAAAACGGTTTTTAGAAGAAATCTCATGACTAAATTGATCGTGAAGGATGAACATGGAATTTTATTTTCTGTTTTGGATGAAGTTCTGGAATCTGCTGACCATTCCTTTACCGATTGTTTGAAAATATATTGTAAAATGTAACGCTAACATGAGTTACATGAGTGCTCTTACGCACCTGAGGGTGAAATAAAAAACGTTATGGTTAACTCCTCTTAAGTTGAAATGAATTGCAATTTGAACAACTACAAAATTTGTGCTGGCGTATTCCTCGATATTTTTAAACTTAGCCGAAAGATGATTATTTTTTCAGTATTTTCGCTTTCCGGTTATATCAATACTAACCCTAAGGCATTATTGATCAAGTCATAAGCTTAACTAATATAAATCGCCTAGTTCAGACTATATTCCAGAATCTCGCTGTTGGTTACTCAGTTAAAAAATTTTCTTCTGAGCCTTCAGTGAGATCTGGATGAAAGTCTGGGCCACCTTCTGTTTGCAAGTTTTGATAAAATGCGTGAAATTCAAAAGAAATTAACGGCAATAAAAAAAGCATGTCCGTTTTTTTGTTAGAAATTAATTGGTACTGGAGAGCTAAAGCATCGTACCAAATGTTCTTCTTTGACAGATGCAACACCACGACGTGCACACTTGATTATATTGAATGAGATTTCCCGAATTGATACCAATCCCTCGGAACGTCAATGTTAAACGTCGTTCTTTTCTTCTGCTTCTCAATTGTCGCGTAAACTGTGTCACACTCCAAGCGGGTGTGGTCCACTACCAAAAATGTATGGTCTATATGTTTAATATTATGTAACCCATTTTGCAAGAACATCATGAACATTGCGGCTACGTACGAATTCTTATTTTGTCCTACGCACGAGTCGCTGTAAAAAGTGACGTGTTTTACAGTTTGCGGCAATATTTTGAGATGACGATAGATGCACGATGCTACTTCATTACCGCCTCTTTTCGTTAATGCTTCATGCCACATGTAATTATATGGCTGACCCGTTGCACCATCATGTATTTTGAGATTGAAGGTCCATAGGAGCCGTTTATAAAATGATTGAGACGTTTCAAGATTTGGCGTTGGTAAAATTTTTTTTTGTAAGTCAACTGACAATTTGTCCTTTTCTTTCATTTTGTAAGCACCATCTGCAAGTTGATGATGAAGACTTTGCTGCGAAATGTATTGCTCCTTTTCAACTCCATCACACAAATCTATTTTTTGTTTGAACGTATCAAATGTATGAAATGTATCAGTTTTAGGTTTTTTACATTTAAGATTGATATCGTTGAAAATTTGTGTATATTTCCAAATAGATATTTGGTTTTCGTTATTTTCACGATACATTTATACATCAGGGAAATGTTTAAGCCGCCATGTAAATATTTTTTGTTCGTATCGCGTCGGGTATAATGTGACTCGTACGCTCGTTTCTGGAAGTCTTCTGTGTTCACCTGATCGTTTTCCTCGCAAATCTTGTAATGAGTTGGATCCTGGTACGTTAAAAAGGTTTTGTGTCACCATCCGAATAAACTTTTCTGTTCCCCCTAAGGTTAGTCTGAAACATTTTTGACACACTTCAGTCTATTTTTCTTTAAAAGTATTTACATGAAAATCTCCGGGTTTTCCGAGAATCGATCTTTTTATATTTTGTATCGATAATATCGATCAAGCCTCCAACAAAGCTGGCATCTAAATTATACTCCTTTAACGCTCAGTATTCCTTAAAAACCCACTTTTGGTGTGTATGTTCTATTTTGGAAATAATTTTTCACCAGCTATTCGTTTCAAAATCTAAAAAATTTGTTCAATTTGCGAACCCATTTGATTTAGCAATAGATTATCGTCTGAATCTGATGATGATTCCAGTTACGTTCTCATTCTCATACGTTGGATCTAAATCACTATCATCAAAGTAGTCATCATTCTCGCTATAATATCGCTATTATGCACGCAATCCATTTGATTTTGTTGAACTAAGTGTTAAACGCGTTTAGCTAAATCCTAGTCTGTCGAGGGTATAACTCGACTTATGCCCTTTTAATTATCGACCACAGATTTAATTTCATTATAGATCGGTTGATAAATGGCTCCATTCAAATTGTGCGTTTTTAAGACCTCCGAACCAAATTTTGCAGAAATTAGAACTCACTTAGCCTCTCTCTCTATCTCTCTGGCACACGAAAGGCTCTCTAAATTTTTTATTAAAATTGTTCACAGAAATATGATACAAAACCTGAAATTCGTAAAATTGCATTATCATTTTAGGTGAACTGTCGTTTTTAGTAAATTGTTCTACAACAATTAACCGAAAATGACAGTTCATCGAAAACAACTATTCACCATCTCGGTGAACTTGCCGAAAGCGATAATCTCCAAAAAACAAAACTTCTCTGAAAAAGACAGTTCCCTGAAAACGACATAATACCAAAATAAAATCAGGCCAGGCTACACGAATTAAATTACTTCTAATTGTTTAATTGTGACCCATCCAAGGGATTTGGCTGTTTCATTAAAATAATACAAGGCAAAAATTTTCCGGGCCTGTAACCCAGATGTTACTGATTTGTAATTATAAATTCAAACAGAAAATAAGAAGCTTTGGATTTGAAGTATTTTGACAAGTGCGTTAGGTGGGACTCCTCGCCTCTCCTACACCGTCATATTTAATAATGCCCCTTTCACCGATGCCCCCCGTTCAAGAAATAATAATAAATAATATTTTGCCCGCACTAATCGACTCTATGCAGATGATGATGGCAATAGTACGGGGTAGTGTATATTTGTTTATGTATGGGAACAGAAACTTGTATATTACGTTATGTTCAAAGCGTGCACATCAAAAACGAGTACATTACACCCCTCCACTTCCGATTAAGACGCATACGTGGAAGGACCGGTTTTCGACCTGGATAATCGACGGAGGGAAGCTTCATCGATTTCAGACGGTATTATTTTTTCTCGCTTCTTCGTCTGTGTTGTTCCATGTGGTGCGGTTGATGATGGACCATCGGTTGGTTGTTGTAATTCTGATGTTGATTGTTGAATATCGAGTGGTGTTGGAACAATGTCGTCATAGGGAGTTGGAATGATTAATGATGGTACTGATTGAACGTCTTCTGAATTAACAACATCATTCGGACGAATTGATTCAGGTTGTTCTATCGGAATTATAGTTGTGTTATCCGTTTGTTCATCAGTAGTTCGACGTCGTAACTGATCAACATGACGTCTCATTGATTGGCCTTGTTCGGTGTCTATAGTATATGAAACAGGCCCTGTTGTTCTGGTAATGGAAGACGGTGTCCATTTCGGACCAGACGAATAGTTTCGCTCCCAAACTGTCGAACCTTCAGACAGTTTTCGTGGTTGGTCGACCACTGGTTTAGTCTTGTGAACGCGAATATTGTCAGGATGAAGATGATCGAAGAAAGTTCAAATACGACGGTTAAGTAGGAGTGCGGAAGGTGATCTGCCGGTTGTAGTTGATGGCGTTGCATGAAGGTGGTGCAGGATTCACTGGCCATTCATTCAGTGTCCACTGAAGAATTTGCGAGAGAACCGGGTCTTTGGTTGTCGAAGCAGCAATGCCATCGGCATGAACAGTCGGCTTGTGGACCGTATCTGTAAGCAGCACTTCTTCTTCCTCTGTGACGATCGAACTGCCCGGAACTGGAAGTCTACTAAGACCGTCAGCATTCCCCACATCCTTCCCGGAACGGTAGAGGAGTTTTAAAGTGTATGCGTTCAGGAAAGTACTCCAACGAATCATTTTCGGCGATAGAATCTGTGGAGTTGGAACATCTGTGGTAAAACATCCAAGTAGCGGCCTTTGATCCGTCACAATAACGAACTCACGACCGTATAGAAAATCATGGAACTTTTTAACTCCTGCAATAATGGCCAGAGCCTCGCGATCACTTTGGCTGTATCGTCGTTCCGTTTCGGTCATCGTTCTCGAGTGGTAAACTATCGGATGCTCTTTCTTTCCCACTTGATGTGACAGAATGACGCCAATTCCGTAGGGGGAAGCATAATATACTAGCAGCAACAGGGAAGTCTCATTAAATGGCATTAGGACGTTGCTGGACATCAATGCATCTTTAACTGCATCGAAACTGCGCTGCTCGATAGATCCCCATCTCCAGAGGATATTCTTGTGAAGCAACTGGTGTAAAGCAACTTCATTATCTTGAATGAAAGAATGATAAAAATTAATTAAGCCTAGGAAAGCCTGAAGCTGTTCCTTATCCGTTGGTGGTGGGGTACTTCTAATGGTGTCAATTTTCTGTTGCATTGGGTGTAGACCTTCGGAATCGATTCTATACCCGAGAAAATCGGTAGATGAACAACCAATTTGACATTTGCCTTGTTTCAGACGGATACCAGCCTGACTAAATCGTTGGAAAATGTCAATCAACTTCTGGCGCAAATCGGTGTCGGACAATGCGATGACGATGATATCGTCGAAATACGGTATAACTCCTTGAATTCCTCGAAGTATATTCTCCATTTTGGAAAATTCCTGGCGCGGTACTAATGCCGAATTGGAGTCGGTTGACCTTAAACGCACCCTTGTGTGTAGTAATTGTTTGTACTAGCGCAGATGCATCGTCTACAATGTACAATGTAGCTGTTGGTACGCTTGAGCGAGATCGAGGCCATCAGACTTCGGAACAGGAACTATAGGCGTAGCTCAATCGCTGTATTCGACCGGCTTCAAAATTTCCTGATGAATTAATTTAAATAACTCTACTTCAATAGCTGCTCGCATGGCAATAGGAATTTTCTGTGCTGGCAAACGAATCGGAATGATCACTTGTAGAACAACAGGCGGCCCACTGTACGAACCTAGCTCAGGTAAAAATAGGTGACTGTATGTCACCAGTATATCGGAAAAAGTTGTCTCTGTGATTGAATGAACTCCTTGAATGAAAATACCTAAAGGCTCGAACCAATCGACGCCAAGAACACTGGTTTTGTTCCCGGTGGTGATGTATAATGGTAGACTGGAAACTGGTTTACCGTTGTACTGTACATCTATGTCCAAACATCCCAAAATGTTGATTGGATGCCGTTGAAAATCAACCAGTTTGAAATTTTGCCTCACGAAGTGGTGGCGATTTCGGAAAAACTCTTTTGAATGTTGTCTCGGATATGATCGTATGTCTCGAGCCCGAGTACACTTCAAAACGACACGGAAAATGGTTTATGTTGATGGTAGCAGAAGTATTAACAGCAGAAGGATTCGTAACATGCTTCACTTCTCTGTAACGACGATTCGATCGCTTTTGGTTGTTTTTATGTTTGTTGCGGTTGCTTGCCATCGCGCAACATACCGTTTGGAGATGTCCCATTATACCACAGAAGGAACACGTGGTAGTACGGTATCGGCAAGTGGATTGCTCATGGTCCCTTCCGCAGCTGAAACATCCTTGTAATTTTGACGGTTTGTTCTGTTGATTAATTTTGGCCTAGGCTACACGATAGCCTCTGCGGCAACGCTGCGATCGATAGCGGTATCTATATGTAAATACTTTCAGCCAAAAACATCTGCTGCAACTGAATATTGCGCAACCCGCAAACCAGGGGATCTCGTAGCATTCGATCAAGGATGTCCTTGTGGAAGTTGCAACTTTTGGCAAGACGTCTAAGCTCGGCTACGTATTCGGCAACGCATTCTCCGGGACGTTGATCACAAGTATCCGCCCCGCATAGTGTAAGAAATGTGGCCCGCTTTAATTGTGCATCTTCAATTTTATTGGCCTCACAAAACTATTCAAAACGTCTTGAATATGTACCCCATTCAGTTGGTTTCGTTGTATCGAAATTTTTCATATTTCCGATAGTACGGGGTATTGTATATTTGTTTATGTTCAAAGGGTGCACATCAAAAACGAGTACATTACACAAAGCATGTCAAGATTTTAATTGGCTTTTAAATTTGAAGTAAAAACAGCTCTTAGTATAAAATTGAGAAAACTGTCAAAAGCCACCTGTGGTTTTGGGAGATCGTAGATTTACATCCCCGCGAAAATAATCTCCCAAAGACGAGAAGTGTGAACAAGAATTCAAAAACAGTTTCAAACGATCAATCGATGGCAGGTATATTTAGTGGTCGCAGCTCTGCAGCAATTGACAGAAGATGAGAAGAACAAATTCTATGTTGTCAAGCATTACATATTCGAAATCAGTTAACTGAAATTCTCCGATGTGGCGGTTTTAATCTAAGAAAATGGGCAAGCAACGACGAGAAACTACTAACCAATGACCAAACAATCAAAGCTTTTGATGAGCTCTATTGGAAACCCAAACTCGACATCTTTGAGTTTAACATAGAATTCCCGAGACATATTGGCCCAGTAACAAAGCGGAATGTTCTCTCTACGACGAAACTATTTAGGATGGTTACCACCAGTAATAATAACGCCAAAAATCATTTTATAAAAACTCTGGTTGCTAAGGCTTGGATGGAACAAACCCATCTCAGACGAATTAGCGGAACAATGAGTTAATTACATCAACGAATTAGTGTAGCTCAACGATCTTAAAATTACAAGGTACGGCCAGGATGCACTATTAGGATAGATCACATGTAGAGGTTCACGGAATTAGTGACGCATCGGAACAAGCAAATGCCGCTTGTGTTTGTTTATCTAAAAGTAATCACATGAAAACATGTAAACTAAAAAGCCTTGTAGCAGCTAAAACCACAGTAGCGCCCACGAAACTGAAAATGATGTTAACACAAATAGAGGTAAACGGATCTCTTCTAGTAGCTAAGCTGAAGTTAAAGAAGCATTAGAAATACAACAAGCCCCGACTTGTGTATGGTCATATTAGGAGCCAACAACCAACTCAAAATGATGCGAAAGGCGGTAGTAACTGATTTCAATGACAAAGTGGCCGCACAACTCGCTGTAGATGGAATAACATGGCATTTCCACCCACCAGCATCATCTCATTTTGGTAGTCTATACGATACTCACGTAGGAAGAATTAACAGTTTCAAGCCAAATTGAAGCCGTGTTAAACTCAAGGCCTCAGTAACCACAGTTCTCGATATGAATTACTCGGATATAAATATTCACAGACTTCAAGATAGTGGCTCCTACAAAAAATTAAACAAGACTTTTGGAAAAGATGGAGTAACGAATATCTTCGGAGAATACAACAACGACCAAAGTGATTGCAAATAAAACCATAAATACAAATTGGGGAACTTGTTCTTC
The DNA here is from genome assembly GCA_947310385.1 of Nephrotoma appendiculata. NCBI lineage: Eukaryota > Metazoa > Arthropoda > Insecta > Diptera > Tipulidae > Nephrotoma > Nephrotoma appendiculata. Next base: position 56,618,158 of record OX371225.1, on the reverse strand, counting down.
TCATAAGAAACCTTTACCTTCCTCAAAATAGGTGCAAGCTAGAATTGTTCAAACTTTCCCGGGAACAAATGGATACATATACGAGTCATCTCCGTAAAAGGCCCGGGAAATTCTCTCTACAAGCCTTACCGAAAGAAGAAATACCAGTAAGCTCCTCAAAATTACTACTTCATGCGATCTCAATATTCAGTATGCCCCCGGACTAGCATCATTCACTTCAAATCTTAACAGAACGCGGTTTAATGTCCATCTTAGCATTATTTTGATAACATCGGACAAAAAAGTTTAAACAACAGGAGGTGCAAAATCCTCACGGATTATAATCTTACTATCCAGTGGGCAGAATTGGATCACTTAATCATTGCAAATCCATAATTTCCTAAATAAGAGCACGTTACCTCGATATAAACGGACATAATGAGATATTGGGTATATCCAGCCCATGTAGGCCTACATTTGAGATTTCTCACTTGTAGATTTTCCTCAGTTGTAGAATTCTACATGGGCTGGATGCAATATATATTCATGTTATTTATGGTTTATGTCTAATATAATTGATTTAACAATTAAGTAAATTTAAAATTCCTTAATTTATTAAACTTCAGACTATGAAGATAAAACCAATAAAAAGAAATGAAAATAGAATTGAAACCAAAATATATCTACTCAAAAGTAGACAGACAATGTTTGCCTCACTAAACAGTGAGATATCTACATTATTTTGAGTGAGATATTTTGCATCCAGCCCATGTTATGTGTGAGGCCTACTAGTGTTTAGTGAGGCCTACATGGGCTGGATACACCCATTGAATGCATTTGATTCTAAAATAGTAATTTTTAACCAATCATTTGGTTTTAAAATAGTAACGGAGTAGGCGTTGACAAAGCATGTCAATATTGAGATTTAGTTGACTTTTATATTTACTGTAAACACAACTGCAAAAACTACTCAGGGAAACTCTTTCTATGAAATCGAGAAACCTCGCAAAAAGTTTTGGGAGATCTTTCCAAGAAGAGAAGTGTGAACAGGAGTTCAAAAACACTTTCAAGCGATCAACAGATGGCAGGTACATTGTAAAAACTACTGCCACATATTTAGCGGTTACAGCTCTGCATGCTAGTGAAGTGTATCCACAGCCACACTAATCCAAAAAATACAACACCTTCCGGATGACCTTCTAAACGGGTTTTTCCATCATGAACCATCACAATCGATTACTAGTATTTGAAAACTCCACTTCAGTAATTTGAATCAAAGTCGTCTGGGTTGAAAAAAAAACCGGGCCTCTGCACTAAACGTCATTTCTTGAAATCAGAAAACTCCTCTTAAGCAGTTTTCATCAGAGTCATCTGGTTTAAGAAATAAATTGTAAAATAACCCGGGCCCCTTTCGAAGGATCCCCTAACCGATTTTTCCCGAAACCGTGATCCATCACAATCGATTCCTAGTACTTGAAAATCCACTTTCAGCAATATTTACACCATCCAATCCTTATGCTAGTGAAGTTTATCCAACCTAATCGTTTGGGCTTAGACAGTGAACCAATGTTACTGATGAACATCAATGCTAAATGCTTAGAAAATACTTAGAATGACTTTGGAATGTATCTAAGGCCATTGTGTTTATAATTATATAGAGAAATCACGAGCTTAAAAAAATATTACAATATCACCTCACCATGCGCGCGATACTCAATATAAATGTATAATTCTATAATATTGCGTTGCGAAGCAACGAAAATGAGGAAAAAAGTTCATAGGAAATTTTTGTTATATGGAGCGGTATCTATTTAGGTAATATTGTACTTTCTCCATAATTCCACTATTTATTATAAACACAATGCTAAGGCCTATTAAAAAATCACATTTTTAAATCACATGAGACACCCTGTCAGACAAATTAGAAAATCATATAATTCACTACGGACCCTTGTTTGGATTTGGACAGTGTACCAATGTCACTGAAGCTCATGCTAAATGCTTAGTAAATACTAAGAATGACTTTGGAATGTACCTAACGCTAATTAAAAATCACATCTCGTCTATATTACCATTGTGTTTATAATAAATAGTGGAATTATGGAGAGAGTACAATATTACCTCAATAGATACCGCTCCATATAACAAAAATTTCCTACGAATTGTTTTCCTCATTTTCGTTGCTTCGCAACGCAATATTATAGAATTATACACTTATATTGAGTATCGCGCGCATGGTGAGGTGATATTGTAATATTTTTTTAAGCTCATGATTTCTCTATATAATTATAAACACAATGATATTACACAATTCGCCTGAATGTTTACTGACACCAATACTATTACAATATGTTTGTTGTTGTTGTATTTTTGGATTAGTTTGGATAAACTTCACTAGCATAGCTCTGCAGCAATTGGCAGAAGACGAGAAAAACGCATTTCCTCTTGCTTACGAAATATTAAAGAACGAATTCTATGTTGACGATTTGATGACGGGTTGCAATACGTTGAATCAATCATTAGATATTCGAAATCAATTAACTGAAATGCTCCGATGTGGCGGTTTTAAACTACGGAAGTGAGCAAGCAACGACGGGAAACTATAAACCGATGACCAAACTAATCAAAGCTTTTGAGCTCTATATTTTGACCGAAACTTGACATCTTTGAGTTTAACACAGAACTCCTGAGACATATTGGCCCAGTAACAAAGCGGAATGTTCTTTCTACGACGAAGCTATTTAGTTTTTTATAAATCATGTTATAAAAACTCTGGATGCTAAGGCTTGGATGGAACGAACCCATCTCAGACGAGTTAGTGGAACAATGAATTAATTACATCAACGAATTAGTCTTGCTCAACGATCTTAAAATTGCAAGGTGGTTAAACGTTTTAAAGCGATGAAAGTTAATTTTCTTTAAAAAACGATTTGCGTATGTATAGTGTAAGCACTCTCAAAACATAATTAAATTATCATAATCATCATTATGCAAACACATGGCAACATCAAAAAAATGGCCATTGTAGAAAGCACTCCATACATTTTTGAAGTCATTTTGATGTGAAATGTTTTCAGCTTTTTAATAAAATTGTTAGAAAAACCCTCCTGTAACTACCCTGGGTGTATGATTTTATGGTAGCTGAGATTATGATCTATATACATGAGCAACATAAGATTCAAGGTAGTTACAAGGGGGTTTTTCTAACACTTTTGTTAAAAAACTGAAAACATTTCACATTAAAATGACTTCAAAAATGTATGGAAGGCTACTGACGCCGGGTGTGGATCTTATGTTGCTCATGTATATAGATCATAATCGCAGCTGCCATAAAAACATACACCCAGGGTAGTTACAGGGGGGTTTTTCTAACACTTTTGTTAAAAATGTGAAAACATTTCACATTAAAATGACTTCAAAAATGTATGGAAGGCTACTGACGCCAGGTGTGAATCTTATGTTACTCATGTACAGGGTTATCCAATTCGAGGTTGATAAAGTAGAAATCTGTATACCGACATCTGTCAAAGATAAACGTCAAGTACGCTATCATTTATTTAGTTGACACTCTGCCATTTAAGAATATGGAGCATTTAACAATCGACCAACGCGTTAAAATTATTAAATCCGTCGATGCTGATTTTTCGAACAAAATTTTCTTCAGTGATGAAGCTCATTTTTCGCTTGGTGGATACGTTAATAAGCAAAACTGTAGAATTTGGGGCTCAGAAAATCCACAATTGATTGTAGAGAAGCCATTACACCCGGAAAAAGTCACTGTTTGGTGCGCATTGTGGTCTGGTGGTGTGATTGGGCCGTATTTTTTTGAGAACAACCATGGACGAACCGTTACCGTCAATTCTGAGCGCTATGGCCGCATGTTAACCGATTATTTTTTTACGAAAATCGAAGATTATGATCTTGACGATATGTGGTTCCAGCAGGATGGAGCAACCAGTCACGTAACATGAGCAAATCGAGATCTTTTGCAAGAGAAATTTCCTGGACGTTTGATTTCGCGATTGGCTGATGTCAATTGGCCTCCAAGATCCTGTGATTTAACGCCTTTGGATTTCTTTTTGTAGGGCTACGCGAAAGATCGTGTTTACGCAAACAATCCTCAAACTCTTGACGAATTGAAAACTAATATTCGTAAGGTAATGGCCGAGATACCGCCCGAAATGTGCCGAAAAGTCATTGAAAATTACCTCAAAAGAATCAAGGCCTGTAAGAAGTCCCGTGGAGGACATTTGAATGATATCTTGTTTAACTAAAAATGGCAAGGATCAATCTGTAAAATGAAATAAAAATTACAATACATTCCGAATATTTTGTGTGTTTTTTTAAGTTTACTTTATCAAGCTTGAATTGGATAACCCTTTATATAGAATAAGATCTCAGCTACTATAAAAACATACACCCAGGGTAGTTACAGAGGGGTTTTTCTAACACTTTTGTTAAAAAACTGAAAACAATTCACATTAAAATGACTTCAGAAATATATGGAGTGCTTTCAACGATGGCCGTTTTTTTGATGTTGCCATGTGTTTGCATAATGATGATTATGATAATTTAATTATGTTTTGAGAGTGCTTACACTATACATACGCAAATCGTTTTTTAAAGAAAATTAACTTTCATCGCTTTAAAACGTTTAAATACATTTTCTCTTCTTTTTCAAAATTCTCTGATTTTTCATAAAAGTTTCTGCTGAGAATTTTTAATTTGCATAAAAATATCAAAAATTTTCTGCTGGTGTTTAAAAATATCAGCAGAAAAAATTTCATTTTTGTGATAGTGATGCCTCTAGCGGTGAATAGCAAAACACATTTTTTCTGGAAATTTTCTGCTATCTTATACAGCATGTCAAGTGGCCGCACAACTCGCTGTAGATGGAATATCATGGCATATCATAGAATGGCATATCATGGAATATCATGGAAGCCGTGCTAAACTCAAGGCTTCAGTAACCACAGTACTCGATATGAATTTCTCGGATATAAATATTCACAAACTTTCAAGATAATGGCTACTAGAAAAAATTAAACAAGACTTTTGGAAAAGATGGAGTAACGAATATCTTCGGAGAATACAAGAACGACCAAAGTGGTTACAAATAAAACCATAAATACAAATTGTGGAACTTGTTCTTCTCATAGAAGAAAACTTACCTCCCTCGAAATGGGTTCGAGGTAGAACTGTTCAAACTTACTCGGGAACAGATGGATACATATACGAGTCATCTCCGTAAAAGGCCCGGGAAATTATCTCTACAAGCGAGCAACAACAAAGGTTTCGGTCTTTTCGAAAGAAGAAATACCAGCAACCAATGATGCAAAATTACTACTTCATGCGCTCTCAATATTTAGTATGCTCGAACTAGCATCATTCACTTCAAATCTTAACATGATAACAGGTAACATATAAAGGGACAGAATGAGATATTGAACGCGTTAGGCGGAAAAAATGTTCGCAGACGAAGACCGCCTTTTGACTTTGTTGGTGCGATTGTGAACAAATTATTCGGTGTACTCAATTAACGAGCCTGCAATACTTACAAAGAGGACTTAAGCAAAATGGAGGGTTACCAACAAGCGTCAAATAAGCAAGACGGATATTACAACAATATGGATTCCATTACACGATTTTCGTGATAAAATCCAGGACCAACTGCAACCTAATATGCGAAGAACATGAGACTGGAAGAACCGAAACAGCACCCACATTCATTGAAGGAGAAGAGTTCTATAAAAAAAATCAGAAATAACTTTTCCAAAATTAAGGCGAAGTATTATAGAGGCGAAGGTTCAAAAACATAAGGAACATCTGGAGCGATCGACAGTGTTGATGTAACGGTGCACGACTATCATCATTATCTTGCAATATAATTGCTAATAATAAAAAAATTTAATACCCCCACACAGTCTATAATTACACAAATCGCAAGATGCGCATACGAGTATTTGCACACTTAACGATATTTATTTTATTTTTATTTTTAGTACCATGCGTCAACTTTCTACAAAAAGAGGCGGCCAAATTGGATTTACCGGTATCAATATTCTATCCTGGTGGTCCAACTAAACCGATTGTCATTCTAGAATGGGAGGGCACTGAACCAGAATTGCCCAAAATTGTGCTCAACTCGCATATGGATGTTGTGCCCGTATTCGAAGAATTTTGGTCTCATCCCCCATTTGCGGCTGAAATCGATGATCAAGATCGTATTTTTGCGCGTGGTTCTCAAGATATGAAATGTCTCGGTATGCAATATTTAGCCGTGATACGTGCACTAAAACGTGAGAATATACGATTAAGGCGTACCATATTGGTAATGTTTGTGCCGGACGAGGAGATCGGTGGAAAATTTGGAATGCGTGTTTTTGTGCCAACGGAAGATTTTAAAAAATTAAATGTGGGCTTTTCATTAGACGAGGGAATGGCATCACCAGGCGATGAGTTTCCAGTATTCTATGCGGAACGTGCTATTTGGCGTAAGAAATTCTTTAAAATATTTAAAATGTCCCTCATAATTTATATATACTTCAAAAATTTACAGATGTAAAATTTATTATATCGGGAACGCCAGGCCATGGTTCGTTACTTCTCAAAAACACGGCTGGCGAGAAAGTTCGCTACTTGGTCGACAAATTCATGGACTATCGTGCGAATGAAGTGAAAAGATTAGAAAATAATCCAGACTTTACTCTGGGCGATGTAACTTCAATAAATCTAACAATTATTAAAGGTGGCGTTCAAGATAACGTAATCCCGCCCGAGATGATGTTGTACTTTGATTGTCGGTTATCGATTTTAATCGATCACATCGAATTCGAGGCAATGATTCGTCGATGGATGGAGGAGGCTGGTGGAGGCATTGAATTATTATTCGATCAAAAAGATCCCTATATTCAGCCAACCCCGCTCGTAAACAATCCATTTTGGGATGGTTTTAAAAGTGCAATTGATGATTTGTAAATGAAATATTGATCGTGTGTGACTCGTATATTAAACGAACTAATCTCTTTATTATTTGTTTACAGAAAATTGAAAATTAAACCACAAATTTTCCCAGGTGGTACCGATAGTCGTTACATTCGACAATCTGGCATTCCAGCAATTGGATTTTCACCACTAAATAGAACACCAATCTTGCTGCATGATCATGATGAATTTTTGGGCGCCCAAACGTATTTGACGGGAATTGAAATATGGCGAAAAATTATTGTTAATGTTGCCAATGCTTAAATGGCGGGGCAATAAAATTTATTTTTATTGATTACATAAATTTTATTATTGTTAAAAATGTGGTTTTATTTATATGTGAAATCCGAATACCAAAGACAGTTACAAGACATAAAGTCGCTCTCCAAGTCAGTAAGTTCAACGTGTACTACTGATTTTACGTTCAGCTTGTACTAAATAAAGCTATAGCTGATGAATCTAGGTATAGGGCATAAAGTATACCCACTGTTCGAGAACTGTTTCGCGACTATTTCTTGTGCTTGTTCACAGATGGACTTATTTTCTTGATTTATGATAAAAGGCCTGAGTTACAAGATAGACCCAACAGGTTTCTGTATGTAGACGAAAACTTTATAGAATCATAAAATTAGTTATCTTAAGATAAACGTTAGAGTGGATGCTGCTTTGCTTATAAACCGTATTGCAACAGATGAAACAAATTATGCAGCTTCGAGTATTGAACAATGACTACGAATGCAATACTATCGAAAATAATAGTATTAAAGAGGCTGTACAACGAAACACATTGCCTGTGTGAAGCCATCTCGAGAAGCAGCTGAACAAAATAAACAATCTTTGGTGGATTCCCTAAATTTCTTGAAGGTCGCTTCAGTCTCTAGAAACTTAATCAATCTTAAGAAACTACGCATGCTTACTCGCTGCCCAGAGCAAGTGCTACAGAACAGATATATCTTTAGGTATGTATTGGAAAATATAATACTATATTACGATTTCACCTATTCAGTTTAAATGCTAAATAAGATAGCAGAGATTTGCCAGCGGAAAATAAAAGAGCGAACAATTAAAGAGAATTACTGTTGTTATTTTATAGTAGTATTGGATCGGGATTCTAAAGTGGGCTTTGAAAAACAAATTCATGGGTCTATTATTGCTGGACTAAACTTCGCCATTTCATCACCAATCATTATGAAATTTGACTTCTAGGATGATTTTGAAACTTTTACAGATCCTCTCCAGCATAACCAAATATAAAATTATCCTTCAAAATTCCCCTTAGAATCCACTTTAATCGTGTAGAATGGACTTCATCTAAAATTTATGTTTCGGCCCAAAATCAATCCTATCCATATAACGATTGGTTTAGTCCAGTATGAACAAATCTTAAAATTTTGTCCAAGACTCACTTTAGAATGCCTATCCAATACTACAAATCGAATTTCATCATATATCATTAAAAAATGGCGGAAAAAGATGGAACATTGTAAAATTTCAAAATTTCATATACTGAGTGCCTTTACTTCAGAGGTCAATCAATTTTTCAATTTAAGGAACACTTCTGAGATTTTATTCCGCTCGAAAGTATTTTTTTGTAAACAAGAGACACAAATGTAAGCTGGTTATATAATAACACCAGAAATTCTCTTTTGTGATAGTGCTGCCATTTAAATTTTTTTAGCTTCAGTATTGGCACTTGTGCGGTTTTAAGCTACTCAGAAGGAGGGCTCATCCAATTTTTTTAATTACTGAACCTTAAAATATATTATCTAATGCTTATTTGAATAATTCAATTGGACTACCACTCTTTCCCGTTGCAGTTACTGCTCGTGTTCAATCGAATGGTATTCGAGTGTTCAAGGTTCATGTGATTTGGTTGCGATTGGCCATTTGAAACTATTTTATTATGATTTGACTATTTGAGGCTAAGTGAGACAATTTAGAATGATTTGATAAGGAATTGAGAAGGTTTAGGAACGATTTTATTACGGTTTGAAATTACCTAGACGATTTGCGACAATTTCAATAAAATTTAAGACAATTTGAGTCGTGTTGAGAAATTTGAGATGATTTGGTATGGTTTAAGACGGACGATTTGATTACGGACGATTTTAGACGATCTGGAAGGATTTGATACGATCTTATTACGATTTGGTGCGATTTGATTACTTTGGAATGATTTCATTATGAGTTGAAACATTTAGAACCGATTTGATTACGATTAGAGATGATTTGGAAAGATATGAGACACTTTGGCACGATTTGGAATGATTTTATTGAAATTTGAGATGGTTGAGAACGATTTGATTGCGGTTTAAGAATGAAGATTTGGAACAATTTAATTACGATTTGAGATGATCTTGGATTGGGCCTATTTGGACCTATTTGAATAAATTTGTTTGCGACTTAATATGTTTTGGAACGATTTAATTACAATTTGGGAAGATTATTAAGAATACACATGATTTGGATCGATTTGAAACAATATGAGAGGAATAAGAACGATCTAGAGTTTCACGAATTACGGTTTGAGATGATTTTGTTAATAACTATTTGAGAAGATTTGGAACGATTTAAGATGATTTGAAACGATTTTAACAAGATTTGACACGATTTGATTGCGACCAGAGATGATTTGTATCGATTTTTGACAAGATTTGATTAGAATTTGAGACAATATGAGATGGTTTCGGCGATTTTTAGGTTTTTAAGGTTTTACTTTTCATATTAATATTTCAGACAAATTGGAATGATTTGATGACGATTAGGAACGATTTTATTACGATTTGAAAGCGATTTAGAATGATTTGAGATGATTTTGAACGATTTTATTAAGATTTAATGATTTGAATTTTTATTGTTAAGATTTGAAACGTTCAGAACGACTGATTACAATTGATTGGTTTGATTACGATTGCAGACGCTTTTATTACGGTTTGAGGCAATTTTTTTTTAAATTTTCAATGATTTAATCACGATTTGGAAAGATTTGATTAACTGAGACAATTTGGATTGATCTGATTACGATTTAAGATCGTAGGACAACAGTTAAAGTTGACAAAGAGCGAATGCTCGAGACTAGTACTTAATGGAAAAAGATTTGAGGTCTAGGCCGATTTGAAACGATTTTAGTAAAATGTGAAACGGTTTGCAAGGATTTGGAACGATTTTATTACAGCTTGTAACGATTTGAGATGAATGTTTGGAGCGATTTGAAATGATTTGGACCAATTTGATTTGAGAAGACTTGACTATACCGTTTGAGACGTTTTGACACGATTTGGTTGCGGTTTGAGATGATTTAAAACGATTTGATTACATTGATTGATTTGATTACAATTTCAAATGATATTACGGTTAAATTAAAATTTCGAACAATTTGATTGCTATTTGGAACAATTTTACTACAATTTGAGATGATTTGGAAGGATTGGAAATAATTTTAGTAGATTTGGAACGACTTTGAAAGACTTGACACTATTGGAATGATTTTATTACGATTTGAGATCTTTAGAACGATTTGATAACCATTTCAAATGTTTTGAAATGTCTGATTTGATTACGATTTGAGATGATTGGGAACGGTTTGGAATTCAATATGTTTTGAAACGATTTGAGATGATTTGAAATGATCTGATCCGATTTGAAACGATTCTATTTAAATTTGGAACCGCTTGTAACGATTTGAAGCGAGTTAATTACAATTTTATTAATATTTGAAACGATTTATTAACAGATAAAACGGGTTAGTAATGAATTTCTGATTTGAAACGTTTTTACTACGGTTTGAGATGATTTTAATAATATTTGGATGGATGTGATGACGATTTGCGTAAATTTAAAATGATTTGGAATTTAACAAGATTTAAGATGAGTTGGGACGATTTGATTGCATTTTGAAACGAGTTGGTCCCAACTCCCAATTTTAGACGATTTTAATCAATTTTACTAAAGTTTGATTACAATTTGGAACGATTTGTACACATTTTTTTAAGAAGATATTTATAAGAAGAAGTTTTTTTAAATTTTATTTTTTATTAATATTTGAAACAATTTGGAATGATTTGATTATGTTTTTGAGCGATTTGGAGTGATTTGAAAATGATTTAGAACGATTTGATTGTGGATTGAAAAGACTGTTTACGGTTTTATTATGATTTGAAACGATGTAAAATTATTCGATTACTATTTGAAACGATTTGAGATGATTTTATTGCGATTGGATCCGAGATGGTTTAATTACGATTCAGAAAGAATTTTATTGTGGTTTGAGATAATAATTTGAGATGATTTGGAACAAGATTAACCGCACTGATTTGAAATTTGTTTACTATAAGACTTGAAAAATTTAGAACGATTGATTATATTTGATTGATTTGATTACTGTGGTGACGCTAAGTGACGGTGTCACTAATTACTAAACGTCACGAAGGGACATGTTTTTAGATGAGAGTTTTATTTTATTTTATTACCCTTTGAGCTGTCGAATAGAGAAGTTTAAGAAATAAAGACTAGTTAAATATATGAAGTATATAAGTATATCGTGTTTCAATTATCAGATTTACAACAGTGGCGACGAGAAAAATACGAACTCGCGTATTTAAAAAAATCAATCCCGGTTAAGTCACATAACCTTGCAACATTTGATTTGTGGTATGCTCGCTATGAAGAAATTTTCACCGTAGAGGCGGCATCGTTGACGGAGACGGCAAAAGTTGGGTTGCTGCTGCAGAAACTGACTAATCAAGATTACCAGAAATTTGCCAACACTATTCTGCCACGCAAGCCAATGGAATTAACATTTCTAGTGTTTACAAATCTCAAAGAGCGAGAATGAAGATTACAAAACATACGCCTTCCGCATCAATTTGATGAAGATTTCAAGGTCCTGCTCTTTGTGCAGGGCCTCAACAAACCACACGATTCCATCACCTTGGAGAAGCTACTGTCAAAGTTGGATGCACAATACACGGAAACAGGATTAGACATGGGACAAAAATTGAAATTGCAGGAGCTAGTCAACATCGCTGAGCGTCTAAGCAACCTCATACGAGACAACGGTATGGTAACCCGCCAAGAAGCTGTCAAATCTGAAGTATACTGGTCAAGTTTGTTTTCTGTCGTCAGCGCCCTGTACCGTATGCAGCCGCACAAGCTATTCAGGATGAGTTGCACAGATTACAGTTTTTGGGAGTTATTCAACCAACAGAGTATGCCAACTCAGCCGCGTCTATTGTTGTTGTCAAGAAAAAAAAACGGAAGAACTCTCGTTACAGCCGATTATTCGACGGGCCTCAATGCCGCACTAGAACTTAATCAGTATCCAACTGCCGACACAACTGTCGTATTCAGCAACATTGACCTTTCTGATGTTTTCTTACAATTGGAACTCGATAACGATGCTAAACGGCTCATGGTGATCAACGTCGGGCTGTTCCAAAACAATAGGTTGCAGCCCAGAGTGAAGACAGCACCGGGTATTTTCCAACAGCTAATGGACACAATACTTGGGGGTATGTTTACAGTTGCAGCTTATCTCGACTTTATCATTGTCGGTGGGAAAGACCAGCAGGACCATCGACAGAAGCTATTCGAGGTCCTCACCCGCTTTCAGGATTACGGTTTCACTATTAAGCTCGCGAAATGTACTTTCGGTGAGAAGTCGATCTGCTACTTGGGCCACATCATCGACGCTAATGGGTTACGCCCGGATAAATCTAAAGTTGAGGTAATTCAACAATTACCAGTCCCAGCTGACATTTCAATGCTGCGTGCTTTTTAGGAGCCATTAATTGGTATGGCAAATTCATCAAAAGGTTGAACAGCTTGCGTGAGCCTTTGGATGAATTGCTGCGAGAGGAAATCAAGTACGAATGGATTCCTGCTCGTAATGAAGCGTTCAAAAAGCTAAAACATGTTCTGGCAACAGATCTTGCATTAGCACATTACGATCCAAAAATTATTGTTGCCGCTGATGCATCTAGTTACGGAATGGGGGCAGTACTATTACATAAATTCGAAGATGGTTCAGAGCGTGCTTGAGCATTAGTTAAAGGGTGAGTTTTTATGGCGAGCGGGTCGTGATACCATTGCAAGTGCACAAGGCTATTCTCGAGGAACTGCATTAGGGTCATCCAGGGGCCGCACGCATGAAACTGCTAGCGCGAAGCAAAGTTTACTGGCGCGGAATTGACAACGATATCGAGTCTCATGTTAAAAGATGTGGTATTTGCGAGACTAACTCAAAATTACCTCGGAAATGCACGCTGCAAGCATGGTCGATGCCGAAGGGACCTTGGTCACGAATTCACATCGATTACGCCGGCCCAGTCAATGGATTCTACTACCTGGTCATCGTTGATGCACTTAGCAACTGGCCGGAGGTTTTCAAAATGAGCAGTACGACATTTGAAAAGACCGTTGGAAACTTGATGGAAACATTCGCTCGGCATAGATTTTGCGACATCATTGTGAGCGACAACGGCACACAGTTTAAGTCTGACTGCTTCAAGAAGATGTGTGCCGAGAATGGCATCATCCACATTACCACGACACTCTACAACCCATAGTCAAATGGCCGTGCCGAGCGTTTTGTCGAGCTGCATAAGACAAGATTCGAAAAGTAGAAGGAGTGTCGACAAAATCGTGCAAAAATTTCTAATGTGCTATCGCTACACGCCTTCGTATGCACTGGTGATGAAGTCTCTGTACAAACTAATGACTGGGCATGATATGAAGACCAAATTGGATCTGATTAGGCCCCCTGTAAAGCGAGATGATGTGCGTAAGAAGAAAATGGAGCAACAGTTCAACGCCAATACGGCGCAAGATGGAAGGAGTTCAGTATCGGGAGGAGTTCAGTATCGAAGATTGAGAGCCGTGAAAGAATGGTCAACTATATAGTCCAAATTCAACCACCGGACAAGCGCCGCGTGCGGGCTCACCTGAAGCTCCGTCACGCGAAATCTCATACCGATAACTTGTTGATGGACATGTTCGAAATCACACCGCTGCAAGAAGTTGTCGAGCCGACGATCATGCCTCAGCAACAGCAAGCATGTGATGATCGTGAAGCATGTAATGTCAGTCATTTCAACGAAGCTATCGATGTCGGTTCAGAAGAAAATGATCAGCAGGAGGTGGAACTCCGCCGTACAACACGAGCTACGTCTGGAAAGATGCCCAGCCGCCTGGATGATTTTGATATTAGTCGATATTAGACGGTTTAACTTTTTTTTAAATAATGGAAGAGTGTGGTGACGCCAAGTGAAGGTGTCACTAATTACTAAACGTAAAGGGATGTGTTTTTAGATGGGAGATTTATTATATTTTATTAGCTTTTAAGCTGTCGAATAGAGGACTAGTTAGTTAAATATATGAAGAATATAAGTAAATCGTGTTTCAATTATCAAATTTACAACAATTGCACACACTTTGATTACTGGCGATTTTATTAAAATTTAAAACTATTTGATAACGATTGGGAACGATTTATTTACGGTTTGCGACGATTCAGGTCGATTCGATTACGTTTGGAAACAGTTTGAGATGATTTGGAACGATTTGGAATGATTTATTTACGGTTTGAAGCAATTTGAGATGAATCGATTTGGAACGATTTTATTAAGATTTTAAATGATAATGGCCATTGTTTAATTATCCTGATCCAAAAACGCCAAACACGGCATACCACCGACCAAATGGCACAGTGATTAAAGCTTTGGCGTTTGCGAATTTTCATCTACAGATTACGATCTGTGATGAAATGGAACACATCTATGACCCTCTGTCGGAGTGCAGAACTGATGGGCTGAAAACTTTATACCAAAAACCTCATCATTTCACGTATTTTCGGTGAACTGCAGTTTTCGATGAATTCCCAATTGCGGTGAATTGTTTTTACAGTGAATTATCGTGCTACCCATTTTTACATATTTGCCTCTCAAGGGATTTTAGCCCAGCAACTCTCGACGTTGTGGTTGCAGGTTTTCAGAGATAGGTAACCCGAATTGAACATGTATAGTAGTACTAAATATTTACCACTAGATGTCACCACAAACTAATGTAACTTTGATATATAATTGAGCGAAATTGTGCAAGGAGTATATAGTAGGTTTGAATGGAATGGGTACCTGCGTAGAATCTACTACTCTAGAAACCAATCGAGTGAGCTATGGTATGATTTGATTGTTGAATAACCAGGCAAAACTTGTTGTTTTTTAATAAAATACCGGAAGGAAAGGGTAAAGTTTCTATTCCCAAAAATGGATGGAGATCCAAATGGCAACGACAGGGGGAGATAATGCGACAACATCATCAACTTCAACGTCATGCAACCGTTGCTTGAGTTAGCACAAATTTGGGTGACCACATGGGAACAGCTTTTTTGATCTGAAATGGACGATTAGTGTGTGTTATAATGCTATAAGATTAACAAGAACGAAACAGGAACATGAAAACGAGAGCAAGGGTCCATATTGATTGGTTTCTTAACAGTTCTTAGGCCAAGAAACCCAAACAACTCCATTTAGGCTAAAATTATGAAAAAATTTGCAGTGATAATTACGGAAGATAGTAAAGATAACTCAAGGCCAAGAAATACTCAACCTGACGAAAATCGTGCTCAAATTTATGGAGCAACCTCTGGGCGATGCGATAAATCTTCATCATATTACACACACAGGCCCCAACTACCACAGTAACATGGGTCAGTACTGGCTACCAATGGCCGATTTCAAAGTTGTAGCCAAGAAACTAAATGAATCCAACTGAACCTAAATTAAAGAGCAAGTGTGGCGAAAGTGGCGAATTTTAGACGTTAATTTTTTTCAAGATTGCGCTTACCGCTTAGAACCATGATCTCAGCACCCACAGGAAAAACAAGAGAAAGTAGGTTTTTTAAATCGCACAAACAGATTCTTCATAACCCTAGCCACCAAACGTAGCTCCCAAAGTTTTGGCCAATAATCCGAAATAACCCAACTTGGACAAAGTTTAAAAAAAACTTGTGTATCGAACTGTAAAAGACAATTTTTCCTCCAGACTGCACAAACAGAGCTGGCAGACCTATAGCTTCGTACGTCCTTATTTGTATTAAAAACGACAAGCTTTAGGCTGGCCAGTATTGTTAGCCTCAAAGACTTACTACTAAAAATGACTACTATCTTATCTGATGTTCGGTATGCTCAGTACTCAGTAACCAGCTGCGATCCACGATGCTGTATCTTCAGAGATTAAGTATTGCATATTTATGGATGATACCGAATCTGGGAGGTTGGCTTCTTGCGATAGCTATGTATTTGGTGTTCGCATCGTTACTAGGGATGCCGATGTCTCGGTCTGTTGTTTCCAATGGGAGGAGAACTTTAAGAGACACGATGTTACAACCTACGTGCATTTATCGCCCGCGTACGCCATTATTAGGCTTGATTTATAATATTAACAGCTGTACACTCTTGCCATTCGCATTAATTCTTTACATTGCATAATGTGCGGCAATCCTTAGAGAAAAATGTTAACCTGCCTGGACAAAAACTGCACTGGTTGTCGCCAAAATGGGTTTGCTGTAAATTGATAACCTTTCATCAACTAAGTTGGTCAAAACTTTGTATAAATACGTTATGCAAAACTTATTATGTAGTGGACCCGGTTGGGACAATTTTCCACTCGTTCAATAGATTACGCGTGCAAAAGGCTAAATCGCCCTGTTCTCGAGCATTTCGTTGTAGATGCCTTCCTCGTCAGTTACCTTATAATTTTTCATATTTGTTAGTATGATGCTTCGCACTTCATGGTCGAGCCATTTGTATATTGATACAGCCTGATGTTGCTTGCTCACTGGAGGATAACGTCTATCTGTTTAAGTGTGCCGAGAAATAATTTCCCTCCTTTGATACCATTTCTCAATTTGTCGCATATACTTCATGCTAACATTCATACCAGAAGAAATCGGAAGCCCCAAAAGTTATGGCGAAGAAACTGAAACTCATTGTGTTCAGACCATAAACCGTCCCAGATAGCACACATATAGAACCGCCAGAAACACAAGGTTTCTTACTGGTTAGATAGGACAGCGTCCAAAACTAAAATTTATGCGGATGTCAGTAAAATATTCATTCAACCACTGTGTTTGATTTGGCCAATGAGGACATAGAGCTAGAGAGGAGGTCTATAGGATTCAAATATAAAATATGAAATTATAGTTACCACGATAGAAATTCGTGAAACAAATAAATTTTATTTTCTGTGTCAGTTCGAAAACCGTAAACGTCAAATTCTTGTAATCGTTCCAATTAAAATTGGTGTTTTGTATTCTTTTCGTACATCTAATACCTTGAACGCTATAATTTAGAATGAGTCAAGCAAACGAGATACCACCGCCAAAATGGGAAGAAAATGAGGAAATTCAAATATTTCAGCAATACTTAAGAATACCAAGTGTTGCGACTGAAGATTATGATTATGGTAAATTAATGATTTGCGGAGGACCATTACCTAAAATAATACATCTTTATAATTTAAAGCTCCCTGTATCACTTTTCTGAGAGAAGAGGCATCAAAATTGCATTTACCCACCACCGTCTACCATCCAGGTGACCCGTCCAAACCAATTCTGGTTATGGAATGGAAGGGAACTGAACCGGACCTGCCAAAAATTGCTCTTAATTCGCATATGGATGTTGTGCCGGCAATCGATAGCGAATGGACTTATCCACCCTTTGCCGCCCATATTGATTACAAAGGACGAATTATTGCGCGTGGCGCCCAAGACATGAAGTGCTCTGGTATGCAGTATCTAGCTGCCATACGTGCATTAAAACGTAAAAACATACGTTTAAAACGAACAGTTTTGGTAATGTATGTGCCAGACTCGGAAATTGGTGGCAATTTAGGAATGAAATCGTTTGTGCCAACGAATGAATTTAAAGCATTAAACATTGGCTTTGCTCTGGATGAAGGTGGACCAACGCAGTGTAAAGCGTTTGATGTTTATTTCGCCGAACGGACTACCTGGCGTAAGAGTTGTATGATGAAGTAATATAATTTACCTTTTATAATCTAAAACCATTTACAGAACTAAGATTTATTATAACCGGAACTCCGGGTAATGGATCGTCGGTGGTCAAAAACACGACTGGTGAAAAGGCAAATCGATTAATCGCTAAGATCATGGATTTCCGTGAAAAAGAAGTTAAACGACTTGAATATCAATATACTCAACTAAATGTCGGTGATGTTACGTCAATTAACTTGACCGTGGTTAGGGGTGGCAATCAAATCAATTTAATTCCCCACGAAATGACGTTGTGCTTTGACTGTCGTTTATCACCAAAAGTTGATCATATTGAATTCGAGAAACAAATTAACGAATGGATGGAAGAGGCGGGCGAAGGCATTGAATTAATTTTTGATCAGAAAGATCCACAAATAAAACCAACTGTACTCGATAATAATCCATTCTGGGTTGCGTTTCTGGAAGCCACTAACGATCTGTAAGTATATAAACACTTTCATTTATAATGTTGATCTGTTACAAAATCTAAACTGTTTCGTTGCAGAAATTTGGAAATTCAGTTAAAAATATCTCCAGGCTCCACCGAAAGTCGGTACATGCGCCAAATTGGAATATCAGTAATTGGATTTTCACCATTAAATTATACCCCGATGCTTGCCCATTCTCATAATGAATTTTTGTGTGCTGAAACATATTTGAAAGGAATCGAAATTTGGAAAAAAATTATTGTAAACGTTGCCAATACCTAACAATGGCGGCAACACGTACCCAAATTGATAAAATAATATAAATTTTGATATTTTTTTTTTATTATTGCCACTGCAAATATGTATTTTATTTAGTTCTTATCACTGCCATTGTGTAAAGTGTGCCTTGTTATCAGCAAACCGCATATTTAAAATGTATATATAAACTTGGTTGACAGTTGAAAATGTCTGATCAGTGGAAAAACAACAAAGAAATTGAAATATTACGAAATTATTTAAAGATACCGTCTGTGCAGCCGAATGTAAACTATGGTAAATCAAAATTGGAGTGTTTTCGGTATACGATTACGATTTTGACATATTTTGACTTTATAGATGAATGCATAAATTTTTTGCTGAATGAGGCGAGAAGTTTGGATCTTCCAGTTAAAATACATTATCCGGGTGGGCCCAGTAAGCCAATCCTTATCATGAAATGGATTGGAACTGAACCTGATTTACCTACAATTCTCCTCAATTCCCATATGGATGTTGTACCAATTTTCCCGGAATTTTGGACACATCCACCATTTGCTGCCGATATTGATGACGAAGGTCGCATTTACGCCCGAGGTTCTCAAGACATGAAATCTGTTGGTATGCAATATCTAGGCGCTATTCGTGCACTGAAACAGGACAATATTCGGTTAAAACGTTCGGTACTAATATCCTTCACCCCAGATGAAAAAATTGGTGGCACATTGGGTATGATGAAATTTAAAGAAACCAAACAATTTAAAATATTAAATATTGGTTTTGCGTTGGATGAGGGGATGGCATCACCGAGCGCTAATTATCCTGTTTTCTATGCAGAACGCTCTGTGTGGCGTTTGCATTTTGTTATATCTGGAACTTCTGGCCATGGTTCATCATTGCTTAAAAATACGGTGGGCGAAAAAGTTCACCATCTCCTTAATAAATTTTCCGAGTTTCGACAACATGAAGTTCGCAAGCTTCACGAGAATCCACACTACACGATGGGCGATGTTACAACCGTAAATTTAACAATGCTGCGTGGTGGAGTACAAAACAATGTTATACCACCGGAAATGACCCTACATTATGATGTTAGGCTCTCGATTAATGAGAATCATCAGAATTTTGAAGAAATGATACGACACTGGATTATAGAAGCTGGTGGCGGGATAGATTTAGTATTTGCACATAAAGAACCGTTTGTTGAACCAACACAATTAGTAAATAACCGATTTTGGGATGCGTTTACCGTGGCCATTACGAATTTGTACGTTCGGTTGATTTATGTTGAACATTTATTATTAAAACGATTTTTTTCCTGGGAATTTTCAGAGGATTGGAAATAAAAGCGCAAGTGTTTCCGGGCGCCACCGATAGTCGGCACATTCGTAATGCTGGTATACCGGTAATAGGATTCTCTCCAATGAATTTTACGGAAGTTCGTTTGCACGATAACGATGAATATTTGAAAGCAGATACATATTTAAGAGGTATTGAGATTTATAAAAATATTTTGTACCATATCGGAAATGTTTAGTAAATTTTTAATTACATGGTTTATACATGGTTAATTGAAATAAAATTTGATTGAAATTATTTTTGTGTAAATAACGACAAGGTAAAAGGCGTAAAATTGATTCACCATATACAGAAAGAAAAAGCCCAAATGAAGATCGGGCTAGAACTTCAATTTCTAGTTCAATTTCTTCACATTTCCTAGGTTTGAAAGGAATAAATAAGTAAGGATTGTGTAAGAAGAAGAGAGAAAGCTTGGGAACAGTTTGAAATCGTTTTGGTTATTCCTAGTTTGTCAGACCAATCAACTCAAGTTGGCTTGGTTCAGTATGCTATGTAGTATAGTCTTTCAGTAACCGACATTTTTGAAGGATGTTTCGCTCACCGGATTGCCGATTCTGCATGAGTTCGTTGTTATAGATTTCCCTACTTTATCTAAGTAGCCGATAGATGGACCAGATTGGTGTAAATGTCTGATATTGAAATTTTAGTTTGCCTCATCCAAAGCAAAGGGTCTCGACTTATTTCGATTGCATTTTTTTCTCAATCCACATTTCTTCTATTTGTTTGGATTTAGGTATAGATAGTGCAGGGGGGCTATTTGGGAATTCAATTCGATAACGAGAGTATAAAATTCATATTTGATTTGAATGTGATTCGAACGATTCTTATTTAAAATCAAATATGAATCTAGTACTCTCGTTATCGAATCGAATTCTCAAATAGCACGGTTCGGGGTTACTGAAGGTCTTATCTGCCACTTAACTCATGCGCGACCGGCGGAAGCGTGATTTTATGTTACTGCTAAATTGCCAACCATTGATTAATTATGAATTTGTATTTTTTCTTGCTTCTTACACATTGTAAAAGAAGAACACAACTAACTTCTTGTAGGTTTAAGAAGAACAAAGATAGACTCAATTAATTCAAAGCAGCTAGAAAGAAGCAAAACATATTTTTAATTTATTTTTACCCACACCACTAAATATTTTAACAAAATTAAAAAAAAATTGAATCAAATGTATTTTCCTCTCTCTCAACTGAATATATGAAATATATAAATATATATGACAAAAAAAATAGACAAAAACAATGAAATTGTATTTATGTCTTCATTCAGTTCTCATTTTTTCAGTCGTATTCCAACCATGTGAGTGGTGGTTGTTCATGACGTTTTTACAGATTTTACAGATATGGCGATGGGAATTTTTTTTATTTGCACTGCGACTGCGACACAATTTGTTTGTTATTATTTTTTTGTTGCTGATATTTTTCGAAACAAATTAAAACTAAGGTTACTCCGTTCAACCATATTATATTTGTTACTGATGGTACAATTGTATGTAAGAGTAAGTGAAATAGCAGTCGTAACATTTCAAAATTATATTTTTTTATGTAATAAAAAGTTGATACACAATACAAATGCAATTTTCATATGGGAGAAAACAACATCAATTAAATTGTTCGGTTTTTATGTTGCTAGAAAGAAAAAACTACTCTCGTACAACAATGCCTCTATCTATATGTGACTAGTAGATACATTAACCAAACGTAACGGCAAAAATCCGAGTAGTAATATCTTAAATGTATTCAATCAACGGTAAAACTTTACTTGGGTTTTACACCTATTACCCTAAATAAAACAAATAAAAGAAATAAGACAAACAAGACTAATAGACAAATAATACAAACAAGACAAATAAGGCAAATAAAACAAAAAAGACAAGTAAGACAAATAAAACAAATAAGACAAATAATGCAAACAAGACAAGTAAGGCATAACATAATAAATAAGACATACATATAAGACAAATCAGACAAACAAGACAAATAAAGCAGATAAAATAAACAAGACAAATAAGGCATTTAAGACACTAAAAACAAATAAAACAATGGAGCCTAGCACAGTCAAAGTTAGATATTCGGAATATAGATGTATAGGTTAGCTGCGAATAAACAATAAGCAGTCCTCGATCCTGTGAAGTTTCTATTTCACACAAAATCCAAATTGTTTGGCTTCTATTGACCAGGAGCATCTGTTCTACATGTCAGAGGCACTTGTCTTGATACCTGGCAGAAGGTATAAATGATATGGGAAGGAACCTATTCAGTCCCTGTTCATTGAATTATGAACACTATTAACACAGACAATCAAAGAAGATTTTTCATTTGAACTAAAAAAGTGAACAAAATTTATTTCTGGTAATTCCAATGTCATCGTTGTATCTGTGATTTTTAGTTAAACTGCTTATCCGTATACGCAAAAAAACAAAATAATTTTGATTGTGTTCGACTACTTACATAAAATCAACATGCAGTTTAAATTTTTACGTTTACAAAGGATGATGTCTTTTAGGTTGTCTCTGCTATTAATATTGTGAAAAACTCTAGTATTTTATCAAAATATGTATAAATAAAAACAAGATTTTTTTTTAAATGTTTTAATTCTTTAAAATTAAATAATTTTGAATATACATAAATTGGAAAACAATTTAAATTTAGTTAACCTAGAGTCTACACTATGCAAATTTACTAATATTTTCTACCGCAGTGTATCAATGTATGTATAGGTGAGTATTTTCTATAAATTTTGACACTATCAGCAAATTATCAGGACTCTATTTCGCGATAAATTATCATGAAACTATTATGAAATGTCATCCTTTTGAGGTTATGTTTCATCATTATAAATTTAATTTAAAGGGTGAAAACATCAGTCTGTGCTTAATTCGTATGTCAATTCGTGAAAAAAATAATGGACAAATGTACACAACTATTGATAAAATTAAATATACTAATGAAAATTAACACGGATTACGAAAATCACGAATTTCGATATATTAACACACAATACAGAGTTAAACTATAACAAAAATTAATGTCTTCACTATGAAAATTAAATTTATAATGATGTGACATCACCTCAAAAGCATGACATTTCGTAATAAGTTCATGATAATTTATCGCGAAATAGTCTCCTTCTCCTGATAATTTGCTGATATGTAGTGTCAAAATTTATAGAAAATACTCATACATATATTGATACCCTGATAGAAAATATCAATGAATTTGCATAGTGTAGACTCTAGGTAAACTACCTTTATTTTTAACCACAGTTTTTATTCTTTCAGTGGCCCTATTCTGGCTTTCCCTGGGAATAGGGAATTGAGAAAAATATTTTCATAGCATTTTTGTTAAAATTATACTTTTCTGGCCTACTGAAGGAATAAGTTTAGTGCAAAAATTTTCAAAACAAAGTGATTTGGGAAACTTTTGTTCCACAAAATTTTTGTAGGGAAAAATATTTTCCCATTTAACTTTGATTTGAAAATATTAACACCAATCAAGTTCCCTCAGTAGGCCAGAAAAATACAATTTAGACAAAAATGCTATGAAAATATTTTTCCCAATTCCATATTCCCAGGGAAAACCAGAATAGGGCCACAGGTATGCTACATATACAAATATTGTTCATATTGCGAATTTGATCACTATTTCACCATTTTTATCAATATTTTTTTTTTTTTGATGGACACTGTAGGATTGGTGGGTCTTATGTACGTTGGACTTAAGTAAGGCCCAACAAATCTTACTAGAGTTTAAATTCGGAGAATTATCAGGTCAAGAGAGGATGTCAATATTTTGGATAAGTGGGACATTTTCTATTCATTTTGTGGTATGGCAAGAGCTCTATCTTGCATAAATGTGTAAGAGTATTGGCCTTGAGGTAGCGACCTCATGTAGGGAAATAAGACGTTGGACCACGTCGAACTCCACTAATGCAGCTCCATATCATTACTGATGGTGAATGTTTTATGCTCCTAACTACGCAGTTCTCCCTAAATCTCTCTCCTGGTCTCCTTCTGACGAACTGGGCCGAACAATATTACTGAAATCAGGAAAATAATTAGGCTATTTAATTCGACATTCAGGAAGGCCATTCTCAAATTCATCAACACTTCGTGGATATAGTTAGGTTATGGATGCCAGACATCATAGTTCCAGAGTAATGTTGGAGTAGGATTCAAACAAATAGAATAGATCATTCTCTACTATAAAGACCCTCTCCAGTTCTTGATGTTCCGCTTATGGAATTAACCAAACGTTTGTTAGCGAATCTCAGTCAAAAAAGGATAAACTTGGGAGATCTATGATTTATACACGCACAAAGACCACCAGGTTATTCTGTGTGAACTTCGTCGATGTTATTCTAGGAGCAATCTTTAAAACGCGGAATGGAAAACAAAATCGTTTTTTGAGAAGATCTATAAGGGGTTCACGCACCGAAACCAACCTGTCGAGCACCGCTTACACTAAAGGCAACCGAGGTAATAGACAGCATTATCGAAGCAAGAAATTTTACAGTGCATTGAATAATAATAAACGCGCGTCTATAGCTGTGAAATGAAGAGGTGGGGGTGGAGCAATCGAAGTTGAGGAGGTTGTTGCGGGGGTGGAGCAATCGATCTAGATGCGACTCCAAAGGAGAAGGAAATACCAACTACCATTCTTCTACCATCTAAGAAAAAATGCAGTGCATTATGTTTGCATTATAATTTCTAATATATTACGTTTCCATGTTAGTTTGGGGTGTAAAATAAAACTCAAGTACATACTTCGTTTTATTTGGGAGAGACAATCTGATCCCTGTTTTGAGTGGATTGACACTCAAACTGCTGCGCTGTTGATCTAATCGAAAAGAGTGTTGAGCGTGCTTTGCATGCGCTTATTCAAAGCGTTAAGCTATTTACCAAAGACTTGGGTTCAATAAAAGTTCATATTAATGATCAACTAATGCTCTTCTAAGTCTGATGTTGTTGAAGGCTCATCTTAAATGTTGATATTTCCCGAAATCTTATAGAACTTTTAATGTGAGCTTCAATTTGCCACTTTGTGCCATTTAAATATCTATCTATATATACAAAAATGGTGTAAAAAATGTATGTGCGCGCATCAGTTGAGAACGGCTGAACCGATTTGGCTCACTCTTTTTTTGGTGTGTTCGCAATTGCCAGGAGATGGTTCTTACGAAAGAAATTTTTGAAAAAATCCACCGAAAAAGTCGGAAACCCCGAAAAATTGAATAAAAAGCCATTTTCATATGAATTTTGTGTGCACATTTTTTATGAGACAGGTGGTGCAGTGGTTAAAGCTTAGGCGCTTAGGCTGGGAGGTACTGGATTCGAATCCCACTGGAGGTTGCATGCAAATTAATATATGTATTTTTTCCGATCTATTTTATCTATTTATCTAAATCTTCTATATATATAAAAACGGCTGAAATGATTTGGGTTAATCTTTTTTTATTGTGTTCGGAATAATCAGGAGATGGATGGTTCTTACGAAAGAAAATTTTGGGAAAATCCACCGGAAAAGTCGAAAAATCGATAAATGATGTTTTTTGTACAGGATGTCGCACGTTCCGAGATTTTACAATTTTTCTGTTCTAAAAGATGATCATTTAGAAGAGAAAAATTGTAAAATCTGAGCGAAAAATTCGGAAACTTCCGGAAAAACCCGAAGAAAATTGAATTATTTTTCTTGCGCATAGTTGAGAACGGCTGAGCCGATTTGGCTCAATCTTTTTTTACTGTGTTCCCAATTTCCAGGAAATGGTACTTACGAAAAAA
Organism: Nephrotoma appendiculata; assembly: GCA_947310385.1. Lineage (NCBI taxonomy): Eukaryota > Metazoa > Arthropoda > Insecta > Diptera > Tipulidae > Nephrotoma > Nephrotoma appendiculata. The sequence continues at coordinate 56,592,317 of OX371225.1, read as the reverse complement.
AATTGGGAAATTCACCGGAAAATTCGGAACTACGAAAAATGATGTTTTTGATGTTTGTATCGGATCCAGATGGTCTTTTAGAAGAGAAAATTTATAAAACGTGAGTGGAAAACTCGAAAACTTCCGGAAAAAACCGAAAAAGAAAATTGAGTTTTTCCTTTCTTACGCATCAGTTGAGAACGGCTGAACCGATTACGCTCAATCTTTTTTTGTTGTATTCGCAATTGTCAGGAGATGGTTGATATGCAAGATTGCATTGATATGTATGTTAAGATAGAAACGAAACGTTTAAATTTCATCCGCTTCGATCAATTAAAATTATGTTCCGAGCAGTACAATCATCTGCGCACTGCCATCGCTTCGGACGGTTATGCAACAAACGTCGGTCAATTGACCATTCTCCCAGCAACATATGTTGGCAGCCCACGGCGTATGCATGAATATGCGCAGAATGCTATGACGTATGTGCGGCATTACAGAGAGCCAGATTTGTTCATCACGCTCACATGGAATCCAAAATGGCCTGAAATTACCGGTAATCTACTGCCAGCACAAACTTCCAGCGATCGCCACGACATCACCGCATGTGTGTTTAAACAAAAACTCACGACGCTAATGGACTTCATCGTTAAACAGGTTGTTTTCGAAGAGCCACGTTGTTGGATGTACTCAGTAGAGTGGTAGAAGCGCGGATTACCACATGCACACATTCTGCTATTGTTAATTGAGAAAATCAGACCAGATCTGCCCGATTCAATCATTAGCGCCGAAATACCAGATCCAGAAGCAGACCCGGAATTGTTCGCGGTAGTCGCAACAAACATGATTCACAAATGAAATGCACAAATGCACAAACCAATATCCGTGTCCATTGGTGACATATACACAATTAGTGGAAATGTCGATTATCCAATATATCGGCATCGTTCACCCGATGATGGTGGCACAACAGTCACAATGAGGTCCGTGTTGCATCTATCGAAAATATTTGCAACACAAAGCAATGTTGAGTACTGTAATTCCATTTAATTTGTCTAGAAATACGTGAACAAAGGCAGCAACCTGGCAGTGTTCGGAATTGCTGCTCCGGATGTAAATGACAAAGTGTTAAGATTCCGATTGGGCCGTTATGTCAGTTGCAATGAGGCGTTTTGGTGTATTTTCTCATTTGCATTACATGAACGTCATCCCACTGTTCAAAATTTGTGGGTGCACTTGGAGAATGGACAACGTGCCTATTTCACGGAAGCTAAGGCAGCACAACGAGCAGAGTGACCATCAGCTACAACACTCACGAATTTCTTCGAAATTTGCCAAAGCGATCCGATCGCACGAGCATTGTTTTACTGGGAAACGCCATACGCTATTATACTTGGAACCAGTCGACGAAGAAGTTTCAACGACGAAACAAAGGTGAACCTGTTACAGGATATGTCGATGTGTGTTCAACTGGTGCGCTTGGCCGTGTGTTCACCGTTGATCCACGACAAGACGAAGGCTTCTATCTTTCGTTTGCTTTTGTTCCATGTTCGTGGTCATACTTCGTTCGCATCGCTTAGTACTATAGAATGTGTGTTGTGCGCCACTTATCGAGAAGCTTGCCAACGTCTGAACTTGCTGGAAAACGACTCACATTGGGAATCAACACTCACTGATGCCACTGTTTCTGCGCCGGCAAATCAAATTCGTACATTGTTCGCGATCATCATAGCGATGTGTCATCCATCGAACGCATTGGAATTGTGGAACAAATACAAGGACGAGATGGCTGATGACATTTTGCATCGAGTTCACACTGCAACATCGAATTATGAGCTTAAAATGAACGACGAGATACGCAACGAAGATTTGATCATGATCGAAGATATGTACGTGCTTATGTGCGGCAGCACATGATTTGTCGAAATTGGACACGCCAGCACCAATGCGCTTAATGTACGATGCATTTAATCGTGAATTGCAACGAGAGCAAGTGTACGATCGAAATTCAATGAGCCAAATAGTGCAAACGAATGTTCGCTTTTGAATGCACAGCAAAAGAACGTGTACGAAGCATTAACGAAGGCAGTTCACGCTCGAGATGGCACATTCTGCGTTCAAGTTGCCGATGAATATCCACACGAATGACAAGTCAGTGTGCTCAATTGCCAAGAACTCGGCGATGGCCACGGTATTCCAAGAATTCTAAATCATCATCTGGGACGAATGCACGACGGTACATAAACGATCGTTGGAAGCGTTCAATCGAACGATGAAGGACTTACAAAGTGACTCAAGGCATTTTGGTGACGCGATGATTCTGCTGGCCGGCGATTTTCATCAAACGCTATACCTGTCATTCCGAGATCAACAGCTGCAGATGAACTTAATGCATGTTTGAAATCGTCAAGTTTGTGGCGCTATGTGAAGAATTTGCAGTTGACTACGAACATTAGAGTCGCGTTACAGAACGACCCATCAACTGCTGATTTTTTCAAACAACTGTTGGTGCTTAACAATGGTTAAATTCCTGCTGATGTTTTGACAGGATTGAATTTTTGCATTTTCACGACGTCGAAGGAAGAGCTTATCACGAATCTGTTTTTGCACATCCACTGAAATTGTTTATGAATCATGATTGGCTCAGCAAATGAGCGATTTTGGCAGTGAAGAACAAGGAACAGTCTGAATTACTTGATTCAAAATCAAATCGCTGGGAAAATGCATTGTTACAAATCCGTGACCATTCAAGACGAGGCAACCAACTATCCGACCGAGTTTTTGAATGCGCTTGATTTGCCGGGAATACCACTGCATAACTTGATACTCAAGATAAGATCTGTGATAATCATGCTGCGTAATCTGAACCATCCGAGATTGTGTAACGAAACGCGATTGGCGATGAAGATACTGATGAACATCGTGATTCATGCGACGATCATCAAGGGGAAATTCAAAGGTGAAGTTGTTCTAATTGCGAGAATTTCTCTGATTCCTACTGACATTCCGTTCGACTTTAAGCGCATCCAGTTCCCCATTCGTTTGGCGTTCGCTATGACGATTAACAAATCGCAAGGTCAATCGTTGGAGGTGTGCGGAATAAATTTGGAATTTCTGTGTTTTTCTCAAAGTAAAAGAACGGAAAGATATTATTTACTACAATGCACTGTATGGATTCCATTTAATTCCACTCGAATAAAATACATTGAAATATTTTGAATTCCAACTGATTTCAATTCATTTCCACACTGAGAAAAAAAAATCCAAAAAACAACTCAATTTTCTATAGATGCCTGAGTTGGAATCGACATTTCATTCTCTTTTCAATACATTATGCCGCCTTTATGGTTGCGTTCGTTCGTTCGTTCGTTCTGACAATTTTTACGACCAATCATATTGCTCAAAAATGATGATTTTTTTCTTCTTGATTTTTCCACAAGAGATGATTGATCGAAAAAACGACGGAACGAACGAACGAACGCAACATAAACTTGCCTTAAGTGTTGAATTCGATGAAAATAGAATGGAATGCCACTCAACTCAATCTTCTATTGTGAATATAGTTGAGTTGTTTGATTTTTGTCTCATCAAAATCAATTTTCGTGAAGCACAAAATTATTAGCTCGGAGCGAAAAAGTTTGGGGCGAAACGAGGTTCGCCGGGTCAGCTAGTTTACTATAAATATAAGAAAGCACTAGGGTGCCCTTAAAAACACTTTCAACCGACAGTTCTGTCCTATCTAATTTTATGGCTTAAAAACGCTCTTATAAAAGGCTCTCTCTTATTATTTATTAAACTTATGGATCACCCACCACACAATTGATTCTTCGTATCTTGGCATTTGTTGCAGAGCTTCAGAAGGGCCATCGGAAAGCTATATACTTCTATAATTGGTCATCAAAATCATGCATATCTATGCATGACCAAACAAGGGATTTCGGAGTCAATACCAATAGTGAACTACATAGAATTGTTCTTTACGTATATTGAGTCGGTTTTCTTTTTATTCTTGAAATGCAACACTGATTAGAAAAGGAATGGATCTGGATATTTCTAGTTGATTAAGATATCCATCACAAAATCTGAGACAAGTGGATTTTAAGACCGACTGTATATTGTTGGTAAAACAAGTGACTCACCTCTTTCGTTTGTATCCTGAATTCCGCGATTGTGTTATGTAAATTCTCATCTATTGCCAGGATGACCTTTCCACTTCAAGCCTTCGAAGCTTCCTAAAACCGGATATGAGATGTCTTCCCCTTCATTGTTAATATGGCTTCACTGAACTAATATAGCTTTTACATCATACCGTTGCTTCTCTCCAGTGCAGAAAAATGTTCTCTATTTAATTTTGTAGTGATCAGCCTATATGATGCTGATTTGTAGTATTTCCAATACCTTTCTATGATCGCTAGCAAGTTTAGATTTTCCCTCATAATTTTTTGGTAGGCGGCGGCTGGTCGCAACACTTTTCTAAAATGCTTTGTTGGAGTTACCTGCAACCTGAAAAGAGATGAGCTTTCTTAAATATTTTCGGGTCTGATTTGGTGTTTTGGTACACAGGGACAAGTTTTAACCGTGCCTGTATCCCTAGAGATAGCTTTTAATAAAACCAGCATTCTACATCTTTGTGTTTCGCCTCTTCGTGACGTTGTGGAGAATTGGTCTAAAGTCAAATTTTTCGGAAGCAATAAATAGTTCCCGGATTAAGAAAGCCAGACTCATCATTTTTATATAGTATTGGATTCTTAGAAGATCTCACGAGTACAGGAAACAAGAGTGTCCAGCTGTGCACTAATTTGTATCGTGATACATCGTTAGATACTGAAACTTAGTTTTTATACTGGCCTGCGATCTGCTAATATCCGGTAAGTTTAACACTTTCACCCAGTTCACTATCCTAACTACTCAGGGAGCACTGACATATGATTATACTAAGAGTCATAAAGAAGTTTATGGGTCTTTAATTGAATTTATTATTCCTAAACGGTTATGATTAAAATGCTAAATTTTATTTAAATGCCCGCAGCCGGTTATGAATGGGCTGAAATAGATCGGCTTACAATTACAGATGAATTCAATGCAAAGGTCACAGGAACTGTGAAGATAGTGGAACGTGATAGTAAACCAGTTGAATATAGCACCAAACACTTACGCGGCTTTTACATCAAACGAACATGCATTAAATATATTTGATAGATTTTTTATGATTCTTGCGACATCTATTAGACATTGTGAATACTGTGAAACTGTCAGTCGACGTCGTTTGACTCGATTTTAAATTTTTATAAGACACGAAAACTGTATATGTCACATTAATGGCTGGACTAAGAGGATCCATTTAAATTTAAATATAATTTTTTTATCAAATAGAAAGATAAAACCAACCAATTAACACTCTTAGATTAAAAAAACAATTGCGTAAATTGTTAGATTAAATTATACAATGCCACCTTATTGCTAAAAATCTGTAAAAAATAATAAAATCAAATAAATATAATTTCTCCGCCATCCTATTTCAATATTTTGACAATCTAATAAGCGCGGGTTACTCGATATACTCACATTTAAAGTGAAATAGCCTGGTAGAAGTAATTAGTTTTATCGACAACCGCAACCTTTTTGTCGATTTGGCGTTTCTTTAATAAACTTTTGAGTTCTATAAGTTAATTCTTTATCGAAGTTTTTATGGAATGTTAAATTCGCTAAAAAGTTCATAAATCACATGGTTTTAAATTTTTCTTTATTTTTAATAACTTAAATAAGATCAAAGTTTTTAAAAATAATCTTTGTTCATATTAAAATCAACTAAAAATATGGTTTTTCGGTAGCAAAAATGTTTATCAAACAAAAAATTTACTTGATGTAAAAGCCGCGTAAATGTTACCGGGTGTTGGCCAAATGACTTGACCATCAACGAAGAAGTGAAATTCATTACGAATATAGTAATTTAGAACGATGAGGCCTCGTATCTTTATACAGCACTGTAAAGCTAAGAAATATTGAAGTAATATTGAAGTACTTAGCGCAGGTAGTCTATGATGGTCAATTTGGGGCGATTACCAAGTTTTAAAATTAGAAATCGGAAAAATGTCAACTACCGAATTATTCAAATTTCGAGCACTCAAATAATGCCGAAGCTCAAGAGAGATATATTCGCAATGTCCAAAAAAACAACATATAAAAAATCAACTTTTCGATAAAAAATCGTCCAGTTTTGCCCTGATTTTTCCTGAGTTTAACCGATCCAAAGTATACTGGCTACGTCGAACACCACAAAACTTGGATGCAAATGGTGTAACATTGTTTTTGTTATGGCTGAGATCGGATCATTCAACGATTTGCATTAACTGTATAAGGATGAAACTCTTTATAAGACAGAAAATTTCGACGTAACTATCCAGAAATAGAAGGAGTCTTTCAAAGCAAAAATTCATGAATTAGCACCTCCTTGTAAATTTTTCAGTACTGCTATTCAACAAAATGAATTGTATGCAGGCTGGGTATATCGATCCTTCCAAGAACGGTTGTGGAGAATGCCAAGCTGACTGATGTGCGAATGATGTGAATGCATTGACAAATCATCCACATTCTTGAATGAAATTTCGACAAGTCACTCAATACATGTAACAATGTTTTTTTTTTTGTCTGATACGATAAATGAAGGAACTGAAAGGAACCAAAAGGAACGTGTAATATAAATCGAGCTTAACACGTTCACGCCGGCGCGTACCACCGGTGGCCCGCACTAGACTGCCTCATCGGGCGGTGCGTACCACCGGTGGTACGCATTTGATTGTGCTATTAGACGGTATGTAACACCAAATATTTAGATTAAAAAAAAAAAATATAAAAAAATCGTATTCAGGAATAGGGCGGCTGGATTAGCTCCCGTCCGATAGAGCGAAAAGCTTTAAGCGCAGCCGCCAATGGGCGAGGAGCAAGAGTTACAGCGCCGTCGTGAACGTGTTAAGTCGACGTATTTGTTGCTTTCTCTAGTTGTTTTGTTAGTGTAAATATCTTAACATTATTATTGCGCAGTCTCGGTTTAGACATAAATTCACGTCATGTGCGAAAAATGAGAGTAGTAAGAGGCCTGTAGTTTAGAAGGCATTGATCTGTATCACGTATCACCGCTGACGTTACGGAAGATATTTCACGAAAAGGTCGGGGGTGTAATTATAAATTGAGATTGGTGATTCTATTAAATTGGAACGAATGCCATTCGGTGTGGCGGTGGGGATCAATTTTTAGCCAAACTACCGAGCACAGCTTGTTATCTAGATCAGCGTTTTCCAAACTTTCTGATACTGCGACCCCCAGAAAAAAATAAAAAATTGCAGGCCCTCTTATTCGATAAAACAATAAATATAAGCACATTTTCAAGTTGTGACCCAAAACTGAATTAAAGTTTTACTTTCAAATTCCTGTTGCAATAAAGTATCGCAAGATATTTCAATCAGTTGTTCTTTTTCAAAAATTGTCAATTCAAATGCATCAAGTTGGTTATTCAAAAATGGATTCTGGATCCATGCAAACTTTGTAAAATCAATATCGTCGAAATATTGTGAAAATGTTTTAGTAAACTTTGCAAATGTTCTATAAAAAGATTTTTGTTTGCTTTAATATTGTTTCTGATACCGGCATCATTTAAAATTGGAAACATGTCATATATAACCTTTTCTAAATTGGACATCCATAGCTCCAATTTTTTAATGAATGCCGTGACTTTGTCTTTTTGAATCAGAGCATGCATTTGTGAACCTTGCATTGATTTATTTAAATCACTTAATTTTTTAAAAATTTCAACTAAATAAGCAAGTTTAAGAATAAAGTTATCGTTGCGAAAAGAAGATGCCTCATCTTTGTGATTTTCAGTAAGAAAGATCGCAATTTCGTCTTTAAGTTCGAACACTCTATGAATAAATTTTGAACAAGATAGCCAACGTACTTCATAATAGTACAAGCGTGATTTATATTCAGCTCCCATATCTTCACACAACTTTCCAAATAATCTCGCTTTCCAAAGGCCGTTTTTGATATAGTTTACAAATAGAGAAAAAAGTCGTTATTATCGGCATTTACAAGGATTCTTAATAAAGTAATTTCGCAACAAGAAATTTGCATTAAAATTTAATGATTAAATAGATGTTTGTAAGTATTTTTTAAATATGTAAAGAGGAAATTAAAAACTTCACGACCCCCTTGAGGTTATTACGCGACCCCCCTGTGGGTCGCGACCCACAGTTTGGAAACCGCTGATCTAGATGATATATCTTTGTTGCAGGGCCATCTAGCAATATTAAAGGAGCTGTTTCAAAGGATTAATGACGCAATGCAATTTAAAAAAATGCCATTTTTGGAACGAGAAATTGACTATGTTGATTATATCAAGCCAGTGACTGGAATTAAGAGGAATTAAAGAGAGAGTTATAGCAATTGCAAACCTTCCCGTCCAGAGAACGTGAAAGAAGTTGCATATAGCTTTCACGGGGAATGTAAATTATTATAGTCAATTCATCACAAGATAATTTCTCACAAAATATGCTACTCCATCTTGCTTTTGAATGGATTCATGTTTGCGAACAATTTTGGAAGAGAAGAAAAATAGCGCAGAGCTTGAGTTGTACTGAAGGTAAAATGAAGTATCGCGTAAAATTAGAGTCTGGTGAAGCAGGAATTGGGCTTAATAAAATATCTCCCCGTTTACGCAAATATTTTCGGGACATTGAAAATTATTAGCCACATGAACAGATTCAATCTTTCCGAAACGGGCAGATGTGATTGTAGATGCACTCAATAACAGACCTTTGATGCTTCAAATCAATTACTTATGGAAACCAATTTAGACTGGCTAGCCAGTAAGCTGGCATTTATCAGAAATTACACAAGCTTTAGCGCCTGTCGAACGGACATGATACCAACTGAAGAATAAACTCAACCAATTTTTTAAAGTTATTAGGTTTGACGCCAGGTTCATATTTATCCTTCCGCATTTTAATAAGTGACTAGAGGAGTGTAAAATCTGTCTTTTCAAAGATGCTACCTTGGCCATGCACAACGAACTCGGAATCATAAAAGAGAAAAAGAACGACGCATGATGATCACATGCGATACGAAGATGTAGCGATGTCAGCTAACTATTTGGCGTCTCTATTTAAGCTTTAAGGATGAAACACACCAAGAGCAGCGCAACATATTCCAAACAATCCACACTAACGGCTGCGTATGGGTGCGCACATCAAGCAGCGCAGCAGATTGTTTTGTTTTAGTAGTAAAATTGAATTGTGTAAATTTTATCGAGGTTATGAGTAGCAGCAAAGAGCAGCAAATTAAAGCTGCTGGGTGTGGAACCTATTGATGCCGCGACAGATGCAACTTCATTCAATATAATTTCTTTAAATTTAAATTTTTCAATTATAATTACAAAATACTTAATTTCTTTTAATGGAAATACCTATATTTATACTCAAATTATGATTTTATATCATTACATAAGCGAATAAGTCAAAATTTAAGTTTGCTGCTCGCTGCTGCTGCTTGGTGTGTTTCATCCTTTAGGAATTTATAGCTCTAAACTTGAAAACCTACTTTCAAGAATCTGCCTCTTATTTATAAGCAGCTATAAATATAGTAGCCCTATTTTTATGTGAAACGAACCGTCAAATTTCCGTAGTGGTGCAAGTCGTTAATTTTCTAATTTTTATTTTGGCATCTTTCCTAAATTTCAGTATTATTTCAGTGATATTTTCTATAGAATGTCAGAAAAGGAGCCTATATCTGAGGACGAGTCTGGATCGTCGATGTATGAGCTGGACAAAGATGTTCGAAAATTTCGAGATTATTTAAGAATACCGAGCATTATTTCTGATGATTATAATTATGGTAAATCAATTATCACGAATTTACAAATTTTCAGAGCCAGAGTAAACCAAATCTCATCTCATTTTAGAATCATGTGTTGAATTTATTAAAAGAGAGGCAGTCTTACTAGGTTTACCTGTTACTATATTATATCCTGGTAGCCCAAACAAACCATTCTTAGTTATCGAATGGGAAGGCAAGATGCCAGTATTGCCTAAAGTAGCATTTAGCTCGCACATGGATGTCACACCAATATTGGAAAATAATTGGACGCATCCACCGTTTAGTGCCGATATCGACGAGAAGGGGCGAATATATGCGCGAGGTGCACAAGATATGAAATGTAGCGGAGTGCAGTATTTGGCCGCAATCCGTCTTTTGAAAGAGGAACATATTCGTTTGATGCGTACAATTTTGATTATATTTGTACCTGATTCATTACAAAACGGTAAACACGGATGGCAAGCGTTTCTTAAAACGAATGAGTTTAAAAATTTCAAAATAGCTGTCGTTTTTGATGAAGGGGCACCATCGCCAGGAGAGACGTTTGATGTGTATTTTGGGCAACGTGCCGTTTGGCGTAAGTCTTTCTGCACAACGAACCATTATGTCAATGTCCAGTCTTAGCGTAGTTTTGTAATTTCAGAAATGAACTTAAAAATACCCGGAACCCCAGGACATGCATCATTACTTTTGAAAGAAACGGCTGGCGAAAAAGTACGATACCTGCTCGATAAATTCATGGACTTTCGAGTGAAGGAGATCAATCGTTTAGAACAAGATCCTAATCTTGGCATTGGTGATATTACCTCTTTAAATTTGACCGTTTTGAATGGTGGCTATCATAATAATGTAGTCCCGCCTGAAATTACCTTATGCATTGATTGTCGCCTAGCAGTGCAAGTTAATCACATAAAATTCGAGGCCATGATTCGTAGATGGATATTAGAAGCAGGCAGAGGCATAGAACTCACTTTCATTCAGAAGGACCCGAACATTCCGCCCACGATACTAGAATATAATCCATTCTGGAATGCATTTAAAAAAGCAATGGAGGATTTGTAAATTAACATACGGGATTGCATGCGTATAGAAATTAAACTATTTTCTTTTTGTCGTTTGTAGGAATTTGAAAATTGCAGTTAAAATTAGTGGATTTTCTTCCGATAGCCGTTATATGCGGCAAATGGGGTTAGCCGCTATTGGATTTTCAGCAATAAACAAAACAGAGCCTCGCTCCCACATTCAGGATGAATATTTGAGTGTCGAGACATATTTAAAAGGGATTGAGATATGGAAGCAAATAATGATAAATGCGGGTAATGCTCAATTATAATTTTTTTTTATTATAAATTGGCTATAGTACAAATTTGATTATTACTCCTAATCGGTAAATTGTTTGTGATTTCGAATGGAACCCACCTTAACCTTTGTTTTTCGCCAGATTGTCATTCATTTTGATGAAAATTAATTATACTAATCGAGTCTTTCACTTTAAGCTTCTGCCGTTAGCGGCTCCCGGATTTATCGCTATTTTAACTTTGCAAGAACATATTTAATCACTGACTAACTTCTTCGGCTGAAGAAACAATAACCGCAGCAATTTTGATGGCCACAAGGATAGGCAGCTGATAGGCAGCTGCGGCCACCCAAATTCTTTATTATATAGGATAAACTGTATACTTAAGGAACTGTTTGGGCCCGAATCGAATGAGGTATATAGAAAAGCAAGGTAAAAAATTGATATATTTCGCATCCATTGCCAAATTATGCGGAAGCATTAAAACGTTTACGAAAAAATACGACATAGCCGAAATTCAGTAAGCTCTCGTCGACCACTATCTCGAATCTGCACGACACAATAGATGAAACAGTGCGAAGGTTAAAGTCTCTACCGGGATCAAGCAGCACAACGTATACCAGATGATGACGCATGAAACGCATGAATTCTCATTGATACCGATTCACATACGAAGACATTGTCACAAATGTTCTAAACGACATAATATCCTATTGCATTAATTTGTCGGAGCGGTCAATACCGTTGAAACCGCTTCAATTAATACACAATTAAATAGAGCCGCTCATGTGATCAACTTGATAGCAACCACCTACCCAAATGCTGAATCAGACACTGCTAAGTCAGCTACAACCCAAAATTAATCACAAGGCTCCTATTCTACAGACAGCCAAATTAGATATCTAAGATAAATACGGAAATTTGATAAGTTACCGAGGTCTGTTAGACTTGGGCTCTACCCATAGTTGCATGTCCGAAGGTCTATTGAGACAACTGAAGGTATACCAAAGATTATAAGACTGACCTTGCCATCAGTACGCTCAACCAAACGCAAGCAGGAAAGAATCGATACATCAATATCTGAGTTGAATGAGACTACCGCCGCCCCGGCGGCAAAGTGGTCAGCATGCTTGCTCGAGCGACCGGAGGTCTCGGGTTCAATTCCCGGTGGTGACAAGGAAAAAATTTCACGGCTGGTTTAGGATCAATCAATCAATCACTCATTATCCGAAATGAAAATATGATTATGAAACCTCATTTGAGGCGGCTAAATCCCTTGATGGGATATAGTGCCAGAGAGAGAGAGAGAGACTACCGCTAGCTGATGCAGCCTTTAATGTGCCTGTAACAGTAGAAATTATTTTTGGGTGTGTACCCTTCCTCCAAATTTTATTGGATGGTAATGAATATTTGGAGTTAGGACACATGCAGTTAATCCCAGAACACCACCCCGTGATAAAAGAATCCAGTTCCACCACTAAAAAACTTTAAAACAAAAAAATAAACCAAATTTTGGTTTAAACAATTAAAAATTTAAATAATAGTTCTTCAGGATATTTTTGAAGTTATCTTTTGATAAATTGAAGTCAAATAGGTCGTCGATTATGTTGAATGATTTAGACATCCTACTAATGGGGTTGTTTTCTCCATAGTTAGTAAAATGGTGTTCAAGTGCTAAAAATTCATGGCTTCGAAATGTTCTGCATGGCACGAGAATTGATATGTTTTCCAAGAGGTAAGTTGAATCAGCGTGACCAAGCAAAACGTTACCAATAAAAGCCGCACCCAAAAGAAGTCGTCTATTTTCCAGCGAGCCACATTTTCATGGAATGGTAAGTTGTAGTCGTAATCCCAGTCACTTTTCTTTAACAAAAAAATCAGGAATTTCTTTTGAATGCTTGCAATTCTTTTTATATGTGCACAGCATAGTATGGATTCCAGACCGTTACAGCGTATTCCAGTTGAGATCGAACATAAGCAAAATAGAGTGAACATAAGGTTTGAATATCCTTAAATTCACCTGTCTATCTTTTAACAAATCCGAACATGGCATTCACTTTCGGCACTTTTGCAATACAATTTTCAATATGACTATTGAAACTGGCGTTTTCGAAAAATGTAACACCAAGTCTATAATCTCATTGACTCTTTGCAGTACTTCGTTGCAGACTTTGTATGAAGTAATTACCGGATTTCTTTTACGGTGGAAAGACATGATTTTGCATTTATTAATATTTAAGTATAGTGAGGTTCGATCAAACCACTCACTTAATCTATCTAAGTCTTCTTGAAGTTTCTCCATATCTAACAATCCATTAATAGTAAGAAAAATTTTCACATCATCTGCAAATAAGAGCACATCTGAGTTTTTGATTATCTCGGTTATTCGATAGATGTAACATTTCTCATTTCCCATTATTACAAATTGTCGCCGGTTTGATAGATATTATTGAATTTTCTTTGTGTAACTGCAGTCACTGTGCAATAGTGATTATACAATTAAATGAATTAATCTAATTCTTAACACTCCCATTAATTAATTTAATACGGATTGATGACACATTTTCTTTGAATTGTGGACCTGGTAATGGTTTATTAAGGACAAAGCCGTAACTACTATGGCTTGAAAATCTGAAAATGGACGCGAACATATATAAATAACATATAACACGTTAAAAACACCCAGTCGCAACCTTTTGCTGGTCACCACCAGGAATCGAACCCGGGACCCCCGAATAACAGAGCAAGCACTCTACTTACTAAGCTATCGAGGGCGATGAAAGTAAACATGTCTGCCATTTGATCCTATGTTGAAACGAAAACTGGTTCGATGACTCCTTTTGCGATATACTCACGAATAAAATGATATTTTATATCAATATATTTTGTTCTTTGATGAAACTCGGCATTTTTGGTAAGCATAATTGCACTTTGATTGTCGATTTTGATTGTAGTTGCCCGTTCTTGTTCATATCCAAGATCTTTTAATAATTGACGAAGCGAAACTGTTTCCTTTGCTCCATCAGAAACAGCCATATACTCAGCTTCAGTTGTTAAGATTGCAACGGTTTTTTGTAAATAACTTTTCCAGGTAATAATTGCGTTTTCAATAAAAAAAAATGCATAGCCACAAGTTGATCGTCTTGAATCAATATTACGACCAAAATCCGAATCGGTGAAACCATTTAAACTGACTGTTCGCCCACTGTATTCGATACCATAACCAATTGTACCTTTAAGATATCGAATGATTCTTTTAACTGCACCGACATGTATTAAATTTGGATTTTCCAAATATCGGCTAACAGCTCCCACTGCATATGAAATGTCTGGTCTTGAAACAGTTGCGGCAAACATTAATGAACCAACAGCTTGTCTGTATGGAAATGATTCATTCTCTTCCTTTTGCGATTTTTGTAAAACAACATTGTGATCGGCTGGAGTAGAGATTGTTTTACATTCGTTCATTTGAAACTTTTCAATCAGTTTTTTGATATATTCTCGTTGAGTGATAAACATCTTTTTATTTTTACGATCACGAACAAACTCTAATCCAACATAATGATTTTCATATCCTTTAGTAATTTTGATATTTGATGATAAATGGTCCATGAGTATGACTATGTTTAATATTTCTTTGCTTGGAGATAAAACCAAACCATCGTCAACATACAAAAGTAATATTACTTTTTGACCATTTATTTCACCTCGAAAAACACAGTTATCTGCATCTGATTGTATCATGTTAAATTCTTTGAGGAATTTTGTGAATTTCTGATTCCATATTCTTGAAGCTTGTTTGAGGCCATACAAACTTCTTTTTAAACGACATACCATGTTTGGGTTGTTGTTTTTTACACCTTTTGGTACTTCCATGAAAATTATCGTGTCAAGTTCACCGTTTAGAAATGCATTCATAACATCAAATTGCATGATTTCCCAGTCATCAATTGTGGCAATGCTTAGAATAGTTCGAATTGAATCATATCTGACGACAGGTGAAAATGTTTCACTGTAATCAACATTTTGTTGTTGTGAAAACCCTTTTGCAACCAGACGAGCTTTGAATATAGTTCCATTTGTACTTGGTTTAATTTTGAAAAACCCATTTGCATCCCACAATGTTTACATCATTTGGCCTGTCAACCAATTCCCAAGTTTCGTTTTCATAAAGTGAATTCAATTCTTTATCAATCGCTTTTTCCCATTCGTCTCGATCTGAAGAATGTAATGCTTCTTCGTATGAAGCTGGTTCAACTATGACTGCTGAATATCCTGACACAATCAAACGATCTGTTCGTTTAGGATTTTGCCGGAAACTGTATCTATCATTGTTGCGATTCCCCTCAATCAATATTATCATTATCATTTTCATTATGTTCTGTTGAACTATTAGTGGCTACTGCAACAGAGTTATTTGGTTCATTTTCATCTTCAGCCATGATGTATTGAGTAGCTGTGCACTTTCAACTTCATTTTCAATGACATCACCATCACCAACAAAAACAAAAACTTTTTCATTTGCTTCATTGAAATGAACGTCCCAACTAATAAAAACTTTTTGTGTGTTTGAGTCATATAGACGAAAATTTTTGTTGGTGGGCTCGAATCCAACAAAATTAACCTTTTTCGCTTTTAGATCCTACTTCTTTCTTCCAAGTTGCTTTGGAATTTGGACAAAACTTTCCGTTCCAAAAATTTTAACATGGCTCAAGTCTGGCTTTGATCCATACCACTTTTCATATGGAGTAGCGTTAATACACTTGCTGTTTGATGAACGATTCAATAAATAAACTGCGGTTCGTACTGCTTCTGGCCGCATAATAATTTTGGTAATCCGCTGGAAATTCACATTGTTCTAGCACTTTCTTGAATTGTTCGATTGTCTCGTTCGATACGACCATTTTGTTCTGGTGTATATGGTGAAATGCGTTCCCATGTGATTCCTTCTTTCAACAATAAATTTTTGACATCTCGATTAACAAATTCCAGACCACTGTCGAATCGAAATTGTTTGATTCGGCTTCCAATCGTGTTGTGAATCAATGGAATAAGACTGCTCAAATTATGTATACTTCAGCTTTCGATTTTAAAAAATATACATATCTATAAAGTTAGTGACCTCATCTTTGATAAGCAAGAAATAACGGCTTCCATTGATTCCCTCTTGCTCCATTGGGCCGCATAAATCAGCATGCAAAAACTCTCCTCTTTCGGCTGATCGAATTAGTGTTAAGTTATGTGAGACTCTTGTCATTTTACCCAATTACAATCTTCACAGAAAAATGTATCATAATCAGATAAATTTACACCAATGACCATATTTTCTTTCACCATTTTCATGATTGTTTCGACATTGATGTATCCCAATCGATGCCATTGTTGAAGCGAAACTGATGCAACATTTGCACATTCATTAATTGGACGACGAAAGTTTATTTTTATTTGTCTTCGTTTATCTCTCTCACCAACTGCTACGACATCTCCATTGAAATTTAAAATTTTGCAACCATCTTTAAAAATAATCACATTGAATCCTTTGTCAGTTACTGACTGAGTTGAAAACAGGTTTTGTTTCAACTCTGGAACATATAGCACGCCTTCCAATAGCCGCGTCTCCCACTGATTATTTACTCTGGCTTCCACCAAAATTGTTCCGAAACCACGAATATTTAAGCAATCATCGTTTGCTATTTCAACGCCTTGTTTGTTATTTTTGTGTATGTCTTCATAATGAATAAACCATTCTTTATGAAAAGACATACGGTTTGAAGCACCTGAGTCAGCAATCCAAAAATCGTTTTGACTTTGTTTGTGTGAATTGGCCGACACACAAAAAGCTACATCGTTCCTACTTTTTGATGAATTTTGTTTGGACATTCTCGAACCCAATGATCTGGTTTTCTTTTTCAATTCATTGATGTTCGTACTACCTAACCTCCGAACTTCTGTTTTGGTTTCATTTTTGTAGCAAAAGCAACATCTGCATTTTCTTCATCAGCATCATTCTTGTTTAAATTGTCTTCTTCCAATTGCAGTGATGATAACATCGTATCAAGCGAACAAATTTCTTTAGTGTTGTACCAAACAGTTTTATAGTGATTAAACTTTGGCGGTAAGCTACGAGGGCAAATCAAAAAGTCTTGCAATATCATATGAAAAAAAAGAGTGAGTGAGACAGCAATATTTTTATTTTTCGACATAATCTCCTTTAAGGTTTATACATTTGTCACATCGATCATTTAACTTGCCTAAACCCTCTAAAAAAAAAGATTTCTTTTGCTCCATAAAATATTCATTTACAACAGACTGTACTTCATAGTCACTGGAAAATTTCCGGCCCCTTAGTGTTTTTTTCAAATTGGGAAACAGAAAGTAGTCACTGGGTGGCAAGTCTGGACTGTACGGTGGATGAGGAATTTCCACGAACCCGCAGTCCTTTAATGCAGCTTGAGCAATATTAACCTTGTGCACTGGTGCATTGTCGTGAAGAAGCAAGATTTTTTCCCTAACTTTCCTTGGCCGTTTTTCCCGGATCGCTTTTTTCAATTTTCGGAAAACCTCTGCGTAATATATGCCTGTGATTGTGGTTTTCGGTGGCATATAATCGATTATCAAAATTCCTTCAGCATCCCAAAAAATTGTTGCCAAAACCTTACCAGCAGACAATTGAGTTTTGAATTTCTTTGGTGGTGGTTCACTACGTTTAATCCATTGCATCGATTCTTGTTTGGATTCCGGATCCCAGTGATGAAGCCGTGTTTCATCGCCTGTTATTATGTTATCCAAGAAATTTTCTGGATCTTCTTTGTACATATCTAAAATCGCCTTTGAAGTTTGAACACGCATTTTTTTTTGTTCTGCATTCAACAAACGGGGAACCCATCGCGCACTTACTTTCGACATGTGAAGGTGGTCATGTAATATAGTATATGTGGTACCGTATGAAAGAGAAAGTCTCCACGCTAACCGCGGAACAGAAATACGGTGGTCCACCAATACAATAGATTCGGCCAAAATTACGTTTTCCTGGCTAATAGCGTCTGCTGGCCGACCCGAGCGGTTGTCGTCTTCTAATGACTCCCGACCACTTTGGAATAATTTTACCCACCTTGTTACTGTGGCATATGATGGTGCAGATTTGCCGTAAACTTTTGATATACAGTTTAATATATAAATTGCATTTCGTCCATCTTTACAGCAAAATTTAATAACGGCGCGATATTCAATTTCATTCATTTTAAGAAAAATTCAAAACACGTGTTACTAAATTGACAAAAACAAACGAACTGTAAAATTTACATCGAAATGTTCTTCTAGAAGTTTCATCGCGACAAAAAATGGTTTTGAAAAATATATTGTTGTCTCACTCACTCTTTTTTTTCATATGATATTGCAAGACTTTTTGATATACCCTCGTACTAATGATGCGAACCATTTTTAATTTTTCGGATAACTTTTCTCCGGTGTTTTCAATTTCAACAGCTAAATTGTTGACTTTCGCAATGTAATTGGCCAAGCTTTCATCATCTCTTATTTTTAATGCAAATTACTCCTCAAGTAAATTCATTAAACCAACTTCTGAATTTTTTTCGTAAATATTAGCTAATTTATCTAACATTTCTTTTGTTGTTGTATATGATAAAACAAGATTTGCACGTTCAGTATCCAACGACTGGATAATTGCATTAACGAGTAGTAACGAGATGCTACCTTTAATTTAATATCAGCAAGTCCTTCTTTTGTAGCACATAGAACAAGATCGCTGCCCAGATTATGGTTGTTTATAATCCATGTTGATTTACCACACACAGGTACACCTTGAATATTTGTAATGTCCGGCATCTTTATGTTTGTTTTAAGATAGATATTGTTTAACGAGTTGTAAGTCTGATGATCTAACATAATTACCGTACCCGATGAACAAAAAATGTATCTGTTTGGGGTAATAAATGTGTTTGTGTCTTCACACAGTTGCACCAGATTTTTCCCATCGAAGCCAAACTGGTGTTTTGTGGTCGGTTCTTCAAGATATTTTGTGTGGTAGCGTTGTCTAATATAAATATGTTTAATTGTCGTAAGGAAGAAGCAGAGTTTGAGTGTTTCATGTAAAACATTATTTCCATGGTCGAATTTTTATAGCTGGACTCTGCAGACAACACCTTGTCAAAAGTCGGAGATGTAGATGGAAAATTCGTACAGTTTGCATATGAAAACTTCGAGGGATCACCTGTTATCCAGCGGGAATATAACATTCTCTCATACTGCAGTGACATATTAAAAGGAATATTTAAAACCCATTTGATGTTATTAAATGGAGAGTTTGTAACATAATCCAACACTGACAAAAGCTTGTTGACATGGTGGCTAACATCCAAGGTAATTATGAAAGGTTCATTTTTTCGTTGCTGCAAGTAGGATGTTAAAGTTTCTAAAGCGTAGATTAGATCACTACAATCAGTTTTAAATTGATGAGTAACCACAATAACGTAGTTACCTCCAATTTTATAAACTTTTGTAACTTCATTAACTGATTTAATATAGAAGTTATGTAGTATAAGTCCATTTCGGGATAGATGATTTTATTAAGTATTTGCCATTTAGCCAGGTTGAAATCTGTGGTTCAGCATTGAAAGAATTTTTGAGATGGGATATCTTTAACAAACTCATATCCGTTTATATAATCTTCTTGGTGGTTGTTACTTATGCTTCTTGTTAACATAAGTTTAAATTTAAATGAGGAGATGATTGATTTGTTGTGTGTTGATTTGATGTCAATATCAGTTTGAGTTTCGCAGTGTTTAGATGTGCACTTATTACTCAGTCTTGGAGTCTTTGAGTAGTTTTCTGAAGATGAAAAATGAAATAAGCCTCCATTTGAATCGCACACAGCATCTCTCATTTTGAAGGTTTTAACTCTCGCTGTCTTGACGAGGTTTTCATAGCGTGAAAAATTCATCAAGTCAGCATTGACATCATCAACCTCATCCATAGTATACGTATATTAAAACCACCATTGAAGTTGCAGGCTGAGTTGCTCGTTTTGGAGGTTTTTAAGTTATTTGGTTGTTGTTTATTGAATTCCGAAAATCCGATTGCTTTTTTGGAAACTTAAGATCATGTTCAGAAAGGTTGTTGATTGGGCTCCCAAGTCGAAAATTTTGGCGACGTCTTTTCCATTCGAATTCTTTTTCTTTTTATTTTAGTAGTCCAAAAGGCCAACGTGGAATGTAATGCAGTTAAAAACTGATTTACATATGACCGTTTTCCTGGTTGCGGGAAATTTTGATACACACGGCGTTATCCAGTTTCATTTTAATTTTTAGAAAGTCTTCGAATTTTTCTTTCGTCACAGAATTTTCAATTCTACTGACGAAGAGCCATCGTCGGGGTTCTACAGCTTTTATTTCATCAGATGCTTTCTGATATGGCTGTTCATGTGTAAGATGTGAGTTTAGTGAAGCTGCAGTTGTGGTTACTGATGGTATAGGCTTTAAGTGCGATGATTCCGTTGACAAAAAAAATGTTGTTTTTGTGGTTATCGATGATGGAGGTGTTGATAAAGAGTTAGATGTTTGAGGTAGCGGGTCGGTGGTCTTTGATACAGACGGTATCACGATATCAGAAGAAACAGTTTTCGAAGAGGCAGTTTGTGGTATTGTGCCATTTTCCCGTTAAGTTTTTGATTGGGATCGTGTTACTCTGCGGTTCTCAACAGTTTCATTAGGAACCTAGCTCACTGTATGAGTATCATTGTTCGAATTATCATTTCCTTGCGCGATTTCTTTTGATGTGACGAGCGAGTTGAACTAATGACTTTATCGCACATGAATCCCCTACACGCAAGAAACCATTCATCCACAATTATGACGGAGCACTCAACACATTTTTTTCTACAGACATTTCACTAATTCAGTTATTTTAATTTGTATGAAGTATGATGGATTTAAAATACGCAACCGTGAAATGATGTCCTGAGGGATTACCGATAATAGTCCTTTGATTTTCGTCTTAGGTATAATCCGTAATGTAATATAACTTTGTTGAAGACTACTTCCATTTGAAGGTGTCATCATAGCACCATCCCCTAGAGTAATAAAGTGGTATTACCTCTTAGAACGGCCCGCACCTTCAATTCATTTGGCCTATTGCCATCCGTCACGATTTGCCTGAAAATCGTATTCCAATCAATATGGTTATAGGGTGTTATTTGAGATGACGAGTTACAATTGGAGAGAGCAATGGGAATTACATGGATTCTCGGACGAAGGGCACTGAGAGAAAAACACTATCGCATTAAAAAAATTACCATCGTTTTAAAAAAAATGCTATCGATAGTCAACCGATCATAATATTTATTATAATGATAGTACTTCCATTATAATTTGTTTGCTGTTAATTTGATAGTATACTTTCAGAATAATAATAAAATAAAATTTCGATTCAATAAAACGAGTTTTCTATATAACAGCATAATTCTTTTGATTCGATCGAATGAAAGACACATAAAGATAATCATTTCTGTCAAAGTAATTGTATTTCATATCATATCGATGATCAAGTAGTTCCATATGAAAGCAGGGCATTGCTTATTTAGACATAATTTACATTATTTCTGCAAGAAAAATGTTTCTATATGAAATTTTGATTTATTCTGAGTGATAAACAGATATTAAAATCAGAATTTTTTTTACATCGAGGTGAGGTTACCAAGACGTTGGGAGTTTGGTTTCGAACTATGAAACATTGAATTCTTTATATAAAAAAATTCGGACGTCTCATCATACTGCAGTGACCAAACTACAAAAATATTAAAAATACTTTGAACTTACATACAAAGTATCATCACACTGCCTTAGCGAATTATTATGATTCGCTACGCAATTGTCAACCTCCTAGTAACCTTGAATTTTGTTGTAATTAATGCATACATGCGATTTCTATATGAAAGTTTGTTTATCATAAAAATAATAAAAAAAAAATTGACAAACAATTTTTCATATCGAGAAACTCCTTTCAAATTTGTTCTTTAATGACAAAAAAGATTACAATTGTTCTGTTAATGTGACAACATGTATATCGAGGAATATTAGTTGTTAATAAAACAATTTATGGTCATATCAACAAACTACGATTAATATGAGAAATTGCTTGTTTAGATAACAGTATCATTTTATAGCAATAATTACAATTTCAAATTTTCAATACGAAAGGAGAATTTCTCTCAGTGGGGTTAAGACCAACATGATAATTGCCAAAACCCGAGTACCTACTACCTTACATGTCAGACTACTAAAACTAACATTAGTAGCTCTTAAGTTATTACCATTTATGTGCCAACCTCGGGACTTATTGAATGACGTAATATGCACAGGCTGGAAAGAGCATTCCAGACGGAAATAAAGAAATCAAAATAGTATTTAAATGGAACGTCATAATAAAAAATCTTATCTGGGGCAATATCTAAATTTGCCACTGGTGAATCAAGACCGCCATAAGTCTTAAACAGCATTAGGAAGACAAATCGAGTCATCACGCAGATACGTGATGTGGCAATCATTTATAGTTGCTCGCATATACAGTGGAAACTGTGTAAGTTGGACACTCACGGTTCCATAAAAAATTACCAACTTATAAAGGTGCTTTACGGCGCCCACGCAATAAATTTTTTGTTGAAGAATAATTAAAAATGCAATACAAAATCGTCCAACTTATAGCCAGTTGACCAACTTAAAAAGGTATCCAACGTAACAGGTTTGACTGTACCCTATCGGCTACTCATAAAGAGCGAGCAATTTACTAGCCAAAAATCTTGGTAACTCAATTTCACCAAGGTAATTTGAATTTCAAATTATATTTTTCATAAAATTTTTGATTATTTTTACGACTGTGTGGTAAATTTTGCGGCTTCAAAAGCTGTACAGCTGTACACGCGACCACAACTTTGACAAGGTTAAAAACTTTGATATCCAGGCAGATAAAAAAAACCGCATAGCAGCCGAACATTGAGTCTTTTAGACACAATCAAGGTTGTTGCGATCGAAATATCCTACGCAGGTGAGAATTGGGCCTTAACCACCAATGATTGTAGATTACTATTTAATAGAATGGTTATAGAATATCGAATCCGAATGAATCACGGCATAAAACTTCTTTGAGAATGCGATGTTATTTCCCTACGTCGTATAGGGGAAGACGTAGACTACGCTGGTACGGCGATATTGCACAAGTTATACGAACAATAGATTGTTGAAACTGAAGCAGACGAACAATGGAGACAGTTGGAGGACCACCATGTAGGAGGTAAAATCCTTTCATGGGATGTGAATTCTAGAGAGAGAATCTACCTGAATTTGACGTACCGTATATTCATCGTTTCATGGTTCTACCGATAGTAACACTGGATTCATACTTCTTCGTTTATTCATTCAAACAATTTTTTCAACCTACCACCACTTGTGAAAAAATGCACAGCGTCATTTTGGAGCAATATGCTTGGTCGAAAAAATTGTTGCTATTCTTACGAGTTATACCACTTTACAAGTCAGTTACAACTGAATTTGTTCAACATTCGTTATATGTAACAAATGCTTATAAAATTATTCAAGGCCTCCTTCAATGACCTGAGATCCACTTTCTCAATTTTAGCAATCTCTTTATAGGCGCTGTAGGGCGCATTTGCAAAGATCCCAAGTGACCATGAGGGTGGAATCTTTATGGAATATAACCAAAGGCGTCAGAAATTGTTTTGTATAAGAATATTAATTACGATATTTTCCCGACTAAATGCCATACCACTCGTTAATATCTACTTTGTAAATTGGGGCGGTTTTTAAGCAACCTTGACCTATTTTTTGGGACAGAACAATTAATGTAAAAAATTCCATTCAACCGCATATTTTATGTGCGATCGGATATACTCGCTCATATTTAAAACCGCAAAACTGATTCGTTATCGCGTGTATTACAATGTTCAATTATGATATTTATGTACAATAAAGTTAGACAATTAAATTTAAATTAGTAAATTACAATTCGTTTGTCCGTAAACAAGTTTTTTTTTTACAAATGAATCAAATTTGGGCCACTAATGAAGAAATTCAAATATTTCAAGAATATTTGAGAATACCTACGGTGCATCCGGATATAAATTATGGTAGGTCGAAATTTTCGCGTTTTAAACCTAAACAAAATAAATATTTTTCTTTTATTTCAGACCGTTGTATTGAATTTCTTAAGAAACAAGTATCTAGCTTAGATTTGTCGTATGATATTTATTATCCTGGTGGTGTTACCAAGCCTCTAATGGTTGTGAAATGGGTGGGATTGGAACCAGAATGGCCTGCTATTATGTTGAACTCGCACATGGATGTGGTACCCATAAACGAAGAATTTTGGAGTCATCCACCATTTGAAGCCAATATTGATGAGGAAGGACGTATTTTTGCGCCTGGTACTCAGGACATGAAATGTAATGCTATGCAATATTTAGCCGCAATTCGGGCATTAAAACGTGAAAATATCCGTCTAAAACGAACAGTTGTGATTACTTTCGTGCCCGATGAGGAAACAGGTGGTTATAATGGCATGATACCGTTTATACAGTCGGATGAATTTAAAAATTTGAATATTGGATTTTCGTTGGATGAAGGTATGGCTTCGCCGAACGAGGAATATTTAGTGTATTACGGAGAGCGGACGTTATGGCGTAAGTTTACATATCGTAATTAATTATAACACTTACTTATGTTATATACCTGTATATGTAGATATAACGTTTCATATTTCGGGACCATCTGGGCACGGATCACTTCTAAATAAGAACACGGTCGGCGAAAAAGTTCAATATCTTTTAAATAAATTCATGGATTTCCGGGATAGTCAAACTAAGCGATTGGAAGATAATCCGGATTTAACACTAGGCGATGTTACTTCTGTAAATCTAACAGTTATATCGGGTGGTGTAGGGCGTAATGTTGTTCCACCGGGGATGAAGCTTCACTTCGATATACGGATATCGCCAGATATTGATCAAGTACTATTTGAAGCGGATATTCGACGGTGGATAGAAGAAGCGGGAGGTGGTATTGAACTTATTTTTGATATAAAATTTCGATCTGTGCCGGTTACTTCCATAATCGGAAACAAATATGTTGATGCGCTTAAGATTGCCGTGGATCAGCTGTAGGTCACATTTAAAATAACACATGAAAACTAGTTGATGCATTACCTATTTCTATTTTAGTGGAATTAAAGTTAAATTATGCGTTTTCCCGGCTGGTACCGACAGTCAAGAAATACGAGCCGTTGGTATACCAGCAATTGGATTTACCGCTATGAATTATACTCCAGTACTATTTCATTCACATGATGAGTATACAAAGGCTGATACATATTTGAGAGGGATTGAAATTTGGAAACAAATTATAAGTAATGTGGCCAATTCATAAGTGTGACGTACTTAATATGCATTCTAAATTTTAATAATTACAATTTACATGATTTTTGTACATAAAATCAATAACATATAAAAATACTATACACGTTCACTGTTTTAATTTTACATTTTAATGCTTGAATTGAATCCTTCAAACGTTTTCAATCCTGGACTGGTCATTTGCCTATGATCTTGTTGTATTTTTGCACTGCGATTTTTCATGTTTCGCGATTTTTCGTGTAATTTAATCCTCCCTCCTGATTGCCCCACCTTTCTATGAAAAATGTTGTGCCAGTAGTCTCATCTCCTCTATTCTTGTACAGCCTTTAAATGCGTAACATTCCCAAGCCTACACAGTTTTATTGAATCAGTGGTTAGGTTTGCTCTGACTGCCTCGTATTCGAATGACAACGTCATATGGTATTACTGGTGGTTTAGGCCTTCGTTTTAAACCTCAAATGAAATTTCAAATCATCTCTGCAGGGGCATTACTTATAATCAGGCAATCGAATAAACCAATCATGTGAAACCGAGATATAGCCAACCCGTCCGAATAGAAGTATTGCGTAAGTCAGCCGGAATGACTATATGGATGAAATGCTGAAATGCTCTCTCATTTCGTTAAAACATCACAACTCAACGTCACCCTTGACATTAGGTGACTGAGAATAGAATAAATATAAAAGATAATCTTTCGTAGGCGAGAAGTGTCGGAGATCTCCTGTTTTTCTAAGAAGTGTTCCAAAGACTTTCTATGTGTCTTCCAGAGCTCTCTTTAGTAAAATATTGCTTATTATAGGGACGCATACAATCTTTCTGGCAAAACCTCAGTTCCTTTCACGGACTTTACTATTGGGTAAGAACTATCCGATGCGTATTTGCAGGCGCTGGTAATACTTTCTTGCATACAATCTAGGTCTTTAGGATCCCGGTGGCAATAGTTTCCTATGGGGTTCACAATTTCTTCTCCTACAATATCTGAAGGACCATTGGGGTCAGAAAATCTTCCACAACTCTCTAACGCTTAGTTATAAAGTACTAGATGCAGATGATAATAAATGCGGATTCTTGCCCAATGTAATAAACTAAGAGTTTAGTACCGAATTAGTCGCTTAGTTGCTCCACTTATTTACTTACGGTTCTTGGATAAAAATCAAATCCTCTCCCGAATGAAACAGTCTGATAAAAATAGTTACCAAGGCATTATATTGAAATAAGTCTACAAATTTGACGTGAAAAATATTAATTTATGAATATAAAATAAAATAAATCCGCGTTGAATTTGAAAATTTGAAATATAAAAGTAAAGTAAAAATCACTGAGGCATAAAGATGCCTTAATCTACTTTTAAAATTATCTTTTGTTAAACAAAAATCAAATAAATAGTTAATTCTTTTGAAACTTTTACACATCATCTTCACTGGTTCATTATCGCCATAGTTGGTCCTGTGTCTAGGTAAGTCATGATCTCTTAGTTGTTTACCAGGAACCTTAATTTTAATTGACTTTAGCACATCAGGTGCGTCGATTAGACCTAGTAGGAACCGATAAATGTACTTTTTAGAAATTCGCGTCTATTTTCAAGAGTTGTCAAGTCGTATGTCTTGCACCCGGTTAAATATGGTGGTTGTCGCTGTATGTTTACATGGTATGGTAGATCATGGTCATAAACCCATCCGTCTTTTCAGGTCAAGTAGCGTATAAACTTCTTTTGAATTTTCTTAATACTCTTGATATGATCTTCGTAGAATGGTGTCCGTTCTACAGCATATTCTAGCTGGGATCGAACGAAGGCACAATTCACAATCTAAATTGGTTCCACATCAAAATTGTCACCCGTCCAACGTTTGGCAAAACCGCTCAATGTGCTTAGTAAAGCTCATGTTTTCAACGAAAGTAACCTCTAGGTCTTTAGTCTCAAGTACTGCCTGAAGGAGTACACCATTTGTCTTGTAGCCTTGTACAGCAGGGTTGGTTTTTCGGCGAAATGATAGATTTGCACTTTCCAATATCGACCACTATTCAGAGAATTAAACTCGCACCATAACGCTAGGTTGTCAATATCTTCCTGGAGTTTATTGGCATCGTCGACTGACTCGATGGCTTTGTAGATTTTGAGGTCATCTGCGAACATCAGGATATTGGAATGCTTTATCACTTCGGTAATGCCATTTATGAAGATTGTAAGGATTTCCTTGGGCAAACGTGAGAGCCTCGTGGTACACCACAGGTTGCTTGTATTCTATTCGACGTTTTACCTCCTATTTCAATATATTGGATTCGATTACTCAAATAAGATTTGAACCAGGCTACGAACTGGGTGGAAAATCCGAACTTGAAAATGTGTTCCAAAGTTTTACAATGGCTGATAGATTAGGTTTCAGTGGTTGACAGGCCAATTTTGGACCATTGTGATGTCAAGCATTCACGCCACATCATTAATTAACCCATTCACCTACTCACAAAGCTACAGTACACCACCTGCACATTGCAAGCTCTATGTCAACCTGTACATTGACGTGGGCGGTGGGTCGGCGCTGAATTCTGCACTCCATCAGAGGATCTTAGTTGTGTTTATTAACATCACCGATTGTAATCGATGATGAATATTCGATTTAGCCTCTGATGGGATTCGAACCCAGTACCTCCCGGTCCAAGTGCCGAAGCTTTAACCACTGCACCACTTGTCCGGTTACAATGGCTGATGGAGTCGAAAGTTTTTGCAAAGTCAGTGTATATATTACGTTAACTTGTTTGTAATATTGAAACGCTTATTCTGGTGGTCATTAGAGTGGTAAATTCCCCTAGGGGACGCCGAAATAGTCAGTCTCTCTTTGTTAGACTGCGAACATGCCCCACATGTATGTGCGTGTCTCCGAACAAGACCAAACCAAGTAACAAAAGAGGACACTAAACTGAAATCTGTCTTCATAAAGGAAAATGCGGTTTTTTTAGTGAGTCAGTTTTTACAAAGAAAGCAAAAAGGTTGCATCACTTTTATATTTCGCGTGTTAAATAAATTAAATTACAACATTTGGGTTCTTTTATTTTCCTTTAAATTTTCATTGCAACCTGCCAAAATATCAGGTTATGGGCCCAGACGACATGTAAAAGGGATTTAAGAAGTATAAAAATCTAGACGACGTAACCTCAAAATAGACGCAACATGGATGAGACGAAATTGGATAAACTTAATGCCAATAATTATAGACATTGGTCGTTGCGTATTCAAGGTGTATTAGAGGTTAAAGGATGTTGGAATGCAGTTGATCCAGGGTTTGAAGATGGAAAAGAATTAACAGATGTACAGAAGAAAACGGATCATTTGGCGAAAAGTATATTTTACCTATTCGTTAATGATGAAAGTTTAGACGATATCATTAATTGTAAGAGTGCGAAGGAAATTTGGAAAACACTTCAACAAATTCATACAAAGTTGGACACTTGGCACGGCCTTTTACTCGTTCGTGATTTTACTAGGCTTACCACATGAATATGAGTATGTTGCAAGAAATATTCGAGCCGATGACGATGAGCTGCAAATGACGAAAATAAAGAGCAAGCTATTAGAAGAAGAAAGAAGAATTCAGAGTGCCCATGCATTAAATGATGATACTAAGGCATTAGCAACGAAGCAAGCTGAGAAACCAAGAGATGTTAAGCAGAAGACGAATTACAATAAATCAACACAGCGAAGACAAAATAATGATAAATCACAGCAGTCCCAACAATTTTTGCGATGTTATTCATGTTTAGAATTTGAACATAGAGGTAGAAATTGTCCAAATAAAACGCAAGGACGCAAGGAAGAAACAATTAGCTCGAAAGCTGTAGCAAAAGTTGTTACAGGACAAAAATGTCGTGCGTCATTTAGTTGCTCTACAAATGATAAAAATACAAATATTGATTGTATGTGGATCCTTGATAGTGGTGCCACTGACCACATGACCTCGCACAGGCACAAGATGGTGAATTACAAGCAACTAAATAGCTACGTAGAAATTGCAAATGGAACGAATATTGCAGTTGAGGGAATTGGTGATGTTTCAATTAAGATGAGTGACGTGAATGGTGGATGTACGGTTTTGCTGAAGGATGTATTGTTCGTGCCGGAACTGGGAGGAAATCTTATTTCCGTATCGAGAATAACTGACAAAGATATTTGTTGTTCTCAGCAGTAATAATGCAGTTTTGGTCGATCAAGAACGTGTTATTGCAGTCGCTGTTAAATCTGAAAGGCTGTTCAAATTTTATGAGAGCTATCATACAAGCGAAAAAGTTGAGATTGGGAAGTGTTTTAAAACTGAGTCCAGAAATATTTGGCACCAACGTTTGAGCCATATAAATATTATTTCGTTGAAAAAAATGAAATCAGAGTTAAAAATTGCAACAACGGAAGAAGAAGTCAATAAATGCGATACGTGTATGACAGGAAAGATGAAGGCGAAGCCATTTCCGAAGCAAAGTTTAACACGGGCGAAAAAGCCATTAGAATTGGTACACACAGACGTAATGGGGCCATTCAATCCTACGTCAATGAGAAATAATAGATATGTGGTTACATTTATTGATGACTATTCAAGATTTGCTGTAATTGATTGTATTTCTCATAAAAGTGACGTTTACAAATCATTCAACATTTATCGACGGAATGTTGAAAATATGCATAACCGAAAAATTGCGGCCATTCGTTCTGATAATGGGGGTGAATATTGTGGAAGTAAATTTTCTTCTGAGTTTCAATTAATGGGTATCGAGCACCAATTGACGGTTCCAGGAACACCACAACAAAATGGCGTGGCTGAAAGATTTAACCAAACACTGTTAAATGCAGCATGATGTATGTTGATAGAGTCAGGTATGTCATTACAATTCTGGGGCGATGCTATTACAACGGCGTGTTACATTCGTAATAGATGCTCGACTACGGCCAATGACGGTGAAACTCCTTATGAAAGATGGAAACATCAATCTTCAAATTTATCTCATATGAAAGTATGGGGTTGTCTTGTGTGGTCAAAATTGAAGAACGAAAAGAACAAATTTTGTCCTCGTGCCGTTTCATGCATTTTTGTCGGGTATGCATCATCATCTAAGGCATACAAACAAATTTTCATCAGCCGGGACGTGATATTCGATGAGACTTGTTTTCCAATGAGGAATACAATTTTGGACTGCATATCTGAAAGTAAAAGAAATGAAGCAATAACATTTGGATTGAACATATTTCCAGTATATGAAGACGAAAATCACGATGAAGTTATTGAATCCACAGCAGAAATTTCGGAAGACGATCAACAGGAGGAATACCGGGAAAATGTGTTAGAAGGTGTCGTGAGTTGTGGAAGCAGTCAATATGCTTGTTGAAATTGAAAATTTGTTGAGAAATAAAACGTGGGAATTTGTCATTCTACCAAAGGGAAGACGATCAATAAAATCCAAGTGGGTATTTAAAACCAAATTCGACGAGAATGGTAAACCGGAACGATATAAGTCAAGAGTGGTGGTTTTAGGTAATTATCAAAGGCCGGGTCTGGATTACGACAAAACATATGCACCAGTAGTGCAAAAGAAATCCATGAGAATATTATTTGCTGTAGCAGCAAAGAAAAAATGGGTTGTACATCATGTTGATATCCAAGCTGCCTATCTTCTAGCAGATCTTGAAGATGAAGTATATATGGATTTACCTGAAGCATTTAATATTTTGTCAGACGATTTACGACTTAAATTCGATCAAATCCCAGATGATATCTCTACTCAAAAATATGTGTGCAAATTAAAGAAGAGCATATATGGATTACACCAATCAGGTTTGAAATGGAACAATTGTATAGATTCATTTTTGAAATAACAAGGTCTTAAAAGATCTGTGGCCGGTCCTTGTGTGTATTATTGCGAAAGTAGAGAGCTCATAGTAACGACATACGTATATTATTTGCTGCTATACGGTGTAATTGACGAAGTAAACATTATGAAAAATGCTTTGGGAACTAAATTTGATGTACGTGATTTAGGTGAAGCGAAACATGTATTGTCAATGAAAATAACTAAAACTGTAAATGGATATAGCATTGATCAATCTAATTTCGCAAGAGACCTATTAGCTGACATGAATATGGGAAATTGCAGTAATGTGAAGTCTCCAATGAATTTGAACGAGAAGTTAATGAAAACAGAAGACGCCGATAAACTTGATGAACAGCGATCACATATATACAGAGCCGCAATTGGAAGTCTGTTGTATTTGTCGACAAACACAAGACCTGATTTATCTCATAGTGTTACATTATTAAGTCAATTCAACAATAGACCATCGGAAAAAGATTGGAAAGCATTAAATCACGTTCTACGATATCTTCAGGGTACCAAAAGCTATGTACTAAATTATTACACTGACGGTAATGATTTACATGTTTACAGTGACGCAGATTGGGGATCTGACAACAGATCGAAAATCGTTTAGTGGTTATGTAATTACACTAGCTGGAGGTGCTGTACATTGGATGAGCAGAAAACAGCGATGCATAGCATTGAGTACAGTTGAAGCAGAGTTCGTTGCATTAAGTGAAGTTGCGAAGGAATGTACATGGTTGAAGAGTTTTATGGAAGAAATTGGTCTTACAAGTTTTATGAGCCAACCAATTATAATTAACGTAGACAATCAAGGAGCCATCCATTTGGCAGAAAATCAAACCATTTCTGAAAGATCCAAGCATATAGAATTGAAGTGGTTTCATATTCGAGAAAAGATCTCAAACGGATCAATGTCACTGAAGTACATAAAAACCAACGATAATTTAGCAGATTCGTTAACCAAATCTATACCTGGTTTGAGACTCGTGGAGCATTTGGGTCATTTGGGGATCGGAGATCCAGGAGGAATGTTAGACTGCGAACATGCCCCACGTGTATGCGTGTCACCGAACAAGACCAAACCAAGTAACAAAAGAGGACACTGAACTGAAATCTGTCTTAAAAAGGAAAATGCGGTTTTTTTAGTGAGTCAGTTTTTACAAAGCAAAAGAGTTGCATCACTTTTATATTTCGCGTGTTAAATAAATTAAATTACAACATTTGGGTTCTTTTATTTTCCTTTAAATTTTCATTGCAACCTGCCAAAATATCACTCTTTTCGTATTCATCCATATTGTTGTGGTTCGCTTTTCTCTTGCGATTCCTTCAGGATATTAACTCATGTCGTTGCAATTGAGACGAGGGATTTGTTCATGACTTTCTTAACTTTGCTTTAACGAAGTTTCAATTATTAGTCGAAAAATTTGGGTTTCTGGTTTGAATGATTTCAAGAGTTTCGTTTAGATTTGAAGCCAAACGTGAGCTCTTGATCTGAAGGAGGCTCAACGAGTTTCTTCAAAAAAGAAAGTTGGTGGCCCACTTACAGCTTGATCACGTTCTCGTCAGTACTTATGAAAGTGGACCAGGACGAGATAGCGTTTACTAGTGTTGATGTTATTAGCAACTGATTCCTCCGCCCAATTTAAACTTAGGTTTCACGCCGTTTGGGATATTTGCGCTAACGAAGGTTGGTTGCGTAGTTTTACGTTTCTTACCGAAATAATTCTTAAATCTTATATACTTGTTTCTATTTTATATTAAATCAAAATTTTGTACAGATAAATTAAATTATATGATAAAATATTATATTGTTTATGAACTATTTCGTTAACATCTTACAAATGACTATTAATAATTCGGCCAATTTTTTTCGAACACCTTTGTTTTGATAATATACATATTTCATTTTAGCATTTTAATAATTTTAACAGTGTACAGATGTCGTACACATTCGCAAAAATGATATATATTTACAACATATTTTTGTCGTCCAATTTTTCAACCGCCATCACAGAAGGTAATTGCATTACATAATTTTTCATTGTTTCTGTTAAAATTATTAAATTATTTAAAATGATAATACATTGATATATAAATTAAGTAAATATTATTTAGATTACTGTGTAGATAATTTTAAAAAGTTTGTCATCATTACTTATTAATTTAGTCCAGTCACTTTACCTCAGATTTTACTGTGTGGTAATAGTTTATGCGGTCAGAACAAAAAAACTAAAACTTATTTGTGTGTGAATGAGATTTTTTATGCAATTCTAATTTCTAGCTTATAAATATAAATAAAATAATAATTTAGTTTTAAACTCGTAAAATTTCACATGCTTTATTATAACATATAGCAATCCAGTCGGGTTGGGTGGCACCCCATTGTATTTGATTTACTTCACCTTCGGCCGCGGTATAGGCTAGTATTGGATCCTCGATTGCACGAGGCATTTGCTGTATGTCCCAGATTAGCGCTTGGTGGTCATCACCCGCGGTGCATATATGGCAAGAACTGGAAACATAGCTACAAATGAATATATTCATGGTAAATATCATGATGGTTTATACATACCTATGTGGTGCCCATGCAATACCGTTAACGCATGCCCGATGATTGGACAGTCGAGCAACAGGTGCACATGGTACCCGTACATCTAGTATAATAACCTCGCACGAATCCATCGCCACCGTTGCCAAGTAATTTGGATCTTGCTTATTCCATGCTAATCTCAATAGAGGTGTATGTGTTGGATCTTCATATATAATCGTTGAATGTTCTAGATGTCTTAGGTCAAACATACGTACTGAGCCATCCGCCCCGACCGATGCAAACATATCTCGTCCGCCACCGGCCCTCGAAAATGCTATATCATACACTTCTTTGTCATGTGCAATTAGTTGTGTTTTAACATGCCCTGTCACTATATTGACCCGACCAAGTGGTTGCCCCGTCTCAAGACCCCAAATTGTGCATGTTGTATCTATAGACGAAGTACCGACTAAATTAGGATCCACCTCGTTCCAATCAAACGATGTTAGAGGTGCACAGAAATCACTATTCTTATTATTATTTAGAACACATTCAAGTCGAGTATCTGGTTCGCCTGCCCGCCACACTCTCAAATAATCACCACTTGTCGCTAGCAAATCAGGAAATATACCCTTTGAATCTGGTATCCACATAATCCGTGTGGTTGGATATGGATGGTCAAACGTACTTTTAGCACTAAATTCACTGGTTTCCTCATCTAAACTAATTATTTGCACTTTATTGTTATACTCCTCGATAAAACTTCCTAATGCCAAACGAAACCTCTTATCGGGCCGAACGCTCCAGTTCATCGAGTACAAAGGCCATGGCGCTACATACTTATAAATTTCCTTCCGTTTTCCCGATGACGAAGACATTTTCCCAATGATAAATTTTCCCTGTGCGTGCGTGCGTGCGTGTATGTGATCAAATTTTATTTGAGATTTTTCTTTCGTTTTTATCAAATGTTAATGACCGAAATATATAAATATATAAAATAAAAATAAAGAAAATAACTGAAAACCACTTAAAAAACTTGTTCACATCGTCCTTAAGAAAATTTAATTGAATCAAAATGATACACAAATATATAAAGAAAATAAATTTAAGAAAATAAAAAGAACTTTAAATTTTATTTTTGGCTTCTTGTCAAAATATCACACACAAAAACACAATCACGGTACCGCTGTAAATATATAAAAAAAATGTTCCGATTGTTTTGTTTTGGTAGAAAAATACAATTTTCCACCAAGAAACACATTAATCTTAACTAATTTAACTGTGAATCGCTTCACAAACGTATGATCTAATAATTTGTTATATTTTCGTTTCGTTAATTCACTAATTTATTTGAAAATTATTTAATTTATTTCGATGAAGCACATTTTTTGTTTATCATCAACTTGCACGGTAAAAGAAAAATGTCTACTATATTGATTGAAGTGAAGTTCGTCAAGGTTTTATAATATTTTTTGGAATTAGGGAGGCGAACTTGATTACAATAGAAATATATTTGAAGTGTTTTTAAAAATTGGAAGGTTCATATTTAAGAGAAAAGCTTAAATTGGGTTATAATACCTAAAAATGCTTACAATTTTTCCATAAATTAACTTTTATTTGAAAACTTATCTCGTTATGCATTCACAAGGGTTTGTATTTTTGTATTATCCAAAGAATTTAAAAGTACAGAATGAGTATAAGCAACTGTCAAGTGCCACAAATTCGGAGGGTAAAAGAGAAAGCATCTAAATCAACGGGATTACAAAAACAAAAAAAATCTATAAGAACCCCACGCCAACAACCAAAATTGTTTTCTTAATTTTTCCTAATTTATAACTTAAATTAAGGATAAATTTACTAAAAACCACTAGCTTCTTAAGAGAATTTACATTTTATTTTATATAAACACTTGGTAAACTTACTGATGATAAGATATTCCTTTCTGTATTTTCTTAGGCGTATTTTGGCATTTTTTTACAATGCACTTCATTTTACATAAAAGTCTGTAATTTTTATTATCAAATAATGCACCACTACATAAACCACTAACTATTTGATAATGTTCTTATCATTTTAATGTATTTAAAATAATAATTTTAAAAATTTATAATTTTAGTGCGCAAAATTAAAACGACACATCATACAAAAATAACAACTGGTTTGGCTGGTTCTTATTTTGAGATATGAGTAAGCTATATGCATTTTTTATATAACCATCCTGCTCTGGCTTGTGACAGATGAAATAGCAAATTTTATATGGGTAAAATCATGACACCCGTTCTACAGTTTTAAATTCTTTGGTATTATCATTGGCAACACCAAATATGTATGTCAGATATTTTTTGTTTATTTTGTTGGGGTGAAATAATTTATTTACAAACGCATGAATTCATTATTTAAATTATTATGAAAACCGACGAATATATTAAATTCGATTTAAAATATAAATATAAACAAACCTATCGAAAAGTATGGGAACAGATTCCCGAATTTAAAGGTAAATTATATATAAAAATATTTTCTAACCTCAACAACAGTTTTCAATGATTTGTTTTTTATAACAGGATGGCTACGGCCAGCTCCAGATAAGCAACCAAATAAAGCATATTGCTGTTATTGCAATAAAGTTCTGCATGCACATCGCATATCGCTACTAAAACATACATGTACTGCTGTGCATCAAAGAGCTACACAACAGATTTTGCATGGACCGCTACCGGCCGAAGATAGATCGGGAGGCCAAATGGAGATTGTATCGAAAGTATGCAAAATTGCTGGTCTAGGTGGAAATGAAATTGAAAATGATAAAACTTTTCAAGAAACTGTTGATGGTGATAATGAGACTTACTATATTCAGTATGAAGAGACTGATTGTAGTGTAGCACCAGACGCAGAGGCAGAAGCTAAGGAAAAGTCTGATGAAGAAACAGAAAAATCTGAGGAATTTATTACTGCTGAACAAGTAAGTGAGACGTTTGCAGGAACTGTATTATTCTTAAAAAATCGAAATTACTGCAAAGATTATTGTTAACTCAAAATTTCAAGGAGTTTCACATAATTTGGGTACGTCGAACTAACTAGCTATCTTTTCCAATAACATTTCCCATATCGGAAGCGTTATTTTAGAAGTTGCCTAGCAAGGCAAAGCTTAACGGTACCTAAGCTTCAAGAGCTGTTTTCTTAGAAGCTATGTTCCCCTTAGATAGAAAAATGTAATCTTTGATTGAACTTTGCTCGAGAACAACCTTAGAGATAAGTAAATAACTAAACCTTAAAGTGAATCAAATTTAAATAGTTGGATAATACAAGAATATACGTTTTAGTTTTTCGAAACCATTTATCTGCACTTAGATATTCCACACAAACCACCCAGATTTTAAGCGAAACTGAAACATTTTTAAAATGCTATCGAAAAATTTTAGTGTTGGGGACATTACATCGAATTCCAAATCATCGAAAAAAATATATTTGAGCGATAAAATATCGAAAATAATTTAATGAATTTGGCATCCATAAAATGATTCAAGTGGGTCAAATTTTGAATACAGCAAGCGTTTCTCTAATCGTATTGTGTCGCAGGAAATTAGTTCTCTACGGTCCCGCTTCCTCGTAATGTAGTTGCTTTCAACGGGAGTGGTAGAATTACAAATCGTGGTACTCAAAATGGAATCGTCTCTATTAAAGGCGTGGTACTACACTATGTAAGTCGCATAAGATAGACATATCCATGCATACCACAATCGATCATATGCATATGGTTTGGAAATAGGTGAAAAGGGTCTCGTGTGGTTGTTTGTCCAGAGTAATGGAGCTCTTAAATTTTGAGCAAAAAAGTACCTGCAGAAAAGATTGTAAATTGATGTCACGTTGCGTAGTTTGTCTACGATAGATTTATTTACTAATTTGAATTTCACATTTCTGCATTTGGGACAGTCTTTTTCTGTATATTTCTTATGCCAGTGAATCGGCCGTCAATATTTAAACCAGTTACAATGACTGATCAAAAACAAAATGAAGGTGCAGTAAAATGTTTTTTTTTAAATTTTGATGCTTCAGGGTATTTACTATGTTTTCAATAAACTAGAAAATTTTTAAGTTTAATTTTATTTTTAACACACCAAGCTTTTCAGATAAAAATTCGATGACACATCCACGAAATAATTAGTGAAAATGGTCATTGTTTGTTTCGCTAGCCGAAAATTAAGAGTTTTAATGCTTGTAGTATCTTTGTTTCTGTTTCGTTTTGGTTCTCCGGGTTTTCTTGCTTGAGGTTTTTTCGGTTCCTCTATGGACACTACTGAATTTAGTTTCGTGATTTTTTTTTTCTCTGTCTTTGTAGCTCCGTAGCTACTTTACAACCTCTTTAGTTTGCGGGAGTATTCCTTGATGTAGAAATATTTAATTGTTTCTTTTTTAAACTGAGCATAACAGTGAAAATCTGTTTTGTTGATTTGGACTACTTGTTCTTTGGTTTTTTATTTCTTAATGATATTTGAGTTTGGCCAACCCAGAATTCTTTGGGCGGGTGTCCGAAGGATGTGGATTTAGCATCCCGGTTGCTGTACCGCCTGACAGGTCCCTAGTAGTATTTACCTATTGAAAAATCACCTGCCCCCTCCCACTAAGCGGAGATACACTGCATTAGATTGTTAATCATCTATAAAATGTATGAACCTGGGACTTCATTTCGTTCGAATACAGTTCCCCCAAACAAAAGAAGCGCGGCCGTATTTCTGAGTACGATACAACGTGAGCATGAATGTGATTTGAATCAGATTCATTCTTCAGATTCTTCTGTACAATTAGGTAGGAATCTAGTAATCTTGATGTCTTATTGTATTCAGATATAGAACTGCTTTTTACAGTCTAGCAATTAAATCGCTCAGGCCAATTGGGACAGTTCTTTGATGTTTTGACATCTGTGACACGAAGAGCTAAACTACTTTTTTCGACCATTTTTTTTTTTTTTATATTTTCGATAAATTGGATTTCGACAAATTAGTCGACAACCAAGACAAACAAGATAAGAAGTGCAAACTGCAAAGTATTCTTCTCGTTTTACTCATATGATCTACTTTCAAAATACAGTTTTATTTTATTTTTAGAATAATACGCTCGACATGTCGTCATCCCCTGTAACAACACACGTTCTGGATACATCGATTGGTCGCCCCGTTGGAAATTTATTGGTAAGCATTCCATTGAAATATTTTGAAATCAATTTATCTCGTATTTTATTGCAGGTCACATTTGCAAAATATGATAACACTACAAACGATTGGAGTGTAATCACTGAAAATCGTACCGATGATAATGGGCGCTTGGGAAGTTTCATACAGAAGGTACATTTTACCGAAGGATGTTACCGATTACAATTTCATGTTAATGAGTATTTCGAAAAGAATGGAATTAATTCGTTTTATCCGCTTATTGAAATTGTATTTAATGCGGCAAATCCGAACGAACACTATCACGTTCCGGTTCTATTGAGCCCCTATGGATATTCAACATATCGGGGATCTTAATGTTATAGAAATAAAAAATACAGTTTCAAGAATAATGTTTAAATTTTATTAAGTAAAATCATTTTACTTTCACAATTTGGCATTTTTTCCAATTTCATTTTTAATTTTATCATTTTATTGATGCCGCTTGTTTCCGTTTCACCACCGTCAGCCACACTTTTTTGATACAACTCTAATAGAATTTGACTCGCGTACAAAAACAACGAATCGTAAATTGATTCTGGTAGGCCATTGAGAATATTGCAGATCTCATTAAATATTTTAAATCGAGCATCTTCATCTTCCATGATCTGGCTGAGTGACTGAAAAATTAATTTTAATTTAGTTTTATTAATAAAATGTATAGGCTTTTAATCTTACATTATTTAAGATTTTTATGTAGTTTAAAATAATTTGTTGTAAACAATTCACGGATGAACTCAAATTATTTGATTTCTTTACAATGATCGAGATTAATAAAATTGCATCGCCAAAATGATCTTGTAGTTTTGCATTTTTTGAGAGAAGTTCCATTTCATCGAATGTGCAGCGAACTAAATTCTAAAAATAATTAACGTTTATTAATCGATTTACGCGAAGATCAAATTATAAACTCTTACCTCGCATAAAAATCCAATATTATCCCCGTTTGCAGTATTTTGGGCATACAAAAACGTGCAAAAATCTAATTTATCCGAATTTAACAGCTCTTGGAAATAATATAAATTAATTCGTTTATAATCGGCTAGTTTCGATTTAATCCATCGCAATTTTTCTCCCGTAACTTTTTGCTTACACAATAAATTCGTCTGCAGCACCGTAACCGTTTCGATCGATTTCAGTAGAATTTCTTCGTATTGCTTATTGTATTCCACCAGATCCCAACGGAATTTTTCCATTATGCCACCGAATATAACAAGCATGGGCACAATTTCTAGTTCGGTACCATCTCGACCCGTCTCACGAAATATTTTTAACAAAATAGTGATTAGCAAATTGATTTTCATCAAATTTTCAGTATCGTTGTGCAAAGCGTTAAGTAAAAGTTTTAACAGAACATTCTTTATGAAATAGCTTTTATCGAGAAAAGAGTTTGTGTAAAATTTAAAAATAAGCTCGACAAATTGTTCCGAAATATTTTTAAAATTGGCATATGTGAAAATATTTTCGAGATTCTCTTCGAAATAGTTGCTCTCGTAAATCGGTTTGGTTTTCATAAAAATTTCATTAAAGATGAGTAAACTATTATCAGTTATATCACCGGAGCTGAAAAGATTTTCCCATATATAACTGTAAAATTTTCTCGGATTTTTTAGCAGGAAAATTTTATACTTTGTATAATTGATAGTCGATTCATTGTGTATTTTGTTAAAGAGTTCATTTAGCTGTTGTGTAAAAGCGTGATCGTCCTCAATTTGGAAAATATCGACATCAATTCCGAAATGATTTAGTAACGTGTCTAAAATATCCAGCGACTCTTCTTCGTTGTGATACTTCTGGAATGATTTAATTACAATTTGTTTAATTTTATCACCGTACTCGAGATTTTCCTCTTCGAATATTTTAATTAGACATTTTAAGGACTCGGTTGAAATTGAACTAATATGTTCTTCCAATGTTTCGATGCACTCTAAATTATCGATTACTAAATCTCCCCGTTTTACAAATTCGTCCATCCATTTGGTTTTAGCAGTATCTTCATTCGGTAGACCGTCAATTTTCTTCATAATATCACCAAGAGTGGCTTCCCGTATTTGTTCCTCTAAAGTTTTTGGTTTAACCGCAATCTCGGTCAGAATTGGAATTATTTGTTTATCAAAAGAATGCTCAATATTTATAATTCCAATAATTTGATACAAATTTTCTCCTATATCTTCCTGTAATGTTCGATCATCTTCTATATCGATTTCAACCCAATCCATAAAGTAGTCCAGTGTCACCTTCATCCCATTCAGTTTTAGACAATTCAGAAGAATATTAATAATTTTAAGCAGGGCTGCGTCGACCTCCACCGAATATATATCACTGTGATTATCAACCCGGCGACATACATCACCCATAATATTATAGATTTTATATTTCTCGGGAATTAAGAATTTTGGTTTATTCTTGTACAAATCGAAACACTGAAGAACAGTTTCCGACAGATATTTCATTACATATCCCAGGTAGTTCGGGAAATCTTTTCGTTTTTTGGTATCCAATTCATCGATATCATTGTACTCCGGACTAAAGTATTGCCGTAGTATTTCATAAATTATTTCAGAAAATTTATCATTAATACGCCTTCGCTCAACGGGTTCCAGAATCATGAAATCTGAGCGAACAATATTCATGTAAATAGCATTAATTAGTTTTTTAGCCGCGATTAGCGCCTTATACGTATCCAAATGCTTCAAAAAACTACTGATTTGAGTCAAAAATTCCATCGACAGCCAATGTGGTGCGTACATAACAATTTCGTAGAAAAATGTTTCAAACCCCAGTCCCCATAAACAATTAATGAGTACACATTTTGGCAATTGTGGCATAACATTGAGGACACTGGCGATCGCATTATCCTTTTTCAAATCATATGGATAATTAGCCTCAGTATTTAAAACCATAAAAAATGTAATTTTCCTTAGTGCCTGTTCATATTCCAGATTTAATTCATTCTTATCGGTAACATAATTTATATTTCGTAAATTCCGCAAAATTCGGCTTGTGATATCAAGTAAAAAGCCCTCGTTGCCTGTGTAATATATAAATTGCGTCACTTAATCAACCGAAACTTGTTTGTATGATATAGTTTAAATAAAATTACATCATAAATGTAAAAATAAATTCGTTGAAATTTCATAAAACATAAACAGTCAAAATAACTTACCTCCGCGATATTGAATTTTGCTTATTGGTTTTGAATAATCATTTGTATAATTTATCACTGATTTGATTAAATCAAAATCCTTATCATATTCCATTTGATTTTTAATTAGTTTTAATTCGTTTAGCAGAGAGTTTATGTCTTTCATAGTAGTTTTGCACAAAACATTCGTGAAACAAAAATTTATTTGACGGATTTTCGAATAAAAGCGGAAAACTTTTGTTGTTCTTTTGTGACAGATGTAGTGTTTTAGGGTTGCCTGATGACAAGTGGATATTAATTGGTGAGGTAAATAAAATAATAGTGCCGAAATGCTGGGTAGTGGTGAATTCAAATGTGAGCGAAACGAGTAAATTTTAAAATAATTCGGTAAAATCCTAAATTACAAATTTTCTTTTTTTCATGCTATGATTATCGCCCAAAGGTGACAAGACGTAGATTGATCAATGTCGTCAATGCCAACCGTGATCTTTGATGTTTCATAGGGTGTGGCTTGATTTACCAGCAAATATTAATTTTTTTTCTTCTATTCGTATAGTGTGGCCGAAAATTAGTTCTCTACGGTCCAGCTTCCCTTCCTTGTTACGGGTAGTTGCTTTCAACGGGGCAGTCGACGATAAGACGCATAAAACAGAAACACCCATGCATACAATAGATCATATGCGGGCATGTGGCTTGGAAATATAGATGAAAATGTTTTCGTGTGGTTACTTGCCCAGAGTAATGGAGCTTTCAAATTTTCAACAAAACATAAACAGTCAAAACAACTTACCTCCGGATATTGAATTTTGCTGATTGATTTTGCATAATTGTTTGTATAACTTATCACTGATTTGATTAAATCAAAATTCTTACCATATACGAGGGTATATCAAAAAGTCTTGCAATATCATATGAAAAAAACGAGTGAGTGAGACAACAATATATTTTTCAAAACCATTTTTTGTCACGATGAAACTTCTAGAAGAACATTTCGATGTAAATTTTACGGTTCGTTTGTTTTTGTCAATTTAGTAACATGTGTTTTGAATTTTTCTTAAAATGAATGAAATTGAATATCGCGCCGTTACTAAATTTTTCTATAAAGATGGACGAAATGCAATTTATATATTCAACTATATATCAAAAGTTTACGGCGAATCTGCACCATCATATGCCACAGTAACAAAGTGGGTAAAATTATTCAAAAGTGGTTGGGAGTCATTATAAGACGATAACCGCTCGGGTCGGCCAGCAGATGCTATTAGCCATGAAAACGTAATTTTGGCTGATTCTATTGTATTGGAGGACCGGCGTATTTCTGTTCCGCGGTTAGCGTGGAGACTTTCTCTTTCATACGGTACCACATATACTATATTACATGACTACCTTCACATGTCGAAAGTAAGTGCGCGATGGGTTCCCCGTTTGTTGAATGCTGAACAAAAAAAAATGCGTGTTTAAACTTCAAAGGCGATTTTAGATATGTACAAAGCAGATCCAGAAAATTTCTTGGGTAACATAATAACAGGCGATGAAACATGGCTTCATCACTGGGATCTGGAATCCAAACAAGAATCGATGCAATGGATTAAACGTAGTGAACCACCACCAAAGAAATTCAAAACTCAACCGTCTGCTGGTAAGGTTTTGGCAACAATTTTTTGGGATGCTGAAGGAATTTTGATAATCGATTATATGCCACCGAAAACCACAATCACAGGCATATATTACGCAGAGGTTTTGCGAAAATTGAAAAAAGCGATCCGGGAAAAACGGCCAAGGAAAGTTAGGAAAAAAATCTTGCTTCTTCACGACAATACACCAGTGCGCAAGGCTAATATTGCTCAAGCTGCATTAAAGGACTGCGGCTTCGTGGAAATTCCGCATCCACCGTACAGTCTAGACTTGGCACCCAGTGACTACTTCTCTTTCCCAATTTGAAAAAAACACTAAGGGGCCGGAAATTTTCCAGTGACTATGAAGTACAGTCTGTTGTAAATGAATATTTTATGGAGCAAAAGAAATCTTTTTTTTTAGAGGGTTTAGGTAAGTTAATTGATCGATGTGACAAATGTATAAACCTTAAAGGAGAT
Source organism: Nephrotoma appendiculata (assembly GCA_947310385.1). Lineage (NCBI taxonomy): Eukaryota > Metazoa > Arthropoda > Insecta > Diptera > Tipulidae > Nephrotoma > Nephrotoma appendiculata. The sequence goes on along the minus strand of OX371225.1, from coordinate 56,547,906 downwards.
TATGTCGAAAAATAAAAATATTGCTGTCTCTCTCACTCTTTTTTTTCATATGATATTGCAAGACTTTTTGATTTGCCCTCGTATGATTTGATTTTTAATTCGTTTGGCAGAGAGTTTATGCCTTTCATAGTGGTTTAGTTTTAGCACAAAATGTTCAACGTGGGTGAAACAAAAATTACTTGACGGTATTTCGAATAAAAGCGGGAAACTATTATTGTTCTTGTGTGACAGATATTTATTGTTTAGGGCTGCCTGATGACAAGTGGATATTAATTGGTGAGGTAAATAAAATAATAATGCCGAAATGCTGGTTAGCGGCGAATTCAAAAATGGGCGAACTATTAAATTTTAAAATAATTCGGTTATTGTGGGCTGACAGGGATTGTGTATTGCAGCCTTTTCATTTTTTGTTTAATATAGTTAGCGTTCATGATCATATTTTATTGTGTGTAATTTAAGCTCACAAAATTGTTTCCGTTTTGCCGATGGGAGCCGTAACTTTAGACAATTTTTTGCATGGAATTAAAACTTTTAAAATTTGCCGCTATACCAATTTTGAAACGTTTCGAGAGAGCTGATGATCATTTTTTGTTTCGCAGATTTATTTTATTCCGATAGGAAGCGGCTCGCTTATATATAAGCATGCTCGTGCTCAAGTAAGACCTGATGCCTTAAGATTCTTCACCGCATGTAAAATACGTCTTGGGTGATGAGTTCTAGGAGGTCCATTACTGTCACACGGCACCAAAACTGGAAACATTCATAATTTTCATCAGTGCGATTGTAAGGAAAGTAATGATGTTGAACTGACACAACTGGTGAAATCGTTTTATACAATCGAGTCATATGGTGTGAATCGGCCGATTAAGTTGTTGGAATCAAAGGAAGACGAGAGAGCCCGAATACTACTCGAGAATAGTACTATTCGTAAAGGAGATAACGGTAGGAGTCGAAAAAAAGAGAAAGGCTAGAACATGGTATCTCCCCATCTTCGTAGTACATAATCCCAACAAACCGCATAAATTTCGTATGGTTTGGGATGCGGCAGCCAAGGTGAAAGGGGTTTCGCTCAATACCATGTTGCTTAAAGATCCAGACCAGTTATTATCACTACTCGGAATTTTGTATCGAGCCAGAGAACGGCCTGTGGTAATATGTGGGGATATTCGAAAGATGTTCCATCAAATTCGAATTAACCGGCAGGATCAAGATTCACAGCGTTTCCTTTGGAGAGACTGATGACGATGAGGAACCAGAAACATATATTATGCAAGTATAATGACGTTTGGATTGTCTTGTTCACGGTCATCAGCACAATACGTAAAAATATAAATGCTATTGAGCATGCACAACAATATTCAGCGGCGACGAATGCAATACTAAAAAACCACCACGTATAGATGATTGGTTTCAAAATTTCGAAGAAGAAGATGAAGCGATTAAAGTGTCGAGACAAGTTAAATACGTACATTCAAAGGCTGGATTTGAGATCAGAAACTGGATATCAAATTCTACAAAGGTTTTGACAGCTTTGGATGAGTCAGGAAAAGTGAACCGATAAGATTTTCCATCGGGACTCGATCCAGAAAAAGTATTAGGAATGTGGTGGGACATCACTCAAGATTGTTTTCGTTATGCAATTAACCATCATCGAATCAGTCAAGAAATACTATCGGGAGCACCGCCCACTAAACGTTTGGTGCTACACGTATCACCTTGTCTATATTCGATCCTATATGAGTCTAATTGCAAATTTTTTGGCTTACGCTAAGATATTGATGCAGGAAATATGGCGATCAAAAATAAATTGGGATGAATTAATTCTCGAAAATGAATATGATAAGTGGCTGATGTGGATAAAATTGCTGCCGGAAATAGAAAAAGTCGAAATCCCACGATGTTACACCAGCGTTTTGCCTTTATCAGTTACAGAATCTGTTCAACTACATATTTTCGCAGATTCTAGTGAAAAGGGATATGCAACGGTGGCTTATTTTCGAACGAAAGCAGCAACGGGTTCCCAATTCTGCTTGCTAGCAGGAAAACAAAGGTATCCTCGCTTAAAGCACTCTCAATTCCACGATTCGAGCTGCAGGCTGCAGTACTTGCTGTTCGTTTGAAGAACAAATAATTACGTATCGCAGAGATATTGGATTCATCAGAACCAGATGAGTGGCGATGGGTTCCAACAAAGGAGAATGTAGCAGACGATGCAACGAAATGGAAAGTTTCAAGCTCGATAACTTCAAAAGTCGATGGTTCACAGGACCACAGTTTTTACTTCAATCTGAAGAGAACTGGCCACAGACACTAATATCGAACTTTATTGAACCAACCGAAAAATGCCGATATATACTGACACATCAAATTGAAACTCTTATGTTCATTACAATACCAATTGATAAGAAAAGCGTGCTAAGGATCCGTGGAATAATCGACGAAATTGGGGGTGTTGCGATCGATACTAATTGTGCTTAACGTTCATATTAAGTATTTACATATGAATAATGAGACAGTAGTGAATGAAATCCGCCAACGCGGTACTATATTACTAGGCTTCGACCGCTGATCAAGCAGATTAGCCGAATGTATTGCCAGCAGTGTAAGAATAAATGAGCAAAACCGATAGTTCCAGAAATGTGCCAACTGCCACCAGCCAGATTAGCAGCGAATACTAAGCCATTTACTTTTACGGGATTGGATTACTTCGGGCCACTGGAAACAACGAATGAGCGTAAAACAGAAAAATGAAGGGGTGTTCTATTTACATGCTTTAACATAGGAGCAATTCATTTACAAATAGCGCATTCATTAAGTACGGACTCGACCATAATATATCTCAGAAAATACATTGCCAGTAAAGGACAACCTTTGGAAATATATTCCGGTAATGGAATAAATTTCGTCGGCCTGAAAAATGAACTAGAAAAGAAAGCCGAAATACTGAGCGATTACTTGAAGAGTATCCCACAATAAGGTGGAAATTTATAACACCAGCTGCACCGCGTATGGGTGGAAGCTGGGAGCGGATGATCCGCTCGGTAAGGAACTGTTTACTCCATGCTTTACCATGCAGAAAGCCGTCAGATGAGCTCCTATGCAGAATTCTAACCAAGATAGAAAGCATTATAAATGCTCGACCATTAACTTACATTCCTTGGACAGCGAATGCGATGAAGCTCTTACACCTAACCATTTTCTAATCGGATCATCAAATGGACTTCTTTCCCCTGGATAATTTCATGATCGTGATCTTTTGCTTAGAAAGTCCTGGCGAATATCACAAATGGTTGCTGATAAATTCTGGAAACGTTGGGTGAACGAATATCTGCTAACACTTGACAAACGAACAAAATGGCACGAGCTTTGTCATCCAATCGAAATGGGGGATCTGGTGGTGATAGTGGATGAGGATCGTCGAAATAAAAAAAAACATATTAACCTTTACGCCAACAAGATCGTTAATGTATATGTAAGCACCGAAAACAAATCAAATGACGTGAAAGATCTATTCTTTGTCGAATTGGAAGAGGTCACCAATAAGACATTAGTTCTTACAGCAGTTGACAGCCCAGCGATCACATGCTTCTCGTCTACAAATAGAAGCTCCAACTATATCATCCACGTTTAATAGGCAGGCACAAATGACTGTTCACGGGAATATCGACGCTTTATAACCAATTAGCGCTGAAATATTACCAATCAGCTTTCATTGACTATCCAGGGCGACATAGTAATAAGGGCGCTCCTTCAAAAGTTAACTCAATTTCAAAAACAAAACAAAAAATCTATTTTGCTTGCCAAACTTCGTTTTATTATCATTAGCACACGTTACATTGTTTTCGTATTTTTTTTTTGAGTTTGTTTTTGAAGTAAAGGAAATTTTGTTTCTCTTCTTTTTTATGGTGGTGTTTTTTGTTTGTTTATGAGATTATTTTTTTGCTATAGTTGTATTAGTTAGTTTTTGTTAATTATGTATTATTAACACACATTATTGTCAATCATTCGACAAGGTTTTGAAATGCACAACATTTTGAAATGCAATAATTGTAGAGGCTAACGGCTTCGATAACTCTCACGGGCTTTAGATTTGAACTTCGGGGGACGTAGGAGCCGGGATCAGCAAACATGTCGCACTGCGTGCCGCACGTAGGAGCGGATTATATAGAATCTATTAATGACGTCAAAAACCCAAACGTTCTTTTCAGGACGACCAAAAATATATTTTATTAAAAGAACGTATTTATATAATTCCAATTTTGAAAATTAAATTTTACAATTATTGATTGTGAAATGGTCAAATTCAATTGAGCAGGCCCAATTCCAAAAATTCTAGAAACAAAAAAACAGAAAAAAGAAAAAGAAAAAGAAAAAACGGGATTTGGCAAGCAAAATAGATTTTTTTTTTGATTCTAAAATTGAGTTAACTTTTGAAGGAGCGCCGTAATAAGAATAACGAAGAACCTCCACCTAACACAAGGAGCGATGTATAAAAGTCCTTCTATCCTGTCCTACTATCTCGTTTTACTTACATTGGATTAATGAATAAATTTTGCCGTTTGTTGATATATTACACTTTGGTACACCACAATCATTAATAATTCGTTAAATTGAAACTTTTGAAATGTATAGGCGAGGTTTTGATTTTAGTTTTGGTTTAAACAAATTCCGCTACGCGTGGTCCACATTCTTCTCTGTAAAAATTGTTTCTATTATATTAAGAAGATTATACATAAATAATATTTCCTCCGGGACACATAAATTTCGTTTCGTTAATTCGGCCGCTCCGTTTTTCATACAAATTTTTTAGTGTATATGGCTGACTAAATTGCTGTTTTTCATACACGAAACTTTAAGAACGGAACGAAACAAATCAATGACTTTCAAATTTTAATAAAAAGTGTGGTCACATTACAAGATTTGAAATTTTACGTTGCAAGGAAGTTACCTATTTAGGTTAGGATGAATGTAGGTTAGAATTTTATTATTTCGATTTACTACGTCTCTCATATGGCAGAGCAAGGAGCGTAACCTACAAAATTGGCTGTGCTAGCTCATCATATTCAATATATAATCAATCAAAAGCAAATATTGACTGTAGGGAATTTTTATTTTTTACTACGTGCGTGATACACAGGGGACCCATTATACCGCGTGAATTAAAATATAGTTTATATCGATTCACATGAAATACAGTATTTAAACACTGCTACGCTGCCTTAGTAGGACAATGCAGTTGTATATTTTAATCTTGCTCGGACTTTTTAACGCGCCAGAAGTATATTTATATAAAATCAAAAATTTCGATGGTCAGGCATCCCAAGATGAGCTAAAATTCGAATGGGATATAATTGCAGAATTTATGAGAGATCAATATATTGTGACCCTGTTTGTGGAACATAACTATGCACAACAAAGTGATCAAATTCTTAAGAATTCAATCAATAATTACCGTTTTGGGATTTTCCACTATAACAATGTAACGTTGTAAGGAATACATTTTCCGGAGTAATTTTATACGTAACAAACTTTAATTTTTGTATAGAATTACAGAATTTTGGGGAACATTTCATAAAAACACCTTCGCCGGTACTAAGCGATATGGGGTCATCATAATCGTGCATGATGTAGATATGCTGAACCATCTAATAAAATCGTGCGCAAATAATAAAGTTGTCTTAGTGTTTTTCAACAAAGAAGTTTCGTACATAAAAAGAATTATGACAAATTTATGGGACCGCTATAAAATATTCACAATACTGGGGGTTTTAATAACAAGCGGATCGAACCGCATTATTCAGTTTAACCCATTTGAATCGAGGTTTTATGAATATCCTGTACATATTGAAAGGTCTAGTACGCAATTTGGTCAATTTCTTAATAAACAGTTTAGACGGTTCTTATCAGATATGGCTGGATACGAGATCAGAGTATATATATTTGATTTTCCGCCTATTAGCACGCTTATACGAAATTCGACTGGAGATGTAGTCGGTTCGTCGGGCCTCGATGGTGAAATGCTAAAATTTTGCCAACAATTTATGAATTTTACTCCACATTTTGTGAGGGACCAACCATCTAAACATGGTGGCTTAGCGGCACTTGGTATGTAAAAAACTAAATAAAAAATAAAATAAATTCATTTATTTGTTATTATGCCATAGTTTCAACCAATGTCATCGATGATGGAATAGCTGAAGTTGGTTTGAATGGCAGATTTCTATTAGATATGTCTTACAACAATACCGTTTTTCTAAATCCGATCGATAAAGTAGCGTTACGGTTTCTTGTGCCCATAAACTATGAACAAGTACCACTTAAACTATTTGCTTACTATTATTTTGATTCAGTGTCACAAATAGTTATAAGTGTCAGCTTAGTCTTATTAACCGTAATTTGGTTTCTGGGTATCAAAATATTTAAGCAAAATGCGGAATCGGATAGCGTTAGTATTCCATTAAACGTATTAGCTTTACTGCATGGCACAACCGTAAAGGTTCCGAAGAAACGGTTCAACAAAATCCTTTTTATAACGACGGCTACTTTTGGCTTATTTTTAACTAATATATATCAGGGCACTGTGGTCCAGCAACTGAATAATCCTTTAAAACCACAACAAATAAATACGTTGAATGAACTGCTGACGAGCGATTTAAATATATCTGTGTTATCGTATCTCAAGCATTCGGACGATTCAGACCATAACAATCAAGCTGATAACTTAATAATGATGGGGGAATTAGGGTACAGGAATGTTATTGAATACGATTCAGTTGCAGAAGGATTGAATGCTGTCGCTTATAACAAAAATGTTGCACTGTTAATGCCAGTTTTGTTTCATGGGCCGTATTTGATACGATACTTTAATAAAACTACTGGACTGGATTTAGTGCACAGTATTACTGAGACCCCTATTTCATTACTCGTGAGTTATGTAATCGCACGGGATAGTCCTTATATTCGGGTGTTTAACTATGTAAGCAGAATTTTTGTTGAAAGCGGTGCTATGAGGAACCAGTTACAGAGAGCAGAACACAAACAAAGTTTGGTCTATATTCGTCGCATCAGAGATGGTTATATACCTAAAGGTAAAACAGAATGTCGACCCATTAATTTAAAAGATGCAGTGTTAATCCAGTACTTTTTTCTGGCTGGTATACTTTCATCGTTAGTTGTGTTTTGCTTGGAACATCTCGTACAATTGATATGTAAACATAAGGACAGGTGAAACGAGTTTCCCTGACATAAAATTATTAATTTTGTTGCATTCTTCAAAAATTTGTTTTAATAAAATGTCAGATTGACACATTAAATTAAAATGTTTGGTGTTTTTTAGTGAATCGTAGACCAAAGGTAGTCAAGTTGAAGCGTAGACAGAACATTTCCGCAGAACTCATCTTTTGTGCTCTCTCTTTATACCAAACACTTCGATGTACTTAAGTTCGCAGTTCTTTTTTGAGCATCAATCGTTTACACAAATTCGTATGGATTTTGGACGGGCAAACGTTGCAGCAAGTGCGATACCCAATATTTTATAAAACAAACTCGTACACACAGCCAACTGGTAAAGGAACTTCGATACTTGGTCTTCTGGAGCATCAATATTTCAGCAGACAATTTTCTATGCTAGTTATGCGAACTTCAATTCACTTGAAATATGGATTCAGTTAAGCGGAGGAAAGGCAGTTACAACTAATGGTCAGATGCACACTTTAACTGCATATCGTTCAAGATGTCATCTATAACTTAACGCGGAGTATACCCGCCAAAGAAATTGAAGCTTAAATGTTTGTAACTTCAGAAACATAAAATTACTGCCCAACTCACGGGTAATTTAACAAGAAAATGTTTAACAGCTTGACGTTCATTTACAATCACCGAGTTGGCCTTGAAAAATTTCCTAAAACTAAAATCGTTTGAGAGTATCAGTAAATCATTCAATTGTAGCTCTCAATAAAGCATTCAATTAAATTATTGAATATAACACCTTAGAATTAAGCAAATATTTGTAGATTTTGGTCAGTCTAGAAAATCTCTTGGGGATTAGGAGGTAAGATTTTACCAAAACTCAATTTATTGAATTGCAGATCAAATGAACCGTTTTCTATTCCCAATTTTGTTTTACTGAATTACCTTAGAATTCGAACACAACATCTATGCGTAACTAGTAACAACTACTTTCGTTTGTCGTGAAGTATGCTTTCTAAAGAAAACTACCAAATTTTTTTGACGAAGGTTTAATGAAATTCGAAAAAACGTTAGAATAAATGTGTCGAGCTAAAAAGAAACTTTATTGAAAACTAAAATGAATTTTACTCAAACAAATTATCTTTACTGCTTTTCATTCTAAAGATTTATCAATCCCCCTTAATTTTCTAAACTACCTTAGAATTCGAAGACACCAATAAGTAAATATTTTAAAATAAATATTCTGCAGTTTAAACTGTTTGAATAATTGCAGGGGAATCTCTTAGGGATCAGGAGGTAAGATTGGACAAAAAATCCAAGTATTGAATTGCAGATAAATTGAACCGATTTGTGTTCAGAATTTTTTGGTTTCCTAAACTACCTAAGAATTCGAAGTCATGAATAAGCGAGATGGTTTAGGTAGATATTGGATAGTTTAAACATATGAACAGTTCCCAGAAAATCTCTTGGAGATTAAGATTGGGTCAAAATCCAAAGTATTGAATTGAAGATCAGTTGATACGTTTTTATTTACAATTTTGCTTTCCTAAACCTTGTTTAGAATTCGAAGTCATCAGTAAGTGATCGTATTTAGATAGATATTGGTCAGCCTTTAGGTACGTGAACGGTACCAAGAAAATCTCTTGGGATTAGGGGGTAAGATTGGACGTGAGTTAAGTTTTTACAGATTTTGAAAGTTTGCCTGTGTAATTTACTACCCAAATTTTCCCGAACTGTAAAGAAAATGTTAAGTTTTTTAAATTTTTGGAAGTATATACGTGTATTTCAGTTGCATTAATTTCACTGTTAGATCAAACCTCCACGCTGTATGTGTGTTTTTTAAATGGCTTAACCGATTTTCATAAAACAACTTGTTTTGACAGCTTAGTATTTTATCTTTACAAGGGCACATCTTTAAAAGCTATACAGTTCTTTTCAAATTAAAGCAATCGTAGCAAAATGCGATGTTTCGGTGAAAACAATTGACATGCTGCAATCTCCTGTATAATACCAGGTAGTTCCATTCGTGGTTTCCTCAAAATCATAGGATACTAACTCCAGAAAAAGCCGCACAAGTTGATAATTTATTGCAAGAAGGACGCAATCAACGAGAAGTCGCTCGTCAGCTAAACTTGAGGCAATCTGGTATCTCAAGAGTATTCAGAAGGGTCTGCTGCGTACTATACGGTTACGGTTCGTGTATGGTGTGGATGCCGGCATATCGCTTGGGGTGAAACAGTTCTTGTCTTCGTACCTACTGGAGGCCGTAGAGGAGGTCTTATTGCATGCGAACCGTTGTAGACGCAAAAGACGACAATGACAATTCTTATGGAAATCATTTAGGCCATTTAAAAAAACTCATTTCTGTGAGCTCTGAAGGTTTGAGTCGATTTATTTGCTCGCGAGTGTAGTTTTAGTTTTAGGAGAAATTTCAAATGTCTAAATTGGCTTATGAAATTTTTGCTAAACTATTCCTAATTTTTGGGTTTTTGTTTTCTAAGAACGGTTTAGGAAAAGTTAACAAGCACGTTAGTCTAGCTTTTTTATGGTAGGAAAATCGTTTGAATTTTCTTAAGACCTAAAATGGTGGGATACCTAAAATGACTAATAAAATTATTAATACTCAGGAATTTAGACTAAATTTGCACATTCTATCTCAACACTTTCTTCCGCCCACTCTAATACATACAAAAATGGTACACCATATTTCTATGCTAAAATTGGATCCATCATGTTTATCCTAACTTCTCGAACGCAGCACCGCCTGTTCTAACAACCACATTTATAAAACACCATTTGGCTTATGGAAATAATTATAGTACGCCATTATGGAAGCGAAAAAGATGAGATGCCTAGTAACAGGTACTGATTAGCCATACACAAAATTTATTTGTTCACATTAACATAAAACAAAAAAAAAATTCATTTAATCATTATGTTGTTATATTTTATTATTTTAAAGCGTGTGAAATAGATGAAAGTCCATAATTAATACACAACGATTTTAAATTATCGCACTAATTTAATTTTTGTGGTGAAACAGCATTCTTTGTTATCATTTCCAGTAAGCCTCATTTTGATGGTAAACGTTCTCTGTATAATAGAACGTTCATAAAAAATTAATGATTTATTATTAAAAATGGATTAATTATGAGACAAAATACTTACAAGTGGATATGTTCGTGACGTTACAATGGAATAATTATATGTGTGCTGTTCGTTGGCAACCAACGGGCAGTTTGTGAACGCACACCCGTCTGTATTCATACCAGCAAATGGAACATCATTGTTGCCAGTAACCCAGAAAATTTCACCTTTTAAATTGCCAGTGGTACCTTGAAAATTGGGTATAAAATCGAATTCCATTGCGGCTGAAGTGCCTCGTTTAAATTTACATGGTTCTGGGGCCGCACTACACGGGTTCATTCGCACTTCCTTGATTTGGCAATTCGGATCTGAAAAGAATTTTTTTAAATATTTAAACTAAATAATTGTAAATATATTTAACACTAAATACAGAGAATCGATAAACGACATGTACATGTTTTACTTAAAAATTACAACAAAACGATTTTAAAACTTACTTGCATCACATTCTGCCCATTCAACCACTTCAGTATGCACCAAACTAATTACAAACGAAACTAAAAACACAAAAATAGTTTGCTTAAGCATTTTTAAATTTTAAGTCGATTTTAAGTATGCCGCGTAAAAAGTTGCTGTTGCTTGGCCGAGCGATTTATTTGAACTGACCAAAAGAGTACAAATCGTAAAGAAATCGACCACGAATACTGTTTTGTTATGTTTTTTGCTATTATCAGTTTACTTACAGCAACACATATTGCACTGTTAGGAGATTATAGTTGGTTTGTGTCAATTTTGAAATGTACACGCAAGATATTTTGTAGGGGTGTGCACTGTACTAACAAAGACGTATTAAGTTACTTTACTTCTAGTGCACATAAACTAACCACTAGTACAAGTGTTGCTTTTATCAATTTTGAGTTCAAAGTTTATCATTAGAATTCGGTTTCAAGAAATCTTTGTGAATAAATATATTTTAGGAAATAAAATTATTGTTAAGTAGCAACGTTAATGGCGTCGTCATAAATCTGAATCGATTAGTCGATCGATTAATCGAAATAGCATAGCTTACTAGTTAGAGTCTTAATGAGTCATGTGAGCGATATTAAAAATGTCAATAAAATTAAAATTAGTTCAAGTTCATGTTTGTATTGCGATATGTTTTGACTATTTATATCGAAAGATAAGTTTGCAGAGTCAGAGTCAGCGATCGTCTATTGCACGCTTATCTGTGTCGTGATCTTTTAAAATTCTAAAATTTCGTTAAGACCGTTTACAGATGAAATTGGATTTTCCGCTAAAGTAAGTTTTTACTGAATACACATAAACAGGCGGAACTGAAATGTGTTCTTCTCTACAGTTCCTGCTTGTAGACTTAGTCTTCTCATCTCAACTTCGAAAGGCCCTGATCACGTGGTATAGGCAGTAATTCTGTTTGATAGGCTGCAGTTTTGAAAGATTCATTTTATATATTTTTATTTTACACTTTTGAGTCTTGAAATCTAGTCTTGACACCAGTTAAATTCATTTAGGTCCAGAATATTAGTTGTTAGTTATCTGCTAACGCTTCTTTGTTACAAAACTTCTTTCCCATTAGCTTCGAGCAACCCAATTTTTCAATCTTTAATCAGTCTGGAGATCAGACTCGGTTTAATACAACGAATTCTAGCGCATCGGCGAATAATTTGGGCTCTAATCCCAACAAGGCATAGTCTACTGTGGTGCATTCCCTCGTGTGTAAGGCACAAAGCAGTATCAGAAGGAGTATTCTTCATTGAATTGTTAAATAGCTGTTACGTTCGTTATCTCTTGCTTGATGGTGTGGATGCCAATAATAACAAAGTCAATATAGATTGTTGGTATTTCTTCCTTGTAAATCTGTGTACTACGGAAACCTGTATCGATTTGTAGTTCTGCTGTTTCGTTGATCTATGATGTCTTTTGTGGCATCATCCGCGTATCTATCATGAACGAAGAAGATTATCCTGCCATTGTTTCCTCACGACTCGAAGAGAGTCCAGTCAGAAACTGAATTACGTTCGTTCCATCCTTCTCAACTAGTCGTTTCGGCATGTGATGTTTTGGTTTGCCTAAAGGAGCTGCAGGAAGATCTCATGGGATTGGGGATCAGCAAATCCCAGTTATATAATTTTTGAGTGTCTTCCATCCCCACGAGTCGAAGGCCCCACAATTCCATCAACTCACATTGTAAGGCTATCTTAAACAGAAAACCAACGTTCGACGCGAGAGAAGATTACGGTGCTGGAAGTTGAATACCCAGTACCGGCGAACAAGAGGGCCTCTGCCTTAGATGTGGTACAGCCATAGTTTAGAAAGAGGCTGATATTTAATGAGATACATAGATGTAGTGGAAAGAGAGGAATTCCTTCTAAGGGAGAGCACGCAGATTGCAAAAAAGATGCAGGAGGTAATAAGCCGGCATTGTCCTGAGCAGCCGTAAAGAGAAGCTTGAATTGTACTTCGATTATTAAACCTGAAAGAGAGATCAAAACCAGACTACAAGTGCTAATGAGGGAGCGGAAGGACAACAAAGAAAGAGAGAAGATGTTTAATATACTGAATAAGAAGGAGAAAAAAGTAAAAAGAAAGGCCGGAATAACGTAATTGTGGCCAAACCTACAAAAAGTAGGACGTATGCCGACGTCATCAGGGCCATTCGGGGTAGCACTTGCCTAAATGACGAGGAAGGTGGAGATAACGGTAAGTGGTGCAGACTCGAGAAAATCGCAAGAAACGCGCTACATTATGGCAGGATGGTGAAGTGCGGGGGTTCCGACGTCTCACAATTGAGAACGAAAAAGATGCGGCAGTTAAACGAGATTGTGGTAAGGAGGAGAATACAGATAAAGGAGCAGAGCTAATCGAAACAGCTGTCTTAGCACTGTTGGAAAGGAGGTAAGAGGTCAAAAATACTAGATGCCCTAGATTACAGAAATTTTATGGGAAACTGCAAAAGACCAGATAGCAGTGATGCATGTGAAGTTACTGCTAAAGTTTTACTAGTAAAAAAAAATAGCAAAAACTTCACATGCTTGTATAGCAGTGTGAAGTTTTTACTAAATCTATGCTAAACGTTTATATGTGTTGGTGCATATCAAAATGATACCTGTATTAAGCGGAATTAATGTATTTCCTAATTTATTAGTTTTATTTTAAATATTTGGCAATTATCTTTAAAATAACCCGAGAGAAATTATAATATATTTACCATTTCATTAATCAATATTCACTAATAAGAATATTGCGGTTAATAAAAGTAAAAAAATAATAACTAGAAAATTAGTATCCGAGGCAGATTAGTAACAAACACTACACGCTGAACTACATAAGGAAGAATTATTAAAATTAAATGAGATAACCGGAGAAATTATAACCCACACTAGGGTAAAATGGGTGGGATAATAGAAAAATTAAAAAAATAATACCATGCTCCAAAGGCAGGGAACTCATATTTTTAGAAATGGTAACAAATAAAATGAAAGCTCTTAGGGCCACAATAAATATCTATAGAGATCTAAATGCATACTGAGAAATATAAATTATTAGTTGGGGCTCACGTTAGTAAGAAAAATAGTGACGAAATCCTTATCTATAGGGATGAGTTCAATTTATAGAATTTTGTATTATAATCAAAAATATATTAAGAATTGTTAAATCAACTGAGATATGCCTAGAAATCTATACATTCCCATCCTGGAGAGGGGCAAGTAATTAAAATTTAGTATTATGACCAAATATAATAAAATTTTTCAGACTAACTGAGATATCCCTAGAAATCTAAACACAACTTCAGATATATGGGGTGTTAGTTGGGGATCATATCAATTATAAAATATATTAAGATGCTCCCCATCCAGGGGGGCAAGTTAATAAAATTTAGTATTATGACCAAATATAATAAACATCATCAGGCTGACTGAGATATCCCTAGAAATCTAAACACAACTTCAGATATATGGGGTGTTAGTTGGGGACCATATCAATTAGAAAATATATTCAGATGCTCCCCATCCAGGGGAGGGGCACGTAATACAATTTAGTATTATGACGAAATATAATAAACATCATCAGGCTGACTGAGATATCCCTAGAGATCTAAACACAACCTCGGGTATATGGGGTGTTAGTTGGGGACCATATAAATTAGAAAATATAATCAGATGCTGCCCATCTAGGGGAGGGGGCAGGTAATAAAATTTAGTATTATGACGAAATATAATAAATATCATCAGGCTGACTGAGATATCCCTAGAGATCTAAACACCACTTCAGGTATATGGGGTGTTAGTTGGAGGGAGACCATATCAAATATAAAATATATTCAGATGCTCCCCATCCAGGGGAGCGGGCAGGTAATAAAATTTAGTATTATGACGAAATATAATAAACATCCTCAGTCTGACTGAGATATCCCTAGAAATTTAAACACAACTTCAGTTATATGGGGTGTTAGTTGGGGACCATATCAATTATAAAATATATTAAGATGCTCCCCATCCAGGGGAGGGGCAAGTTAATAAAATTTAGTATTATGACGAAATATAATAAACATCATCAGGCTGACTGAGATATCCCTAGAGATCTAAACACAACCTCAGGTATGTGGGGTGTTAGTTGGAGACCATATCAGTTAGAAAATATATTCAGATGCTCCCCATCCAGGGGAGGGGGCAGGTAATAAAATTTAGTATTATGACGAAATATAATAAACATCCTCAGGCTGACTGAGATATCCCTAGAGATCTAAACACAACTTCAGTTATATGGGGTGTTAGTTGGGGACTATATCAATTAGAAAATATATTCAGATGCTCCCCATCCAGGGGAGGGGTAAGTTAATAAAATTTAGTATTATGACGAAATATAATAAACATCCTCAGGCTGACTGAGATATCCCTAGAAATCTAAACACAACTTCAGTTATATGGGGTGTTAGTTGGGGACCATATCAAATATAAAATATATTCAGATGCTCCCCATCCAGGGGAGGGGCAAGTTAATAAAATTTAATATTATGACGAAATATAATAAACATCCTCAGGGTGACTGATATATCCCTAGAAATCTAAACACAACCTCAGGTATATGGGGTGTTAGTTGGAAGAGAGACCATATCAATTAGAAAATATATTCAGATGCTCCCTATCCAGGGGAGGGGGCAGGTAACAAAATTTAGTATTATGACCAAATATAATAAAAATGTTCAGGCTAACTGAGGAATCCCTAGAGATCTAAACACAACTTCAGGTATATAGGGTGTTAGTTGGAGACCATTTCAGTTAGAAAATATATTCAGATGCTCCCCATCTAGGGCAGGGGCAAGTTAATTGAATTTAGTATTATGACCAAATATAATAAACATCCTCAGGCTGACTGAGATATCCCTAGAGATCTAAACACAACTTCAGGTATATGGGGTGTTAGTTGGGGACTATATCAATTAGAAAATATATTCAGATGCTCCCCATCCAGGGGAGGGGCAGGTAATAAAATTTAGTATTATGACGAAATATAATAAACATCCTCAGGCTGACTGAGATATCCCTAGAGATCTAAACACAACTTCAGGTATATGGAGTGTTAGTTGGGGACCATATCAAATATAAAATATATTAAGATGCTCCCCATCCAGGGAAGGGTCAAGTTAATAAAATTTAGTATTATGACGAAATATAATAAACATCCTCAGGCTGACTGAGATATCCCTAGAAATCTAAACACAACTTCAGTTATATGGGGTGTTAGTTGGGGACCATATCAAATATAAAATATATTCAGATGCTCCCCATCCAGGGGAGGGGCAAGTTAATAAAATTTAATATTATGACGAAATATAATAAACATCCTCAGGGTGACTGAGATATCCCTAGAAATCTAAACACAACCTCAGGTATATGGGGTGTTAGTTGGAGGGAGACCATATCAATTAGAAAATATATTCAGATGCTCCCTATCCAGGGGAGGGGGCAGGTAACAATATTTAGTATTATGACCAAATATAATAAAAATGTTCAGGCTAACTGAGAAATCCCTAGAGATCTAAACACAACTTCAGGTATATAGGGTGTTAGTTGGAGACCATTTCAGTTAGAAAATATATTCAGATGCTCCCCATCTAGGGCAGGGGCAAGTTAATTGAATTTAGTATTATGACGAAATATAATAAACATCCTCAGGCTGACTGAGATATCCCTAGAGATCTAAACACAACTTCAGGTATATGGGGTGTTAGTTGGGGACTATATCAATTAGAAAATATATTCAGATGCTCCCCATCCAGGGGAGGGGGCAGGTAATAAAATTTAGTATTATGACGAAATATAATAAACATCATCAGTCTGACTGAGATATCCCTAGAGATTTAAACACAACTTCAGTTATATGGGGTGCTAGTTGGGGACCATATCAAATATAAAATATATTAAGATGCTCCCCATCCAGGGAAGGGGCAAGTTAAGAAAATTTAGTATTATGACGAAATATAATAAACATCCTCAGGCTGACTGAGATATCCCTAGAAATCTAAACACAACTTCAGTTATATGGGGTGTTAGTTGGGGACCATATCAAATATAAAATATATTCAGATGCTCCCCATCCAGGGGAGGGGCAAGTTAATAAAATTTAATATTATGACGAAATATAATAAACATCCTCAGGGTGACTGAGATATCCCTAGAGATCTAAACACAACCTCAGGTATATGGGGTGCTATTTGGAGGGAGACCATATCAATTAGAAAATATATTCAGATGCTCCCTATCCAGGGGAGGGGGCAGGTAATAAAATTTAGTATTACGATGAAATATAATAAAAATCCTCAGGCTGACTGAAATATCCCTAGAAATCTTAACACAACCTCAGGTATATGGGATGTTAGTTGGAGACCATATCAGTTAGAAAATATATTCAGATGCTCCCCATCCAGGGGAGGGGCAAGTTAATAAAATTTAGTATTATGACGAAATTTAATAAACATTCTCAGGCTGATTGAGATATCCCTAGAGATCTAAACACAACTTCAGATATATATGGTGCTAGTTGGGGACCATATCAATTAGAAAATATATTCAGATGCTCCCCATCCAGGGGAGGGGGCAGGTAATAAAATTTAGTATTATGACGAAATATAATAAACATCCTCAGGCTGACTGAGATATCCCTAGAAATCTAAACACAACTTCAGGTATATGAGGTGTTAGTTGGGGACCATATAAATATAAAATATATTAAGATGCTCCCCATCCAGGGGAGGGGCAAGTTAATAAAATTTAGTATTATGACGAAATATAATAAACATCATCAGTCTGACTGAGATATCCCTAGAAATTTAAACACAACTTCAGTTATATGGGGTGTTAGTTGACAACCATATCAATTATAAAATATATTAAGATGCTCCCCATCCAGGGGAGGGGCAAGTTAATAAAATTTAGTATTATGACGAAATATAATAAACATCATCAGGCTGACTGAGATATCCCTAGAGATCTAAACACAACCTCAGGTATGTGGGGTGTTAGTTGGAGACCATATCAGTTAGAAAATATATTCAGATGCTCCCCATCCAGGGGAGGGGGCAGTGAATAAAATTTAGTATTATAACCAAATATAATAAACATCCTCAGCCTGACTGAGATATCCCTAGAGATTTAAACACAACTTCAGGTATATGGAGTGTTAGTTGGAGGGAGACCATATCAATTAGAAAATATATTCAGATGCTCCCCATCCAGGGGAGGGGGCAGGTAATAAAATTTAGTATTATGACGAAATATAATAAACATCATCAGTCTGACTGAGATATCCCTAGAGATTTAAACACAACTTCAGTTATATGGGGTGCTAGTTGGGGACCATATCAATTATAAAGTATATTAAGATGCTCCCCATCCAGGGGAGGGGGCAGGTAATAAAATTTAGTATTATGACGAAATATAATAAACATCATCAGTCTGACTGAGATATCCCTAGAGATTTAAACACAACTTCAGTTATATGGGGTGCTAGTTGGGGACCATATCAATTAGAAAATATATTCAGATGCTCCCCATCCAGGGGAGGGGCAAGTTAATAAAATTTAGTATTATGACGAAATATAATAAACATCCTCAGGCTGACTGAGATATCCCTAGAAATCTAAACACAACTTCAGGTATATGAGGTATTAGTTGGGGACCATATCAAATATAAAATATATTAAGATGCTCCCCATCCAGGGGAGGGGCAAGTTAATAAAATTTAGTATTATGACGAAATATAATAAACATCCTCAGCCTGACTGAGATATCCCTAGAGATCTAAACACAACTTCAGGTATATGGGGTGCTAGTTGGGGACCATATCAATTAGAAAATATATTCAGATGCTCAACATCCAGGGGAGGTGCAAGTTAATAAAATTTAGTATTATGACAAAATATAATAAACATCATCAGGCTGACTGAGATATCCCTAGAGATCTAAACACAACTTCAGGTATATGGGGTGTTAGTTGGGGACTATATCAGTTAGAAAATATATTCAGATGCTCCCCATCCAGGGGAGGGGCCAGGTAATAAAATTTAGTATTATAACCAAATATAATAAACATCCTCAGTCTGACTGAGATATCACTAGATTACTAAACACAACCTCAGGTATATGGGTAATTAAGAGGTCAGCGTCGCCTAAATCTTTTAAAGCATGTTATTTAGCATGGCGCGCTTGAATGACAATACATGTAGAACTATTTTGTAATAATATTTTTGTATTTACTTGTATTATTTTTGTTTATAGTCTGTAAGTAATCACTTCTTGCAGTGTTCTCTGTAACAAATGAGCTTGAGCTCAATACGGAGGGCATTGGCATGGAGTGGATTTGTTTTTTGAAAAAAGCTGAGGTTTTTATGCCTAATAAAAGTATTTTTTGGTGGTGGTTGTTGTTCATTTATATTGCTTCCATATGTGCTTTTGTTTTACCAAAATTGTAATGCCAATGAATAAATAAATAAATAATTAAAAAACTAAATAAATAAATGCTCATTGTCGAAATACAATTCACATTGGTGGTGCTAAGCTAAGTGCATTCCCATACAAAGCTGAAATTTCGATTTTTGATTTTTACTTTGGGTTTTTCTGAATTTTGTTCGCTTTTCCATTTTTTAAATTTCCCGGTTTTTCTTTTAAGTTTTTACGAATTTTCTTTGATTTTCTGTTTTTTTCGATTTTCCGGATTTTTTATTTGAGATTTTCCGAATTTTCTTTTTTCCTAAACCACCCTAATATTGAGACGAACAAACCGAAAAAAAATTCATTCAAATCGGTTCAATATGGTCTCCAACTAACACCCCATATACTTGAAGTTGTGTAACTCTAATTTTCGATAATTTTCGGTCTTACCCAGGTAATATCACTAACACAAACACAATTAATGAAATTAGCAAAAGTTTAGCATTTTCTTCACACTCGTATAGCAGTGATAGAGCTGCGTAAGATATTTTGAGGCACCTAATATGTAAAATGGCAACCAAACTTATTGTGATTAGCGAGAAGTAAAGAATTTCTCATGCTTAAATAAAATTCGCCGATCATAAGGCCGAGAAAAACAGCTGGACGGAGCCATTTGCGCGAGTAAGGCACTATGCTGGAGTGGAATGAGTAAGGAGGTGAACACGGGTCCAAGGGCCAAAAGTTAAAATCTGGTCACACAAAAGCTTGGCAACCCGAAAACAGGTGAGGATTGGTAGCCGAGTTTCGAGCAATCCCACTTTTCAGTGAGGACGACCTGGCTTGGGCTACAGCCATCATGAAAATAAAGAAGGTATACCGGTCGAAGGACTAAAAGCTATCGGAGCTTATTTCATATGCAAGACAGCAGCTCGGCTAGCACCAACAAGGAAAAATATTAGTAACAAACCTGATCCCTCTCATCTACATATATAAACTTCTCTGCATACTCTATAGCTCTCCGTATGTTCGGCACTATGGGAAAGCTATTGCGACGAAATTATTAAAGTCAATTTCAAACAGCAGTATGGATGGATCTGCCTTCAGGCAAGGCCAATTGAGTTTCTAGTTATCCTGGATGTAAAAAACACTTTAATTCAGTGAAATGGGGTGATATGATCGGGGTAATATGAAAATCAAGAGGAGTTTTGCTGGTTGAATACAAGAATGGTGCGGCAATCGTAATTATGTCCTGAACTTTGGTTTTGGCTCAGTCTTGGCTGAATCGAACGTTGAAGAGAGTCAGGTAGGATGAAAAAACATACTCTATCAGCCTCTCTAAGCAGATTAATAGCCAACGTAGTTGAACATCGCGCTAGACGAAGCAATTTAATGTGCAGTCCTTATTATACTGTATGACCCTGAAATGTGAACTCGCACCATTGATGTAACGCAATGGCAACCTAACGATGTGCGGTATTTAGCGGCGAGCACTAGTGCGTTTGAAGATCTATCGAATAAGAAGTGAATTTGGAAGAAAAGAAGCAAGTAACAGAGCTGAAAGTAAGACAGCACATTGGTGGATAGGATCAAACTGGGGCCGACCCATTCACATGCCGAAACATCTTGTTGCTCGAATATTGTCATGAAGATCCTTTTCCATATTTTGTCTTCTTTGCGATCCATCTGCAGGATCGCTCGTGCAACACCTACATCAAGTTCTGTAGGTTCCAACTTTGGCATATAATAGAGAAAGAATAGCATAATGAGTCAGCAGGATTGGAATATATACCCTTGATGTGGTATCGTTCTTCTTGTTGAACGCATTCTGTTTTATCGAATAGTTGACAGATTTTGTGTACTGCAATGTTTCAAGGATTTTATTCTCAAGCAGAATTGTTTTTAAAGTCTGCCAAAAACGTCATTATTGTTTCCAATGAAATTCTAAGGGTGTTAGCAGTGTGATATTCATTCGCCTCATTCACGGTATTTTTCCATCTCTTTCGTACGATTTCATACCCGTTTCAGCACATCCTCAACATTTTTGTGCGCAATTAATAGCAGTCACTGATCTTTGGACAGGGATTGGTACTTGTTCGAGTCCGATCGTAATTGTCCATTGAAGAGGCACAATTTCTCCATTTTCCTCAATGTTGATTGATCCAGCAGCTTGCTTGCTTATTCTCGTGAGTTATTGCTTGTTGTCGCGTTCAATCACATATGTACATGTGTGAAGTCCAGTGAAGTCATATTGTTCAAGTTGTCAAACAATGTTGATCAAGTAGTTATTTTTATTGCATGGGAGTAGCGCTTTAAGAGCTTTTGGCAATATCAAACTGATATAGTTGCGGTTCGTATAATTCTTGAGACTTCTGTAGGGATCTAGCTTTTACCAAATTCGGCTTCGACACTATTGCCGAACATGCTAAAGTCATGTTTGATGTTTCTGTTAAACATCATGGTAGTCTATCTACATGGTGGTAAAAGGTCTAACGACATGGCTAATACTATAGAAGAGCTTTGTCTTCAGCACAACCTGCAGTAATTATTTTCTAATTTTATGCAAGCCGAAGCCGTATGATTCTTGATACTTTTTTAGTACTCTTGTTGTTGGCTGAGACCTTTCTTGTGAGTTGCAGCAACACATCTGGAATTGTTCCAGGATCTACGTTATTCCAGTAAGCGAGAGATGGCTCTTGTAGCGATTGCATGTTGTTCTGCTACGTTCAACAGACAGATAGTGTGGGGCAGTAGTACAAGGATAATATATAATGAGCCGATTCGGTTATAGCAGCACTTACCGCAAACTAGACAAATATAGCTTTAAGTGGTATATGTCTTTGTGATCGACTGGTGCGATGAAAAAGATTTGCAAGACATATCCGCATAAAAGAGCATTAAAACGAGAATAGTTATCATTTTTGCAGACTTAGTGGTTACGTTTAAGCTGAATTCTGATCTTAATGATCTTGGAAAAAAAATTCTAAACATGTTTACAAGACACAACCACAATAAATCTTGAGAACATTTTTCCAGAATCTAGTTGAAATCAAAAAGTGTAGTGGCTGCTGACTCACATTTGGATTTGGATCTTAATCAAACCATTGTGTGTCTAGGCTTGTTGTTGTGTAATATATTTCGCACTTTGATGTTTTCGAGATCCGACAGCTCATTTATTTATTCTAAACCCAACCGTCTCGCGTGTTCTCAGTAAAGCAGCATTCTGTGAGGATTCCTGCAACGATTATTAACTCTCGTTTCACAGAATAATTAGCCTGGTTGTATCGTATCTAGCAAGTTCCGCTGCCCTGCAATTACCTTATGTCCGAGTGCCCAAGGCCCCAGACTACTAACTTCTTGTACAGATGCTACGTTCAGCTTCACGCGCCCTTGATACCAATACGATTCTCTGCTTATGAAGGGGCCAGTCTAGGATTTCCTTTGAATGCTTCCTTTGCACAAATTTTCAATAGTATATGATCGCTTCTTTATTTCTAACGTTTGCCAATGGTTGACGTGGGGTCTTCATACCAGATCCCCTCGAAACGCGATATTTCAAAACGCGATTTTTCGAAACGAGAAATGACAAAACGAGATATGGTACAAAACGCAATATTTTAAAATGCGTTATGGTACAGAATGTGCATTGCAAAGCTACGGGAGCGTAGCGACCCGTTTGATACCGATCCTATATACTCTCGCTCCTATCGATTTTTAAATTCCTATAAACTGAAATTAAATTTCCCCTTCACCCGCCTGATATAACCCGATCCTAAACTCTCGTTTTGTACCATATCGCGTTTTGTACCATATCGTGTTTTGAAATATCGCGTTTTGAAAAATCGCGTTTTGTACCGTATCGCGTTTTGAATTATCGCGTTTTGAAATATCGCGTTTTGATAATTCGCGTTTTAAAATATCGTGTTTCAAATGGAACTCCTTCATACATATGGTGTCCATCCCGGATAGCACCGAAACTGACCAGGATTCTAAAATTTAAGTGCCGATCTCTGTAAAGTCGTGTCAACGGATGAGCTCAGCAGAGGATAATGCATTGCCCGGCCTGCGCATATTCGAAAGCCGGAATTGGATTTCAAGGCGTCTAGTTAATAAATATCAACAACAAACTTAATTCTGGGCTCGATTGCGACTCAACCCCGATTTTAAGGTTGCGGCTATACTTCAATTCAAGGTAAATTTAATTCATCTTCAAAAATCGATTTTATTAACAGTATAAATTATTTACCCGACTATTCACTCTATAGGAACGAATTTATCAAGCCGACTACTTTCAATTCTTTGCATTCTATACAGTTTTACAAGAGCAATGCACGAGCTATTTGAAAATAAGTGATTCTGGAGAGTAAATTGATTAACAAATTAAAACCTGAGGAAATGTGAAGTGCCGTGACTGTAAGATGTGTAAAGTAATGAAACTGCTGGAGAGGCTCGAAACGAAAACTTTGAGAGTATAGCAGGCTTGATATTTGAGAAATAGTTTTAGTTGGTAAAATCTCAGCCATCTTTCCGTGTTCAGATGGTACACATGTAATATTTAAAATATCTCTTCCCGTCACAAAATACTTATTTTTCTCGACCGACAGTATCAAAAACCTGGCCACAATTAAAGCTTCTCAGATCCGGCAAGAAAAATCAGAGATTTGTGGGTGGCGTGAACTATGAACAAAGCACTTCAAACTTTTATAAATTAACAATGTGGTGATTATCAAAGGAACTAGGAGTTTTGAATACGGAGAATAACAACAATGGGTGTTTCTATAACTAGTGGTGGATTATAGATAGGAATTTAGAAACATGGGAACCATCAAGACTTGAGGCCTTTTAAGAATACTTATCCCAATTACAGCAAGCTACTCTGATAAGAAGGAACCAAAAGTAATGTTGCAGCAGATAAATTTAGCGGATCTAGTAGGCATAGGGACAAAGCAATTCAATTTATGTAGAAGGGCGAAATCATTCAACTGTGCAAACATATGTGGTAGAGAGGGAAGCGTTTCAACCTAACCAGTACTCGTAAAACAGGTTCGCTTTTCCAATATTGCACTGAAATCAAAAATTCATGAAAAACCAAGAGCAAGCTTTGAAGCTTTAAATCTTGCAGAAATCTAATATAGTTTCACGAAAGCACAAAATGATGCCGCTACCTGGTCTGGTTAAGGCGCTTAAGGTGCAATAAAGGCACTTCCCAGAACGTAGTAGATTATTCCCACGTTAGAATCATGCAATACAATGTTGAGTAAGCCTCAGGATATACGCAGTAGAGGGACAAGTACGTTTCGCAGACGACTTTCTGATATTTGCCGTGGTTAAATTCAAGGACCCTACATTTGCAATTGTGCAATGATATAACATATTACACGACATTGGAATTTGTATTGGCTTCACAGCTAAAGTAAATGGTGAAACGATAGATGAATGCATATGTTGTTATAGTTTATCATAAGTTTCGACTGTCGAATATAAAACATACAAATTATATGGAATATGTCTAGAAGAGCAAATATATTGAAACTTTATAGCATTACCAGGTGTTCTGAAATCCATTTGAAAGACGATTTCCTTAGAAAGTAAAATAGAAATATAATATGCGCTGATTGTTGTATTTCGGATAATATTACGCATACAAGAGGTTTCATTGAAATAAACACATTGGGTTCCAATTTCCAACACCGCACATGTTACATCGCGGTATTCAATTATGAGTCCATACGTATTTAGAAAATTCCCAATCCTTATATTTTATGGATTTTTTAGCAAGGCGAATCGAAACTTTAGAAAATGGTAACATGTAGCTTAAAAAACCAATCACGCGAACTTAAGTGTAACCTCCTCAATATAAATAGTGTAATTTACGAAGACACGCTTTTATGTGTGCACGGTAGGGTAGCCATGACTATGTCGGTCGGGTGATAATGTGCTATTGACATTTTTGTAGCTCATATCTGACATTTTTTCGCACAATTGCCTTCTACCAAATATAATCAGACAAAGTCAAATTAGATATGGTATACGGTCTTCTTAATTCCACATATCGATCGGTCTTAATTCCACATATCGGTATCGCGAAGTAACTGTCTGTTTGGACCATCGTCCACTAAAATGGCTCATCACCTTACAATCACCAAGCGGAAGATTAGCGCGCTGGGCGTTGAAGCTCGAATCGTTTAATCTGAAAATTGAGTAAACCCCAGGCAAGGATAACATCATCGCTGACACGCTTTCCCATCGTAATCGAGAGAATGTTTTGCAAGAAACCGAACAACTATGTTGTGTAACCGTTGATCTACCCAGTAAATCAGCTCCAAACATGCGAGAGGAACAAAGAAAGGATCCAAATGTGCAGAAAATAATTAAGTGTTTCGAAGAAATAAATAATCTGAATGTTGCTAATTGGTCTTCGAGAGGTTATATTATGGCACATGGACTATTATATTGTTATCTGTCCGATTCAGATTCAGAGGAACCACAAATCGTTATTCCTACACAGTGTCGTATCGATATTATGCGAAAGTTCCACGATGTACCAACTGCTGGACACTATGGCGTTGACAGAACGTACGCCAAAATAGCCCATAAATACTATTGGGTCGGAATGAAAAATGACATATAGCCAAGTATATTAAGGATTGCATCCCATGTCAAAAATATAAAATAACTAATCTTAAACCAGCCGGCTTATTGAGAACACCGGTCATGGCACAACGCTTCGAGATTTTATCTATCAACTTAGTTGGACCACTGATGCCCACTGAAGCCCATAACAAGTGGATTTTATTGTAGAAGATACTGCCATAAGGTGGACTGAATTATTTGCATTACCAAATTCTACAGCACAAACGTGTGCGAAGACGCTTATCAATGAGATTTTTCTGAGATACGGAATTACGAATAATATTGGATCTCAATTCGTGAGTGAAAACATGCAATATGTCACCAATTCTTTCGGCATCCAACATATACTGACGCTTGTGTATCATCCCGCGGCCAATCCAGTAGAAATAAAGAATCGTGACCTAAAAACATAATTATCCATATTAGTCGAACAGGATCACGATCAACATTTAAGCTCTATTCGTTACGCTATGAACACGACGAATTGTTCTTCAAAAAATTACACACCTGCGTTCTTAACGTTTGTACGTGATCTGTGTAATGTTACAGATGTTTCTCATGATTTACGCGCAATAGTTCAAGGAGAGAATTTTAGAGAAACAGCAAGATCAACGAAAAAATCACGCAGATATAAGACGACGACCTCACCGTGAATTCGAAGAGGGAGATCTAGTGTTGCTGCAAAACCACTTTCTCAGCAATGTGTCCAAAGGAATTAGCTTAAAATTCATGTCAAAGAGAGATGGTTCTTAAAGAATTCGAAAATGCTGGATCAATACTTATGAGATCGTAACACGAACGGGACACTATATTGGTAAATACCATTCTTCCCTGCTCACGCCATTCAGAGGTACAAAGAACTAGTCACCATTGCGTGAAATTCAACCGAGAAGGCGAAACATACCGAGTCTCGACTCCTCATTGGATGCGGAAAACTTAAACTTAACCATGGTAAATGTTCAAGAAGCAACGCAACTGCTTCCTCATCAAATTCATATTTAAGATCAAAATGAGTCACCACTCGAACCATGAGGTACTGAAACAGCCCATCACAACAACCAAGATGAGTGTTGTTTTCGACGGGGCAGCAAAAACCAATACGAGAACATCGTTAAACGGTTACATAACAATTGGCCCAACCGTTCAGACTACCCAGTACCAATCATCTTCAGATTGTGAGAACACAAATTTTTTGTAACTGCTGACGTCGACAAAATGTATCGAAGGTGTTTAGCACCACTTCCCTTGACCACTGTGACATGTGGGCTAGGCGACAAGCGTGTGTAACGAACCGTTTCAAAAATTAACCTTGGGAAGGTACATCTGATAAGTTCGTTAACAGAAATCTTCTACTGATCATTATTAGTGAACGCAGCACATTGCCGACTAGGTCCGTTGGGGTGGAATATTTTCACTAATCACACTGGAGCTTGAGGGTGCTGCTTGAAATAAATTTACCGATGATCGATGGAATAGTTTTATTTAGAGATCTCACCTTTTTAGATAACTACCGAATGTTGCATAAATTGTCACAGATACAACCCTTGTTAACTTTGGTGGTGAACATAGATGTTGTGACCACCTTTCGCTTAACCCTCCCAACTATATTGTACCACCACCGAAATGGCGTACCCTCATGCAAGGCTGAACTAAATCACTTTACTGCATAAGATTCAGTGCAGCTGCAGGTGGATTATGAGCTCTCTCTATTAGTATGTTCGTCAGGGATACGGGAACAACTAGTTTTCATGTTGGTAAGTCCCTTTCTATGTCACTATGAATATTTACATATATTTTCCCATCTTCAACTTTATAGTTTGAAGCTGCGTCAGAATTTTGTTCCAAAGCTTTGATACGCGCAACATACTCTTCATCCTGAAATGCCGGTGAATCAAGATCAATATGTATCAAGTATCTTGATCTAAAGCGTCTACGAAAACTCTAGACAAACTATCTGGTACGGTGTTTAACGAGCATTTTCTGTATTCGATTTTGAAGTCGACTGCCTGCAATTTCACGGACCATCTTGCCAATTTTCCATTCAGATCCTTCTACTCCATCAACATGCAAACTGGAATGGTCTGTGATAACGATGAATGGATATCCTTCAATATAAGGCCTGCACCTTTTAATACTCATCACTGCCGCTCTCCGTAATCATACCTTTGGAATAGTATACTTCCCATTCCAGTCGTGGAAGCGTCACACTGTATGAAAAAGTGTTTTGTGAAATCTGGATTTACCAGAACGGGTGCCATAACTAATGCTCCCTTTAGGTTTTCGAATGCTTCTTGAGCTCTATCATTCCACGAGCTATCGATACCAGCCGGTCATCCCCAAAAACCTGCGTATTTGTTTAACGGTTTTGGGAACGGGGGTATACGTCTTTGGCTCGAATTTTGTCGGGGTCTACTCTTAGGCAACCCTCACCAACCACATAACCAAGGTTCTTTGTCTCTCTTAGAACGAACCTACTTTTTTCTATACATTTATAGTTAAATTTGCTAGTTGTAACAAAGCTACTTCAGACAGTAGTGATAAATGTTCCTCGAAAGTCGCAGATACCACCAACAGATTGTCTAGGTAAACAAAGACGCGGTCGTGTTGTTGATGAGGGATCACCTTATGCATCAGCCGACATATTGTTTGGGCTGCATTACACAACTCAACGGCATGACGGCGAACTGGTGGAGGGGACGACCCGGCACCGTAAAGGCTGTCTTATTCCTTGACGAAGGTTCGAGGGGTATTTGCCAGAAGGCATCTTTTAGAACGATGGTACTTATGAACCGAGTCTTATCCAACCGACCTAGTAACCCCTCTATCAACGTCAAAGGATACGCATCCTTCACTGTGACCGAGTTCACATTCCTAGCATCGAGACATAGACGAACCTTCCCGTTCGTCTTTGTCACTAGAGTTACTGGAGTTGACCAGGAGCTGGCACTTTCTTCAATGACTCCTAATGACAGCATTCTGTCTAATTCCCGGTAAATTTTGGGTATTGTGCAATTTTTAAAGAAATGAGCATCGCTTTCACAATTCCAACAAATGTTTCGGTTACGCGTGTTATTATAGTTTGATGATGATTGATTTGGCCAGGTTACAGCACACACGGATTCGAAATCCCTAGACAGCTCAGAAAAATTGGTGTGATTGGATATTCCTTCAGCAAAATTTGCATTCAATTCAAGTTTATTAACTTGCCTTATTGATTGATATACTAGCAATACGATTCCACGTATCTTCTACTGCATCAGATAACTAAGGTCGAAATATCAGAAAATGATTGACCAGCAAAAGTTGATTGTAGACCTGGTCTCGTATTCCTATAGTCAATAACTGTATTGTTTCCATTTCCGTCATCGGAATCTGTAAGGGCAGTGACATGGATAAAATGTCGTTATAAAAGTTTAAGAAGGTTTATTTCCCTCGTTGTTTACGTCTTTCTAAAGTCTGCTTAACATCTGCGTTTTCGTTACTGATTTGTCTAGAGTTTTCGTAGATGCTTTAGATCAAGATAATAATAGTGTACTTAATATTGATCTTGATTCACCGACATTTCGGGATGAAGAGTATGTTGTGTGTACCAAAGCTTTGGAACAAAATTCTAACCCAGCCGCAAACTATAAAGTTGAGGATGGGAAAATAAATGTAAATCTCCATAGTGACATAGAAACGGGCTTACCAACATGGGCACTGGTTGTTCCCGCATCCCTGACCATGGCCTCCCATGGTTCGGCAGATTAGAGATTTTGTAAATGCATGCCAAATATGTAAGTGTACAAACCCTGTGAACTATACTAGACCAATGATGGGTAAGAATTTTGAAGTGTTACACCCCTGGCAGCGCTTATATCTAGACTTCCTTGGTCCGTATCCAAGAACCAAAAATGGACACACCAATATCTTTATCTTACTAGATCAGTATAGTCGATTTCTCATTTTGTATCATTTGCGTTCGGCCGCTGGTGGAAAGGTTATTGAGTAACTTAATTTAATTAATTAAATAATTAATTTCGAAATCCAACAATATTTACAGTGAGTCAAAAAATGTTGTTGACAACGTGTAATTCACATCGAATAATCATGTGTCTTGTTAAGTTTTGAAACGTATGGAACAGACTTCGACTGTTACAAGTGTTAAAACGAATCGCCAATATTAACGAAAACTTTCGAACGCAATTCGGCACGATGACAATTAAGGTATTGCGTCTTAATTGAAATCCCGCACAGTATCAGTTCATATTCACATTTAATCTGGAAGAAAATCGTTCACTAAGCAAAAGAATAATTGAATCCGAAGCATTCGCCTTTTTGATCTTCTTGGCTGGTTGGCTAAAGTCATTATCGTTGTCAAAATGTTCGTCTAGAAGCTCTAGGCTAT
This sequence comes from Nephrotoma appendiculata, assembly GCA_947310385.1. Lineage (NCBI taxonomy): Eukaryota > Metazoa > Arthropoda > Insecta > Diptera > Tipulidae > Nephrotoma > Nephrotoma appendiculata. The sequence continues at coordinate 56,517,666 of OX371225.1, read as the reverse complement.
TAAATTGGATTGGGACATACCTCTGCCGGAAGGAGGCTCGCCGAAGCCAAAACGCATGCGACACAGTGGTATACAAAAGAATAACAACGGATGAAGAAGGCCTAACGATAATTTAATATCCTCCCAAACAAAAGAAGCTCCAATTCGACAAATCACTCTCCCAGCAATAAGCAAAGCGTTTACAATTACTACCACTACAGAAACCACGCAATGGTTAGAAAAACTGATCTCAAAATATTCATCATTAACATAGATTATGTTTGTCTTTGCACTCTGTTCTTGTCTGTTTGCAGACGGACATTTGAACTTCCTCGCATTGGCAGCCATTTAGAAATGCCGATATATATACTGTGTAAGATGGCGGAAATTTGACAGCGGAAAATAAGAGATTACGCTACTCGCCGCAAGTGGCAGCACCGCTGTAAAATTTCCGCTATCTTATACAGCATCCGATGTATCATTTTCTACCAAGCATCCCATAGTTTTACACCCCAAATCTCAGCTCAGAAGATTATTATCATTGATGTTAGCCATTTCAAGATTAGCCATTTCAAGGAAAGATTATTGGAAACAGAGGTGCTGTAATTTAGTTCGACAGAATGCCAGTCAATGCGTTGTTTGTGCGCTAGCTAGAATCTAGCTAACGAGAAACCTGCCGTGAGTAAAACATATCCGACTGATGTTTGCAAGAGAGTTTAAAAAAATAATTAAAAATTCGAAACTAAATTCTAATGTTTTTCAGAGACATCCTCCCTGCTGCTCCACACACGCATATGGAATTCGGTAATGGTGATTCTTTGGTGACCCATAAAGAAACTGCCACCGTATATAATAACTGAGATTGACAGCATATTAAACTCAACACCATTATGCTCTATTGATTCCACTGACATCGATGTGCTGACACTGTTGCACCTCTTAAATTGGGCATTCAGCTACAAAGATTCAGGAAGCAGACATCATTCACTTGAGGCCGCAGGTTATTTAACTAGATGGCAAATACTGTAGCAATTAACTCTATACTTTCAGCGATGCTGGTCCATTGAATACCTTGCAGTAAGGTAGGTCGAAGTCGAGTAGCCAAGATCGAAGTGACCAGAACAAGAATCTCTAATAAACATCAATAATTCATTTGTAAATCAGTTAAAACGCAGCCTGGAGAAATAATGCGGTCTATCAATGAATGAAGCGTGCTTCCAATATCATATGAGTATAGCAAATCCAGCTGTACAGACATCCACAATGTCAATGATTAAATAATTTATTAATCGTTGAACACAAGGTGGTTCAAGGGTGGTGGTTTGTTGGAGACACACAATACATCAAAATACACACCTTTAATAAAACTCTCATCCTGAAAAACATCTATCAACTTACCTGTTGCTACTATACAATCTTTGATCACCCCATCCCGGTAATCTTCCTGTTCATTGTTGCAATTCCATCAGGAAGACAATTTAAATACAAACTGAAATTAAGTAACAGATTTATTTAAAAAAAGAATTTTGTGTATTTTTAAAATTTAGTACATTTTTATCTCGGCACCCGTGCTAAACCATTTGAATTTATGTCTGTATTTTAAAAATAAATGCAAAATATGTTCCAACAAAAATATGATCGTGCTTAATATCCAATTACCGATAATAAATGCCCGTAAATAACTTAAGTCTGAAAATAGTATCGGGCGAAATCGATTATCTTTTGGGACATAACCTTCCTTAATTCGTCGTATGTAGTACAATCGTTTTTGGTCAGTCGCAATGGCCATTTCATGATCCAAAATTCCACTTTCGAACGATATTCGCAAAACTCTATTAAATACGGCAATATATGGACTATTACGTGCAATGACACTGCTGCCAAACATTGAAGATGGTGATTCCTTTATAAGATGTAGTAAATCAAGCCCGGTAGTCTTATCAAAATATTTTACACCAAAAGGTCCATACCGTATTAGGGGCATCATAAACGCAGTCGTTTTATTATAAGCAACCATGTCCAAACCTTCTGGTATCGTGGCGAACTGTTTGACAGTTTTCACTCCAATTTCTCCTAGCATGATTTTGTTATCATCCGTATCTTGTTTGACATTTTTTACCGAACGATTAATATTTCTTAACATTGTTATATTAAGATTACTGTTGAGCAAATCTTGTAACGAGTTCAATTGTTGTGGCTTTAAAGGATGATTAAGTTGCTCCACAATAGTGCCTTGGTATATGCTTGTTAGTAGTAAACTAAACAATGTAATTGTTATGAATATGACTTGATTAAAGATCAATTTTGGAGCAATCACCGACACGCTGTGCAGTAGAGCAATTACTTTTAGCGGAATTGCTACAGTTGCGATTTCTTCATTTTTTTCAATTAATAGTTGTCCTAGCACCCAAATTATACTCAAAACGATTAGACTTATTGCAATTACAATACGAGATTTAACATCAAAACACTCGTAGGTTAAAATGTTCAAGGGCATTGCTTCATAGTTTACTGGGACTATAAAGCACATTTGAAGTTTATTTGTAGGATACAGGAATACTGTGTTATTATAGGCAACATCTATAAGTATTCTGTTATTTATGCCAACTTCGGCCATCCCACTATCAATCAGTTTGGCAGAACCTATAAGCAAATAACGTAATCATCTACTATTGAATATAAAAGCTACAGATCTATTTACTTACCTATACCAGTAATATTCCTTGTTTTTGATAAAATGTCGTTTTCATAAATTGGTGTAAAGTTCATAAATTTTTTGCACAGTTTTAAAAGTGTGCCATCTAGACTAGTAGCATCGACAACTTGGCCAGACGAGTTTCTCACTAGTACGCTCACTAGGGGAAATTCAAAGATAAGAACTTTAACCGGATATCCGGCCATATTGCTCATGAATAATTTAAAACGATAATTTATTTGTGCGACTATAGAATGGCTTGAATTTTTTACGCTGGTGGAGTATTCATAATATTTAGATTCAAATGGATTAATTTGTATAATTTTATTTCGCCCGTTGCTTTGAATCGATAGGGCGATCATTTCAAAAGCCTTCTCTCCATTCCATATTTTGAGCATGAACTTTTTTATGCTTTCTACGTTTACATCGAAAAACACAAATACAAGTCGATTATTTTCACTAGCTCGTATCACCGATTCCATCATGGTTAGATCGTGCATGACCAGAACACAGCCATAAACGCGTTCAGTGTAAATGGCATATTTTCGAAATGACTTGTAAAACTTTGATATTCTGAAATAAAAAGCAATATTAAAAAAAAAAAAAATTTCTTTTTCAAACCCCAATTTACAGTGTTACATTGTTGTAATGGAAAAGTCTAAATTTATAATTTGTTAGGGAGTATTTTAATATTCTGTCTCCAAGATCTTCATAATGTTTCTGTACAAATAATGCAACTACATGCTGGTCCTGTAACGGTAAATAAAAATATTTTTATTTATTCGCATTTCGTACTCGAATTATCACAAATGTACCTTCATAAATTCCGATATAATCTCCCATTCCGTTTCTAAGTCACTGCGATCCTCGATATTAATTTGATTTAAATATGATTCGGCTAGGACAATAAATCCAGAGAATATAAAAATTTTCATATTCATGTTATGCGCGAGCCAGTACCAACATTTTGTTCCTGCAAACATTTAAGGGGTTAGAATTTTATAATCTTACACTGTCCTTTGTCAAGAAAAGTAAATCAGCCGAACTTTTCATGCATTTTGAGTTTTAAATGAAATTTAAAAATTGCTATAAAATACGGAGGAAGCTCAATAAGTTCAGTTCATCTATATGAAATAACGGTAAAGTTTCAAATTTAAAGTGTAATAGAAATATAATGGTTATACTAATCACTCCAGGGTCCTGAACCTAACCGTTGCAATCGACCGTTTGCTGCAACATCTGCAGATACACATTTCTGTTAACAGGTTCGCTACAAAAGTGATCCCGCCAGGCCCGCCATTAAACATTTTGGGGTGGAGGGGGGGGGGGGGGGTTTGGGTGGAGGTGAGGGAAGTGGAGGGGGGGAGGTAATTTAAAAAAGTAAGAACACTTTCTACAGACACGGAGATGTCCACTTCGAAGGGATTACCTTGTGGATCCCTCGAGGAGTCACAGTTAGAGGAGAACTTTCACACAACTGTGGTTGAGGTTGAAGTAAAACAGCCGGGTACTTGGGCATAGGACTCCTGAAAACAAACTGCTAATAAATCTGAATATCTTTATGTTATCAAATTACCTCAGATGTAGTCACAACATACTGTTAAAGTTAACCGAAAGTTCCAGCCGAAAGATAGTAATGCAGATAGTGCCTTTGCTATCCCAAACCGAAAGGTGGTAATGCAGATATTGTTTTGCTAGCTCAGCCGAAAGATGGTAATGCAGATATTAATTTTGTTATCCTAGCAAAAAAATATTTTAAAATGACGATAATGTAGATTACATCTATAAAGAAGACTAACTTTAATCTTCAAACCGAAAAATGCCAGCAATACAGATTTGAAAGTTACAAATGAATCATCAACTTTCTGAAAATGTCAATAACAGGCATCTATACAATAACCATGAGACGCAGTCCCGTTTAGCTGATGAATGGTTTGTATATCAAGATTTTTACAGATGAACTATTTAAATGTACCAAATAGATGAACCAGGACATAGGATTGGGGTGGTTCTGATGGGGTTATAGGGATGAAATTTTGATTTTCCCCATTTTTCAACGGTAAAATCGTTCGTCATTCAAGATTTTGGCATATAGACACCAATCTCTTTATGCCGATTCGATCACCCATGACTATAGGTAGATTCTGAGTATATGGTTGGGGTGGGTCTGAGGGGGTTATAGGGGTGAAATTTTGATTTTCTCCTTCTCTCAACGATAAAATCGTTCGTCATTCGAGATTTTGGCATATAGACACCAATCTCACTATGCCGATTCGATAGCCCATGACCATAGGTAGATTCTGAGTATATAGTTGGGGTGGGTCTGAGGGGGTTATAGGGGTGAAATTTTTATTTTCCTCATTTTTCGTCAATAAAACCGTTCGTCATTCGATATTTTGGCATATAGACACCAATCTTACTATGCCGATTCGATAACGCATGACCATAAGCAGATTCTGAGTATAGGTTAGGGGTGGGTTTGATGGGGTTATTGGGATGAAACGTCATATCTGCCTCATACAGCCGAAAGTAGTCGATAAAGAAGATTGAAATTCATCAACCATCGTTCGTAATTCGAGATTTTGGCATATAGACACCAATCTGACTATGCCGATTTGATAGCTCATGACCATAGGTAGATTCTGAGTATAGGTTAGGGGTGGGTCCGATAGGGTTATAGGGGTGAAATTTTGATTTTCCCCATTTTTCATCGATAAAACCGTTCGTCATTCAAGATTTTGCCATATGGACACCAATCTGACTATACTGATTCAATAGCTCATGACCATAGGCAGATTTTGATTATAGTTTAGGGGTGGGTCTGATAGGGTTATAGGGGTAAAATTTTGATTTGCTCCATTTTTGGTCGATTAAATCATCCGCCATTCGTGATTTTGGCATATGGACACCAATCATACTATGCCGATTCGATTGTCCATGACTATAGGTCGATTATGAGTATAGGGTTGGGGTGGGTCTGATGGGGTTATACGAGTGAAATATTGATTTTTCTTATGTTTCATCGAGGAAAACGTTTGTCTTTCGATATTTTGAGAGATATACACCAACATGACTATACCAATTCGAGGGCCATGGCTAGAGGTATTTTGCAGTTTCGATGTGTCAAAAGATTGTTTTCTTTCCTAATTTAAATGCCTGATTCATTTAGAGCTACCCGGCGAGCACCACGTGGAGGTATGAATCTCGGACTTCGCTCCCTATCCTCTTTGTGGAGCTCCATTAAATTAAAACACAAGGAGCGGGTGAAAAATGAGGAACTAACTTATACTCAGAATCTACTTATGATCATGGGCTATCGAATCGGCATAGTCAAATTGGTGTGTATATGCCAAAATCACGAATGGCGAACGAAAAATAGGGTAAATCAAAATTCACCCCTATAACTCCATCAGACCCACCCCTAACCTATACTCAGAATCTACCTATGGTCATGGGCTTTATCACAGGCTAATTTGGGTCATCTTGGGAAGTGATGCAAATTCACATTACACAATTTAGGGAAGCGGTGATATCAATGAACGGAATGAGATCCTCCTTGATTTGATTCTTAGTACTCTATTATACCACATTAGCAAAATCGCTACTATAGGAAGTTATTGTTTACTTTTTGCCTTGTCATTCAAGGTTCGAATCACTGGATTGTGAATAAATACAACTGCTTCAATTTCAACTCACACAAATTTATTTACACAACACAATAATTATACAACACAAAATTAATTATTCCATTATAACACACTATTTAATTATCACTTTAATAATCACTCTATTTAACCTTCACAGCATTCCACGTCAATGTACGCCTTTATATACCAAAACATTTGTTTCTAGAATAATCCTAAATGCGCTCCAAGAATCGAGCAAATATGTTAGTATACAAATGACGCCTAAATATTGAACCAAATCACAAATACAATTGAACAATTAATGAAATTATGATGTAACACTACCCCCCTCCCCCCCACCTAAGCCTGTTCGTCCCGAACAGGATCCAGATCACCGCCTCTGTAGAGCGCCAAGCGCTCTAAATGCACCACCTTTGGTTTACCTTTCCGTCCTTTCTGTATACAATAAACCACGTAGTTCAACCTTTTAATGACAGTGTAAGGTCCTTCCCATATGGGTTGCAACTTCGGTGATAATTCCTTCTGCCGTTGCGGGTTGTGAAGCCATACCAATTGCCCTTCCTCGAAGCCTAGATTATTATCGAGCTTTCATTCGGATATCACTTGATATCCGAATTTTATCCCGTACAAATTGATGTATTTTATTGAGTTCCTTTTCATCCGGTCGACGTAATCCTGTCCGCATAGAGTTGCTGATGGAACAGCTCCAAACTTTAAATCTCCCGGTAATCGCAGATTGTTCCCAAATATGGTTTTAGCTGGTGCAACTCTTGTTGTGCCTTGTACCGCTGATCGGTAGGCCATCAAGAACATCGGTATATGTCGATCCCAGTTGCGTTGGTTCCTTTTTACAACCTTTGCTATAGATATTCCTCCAATGTGCCATTGAATCTTTCCACCATACCGTCCGACTGCGGGTGTAAAGACGTCGTTCTTGTTTTATTGATACCAATCATCTGACATATTTCCTGAAATACCACCGATTCGAAATTCCTTCCTAGATCCGTGTGAATATCCATCGGTACATCAAATCTGCTAACCCAGTTGTTGACCACGGCATCAGCTATTGTTGTTGTCTCCTGATTGGGTATGGGATACACTTCCGGCCATTTGCTAAAATAATCCATTATTACTAGCACATATTTATTTCCGCTCTCGGTGGTCGGAAATGGCCCCGCCACATCCATTGCAGTTTTCTCAAATGGTGTCCCGACATTATATTGTTTCATGGTTCCACGGCTTTTTCGTGCTGGTCCCTTTACTGCCGCACATTGGTCACATCTTCGACATCATTCTACTACTGACTGTCTACATCCGATCTTTTGGCACCACTACCAACAATTGTTTTATTTTACTATCCGTGCTTTCTCAATTTCTTTTTAGACATCCATTTTCTATGTGGAGGCTATCCCATTGAGCCCAATAAGGTTTTACAATGGGGGTTTTGTCGGCTATTTCGACCACGTGGGCCGATGTTCCTTTTCCTTATGTTCCATGATGAATGACAGATTAGCATCCCGTAATTGCTCCTTCCTGATCATTTCATCAGTCCATTCCTCATCAGGTAGCGCTTGCATAAGCCGAATATCGATGATGTTTTCCTTACCCTCCACACGCCCACAATGCTTGCATTCCAAGGGACAAGGCTTTCTTGATAATGCGTCGGCATTTCCATGTGCGCTTTGTTTCAGATGTTCAATATCATCTTCAATTTGTCAAGCTGTCATTGCCTCTTTCTATTTTCGAAACTTGGATGGAGGTTATGAGGCAATCGGTTGTGGGAGTCAGCTTCTGCCCCTTCAAACTGACTCTTTTTAACGACTCCAATGCCGCCTGACCCGCCTTTCTGGCCTCTCTCTGCTCTTCGTTTGGTCTACCTTTCATAGGAGATGGCGACCTTCCTCGTTCCTTCTTAATCTCCCAACAGTCCCGTGAGAAGTGACCCATTCTATCACATACCCAGCATTTAATTTTGCCACTTCCATATCTGAACCTTGGCGTAGCCCGCTCGGTGTCCCTTCTGAAATCAATCTCCAATCAATCACTCGGTCAATTTTCATTGCTGGTTTGATGATGGCCTGAGCAGTTTCGTTTGTTAACGCACAAGCGATGGTTTCGGTAAAAGTTGCCTTAGGTGACAACATCAGTTTTTCCACTTTACCATGTAGTGTAGAAGATAACTCCAGAAATCTCTCGTCCATTTTCTTTTGGCCATCTTCTATTTTGTTTTTAATGTCCGCCCCTTGTTGCTCCATCTGCTGTTTCATTTCCTGGTTCGATTGTTTAATTTCACCCAACTGTTGTCCCTTCATATGATTCATAGCAGCCATCAACTGCGATAAATCGAAACTTCCAGATGGGTTTTGTGTTGTTCTGACCACCGTTTGTACGTCGTCTTCTTTCTTATCCTCACTGAGCTCACCCGTTTTTTCCTCCTCGAAATCATATACACTCCTGGATTTACACCTTCCTTCTCCATGGCCTGACATAGTCGCTCCACCAAACTAGCTTTTGTGTCTTCACTGACCAAACCTCGCTGTTTCAGTTGCTCCTTTAATTGCGCAAGCTTTAATTCATAGAGAATCATTTTCCTTATTATTCGCAATCCCACCGCTGTCACAAATTGTTACGTTTTTTGCCTTGCCACTCAAGGTTCGAATCACTGGATTGTGAATAAATATAACTGCTTCAAATTTGAACTCACAATAATTTAATTACACAACACAATAATTATACAACACAAAATTAACAATTAACTATTCCAATTATAACATACTATTTAATTATCACTTTAATAATCACTCTATTTAACCTTCACTATATCAAGTTTGAAATAAGACTCAGCATTTCACGTCAATGTACGCCTTTATATACCAAAATATTTGTTTCTAGAATAATCCTGAATGCGCTCCAAGAATCGAGAAAATATTGTTACGATTTTGCCTTGTCAATCAAGGTTCGAATCACTGGATTGTGAATAAATACACTGCTTCAATTTTAACTCACACAATTTTATTTACACAACACAATTTATTATACAACACAATTTTCACAATTAATTATTATAATTATAACACACTTTTTAATTATCACTTTAATAATCGCTTTAATAATCACTTTAATAATCTTTCTATTTAACCTTCACTGTATCACGTTTAAAATAAGACTCAGCAATACACGTCAACGCGCGCCTTTATATACCAAAATATTTGTTTCTAGAATAATCCTAAATGCGCAGCAAATATGTTAGTATAGAAATGACGCCTAAATGTTGTTTATAAATTATAAATGTAATTGAACAATTAATGAAATTAACTTATTCTATTCCACTCTAGGTGTCACCGTAACACTACCCCCCACCTAAGCCTGTTCGTCCCGAACAGGATCCAGATCACCTCCTCTGTAGAGCGCCAAACGCTCCAAATGCACCACCTTTGGTTTACCTTTCCGTCCTTTCTGTATGCGATAAACCACGTCGTTCAACCTTTTAATGACAGTGTAAGGGCCTTCCCATGTGGGTTGCAACTTCGGTGATAATCCCTTCTGCCGTTGCGGGTTGTGAAGCCATACCAATTGCCCTTCCTCGAAGCCTTGATTATTTGCTCGTATGTCGTATCGAGCTTTCATTCGATCACTTGTTATCCGAATTTTCTCCCGTACAAATTGATGTATTTCATTGAGTTCCTCTTTCATTCGGTCGACATAATCCTGTCCGCATAGAGCTGCTGATGCAACAGCCCCAAATTTTAAATCTCCCGGTAATCGCAGATTGTTCCCAAATACGGTTTTAGCTGGTGTCACTCCTGTTGTGTCATGTACCGCTGATCGGTAGGCCATCAAGAACATCGGTATATGTCGATCCCAGTTACGTTGGTTCCTTTCCACAACCTTTGCTAGATATTCCTCCAATGTGCCATTGAATCTTTCCACCATACCGCCCGATTGTGGGTGTAAAGGCGTCGTTCTTGTTTTATTGATTCCAAGCATCTGACATATCTCCTGAAATACCACCGATTCGAAATTCCTTCCTTGATCCGTGTGAATTTCCATAGGTACACCAAATCTGCTAATCCAATTGTTAACCACGGCATCAGCTATTGTTGTTGTCTCCTGATTGGGTATGGGGTACACCTCCGGCCATTTGCTAAAATAATCCATTATTACTAGCACATATTTATTTCCGCTCTCGGTGGTCGGAAATGGCCCCGCCACATCCATTGCAATTCTCTCAAATAGTGCCCGACATTATATTGTCTCATGGTTCCACGGCTTTTTCGTGCTGGTCCCTTCACTGCCGCACATTGGTCACATCTTCGACACCATTCTACTACTGACTGTCTACATCCGGACCAGTAGAAACGTTGGCGAATTTTGGCTAATGTTTTATTAATCCCTAGGTGACCTCCACTTGCTCCTCCGTGATACTCCTTGAGGATTTCCGCTATCCGATCTTTTGGCACCACTACCAACAATTGTTTTACTTTACCATCCGTGCTTTCCCACTTTCGTTTTAAACATCCATTTTCTATGTGGAGGCTATCCCATTGAGCCCAATATGCTTTTACAATGGGAGCTTTGTCAGCTATCTCACTCCATGTGGGCCGGTGTTCCTTTTCCTTATGTTTCATGATGAATGACAGGTCAGCATCCCGTAATTGCTCCTTCTTGATCATTTCATCAGTCCATTCCTCATCAGGTAGCACTTGCATAAGCCGAATATCGATGATGTTTTCCTTACCCTCCACACGCCCACAATGCTTGCATTCCACGGGACATGGCCTTCTTGATAATGCGTCGGCATTTCCATGTGCGGTTCCCTTCCGATGTTCAATTTGGAAATCGTAGCTTTGCAAACGTTCGATCCAACGTGCTACTTGTCCCTCTGGATTTTTGAATTGTAACAACCAGCGCAAAGCTCCATGATCCGTCCGTAGAAGAAATTTTTGACCATAGAGGTACTTATGGAAGTGCTTAACACATTCCACTATAGCCAACAACTCTTTCCGTGTTACACAATAGTTCCGTTCCGGTTTTGATAACATCTTGGAGTAATATGCAATAACTAGCTCCTCACCATTTGTTGCCTGTGATAATGCTCCTCCTATACCGTCATTACTTGCATCGGAGTCCAAAATGAATTTAATGTTGGGTATAGGGTATGCGAGGATTGGTGCTTCGCATAATCGACGTCTTAGTTCCACAAATGCTTCTTCCTGTTCATCCTTCCATTCGAATGCCTTGTTCTTCCTGGTTAACTCGTGTAAACTCTTTGCGATATTGGCGAATCCTGGCACGAATCGTCTATAATAGGTGCACACTCCAAGGAAGCTCCGTAATTCATTTAAATTTTTAGGTCGTGGCCATTCCTTCACCGCTGCGATCTTGTCTTCATCGGTATGGATTCCATTGGTTGTTACCTTATGCCCCAAATATTTTACTTCCGTTCTAAATAGTTTGCATTTCTTTGGGCTTAGCTTCAATCCGGCGGCTTGTATCCGATCCAAAACCTCTGCCAAATTCCTTAAATGCTCGCCGAAATCCTTGCCCATAACGATGATGTCGTCCAAATATACGAGGCACGTCCTCCAATGTAATCCCTTTAGCACGCGCTCCATTAGCCGTTCAAAAGTCGCTGGGGCGTTACATAATCCGAATGGCATAACGTTAAATTGCCATAATCCGTTACCCACACTGAATGCCGTTTTCTCGCGATCTTCTTCCTGGACTTCCACTTGCCAATAGCCGCTTTGCAGATCTAATGTTGAAAATATTCGAGCACCCGATAATGTGTCTAACGTGTCATCGATCCTTGGCAATGGGTAACTATCCTTTTTCGTCACAGCATTTAATTTTCGATAATCCACGCAGAATCTCATGCTACCATCCTTTTTCTCGACTAACACCACTGGTGAACTCAATGGACTGCTTGATGTTTTGATTACCCCTGCTGCTTGCATATCTTTTACCATTCGATCCACTTCTCCTTGCTTTGCCAAAGGTAATCTCCTGGGTGGTTGGCGAATCGGCATTTCTGCTCCTGTATCTATTCGATGTTTTACCATTGTAGTTCTCCCATTATTGTCCGGTGTACTGCAGAATATTGGCATGTACCGCTCGAGCAATTGTTTTGCAAAATTTTTCTGTTCCATGGTAAGATCTTCGGTCCATTTCTCCATGAGTTGTTCTACAACCTCTTTCTGCCCTTGCGAGTTAGTCGTATTAATCGGATTTTTCTGCTCGCACTTCACTATCGCAGATATTTCTTCACATCCGATTATTGTCCCTTTCTTGATGGTTTTCGTCTTATCCGAGAGATTTAGAGTCCTAACTGGTACTCTATTATCGCTGTCTGGTTTCACCAGAACTTTCCCGATCATAATTTCTCTGGCTCCGCTCTCCGTTTCATTGGCTTCCACAACCCACAACCTGGGTGACCCAGAATCTCCATCCAATCTTGCCCATACTATTGTTTCCGAGTTCGGTGGCAACTTCTCCCGATGATCCATTATAATTTGCCTGCTCGTTTCTCCTATAGCGGCGCTAACGTGAAGTGGCAACTCGATATTATCGTAGGTTAATACACCCCGCCCAACATCCACCACGAAGCCATTCGTTCTCATGAAGTCCATCCCCAAGATGACTTCGTCTACAATATCTGCAACCAGCACCTCGTGTTGAAAGTAATTTCGCCCAATCCTTATTTTTACGACCTTTTTCCCTTTTATTGCTGAATTTTCTCCAGTCGCCGTTCGTAACTTCATTCCATTAGCTGGTTCCATAACTCCAACGATAATATCCTCACGAACAATCGTATGAGTTGCTCCCGTATCCAGCGTGATCATGCATTTCTTCCCATCAATATCGGCTTCAATTGTTAAGCTATCACCGCTCCTTGCTATTCTCGAAACATGGATGGAGGTTATGGGGCAATCGGTTGTGGGAGTCAGCTTCTGCCCCTTCAAGCTGACTCTTTTTAGTTTAACGACTCCGCTGTCGTCTGACGCTCCTTTCTGGATTCTATCTGCTCTTCGTTTGGTCTACGCTTCATAGGAGATGGCGACCTTGCTCGTTTCTTCTTAATCTCCCAACAGTCCCGTGAGATGTGGCCCATTCTATCACATACCCAGCATTTAATCCTGCCACTTCCATCTCTGAACCTTAGCGTAGCCCGTGCGGTGTCTATTCTGGAATCAATCTCCACTCGACGAATTTTCATTGCTGGTTTGATGATGGTTTGCGCAGTTTCGTTTGTTAACGCACAAGCGATGGTTTCCGTGAAAGTTGCCTTAGGTGACAACATCACCGCTCTGCGCGTCTCAGGATTTCGAATACCGTCAATAAACGCATCTATTTTAATTCGCTCCATGTAATCGGCCGACATATTTGAATGTACTAAATGCGCGAGCCGCTCAATTGCCGATGAAAATTCCTGTAGCGATTCTCCTTCTCTTTGGTATCGACCCTTCAATTCCATGCGATAGATTACTCGTTTGTGGTCACTTCCGTATTTTCGATCCAACGCCTTCATAATTCCCATGTAAACGTTCCGTTCCTGCTCGGGAATGATTTGTAATGTTTCTGCCGCTTCGCCTTTAAGAGCCACAATTAACGCTGCAACACATTGTTCTTCAGTCCACTGATTTTGCTTAATCGCCGTTTCGAATTGGAACTTAAAAATGCTGAAGGATGTTGTTCCATCAAATGTTGGTGGTTTTATCTTAACTGCGTTAACCGTCTGAATCACTTGATGTGTCGTTCCATTCACTTTAACATCTTGGAGCTCCTTCTCGAGACGTTGAACCTCTCCTTTAACATTTTGATTCTCTGCGTGTACTTCTGTTTGCAGTTTTTCCACTTTACCATGTAGTGTAGAAGATAACTCCAGAAACTTCTCGTCCATTTTCTTTTGACCAACTTCTATTTGGTTTTTAATGTCCGCTCCTTGTTGCTCCATTTGTACCATCTTCTGTTTAATGTCCGCCCCTTGTTGCTCCACTTGTAACATCTGCTGTTTCATTTGATGTTTAATGTTGTTTAATGTTTAATGTTTAACCGCTCCTTGTTGCTCCATCTGTTGTTTCATTCCCTCGTTCGATTGTTTTATTCCCTCCAACTGTTGTCCCATCATTTGATTCATAGCAGCCATCAACTGCGAAAAATCGAAACTTCCAGATGGGTTTTGCGTTGTTTCGACCACCGTTTGTACGTCCTTTTGTTTCTTATCCATACTGATCTCATCCGTTTTTTCCTCCTCGAAATCATACACGTCTGGATCTAAACCTTCCTTCTCCATGGCCTCACGTAGTCGCTCCACCAAACTAGCTTTTGTGCCTTCACTGGCCAAACCTCGCCGTGTCAGTTGCTCCTTTAATTGCGCAAGCTTTAATCCGTAGAGAATCATTTTCCTTATTATTCACAATCCCACCGCTGTCACCAATTGTTACGATTTTGCCTTGTCAATCAAGGTTCGAATCACTGGATTGTGAATAAATACACTGCTTCAATTTTAACTCACACAATTTTATTTACACAACACAATTTATTATACAACACAATTTTCACAATTAATTATTATAATTATAACACACTTTTTAATTATCACTTTAATAATCGCTTTAATAATCACTTTAATAATCTTTCTATTTAACCTTCACTGTATCACGTTTAAAATAAGACTCAGCATTCCACGTCAACGCGCGCCCTTATATACCAAAATATTTGTTTCTAGAATAATCCTAAATGCGCAGCAAATATGTTAGTATAGAAATACGCCTAAATGTTGAGTATAAATTATAAATGTAATCGAACAATTAATGAAATTAACTTATTCTATTCTATTCTAGGTGTCACCGTAACACTACCCCCCACCTAAGCCTGTTCGTCCCGAACAGGATCCAGATCACCTCCTCTGTAGAGCGCCAAGCGCTCTAAATGCACCACCTTTGGTTTACCTTTCCGTCCTTTCTGTATGCGATAAACCACATCGTTCAACTTTTTAATGACAGTGTAAGGTCCTTCCCATGTGGGTTGCAACTTCGGTGATAATCCCTTCTGCCGTTGCGGGTTGTGAAGCCATACCAATTGCCCTTCCTCGAAGCCTTGATTATTTGCTCGTATGTCATATCGAGCTTTCATTCGATCACTTGATATTCGAATTTTCTCCCGTACAAATTGATGTATTTCATTAAGTTCCTCTTTCATCCGGTCGACGTAATCCTGTCCGCATAGAGCTGCTGATGGAACAGCCCCAAACTTTAAATCTCCTGGTAATCGCAGATTGTTCCCAAATATGGTTTTAGCTGGTGTCACTCCTGTTGTGTCATGTACCGCTGATCGGTATGCCATCAGGAAAATTGGTATATGTCGATCCCAGTTGCGTTGGTTCCTTTCCACAACTTTCGCTAGATACTCCTCCAATGTGCCATTGAATCTTTCCACCATACCGTCCGATTGTGGGTGTAAAGGCGTCGTTCTTGTTTTATTGATTCCAAGCATCTGACATATCTCCTGAAATACCACCGATTCGAAATTCCTTCCTTGATCCGTGTGAATTTCCATCGGTACACCAAATCTGCTAATCCAATTGTTGACCACGGCATCAGCTATGGTTGTTGTTTCCTGATTGGGTATGGGGTACACTTCCGGCCATTTGCTGAAATAATCCATTATTACTAGCACATATTTATTTCCGCTCTCGGTGGTCGGAAATGGCCCCGCCACATCCATTGCAATTCTCTCAAATGGTGCCCCGACATTATATTGTTTCATGGTTCCATGGCTTTTTCGTGCTGGTCCCTTTACTGCCGCACATTGGTCACATCTTCGACACCATTCTACTACTGACTGTCTACATCCGGACCAGTAGAAACGTTGGCGAATTTTGGCCAATGTTTTATTAATCCCTAGGTGACCTCCACTTGCTCCTCCATGATACTCCTTGAGGATTTCCGCTATCCGATCTTTTGGCACCACTACCAACAATTGTTTTACTTTACCATCCGTGCTTTCCCACTTTCGTTTTAAGCATCCATTTTCTATGTGGAGGCTATCCCATTGAGCCCAATATGCTTTTACAATGGGAGTTTTGTCAGCTATCTCACTCCATGTGGGCCGGTGTTCTTTTTCCTTATGTTTCATGATGAATGATAGGTCAGCATCCCGTAATTGCTCCTTCTTGATCATTTCATCAGTCCATTCCTCATCAGGTAGCACTTGCATAAGCCGAATATCGATGATGTTTTCCTTACCCTCCACACGCCCACAATGCTTGCATTCCACGGGACATGGCCTTCTTGATAATGCGTCGGCATTTCCATGTGCGGTTCCCTTCCGATGTTCAATTTGGAAATCGTAGCTTTGCAAACGTTCGATCCAACGTGCTACTTGTCCCTCTGGATTTTTGAATTGTAACAACCAGCGCAAAGCTCCATGATCCGTCCGTAGAAGAAATTTTTGACCATAGAGGTACTTATGGAAGTGCTTAACACATTCCACTATAGCCAACAACTCTTTCCGTGTTACACAATAGTTCCGTTCCGGTTTTGATAACATCTTGGAGTAATATGCAATAACTCGCTCCTCACCATTTGTTGCCTGTGATAATACTCCTCCTATACCGTCATTACTTGCATCGGTGTCCAAAATGAATTTAATGTTGGGTATAGGGTATGCGAGGATTGGTGCTTCGCATAATCGTCGTCTTAGTTCCACGAATGCCTCTTCTTGATCATCCTTCCATTCGAATGCCTTGTTCTTCCTGGTTAACTCGTGTAAACTCTTTGCGATATTGGCGAATCCTGGCACGAATCGTCTATAATAGGTGCACAATCCAAGGAAGCTCCGTAATTCATGTAAATTTTTAGGTCGTGGCCATTCCTTCACCGCTGCGATCTTGTCTTCATCGGTATGGATTCCATTGGTTGTTACCTTATGCCCCAAATATTTTACTTCCGTTCTAAATAGTTTGCATTTCTTTGGGCTTAGCTTCAATCCGGCGGCTTGTATCCGATCCAAAACCTCTGCCAAATTCCTTAAATACTCGTCGAAATCCTTGCCCATAACGATGATGTCGTCCAAATATACGAGGCACGTCCTCCAATGTAATCCCTTTAGCACGCGCTCCATTAGCCGTTCAAAAGTCGCAGGGGCATTACATAATCCGAATGGCATAACGTTAAATTGCCATAATCCGTTACCCACACTGAATGCCGTTTTCTCGCGATCTTCCTCCTGGACTTCCACTTGCCAATAGCCGCTTTGCAGATCTAATGTCGAAAATATTCGAGCACCCGATAATGTGTCTAACGTGTCATCGATCCTTGGCAATGGGTAACTATCCTTTTTCGTCACAGCATTTAATTTTCGATAATCCACGCAGAATCTCATGCTACCATCCTTTTTCTCGACTAACACCACTGGTGAACTCCATGGACTGCTTGATGTTTCGATTACCCCTGCTGCTTGCATATCTTTTACCATTCGATCCACTTCTCCTTGCTTTGCCAATGGTAATCTTCTGGGTGGTTGTCGAATCGGCGTTTCTGCTCCTGTATCTATTCGATGTTTTACCATTGTGGTTCTCCCATTATTGTCCGATGTACTGCAGAATATTGGCATGTACCGCTCGAGCAATTGCTTTGCCAAATTTTTCTGTTTCATGGTAAGATCTTCGGTCCATTTCTCCATGAGTTGATCTATAATCTCTTTCTGCACTTGCGAGTTAGCCGTCTTAATCGGATTTTTCTGCTCGCACTTCACTATCGCAGATATTTCTTCGCATTTTCCAATTATTGTCCCTTTCTTGATGGTTTTCGTCTTATCCGAGAGATTTAGAGTCCTAATTGGTACTCTATTATCGCTGTCTGGTTTCACCAGGACTTTCCCGATCATAATTTCTCTGGCTCCGCTCTCCGCTTCATTGGCTTCCACAACCCACAACCTGGGTGACCCAGAATCTCCATCCAATCTTGCCCATACTATTGTTTCCGAGTTCGGTGGCAGCTTCTCCCGATGATCCATTATAATTTGCCTGCTCGTTTCTCCTATAGCGGCGCTAACGTGAAGTGGCAACTCGATATTATCGTAGGTTAATACACCCCGTCCAACATCCACCACGAAGCCATTCGTTCTCATAAAGTCCATCCCCAAGATGACTTCGTCTACAATATCTGCAACCAGCACCTCGTGTTGAAAGTATTTTCGACCAATCCTTATTTTTACGACCTTTTTCCCTTTTATTGCTGAATTTTCTCCAGTCGCCGTTCGTAACTTCATTCCATTAGCTGGTTCCATAACTCCATCGATAATATCCTCACGAACAATCGTATGAGTTGCTCCCGTATCCAGCGTGATCATGCATTTCTTCCCATCAATATCGGCTTCAATTGTTAAGCTATCACCGCTCCTTGCTATTCTCGAAACATGGATGGAGGTTATGGGGCAATCGGTTGTGGGAGTCAGCTTCTGCCCCTGCAAACTGACTCTTTTTAGTTTAACGACTCCGCTGCCGTCTGTCCCTCCTTCCTGGATTCTATCTGCTCCTCGTTTGATCTACGCTTCATAGGAGATGGCGACCTTGCTCGTTTCTTCTTAATCTCTCAACAGTCCCGTGAGATGTGACCCATTCTATCACATACCCAGCATTTAATCCCACCGCTGTCACCAATTGTTACGATTTTGCCTTGTCAATCAAGGTTCGAATCACTGGATTGTGAATAAATACACTGCTTCAATTTTAACTCACACAATTTTATTTACACAACACAATTTATTATACAACACAATTTTCACAATTAATTATTATAATTATAACACACTTTTTAATTATCACTTTAATAATCGCTTTAATAATCACTTTAATAATCTTTCTATTTAACCTTCACTGTATCACGTTTAAAATAAGACTCAGCATTCCACGTCAACGCGCGCCCTTATATACCAAAATATTTGTTTCTAGAATAATCCTAAATGCGCAGCAAATATGTTAGTATAGAAATACGCCTAAATGTTGAGTATAAATTATAAATGTAATCGAACAATTAATGAAATTAACTTATTCTATTCTATTCTAGGTGTCACCGTAACAATATGTTTGTATACAAATGACGCCTAAATGTTGAACCAAATCACAAAAACATTTGATCAATTATTGAATAACTTATTCTATTCTAAGCTAGGTGTCACCGTAACAATACATTTTTTTTATTGCGCATTGCTTCTGTTTGTTATTCTCGTTCTAGGTCACGAGGTCACTCATAAAATCCTAACCGCAATACAAGTGATGTAGGCAAGGCAGACTCCAGTTATTCTATTCAACCAATTGATAGTCATGAATGAACCTCTGTTGTTTGGCCATCAAACTTCAGAGACAATTGGGCAAACAATTAACAATTAACGCACATGGCTATATACACACAGTCACTGTGCCTGAACACGCACTCACAATATTTGACAAATTTGAAATTAGAAAACCAATCCGGTTCGGCAACAGAATATTGATTGTGTTGAACGTAAACAATGTTAATGTTAAATTTCAAATCGATTCGAGTGCAATATGCTCGATGGTTGGTAGCAAACGCTATGCTGAGATGGGTTCACCGAAGATTATAGCTACGAACAAAATTCTTTGTGTGTACAACAAACAATCCGTTGACGGTTTTGGGCCAGGCGATTGGACAAAAATTTTAATCTACCAGTGCTAGTAATAAATTGTTCGGAAGGCGAAAACTTGATGGGTATGGATTGGTTTATTGTGTTGATTTTTGGAGTATCTGGTCACGTTATACATGTCAGTTCAACGATGAAACTTCAGTCAGACATTAAGAGTCTGTACCAAGAGTACAACTCATTCTTTAACAATTCTTTGGATTTTTGTAAAACATTAATTCAAGCTCGTCTGGAAATTATACAAAATTTTCAATCAAGATATTTTAATCGCAGACCGATTCCTTTCGCTAGGAGAAAGTGAAAGATGAAATTCAGAGGCTTGATGATAATGGTTAAATTCAGCTCATGGGCTACAACATTAGTTTCGGTAATAAAACCAAACAATAAAATTAGGATTTGCGGTGATTTTAAAATAACCGTGAATCCCAACATCGAGGCGTCAAATTTTGTAAAATAGATTTAAAGAATGCTTATATACAAATTGAACTTGATGACGAGTCAAAGAAGTTAGTCGTCATAAACACTCCTTTTGGCTTGTACGAATATCAGAGAATGCGTTTTGGATAGCTAGTGCTCCTAGTATATTCCAAAAAATTATGGTCGGGACGATGTAGAACATATACGGAATCTTCGTGAATTGTTTAACAGACTTCAAGAAAATGGACTTCATTACAGTTTAGAGAAATGCCAATTTGCAGTCAGAAGGTCGGCTAGA
Source organism: Nephrotoma appendiculata (assembly GCA_947310385.1). Classification (NCBI taxonomy): domain Eukaryota; kingdom Metazoa; phylum Arthropoda; class Insecta; order Diptera; family Tipulidae; genus Nephrotoma; species Nephrotoma appendiculata. The sequence goes on along the minus strand of OX371225.1, from coordinate 56,496,965 downwards.
AGCCATGTCAAAGCGTTTATAGGTAGATTAAATTACTATAATCCTTATATTATGAATTTCTCTTCAATAACCACACCGCATTGGGACGACAAAAGGTCAAATTTCGATGGTTAGTGCCTCAAGAAGACCGTTATCAGTCTCTAAAACGAGCTCTGATGGATGTGACACGGTTAGTTTACTTTAAAGAGGGAATACCCGATTATTTTGAGTACGGACGCTTCTGCGTTCGGAATTGGAGCCGTGATCTCACTTAGATACCTTAATGGTTCTGAGCGACCAATAGAACATGCATCAAAAACACTGACTGTATCACAATGCAACTACAGTCAGATTGAGAAAGAGGTTCTTTCAATTATATTCGGTGTGGAATTTTTTTATCAGCATTTGACGTTGATCAATCCACACAAACTACGGAGTTGGGCCATTACATTGATGGCATACACGTACGAGATAAAATATAGTCCAATAAACCTACATGGAAATGCGGATGGTTTGCCAAGGTTGCCAATGGCCAGCTATCCAGAATTCAACAGAGAAATTTACAGTGAATCATATTTAGTTGAGGATAGATAGCGCGTACCATGTGTTGAACGATCAAACGATCGCTGAAGATTTTATTGGGAAACACCGAATTTCCGACAAACTGATTACGGAAGTTGTTGAGTACATTAAAAAAAATGACCTGAAGTACTCAAGAAGGATCAAGCCAGGCTTGTTCCTTATTTTATAGAAGACTTTGCTTGAATATTTTTAGTAATATTCTTCAAAAGATCTTCTCTCACTCCTTAAGATCAATGGGGACAAACAAGAATGAAGCAACGTCATTGTTGGTGGCCTGGTATTGCAAGGCCATCGAAAATATGGTTAATAATCAGTGTGATGCATATCAAAATTAGTTGGCATGCTCAAAACGAAAATACAACGCGTGGCCAGCACCAAATAAATCATGGAAGCGCATTCCCGTTGACACCGCAGGGCCGTTTTTTGATAAAATGTGGTTAATATGAGTGGATGCATATTCCGTATGTTCATGATTTGTCACCGACATCTTCAACCAAGACCATTCAGTGTTTATAAAAAATTTTCGCAATAGAAGAACTACCTGCGAAACATTGGTCAGCGACAATGGTCCTCAATTCACATCAATAGAGTTTGAACAGTTGTCTACGGCAAATGACCTACAGCATCGGAGAACCGCTCCGTTCCATCCTGAATCAAACGACGAATCGACAAATTCATCAGAACTTTACTAAAAATTCTCTAAACATATCGTGCGACACCAAACAGTTCAGGCAAGTCACCGTCTGAATTATTACATGATCGACAACATCGAAGTTCTTTTATCACTTTTACTTCCATGTACGCGACAGAAAACAGAAATAAATGCAACACAAAAATTTAAATTAAATCAACTAGTCTATGTGTACGAAATTTTTCGGCAAGGAGAAACTGGCTAGATGGCAAAATAATTAAAGTTATTGGAAGGCGTATGTATTTGGTTGTTTCTAACCGGGGAAATGTGAGACGACATCAAAATCAATTTCGAAAGAGTGGCATAATTAAATCAGAGGAAGGGGAATCAGATTAATATCAAAATTTTGGAAAAATACTTGCATGAACTACACCAAATCTAGCACCTACTGAAATTATAAATAAAAATCACGTTCCAGATAAAAATCAGCCTGTAGATGCTGTAATTCAAACTCGTTCAGTAAGTTCACCTCTAAGAAACAAACCATCGACATTGGTTTTTCAACGCCAACACAAATACATAAAATATTTTCGACAAAAAGTGCTTGATAATGATCCTCAATAAAAGTGAAGGTATCGATTTGAGACATTTACTGATGAAATTGTTACGTGTTACGTTGGACAGCTTGTTGATCAAAGACCGGATAGATTTAACCAGTGGTAATACGTTTGATGTTCATCTTAATCGTCTCGACAATATTGATACATTCCCGGAGGCAATAACAGAATATGTAATGGTAGAGAACCATCACAGACATTCAACGCAGTCAATTAAGCGTTCAAAAACTCAAAGCGATTCACTGCCAACGATCAAAAAATTTGACAAATTAAAATTTAATCGACGATGAAGATGAGAATGAAAAAGATCATCGAGGAAAATGACAGCTATAGTACAGCAAATAGCTTACAATCGGACAACAGTAATACGATGATGGTCAGTAATTGGATTAAAGACCAGCAAGAGGAAACAAACCAAAACTCAAATTTTTGGATAATGCAGTTCATCTCAGACATCAATTTAATGTCGATAACCAGGGAAAACATGAACGATTCAATGGTACGAATCCTCTCTATTTCAAACGAGAAGCAAACCGATGGGGCAGTTTAACGGAAAAATTCATCGCCCGACAGGCAGTTAACCTGGCCTCATTTTATTACGGAATTTAACAATTCAACGCGTGATTGTCAGTTTTCGAATTCGGAAAATCAAGACCGACTGAGAAAGTGTTTTCGCAGCAGAGCCAAAGAGGTCGTCGAACATTAAATGGTTTTGCCAGAAAGTCACAACGAGATATTGACAATATTACGAAATCGGTTCGGTCCCACTTTATTGCGAATCACTTGCTGGATAAACTGTCAGAGCTCCGGTTGTTAAGGAAAGCAAGCCAGAAACCATGGTCGCTTTCTACGATTTTTTGACAAGTTTGATCTCGACGCTCAAAATTCTTTGAGAGGATAACCATCTGTGGGACCCAGTGTTATTTCGTGACGTTTTATTAAAGAGCCCAACAACTCAAGACTTGGCTTGATAAAGATTCACCAACAGTAAAAATTTTGGAGTTCTTGAGATGGATATACGAGAGAAGACCAACGCATCAAGCCAACTCGTGATACCTTCAGTATAAATTAGCAGGTCGAACCTGAAAAGCACAAAGCCAAAGGTATATTCAAGAAAAATATGACATATAGCATTACCTGTTCATAGATTGAGTGATTGTGTTGAATTCTAGAAGATTGACGTTAACCAAAATTGGGATTTTGATACAAAAATTTCACACGGTTTTTGATGTTTCAGTCCAGGACATAGGCCGAAGTTTTGCAAACAGCGAAACACTTGCAACACCAAGAACTGCAGCCGACCACAAAACCAAAATCAGTGATGGGACTGTCAAAGTGAACTAAACACTACCAGACCAAAATTACCTCGTGAACAATACCGCGCGAAGGATGTTGCTTAAAATAGTGCCCGTCAAACTCAAAGGTCCCAAGATGACGATCAAGACATTTGCGTTGTTGGACGATGCTTCGACAGTCTCACTCATCGATGAAAAGATCGCGAACGAATTGGGATTAGACGGCCCTATTCAGCCACTCAAAATATAATGGACAAACAACCAAGAGAAGCAGTAAGATGATTCCAAAACAGTTAGTGTATCAATCCGTGGAAATTACGATCAAGCGAATCCTTACACCCTACGGCACGTAAAGACTATGAGGGGCCTTTCGCTGCCGACACAGACAGTCGAGTTCAACATGGCTGTGAAATATTTCAAATATTCGTCCAACGTCACAAAAGTTTCGTCAATCGTAAAGTCATCTATGGTCTCTGGAGTGGTCCTGCTATCAGTAAAAGCTTGCTGGGTTGTGTAACCCATGGAAATATTGTGGAGCTAGTTAACAATCCAAATTATACTTGTCACGTTTTCCAGACCGAACAGTATAAGTTCGAATCGTGTGGAACAAAACCCGAGACAAAACTTGGATTGTCTCTAGACGACAAGCCATGCACAATGACCCTTAGGATACAATCCGACGTGTATAGATGGTGACAGATTCGAATGTGGACTTTTACGGAAAGACGACCGTCCAAATCTCCCAATAAGTAAAACCGGAGCGATTTCCCGTTTATGGTTTGAAGCGCAAAATGGACAGAAACTTAAATTATGCTGCTTTATATTCCAAAAAGATGAACGAGTACTTTGACAAAGGCTATTTGAGGAAAATGTCCTCAAACCACATCAACCATTCAAATCCAAAATCATGGTATTTGCCTCACTTCGCAGAGTGATAAATCCGGCCAAACCAGATAAACTTCGAATGGGTTTTGACGCTGCATTCAAATCTAACGGGAAATGTCTAAATTATTTCGAACATCTATGTTAACTTCCTCATTCATCCAATCACAAGTCAAAGTTCGGGGTGAAGATCGACCACCTCAGCGATTGGTATGGAGAATATTGGATCGACATCGAAAACCAGTCGTTTTGGAAATTCAGGTGGTGTTTTTCGGTTCCACTTGTAGTCCGTGTTTGGCTCAGGAAGTCAAAAATCGAATTCATGTTGGAATATCCAGAGGCATGTAACGACATTGTTAAGAATTATTACATGGACGACTATTTAACAAACGGCGATTCAACAATTCAAGGCGTCATTGAAGTTCATAAGAAATGTAATTTTGCGATCTGCAATTGGGTTTCCAATTATTCAACTGTTTTCGAAAGCATAGACAGCAATTTGCGTGCCAACATCGTAGAGAGACTAAATTTCTACGATAACCGACAAATGGAGTAAATTTTAGAAAGGGGTGGGAATTCAAAACCGACAAATTTGTGTATTCCCTAAACTTCAATAAAATACCACCTGATCTCATCAACCTGTCAATGCGACCGACGAAGCGAGACGTATTGAAAATAATCATGTCCGTCTTCGACCCACTGGGACTCCTGTCAAATATTCTGATAGGCAGAAAATACTCATTAAAAAATATGGGAAAGTAATATCAATTGGGACGACGAGATAACCAACCGCCAGTATGACTCGTGAGAAACGTGGAACATAAATTTACAAAGGGCGAATACTTTACAGATTTCACGGAGATTGTGATGCGTCTGCAGACGCATTTGCTGCTGTTGCATTCTTACGGTTTCAACATGACAACAATATATACAGTGTACCTTGTGAGCGAGGTTGGCCACATCTTCAAAGAAACCGTTGAACCTAAACGTAGACGCCACGTTCTTCGTTGGACCAAGTCACACGCAAAACGATTCAAGATGTTCGTTTCCCAAAGTGCTGGTGAAATTTAGGAATTGACAAATGCATCTGACTGGTATTACGTACCGATAGGCAACAATGAAGCAGATGACGCAACCAAAGTAAAAAAAAAATACGAGGGTATATCAAAAAGTCTTGCAATATCGTATGAAAAAAAAGAGTGAGTGAGACAACAATATATTTTTCAAAACCATTTTTTGTCGCGATGAAACTTCTAGAAGAACATTTCGATGTAAATTTTACAGTTCGTTTGTTTTTGTCAATTTAGTAACACGTATTTTGAATTTTTCTTAAAATGAATGAAATTGAATATCACGCCGTTATTAAATTTTTCTTTAAAGATGGACGAAATGCAATTTATATATTCAACTATATATCAAAATTTTACGGCGAATTTGCACCATCATATGCCATAGTAACAAGGTGGGTAAAATTATTCAAAAGTGGTCGGGAGTCATTAGAAGACGACAACCGCTCGGGTCGGCCAGCAGATGCTATTAGCCATGAAAACGTAATTTTGGCCGAATCTATTGTATTGGAGGACCGGCGAATTTCTGTTCCGCGGTTAGCGTGGAGACTTTCTCTTTCATACGGTACCACATATTATACTATATTACATGACCACCTTCACATGTCGAAAGTAAGTGCGCGATGGGTTCCCCGTTTGTTGAATGCAGAACAAAAAAAATTGCGTGTTCAAACTTCAAAGCCGATTTTAGATATGTACAAAGAAGATCCAGAAAATTTCTTGGATAACATAATAACAGGCGATGAAAGATTTCTTCATCACTGGGATCCGGAATCCAAACAAGAATCGATGCAATGGATTAAACGTAGTGAACCACCACTAAAGAAATTCAAAACTCAACCGTCTGCTGGTAAGGTTTTGGCAACAATTTTTTGGGATGCTGAAGGAATTTTGATAATCGATTATATGCCACCGAAAACTACAATCACAGGCATATATTAGTTAGGAAAAAAATCTTGCTTCTTCACGACAATGGACCAGTGCACAAGGCTAATATTGCTCAAGCTGCATTAAAGGACTGTGGCTTCGTGGAAATTCCGCATCCACCGTACAGTCCAGACTTGGCATCCAGTGACTACTTTCTGTTTCCCAATTTGAAAAAAACACTAAGGGACCGGAAATTTTCCAGTGACTATGAAGTACAGTCTGTTGTAAATGAATATTTTATGGAGCAAAAGAAATCTTTTTTTTTTAAAGGAGATTATGTCGAAAAATAAAAATATTGCTGTCTCACTCACTCTTTTTTTTCATATGATATTGGAAGACTTTTTGATTTGCTCTCGTATCATTATGCGTGTCTATTTCACGGATTTTCACGGAACACTCACGAATTTCTTTGGAATTTGCCAAATCGATCCGATCGCACGAACTTTGCTTTACTGGGAAATGCCATGCTATACCACTTCCTCCACGATAAGATGAATGCTTCTATCTTTGTTTGCTTCTGTTCCATGTTCGTGGTCCTACTTCGTTCGAACCGCTACGTACTATAGATGGTGTGTTGTGCGCCACACTTCGAGAAGCTTGCCAACGTCTGAATTTACTGGAAAACGACTCACATTGGGACTCAACACTCGGCGATGCCACTGTTTCTGCGCCAGCAAATCAAATTGGTACATTGTTCGCGATCATCATAGCGACGTGTTATCCATCGAACGCATTGGAATTGCGGAACAAATACAAGGAAGAGATGGCTCACGACATTTTGTATCGAGTTCGCAGTGTAACATCGAATTATGTAAGAAGACATGTGCGTGCTTATTTGCGGCAGCTATTTGTCGAAATTGGGCATGCCGGAACCAATTCATTCGATGCACCATGCATTTAAACGCGAACTGCAACGAGAGCAAGTGTACGATCGAGATTCAATGAACCAGCGAATGTCCCGCTTTTGAATGCACAGCAAAAGAATGTGTACGATGCATTGATGAAGGCAATGGCGGAATATTCTTCCTCAATACTCCCGATAGAACAGATAAAAACTTTCTGATTTCATTGCTTTTGGCCACAATTCGCTCGAGATCAGCGTTAACTGTTTCATTATCAGGAATTGCAGCCACATGGTAATACCATTTGAGCAATACCATTTGAGACGAGTGCGCAATGGCACACAAACGATCATTGGAAGCATTCAACTGATCGGCAAATACTACCTATTCCGAGATTGACAGCTGTAGATGAACTCAACGCATGTCTGAAATCGTTGAGATTGAAGCGCTGTGTGAAGAAGTTGCGGATGACCACGAACATGAGAGTCGTGTTACTGAACGACTCATCAACTACTGAAACATAAAAGCAAAGACAACTCCTGGTTACGATTTGATAACAGGGTAAATAATAAAGGAGCTTCCTAAAAAAAGTACCCGTAAATTACTGCACATAATCAATGCGATCCTAAGGAAAAAGGATGTGCCAATGCAGTGGAAAGTAGTAGAAGTAATAATGATTCTGAAACGGGCGGGCCACCGAATGATAGAAAACCTTACCGGCCAATTTCACTTCTACCAACACTAGCGAAATTGTTTGAGAGCCTGTTGCTCAAAAGATTGAAAAAAACTATAGAACAAGGAAACCTTATTCCAGAATATCAGTTTGGTTTCAGAGAGAAACACTCAACTATTGAGCAGGTTCATAGGCTTACAGATGTCATTGAGAATAAATTAGAGAGGAAAAAGGTTTGTTCTACCATAGACAAATTATAATAAGACTGCTAAACCAATGGAAAATTTATGTTTAAATCAAATTCTCGATGTCGTTACAAATGGAAAATTTTTTCTAGTGGCTGTTAGCAGAAATGCTTAGCTAAAACTCAAACCCTATGTGCTCAATATACATATTTCTCGCTCAAAATATTTTTTTAATACGTGCGCGAACAAATAAAAAATTTTATATTTGTGTGTACAGTAAAAAAGAAACAAATGGAAAAATACAAATTCAACTTATTTTTTATTTTCGTTTGAAAGTATCCTTTCTCTTCTTTCTTTAAGTCATACACTTATATTTTAATAAAACAGAATGAAATGAAACTAAAACGCACGTATTATCTATATACATACTCGTATATACATATGTACTATTTAAAATAATGTTTATGCACGATCGATAATTTCTTGTTTAGATATATAGAATTTAAACACGTGGTGACCATGAAAAGGAAGAGGATCTATTTTAGATGTAAGTATGTAGCTACGATGATTGTTTTGGTGTGCTGCATGAAGTATAATTTAAAAAACAAATATTTGGAGGAAATGATAAGAAACATCAAAAATTTATGAACGAAAGGGAAAAATATTATAATTAAATGGTTTTTTAATGGTCGCAGAAAACAATTACATATACATATTACAAATTTGTGTTTGTTTACATTATGTATATTTTATATGCCTTTATATACTGGTTTGTCCAAATTAAATACATTCATGACTTAATTTTCCCTAAGTGTACTATTAAGGATGATGCATGATTTAAATTCAATAATTTTAAAATACCTAACAATTTTATAAATGAATTTATTTTTGAGAAAATGAATAAAATCAGCTTACACCGGAAAGATGCCTTTGGGAAAATATACTATGTATTTGGATTTGCCTCCAAAAAAATTGGTCAAGCATACAAATTTTTGTTAACGTTTTCCCCTTATTCCATATTAACTGAAGCATGGTATAGGTATTATAGGACTTGATTTGTTTCAACTAGCTTTTGCAAACATTTTAAGACGTCGGAAATAAAAGCTAGTTTTTGATTTTAACTAAATTTGCAAAAACATTAATATGTCGATTGCGGTTGTGGTTATACATATATAGAATTAGAACAATATCCGTGCAATTCCATTTTTAACCTGCTAACTCCAAATAAAAATCATCTTAAGGTTTTAAAATGACAATATATAAATATTTCGTTGTTCGTTGTTGTCAATTGATTTACAAGCTCACATTAAAAGTACACTGCAATTTTTCAGATACCAACCACCCCTTATGATGGAAACTACCCCAAATTTCCCTAGAATAAATGACCACTTCTTTGAAAATTTCAAAAATAGACTATTCAATATCGGATAATGGGTATCGCTTTATAATCCACATCAGAAATGCAATTCGATTGTTAAGTTGTAACTTTAAATCATGGACACAAATTTATTTAGCCACCCACTTTATTTATTAGGCGTATAACTTAATTTCTACAGATTTTTTCTTCGAGCTTAAAATTATATTTAAAATAGAAATATTTTCACGGTGTTTTGTGATTTTTACAGGAACATCTCAGAATAACAGAGTTTACAATGGCAACTGATAAACAGCACATTCGGCACTGCATTCTATACGAATGAATTCCAATAAGCAAAAAAGGCTTCTAAAGCACGGGAATCAATCTGTAGTGTTCTTGGTGCCGACCTTGTATCTTATGTAATTTGTAATTATTGGTACAAACATTTTTGAAGTGGTGATTTCGATATTAGCGACAGCCTCGAAAGTTTGAAGATGTGCTAGCTAACCTGGAATATATAACAGCAACAGGCATAACTCAGAAAAAACCTAATAAATAAATAAAATAATGCGTAATAATTGGATTCATATTAGTTTTCAATTCCTATAAAAATCATAAACATTTGATAGTTTAAATTCTCCTAAACTTCTGAAAATTTAAATGAATTGTAAGAAAATATGTACTATGGACTTGAAGGATATAAAAATTAACTAAATAGAGTAAAATATTTTCTGGACAGTTATTTTTCAGTAATTATCTTCTCCTGTACTAAATATTAATTTATTGCATTAATATGCCCAGTAACAAGTGAATTTTCTAAAACTGGTGATGTAAATATATTTAATTAATGTGTAGTAATCCATCACCATTAGTCATACATACTTTAATCGTATATAGTCCAATGAGTTGTCACAGATTTTAGTGAGGCCTCATGAAACCTTATATGAAACATGTCTTTGTTTTCGGTAAGACTGCAGTGGGCTGAACTTGCTCGACATGTTTAAAGAGTTCGTAGTATAAATATTTTTTGTATATAAAATCAATAAGAACTGCCTGATGACCTAAATCAAGGACAGGATCACGAACGCCGCACGGAAGTCCCAGAAAATATTCGAACCCAATTCAAACAAAATTAATTATAAACGGAACACACAATCTAAATTTAATAAAATAAAAAACATTTCGTGCTAACACAAAAGGTGTTTTTTTAGAGGTTCACAATTTAGAACTAAAATAGAACAAAGAAAAATATTTTGAATATCAGTGAAACCAGCTTTATTGGATAGATAATTTTATGCTTGTTTCAGTTGTTACAACCCCAATATTGTGTAATAAAGGCAAATGAAACTATCATATTTTTCTTTTGTACAGCTGTTAAGCTACTAATAGGGAAATATCCAAGAGTAATTTTCCAACGAGCAGTACAACTGACAAACATAAACACAAGTACTTGAGTAGCTTAAGTATTATCATTTGGGTCACTACCTTCAAACTAGGCGTATCCAGATACGGGAACCCCTCCAAGAACACGATTAATTCGTTCCGTGTTCTTTGAAATCGTGTTGTTCGATACTACAAAAAATAAAATAAAAAAACGTTACGTTTTATTTTTTTATTATGATATACAAAACACAAAATAGAAAAGAATAACGAAAATGGATATCCGCGCTCTTCAAACCCCGTGTTCTTGGAGGGTTACCTGTATTATATTGGTATGATAATCATACTCGCATTTTGGATGAATGGACAACTCATCCAAGCATACATTTACAATAACGACCTCATCTGAGGCAAGCAGTTTTTAAATTGGTTTCGAAAATATTCACAGGCCTTCGGAGAATAAAAGTTTGATTTTAAAGCAAACCTCCGTATTTCTTCTGGATATTTTCTGCCTAACTTTCGATTTTTAATTTTAGCTCAAACAATTGAATTTGGGTCAAAATGGTTTAAAAAATTATCTTTCTGGCAAGAACTAATTAAATTTTTTTCTTCAAGTTCGTCTATCAGGTAGCCCAAAATACTATTTTTTCTTCTTTATCTCATACTTGTTTGTCGTAGGTTCCTATTACTTTATGTGTTTGTTGTATTTAGTCCTTAAAGAAGTCCATCTTGAACTCGTAGAAAGATCAGCACCTGATGAGGCCATTGCTCACTTTAACGTTATTTTATTAAATTGTTTGTATATGTAAGAAGGTTTTATACTTTTATTAAGAAAATAAAAAGAAGTAGTACCACTACGATTGCTAGCACCAAGAGATGAACTATTTGTGATTTTTGTAATGGTCTGCAATTTCGAAGGACTTTTGTTTAAATCGGATATATTATCGTCATTAAAAAATTTTATCAATTCACGATTATAAAATCTATATTAGTTCCCAATACCATTAGTTCAGGTACTTCGTCAATTGGTGGTAAATAATCCTGGTCATGGTCTTTATTATTTTTATTTAAACGCAACGACTTGATTGCCAAATCACTTAATAAGTTCAACGCATAGATTGGATCTTCCTCAACTTGAGAAGAAACTTCAAAATTAGCCCCAATAATATCGTTAGCATCATTTATAGAAGTTGGATAAACGTCTTGGGAAACAAATTTTCAAACAACCATGTTTTTTCAGTATGATATGAAATTACGGTTTGATTAATATTAGGGCATGTATTTTTAAGATAATTTTCAATGACGTCAAATCCACACGTTGATTTGTCAATGAACAAGATGAGAATGGCCGATTTTCTTAAAAAACTCCTCTGATTCTCTTTTGTCTGTGGCATGGAATAATCATGCACTTAGTGCACCTTGCTCACCGAAGCCATTTGTGTTCAACCATTGCTTTTTCAATTTTCCATATTTTGGTAAGCTAAAAACTAATGTTTACATTATAATTTCTGTAAAAATTGTAATTGTGATCCACAAGTTTTTGCCGAAACATCATTACATCCATATACATACAATCACTATTTGGTGCACTTTATGGGCTGTTGAATTCATTGGTCTACATGTTTTCAAAAACGATGAAGGGCAGATTGTTACAGTGAACGGTATAGGGACATGATTTCTAACTTTGTTGTGCCCCAATTGGCTGCCATACATATTGCTGATATGTGGCTCCAACAGGACGGTGCCACATGCCACACAGTGCGGAATATTTGATAAAAGACTAATTTCACGTAATGGTCCTGTTAATTGGTCACCGAGCTAACTCCATTAGATTATTTTCTTTGGGGATATGTTAAGTCACATGTAAACGCTGGTAAACCAGAGACGATTGTACACTTGGAACACAACATCCGGCGAAAAGAAAAATTGCGAATTGCTGCGAAAAGTGTGTAAAAATTGGACATCCAGATTGCGCCATCTACGTTGCAGAGTGCAGACGCTGTGGCCATATTGCCGAAATCATATTCAAGCATTAATGGCATAAAATTATTTATCCAATAAAGCTGGTTTCACTGATATTCAAAATATTTTTCTTTGTTCTATTTTAATTCTAAATTGTGAACCTCTATAAAAACACCTTTTGTGCTAGCACGAAATGATTTTTATTTTATTAAATTTAGATTGCGTGTTCCGTTTATAATTAATTTTGTTTGAATTGAGTTCGAATATTTTCTGGGACTTCCGTGCGTCGTTCGTGATCCTGTCCTTGATTTAGGTCATCAGGCAGAAGTCCTTATTGATTTTATATACAAAAAATATTTATACTACGAACTCTTTAAACATGTCGAGCAAGTTAAGCCCGCTGCAGTCTTACCGAAAACAAAGACATGTTTCATATAAGGTTTCATGAGGCCTCACTAAAATCTGTGACAACTCATTGGACTATATACGATTAAAGTATGTATGACTAATGGTGATGGATTACTACACATTAATTCAATATATTTACATCACCAGTTTTAGAAAATTCACTTGTTACTGGGCATATTAATGCAATAAATTAATATTTAGTACAGGAGAAGATAATTACTGAAAAATAACTGTCTAGAAAATATTTTACTCTATTTAGTTAATTTTTATATCCTTCAAGTCCATAGTACATATTTTCTTACAATTCATTTAAATTTTCAGAAGTTTAGGAGAATTTAAACTATCAAATGTTTATGATTTTTATAGGAATTGAAAACTAATATGAATCCAATTATTACGCATTATTTTATTTATTTATTAGGTTTTTTCTGAGTTATGCCTGTTGCTGTTATATATTCCAGGTTAGCTAGCACATCTTCAAACTTTCGAGGCTGTCGCTAATATCGAAATCACCACTTCAAAAATGTTTGTACCAATAATTACAAATTACATAAGATACAAGGTCGGCACCAAGAACACTACAGATTGATTCCCGTGCTTTAGAAGCCTTTTTTGCTTATTGGAATTCATTCGTATAGAATGCAGTGCCGAATGTGCTGTTTATCAGTTGCTATTGTAAACTCTGTTATTCTGAGAGGTTATGTAAATCATGATCCTGTAAAAATCAAAAAATACCGTGAAAGTATTTCTATTTTAAATATAATTTTAAGCTCGAAGAAAAAATCTGTAGAAATTAAGTTATACACCTAATAAATAAAGTGGGTGGCTAAATAAATTTGTGTCCATGATTTAAAGTTACAACTTGAAAATCGAATTGCATTTCTGATGAGGATTATAAAGCGATACCCATTATCCGATATTGAATAGTCTATTTTTGAAATTTTCAAAGAAGTGGTCCTTTATTCTAGAGAAATTTGGGGTAGTTTCCATCATAAGGGGTGGTTGGTATCTGAAAAATTGCAGTGTACTTTTAATGTGAGCTTGTAAATCAATTGACAGCAACGAACAACGAAATATTTATATATTGTCATTTTAAACTTTAGGATGATTTTAATTTAGGGTTAGCAGGTTAAAAATGGAATTGCACGGATATTGTGTATACTCATAATTCTATATATGTATATACCACAACCGCAATCGAAATATTAATGTTTTTGCAAATTTAGTTAAAATCAATGTTTGCAAAAGCTAGTTGAAACAAATCAAATCCTATAATACCTATACCATGCTTCAGTTAATACGGAATAAGGGGAAAACGTTAACAAAAATTTGTATGCTTGACCAATTTTTTTGGAGGCAAATCCAAATACATAGTATATTTTCCAAAAGACATCTTTCCGGTGTAAGCTGATTTTATTCATTTTCTCAAAAATAAAATCATTTATAAAATTGTTAGGTATTTTAAAATTATTGAATTTAAATCATGCATCATCCTTAATAGTACACTTAGGGAAAATTAAGTCATGAATGTATTTAATTTGGACAAACCAGTATAGAAAGGCATATAAAATATACATAATGTAAACAAACACAAATTTGTAATATGTATATGTAATTGTTTTCTGCGATCATTAAAAAACCATTTAATTATAATATTTTTCCCTTTCGTTCATAAATTTTTGATGTTTCTTATCATTTCCTCCAAATATTCGTTTTTTAAATTATACTTCATGCAGCACACCAAAACAATCATCGTAGCTACATACTTACATCTAAAATAGATCCTCTTCCTTTTCATGGTCACCACGTGTTTAAATTCTATATATCTAAACAAGAAATTATCGATCGTGCACAAACATTATTTTAAATAGTACATATGTATATACGTGTATGTATATACATAATACGTACGTTTTAGTTTCATTTCATTCTGTTTTATTAAAATATAAATCATACATATATATTAGAATAAGAGAAAGGATACTTTCAAACGAAAATAAAAAATAAGTTGAATTTGTTATTTTTCCGTTTGTTTCTTTTTTTACTGTATACACAAATATAAAATTTTTTATTTGTCGCGCGCGTATTGAAAAAATATATTGAGCGAGAAATATGTATTGCGCTCATAATGTAGACCAAAATAGGGTTTGAGTATTAACTAATATTTCTACTAACAGCCGCTAGAAATTTTTTTCCATTTGTAACGACATCGAGAATTTGATTTAAACATAAATTTCCCATTGGTTTAGCAGTCTTATTTATAATTTGTCTATGGTTCTACACTGAAAAAAAATATTCTGAACTTAAGCTAGTTCAACTTGTTTTAGTTATTATAACCCAGACTTTGCTTAATTTAGGTAAAAATGACCATGGTTTATTTTACTTATGCATGTTTCATAATACAAAAATGGCTAAGTTAATTTCAATTTAATCAATAATGCTTTATTTTCTTTCACACTGAACTTGTTTGTATGTCAATTCAAACTAAGCATTTATTTGATAACTTCGGAATAGTTAAACTAAACGTTGTAAATGTAAAATCAACTGAGCTTGGTAGTCAATTCAACTTATATGCTTGGTTTAATCTGAACATAGGCAAATTCATCTCTTAACAGTTTGATCTTGCAAATACGTCATCTAACCTAAGCATTTGTTTAAAAATTAATAATTTAACAATGTAGTAGTTAAATTAAACTATATTATATTATGTTTCATATGAAATAACATAGCAATAGTTTAATTAAACTGTGGACATTTAAACGGTGATAATGGATAAAATTCGCTAAATCGATATGTTCTTGTGTTATACTATAGGTATGAAGCAGATTTGAATTTTTGCAGTATGGTCCATGTAACCTGATGAGTTAATGAGTAGACAAACTTTTTATCAGTACGCAACCAAACTGCCAAGAAAGAACTTGAGGAGGTCCTCATTGTTTCTTATGGTTTTTAAATAACTGAAGGTTAATTTAACTAAGTAACTAAATTATAATAATTAATCTGTTCAAAATATGTTGATATACGCTGAAAGTTAATATAACCTAGTGAAAGTTTAAAGCTTTGGTTTAAATTAACCTACGTGCTTAGTAATATTAATCGTATTTTTGTTGCTTAAACTAAACAGTGTGTTGGCTCAAAATTTCGTTAAAATTAACCTACATGGTTGGTTATACGTAAAGTTGTAATTATTGGTTAAACTCAACTTTAATAATAGTTGAGTCAACATATGCTGTAGGTCAACATAACCTAGCGAATGGTTTAAATTGTTGTTTAAATTAACCGACGTGTTAAGTTGAATTAACGTTTTGCTTAGTTATATTGTCTAAAGCAAATATGTATAATTGGCATTGGTTATTATTTGAAAATGAACTATTCATTTTAGTATTACGAAACTAGCGCTTAGTTGGCTGAAAAACAATCCATATGTTTGTTTAAAATAACCAATGTTTTTGCATAGAAAAAATCAGTTTACCACTTATTTTTCTATGGTTTTTGTTTATATTTACCTAGAATTTTTTTTCAGTGTATAGTATCTTCTTAGATGTGGCGCAGGCCTTCGATAAGGTGTGGCAATGAGGTTTACTTTTCAAACTACATAGAGATTTACCAAAACAATATATGTTTTTAAAAATCATACATAGAGAATCGCCACTTTGGGGTGAAATAACGTCCCCGAAGCTAGCAGAACCTATACAGCAGAACATTACAAGATACTATGGATAATTATAGGCTAACTATAGGCTAATTAAATTGCCGCATTAAAAAATGTTGGGCTCCATCCATTCCAACTAAAACGCGGATTCTGCTAGCTTTAGAAAAAGTTAGCAGAACTCATATCAAAAAATGATTTAAAAACAATTGGAAAATTAATGGTTAATTTTAGGCTAATTAAATGCCCTATTTAAATTTTTTTATTCTGATCGATCCAGAAAAAGTAAAAGGCGTTATCATTTCAAAGCTAGCAGAATCCAAATCGAAAATCGGACCAAAACCAAAATTAGAACTCAAAGATTTATTGACAAACAAATAATTGTAGGCTCAACATGGGCTAATCAAATGCCCCATTAAAAAATGTTGGGCTTCACCCGTTTTTGACCAGACTTCAGATCATTTAATTTAATGCTAGCAGAACCTTCGATTTTCAATTTGGGTTCTGCTAGCATTAAATTAAATGACCTGAAGTCTGGTCAAAAGCGGGTGAAGCCTAAAATTTTTTAATGGGGCATTTGTAAAGCTCATGGTGAGCCTAAAATTATTTGTTTGTCAATAAATCTTTGAGTTCTAATTTCGGTTTTGGTTCGATTTTTGATTTGGGTTCTGCTAGCTTTGAAATGATAAAGCTTTTTGCATTTTCTAGATTGAGCAGAATAAAACAATTTAAATAGGACATTTAATTAGCCTAAAATTAACCTTTAATTTTCCAATTGTTTTTAAATCAATTTTTGATATGGGTTCTGCTAACTTTTTCTAAAGCTAGCAGAACCCGCGTTTTAGTTGGAATGGATGGAGCCCAACATTTTTAATGCGGCATTTAATTAGCTTATCATTATAAATACTATCTTGTAGTGTTCTGCTGTATATGTTCTGCTAGCTTAAGGGCCGTGTGAAATATGAAGATCAATATTCCGAGTTAAAAAAATTTCGACAGGAGTCCCGCAGTGTAGTGTTTTGGGACCTATTCTTTACCTACTCTACACCAGAGATTTACATCAATTAAACGATGTTACCATTGCAACATTTGCTGTTGACACTGCAGTTCCCTCAGTAGGAGACACCATTGAGGAATCGACAACGAAGCTTCAAGAAGCATGTGATAAAATCATAAAATGGACAAACTATGGCGTATCGGGCTCAATGAATCGAAATCCACGCATGTGAATTTCAGCAATCTAAAAGTTCGAATTCCTTTACAAATTCCGTATGCAAATAAGGCTAAATATCTAGGGATGACCTCAGATACCAGGCTCAGATGGAAAGAGCACGTTAAAAAGAAAAAACTGAACTTAAGATCAAATATCGAAAAATGTATTGGCTGCTCGTGAAAAATTCGGAATTGTCAACCGATAATAAATTGCTATTGTATCAACAGGTGCTAAACCCTGTATGACTTACGGAATACAGCTCTGGGGCTGTACACATAAAAAAAACACCAAAATAATACAAACTTTTCAAAACAAAGTGCTACGTGGTATAGGTAACGCTCCGTGGTACATTTGGAATGACCTTCATAAGGACGTAAATATCTCGACGGTTCAAGAAGAAATATAAAAAATTTGTAGCAATTCATGGACAACGTATCTATCAACACGTAAATGAAGAGCTTCGCGGTATGTTGGACACTTCACACGCAGTAAGACGATTGCAGAGAACGAAACCAATTGATTTAATGGATTTAGGACACCAGAGCAAAGACTCTTAGCAAATAACCTATAAATGGAGCTGGCCAATGGGCCTCTTCTCATTCACAATTAACTAAATTAAGAAAAAAAAAATTACTAGATGAATTGTATTCAGTTGTAATAATTTAAATAAATAAATAATAAAACTACTGATCATTCTGTTTGCAGCTTGGCCTGGTCAAATTGCTGTTGATGCTTCGACTGGATTGATTTCGTTTCTCTCGAATTATTGCATGTTCACGACGTCGAAGGAACAGCTTTTCACGAAAGTGTTTCTGGACATTCGCCGAAATTATATGAATCACGATTGGTCAGCGAACGAGCGATTTTGACGGCGAAGAACAATCGCTTGGAAAATGCGTTGTTACAAATCCGTTGACTCAATCAAGACGAGGCACTCAACTATCCGACCTAGTTTTTGAATGCGCTTTATTTGCCGGGAGTACCACATACTCGTAATTATAATAACTTGATGCTCAAGGTTGTGTAACGAAGCGCGATTGGCTGTGAAGAAATTGATGAAATGACAAATTCAAAGGAGAGGATGTTCTAATTTCGAGAATTCCTCTGATTCCAACTGATATTTCCTCGATTTCAAGCGCATTCATAACAAATCGCAAGGTCATTCGTTGGAAGTGTGTAGAATAAATCTGGAATTTCTGTGTTTTGCACCATCATTATTGTTCATTGGCGTCTGTATTCGATTTAATTCCACTCGAATAAAATACATTGAATTCTTTTGAATTCCAACTGACTCCGAATCATTCCCACACTAAGAGGAAAAAAAAACCAAAACACAACTCAATTTTCGATATATGCTCATTTGAATCGTCATTTCATTCATTTTCAATACTTAAGTGTTGAATTTGATGAAAAAGTGAATGGAATGTCCACTCACCTAAATCGTCTATTGAGAATTGACTTGAGTTGTTTGATTTTTCCACTCATCAAAATCAATTTTGGTGACGAACAAACGATTTACTGGGAACGAAGTAATTTGGGGCGGAACGAGGTTCGCCGGGTCAGCTGGTGTATTATACTGTTTTAAGTGAAATAACGTCTTTAAGTTCCGAGCTTGTTCGGGTAAACGTTACATAACGTAGCTGCTAGAGTAATGATTCTCGACTATAGACTTCGAAAGTTATATTTACCGTTATAGACGCTTAAAGCGTACTTGAGAAGCACTGCATTTGATGATTAGACAGCAGTGGCAACCTTAATCTATACTTGAGACGTTGGGGGGAGAATAAAGAGTTAAGTTTGAATTTACCTTAAATTTGTTGTTCCATTTCCCATGAAGTACTTTTCACTGGCTCATTACTGAAATATTGTTTTAGTGATATCAGAAATGGTTATAACCGAACTTTTCGCGCTATATACGAGTATGAACAAAGCTTAACATGAAAGATGTCCGTAATCTTATTATAAATACACTGTCCGCTTTGTACTTTTACCTACACCTTTTACATTAAACTAACTACTAAATATTTGATTACCAAATTGAAACACTACATGAATTGCTCGAAATCAATTATCCTGTGTACTGTCATTAGAATCTTATTAATTTTTTATGAGTTATGATCAAAATGTACATTTATTTGTATTTTGTTTGTGGATTAGAAATTGTTAGTTCTTTACAATGTATAGATAATAGTTACTAAATAATGTTAGTTTAGCGGAAATCGATGCTTCTTCTGGTCGGGAGAAATCCCTTGGATAATTTATACACCTTACGCTTTATACCACGAAATCCATGTTGATTTACGAATTTGTATGAAATGCACGGCATGTTCCAAGGCAAATACAAAAATCGATCCAATCACGTTTGCCACAAAAGAATGAATCAGTATCATCACATCATCGAGTTTAATTGGCCGCAAACAATTTTTATGATTGGTAAAATTTCCATTTCTGATTTGCGCTACATATAATAATTGCTGTGAATACCTAACTTTTCCCAACTCATTTAATAAAATTCCACTTTCAACGTAAATCCGATTTACGCGGTTAAATACTTCAATGTACGGACTGTTGCGTTCAATCACAAAACTGATAAGAGTCGATGCTACCGGTTCTGCTATTACATGTATCAATGTTAGACCTGTGGTTTGATTATTATAGTGAATGCGGAATGGCTCATAAAATAGAGTTGGAATCAGTAGAGCTGATGTTTTATTATATGCTACGACGTTTAGTCCATCAATGATTGAATCGTATTCTATCACAGGTTTCCGGCCAATATCTCCCATAAGAGCCGTATAATCATTTTCATCCAGCTGGCTATTCTTGCGAGATCGTTTTACGTAACTCAAAATTGTTATGGTCAGATTACTATGCAATAAATCTGTTAAACTATTTAGTTGAAGCGGTTTTAATGGATTGTTTAGTTGCTGGACTACCGTTCCTTGATATACGCTCGTTAGTAACAATCCAAAAAATGCGATCGTAATAAAAATAATTTGGTTAAATATATTTTTTGGTATAGGTAACGCTATACCATGTAAAATACCAAACACTCGAAACGGAATACCGGAAGTCGCTTGTTCTGCATTCTCTGCCACAATACATATTCCAATACGCCACAGTACGATTAATAAAATTAAAACAAATGAGATTACCAATTGCGATTTCACGTCGAAACAGTAGTACGCCAAAATTGTTAACGGGGCCACTTCATAATTTATCGGAACAACGAACAGCATTGCGACTTTATCAAATGGATATAAATAGACCGTATTGTAATGCGGTGTAGCAATAATAAACCTTCCATTTAAACCAACCTCAGCTTGGCCATAGTCTATCAGGGATCTAGATGTCGCTACAAAATAAAAATATTTAGTAAATTTTAATACTCATACTAAGTTCGGTAATAAATTACCTATCGCAGATAAACTAGTTGAGTTAAAAGTTGACCCGGCAGTTAAAATTGGTGTATAATTCATAAATTGTTTACTCAGCGTGACCATTCCACCGTCGATACCACCATATTTAATAATATGCCCCGTTTTATTTCGCTTGAATCGGCTGACCAATGGAAATTCAAAAATAAATACTCGAATTCCGTATCCGGCCATATTACGAAGAAACGAATTAAATTTGAATTTTAAAATGAGTGCAAAATTGGTGCTCGAATTGATATCCTTGACGGAATACTCAATAAATTTCGACTCAAACGGATTATGCTGAATAATTTGATTTCCATCGGTGCTATGAATTAACAATGTGATCAATGTTAAATGTTTATGCGCCTTCCATAAATTCTGCATAATTTTTTTTATGGTTGGTGTGTCAAAATCGAACCACACTAATACTAATTTGTTATTTGCGCTTGCCCTCACCAAAAAGTCTAATTGGTTCAAGTCACGCACAATAATAATCGCTCCGTAAATTTTATTTGCATACATTGTTGTGTTTTGTCGTGATTTCCAAAATTGTGATATTCTGAAATGGATAAAATGTTTGAGATGTTTGTTCTAAATATTTAGAACTCACAGTGTTAGGTTGTTGTAGTGGAAACGGCCAAATTGATAATCGTTTGACAAACATTTGATAAATTTATCATTTTGTCCAGTCCAGCTTTTCTCTGTAAATATCGTTACTATGTATTGGTCCTGGAAAATTAAATATTTATGTTAAAGAATTTCCGAATAAAATTTTTTGAATGGTTACCTCCATGAATTTTGAAATAATCTCACCCTCAAATTCTAACCCACCCGCTTCAATCGTGATATCGGTTAGATTAATTTTGCAAAGAAGTTCATTTATCAGAAATAATTGAACAAAAAATATACAGGTGAAAGGCAACTCCATTTTGTATATAGGAACAACGACATATTGACTTGGAGAGTGTGAGATATAATTCAGTTAATAGCAATTATAAATCAAAATTTTTTTCGTGGTCTCTAGAGACGGTGTTGAAGACAGTGATTGATGTCATATTATATTGTGATACCCCAAACAATTACACAACATTTTTTTTATTTTCAAGAGCGTCGTTTTTAATGCTTCATACCCCCAAGTTGGCCATAATCAAAATCCACCTCCAAAAATATAATGGAGTCCTATTTTTATACACCAGTTTGAGTTCTGTCCCAGTTTGGTATATTAAAAAATTTAAATTAAATGGTCAATCATTAAATAATCATTCTACAATCATATTTCTATCCATCATACTAAATTTCATCATACACAAAACAAAATCCTTAGTTCCGTTCCAGAATCTTTAATCGAATTTGTCACTATAAAACTCCACACCCACTTTTATCAACTCGTGTGATCCGAAAAATTGCGAAATATAAAGGTTAATCCCCACCATAAAAGTTCCACAAAATCGTTCAGCCGGAAAATTTTAAAAAGGAAACTCGTACTGCATCGATCCCTGGCTACTAAACTATCCCTCCATTGCCAATTTTTATCACAATTTTTCGAAACGATTTAAGAAAAAACGTAATAGTTAAAAAAATGAAGTCTGGCGTTACCCAAACACTTTGTCTAAAATAAGTTAAGTTCCCGATTCTTGAACATTTATTTTCATCATTTTTAATTAAGGTTGCTTCAGCTGACCGTCAGATAGATTAGATAGATTAGATAGATTAGATAGATTAGATAGATTAGATAGATTAGATAGATTAGATAGATTAGATAGATTAGATAGATTAGATAGATTAGATAGATTAGATAGATTAGATAGATTAGATAGATTAGATAGATTAGATAGATTAGATAGATTCGATAGATTCGATAGATTAGATAGATTAGATAGATTAGATAGATTAGATAGATAAGATAGATTAGATAGATTAGATAGATTAGATAGATAAGATAGATTAGATAGATTAGATAGATTAGATAGATTAGATAGATTAGATAGATTAGATAGATTAGATAGATTAGATAGATTAGATAGATTAGATAGATTAGATAGATTAGATAGATTAGATAGATTAGATAGATTAGATAGATTAGATAGATTAGATAGATTAGATAGATTAGATAGATTAGATAGATTAGATAGATTAGATAGATTAGATAGATTAGATAGATTAGATAGATTAGATAGATTAGATAGATTAGATAGATTAGATAGATTAGATAGTAATGCGTTTAGCAATACAGTGCGTCGACAGAGTTGGTTTTCCTTAAAAACAACTGCTTCTTCTGCCTCAGGCAGTCATGGTGCTTACCAGGCTTCGGAGAAGTTCAATCTGCTAACTTGTAATGTTACGCATTCTGCTCCTGAACTGGATGAGGTTCAAAATATTCTCACTGTTGATGTCTTATCTGCTCCCATGACTCATCGTGTTCCAGTACTGCGGTTGGAGTGTTTTGTTGGTTCATGCAACGAAATTGATTAAACTGTTAAAACTGTTCCTCGCTCCCAACTCTTTCAGTGTTACCGTGTCTAGGGTTGAACCATGTTATTCCGTGCTTCGCCATGATTGAGCGCCTGATACGAGATCAATGTCGGTGGTGGAGTAATTATTGTGGTAAATAACGACTTAAAATTTGATCAAGGCAACCTTCACTGTGATTATGGGCTTATGGTGAGTCTATAGCCGGTGAGTCTTAGGCTCGTTTTGGCTATTTATTGTTGGAGTTTACTTACAATATGGGAGTAGCCGCTGACGTTTACTAGGGTTTCATTAGTTTCGTTGTCAATGAGGTTCTACAGTTATGTGAGGAAATGTAACGCTGTTTTCAATGATTATGGGCCCGGATAGCGTTATTTGACGGGCTGAACATTTCGTTAGCTGCCTCTGAGTCTTTAGAATATTGTAAGGAGTGGTTTCGAATTATTTGTCCCGATGAAAAGGGTGCTCTCTTTTTTCCGAGCCTTGGCTCAATCGTTGCTTAAAAAATATTGCAAACCCTAAATCTAGATCTTTCAAATTATTAAAGCGTGGTGAGTGCGAAATTAACAAATGTAAACATCGCGAATTATGTAGAGCAACGAGTTTTTCCAACGAAGTATTTGACATTGTTGGAAATCGTGGCTAGGCTGCTGTTATACTATATACACAAACTTTTCGAATGGGTTTGATAGAAGGGATCATACAATTCTTATTCAGAAATTAATCGATTTCGGATTTGATTTTATTCCAATTAAAAGTGTTGTGACCTATCTTACTTTTCGAAATCAATGTGTTAATATCTCTAAAGTTTGCTCGATTCCATTTGAAATACCTGCCGGAGTTCCACAAGGTAGTTATCTGGGACCGTTACTTTTTACGGTATTTATTAACGATGTAATCCAATGTTTCAAGTTGTGCAATTGTCTTTTATGTATGCCGATAACTTAAAAATTGGTGCTAATACCAATTCTGATGGCTTTTGAGCATATGCAAGATGAGCTCAACATTTCTGTGATTGGCCTTTGCGTAATAAGTTGTCCTTGAATACAAATAAGTGTAAAGTTATTTCGTTTTGCAGATCACGATTTTCTTGCGTGAAGGCTAGCTCCCTATTTTTCATTAGATGCCAGCTAGTTTTATTAGATTGCGAGGGATATTAAGTGTTCTAGAATTGATTGTCCAGAGTTCGCGACCTGATCACTGTTCAAATCGTGAATTCTATTGTAGATCATGCAAGCAAAGTTGAAACTAAGCTTTAAATACCGCATACTTAATTCAGTCGAAAGCTTTACGTATGCTGTGTGCCTCAGGTCGATTTTTCGACTAAATTTTGAACTCAACTAAATTGCTCAGTAATTCGCAATAAACATTCAGAGGTGGCAGTAACATCAACAAAACAAGCGGTGTCTGACTATTTGAAATACTAAATTGTCGACTTTTCTTGAATAAAGGAAATATTCAATTAAATTAAAATAAGGGAAGATTATATGAAAGTTGCATTATTTGCAAAAGTTATTATAAACTACAAAATGTTTAAATACCGAATAATGACATTTGTTGACAACTAAATTGAAAAGTTACCTCTCGAGGAGACTTTTCGTTTGTAACCTGGCGGCGAATATCATAAGGTTACCTCAAAAAAGTTTAGTTCATAACTTAGCCGAAAAAATCGAGCTTGAGTGCAGGGGGTCGATTTTGTGCAAAATGCGACAAGTTGATGAATAACCGCAAGTATAGTGGTATGCGTGTTTCTGATAGTGCGAATGTGCGCCATTTAATTTTTTGGGATATGACATGTCTAGATAACACTTCCATTTATAATTTAAAATTTATAAATGCAAATATGCTTTAAATAAAATAAAATTTATTTAATTTTAGTTTTAAAATAATTTATAATTCTGTGTTTCTGCGAAAACGAAACATTTATTGCAAAAAAAAATTAAAATATGTGTGGTTAAATTTTTGTTTAACACATTGACGCACACCTACTAAATTTGTGTGCAACTCAAGAACACTATATTTTATAACTTTTTAATAACAATGATATGTCGTCGCGGAAAGAAATGTATTGTTGAGAGTTGAATAATATGACGAGTTATTCCTTAAAAAATAAAAGTTGTTTGCGCGAACGTGTTAAAAAACGAAAAACTTGTATGACTACTGTAGCAGTCATTTGCGCGAACGTGCTAACTCGCCACTCAAAAACTTGGTGAGATGTCAAAAGCGTAAGACGACGAAAGGATATAAGCACCAAAAAAACTGAACCGATTTGTACCGATTCATAATTTGTGATGCTTACATTCGCAGAAAACAAATAAATTATCCGCAGAAAAATTACACACACTGATATAAAATTGTATACTATACTCCTTATGCGTATACGTAAAAGTCGTGTTTCGTCTGTCAGATTTTGAACAAAATCAACCCCCAGATGTCCTTTAAAATAGCCATGGTCGAATTACGCAACATATAGCGTGTTTTTTTTATTAGTGCCCTATAGATTTATCCGATTTATTTTTGCATGTAACTAATTTATTTAACTCTAAACTAAGGTTTTTCATTTAACTTTATAGTTAAAAATCGATAAAAAAATATTTTGCTCTACCTATTTATCGGGAGCCGCTATCGGGAGCGATATCCATTTCATTGGGAAATTTGAAAAGGCCTTAATTTTGTAAACCTCTGAAGCCATTAATCTTACAGTAAAAATTTAAAACGCAGCAAGATGTATTCTTGTTTATAACGTCATGTAAAAATAAATGTCAATTAGTATATTTCAGGTGATAAATATTTGTTTTATTGATGAATTTAGTTTTAACTTTTATAGTACAGCGACACCAGTGAATAATAGCTGCAGTTTCAGTAGATAATTGCCATTTGGCTCCGGATAGTGCTCGAATAATAAAACACGACTATAATCACTCAATATTTGACAATAATATTAAAGGACACAATATTAAAGGACTGAATTCGGTCAAACTAGTAGTTGCGCTGGGATCATTGCAAGCAGAAGAAACAAGGTCATTAGCATGCTGTATAAGATAGCGGAAAATTGACAGCGGAACATAAGATATTTCGCTACTAGCCGCAAGTGGCAGCACTATCCCTAAGGAGCATTTGTTTTGTTACGTAATTACCAGCAAGCTTTTTATTTATTAATTTTGTATCTCTGTTTCACTAAATAAAACATCTCAGCGGAATAAAATATTGTTACGATTTTGCCTTGTCACTCAAGATTCGAATCACTGAATTGTGAATAAATACAACTGCTTCAAACTTGAACTCACACAAATTTATTTACACAACACAATTTATTATGGAACACAAAATTAACAATTAATTATTCAAATTATAACACACTTTTTAATTATCACTTTAATAATCGCTTCAATATAATCACTTTAATAATCTTTCTATTTAACCTTCACTGGATCACGTTTAAAATAAGACTCAGCATTTCACGTCAATGTACGCCTTTATATACCAAAATATTTGTTTCTAGAATAATCCTGAATGCGCTCCAAGAATCTTGAAAATATGTTAGTATAGAAATGACGCCTAAATGTTGAACCAAATCACAAAAACAATTGAACAATTATTGAATAACTTATTCTATTCTAATCTAGGTGTCACCGTAACAATACATTTTTTTTTATTGCGCATTGCTTCTGTTTGTTATTCTCGTTCTAGGTCACGAGGTCACTCATAAAATCCTAACCGCAATACAAGTGATGTAGGCAAGGCAGACTCCAGTTATTCTATTCAACCAATTGCTAGTCATGAATGAACCTCTGTTGTTTGGCCATCAAACTTCAGAGACAATTGGGCAAACAATTAACAATTAACGCACATGGCTATATACACACAGTCACTGTGCCTGAACACGCACTCACAATATTTGACAAATTTGAAATTAGAAAACCAATCCGGTTCGGCAACAGAATATTGATTGTGTTGAACGTAAACAATGTTAATGTTAAATTTCAAATCGATTCGAGTGCAATATGCTCGATGGTTGGTAGCAAACGCTATGCTGAGATGGGTTCACCGAAGGTTATAGCTACGAACAAAATTCTTTGTGTGTACAACAAACAATCCGTTGACGGTTTTTGGTCAGGCGATTGGACAAAAATTTTAATCTACCAGTGCTAGCAACAAATTGTTCTGAAGGCGAAAACTTGATGGGTATGGATTGGTTTAATGTGTTGAATTTTGGAGTATCTGGTCACGTTATGCATGTCAGTTCAACGATGAAGCTTCAATCAGACATTAAGAGTGCGTACCAAGAGTACAACTCATTCTTTAACAATTCTTTTGGTTTTTGTAAAACAGTAACTCAAGCTCATCTGGAAATTAATCAAAATTTCCAACCGTGATATTGTAAATTCAGACCGATTCCTTTCTCTTGGAGAAAGTGAAAGATAAAATTCAGAGGCTTGAAAATAATGGTTAAATTCAGCTCATGGGCTATACCATTAGTTTCGGTAACAAAACCAAACATCAAAATTAGGATTTGCGGTGATTTTAAAATAACCGTGAATCCCAACATCGTTACACCATTCCGAGGGTAAAGGAATTTTTTCATCGATTGCAAGGAGGTGTCAAATTTTGTAAAATCGATTTAAAGAATGCTTAATCTACAAATTGAGCTTGATGACGAGTCAAAGAAGTTGGTCGTCATAAACACTTCTTTTGGCTTGTACGAATATCAGAGAATGCATTTTGGGATAGCTAGTGCTCCTAGTATATTCCAAAAGTTTATGGTCGAGACGATGTCGAACATATACGGAATCTTCGTGAATTGTTTAACAGACTTCAAGAAAATAGACTTCATTGCAGTGGCATACATTGATGGCATACACGTACGAGATAAAATATAGTCCAACAAACCTACATGGAAATGCGGATGATTTGCCATGGTTGCCAATGGGCAGCTATCCAGAATTCGAGAATTCAGAGAAATTGACAGTGAAACATATTTAGTTGAGGATAGATTACGTGTACCATGTGTTGAATGATCAATCGATCGCTGAAGATTTTATTGGGAAACACCGAATTTCCGACAAACTTATTACGGAAGTTGTTGAGTACATTCAAAAAAGATGACCGGAACTACTCAATAAGGACCAAGCCAGGCTTGTTCCTTATTTTAGGCTGCGGGTCAATAGTCGTTTAAAAGTCAATTTTAAGTAAATTTTTCGGTGAATTCATTTATTTTTCAAAAACTCTATGGCAAACTGATCGAAAAAACTGTTTTAAATCCGATTTTTACCATAGTAAACGATTTACCCGACTATTGGCCCGCAGCCTTAGGAAGATTTTGCTTGAATATTTTTAGTAATATTCTTCTATTGCATTGTAATATTTTTCAAAAGATCTTCTCTCACTCATCAAGATCAATGTCGATTTACCCGAATATTGAGCCGCCGCCTAAGGCTACGTACCATTCCAATGGTAAAAGTCAATTTTAAGTTAATTTTGCGGTAATTCAATTATTTTTGAAAAACTCCATGATAAACTGATCGAAAAATCTGTACTAAAATCGATTTTTACCGTAGTAAACGATCTACCCTTGGATTGGTATACGCTGCCTAAATGCACAAATAAATATTAATTTAATATAATATTTTTTTTTCGTTGTTAGTATGGTGCATTTCATAAAATGTTTGTTATTGCATCATCTCACTTAAATCATACACAAAAAATATTTATCACTTTTGAGTTAAAGAAATAATTTTTTTTCATTTTATTTAATCGAAATTTACATACACAATTGTGTTAAGAACCGCGCAAGGGTTCAAAAAAACAAAAACAAACTGCCTACAATTTGTTACAGTTTTTAGTGTTACCGTCTATAAACTGATATGCGAGTTGTAGAGTAAATTTATATTGTCGCTGCGAGCGTGACATACGAGTGCAAAAGGTTAATATCAAACACGATTTTTGTTACTATTAAACGGTTTTTTTCAGTGTTGATGCTGAAGGTTGGATCTTTAATAATCATGCTGCGCAACCTTTATCATCCGAGATTATGTAACGACGCGCGATTGGCTGTGAAGAAATTGATGAAATGACAAATTCAGAGGAAAGGATGTCCTAATTCCGATAATTCCTCTGATTCCAACTGACATCCCTTCGACTTCAAGCGCATTCAGTTCCCCGTTTGTTTGGCGTTCGCTATGACGATTAACAAACCGCAACGTCAATCGTGTGTAGAATATGGAATTTCTGTGTTTTCCACCATCATTGTTCATTTTCGTGCCCACGAACAAAACAAAAAATAATGTTTACCACAATTCATTGTACATATTGATTTGCGTCTGTATTCGATTTAATTCTACTCGAATAAAAAACATTGAATTCTTTTGAATTCCAACTGACTCCAACTCATTTCCACACTGAGAGAAAAAACCCAAAACACAACTCAATTTTCGATATATGCCTGAGTTTGAATCGTCATTTCATTCACTTTCCAATATTTTAGTGTTGAATTTGATGAAAAAGTGAATGGAATCGTCTATTGAGAATTGAGTTGAGTTGTTTGATTTTTCTCTCATCAAAATCAGTTTTGGTGACGGACAAAAGATTTACTGGGAACGAAGTAATTTGGGGCGGAACGAGGTCAGCTGGTGTATTATACTGTTTTAAATGAAATAACGTCTTTAAGTTCCGTGCTTGTTCGGGTTAACGTTACACAACGTAGCTGCTATAGAGTAACGATTCTCGACTATAGACTTCGAAAGTTATTTGTGCCGTTATAGACGCTTAAAGCATATTTGGGAAGCACTACGTTTGATGATTAGACAGCAGTGGCAGTCTTAATTTATAGTTGAGACGTTGGGGAAGAATAGAGTTGAGTTTGAATTTACCTTAAATTTGTGGTTCCATTTTCCGTGAAGTACTTTTCACTGGCTCATTACTGAAACATTGTTTTAGTGATATCAGAAATAGCTATAATCGAACTTTTCACACTATATACGAGTATGTAAAGCTTCACATGAAAGATGTCCGTAATCTTATTATAAATACACTGCCCGCTTTGTGCTTTTACCTACACCTTTAACATTAAACTAACTACTAAATATTTGATTACCAAATTGAAACACTACATGAATTGCTCGAAATCAATTATCCTGTGTACTGTCATTAAAAAATTTATTAATTTTTTATGAGTTATGATCAAAATGTACATTTATTTGTATTTTGTTTGTGGATTAGAAATTGTTAGTTCTTTACAATGTATAGATAATAGTTATTAAATAATGTTAGTTTAGCGGAAATCGATGCTTCTTCTGGTCGGGAGAAATCCCTTGGATAATTTATACACCTTAAGCTTTATACCACGAAATCCATGTTGATTTACGAATTTGTATGAAATGCACGGCATGTTCTAAGGCAAATACAAAAATCGATCCAATCACGTTTGCCACAAAAGAATGAATCAGTATCATCACATCATCGAGTTTAATTGGCCGCAAACAATTTTTATGATTGGTAAAATTTCCATTTCTGATTTGCGCTACATATAATAATTGCTGTGAATACCTAACTTTTCCCACCTCATTTAATAAAATTCCACTTTCAACGTAAATCCGATTTACGCGGTTAAATACTTCAATGTATGGACTGTTGCGTTCAATCACAAAACTGATAAGAGTCGATGCTACCGGTTCTGCTATTACATGTATCAATGTTAGACCTGTGGTTTGATTATTATAGTGAATGCGGAATGGCTCATAAAATAGAGTTGGAATCAGTAGAGCTGATGTTTTATTATATGCTACGACGTTTAGTCCATCAATGATTGAATCGTATTCTATCACAGGTTTCCGGCCAATATCTCCCATAAGAGCCGAATAATCATTTTCATCCAGCTGGCTATTCTTGCGAGATCGTTTTACGTAACTCAAAATTGTTATGGTCAGATTACTATGCAATAAATCTGTTAAACTATTTAGTTGAAGCGGTTTTAATGGATTGTTTAGTTGCTGGACTACCGTTCCTTGATATACGCTCGTAAGTAACAATCCAAAAATTGCGATCGTAATAAAAATAATTTGGTTAAATATATTTTTTGGTATAGGTAACGCTATACCATGTAAAATACCAAAGACTCGAAACGGAATACCGGAAGTCGCTTGTTCTGCATTCTCTGCCACAATACATATTCCAATACGCCACAGTATGACTAATAAAATTAAAACAAATGAGATTACCAATTGCGATTTCACGTCGAAACAGTAGTACGCCAGAATTGTTAACGGGGCCACTTCATAATTTATCGGAACAACGAACACCATTGCGTCTTTTTCAAATGGATATAAATAGACCGTATTGTAATACGGTGTAGTAATAATAAACCTTCCATTTAAACCAACCTCAGCTTGGCCATCGTCTATCAGGGATCTAGATGTCGCTACAAAATAAAAATATTTAGTAATTTTTAATACTCATACTAAGTTCGGTAATAAATTACCTATGGCAGATAAACTAGTTGAGTTAAAAGTTGGCTCGGCAGTTAAAATTGGTGTATAATTCATAAATTGTTTACTCAGCGTGACCATTCCACCGTCGATACCACCATATTTAATAATATGCCCCGTTTTATTTCGCTTGAATCGGCTGACCAATGGAAATTCAAAAATAAATACTCGAATTCCGTATCCGGCCATATTACGAAGAAACGAATTAAATTTAAATTTTAAAATGAGTGCAAAATTGGTGCTCGAATTGATATCCTTGACGGAATACTCAATAAATTTCGACTCAAACGGATTATGCTGAATAATTTGATTTCCATCGGTGCTATGAATTAACAATGTGATCAATGTTAAATGTTTATGCGCCTTCCATAAATTCTGCATAATTTTTTTTATGGTTGGTGTATCAAAATCGAAACACACTAATACTAATTTGTTATTTGCGCTTGCCCTCACCAAAAAGTCTAATTGGTTCAAGTCACGCACAATAATAATCGCTCCGTAAATTTTATTTGCATACATTGTTGTGTTTTGTCGTGATTTCCAAAATTGTGATATTCTGAAATGGATAAAATGTTTGAGATGTTTGTTCTAAATATTTAAAACTCACAGTGTTAGGTTGTTGTAGTGGAAACGGCCAAATTGATAATCCTTTGACAAACATTTGATAAATTTATCATTTTGTGCAGTCCAGCTTTTCTCTGTAAATATCGTTACTATGTATTGGTCCTGTGAAAATTAAAATTTTATGTTAAAGAACTTCCGATTAAAATTTTTTGAACGGTTACCTCCATGAATTTTGAAACAATCTCACCCTCAAATTCTAACCCACCCGCTTCAATCTTGATATCGGTTAGGTTAATTTTGCAAAGAAGTTCATTTATCAGAAACAATTGAACAAAAAATATACAGGTGAAAGGCAACTCCATTTTGTCGATATATTGGCTTGGAGAGTGTGAGATATAATTCAGTTAATAGCAATTATAAATCAAAATTTTTTTCGTGGTCTCTAGAGACGCTGTTGAAGACAGTGATTGATGTCATATTATATTGTCATACCCCAAACAATTTCACACATTAATTTTTTTTTTATTTCGAAATCCCAGTATAATTTCCAAATACCACAACACATTCGATTTCGATACTATAAAACTTCTCACCCTGTTTTATCAACTCGTACGATCCCAAAAATTGCGAAAAGTAAAACCATACAATTTTTTAATATAGAGGTTTAACCTCCGCCATAAAAATATCCCCAAAATCATTCGGCCGGAAAATTTTAAAAAGGAAACTCGTACTGCATCGATCCCTGGCACTAGAAATCACCCCTCTATCACCAATTTTAATCACAATTGTTCGAGGCAATTTAAGAAAAAACCTAATAATTTAAAAAATGAACTTCGGCGTTACCATTGGACAACCCAAACAATTTTTCTAAAATAAGTTAAGTTAGAGATAGATTAGATAGATTAGATAGATTAGATAGATTAGATAGATTAGATAGATTAGATAGATTAGATAGATTAGATAGATTAGATAGATTAGATAAGTTAGATAGATTAGATAGATTAGATAGATTAGATAGATTAGATAGATTAGATAGATTAGATAGATTAGATAAATTAGATAGATTAGATAGATTAGATAGATTAGATAGATTAGATAGATTAGATAGATTAGATAGATTAGATAGATTAGATAGATTAGATAGATTAGATAGATTAGATAGATTAGATAGATTAGATAGATTAGATAGATTAGATAGATTAGATAGATTAGATAGATTAGATAGATTAGATAGATTAGATAGATTAGATAGATTAGATAGATTAGATAGATTAGATAGATTAGATAGATTAGATAGATTAGATAGATTAGATAGATTAGATAGATTAGATAGATTAGATAGATTAGATAGATTAGATAGATTAGATAGATTAGATAGATTAGATAGATTAGATAGATTAGATAGATTAGATAGATTAGATAGATTAGATAGATTAGATAGATTAGATAGATTAGATAGATTAGATAGATTAGATAGATTAGATAGATTAGATAGATTAGATAGATTAGATAGATTAGATAGATTAGATAGATTAGATAGATTAGATAGATTAGATAGATTAGATAGATTAGATAGTAATGCGTCAACCTAGTCGGTTTACCTTAAAAACAACTGCTTCAATGATGGTTTTCAAAAAGTAGCACAGCAGGCTTCGGAGAAGTTCAACCTGCTAACTTGTAATGTTACGCATTCTGCTCCTGAACTGGATGAGTTTCAAAATATTCTCACTGTTGATGTCTTATCTTCTTCCATGACTCATCGAGTTCCAGTACTGCGGTTTGAGTGTATTGTTGGTTCATGCAACGAAATCGATGAAACTGTTAAAACCGTTCCACGCTCCTAACTCTTGGAATGTTACCGTGTCTGGTTACCGTGTCATTCCGTGTTTCGTCATGATTGAGCGCTGGATACGAGATGAATGTCAGTGGATGCGTAATTATTGTGGTAAATAACGACTTTAAATTTGATCAAGGTAATTTTCACTGTTTTTGTGGTGAGTCTATTATATTCAAGGCTCATTTTGTCTATTTATTGTTGGAGTTTACTTACCATATGGAAGTACCCGCTGACGTTTACTAGGGTTTCATTCATTTCGTTGTCAATGCAGTTCTACAGTAATGTGAGGAATTTTAAAGTTGTTTTCAATTATTATGGGCGCATTTTGGACTTGAGTTTTTCATCGTTAGATTTTATTGAAGTTGAACCTTGTCCGGATTTAGCTGGACACTCTAGTATATATCACATACCAATTTTAACTAAATTTTATTTTTTTGATTGTGATTTAGTTAGTTTTGTTAAAGATGATTTTAGACATTGATTTTTGTTAAACATCATTCTCAACAATGTCAACCAATGTTATTTGACGGGTTGAACATTTCGTTAGCTGCCTCTGAGTTTTATAGAATATTGTATGGAGTGGTTTCGAACTATTTGTTCCGATGAAAAAAGCGCTCTCATTTTTTTCCGAGCCTTGGCTCAATCGTTGCTTAAATAATATTGCAAACCGTAAATCTAGAGGTTTCAAATTATTAAAGCGTTGCGATGAGAGCGAAATTGACAAACGTAAACATCGCGAATTTTGTAGAGCAACAAGCTTTTGTAACGATGTATTTAACATTGTTGGAAATCGTGATCAGACTGTTGTTATATACACAGACATTTCTACAGCTTTTGATAGATTGGATCCTACAATTCTTATTCAGAAATTAATCGATTTGGGATCTGATTTCATTCCAACTAAAAGTATTGTGACCAACATTACTTCTCGAAATCAATGTGTTAATATCTCTAAAGTTTTCTCGATTCCATTTGACATACCTACCGGAGCTCCACAAGGTAGTCATTTGGGACCGTTAATTTTTACAGTATTTATTAACGATGCCATCCAATGTTTCAAATTGTGCAATTGTCTTTTATGTATGACGATAACCTAAAAACTATACCGACCAAAGGGCACAGTGATTAAAGCTTTGGCGTTTGGATCGGGAGGTACCGGGTTTGAATCCCGATAGGGGCAGGATGCAAAGTGAAATTTCATCGACAGACGATCTGTGGTGAAATGTAACACATCCATGACCCCTTGTGCAAAAACCCATGGGCCGACTCATCTTCCATCTTCCAGTATAGGCTGGCATGGAGCTTGCAATGTGCAGATGGTCTTAAATCGATCCTATAGCCGTACGTCCTCGAGTTGGCCGCGAGGCGTAAAGTAAGGACGTATAAAGCATAACCGCGAAAGAGCAGGGTGAGCCCCCAAAACAGATCGCATAGTTACCAATAACAAAAAAAAAAAAAAAAAAAAAAAACCTAAAAACTGGTGCTAATATCAATTCTGATGGATATTGGAGCATATGCAAGATGAGCTCAACATTTTTGTGATTGGCCCTCGCGTAATAAGTTGCCTTTGGATACAAATAAGTGTAAAGTTATTTCGTTTTGTAGATCACGCACGATTTTCTTGCGTGGAGGCTAGCTCCCTATTTTTTATTAGGCACCAGCTAGTTGGCGTGAAATTGCTTCCACAATGTTTGCGAGGGATATTTTGTGTTCTAGATTATCCCGAGTTGCTTGATAAATTTAGGACTTACGCTCCTCAGAGAGTCCTTAAATCGCGACCTGATCATTGTCAGTGTCAAATCGTAAATTCTATTGTAGATCATGCAAGCGCATTACGGCGTTAATAAATTGAATAAGTTTCAAGTAAAGTTGAAACTTATCTTTAAACACCGGATACTTAATTTAGTTGAAAGCTATACCTAGTGTGTACCGGACAAGTGGTGCAATGATTAAAGCTTCGGCACTTGGACCGGGAGGTACTGGGTCGAATCCCATCAGTGGCTAGATGCAAATCGAATTTTCATCATTGATTACAATCGTTGATGTTAATAAACACAAGTAAGACCCTCTGATAGAGTGCAGATTTCAGCGCCGACCCACTATCCATGTCAATGTCATTAAATTTTCCGACTGGAAATAGTTATGTTGTTTGCTTATGAGTTGTGAAGCACGATATCTCTGTTTTGACCGCCGCGTCTCTCGTTTTTAACCATCTCTCCAATTTATTGATGGTCCCCTTAATATACCCAGAGCCAAATTCTACTGTGTGGTCGTTTTCCTACTCAGCATAATAGTCCTTTAGATCATTGGAGTGACATCGATCACTCTTCCTATATACCATCCATTCTAACCAACTTGTACGTATTCAAGTAAATCTTGTTGCTCTGTATTTTTCATATACTGAGTCGAACTTAGCATTATATTTGCTAGCGAATCCAAATTGTTTAAATGATTTTTTTTAAAACTATGCCATCCATCGAAAACTGACTTGGTCGCGCGTTCTAAGGTTGTATTGTTTTATCAGTCTTAATAATGCCCGTCTTTGTGAAATTCTCCGCCACTGTTTCGTGCATGTTCCTCGTGTATGTTTCTCCCAAAGTTCACACAATAAGCTGTGTACTTTGATTAACCATGCGTAACCGCACGAATTGCACAGGGTACAAGAGGAATATTTGCACCACAGTTTCGATGATCTTCATTTATATAGCTTCGAATAGCTGCCAAAATACTTCGGTTCACTTTTCATACTTGATTTGCTGGAGAAATTGAATGCAAAGAGCAATGATCTACTTTGCACTTCTGTAAAAATGATTTGTCTGTTATCAGAGCTAAGGGTATGCCAAACACCAGAAATATATTTTCTCCAAGTATTTCGTTAGCGATATTACCTCAGCTCGTCTAACAGCCTTCAGCATTCCGAATTTTCTAAAAGTGTCAGCTGCAAATGACAAGCATTGATTCCCGGATTTGGATCGTGAATACGGCCCCATCTAGTTCCATGGAAATTATCCCATGGGCCGTTTCGTATACTCTTGGTACACCCATGGTCACTCTGGATTAGGGTGGACCAAATTTTCGAAAGTTGCAATTTCTAACGGGACACCCCTAGAAATGTGAGGTTATGCTAAAAACTAAAACAGAAAAAATATTGGGTCGATCGAAGGTCGTTTAGAGGTCGCGACTTGAGCGCAAAGTTCGATAAAAACGGTATTCTTTTCGATTTTTCACTTTCAAACGAACAGAAAAATTATTTAAAAATTTTTCTCAGACGTAATAAAAATTGTGGTCAATAGAGGAGATAATTACCTTTCCAAAACATCAAAGATAACGAAAATCGGTTAACAAATAGCGAAATTATTGCCAATTTTCGAAACTAAGAAAATTCCAAATAATAAACGTGTCATAAAAATATGGTGTAATGGTGTCATAAAAAACCGTATGAGTCATGAGAAGTAAACATAGTTGTGTTTTATGATTCCATTATCATAAAACCCAACTATGTTAAGTCCTTATGAATCATTCGTCTCATTAGTTACTGTATTTAAAATTTAAATCCGCCTACTGTATTAATTATGATCTGATATGGCCAATATATTTCATTGTATCATATACTATATAAACAAAATAAATGCAAATTAATTTCAGTTTAAATCCAAATCTCTCGAGAAAAGGACACAAATTTGTAATAATTAGATCTAGTCCGTTTAACAGTTTTATTAATATTTTTAAGAAAGTGCTATTACAGTTGATTAAATGACAGCTAATTTATGGTCCACTACAGAAATTTATCTTCTTGAGCATGAGTACTGTCAAATTATTGGTGCTAAGTTACCATCAAAAAAGCAAGTGTTGAGTCTTTTTTTGTACAATCACCGTACTGTAAAATTAACTATTCGTAAAAGTGCAGCTTTGACAATCCAGGACATGCAAAGAGTGTCTATTTTTTGGTCATAAGCCCGAATTATAGTGAAAAAGGAACAACATTCCATTGAAAAATTGGAACAATTGCATGTTGAGTGAAAAAATCTTCTAAAGAATAAAAATAAACCTTCAAAACTTAACCGTGAAAGCAAAATTGAGTTTAATAGTAAACTGTATGATATTTTCGATCTCGCACACACTAATGCTTTGTCCATGATGACCAGTGAAGGCGATAAGCGATTCCTCTTGTCACCGCGTGAGAAAGGGAGTTCCAGATATTTGGCTGAAGCCAGTCAATATGAAATTGAAAAAAAAACGGAAATCGGAACGTACGAAGGCAGATAAAAATCGTAAACGAAGATATCTTGAAGAAAAAGTAAATCAATGCCAATAGACTCACAAGCATTATTTTCGTCATCGGAGAGTGACAGCGAAAGGATATATGTAAGTTCACGACTTTGGACATTCTATTGATGAACTCGTTTTGAATCGAACAACAGCATCAGTTATATCGACTTTCAAGTTTACAACAGGTGCAGTACATTGGGATGGAAAATTACTTCCGGAGTTGTCTGGAATGGAGCTCGTGGATCATTTACCGGTGATTATTTCCCATATAGATGGAGAACAATTACTGGGCGCTCCCAAAATATCAAGATCAACTGGTTGGGAAATGTCAGAGGCTGTTTTCTAATGCTTATTCGATTAGAGAGCAGCTGATGGCGTTGTGGTGGTTTTGCTTTGATACAACATACACAAATACAGGAAATAATATGAAGCAGCTATTATTTTAGAGCAGAAACTGGATTGAAGCTTATTATATCTTCCTTCTCGACATCTCGACGGATTTTGTATCCAAACATTGGCGATTTTTTTAAAACGGTTCAAGATTTCCACAGATTTTCTTGTAAAAAATCCGGATATGTGGCCTCAAGATGATAATTTCAAGAACTTAAGGAAGATTATCAGTCAAATAAAAGTCGTAAATGTTATCGCAAAACATAGTGTTAAGTTAATACAAGATTAAAATAAGAAATTAACGAGAAATGTTGATGACATGCAATATTTTACTACAAGTCATAAAGGACTACACACAGAAGTTTGCAATATATACCAAAACATCCTTAATGAGTAGAAGGTCATCCTAGATTGATTATTTTCATCATAAAAATTAATTCGTAATATCATTGTACAGAAGAAACATTATGCATTAATAATAAAAAAAATACAGTCACTGTGCTTGAATTGCAAACTTTTTTTTCGTGACAAGCTGGGCCCCCGTGGGGTAAACCTAATTCGAGTATGCTGAATTCAAGGGTGCTAGTCCCATTTCAAAGTTAGTCCCCATTTTTGAGATATCGGTTTCGACATGTTTTGGCTCTGAGTCAAAATATACCCTCATTTTCACGTTGATAGATGTTGAACCATTAAGATTTTTGATATACTTTCTTCAGCAAAGTTGTTGCGCAGGTCAAGGCCAACAACTTTGCCGAACATATCAAGACCGAAAAACCACATTTAATTTTTTTTTGCTTTTCATTTCGACGAAAAACACTGTTTTTATCATTTTTTATCATTTTGTTGAATTTAAATCGAGTAGAATCGATCAAATAAACATTGCATCGACAAATATAGATACAATAGAAACTATTTAAAAGAAATTTAAATCGATTCAATTGATTTTATGATGATTTTTCCTAAAAAAAAAATCCTAAAAAATTAACATTTTTCTTCTCTTTGACAAAACAATGGCGTGCCGTTGCGATAGTGGATAAAAATCCTGGATTTTTCCATCGTATCGTTTTAACCAATTACATCACGTACATTATACACGTAAATTAAGAAACATCAAATGTCACTGCGCCATTCAATCACAGAAACATACGACGGATAAAAATCTCGGATTTTTCTATTCCAGATTATTTGATTATTTTTCAATTTTTTCAACTTTTTTGTATGCATAGTGGCGTGTCTGTTGTACGAGGTAAATGTTCGAGTGATGAAAGCCGAATTCAATTCACAAAATTTCTGATATCAAATTTGTGCCGAAAAAACAATTGCATTGGATTTGTCAACGATTTTTTGGAATGTTAGTGCATTCAGCGCGTTGTTGTTGAACATTCCGAAAAATCGTTGACAAATTGTTGTTTTTGACAGCTAGAAAGAAAAGTGTAAACAAACACGCCGTTTGATATCAGAAATTTTGTGAATTGAATTCGGCTTTCGTCATTCGAACATTTACCTCGTTAAGAGGTTTTTTATTTGATATCAATGATTTTGGCACTGCAAATTGAAAATGAATTGAATTGCAATTCGTTTTTTTGTTGTCAGTCAAAACAGTTCACACACGCTCGATAGCAATTCATTTTTGATTCCTTAAGCAATTCAACAAAATATACATATTTTAATGTATTAGTTGGAAACAAAAATTAATAGTAGATACCCTCTCGCTGATAATCCATCTTCATGCGATGGGAGGGGAGATAAGATCTATTTTTTAAAGAAATCATCATAAGATTGAAAAATATCGATGTTATGCAAGGAGACTGTCAAATGTTCAATGTTTTTGGTGATTTTTTCGATCACATCAATTTGTCAGTTTTTTCATTTTTTTTTGTTATGAAAAAAGGGCCACTAGTAAAAATTCTCTTAGCAATGATAATAATATGACTTATTTATATTTGTTTCATTTTAATACGTTGATTCATTATCATTATGAAGCGCAACGGATCGATATTAGAGTGCATTTGAGCCAAAAAATGAAATTTTGCAAAAAATTAGGGTGGCTTTTAAGTGATGGAGGTCAATATCTAAAATATACGAGTTTTCTGGGACAAACGGTTGATGTGAGGTTTGTGGCTAATAATCCTGAAAATATGAACCAAAAGTTTTGGGCTAATTTTTTAGCAATTTGGCCGAATGTGGCCGGCCGGTTTGGCATTTTTCAGTTTTTTGGACAAAATGACCTTCAACTTTAATTTTTTGAAATTTTTTTATATGCTATTTGATAGCTGTCAATACCTTTCTAACGATATGCATATGTCCGGGGTATGTCAAATAAGTTCAGCGATGTGGGCGTGGCTAAAATGGCCAAAAATGGCCTTTCAGAGGCTGGCCGCGGCCAGCATGGCGGCTAAATCAAAAAGTTGTAGAACAAAAGTTGCTTAGTTTTTCAAGTACTACAAACCCTGAAAATATGAGATCAAATGAAAGAAGTACGGACAAACAAAAAAACAAATAAACATATATACCAAAGCAAGATTATATCGTGACGTCATAGTAAAATTTCCAAATGTCATAACTTTGGTCAAAATCATCCGTTTTGGACGTTTGAGGTGTCGTTGAATTGGTATTAGCGTCTACAATCATAATTTGCTAGTTACAAAATAATTAGGGCACTTTTTGAGGCAGTTATACCTGAAAAACTAATTTTTTGTAAGTCGAACTCGTATATACGAGTGCCACTTCCAGCACAGTAGGTGCTTTCGTCACTCGTTTGGACTGCCGTCTAAAGTGATAATTTACGTGATGTAATTGGTTAAAATGATGGGATGGAAAAATCCAGGATTTTTATCCACTATCGCAACGGCACGCCATTGTTTTGTCAAAGAGAAGAAAAATGTTAATTTTTTAGGATTTTTTTTTTAGGAAAAATCATCATAAAATCAATTGAATCGATTTAACTTTCTTTTAAATAGTTTCTATTGTATCTATATTTGTCGATGCAATGTTTATTTGATCGATTCTACTCGATTTAAATTCAACAAAATGATAAAAATGATAAAAACAGTGTTTTTCGTCGAAATGAAAAGCAAAAAAAAATTAGATGTGGTTTTTCGGTCTTGATATGTTCGGCAAAGTTGTTGGCCTTGACCTGCGCAACAACTTTGCTGAAAAAAGCATAACGAAAATCTTAATGGTTAAGAAGCTATCAACGTGAAAATGAGGGTATATTTTGACTCAGAGCCAAAACATGTCGAATGCGATATCTCAAAAATGGGGACTAACTTTGAAATGGGACTAGCACCGCTGAATTCAGCATACACGAATTAGGTTTACCTCCTGGGTGCCTAGCTTGTCACATTTTTCAACTAGCACAGTGAATTGGTATGATTTTTGTATTTTGAAAATTTAGCAATAATCTCGCTATTTGTTAACCGATTTTCGTTATCTTTGATGTTTTGGATAGGTAATTATCTCCTCTATTGACCACAATTTTTATTACGTCTGAGAAAATTTTTTTAATAATTTTTCTGTTCGTTTGAAAGTGAAAAATCGAAAAAATACCGTTTTCATCGAACTTTGCGCTCAAGTCGCGACCTCTAAACGACCTTCGATCGACCCAATATTTTTTCTGTTTAAGTTTTTACCATAATCTCACATTTCTAGGGGGTGTCCCGTTAGATATTTCAACACTTTCTTTTCCCCATATAAACGTGGGCCACCCTACTCTGGATACCTCACAATTTGCTTTATTTATTGTAGTTGACATCTGTCACAAATTTTGACATATTGACGCACATCTTTAGCCATCTTTGGTCATTAGTGGTTCTGTTGGATGCATTTTAGCGTTTTAAATCTTTCAGCCTGGCCTGGGGAACGTGCAAATTTCAATACCAATTATGTGTTCCATCGCCTTCAATGTGGTCCGACAATACTTCTATCATATTCCATGTTAGTTCTGGAAATCAGGCTACCTTTTTGGGGACTCA
The DNA here is from genome assembly GCA_947310385.1 of Nephrotoma appendiculata. Classification (NCBI taxonomy): domain Eukaryota; kingdom Metazoa; phylum Arthropoda; class Insecta; order Diptera; family Tipulidae; genus Nephrotoma; species Nephrotoma appendiculata. The sequence goes on along the minus strand of OX371225.1, from coordinate 56,453,911 downwards.
ATGATACATGTCCTGGCCTTCTCATTTGATGATAGATCGTCCAGCATAGTATTATCAAGTTCTGTTGACTCAACTGCATGAGGAAACGCTTTGAAAACCACGTTTAATTAGCCTTTTTTGTGCAGGAGTTCAAAGTTATGCTCCTGGAGACGCATAGATCTGCGAGCTAAACTTGATACAGGGCCCTTCAGATTCCTCAACCGTATCAGCAAAGCCCTTTCCGCCACCTTTTTGAGTCTGACACCTTCGATATAATGGCTAAACTTGTGAAAGTGAGTTTCTGACTTATATACGCTATTACCCGCTTGTCGCCGTCTACTTCTTGTGTCAACACAGGATTTATTACAATATGAGAAGCATGAGTCTGAATGGTAAACATTCTTGTGAGTCTGGATTAACAAGAATTGCAACGGTCACAAGAAAACTTTTGAATCGGGTGAAAGCATCATGTGCTGCGGAGGTAGAGTGATGATTGGAGTTGTTACTGTAGAAAACTTGGGGATAAACCCCCGAACATATTTATTTATTTTTGGTGTTGTACAGTTCAGGGTACCGGCAACTTGTTCTTCCTTAAGACCAAATCATCTCGACAGATTACCTTCCGCAGATGTTTGGTTACTTCGTTCAGCACCATGTGCTCTTTAAATGTCTGTTACACAACGTAAATTACACCAAGTAAACAAACATACATCAAATACAACACTGACAATCTTGTTATCAACCGACATATAATTTGGCTTGAATTGCAGCACCCAATTGGCATACGCTTGTACTGGAAGAGGCTTCTTCCAGGTTTAATAAAGACCGTTTAGTCAGATTTGCTACATTTAACGCGAGCTGCCGCTTAGATCCATCCTCCATAGAGGAGTATCTTCTACCGTTCCATTGTCCACCAATCCTTTTGATGTATGGTGACGGGTAGGTATTCTTCACTGATGAAGTTTTCGTGCATCTTACCAGAATCGAATATTTTCTTCCCCAACTGCCAACCGAGCCATACGATCTAATTCGATGTTTGAACGTAAGGAAAAATGGCTCGAGCCCTCGTACTAACTGCCTTGGCATTGTCTGTATCGAAATTATGTTCAATGATTGTCGTGCAATGATTGCCTTTGATCATCATCCATCACATGCTGGTTGGTTGCCTCATTAGCATTCACAAAATCCAAACAGCCATTATGAAGGCAATCGTAGCTCTTATCGACTCACGGCCAGACACTAATCGTTGCCACAGGTCAGATCTTTGGTGATAAAAGGGATAACCAAAGAGCTTATCATTTTACACTTCCCATTGATAACAAAAAATATGTTTACCACGTGATTGACATCATGCACTTTTCCTTCAGCGGTTTTGATCGTGGAATGACTTGGAATCTTTCGAGTCCCAAGTGTTTCAACATTACATAGATTTCGAATTCGCCCTAGATCGTGCAACTACTCCTGAATTTAAAAGACCAGTCATAGCGAACCCTACCACATCGTGTTCTATGTGTGGCCGATTATCGCGTTTGACATCAATCACGCTTTCAATCAGCTTACCATTCACCTTGTCACCTTTAGTAAACTCGTTGCCGTCTGTCTCTACAATGAGAGGCGCATTCGTCTGGTTCAAGTTTTGTCTAAGATCGCTGGGCTAAATCTACTATAGCTATCAAATGCGCTCTCCGCAGTTTATACCGCTATTTCTCGTACTTCGGGCTTCATCGTGTTTGTGTGCGAGCCAAGTCGATCCTTACTGGCCTGAAATTTTGTTTTCTTGGATATTTTAAACATTTTCAGGTACCACGAATAGATTTCCAAGTTGATACTCTCTAGGACAAAGGTCCGCCGTCTTACCCTCTTTGCCGCAAGTGTCGATGACCAAACTGTCTTAGTCTATCGTTGGAATCATTTGTCATTATTTGTAAACCGTCTCTTCTCTCGAATCCTACATCACCTATAGTCACATCCTCTACTTCTTCACAATAATGGAAACCTCTTGTTGAGGAAAGCAAGCGGTTTCCAAATAAGTTACGTTTCTCCTTTGGCTTCTTCCAAACATTGACAAATGATTTCCAATTGCTGCGTCGTCTGTATACGATTGTGTTGGCTAGGTTCTTTCCATACTGCGGCAATATATTGTCACGACACCTTGACGGGCCATAACATTATTTCATATGTAGAATTTTTAATTTCGTTACCACCGAATAAATTATGCCTCTTACTGATGGTATTGCCATCTGTTCTCGAGCATTTGACACTAAGGTTTTTTTGTGAGTGTAAATTGGTCTTTATACTCTGGTTCACGTTTTGCACACTCCTACAGTCTCGCGCAAACGTCGAGTAATTTTGGGAGCGAGACCAATGTCCACAATGTGCGTGTGTACAACCAGTAAGAATATAGTGGAGCATTTTTATGGTAGGTATGTTTTCGTTTTGGCGTGTGGATTGATGTGCGGTGTGAAAAAAAATATTCTTCTAAATTTTATGGGGAGTGTGCATTTTGAGTCTAGTTTTGGAATTTCAATTATGTAAAGACAGTAGTATTTTTTGTTACCAAGTCGAGCTTGGAAAATTAAAATAAAATTGATTTTGGATAAGTCGTTTTCGGTACATTTTTTTGTGCAAAAGTGATAAACAGTGTTGGAATTAGGTATAAGACAGTTCAGTTTGTTTCCCTGTTGTAAATATACCTGATCCAAAATAACGTTCGTTGTTACATTTGGTGCATGTTTGATATAAAAAGAGAAGCAGACATTTTATTTCGTACAAAGATAAATTGCGCTTTCGATAACTAATTTCTTGTGGCTAATTAATTTCTTTCATCCGTGGCGTGGACGACGCCATTTTGGTTGTTGTTACGGTTATCTAAAAAACTGCAACAATAAGGGGTGTTGCTGCGTATATGAGTGTTCTAATTCTGATTTATACGATCTAATTCTAAGTGGCCTAATTTCTTCGGATGTGCCAAAAACACGAAATATTTGCGACTACGGGTAGCCAACAACGGTTTAAGGCGGGAAGACGCCAAACATTCTACGTTTTTCATTTTCGATTAAAGGCGTTGGGACGCCCAACGGAATTACGGATACGGGAGGCCAACTGAGGCCAGTCGTTTTTGTTAAAGGCGGGATGTCGCCCAACGCAACATACAGGTGACCAACCAGCCCTTTATAAACTCCTGTTGGTATCGGTGAAAGGCATCGCAACCCTCAAGGTCAACCTCCATCAGGTTCAAAGGCACAAGTTTTTTTTGATTTAATTTAAATTTTTTTTTATGGTCAATTTATTTATTTTATTTAAATTCATATTTTTTCCAATTTTCAATTTTTTATTTTATTTTTCATGTTTTCAATTTTTATTAAATATATAATCTGGAATTGAATGAAAGATTAGAACAGGAAAAGGTTCATTCATGTCTGATTCCCAACAAACTTCACGAAGCGGCCAGAAAGAATCCAAAACGTGAAATTGGCAAAGTGTCGATTAAATTAAGACAATTGTATGATAAAATTCAAATTGCAGTTCAACAGAATGATACTGATTGAGCATTTCGAAAGTTTTAGCCACAGAGGCCACGGAAACGTCTGCCATAACTACTCAATTGCTGAATTTTATAAATACCCACTATCACAACGACAAATTCAGCTGATGAAAGTTTATCAAAATTGGAAGAAATAACATTAATTTTAGATGCTGAAAATATGATTGATTCGGAAACCGAATATGAAACAAGTCATAAAACTCAAAAAAAAAAAAAAATTGTGACTGATTCTTGCTCAAATTCACCTTCAAAATTGGTGGATAACCACCAACCAAGGTCTTCAAAAATGGCTGAACATTTGAATAGTATTACTCAGTTTGAACCTCAAACAGTAAGTCATCAGGCACGTTAAGCTGTTCCTAAAGCTAATATTTATAACGAAGTTCAACAGGGTTATATTCAGTCAAACATACCACAATCATATAACAATCATCCTTTGCCAATATATTCGCATAGATCGTTTTCCAAATGCGGGAGATGAAATTTGATGGTTCTCCAACAGGAATCAATATTAAAAGATTTTCCAAGGGTCATTCAGGGGGGCTCTTTAGCAGACATTATATTCGTTACTCGTGGAGATCTGCTCGTTTCTAGGTGGGCACACCCGGTTATTATTATATTTATGCACGTTCCTCAAATTTCGGTCAACGGATTTTAGAGTAAAAATTAAATTTAATTTCAGTTTTTTGTTTGCTTTTATTTTTATTCTGTGCTGTTACACGGTGTAGGCCAGAAGCATGCAATCCACAACTTTCCCACGACCCAAAATTCTGAAATTTAGTCGGCAAAGTTACCGTAAGAGAGGCCGATAACATAGAAGAGTGTTCGATAAGTGTAGACTTCTCATATGGCGGTCGGTCGATTAATATAAAACAAAACAACGATGTGCTTGAAATACTGGTACCCAAACCTTTATTGATTTTATAGACATTTTACATATTCTGCAAGGACTGAATCTAAAACATCTCATTACGTATATGCTTATAATTAATTGGAGAAACATTTGATCACAAAGTGAATCAAATGCTCCAATAGAAATACAATAATTGATATTCCACAGCCAGAAACCATAAAATAAATCACCATGACCAAATCCGATAATCGAATGGGACGTGCTAGTTTCTGTTTTTCCGGAATAAACCCATTTTTGATCCGCCGTATATAAAACAACTTTTGATTGAAACCGGCTTTTCGAATATCTGCATCCATAAAACCACTTTCAATACACATTTTTGTGATGCGATTAAACGAACTAATGTACGGACTATTTCGTGCGATCACATAGGTCACGAACATCGATGTTGATGGCTCTTTGATACTGTGCAAAAGGTCGAGACCCGTTGTTGTATTAAAATATTTAACAGCAAATGGGGTAAAAAACATAACCGGCATTAATAATGCCGTTGTTTTGTTATAAGCCACCTTTTCCATCCCTTCATTAACTTGGTCGTATTGCATAACTGATTTTCGACCAATATCACCCATTATCAGCAGGTTATTTGAATCCTCGACACTGTCTTTCTCAATTTTTTGTTTGACATACGTAAATATCGCAATGTCTAAATTACTTTTTAGCAAGTCTTTTAACGTTTCTATTTGTAGCGGTTTGAATGGGGTACTTAAGTGCTTCACGACCATTCCTTGGTATACGCTTGATAGCAGAAGCCCAAAAAATGCAATAGTTACGAATATAATTCGGTTAAATAATATTTTGGGTACTTTAACGGCAACGCTATGAATTAGGGCGAGTACTTGAAGCGGAATTGCGGTGGCTGCAGCTTCAGTGTTCGTTTTAATAAAATATGTTCCAAGGAACCATATGAAGGTGGCTAGTATTACGCTGCAGGCAATATATATCCTCGACGGTGTATCGAAGAAGAAGTAGGTAAATATTTCTAATGGCTCCAGTTCGTAATTTACCGGGACGATAAATTTAAAATCCACTTTAGCCATAGGATAGAGATATACAGTGTTATTAGATGAACCACCGAGTATAAATCTACCATTCATTCCGATTTCGGCCCGCCCATCTTCGATCACTTTGGCCGAGTTGAGTCCAAAACTGCTACCAGGCCCGGTAGGGTCTCTCACATAAACTGGCGTAAAATTCATTAGTCTTTTTGTTAATTTTAACATTGTGCCATGCATTCCGGTATAACCGATCAAATGGCCAGTTTTATTCAGGATCGGCATGCTAATTAAGGCAAAATCGAATATAAACACTTTCAGTGCATATCCATTCATATTCGTCATAAATTTTGTGTACTGATCGTTTAGATGTTGCACAAAATTTTTGCTCGACGTTATTTTATCGATCGGGTACTCAAAATATTGCGATCGAAATGGATTTTGGAGTAGTATTCGGTTTGTGTCGTTTGATTGAACCGACAATATGATCATTAAATAAGTTCGATACTTTTCCCAAAACATCCTCATCATCGTTTTAATTTCATTTATATTTCGATCGTACAGTACCAATACAATTTTATTGTTGGCACTGACTCTTACTAAAAACTCTGTAAGGTTGAGATTTCGCGTTACAATTATAGCACCATAGATTCGTTCGGTGTAAATTGCGATTCGTTGAAATGATTTCCAAAAATTTGAAGCCCTAAAATTATTACGAATGAAATATTATTTTATCGAAATATTTGGTGTAGATTACAAAACTTACAAAGTTGCATTGTTATACATGAAAGCTCCGAATTGAAAACGTTCAACTGAATGCTTTAGTAATGGGTGTCCAAAATATTCGCAATTGTGTTCAACAAAAAGCGTGACAACATATTGATCCTGTATACATTATATTTAATAATATTTAAATAATTTTTTAAATATAAAATCAAAAACTGGGTATACCTCCATAAATTTGGCGATGATTTCCCATTCGAATTTCAAATCAATTTCATTGTCGTGATGAATTTTACACCATACCGTGCCCATAAGAATGAAGCTAAAAAAAATTATTATTCGCAGTTTCATTGTCGCACAAGTAAATACGATTTGATTGATTTTCTATATATAATTTCGACCAATAAAATTTAATTAAAATGATTGCGGTCGACGCGCTATAAAATCCCATGTGAATCCCGATTCTCATTACGAGTTTTCGTATTTCAATATATTACCAGTAGTACGATTTATGCGCCCAACCATAATTTTCGTTCATCCTTGATTTGAAGAAAATGTTTTCTGATTTAATTGTCTATTTGTATTGCTTTTGAACGATTAGATAAAACAAACATATTTGAATCAATTCTATAAAGAGAAAACATTCAAATCCATAATTATAGTTTCATTTGTGTGCTTCTGAATGTTTATGGGTTTAGTTACTGTTGATGTGTATCGGTGAGTGTATCGTTCTTGATTTTTTCACAATCTAGTTGGCTTTTTTAGTTATCATTATCATTACAAAATTTTGTTTTTAAAATGGTTTGTTTGGGAACATTTTAGTTTCGTTTATGAAGTTACAGTATGTGCAACAAGAGCGTGTATGGCAAAAAACTAAGTAAAAATAAAACTACGATTTTTTTTTTGTTTTTATTATGAAAGTTTGTTATATTTTCTAGGGCGCTATCACTGGCTCCTTTTGTCCATACTATCAACCAATTTTTCTGCATACTGTGGTGATAAATTTGTCCATATCTTCCCGACAACTCGGGCTAGCGCTCTCAAATATTTTATGGTACATTTTCAGCTTAATCTTCATGATTGCTCATAAATTTTGATCGGATTGGAATTAGGTGACTGACATGGCCAATCCAATGTTGTGAGTTTTGAGTTTAAATATCGAACAGAGTACGCTATGTTGTTTTGGATCGTTGTCCTCTTGCAAGATCGAATTAGAGCTCCCCGATCCAAATCATTTCAGGACAGAGGGTAACAAATCTCGTGATTACATTTTATTCATGAAAAGTGCGTTTAGGTGCCGTGTGGAAACGATTAATTTACCAAAAATTTGTTTGATGAAGCATCCACATACATGGAGCTAGGGCGGGTGCTTCACAGTTAGGACAATCCTTTTAATTGGCTTAGTTGGTCAAACACGCCTTTTAACATTAAAACCCCAAAAGGATGACTCATCGGTAAACACAATACTCGTAAAATCATTGTTTCTTTGTTCATTTGCCCACTGTAGTCGCTTTTCCATGTATTTTTGTGCTACCAGTGGTTTGACCAAAGTATTTCCATATGCGTAGCCATATTCCATAATTCTATTTCATATGGTGGTTTTTGGTATAATAATATTCTTTTTCGCCAATTTTTCCACAGCGTAAACGAAGAATTTTCAGCAAATAACTGGTTGATGGCCTCATTCTGGTTTTAGGTAGTGGTTTGGTTTTTGCCTCTATCTGGCAAATCGACAACTCTTTTATACATTGAATTATAGGTAATCCGCTTCTATACAAATGAATTCGACTTTTTTTTTATATATTTTGCTGCATTTGCAACCGACATTTTTGGTCCTTTCGGATGTGATCTTACAAACACCGCTTCAACTCGTTTTTTATAAATCGTATAACTAATATTCTACATGTGTTGACAACGTATGTAAACAATTAAACATTTTGCGTTGACAATGAAGGGAATGAAGATAATATGTAGACAGTGTAGAAAATTACTGTTTCTGTCAGGGGAGCGCCCTGATATTTGCAATGCAAAACCTTGCAATAACAAAATCTTGCATTTTTTTAAATCCTGCAAATCGAAATCTTGCTGATACAAAATGCTGCAAGTACAAAATCTAGCAAATAAATTTTGCAAGTACAACATTTTGGCGTTTTAGGATTTATCTGCCATAGAATCATGCGTGTACATTTATTTAATGATTTTTCAATTAAAAACACAATAAGTTATTGTTTTACTGAATCCTTGAGTCCCTGAGTCCCTTTATTAATCATCCGTTTTATTATTTTATTTTTCATTGTTGTTTTTTTTTTCTTTGAAAGGCGTTCTCTGGATTTTATGTGCTCCTGCATGCCATTGTTTGACTATACATTTTTAAGGTGCCGGTGCCACGCTTCGATACTGTTTTGGGTACCTGGGAAGTTTCTGCAATAGATAAGAATTGCCAGATTTGTGGACTATATCTTGATGAAAACCCCCCCCCCCCCCCCCATGTTGTATAAGATAGCGGAATTTTGACAGCGGAAAATAAGAGATTGCGCTACTCGCCGCAAGTGGCAGCTCTATCACTAAAAATTTTATTATGTAGCCAACAGCGGAAATTTTTCATTCATTATGTACCACTTTTTTCACTAAATAAAATATGTCAGTGGAATAAAATATTAAAAGTGATTCCTAAAATGGCAAATTGATTGACCTCCGAAATAAAGTAACTCGGTATATGAAATATTGAAATTTAACAATAATCCGTTTATCCGCCATTTCTTCCACTAGTAACCAATAGTTTCAGTTGTTTTTCTAATAGCTTAAGTAATACTGAGACTATATGGAAAATTTGGGGAAAATTCAAGAACTAGAATTTTCACTAGAATTTTTTGATTTTCTGCGGTAAGTGATTTTCACCAATATCTCAAAAACTTTCACTAGTAACCAATACTTTCGGTTGTTTTTCTAATAGCCGAGGTCGTACTGAGCCTATATGAAGAAAACTAGAAATTTCTAGTAAATGAATTTTTTCCAAATTTTCCATATAGTCTCAGTATGACCTAAGCTATTAGAAACACAACCGAAAGCATTGGTTACTAGTGGAAGAAATGACGGATAGACGGATTATTGTTAAATTTCAATATTTCATATACCGAGTTCCTTTACTTCGGAGATCAATCAATTTGCCATTTTAAGGATCACTTTTAATATTTTATTCCGCTGAGATATTTTATTTAGTGAAAAAAGTGGTGCATAATGAATGAAAAATTTCCGCTGGTAATTACATAACAAAATTAATTCTCTTTAGTGATAGTGCTGCCACTTGCGGCGAGTAGCGCAATCTCTTATTTTCCGCTGTCAAAATTCCTTTATCTTATACAGCATCCCCCCCCCCCCCACCCTCGCCCATTCTTTCTAGACGTCTATCGTTGCCTTTACTGTGATGTGCTATTCCGGTATTAAGGCCAGAGTTGTCTGATCCTAAAAGCTGGTCTCTAAGATTTGTAGTGCAGCTAACAGTATTTTTATGATGCTCGGTTTGCTCTATTGTTACCGATCCTACTATTTTGCCGATTTATTGTGGTTGTTTGATGAGATCTTGGCCCTCTCCATTCGATACGAAAATAGGTTACGGTGTTCATGTTACTATTATTTATATAACGGATGTTTTTACTTGGAATTTGAATTTTATTTGGCTGAATTTATATGTTGATCTCTTATACAATTTCAGAACCACAAATCCCGCTATATGATCATAATGCGCTCACAAATAATAACATTCGTTGGATACATCCTAATGAACTTCGCCATGTGTAAAATTCATCCCGAAAAAGAACATGATTTGAAATTTGAATGGGAAATAATCGCAAAATTTATGGAGGTAGGCACTACGTAAATTTTTAAATTTTGTTCAAAAAACTAATATAAAGTTAACTCCACAGGATCAATATGTAGTGACGCTTTTTGTTGAACGCAACTACAACGATTATGGACACTTAATATTTAAGCATTCAATTAAAAAATGTCTATTTGGAACATTCTACTACAACAACGATAGATTGTAGGTAGTCCCCTTGGTAGCCTGAACCATCTCCGGTTAAAGTTTTATTTTCCTTTTCAGAGTTTCACAATATTATAAATCGTTCGAACGTATTTCAATGTACACAGAACGAATATATGGTGCAATAATCGTAACGCGAAACCCCAACATAACGGAGTTGCTGGTGAAGGTCAGCGCCAACAATAAGATCGTTTTAGTACTGGTCGATATAGAGATAAACATAATTAAAACAATGATGAAAATGTTTTGGGAGAAATACCGTACTTTCACCATGATCACATTATCGATTTCCCCGAACAATACAAATCGGATTATTCTTCAGAATCCATTTCGATCGCAATTTTTTGAGTATCCGATCGATAAAATAATGTCGATTAAAAATTTTGCGCTGCACCTAAACGACCAGTATCAACGGTTCATTTCGAATATGAATAAGCATCCGCTAAAAGTTTATATATTTGAGTTTCCGTTTTTTAGTATGCCGATCATGAATAAAGCTGGTCAGATGATCGGCTACACTGGGATGCATGGCACAATGTTGAAAATTACGAAACAATTAATGAATTTTACGCCAATTTTTGTGAGAGAAGCGACCGGCCTTGGTAGTATGTTTGGATTAAGTTCGGCCCGTGCAATTGAAGATGGTCGAGCCGAAATTGGATTAAATGGTAGATTTATTATGGGTGGTTCTTTAAATAATACCGTGTACCTGTATCCCACCGATAAAGTTCCATTCAAATTTGCCGTACCTATAAATTATGAGCAGAAGCCACTAGAAATATTCACCTATTATTTTTTTGATATGCCATCCAGGATATGCATTGCACTAACCTTGGTAGTAACCACTTCGATATGGCTTTATGGCATACGTTTCTTTAAATTTAATGCAGAAACTGCAACTTCCGCTATTCCTCTTAAAGTATTGGCACTAATTCATAGTGTTTCCGTTAAAATTCCTAAAAAACTGTTTAGCCAAATAATATTCGTAACCATTGCATTTTTTGGCCTCTTACTGGGTAGTGTATATCAAGGCAAGGTAGTTGAGCTCTTGAGCATTCCTTTTAAGCCACTCCAACTCGAAACATTAAAAGATTTGTTACAAAGTAATTTGAATATAGCGGTGATCACGTATGATAGTCGTAGTAACGAGACTAGCAGCGTCGGTGATATCAACTTACTTGTAATGGGAGACATTGGCCGAAAATCTGTTCAACAATATAACGAAATTAAAGAAGCATTGGATATTGTGGCCTACAACAAAACAATGGCCGTACTAATGCCTTATATGTTTTTTAACACATACGCGGTTAAGTATTTTAACAAAACGACGGGCCTTGATCTTTTGCACAGTATAAAAGAACCACCAACAACAACATTCGTGAGCTATGCAATAGCACGGAATAGTCCATACATTGCCACGTTTAATCGTATTACACGTTGGTGTATTGAGAGTGGCATTACACGTTACGATATTAACAAGGCGGCCTACAATCAGCAATTATTTTATATGCGCAGAATTAAAAGTGGTTATGTGCCCAAAGAGCAAAAATCAGTGCGCCCAATTACATTGTCTGATGTAGTCTTGGTCAAGTATTTCTTTGTCATATCTCTTACTATTTCAGCAATTGTGTTTCTATTGGAACTTGTTGTTAATTTTCTTGTAAAACGTTGTTCCGGACTGACACCATTCCTGTAAAGGATGTCCCTTTATTAGATATATAAAAATATGTATGTCAAAGTGTAACTGCCTTATACTCGTAATAAAATAATTAATGTACAAATTTGGTTTAAATTTTTCTTAATTCGAAAATATCTGTATGCAGTATCAGCAAGTTTGCACCACCCGTAGCTATAGATTTCAGTTGAGAAACGGCTTAGTTCGTATTCAGGTCCTTTGTAATTTTTGCAACATGAGTCTAAAACTTATCTAAATCATCAAATTTGAAGACTTTTTCAACCCTTAGGCAGAATTTATATAAATCAACAATCTGCGGTCCTTGGCGCAACAAGAAAATCTTGAAGGATCACGCAGTTAGCAACCGCAGGTTGTTGTGTTTTTAAAACCTACTGAAAGCGCCAGGTACTCGGAAAACCAGTAAACGAAAGGAGAAGGAGCAAATGAATACGACACCCAGTCCACGCGCAATCGGCGCTAGCTCACGATCTAGGCTACGGGCCCTTACAGGTAAATAATTACAAAGATGATGGCAGCCGCGAATAGACGAGAAGATACATCGAACGTGTCAAACGTGGATTGGCCGAATTAAGCCTTCGCCTACGACCAGGAGAGCCAGAAGCAATGAGAGCTAGAACTAAGGAGAAAGGCGCTCACTCAACAATGGCAAATGAACCTGTTACCCCGACCGCTCCGGGAGGTAGCAACAAACATATTCCTTCAAGCGCGGCTGTAGAAAGGTGCAAAGGTTTCGAAGGAATATTATGAAAGTAACACTGATGAATCCAACCCCAGAAAGAGCTAGTACCAAATATAAAAACCAAGGATGGGCTCCGAAAGGTTCCATACGGCACCCCTGGAGAGGAATCTACAGTGTACAGCATGGGTGGAAGGGTCACTTTAGAAATTCGAGAGTTCGACTGTTACACCGAACAAGGTGGAAGGGGCGCTTCAACGGGTTATAACGGGAATAGAATTCCTGAAAATAAATAAATTTTTGTGCCCTAGGTACCAAAAATTGCGGTTATCGAGATGCAAGGCCTGCCTGGAAGCTAATCAACCAAGGGAGGATAAAGGTGGGCAGGACGAACTGTTTTACATACGGACATGTGGCAAAGAGCTACGGTGGGCTAGGCAGGATCAAGTTGAGCTCAAATGCCTGGAGCCAGGTTATAGAGCAAATGCCTGCCAAACAGTTTATAGAGAAGCGCTACAAAGGGCCAAAAACCGACCATGTTGAAGTTAATCTAACTAAACATGAACCGAAGTAAAACTGCCAACTGTCTCTTACAACAAATGACAGTTGAGAAGGGCGCAGATTTAATTATGATAAGCAATACTGCAACAGAAGACCTCTGCGATGGTATTCAGATCACTTGGGAACTGCTGCTATTTTGCTCCCAAGTGGAAACGTACAGGTACAAAATCATTAGTCAGAGTGGGCTAAGCCTAAATTAAGAGCAAGGAAGCCATCTACTTTGGCTATTATATCACTCCCAACGAATCAATGTCAGAATTCAGAGCCAAGCTGGAAGCCTTGGAGAACGAAATTCGGTGCATGACAGGGATAGATGGTGGTAGGAGACTTCAATGCGAGGACCGCTTTAATGCGATTTTACCCGAAATGTGGGCGAGATTACAACTCTCCGCCACCCAGGTTATACTGAAACCATCCCAGATATTAAGTTTGCTTCTAAAATCTTGGTGCCTCTTATCCAAATTTGGACAGTCCTGGAAGACTTCTGTGAAAGCGACCACCAGTAAAACACGACAGACCGAGGAAAGAACGGAAGCTAAGGCTGTGGTATCCGCCACTATGGAACTTGTAACTTCTGCAATGCTTCCATGCCACACAATATGCCGCAACATGGCAAGCCGTGTACTGGTCGACCATCGTTAATGCCGCCAGAAGCCAGCTTAGACGAGCCATAAACAAAAGCCTAGCCAAAAGTTGAAAAAAAAAACTCATCGAAGACATCGACAGATACTCGTGTGGTCATGTTGTCCAGCTACAAGCTGGTTACAAAAATACTTGGTGCACAAATTTCGGCAAGCCCGACTGGCGCCACTATCATGGAGATCATAGTAAAAACGCTCTTTCCGAGCCATGCGGCGATGACTGAACAACATTTTTTTCGAGATGTCCATATGCCCCGCTGTTCTCGGTACAAGAATTGGAAATCGTAGTTGATGCACTGAAAAACAAAAGTCCTCTGAAAAAAGTTACAGTCAGGAAAGCAGAAGATCACAACCACGTTGGATGTGGAAAACGTATTTAACTCCGCAAGGTTGGGGGACATCCTTTTCGCACTCAAATACGAGTTTAACGTTCCAAGGTACCAGGTGAAAATTTATAATAATTATTTTAAGGATCGTATCCTGCGGTACGAAACCACAGCCGAATAACGGACTATATGCTGGGAACGAGCGGTGCAGCCCAAGCATCAATATTTGGACTTGATCCGCGGAATATATTTTATGACAGCCTGCTACGGATACAAATACAAGACAAGAGTTGGTTGGTTGTTTATGCGGATGACGTGGCTTTATTCATCTCTGCAACAGATACTAAGCTAGCTGAGCTAAAACTCAACCTGGTGATGCGCAGGATAACCAGTTTGATGGCGGCTCGCAGATTCTTCTTCGCACTTAAAAAAACAGAGATTGCAATTTAGACAAAAAAAGGATCGATAATGAAATCCCAATATGAGTCGGGTAAAAAGTGGCCAATACTATTATTAATCAGCCATCAAATACCTCGGTCTAACAATTGACACAATAATGAGATTTTCCGAGCAGATCCGGCAAACAGCATACAAGACAGCAAAGAGGATCACAGCTCGGAGCAGACTAAATGGCGAATACTGTAGGACAGAAATGTAGTAAGCAACGCCTATAATGTCCTTTAATATAACGGAAGCTGGCCGATACCAATCGAATTACTGGCGTCTGAGCAAAACTCATTTACGAGAAAAGGCTTCGATGAAAATTTCGATGAAAAATTTCTGATGAATGAATTAAAATGGAAAACTCTCCTTTTTACAGGGCCTTCTTCGCAACATTTGAGAAATTGGTTTTGGTATTCGTGCTAATAGTCGAGATAATGAAGCACTAAAAAGGCCAAAAGTTCGAAATTTTTAAAACTACGAGAATAATCTCCCGCTAGATCTCCGAACTTTGAGGAGTGGCCTTTCACTTTCTCCCAACGCTCGAAACGCTTTTGTTTCAATACTTTCTTGGTCACTAAAGATCTTAACGAGGGCATAGAGGATTTTACTAACTGTGCATTTGCTAAAAAATTACCAACATAAGGATTCAACAGATTCCAGGCTCAAGGTAGATTGAAATTGATTGAGAACTTCTTTCAGCAATACGATCCATTTCTTGAATCCATAGAATGCCACATAAACATAGCTAATGGAATGAGTGGGAGTCCGGAAAGCAACTGCCACAATGCTTTTGAAGAAGGTGTCAAGGTTATGCAAGATATTTCGGGATCAAATTTCTAGAATCTAAAATTGTCGCGATCAAGAATCGTTAAAACTAATGCCTCTTGCAACTCTAAAATAAAAGTCGGCAATAAAGTGATAGAAATTGACCCCGACATCCTGTTTCGTAGAATACGGGCATTAAAAAAAGGCGAGGAAGAAATGATAGACTACCTCAAGTGGGAAAATGATCCTGAGAGGACATTTTTTGTTCTGGATAGAGGATTACTGATTCACAAAGTCAAATGGACAATCGGACAAACATTCTCGGCGATTATGGACAGTTACATAAAGTATATTTTGAACCATTACGGCAAACGCGCGATAGTTATTTTTTATGGTTACCAAACCCTCAGTATTAAGGAATGTGAAAGAATCCGTCGCGCTAATCGAGGAAGTTCAGCAGACGTCCGTTTTAGCGAGAATATGGCGTTACAAATACAACAGGATAAATTCTTACAAAATAAAAACAATAAAAATATGATTATTGAAATGCTCCGTGCCAAACTGACCACAGTCGGAATAGTTTCAGATCAATGTGCAGCGGATGCTGATCGTACGATTCTAACGACAGCTCTAAAAGAATCTACCAAAAAGGTAGTCTTATGTCACCGAAGATACAGACGTTGCCGTACTATTGACCGCACTCTGAGCGGTTGACAGAGAAATATTTTTACGGAAACCTGCAAGGCCCAATAAACCCGAAGAGTATATATTCTTCAAGTAGCTTGTCTGATATGCTAGTAGTTGAGGATAATATTTTGTTCCTCCATGCAATAACGGGGTGCGATACCGTTTCAGCAACATAAAACCAGGGAAAAACAAAATTTTTCAAAACCTTCCAGAAATTCCCAGACCTTCAAGCTACGAAGATCAAGGAAGCCGGTTTCTCAAGCGAAGAAATTTTTGAGAACGGGCGCAGCTAATCCTGGTAATGTACAGTGCTACACTGGTATTCAGGAAGCGGGATGTTCTTGATGAGGACAAGCTAAAATGGGACCAGTTACTAGTACAGTACAGGTACAGCATGTATATAAAAACCGCTGTAAAGGGGAGAGTAAATTTAGGGAAAATTCTCTCCACAGTAGACGCCATTCAACAACGTCTGGAGAGGTTATATTTTCAAGTGGAACGTTGGCTGCACGGAGACCAGCTGACCATGAACACAATAGAATGGGGGTGGATAAAGGAAGGCGACACACTGGTCCCTGTAGAAATGACACAAAAACCTGCGCCCAAGAATATTATGGAACTAATATTCTGTGGATGCGCAGGTGATTGTAATCTGAAGACCTGTATTTGTAGGAAGCACGGCCTCCCTTGCAATCTTGCCTGTAAAATTTGTGAAGGCTCAACTTGCACTATTACTGAAAGATATTCAGTTGAAAACGTTATTGCGGCAGAGAGAGAGGCCTTAGATGAGAATTTTTTTATTTTTTTTTATTTTTAAGAAATCTTTATTTCTGTATAATATTACAACTAATCATATGGATTATCTAGTAATTGTTTTATAAGTTAAGTAGTCCATTCTTGTAGGATAAGACCTATCAGTTCATCCCAGCTCTGTCAGTCCTTTGATTTAAGCGGCTCAAGGAACCACTAATTCTAGCGGATTTGTTCTTTTTAGGCGCTTTGGTCCATTGGTGCGATCCAGTAGGTTCCGTAGCTCCTCGTTGATGTGGAGGATGTTCTATTTATGAATACATCAGTCGATGCCGAATAAAATGAGCAGATTAGCGATGTGTCACTTGATTAAGAATTTGATATATAGTTACGTATCTAAACATTTAAGTTATTAATTAATGAGGTAAGGCAAGATTACAGTTAGATAGTACATATTTGATTTGAGTTTTATATAAATATTGACTTTATATTTATTCGATTTCTGACCCTCCTCGCACAATTTAAATAGAATCAACAATTCCACCCAGATATTGCAGTATTGATGTCCGTCTCTAAAACATCATGTTTGGTTGACATTTATGGGAATGACATCGATGTCAAGATAAAGGTGCCAGTGCACAAAGTGTTCGGGGGTTGGTTTTCGAAGGCCAATTCGGATTTAGCGCCCCAAAAACCCTTCACACCGATTTTCGTTTCGCTTTTCTCGATCGTGTGAGGAAGACCCTCGGAGACGATGTTCGGTTCCGGTGCACCAGGTGTTCGGGGGGGACGTTTTCGACGGGAACTTTGGATTCAGCGCCCCAAACCCCACAATGATTTTCTGGTTGTTTTTGTCGATATTGTCAGGAAAATTTTCGGAGATGACGTCCGATGACGTCCAGGTTCGTCCACACCAGGTGTCCGGCGTGTTTTCGCCGATGCCATATTTGAAGTCAGCGACCCCCGGGCGCCGATTTTCTCTTCTTCCCCGCGTGATATTCGGAAGAGTCCCACGGAGATGACGTTCATCGGCGTTCCTGAGCTCCAGGTCGGCTGTGGGTCAATTCAAACATCATAATCTTGATCCAACATCGATAAACCCCGGGAACTCGAGTGG
The DNA here is from genome assembly GCA_947310385.1 of Nephrotoma appendiculata. Lineage (NCBI taxonomy): Eukaryota > Metazoa > Arthropoda > Insecta > Diptera > Tipulidae > Nephrotoma > Nephrotoma appendiculata. The sequence continues at coordinate 56,436,052 of OX371225.1, read as the reverse complement.
GGCTAGTTCTGACTCTTATCTAACTTCCAAAAGCCGTAGCAAAAAATGCATTTTTGGCTGCAGCAATGCAATTTCCGGTTTATTCAAAAAAAAAAAAAATAGGGGCGGTTTTTACAATTAAGTTTTGGAAGCGAATGCAAAAACCCCCCCTTAAGCCTATCCGGCTACCCCGATCCAGCTCCACTGATAGTTTTTCCAATTTTCCGTTGGGGTTTGTGTCTTAACAGGGATCATATTTAAAATAGTTGAACAAAAGTCCAATAATTTCAAACCGTTTTCTTTGTTTTTTCAAAATTTTATTAAATCACAAATATTTTGGGAGGGCTTACAAATCAGTTGTTTCTACATCATTGTGCAATTAACTAGCTTTTTAGTACGAAATGAACAAAATTTTCCAACAAGAAAACTATCGTTGAAACGAAAGTACCGACGGCTAGAAAATATTTTAGCAATACCACATCTGATAACGTAATTGGTCGTGCGTTTTTGTGCTCTTCCGGAATATAACCATTCCTAATCCGACGTATGTAGAACAAATGTTGATTGTATGTCGCTTTGGCAATATCACGACGCATGATACCATTTTCAACCGATATCCGTCCAATACGGTTGAACGTGTTAATATACGGACTATTCCGTGCTATTGCATAGCTAATGAACATTGTTGTCGGCGGTTCTTTAATACTGTGCAACAGATCTAAACCCGTCGTTTTATTGAAATATTTAACAGAAAAAGGGTTAAAAAACATAGTTGGCATAAGAAGTGCTGTTGTTTTATTGTACGCCACCATATCCAATCCCTCTGTAATTTGATCATATTTCATCACAGGCTTTCGGCCAATGTCTCCCATTATAAGTAGGTTGTTGATATAATCGGTGCTGTTCTTCTCAATTTTACCCCTTGCGTACGTAATTACGGCTATATCTAAGTTACTCCTTAATAAATCACTTAAAGTTTCTATTTGGAGTGGCTTAAACGGAGTACTTAAGCGCTTCACAACCATTCCCTGATATACACTTCCCAGTAGGAGTCCAAAAAATGCAATGGTTATGAAAATAATTCGGTTAAATAGTTTATTTGGGATTTTTACGGATATGCTATGGATTAAGGCAAACACTTTAAACGGTATTGCTGACGTGGCACTTTCAATATTATTTTTAAACAGATAAATTCCAAGCAACCATAAACATGTGACCAACGTTAAACTCAACGCGATGTATATTCGCGATGTACTATCGAAAAAATTATAGGCAAATATCTCCAACGGTTCCTCTTCGTAATTTATTGGGACGATAAATTTTAGTGCGACTTTGTCCATAGGATAAAGGTAAACGGTGTTATTAAACGGCTCACCCAAGATAAACCTGCCATTCAATCCGAGTTCCGCTCGACCATCTTCAATAATATGAGCAGAGCTCAACCCAAACATGCTACCGGGGTTGACAGTTTCTCTAACAAAGATTGGAGTGAAATTCATTAGTTGCCTCATCATTTTTAACATGGTACCGTGCAGCCCCGTATAACCGATCACATGTCCCGCTTTATTCATAATCGGCATGCTGATAAATGGAAACTCAAATATATATAATTTTAGTTGATGTCCATGCATATTCGATATAAATCGTCTATGTTGCTCATGTAGATGAGCAACAAAATTTTTACTCGACGTTATTTTATCGATCGGGTACTCAAAAAATTGCGATCGAAATGGATTTTGTAGAATAATGAGGCTTGCCTCGTTCGATCGAATCGATACGGTGATCATATTGAATGAGCGGTACTTATCCCAAAATATTTTCATAACTTTTTTAATTTCATTTGTGCCTTCGTCGAAGAGTATGATCACTGCTTTGTTATTACCACTGATCTTCATCAATCGTTCTATCAAGTCGAAATTTCGTGATATGATTATTACACCGTAAATCCTTTCAGTGTACATAGCAATTCGTTGGAATGATCTCCAAAATTGTGAAATTCTGAAAAATAATGGTACATTTTAGAATTTGGAGAGTAAGTCATGCACGGTATTGGCCTCACAATGTTACATTGTTGTAGTAGAAAACGCCAAATTGAAATTTCTGAATTGAATATTTTAGTAAGCGGTGACCATAATCCTCATAATTTTGTTCAACAAATAATGCCACAACATATTGATCCTATAAATAAGGGGCGTGTAAAATTATATTTATGATTAATAAAACCCACAAACTTTAATTACCTCCATGAAATTAGCGATGATTTCCCATTCGAATTTTAATTCCCTATCGGCATGAATAGGTAATGCCACACTTATCATAATACAACCAAAAAAAATTATTACGTTGAGCTTCATTTTATCAAGATTTAAAATTTGATTGTTTTTCTGTTCTTCAATAATTTTATTCCACCGCGTACAACTGGTATCCTCGACTATTTAGGACGAATTAAAGTTTGAGAAACACTATTTTGAAATCAATTAGTGCGTTTTGTAATATTTGTTATTTGTCATGTTTATAGAAAACAAACAAACTATTTGTTTTGTATAATATCCGAAAGACCAAAATTATTTACCTATTCGTAAAATGTTAGTTTACATATGATTAAAACCCGATTTGACTTGAATGTGTAGTTGCAGTCAGTATGCAAATAGAATACCACATAATCGTTCAAAAATCGTAAAAGTTTTATGCTTTGTAGTGTAACTGGGCAATTACAAAAAATACACAAACGATTTAAATCTATAAAATCATAAAACTATAGTGTAAGAAAAGCTTATAGTACATCAATAGCAAGTTCCTGCATCAAAGGTTAGATGTCTCTACTAGTATTGATTTGAAATTGTATATATTGTATTTGAAATCGATTTAAACCAGCGTCTTGATTATTTTTTATGCGTCGAACCTGTAATATAACAAAGTAGGCTTAACTATTAAAGTTAGCCCATCCGACAGTAAAAAAAAAAGAATCGATAATGCAGATAGTGTCTTTGCCATCGCAGCCGAAAATATAGTATGAAATGTCAAATATTAATGCTTCAGCCGAAAGCTACTAGCCGACATTTTTCAGCCTAAATTTTTTTTTTTTATACCAAAAAAAATTCAACTGAAACCGTTAAATATAAAACAACAAACTATAATCATAGACAAAGGACAATAAGACTTATAAACCAATGGAAAATTTATGTTTAAATCAAATTCTCGATGTCGTTACAAATGGAAAAATATTTCTAGCGGCTGTTAGTAGAAATATTAGTTAATACTCAAACCCTATTTTGGTCTACATTATGAGCGCAATACATATTTCTCGCTCAATATATTTTTTCAATACGCGCGCGACAAATAAAAAATTTTATATTTGTGTATACAGTAAAAAAGAAACAAACGAAAAATAACAAATTCCAACTTATTTTTTATTTTCGTTTGAAAGTATCCTTTCTCTTTTATTTTAATAAAACAGAATGAAATGAAACTAAAACGCACGTAGTATGCATATACATACTCGTATATACATATGTACTATTTAAAATAATGTTTGTGCACGATCGATAATTTCCTGTTTAGATATATAGAATTTAAACACGTGGTGACCATGAAAAGGAAGAGGATCTATTTTAGATGTAAGTATGTAGCTACGATGATTGTTTTGGTGTGCTGCATGAAATATAATTTAAAAAACAAATATTTTGAGGAGATGATAAGAAACACCAAAAATTTATGAACGAAAGGGAAAAATATTATAATTAAATGGTTTTTTAATGATCGCAGAAAACAATTACATATACATATGTATTACATATTTGTGTTTGGTTACATTATGTATATTTTATATGCCTATCTATACTGGTTTGTCCAAATTAAATACATTCATGATTTAATTTTCCCTAAGTGTACTATTAAGGATGATGCATGATTTAAATTCAATAATTTTAAAATACCTAATAATTTTATAAATGATTTTATTTTTGAGAAAATGAAGAAAATCAGCTTACACCGGAAAGACGTCTTTGGGAAAATGTACTAAGTATTTGGATTTGTCTCCAAAATATTGGTCAAGCATACAAATGTTTGTTAACGTTTTCCCCTTATTCCAAATTATCTGAAGCATGGTAGGACTTGATTTGTTTCAACTAGCTTTTGCAAACATTTTAAGACATCGAAAATAAAAGCTAGTTTTTGATTTTAACTAAATTTGCAAAAACATTAATATTTCGATGGCGGTTGTGGTATATACATATATAGAATTATGAGTATACACAATATCCGTGCAATTCCATTTTGGATCTGCTAACCCCAAATTAAAATCACCCTAAGGTTTTAAAATGACAATATATAAATATTTCGTTGTACGTTGTTGTCAATTGATTTACAAGCTCACATTAAAAGTACACTGCAATTTTTCAGATACCAACCACCCCTTATTATGGAAACTACCCCAAATTTCTCTAGAATAAATGACCACTTCTTTGAAAATTTCAAAAATAGACTATTCAATATCGGATAATGGGTATCGCTTTATAATCCTCATCAGAAATGCAATTCGATGTTTAAGTTGTAACTTTAAATCATGGACACAAATTTATTAGCCACCCACTTTATTTATTAGGTGTATAGCTTAATTTCTACAGATTTTTTCTTCGCGCTTAAAATTATATTTCAAATAGAAATATTTTCACGGTATTTTGTGATTTTTACAGGATCGTGAGTTACATAACCTCTCAGAATAGCAGAGTTTACAATGACAACTGATAAACAGCACATTCGGCACTGCATTCTATACGAATTCCAATAAGGAAAAAATGCTTCTAAAGCTCGGGAATCAATTTGTAGTGTTCTTGGTGCCGACCTTGTGTCATGTAATTATTGGTACAAACATTTTAGAAGTGGTGATTTCGATCTTAGCGACAGCCTCGAAAGTTTGAAGATGTGCGAGCTAACCTGGAAACTACAACAGCAACAGGCATAACTCAGAAAAAACCTAATACCTAAATAAAAAAATGAGTGAGTCCATTAGTACTCTCAAGGAGATGTGTAAACATGGCGTGTGTATAGTGCGAGTGTACAGTTTACTTTGAAGGAAGAAGGAATGCAATTTTACTAACCAGAATTTTTCATTTGTTTATTATCGCAAAATTGGTCTATTACTCTTTCGGTATAATCGACGTAATTGGATTATGGGAGCTAAAATAAGATACATACGAGTATATATTGTCGACTCTAACTTTTCTAATTTCCATTGAAAAACTGCACAATGGTCGTCCCATATCTCGTGTAGATATATTTCGATCTGAGTTCATGTGCAAATCGAATTCGTCTCATAGGAAGTTTGTAAGTGGTTCAGCTTGAGGAACAGAAAAATTAATATTGAAATCCCCGCTCATAATCATCGACAAAAGATGATAGTCTCCTTGGAGAATTTTTGAAATTCTTTATAAATATCCCTTTATCAACCAAGAAAACAAAAAAATTGGCTCAGTTTAAGTCCAACCCACACAAATGTGTGAGTAAAAAACCATAGTATGTAATGGCGTTGTTGATAAAAAATTTCGCTTGATTTGAAGTAAAACCAACACAATTGTGTGTATACATATAGTGTTTTTTTTCGGACGAAAATAAGTTAAAAAGGAATTCACAAATGTGTAAATTGGTTCAAAAACATACAAAACCAAATTTTTGACATGGTACTTTTGCCCTACCAGCACAATTGTGTTAGTAAATCACTAAAGGGATATGGAGCAAGGACGAAATATATGAACTTCATTATGTCTTCGACAGATTTATTCGGCGAGGTGAATACAACTACAGAAAGCATCTTCATCAATGGGTTGTGTTGTTACGCTCATACCGTCCGACGATGATTTCCTTATGCGAGGCGACTTGTATTTTTACATACTGCTACTTCGGCAGCCTACTGACCATCTCTCTTGAATTGAACGCTAAAGCATTCAAAATTAGTAATATTAACAGGCTCGTCATTGCGTAGCCATATCTCGGAAAACAAGAAAATGGAGCATCCCTGAGTGACTGTATCAGTTAGGTCGAGGTTATGTGACCTGAGACTCTGGCAGATCAATGTTCAAATCAGTTATGATAATAATGACGGCAGTTCAAAACAGACGTCATTATTATCTCGTACAAAATTCGCCATTACAACCTGAGCTATACTTAGCGGATTTGTAGTGAAGCGCGATAGCTCATTTTGAAGAAGACCCATTGTGGTCACATTTTTACATACATGGTAGAAGACATGATCATCGATAGCCGACGTGATGAACAGTCCTTCGAGACTCGTTAGTCTTGATAAAGCAATATACTATATATTGATAAAGCAAGTTGTGGACTGTGGTTTTAATCGTAAGAGTATCTAATTTCTTATCGGAATTTTTTTTTTGATTCTTCTGATCGATGGAAATGTCGATGGTTTCTATTTCAGTTTTTAAATTAGTTTTTTGTTTTTCCTACTTTTATACATATACATACAAGCATGCCATGTATAGTACAAAATTATTTTTATTGAGTTTGTTGCTTTTTTTTCAAACGAAGTAGGTACCTCATTTCCGCTCGTTTCATTTACAAGTTTACTCTAATACAAAAAATTTTGGTAGCCGCGAATAAAGATGTTTACACATCAATAATGCGTAATAATTGGATTCACATTAGTTTTCAATTCCTATAAAAATCATAAACATATTTGATAGTTTAAATTCTCCTAAACTTCTGAAAATTTAAATGAATTGTAAGAAATATGTACTATGGACTTGAAGGATATAAAAATTAACTAAATAGAGTAAAATATTTTCTGGACAGTTATTTTTCTGTAATTATCTTCTCCTGTACTAAATATTAATTTATTGCATTAATATGCCCAGTACCAAGTGAATTTTTTAAAACTGGTGATGTAAATGTATTTAATTAATGTGTAGTAATCCATCACCATTAGTCATACATACTTTAATCGTATATAGTCCAATGAGTTGTCACAGATTTTAGTGAGGCCTCATTAAACCTTATATGAAACATGTCTTTGTTTTCGGTAAGACTTCAGTGGGCTGAACTTGCTCGACATGTTTAAAGAGTTCGTAGTATAAATATTTTTTGTATATAAAATCAATAAAGACTTCGGCCTGATGACCTAAATCAAGGACAGGATCACGAACGCTGCACGGAAGTCCCAGAAAATATTCGAACCCAATTCAAACAAGATTTATTATAAACGGAACACACAATCTAAATTTAATAAAATAAAAAAGTTTTCGCGCTAACATAAAAGGTGTTTTTTAGAGGTTCACAATTTAGAATTAAAATAGAACAAAGAAAAATATTTTGAATATCAGTGAAACTAGCTTTATTGGATAGATAATTTTATGCCATTAATGCTTGAATATGATGATTTCGGCCATGTGGCTACAGCGTCTAGCGCGTAGATGGCGCAATTTGGATGACCAATTTTTATACACTTTTCGCAGCAATTCGCAATTTTTCTTTTCGCCGGATGTTGTGTTCCAAGTGTACAATCCTCTCTGGTTTACCAGCGTCTTCAAGTGACTTAACATATCCCCAAAGAAAATAATCTAATGGAGTTAGATCACACGATCTCGGTGACCAATTAACGGGACTATTACGTGAAATTAGTCTTTTAAATATTCCGCACTGTGTGGCATGTGGCACCGTCCTGTTGGAGCCACATATCAGCAATATTTATGGCAGCCAATCGGGGCACAACAATGTTAGAAATCATGTCCCTATACCGTTCACTGTAACATTCTACCCTTCATCGTTTTTGAAGCCATGTAGACCAATGAATCCGACAGCCCATAAAGCGCACCAAATAGTGATTGTCTATGGATGTAATAGACTCGGCAAATACTTGTGGATTACAATGACAATTTTTACAGAAATTATAATGTAAACATTTGTTTTTAGCTTACCAAAATATGGAGAATTGAAAAAGCAATGGTTGACAGCAATTGGCTTCGGTGAGCAAGATGTACTAAGTGCATGATTATTCCATGCCGCAGACAAAAGAGAATCAGAGGAGTTTTTTTAAGAAAATCAGCCATTCTGATCTTGTTCATTGACGAATCAACGTGTGGATTTGACGTCATTGAAAATTATCTTAAAAATACATGCTCCCAATATTAATCAAACGGTAATTTCATGTCATCCTGAAAAAAAACATGGTTGTTTGAAAATTTGTTTCCCAAGACGTTTATCCAACTTCTATAAATGATGCTAATGATATTATTGGGGCTAATTTTGAAGTTTCTTCTCAAGTTGAGGAAGATCCAATCTATGCTTTGAACTTATTAAGTGATATGGCAATCAAGTCGTTGTGTTTAAATAAGAATAATAAAGACCATGACCAGGATTATTTACTACCAGTTGACGAAGTACCTGAACTGATGGTATTCGGAACTAATATAGATTTTATAATCGTAAATTGATAAAAATTTTTAATGATGATAATATATCCGGTTTAAACAAAAGACGGTGCCACATGCCACACAGTGCGGAATATTTGATAAAAGACTAATTTCACGTAATGGTCCTGTTAATTGGTCACCGAGATCGTGTGATCTAACTCCATTAGATTATTTTCTTTGGGGATATGTTAAGTCACTTGTAGACGCTGGTAAACCAGAGAGGATTGTACACTTGGAACACAACATCCGGCGAAAAGAAAAATTGCGAATTGCTGCGAAAAGTGTATAAAAATAGTTTCACTGATATTCAAAATATTTTTCTTTGTTCTAGATTGTGTGTTCCGTTTATAATTAATTTTGTTTGAATTGGGTTCGAATATTTTCTGGGACTTCTGTGCGGCGTTCGTGATCCTGTCCTTGATTTAGCTCATCAGGCAGAAGTCCTTATTGATTTTATATACAAAAAATATTTATCCTACGAACTCTTTAAACATGTCGAGCAAGTTCAGCCCACTGAAGTCTTACCGAAAACAAAGACATGTTTCATATAAGGTTTAATGAGGCCTCACTAAAATCTGTGACAACTCATTGGACTATATACGATTAAAGTATGTATGACTAATGATGATGGATTATTACACATTAATTAAATACATTTACATAACCAGTTTTAGAAAATTCACTTGGTACTGGGCATATTAATGCAATAAATTAATATTTAGTACAGGAGAAAATACTTACTGAAAAATAACTGTCCAGAAAATATTTTACTCTCTTTAGTTAATTTTTATATCTTTCAAGTCCATAGTACATATTTCTTACAATTCATTTAAATTTTCAGAAGTTTAGGAGAATTTAAACTATCAAATGTTTATCATTTTTATAGGAATTGAAAACTAATGTGAATCCAATTATTACACATTATTTTATTTAGGTATTAGGTTTTTTCTGAGTTATCCCTATTGCTGTTGTAGATTCCAGGTTAGCTCGCACATCTTCAAACTTTCGAGGCTGTCGCTAAGATCGAAATCGCCACTTCTAAAATGTTTGTACCAATAATTACATAAGACACAAGGTCGGCACCAAGAACACTACAAATTGATTCCCGTGCTTTAGAAGCTTTTTTCCTTATTGGAATTCGCATAGAATGCAGTGCCGAATGTGCTGTTTATCAGTTGCCATTGTAAACTCTGCTATTCTGAGAGGTTATGTAACTCACGATCCTGTAAAAATCACAAAATACCGTGAAAATATTTCTATTTGAAATATAATTTTAAGCGCGAAGAAAAAATCTGTAGAAATTGTTATACACCTAATAAATAAAGTGGGTGGCTAAATAAATTTGTGTCCATGATTTAAAGTTACAACTTAAACATCGAATTGCATTTCTGATGTGGATTATAAAGCGATACCCATTATCCGATATTGAATAGTCTATTTTTGAAATTTTCAAAGAAGTGGTCATTTATTCTAGAGAAATTTGGGGTAGTTTTCATGATAAGGGGTGGTTGGTATCTGGAAAATTGCAGTGAACTTTTAATGTGAGCTTGTAAATCAATTGACAACAACGAGCAACGAAATATTTATATATTGTCATTTTAAAACCTTAGGATGATTTTAATTTGGGGTTAGCAGATTAAAAATAGATTTGCACGGATATTGTGTATACTCATAATTAAATATGTATATACCACAACCGCAATCGAAATATTAATGTTTTTGCAAATTTAGTTAAAATCAAAAACTAGCTTTTATTTTCGACGTCTTAAAATATTTGCAAAAGCTAGTTGAAACAAACCAAGTACTAACCATGCTTCAGATAATATGGAATAAGGGGAAAACGTTAACAAAAATTTGTATGCTTGACCAATTTTTTGGAGATAAATCCAAATACATAGTACATTTTCCCAAAAACGTCTTTCCGGTGTAAGCTGATTTTATTCATTTTCTCAAAAATAAAATCATTTATAAAATTATTAGGTATTTTAAAATTATTGAATTTAAATCATGCATCATCCTTAATAGTACACTTAGGGAAAATTAAATCATGAATGTATTTAATTTGGACAAACCAGTATAGATAGGCATATAAAATATACATAATGTAACCAAACACAAATATGTAATACATATGTATATGTAATTGCTTTCTGTGATCATTAAAAAACCATTTAATTATAATATTTTTCCCTTTCGTTCATAAATTTTTGATGTTTCTTATCATCTCCTCATTTTTTAAATTATATTTCATGCAGCACACCAAAACAATCATCGTAGCTACATACTTACATCTAAAATAGATCCTCTTCCTTTTCATGGTCACCACGTGTTTAAATTCTATATATCTAAACAAGAAATTATCGATCGTGCACAACCATTATTTTAAATAGTACATATGTATATACGAGTATGTATATGCATACTACGTGCGTTTTAGTTTCATTTCATTCTGTTTTATTAAAATAAAAGAGAAAGGATACTTTCAAACGAAAATAAAAAATAAGTTGAATTTGTTATTTTTCCGTTTGTTTATTTTTTTACTGTATACACAAATATAAAATTTTTTATTTGTCGCGCGCGTATTGAAAAAATATATTGAGCGAGAAATATGTATTGCGCTCATAATGTAGACCAAAATAGGGTTTGAGTATTAACTAATATTTCTACTAACAGCCGCTAGAAATATTTTTCCATTTGTAACGACATCGAGAATTTGATTTAAACATAAATTTTCCATTGGTTTTTAAGTCTTATTGTCCTTTGTCTATGCTATAATTTTTATAACATTATTAATTGTTTAGAAAATTCATTTTCCTATAGGGAAACTTCTATATAAATATCATTCAATCAAAATTTAAAAATATCTAAAAACTGACCGTTTAAAGTGTGCGATATATTCAATCGAGGTTTCCCGGACTCCCAACATGATGATGTGGACTATTTTGTCTACGTGGTATGTTTTGTCTACATCGTTTTGTCTACATGGTTTTTAAGCATTTTTGTTAAACAAAATGCTATATGGTTTCGGTTTGCCGTCTGTCCGTCTGTGTCTACGATAACTTGAGAACGGATAAAGATATCAACTTAATTTTTTCACTAAAAATTCAAGCAATTCATGGGATTGTTTGTGCCCTATTGATTTGAACATTTCTGTTTCAGGGTGTTCGGAGATACGTAGGGTTTTGTTAACCCCCCTCTTAAAAATTGATAGAATTTTTTTTTATTTTCTATACTATTTTGATTTCATAGAGCATGTGAATGTGGAATAAAAATATATCTCGTGTGGATGTGAGTTTGTGTGGATGGTATGGTTATGGGGGTGGTAGGAGTGATGGTATGGGGGTAGAGGGGGTGGTTGGGATGAGGTGTTTTGGGTTTTGTGTGGGAATTGGGATTTGATGGATGAGCGTTTGTGTGGTGTGTGTGTGTGTGTGGGAGTGGAGATGCAGGTAGTGTTGATATGGATAGTGCGGTATAGGGTAGTGCAGGTGAGATGAGTTTTAGGGGTTGGATAGTGGGTGGGGGGTGGTAATAATTTTTAGGTGTGGTGGTTTGCAGTTGATTGGGGTCGGTTGAGTTATGGGGGATTGAGGTCGGTTGGGCTGGGTGTAAAGGGGGTTAGGTGGGTGTGGGTGGATGTGGGTGGGCATGATATTTGAAATACGCAAATCACACATCACATCTTTATAGACAACAAAAATGATTATAGAGTTCGGTTCCGAACCTTTCCCGTCTTTTTTCTACTTCGTTTTGTCTACATTGTTTTGTTTTTTGGTCAACATAGGTTTGTCTATGTGGTTTTGACAACAATATTGTTGTCTATGTGGTTTTGTCTATGCCGATTTCTCTACGTGGTTTTGTCTACATGATTTTGTTTAAGTGGTTTTGGATGGTTTCGTTTACGTGGTTTTGTCTACGTGTCTTTGTCTACGCGGATTTGTCTACGTGGTTTTGTTTACGTCATTTTGAATACGTTGTTTTGTCTAAATGGTTTTTTGTCTATGTGGTTTTGTTTACTAGGTTTGTTTACGTGGTTTTGTCTGTTTGTATGTTTAAAAAAATTACAAATTGTTACGAGTTCCTTTTGTTTCCGGTCGTCCTCCTCTTGCTCTTCATCTCGATCCAACCATTCGATAGCTTCCTTACATTTTCTTTTTTTAAATTTTTCTCTTAACAATTTGCTTTATTTATTGAGTCTTTCAAACATGAAAATAACAATAAGTTCTCAAAGCTTAATAACTAAGGTAATTATGTAAATATGCGGGAGCAGAATCTATTTCTTATCAATAAGTAAACTTAATAATTTTACAGCTATCGTTTTCTTCTTTAATAGACGTAGGTATATCTTTTCTGTTTCGCGCCAGCAAATTCGGATGAGATACCAGTTTCCCTGCATAGCTGATCCGCATCTTTTGTAATTCCTCTTTGACAGTTCGGATTGTCAAAGAATTGTTAGGATTGTTTCTTACGAACCAGTGTGCTCCTGTAATCATTCTGAGAATTTTTGACTTTGTTCGTTGGACAATGTCGGTAATCGAATTTGAGGATGATTGCCATAATTGACACCCGCATACGAAATTGGTTTAATCATTGTATTATACAAGAGAAGTTTGTATTCATTTGATGAGGGATTGGTATTCAACTCATTGTGACAGGCGGACAAGTAGCTTATTTAAAGTGAATGTTACGTGGGTCGATTTCTCTTCATTGACCTTTATCTTCCATTTCTTTAGCCATATTTCGATGTCATAAATATGTTGTTGCAGAATTTCGGACGCCGTTTGTGGATTTTTATGGCTACATACGATTGCCGTATCAACTGCGAAAGTAGACGTCAGAATTTGCGAAGACGTTGGTAGATCTGAAGTGAAAATTAAATATAACGTTGAGCCAAGCACACTACCTTGTGGTACACCAGTCAGAATGTTTTTTCCGTTCGATTTAGAGGTGTTGTATTTGACATAATATCTGCGATTTGACAAATACGATTTCATAAGTTGGTCAATTTCTGGCAATTTAAGATTAATTTTATGAAGCAGACCCTCGTGTCAAACTTTATCGAGTGCGCTTGGGCAACATCCAAGAATTCAGCGGAGCAGTATTTTTTCTCTTCGTATGCTGACCTTATTTCTGTAGCTATTCGGTGCACTTGCTCAATGGTTCCGTGATCGGCTCTGAAACCTAATTGATGACTAGGTAGTCCGGTCAATCTAGACATTCGAAGGTTCATACATTCGCATCAAGCTGAAAATTGGTAGAATTGTTAAAAATGTGATTATAAATTAAACTTAAAAGTTCCCCATCATTCCCGTGTATGGAAAAAATTTTACTCGAGGTCAAACGTCAAAAAATGAGTTTTTCACGATTTTCAGCGAAACAGTAAGTCTTATCATAAAAATATTTTAGACAAAAATTGTAGGTCATCATATTATCTATCAAAAATGTATCAGTGCTTTTTTTTCTACGAGCCACCCTTTCTGGGATATAACGACTCAAAAAGTTGTTCACGTTGTTATGGGCATAATATGCACACGTTTCCACGCGACCTATGAGGTAGTGTACTTAGCACGTTTTTTTTAACGTGGTTTCTCCAGTAGGCCTACTCCACGGGTCAGTTGTGATCCTGTTTAATTTAAAACTATTGCAAAATTACGGAAATTTGTAAATATTGTAAAAGATAAAAAGCGATGTAAATTAAAAAAGTGGTGAATTTTATTTGTCTGAATTGTAACCGTCAAACTCTTCTCGTTCTTATTGTTCTTGTTCTCTTTCTTCTTCTTCTTGTTCTTCTTCATCTTCATTCTGCATGCAAGTAAATTGCGTCAATAGTGATGTATCCTCGTTGGAATCAAACGAATCCTCTTCTGTTAGTGATTCAACATTGGAGCACGACCGGCCTTGACAGTTTGTACATGCCAAAGAGCAGAACAGTCCGACTTTTTTGCAACCACATTTAGCACTGCATCCCTTTTTGCAGTTGCAAAAAATGGTGTTTAGCAATTGGTGTTTCCAACCCCAGTCTGTAGGGTCTAGCTGATAACCAAGCCACACTTGAACTTGGTAATATACCCGAAGAAGATGTTGATGAGCAGTAACTGAGGTTGGAGGAAGAGAAGCTAATTGAACTTGTTTCTTATTCTTAGTGTTTTTAACGAAACATACATATCGTAGCTTATCTAAGCAGGTAGTTTTTTTAGGAGCTCCGTACATAGAAAGATGAAAGCGGATGCCGTTGGTGATAACTTCTTCTTGAGTTGAATTACTGTTTTTAAAAACTTCAACACACTGAACAAAATCTAGTTTTTCAAACATTTTGAAAATGTTGTTTTACCCCTCCTGTAAAATGCAGATGTCGTATCACAGCCAGTTATTGCGTGTAAAAATAGTACGTGATCTTGACACTTTGCAAAAGTAGATAAACTTTTAGATGAATATATTTTCGATTGATGTTGAGCTTTTCCTGGTTTCAAGAAGAAAATAGTATTTTCAGTTGGAGTTCGAGCAATGAGTAATACGAGTAAGTCTATATCTTCACCAACAACAAAAGTTGTATTTGTCAAATTGAATTGCTCTTTTGCTGTTTCAATACAATACATAATATATTTTCAGCAGTAAACTTTTCTTTCAACATGGAAATGAACCGAGACTTGTTATGAGTGTTGGTAAGAAATTTTTGTTGACTGGTTGGAACTGTCATATGTTCATCAAATAAAACATCAGAAGATGAAGATGTTGCTAAAGTTAGTAAATATCCTCCGTCAATGAGGTATATCGCATTAGTGTTGTTAATATCAATATTTACCTTTTCATAACAATCGTAAATGGCAGACTTCTGGGTTTTACGCATCCCGATGTCATTAAATAATGATAAAGGGTAGGGAGCTAATTCATATTCAAAATATTTTTCAATTTCATCTTGAAATGCTGCAGTAATACTCATGCGTTGGAACAATAATACAGGGTCAATAGGTACTTTTTCTTCATGAACTTTTATGGTACTAGTCATAGCTGTAAGAGTAACAACTTTGTCAGCGCGTTTTAATTTGATATTATTGAATGTCAGTCCTGTCATTTTTGCCATAGAAGCAAGTCCAACTTCACGAGCTTTATAACAATTAATTTTATCATCACTAATGACACCACTCGCAATGGAAACAATTTTGTCAATCTCTGGAAAAGGATCATGCGTTGACAACCACTCTAAAAGTCTTCGTATGTCTTTAGCATCTTTTTTTACTCTAGAATCACTTGCATCAACATGCTGCTCGGTCGTATCCATCCTAACCCTCTCTTTTGTACTTCTTCCTCGAGCAATACCTCCATCTGTCTTCATAGCTTTCATCATAGACTGCTCAATTACCATGTCCGTTGAAGTTCCACAACTTAATTTGTCTGAACGTCTAACTGTGAAAAATCCTTCTGTAAATTTTTCGTAAACTTCAGGATCAACCAAATTCTGTAACTGTTGCATATCCTGCAAATAAAGATGTGCAGACTTAGCATAAATAAAATGTCCATACGCGTGAAAATAAGGAAGCATTTCTTTGACGCAGTTTAAATTAACGTTAAACGTCCAATAAAACCATTCCCACCGGGTAAACACGCATTTTTCCATTTCCCATAAAACCATACTACATCAGCTTTTTTGAGGAAAGATACCATTTCAGTTCCATAAACAAAATCTTTAACATTTATTTTACTGTACTCTACTACACCGTTATTTTGATAGATCTGTATAGGCACATGAGCTTTTGCCTTGAAATATTTTGCTGAAAGAGATTCTTTTATTCGTGGCATAGGTTCTTCTAGTAAAACTGAATTTTTTGGAGTAACAATTTGAATAATACCCATTATGTGCAGCGTGTTATTGCCGTCTGTCTAACGTATTTACATTAATATCACCGTTGTATGCAACGTATTGAATAAGAGTGCCGCTTTGTGGTGATAGGACATGAGGAGGACGATGAAAAACTGCTGCTGCCTCGTACATTATTGTATCATTATAAGATGCGCACCAAAAGCCGAAAAGATTTGTGTAAGACGTTTAGACCCGAACCTTCGATGAAAAAAAACTGCGAGGCCTAGTTGTAATTTAGACTTAAAAGACCTTGGTCGAACAGCAGTCATGATACAATGGCAAATGTTTGTGCATATTAATTTTAAATGATCTAAATTTGATCGTTTATTCTTTAAAATCACTCGTTCACGTTGTCTGTTCCACAAGATATGTCAATGATTCTGGGATTTCATTATTCAAATCTTCAAACATGCGACTTGGTGGAGGGTAATTAAAATTATCAAATACTACGGTTTGAATATCTTCGCGAATAATAGCTGCAGCTGCGTCTAGGACTCTGAATCGTTCTTCTTTTTGATTCATTTTTTTCTTTTCGTACCAGGCTTGATTCAAACTATCATGATGATTAACCACTAAGCATATGAATGTTGATGCTCCCGATTTCTCAGTGATAATAAGTTTTTCACCATACTTTAGTTTGAGTCGTAGCTTAATCGTTCTGTAATCTAATGTCGTAGTTTTGCAAACATTTTTTAATTCGTTCAAAGTGAACTGACAGTCATCGCTATTTTCAATATAAGTGAATATTTCCTCCATTGCCAGATTCGCAGCTTCGTCTTTAGGGCGACCGACTTTAGTTCCAGTGGAAAGTTTTACGAAAGAATTATAGCAATCACGATGATACTTAGCTTCAGCAGCAACTAAATCATATTCAAATGCGACTCGAACAAGAACAGCTTTTGCTATAGCATCGTCACGAGTCCGAGGTACTTCCAGAATTGAATCTTTCAGCGAATCTGCTTTAAAAAGGTGTTAAATTTAACTGGAACGAGCAGGCTGAACTAGCTCTAAAGAAACTTAAGCATCTTCTAAGTAACGCTTCCGTTCTGCACAATCCCGATTTTAAGAAACACTTTTTCATTAGGTGTGATGCAAGTACGCAGGGTATAGGAAGTGTATTGTATCAAGTGGACGACCAGAAAAATGAATTACCAATAGCATTTATGTCTCACAAGTTAAACGCAGCGCAACGGAATTATTCTGTAACAGAATTGGAGTGCCTTGCGGCAATTGTGAGTATCCAGAAATTTCGCCCATATATTGAAGGTTATCAATTTACCTTAATTACGGACCACGCTAGCCTCAAATGGCTAATGTCTCAAAAAGACCTTAGTGGGAGATTAGCTCGCTGGAGTATGAAGTTACAGGGATATAATTTCCACATTCTATATCAAAAGGGCAGTGAAAATATCGTTGCAGATACTTTATCACGCATCTATTGTGGCACCGTGGGAGAATTGATTTCAGACATGAAATTACACAATATAAGCGATGAGATTTACAAGGAAATGTATAAAAAGGTTGTAGAATATCCAACCCAGTACCCAAATATGCGCATTCATCTGAATCACCTATTTATAAGACTGGAACCACGCTATAAAGAGGCTTTGACCGATATTCCCGTATGGAAGCTGTGGATACCGCGCGATATTAGGATACAATTGATGGAACGAGAACATTGTCCCCCGGAAGGAGCGCACGGAGGAGTTAAGAAAACTCTCGAACGGCTGCGACGATTGTTTTATTGGCCACGAATGTCAGTAGAAGTCCATGATTGGGTTACAAACTGTGATATTTGTAAGCAAACCAAAGCCACGAACCAATGTTTACGTCCTCCACTAGGACATCAATCTTTATACGAAAGGCCATGGCAAAGAATATACGTGGATCTTTTAGGACCTTATCCAAGAACATCCTCAGGTAAAACGGTTGTTTTAATAGTATTAGACCATCTTACTAAGTTCGTATATTTAAAAGCTCTAAATAATGGAACAGCTTCCAAAATTGTCGAATTCCTACGTGGTGAATTTTTCCCGCTGTTCAGTGTTCCTGAAACTATCCATTCGGATAATGGGGTCCAGTTCGTGGGCAAACAATTTTTAAAGCTGGTCCAAGAGAATGGCATCCATCACATTAAGACTGCTTATTATTCACCGCAAGCCAACGCCTCGGAACGAGTAAATCGTTCCGTGGTGGCAGCTTTAAGAGCTTACGTAAAGCACAAGCACAAAGACTGGGATAAATACCTTGCCCAAATAGGCAGCGCACTAAGAAATAGAAGGGGACAAGGTATATGTGCGCCAGCACCCCATGAGCAATGCTGCGAATAAATTTACGGCGAAATTTGCATATCCTTACGTCAAAGCTTTTATTCGGGAAAAACAAGGCGAGGTTTACTATAAACTAAAAGACGAGTATGGGAAAGATTAGGCGTTTATCATCTAATGGACATTAAAACTTAAATATTGTCCAAATCCTAGTATTTTTCAGTTCCAAATCCCATCATTGAAGTAATTGCAAATCGGTATTCGTAACTGTGCTGTAACGACTAGGATTTTGTTACCCCAAATTTGAAAACAAAATCTAATAGAAATAGCTCCGCAGCGCAGCGTATAATACGTAATTATTTTTGGTGCTTACCCTCCAATCGATCAGTGGTGATTGTATTGGAAGTGACAATGTAATGTATATGACAACAGCTGATGCTAGTATGTATATCCATTGGTCCATTGTGTTAGTGTAGAAGTAAAAACTTGATTTTTACGATGTTTCAATGCGGGGGTAAAACGAGGCTATATAAACGGAAAGAAATTTGTATGCGGGTTGAGTTGTTTCGGATAATTAACGCCAAATTTAGTAAAATACAGGTGAAATTGTGTTGCTCGGTAACTTGTATTTAGAATAAAAAAATTATTAGTCGAGCATTAAATAATATTAATTAGTTTTGTGCAAATTGTATAAATTAAGTTAGTGAAAAGTAAAATGGTGATAAATATAAAATCAATAATAAAAAAAATTCGAATGATTTTATAGTCAACCATGTTAAAATTTGTATGTACTGATTGTTAATCGTAAAAATAAAACTGTTTAATAATTCATATGTATTTTCGTTGATTCGTGTAAATTATATAAACTGATTTGTATTAATTATGTGTAATGCCAAATTATAATGGATATAGTGGGTGTATCGATGTCTATTATTAAATAAATAAATAGTAAACTTTAAAACAAAAAAATAAAGAACATAAATACAATAATTAAACATAAAGTTAAATATTTCATTAAATCCCGATAAGTACCTAAGTAACCAATAGTAGAAATAAATATATTAAACATAAAGTTAAATATTTCATTAAATCCCGATAAGTACCTAAGTAACCAATCTTAAAGTGTCATATTGGAAGTCGTGTGACGTGTCAGAAACAGTGATATGAGAAACCAAAGCTCTGTAAACTATGGTTTATGATACAGTGTGGCGTTGGTAAGCTGTATCAACAGTGAATAAATCTACTAGAGTGTTTTCTATACTAAAAATTGGTTATATACGAGCCTGGTTAACCAAACCATTACATTACTGCATTATCGATTATAACGTTGCATGTTATATCGTATTCATCGAATTTGTTATATCGCATGCCATACTACACCGTTTCGAATGCTATTTTACTGTGTGGTTGTTAAAAGCTGGATACCGCAAACGCGATTTACAAATTGAACACATTAACTACTCGAGGCGATAGCGGAAAATAGAACTTGCTGCTTTGTGATTGTACTGAGCCGGATGCGAAGTAAACGGAATTAATTTCAGCGGAATTGGATAATCGTAAAACAACTACCGTCTATACCAGGAGCAAGGAGATCTCACAGATGAGCATATTTGGTGACGTACCTAATTATATATATTTTTTTAATTACTAACAAACTATATTCCTATATGCTACTAACCATATTATCTAGTTAAGTTCAATAATTATTATTAAGCATCTTCGATCGATTTAACATATTTAAATTTTTCCCTGATTATTTTTGTAATGCACAATTTCAACTTCTTTTTTTTTGAATCTTTAAAATTTTATGGTGCTTCGAAATCATAGGATGTTGATCATATTTTCTTTCTGGATATATAGTTGTGAAATTGGTATGCGACTATAAGTTTTTGATATGTCTTAGGGAACGAAAGCTTCAGGTGCACACGCACATTCGAGTTTTTCTTTTTGAACCTCATTCGGTAGTCATACATTTTTATTTGTAGAGGACGCTTACAGTTAAAATTATTTTGCAACGATGACCGTACCGCTTATATGGAGAATAGGAACCCCCCCTCAGACTGACGGCTACCCGTTTTAATAGCGTTCGCCCTATATAGCTGTACCAATGAAGGAGGTCATACGTTACAGGTTCCGTGTGTATGGCAAGTTTGATTCGTTGAGCCGCCCTCCCGTAGTATACCGTCACTACCGACGACAGGTAGCACAGATCGAAGTGGGCCCTTGTCTAATAGATGTTCCCTGGATTGGCACCTTGATATTTCCTTGACGATATGTGATTCTTGAACCAGCTTGACCCGAAACTCGAAAGACCAATTGAGCTCGGGCAACGTGATGATGCCTCCTGAGTGTGCTGAGATGTCGTTGTTGGATGAAACTTCTGTAGAAGGCCGTAACCCGAATTAATTTTCCAAGCGATGATCTACGATATTAGTGTAAGCCTCGCTCGTTTCTCAGCGTGACTATAATGACCTGCATCTTCTCGTAGCCAAACAGGACCTATCCACTACAGCGGATGGCTGTGTAGTAATGAAGGGTCACGAACATGAGACGCGCAACCAGCGGGATAATAGCTTTGTGTTGACATAATTGCAGTCGGTATAGGTTGAGTGTAATGTAATCCAAGATTTGCAAAACCCGATAGGCCACAAATGTCTTTCAGCGACTAGATGAGCTGCATATACAACCAAGTACCATTTGCGAGTCGGTCCATGCACCCATTTGAACCTGTGGCACATGTGATCGCTTCATCTTGCGATATGCCGAGTACCCATAACTCTTGAAGTATGATTTTCAATAATCGTGGTAGAATATACCCAGCCGAGAGGATTAAACATCTTTGATGCCTTACTGTATTGTTCCTTTGGTTGATGTACGTATATACGACGACCTATTGATATTGAATCTGACACAATGAACATAGGAGACCTATGTAGTCCGAGTGTTTTAGCCCGAATCATCCCAGTTTTTGCTCAAAATGATCTTGATGTTCGTGGCAGTTTTTTGGTATCCCAATCAGAAGCTGCTGACATCTGACTAGTTCTTCCATCTGTTTTTGGAAGTCTCTTAATGCGACTTTCACTGCAGTTGCATATTTCTCCTGTTCATCTCGTGCTAACTGAATGATGGTGCGAATTGCGAGACATGACCGCTGACAGTGCCGTACGTGACGGTGCACAAAAAATAGTTTTGAACATGCTTATTTGCAAATGTCGTCATATGAGCCGCTGATAGTTTCTGTGTTCGGGTGCCATCTATCTTCCGATACATCTGCTTGAGGTTTGAAACTAAAAGAAATCGCTGTTTGCAAAAATGCGGTTTAGTATTTCGAAGACGGTATGTTGAAGCTTGGGCGCCACCAATGCGAAGCTTTTAATGTTATGTGTGATGCATCCAATACTACGCGCAGTTTCCATTGCATCAATCACGTGTGGCCTCGATTTGACTCGATTCCAGATAACGCTGCATGAGCCTGTGGTACCGAAAACGCAGTTGATTGTTCTTGGAAAACCGGCGTTAAATATTTTATTTTCGTAGAACTGCTTCCTACCTTTCAAGGCGTGAAGAGTTCTCATTGAATGCTAGGGATACGGTGTATCTTCAGTCTTCCTTGTAATAGTGTGTCGATTCGTAGCACCGTTCATATTCAGACTCATCGAGCTTTAACTTGGTGAACGAACATCTGCGATTTCCAAAAACGACCTGAGCGCGTTGTCGATGTTGTTATAGCCCGCTATGGTTGCTGTTAAACTAGATGATTGATGTCTTGTCTTGTGCAAAGTGAAGTACCTTGTCGAAAAGGATGGAACCAAATTTCGTATTTTGTGCGAATAATGAACCGTTAAAGCAACTGATGAGACCATGCTTCTGAGGCATTGTTGGAATAGCAGAGTACCTGTGATCTTCTTGACAACGAGGGCTGACGTGGGCGTCTCATTCGCACAGATTCCACTAATGGTGACTGCGGCTGGTCTTCTAGTTTCAACGGATGATGATTTGGTATTTGAATTCGGATTGCGTAATAGCGTGTGAAGTCGTTTGTTGCAAACCCGACACAAACTAGGTTTGCGTTTCGAATAAGATTTCGATCTTCGAATGTTATAGAAGTTTGAATTGAGCTCACTGGAACACGTTATGAAGACACGAGTGTCTAAAGGGAAGGCGAGTGAGCGAGTTGATTGCTTCACGTTTTTGCGAGGTGCTTGCGTGCGCAACAAGTGCGATAATGAGGGAACCTCTTTGTGCGACTGTGGTGAATTCGATTGTGATTAAGTTATGAAAATCATCTCTAACGATTGCCATCAGTTCAGGATATCGATCAGATTTTCTTATCATGGATACTGTGCTCGAGTTAGAGACATCTCTCAATGTAGATGGGTTCCTGTAACCAACTTATCTGCGATGTTGTTGATTAAGATGATAATCCATGCGGCAGAACTTCTAGTCTGCGAACGATGTCGGTCGTAGTGTCAAGGATCTTACGCGGAGTCATGGTTTATTCGATTTGTGGCGCAAGACTGGTTTGAAACCTTGGAAGATGGCTGTCAATGATGAATCGACGTTGATTGCATTGATATGACCGTACGTGAGTTAGCTTGGAATCTCCCAGCTGGTTCATTTGGAATTTGCTCCCTTGAGTTCCTCTTCACCGCACATGACCTGAATCTGGTCCTGTGCTTTTAATAATATGAAAACAAGTTAAAATCATGTAGACACCCAATTAAATAGCTTCTATGGG
Organism: Nephrotoma appendiculata; assembly: GCA_947310385.1. NCBI lineage: Eukaryota > Metazoa > Arthropoda > Insecta > Diptera > Tipulidae > Nephrotoma > Nephrotoma appendiculata. Next base: position 56,412,790 of record OX371225.1, on the reverse strand, counting down.
ATTAAATTAGCTTGTCCATGGGATTAAACATAAATGTTCCAAGAAACGTGGATTTTAACATAATGAGCACAAAATGGTTAAAAAGAGCACAAAACGCGGTTACTAAAAAGAGTACGTCTGGTCACCTTTATAACTACAACAATTTTACTCTTTATAATCTGCCTCTTTAAATAACGATTAAAATAAACTTAAATGGACAATTTGATTAACTTTGTAATAATATTAATTATTTATTTATATAATAATAATAATTTTTATTAGTAATAATATAATATTACACATATGTATTTATTTAAATTAAATGGTTCATTGTTATTTGGTACATTTCAGTTTATCATAATATGTTTTGCTTTTTAATTACAAAAATAATAATTATATTTAATTAATTTGGAAATAATAATTTTTAGATTAAAGACATACATTTTGTTTATTAAATATTATTTATCCATTTTATCGTCATTATTATTATTATTATTATTTTTTAAATATTTTGTTATAGTTATTTATTGTTTTAATTTTGTTTTATATAATATTAAAAATAAATTAAAATTTTTGTTTTTTTAATTAATACATAATTATTTTTTTTTTGGTATTTATTTAGTTTTTTTTTAAAAAGATTTTTGCTTTTATGTTACATGAAATTTAATTTTTGGAAATTAAGGATTTATCCCCATAGCGGTTGTAGTTTGTTCCATTGGGCGGCCCGTTTACCCCATAGTCCCTTTAAATTATTCCATCCAGGTTCACGTTTTCCCCATGATCCTAAATAAAAAAAAAAGTTTCTTTGATTAATAATATTTTCTAATATATTGGCTAGGGGTTTATACCTCTGAAGTTGTTCCAGTTATTCACCCGTTTACCCCAAGCACCATTCATCGATTTCCATGCTCTCTTATTCATCTCATGCTGATTGTAGTCATAATCATTGATATTGTTGTTATTATTTATATTGTTATCCTCAATTGTGTTGATTGAGTCCTCCCAATTATTTTCTACTTGTTCCATGCTATTATCATCAGGATATTTTTCTTTTTGTAACAAATTGGGATTTGTGAAGTACACATCGTCATTTAATCCGTCGAGGCTAACCGCGCGTTTACCCCAGCCATCGTTCAATTTATTCCATGACGATTTTTTCACTTCATTCGATTTCATTTGATCTGTTGGATGTGCATTTGAATAATTTGTTAAAAATATTATTAGGATTACGACAATTTTTGCTTTGATTAGCGTTCTACTCAAGTGTTGGCTCATCATTTTGGCGGGTTTGGAGTCTGCAGAGAAAAATAGAAAAAAAACTGGGTTGTTAATCTGATATAGTTAATTGAACAATTTACAAAATCACTTCAACATTACTAAACGTTTGTCGTTTTCACAAAATTAGTCATATTTTATTTAAAATGTTACAAGGCCCATGTCTGAGTAAATCCAAATTCTGGAATTCTGTTTTTCAACTCAAAAACTACAAACGATATAGAAAATTGAATTTGAATGGACACAAATTTTATACAAATAATAGTTACAAAGATTATTTCGGATTGTGGTTTATTTTGGTACCATTCACCATTTATCACCATTTAGCTTGCCACAGACGGGGGTCTAACAATATGAGAACCCTTTGTTAAATTAGCTGATTACTTTATTCTACTTTAAATACTAACGCTTCCAGTTTATTGATAGATCAACTGTCTGTTTTGGCTTCATAGAACAAAATTTGTAGCGTTGTCGCAATACACAGAGTGATACAACCTTCATCTACTAAATCGATCTAAGAACAGTTTTGAATTTGAAATAATAATATCTTATGTTGCTCCTGACCCTCAGATTATTGAAAACATAAAATTATCTTAAGTTGATAAAATCTTAGGTTATGAAAGCGCGGTTAAATTAAAAATGGTTAAAGAATGGTAAACTGCAATTATACAAAACTATGGGTAATACATTACCGGTCCAAATATATCTTGGAAGGAATTGAGCCTCTTGGTCGAATAGCCTGAAGTTTGAAAATACCGTAAAAATCGACTCCAACTGGACTAAATGGAACTGTATATCAAATTCTGTGTTCCGACGTCCCATTAATTGTATCATGATTTTGGAATTTTATCTCATACATTTGCCACATTACCGGAACACTTTCTTCGTAATGCCCTTTTCCCTAACCATACAGTGATTTTGCCAAACTAAACTCATCAATAAATTTGGGCCTGGATGTTGGTTCTGCCGATCAACGTCATATGTAATGACTGTTCCTTTTGAAGATTCCGAAGAAAGTCTGATTGAATATTTCATATAGTATGATAGTGATGATTTTTCGAAACTACCTCCAATCCTTATAGTTCCATTACTATCAATGAAAGGGATTACTTTCTGCCGGCGCAAATACCGCTATTCCAATAACAGTAAACCCTCAATTTAACCGACCCCGATTTAACGGACGCTCGATTTAACGGACGCTCTATTTAACGGACAATTGTTTTATTTTCCATTTTTCGGTTATCGATTATGATGGGATTGGGTATGTTGGATGGAAATGGGATTCTTAAATGATTTTGGGAAGAAATTCTGGTATATGGCCACCTGGGACGGAATTCGACCAATTCTTAACTGATTATGGTTGGATTTTATATATCGAATGAAAAGGAACTCTTAAATGATTTATTTAAGAAAAACTGGAATATCACCACGAAACTCGGTAATTTAAACTAGGACAGAACTCGATAATAAGCAGGCGTTTTTCTTGAAGCTAGCAGCTCGTAATGCTAACATGTTTCTGGTAAGGCAGGATGCCTCAACATCTATCACCAGTACGTAACCCACTCATGGGTTTAGTGGATTGGGCGGCAGGTCAACTACTTACTCTCACAAAAAATTACGTTATGAACCCTTCACAGAGGGCTCGGATAAATTTAACGACCTCGAAAACTGTTTACTGGCACATGAAATATGCTGTCTTCTAAGATCATGAGATCTTCAGAACCTTTAGAACCAAGCAAAAATTCACAGTTTTGAGGTACTTGCAATACAAGAACGCATAATCCGTATGGCCATATTCCAGAACTTCTTCCAAAAATCGTTTAAGAATCCCATTTCCATCCAACATACCCAATTCCAACATAATCGGTTAAAAACTTAAAGAGTTCCGTTCCAGGACCATATTCCAAAACTTCTTCCAAAAATTGTTTATGCATTTGTGCTCCATCCAAAACACAAAAGCCCATCATATTCGGTTCAGAATTGATCGAGTTCCGTCCCAGGTGGCCATATTCCACAACTTATTTAAAAAATCATTTAATAATCTCATTTCAATCCAGCATACGTAATCTCATCATAATCGGCTAGGAATTGTACGAGTTCCAGCCCAGACGGTTATATTCCAGAACGTCTTCCAAAAATCATTTAAGAATCTCATTTCCATCCAACACACCCATTCCCAACACAATCAGCTAAGAAATGCCTAAGTTCCTTCCCAGATAGCCATATTCCAGAACTTCTTCTAAAAACTGTTTATCAATCTCATTGCCATCCAACAAACAAAATCCCTTCATAATCGATTAAGAGATAAACGAGTTCTGTCCTAGGTGGCCATATACCAGAACAAGTGCAAAATCTATAGTCGATTAAATTTAAAAACTTTCCATTCGGATTTAACGGACTTTCGGATTTAACGGACTCCTCCAATTAGCTACCTCCAATAGTGATGCATAGGATTCTAATTTCTGGTACTTTACAGAGGTTTTTCCATTCACAAAAATCGCGTTCCTAACGGTATGCTGATCCCATCCAATATTTCGGAACCATATGCTTTAAACAACAATTTTAATCTTTATTATGATTGATGCTAGCAGCCCCAAAGGATCAAAGATTTAACTAGCTTCGGAGAGAAAACTTCCTTAAGTATGGTCATCTTTGTCTCCCAGGTTGACTTGAAATATGAAAGGATCTGTAAGAGTGTTGCAAGCAAATCTCAATATCATTACCGGTTCTGGATATTAATTCAATATTCTTAGATTGGCTAAGCTCTCTTTGCTTAACATGCTCCTCAGTTGTCGATCGTTTGATGATAGCTTTCTTAGATTGAAACCGCCACTTTTTAAAGTTGAGATTACGTCATTTTACGTCATCCATCTACTCCACTATAGATTGACCACCATTCAATAGATCGTGAATGCAATCATATTCAATTGCGCTTCACTCTGGAGATTGTTCTCTATGCAAATTGACAAGATCGTTTAGACATCCGGTGGCCATTTATGAACCGGATGCCAGGCGGATTGTCTAACCAAGCACCTGCTGCTAAAATCTGATAATATTTTTAAACAAATTTGATTGAGCATTGGGTCCTATCATCAAGTTATGATTCAATGACAAAACAGCGGTTGATCTTGCAGACGCATCAAATACTTCAAGCAATATATTTGTAGTGCTGCCGCTTTTTAGAACTCCATGATATGGGAAGAAGAAAGATTTTTAGAGTTCCACGGTGATTAACTCAATTGGCTGCATATAACGTAAATGTTAATATTCTCTAAAAAGTCCGTATGCGGATTCGGAAGTTTAGTAATAAATCATCCATTTTGTGTTCTTCTTGAACCGATTTTATTAATGTGTTTATTTTTGCCTCTCAAATTTTTGTAATGTGAACGTTGACAAATTGTGTAAGTAGCCTAAATCAAATTCAAATGTTGGAAGCGAGGAAGTAATCTTCGGGATGCTGATCACTGTTATCGATGAAACTTTGATGTAATTAAGTCTTGGTGTTACCTGCAATGAGGTAACTCTATGTGGTGTATTAGGGTTCTATGGTTCTTTCTTGGCAACCCTAATGTCTGAACCAGCGATTCGGTAATGAAAAACACCTGTGATGTTATAGACTTTTGCTTCAACATAATGCATGACATGGTCTTTGTGTACCAAAGTTATCCAATACATTAGCAACTGCAGTAGGTGGCACTGTTTGTACTTTGCTCTTTAATGGAATGGTTACATTGCATAAGGAGTATGATGAGCCAGCGTCTTTCATTCGTTGTCATTATAACTGTAACTTGTTATTTGACGGCGATTAACACCTTTGATTGTGCAGCCGTGGTTTGGACGTCCGAGTGGAGTGCGCTTTCAGTGTTCTCTTGCACCCATAAACTTAATGTCTCATTACGCAGTGTCTGATGAAATATTGTACTTATCAACTAAGTGTTTATAGTATTAGGAATTGGTTATGTATTCGTATAACTTGGTTTGATGGGTAACTGTCATTATTGTGTAGACGATTTTTTTTTCATTCTAGAAGAACAAAGCCGAGCGTATGGAAAACAAGTTATAAAGTGTATTAAGTTTTTTAATAAATAATTTAATAAGATAATTAGTAGTTTTTGTTAATAGTAAAACACGTGAACCACTGCAAAAATATTAACGCTTTAAAAGTTAATATTTCAACAGGTTATGGGCCAAGATATCCCAGTTATCACGATATCCGAGTTAAAAGAAGTGAGGTTAAGCCTTTTTTAAAAACGTGGTTAACAAAAATTAAAAAAGTAATAACTGTAAAACTAATTAAAAAAAAGTAAAAACAATTTTGAAAAATAATATGGAATCGCATATGTTGGAAGATATATCGAACGTTGAGAAGTTAACTCGAGATGGAAGTAATTTTCAAATATGAAAATTCCAACTAACTATAATACTAAAAGCTTTAGGACTTTTAGAATATACAAATGGAAAAATCGAGAAACCTGTAGAAGATAAAGTAAAAATTGAAAAATGGATAAAATCAGACGCCAAGGTGCAGAAAATAATAATCTCTACAATAACCAAACAGCCATTAATGCATATAATTAATTGTAACACAGCTCAACAAATGTTTGAGAAAATTTGCTCAATTTACCAGATGGATAATGAACAACAAAAATGCAATTTACTACAAGAATTTTATAATTACTTGTATAAGAATGGTGATCTTGCAGTACATATAAGTCAGCTTGAAAATTTAGCATTTCGTTTGAATGCTCTTAATACTAAATTCGATGACATGATGTTAATAACCAAAATTCTCACAACGTTTAAATGAAGACGCACGTGAGCGAGACACTAAGATAGATGAGACAAAACAACCAATTGCGTTCAAATCAGCAGAAAAAAACTGTTTTGCTTGTAAAGGCAATCATCTTGCTCGTTTCTGTCCAAACAAGAACATTTCAAATAGTCAACGAACATTTTGTAAGTTTTGTCGAAAATCAAATCATACGGAAGAGGAATGTTTTTTTGTAAAAATAAATATCAAATGCAGAAGAATTCAACAAACGAGAAGAAATTCTGTTTTTCACACATACTTCTGAGAAACGAAAGGCTCAAGAAATGTCATGGATAGTAGGCTCTGGATGTTCAACACATATGGTAAATCAAAAGGAGTGTCTAAACTCAATGGTTGAGTCATCATCAGACATAGGTATAGCTAAACAGTCGGAGTCCATGCAAGCCGAGGCGATCGGTAAAATAGAAACAGAGGAAGGCACTTTTAACAAAGTTCTTTATGTTCCTGATCTGAGTAAAAATCTACTTAGTGTAAATGCAATCACATCACATGGTGGGGAGGTTAATTTCAAAAAGGACCTAGTAGAGATAAAATTAAATAATAAAACTATAATGAAGGGTAACAAGAATGAAACAGGATTGTATGAGGTAAAAATTAAAACAGGCTCTTATGAAGAAGCGTTAGTTGCTGATAATCAAGTTGCTGAAATGTGGCACAAGAGGTAAGGTCACCTTAGTTACGCATATTTAAAAAGGCTCAAATCAATGTCGATTGGTATTGATGATATAAAGTGTGATGTAAATCAACTAGATGCTGTATGCGAAGTTTGTGTAAAAGCAAAGCATACAAGACAACCATTTAATGAAGAAAGGGCTAGAGCATCTAGACCTTTAGAATTAGTCCATACTGACTTATGTGGACCTATTACCCCGTCAACATGGGACCACAATAAATACATAGTTACATTTCTGGATAATTATACACATTTTACGATGCTGTATTTAGTTAACAATAAAAGTGAAATAGCAAAGGTGATTCAAAATTATATAGCTGAAGTTGAATCAAAATGGAACCTAAAGGTATCCAAATTAAGATGTGACTCTGGAGGAGAATATGTTAGTAATTTTATTAAAAATTGGTGCAGTCAAAAAGGAATTGTTCTGGATTACACAACGTCGCACACCCCTCAACATAATGGCAAGGCAGAGCGACTTAATATAACACTTATGGAGAAATCTAGAGCTCTTCTATATGAGTCTAAATTAGAAAATAAAATATGGGGAGAAGCAGTTCGTACAGCGGCATATATTTTAAACAGAAGTCCAACCAGAAACATGGAAGTAACACCTGCGCAAGCTTGGTATAACAGAGTACCTAATCTTGCTAAACTTCAAATTTTTGGATCCATCGCATATGCAAAAATTCAAGGTCATTTAAGAAAACTTGACGATCGTAGTCAAAAGTGGATATTCGTGGGTTATGCTACAAACTCATATAGACTATGGGATCCAGTTAAAGAAAAAATTGTGCAATCAAGGGATGTAACATTTGATTGTCACGGTAAAATGAATACAAATGACAGCTGTTTAAATGAAAACATCAAAGAAGAGGATAAAACTGATTATCAAAGTAATAATCAATATTCAACTGTAACTGACCATGAACCATCGTCAACCGAATCAACCGAATTGCGACGTAGTATAAGAAGTAAGAAATTACCGGAAAAATTCAAAGACTACGTATTGCTTACATATGAGGAAGCAATCAATGGACCAGAAAAGAATAAATGGATACCAGCTATAGAAGAGGAAAAGAAAGCCTTAGCGACAACCAAACATGGTATTAAGCAGTCGTTGGATATTCAGAATCAAAGATGACGGAAAATATAAGGCTAGACTAGTCATTAAAGGATGTGAACAACAATATGGTGTAAATTTTGAAGACACATTCAGTCCAGTAGTAAACATAAGTTCTTTAAGAATTCTGTTTGCTATAGCATCGATACAAAGCATGAAAATTATGAAATTCGATATTAAATCAGCTTTTCTATAAGGACATCTTGATGAGAACATATACATGCAACCGCCAGAAGGTTACAACATGGGAAACAAAATTTGTAAACTCCAAAAAGCACTCTATGGATTTAATCAAGCTCGTTTAAATTGAAATATAACATTTACCAAGTTCTTATTGAACCAAGGACTTGAACCATTAAAATCAGAAAGGTGTATATTCAAAAATAAAAGTGCCTCAATAATTCTAGCAATTTATGTTGATGACGGATTGTTAATTGGAAATAATCAACAAGAAATGGAAAATCTATTAGACCAGCTGAAGGTTAAATTTGATATGACATCAAGCACAAATCCTGACGTTTTTCTTGGTATCGAATTTTTAAAAACACCAGATGGGTTAAAATTAAAACAAGAAAATTATTCAAAGAAAATTTTGATCAAATTTCAAATGCAAGAATCTAAAACAATGGAGACGCCGCTCCTACCGAATAAGGAACAAATTCCAGAACAAGACATTGTAGAAGGATACCCTGATCGAGAAGCAGTAGGTAGTCTACTATATTTATCAAATAAGACTAGACCGGATTTGGCATTTTCTGTAGGATTTGCAAGCCGCTATCTAGAAAAGCCAAACACTCAACATGTAACAAACGTAAAACGAATTTTTAGATATTTAAATGGTACCATTAGTGATGGAATTGAATTTAACTGCAACAGTACATTAGACTTAATAGCCTATTGTGATTCCGATTTTGCTGGAGATATGGATACACGTAAAAGTACTACTGGTTATGTAATTTATTTTTGTGGCGGGCCAATATGTTGGTGTTCTAGAAAACAGAACATTGTAGCACTTTCTAGTACGGAAGCAGAGTACATTGCTGCTGCTGAATGCTGTCGTGAATTGTTATGTCTTAAAACACTCATAGAAGAACTACTCGATGATCAAAAGATAGATGTGAATCTTTTTCTTGATAATCAAAGTGCAATAAAAATGATTCAAAACGGGATTGTCAACAGAAGAAGTAAACACATAGATGTCAAATATCATTTTATAAACGAAAAGGTAAAAGATGGTTTGATTAAAATCAAGTATTGTAAATCTGAAATGCAGACGGCAGATATATTAACTAAACCATTAGGATATACTAAATTTGTTAAATTTAAAAATCAGATCTTAACTTAAAATATTGAATTGAAATAATTGAATTATAATTTAAGGGGAAATAATTGAATTAAATAGAAAAACTACTTAGTTTCTAATTAAGGGGAAATGTTGAAATATTGTACTTATCAACTAAGTGTTTATAGTATTAGGAATTGGTTATGTATTCGTATAACTTGGTTTGATGGGTAACTGTCATTATTGTGTAGACGATTTTTTTCATTCTAGAAGAACAAAGCCGAGCGTATGGAAAACAAGTTATAAAGTGTATTAAGTTTTTTAATAAATAATTTAATAAGATAATTAGTAGTTTTTGTTAATAGTAAAACACGTGAACCACTGCAAAGATATTAACGCTTTAAAAGTTAATATTTCAACAGTGTCCGCTATAGAAGGGTCTGTAGATTTGGCTTGATCACTCAATGCCTTTAAACTATGGATTACATCGTCAGAGGTCTAATAATTTTCTGCGATATTTATAGCACTACTTTTGATTTTTTTATTACGATACTTGATGACGAGTTTTTTTCTTTACAACTCAAGGCCGTGCCATAAATGCACTATATGTAATACTAAGATCATAAATAATTTCCACTATATTATTTTTCGAATTTAAATACTTTTCTAGATGAATATTGAATTGTCAAATATACCCTTACATGAACTTAATCAAAAAATTTAAATATTTAATTATGCATTAATCGAGTTTCCCGCGACTGTATGATGATGAGTGTATATGGTAAGTCCGTCGATTATAGGAAATGATTTGTTGTACTCCTTCCATTTGTCGTGTATTCACGATTTGCTGTACGTTTCTGGAATTGTTCACGACCAACACCCTGAGCTTTAGCCGAGCTACCTACTACCGCCCAGGAACCTCTACGCGAATATTCTGATAACATACAAGTTTGTTACGACGCTTCTCCGACTTTTCGAACCACTTATCTTTCCATATATCCATAGAATCAACAACGGCCTCCTCTTTCAGTTAATCCTCTGATCTTCTGACCCTCTTACACTAATTTAAGAGATCAATACTCAATTTAGTTGCAATTTCGACTATATCAAACTCCGCTAGTTCCATTCTATGAACTATTCTATGCTGTAAACTTCTGATACCCTTATCAGTTTTATTTACATATTCCACTCATAAGCACCACTGGAATATTCTTTAATTATAAGTTAAATATTTATATTAAATCCAAGCAAGCTGAGGATAAACGGATTAAATGGATTCATCCATTTCTTTGTAGGTGGTTGCTGTATAACCGCCTTTGGTCATTTTAATTTAGTTAAGATCTGATTAAAATGGGTTTGCATTGAAAAAATCGTTGATATCAGCATGATCATTGTCTTCTAAGTTTTGCTCCATATAGCTGACTCTACGACTGTCACTCTTAAGCCTAGGAAGAAAAACAGCTGTGCGACGCATCGGCGTAACAAAAATTTCAAAGCGATGGAGCTGTGGCTCCCTGTTTCCGATCTTCTATTAAAATGTAAACGTATGTTTATGTCGCTGTCGTTTAGAATATGTAGAAGTTCGACTTTTCGAAACGACGCGATCATTCAAATCTCAGGCCATTTGTGTGCTTTTTCCAGCCACACCAATATGTGTGCGTGTGTACTTTCGTGATGTTAAAGCTCGTTCCACCCGCATGGGTAGTGCTGCTTAGACTGCGAAATAGAAATGACGTTAGCCTGCCAACCAGATTGTTGAAATGGAGTGCACAAGTCACCTGATCGGTCCCAGCATCTCTACCAATGCCTCATCACTGAGCATGTTCGAATTTGGATTCAATAGTTTATACAGAAGCTTTAACAACTTCTGCTAACCGATCTCATTGGCGCTTATCGTTGGTCAAAAAAAAAATTGGCCTACCAAGTTGACAGATCATAATAAAAAGGCCTCGTTTACGATGATGCCAGTAGTACGAAGAGTTTGAATGGAGCAAAGAAACGCAAGACTAATTCAATTAAAGTTTTCAATGTCGAGTATCGATTACCCGGCCACCAGAGTAATTTTAAGAAATTTTCTCTACTCGATCATTCGGGTATTTTCATTTATTCCAATTCAACTTTCATTTATTCCAATTTTCAATTTTCGTAATGGTGAAATATGGAGAAATCATTAACGTTAAAAATCGTTGACGTTTGGCCGTTCTTTAAGTTATTTTTAAAAACTCGAATGTTTCAAACAAATTTTTCAAAAGATTGGCATTTCGGAAGTGAAATTTTAAATAAAGAAATAATGGGAAACGAAGAAAAGACCTTCTGAACTTAAACACACGTTAGAATACTCTGGTAATGTCCGTCAACCATCGTTTGTACATGTTTTACGTGTTCGAACAAATGAAAAACATTTAAAAATTTATTCAAGAGCCGTTTGATGCCATTGAACTAGAAATACCACAACGCCGAATGATAGAAATCGTCTTGCTATTCTTTAAAAACTATTATTAAAGAAACGTCCTAATCATTATGTTCTTGTGCTCAAACTGACGCCATTATTAATAGCTCATCAGATGAAGTGAAATAAAAGCGTAAGCCCTGTGATGAATTGTCAATATCTCTCCAATCCTTCACTAAAAGGATCATGATGATAAAAGAACTAAACCGATGGAACAACTGTACCAGTCATTACTAACAATCTGTCCCACTTCCCCGGCATCTGAACATGTATTTTCTATTGCAGGTAAAATAATTGCTAAGCTGCGTAGCCCTTTCAATACTGCCACTCTAAAGGCAACCATAGAAAAAAGTACCCATAGATTTTGAAAACTCTAATTTCAATTCAACCACTAATGAAATATTTCGATTAAAATTGATCCTGCTTAACTGAGATATTGTGGCGAATCTTCATCACCATCGCCTCAGGATCGCAGTTTACTGATAGCCATCATGAATAGAGTAACTTTTGCTCGTCAAAAAGAATACTCTGAGGCTGCTTCACTTCGCGTTATTCCCAGAAAACTCCTCGTTCCAAAGCAATGTCTGCTGCTGCGTGTGTAGACGACTACGTCTATTGAAACCTCCTTGAGCTCTAGCGGTCCCGTGACGTTCAAAGTTAAATTGCATAAATTCACTTTAACGTAGAACATTTTTTAAACTGGCGTCACGATATTTTTAAACATCTCGTATTTTTAGAGTTTTCATTATCAAATAAAATGAAAAAAAAAAAAAGATCAACATTGGAGTCAAGACTACTGACGTCTATTTAAGTAGCTTCACACGTTACAGAACTACAGTCGATATTTAGCACTTCCACTGAGCTATTATTGCAAATGAAACACCAATACAACCTTACGCCTCTGAGTGCACGCTGAAAATCGGATTGTATCGTCCAATAAATTCCAGTGCTGCTCTATTACTGAACTTACATCAACACGTGACAGCAATGCCTGACGAATTTGTATGGGGACTACCGATTACATATCCTTGCGAAGGAGCATATACCTGCGAAACAGCCATCAACACAGCGAACCAGTACTAATAATCTTGAAATTTGATTCGCATACGTTTGACAGATTTCAATTTAACAATTAAGCTGTTTTATTGCGAATTCGATGCAGTTATTATCAAGTAACTATAGTGTTTCGTAGGTATGATTAATAATATCATGGCATCATCCCTCATTTAACACAACCTCTACAGTTTATCATATCGCGTTACAGTTGCCTCAATACAAACATCGGATAATGAGTTTAAATATAATTATAAATAATTCTTACTAAATACCGGATAATATTTATTAATTTTTTATGAATTCCCCCCATTCCTTAGAATTAATCCCGTAATTTTTACCCCGTTCCACTTAACATAAATTTACACTCATTTCCTGTCATTCCTTTTGTGTTAGATGTCAACAATCATTTAAAAAAAAAAAAGAAATCTGTTACTTTATTTTATTTTCCTGGCTGCCGCCATCCTTTTTCCTTCGCATCCTTTCTCGAACACACCTTATATACCGCACCACACCAAGTTTTGATTTAATTATTTATTCAAATGACATAAATGAAAAACAATAAAAGTGATTTCCCATTAAAGAGGATTAGCGACGCTCAAACGATAATAACGAATTAGAGTGAAAAGGAATTTGAGTATAAATGATTTTTAATAAATTTAATAACGAAAATTGTACGGGAAATTTATTTTCCATTAAAACAGTGAGGTAATTTATACAAGTAGTATAAGGGTTTCGGAACTTAGTGTAATTTAACAAGACAACAAGACCGTTAGTCGAAAAGAGGCAGAACAAAGCTTCTTTATTTCTTCTATTTGTTAATATTAAATTTTATCATTTTGTTTGTGTCCTTTATAGATGATGTTGTTCTGATGTATACATTTTTATATTTACTGTAAAATTTTGAATAAAATATGTTCAAATATATGCTCTAGGTTTTACACAAAAAATATCAAAGAGATTAATCAATAAAAGCTTTAATACCAAAAAAATTTAACGCGTTTGGGAAACTATTTTAAAATTATAAATCTCTTTAGCCTGTTACATTCAATTCTAATCCACACTATGCTCTGCCCGTAAACATTTATTATCCTTTAAATTATTGTGGATATGCGAGTCATCTCTTAGTAGTCAATTTCTATAATCTGGTTCGTTGAAAGATTAATAATTATCATCTAGGTTATTCTTAAAACAGATTCGTAATCAATTTTACAACAATTTACTGTGATAAATTACAACTGTGTCAACATCCAATCCCCAATCAGTATTGGAGGAATACCTGACCCTGGCGGGCACATCAATGCAGGTAATTAGAAAAATGCTCGCCCAATAATATATTACTGTCCCGGTTTGGACTCGAACCAGCGATGTTTGGGTTAATACACGCATGGTCGTGTACACCTTGACTATTCGACCATCAAATGTAATGCCTGTGTAGAGTAGAATTCGCAAAACTACCTCCACCTTAAATCTGTTCGTTCCAAATAGACACATACAATGTTTTATTGCTTGATGGACGACATGCAGTTCAGCTCTGTGGTTTCCTTGTATCTGATAACCTTTATCGTTGATCCTCTCAATAATTTTGTATGGAAATTTCCAACCTCGCTGTGCATCTTGAGATTTCCTCTTCCCACGTATTTCTCGCTTGCATGGGAGTCGTATCTTTCTTGCGACTACACATTCTAATTTCTTAGTTAAAACTGAGTACAAGACATCTCCAGCTTTCTTTTGGAGAGCCGAAATGAATGCGTTGTGCTGCTTCCCTGTACCCCAATAATTGTGCTGTACTTTTGCATGGAACAGCATTTTAAAATTTCCAAATGAGATCTGACCATCGAATGTCGGAGGCTTTAAATTTTTCTTGAGCTTCCGGCAACTGGTTCTATTAAAAATATTTAGCTGGCCATCTTCAATAGTTTGCGAGGTATGGGTTGCTTCCTATTGCAGAGACAAGCTGATCGAAATGTAGTTGAAAAGCAGACCATCTTGCCCCTTCGCAGTTCTGCCAATTGAGCGCTTTGTTTTTTGTTCTTTGTTCAAACTGTTGGCTCTTAAATAAAATTTCAGATAGTAGTCCTTTACAGCACTGATAAACGGATTCATAGTTAAGGCGATGATTCATGTAGAAATTTTGTCTGACAGACATAAATAATAATCGCTTTGATTGGTTAATATTTTTTTGTCTTATACGATAAAAATGAAATTCACACGTAAGCGATACGTGTAAAAATTTTGTCGTATGGATATATTTTGACATTTTATAAAGCAAGCAGCCTAAAAAGTATTTTTACTTTTGTTCGTTTAATTTTTTTTTTATTATGTATTCTTTTGTTCTCACTGCCGTCAAATCTAATACAAAATTGAGCAATGTTCAATTTTTAATTTTTGTCGTACGATAAAAAAATATGGCCGACATTCAACCAATCAGAGTGATTATTATTTATGTCTGTCAGATAAAATTTATACATGAATCATAGCCTTAAGTCTATTCAACACATCTGGTGCATTTTCGAAAGCTTGACGTGATAATTTCGTTAGCTTCCTTTTTATGTCTTACAGACTCTCCTCACGTTGAACGGAACATTTACCTCCGGTTTTGATTGTTTCTTGAACTCTCTATGTTTTAGTATTCTCAGCCTCTGTGCGTCTCGCCAGTGTTCATGTTACCCTTGCTCGAAAATTAGGCTGCCTCGCAAAATGATTATTCCATCGTTGTACAATCTCGGATCTAGTGACCTTACTTCCCACATTTGAATCTTTTTCTTTGCCTTAATGTCACCTGGCTCAAAACTAGCAACTACAACATCGAATCCCAGTGATTTTCAGCTGAAATCTGTCCATTGCAAGTGGCGACCTCTATAGAGTAGCTTTATTTTTTTTTACAAATATTTTGAAAGGTCATTTATAAGAAAAACGATTAAGAACTGAAGAAACAATGACGCATTTTGACAAAAAAAAACTTTTTTTTAACACAAAATCGACCTCCTAGACGGTTTAATTGATTATGATGAAACTTCATCATAATTTTGAGATCGCAGCGGTTTTGGTGGGTAATTTATTGAAATTCGTAAGCCAACTAGTCCGCTAATTTTCATTTTGTAGACAATTTTAAATTGGTTTTCAATTTAATAAAAGTTTAAAGAGTAGCCTCCCAACTCAGCACCTTGATTTTCGAAACTTAAATATAAAATTTGTATGAAATATTCGAACACGATTAAAATTACTTTTGATTAAAACTATGCGGGTTATCCCTCAGATTCTAGTTTTAAAACAAAACGGATTATAACACCTGGAGTTATGTTTCGGCAATTTTACCACAAAATTCACTTAAACATTTTAATGGTTTGTCAAATCAAACAAAGTATTTTTTATTCAATTCCATAAAACAGAAAAACATTTTGTATTCATTAAACAATGATTGATTTATACAGAAAATTGAATAAATTTCTACTAAAATTATGTCTAACATAATTGACACGGTTATCCACCACCCTACATCGTGGTGGTACACTGGATGGGTTTCCATTACTACACCGTGTGCGCGTTTAATGATTTTATTGACAGCTTTTTCGATATAAAAATTTTAAAACCGTAAGTAGTTGAACTCACCACTTACTCATACTCGTAATCATCTATACGTATGATGAAATGACAAATCGAAATCAAAGCACATCATGCTGATTCTACATGAAATTGCTTTTGTTAGTTTTATATTGGATTTTTCTTAGACTCAGTACATAACTAGTCAAATCGAAAAAACTAGAAATAATTAAATTTTATGATTTCTTATTAAAAACAATTACTTTGCAGTCTTTACAACCAGCGTTTTAATGTTAACCTAGAGATTATCAAACTTTATAACAATGAAGGATGCGAGCGATGTCTCACCAAAGCCAAAAATTAAAAATCGAAATAAGGGCTAAATAAAAAATTTTAGTTGACCAACCCCCAATATATTTTTTTACATTCCTATACTCTAACATTTGTTACATTTTGTTTGCTGATCGAGAGTTCGTAAATAGTTCATAGTTCTGCATTGAATGTTTTTCCAATTTTCAAGGTGAAGGATCCTGAGGAGATAATTTTGGCTTCCTTATATCTGTTTTACGATTTTCCACTTATGACATGGAGTTTGAATAAAAAACTTTCCGTTATAAATGGCTGCAACGCAAACGCTCGCTATAGAATTTAGGATAGTTCAAATTTTAAAAGCAAAAAAATATCCCTGTTAAACTTTCTAAGGTCCTCTAAAATTGAAAGTCTTAAAGTTTGGCTGTCAATCAACTTTTTTCAATTCATTTCGCATAAATTGGTAGATCCCAGTGATTTTTGGTAGAAACCGGTTCATTGGAAGTGGCAGTTTTTACTACTCTTTTGTTTTTTGCAAATATGATGTTGAAAAGATGAACATTTACAAAAAACGACAAAGAATTAAAAAATTTAAATAAATTTTAATATTACATTTTCAACTAACAATGGTTAACCCAGTTTTACAAAAAGTTCTGTAAGTTTAAGGGGGAAGGGGGTTCGTAGGATTGCGAGGGTTGGGTTTAAGTGGGTGTATGTAAGATTTATGGCTGTACTTTCGTTGTAAGATAAAGTTGGGTGTTAGGCACAACAAATCCACTCCTCCATTTTAAATTCTGCATCACGTTAAAAAATTACGAAATTTCCATCCATTAAACACAATTTAACCCTTCTATTACAATTATTACACTTGTGTTTACATTTCTGCTAAACCATAGTATATCGAGCCTGCATTTTTAATAGTATGAAACAGGACACCATTTGTTATCTTGTCGCATTAATCTATTGCTGACCTCTTTGGAATGCCATATTTACTAGTTTTGTAAAGTTTAATGAGTATCAGAAATCAACATACAAAAATACAAACAAGGAACCTTACTGAGCTAAATCAATAGTATCACAAATCAAGAGACAATCCAGCTACCTGCGCAAGTCGGGAAATAACAACTAAAGAACCCTTGAATCACAATCTCTGGTGGACAGGCAAGCAAATTGTTACGAAATAACAATAGGAATCAAAGATGAAGGACAGTAGACAAGAAAGGAAAGCTATTACAGCTGAGCCCATCTTTAAGTCAACAAGGAATCTTGCGAGTAGGTGGAAGACTTCAAAACTCGTTATTAAATTATAATGAAAAGTAGCCCACAACGCAATACTTTCTTTACACAATTAGCACACTAAAACATTAATAAACCATTCAGATACGAAAACAGCACGTGGGAGAGTCCTTCTTACGATGACATACGTACGTAAGAGATACTGGGTCAAACCAGTAATATGTAAATGTGTCACTTGTCATAGATAGCTAACCAGGTGAGGATAAAATTAATTTTTGAGAAACAAACCATATTCACGTGTGCAACCATATATTCCGTTCCCTCACTCTGGAGTAGACTATACGCTGGTCCATGCAACAAAAGCAATTCAGGTAGATGTTGTAACAGAACTCATTACAGATTCAGCGCAAGCCGTGGACTCTGTAGCGATATGTAAAAAGAAAATTCAACAAATTTTATTGCAGTCAACAACTAATTCTAAATCAAGATCTCTATGTTCAATTTCTGTTGATATAACAAGTCTTCACACGAGGACAGTTTTTAATTGACTCATCACTAATCACAGTACCCGATATGAATTTCTCGGATATAAATATTCAGACTTTCAAGATGGCAGCTGCTAGAAACAATTAAACAAAGCTTCTGGAAAGATGGAGCGATGAATATCTTCGGGGAATACAACAACAACCAAAGTGGATACGGATAAGCACATACGAGGCGTTTAAGTACGGGGCCCGGAAAATTTTCTCTACAAGCGAGCAATTAAAATGATTTTCCAAATTTTTTTTGAATCACATTTCAATTTTACAGTTTCATATTCTGACAAATAAAAAAAACATAAAAAGTGAAAAGACAAAACATACACTTAGCATTAAAACCAGTTTGCACTCGAATGCACACGAATATCCCGTTATGTCCATTATTTAGTTATGTTTTATTAAACAGGCAGCACTTCGCAATTAATCGTTGACTTCTACGCGTTAAATTAGTGAAAATTTCATTAAAATATGGTACCACGTAAATAAATTTGTGTCAGTATTAGGAATTTAGTAGGTCAATTAAGAAAAGAAAAAAAATCATTTGGTGAAAGTGCTGAAAAATAATAATTAAAAACTATGAAGAGTGAGGGTCTGTTCTTAATAAACCCAGATGTGGCCGCCCAAAGAAGCTATCAAAAAGGGATGTGTGGTCAATTTTGAGAATAGTGGTACAAAATTGAGCAATCGGATGCCCAAAATTGGTCGGTTGGATCGCCAATACATCAGGTATGGTCGTTAGTTCAAAAATTATTGGTAGAGTACTCAAACGGTCTGGATATAATAGCGACTCCACAAAAGAAACTGTTAATTTCTACCAAGAACAAAGAATTGAGGTTTAACTTCGCTAGAAAACATTTTAATGAGGGCATCGGGTCCTGGAATAGTGTTATATTTACAGACGAAAGTAAAGTCAACATATTTGGGTCTGATGGTAGGCGGATAATATGCTGTAAACCGACCACTGGTTTGTAAAACAAAAATATAATACATACCACTAAACATGGAGAATGTAGTATTATTGTTTTTGGGGGCCGATGGCCGCGGCGGGGGTTGGTAATTTAGTATTCATTGATATATTGAAAGAAAATTTGAAGACATCTGTTGAAAGGCTAGGGCTCGTTAGGCTTTGGATCTTTCAATATGACAACTATCCGAAACATACAGCTAATGTTGTAAAGTATTGGTTACTGTATAATATAACCAAGCAGCTTCATTCACCACCCCAGTCTCCAGATTTGAACCCAATTGAACATATTTAGGATGAAGTAGAACGGAGATTACGGAAATATTGTTGTATAGAGTAATTTATAGCGAATGCAATTTTCTAATGAACGCAGACTTTTCACGTTTGATGGAATACGTGCCATAGTTTTTTTTTTGATTCTATATAACCTGAATAAATAACACAACGTGTGGATGTATATTTTAATTAATAAAGTGTGTCTTATTTTCTATTAATAAATAGAAGTATATAGTTAATAATTAGAAGTATATAACGGGTGATTTTTTAAGAGCTTGAGAACTTTTTTTTAAAAAAAAACGCATAAAATTTGCAAAATCTCATCGGTTCTTTATTTGAAACGTTAGATTGGTCCATGACATTTACTTTTTGAAGATAATTTCATTTAAATGTTGACCGCGGCTGCGTCTTAGGTGGTCCATTCGGAAAGTCCAATTTTGGGCAACTTTTTCGAGCATTTCGGCCGGAATAGCCCGAATTTCTTCGGAAATGTTGTCTTCCAAAACTGGAATAGTTGCTGGCTTATTTCTGTAGACTTTAGACTTGACGTAGCCCCACAAAAAATAGTCTAAAGGCGTCAAATCGCATGATCTTGGTGGCCAACTTACCGGGCCATTTCTTGAGATGAATTGTTCTCCGAAGTTTTCCCTCAAAATGGCCATAGAATCGCGAGCTGTGTGGCATGTAGCGCCATCTTGTTGAAACCACATGTCAACTAAGTTCAGTTCTTCCATTTTTGGCAACAAAAAGTTTGTTAGCATCGAACGATAGCGATCGCCATTCACCGTAACGTTGCGTCCAACAGCATCTTTGAAAAAATACGGTCCATTGATTCCACCAGCGTACAAACCACACCAAACAGTGCATTTTTCGGGATGCATGGGCAGTTCTTGAACGGCTTCTGGTTGCTCTTCACTCCAAATGCGGCAATTTTGCTTATTTACGTAGCCATTCAACCAGAAATGAGCCTCATCGCTGAACAAAATTTGTCGATAAAAAAGCGGATTTTCTGCCAACTTTTCTAGGGCCCATTCACTGAAAATTCGACGTTGTGGCAGATCGTTCGGCTTCAGTTCTTGCAGGAGCTGTATTTTATACGGTTTTACACCAAGATCTTTGCGTAAAATCTTCCATGTCGTCGAATAACACAAACCCAATTGCTGCGAACGGCGACGAATCGACATTTCACGGTCTTCAGCAACACTCTCAGAAACAGACGCAATATTCTCTTCTGTACGCACTGTACGCATTCGTGTGGTTGGTTTAATGTCCAATAAAGTAAACTGAGTGCGAAACTTGGTCACAGTCGCATTAATTGTTTGCTCACTTGGTCGATTATGTAGACCATAAATCGGACGTAAATCGCGAAACACCTTTCGAACCGAACACTGATTTTTGTAATATAATTCAATTATTTGCAAGCGTTGCTCGTTAGTAAGTCTATTCATTATGAAATGTCAAAGCATACTGAGCATCTTTCTCTTTGACACCTTGTCTGAAATCCCGCGTGATCTGTCAAATACTAATGCATGAAAATCCTAACCACAAAAAAATCACCCTTTAGTTGGTAACCACGCTCTACTGTAAAGTAAGCTAATTAACAGGTTATGGGCCCAGAAATAAAAATGAGTATCGAAGGGGAATCAACCATGCGGTTTCAGAAATTTGACGGAAAAAATTTCAGTCAATGGAAATTTCGATTGGATCTTTTATTAGATGAAAAGCAACTGAAATGTTTTGTTGAAACAGATCTGGAAAAATTGACTGCTGATAAAAAGGATGATGAGTTAACAAAAATCAAGAGGGAAGAAGCAAAATGCAAAAGTTTGCTGGCATACACCATAAATGATGAACAGCTAACTCATGTCATGGACAAGACAACAGCCAAAGGCATGTACGATGCATTGATCAATATGTTCAACGAACAAGTGTGACCAGTCAGTTCATTTTGCGAAAACGTTTATATTCAATGAAATTTCATGGTGGTAACATCGCGATTATTTGATGCAGTTCGAGAATACTGTTCGTGAATTGAAATTAGCTGGTGTAAAATTGGAAGATTTGGATCTCGTGATCAGTTTACTGCTGACTCTTCCAAAAAGTTACAATTCATTGGTGAAATCGCTTGAATCAATGGATGAAACAAAGCTAACATTGCAGTATGTAAAAGGTCGTCTACTTGATGAATCAGCAATGTTGAATAGCGGTACAGTTTTAACACAATCAAAAACTGAGGAGGCATGTGCGATGCATGGAAAGACAGAGGGCATTATTTGTTTCAAATGTGGTAAAGTAGGCCATAAGAAATCGCAATGCTATTCAAAAGGGAAAAATAAATCAAAGTCAAATACATCAAAAAGGGTATTGAGTGCGAACAGTGCATCGAAAGATGGAAATGAAGGCTCTTTATTATGCGCAATTCGTGATGACGAAATTGATGCACTTTCAACGGAGTGTACAAGTGTCAACGAAAACAACAAAGGCAGTGTTGTATTGAATAGCAGAAAGTTAGCATGCGAAAGTACAGTCACACAAGCACACGCTTTGAAAAACAAAAGTGATGATGTGAGAAATATTATTTTTGTGTTGGATTCGGGCGCAACCGATCATATGGCGAATTAAAAGAAATATTTCAACGATTTGAAGGCCATCGAAGAAGTTAATATTTCTACACCAAAGAAAGATGAGAAAGTCTGTGCGAAGGAGATTGGAAATATTTTATTCAAAACGCTGTACGAGGGCGATACATCAACTAGAATGATGCAAGATGTTTTATATATTCGAGCGGTTTGAAATGCAATCTCATGTCGATAAGAAGCCTAACCAAAAAGGGTTTCAAAATTGTATTCGAGGGTGATGTTGCTGTGGTTTCGTTTGGTAGTAAAACGATATTCGTTGCGCATGCGGAAGGAAATCTGTACAATCCATTTTTCAATTGGAGCGTGATGCATTTGCTGGATTTACAGGTGAGGATAATTTGAAATCAGTCTCACAGGATTTATGGCATTATCGATTGGGGCATCTAAATGTTTTCGACATGAAAAAGATGGTCAAAGCTGAAATGGTCGAAGGCATGGATAAAATTGATGTAAATACGGATAACAAATTCTGCGAACCGTGTGTAATGGGTAAACATACACGAATTCCATTCAAGAAGAGGCATGTTGCTCGATCAAAGCGCATTTTGGAATTGATACACACGGACATATGCGGACCGATGTCGCAACCAGCACATGATGGGTCGCTTTATGTTGTGACATTTACGGATGATTATTCGAGAGCGTCAACAGTTTACACCATGAAACTTCGCAGTGAGGTGCTTGATAAATTCAAAGAATTTCAACAAATGGCTGAAGCAGAGCATTGCGTTAAAATCTCCAAATTGAAACGAGACAATGGTGGTGAATATGAATCACATGAATTTGCGGCATATTGCAAATCAAAGGGAATTCAACAGTTGAACACGGCGCCTCGTAATCCAGAAATGAATGGAGTTGCTGAACGTTTGAACAGAAATTTGCAAGAGAAGGCACTATCGATGTTGGTAGCTGCTAAGCTTGATCGACGTTTTTGGGCAGATGCGATTTGTACAGCAAATTTCATCAGAAATCGAGTTGCAACTGGTGCTTATGGAAAGCAGTTCAAAACAAAAACACCAGCTGAAATTTGGAACGGTAAGAAACCAGATTTGTCATTTGTTCGTGTTTTTGGGTCACCATGCTATAATCATGTGGCAAAAGAAACATGCACAAAGTTTCAACCGAAGGCGTCAAAATGCATTTTCATTGGCTACGCATCAACAAGCACATATCGTTTGTGGGATTTGACCAAAAACAAGGTGGTAGTAGCTCGCAACGTGACGTTTGATGAAAAATCAATTTTAAATCGATTGAAAGAAATGCAGAATTCAGAGGCGGTAATTCATTTCGATTTGAACAGCAATCCTGTTGCAGAAGATGTGAGTGAGCTGAACGAGACATTGGAACACAGGGTTAATTTGAAAGACACTGGTAACAACGAAGATAATGTCAACAGTGCTAATTTGGATGGCATTGGTAACATCGGTGACCAGATTTTACGGAGTAGCATGAGAGAAAAACGGCAACCAGATCGATATGGTAATTGGGATTACGAAGCACATTTTGCACTATCGGCACAACAATTTGTCGAAAACGATCCACAGTCGATTGAGGAGGCAAAGCAGCGTGATAATTGGCCAGAATGGAAGAAAGCAATCGACAGTGAATACGAATCTCTTATGAAAAATGATACTTGGTCTTTGTGCGACTTGCCAAAATGTCGTAAAGCAATATCTGGAAAGTGGGTATTCAAACTCAAACGAAAAGCCAAGGGTGATATTGACAAGTATAAGGCGAGATTCGTGGCAAGAGGTTTTTTACAAAAAGAGGGCTTCGATTTTAGTGAAACGTAGGCACCTGTAGCTAAATTGTCGACACTTCCCATTTTATTGGCTAAAGGTTGTACATTTCAACATGCATGTTCACCAAATGGATGTAAAGGGAGTTTTTCTTAATGGCGATTTGAATGAAGAACTCTATATGTTGCAACCAGATGGATTCAACATGGGCTTGAAGGTTTGCAGGCTGAATAAGGCTATCTATGGCTTAAAACAGGCATCGCGCATGTGGAATGAAAAGTTCAACAAATTCATTCTATGAATAGGGTTCAAAAGATGTGCATCAGATTATTGTTTATACGTAAAGATTGAAAACGGCATTCGCTGTTTCATACTTTTGTATGTTGATGATATGTTGATCATTTGCGACAGTTTGGAAATGACAAAAATAATAAAAGGTCTTTTGGCAGCCGAATTCGAGATGACTGACGTTGGAGAGGCAGATACCTTTCTGGGAATGCACATTGAGTATGATCGACAAAAGGAAATCATCAAATTGAGTCAAGCTCAATACTTGAAAAATGTACTTCGTAAATTTGGCATGGAATCATGTAGGCCAACAGCAACGCCAATCGAAAAGGGGCTACATTTGTCAGCTGAAAAAGGAGTCATGGATTCAGAAGTACCGTATCGTGAATTAATTGGATGCTTGACATACGCTACATTGACAACAAGGCCAGATTTATGTGCAGCTACAAACTATTTTAGTCGTTTTCAGAGCTGCTATAAGCAAGAACATTTCACGCATGCGAAGCGCATTCTACGATATATACAGGGTACGGGCGATTTGAAACTTATATATCGCAAAAACGAAAACGCTGACATTTTGGTTGGTTATCAGACTGGGCGGATGATAAGAATGACTCGAAATCCACTTCTGGATATGTGTTCCAATTATTTGGGAACACGGTCACTTGGGGCACTCACAAACAAAACACTGTGAGCCAATCATGGAGGAAGCCCGAGGAGTCTAAATTATTCATCATTTCCAAATGTGCAACTAGTAAACTGACGAAAGCAACGATGGATAATTTTGTAAACGCGGTTATCTAGATTTGCACCATTTCTTTAAATTTATATTTAAATGAATTGAATTTTTCATTAATGTATTTATGTATGTAAATATGGTTTTCCAATAGGAATGATACAATTTAAAACGATTATAATGGCAACACTGCGTATTATTTTTTGACATTTTATGTCATTTGTTCAGTAGATTATGTCATTTAATCATGGAAAGATATACGCTTCAGCAACGTTTAGAAATTGTTAAATTGTTTTATCAAAATCAGTGCTCATTTGTGCTATCATACATAGAGAAAATTAAGAAGAATTTATGCACGACATTATTCAGTTAATCGACTCACTATTCGTCGTGTTGTAGACAAATTTGGAAGTGAATTTTCTTTACACGATACAAGAGTACCAGTACGACAAATAAATGCACGCACACAAAAGAATATTGATTTGGTAGCAGCAATCAAAATTTATAGGTTCCACGTCGTTCTCAACAATTAAATCGTTCTCAAACAACAACATGGAGAATTTTAAGAAAAGATTTGGGTTTACATCCTTACAAAATTCAACTGGTTCAAGAACTCAAGCCATCAGACCACCATAAACGTCGTTATTTTCTGATATGCTCTTGAACAGCTTGAAAATGATGAACATTTTTATAGAAATTTTTTATTTAGTGATGAAGCTCAATTTTGGTTAAAATCCCGATAAAACTGTTCAGACACCATTACGTTCAGATAATGTCACTGTGTGGTGTTCAATTCATGCTGGTGGAGTGATTGGTCCATCTCCATATTTCTTTGAAGAAAATGGTCGAAGAGTAACAGTCAATGTAGAACGATACAGAACAATGTTAAATGATTTTATTTCCTGCTGTTGTTGAGAATAGTCTGGAAGATATGTGATTTCAACAAGAGGGTGCCACCTGCCATGCAGCCACCTTAACAATCGATTTATTGAAAACAAAATTTGGTGATGAAATTATCTCAAGATTTGGTCCATTTGATTATCCTCCCAGGAGAAGTCATGGTGGTCATTTAAATCATGTTATTTTCCATACATAATGGCATAATGTAACCTTTCATATAAAAAAAAAATTTTGGTCTCACTGAATAGTTTTTGCGTTTTTTTTTTAATTTTTAAATTGTATCATTCTTATTGGAAACCCCTTTATATACTATAGTGTGTAATGTACATACATTTATGTATTAATATTAATATGTATTTTTATTTTAACGACGCTGCATGTTGCATTGAATACGTAACTGAATTTTTTTGATATGAATTGTATTAAATAAAATACGTACTATGGCTGCGGGCCAATAGTCAGGTAAAAGTCAATTTTAAGTAAATTTTTCGGTAAAATCAATTATTTTCCAAAAACTCTATGGCAAACTGATCGAAAAATCTATTCTAAATCCGATTTTTACCATAGTAAACGATTTACTCGACTATTGGCCCGCAGCCTATGTATGTACATTGAAACCTAAAACTAGACCTTAATTTAGAGAAAATTTGGCTAAGAACTTTCGAGAGACGGAAACTTCCCAGTAGCGGAAATTTTATTCGGCCCCGCATGATTCCGGCTTTGACAAGTTTCACTGTAGTTGGTAACCACGCTCTACTGTAAAGTAAGCTAATTAACAAATATAAGATCTCCAACTAGGAAACCTTAAGGACTCGCTGCCATCTAGTACTATCTATTAGTCGCCGTCTTCAGGCTGTGATTGATGGTGATGGAGGACCTACCCGATATTTAATAAATGATTACCTGTATTTATTAAATAATTTTAATTACCAAAATTAATTACTGTATATAAACATTTGTCCGATTAATTTCTATGTATTTTTTTTATTTATCAGAATATGTCACTATAAAATTGAAATGTGATTTATAACATTAATTTAGAAACAGCTTGTGTATGTAGGCTTTTGTTCTTTAGTGTATAAAATATTATATTATTTACGATGTACACAGTTGACGAAACGAAGCGGCGTTTATGTCCTTTGTTGTTATTGAATGTTAATACTGAGGCTGTTTCAAAATTCATGGACTAGAATTTTCACTAGAATTTTTTGATTTTCTGCGGCCATTTAAGTGATTTTCAGTTAGCCAATATCTCAAAAACTTCCTGTAGCAACTAATACTTTCGGTTGTTTTTCTAATAGCTTAGGTCATACTGAGATGATATGGAAGACTATATGGATGACTAGTGGAAGTTTTTAAGATATGGGCCAAAAACTGAAAATCACTTATATGGCCGCAGAAAATCAAAAAATTCTAGTGAAAATTCTTGTCAATGAATCCCATATAGTCTCAGTATGACTTAAGCTATTAGAAAAACCACTGAAAGCATTGGTTACTCGTGGAAGTATTTGAGATTGGCCAAAAACTGAAAATAACTTATTTGGCCGCAGAAAATCAAAAATTTCTAGTGAAAATAACAGTCCATGAATTTTCTCTAAATTTCCCATATAGTCTCAGTATGACCTAAGCTATAAGAAAAACAACCGAAAGTATTGGTTAGTAGTGGAAGAAATTTCAAGATTTCGTATAGCGAGTTCCTTTACTTCGGAGATCAATCAATTTGCCATTTTAAGGATCACTTTTAATATTTTATTCCGCTGAGATATTTTATTTAGTGAAAAAAATGGTAAATAATGAATGAAAAATTTCCACTGGTAATTACATAACAAAATTAATTCTCTTTAGTGATAGTGCTACCACTTGTGACGAGTAGCGTAATCTCTTATTTTCCGCTGTCAAAATTCCGCTATCTTATACAGCATCTATTTTCCTCCTCTCTTCAGAATTTACGATATTTTTTTATTTCTACTCGGTAAGAAAGGAAAGAAACAAGTTAAAATATAAATTCTTTCTTTTGGAAATGTACGCTCGTAGACGTACACTGTACGTTATTTTCAGTATAGACAAAAATTTCCAATGACAAAAATAGCGCAAGAGGTTAATCTTGATTTTTTCCACGTTTGACTCAATAATTGTTTTACACTTTATTTGTTTGAAACTTAATTAAGCGGCACTATGAACCACGGCCGCAAATAATATCCAGATCAATTAATCACATAACAAAAAAACTTTAAGTTAAAAAAATGTTTGTATGAACTTTATGGTAGGTTTTTAATTCATACAATCAAAATTATACTTTGCACACTTTAAAGACATATTTTATTTTTAAGTTAATTTTGGATGTAGTTGTAAACTTATTATTCAACTAAAGTTGTCTTTATCATCCAAAAATCTACACTTGACTAACTCGGACGCGTGTTTCAAAAACCCTCTTTTTTATATATATTTATTTGTTTTCTTTTCATCATCATCATTTTCATAAACTGGTCCATAAAAATCCCCAGTTTTAAATGACTCAGCACTGGGAACGACGACAGCCGCGGGCGTCGTTACGGCGTCCTCCAGAATTTGCGGACCTAACATTGGTTGTTTTTTTACAACTTCGAATCTTTATTTAGAAAAATTGGTGGAATGTATTTTATTCAAAGTATTGTTCATCGTTAGCTACGATTTTTCCCCATCTTTCAGGCAGCATACGGATTGATCGTTGAAAAAATTCCCCGTGTTTTGAGGCGATCGAATAATCGATCCAATATATTTCTTCTTTGTAACAAGTAAAATGCTGCTCGACCATGCCATGAGTCATCGACCGAAACAAGTGGTAGTCGGAAGGAGCAATGACTGGTGAATACGGCCGGTGAGGCATGACATCCCAATAAAGCGCGTCCAAAGTTTAGTGGCGCTTGAGCTTCAATGCTTGGCTTAATTGCATCAATTGTTGTTGTTAACGTTCTCCAGTGATGGTTTCATTAGGCTGGATTCATAGTAGATCACTCCGAACTGATCCCACCAGATGCACCGCATTAGCTTCTTGCCATGAATATTATCAGTGAAGTTATTTATACTTCAGTGAAGTTAAAATGGCCCGATGCGATTTAATACAATAAGTTACGCCATCAATTATTATATTCTTTCTCTTCTATTTAACTATTTAATTTTTTTATATAGTTAAAGCAGCAGTACCCTGGGAGGTACTGGGTTCGAATCCCATCAGAGGCTAGATGCAAATCGAATTTTCATCATCGATTACAATCGGTGATGTTAATAAACACAACTAAGACCCTCTGATGGAGTGCAGAATTCAGCGCCGACCCACCGTCCATGTCAATGTACAGGTTGACATGGAGCTTGCAATGTGCAGGTGGTAATACTGTAGTTGTGTGAGTAGGTGAATAGGTGAATGGGTTAATGATGTGGCGTGAATGCGTGGTATCACAATGGGCCAAAAATGGCCTAAGTGTCAACCACTGAAACCTAACCTAACCTAAGGCAGCATATATTACTGGAATATCGAGTTTGATGCTCAATCTATAAATATAAAACAAAGTCGGGTTAGTTACACCATTTATAACTCAAGAACGGCTGGACCGATTTTTATGATCTTTGTTTTGTTGGATTTGTCTTCGCTCCGAATAGCATAATAACTATTAAAACATCGATTTTCTCATACATTTTGTATGGAATGGCTTTTATAATGATATCTAGAGAATGGATTCACTGGTTTCGATGATTTTTTTTATTTTGTTCGTCGCAATACAGTGGTGGTTTAGAGAAAAAAGAAAAGTCGGAAAAACCTAAAGGAAAACCCCAAAAATCTAATAAAAATCCTTTTTTATATGAATTTTGTATGTGTAGTTTGTATGGGACGAGTGGTGCAGTGGTTAAAGCTGCGGCGCTTGGGCCGCAAGGTACTGGATTCGAATCCGACTGAAGTGAAGGCTGCATGCAAATTTCTATATTATTTTTTGTATCCAATATTTTTTTTTATCTTCTTAGCGATATAATTCATGATGGAAATGGTGGATTATTTTTCTTCGATGCCCACGGTGGAACTGGGAAGGCATTCCTCATGTCATTGATTTTGGCCACTGTTTGTGTGAGATCCGATATTGCTGTAGCAGTTGCTCAGCGTTGAAATTGTCGTTAGTCCTTCAATCGGCTGAAAACCCGACTTGAAACATTGCGAAATACGCATTAATGGCGAAAGTTTTGGTAGCAAGTAAAATCATCATCGATTATGAAGAAACAATGGCGCACAAATACGCATTTGAAGCATTCAATTGAACTATGATAGATCTACGCAATAACTCAAGATGTTTTGGAGGCGCAATGATTCAACTGTCCGGCGATTTCCGTCAAAAAATACCAGTAATTCCAAGATCGACCGCTATCGATGAAATAAACGCTTGCCTCAAATCATTGACTCAAATCAAAACTATGTAACGAGACGCGTTTGGTTTTGAGAAAACTCAAGGGAAGTTCAAATATGAGGAAGTTCTCATTCCGAAAATTCTGATGATGCCAACCGATATGCCATTCGAGTTTAATCGAATTCAATTTCCGATTCGTCTTGCATTCGCCATGACGATCAACAAATCACAATGTCCATCCTTGAGTGTTTGTGGCCTGAATCTAGGAAATGAATGTTTCTCTCACGGCCAATTGTACGTAGAATGTTCACGTGTCGGCAAACCATCCGATTTGTTCGTTCTCGCACCTGACAATAAAACAAAAAATGTTGTATATCACAAGATGCTTTACTGAAGGGAATCGACCCTATTGCAACCCACCCAGCAAATAGTTTAAAAGAAAGTAGTGCAACAATGCTACGCGAATCATTTCGAATCAATTCAATAAAACGAAATCCTTGTTGCCACGTGAATTACATTCATTTCAATGTAATTAGAATATATTTAATTTTGATTGACTTTAATTAATTTGGAGTATTCATTTGATCCGCCCCGAAGGTCTCGGGTTCGATTCTCGGTAGTGACAAACAAAATATGGCTGGTTTAGGATCAATGAATAAATCACTTATTATCCGAAATGAAAATATGATTATGAAACCTCATTTGAGGCGGCCAAATCCCTGGGATATAGTGCCAGAGAGAGAGAGAGAGAGAGAGAGAGAGAGAGAGAGAGCGAGGGAAATTCATTTTATCTTAATAAAAAACTCAATTTAATTAAGCTACAATAACTTTAAACAATATTTATTGATTTTGAGGCGGTACGAAGTTCGCCGGGTCAGCTAGTTGTTATATAAAAATAAAATAAAAATAAAACAATCTCTGAACTTATGTCGTTGGTGGTAGATCATGTTTCTTCGCAGTTGTCATTTTGATTGACATCCCCTCTTGCCAAGTAGCCTAGCCCCTCATGATCGATGTTCATAATCTGACCAATTATTTGATTCATAGCACGTTGCATGTACTGTATGAAAAATTGAATGGCTTTTTTGAATCGTTTTTGTTCCGACATACTTTTAGCCTTCGCTTTTTCCTTGTACAAATCCGACCTTTTAAAATCTCGTCTTTGGAGTAGCTGTTGCTGCTTTGATCAGTTGGTATTTTGGTTAATTGTTTGGAAGTTTTAGTTGACTCGTCTATTTTTGGGGTTATGAACTCCTGGCTGCGCGATGGTGGTGGCCCATTATTGATGCCACCGCGATCCGTTGGGTGGTGTATGCATGATTTTTATCGAGTGGTGGATTAAGGTAGTAGGTTATTTCATCTGTTTTTACGAACTCTTTGTATAGAGTTGAGTTATTCTATTATATTATTTTTCCTTTAACTAGATCTTGCTGATGAAGTAGGTCCTCCATTATGGCCGGTGGTTGAGTGGCTGATGACTGAAGGTACTGGGTTTCACTGGTTGCCGTGAAGCGCTAGACTATGGTTCGAAACTTTGCTGGTTTGATTTGATTAACTGTTTGGCCGGTAGGTGTTTGGCCTTGAAGATTTTTATGTACTTGTTTCTGTCGTTGCTTGTTTTTTAGTTTCTATAAGGATCAACGTTTATTTAGTGATTAGTGCGTCTACTGTGGATCGGATTTCTATATTTTACAATTTTCATATTGTAGAATTTTCTGTTACCAGCTGAATATAGGTAAAAGGTATAGTAATAACTCCTTTTGGGAAAAGACACACAACAAAGTTTAAATTCCTAGGCTGTCTTTCATTTCCCAATCACCAATAAAGTTGCTGATCACAATACAACTCACACGCAATACTCAATTTGCATTCGTACTACGCAGGTACTTATCAATCAAAATTCTGAAATTCTAACGACCACTACTAACAAACAAGATTAAGACATTTCGTTAAATATTTCCTAATTTTGCTTTACACCGTCAATCAATTTTCAAAGGAATGTTATTATCGCCGCTTAATATGAATACGAACATTTAAAAAAAAATATACACCCCTTAGCTAGGATCCTTCAATCAGACTGGTAAATTAGCCCATATCTACTGTAACAAAAAAGCAAAATATTATACATTGTGGAAAAAAATTTAAAAAAATGTGGGTAATGTGTACCTGTAGGTGTATATCGATATATACATAAGCCAAAAATCAATTTCCACTAATCGCGATTCATTTTTCCAGTTTTTCTGTGGCTTTACAAATTTTCTTGTTTCTTTTTCTGTTCTTTTGATTGATCAAAAGATTATTGCTTAAATGATTTCCCTTGGATTTAAATTTTTTATTATTCCCCAAAAAAAAAAATCATAATTCGATTTCAAAATGTTGGGAAAATTTTTCGTTTTCCACGTTCCTTCGAAAAATTTAAAATGTATAAGTGGGCATTGGGTATATCAGTAAAGTATAATCGTTAACTTGGAATTTAATTTAATGAATCCGATATAAAGGTCACAGCTGTTATCGTTGGTTTGATTTTCAATCAGTTGGAAAATTTTTTAAACCTGTACTCGCAACGGGTTTCTTCGTCTTATGTTATTAGGGCTATGGCTGAAAACATCTACGGACTCTTAAACTAAATCAACCAGAATAATCTTAAAAATTGTTTTTATAATACGGAGCACAAGATGGATTATTTTTCATTTTGTTCATTTGAAAAAGATTTTTACAAAAACTTTATAAATTATTCATAATGTGATTAACAGTGGCTCCAAAAAATATTCGTACACCTAGGAGTAATACCTTTTTGATACCATAATTTTTGAAAATTTTCCTAAATATTAAATGCCTTTAGTATTTATTGTTCTAGGAAAAACTTGAACGAATCACCTAAATTATAATTGGTTGCCAAAATTCAAAACATTTACTGTACACATTTTCTAATTCCTGTTCCGACACACAAGAATTCATTAATTATCCGATTAAATTCAAATCAAACTAATTTAATTACTTGTAAAATTTATGAAAGTGGCTAATTAAATAATTAATCAACGCGTTGTTGTTGCTCTATTATTTCTGTATCATCGATAAAACTCGTGCGTTAATTTTTTCACATTCATCGAGTTTTTCGCTGACGGCGATGTAAAAGGAGCACACAAAACTCTTCTATAAACTTTGCTTCCCACTTCAGAATTATTTATGTAATACATCAAATGTTAATCACAAAATATAATTTTCCTTTTATTTGTTGCGGTTACCCCACCGAAAACGTCCCATTATTCATGCTCACTGTTTACGACTTTTTTCGCATGTCATTACACGGTTATCATGTTTATCACGGGAATACTAAAAAATAAGTCCGCGAACGTCAGAACACTAAAATGAAAAATGATAGTCCTATAAAAAATATAAATAAATAAGGAGTGTGATATTCGTATATATAGGGGCGTCGGGGTTTTCCCCCCAAAAAAAAAGATTAAAAATTAAAACAGAAGAAATCTTTGTATGTTTAAGAAGACATCACACTTGTTGTGTGCACGAGAACATTTGTATTTTAATTCAATTACAGCATCTATTTGTGTATCATTTACATAAATGAAAAATATGTTTGTTGTTACTCGTGTGTGTCTATAAAAAGAGCGAGAACCAGCTCATGAGATTTTCACACCAAAAAACGCAACAAGAAAATTTTATCGTTCGGAATAGAAAAGTAAATAATGAAATAAAAAAAAAAGAATGACGAAAACGAAGATGAAAATCCATTATGAACAAATATAGAAAAGCAAATTATCTCCAGATTTTTAATTTTCTATTTGGTGTTGTTGTTGTTGTTGCTGTTATCTAATGTATGTGAACGTAACATATTCACATTATGTACTATTTAGCGGATTTGTAATTTTAGATTTGTTTAATGATGATTAAAAAAAAAATTATTTTTCTTAAATCTTTTGGTTAATTAGATTTGGGGATTAAGTGACAGTTATAAATCTTAGAGCTAGATGTAGAATTTAAATCAAAATATTATAATTATGGTAGAATGAGTAGGTTTTGATGAATTGAGTTTAATCGTGCTCAGGTTGATCCATGTGGTATCTTTATATATAGATGTTATTATATATGTTGCGAAAGTTATAGATGATGACGCATATCGGATACAGGGTTCCTTAGCATTGATTGTCTTCCGACCTCTTTAAAAATATTACGAAATCGTACTCATTCATATTGGTACAAAATCCTTATGCAAAGTTTGAATCAGATTGGGTGAATGGGGTGGTGGGAACTTAGGAGGGTTTTTTGCAGCGGACGGATGCTACTCATTTCATATAATCCTTTTCCTAATCTCATTCCAGTGAAAACTTTACAAAAATGCAATTTTAGAAACAATATGTACCGGGGCCCCTAGACTTCTGGAGCCAACCCCTGCAAATATATCATAAGGTTGTTCTGGACGTTGGACGTTCCCTCTGGACGCCTTTTCAGAACAAACAGATATTTTTGAGATAAAGTTGTATGAGGGCACCTAGAACCATGGGGCCAACCATTTCTAAAATATTTTGAAAACCTGGTCATTTTGATATAAAATATGTATGCAAAATTTGAATCCGATCAGATGAATCGTGTGGAAAATTTTAAAAGGGTCCCCTTGCCTCAGGGGATGGACTCCAGATTTAAGAATACCACAAATTTCAAATAACCCGTTTCTTAAAATATTGTTAAAGTTAGCTGCAAGCTCAGAGGCATCAGTGGCTAGATGCAAATCGAATTTTCATCATCGATTGCAATCGGTGATGTTAATAAACACAAATAAGACCCTCTGATGGAGTGCAGAATTCAGCGCCGACCCACCGTCCATGTCAATGTACAGGTTGACATGGACCTTGCAATGTGCAGGTGGTATACTATAGTTGTGTGAGTAGGTGAATGGGTTAATGATGTGGCGTGAATGCGTGGTATCACAACGGGCCAAAAATGGCCTTAGTGTCAACCTCTGAAACCTAAACCTAGCTCAACGTTTTCAGCCGAAAGGTGGTAAGGCAGATAGTTTCTTTGCTATCACATCCGAAAGATGGTAATGCAGATAACGTCTTTGAAATCCAAGCGGCAGACGGTAATGCCGATATTATTAAATATTTTAAATTGTCGATAATGCAGATTGCATCGATAAAGAAGATTAACTTCATTATTCAAACCGAAAATGCCAGCAATACAGATTTAAAAGTTACAAATGAATTATCAAGTTTCTAAAAGAAAATGTCAATCACAGGCATCTATCTATACAATAGCAATGGGACGCAATCATGTTTAGCTGATGAATGATTTGTATTTCAAGATTTTGACAGATGAACTATTTGACTGTACCAAATGGATGAACCATGACGTAGAATTGGGGTGGGTCTTATGAGGTTAAAGTGGTGAAATTTTGATTTTCCCCATTTTTCATCGATACAATCGTTCGTCATTCGAGATTTTGGCATATAAACACCAATCTGACTATGCCGGTTCGATAGTACATGGCCATAGGTGGATTTTGAGTGTAGGGTTGAGATGAGTTTGGTGGAAATGGAGTAAAATGAACCCAAATGAAAATGGAACCCGATTCGGCTACTTTCGGCTGTATGAAGCAAATATGCCATTTAATCCCTATAACCCAATCAGACTTACCCCTAATCTATTTTCAAAATCTATCAAATCTACTATAGACTATTGAATCAGCCTAGTCAGATTGGTGTCTATATGGCAAAATCTCGAATTACGAACGACGCTTGATAAATTTAAATCTTCTTTATCGACTACTTTTGGCTGTATGAACCAGATGTGCCGCTTCATCCCTTTAACCCCATCATACCCACCCTAACCCATACTCAGAATCTACCTATGGTCATGGACTAGATTGGTGTCTATATGCCAAAATCTCGAATGATAAACGATTGTATTGCCAGGAGAAGAGAAAAACAAAATTACATAAATTAATATCGGTTAAATTGAAGATTTTCATTGTTGTTTGTTATAATGTTTGTGTTTGGCTGGTTTTGTAGGTTTAGTCACTTGCCAATTATATACTTCAATTTAATTTATAATTTGTTTAACTTTCGGCTGAACTAGTCAAGACACTATCTGCATTATCGATGTTTTCACTTTCGGCTAACTTTAACAAGGTTTTCTTAAACTCATTCCCTTGGAAAAATTAAAAAAAAAATGAAATTCTAGAAAACATGTGTACCGGACCCTTAGGCTCTGGGGTCCAGCCCTGGTTGTACCAACCCAGAAACCTTCGTAGGCGTGCACACGAAGGTTTTGTCAGAAGAGCAACCGAATTTTAGGCTGTTAAAAATGGCCTCCAGTGATTACGCAAGTACGTGAACGCGCCTTGCTTATAAATCGTGCTGATACAGCGGGCTATTCACAAATGATGACGGGAGAAT
Organism: Nephrotoma appendiculata; assembly: GCA_947310385.1. Lineage (NCBI taxonomy): Eukaryota > Metazoa > Arthropoda > Insecta > Diptera > Tipulidae > Nephrotoma > Nephrotoma appendiculata. Next base: position 56,376,176 of record OX371225.1, on the reverse strand, counting down.
CACCACCTGTCCCAAATTATTTGGAACTAGATCAGCATCATTCCTCACCCGTCTTGTAAGTGGATGTAGTTTTACGCCCCCATTTTTTGGCTTAACGGAATAAACCTCAAGCGTTCGCTTTCCATCTACACAAACGTATCCAAACTCATGCAAGAGTAGTCTACACCGGAGCAATAAATTAAAATTGTATCGATGCATCGAAGTCCTTGCATGTCCATCCCGAAAGACGCCATGTGAAAACAGGTACAGTCCTTTCTGATTCCATTCAAAAGCCCCGCGATCCGTCCGTGTCGTAAGATAAAAATTCTCTTAGACGTTCAACTGGCTTTTCTATAACGAAGAAATGTCTACTTGACTTGAACGAAGACTATAACGAAAAAATTGTCTACTTGAATCTGTAATCCTTGTTCATTATCTCGATTTTTATAAGCCTATGGTTTACATAATGGAGAATCTCTGCACACTTAAACGCAGCTTTCTCAATGTGTTCACAAACAATGTGAGTTGAGCGCCAGTTACTCATAACGATGAGCGCAGAGTGTCCAACCTTACGAAGGCAACTTAAAAATGAAAGAACCGAAGCAATGGATCAAACAGAAACGACCATATCAGTACAGTCACCTACTCCAGGACAACAGAAACGATCCTTGGGCCAAATCCAAATTGGCAAAGCGCCCAATTGGCAGAAATACGAGCAGTACAAGGTGACCAATTTGCTGAGCTACGTAAAAAGCAAAACGCGATGTTTAATGAGCAGAACCTGAAACTCGATCAAATTATGCAAGCCCAGGAGTCTCAAATACAACATCTTTAACGAGAAACAAGGAATCTTGAAAAAGAAGTTGCCGGGTGATTTCCCAAGCTTGAAAATAAGATTAGGAAAGCTGAGCCACTTGTAGAAGTTCACAAAATATTGCCGATGGGCAGCTAAATAAAAAAATTTCAACAGAACTAGTTGCCGTAGGCTCAAACAGAGTTTTAAAGCCTTTGACATTCGATGGCGATATCCAGTTTGAGAATTTTAAAGTGGAGTTCCAAGCGGCCGTGCAGCAGAAATATTGGGCGCATGGAAGCAGTTCAAACTACTCATATTGGCTCTTCAAGGAAAATATGCAGATGTATTGAAAACTGTATCCACGGTAATGGGATAAAGTGCGGACAAAGGACGGCCTTCTGAAATCTCAGTTGAGAACCAATACTAGAGGTAAAACCATGAACAAAGTATTGGTATCAACTTGGTTAGCAAGTGTTTCCGATGTGAAAATCAAGCCGATATATGACGCTCGAAACGTGAAATGCGAGGAATTGAGGCAGTAAACGTTGAGCGAGACGTGGAGAGAAAACTTTGTCTCATTTAATGAGCGTGGATCCGGAAAACTAAGTTACTAAGCTTTTGCTGAATTTGCGGTAGTCAAAGTACACAAACACAAGTGATTAAGTCAAAAAACGCATTTAAGGTTATAATGGATGACAGGGCCGAGATGGCGCTGATGTGCGATAAAGTGCTCAGCAGGAAATAAAGGAACCTGCGAAAATCAAAAGTAATGGATTGTTCTGTTGTAATGGGTCTCACATTGTTGAAATTCTAGTAGCAAGTACCAATAGGTGTTTTGAACGTGAGTTACAATAAGCATCATGAGCAAATAAAAGAAAAACATTCGCTCACTGTGCATCAGTGTAGCACTGTAATTCGGCAACCACCAAAGACAATTACCGTTCGTGAAATAACCGGAGAGGGCCGAATTAACTAAGAAAATGAAAAAAGGCGCCACAACAAGATTTGAGTTAAGTGACGAACAAGAACAATTATTCATTGCCGCACATTGATGACTCCTTGGACATGCTATCAGGTGGCAAGTTTTTCAGTACATTGGATCTTAAACGCTGATACTAGCAAGTAGCAGTCCATCCTGATGATAGAGTAAAGATGCCATCAAGAGACGGTCTTATTAATTTGTGGTAAAGCCTGAAACATGTCTGTTTTAGAAAAGTCGTTTAGATGATCTTCCAGTGGGGCCCTGGGTTATTTTTTTAATTTTTCGTAGCTCAAATGATTTTGGCCAAACTTGATGAGAGAGGATGCCCGAGCACTAGGAATCGATTGCGATGGGTTTTGATTTCGCTTTCGGTTTTGCTTTTCTCAGCTCAAACGACTTTGGTGAACACTAATGGAAAATAGTTGGCGAGTATCAGAAATTGAAAAGTTTGTTGACAAAGCCTTTGAATACCGCTGATAGAAGGGTTTCGAATACCAAAAATCAATTGCGATGGGTGTTGGTGGAGTCGCGCACTCGTATTCTTTCTTAATTTTTTTCTCAGTTCAAACGACTTTGGTTAAAATTGTTAAAAATTGGGATTAGGGTATCAAGAACCGATGCATCGATTGCGTTGGGTATTATGTCGGCAAAAATTCGGTTTGGACCCCTTATCGATTAGACCGTTATCTACTTTGAGGGGTGTTGCAGCAAGTTCCCTCATATTGCACCGTGTTATATACATTATGTTGCCTGTTGTCTCGTCATTTTGCAACACGTCTCACTCTCACTCAAACAAGTTGCGTTATGAGTGTTGAGCTAATCAGATCTTAAGCTTGTTGCGCAATGTTGCGTTGTTTTTAATTATAACTAGGACGAAAGTAGGCTAATTATTGACCGATCAATATGAAAAGATTGTAAAATTTGTCTTGAAGAAACTTCTTCCTTATGGCCAATTAGGAGAGGAACTAAACTATTTATCAACTGTGACTGAAAAAGGGTATTGTAATAATTTTTGGTGGAATTCCGAAAATACCCCCAACTCTAACGGAACTATATAGGAATTTTATTTATTGTTTTCCAAACGTTTTTAGGGCATTGCCAGGGTTTCACAAAACATTTTTTTTATGAAAATGTGTTTGAGCGCTTAGATTTATTTCGTTAGTTTACCAAATTTTGTTGTTGTTGCGTGATTTTGTGATCTTTTTAACATTCTAAAGCAGGGAACTGGAAATGATTGTGCAAAATAGCGAATTAGTTTGAAAAACCCCCGCGCGTTGCGTAAATTGGCAGTTTGAATGGAACTCGGCCTTTTCTTAACAGATTATCACAAAACTCGGTTTGTATGATAATAATAAAGGGTTTTACAATAAGAGTTTTCGTTTTGATATTAAAAAAACGAGTATTTCTTAAGAGAAATCAATGAATGTTTATTTCATTGTAAAGATGAAGGTGTGCCATTAACATATGAAAATGATATCAACCAAATGGCTGCCACGGCTACGCTTGCAGCACCAAATTCTTTTCATGAAATTTTCCATGAACAATTCGCATATTTGCGGCTGTATGTCTTCCATAACTTCACGAATTTCATCTTTAAGGTCTTCATAATCGAATTGATCGAGTTCCATCCCAGGTGGCTATATTCCAGAAATTTTTTCCAAAAATCAGTTAAGAATCCCATTTCCATCCAGCATACCCAATCCTATCATAATCGGTTAAAAATTTGGAGCACTTAATTTGTTTTGCCAAAAGTTGCAAAAAATTTACGAATTTGAAATATTAAAACTTGAATTTGCTGTGCATTTAATTGAAGTTAGTTTGTAAAAACACGAATTTGCTTTGCAAAAAATTGAGGTTGACTTACAAAAAAGTGAAGTTGACTTGTAAAAAGTTGAGATTGAAATAAAAATAATTGAATATGATTTGCAAAATCGTGAATTTGAAGTGCAAAACCTATAAACTGGTTGACGATCATAGTTGTGTACTGATATTTTCTTATGTCTTGCAAACCCCAATGCCACTCTTTTGATGACCCTAATGCTGCACCAGCACTTGTAGCACAATCCAATGAAAATGGTACTGGAATTTTTTACAAATTAATTACAAATTTGTTACACAGTTAGAAAATTTTTTACAGATCCCGTTATCTTGCAATTCGTGTGTGGGCTGGCGTTAGACAAAGCTACACCACACTTTTCGTATTTTTGTTAATATTTATTGTATCGTACTGAGGGTGGTACTGGAATTTTTTACAAATTAATTACAACTTATCGGCATAGTTCAACCCCAAAAAAACTACCCCTAAGGGGTGCAATTCTTCAAAAATCATATTTTTCTTTACAACATTCTTATCGCATTTCTGTTAATATATATTGTATCGTACTGGGGGTGGTACTGAAATTTTTTATAAATTAATTACAACATATTGGCATAGTTCAACCCCAAAAAACTTCCCCTAGGGGTGCAATTCTTTAAAATCCTAATTTTTGATTAAACCATGCTGTTGTCATTTCAGCTAATGTTTTTTGTATCGTACTGGGGGTGATACTGTAATTTTTAACAAACTAACTACAACATATTAGCATAGTTCAACCCCCAAAACACTCCCCCTAAGGGGTGAAATTTTTAAAAACCATATTTTTCGTCACACCACGCCCCTAAAAGTGCAGCTCTTTAAAACAATATTTTTCTGTATAGGTAAAACCACTGCAATAATTACCACTGAATTTATTACAACAGCCCACACCCACAAAAATCGATCATAATGCATCGAACTTCCTTCCTTTGCAATAAATAGGTATCCCTGAATTTATTACAACATCCAACACCCACAAAAATCGATCATAAAGCATCGAACTTCATTCCTATGCAAGAAATAGGTATCCCTGAATTTATTACAACAGCCCACACCCACAAAAATCGATCATAATGCATCGAACTTCATTCCTTTGCAATACATAGGTATCCCTGAATTTATTACAACAGCCCACACCCACAATAATCGATCATAATGCATCTAACTTCCTTCCTATTCAAGAAATAGGTATCCCTCAATTTATTAATACAGCCCACACCCACAAAAATCGATCATTATGCATCGAACTTCCTTCGTATGCAAGAAATAGGTATCCCTGAATTTATTACAACAGCCCACACCCACAAAAATCGATCATAATGCATCGGACTTCCTTCCTATTCAAGAAATAGGTATCCCTGAATTTATTACAACAGCCCACACCCAAAAATCTTGATCATTATGCATTGAACTTCCTTCGTATGCAAGAAATAGGTATCCCTGAATTTATTACAACAGCCCACACTCACCAAAATCGATCATAATGCATCGAACTTCCTTCCTATGCAATAAATAGGTATCCCTGAATTTATTACAACAGCCCACATCCACAAAAATCGATCATTATGCATTTACTTTCATTCCTATGCAAAAAATAGGTATCCCTGAATTTATTACAACAGCCCACACCCACAAAAATCGATCATTATGCATCGAACTTCATTCCTATGCAAAAAATAGGTATCCCTGAATTTATTACAACAGCCCACACCCACAAAAATCGATCATAATGCATCGAACTTCCTTCCTATTCAAGAAATAGGTATCCCTCAATTTATTACAACAGCCCACACCCACAAAAATCGATCATAATGCATCGAACTTCATTCCCATGCAAGAAATAGGTATCCCTGAATTTATTACAACAGCCCACACCCACAAAAATCGATCATTATGCATCGAACTTCCTTCGTATGAAAGAAATAGGTATCCCTGAATTTATTACAACAGCCCACACCCACAAAAATCGATCATTATGCATCGAACTTCATTCCTATGCTAGAAATAGATATCCCTGAATTTATTACAACAGCCCACACCCACAAAAATCGATCATAATGCATCGAACTTCCTTCCTTTGCAAGAAATAGGTATCCCTGAATTTATTACAACAACCCACACCCACAAAAATCAATCATTATGCATCGAACTTCATTCCTATGCAAGAAATAGGTATCCCTGAATTTATTACAACAGCCCACACCCACAAAAATCGATCATAATGCATCGAACTTCCTTTCTATTCAAGAAATAGGTATCCCTCAATTTATTACAACAGCCCACACCCACAAAAATCGATCATAATGCATCGAACTTCATTCCTATTCAAGAATTAGGTATCCCTGAATTTATTACGGCAGCCCACACTCACAAAAATCGATCATAATGCATCAAACTTCCTTCCTATTCAAGAAATAGGTATCCCTGAATTTATTACAACAGCCCACACCCACAAAAATCGATCATAATGCATCGAACTTCCTTCCTATGCAAGAAATAAGTATCCCTCAATTTATTATTACAGCCCACACCCACAAAAATCGATCATAATGCATCGAACTTCATTCCCATGCAAGAAATAGGTATCCCTGAATTTATTACAACAGCCCACACCCAAAAATATCGATCATAATGCATCGAACTTCATTCCTATTCAAGAAATAGGTATCCCTCAATTTCTTACAACAGCCCACACCCACAAAAATCGATCATAATGCATCGAACTTCATTCCTATTCAAGAAATAGGTATCCCTGAATTTATTACAACAGCCCACACCCACAAGAATCGATCATAATGCATCGAACTTCATTCCTTTTTAAGAAATAGGTATCCCTGAATTTATTACAACAGCCCACACCCACAAAAATCGATCATAATGCATCGAACTTCCTTCCTTTGCAAGAAATAGGTATCCCTGAATTTATTACAACAACCCACACCCACAAAAATTAATCATAATGCATCGAACTTCATTCTTATGCAAGAAATAGGTATCCCTGAATTTATTACAACATCCCACACCCACAAAAATCGATCATAATGCATCGAACTTCATTCCTTTGCAATAAATAGGTATCCCTGAATTTATTACAACAGCCCACACCCACAAAAATCGATCATAATGCATCGAACTTCCTTTCTATTCAAGAAATAGGTATCCCTAAATTTATTACAGCAGCCCACATCCACAAAAATCGATCATAATGCATCGGACTTCCTTCCTATTCAAGAAATAGGTATCCCTGAATTTATTACAACAGCCCACACCTAAAAATCTTGATCATTATGCATCGAACTTCCTTCGTATGCAAGAAATAGGTATCCCTGAATTTATTACAACAGCCCACACCCACAAAAATCGATCATTATGCATCGAACTTCATTCCTATGCAAAAAATAGGTATCCCTGAATTTATTACAACAGCCCACACCCACAAAAATCGATCATTATGCATCGAACTTCATTCCTATGCAAGAAATAGGTATCCCTGAATTTATTACAACAGCCCACACCCACAAAAATCGATCATTATGCATCGAACTTCATTCCTATGCAAAAAATAGGTATCCCTGAATTTATTACAACAGCCCACATGCACAAAAATCGATCATTATGCATTTACTTTCATTCCTATGCAAAAAATATGTATCCCTGAATTTATTACAACAGCCCACACCCACAAAAATCGATCATTATGCATCGAACTTCATTCCTATGCAAAAAATAGGTATCCCTGAATTTATTACAACAGCCCACACCCACAAAAATCGATCATAATGCATCGAACTTCCTTCCTATTCAAGAAATAGGTATCCCTCAATTTATTACAACAGCCCACACCCACAAAAATCGATCATAATGCATCGAACTTCATTCCCATGCAAGAAATAGGTATCCCTGAATTTATTACAACAGCCCACACCCACAAAAATCGATCATTATGCATCGAACTTCCTTCGTATGCAAGAAATAGGTATCCCTGAATTTATTACAACAGCCCACACGCACAAAAATCGATCATTATGCATCGAACTTCATTCCTATGCAAGAAATAGATATCCCTGAATTTATTACAACAGCCCACACCCACAAGAATCGATCATAATGCATCGAACTTCCTTCCTTTTTAAGAAATAGGTATCCCTGAATTTATTACAACAGCCCACACCCACAAAAATCGATCATAATGCATCGAACTTCATTCCTTTGCAATAAATAGGTATCCCTGAATTTATTACAACAGCCCACACCCACAAAAATCGATCATAATGCATCGAACTTCCTTTCTATTCAAGAAATAGGTATCCCTCAATTTGTTTACAACAGCCCACACCCACAAAAATCGATCATAATGCATCGAACTTCATTCCTATTCAAGAATTAGGTATCCCTGAATTTATTACGGCAGCCCACACTCACAAAAATCGATCATAATGCATCAAACTTCCTTCCTATTCAAGAAATAGGTATCCCTGAATTTATTACAACAGCCCACACCCACAAAAATCGATCATAATGCATCGAACTTCCTTCCTATTCAAGAAATAGGTATCCCTCAATTTATTATTACAGCCCACACCCACAAAAATCGATCATAATGCATCGAACTTCATTCCCATGCAAGAAATAGGTATCCCTGAATTTATTACAACAGCCCACACCCAAAAATATCGATCATAATGCATCGAACTTCATTCCTATTCAAGAAATAGATATCCCTCAATTTCTTACAACAGCCCACACCCACAAAAATCGATCATAATGCATCGAACTTCATTCCTATTCAAGAAATAGGTATCCCTGAATTTATTACAACAGCCCACACCCACAAGAATCGATCATAATGCATCGAACTTCCTTCCTTTTTAAGAAATAGGTATCCCTGAATTTATTACAACAGCCCACACCCACAAAAATCGATCATAATGCATCGAACTTCCTTCCTTTGCAAGAAATAGGTATCCCTGAATTTATTACAACAACCCACACCCACAAAAATCAATCATAATGCATCGAACTTCATTCCTATGCAAGAAATAGGTATCCCTCAATTTATTACAACAGCCCACACCCACAAAAATCGATCATAATGCATCGAACTTCATTCCCATGCAAGAAATAGGTATCCCTGAATTTATTACAACAGCCCACACCCACAAAAATCGATCATTATGCATCGAACTTCCTTCGTATGCAAGAAATAGGTATCCCTGAATTTATTACAACAGCCCACACCCACAAAAATCGATCATTATGCATCGAACTTCATTCCTATGCAAGAAATAGATATCCCTGAATTTATTACAACAGCCCACACCCACAAGAATCGATCATAATGCATCGAACTTCCTTCCTTTTTAAGAAATAGGTATCCCTGAATTTATTACAACAGCCCACACCCACAAAAATCGATCATAATGCATCGAACTTCCTTCCTTTGCAAGAAATAGGTATCCCTGAATTTATTACAACAACCCACACCCACAAAAATACATCATTATGCATCGAACTTCATTCCTATGCAAGAAATAGGTATCCCTGAATTTATTACAACAGCCCACACCCACAAAAATCGATCATAATGCATCGAACTTCATTCCTTTGCAATAAATAGGTATCCCTGAATTTATTACAACAGCCCACACCCACAAAAATCGATCATAATGCATCGAACTTCCTTTCTATTCAAGAAATAGGTATCCCTCAATTTATTACAACAGCCCACACCCACAAAAATCGATCATAATGCATCGAACTTCATTCCTATTCAAGAAATAGGTATCCCTGAATTTATTACAACAGCCCACACCCACAAAAATCGATCATTATGCATCGAACTTCCTTCGTATGCAAGAAATAGGTATCCCTGAATTTATTACAACAGCCCACACCCACAAAAATCGATCATAATGCATCGAACTTCCTTCCTATGCAAGAAATAGGTATCCCTGAATTTATTACAACAGCCCACACTCACCAAAATCGATCATAATGCATCGAACTTCCTTCCTATGCAATAAATAGGTATCCCTGAATTTATTACAACAGCCCACACCCACAAAAATCGATCATTATGCATCGAACTTCCTTCGTATGCAAGAAATAGGTATCCCTGAATTTATTACAACAGCCCACACCCACAAAAATCGATCATAATGCATCGAACTTCATTCCTTTTTAAGAAATAGGTATCCCTGAATTTATTACAACAGCCCACACCCACAAAAATCGATCATAATGCATCGAACTTCCTTCCTTTGCAAGAAATAGGTATCCCTGAATTTATTACAACAACCCACACCCACAAAAATCAATCATCAAGCATGCAAAATTGATGGTTTTGCGTCTGGAAGCCATTCTTGCATTTCCTGTAAAAAAAAGGTTCATGCTCTTGATGAGTGCTCTTTTCCTTATAGCGAGGAAGGTTATGGGCAGGAGCGCGTGTGCTTCCTCTGCTGGAACAACCCAAATTTTAAGGCTAATATGGCTTTACGTGAGTTTGATAATTGGCGCAATATTGGTATTATTAACCAGAAAATTGACGAGAAATACTCACACGAAAAAAAAAAATCAAAACCTAAAGAATCTCTTTACTTTGGAAAACAAAAAAATGTTCTTAAGGATATAATGCACATTCCAAGGCATTACAAAATGCCCATTATAAAAAATGGAAGTGACAAATCCTTAACCACAATCAAACAAAATGGTAAAGATATAATTTTACAAAATACTTGCGCATTTGATTGTATTTTACAGCTTATGCTCGCTGCAGCACACGATTTTGAAGATATGTACGAACTGGTAAGTGATTGAGTTGCGACTTGGAGTTTACAAATTAAATTACACGTTCATTATTTTCATGTGATGCTGAGAGAGGATTATCTTAATTTATAATAAAATAGTTAATTTGTACATTTCAGGTTTCTTCTTTAGCCCAAAGTAATTTATTTTATGCAATGATAAGGCATATGAAGGAGCACGGATTAACAGCTCACACTTATCTTATGAGATATCAAGTGTTATCGCAATTTTATAAGTTAAACAATCATGAATTAATTCCAGGTAGTTATTGTTTAAATTGTACCGATAACGTAGGTACCCTTGCACGGCATATTTTTTCAAAAAATCACGTCAGCTACCGTGAAATAACTTCTTGTGAAAATGGTTGTGAGGTAACACAAAGATGTTTTGTTGCGTACGATGTACCTATCACCGATATCGTAAAGGGTAATTTAATTGATTCTATTACGAAATATAATAAACGCATATTAAACGGAACATGCAAAACAACAGGATGTAAAGGGATAACTGAAACTCGACAAGCTTTTGGTAAGATTTTTAACAGAAGTTAGTTTTAATTATTTTCATATTCTTTTAATAAAATTACGCAGGTGATATAGTACTCTTAGATGTGCTATTTAATAAAGAGGAATTATCTGTAAGCCTACAGTCGATTTCCACGGAATACGAAATACCGAATGAGGAAGGGTACACATTAAAATTGTTGGGTATCGTTGAATACCACAACTATAACAAATCATTTGATGAGAACCAAATTGGACACTATACCGCAGTAGTACGAAGAAGAGATGGACATTGGGTACGCTATGACGACTGTCAAACCACAGGAGTTAAATGCAACACAAAAAGCTCAGTAAAACCAGGTTTAATTGTCCTATATAAAATAAAAGTTTGATAAAGATTAAATAAATAATTTTAAATAATCTTACAAATATTAAAGGGTGTAATAGCGTTTAAAGGTAATTATTTCTTGCATAGAAAGGTAATTCGATGCGCTAGGTTTGATTTTTGGGGGTGTGAGCTGTTGTAATAAATTCATCGGTACCTGCTTCTTACATAGGAAGGTAATTCGACACATTTTGATTGATTTTTGTGGGTGTGGGCTGTTGTAATTATATCATGGGTACCTGTTTCTTGCATAGGAAGGAAGTTCTATATTTTATGATCGATTTTTGTGGGTGAGGCTGTTGTAATAAATTCAGGGATACCTATTTCTTGCATAGGAATAAAGTTCAATGCATTATCATCGATTTTTGTGGGTGTGGGTTGTTGTAATAAATTCAGGGATACCTATTTCTTGAATAGGAAGGAAGTTCGATGCATTATGATCGATTTTTGTGGGTGTGGGCTGTTGTAATATATTCAGGGATACCTATTTCTTGCATACGAAGGAAGTTCGATGCATAATGATCAAGATTTTTGGGTGTGGGCTGTTGTAATAAATTCAGGGATACCTATTTCTTGAATAGGAAGGAAGTCCGATGCATTATTATCGATTTTTGTGGGTGTGGGCTGCTGTAATAAATTTAGGGATACCTATTTCTTGCATAGGAATGAAGTTCGATGCATTATGATCGATTTTTGCGGGTGTGGGCTGTATTAATAAATTGAGGGATACCTATTTCTTGAATAGGAAGGAAGTTCGATGCATTATGATCGATTTTTGTGGGTGTGGGCTGTTGTAATAAATTCAGGGATACCTATTTCTTGCATAGGAATGAAGTTCGATGCATAATGATTGATTTTTGTGGGTGTGGGTTGTTGTAATAAATTCAGGGATACCTATTTCTTGCAAAGGAAGGAAGTTCGATGCATTATGATCGATTTTTGTGGGTGTGGGCTGTTGTAATAAATTCAGGGATACCTATTTCTTAAAAAGGAAGGAAGTTCGATGCATTATGATCGATTCTTGTGTGTGTGGGCTGTTGTAATAAATTCAGGGATACCTATTTCTTGCATAGGAATGAAGTTCGATGCATAATGATCGATTTTTGTGGGTGTGGGCTGTTGTAATAAATTCAGGGATACCTATTTCTTGCATATGAAGGAAGTTCGATGCATAATGATCGATTTTTGTGGGTGTGGGCTGTTGTAATAAATTCAGGGATACCTATTTCTTGCATAGGAATGAAGTTCGATGCATAATGATCGATTTTTGTGGGTGTGGGCTGTTGTAATAAATTCAGGGATACCTATTTTTTGCATAGGAATGAAGTTCGATGCATAATGATCGATTTTTGTGGGTGTGGGCTGTTGTAATAAATTCAGGGATACCTATTTCTTGCATACGAAGGAAGTTCGATGCATAATGATCGATTTTTGTGGGTGTGGGCTGTTGTAATAAATTCAGGGATACCTATTTCTTGAATAGGAAGGAAGTTCGATGCATTATGATCGATTTTTGTGGGTGTGGGCTGTTGTAATAAATTCAGGGATACCTATTTTTTGCATAGGAATGAAGTTCGATGCATAATGATCGATTTTTGTGGGTGTGGGCTGTTGTAATAAATTCAGGGATACATATTTTTTGCATAGGAATGAAAGTAAATGCATAATGATCGATTTTTGTGGGTGTGGGCTGTTGTAATAAACTCAGGGATACCTATTTCTTGCATACGAAGGAAGTTCGATGCATAATGATCGATTTTTGTGGGTGTGGGCTGTTGTAATAAATTCAGGGATACCTATTTCTTGCATAGGAATGAAGTTCGATGCATAATGATCGATTTTTGTGGGTGTGGGCTGTTGTAATAAATTCAGGGATACCTATTTTTTGCATAGGAATGAAGTTCGATGCATAATGATCGATTTTTGTGGGTGTGGGCTGTTGTAATAAATTCAGGGATACCTATTTCTTGCATAGGAATGAAGTTCGATGCATAATGATCAAGATTTTTGGGTGTGGGCTGTTGTAATAAATTCAGGGATACCTATTTCTTGAATAGGAAGGAAGTCCGATGCATTATGATCGATTTTTGTGGGTGTGGGCTGTTGTAATAAATTCAGGGATACCTATTTATTGCAAAGGAATGAAGTTCGATGCATTATGATCGATTTTTGTGGGTGTGGGTTGTTGTAATAAATTCAGGGATACCTATTTCTTGCAAAGGAAGGAAGTTCGATGCATTATGATCGATTTTTGTGGGTGTGGGCTGTTGTAATAAATTCAGGGATACCTATTTCTTAAAAAGGAAGGAAGTTCGATGCATTATGATCGATTCTTGTGGGTGTGGGCTGTTGTAATAAATTCAGGGATACCTATTTCTTGAATAGGAATGAAGTTCGATGCATTATGATCGATTTTTGTGGGAGTGGGCTGTTGTAAGAAATTGAGGGATACCTATTTCTTGAATAGGAATGAAGTTCGATGCATTATGATCGATATTTTTGGGTGTGGGCTGTTGTAATAAATTCAGGGATACCTATTTCTTGCATGGGAATGAAGTTCGATGCATTATGATCGATTTTTGTGGGTGTGGGCTGTAATAATAAATTCAGGGATACCTATTTCTGGAATAGGAAGGAAGTTCGATGCATTATGATCGATTTTTGTGGGTGTGGGCTGTTGTAATAAATTCAGGGATACCTATTTCTTGAATAGGAAGGAAGTTTGATGCATTATGATCGATTTTTGTGAGTGTGGGCTGCCGTAATAAATTCAGGGATACCTAATTCTTGAATAGGAATGAAGTTCGATGCATTATGATCGATTTTTGTGGGTGTGGGCTGTTGTAATAAATTCAGGGATACCTATTTCTTGCATAGGAATGAAGTTCGATGCATAATGATTGATTTTTGTGGGTGTGGGTTGTTGTAATAAATTCAGGGATACCTATTTCTTGCAAAGGAAGGAAGTTCGATGCATTATGATCGATTTTTGTGGGTGTGGGCTGTTGTAATAAATTCAGGGATACCTATTTCTTAAAAAGGAAGGAAGTTCGATGCATTATGATCGATTCTTGTGGGTGTGGGCTGTTGTAATAAATTCAGGGATATCTATTTCTTGCATAGGAATGAAGTTCGATGCATAATGATCGATTCTTGTGGGTGTGGGCTGTTGTAATAAATTCAGGGATACCTATTTTTTGCATAGGAATGAAGTTCGATGCATAATGATCGATTTTTGTGGGTGTGGGCTGTTGTAATAAATTCAGGGATACCTATTTCTTGCATACGAAGGAAGTTCGATGCATAATGATCGATTTTTGTGGGTGTGGGCTGTTGTAATAAATTCAGGGATACCTATTTCTTGCATGGGAATGAAGTTCGATGCATTATGATCGATTTTTGTGGGTGTGGGCTGTTGTAATAAATTGAGGGATACCTATTTCTTGAATAGGAAGGAAGTTCGATGCATTATGATCGATTTTTGTGGGTGTGGGCTGTTGTAATAAATTGAGGGATACCTATTTTTTGCATAGGAATGAAGTTCGATGCATAATGATTGATTTTTGTGGGTGTGGGTTGTTGTAATAAATTCAGGGATACCTATTTCTTGCAAAGGAAGGAAGTTCGATGCATTATGATCGATTTTTGTGGGTGTGGGCTGTTGTAATAAATTCAGGGATACCTATTTCTTAAAAAGGAAGGAAGTTCGATGCATTATGATCGATTCTTGTGTGTGTGGGCTGTTGTAATAAATTCAGGGATACCTATTTCTTGCATAGGAATGAAGTTCGATGCATAATGATCGATTTTTGTGGGTGTGGGCTGTTGTAATAAATTCAGGGATACCTATTTCTTGCATATGAAGGAAGTTCGATGCATAATGATCGATTTTTGTGGGTGTGGGCTGTTGTAATAAATTCAGGGATACCTATTTCTTGCATAGGAATGAAGTTCGATGCATAATGATCGATTTTTGTGGGTGTGGGCTGTTGTAATAAATTCAGGGATACCTATTTTTTGCATAGGAATGAAGTTCGATGCATAATGATCGATTTTTGTGGGTGTGGGCTGTTGTAATAAATTCAGGGATACCTATTTCTTGCATACGAAGGAAGTTCGATGCATAATGATCGATTTTTGTGGGTGTGGGCTGTTGTAATAAATTCAGGGATACCTATTTCTTGAATAGGAAGGAAGTTCGATGCATTATGATCGATTTTTGTGGGTGTGGGCTGTTGTAATAAATTCAGGGATACCTATTTTTTGCATAGGAATGAAGTTCGATGCATAATGATCGATTTTTGTGGGTGTGGGCTGTTGTAATAAATTCAGGGATACATATTTTTTGCATAGGAATGAAAGTAAATGCATAATGATCGATTTTTGTGGATGTGGGCTGTTGTAATAAACTCAGGGATACCTATTTCTTGCATACGAAGGAAGTTCGATGCATAATGATCGATTTTTGTGGGTGTGGGCTGTTGTAATAAATTCAGGGATACCTATTTCTTGCATAGGAATGAAGTTCGATGCATAATGATCGATTTTTGTGGGTGTGGGCTGTTGTAATAAATTCAGGGATACCTATTTTTTGCATAGGAATGAAGTTCGATGCATAATGATCGATTTTTGTGGGTGTGGGCTGTTGTAATAAATTCAGGGATACCTATTTCTTGCATAGGAATGAAGTTCGATGCATAATGATCAAGATTTTTGGGTGTGGGCTGTTGTAATAAATTCAGGGATACCTATTTCTTGAATAGGAAGGAAGTCCGATGCATTATGATCGATTTTTGTGGGTGTGGGCTGTTGTAATAAATTCAGGGATACCTATTTATTGCAAAGGAATGAAGTTCGATGCATTATGATCGATTTTTGTGGGTGTGGGTTGTTGTAATAAATTCAGGGATACCTATTTCTTGCAAAGGAAGGAAGTTCGATGCATTATGATCGATTTTTGTGGGTGTGGGCTGTTGTAATAAATTCAGGGATACCTATTTCTTAAAAAGGAAGGATGTTCGATGCATTATGATCGATTCTTGTGGGTGTGGGCTGTTGTAATAAATTCAGGGATACCTATTTCTTGAATAGGAATGAAGTTCGATGCATTATGATCGATTTTTGTGGGAGTGGGCTGTTGTAAGAAATTGAGGGATACCTATTTCTTGAATAGGAATGAAGTTCGATGCATTATGATCGATATTTTTGGGTGTGGGCTGTTGTAATAAATTCAGGGATACCTATTTCTTGCATGGGAATGAAGTTCGATGCATTATGATCGATTTTTGTGGGTGTGGGCTGTAATAATAAATTCAGGGATACCTATTTCTGGAATAGGAAGGAAGTTCGATGCATTATGATCGATTTTTGTGGGTGTGGGCTGTTGTAATAAATTCAGGGATACCTATTTCTTGAATAGGAAGGAAGTTTGATGCATTATGATCGATTTTTGTGAGTGTGGGCTGCCGTAATAAATTCAGGGATACCTAATTCTTGAATAGGAATGAAGTTCGATGCATTATGATCGATTTTTGTGGGTGTGGGCTGTTGTAATAAATTCAGGGATACCTATTTCTTGCATAGGAATGAAGTTCGATGCATAATGATTGATTTTTGTGGGTGTGGGTTGTTGTAATAAATTCAGGGATACCTATTTCTTGCAAAGGAAGGAAGTTCGATGCATTATGATCGATTTTTGTGGGTGTGGGCTGTTGTAATAAATTCAGGGATACCTATTTCTTAAAAAGGAAGGAAGTTCGATGCATTATGATCGATTCTTGTGGGTGTGGGCTGTTGTAATAAATTCAGGGATATCTATTTCTTGCATAGGAATGAAGTTCGATGCATAATGATCGATTCTTGTGGGTGTGGGCTGTTGTAATAAATTCAGGGATACCTATTTTTTGCATAGGAATGAAGTTCGATGCATAATGATCGATTTTTGTGGGTGTGGGCTGTTGTAATAAATTCAGGGATACCTATTTCTTGCATACGAAGGAAGTTCGATGCATAATGATCGATTTTTGTGGGTGTGGGCTGTTGTAATAAATTCAGGGATACCTATTTCTTGCATGGGAATGAAGTTCGATGCATTATGATCGATTTTTGTGGGTGTGGGCTGTTGTAATAAATTCAGGGATACCTATTTCTTGAATAGGAAGGAAGTTCGATGCATTATGATCGATTTTTGTGGGTGTGGGCTGTTGTAATAAATTCAGGGATACCTATTTTTTGCATAGGAATGAAGTTCGATGCATAATGATCGATTTTTGTGGATGTGGGCTGTTGTAATAAATTCAGGGATACCTATTTATTGCATAGGAAGGAAGTTCGATGCATTATGATCGATTTTGGTGAGTGTGGGCTGTTGTAATAAATTCAGGGATACCTATTTCTTGCATACGAAGGAAGTTCAATGCATAATGATCAAGATTTTTGGGTGTGGGCTGTTGTAATAAATTCAGGGATACCTATTTCTTGAATAGGAAGGAAGTCCGATGCATTATGATCGATTTTTGTGAGTGTGGGCTGCTGTAATAAATTTAGGGATACCTATTTCTTGCATACGAAGGAAGTTCGATGCATAATGATCGATTTTTGTGGGTGTGGGCTGTATTAATAAATTGAGGGATACCTATTTCTGGAATAGGAAGGAAGTTCGATGCATTATGATCGATTTTTGTGGGTGTGGGCTGTTGTAATAAATTCAGGGATACCTATTTCTTGAATAGGAAGGAAGTTTGATGCATTATGATCGATTTTTGTGAGTGTGGGCTGCCGTAATAAATTCAGGGATACCTAATTCTTGAATAGGAATGAAGTTCGATGCATTATGATCGATTTTTGTGGGTGTGGGCTGTTGTAATAAATTCAGGGATACCTATTTCTTGCATAGGAATGAAGTTCGATGCATAATGATTGATTTTTGTGGGTGTGGGTTGTTGTAATAAATTCAGGGATACCTATTTCTTGCAAAGGAAGGAAGTTCGATGCATTATGATCGATTTTTGTGGGTGTGGGCTGTTGTAATAAATTCAGGGATACCTATTTCTTAAAAAGGAAGGAAGTTCGATGCATTATGATCGATTCTTGTGGGTGTGGGCTGTTGTAATAAATTCAGGGATATCTATTTCTTGCATAGGAATGAAGTTCGATGCATAATGATCGATTCTTGTGGGTGTGGGCTGTTGTAATAAATTCAGGGATACCTATTTTTTGCATAGGAATGAAGTTCGATGCATAATGATCGATTTTTGTGGGTGTGGGCTGTTGTAATAAATTCAGGGATACCTATTTCTTGCATACGAAGGAAGTTCGATGCATAATGATCGATTTTTGTGGGTGTGGGCTGTTGTAATAAATTCAGGGATACCTATTTCTTGCATGGGAATGAAGTTCGATGCATTATGATCGATTTTTGTGGGTGTGGGCTGTTGTAATAAATTGAGGGATACCTATTTCTTGAATAGGAAGGAAGTTCGATGCATTATGATCGATTTTTGTGGGTGTGGGCTGTTGTAATAAATTCAGGGATACCTATTTTTTGCATAGGAATGAAGTTCGATGCATAATGATCGATTTTTGTGGGTGTGGGCTGTTGTAATAAATTCAGGGATACCTATTTTTTGCATAGGAATGAAAGTAAATGCATAATGATCGATTTTTGTGGATGTGGGCTGTTGTAATAAATTCAGGGATACCTATTTATTGCATAGGAAGGAAGTTCGATGCATTATGATCGATTTTGGTGAGTGTGGGCTGTTGTAATAAATTCAGGGATACCTATTTCTTGCATACGAAGGAAGTTCAATGCATAATGATCAAGATTTTTGGGTGTGGGCTGTTGTAATAAATTCAGGGATACCTATTTCTTGAATAGGAAGGAAGTCCGATGCATTATGATCGATTTTTGTGAGTGTGGGCTGCTGTAATAAATTTAGGGATACCTATTTCTTGCATAGGAATGAAGTTCGATGCATTATGATCGATTTTTGTGGGTGTGGGCTGTTGTAATAAATTCAGGGATACCTATTTCTTGCATACGAAGGAAGTTCGATGCATAATGATCGATTTTTGTGGGTGTGGGCTGTATTAATAAATTGAGGGATACCTATTTCTTGAATAGGAAGGAAGTTCGATGCATTATGATCGATTATTGTGGGTGTGGGCTGTTGTAATAAATTCAGGGATACCTATTTATTGCAAAGGAATGAAGTTCGATGCATTATGATCGATTTTTGTGGGTGTGGGCTGTTGTAATAAATTCAGGGATACCTATTTCTTGCATAGGAATGAAGTTCGATGCTTTATGATCGATTTTTGTGGGTGTTGGATGTTGTAATAAATTCAGGGATACCTATTTCTTGAATAGGAATGAAGTTCGATGCATTATGATCGATTTTTGTGGGTGTGGGCTGTTGTAATAAATTCAGGGATACCTATTTCTTGCATGGGAATGAAGTACGGGGCATTATGATCGATTTTTTTGTGGGTGTGGGTTGTTGTATTAAATTCAGGGATACCTATTTCTTGCATAGGAATGAAGTTCGATGAATTATGGTCGATTTTTGTGGGTGTGGGCTGTTGTAATAAATTCAGGGATACCTATTTCTTGCATACGAAGGAAGTTCGATGCATAATGATCGATTTTTGTGGGTGTGGGCTGTTGTAATAAATTCAGGGATACCTATTTCTTGCAAAGGAAGGAAGTTCGATGCATTATGATCGATTTTTGTGGGTGTGGGCTGTTGTAATAAATTCAGTGGTAATTATTGCAGTGGTTTTACCTATACAGAAAAATATTGTTTTAAAGAGCTGCACTTTTAGGGGCGTGGTGTGACGAAAAATATGGTTTTTAAAAATTTCACCCCTTAGGGGGAGTGTTTTGGGGGTTGAACTATGCTAATATGTTGTAGTTAGTTTGTTAAAAATTACAGTATCACCCCCAGTACGATACAAAAAACATTAGCTGAAATGACAACAGCATGGTTTAATCAAAAATTAGGATTTTAAAGAATTGCACCCCTAGGGGAAGTTTTTTGGGGTTGAACTATGCCAATATGTTGTAATTAATTTATAAAAAATTTCAGTACCACCCCCAGTACGATACAATATATATTAACAGAAATGCGATAAGAATGTTGTAAAGAAAAATATGATTTTTGAAGAATTGCACCCCTTAGGGGTAGTTTTTTTGGGGTTGAACTATGCCGATAAGTTGTAATTAATTTGTAAAAAATTCCAGTACCACCCTCAGTACGATACAATAAATATTAACAAAAATACGAAAAGTGTGGTGTAGCTTTGTCTAACGCCAGCCCACACACGAATTGCAAGATAACGGGATCTGTAAAAAATTTTCTAACTGTGTAACAAATTTGTAATTAATTTGTAAAAAATTCCAGTACCATTTTCATTGGATTGTGCTACAAGTGCTGGTGCAGCATTAGGGTCATACTCTTTTGAAATCAACAGAACTTTTTGATATCAATTTAACTGGGAAGTTTTACGTGGATCAACACGGCCAACATATAGTTTTCTAAGTAACAGCACATTCCTCGTTGTGATCCTTGATTTCTTATGCATAGTTAAACTTGAGTTCGACTATATCAAATTTTATTTTTTCTGGTGAAGATCATCCACCCAGCGATTAAACGAGATTAAAACTCAGTAAAATTTTTTTAATAATACATGTAGATACATATTATAAAACTACCTATTTAAAATTGACAGTTTTGATTGTGAAATGTATTTTTTTACTGCCCATTTACAATGTTTTCGCAACAATACTAAAATCATAAAATCTAATATTTCATTATGGTGATCATAACATCCATTGTTATGATTTAAAATAGTTTCAAATGCAAATCGCGATTTCGTAATTTCAATACATTTTTTTTAATATATTGTTTAATATTTTTGACATGTCCAGTGTTATTAAAGATTTTATGAAAAATGTTTACACAACATTTTGAAAAATTAAAAAATATTTCAGATGGGGCATTTAAGCTTCCAAAATCGGAATTTTTAGAATAATTTTTAAAATAGATGAAACGCTCATTTTTAAGAGTTATTGTTTCTTCGCTTTTAGTAAGTAATAGCTCACACGAATTACATTTTATATTTTTATTAGATTTAAAAAAGATATACCCAATGTAATATTTAAGAGAAGCATCGTCTATATCTCCATCTCCATTTAAATTAGGCTCTGGGAACACAAGTAAATCTTCAAATTCAAAATTTTCAATCTGGTTTGAATCTTAGGATGGTACTGAGTTTTCAGTTATGTCTCTAGAAGCAGGTGTTGTGTATAATTCATAATTCTCCATTTCGTTGAGACTAGATGTATCTTCTTCGTCATCATTTTCACAATTTGCAAGATTTGTGTTTTTTAATAATCTTAAGCACATTATCTGGGCAACCGTTCTGCTGAACTCCAAAACCGATGGATTTTTACAATGTCCTCCTTTCCCTCGAATAACCGAAAACATATTTTCAAGCGGATCTCGATTAAATCTTGAAGTTATTATGAATCTATCACAGTTATTTTTAAATAAATCATTAGATAACTGGAGAATTGCATTTATTGTTGTTATTAACCCTTTGAAACAGAAATTGGGACTTTTGTTCTGACATTTTAAACTGCCTATGTATAATTTCATAGAAACCAAATTCTCAACTACGTGATTATTATACTTCAAAGCACATCGGTTAATATTTTTTGCATACAAATTTCTGCTATTCAAATTATCGAACAATTTATCTAACTTTTCACAAAAATTGGCTGTTGCAAGAGCATTTTTTATTTTCGATAGAAAATTTATCAAGCTCATACATTGTTCTTATTGCAGCAGCTTCAGTCCGACTGAAAATTTGAGTTGCCAATGCAACTCGCATTTTTTCGAACGTATTTGTATCGTATAGTTCTCTTAATACTCCCCAGCTAACTACTCCAACAGGCGTTTCAATATTTGCTTGCATTAAATTATTTCTAAATGATTTCATTAGATGTGGAACATCAAACATGGCATATACTTGTCTGTCTGCACAACTCATTTTAAAAAATAGGGTTTCGTCAGTTATGCTTAAAAATTTGTACGCCTTTCTATTGTTCGATCCTTGATCACATACTACAGCTTGTATAACAAATCCAATATGATCTAACAGTTTAATGTTTCCATTAATTAATTTTACCAAATGTTCACCAGATATTCCTTTGGCCGAAGTATAGTATGATAAAACATATTTGTATTTAGAAAATAATCGACGGACCATAAACACCAACACATATTTTGCCACTTCTGGTTTTGTTTCAGTTCCATCATCTGCGTATCCTTGAATTAAATCATTTTTTATGTCATACTCCAAATCTCGTCGGATGTTCAATTCATCGAACATCAAAACTGCATAACGATTTTCAATTGATAAATTCGCAGTTTTTTTTAAATTTTCGACAACATTTTCATTTAGTCCGGGTGCAAGGTTTTTAATTGGCATCCAATTTATAATTGAACTCTTAGATGGTAAATTTAATTTTAAGTTGTCTCGAAGAAATCTATATCACGCTGGAGATATAAAATATACCTTTTCGGCTATGTTACGCTCTTCTTGAAGATATTTAGAGGTTTTTGAATTTCGACATAAAATCATTTTGCAAAATATTTTGCAGCCAAACTTAAATTTGATTCATCAATCTGTTTCCGCGTGTGTTGTAATTGTACTTTTTTATTAGGAATTAATTTTCTTTTATTTTGAAATTGTAGGTAAATTAAAGTTTTTCGATTTTTTATGTATTTAGTTTTCAATATGTCGTAATGTTTTTTGAATGATAAATATTTTTTTTTTATATAATTCACTAATTTTAATATATTTTATACAGTTAGTGCAATCTGCTTCGACACTGCAAGATGTATTTGAATAATGTCTAGGAGATTTTATGTTCTCAAAGTCGAAAATACTCATTTCGGGCAATGTCCCACTGTCTTTATATCCATATGTTTTTATATTTTTATATTTTGATGAATTTTCGGGCAGATTTAAATCTGAGGATGTGTTACCGGCCATTGGCATTGAATCAACAACTACACTCTCATCCATCAATACCATATCAGGGTCACCTAAATATAATTTTGGGATAACATTTTTTTTTAATTTTCGTTTTCCTTTATTGATCTCATCGAAGTGCTTTTCACAAATAATTAATTTTTTTTAAACTATCATGTGACAATGAGCATTTGTCAACCCAAATTTGAATAAATGAAGAATTTTCTTCTGGGAAACCATAAAACTTTCTATAAGGATGGTTGCGTCGAGTGGCTTTACAATTCACAACAGCGCATGGGATTCCACTAACCATGTGATTTTCTTTATCAAAAAACGCCATTATAGAAAGGAATGCATAAATCAAATAATAAACGAAAATAATTTTTTACATGACGAGAAATTAACTGTTTCTAAAAAATATGAACAGGAACTTATTTTCTGTTACACATTTATCAAAAAACCCGATTCGTCAAATAATGTATTTAAAAAATTAACAAACTAAATTGTTATTCTAATTTGTATTTTCGTTATTAGAAACTAAAATATAACAAATTAAATTATTTCGCACTAAAATAAAACGAATTATTGTTGCACTGCTTGCGTTACTCATCCACACCACACGAATTTTCTAGACAAACTAAAAAATATTTTTTTATTGCAACGATTGAAAAATATAGCGTGGAAAGGGTAATAGAGAAAAAACAGGGGGCCTACTATGGAAATCGACCGTCGACGTTTTTTGTTCGTTGTTTATATTCAGCAATATTAATTACTATTGCTGAATATAAACAACGAACAAAAATCGTCGACGATCAATTTCCATAGTATTCCCCCAGTATTAAAATTTGTAAATGTGTGTTCTCTTGTATACTACCAGTGCACCTAGAATACTACAGGCCACACTGCTTGCTATGTCATTAAATTTATGTCTACAGTTTATTCTTTGAACTGTAGGCGGCAGTCATGTTCATAAAAAGAATAAAACGAAAACAAACATAAAAAAAAAATTATATACGAGTGCTAAAAGTAAGGTTATGTCTTCTCGTAAATTATAGGAAATGTGTACACATTTTATACGTATTTACATATTTAAGATAATTTAGAATGCATAATTTTATCATAATATTATGAATTAATACTTTTACCAATGGCTTTTTATTAAATTTTAAAACATATTATTAAAATATTTTTCTTGATGTTTGTTTACAATTTTTTTCTTATCAATATGACAGCAAACACAAAAAAAAAATCAAAACAATCTTTCTATTTTTAGTGCTGCCTATAATACCCAAAGAGAGAACTGTCGACATAAATTGACGTCAAATAGCAAAATTTTTAAAGCAGTGGGGCCTGTAGTATTCTAGGTGCACTGATACTACATAATTATATGCAAATGGAATATAAAGAATTTATACCAATACATTACCAGGGTCAGGATAATTTACAACTACAATGCCATAATAGAAAAACGTATAAAGCTCTGTATATCTCTAATATAATAAAATCTCTGAGAACACCCAAAGAACACAGTTCTTTGGACAGAGTGTTAAACATTTTCACAAATATCTCTGTATAAACAAGAGCTTAATCTTCAAATAGATCACGTAACTCTCTAATAATTGATGCATTTAAGATAAACTCGAGGGTGAGCTTGGTGAATCGAATGACCACAAGCCCACACTTTCAAGACTGCACATCGATGAGGTATGTTGTTTAACGATGCGTATGGAGTATTTAGAAGTCCATGTGCATTTAAGTGTAAGCCAATGTGTAGAACACGAACTAAAGAACTGTTCCAAAGCTATTATACAAAAATCCAGATTTAAGCAGAAAATGGCTGAAACCAGGTACAATTTAGAGAAAGGCAAGAAAGGAAATGTCTGATACATGGTAAGCGACCATACGTTGGCATCAAATTGCATCTCAAAGCACCACTGTTAAAAGTTATTGCGCGCAGTGGCACTCGATGAGAATAGATGACGGATTGCTAGTAAGAATCTAGGAATCGGCTAAAGGCAATAATCGAGTGCGAGAAGTATTACAAGAAATACACGATGGAAGATCCGGAGCACATTTAGGATTCAACAAAACGTTGTAAAAGATAAGACACTGATGGAACTGGACATTGAACATTGATGCAGACAGTGTGAAGTTTGTGCTGCAAGCAAGGAACTGCAGACTCGGGTTAAAGGGAACGAATAGCAATGGATATGGCCGACTAATTTCTAGTAACAAAGGATAGTAATCGATACATACTGGTGTGTATTGACTACTTCAGCAAATGGGTGGAAGCTTATCAGAATGTCAAGCCACATAGAACCAGGAACCGATTGCGACGGGTTCTTGTTTTAAGAAAACCCATAAAAGGCTCCCCAGTAGGACTCGTGCATTTTCTTAAGAATTCCTTTTCCAGCCCAACTTTGATGAGCACGAGTATCAGAAATTCACTGCAACTGATATTATATACGCGAAAAATTTGTGGAGTTCTTCGCCGGGGTCCTGGGTCCTTTTTGTTCTGTTTTGTTTTGTTTTGTTTTTTTCGTAGCTAAAATGACTTTGATAGATAATTCTGAATGAGCGTTTTCAAATAATTGACTGCGATGAGTTCTGGGGGGCTTTCTTACTCGGGTCCATTTTTTTATTTTTTCTCAGTTAGAAAGACTTTGGTGAATGTTGCTAAAAGTTGGTTTATAGTATCAAGACTCGATTGCGTTAGGGGAAAAAAAATATTTCTATTAAAATTCGATTTGGAGTTCTCCGATTGGACCGTCAATGCTGCGCTTTTTTGAAAAACACGCCCACTAGTATGCTGCACAATGTTGCATTTTTTATAAAGCTGAGTTAGGAGTTTTGCGTTCATTAGATCTACTTTATTCATCGTTCATTATTATTACATTTCGTTGTAATACTGCTACTATGTGTCAGTTTATTACTGCTAATATTTTGAAAGATGTTTTGAATTGTGGTTTTCTGGGACAAAACTGTGCCAAGAATATATTGGGTACCGTGGATGGATATGCGACTCTAAATTAGTTCTGGAAAGATTTCTGGTATATGGTTAACTAGAACGAAAGTAGACTATTTATTGACAGATCAATATAAAAGGTCCGTAAAATTAGCTTTAAAGAAATTTTTAGCATATGGCAAACTAGCACTCTAGTTGCTGTCACTAGACTTTTATCAAACGATGGTGGTTATGGAAATGGGTATTATAAAAACTTTTGGTAGAATTTTTAAAATATGGCCAACGGGTTGTTATGGATTTTTTTTCATGAATCGATAATTTCAATCTTTTTTTTTGTAGCACATTGGATTATTCACCGAGAAATAAAATTTTATGTTTGTGTAAAGGAGTTCCAAAATTTTGTGATTTGATAGTATTCTAGAAACAAGGAACTGGAAATGATTCTGCAACTAGATTGAAAAAACGCCGCGCGTTACGTAAAATATGCAGTTTGAATGGAACTTATCCTTTATTTTTAACCAATGGGATAACCTAGAATTTAGAAATTTAACTCACTAGATTGATAGTGTTGGTACTACTTAATGTGAAAATTTGTCCTATTCTACAGATTTATATTTCTATAAGACGCCTTCTAATTGGACATATAGGGAATCATTTCCCAAAAGTGGCGTTTCAGCACAATCTCTGTTATTTTTGGTATGACTCACAACTAACAGTACTCAAATAAATCGTATTCGAACTTTATTTTATAAATTGTAAGAAATCCTCACCATTATTTCTATAAAGAGGCTTTTCAAAACAATTTTGTTGTAACTCAATACTGAAAATACTCAAACAAATTGAATTAAATAGAGAATGAAAAAGTTCTCTTTGAAATATAAAATCGCACTGTGCACTGTCAAGAAATTTGTATATACTATATGCGTCATCTGAAAATATCCTACACACTCAAATTACGCTTAATGCGCTGAGTCGTCGTAAATTTTAACTATCAACTATTCGAGTTTTTATTTACATTATTAAGCATGGCAGACATAGCCTATGAACGGTATGTATGTGTATTGTGCACTGTTGCCAAGAAATGCCTTTACTAAAAGTATTGGATGCGAAGAAGGTAGGATGACGAGTGTCTTTCAGCAATGGATCCAATTAAATTTCAAATTTCTCCATGACAAACTTGGATGAAGACAAAATCTATGCGCATATACCGTAGATTCTTATACTATCCAATCCGGACTCTCTCCAGCTATTATATTTGGTATACCCGTTTGTCACAAGCCAAAACAATAGACTTACGCTGCTTGATAACCCCATCTGGTATCAGATCATGAAGAACTGATTTTTGAACATCTTGAATATCATCATAACAACCGAATATTATCACAACTATCCTTCAACTGGACAATTGGTGTAGTGTTCGCAGGCTTCACCAATGGGAAGTTTCGGTAAGATGTAAAATGGAGTTAATCCTATGATTACTGTGATATTGATGAACACAATTATGATATTCTGGTGGAATATAGTTCTAAGCGTCAACTTATCTTCCATGCCAGCGTACAGGTCGATATCGAGCTTGCATGTGTTCATGAGTTAGTAGGTGTATTGGTTGTTTTGCGTGAATCAAATTTCCAATGAATGGAGACCATCGAGACTGTGTGGTTTTTATATTTCAGAATTTCTGTCAAAATTCGGTTTAGAGCCTCATTTTACCTAGAATTTCAGCAACAGTTCAATAGCAATAAGAAAATTATGTAATGTAAATATGTAAATTAAACTATTTTGTTAATTCATGAAGTTCTTAGTTAAAATAAAACTCTAATTTAAATAAATATATAACAGAAACCAGAACGTTGACTTTAAGGCTGAAGAATAGATCTAAAAAACCGCTTTCACAGACGAACAAGCCGAAATCACAATGAGGGTTCCTTTAAACACTAAATAAACTAGGATCGTAAACATTTGTCTTATAATTTTCTAATATGTGTCCACCTAATCCCAAAGGGCAACGTCAAATTATTATTTATTATTATTGGCCTTACGGGGTAAGGAATTCATAAATTAACCTTTTATGTAAAGCTAAATAAAATTAAATTCATCACTTATAGCTAATTAGTAAATTTTTATTAGTCTTTTTTAAAAATATTCCAACACACAATCCCCGTCCCCCTCACTAATACCATAATCCGTCTTAGGCTTAGAAAACCCATTTTTATTTTAACCAAGCATCCCAACAAAATATGAAGCTTCTAATAATCCCACTTTAATACGGAAAGAAGCTGTATCGAAGAATTGTTTTTATTTTTACTGTACGGTTACGAAAACCGAAAAAGGGACATAAACATAAAACATTAAATTTAATGTAGGATTTCCAAATAAAAAAAATTCCAATAATTTTCGGTAGAAAGGTCAATTGAATTAAAAACATACAAAACCAACAACAAAATTTAATGAATTCGGTGGTTTTCCTTGTATATAACTTTTTTAAGTGAAGTGGTAGAAGAATATTTCTATAATTTTTATGGTAAATTTTCGTTTGGAAGGGGGGAAAATTTGTTTAACGTTATTGAATGTAATTGATAAATTTACATAAAATGATTAAAATAAAATTATTTAACTGTTTTACAATAAAACGTTACGTTATTGATCCACGTTAAGTGAATCTTGGTCGGTATCGGTGTTGCACTTGGTGACCCAGCATACATAATTGTCTCTCTCGGTTTCATGAAAAACTGATAGAAGTTATTGTGCTGCTAATTATATCAACCCGTTAATTGACAGTGTCCGATAATACAAAAGTCTAAACTATTTCAATAAAACTACATGAATAGGCGACCGTAGAATTTTTCATGTAGACTTTTGGAACCGGCGCGGTTGCATCCAGGAGAGGACCTCTTGATGGTTAGACTGATTTGAATGAAATTTCGTACTTAAACTATTTTATAACTGGGGAAGTCCTATTTAAATTTGGCGTAAATCGGTGTAGCGGTAGCATGAAGCTTCGATAGTGTTATGTAATGAAGTCGTCGCGATTAGAACTTAGGGCAGTATATTCTATAAATCAAACCAAAATGGTACTTCCTAGTCAGAAACCTTAAACTGTATAAACAGTTTTAAAAGATGCAAAAAAAAAAATGAACGTAATTTTGGGTAGTATAAAACTTTGCTTTCGAAAGGTTTCGTTATTCTGAACGAAATGAAATCGTGACGATGACTAGACATCTTTTTTCTACAATGATTTGCTCATAATTTTTGGATCAATGTGATATTTTAAATATTATTTTTGATTTTTAATAATTAATTTAATTAATGGCTTAATTTTGCCTTGCTATACTCTTGCTTTTTTTGAGTGGTAAACATTTTATTGTTCCAGATCTTAAAATCTTTTTTTGCATTCGATAGGGGAAATTTTCGAACGCGAAAAAATTAAGATTGAATCAATACATGCTCGCGTTTTGCTTAAATCTTCTACAGCATAAAGCAAAAAAAAATTAAACCGCACTTATATTTAAAACATTTGAAATGGGTAGTTCTCCCGATATTGCCGCCCCCGGTCGCAAAGTGGTTATCATGCTTGCTCCAGTGACCGGAGGTCCCGGGTTCGATTCCCGGTGGTTTAGGATCAATGAATTAATCACTCATTATCCGAAATGAAAATTTGATTATGAAACCTCATTTGAGGCGGCCAAATCCCTTGATGGGATATAGTGCCAGAGAGAGAGAGAGAGAGAGAGAGTTCTCCCGATATTGGCTTAGCAATTTAAATCATCTCTGAATTTAAAGGTAATCCCAAAGAGTTGCATACATTTTTGGCATGACGTGATATACGTTGATGAAATATTTTAAAAATACCGAGATCTATATATTCGGTTTTAGGTTAAAGCATACCAATTTACAGATTTAAAGAAAGCTGCAGCTAAAGCGTGCAAAGAAGTATTACTCATATCGCGACCAAATTCAAATTGTCCCAGAATAATATATAATATAATCAAGTAACGTTCTTATGAGTAAGTGTCAAAAAATGTTTGCATATTGTAAAAAACACTGTCATCCTATTAGCGAATGTTTTCAAAATTGAAATGCCATCAAAGTTAATGAAATCGGGAAAATCTGCTCAACCAGCGCAGGCGAACACGCCTATTGTATTGATAATATCAGTTTGAATTAATTTGTAGTCTTCTTTTCTCTATATAGGTCTCTATACCGACATCGTCAACGATCCGAGCCAATCCCAATAGTTAGGTACTGGCTAGATCAATGTAAGCTACTACGATTAATCTGGCCACTGGTTATAACCAAGTCCAGTTATAGGAGACGGACAGTGAAGAAGCTGCATTTTAGTGGCCACTAGCAGTTTACTAGAATGGCTTTAATAACGTAATATGAAGTTAAGAAAAATTTAATAACTATTCCAAACCATCTAATTCTACCAAAATTGAACAATTTTCAGTTATTTTCAATTTTGCAGAAACTGCCGAGCCATTGAGCCTCTCTTAAAGAAAAATTCAAACCATCAGTGAGATGAGTCTTGTTACGATGCTTTAATCAAATTTAAAAAATATATTTAATAAACGAGTCCTCTGTACGGTCAAAAATTTGTTGTTGTTTGGGGCTACAAGTTTGTAAAATTTTTGAGAACGATTCTCATTCCGTTATCTAAATCGATTCGTCAATTGGGTCTCGATGACTAAGGTTTGCATATCATATGCGATATCCTTTTATTCACCAAAGCTTCTTTGTCAAAAGAGGTTTTAGTGTTGTGGCCAATACCAGACTTTCCGTTATGACAAATGTACGTATGATCTCGAATACACCACACTTAATTACTAAAGCGAAAAATTAAACCTACCGGATTTGTATTCATAAATAATTATTTCTGCTAAAACTTCAGAAAACCAACCAAGCCAACTTTGCTGAAAATTTAATATTCATTGTAAGACTCCTACGGAAGCTGCCACTTCTGGTACACGGATAACCACAGCAATTCGCCTGGATTTCCAATTTATGGAAAAAGTTTTAGCATGAAGTTTTATTTTGAATAGTCAATCCGCATGGTCTGCGGCGGTGCTGAATTTTGGTGAAATAAAGTTTTTTTTTAAACTCGTTATTTTCGGTAAAATTTAAACACCTAAAGTAATTTTGTTAGAAATTTAATTTACAATCCTTTTATTTTAATCGTATTTAGCAAATGTTATTTACTTTCCAAAATACATATAAGCAACGAAAAAGCTCCTGTTAAAGGTGTCAGTTCTGGTAGGAAAACTAAAAAGCTCCTAAGGAAGCTCACACTTCCGGTGAACTGATTTTGACCAAAATTCACTGGGATCTCTCAATTTGTAAAACAAGCTTTTGTATGAAGTTTTCATTCATAAGCTTTTTTCATAAATTGGGTAATTCCAGTGAATTTTGGTCGAAACGGCCAACCGGAAGGGGTGGCTTTCATAGGAGCTTTTTCGTTTATTGCAAATATTTAGAAAAGCATATCATTTACAGGAAAAAAATATTTTTTCATTTGAACTAAACGATTTTGAATTATTTTGCAACAATACCATTCTAGCACACTTTTCCAAAATTTAAACCGTTTTTCAACAAAAATTCGGCCTCTGTACAGCCTAGATGAACTATTTGATCGGAATGAAACTTTTTCTTGAAGCTTTTTCCAAAAATTGGGAGATCCCAGTGAGTTTTGGTCGAATCCGGAACTTATAACTTTCATATGAGCTGTTTTGTTTGAAGTGAAAGCTTCAATATGAGCTTTGAAAGCTTCTATATGCCAACTTTTTCACCATTCGGGATAAAACTTTATACTAAAGCTCTTTCCAATAATTTGGAGACCCTTACGAATACCAATATCATAGCCAGTCACTACATTCGTGAATCGTGGTACATTATCTGAATCGATGCTACTCGGATGAATAGTCGTTGTTTCAGCGAGGCGATAAAGTGGATACTATATATTACCCATCAGAAAAGGACCTATTGGTGCTACACCTGTACGACCTACCCCAAGGATCGTTCTCGGCCTAATCACATAGAAATTTCCAATACACCACTTGCCTCATTGTATGTTATTGTAGTATAGGATGGCAGAGGAGTTACTGTTTCTTCTACATTGGGAATAGCGGCTACCTCGATTGCTCCTCCTCGCGAGCTAAAAATCTTTTAGCCATTGTAAGCTTTCATACTTTGACGAAGGTGCCCGTCAGGTTGGTGTTTTGAAGTATGAACCTATAAATTTCCTCGTCAAACTGTTTTGTTTTCCATCCCGTTTTGAAGAACACTCCTAAAGTATGATCGAAGAAGTTCACAAAAAATAGCCAAACAAGTTGCACGCAGTAGAGTTTGACAAGTTTTGTATGTTAGAGTGTCACATTACTCACACTTATATTGCAGAAGTCAGAAACAGTAGTTTTTAAAAAATCTGTGAATGTGTGTGGCTAGCTGCGTGGTTCCGTGCAGACTAATGTGTAAGTCCTCTCTATAGCGCAGACCGAGCAACTCGTCGAATGCAAATTCATACTTAAACGAAGCTTTATTAATAAATTTGGATATCCCAGTGAAATTTTGCGGTATTGTTGTTTGAGAACTTCTGTAGGAAATGACGAATTTTGTACTACACTAGACATTTATATTTATTTTTGGTGGTCGGGCTATGTATAAGCAAGAGGATAAGCACAGGACCCACTTCTTGTGCTAGATCTGTGGGAACTACAACAAGTGCTCACACTGTCACAAGCGTTACCTCATAAATAGGGTAGGCTAAACGTATGAGGGCTGGGTAGCACCTTTTGAAGTTCGAGTTGGATAAACAACACAACCTCTGAAAAAGAAATTGTTACGAAACCTCTACACGCGTCGGATAAATTTGGAATTTCAACAATGACCTTGAACGGGAATAAGTACAGTCTGATTCGTTCGGACAACACCCCATCAGCTCTTCGAACAGTCATTGCAATATGGGCTCGATCTCTTAGCATTACAAGAAACACGACTAGTTGGCAATAACATACAGCTGTCAAAGCTATATCGTCAGTTCATGGCGGACTTCGTACCTGCCCCTAATCGGACCAGTTTACTCATGTTTCACAGTTGTTATATTTACATTTTGTGTATAAACGTTCACTCTCCCATTGAGGATACTCCCGAACAAACAAAAGATGCTTTATACGGCCATCTTGAAAGTATGCTCAGCAAAATGCCCTCGCCAGCACATACTTTGAAATATACTGGAAATCAAACAACAGGAAGACGGTTATTCAAATTGATCATATCCTCATATCCAAAAGACGTCTTTCCAGTATCAAAGATACCAAAACAAGACGGGGAACAAACATCGACTCCAATCACTTCCTTGTAGTTATAAAATACACATTTCGTTTATCGACAACATATACAACCGCCGTTTCCAACGAACCCCGCATTATGATATTTCACCAATCATGTTACCAGAACTAATTATGAGAATACCATATCACGACTATCTGCAGCTGGAAAGAACGAGAATGGCATTCTCGTTTAGAGATAGATATCGCAACATAAAAACAGGAACAGATTTCCAACCACTATCAGCACTATTCGCAACGAATCTGGAGAGTTAGTAATGGACACTAACAACATCCTTCAACTAACTTCCTCTTCACTCACAGTGGTTATATCAAATTTAAAATCTATATGATATTCTGGCATAATTACGACTACATCTGGCAACGGAAGTTCGCATGTATGTATGAAACCAGCATTGAATGCATTGGCAACTTTCCTTGGGTCCTCGGGAACTGAGCCATTTACCTTTACTGAAATATTTTTTGGTTTAGTCTCATGTACTCATTATAAATGGCCCATTTTAATAGATCCCAACATTGTTTGGTTTTTCCATTACAATTTTCTAATCTAGCTACGTAAAAATCTTTTTTAGCTTTCCGCTTTTTGGTAACAATCGAGGATTTTATTAGAGATGAACTTAACTTTTAATTGTTCACACTCATGGTAATTACAGTTAGTTTAAATAATTTTTCACTAGTTTTGATATCCCTGTATAAATCTAAGGTCATCCACGGTTGTTTCAGACCCACACAGATCGTTTCGACGGTTTCTATTTTTTGACAAAAAAAGACTTTTCACAGCCAAATCATAATTTAATATTTTAAATACGTGTGCCGGTTTAGATTCTCCAGCTTGTACATCTAAGACTATTTGAATTGCTCTGTGATCAGAGAATGATACATCCCTCCAATGCAAAACTGTGAACTAACCCGAATTGATCAGTCAACGCATGATCTATAATAGTGGAAGTAAAAATCCCCTACTACAATCGCTCTCGGAAATTTCTCTATCATTGTTTGAAAAGAGTCTAACAAATTATCAACATTTGATCCCGGGCATCTATATATATGGATTAAATGCATATTTTGCTTAAATAATTTTAAAACTATAAAACTGTTTGTCAGCTCATATTTTTCAAAAATCACAGAGCATTTAATATCCTCTTTAACTGAAACACATATTTCACCTCATCTAACCGTACGACATCTATGAGCATTATAACCGTGAAAACTGATTAAACATACCTCATCAGATTATACACATGATTCAACTAGTACAATGATTTCGGTCTCATAATTACACAACGATAAAAAATGTCCACCTCACGAATCTTCGACTTCAAACCCCTGATATTGAAATATACAATATTCACATAACCCGTTTCCAATTTTTTGCGACCGTACTTAAATCCGAGTTCATAATTCACGTTATCTACTAAATCCGCTATTTGAGAAATGCTATTTGTATTTATGTGTGTATTTCTAACAGTCATAAATCAAAACAGCTGACTCGTTTGTTTATGTTTTTGTTTGTTGATATTTTATTGTGCAATTTTAAGCTTTTAGCTAGAAATAAATAAATATATATATTATTTTAAATACGTTTTAAGTACGTTCAACAAGAGCGTGTATGGCATAACTGTACCTAAAACTATAAGAACAAATATGGGCGAGGCTTACATCGCTTTTCTATTGATTCCGCTTGAGCGCTCTAAAACAAACATTAGTTTAACTGCAACTGTTTAGCGGATAACAAAAATGAAAGAAATGAGTGCGATATATAAAAAACGATTTGAAGCGGTATTTTTAATTTGTTTTAAGATTTTTTCGGCTTTTCGGACAAAATATCATTTTAATGGACACCCGTACAATGTTTACGACAATTTTTGTCGACAATTTATTAACAATATTTCTACCACAAAAGTAGAAAAAATGCACTCCCCTCCTCCACGATTTAACCCCAGGGCACTTGTGTACACTAATTCTTCGGTATTTTTAAGTTCACATCCGAGAAAGAATCAAAAATGTCGGTTGCAAGTGCAGCAAAATATATAAAATAGTTGAAATCATTTGTCTAGAAGAAGATTACATATTATTCAATGTATAAAAATGTTGACGATTTGCCAGATAGAGGCAAAATCCAAACCACTACAAAAAAGGAGGATGAGACCATCATACAGTTATTTGCTGAAAGTTCTTCGTTTACGCTGGATGCAGCTGTGGAGAAATTTTCCAAAAAGAATATTATTATAACAAAAACGAAATAGAATTATGGAACATTGCTACGAATATGGAAATACTTTGGTCAAACCACTGGTAACACAAAAATATATGAAAAAGCGACTATAGTGGGCGAATGAACATAAAACAATAATTTTCCGAATATTGTATTTACCAATGAGTCATCCTTTTGGAGTTTTAATGTTAAAGGCGTGTTTGGACAACTAAGCAAAAAAAAAAGGATTGTCCGAACTGTGAAACACCCGCCCTAGCTCCATGGACGGGGATGCTTCGTCAAGCAAGGTTTTGCTAAATTAATCGTTTCCACACGGGACCTAAACGCACTTTTCATGAATAAAATTTATTCACGCGGTTTGTTACCATCTGTCCTTAATTGGTTTGGTTTGGAGCAGGGAACTCTAATTGTATCTTGCAAGAGGATAACGATCCAAAACACCATAGCATACACTGTTCGAAGTTTAAACTTAAAAAGGGTATTACAACATTGGATTGGCCTTGTCAGTCACCTAATTCCAATCCGATCAAATTTATGAGCACTGATGAAGATTAAGCTAAAAATGTCCCCCAGCGCGAGTTGTTCGGAAGATATGGACAAATCTATCACCAAAGTATGCAAAAAAATTGGTTGATAGTATGGACAAAAGGAGCCAGTGATAGCGCCCTAGAAAATATAACAAACTTTCATAATAAAACAAAAAAAAAAAAAATCGTAGTTTTATGTTCACTTAGCTTTTGCCATACACGCTTTTGTTGCACATACTGTAATTCTATATAAAAATAATTCTATGTGAAGTGTGAAGTGATAAACTATATAGTCTATTTGAGTTAATTAATTAAATTTTTAATATTTTCTAAGTCGTTAAAACTTTTTATGTGAATAATGTTACTCTGTGGTGCTTTTTTGAGCAAAATCCGACCACCAATAAGGTCCAGAGAAATTGGAATTGATTAGCTATTTTAAATTCCCGAGCAGCACGAATTAATTGGAGTTTATTAGTGGTAAGATGATCTCGAACATATATTTGTTTGATATTTTCAGTTTTAAATCTAATTTGATCCGAAAATATATTTTTATACTTTTTATTATTTCTTGCTTGAAGGTGATGGATTTGAGCTTGGCCAGGAAAAAATGATGAGGCGTTTTGGGTGCTATGCTGATGGACGGTAACACGAGTTCTCTCCCGATATATTGTGCGCTGGTTATACAATCTCTGGATACGTTGGCTTTGATTGTTTTAAGAATGTTTCCAGTTAAGGTAACAGGATCATTCGATCTATCAGGTATTCCAGAAATCACAATGTTGTTTAGATTGTGTTTTTCTTTCAAATATTCAACTTCCGTTTCCAGGCGATTAATAGTTTGATGGAGCTTTTTGTTCTTTTCTTCTGCAACCTGGACGCTTTTTTTCAGTTCTGTATTTTCAACTGATAAATTTTTACTATTTGGTCACGAAGCTCTGAATGTTGGTCAAGGAGAAATTTTTTCACATCCAGGATTAGGTGCTCAAGTCTTTGAAAGCTTTGTTGATTGAGATTGACTGATGATTTCAAGATATGATCAGTTGCCTTTGATTTTTGTGTCAACAAGATCTCTTGTCTTTTCGCATTTTAAATAAAAATTTAATTTAATTTATTTTTAAGAAAGAAATTTAATTCTAACTGCTTCCATAAAATGTTTTTCGCAGTGCAGTACAAGATTTGTACCAACCAGCGGTATGGTTCAGCCAACGTGATATATGAGACCGCATGTAATGAAGGAACCCATAAGAGCTTTTGTGTTTTTGGGTGTAACATTGAGGAGCGATGGTTACGAGGGCTTGTAAGCAACGCAGCTGGATATGGGGCGCTTATGTTGTTTCTTTGTGATCTCTGATTTAACTACTTCTTTAAACACTTATCAAAGGACAATGCATTTGTTTGAAAGCAATTGAACTGTGCTCGTCATTATAAATGAGCTCGAACGCTCAAAATGATGGTGCAGTTCTTAAAATTTTTGTAACGTAAATAAACATAAATAAGCAATAAACATTTTGTGACATTTGTGGTGTTGGGGGCGTACCATCAACAGGAGCCTGCTTCTTTGAATCGGAGATGTTTTCAGGGTTGACAGTTACTAGAGAGCTTGGTTGACAGAAGTTCCAAATGGTGGCGATCTTTTGAATTTCCTGGCGGTTTTTACCAGAGGAGCCAACACAGCGTGAATGGAAAGTTTTGGTGGTAATGTGTGCTACCAAGCTTTATCGGTATCAATCGGATACACGAAGACAATACACTTCTTTTATATAATAAAAATTGTATAAATATCTATTACAACATAACTCAGTTTATTTTTTAAATATATATAACAATTAGTAATTATAACTTAAAACTTTAACAACACTTTTGTGGCTTTTATTATTTATTTTAATATAGTTTCTAATATATTTTATTAGATGAAAAATAATCGGAAAAAACACAAACTCAACTAACTTTTATTTTTCAAAGCTAGCTTACCAAAAAAAACAACAACTACAATAGTTTTTAGTTGGATACCCAACTAACCAATTCCGTGCCACTCAATTTAAAATAATTTTATATTATAGATTTAGAAACAAGGTGTGAAACGCCACAAAGTATTATGACACTTAATTCCTTACTGAATCTCGCTAATTGCACTTTTGCACGATACATATTTAATTTGGTCAGCCATTTATTGGACGTATCTAGAGGATGCAGATGACATAGTTGCTCTCAACAGCAATGTAATGTAATGTTGTACGAATGCTGATGTATTTTTTTTTGTTATTTTGAACTTTTATTTTAATTTACATTGATATTTTTTTTAGCTTTTTATGTAAATACTTTGTAAGAACTTTGTCTCGTCTGCTTCTTTGTCTCGCCACTTTCTACCTTCACAAAAATTGATTTTGATGAGAGAAAAATCAAACAACTCAACTCAATTCTCAATAGACGTTTGAGTTAGACGATTGAGTGGCCATTCCATTCACTTTTTCATCGAATTCAACACTAAAGGTAGGTTTATGGAACGAACGTTCGGTCATTTATTCGACCAATCATCTTTTGTACATAAATCCAGAATCGTAATTTTTGAGCAATATGATTGATGGAAAAACTTGTCCGAATGAACGAACGAACGAACGCAGCCATAAAGGCGGCA
Organism: Nephrotoma appendiculata; assembly: GCA_947310385.1. NCBI lineage: Eukaryota > Metazoa > Arthropoda > Insecta > Diptera > Tipulidae > Nephrotoma > Nephrotoma appendiculata. The sequence continues at coordinate 56,337,148 of OX371225.1, read as the reverse complement.
TAATGTATTGAAAAATGAATAAAAGGTCGATCCAAACTTAGGCAACTATCGAAAATTTAGTTTTTTTTTGCAAATTGACTTTGTGATTTGTTAATCGTCATAGCGAACGCCAAAAAAACGGGGAACTGAATGCACTTGTTTTTATATATATAGAAGATAAGATTGTCAAAATTCTACACAACTTATATTTATAGTAGTCCGCAACCAACGCCATCTATTGAAAATAATCCGAAGTGGCTATTTAAATGAATGATCATTGTCAAAATACAATTTTCATTGGTGGTGTTAAGTGTATTTTCATACAAAATTCCTCTACAAAACGTAATTTTCGATTTTCCGATTTTTTTTTTGATTTTTCGGTTTTCCTTTTTGTTCCGATTTTTTCCAAGTTTACGGATTTTCCTTTGAGTTTTTCCGAATTTTCTTTTTTTCTAAGTCACGACTGTATTGAGACGGACAATGCACAAAAAGAATCATGCAAATTGGTCATGTCATTCTCGAGTTTTTGCAAGACTAACGCACGGTAATTGATTTTTATTTAGATAAATAGATAGAGAAAATAAATAGATAAAATAAATAGGTTAGATAAAAAACAAAGTAGCAGTTTGGATGTCGCCTTTGGTGGGATTCGAATCCAGTAACTCCCAATCCAAGCGCCGAAGCTTTAACCACTGCACACCCTGTCTCAGAAAAAATGTACACATAAAATTCATATGAAAATGGCTTTTGATTCGATTTTACGGGTTTTTAGACTTTTCTAGTGGATTTTTTCAAAATTTTCTTTCGTGAGAACCATTTCCTGACAATAAAAAAAGATTGAGCCAAATCGGTTCAGCCGTTTTCAACTGATAAATGATTTTATCAGTTGAATTTTTATAAATATAGAAGATTGTATTATATAGACGGATTTTACAATAAACAACCACTATTTTAAAATAAAATAATAGAATTTTAATTTTTAGTGCCAGTACAAGAAAGTTAAAGAGTTAAACTTCGTAGCTGGATATCGAGCATTTTACACAAACCTTAATATGGTCTTCTTTAATTCTGAGTCATGTACGCTAGAAAGAGATATGGAAAAACTTGCTGTATTTGAAGGTAAAATGATTCGTATGGTACTTGGTCCAATAAAAGAAAGCGGTGACTACAGATTACGATTGATTCGTGAGATACGAAATTAACTCACCGACCAGACGGTACAATGGTTAAAGCTTTGGCGTTTGCATCGGTGTGTACCGATAGAGACTGGATGCAAAAGGGATTTTTTATCATGTGATTACGATCGGTGCGGAAGTTGAACCAATTTCAACCACAACAATTTACAAAAATTGTACAGCCTTAGTGGATGCACGTGAAGCTAAATTTCGTAGTGTGGAGTTTGACCATTCATATCCTCATGTTGATAGGGCTGAAGTCGATGATATGTTGCTTGACGAGCCGATGGGGATTGCACGAAAATTTTAATAATTTAACTATATGGTCACCATACGCCCTGCCTATTGGGAAAACTAAACAGAAAAACGTTTGCTTCATTTTTATGTGATTTGAATAGTTGAGCTTAACTCGAGTACATAAATCATGGAAAAATTATGGAAAATGTCACAACAAAAATATATTCAATTTCCAGTTTTGTTTATTATTATAATGTGTCGTCACAGTATGATGATGAAAATATAAAATAAAAATGTTTTTTTTTATTTTAATTGTTTTATACGATTTTTAATTAAAACGACAAAAAATTGTATAAAAAGCTCACAAAAGAACTGCATTCGCACACACACACATTGCAAACTTTTATCGTTACTTTCAATGTTAGATAAAAGAAAAATGGTAAAACCAACACCAATAAAGATGGAAAACTGGAAAACTGTTTTTTTTTTGTAAATTTTATTTGTTATATCATTTTAATTATACGAAGTACATTACGATTGTGTGCCAGTGCAAAATGAGTGTTTTGTTGGTTAAATGTTTTTAACGATTTTTTAATTCATTTTTATTGTTTGTCGCTTCTCATAAAGTAAAGTACTTGTGTCCTCTTAATTTTATCGGTCCCCGGCGAACTCTTTATATGACTTAAATATTTTTTTTTTTTTTTTGGTAAATACTACCAGATTTTTTTTTTTTATGTACTTTGTAATATTGCCTGACCATTTGAACATTTGAACTTCACCGTACGTACTGATAAGATAACGAAAATATTTAAGAAATGTTTTTAGGACATTTTACGTCGTTGTGCGAGCGATATTATATTGATTTTGTATATAGGGTAGTATAAGATTTTTTGTAAACCTCCTCTTATATATTTAAGTAAAACCGCACCGTATCTATATTAAGCCTTAATATTAAAAAGAGCAACAACAATAAAAATAAAAATTATGTACATGTTTTATGATTTTTTATGTTTATAAGAACACATATAATACGATCCACCTAATTTTCAACAGCAATCAAGAAAATTACAAATCCCAAACCCACTTTATGTGTATACGTAATCCTTTAAATTTATTCGTTCGTATCGAACCCAGTGTATGTATGCGTACGTAACAATAATAACAATACGTACCTAGATAGGTAAAATATGAATGAATTATTCATAAATATAATTTTCCAGTTTTTCTTGATATAATACGACATAACACATAACATTCTAGTAATCGAACGATGCAAAAAATAAAAATATGTGTGTAGCATAACCATAAAGAGCACGAAACTTGTTGAAATAGCAAATTGAGCGTAAATAGATCAGATATTAGCATCAGGTCTTGGTGGTATATACATAGCGAGCTTGGTAATGAAATAGAGATCGAAACAATAAATTGTGTTTCTGTATCAAATTTGGCTTACACTAGTTTTGGCTCTAAGCTTAGTCAAACAGGAAAGTGACCACCGGAAAATATTTGTTAGACATTATGTAAGTGGAAATAGTTCTGAAACAATGTGATGACAACACCAATTATAATTATGACGATATTTGTGACTCTCAGCCCCGAAAAACCCATAATTTTTACTTTTACACGAACATATATTCTGTCACGACAGCTAGAACTATTATGACACAATAATATTTTGGGCTGAAGTGAAAATATAACATTTTGATGATATTTCAAAATTATCACGACAGAAAAAAACAAAACCCCCTTGTTTTTCTCAGAATTTTTATAGGACAGTCAGAAACTATTCGTTTTTCAACAGGGTGGAGCTGCGGTTTAGTACCTCGAACTCAGGGAATATTCGTTGGCCGGATCATCGACTCATGTCTGGTAGTTGGGGAAGATTAAAAATAATTTCTGTCAGTTTTCAGAATGTTTCTATGGAGCGGAATTGAGATATTGTACCTCGATTTCAGGAACTATTCGTTCGTTATAACACCAAAAATAAGTTGCTACTCTGGCCAACTAAACGTCTCTAAGTTCGCAGAACTATATCTCAACTCCACCAGTGTTTCAATGCATAAAGAGCAGTCTGATGACTTTTCGTGTTTTAATCTAAGTAAGAAATTGCATTTGGTGATAATCCACTTCTCCGTGTTGTCTGTTCAACCACGCCTCTATCGGGGGGATCAGGCGTTTGGTCCATCTACCTTTATTCGGCTCACTTCATTATATCTTTTAGGAATGCGTACAATATTCTCAGAGCTCAGGCTAAACCTCTGAACTGTTTCCAATCTTAGTCTGAACACCCCCTTCTACAATGGATTGGTCCGTATTGGTACCCTATGCATCAGGGTATATGTAACGTTGTTGGCGAGTGTGTCTCTTCTAATCATCCGCGCCCGGATAGTAAATTATATATTATATATATTATAATCATGGTCTCCGTTAACTTCTGTCAGTGCTAAGGACAGCTTCTGTTTTATGTTCTGCTAGTTGCAGTAGATGCTAACTACCATCGCATCAGTTTTCTTGGTTTTTTAGGTTTTGCGACAACCACAGTCGCGATGTCATCCGCAAAGCCCACCATCCGTGCTTCACTTGATGAAATAAGTTATAGACATTTTAAATTATTTGTTGAAGTGAAGTAGGCGTTTTGCTTTGCATTTATTTTATGTGTTCTCTGTTGTTTTTTTATGTTTTAGTCTTTCTGAAAATATTAAATGTATATGGTCTCTTGTAAGACAAAATTTGTTGCTTGTGTTTGTAATGATATGGACGTTCCTATCGCTACACGAATTTTTTTTTGTCATGCTGCATTGTGTGTATCATGCATGATGTAACAATGAGGATGCTCTAACCGAAACAAATAACAAAAGAATGATGCTACATTGATTTAATATTTTGGGATTCAGTGTACGTATGCAATTATCGGCATTTGTTTTGTGGCTGTAGTTTACAATTCTCTAATTCATGGGCGTACGCAAGGGGGGTTACTAGGGGTTTACCCCCCCATGATCCAACAGAAAAAAATTTCCAGAAAAATTTATCAGTCTGGTTTATTCTAGGTAATGATGTTTAAATTGTTTTTTTGAAAAGATTTCAGTGAAATGAGTCAAATACGATCAGTTGGAGTCTAATATTTACACTGTTAACATTGTAAGCGAAATATCGCTTACGATGTTAACAGTGTAAATGTGCTTATAATAGCTAACCATACAGCTAACCATTAGCTAATAGCTAACCATTATAACCATACACGCGTGCTTATAATAGCTAACCATACAGCTGGCATAAGTAATTGACAGATTGCCAAAAAAATGGAATGAGATCACGCTACGGTCGATGGTAATGTTAAAAAATATCGGGAAAGTGACAGTTTTTTTAATAAAAGACGTAGTGGAAGACCAAGAGCGACAACATCTGTAGATGAACATAGAATAGTGACTACTAGCAAGTGGTCACCCAAAACTAGTTAGTGTTTCTACGGTTAAACGTCGTCTAAAGGAATCCGGACTCCATGGCCGTGTTGCAATTAAAAAACCATTACTAGTAAACAAAATATGCAAAAGCGACTTAAATGTGTCCGTAAACACCAACTTTGGACGATAGACGATTCCAACAAGGTTTTATGGACGGATGAGTCCAAATTTGAATTTTCGGTACCCGAAGACAATTATTCGTGAGAAGATCTGTAGGTGAATATGCCAGTAAAGAGTCCTGTGTGGGGTTTGCTAGTACCCCCATCAGGCGCCTCCCCGGGTGGCGGATAGGGGAACGCTTGCCAGATATGGTAGGTACCGGGGAAATTAAATACTCGGGGCGGACCAAAAACTAGCACACCAAAGCTAAGGTGGTACTACATACGCCGATGGCTGCGTGGCTAAGAGGGTGCTTAGTCGTTAGTATGTGAACTCCGAATTTGGCGTCATTCGGTTTAAACCCATAGCCTTCCTATGATAACGCAGAGCTCTGTCATAGGCGACCGTTAATTTCTCGTGCTACTCGTGGGAATAAAATAAAAATTTAAGATGAAAAATAATGATGAAAATAATAGCCTTATAATATTAGGAAACGAGACGGATGCGTCTATAGAAGCATCAAATCAACCGGGCCGCTCCATACCTTTTTCGGATGTTAATACCATAGATTCTGGGGGGAACCAACCCTTGGCAAATAAAGGGAACAACTTTCCTAAGAGCATGAAAATGTTGAGATCACCACCTCCACATGTAACTAGACGTACACTACAATTAGAGACAATTGTGCCAACAGCGACTGCCTCCACAGTAACTGCAAAGGACGCAGTCTCCATTGAAAAAGGAACTTTATTACAAATGCCGAGTGCATCAACAAACATTATAAACAGCGAGGATCTGTTAACCAAGTTTCAGAAAATGGAGAAACTAATCGCGCAGCTGAGTAATGAAGTTGCTGAACTGAAGAGAGAAAACTCTACACTAAAAAATAAAAACAAGGTTAAAAATAGTAAAGCTGAGGTTTCAGCACGAGCTAACAACCTGCCTGTCAACCATATTCAGCCATCAACCAGTCAACATCATTCAAATAACTCCAACTGGCTGCTGCAGCAATTTCCAGTCTCTCAACAAAATAGATTTAATGCTCTGAGTGTAGAGGATTATTTCACAGATGAGGACGAACTGGAAGCAGAAGTTTCCAGAGCTAATAACAGAAACCCTAAGAAACGTAGGCGTACAAAAACGAAAACTCCCCCAAAAAATAATACACAAAGTGTGAACAGTAACACTGAACAGAAAAACCCAAAAATACCATTGCCTCCACCCATTAATGTGAGCAATATCAATAATTTCGAACTTTTTCGACAAAATATAATAAAAAACACTAGTGAATCAACTAATTTTAAGGCGCTCTCAAATAGTGACATTAGAATTACCTTTGAAAATGAAAATGATTACAGAAATGTCAAAAAATTACTGGAAGAATTAAAAAATGAATCTAGCAACCAACTAGAAAATATTCAATATCACACCTACCAGCTGAAGAGTGAAAAGGCCTATAGAGTGGTTATCAGAGGCTTACCTTCTTCTATTAGTCACGATGAAATTAAAGCAGACTTAGAAAAAATGGGACATGAAGTCGCAGGTATTACCAACATATACAAAATGGTCACAATTGATGGTGTAAAAGTCAGGAAACACTTTCCATTGTTTTACATCGACTTAAAACAAAAAGACAACAATAAAGAAGTATACAATATCAAGAAACTTGCGTACTGTATAGTTAAAATTGAGCCACCTAACAAGACAAGGGGAATTCCACAGTGTACGAATTGTCAACAACTTGGACATACCAAGAGCTTTTGCTATCGTCAAACCAAATGCGTTAAATGCGCGGAAAATCACCACACGACAACATGCAAGAAAACACCAGATATCGCGCCTTCTTGTGCTCTTTGTCAACAACAAGGGCATACTGCAAATTATAAAGGATGCTGAGTATATCAGAACAAAATTAAAAGTCAACAGAATAATAGAACAAGCGCAGTGCAGCGATTACAAACCAAAGTTGCTAAACCACAAACAGCAATCACACCATCCACAGTTGGATTATCCTATGCGCAAATCACCAAAGAGTCTAATAACATTGAAATTATTAAAATGCTTAGCCAAATTCAACAGTCACTTGGTCATTTAGCAGAGAGGGTGGCAAAACTGGAAATCTATATCTATCCACCAAGCGAAAAAGTCAACATACTCACAAATGATTAACTCGTTCCTGCGCATTGTAGCTTGGAACGCTAATGGGCTCAACCAACGAGCCCAAGAACTGGAAATATTTCTCCATACAAACAACATTGATATTGCGCTGATTTCAGAGACGCACTTCTCCAACAAAAGCTTTATCAGAATAAGGGGTTTTAATTCCTACTGGACAACCCATCCTAGTGAAAGAGCCAGAGGTGGTTCAGCTGTACTAATTAAAAATAATATCAAACATAATCAACAAGAGGATATTCGTGAAAACTATTTGCAAGCAACTGTTATCTCAATCCAATATAATGGCGCAGATCTGAATATTGCAGCAGCGTACTGTCCTCCACGGCATACACCAACGAAGTTACAATTTAATAACGTCTTCAATAAGCTCGGTCCAAGATTTATTATTGGTGGGGACTACAATATAAAACATACAGCTTGGGGTTCCAGGCTTATTTCTCCTGGGAAAGGAAACAACTTGTTCAATGCCATTCATGAAAACAAATGCGAATATCTGTCCCCAGGGGGGCCAACGTATTGGCCAACGGATACAGGAAAAATACCAGATCTACTGGATTTCTTCATCATAAAAGGTATTCCTCTAAGTTACACTAGAGTCGAAGGAATTAACGACCTATCATCTGACCACATTCCTGTACTGTTGTCAGTAAGCGCTATAGTAATAAAGAAACAGAAAAAGCAAAACCTTACTAATAGATTCACGGATTGGGACATCTTCAGAGAAAAATTGGAAGAGCTAGTTGAATTAAAAGTTAGCATTAAAAGCAACGAAGAATTGGAACAACAAACAAACAATTTCATTGAATACACTCGAATGGCTGCCAGATTAGCTACTCCTGAATTAAAGGACAAAGCGGAGATTGAAGTCAAATACCTGGCTGAAATCAGGGAACAAATCAAGGCAAGAAGAAGGGCGAGGAGAATATGGCATCTCACCAGAAATCCCGCTGACAAGACAACTTTTAATCGAATAAGTAACAAAGTCAATAGGCTAATCAAAAATTTCAAACAGAATTGCCTCGATAACTACTTAAGCGGGCTAGGTCCAGAAATGGATAAGGACTACTCGTTATGGAAAGCAACCAGAAGATTTAAACGACCTGTAGTTCGAGTACCACCTTTAAGGAATGCTCAAGGCAGTTGGGTTCGACAAGACAAAGAAAAAGCGGAACTCTTTTCTCAACACCTAGCAGCAGTATTCCAACCCCATGACATTCAATCCAACATTGATGTAACACCTGTTTATCAACCAAATCAGGACTTCAAGAGGGTCACGCCAATGGAAATTGCTGAAGAAATCGACAAAAATCTTAATCATAAAAAAGCACCAGGAATTGATGAAATATCACCGGGTCTATTCAAGGAACTTCCACGCAAAGCAATCATCTTGATCACATACTTATTTAATGCCTGTATGAGATTGAAGTATGTACCCAAATGCTTCAAAATGGCCCAAATAATTATGCTAAAGAAACCAGGTAAACCAGATGAAGAAGTATCATCATACAGACCAATCTCACTGCTTCCGGCCTTATCAAAGCTGTTCGAGAAACTGCTACTAAAACGTCTAAAGCCAATGGTAAACGTTCCTGATTTTCAATTTGGATTCAGGAATAACCACTCCACAATAGATCAAGTCCATCGAATAACTGCGGTAATAGAGCAAGCGTTAGAAGAACAGAAATATTGTCCCGCCGTATTTTTAGATGTATCCCAGGCCTTTGATAGGGTTTGGCATGAGGGATTGACATTCAAGATGAGCAAAATGCTACCACAAAACTATTGCAAGCTGCTTGAATCATACCTCTCTGATCGCCAATTCAGAGTCATTCATGAAGAAACAAGTTCGGACTTTTATCCAGCGATTGCGGGAGTTCCGCAGGGAAGCGTATTGGGTCCCCTCCTCTATCTTCTTTATACTGCGGACATACCTACGACGAATAAAACATTCATCGGCACGTTCGCTGACGACACTGTAATTATGTCAGTAGACGAATCTCAACCAAGAGCAGTGGAAAATCTTCAACGAGCAATGGACAACGTTACTAAATGGACAATTGACTGGAAAATCGCACTGAATGAGCCCAAATCAACCTATGTGACATTTACGCTTCGACATAAAAATAACACTCTTCATATATACCTCAATGGGGTGCAAGTGCCGCAGGCTGAATCGGCAAAATACCTTGGTCTGCATTTAGATTCAAGGCTCAACTGGAAACATCACGTGAGACAAAAAGCTGAACAGATACGATCGAAACAACGTCAAATGTACTGGTTAATTGGACATCATTCCAAAATGAACCTGTATTGCAAAAGACTGGTATACCAGACTATCTTCAAACCAATATGGATGTATGGTGCGCAGCTATGGGGTTGTACATATAAATCCAATAGAGACATTATACAACGAAGTCAAAATAAATTTCTTCGAATGGTCACCAACGCCTACCGATTTGTGACTAACAAGGAAATCCATAATGATTTAGAAATACAATTGATAGACGACGTTATCCGGGAATGTGCCATAAAACATGAAAAGAGACTTCTTACCCACACCAATCTTGAGGCCGTACAACTACTGGACAGTACAAACGAAGTAAGGCGGCTCAAACGAATCAAACCACATGAGCTAACCCTATGAAAATTATAAACCAAGGGAACTTCACACTGGTGCAGCAGACCCACACAAGTTTATGCTTATCTCATAAGTACTAATGTCAACCTTACTAATGAATTAATAATGTTTCAGATTGTAGTAGCCATATCAATAAAGTTGTTATAAAAAAAAAAAAAAAAAAGTAAAGAGTGTATTGCCACTACCGTAAAGCATGGAGATTTTTCAGTGATGATTTGGGACTATTTTGCTGGTACTAGTGTAGGCGGTGTTGTGAAAATTGACGGAATACTAAGAAAGTAAGGGTTCCGACAAAGTTTGGACAACCACTCAATACCTTCAGGAGTTCAGCTTTTGAGTCACAATTATATCTTTCAACAAGATAATGATCCAAAACATTCCTGTAAATTATGTAAAGGCTATATTCACCATTTAGACCAATTAAAATTATGGAATGGCCTCCCCAGAGCATTGACTTGAACCCTATTTAGTTACTGTAGGAAAAATTGCAGCAGGCAGTAAAAGAATCAGCTCCAACATCAGCTACTGTTATGTGGAACAAAACTTCAATCAATTTGGAAGTCAATAACGCCACAAACTCTAGCAAAACTTATTGCGAGAATGCCTCGACAATGCACTGCGATTGTTCATTTAAAATTGTAATTAAGCAGTTTAATTTTGACATTTATTTAGTATATTGGCATTAGCAAATGTGTATGTACCTAAAAAATAAATATTATCACATTTTTACTGAGTTTTTTTATGGTTTATGCTGCTTTTCGCAGTGCCTAAACACTTTTGAGCGGTAGTGTATGTATGTATAGTATATTAAATATTTATAATGAACAAAATTTTTCATTGGAGCACGAAAAATCTGCAAAAATCCTTTTGGCAAAATTTAAAAGTATTACGAACTGCAGCATAGTTGTGGGCATTGGTGAACTGAAGCTATGGTGGCGCTATAAATTCTTCGAATACACCAAAAAATGCTCATATTGCATTTTTATCATGCGACGAATCAATTTTCCCAACTGTTCGAAAATTACTTCAAGTATTTGTAACACTACCGGTTACAACATCAAGCAGTGAACGATCTTTTTCAACATTGAGACGACTCAAAATGTATTTACGCAACACAACGAATGAAGATAGGCTATATGGATTAGCGTTACTTAATATTCATCGTAATGTCGCGGTTTTGGTTGATGCAGTTCTAGATGAACTAGCAAAAAGTTCACGTAAATTAGAAATTAGCTTGGTTTTTTAGTGAAATAAAATAAAATATAATATATATTAGCTAGTTCTATTACGTGAAAAAAAAATTATATAAAATATGTTTTCTGAATCCCCCTCCCATGGCTTCATCCTGCGTACGCGCCTGCTCTAATTACCTTTTCAGTTTATAGCTATGTACTCTCAATAATAATTATATTTTGTTATGTAAATCTTATCCGAGACCAGGGATGATTCAAACATTTTGTTTGACTGTCTTAATGGTAAATCGTACAACCGATCCTGGATACATGTAATAGTATGCAATTTTGTTTTCTTCCTAATGTAATTGTATGAAATCTATATTCTCACGATGTCTAATACCATCAAATATGAATCGAAAAATTAAGCAAATTGGGAATAGCGAATCATTCGTTTTAAAAAGTTTCACTCGAAAATATCAGTTTAAAATATCAAGAATAGTGAGCCTTAGTAAAAAGTGAACTGTACCTTTTAAGAAAGAAAAAAAATAATTAAACTGCTGTGATTGTGCCGATATAATTAATTAATAGAATACGCAACTAAAAGTTGGCGTATGTTCTACCCTTGGGGTCGAAAGAACAACAGTGTGTTTGTTGTACAAGCCGTAGATTCTCCATTTTGCATGAGGTACGTTAACAAAATCAGTACTAGTGTTTCATTTATATTTAGTGATTAATCCATACATATAACAACATGCCCCCTACCTAATTGTCTTGCTTGAAAACTAATTATCTTTGTCTTTCGTGTTTTACTTATCTACTTCGCTTAGTAATCTAACTCCGCAAAATTGCGGCGCATGAGAAGCGGAGAACCGCGACTTGGTTGGCCTTATAGGATTTTTGGTTTTTTTTTTTGCAACCGTTATATTGTGGATTGTGCATACCAGTCATTCAAGGCAAAACGTGCGCTAGATTTTGGATCATTCCTAGTATAGTGGACAGTGGAACTCTTCGAATTCGGATCAAACAAATAAATAAATAATTATATACTTTAGTTCGATAAATTTATGTTCATTTTTGGATCACTAAAACAAAACTTTATGTTTCGTTGTTACGGAATTTATATTATACGGTAACAAGTAAAGTAAAGTTATTGTGGTTTGCAGTTATTTTTCTTTGCATGTCTTTTATTATTAAGATTGTTATTTTAGTAATTTGATACATTTTTTTTGTTCTCTTTATTTTTCTTAAATTTAATATGGTAAATTTCGTTAAATTATTATTGTGTAATTTATAATTATCCATATATTATAATACGTATTTAGTTTAATTCAAAACGTTGTGGTTTCAATGTACCAATCGCGTATCAATCGGGTTTTAGGAAAACATAATTCATTAAATCTTATTCACAGGTATATCAATAACTTGCTGAAAGCGCTTTCTCAGGACATTGGTTACTATTGGTAAGTTTTTTTTTGGCATTCCGTAATTATATCACATGTCCTAAATATATATAAAAAAATTAAAATTAAACTAAAAATTAAACTAAATATAACGGATAAAAATTTTTACTTCTATATAAATAATATTATTATTATTTTTTTTTTGTGTTTTATTGGTTATGCCAAGTAAGACGTAGAGGTTATGTCTTTTTTTATAATTAATTAATAAATAAATTTTAATGATATCTTTTATAAGAAAAGGAAAATAAATTTTTCATTTCTTCTGCTATACGTATATTTTGGTTATTACACGGAGAAAAATAATTACTGATTTATTTCCTATATATTAACGGAAATCTTATTATGGTAACCTGTACTATAAACTTCGTAGAAATAACTATTTGCATATCAGTACGTTCCATTTAGCATAGTAGTAAATGCAATATGGGAATCAGTACTATGCTACGAGTCAACTAACCCATAATATAGAAATGTTTTATATAATAATTTTTTTTTGTATTGAATAATTTCCATTATTTTATAGAACACTTTTTCATTTTTATCTATGAATTAGAAATTAATAATGACCTAGGAACCCTAACTATATAATAAGCCATGTGTACAACAAAATATAGAAAAAAGAATTACCATTTTAATTTGTACTAATTGGTATATAATATAGAAATATATCCTATAATCAATTGAACTGTAATATAATTAGTTCTACTAATTTACATTAAATAATAATAAGAAAACGACTGTATCATTATTGTATAGGACTCGCTACCATATATAAGGAAATATGTACCACATAATAGAGAAAAATCATTATAGGAAAACAATTCTATAATTATGGTTATAATAATTATTCAATATAGGAATGATTTCTATAAACATCGTAAAGTTATAGAGCATTCCCATAATTTTCGACGCTAAAACGGTAAAAAACTATTGTTTTCTCTTTGCGAGAGAAAGTGTGTTTATTATTATACGAACCACTACTATACATAAGGTAATGTTTACATAAAATATAGAAAATTCATATATTACTTTCTCTTAATGATTCTCAATTCAGTTTATATTCATGATTGAGCCTGCTTACCATACGGATAGAATTTTGGAAATTGTACTAATATATCGTGGTATTATAATATGGACGAGAAATACATTAGTGACTTGTTGGAGAACTGGGGCCTACAACAGCACCTTCATTTATTTATTGGTAAGTAATTATAATTGATTTTTGTTATAAAAATAATTTAATTAAAAACGAAAAAACATTAAGAGGTTATGTTACTTTATTAACATAAGAATTGTGCGTCTTCATCTATTGTATACCGGGATTAATTTACATTATTTCATTTAATATAATTGAATGTGTAAAACTATACAATTAAATTGTGTAAAGTGTTAGTTTGTGTGTACTTATAAAACATGTCGGAAAGTGTGTGTTAAAAAAGCGCGTCTTTCTTAATCGAATACAGCTGAATCGAGTACAGCTAAAATTGATTATCGGTTTTAGGAATAATAATTTTGTGCAAATCAGAGAAAGCATGATGTAACTAAACATATTTGGTTTCGAACAATTCTATTCATTATCCCTTTGCCAGTCTCATCCATCGCATATTATACATAGGCGGTTGACCGAGACGCTTCTTTATCATATTCGAAATATAATCTAAACTAGAATATGTATCATATATGATACAGAAGCGTCTCGGTTAATCGCGTATGCTCATATGTTATGCATGAGACTGGCAAAGGGTTAAAATTTATAACAGCGTCGTAATACTATTTTATCGAAAACAGAAGAAACTGAAAAAGCCATCTTACAACATAGCAGTTGGCATCATTGAATGCTGGTACATGGTATGTTTCAAGCATTTTGCTGGGTGCGCAATACACTAAGTGTTTTTATTCGAAGCAACAATAAAATGTGTAATCAGCTGGTTATTTCATTTTATCGAGCTTAGTCTGATTTTATTCAAATAATTAATTTTGCAAATAGGGTAATTAAATTAATAATTTGAAATTCGATATTTCGTCTTGCTTAGAATTTTTAAATAATTTACAAATCTAATTAAATATATTGATACGACACTAAACACAGCCTTATCATTTATTAAAATTTTGTTTTCGAAATAATTTCTTGTTGTATGTTTTGCTAAAAGACTGTATCATAATGTTATACTTTCTTGGCCCTTTAGCTATTTTTATTTAAACTATTGTTGTGATATGCGAAAATTTTGTGTTTTGTTGTTGTTCAATCGTTAATTTAAAAAAACGCAATTCGGATCTGAAGTTGACAGGCCAAATTGTTCAGTTAATTTGTTTGCTTGCTAGACTACCGAGAGTATCTTAATATAATAATTCATCAGCTAATTTACTTCGACAGATAACGAATTCACCAAGGATAGTTTTAGTAACATACAGTATGAAAGTTTGTCAGATTTATTTCCGAAAATTGGGCCAAGGAATCTATTTTGGGCTAAATATAAAAGCCATTTCTATTCAAACCAGGTATATTAATATTACTACTCATTGCTATTATATAATGAATCTTAACATTAAAGGTCACTTGTTTCTTCACAATAAACAGATGTATTTCATACTATTTGTTTATTGAGCCAAATATTTTGACTGTAATGTCCTCATCAGAGGCATTCTTATTTCTTAATTAAGAATATCAACCCGGTTTCTAAGACATTTTAGCCAACGCAATTTAAATGTTGGTTCTTATGATAAATGTTTGAGAAATAAAAATAGTACCAAATCGTAGATTCTAGAATGCTTTTGATCCAGACGTTACATCGAAATATTTGGCTCAATTAAAAAAATGTATGAACTACAGCTTTTTTATTGTGACAAAACAAATTGTACTTTAATATTAAAATGCATCGTCGAAACATTATTATAAAAAATTAATCGTTTAACAACATTTCCAAGGATGTATTAGAGACTACGACAATAAGTAATACCTCGTTCGACAATTATGAGTCGCTGGTTTCGATGACACAACCGAGTGCGGTAAGTTTTTCGAAAATATAATTTGTAATTTAAAGAAAACTATTTTATTATTTACTTTTCATTAACAGAGCACTATGGGTAACGTAATTATTATGAATTTATCATCCACTGGCCTTGAATCGTGTCTCAACTCAACAAACGGAATCATAATAAAAAAAATTTACGCAACATACGGGACGCTTGACAACAAAAATCGCAACTCGTTAGCAACGTTATTGGTTAACTCGGAATTCATAAACGCTCCAAATAAAACAAAATTCGTTATAACTACAGCAAGATTTCAGGAGATAACTGGTGAAATAAAAAAGCATTTCCCTAACGAACCAGACTTTTTATATTACATACCGTACAATGCTGAAACAAGATCAACGTCAAAGGGAAAATTGTGGGAGAGCTACAACTATTTAAAAAAAAAAATTCGATTTCTTAAATCGAACGAAAACGCTGAGAGTGAATATGCTGAGGAAGATGTAAATGTAATAACCGCTCAAATTCAGTTTTTAGAAACTCATTTCAAGCCGATAGCAGATGTAAATGCAGCTTGGGAAAGCACATTTAATTTTAGGCAAAAAATGCTGGAAAATCCGACATCAACAACGTCGATTGATCAATATTTTTCAAAATTTCCTGTGCTGAAGGGCGAGTTTGGTAATTCCCTTATATTAATAGATTTCCGAATCAAATATAAAACTTTTGAAAACAAATTGCTTGACAACTGGGACAGAATAAGTCAGAAAGTGATCGAAATTGCCGATGCCAAAAATTCCCCTGAGATTGAACTGGCCAAACAACAAAAGGGTCCAGAGGTTTTAATGCTGTGTATATTACCATTTCTATTGCTGTATGCTTATCTTGAAAAGACACAAAATAGCAAACGTTTAAAGTTGACAAAACAGGAAATTTTGGAAAATATATTTATCCATGTAAAGGTACGTTTTTCAATTATTTCATAGATTTATTCTGAACCTAATTGATTATAAAAAATTATTTTATAGGATGGGAACTTATTACACGAGAGTATTAAAATTCATATGGGTAATTTGAAAAAATATAATTTAACATTTCAACCTACGGTGGTTTTTGTGGGAGATACTCTCGGTAAACTAACATTTGAATCATAATAAAATATTTTGTAAGTCAATAACTTTATTTATTTTCAGATAAGATTATTGCTTCATACGTAATAATAAACAGCATTTTATATAAAGCCGAGAATGTCTTAGGTGCTATAGATTTATGTTTTAAGGCCTTCCAAGTACTGAATGCGAACTATCCCGAAGGAAGCCAAGTGGTTTGGCTGTTTATCCAAAAAGCTGTTTATGGAATAAACACTAAGTTCGACCTTGATTTTTTAAGTTTAAACTCATTAATCAATCAAATTTCCCAGTAAAACATATCTTGTTACATAAAATGTTTAGTAAATTACTCGTAGTTGTGACAAATACCAAATAAAGTTAAATTAACATCAAGCAGAAAATGCACACTCGCAATACGTATCCAATCATTTATTAAATAAAAAATTTGAATTAACATGTATTAATTAATCATGTGGGTAATTATTCGTAATAGTTTTAGATTTATCCCAATCTAAAAATCTTATACTATCTCATTTATTGTAACAAAATTGTTTTCAATTGCGGTTTTTGAGAAGTGTCACAAGCAGTTATTAAATTTTAACGTGTAAATTTTAACGTCAAACCTCTCCAATACATCGTTTTGAAGTAATAATTTTTTTGTAATAACGATAAACAATCGAAATATGTTGATTGTTTAAACATAATTTGAAGTTAATTTAATGTACCTTTTTTGTTTATTGCAAAGTATAAAATGAAATAAATGTATATAATAAAAATAGAATGTGTTTTAAATGTGTTTGTTCAATATTCACTAATCATATGGTACTCTACGTCTAAGAAACTGCGAAATCATAATACGCGCTCATTAGATATTCGAAAAACAATTTTTAGTTTGTAAGGTTTAAATTTCAATTGGCGTTTAGCAATAAATTCTGTCAGCACGTTAATTCGGAAGGCTGTTTGTTCTCTTTGAAATCCCGCTTCAGTTTTGTAATAGAAAAATTTGATTTTTTTCAAACGTTGCAATAAATAAAAAAAATAAAATAAAATTTGGATCGTCTAATGAGCAGAACGGTTGAAGTTTAGTGATCTTTCAGTTTTTTAGACATGTGTATCACTTCAGAAAACTTATGTTAAAACCTTAAAAAATATAAATTCAACTTCATTGAAACTTTAGGAATTTTAATATACCACCCATCCATGTCAGACTATAAGAACTGCATATTTAGTTTGATTTCATTCATACTTTTAGATACCAAATATAGCGGTAAAAATCTATTGTAGATTCTGTTTGTCAAATAATATCATGACAATTATGAGGTGGAAGAAGGAATTCTAAGCAAGTGAATCTTCTCCGATTTCATATTTCTCAACTTATTTGGCATACAGAATCAGTTGCGCTTTCCTCTTAATTAAATAAAATTATCAAACGTACATTTATATTTTTACCGAATTATTTTTAATATTTATTTGCTGAGCATTATAGTTTTTTTTTACTTTATAGAGTCCTGATTGAGTTGCGATTACCAAGAAAAATTTATAGTATTTACTATAATGAAGTTTGAACAAATATAAGTAGGTAAGAAAATATATAGAGATTAAAAATCATAAAGCTCATATTATTAAATGCTTATTTTAATATTTTTTATTCTAGCCTTTTGCTGTGAAACTTCGCAGCATTTCTAAACAGAAATATTTTGAAAAATAGCGAATGCCAAAATGAAATGCTTTCAAGTAAATTGCAATTATAGTTATAATAATTTTAGTTCTTACTTAAATCATATAAATGTATATCACAAATTTGAAAATTTATTTAATTGTAAAAATTGCGATAAGGAACGCATTTTCACAAATCTTAACTCTTTTAAAAAACATATAATAAAACATTCAAAAGATTTTGTAAGAATAGACAGGTTGCCTAGTAAAAATACAAACGACAATATTTCTCCTAGTACTACTACTACTAATTATAAAGAACAAGAGGCCTCTAGTGATGACGATTGTACTACAGTTTCAAATACTGTTGAACTGGGTGAGATTTTGGACAAATTAAATTATGGTCTAGTAAACGATTTATATAACATAAAAAGCATAAACAGAAAAGATGTGCAATCCATTATTAGTCTGTTCAGTAACTACAATAATGATACGTTTTCTTACATGGAAAAATACTTGAGAGATAATGCAGAGGATAACGGGGTTAACGAAACATTTCGTAGTATTTCAACTCAATTTAAAAAATCCTTTTTGAACATTTCAACAGAACATAAACGAAAAAAGGAATTAAGGACGAAATGTTCATATATTGAACCAAAATGTGTTATCATTGGGGAACGTGTGGATAGCAGTAGAGTTAACACAAGTCTTTTGTTGCAAACTGTAAACGTAGAAGCAGCGCTTAACCCTATTAAACAGATTTTAGAAATTTTTTTTCTTATACCAAATATGTTGCGCTATGTGTTAGATTACCTAAAAGTTTTAGAATCTCAAAGTTCCAATGTTAGCAGTTTTATCCAAACAACATTCTGGAAAAAAAAGATAAATACCTATAACAAAAATGACATAGTTTTACCATTAATTTTGTATTACGATGACTTTGAAACTAATAATGCTCTAGGTTCTCGTGCTGGTTTACAAAATTTGGGTGCCGTGTATATATCCCTACCGTTTGTCCCAAAATCAATACAATCTAAACTAGAAAATATTTTCTTGGTAATGCTATTTCATAGTTTGGACAGAAAAATGTATGGAAATTCAGTATTTCAACCCGTTGTAGATGAATTAAAATATTTAGAATCAACTGGAATTGAGATAAATAAAAAGAATGTGTTTTTCTTACTAGTTGCTTGTGTAGGCGATAATAAAGGCCTTAATGGCATGTTAGGGTTCACAGAATCGTTTTCCGCACATTTTTTTTTGTAGATTTTGTAAAATGCCGAAAAACGAAACACAGAAATGTCACTCACAATCTACCGACTTATTGAGAAATCGAACAAATTATATGAACGATTTAGCAAAACAGAACGTTTCTGAAACAGGCATCCTAAGTGCTTGTTTATTTAACCAACTAGAAAATTTTAATGTCACTGAGAATTATTCAGTTGATATTATGCACGATATGCTGGAAGGAATTTTAAATTTTGAAATAGCATTAATTTTAGATAATTTTATAAATACTAAAAAATATTTTTCGTTAGAAGACATAAATAATAGAATAAATAACTTCGACTTCGGTGATTACAATAGTATTAACAAACCCCAATATATATCTAATGAGCATTTAAAAACTCATAAATTAAGATATTCATCTTCTGAGATATTATGGTTAGCTAAATTTCTCGGTGTTATTATAGGGCAATTTATCCCAGAAAACAATGAAGAATGGCAAATATTTATTCTTTTAAGGCAAATTTTAGAGATAGTGCTTCAAAATCAAATAGATTTTTTACGAACATAAATTATTTAGAGTATCTAATTTCGAATCATCACAAATTGTTTCAACAAATTTTTAAATTACCGCTTCGTCCTAAACATCATTTTTTATGCCATTACCCTTATGTAATGAAAAAAATGGGTCCGTTGAAACAATTTTGGAGTATGCGATTTGAAGGGAAGCACAAAATATTGAAAAATATTGCAAGAAATACTAATTCTAGACGAAATATTTGTAAAACCATTGCTGAAAGACTTGCTTTAGCTAATGTCAAAAGTAAGGAAATAGACGTAAATAAATGTAAATTTGGAAAAAAGGTTACGGATGGAACTTTAAATTATTTTGAGTCAGTTATTATCAATAATAAAAAATATAAGATGAATAGAATTATTCAATTAAGGAGTGTTGAAAGTGACGAACCTAAATTTTTTAAAATTAAAGGATTTTTACTTAAAGAAAATAATATATTATCGGTAATTGGAAATCGATATGAAATACAATATTTTGATTTTCACAAGTACGCTTATGTTGTGCAAGAAAAACATGATGTAGAAACTCAAAATTTTGATCTTTTAGATTGTGATGTTAATGATGCTAATTCATTAAATGATCTACAATCTCACTTGAACGTTTTAAAATTAGAAAACATATTGTATTTAGTTTCATAAGTCTAGTTAATAGTTTTTTTACAATAATTTGAATTTATTAAAAAAAATTAAAGAATATTGTATGTAAGAAAATTTTCAGATTTTATCATTTTGTCACGTTGAGTAATGTAATAGTTTTTCTTTAATAAATATAATGTAATAATATTATTTGTATTCTTATCTGAATTATATAGAACTCTAATAATAATTTTCAATTTTTTTATTTTACTTTTGTGTACTAATAATTTCTAATTTTATAAATAAAATAAAATTCATCATAAATAATACATATAAATGAGTTTAATTTAAAATAGTAAACAATATTATACGGAAATCAAGAAGTGTACTTTAAGTTGTGGTAAAATATGTCATTTAAAAAGGCAAATTAAATTAAAACATATTGGAAAGCATATTATACTATACTATTGCAAAGATTGTGACAAATAGTAAATATTGTGATATTTATAGGAATTAGTGTTATGTCTCGTAACAATTACCCCCAAAAAAACATTGCAATTAATTCAAAAGTATTTTGGAGAAATTACCAATAATCTAGCAGCAATTACTAAATATCAATGACCATTTTCCTATACGAATTATGAAGGGTCATTCTAAAATGGTAAGTACTTCTATAAATAATAAACACCATTGCGATATTTATGAATCATAATGTTATACCTCATGTGAAGTGCATCAATAATAAAATATAAGAATAGCCATAGGAACTAAATTGCGTTACGATTTATAAAGAAATCAATCTAAAATCTCATGTAAATTGAATCAATAAACTTTGAAAACGCTACAAATATATATTAAGGAGATTGTCAGTATTAAGGGATAGATTATTAATCGGTAATGTATTTTCCTTCAAACTAAATAGAAAACGCCAATATCTAAAATAGCAAATATTGCTTAACATAATAGTGTATTTTATAGATTTTGTAGTAATTAATTCAATTAGCACTATTATATATTAACTTTGGTTATAGCATTTTTTTAGAATATGGCATGGAGCGCTTTTCTATAACAGTCCACAATCCTGTGGGCTCCTATATTTTGTTGATATGGTTACTATATTTTTTTTTCCGTGTATTTGCTACAATTTCTTTTGGTAATATATATATCGTTCTGTTGTTCTTTTCTTTACTATATACTAATTAACATGATTAATTAATCCCTTATCATTTTGGAATAGAGTGCAATTTAACTGGATTTTAGCATCCATGTTGGATTTGTAAATGTGTTGTATTATTTGGACCATTTACTTTACCATCCTAAATTGACGGTTATTCCAGATCCTTCACCGCCTGCAGAAAACCCACGCAACGACCCTGAGTGATAGCCGCGCTAAGAGACCGTCTTGCAGAACCTGTATTGGATAATCATTTTTTTTCTAAGTAACCACCTCGTGCTGCTAAAACGAGTTCGGATTGTCATCCATCGAACCGTTACACAAAGGGGGTAAGGTTATATGTATTTTATTTTGTGATCGTTTGAGGTTGTTTGCTTAGTTCTACGTTTGGGTTCCAAACATAGAACCAAGCAAAAAACCGCAAACGATCACAAAGTAACGAGTGACTGCGGTAAATATAAATCGCGGAAAGGAAAACAAACAATAAAGGAAAGTACACCGACCAGTGACAAGATAAATAAAGTTGAAGAAAATGAAAGTTTCTTATTTCATGTTTCATCGAAAAAGGATTGTAATAGATGGATTCTCGATTTGGGTGCTACGAAACATATTTCGAGTAACAATAGTTTTTTCGTTTCACTAGATCAAGCGGAATGTACGAGTTTGAACGTCCCAAACGGTGAATGGTGTATCGACCGTGGCAACGTTAACAGATGTTTTGTATGTGCCGAATATTCAAAGAAATTTGTTGTCGGTGAAAAAGTTGATAGAAAAGGGTTATGAAGTGAATTTCATTCCGAATTCTGAAATGTTTGAAATTAAATTCGGAGACAAACAAGTGGCAGTAGCAGACACGCAATCGAATTTGTTTAAATTGCGTCAGCCGAACAAAGTGTATGCGGTACGTGAACATAGAGAAAATTGCATTCATAACTGGCATCGCATTTTTGGACATCACGATCCAGATGCAATCAAGCAGATGTATCGGAAAGGATTAAACGATGGCATGAAAATTGTCGATTGCGGCTTTAAGGTTAAATGCGAAAAGTGTCTCAAAGGAAAAACAACACGTTTGCCGTTTCAGAAGCATTCATTGAAAAAATCTACAGCTCCACTTGATCTTATACACACGTATGTGGACCAATGCAAACAGTTTCACCGAGTGGTAAGCGGTACCTACTTGTATTCATAGATGATTTTTCGCGCTATACGTTGATTTATTTGCTAAAAAATAAATCCGAATTCGACCAGAAAATAAAAGAGTACGTAGTATTGGTAAAAAATAAATTTTCTATCAAACCAAAAGTTATACGGTCGGATCGAAGAGGAGAGTACACCGGAAACAATGTCGTCGATTTTTTGAAACATGAAGTAATTCAAATTCAGTACACAACACCATACACACCGCAGCAGAATGGTGTTGCTGAGAAAAAAAACATCGTACGCTCATTGAAATGGCGCGTTGTAAGCTGTTGCAAATTTACCGAAAACATATTGGGCAGAAGCGGTAAATACGGCAAAGTATGTTCAAAACCTTTTGCATTATGAAGGGCGATCGAAAAGGCACCATATGAGGCGTGGAATCAGCGGAAACTAGATATTAAACATTTTGCAATTTTTGGTGGTGAATGTTTTGTTCATGTGCCATCAGAAAAACGACGAAAATTGGGATTCAGATGCTTAGATCCAGTCAAAAATAAATTAGTCATAAGTCGTGACGTACGTTTTATGGAAAAATCTGCGAGTGAAATCAGTGTTGATTTATCATCAAGTGATGCCAATGTCGAATCAAGTACAATCGGCATCGATATGGATAGGTCAACTGAAATCAATCCAAATATGGCCGATATTGTGACAACAGAAAATAATGCGGGTGTGCGCAACAACAGTGATGATGCAGTGTCGAATATTGAATTCGAATCTTTCGTTGAAGGCTTACATCGCATTTCTCAAAAAAAGGGTGTGCCGCACCGCGACGATTGATCGAGGAAATCGATTTATGATGATGATTTATAAAGTTGTTGAGCCGAAAAGCCTATCGGATGCATTGTCCAGTGAGCGTAAAGAACAATGGATTCGTGCAATGAAGGATGAAATAGATTCATTAAAAAAAAAATGAAACATGGCAATTGTGCGAATTACCAAAGAACAGAAAAGCTATTCGTTGTTAATGGATTTATAACATGAAAACTGATGCGGAAGGAAAAATAGATCGATACAAAGCGCTTTTAGTCGCACAGGGTTTCTCACAAAAATATGGAACGGATTATGATTTGGTGTTTGCTTCTGTGGCATTTTTAAATGGGAAATTGAACGAAACGATCTACATAAAATAGCTGCCGAGATTCGAGGACAATATTCGTGAACTCATTTGTTTGTTGAAAAAAGTCTATATGGTCTAAAACAAGCGGCGAAAGCATGGAATGACGCTATTCATAAAGTATTGATCGATGCAGATTTTCAACAAAGCGAGGCAGATCGATGCTTGTACTCACGAAAGAAAAACGGCGAATGGTCATTTATTCTGATTTATGTTGACGATATCATTGTGGCAGCGAAATCAATAAAAATAGCTAACGAAATAAAGGAAACCATCGCATCGAAATTTGAATTGCAAGATCTGGGTGAAATTAAATTTTACCTTGGAATGCAAATCATCAAGGATGCGAAAAACATTTATTATTTGTGTCAATCAAAATACATTGAAAAATTGCTGCAGATTTTGGTCTTAGTGATACGAAAGTTTTAAACGTTACGATGAATGTGAACTGTGATAAATCCGATGCGGATGATAATTTTTTCCTGACAAACACAGATTATCAGAAATTTATCGAGTGTTTGCTTTACATATCCGTGAATACACGACCGGATATTTCGGCGAGTGTTTCAATATTAGCGCAACGAGTACAACAACCACGTCAAAAGGATTGGAACGAATTGAAACGCGTGTGTTTTAAGTGATTTATTGTTTGGTGGCAACAACAACAAGTGTTTGTTTATATTTAAGCGGCATGATTTTAGATAGCAAGCAAAGTCAGGTGTGGGCAAAAGGAGGGCTGTGGCCCTAAAAAGGGGCGATGTTTGAAAGCCGAAATAGTTTCGCACCGTTGAGGATGTTTGGAAATAATACACAACCCTCCAAAAGGAAAAAGATCGAAGAAATGCGAATAAAGAGATTAGGATTTGGTGGAGATACAATGGATTGTAATGAAGTGAATGCAAAATATATAATAATAAAGCACGAGCAGGAGAGACAAACCCTGTCAATTTTTTTTCCTTTTGGAATACAAAAAGCGCTGGATATGACAACCAAAGGTATAATAAAAACACAACGCTTGCGAACTGGAGAAGAGAACTGCTGGTTCTGACAAAAATCAGGCAGTGACGGTTGCATTACTGAAGGCCACATCGCTGGGGCAATGGACACAGCAGCAATTATCCTGACTTTTAATTCACCAGTGTTACCGGAATATGTGAGGGTAGGTTTTCTACAACTAACTATTCGATGGTACAATCCAAATCCTTTGAAGTGCACCGTATGTCACAAATTTGGTCACACAAAAAAGAGATATGCAAGTGATTCTAAGTGCTACAATTATAGTGATGCAATACCACACAACCAGCCGTGCACTACACTAAAATCCACAAATTGTGGAGAGGCACACACTAGCAACAGTAAGGAATGTCGAGTATATAAACGAGAAGTAGAAATAGTGCAAATCAAAACTGTAGATAGATTAACATTTCCCGAGGCGAAAGCCAAATATTTTCAATTATATGCAAACACCACACCAGCTAACCAGACAACATATGCAGAGACCCACCAAACACATTACAAAAGCCGCGAAACGAAGAAAAACCAACTAGAACAGACAAAATCAGAATCATATCTAAAAACCATTTCAACCTTAAGTCAACAATAGACACAATTAAACCAACCATATAACAACAAAAACAACAACAGCTGCAACAACCAAAACAAATACTAGAAACGAACAAATTACAACAACAAATGTAGCAAGTACAACAACAAGGAAGATTACAACAACAACTGCAATCAAATCAACAACAACTAGTAATACAACAATGGACATAATGGACATAGAGACAATCAAAAAAAAACAAAGCATGGCAAGAAATGAGATATTCAAATTTAAACCCAAATGAATTAACACTATTTGGAAATAACCATCTAAGTATGAGTGATGATGAATGAGGGAAGGAGGAGAGAGAACGCATTTGCGTTTATAAATGCCCTCTCCCTTCTTCATTTTTTTGAATGGTAGAGTGAATGCTGAGATCTCATGAATGCGTGAAAACTGGCCAGATAAATATTCGCAGCATTTATGCCAATGGCGTTATGTTGCGGAATTATCTGACCAATAATGATGTGCATGTGATAATTTTGTGTAAAACTTGGGAGCGTGAGGGTAAGACGTTTCGTGTGAAAGAATACAATTATTGGTCTAGAAATCATCTCAGCCGAAACTCGAAATCTGGACAGAAACTTGTTATTTGCCAGTATCTATGCAACTCCAGTATTGTCTACGTCTGACATAGAGAGAGAAGTCAACGAGATTTTCAAATTTTGTTTGAATGGGATATGCAAATGAATTTTTTGCAGATGTGGAAGTGTATACAGAGGCAAGTGTAAATGATGATCGAGTAGGTGTAGGAATTTATATTCCTTCAATGAGGAAAGAGAAAATGGTAAAAGTGCATGATAGCATCTGTTTAATGAATGCGGAATTGATAGGGATTATGGAAGGGGTCAAGTAGGCAATGACTCAAGGGAGAAGGAGAATAGTATTATTCTCTGGCTCCCGGAGTGGGTTGGAATTAATTAGTAAGGGTGGGGGAACTCATGGCATAGTGTATGTGGAAATGCTGTATGAGTATCTTCAATCTAGAAGGAAGGAAGTGATCTTTCAATGGATACCTTCACACCTACAGATTGAAGGTAATGAAAGAGCCGTTATGCTTGCGAAACGGGGTGGTTTGATTGAGGATGTAAATGAATATGAATTCATGGACGCCAGAGACAAAAAAACAGATTAGTATAAGGTCCTACCCCAAGGCAATTGCAGTCGACTTCCGCACATAATTCGCGAAAGGAATTTCGCTTACTAAATTTGATGGCAAAAAAAATAAATTTGCCTTGAGATATTTTTACGCAATTCTGAAAACTCGTCGCTCCATTAGGAGGCCGGTTTTCTACTGTTATCCACTACCCTTCTGAGTTCTTCAGGGCCACCTATTTGCTACTCACTCTCCAAATTACTCGGTTGCAGTAATAGATGACTTTCATTTCCTCCGCTTTATTTGCATTCCTTTTTGATAAGCCGGGAATTTAAAACTACTCCAGTTACGTGGTTCACCACATCTCCTGCAATGCTTTAATGTATCGGTTTCACATCTACAGTTGAATGTCCAATTGCCGTAATCGTGACATTTAAAGCGTCAGCTCTACCTTTTCACGAATTCCACAGGAAACCCAGCCAATTGTAATTTTGCCCACTTCTCACATTTCCCGAGCCGAGAGAGTGATTTAACCGTACAAACACAGCATTTTCGGATTTTGTTATTATTTTCTTTCGAAAAAGATTCTAAATTAATTTTGCATTAAAATTTGTTCAGATCATTGGTCTAAAGTTTTAGTGTAAATTACCAAAATTTTACATCTCCCAAACGAATGGACTGATCAGAATGAAAATTCAAACTTTCCACACAGAAAAAAAAACTGGTTACAACGAAGAAAAAACTGAATGATTCAAGAAAAATGAGCACTTGATTTTCAGCTAAGATAACTATTTCATAATGCAAACTTTCAATTTCTTCATTTGATGTTTTTATTTAAATATTGAATTAATAATTTTTTTATTGTTGAAAGAAATTCAATTTCTTAAAGCAAGAAAATATTATTTTGTAGAGCAAATCGCTTTTCTAAGTTTTTAATATCTATTTCTTCATTAAAGATAACAAATTCTTGTTTTAAGGTGACCGTATCTCAAAATACAATAAATTGAGGCTTGTATTAAGAAATTTTACATATCATTGTATGATCTACATTTCTTTAGTTAAGAGTCATTTTCTTATAATTAAAATGCATTTTCTGTCAGAAAACATTTTTTTTTCGTGATAGAAGAACCCATTTATAAATTGTAGAGAAGGAATTGCTTAAATACTTCAAACGCCTTTCTTGGAAAAGCTTTTGAATTTCTAGATTGCGGAAAGTAACTTCTGAAAGCTGTAAAAGTATTTCTTGTTTCCAGCTATTTTTCCTGTTTATTGGATCAACATTAAATACAATTTCCAAAATAATAACAATAGAATTTAATTATATATTTTTTATTTTAATTTATTATAAGAAATATAAAGATTCGATTTAATATTAATTAGCTGTGTCATACAAATTACAATAATAAATACAATAATAAAATACAAATTTAATTAAACAGAAGACATAACTTCAATATATTTACGCTATGATTTATCAAGAAAACTTTACAACTAGTTTTTACAATATCAACAATAATGAACAGTTTAATATTTTGATAGCTTAACTCACACATATTTTAACATGCAGCAACAAATAAACGTCGATAAGTTTTGAAAAAATTAACAGCTAAACATTAGTTTTTTGTTTACAGTCGTACCTGTAGTTTCTGCAGTAATGATTTTTTTGTTGATTTTTTTGCATTAAGATTACTATTTTTAAATTTATTTTTCAAATAGCCTATCTTCTGGAGCTTACATTAGTAATTTCTATGCTTGTTGTATAAAAAGCTTGCTGGCTTACACGCCCTATAATACAATTCCTGAAAATAAGACAATAAATAGCAAAGATTTTTATATATAACTCATTGTTAGTTACCTTCTTTTCTCCAGGAATAAATACCCGATATCACTAGCAATTGTTTTTAATAAATCAGCTGATACCGGGTTTTTGACCAATATATCACCAACTGTAGATACTAGTAGATTGCGGGTCCTTCCATCGAGTTGTGGTGGAGTTGCTGCATTAAAATGTTTAAGATTTTAAACCCTTTGGTTGAGTCGAGAAACTGGTCAAAGCTGCTGATGACATTTTTCCACTTGAAAAAGAAGAAGGGGCTGGTTAATGCTGTGTCCTGATCCAGTCATACATCGATGAATTTACAGAACCAGTTACTGTTACTATTTAAATTTAGTATTTTCGTCAGCAATTTCTCTGATTAAAAAAATTTAAATAAAACCCTAAATTCATTATGCACAAATTACTCACACAAAACACACAAAAGAGAGCGATCACTTGTTAATTTAAATTATAAATATATGTAATATATATGTATATATAACTTACATTTAATTACTTAGCTTCACCTTAATTATTTTTCAACACCACTAAAAAATATTTTATTTGACAATCACAAAATACACGTTGTTTCTATTAAACTGTTCAAGAGATAATAAATATTACTTATTTGAGTTATATTTCTCAAATTTTTCAACGTTTTCTTGATTTAAAAATTATAGAGTGTACATAAAAAAATCCTTTTGTATAATTAAAAGTATTCTCTCAGGATGAGACATACATATTAAACCAAGAAATATTATGTTAAAGTTTAAAAAATTACTTTTTTGTGATAAGAAAAACATTTCTCGAAGTAACATAGCAAATTGTATTGAAATTATTGAAATTTTTATCTTCATTAAAAAAAACTTGGAATGAGTAAAGATTCATTATTTTTTCAATCAAGATAACTTTTTTGAAATTCTAGAATTCATTAGTTTATCAGAAAGAGAAATAATTTTTTTATTATCAAGAAACGTTTTCAATTTTAAAATGTTGTATTTTAATAAAATTTATGTTTTTGATTTAAGAAAATATTAAATTTCTCGTTTTAAGAAAATGAAAGATTAAATTAAAAGTATTTCTCTTCAAACTAAATTTTTTCTCTTATTATAAAGAATTTATTGCAACGATAAATACAAGAAAAATAATTCTCAAGATGGAATTTAATTTTAAAACTTCAGTCAAGAAATAATTCTCTTCGTAAGAAAACTATTTTTATAACTAGAAAAACTGGTATCGACATAGAAATTTGGTTTTTAAAGTAAGCAAAAATATTTTTTATTAAATAAAGAAAAATATTTCTTTAAGATAGTATGCTTATTTTTTTCCGTGCATAAATTCAAAATCCTAAGTTTTTTTGGAAGTTAGTAGCTAGTGCAAAAACCGTTCTTTTTTTTATAGTTGTTCCCAAATATTTAAACACGACATTATATGAACAAAAATTTTCTAAATAAAACGTGCTACGAAATTGGTCCTCGAAGCTTAAGCGGAAATGTTTTTAAACGGATGGATTTATCGGTTTGAAACTATACATCCTTAGTTTTTTTAGAATTTGGGAGGTCCTTGTGAAATTTGAAAATAATCAGGTACCGGAAGTAGCAGCTTCCGCAGGAACTATTTTAGGTTTTGTAATGATGCTGAACGTATAGTATTTACAAAAATCAACCAAGAATTACAAGATTTTAATAAATTTAAAGATTAAATGTTCATCATCGTTGGTTTCTTGAAGTTTAAGCGGGAATGAAAATTTTTGGAAAAGACTTTTATCAAAATATAATTTTTCCGTATAGAAAGTGCGATGTATTCGAGATTTATGTACTATCGCGGTAAAAGAAATCCGGGTGTTAGCTATAACATCATCCATCTTTTTTTCTGGCAAATAATTATTAGCTGCATACCAGCGTTGTGCGTCTACGCGTCTTTGGGAATTTTCGAAATTATTTTTTATTTAGAAAATTGTAGAAAATTATTTTGGTTTATATTTTTATTTGTATATAATAATAATATATTAATCCAATTTTGGCAGTTAAAATTTAATAACGTATTGAATATTATACTAGTTTTTGACATATGAAGTGGAAATCATTTTAAACCATAATATAAATTACATATGTTAAATTGCCTTTCATTAAAAGAAGCACATTACAAACAGAAAAACTGATCCTTCTCTTTTGGCATTGTTAAATTTTACAGTTGAGTTTAAATAAATCATATTAACCTTTATAATTACAAACCGTTTAATTTATTATAACATACTGTGTGCTTTAATGAAACAGAATTTACTAAGCTAAATATTTAAGTTTGTGCTTCTTTTCACTATACGAAGCCGATGAAAATTTAATTTACGAGGATTCTTTTCGATGACTTTTCAATTAATGTATATCAATCTTATACTAAATAAATTAACATATAAACTAAACACACAGATGATTAGAAATTTTATTTTAATGACAACTGTTTTTATATTTCACGAACTTCTCCTGAATTAGTTTAGCCAATTGTGTTGAAATTAGGTATAACATCAAGTCATGCCGAGTCGACCGAAAATAATTACAGACATATTGCAATGTAGGACATTAAGGCTCGTTGCACATTTCAGCTAAGCTAAGCTAAGCGATGTGAACTAAGTTCATCGCTCTTGGTTATCAATAAAGAGTTGTAATAGAAAGATGCACACTTGAGCTAAACTATGTGAGCTATGTTTTTTTATTTTGAGCGATGAAAACTGACTTAGCTCGGGTTAGCTTTGGATTGCAAAAGTCAGCTATATCGCTCACACATACATTGCTATTATTCTGGGCTGGGATGTTCTAACATCAGCAATTTTCGATCAATTATCGAAGTTTATTTCTCTGCTTCAATTTTTATATCATTTACCAGCCTGCTATATTGCAACATTGTGATTTCTACTGCGTTTCTATCATCAAATAATTTATTTTCGATTCTAGAATGAAAATAAGTGAAATAGCTAGATATTGTTCAAATATATTCTAATAGGTTGTGATAGCAATTGGGAAGAAATAATTGATAAACGAAACAGAAGTCACATTAATTCTAGCAAAAAGAATCGCCGACTTCGTTAAAATATCGAAAAATAGTGATGTTAGTACATCCCAGCCCTGTACATATTTAAAATGTATTGAAATTTGGGTGACATTTGAGTATTGTTGTTCCCATCTATGTGATTCTAACAATAATTTGGCAGACATAGTATTTTACTTGTATTGAAATGTATGTGCGAGCGATGTAATTAGCTCAAATGTACAGCGAAACGAGCTGTGTGTGTGCGAAATAAACTATGGTAATAGAAACTACGTTTCTGGCGTTTTGCTGAAATCTGCAACTGGCCTAATAATTTGCGCCACCACATACAACTGTTCGAATTTGAATTCTATAATTTGATGTCAATTTCAGGTTGAGAGCGAGTCAATGTAATGTAAATGGAATAGCAAGTCACATAGTAATCTTTTGAGGCTTGTAATATACGTTTCATATATAAAATGTCATCTACTAATCATCTCAGAGATGATACGCATCAATGTTACTCCAGCCCTCTGGTACAATTCTATAATGAGCCATGCGAGAGAGTCATGTATGAGCATGAGTCATTCATTATTCTTCGTTATATGACCTTCATTTGGGAAAACGTCTTATTTATTTCAATTTTATTATTATTTTAAATTATTCATAAGAATTAAAATTATCCAAATAATTATTTTGGTAGACGGCTAAAGTAGTTTAACTCGGGTGGCAGGGCAGTAGCCAAATAAATATGTAACTATTCACTTTACTTACCTACGAATCAAGACGATTGTGCGTGTTGAAGCTGCAATAGGATTTTAATATCTGAAGTATTGACAGAAATCAATACATATACACATTTTAAACGGATTTCTTTTTCGTTCGTGTAAACCAACGAGAAACACAAATCAGTTCTAATATAATACGTAAAATTTGTAACAATTGCAATATAATGTAGAATAAATTCTAAGTAAAACGATTACTTTTACCAATATATTTAAATATAATCCTGCGCAAACTCTTATTGATTGATACATATTTAAAAAAGCCTACCAAAGAGTGTGTTGCTTACACTAACAAGTAACAATGCAACGTAAATTTGAATTTTTTTCGAGTTATTTAAATAAATGTACTATGGAAAAACAATACCAATACATCTTTAGTTAGTTATTGTTTATTTCATATGTGTGGAGTAACTGGAGTTAGCAGGGCTTATATTTAAGTAGATTCTGATGTAAATTATAATACCAAAATTGTTTTGGGTGTCATCTAGTAGTTGAAAACGGCAAAACCATTTAACATTGCTTGATAGCATACCCTACAAGCCCATGTTGGCCAACTATTAAAAATTGTTTGTTTGCAACCAACTAATTTTAATGGTATTATGACACTGGCTTGAAAAAAGTGCAGTAAAAAAAAATAAACGATGACTAGGACAGAAACAATTAAATCGAACGAGACAACACAATTTTTCAAATGTCATGTTCATTTTGTTGGTAAACAAACATTTTGGGTACCAATAAAAATGTTAAAAATTATTTGAATTAGTTTTAGAATACAATATTTTGTTGTATTTGCATAATACTATTCGTTTTGACTGTATTTGATAAAAAAAAGTCAGAATGTCAAAAAAAATATAACAAAATAATTCTAAACTGCTAGAACTGTTCGTTGGGCGGCTTTTTTGCTCAATTTTTTATACAAAATTCCTGATATATTGTACACATACACTCACGCTTATTAATATTTTGTATACATATTATTTTTCTCATTTCATTTGGATTTTTCAGATACTGAAAAACATCCAGTGTCATAACACCATAAGTAATTAGATAGGTAAAGTTTTATGCGTATATTATATTCCATTGGGAAAACAGAAATTTTTTACTGAGCATTTGACAAAGACAACAGCTGTATTTTGTTGAGAATAAAGCATTTTGCTTTAGGTTTCTTCAAGAAAATATGCCAATGATCAAATGGTTCAGCTGCAGTTTGCTCTGCTTTATATTCAACTAAAGCAAAATTTTAAAATGCTTTAGTTTTTGCTTTAACCATGGTGGTGTTGTGTCATTGTGTGATTGTCTCAACAAAATACATTGAAGAACCGAAATTTACATTAGCGCGGCTGAGACAACATTTTTATTTTATGATAAGTTTATGGTAATTATTTCAAAAATATGAAAAATCTTCATTTTGAATGTTTAACAAAGAATTGTATATCCCAAAAATTACTAAAAATATAATTCTACTTTTGGGACAAACAGAATCATGTTTCAAAGTAAGGGGAGCGTCAAAGTAAAAGACCTTTGATGACAGGGTTTCAGATTCGAGCGCGTTTCGGACCTCATTAATGACGCGCTTCTGGTCTTCGTTTGTACTCGCATACATGTTGTTGAAATGCGCCATTTCTAAATATTACAATCACAAAAGGGAAAAGCACACAATTGCCGAGGCGCGCAACCTTAATCTAAATATTTAATAAGAATGTACAAAAGAACCGCTGTATTTGTGTGCTATTTTCATTTGTATATGCATAATTTTGACGTTTTCCAAAGCAAATCTCGTATTAACAACATAACCAAACTAATGTACTTATGTTGATTATATAGTCGATTTACCACCTCACAAAAAGCAGATACGCTAGTTCAAGCATGAAATTAAGAACTTAATAAATTATCCGGTTAAGAAATTACTGGGAGACAAATCACCCGCATATCGGGACGAAACTTCCCACTTAACGTTTTCGCATAAATTAAGAGATCCCATGATTTTTGCCTGAAATCTGACGGAAATGATTATTCAAAACTTTCCATAGATATTATGTTTGTGTAAGTATTAAGGTCGATCTTCAGTCGCAAAATTTTGTCATGACGATAGAATAGAGTGCCATGACAAAATTGTATTTTTACACTCACAACTATTAACACCAAAATGTATGTATGTATGTAAGTAAAATCATTTTGGGGTAGATACTCGATCGGCTAGTAAGCAAGCAATTTGCTAGCCGAAATCCTGACTACTCAATCAATTATACCAAGAAAATTTGAATTTCAAATTATATTTTTTATAAAATTTTTGTTTATTTTTGCAATTGCACAGTAAAACAACACAAAAATTTGCTGTTCATTTTTTTAAACCGCAAAATTTACTGTGCAATCGCAAAAAAAACAAAAATTTTTGAAAAACATATTTTGAAATTCAAATATCCTCGGTGAAATTGATTGAGTAGCCAGGATTTCAGCTTGCAAATTGCTTGCTTGCTAGCCGATCGAGTATCTACCCCTTTATGTTCTCTGTTTTGTTTTGTATTGTTACGGTGTAATGACGGTTTAATACAAACATATTTTGTCATGACATTTTGGCATCGTGATTAATATATAAAATTTACAGTATAGGTAAAACGTAATTTGTCTTTTACACCTATTTCCTTAATTAAATTATCCGTATTAATATAATAGATGAGTCAGTTTAAATTTTTATATTTTCACTTTTCCGGCACACAAATAGTTTTCCTTATCAAATATATATCATTTTAATAATTCCAACACATAAAGTATGTACGATAATATCAGGAGTCCCACGGTCACACTAAATTTTCTTTATTCAAAAATTAAACCGCAGTTGTTATCCTCATTACTTGAGGCCGAGGGAGGGGCAAAAAGGTGAATTGATTTGTTTTTTTTGTATAAATTTAAGTTAGCGAAATTTTTTAACACTTTTTTTAACACAGTAATGCAAAGTCAGATTATATATGCGTTGCTTACTTGAAATTAAATCTAAACTCATCTTTAATCAAACTTGGATTCGATCGCTATTATTATTTTTATATAATTATGCATTATTTATGTTTAAAGATTTTGTAATAAACAAAAAAAATCTAAAATAAATTAATAAATATTATTGTTTTGTTAATATCTGATGATTATGATTAATTTTCGACATTGTCGACATTCTCGACATTGTCGACGTGATTTATTTAATTTTCGACATACATTGTCTACACGTGTAGACAATGTATTTATTACGCCATGTAGACAATACGGCACAACGCTGCTGCATACTCAGCAATTCGTATGAAGATCAAAAATGTACAGCGATCACGGATAATTCGATTAATGCATTTCTGCAACATCCATAAAAGAAATCTTCAACATTTTTGACTGGATTTTTAGGGCAGTTCACCACTGATATTCAGAATGTATCAGGATCAGCACTTGTTTTCGTAAAGACCCTATTAAAAGTAGTTCTGATACTAACACTATCAGAAGACCAACATATCGAGACTAGTGTACCCAGTATTAAAAACATAGTCAAAATGATTTCAGAGCAGTTTGTTTGAAAAGACATAAAAAGAGTTATTAAACGAATGCTTAATGCTGGTTAACATGCCAGGAAGCCAAAGTATCACGACTATTCGTCAATTTTCATCTGCCCGTCATTTTAAAGAAAAAATCTCTTTACATAGATTTCTTACCTATTCTAATTCAATCTGACTCGGTTAAGAAATCATTATTTTCGATGATTAGTCGACGACGAGACAACGTTCGTAGATGCTGACCCATTATATATATTAAGTCTTATGAATATACGAGATAGGTGTAAAACAGCACTACCTAATACTAAGTTTGTATTGAACACACCATATAGCAAAAATCAGGAAGGATTACTTGTACTGATGTTATCTGAAATTATAATTCTTACAATTAAGGTTAGGGTATGGAGCCTATACCTCATAATTCCAATTGTTCGGTCTATTTTAAGATTTTTATAAATCTCAACTAGAAAATAATGTTTAGTTTTCCCAAAAAACTAAAATCTCAAGCATAATGAACTTTATAAAATTGTATAGATTCGAAAACACAAGTCACGTAATTGCCCTTTTGATATTTGCATTATTGAAATATTTAGCGATTAAAATCTAATAAACTCGATATATAAATTTTTCTAATCTTTCTATTTTTTGTTTATCATGTTGTACCTAATTGTCCATAAATGGAGTTTGTGTCAATGGGACAAATTAGTCTCCTCCATCCAAATTTAATCGTCACATCATAAAATATTATGACATCGGCAAGATGTTGTCGATCTAAATTAATGTTTACTGGCTATGCCGTGTCGACGGCATATTATGTCGTGATATTTAGGGAGTGCTGTTTACGATAACGAACTGGGAATTAAGCAGCAAACCGTTGTATACATCACACACAGAAAATTCTTCCACCGAATTAATGTAAATTCAATTTTATACCGACACGGAATTATTTATCGCTTGAATGTGATTATCATATTATCATATCAAAAGCTTAACGTACACATGTTACAATATAACCAAATCCAATATTTTTTTTTATTTTTTTATCGTGCATCTCCGATAAAATATTCATAAATCGTTTAATGATGGTAAATTACAGTCGATTACGATTAATGAAATTCGTGTCTATTAATTTCTTATAGATAAATTTTATGGGAGACAAAAATAAATATTGGCAGATTGCAATGAACATAATAAATATTATATCTGCTGGTTGTTGCAATTTAGCAAATTTATGCGAACTGGGAAATGGGAGCAGAATAAAATTTTCAAAACGATTTGTTACATTTGAGTCGATGCTATTATGCGTGGGAATATGAATTAATCGTGTAGATTGCTACTGCTTTTGAATTTATTTATGTGCGCTACATGATTTCAATATATCTTGGACTAATAGTCTAGATTATAGGTATTTACTCTTTACTCAAATGTGGATCACTTAATATTAGAAAGAAGCTTATTCAGAATATAAAATTTGGTTAGTTCTGGCAGCAGCACAGTTAATGTTTTATAGTCAGCGTGATTCAGTAAAAAATGTATTTCAACAATTATATAAATAAAAATCAGTACTTTTGAATGTTTTGTAGAAATTGTGCGGATAATTCAGTAGTTCCAGAGACGTAAGCTAAAAGAGGATAGCTGTAAACATGGTACTGTAGCATTGATATGGTAGCTCTATGTGTCGCTGAATCAACGTGGACCACATTCAAGTAAAGATAACTTAGAATTTTATGCTCACCCTTAAAACCAAAAAACCATAAACACCTTAAGTTAACTGGTCAATCGTCTATTATGTACTAATAAATCGGCAAATTATTTTAAATTTGCAAAATCTAAATATTTCATTGTCGGTTGTGATGCATCGAATTATGAGCCCTCAAAATACGTGCAGTTAGATTTTTGAGCTACTAGCCCGTGCAAATGACATTTTGTATTAAAGTTGCAAAATTTACATACAGATGCAAATTGATTGTATTATTTCTTGGAGGTATGAACAATAAAACAGGGCAAGATTAAAGTCTGACAAGATCTGACAAGCATAAATGATAATGATCTGACAAGCATAAATACCTGGAAGGAATATTTATACCTTTTTAAGAAAATCAATCCTCAAAACCTGATGAAATGCACCTCAATGTACTTTAGTGCTGCACTTTAGAATGCTGCACTGATGGAAGAAATAAAGTAGGAATCTAACTTTAAAATAAACATGTCAAATTATGCCAGAAACTATACAGTTTACACATCACAATAATGCTGAACAGACAAAGGGACGTTCTATTAGTAAATTAAAAAATCAGATTTGATACTGTTTAGTATACATCAATACTCAAGCCAACTCAATTTGAAGATCAAATACATTTAATTCGATAATATGTGTCACACAGTCACATTCCAAGACAGAACATTCCAGATTTCATTCAAGTACTTAAATCAATCGCACTCGCTTACACCATAAAATCTATCATCCCAATTCCAAATACCAACCATGGTACCTAACACACAATCTATAAAAAAATGTCTTGCAGTTGCTAGGTAATCATCAAAAACATTTTGCCTTTAACAGAAGAGATGAACTATAGAGTCAAAAGTCATATTAAATAAAATTTAATTGCAATATTCCACACAATAAATCAAATAAAAACACCAAATTGTATCAAAATATATCAAATCATATCAAATCAAACACAACAGTTCAACTGATTTCGACTTAATTTAAATCTTGTCAAATCGTTTAAATCTATAGTGTTATTACAAACACTACTTATGGTACCCAGCTGCACCCTATAATTTTGTTATACATAAATACACAAAATTCCGTGATCTATATAATTATGTATAAAGATAATAATTTAGTATATAATCATCAATAATACAATACGAACGAGATAGTAATATTTACTTGTATATAACTAAATTATGTTGATACACGGGCGATCTTGCTTACTCCATGGTATTCAACATACAGTGTATTCACAATTCATTTATATTATATAGTATACTCGTATTATATACTTTAGTTTATATTTTGTAAGTTTTAGTAATATATATATAATAATGATAATCAGCTGAGGTTGTTAAGCGGGATTATTATTATTATTACGGCGATCAACAAACCATCAACTTGGTTGATGCATAAAATTTATATTTTAAATAAAATTAATTATATTAATAATTATCAAACTGAAATCTTTGTATTTAATTAATAAAAGTGAATACAAAAAGTGTGTGGTGTGGTTTTCCTTTTTTTTACTCTGGAGTCAGAAACAATAATATAGTGTTTGTTAGTGGTATCTGAACCAGCCAACTGTAGCAACGGGTACCACTACAATTGGTGACCGACAATTAGTGAACCCAAAATTAAAACCGTAAACACAATCACACGCCAGATAAACAATAATATACGATCATGCATAAAAATTAATCGCCAAAAAGGCTAGTGCAATCGTGCGCGATCATCATTATAATTGAACGAAATTGCGCAAATTCAGTTACAACAAATTCCGGTAAATTTATTATCCTGCCAAATTGGATTAAACATAAACGCAAAGCGGACAAGCGGATTTAAGCAATATAAGCAAAGGGTCAAAAATAAAAGAATAACGATATATACAGCTGATAAAACCATAGTTTGATATATATTCGAGCAAACAAAACAAGCAACACACCCTCAACGAAAAACCTGCAAATCATCATATAACGCTGAACAACGTAGAGCATCGTGGTAATACCGTGAGGAATAACCAACATCAAGGTCATCAACCGAGCATCGTGGTTACAAGGACATAACAATAACCGTAAAGGACAACCAACCAAATTGCGGAGCTTGCATGAAAGTTAAAACATCTAATATATTCAATTGTAAAGGAAAATAATTTGAATTGGACTGTTGAGCTAAAACCTTAAAGAAGTCAAGCATCATTTTATTCAAACGGGTGATATACCTAGTAATTTATTAATTTCTCATTCGTTTCGCGTTACTTTAATTTCCCACGTTATAATTTATACAAATTTACATTCGATTGCGCAACTTTGTTCAAACATTTTCATTTTTCGAAACGTTCCCGATAATTTCTATTAAATAAATTAAAATGTCTGATAACGAGGATGAAAAGAAAATTTCTGTGAATGAAGCAGCGGCACCAATACCGCAATTTTGGAGGGATCTTCCAGAGTTGTGGTTTAAGCAACTTGAGTCCTTGGTAAAAATCAAACGAATCACAACTGACGAAAACCGATTCAATTTTGCCATCGCTCACCTGCCAATAGATATTATAGCTCCTGTAGCCAATATCGTACGCAATCCGCCTGACACAAATAAGTACGAAGCGCTGCGAGACGAAATAATTAAACGTCGACCCATGTCAGAACAAGGAAGAATTGAAAATCTTCTCAAGTCTACCGATATGGGTGATTTCACTCCTTCAGACTTTTACAGGCATCTCGAGGAGAAGGCAGGTTCCTCGACTGCTGTGAATGCTGAACTTCTAAAAACCCTTTGGTTAAGTCGACTACCGGATTCAATCAGGTCTATAGTAGCAATACGTGAGACCGATAAAATTATCGAACTTATAAAATTTGCTGATCGTATATTCGAAATAAACAAACCTAATTACGTTTGCAACGCTTTCAAACAAGGATCTGCAAAACTCACTCACAACTTTCACTCACAAGCCTGCAGAAATCTATTGATCAATTGACAACTAGATTCAATCGCGAATTTAATAATCGTGCTCGGTCAAGGTCACAATCGACTAGTAGAACTAGGAAACGTTCTATGTCGCGTAGTACAACACGACAACGAAGTGATAATTGGCTTTGTTGGTATCACAAAAGGTTTCGTAACCGAGCCAGAAAATGTGAAGGTTGTACATATGGGAAAAAGCCTAACTCGCAGGCACAACCCAATGCGGGAAACTAAGTCGTCCCTTAGTACAAGCGACGAGCGATGGGACGTTTCACAATCGTCGCCTAACTATTAGATGTCCGAAAACCAAGTTACGATTTCTCATTGATACTGGCGCGGACATTTCAGTTGTACCAAAAGTTTATTATAAAAATCTTCCGCATGATTCAGAAACTCGATTAGTCGCAGCTAACGGGTCCACTATTACTACATACGGGAAAAAGCTGTTACATGTAGATTTAGGTTTACGTCGCGAATTCCGACACCCATTTATTGTCGCCGCGG
Source organism: Nephrotoma appendiculata (assembly GCA_947310385.1). Lineage (NCBI taxonomy): Eukaryota > Metazoa > Arthropoda > Insecta > Diptera > Tipulidae > Nephrotoma > Nephrotoma appendiculata. The sequence goes on along the minus strand of OX371225.1, from coordinate 56,296,093 downwards.
TCACTAGACCTATAATCGGTGCTGACTTTCTCGTAAAGTTTGGATTGATAGTGGATTTGAAACAGAAACGATTACTGGATACTTTCACACAACTATCAGTCAGCGTAGTAAATGAAACAATCATCGGCGAAACTACACCTCGATTGTTTTCTATTGATGGTCCATATGATAAACTTCTTCGCCAATATCCGAGCTTAACACAAGAACCTCGTTATGACGTTTCCATGAAACACAGTGTCAAACATCGCATTGTCACAGAGGGCCATCTTCCATTTTCACGTCCAAGATAGTGAAAAACATAAAATCGCAAAAACCGAATTCGAATACATGCTGAGTCTAGGATTATGTCGACCAAGTTCTTCCAGTGCTGCTTCGCCTTTACACTTAATGCCGAAACGTGACAGCAACGACTAGCGACCTTGCGGGGATTACCGCCGATTAAACGCAATTACCATACCCGACAGGTACCCCCTTCCACATATCCATAATTTCTCCCTTAACCTTCAAGGCTGCACCATTTTCTCAAAAATTGACCTCGTACGCGCTTATCATCAAATACCAGTCGCGAAAGAGGATATCTGCAAAACCGCCATTACCACACCGTTTGGCATGTACGAGTTTACGAGAATGCCATACGGATTGAGAAACGCAGCACAGACGTTTCAACGACTAATGGACGAAGTAACAAAAGGTCTCGATTTTGTATATGTTTATATCGACGACATATTAGTGGGCAGCAAAGACGAATCAGAACATCGAAATCATTTAAACATTTTATTCGCACGTTTAGAAGATTATGGTCTCACAATCAAATTGTCAAAATGTGAATTCGGTGCAGCTTCCTTAAATTTTCTTAGCCATGAAATCACCAAAAATGGTGTCAAACCATCTGCGGATCGAATCTTGGCAATCAAATCCATTCCCCAACCAACTTCTCTCAGGCAAGTGCAGCGTTTCTTGGGCATGATTAATTATTATCATCGCTTCATCCCTCACTTAGCCGAACATCTAGCTCCAATACATAGTCACTTAAGCAATCTAGGCAAAGTAAATAAGAAAAATCCATTCTCATGGCCACCTGAATGTGAAGCAGCTTTAAATTCAACTAAACTTGCCCTCGCTCAGGCTACACTTCTTATCCACCCTACGAATCGTGAGCCACTACGTATTAGCACAGATGCTTCTGGAGTTGCTTTGGGCGCTGTATTGGAGCAGCTACATGGTAGGAATTGGAAACCTCTTTCCTTCTTTTCCAAAAAGCTTTCACCTCCCCAACAGAAATATTCTGCTTTTGACAGAGAGCTCTTGGCTATCTATTGCGCCATTAAACATTTTCGTTGTTTCGTCGAAGGTAGAGAATTTTTCATAAACACCGACCATAAACCCTTGACCTCCGCAATCGCATCTAAGTCGGAACGCAGTCGATTACATATCTCAGTTTACATCGGATATTAGATATGTGAAAGGTGAAAGTAACGTTGTAGCAGATACTTTGTCACGACCAAATGAATCCGAACTATCTACGATTTGCCATACTGCGCTCGATTTAGAGAAATTAGCCTCACTACAAGTAACGGATGACGAGCTTAAAACTCTATTAGAACAAAACGAAAACACTCGTAGTACAAGATGCAAGCTCGAACTCGTACCAGATTTTAGATCAGGTATTTCTCTTTATTGCGACACTTCTACCAGTACAAAACGCCCCTATATTCCAGATGAAATGCGTCGAAATATCTTCGAAATGCTGCACAGACTTTCTCATCCAGGAGTTCGTGGCACACGAAAGCTTATCTCGTCCATGTATTTTTGGCCTAATATGAATATAGATACGGGGTACTGGTCCAAAACATGCATCGCTTGCCAGATGTCAAAAATTAACCGACATACCCACTCTGAATACGGGCGGTTTAATATTCCTTCTGGCTGATTCGAACATATACACTTGGACCTAGTAGGGCCATTACCTCCGTCGAACGAAAAGGTTTATATTCTAACAATAATTGATAGATTTACACGCTAGCCAGAAGCAATTCCCTTAGCTGATATGAGAGCTTCCACCGTAGCAAGAGCTTTCATAGACCAATATATTTCGAGATTTGGCATTCCCCTGGAGATAACCACTGACCAAGGTAGTCAGTTCGAGAGCAATCTGTTTAAAGAATTGGCAAAATTGCTAGGCTCTCACAGAATACGCACAACAACGTACCACCCCCAAGCAAACGGAATGGTAGAACGTTTGCATCGACATTTGAAAACTTCAATATTTGCAAGATCAAACACCATCAATTGGAGTGAAGAACTGCCATTCGTACTTCTTGGAATAAGAACGTCGATAAAGACTGTTCTTGGATGTACTCCTGCGGATCTTGTCTATGGACAGACACTAAAGGTCCCAGGAGAACTAGTAATACATTCTAGCCCCACGCAATCGGCAGATACAACTTCACTAGTCGAAAAGTTGCGCGAGTCGATGCGTAATGTCGTTCCTAAAGATACGCGCAATACCCCTCAGAGCAATATTTACATCCCGAAAGAACTAAGTGACTGTGACTTTGTTTTCATTCGAGTGGACAAAGTTAAAACGGGATTAACACCACCATACGAGGGACCCTTTAAAGTATTGCGAAGATTGCGAAAATATTACATAATCGATTACAAGGGTAAGAGAGAATCAATTGCCATTGACCGACTAAAACCAGCATACGTGACAGACGAAATCAAATCAATACCATCGTCATCAAGAAATACGGCAACACGCCACGTCACATTCAAAAATTAGGAAATTTTCAATATTTACCAATATTCATCGGGTGAGCCTATATCTGCAGGGTGAGTGATATAGTGTTATTACAAACACTACATATGGTACCCAGCTGCACCCTATAATTTTGTTATACATAAATACACAAAATTCCGTGATCTATATAATTATGTATAAAGATAATAATTTAGTATATAATCATCAATAATACAATACGAACGAGATAGTAATATTTACTTGTATATAACTAAATTATGTTGATACACGGGCGATCTTGCTTACTCCATGGTATTCAACATACAGTGTATTCACAATTCATTTATATTATATAGTATACTCGTATTATATACTTTAGTTTATATTTTGTGAGTTTTAGTAATATAAATATAATAATGATAATCAGCTGAGGTTGTTAAGCGGGATTATTATTATTATTACGGCGATCAACAAACCATCAACTTGGTTGATGCATAAAATTTATATTTTAAATAAAATTAATTATATTAATAATTATCAAACTGAAATCTTTGTTTTTAATTAATAAAAGTGAATACAAAAAGTGTGTGGTGTGGTTTTCTTTTTTTTTACTCTGGAGTCAGAAACAATAATATAGTGTTTGTTAGTGGTATCTGAACCAGCCAACTGTACCAACGGGTACCACTACAAATCCATAAAAAAAAATTATAAATAACATTACAACATATCAAGTAATATAAAATCATATCAAATCATATCAAATCACATCAAATCATATCGAATCACATCAAATCATATCAAATTATATTAAATCATATCAAATCATATCAAATCATATAAAATCATACAAAATATATCAAATCATATCAAATAATATCAAATCATATCAAGTCATATCAATTCATAGCAATTCATATCATATCATATCAAATCATATCAAATCATATCAAATCATATCAAATCATATCAAATCATATAAAATCACATCAAATCATATAAAATCCTGAAAAATCATATCAAATCATATCAAGTCATATCAATTGATATCAAATCATTTCAAATCGTATCAAGTCATATCAAATCATATCAAATCATCTCAAATCATATCGAATCATATCAAATCAAATCAAATCATATCAAATCGTATCAAGTCACATCAGGTCATATCAAATCATATCAAGTCATATCAAATCATATCAAATCATATCAAATCATATCAAATCATATCAAATCATATCAAATCATTACAAATCATATCAAATAACATCAAATCATATCAAATAATTCAAATCGTATCAAATCACATCGAATCATATCAAATTACATCAAATCATACCAATCATATAAAATCATATCAAATTATATTAAATCATATCAAGTCATATCAAATCATATCAAATCATATCGAATCATATCAAATCATATCAAATCATATCGAATCATATCAAATCGTATCAAGTCGAGATATCAAATATAATCGTATCAAGGATCAATATCAAATCGTCAACAAATCATCGTCACCTTCCTTCGTCATATCAAATCGTCATCAAGTCACATAACCGATCATATCATCATATCAAATCATATCAAAACATATCAAATCATATCAAATCATATCAAATCATATCAAATCATATCAAATCATATCAAATCATATCAAATCATATCAAATCATATCAAATCATATCAATTCATATCAAATCATATCAAATCATATCAAATCATATCAAATCATATCAAATCATATCAAATCATATCAAATCATATCAAATCATATCAAATCATATCAAATCATATAAAATCCTGCAAAATCATATCAAATCATATCAAGTCATATCAGTTGATATCAAATCATATCAAATCACATCAAATCATAACAAATCTCAAATCGTCAACAAAATATGTATGACATATTAACTTAATATGTCTTTATTAATTTATAATAAAATTTTGGCAATTGGCGGGTACCGTAGAAAATCAAAATTGAAGTCCGGTAACCTTTTACGCTTCTTTGTTTGTTGCGATATTTGAATAATTGCTGTTTCCTTATCAGTCCTAAGATTTCAGAATGGTTTAATTCTGCTCAAATTTGGTTGGAAAAAAAATTTTTTTTTTTTGGTATTATTGGTAACTAATGAGTGGGCATGTAGGCCAATGAGCTAAACAAACTGCACTGTTACTGCACTCTACAAATTGGGATACAATCATTTGATTTTAATTCAGCTCCAATGTATTTTACACGTTTCAATAATCCTTGCAACTTTTACTTCTCAAGTTCTTTTCCAACAAGTGCTCGAGTGCTAAGAAATCATTACAAAATAATATCAAATCATATCAAATGATATCAAATGGTTTCAAATAATATCAAATCATATCAAATCATATCAAATCATATTAAATCATATCAAATCATATCAAATTATATCAAATCATATCAATTCATATCAAATCATATAAAATCAAATCAAATCATATCAAATCATATCAAGTCATATCAAATCATATCAAATCATATCAAATCATATCAAATCACATCAAATCATATCAAATCATATCATATTATATCAAATAATATCAAATAATATCAAATCATATCAAATCATATCAAATCATATCAAATGATATTAAATCATATAAAATCATACAAAATCATATTAAGTCATAATCAATAATATCAAATCATATCAAAAAATATCAAATCATATCAAATCATATTAAATCATATCAAATCATATCAAATATCATATCAAATCATATCGAATCATATCAAATCATATTAAATCATATCAAATCAAAGCAACTCATATCATCTCATATTAAATTTTATCAAATCATATCAAATCAAATCAAATCATATCAAATCATATCAAATCATATCAAATCAAATCAAATCATATCAAATCATATTAAATCATATCAAATCAAAGCAATTCATATCATCTCATTTTAAATCATATCAAATCATATCAAATCATAATATTTCATATAAAACCATACAAAATCATATCAAATGATATCAAATGATATCAAAACGTATCAAAAAATATCAAATCATATCAAATCATATCAAATCATATCAAATCATAACAAATCATATCAAATCATATCAAATAATATCAAATAATATCAAATCATATCATATCATATCAAATCATATCAAATAATATCAAATCATATCAAATAAAGCCGATTCACAACAAATTGTATCAATTCATAGCACATGAACAAGCTTCCTCATTTTCAGTTTAATTGTATGCTTCTCCAACCAGTAAACAAGTATGTACAAATTCGGAGGAAAATACCTCGATAGATCTCTCTTAGCATGAACATTTAAGCGAATGGTGTAAGAATGGAATCCAGTCTAACACAAATGTGGTGTAACAACATCCTTTAGGTCTACACTGCCGCGCAAAACTAATTTTACAACATTTTACAAAAAATTCTGAACAGGCTTTTTTCGAGCAAACTATATATAAATATAGACATTTAATGTATTGTAGGTGAAAATTAGTTCATTAGAAAAAAAAACAAAACTTTTATGGATCTGATGTTCTCTTTTTGTACCATAATAGTTAAATGGCCTAAGCTTCACAGTTTAAATTGAAACTTCTACAAAAACATTAAATAAAGCACAAATTGTCACAATGACACTTTGTAATCATGAGCAAAAAAAAATTGTTTGAATTATTAAAAGTAATTTTTTATTATTTTGTATTGTTGATAAAAAGTTAAACTTTTTTAAATTAATGCTTTTTTGGTACTGTGACGTTCGTTTTATTAGTTGTATTAAGGCTTTAAGTTTTATACTCAAAAAATAAATAAGCTTTCGTGATTTGGTTAATTGTGCCTTGTGTATTGTGTGTTTTCATTAAAAAATGTTTTTATTATTTTCAACGAAATGAAAATGTCTGTGGGACTGATTGAAGGCACAAGGAGAGTTTTATGTTTGCGTAAGGGGTAAATATGAAAAATACACCCGCGTACAATTATTGTGTTGTTTTAGTTTATTTCAAATAATTTTTCTTAAGAATATATGGATTTTTAATTGCTTTGTATGAATACTTACAATTTATGTTAAAACTGTTTTTGCCCTAGAACAATTATGTCTGGCTCACCTGCAAATAATAAAATACAAAATATTGTTATAGCATGTATTGTAATCTTGGCCTTGAATTAAGAATAAATAAATTGTTTTACACTATACGTTTAAGCTTTAATGAACAAATGTCGATAGCTTTTTTCAACTCGAAAAAGGTAATAGGTAGAAAGTTGATATTTGGCATACTTTTAGGGTTCGGTGAGAAAAGTTCATAGCCGTTGGAATTACACCGATAGGTTTTTTCTGGGCTGAGCTGTGGTGGATCTAAGCTTCAGAAACGCCATTCAAAATACATGGGATTCAAAAATTGATATTTCTAAATTTTGTAATATAAAAATACTACTTATTACAATGTTTAGAGGTATATTAATTTCTTTATTTATTAAAAGAGCGGAAGATTTCTTAATTCAAACGGTTAGCTATATCAGGTACAGAGGTAAAACTATTATTTTGTTCATCAATTATTTCTGTGATAGTATCACTGGAACTAGCTTTGTTGCAAGAAAATTATTTTTTGAACCTAAATTGTATCTTTTTTACATTTTTCAACTAAGACTATTTTTATTATTAACTTTAATAAGCGGGGAACCGCTAATCCTTCACCGTTGGTGAATAATTCGATAGCTGAGCTAATGTTAGTTTCTGATAAAACCGTGCTCCATGTCTCTCTTAATAATATTTCATTTAAATGGTCCAAATTAATCCGAAGTTTATCACCCACTGGAAATTGATTTGCAGAGTACACGTTATTACTACAAACTTAAGGCGATGGCTGGATAAAAATATGAAAAGGATATCGTGATTCATTGACGTCACCTAAGAATATTACATTCTTTGACTTGTTGGCAAGAACGAGTTGCGCTCAACCAAAAATGAGCTACGGTAAATGAGTGATAAGTCTGTAAATTCACACTATAATTACTTTACTATTCCGAATGTAAATCCGCCTAGACTGTCGAGATGCCGGATTTTGGTGAAATAAAATTGTTTTTGATGAAACATCATAATTTCCGATAAAATTTAAAACAGTTCTGGAGCAAGCAATATTGCTTTTTGCAACAAACGGAGTTTTAGAGGACTACATGAGCATCGAAAACAGCGAATTACTCTTAAGCCTGACCACTTTACCTGAGATCATGACTCTGAGTACAATGAAAATAAAAAAAGAAAATTTGCTTAGTTTATGGAACAGCGAGCAAATCTCCAACTACTACAGCGATGTAGTTTGAAGATGAACTAGAAGCGTTTGCAGTTCAAAAAGGTGACTCTAAATGGTGAGAAATATAAAAACATCCATGCTCCAAGAAACGTTTCCTGCATGATAATGCACCAGGAGATAATTGTCACAACGCCCAGGACTATCAAAAATGCAGTATCACAAACAATTTTGATATGTTAGCATATCTCTCTCCTGTGTACTCCTTAGACCATGCTAAATTTGAAAATGTTTGAGGGTGGCTGTCGTGAAAATTATAATCATTTTTAACCATATGCACTCGATTTCTTTCAATAAAAAATAAACAACAAAGAAATTGCTAGTTTACTTGAACCCAATGAAGTGTTCTTCTTAAGCCAGGACAAACAGTCACCTATCCTCATGCATGTCGAGAATTGAACTAGTCTACCAGATCACGACTAGGTTGTTATTAAAATGGCATTTGTAATCCAAAAGCAGTAGAGTACACTGGCCCTACATTTATCGCAATCTGTTCTGGAAAGCATTCTTCATCAACCAAATATTCGCATTGTTTGGACATGGATAAAGTGGTTGAACTTCATGAATTCGTTAAATATGCAAACAAAATTAAACCAATTTTTATTTTAAATGTAGACGGATTCCCAGATGAAAATCACAGATATCAAAAAGTTATAGGTGTTGCAATTCATCATTTCATCAAATATAATCTAGATGCCATTTTTTATGCAACAAATGCATCTGGTAGAAGTGCCTTTAATAGCGTCGAAAGTAGAATGGCACCATTAAGCAAATAACTATCGGGTGTTATGAAATGAAAAAATTGGCAGTCATCTAGACGCTCAAAGACAAACCATCGATAATAAACTGGAATTGGAAAATTTTGTGATTGCTGCAAATACTCTGATAGAAAATTGGAATGAAGTTATTAATGTAGTTATTACTGTATATATGTAAATATGTTCAACCGGATGCTTGTGAAATTGGTGCTAATTCTCTAAATTCGAAAAACAAGGAATGGTTTGCAGAACACGTCAGAACGAGTCAATACTGTCTTCAAATTGAAAAATGTGTTAATCGAAGTTGCTGTTCGGATCTACGTAGCTCAATTTTTAATATTTGATGGGAACTATTTCTACCACCACCAGTGCCACTGTCACAAACTTCTGATGGATTAAAAGTATTAGAAGCGAAACAAGCGCAAAATTATAATTTCGTCCCATTTTTCATCACAAAAGCATTAAATTTGCGAAGTATGCTTCAAACGGATTCCAAGTTTAAAATATTTCCGTACGAAATGTATTGCACGACGATTCAGAATGAACTTGAGAACAGAATTTGAATATCTAGTTTGTCATTCGTATATTTTGCATCGAAGATTATGCTTAAGAAGCATGTAGTACATGGCGTACAAACAGCTGCTAATTCTAAACTGCTCAACATGGAAAAAATTCGTCCTACTCGAATTGCGGCCAAACGACAACGAGAGATGATGACAATTTTAATACAACGAGACCAGCTTGAAGTAGCAGAATGGATCGACGAAGATGATTTGCATGTAAAAACTTTAAGTATACCAAATGAAAATGATGAAAATACACCAATGCCTATTTGTACAATGAGTGAGCATTTGGATATTCGTGGAGGACGCATACATTAATAAGAAAAGGTTTATGTACATTATACGCTATGTGCGATTGAATTATTTTTTATTTATTTAAATGAAATCAATGTTATCGCTCGATTCTCGTGGCATAAAATTGTTATTATATTATTTTAGTTTCCGCGTACTATCGGAACTTGTACACTCAAAAAAATTTTGTGTATTTTTTTTACGAATTACATTCGTTAACTCGAATTCCTACTATTAATGTACATATCATTATATAAACGTAGAAAATAAAATAATCAAAACAAATTCTACAACTGCATCCATTAATAGTAAGAATCGCAGTTCGTAAATTAATAGTTCCATTTAGTTTTTTTTGTATTGTTGCATTATATTTATATTTGTTGTTAAAGGATAACTTTCAATTGTAAAATTGTATTAAAAGTATTTATACGAATAGGTTCGCAATAATGAATTTTTGTTCCTTAAAAATATGAAATTATACGTAGTAAAGATACAATAGCGAAATTCGAAAATTATGGTATACGAGTATCTTGATATTCAAATCGACTTTAACATTTACCAATTTTATTATTAATATGACGAATTATATTATAGCCATAATATATATAATTATAACAAATATATAAAAAAATTATAGAACATGTTTAAAAATATTTATTAAAGATATAAGGCTGTAATGAACACACAATTATTTACATAAACAGTCTCTTTTTATCATTAATGGCTTGAATATGTAGAAGTTGTATGCAATATTACTAGTAGTTCATTGAAGATGTAATTCAAATGATGGAACTTGTTCATAACATATTCATCGAAACGATTCATCTTTTTTTAATTCGTCTTCTGTTTGCGCACATTTTCTTTAACCATAACTTATCTTCGACTCTCTTTATAATTTACCCATCCACAATTATAAAATAATCGAGAAGCACGCGCATGATTAAACTTTAGAACAATATTCGGAAGGTGTGCCTTTTTACGATATAAGTTGGGGATTTATTCACATACCGCAACCACGAGTAGAACTTTAGGCTTTGTAACCAATGTATTTTGGAGTGTGCGATTAAATTGCCGCTTTGAAAAATGCTGTTTTGAAAAATACCTTTATGAACCTCATATTTAGTGCCCTTCTGATGCTTTTAAAATTCGCTTATGAACCTTTAATTTTTTTGAAATATATTATTTTGGAAAATCCACTTTTGACATATTTTTTTGAAACGATATCCTTCTATACACCGCCCCAACGTTAAATAAAAATATATTAGTTTTTACCCGTTGACATTGACCAGAAATTTGCTCTTCCTCGTTCGTGTGTCAAATTTTGCTATGAAATCTAAATTTTATTCCATCGCGTTTAAAAATAAAAATTTTAAACTAACGAAGAACCAATTAAATTTCATAATCGTCATAGCAATTTAGTAAAAAAGAAAATAACTGTTCGGTTTTCTATAAATTACGTCAAATATTTATGCACTATGAATTAGTTCGTATTATATATGACGATAGAAAAATATTCATCACTTTGGACGGCAGTCCAAACGAGTGACGAAAGCACCTACTGTGCTGGAAGTCGAACGAAGTATATATACAGCAAGTTTCGAACTTTCCCTCTGAGGCCGCCAGGGTCATGTTATATACCATTGGAAAGGTCTTGAAAAATAAACCCAAATAATGTATAAAAACATAAATTTCTTCCAACATTGAGTGGAGATATGACCTTCCGAAAATTGCCCCAAAAAATCAGTTTTTCGGGTATAACTGCCCCAAAAAGTGCCCCAATTATTTTTTAACTAGCAAATTATGATTGTAGACCTCAATACCAATTCAACGACACCTCAAACGTCGTAAACGGATGATTTTAACCAAAGTTATGACATTTTTAAATTTTTCTATGACGTCACCATTTAATCTTGCTTTGGTATATATGTTTGTTTGTTTGTTTGTCCGTACCTCTTTCATTTGATCTCATATTTTCAGGGTTTGTAGTACTTGAAAAAATAAGCAACTTCTGTTCTACAACTTTTTGATTTGACTGCCATGTTGGCCGCGGCCAGCCTCTGAACGGCCATTTTTGGCCATTTTGTCACGCCCACAGCGCTGAACCTATTCGACATACCCTGGACATATGCATATCGTTGGAAAGGTATTGACGCCAGCTATCAAATAGCATAAAAAAAATTCAAAAAATTAGGGTGGAGGGTCATTTTGGCCAAAAAACTGAAAAATGCGAAATCTGCCGGCCAAATTGCTAAAAAATGAGCCCAAGACTTTTGGTTCATATTTTCAGGATTATTAGCCACAAACCTCACCTACAATATGACATCAACCGTTTGTCCCAGAAAACTCGTATGTTTTAGATATTGGCCTCCATAACTTAAAAGCCACCCTAATTTTTTGCAAAATTTCATTTTTTGGCTCAAATGCACCCTAATATCGGTCCGTTGCGGTTCATAATGATAGTGAATCAACGTATTACACTGAAACAATTTTAAATACATCATATTGTTATCATTGCTAAGAGAATTTTTACCAGTGACCCTGTTTTCATAACAAAAAAATTAAAAAACTGACAAATTGATGTGATCGAAAAAATCACTAAAAACATTGAACATTTCACAGTCTCCTTGCATTAAATCGATACTTTTTTAATCTTTATGATGATTTCTTTAAAAAAACAGATCTTATCTAACCTCCCATCGCATGAAGATGGAATATCAGCAAGAGGGTAGCTACCATTAATTTTTGTTTCCAACTAACACATTAAAATAAGAATATTTTATTGTATTGTTTAAGGAATCAAAAATGAATGGTAGCCGCATGCGGTTAGTGACAAAACAGCAAGAAACATGCAAAAAAAATTGTTGAATTACTCAATCGAATTTCTACCAAAAACACAAGCATCTGATCTAAATTTTTACTACTCTGTAACATGCACTAAAAACTAAACTACAAATGTTCAGCCGATAGCCTACGAGAATTGGGTGTGTAATAAGATCACACCCGGCATGACCTGTTTGTGGCATGTGGTAAAGGATTCTGAAATAAAATCTACTAAAATACTACAAAATGAAGTTTGAAAAAATGCATGCAAAATAAAGAAATAGAATCGTCTACCACACACCAGAAACAGTACACCAGAACGTAGGCTATCGTCCTGAACATAATGAAAAAATACATATCTGAACCTAATGATGAGACCTGATCCTACTACTTTTCAACATGGGTAGTGCGGTGTAGGGTGGTGCGGGTGAGATGGGTTTTAAGTGTTTAAATTAGATAGTGGGTCGAGAAGGTAGTAATGTTTAGGAGGCATGATTTGCGATTGATTGGTGTCGGTTGGGCTGGGTGTAGATGGAGTTAGGTGCGGGTGTGGGTGGATATGGGTGTTTGTGATATTTGAAATACACAAACCACACTGCATAGAACCTCTTTTTCTTAGACACGGAATAATAATACTGTTAATACTATATAGGCAACAAAAATGCTTATAAAGTTCGGTTCCGAACCTTTCCCGTCTTTTTTATTTCATTTATGTTTGTGTTAGTGTGGTTTCACTGAAAATTTGTTTCAGTCGCAATTAAAACCAGTATCATAGGTAAACGGGGAAAGAATAGAAGAAAGTTATAATTTCTGTGAGATCAAGTGTGGAATATAGCATTGTGCCTCATACACAGACGCACGCCACTGGAGTGACGAATATCGAGAGAAGAAAAACGAATCATGCACACTCCGTAACATACAGCCGACAGCTGTGTGAAAGTATGCGTAATTCGTTCTTCGCCTCTGGCTATTCGTAATTTCAATGCCGCGCGTCTGTGTAAGAAGTCGTATTCATACGTCGGATAAAAACCTCAGATTTTTCTATCCCAGATTTTTTTCCAACTTTTTGTATGAAAATAGCGTGTCTGTTGTATAATTTACGTGATGTAATTGGTTAAAACGATGGAATAGAAAACTCCCGGATTTTTATCTGTCGTATGAATACGACTTAAGCCACAATAACACGTAGCGGCCAATTGTGTGCTATCGAGTGTGTGTGAACTGTTTTGACTGACAAACAATAAAACGAATCGCAATTCAATTCATTTTCAATTTGCCGTGCCAAAATCATTGATATCAAATAAAAAACCTCTTAACGAGGTAAATGTTCGAGTGACGAAAGCCGAATTCAATTCACAAAATTTCTGATATCAAATTTGTGCCGAAAAAAACAATTGCATTCGATTTGTCAACGATTTTTCGGAATGTTAGTGCATTCGGCGCGTTTGTTTACATTTTTCTTTCTAGCTGTCAAAAACAACAACTTGCCAACGATTTTTCGGAATGTTCAACACCTTGTTAAAGTTAGCCGAAAGATGCCAGCCGAAAGATAATGCAGATAGTGTCTTGACTCTTTCAACAGAAAGTTAAACTCTCTTTATACTCTCGCTCCTATCGATTTTTAAATTCCTATAAACTGAAATGATTTCCCCTTCACCCGAAGGATATATCCCGATCCTAAATTCATCCTAAATTTCAGTTTATGACTGATTTTTGCTGTATTCAAGACACTATCTGCATTATCTTTCGGCTGGAAACTTTCGGCTAACTTTAACAGTATATGTTCAACAACAACGCGCTGAATGCACTAACATTCCGAAAAATCGTTGACAAATCCAATGCAATTGTTTTTTCGGCACAAATTTGATATCAGAAATTTTGTGAATTGAATTCGGCTTTCGTCACTCGAACATTTACCTCGTTAAGAGGTTTTTTATTTGATAATAAATACGAAAACTTCCTATTATAGATGACGAGAGAAAAATATTCATAATATATACGAAAAGTTTGTATTATAGAAGACGATTAAAAATATTCATAAAATATATTCGAAAACTTCGTAATATTTTTATTTTATACGTATTATATCATATAACAGTCATTTAGTTCATTCGTTCTTAAAATTTGTTGCAAACTTGTTATGTTTTTTGGTGGTAAATTTAAAAAACTAATTTATTGAAATCATAGTGTTTTATTTTGTTTTTATAAACAATTATATAATAAAAACAACTATTTTGATTGTGTAAAAAAATAGTGATAATTTTAGTGGCATTCAGGTAAGTATTATATTTAAAGGATTTTTTTTTGGATCATCCGCATAGAAAAGCATTTATTTTTAATTCTCTGAGTGTGTTAATTAGTCATACAAATTTATTTATTTATAGTCATTTATTATAACATAATTCCTAAATTTTATAGATTCGGAATTTGACGCTGAATTTTGTTTAAAAACCATTAAGTGCGACAAACTATCAGGTAATGAGTTCGAGAGCATTTGGCAAGCTTGTAGCCGATACAAAATTAAGGAAATACAACAAGACCTAACATCACTTCAAAATATTTTAATAAATGCGGAGAATATAAAAAACCAAGTGGTTACAGATTGGTAAGCATTACTTTGCTATACAAAAATTATTTTAGAATTATTCAAATCATGGCATATTCAGAAGTAATCAATTTTTGTTAAGCATAAATAGCAAAATATAATATTTATGTTATCTTCCAATTTAATTTTTAAGAAATATGTACTAAAATAACTTCCATTGAAAGTTTGCCAGATCCGTGCATATAATTGATATTTAAAAACTGTTTTATGTTATAATTTTCAACTGACATAAACTTTCTTGTTTTTCCAACGTTTTGCAAGTAAATAGTTGATAAATGTTTGCTGTGAAAAATTGTACTACCACCACAAATTTTAATGAATAATTAAATTAATTAATAATATTTAGTCAATAGTTTGTTTATTAGCGGCTATTGATTTATGAAAAACTAAATTAAAAAAGTTCACTTAGTATCTTTAGTTTCCATAAACTGCCAGAATTCATGTATTTAATGCTTAATAATTTAAAACGTAATCTTGATAGCATTGGTGGTCTTAATATTATAGCTGTTAAAACAAACTAATCTATTAAATGATAATTGGAAATCGAAATATATCAAGTTTATTTTGAATACGACATGATATTAAATAGTATATGATTATTTTTGCAGATAAACATCGATTTTAAATGTATTCATCTAACTTCCGAGGACATTATGAGTGATTGGGAAGACCATTTTAAAGTTTCTAAAAGAGGAAAATCGTCTTAAATCCTCTGAAATAAAAACGGTTTTAAATGAAATCAATTAAAGGGGTTTCGCTAAAGGTAAATTAAGTTCAGCAATTAACGTGAAAGTCAATTTATTTACATATAACTCAAGCAGCACATTTATTGTAACTATTTTTTTACTTCTAGACGATGCCGCTCTTCAGCTTCTCTGGTGCTTCAATTGATTCCTAACTCCTAAAAATAATAAAAAAGGATAACAACGGGAAAAAAGTAGTTACAAAAGTAGTACAAATAAAAGAGTCACAAGGAAGTGATGATTTACACAGGATTTGTTCAGCAAATTGTGGAGCATATTAACTTGTTAAAAGAAAAATTAGAATGCATTCAGCCATTCATACGAGTACTGAGCATGGGAAATGTGAAGCAGTGTGAAAAATATTTTATGTTCTTAGAAAGTATTAATAATTATTTTCGATAAGTTAATTAGAGCAGTAGATATCTGCTACACATCATTCTTTCTGTTTTTATTTTAAAATATGCCACAACGGCAGAGTTTGTGTGCAAATTTATACTATCATTCTTTTACAAATCTAACCATATTGTAAAACAAAAATCCTCTAAGGTCAGTCTAATATTAAAGAGCTTACAAATTAGAGTGTTGGTTTATATTTTTTATTATCCTAACTGATTATTTTTTCTATTTTAATGCTGAGCTGCTAGACATTTTAAATTATTTTGTATTATTCAAAGTATATTATTAAAATAATATTGATCATTTGATTAATACGTATAACGTGTATTTGTAGGAAACATTGAATAAACTTCTATGTTTTTATTATTTTATTAAGTTACATAATTACAGAGTTACATATCTAAGTAATAAATCATAAGGTGAACCAAAACTGAAATTTATAATTTAAAAAATAAAAATATGAATCAAATAAAAACTAATAATAATACAAAAATAGTTAAAATTAATTTATTATTTAATTTTTTAAGATGTTTTATTAAATTAATAAGTGTAATGGTTTTGAGTAATTTTTGATTTATTATTTTACTTAGTTTTAATTATGCATTAAATTATATTTTATTGTGAATATTTTGTAAAGATATTATAAGTTTTAAATTATGATTTAATAAATAAAACATTATCGTCGTATGAAATTAAGAAAAACATAATTGTGAATCATAAATTCATGAACTGCATCTTATATTTGAATAATCGTTCTCAATATATTTACGAAAATAGTTGTTTTATTTATGAATTACTTCACAATCTATGGGCATTGTCAACTTACATATAACATTAGTTTCGTAAATATCAGTATTGATACGTATATAAAATGAATTTATTTAGTTACATGTATGAATTAGACGTTATTAAAAATTTTAATTTCAAATACAACAATTTATTAATTTGTCAGTTTTATGTTATCAATGAACGTAATTCGTAATATTATAGAATACCTGCATTGGCGCTGTTTTCACGTATTTTTCGTACTATTAATGCAGTTTTTGTCTCGATAGATGCAGGATTTTTTTGAGTGTATAACATACATAAAGTATAAAATAATATAGCATAAAGTTTTAGATCCCGGAATCGACCCCATCATTATGTTTTGTTTCCTACTGAAATGAAATATTCTGTTTTAGTAACCCTCCCCTCCCCCCTCTGCCACAAACTGTCCCAAGTACTAAAACCTCCTCCAGTCCCTAAATGTGTGACATGATTATAGAACGTCCCCAGAGTGAAATTCAC
Organism: Nephrotoma appendiculata; assembly: GCA_947310385.1. Classification (NCBI taxonomy): domain Eukaryota; kingdom Metazoa; phylum Arthropoda; class Insecta; order Diptera; family Tipulidae; genus Nephrotoma; species Nephrotoma appendiculata. The sequence goes on along the minus strand of OX371225.1, from coordinate 56,278,575 downwards.
CGTTGTTCTCACGACTTTAATTAAATAATTCTTTTGATTTAGAGATTGTAAGACTAGATCAAGAATACTATAGGTTTCTAGTCAGTCAAAAGTGGACTAGTTTTCATATTTAACTATTGATGGCGGCACAGTAACTAGAGAAGAAACTGCAACTCCCTATTATTCAGTTCAAATGGTTTATTTTTATGGTTCGATACCAAGGGCTTCATAATATTTAGTATTATTCTTAGCAATTACGGTAAATTCACCTATAGAGATGGATAAAATGGTAGTTTCGATACAAGACATTTGTCCCGTTTTTCTAATTTTAGGAAAATTTCTATCTCTGGAACTTGCTGTGGCAGTCCACTCGCTTTCCAAATGACTGTTGTGAGTATTCTAGTCATTTAATTAGTTGCCACGTGTGCGTTGATGGATTCCATACGTCGAAATATCTTCTCTAGTGGATTTTCTTTAGTAGCGTTAGTTACCTGTTGCATTATTTGCGAGTAACTCGCCCTTCTTTCTGCTCCTCTGATCTGTAGTTGTGTCACCACAGTGTACTTCTTATCCTTTCTCTTCTAAAGTTAGAGTTGTGAGTCTATTGGCTCATTATATTTCTCAGTCTTTTATACTCAAGGAGAATTCAATTTGATGCCCGGAATAATTGATGGCTACCGGTTTAGCGCATGTTCTACTCGGTGCGGATCCAATTCAGACAATTGTTTCAACCAAAAGCTATAAATACAGTAACATATGACCCAACTCTCGATAATGTTTTAATATCGTTACCCACTTTTTCTTATCAGCTTCTAAATTATCTTTTAAGCCCGCCATTTATGTTTACTCTGAAGTTTTGATTTGTACCTCTGGATAGAATGGGTGACATATGCTGGCAATCCAGATTGGCAGCGCACACTAAAAACAATGAGGAAGAACAAATTACGCCACATCCATCATGCTAAACGAATTAATATACAGATGCTAACCAATAATTTCCCAAATAATAAAATTCAAAAGCTATTAGATTTGCAGAAGAAGTAGGTCTCAAAATTGACATCAGAAAGCAAATGCAATGAATCTGAACCCGAACATTCACACACTAATATACCTCAACGGCAGCAAATTGTCCATCGATATACCGCATTTCATAAATAATAGGCCATTGGGAAAGTCTCCGCATTTTTTTGCCACTAGGTGGTATTGATGCCTATATAATATTTCGAGTAACACGTACCCGATGCAGTCTCAAATGTACATGTGATTGTAAGGTGACATTTCAGCTTACAGTTTTTCTAATTCGTTGCTTGTGTAAAAAGTTATGTTGATTTGAAAATAAGTGAAATATCTAAGGAAGTGATGCTTAGTGCTGATTTTTTACTATAAAAAAGTTAAAAACGCTACAAAAACATGTTGAAAAATTTGTGAAGTCTCGTGTGAGAATACTGTGAGTGACAGAAGGAGTGGTTTGCTCGATTCCGTTGGGATGTTTTGATGCATCCACCGTATAGCCCGGACCTTTCACTGTCCGACTACCATTTGTTTCGGTCTGTGCAAAACTCTCTAGATGGTAAAAAATAGGCCGCCCGAAGCGCCGCTGAAAATCACTTCGCTAAAATTTTCGGCGATAAACCACAGAAGGTCTACACACCGAAGGAATTATGAAGCTACCCGAACAATGGCGAAAGGTCATCGATAATAATGATCAATATATATACTTGATAAAAATTTATTTTCAATAAAGAAAATATTTTGTTCAAAAATGTACCAAAAAACCGCGGAGACTATTTATATGGCGCTGCGCTCCCGTTGCTATGCAATGCACATTCTGTACCATAACGCTTTTTGAAATATCGCGTTTTGTACCATATCGCGTTTTGTACCATATCGCGTTTTGACATATCGCGTTTTGAAATATCACATTTTGAAATATCACATCTTGAAATATTGTGTTTTGTGTTATATCTCGTTTTGTCATTTCGAAATATCGCGTTTCAAGTGGATCCGGTGTAATAGACATCAAACCTCCACGTTTTCGATCGTACACTTTTTTAAGTTGAATTTTTCAAAAAAATTTTGGGCTGAATATTTAATTTTTTTATTTTTAAACCATAAAGATTTATTTCATTATTTTCGATATTTTTGAATTCTTTACGTTATAATTCACATTAATTTAAATTGAAAAATTTAATTAATAAAACGGAACTCGAGATTATTTAGTTAAAGCATAAAGCAAAATATACATAAGAGGACTCATGTAGAGTTTCCGAGGTTAATCTATTTTACTTTTGGCAACCTGTAAAAGCCTAACAAGAACAATAAACTATAAAATAACTATGCCGATATGTTTATAAGATACGTTTATATGGATTAAATATAGAAAAAAATTAAATTTGTGTATATAAAAATATTAAAACTATAAAATAAGATTAACCTCGGAAAAACCTGCTTATAAAATTTGCACTACTTGATTTCTCTTATATATTTATTGCTCGATGGTTAAAGTTACTTATTCGTATTTATTTTGTAATTCTTCGTAAATTTTTTTTTTAATATTTCTTTTAGTTTCTAGGTTTAAGAAGTTTGTAAACATTGTAAAATATTTTAATTTCAAAATTTAATATCAGATCTGCTCGTTCCGGCCGAGCCTTTAAACTTCCGATAAACTTCAAATATTTTATTTGAAAGGTATCGAGCGCCCTCGAACATAAAATTTCCTTTGATGAGAAAGTTTAAAGTATCGATTATTTGGGTCTTCATTTGATAGAACTCGAAACAAGAATCAATTTTAAACTGAACTTATCACAACGTACCCAAGCACGAATATCTCCATTTCCGCTTACCTCAAAAACCATAAAGTCAAAACTGATTTTACATTCCAATTAATTCCTAATTTGCAGTATCACCATTTTATTGTCATATTCCTCGTTTTGAAGTTGCCGTTAGATTCAATAAACAATGATTTAATTTCGAAGATGTTTAAATTGCTACCACAGTCCACACAATAGATCCAAGTTTTGTTGGTGTAAATTTGTAATAATATTTTTTTTTATATATGTGGTAAGAAAGAGGAAAGATTGTTGGCTTTATATATGTTTTGCAAAAAAAAAAAAAAAAAATCGAGATGTAATAAAATCCGTCTCGTTGGTACTATAAACAACAATAACAACAACAAATAAAAATGAAAATTGAAAGAACATTTTCACCGAAGACGCTAAACATGATACTCCTTATATATATATTCCCGTGTACCTATGTGTAGCGTAATCCGTTTATTTAAGCTGGATAATTTACTTGTTGGCGTGTATTGCGATTTTTATTTTATGTCATTTTATAATTTAAATCAGCATAACTAGAATATTATACGATGTGATTTAGTGTCGGCATTATTGATCGCAATTAAATTCCAGAGATAATATGAAATTTTGCCATGGTCATGAAAATTCCAGGTACATGTGATATTATCAGGAAAATGATTATAATATATCCGGCATACACAATTTTATGATTCTAATAAAATTTGACATTTTATTGGATTTTAATTTTATTTTAATTACAATAACAATAAACATTATTATATTCACAAAACTCAATTGGACGTAAATAAATTTGATTGACACAAATTAATACTTGGTACGTATGCTGCACCATATTTTTTTTTGGATATACGAGGGACATATATACGTAAAATCGAAAGTGGGTATAAACCATATTTTTGTATCCGGAATATAAAATGAAAATTAATTTTCCAATTTTAGTTTTGAATACACCACCCAGTGATACGGGGCCTAAGGGGGTGTGAGGCAATTTTTTATGGGTCATTGAGTTTATTTATTGTATGTGTTATTGGAATTTTAATGTTATATCGTTAAATAATTTTTAATGTCTTCATTTTCTCAACGAAATACGATTGAGGTTGTGTCTGGTGGGAAGTTTTTGGGAGAATATTGCCCTCTACTTATATACACATGTATGCTTGTACGAGTAGAGTATATATTAAAGGACATATAATTAACTTATTGTATGTTATAATAATAGGTTGGTATCTGATTGTTGATTAGGATCAATATGATTTTATAATTTCATAAAAATTTAAGGACATAATTATATTGTAGTTTGATACGTCAATTAAATTTAAACGATATATTAGCGTTTATATAGTTTTGAGACGTTTGGTATATGGTGTTGTTATAGGCAATCGCAAGATATTTTTGTTAGTAATCCTTTTTACCCCTAATTCAATTATCTACATAAGATTGTAGAGTATAGTAAGAAGCCGGGTGGTTCGAGGTATACCGCCAGATATCGATCCATTCTCAAGTGTATACTCCACCGTAGTAAGATCTGGTTTTGTCTATGAAGTGAGTATGTGATCGTCAGCCTTTAATAAAATCCTTTACATTGAAATGATGAAGTTGCATAGAACGATCTGTATGCATATTAAAGGGATATTAATGACGACACATACGCGAAAATTAAAAGTTATGCTCCCCCTTCGTCCGGTCAAGTAAGTGAGGTTAGACCCAACTATATGGAGTATAACTAATTTAAGGAATTGTTTAGCACAAATTTAACACTCCTGTGTACGCTTTTGAAGTTAGAACTAAATTGATCCTAAGCCTGATTGATTTCCTGAGAGGGAGCGACTTTGTATATGTTTAACCACGTGAATTCTATTAGCCCTCTATCAATCCTCTAATTTTTTTATAAAGAGTAAATTGAATTTGAAAAGTATTCAAAAATTCCACTATTTCGCCTAGATGAAATTTTTACTAAAACAAATACACTTCTCTTTGTTTTGTTGATTTAGGACTACTTTACATCTAAGTTTAACAACGTCGTCCGGTCGATATTTTTAATAGGCAAACTGCGGCTAAACATTCATCGAAAAATTTACAATCAACGATGACGATCCATTTTAGCGCTCGCTCTTGCGAGCAAGCTTATACAAAGACTTAGGCCGTCTGTCTGTTGGCACTATCACAGCAAAAACTATACATATCAGAGAGCTCAAAATTTGCACACAGATAGATGCTACTCTAAAAAGGTCACATTTTTGGGAACTCTAGGTCAAGTAGTTTTTGAGATATTCAACTTTTTCTAAAAATAGAGGTCACACAGATGCGGCTGTCTACTTTTTTTAAATTTTCAATTATTATTCTAGACCAGAAAAAATATTCTTGTACTATTATTACTTGTTGCTTAGCAACAAATACAACATACTGGAATCATGAGCTTTTCGTTTCGAAAAAACAACGGAAAGATATATTTTTAGCGCTCGCTTCTAGCATTCAATCATCATCGTCAATTTCAACTACATTGTAAGTAACTTAAATTTAAATTTAATTTATAAACTTAATAATTCAACTTCTTTTCTTTTCTTTTTTAGCTTTTTATTCAGAACGATCCAGATTTCCCATATCTATGACGTATAATTGACACACTTTTACTATGTAAGTTTAAATTCATATTGTTTGATGTTAACATATATTAATAATTGTTTTATCATTATTTGTAGAATCATTTACGATGGCTCCTCCACAATTAACTAAAGCTCAGCGTGCAATTTCGGCAAATAATAAACCAGAGACAGAGAGACTACGATTGCAGGCAAAGAGATTAGATCCTTCATATAGAGCAGATGCACAACAGCGCGACACTGAAGCCCGCAGACGTTCCAGAACAAGTTTTGCATATCGCGAGTCCGAGCAACAGCGTGACACTACAGCTCGTCGAAAAGCACGTTCTGATCCTGAATATCGTCGTGCTGATCAGGAAAACAACAATATCAGACGTCGAGACCGTCTAGGGAATATGTCTTTGGAATACCTTCAATCTGAATTTGAGAAGGAAGCACACGAAGGACCTGTACATGTCTGTCACTGTTGCTCGAACTGATTGAACTTAGACATCTTGAGACATATGGTCAAGATTTCATCAACAAGGTTATATGTCTTGCTTCTGAAGAGACAGATGTTCCGCTTTGTTTGACATGCTTCCTCGCTGTCCGGTCTGGAAAAGTTCCCCAGCATTGTCTCTCTAATGGATTTCGCTTTCCAGAAATTCCATTTCAAGTCTCAAGGCTCACCGATCTCGTAGGTTGTTTGGTCTCAGTACGTCATGTCTTCCAGCAAATCAAAGCTGTGCACGGAGTTCATGGTCAATTGCATGCTAAAGGCAGAATCGTCAACGTCCCAGTGTCTGTCGACACTGTAGTCTCCTCACTTCCACCCCAGCTTAATGACGCCTGCATGTTACTACTTCAAATTGCTCGACAGATGCACTACGACCATGACTATACGTTGCAGGAAACATTTGTTCACATGTTGTCTACACTTAAGCACGCATTCTATCCGATTCTCCTTTATACAATGAGCACAATGTCTCTTTATCAGAAAGATGGACGCAATTTGTAGAGAGTCAAATTAGGGAACTAAATCCAGAAGAAGAACTTGTTGAGGAATTGGAAGACGTCGAAGAAATGATAACGGAGACTATGCTTACAAGTTTGGAAGGCATTCGCATGGCTCCAGCTGCAGGGAATGTCCCTATATCTGTACTTTTTGACAAGGATGCACTCTTCCTCAGCTTTCCCAAACTCTTCGCTGGCCATAGAATCAGTCCTCTTCATGACGGGAAAGAAGTCAGCTTATCATCACTTTTAAAAGCATTTGCAAGAAATTCTGACAGGAGAGTTGCCGAATCTGTGCAGTGCGTTCTGTACTTAGTGAAGAAAAATGAAATTGAAAGACTTGCTACAAATGTTTCAACTTGTGTTCTTCGCAAGAGGAGACGAACTGGGGAAGCGAATATTCTTACAGCAGGTTAAATCCGAGATCCCGAAGTACTTGATGCAATGGTTCGAGATGACAACGCTTTACAAGTATTTCAAGTAATTCGAAATTCCGCGCATTACTGGCATCAACAGGAAATGCATGTCAGAGCAATGGTCCGACAGTTTAGATTACTTCACCTATGTGTCACTGTCAGTGCTGCTGGAATCCAATGGAACGAACTTTTAGTCATATTTACAAAAGTTTTGGATAATACAGTCATTACTGAGCAAGCCGCAGAGCAATTGCCAAAACCTGACAAGCTGACATTAATTCAACGAGACCCTATCATTTGTGCTCGATATTTCGACAATCGCTTCAAAGCATTGATGAAGACTTTTTCGTCTGCAAATGGGCCTCTCGGTAGTCGAAAGATTCTTCACAAGTATCATCGGATTGAATTTCAGCAACGAGGAAGTCCACATGTGCACATAATCTCGTGGTTATCCAACACACCTGTATTCGATGCTGACAATTCAGACTCCGATCCGACTATCTGCGAGTTCATCGATGAAGTCATTACCTGCTCATCCGACTATCCTACTACCAATAATATGACACGTCTTCTTGCTCTTCAGACTCATACTCATTGCTTTACCTGCAGAAAGGGAAGAAGCAAAAGTACAGGGTGCAGATTTGGAATTCCTTTCTTCCCAATGAATGCTGCAGCAACTCTTCGTCGCTTTGAAAGTAATGAAGAAAATCTTCCAATCTACAAACTTTCTCACAAACGAATTTGAGCATACCTTGATAATTTCAAAACTGATAATCCTCCAGCTTCCTCTTTAACATTTGAAGACTTTCTCGTTCAAGTCAACTGTACTCCAGCTCACTACATTTGTGCCATTCGATCTTCACTCAAAAGGGCAAAAGTATTTCTTAAGCGCCGACCGTGCGAAATCTTCATCAACAACTACAACAAGAAATTACTTTCTCTTCAGAAAGCGAATATGGACATACAGTACATCTTTGATGCCTACGCCTGCTGCTGTTACATCATTGAGTACATCAACAAGAGTAACAGAGGAGTGACACTTCTTCTGAAGAAGATTATTGAGAATGCTAAACGAACATCATTGGCGCATACAGATCTCCTGCATGCAGATTCCAAAAACTACTGGATAGTGAGAGAGTAGTTAAAGAACATCTATCTGGTCATCGTACAATTTTCTCTGCTGATTTTAACGTCGACTTTCTTGCATCGCAAAACGTAGTTCGTCAACTTGAGCAAATTGGACTTCATCTTGTTTCTCCTTCCATCCCAACAACCATTTACAATACCCAAATCGACGCGATCTTCTCTGATTTTGAAATTCAGCAGTCAAGATTATACCGATCGATGACATCATCGCACGACCCTTTATGGGCGAAATTTTCACTTAACTAGTAGAACAGATCTATTTGATAGATTTTAATCTAATTAGATACTATATTAATATATATATTACTAAAAAATTATACTATTTAACTTTAATATATATATTACTTTTATCTATAATAAAAAGAGTGTTATTACAAAACTAGTTTCTGTATTTTTTTTTTGATTTGTTTAAGATTCTATTCATTTTTCGTCTATTGGGCTAATTTGTTGTATTAGCACCTAAATTGTTTCAGAGGTTTTACACCTCTGTCCGTCCGTCTGTTGCATTTTTCCTATTTTATCGAGCGCTTGTCGGACAATTTCAATTGTCCGCTTCTACTAGTTATATATGGCACTAAGTAGTTCTCTATCAAACCCACGAATTTTAGAAGACTTATAGGGTAAGATTTAACTGCAACAAATTGCTCAATTCTGCTACAACGCATTTTTGGGCAACTTATTTACTTCATTGTTCAATCAACAAAAAAAGACCTCTAAGATCAGCCTTTAGTAAAGTCCAGAAATGTGTTTTTAATATCGTTAACAAATTCGAAAACTCAGCTGAAGGAATTTAGCCTGCTCATCATTTTTCGCTAAACACTCATAATTTTGATTCATTTTTGATTTGGTTTAGATCGAGAGATGCCATTTTGTCAATTACAGGATTTTCAATAATTGGTAAACACTGAGAAAAAGAGAAACATTGGGCGTATCCAGCACGTTGAGATCTACTTGTTAGATACACTAAAATGTAGAATAGTCTTGTACACTATCTACATGTGCTGCATGAAAAATCTACATTTAAAGTTGGGTTGGTGTCTTAACTAATCGATCATTTAATTTTTTTTAAATGATTCATAATTGCAAGCCAAAATTGGATAGGCTAATCAAAAATAATTTGTTAGGCGAGTTTTCAGTAGCTGATAATTTTCGTTTTGAAACTATACCAACGATTGTATCGGTTTTATGTAAATTAACCGAAAAGGAAAAGAACGGTTTAATGAAACTCCAGTTCGAAACGAAAATAATTATGAAGAAGCAATACAAAAGTACAGCTTGGACGAATTTAAATCTATATGTTTCGTATGCCGAGAACATGTTTCGAGGTTCGTTAATTTATATTATAACATTTAAAAGAGATGTTTAATGCAATATTATTTTTAGAAATTACTTTATGTGGTTACCGGAAAAATGAAAACAGCCCAGTTTACATACGTATCCCCAGAAAAAAAAATACTGTTTTGTATATGGATGCTCAGTAAGCAGGAGTCGTTTTTGTCAGTGAGCGATCGGTTTGGGATGGCATCCAGTACGGGACATTACATTTTTAAAGAAACCATTGAACTAATAATTGCCACACTCAAACGAAATTACATTAAGTTTCCAAACCTCGAGGAACAATTCAAAATCTCTTATGTAAAGAATTGCATTGTTGTGATATTACTCACAACATCACCCATTTCATCTCAAATCTCGCGAACTTATAATCAAATCATCATCATCATATCATGCATACAAAAAATGCGTAGTAAGCGCGATCGGCGCGATACATAAAAATATAAAGTCAAAGAAAATCCAAAAGCAACAACAAAACAAAACATTAGTTATTTTGTACGTCACACACTACATTTTTCGTTTTCTTAAGCACAACAACAACAACAAGACAAGTAGTATATACACTACATAATTATGCTACTCATCATTTTAATTGTACGTCAATAATTAATATAGAAAAACAACAACAAAACCAAGTACATATAAATATGTACTTAGGTATTTATTGCGACATATACGTTATATGCATTTTTCGTATTGAAAATAAATATCGTTTATCGACCTACGATTTTTGATGATTTTAAATTTAGTAAATATATTTTCCAATTTTGCAATTTCAAAAAATTAATAATTATACGCGTGTAATATTGTCGAGTTTTCAAAAATAAATTGTTGGTAGAATACTAACAAATATTTAGTATATAAGAACCAAAATATAATTCAATAAAATCAATCAGAGATATAACACAATCCGACAAGACAGTATATCGCGAACAGTAAAACTGGATCGTAAACCCCTAGAGGTTTCGTCACTCGACGAACCTCTACGGTATTAGCGTAGTCCAAGTTTTAAACAGTTCATTTTTATAAATCGTCCCGATAGTCTCTAGACACTCGTCAACGGTGTACCGGAACTATCGCAGTGAAATCCAACTAAATTAAATATAAAACATTCTTGCTGAAATTCTCAAGAAGCAACTTTAACTCAAGTATTTTAATCGCGCTGAGCTGACTAAGCAAAGGAACCCTAGGTGAGTAACAAAAATCCATGTGAGTAAGTATACCATCCGACTAACATTTGAACGCCCGGATCTTTAACTTGTGTTTACTTAATTTCGCACGGCAAAGCGAAAGAGATTGTGGAACGAGTGGGCAACCCCCACAGTATACAATCTTGTGATAAGCACACTTGAAAGATCCTTTCTTACTAACAACAAAATTTAGATCCACCCATTGAGGTGCACTTCTCATTACAAATATCCCTAGTATAATTTCACTTCTGCCCCATTTCCACTTTGCTTTGGGTCTCATATCTCAATTAACTCAAGACGTCAACTTCACCTTGACAACATTCCACTTTGAAATCACCCTCAACAATTCAGATTATGTTGTACTATTTGTATAGAGAAGACTAAAATATTTAACAAACAGTCTTATCCATATATAAATACAACATTAAATTAACCCAATATAAAATTATAACAACAACATATTAACTTTCTTTACAACAGCATATTTAACTGCTGGGACAATTGTCCCTTACCAACATATTTCTTTTATTTTTCAGATAACTTCAGAATCTGGTTCTTGAGTAGTTGGCTCCAAAATGCTAGTCTCTAAATTATCCGGTAAATTTATTGTTTTATCATTTCTAAAGATGCGCTCAAAATCGTCATAATACTCCCAATATGACCTACCACGACCAGTTTTTGAGCGTTTTTTTCAAATTGACGATTTTTCTTTATTTATTTCGCCCGCATCGTATTCTATACCGAAATATACATATTTTGATTGTATTTCTTTCCACAAAATATTTTTTTAAATTTTTGTATTTCTAAATTTGTCGTTTCTTGCGGCATTCTAATAATTTAATATTACATTGTGTCCATTTTATGCCGTATTCTAAATTTTGTGTTGGTTCCTGAGATCATAGCAATACATATATAGTAGTACCATCATTCGAAAAAAATCTTTAGAGGGTGAAAATCCAGGTAGCGCGTTAATCGAAATTAAGTTATGCAATAATTTTACTAGTTCGCCTAAATGTTTGCAAGATTAAATACACTTACAGTACACACGGCGTATTTTTGTATACCATTAACCAGTATAGTATTGCTTCACTCTAACTTATTATACTACATATTAACACAGAATATATTTATTTCAACTCGTATTGTTTTACATTTGTCAAGGTCATGTAGAAAATGTGTTTAATATTTTTTGTGATAAACAATAAAACAAATCATGAATACCTTACTTCAATTTTCTTTTTATAAAAAATAGCATAAATAATTTTTTTTCTATGATAGAAATGCAAAAGAATATGAATTGTTCAATCAAATAAATCCATTATTGGAAAGGAGATATGAACGATAGGATATATACATATGTATATTAATATATTGAGTACATACTTAGCTGTGTATTATTATTGTTTATTTTAAATACATCTATTCTCACAAACACAAACGAATAAAGATTAAAAATGAAAACGATGTAGAAATCTATATAGAACAACTAAATACAATTTTTTAAAAGGATGCCGTTCATTGCACTGTTACAGAATGGTAATTTATAATTGAAAATATGGACGAGTAATTTTCTTATAACTTTATATGCATACATTAAGAACAATGTATTGTTATGGAAAGCCAGATTTTCTATTTATCCAAATCTGTGTGAAAGTTCAGGGACATTGAACCCAATATTTGTTTCAAAATTAAAATAAAATTTATTAATTCGATTTTATCATAAAAAATATTACGTAAGAGAAGTACGTAAAAATAGGAAAATTGTCACTTGGACATACTACAATAGTATGTCGTTTTTCATTATTGTCTTTCAATCAACTATTTATTAAGGGATTGTTCCTCATTGGAATAGAAAAAACGAGGATGTCATTATAAAGATTATAATTTCAACCAAAGCATGTCTGACTTGATCTGTTTTGTCACAGAATCCAATGAGAGTCATGTGGTGTTTACAGTGTGCAAATCTAGAGCGTATAATTATAATCTAATTATGAGCATTTAAGGTTCGCTAACAAAACTTAAATTCATTTTTCTGTTAATCTAATCTGTTAATCTCTAATAAATTTTATAGTTTAAATTGGGGGCTGAATTAATCCATCTCAAATGAATTACATATCCCTTTTGTGTTTTACTAACACAATTGTGCAGGTAGGGCTAAAGTACCATGTATATGTAGTTTTGTATGTTTTTTGAACAAATTTACACATTTGTGAATTCCTTTTTAACTTATTTTCCGTCCGAAAAAACACTATATCTATACACACAGTTGTGTTGGTTTTACTTCAAATCAAGCGAAATTTTTAATGAACAACGCCGTTACATACGTTAATTTTTTACTCACACATTTGTGTGGGTTGGACTAAAATTGAGAAGATTTTTTATTTTTCTTAGTTGAAAAAGGGATATAAGAAAGTATATAAGATATTTTTTATAAATTCAATATCAAGAGAATAGCTTACGAGTTTAGGTTGCCGCTCACTATTTTGTAATTAAAACTATTTTTAAATAGTAGTTAAGCTAGAGATTATGGTCAGCATTGTCTGAAAGAAAACGTTTCAGTTCTTTATGGCAGGATAAATAATTGCTTACTTTTAAGTTCCGTCTTTATTCGAACGCTAATTTTAAATTGTTTAGTTTGATGTACCATACAAATTATTTTTTTTAAATAAAAAATGCGTTGTGTATTTTATTTTGAATAAAAAAAATCAGTTTTTATTTTCCTCTAAATTGTAAAATTTTATTTTTATGTCTTAATTTAATTAATTAACCTTAATTTGTATTTAGTCTTACACCGTTTTAATACTTAATTACCTTTCCGAAACGAATATTTATTTGTGGAGACTTTAAACAGCTTTCACAATAAAACAATTTTTATTTTGCCTTAGAAGTTTGTTTGAAAATCAAACTTTAGAAAAAAATTTACTTTAGAGAAAAAATTGTCTATTGTGAGAGCTCTGTTAAGGTGATGATATATGTACAGATTTTCCCTTTAAGGCATAAAAATTATGCGCGCTTGTTGGTTAAAAGTCAGCCATCTTGAATCGCTTTGAATCAATTCGGATGATTTTGCATACTCATGAACGATGGCTACTAATAAGACAATAAGGCCTGTTTCAGCTGAACTAAGACAAGCGAACTGACCTATGTTCAGCGTTTTTGGTTGTATATAAAAAACTTTTATAAGCCCCGTTTCCCGCTTGAGCTAAGTATTTTGACTGATATGAGCTATGTTTTCATTTAACAGCTTCACGTTTTGATTTCTTTCCAAAGTCAAATAACAGAAATATTGTAGATAAATCTCAGAGTCTACCCAATCTGTAAAGCTATGTATTTAAATTTTTATTTTCACCTTGGAGATACGAGGGTATATCAAAAAGTCTTGCAATATCATATGAAAAAAAAGAGTGAGTGAGACAACAATATATTTTTCAAAACCATTTTTTGTCGCGATGAAACTTCTAGAAGAACATTTCGATGTAAATTTTACAGTTCGTTTGTTTTTGTCAATTTAGTAACACGTGTTTTGAACTTATCTTAAAATGTATGAAATTGAATATCGCGCCCTTATTAAATTTTTCTATAAAGATGGACGAAATGCAATTTATATATTCAACTATATATCAAAAGTTTACGGCGAATCTGAACCATCATATGCCACAGTAACAAGGTGGGTAAAATTATTCAAAAGTGGCCGGGAGTCATTTGAAGACGACAACCGCTCGGATCGGCCAGCAGATGCTATTAGCCATGAAAACGTAATTTTGGCCGAATCTATTGTATTGGAGGACCGGCGTATTTCTGTTCCGCGGTTAGCGTGGAGACTTTCTCTTTCATACGGTACCACATATACTATATTACATGACCACCTTCACATGTCGAAAGTAAGTGCGCGATGGGTTCCCCGTTTGTTGAATGCAGAACAAAAAAAAATGCGTGTTCAAACTTCAAAGGCGATTTTAGATATGTACAAAGAAGATCCAGAAAATTTCTTGGATAACATAATAACAGGCGATGAAACATGGCTTTATCATTGGGATCCGGAATCCAAACAAGAATCGATGCAATGGATTAAACGTAGTGAACCACCACCAAAGAAATTCAAAACTCAACCGTCTGCTGGTAAGGTTGTGGCAACAGTTTTTTGGGATGCTGAAGGAATTTTGATAATCGATTATATTGCACCGAAAACCACAATCACAGGCATATATTACGCAGAAGTTTTGCGAAAATTGAAAAAAGCGTTCCGGGAAAAACGGCCAAGGAAAGTTATTAAAAAAATCTTGCTTCTTCATGACAATGCACCAGTGCACAAGGCTGAAATTGCTCAAGCTGCATTAAAGGGCTGCGGCTTCGTGGAAATTCCGCATCCACCGTACAGTCCAGACTTGGCACCCAGTGACTACTTTCTGTTTCCCAATTCAAAAAAAAAACACTAAGGGGCCCGAAATTTTCCAGTGACTATGAAGTACAGTCTGTTGTAAATGAATATTTTATGGAGCAAAAGAAATCTTTTTTTTAGAGGGTTTAGGCAAGTTAATTGATCGATGTGACAAATGTATAAACCTTAAAGGAGATTATGTCGAAAAATAAAAATATTGTTGTCTCACTCACTCTTTTTTTTCATATAAAATTGCAAGACTTTTTGATTTGCCCTCGTAATTAATCAGCTCACAATCAACTATGTTTCTATCCCACAGCTTTAAATAAAGAAATTAAATAAATCGGGACGTACGAGTGTGTTGAGTTAAGCTTCGCTAATTCGGTTTCACTTATTTAGGCTTTGCAAAGTAAATCGAAAGCTGTGATCTCAAAACATGCTCACTTTGCTAAAAGAACATAGCTTAAGTGTGCAAGGGGCCTTATCGAGAAACGCAGCTATTAGCTTAGTTTGGCATCCACAGCTCATTCCACTGCACATTTGAGTTAATTACATCGCTCTCACATACATTTCAATTCAAGTAAAATGCTATATGTCTGCCAAAATATTATTAGAATCACATAAGTAGTCACATAGGCGATTATGTACACAATAATAGCAATGTATGTGTGAACGATATAGCTGACTTTTGCAATCCAAAGACAACCCGAGCTAAGTTAGTTTGTATCGCTCAAAACAGAAAAACATAGCTCGCATAGCTTAGCTCAAGCGTGCATCGTTTCATTAAAACTCTTTATTTTCAACCAAGAGCGATGAACTTAGCTGACATCGCTTAGCTTAGCTTAGCTCAAATGTGCAACGGGCCTAATGGAACGATGCACATTTGAGCTAAACTATGCGAGCTATGTTTTTCTGTTTTGAGCGATACAAACTAACTTAGCTCGGGTTGTCTTTGGATTGCAAAAGTCAGCTATATTGCTCACATTGCTATTATTATGTGTACTTATAAAATATTGAAATTTGGATGACATTTGAGTATTGTTGTGTTTGGTATTGTGGATCAAATTCAAAAAAGTGGTTGAATTCTTAAATAATATATTAAAATTAGTTAATTAATTTTTGACAGACATAGGATTTTACTTGTATTGAAATGTATGCGTGAGAGATATAATTAGCTCAAATGTGCAGCGGAATGAGCTGTGCGAGCTAAACTATGCTAATAGAAACTACGTTTCTTGCTTAGCTTAGCTGAAATGTGCAACGGGCGTTAGAATGAAATAAGTAGCCGTTTTGAACAGAATCAAAGAGCTAAATAAAAATTAAGGTTAATTAAATGGGAGCATTATTTTCATAAAAGCTCCCATTTAATTAACCTTAATTAGGTTAATTAAATGGGATTTCAGTTGGGCTCTTGAAAGTTCTTGTTGCTACAATAGCTTAAATTGTTGTAATTTATTTTATCTTAAAAAACAAATTAATCTCTCATAAGATAAAACAATAATATTTTTATCTAAATTGTATTTTAAATAGGAAAGCAATCGCCAATGGTAGTTTTTAACTTGCTTATTAGAGTTTTAATCTCTTTACAATTTTCATAATACCCTTCTAAGACCCTTCTAAGTCTCATAAAAATAAAATTAAAATTTAACCCATACAAAAATTTTAAAACATGTACTTGTTTTTTTATACTGAATAATACAATTTTTTATCCTTATCTGGCAAATTAAAACCTTTCTTTAATAATTGCTTGTAACATGAAGGTGATTTAAAATCAAATTCCAAATACATTTTTTGTTCAACTTGGGTCCAAGATAATTTTAATTTATGAAATATTTGTGCAAGTACAAAATGTGTTTACTTGTGGTCGATCGTCAAGTGTATTATCAATTAATATTTTTATTGTGTTTTCTTCTGTTTGCATTTTACTTTTCTGAGGGGTATTTAATATAAACCTGAGAATTTTGTTTAAAGGTTGAACGGGTTCTTTATTTTCGTCTTCAATTTGATGTTGCGGACTAGGAAATTGAGATGGTGAGATGGGACATTCATGAGGAATTTGTGGAACTTGATAATTCTTTAAATAAGTTCTTGGAGGCCCTTTTTCATATTTCAATGTTATAGGTGGGAAGTCAGGTGTTTTCAATATTCTTGTTGTTTGACTCTCAGTGTTGTGTGTCTGGTTGGAAATCGTACGCGAAACTTTTGGAATCAATTTTTTTTTATTTAAAAAAAAATCGAATTTTAATAAACGCTTGCATCGTGCATCTATGTCATTGACCTTACACTTACAAACAAGATTATTAATTGGCTGGGGAAAGACAGTTTTTTAAATATTTTTTGTTCTAAAACTACTTATTTTGAAATCATTAAAATTAAAGTTCTTCATAATAGTTATGCGTTTGGAAGTAACTTTATTCTTGTCGAACACACGACGATGGTCATGCAGCACCGTAAAAAATGTTCTGGTGAATTTACAGTCATTTTTATTTAAGCAGTTTTTGTAAGCACACACCATTTTATCACGCAAATTCACAAAAGTTTTAATACACAAATTTTCAAAATGAACTTTTTATAACGTTTAAAAATAAGAAAACACAAAGCTACATGCGTTACGATTAGACGACAAGCAATAAAATTTTAAACGAACAAATTTACGAAATTAACTTGCAAACAATTTTTAAATCTTTGTAGTGTGTAGATGTATGATTTTCCTTTTACATATATTGAATTGCTGAGTGTGTGCGTGTAAATAAGTATGTAAATCATCGGTGGTCTATCTATATAGTTATCGAAACGAAAACCAAATAATGTGTATGTGTTGTACCTACAAAATCATTTAAAATAATCTTTAATTGGATTTAAATGTAGATCGTTTTTATGGACAATCTTCAATTATTTTAGCTTTTTATAATTTTCAACGAATATTTTAACGTTCAAAATTATTTGTCTATAATTTAGAAAACATTGTTGCAATTCAAAACAAAACCAACTTAGTTGCGATCGGTATTTTCTCTCCATCATCTTTGTTACATTTTCTATTTACTTTTGAGCGTAAAAACTGTTTTGACTTATAATGAGAGCGTCATTATATGAGTAATACAATGCGATTCATTACTATTTATGATAAGAAAAAAATTTAGTTCCCATTTCTGTTTGTTTTCATATAAAATTATTATTTTTATTACTATTTTATTTGTTAATTATTATTATAAATATATGTTATTTTATTTGTCAATTTGATATGAAAAGAAACAGAAATGGGAACTAAATTTTTTTCGTATCATAAATAGTAATGAATCGCATTGTAAGTATATGTATAGAATTTTTTTTGTTTTCTGCATGTTGCATTATAAAATATTCTAGCTACATTTAGGAGAAGGTTATGCTATTTAGGCGGATAGGTAATTGCAGAAATTCTTTAAAAAGTTTAAAACGATACCAGTAGTGGTATCTAACATTTCACTCACGAACCTACCATTACATTACTATATAATGATTATACAATGCTGAGATGTACCGGCAAACTTTAATTCTTGCGGTGTTTGTGTGGGTAAATTCACTGTATCGATTGAATCTTCCAAATGCTCTTGATTCATAGTATCTGTCTCATTTTCTAGATGCTCCTCATATTCAACGTCTTAATGGTAAATGGTAAATAACATCACGAAGAATAAAAATATTTATTAGTATTATACTACTGTGGGCAAAAAAACGTAAGACTTTTTAATTTAAATTTCGCGCGGAAAACCATTAATCAATATTTTTTTTTTTTCTATGTTGGTATGACTGTCAGTGACATCTGTGCCAAATTTTATATCAAAATAATAATTAGTGTTTAGTATACTCTTGTCTTTCTGATGTACAAAAAGTGCATTCGGCGATTTTTACAATGAGTGAAATTATTCAACAAAGAAGTTCCACTAAATTTTGTGTGCGGAATTAATTTTGTGGTGCCGAAACGTTCAGATTGTTGCAAAATGCTTTCGGTGATAATTGTATGTCGCGGGCAAGTGTTTTTGATTGGTACCAAACCACGTCAAAAAGCAAGGTGATGTTGACAGTTTTCTTCGATTATCGAGGTGTGGTGCACTCCAAATTCCTTCTGAACGGCGAAACTGTCAACAAGGAATCCAATTTGAGTGTTATGCGTCGTTTGCGCGAAGCTATTCGTAAAAAGAGCCCAGAATTATGGGTCGACAACTCTTTGTTTTTGCACCGTGATAATGCACCGTCTCATAATGCATTGGTTTTACGTGATATTTTCGCCAAAGATTCCACCCATATCGTTCCACAACCACCGTATTCGCCTGAAACCATTTTGAGTCAATTGAAGACATTAAACGTGAATCGCTACGCGTATTGGAGGCTATTCCGGAAATTGACTTTAACAACTGTTTCGAGGATTAGAAAAAACGTAGGCACAAGTATGATGGGGACTTTGATGGGGACAAAATAGACTTGGAGAAATAACTCAGGAATTTTAAAATTATAAACAAAGTCTTACGTTTTTTGCCCACAGTAGTATAGATGTAAATAAAAAATTAGGTTAGGGCATTAAATTTAGAACGACATACAACATAAACTCATTTGTTCTTTGAGATTTCGTTTAGAATATTTATTATTAATTTTGATCAGTCTATAAATATTTACCTCCAAAACCGTCAAACATATAACTCTCGAAATTATTTGTATCCATTTTTTGATTTTCGTTTATCGCTGACAAATACAAATTATAATGTTCTTCTCACAAAAACAAATGACGTAACATAGTAAAGATTCAAACCAAAAAAAATCTACCCAAGACATAAAAAAATCGCCTCACAAAAACAGTGAGATCTATCTACATTTTTAGTAAGAAACTTTGCATCCAGCACATGAGATATGTGAGGTCTACATTTTTCTAGTGAGATCTCAACGTGCTGGATATGCCCATTGTTCATAAATGGCAGGACTACCCCTATTTGAGTGATTTTTGGAAACTCAAAGTTTAATCAATGAAATCGCTTAAAGTGATTGTACTCAACATACCAAATTTCATGAATATGCTTACTCCCAGCCACAATCAACCATTGAAACCCCTTATTTCAACTCTAATTTCACAAGATATTTTTTGAAAAACTTTGTATGTTTCTAAAAATTTCATCTTTTCATCGGACAGAACCACCCTAGAAAACCGCTTGGGCTTGGAGGCCAACTTTCCAATTTTTTATTACTTTTTTCATGATTCTGGCTGATGGGGAGTAGGCATAACAATTAAACGAGTTTAGGTGATTTCATTAATAAAAGGTGTAATTTTTAAAAACCACTCATACAAAATTTTTGAAAAAGGTTTTCCTTCGAGTGATTTTGGATGATGGGCTGTATGGTGGAAATGAAAAGTGGGGTATTTTTTTTTTAAATTAGTGGTGCAATAAAGGATTATATGGCTGATGTTGACCAACGGGTAATAGGCACAATCACGAAACATGGCCCACATGTCGAAAACAATTACAATTACTTTAATTTGATCTACATATATTACTATATTTTTTTTTATTTGCATTCAATTATCTAAATTTATTTCATGATGAGGTTCAGGGTCATGAATATTAAAAAATGATATTTTTTTAGTTTTGTAATAGAAGTAATATCCAGTTTCGATCTGATAAGATCATGAAAAAATTCAATCATCTCATCAGGCCATGGTGACTGAATATTACTACGTAACGATTACATTTTGTGTTCTATATATGTAGAGCAACCGTGTAATCTTAACTCTAGTGAATTATATGACAACTCAACAAATTTTATTCTTACAAACTTTCCATCTCATTCACACTGGTTTCAATTCCAGTGCAAGTAATTTTTTAATAATTTTACTGAATTAATTAATTAATTTTTAACGATATCGTGAAACTCTGTTGAGGCCGCGTATCGAGGAACGTCATAATCGAAATTTACTTAAATTAACAGAATGGAGCATTGCTTTCCATAGTTCTGATCTTGATAGAGTCGAGAATATGGCGTTGGCGAATGGAGTTTCTTACGAACGATTGAACGAGATAGACTACCGACGATAGAAGATCATTGGAATAAGATGAGCTATGTCCCTGAATTATTGATGGCCCTTACGAAACACTTTAATGAAATCGAGTGTCAATCAGTTCGTCACAACTAACACACTATAGCAGTCCTATTGAATGCCCCGACTCCTTATAATTGTGCGTCTAATGCCAATTCTTCCTCCCTTTGTAATAATAGCCCAAAAGGGTATCCAGTCTGTTGGAATTGACAAAATCCGGAGCATGTATTTTCGGATTGAGTATCTAAGGGAAGGTATTTATTCTGTTCCGGGTGTGGAGCTCTGGGAATCTTTAAACCGGAATGTTCATATTGTCATCCTAAGGGAAACTGGAATGGGGAATTCAGGAAACCGGGGTTTTTGAATTCCCAAATAGCCACGAAAACCAAAGTCTCATTCGAGGAAAGTGCGACGAACACCGACCCGGAGTTTTATCAAAAAATGAAGAATACACCTTATACCTCGGTGTACGTGCTTACTCGAAGGACCAATTGGCGATTGATTATGCTGCGAATACTTTGTTGTTTATACTCGAAGGTTGCGATTGCTTATTATTTGTTCATACGTATAATGAAACTAGTAATCTCGAATGATATCGTAACGCAATGATAAATAGTAACTGAACATTATTATATAATTAATTTTAACAACATTTATTTAATTAAATTTAATAGCACTTAGTTTCTTAGTTTCATTTTTTATATTTTCGCCATTTTCGTATTTATAATTAGAAGCTTCTGCTCGGCTTTACGTTCTCTTTTCCAATGTACTGTGTAATTTTCTTATTATGTAAATTTTTATATTTGTATACTAAAATTACCCAGCATGCGTGTAATTTTATGAACGCATACTAAAAGTGTGAAACCTAAACGCAACCAAAACTTCTACTGCTTTTTTTTTGTTTTGTGTTTTGGGACAGTCATATCTGTCCCTAATCGATAATCGATTAATATCGAGATTCGCGAATGTAGATGGCGAAATAGCTATATTCAGCAAAACGAACAATGCCTCGTAATTAAGCGGCGCGGTGTATAAATAGTTTTGCTACGAGGAGTGCCTTGAAGTGTAAACGATTTTAAGGATTTTGAGCCGCTACAATACTTTTGAGACCATGCTGGATTCTATCGGCATGTTCTCAATGGTACCAATGAGGTTACAAGCTCATTAGTTATATTCCAAATTTATTTTACATGTTTTAATGAGCGATACAAAACTGGACCAGAAGTGCTAATAATCACATTCGGAATTTTTATTTGTTTTTTTTTTAATCTGAACTTTCATAAAATTTAGACTTTTTGCGACACCGAGCAAAGGTTGTACTGTGTAAAATTATCCGGTGCGCATAGAGTAAAAAATTGTTTTTTACTTTGCACACTGTTCGTACACTGACATTAATTTCAGAGTAAAATTTGAAGAACCGAGTAAGCTCGGTGTAAGCACAGTTCACAAATAAAAACGCAGTGTGCAGAGTAAAATTACTCAGGTTGAATAAAAAAACACAGAGTATTTTTTGACAGTGCACTGCTTGCTCAGGTTGAATTAAAAATAGGCCCTTTGTTTGGCATAGAAAAATTCACACCTTTAAGGTGGATTTACATATTCGACGATTTTTCTGCGCCGAACATCACGTGGCACATTCAACCAATCAGAAAGGATTTCTTCGCCGAATTTTCGGCACGGCGAAGACATGAACAAAATTTATCTTTTCGGCGCAACGACACAGCATACATAGAATAATTTTTTTTTAACTTCATCTGTTTTTTTTATATTATGTGTCATTCTATTGTTTATGAATGGATGTGTGAAAAAACTGTGCCGAAAATTCGTTGAATATGTAAAAATCATCGATAATACGCGTTCGCCGAATTTCCTGCGGCAAGCAGTCGCGCCGAAAAATCGTCAGATATGTAAATCCACCTTTAAAGTACGGCCTTAGGTAATCAATTGGTGATATCGTGCTAACATAGAAAATTTTTGTTGAAATATTTTCCACAATAAAAATTGTATCGGGAGGCGCGAGTGAAGAATGTAGTTCGTTAAAACTTGGCTTTTAATTTACAAGTAGTTTACAAATTCAGACACTTCAGCCAATTCAGACAAACCACTGACCTCCTAAAATTTTGGTGGTCGTACCGCTCTTCTAAGTGGTCCAAAACGGAGCACAACTTAAGCTCTTAAGTTTGACTGGTTGAGGTTTAAGACTTGTGTACGAGAACAATCTGCAAGTAAATTTACAGCTAGCTAAAACGCTAAATGAATGGAAGTTTTTTTAATGAAAAACTATTTTTTATTTGCTATTTGTTCGACCAAAAAGAAAACTTACAAATTTTTACGATGAAATAAATCAAAATAGAGATTCTTTTATGTGCAAAATGAAGATAAAAAGTTGAAGAAGAAGCAAAATATAAACTTTACAATAATTCTTCAAATTTACGATGTTTTTGTATTTAACTGGAATGAAAATTATATTTACACTATATACCGCGACTTCATAGTGTAAATTTAAAGAACGTGCAGGCTTCCATACGCATATTTAAATCGTATTTCTGTGTAGCTAAGTTCGATGCCTAGCACCGTATTCATATAAAAATTACACCAACGCATAGTAAGAAAATCCCCGCGACTTTCCGCTATCTCGATATCTTGATTTATGACTTTATACTTCGATATAAATTACCCTACATATAATTAATATAATCATCTTTAGCATTTTTATGTGTCGTATATATATCTAGATTACAATCTGGGATATGCCGTATACGACAAAATCAATATATCCTTATAACGTTTTCCCTATATACATATATCCTTTCTTAAGTATATAATGTATGTATGTTGCATATACATACATAAGTAAACCAAATTGATTTTATCGATAAACAAAATACGATACAATTGAATTATAATGTTTTAAGTGATGCCTAAACTATCCACATGTCTATATTTGGATATGAACTGTATTCACATGCTGTCACAATGTGACGTATACGTATTATGTAGATGAACTATAACATTCTCGATTTGGGTCATACGATGACGAATAAACTGACGAAACTAAATTGATTTTATTTTTAATTTTAACCCTATGTGCCGAGAAACATATAACATTGATGTACTATACTTTCATAAGGAAACGCTCGAAGCACGAAAAATCTGCCAGCAAAAATGATTTCACAAACTCATCATAAACGAAAATAATAGTTTCTTTGGAAACGTTAAAGATCATTTTTACGTGATAACTCCTAAAAATGAACCGGAGTGTTTTCCAATTCGTTGATTTAATCCGACTTGCTCGTTGTATTACCGCTAATTCCAGATGAATAATGGCTTTTGTAGCAAGATAAACATATATGGCCAAATATGTCTTAGTCAGAGACTTTCCACGAATGTGATGACGGATGAATAATGGTCCTGCATAATCTATGCCAACATTATAAAACGGTGGTGCTGGATTGACTCGTTCTAGCGGTAAATGCGCCATTAATTGTTCAGGAAATTGCGGTTTTACACGTCAACACATTACACACCGCCTGTAAACCCTTTCAGCAATCTGTTTTCCATTTATTGGCCAGTAAGATTATCGTACTGCTGCTAAAAGAGCTTGTGGTCCAACATGAAGATGCTTTCTGTGGCTGAAAGTTATTAGTGTGCTGGTAAAATAATGATTGCTTGGCAGTAAAACTGGATGGCGTCAAGAAATTGCTGCAAATTTTAGACGGCCACTAACTCTATTTATGTTTTGCTGATCCATAAATAATGAAATGAATTTTAGTGATGGATGGAAATTGCATTGCTGCACCCAAAAATGCATTCAAAAATGCATTTTTTGAGACGGCTTTTGTAAGATTAGAGAACTTTGTAAATAAGAGTCAGAACTAGCCCCACTCGGGTTCGCGGGGGTTTTCGAGGCCGCTGATCACGATTATGATATTCAAATTGACCCACAGCCAACCTGGAGCTCAGGAACGCCGATGAACGTCATCTCCGTGGGACTATCCCGAAAATCACGCGAGGAAGGAGAGAAACTCGGCGCCCCGGTGTTTTTTTGGTCGCTGAATCCAAATATGGCATCGGTGAGAACCCCCCAGACACCTAGTGCGCCCGAACCTGGACGCGGACGTAATCCCCGAGAATTTTCCTGACAATACCGGCAAAAACAACCCGAAAATCATCGTGAATGAATCCGAATTTCCTGACGAAACGACCCCCCGAACACCTGGTGCACAGGAACCTGGCCCTGAACGGCATCTGCGTAGGACTCTCCCAAAATTCACTCGGGGAAGGAGAGAAACTCAGCGCCCGGGGTTTTTTGGGGTCGCTAAATCCAAATATGGCATCGGCGAAAACCCGCCAGACACCTGGGGCGCCCGAACCTGGACGCGGACGTCATCCCCGAGAATTTGCCTGACAATATCGGTAAAAACAATCCGAAAATCATTGTGGGGGCGTTTTTTGGGGGCGCTTAATTCAAATTACACGTCGACAACGATCCTCCGAACTCCTAGTGCACCGGAACCTAAGCCTGAACGACGTCTCCGAAAATCGTCTCATAATTTCACACATTCATTGAAGTGTAAATTTGGCCTGTGGCCCTATTCTGGTAATTCCCGGGGATAGGATGTTGAAATATAATTTTTTATCCGGTGCTCAGCAATTAAAAACAAAAAAAGAAAAAGTACTAGTTTTTTTAGTACTAGTACTAGTTAAAATTTGTGTTAAAAAATGAAAGCAGATTGGCGTGTATTATAAAGAAGAGAAGGCGTCGTATAAAAATAAAATAAACATAAAAAATTATAGCGTTCTATTTTTTTCATTTAAAAAAGCTAACAGGTTATGGGCTCAGAGTGATGGAAAACGCCCAATAAAATAAAAATAATAATTGAAAAGTAAATAAATGAAAATAAAAAAGTAAAAAAGAAAATTATCGAAACGAAAAATAAAAATTTTTTATTTGAAAAAAAAAAAATGTCGTCGTACAAAGAAGAACAGCAATACGTGGAAAAAATGAGTGCAGATTCTGTTCAAAACGGTAGGAGTCCTTGAAGTGGTAAATGGTGAACTAAAAATGGAAAAGGACAATAAAAGTGAATGGTTGAAACAGGACGCAAAAGCACAAAAAATATTAATAACGACAGTAGATAATAAGGCGTTGATGCACGTAATAAATTGTACCACGTCGAAAGAGATGTACGATAAATTGTGCTCTATATTTGAGAGAGCTAGTGAACAAAAGAACGTGGATGCAACAATTTTTTAGTTATTCTTATGACAAATCACAGGATATGGCTACACATATAAGTCAACTGGAAAATATAGCTCATCAATTAAAAGTAAATGAAAAAATCAATAGATGAAAAAATGTTGATATCAAAAATTTTATCCACGTTGCCTGAGCAAGATAAACATTTTATTAGTGCGTGGGAATCAACCTCGCCAAAGGAAAAAACATTAATTAATCTAACCAGTCGACTCCTTGCGGGGGAAAATCGGAATAAGAACAACGAAGAAAATCCAGTGGCGTTTAAGATACAGAATTTTGCAAACGTAAAAACGGAGGCTATAAGGACATATCTCTCGATTTTGTAAAGAGAGAAGTAATAAAAATCCAGATGTTCGTTGTTTTAAATGTGGAAATCTCGGACATATTTCTAAATTTTGTGTCAAAACTGGCGGAAAAACTCGATCGTGCAATACATGTAAGAAAAATAATCATGATGAAACGAGCTGTTTTTATCGGAAAAACGAAAATAAATCAGCGAGTAATGAGAATAAAGTGTCTTTTATTACAAACAGTGACACAATGTATCAAGGTAACTGGGTGATAGACACAGGGTCCTCGTCACATATGGTAAACGATAAAACAATTCTTACTGCAAATAAAGAAGTAAATGTAAACGTAGGAGTAGCGAGGATCGATCAATCAATGGTTGCAGAAGGAGTGGGTTTAGTGAAATCTAGAGACTATGTGCTAAAGGATGTACTGTATGTTCCGGATTTAAGCAGAAATTTGTTATCAGTAAATGCAATATGTAAAAATGGTGGTGACGTAATATTTATGGAGGATAGCGTAATAATAGTAAAGGATAATCAGACAATAGCAACAGGGAGACGAAACAAGAATGGATTATTTGAATTAAATGTACGAGTAGAATCATCAAAAGAAGCATTAGTAGCAGATCAACAGAAACTGATTGACCAATGGCATCATAAATTAGATCATTTGAGCATTAATAACATACAAAAATTAATGAAAATTACTAAAGGAATGAATATAAAAGAAAGTGATCTAAAACAAGCTCGTGAGGTTTGTGAAACTTGTGTAAAGGCAAAACAAACGAGACATCCATTCAGAGAAGAAAGAAACAGAGCAGTGCGTCGTCCATTGGAGATAATACATACGGATGCTTGTGGACCAATAGAACCACATACTTGGGATGGAAAAAATTACATCGTTACAGTCATTGATGACTACACACATTTCGTGATGGTATACTTAATAAGTAATAAATGGGCGGTGCCTGCGAAAATAAAAGATTATATTCGAGAAGTAGAGGCGAAATGAGGTACTCAGGTATCTATAATACGATGTGGCAATGGTGGCGAATATAAAAGTAGCAGTTTTATAGCCTGGTGTAAAGCGAATGGTAAAGTTTTGGATTATAATATGCCATACTCTCCTCAATTAAATGAAAAAGTTGAGAGGTTAAATCGAACCTTGATGGAAAAAGCAAGAGCTTTAGTTTTAGATTTATCAATGGACAAAGAAATGTGGGGAGAAGCAGTAAGAGTTGCCGCTTATTTAAAAAATAGAAGTCCGTCATCCAATCTAGAAGTGACGCCATCGGAAAAATGGACCGGGAAAACACCTGATCTTTTGCGGCTCTCATATGCCAAACAACTCGGACACTTAAAAAAGTTAGATGACAGGAGTCAAAAATACAATTGTGTAGGATACGGTACAAATTGATATAGACTCTGGGATAGGAAATATAAAAAAATAATAATGTCAAGGGACGTTATATTTCAAACTGAAAAAATAAATAATATGTTGCAGAAAGATAGAGAAAATAATGTGAGGGAGTACAACGATATCATAGATGAAATTAACGAAGATTGTGAACGGGAATCCGATCAAGAACAAGAGGCAAAAGAAAGTGAAGAAGAAGAGCGATATTTGGTTCCAAAACGATAGATAAGATTGGCAGAAAAATTTAATGAGTATGTAATGCTTACATATGAAGAAGCAGTAACTGGGCCAGAAAAGCAAAAGTGGAAGGCAGCAATAGAAGAAGAAAAGCAATCATTGGAAACGAACAATGTATGGGACTGTGTGAGTATTGAAGAAACTGGAAATAAAAAAATTTTGACTAGTAAATGGATATTCAAAATAAAAGAGGATGGAAGATACAAGGCAAGGCTTGTTGTACGAGGCTGTCAACAAAAATTTGGATTCGATTTTGAGGAAACATACAGTCCTGTAGTGGATAGTAATTCTTTAAGATCTAGTTTTGCAATAGCAGCAACCGGCGAGATATAATTATGAAGTTTGACATAAAGACTGCATTTTTGCATGGAGAGTTATCGGATGAGATATATATGCAACTTCCCGAAGGATATGAATCGAAAAATGAAGTATGTAAATTGAAAAAGGCATTATATGGTTTGAAACAAGCTCCTCTAAAATGGAACGAGAAATTTACAATGTTCCTGAAAATTGTAGGACTGCATTCTATAAAAAGTGATATATGTATATACAAAACGAACGACAGTAGTATGATATTAGCAATATACGTAGATGAAGGGATTTTAATAGGGAACGATAAATCAAAAATGGAAAATTTGCTATCAGTAATTGGAAACCTGTTTGAAATGACCGTGTTTAAAGATCTAAAAACATATTTAGGTTTGGATCTGGAGGTACACGTTAGCTCAAAAATAAAAATTTGTCAACAGAAGTGTGCAATGAACATTCTAAAACGTTTCAACATGGAGAAAGCGAAACCAGTATCAACACCACTAATGGATGTAAAACAAAATATAAATGAAAATGTGACTGGAGATGAATACATTAAATTTCCGTATCGAGAGACGCTGGGGAGTCTCATATACTTGATGTCAAAAACGCGACCAGATATAACGTTTGCAACAAATTATGAAAGCAGATTTGTAGGAAACCCAGGCAAAGAAGATATAAACAACATAAAACGGACATTGAGATACATAAAGGGTACTGTGCAAAGATTAATTGAATATTCGGCGGATAGTGACATATCTAAACTAGAAGCGTTTTGTGATTCAGATTATGCTGGTGATATAGAAACTCGGAGAAGTACGTCAGGATACGTAATAATGTTTTGTGGGGGTCTAATAAGTTGGTGCTCTCGAAAACAACCAATAGTTGCACTGCGTCAAGTACAGAGGCTGAATATATTTCAGCAGCGGAGTGTTGCAAGGAACTAATGTACTTGAAAAGTTTATTAGAAGAGTTGATAGTGTGGACATAAAAGTAGCACGTTGAACATCGATAACCAAAGTGCAATAAAATTAATTAAAAGCGGTGTTATAAATAGGCGGAGCAAACACATTGATGTGAGATATCATTATATAAAGGAAAAGGTATTGGAACGACTACTTAAATTGAAATATATTGAAAGTGAAAATCAATTAGCAGATATTTTTACAAAACCGCTTGGTGCTATAAAATTTAATAAACACTGCAGCAAATTGCTGGTATGGATTGAGCCGGAGGAAAAATTAAGGGAGGGTGTTGAAATATAATTTTTTATCCGGTGCTCAGCCCTTATAAACCAAAAAAAGAAAAAGTACTAGTTTTTTAGTACTAGTACTAGTTAAAATTTGTTATAAAAAATGAAAGCAGATTGGCGTGTATTATAAAAAAGAGAAGGCGTCGTATAAAAATAAAATAAACATAAAAAATTATAGCGTTATATTTGTTTTCATTTAAAAATGCTAACATTGGAAATTTTAAATTTTATAGCAGTTTTATTCCCTTTTCCCAAAAAGTGTATTCTGACGTTTGAGTAAAAAAAAATTTTGGGAAAAAATTATTCCTCATTATAGCAGTTTTGACGTTTATTATTCGATACCTATTTTAGGAAAGAATTATGACTGTAAATTTATATTGAAAACTGTTAATATTTACTTGAAATAGTAATATCCAATGAGGAAGAAAATGAGCAGACTACCGATGTGGCACTTGAGTAAGAATTTGATATATAGTTACGTATCCAACCTACATAAATATTGACTTTCTATTCATTCGATTTCTTCCCTCCTCACATAATTTAAATATAATAAACAATTCCACCCACATACTGCAGTATTGATGCCCGTCTCTAAAACATCATGTTTGGTTGACATTCATGGGAATGGCATCGATGTCAAGACAAAGGTGCCAATGCTCCAGGTGTTGAGAGGGTCGTTTTCGACGTGAAATTTGGAATCAGCGGCCCAAAAAACGCCCCAATAATGATTTTCGGGTTGTTTTTGTCGATATTGTCAGGAAAATTTTCGGGAAGTTCGCGTCATATTTGGATTCAGCGACCCAAAAAACCCGCAGACGCCGAGTTTCTCTCCTTCCTCGCGTGATTTTTGGAATAGTCCCACGGAGATGACGTTCATCAGCGTTCCTGAGCTCCAGGTCGGCTGTGGGTCAATTGGAACATTATGATGGTGAATAACGACCTCGAAAACCCCGTGGACCCAAGTGAGTCTAGTTCTGCCTCTTATTTACAAAGTTCTCTAATCTTCCAAAAGCCGTCTCAAAAAATGTATTTTTTGAATGCATTTTTGGCTGCCTCAATGCAATTTCCGGTTTTTTCAAAAAAAAAAAAAAAAAGAAAAATAGGGGCGATTTTTACAAATAATTTTTGGAAGGAAATGCAAAAAACCGCATTCCGATTCGTCTGGAACAAAAAAATTTCAAACTTTTGGCCGTTTTAGTGCTTCATTGCCTCGACTACTACGACGCACACGTGCCGAGCCATCTCACTCGATTGGATTTGATGGATCCGATAATATAGCAACCTCCAACAATTTGCTTTATCTCGTGGTTCATGCGAATCCGATATTCATGGTTCGCGGACTTTAATTTGACCAAAAATTGAACGAACGACCTTCCATTTGAAAGTAGATAACAATCTTTAATCGTTCGTGGTCATCAGGTCTTATGAGTGCTTTATAAAGTTGCGAGCTTGCACGACTGCGATAGATGTTTAGATCGCAATAATTTTGATTGGGCGTAGACAACTCGTTGTGCGGCAGCACTTCTCGTTGGAAGAATGGATGAGATAGTTGGAAATGTTGACACATTTAAAACACTGTTCAAAGCTCATTAATATTCAAAAATTACATAAATTCTCTATGTACAGAATATCGAGATTATAATGTACACAATCAATTAAATGTCGACTTTCTTGTGTTACAATCGAATTGGCGACTAGACGGCTTCACGTACTAATAATAGTAAATAGAAAAAAATCATACAGTTTCTATACCAACAAAACTTAAATTGCCTCATCGACTCAATTTTTATATTATGCACTCTACATTATCATTTATCGCCATCGGGCACTAGCCTTTTGTGTTACATAGATAGACAATTCAAATATAAAACAATTTATTCATTTCAATTAAATTTGTCACAATTTCCGCCCATTCTAATACCCCACACATCTCGATATATATTTGCAATGAATCTAATCCATTTTATTGATATGTGTTATATACGTATTACAGGATATACATAGACATAAAATGTATGCGTGTAGACATATTTATATCGAGAATGCGTTCGATGAATTATTTGTTCAAGCACGAGTGGCAAAAAATCTAGGAAAAAAACATAAAATTCAACGTCAAGAACAAAAATCCAGAAAAATCCACTGTAATTTCTCATTGTACCCCAAACAAGAGTACAAAACGAAATAAAGGATTCCCATTTAAAGTTTTATGTCGAAAATTTATTTTATTCATTTATTATGTTTGTTTAGGTTAAAATTCAATATTAGTTTTGATTCAATTTGTATCAATTTCTGTTGAGGAATACAAAAAAAAAATTGACACGGCCCACCCACACTTATCCTAAACCTCCCCATGATAACTAATTTTCCGACTCACTCAATGATTCAGTGTACATATTCTTAAAATTGATTTGAACCCGATTTTTTATTTATTTAATTTTTAAGTTTACATTGAGGGTGTTAGCAGTAACAAGTTAATTAAATTACACTAAACAAGTTAATGGAAAAGTAAAAAGATACTCGGAAATGAAAGTCGTGCCAAAATTACCTTTTTGAGTTAATTATTTTATCATACCTAGGTAATATGTATTGTCGTGTGTTTCCGACGATAATAAATCGGCCATAATGACGGAATATATAGTAGCACCATCACACGAAAAAAATGTTTAAACAATGAAATTCCAGATGGCGCGTTATTATTATTGTTAAAGTTGACTGGAAACCGTGCAAACCGTGGTTTCTATCTAGAACGGTGGACAACAGCAAACCAAGTGAATGCTGTCGTCGATCTATTTAAGACAGTCAGACAGACAGACATAAGGAATCACAAACAAGCACCATTTTTTGTAAATTTTGAAAAGTTTGAAATGGCTACGATCCGTAAGAATAGCAACCAAACCTCGTAGCTGGACTTTTTCAGAGACAAGACATACTTGGTTAACCTAAAACCAGGTTCAGGAATAATTTCGCCTTCCGGCAGATATGGGAAGCAAGCCAATCATGCTTAGCTTCGTAGCGAACGTCGTTTTTAACAGATTTCTTGCAATTATTAAAAAACAGCGGAGCTAAAAGCTCGGGTCTGTTGAAATCCACGAGCGAAACCATTTAGGCCAAAGAATAAGCCATTACATTTCCATGAATGCTACAATGAGTTGGTGCCTACGTGACCTTGACACCATTGTTGCAATACAGGCGGCTAGACGCATCAACCCATAGTGCCGTAAGTTGATGGATCAAGTGAAGGGCAGTTAGTTTCACAATCCATACATAATTCAATAGTCGAATTCTGATAACAGCTTACCATTAACTATAATAATTGCTGGTATAGATCAACTGAAGGATTGAAAATTAGTCTATTAGTCTATCCCTACAATCAGACATGGGTTGTTCCAACCACAGCGTACCTTAGTCTGAACGCGGCGGACCGAACAATACCAAGAGTGAAAGACTATGGCGAGGGAAAAGCGAGAACTGTAGACTTTTAAGTTTCACTAAAGCGAGATCCGATTTATCCACGGGTCACAAAACAACAGAAGCATAAGTAAGACCAACGACGTATAAATAAATATTAGCATTTCGGGACTCAAACCCAATAGCACTTCCCAAACGGCATTCTACATTGCGAAAAAACGGCATTGACTTTTTGATGTTTACTTTCAAGATGAAGCTTTCTGGAAAAATTACTGTTTAAGGTAACGCCAAGATGATTGACAATTAAGTCATCAATCACCAAGAGCTACATGAGAGATGACAAAACACCCCTTGGGGCATTCTTTGGAAACTTGCTACGATGGTTTACTCAATGCCAAAATGAGTTTACAGGCCTCAATAATGGTACAAAACGTAGTGCTTTCGAAAGCACCTACAATATTCAAGAACTGGCCTACGAGAAAGTCTTTAATGTTAAGCGATATTTTGATTATTGTAACAAGTTCAAGAAGGGCAATTACACACGATTTTCCAACTCCGTAAGTATGCGGCATGCTATAGAGTAGGCAATTCGATAAGTGGCGATCTCCGATAAATTTGTCGACAGTTCTCTCAAGAGGTTTAAGAAAGGTTGAGGAGAAACAAATAGGCCTAAATGCGTTAGCGTTAGTGGAATACGACCTGCCAGCCTAAAGAATAAAAAAATCCTGAAAGCAATATAAACTTGAAAAACTCAGGTTAATTCATCAGGAAAGATCCCATCAGGAAGGACAAGCCTACTGTGGCCTGAGTCCCAGTCAGGTGGGTTGCCAGTATCGTTGGATTCTCCGAAATCG
Source organism: Nephrotoma appendiculata (assembly GCA_947310385.1). Classification (NCBI taxonomy): domain Eukaryota; kingdom Metazoa; phylum Arthropoda; class Insecta; order Diptera; family Tipulidae; genus Nephrotoma; species Nephrotoma appendiculata. The sequence continues at coordinate 56,244,631 of OX371225.1, read as the reverse complement.
ACAGACTCAGAATTAATAAAGTCGCAACTGGGAGAAAGAACGATCAGTAGTAATTCCATAATTTTCCTATTGGAGGAGGTCAGCCTGTCTTCAGGGAGTCGCAGTACATTCAATATACAAAAGTAGATCAGAGACAGATATCTATTATGTCTGACGATGCTGGAGAGACTACTATTTGTTCATAGAAGCTAATTCAAGAAGCCATACGAGCGGATCTTATACTGTTTTTATATTACTTTGCTTTATTTTGAAGTTTCTAGGAAATTTTCTTTAGTTTCCTAAGATTGGAACACTTAAAAGGTTTAGTCCACGTGTTGGTAATGAGAGGACAGAGTTTTTGAAACGATGCTAGCGATTCGATATGGTCAACCGAACGTATCTCGCAAGCGATACACCTGTGGTCTGAGGAAAGAATATCATTATAGTCACATTCCAGTTGAATACAAACTCGATAATTTACATAGAGCACAAACTAATATCAATCACTGCCCTCCTTATAGAATTCATAAAAGTGACTCACAACTTTTATTGAGGATTTTTAGTTTAAAAGTACTTATAGGCAGTTAGACAGAGCCAAACCTCTATTGTTAATATGGAGCTGCCCCATAATGAGTGATGATCATTACAATTATTGCCTACCACCAGGAGTACCTGTTTATTCCTACTCTACTCAACAAGGTTACCGAACTCTCCCGAAGGTGGAGATGAAGCAGTGTCATAAGGAAGATAAACTGATGCTACTACCGCTGTTTTGCAAGCAATTGAAGATTTGAGGGTGATAAGCACAGGACTAACGTCGGCTGAGCTATTTGCGTGGATGAGAGTTGCTCGGAAATTATATGAGAAATAAAAATACAGGCTCTGACTTTTTCATCAGAACTTTTGCAAAAGATTCGGCCAATTCGATTACCAGCAAAAAAATAAAAAAATAAATATGACCCTGAAACGACGCTGACCGCTGAAGTAAGGTAGTCAAAAGACTTCAAGGCAACCATGTAAACAAAAGATCGGCGGTAAACTTCACGCTTGAAACGGACTTCCCTTCACTCCTTATAACATGGCTTGAATTCTCCATACTCTGAACAAAATCAAGAAAATTCTTAGTAAAAAATACCACAACGGATTTTCTATACCGTTAATACTGATACCCTTAAGGCGTTATGTTTGTTAAAGTTCATAAATCTTGTTTCACTTGGGGGGGGGGGGGGGGTTAAAAATACCTGTTTCGAGAGCTGTTGTCTATTAGCGAGTCGGGTATTTTTACCTTTTTGAATGTGCTTACTTTAAAAGCGAAGCAATGTATTTTTACTCATCGGTTTACATACGGAGCTGAAAAAGTAGCTCGTATTTTTTGTTTAGATTCAACAACTTTACTTTTTCAACGTTTGTTTACATAATAAAGATAAGGAGCCATAAATTTGTTTCGCCTTGAAGTTGTTTTTATGCAGACCACTCATCATTTAAATTTATCTAAATACAAAGCAAACTCGAATCTTTTGGGCCAACCTACACACAGTTTCAGCTTCTGGCTTCAAAGTAAGTCGTAAAAGATTTTTATTGTTAATTTAAACCAATAACCACCAAATTTTTTTGTATTGTTTTATTCTGTTCTCTCGAAAATTAAATTTAAACAAAACTCCACATCTCAAAAATGGCCTAAATTTATTTTCATTTTTATTTGTTCATTTCAGCTTCAAGGACAAAAATTGAACGGAAAAAGAGAACAGAACAAAACAATACAAAAAAATTTGGTGGTTATTGGTTTAAATTAACAATAAAAATCTTTTAGGACTTACTTTGAACCCAGAAGCTGAAACCGTGTGTAGGTTGGCCCGGGTCTAAAATAAGGTTTTTTTAGATAAACATTCAGAATTTACTAGAAAGGGGTGTTAAACGTATGTTTTTAAATATAATTCAGTATTTAGTCGGCTTTAGACGGTTGAACATTTCTGTTTTTAAATTATTTTTTTATTATAATAATAATGGCTCCTGATAGTGATAGTGAAGTTTTCGTAGATAATTTATCGCAAATTTAAAGTGATGTCGATATTGCTGAATTTGGTAGCGAGTGTGAAAGTGATGAAGACTTCTCTCATCCTAGAAGCCGTAGAGTTTTACCAATAGTGTTTAGTGATTCTGAACAAAGTAACAATGACGAAGTTGCATGGTCAGAATATAATAATCCTCTAAATATTGAACAATTTTTATGAAAAAGTGGCGTTGTTGTGATGCCAAATAATACGAAAAGTGTGGTTGAATTGGTTCAACTTTTCATAGGGAACGATTTGTTTGACTACATGGCAGAAGAAACTAATCGTTATCACACACAAAATGTTGATATTTTTTGCAAAATCTGTGAAATAGAAAGACGTGTCTATGGTAGAAATGAAAAAAATGTTGGGATTACTTCTACTTATGGGCAAAGTTCGTAACGATAGTAGGGATGAATATTGGTCTACAGACAGAACAATTGAAACAATAATTTTTGCGCAAGTGATGAGTAGAGATCGTTTCCGCTAAATATGGTATTCGTGGCATTTTTCTAATAATGAATATGACATTAATGACAGAGATCGCCTTAATAAAATTCACCCAATCGTATCTTAACGTATATAAGCCACAACGAGAGTTGTCATTAGATGAAAGTTGTCATTGGACCATGCGATGGAGAGGTCGCTTATCATTCAAGGTGTAAAATGTGTCAAAAATTACCAAATATGGGGTTCTTATTCGAACGGTTTGTGAAGCAAAAACAGGATATATATGCAATTTCCGAATATATCATGGTGAAGGAAGTCGACTTCAGGAGACAATTCATACACCTCCTACAGCCGCATGAAAACTTGTGGCACCATGTCTATATGGACAATTATTATAATAATGTCCGTACGAGTCAAGTCTTGTAACAAAATGGATTCCGAAGTTGTAGTACTATACGTAAAAATAGAGGCCCTTGAGCACGTGGTTCAAAAGGTGAATCTATGTTTCGTCGTCGAAAAGATATTATTTTACAATGCTGGAAATCAAAAAGACTCGTTCGAATGATATCAACAATTCATTCAGCTAATATCATAGAAAGTATAGATATTAATTGGAAGACAAAAGAAAAAATTTGGAAGCCGATATGCGTTATTGATTATAATAAATTCACGAAAGGTGTCAACCACGCTGATCAATATTTGTCATAAGGGCAGAAAAGGGAGTGATGTTCTTGCTAAATGGAACATTTTCAACGCTTTTACGGTTTTAAAACTTTAAATTCGAATTAAAAAAAAAGTTATAAAAGCTTTTTGCACGATGTGGCCAAAGAACGGATAAGTGGTAATTTTATGGATAATCCTAATGATCCAGGAACCAGTACTACTGGTACATGTAGATAAAATAATTTTCCAAACAGATTATTGGATGCCAAAAAACATAAAATTGTAAAAATATTTATGGTTGTTTGTGCTACTCACAAGAAAAACAGTTTAACTTGTTTTAAGTTCCAGGTTTGCAATTCATAAGGGAGAATGTTTTTTTAAATACCACACATTTAAAAAATATTAGTGTTAGTAAATATTTTTAAAAACAAGAAGACATTTTATACATTATAAAAAATTTAAATAGTTTGTTTAAATAGTTTCAAAGAGATCATATTATATTTCATTGAAATATGTCATTTTCCAACACACAATTTTTCACGAATTTCGCCCGATAGGCATATCAGTTTGCGGTCTATTTGGGTACCCGCCCAAAGTGTGTTAAATTAAAATTAATGGAAAATATATCGAAAAGTTTTGTTCGGCTTCAGTTACTTTGAAATAGAGGTCGTTGATGTGCCTATTGTTTCATTAAAATTATAGCTGGTGATTTTGGTTACCAAAGAGTAGTACGTTATTTCTTCGCACTTTTAAATAGCTTCAATTCAAATCATTTCAAATTTTTCCTTTTCTTAAAGTTCTTAATCGCAGGCAAAAACTAGTTTATTACCACTTTGAACTTTTAGTCGGCAGTGATATTTTTTACTCAGAACTACATGATCTTTTACCCCCTTCAATATAAAACCGTCTGTTCCAGACACCCCGTATTAGCAAGAATTTATTCGCATTTCTGTTACTGGAAGAATAGAGATAGTAGCCGATTTTCCAGGACGTCTCTGGGTTGATTATATTATTTTCCATATCATGGAAACGTATTTTGAGCAGCCTTTTTCCTTATGTTTCAATTCTGATAAAACCTGCTGAGCAAAATGAATTTTATTTTCTCTGTAATATGTATTTTGAGTGTTAAATATGTCATTTTCCAACCTTATAACTCAATGGCACTTATCAGCCAAAATCTATTGTTAATCTTAAACTACAAAGCTGTCACTGTAATAAAAATATTTCGACATGAAGTCAATTTTATAACGTAATCCACGGTAATGTCTCTTATATCGCAAATTCACTCCCGCTCAATTCACTCTCATTAATCATATTAAAGGTAAACATAATGTGGCTGTTTGTCTCATTCCGTTGCAATACTATTCTTCAGCTTTTTCGTAAAAAATTACCCTTTTTCTCCTCCAACAAGTTATGCCTAGAAACTTTTTCAACCAAAGATGTACACAGAAACAAGCCACTGGGTTGTAAGTGTATCTAATGTCATTAGCACAAAATTTGTCACCACATTTTTGAATCTTGCAAGCCACATTAAACTTAAATCTGTACGATGAATTGGAAGGATTAACATACCCACTTAGGCCTGCTTTGGTCCACTGTCCCAACGCCTATCCAATCTGAGATCGCAAACACCGTAAGCAGATCTGGTACAATGAGTATATCTGTTGGTATGAGTACTACTTAGTACACCCGAGAACGAACCATTTTTTCGACCCAAAACCCTAGGCAAACTAAATATACAAAAACAATTTAATATATTGTTTTGGTGTCCCAAACTTCCGCTCATCTTATTTTTTATTAGAACCTCTGTTAATGAAAAGATCTCAACTGCACCTATAAGGCATAGCTTGTGCGTTAAAATTTGAACCCAGACACAAATAATTTGGATTTCGTGAATTAGCTCAAACGTTGGCTGAGCTACTTCCGTGGATGAGAGTTGCACGGATATTATGAGAAATAAAAATACAGGCTCTGACTTTTTCATCAGAACTCTTGCAAGATTCGGCCAACATTGGCGTTTAATCCAGAAACAGCACCATCAAGAAGATAAGGTTTTTGAATTAGACAGAATATTTTTTGCAACGATCTGTTTAAAAGCGAGCACGAAAGTCATCTGATTATAAGCAAAAAAATTAAAAATGAATTTTAATAAGTAAGGTAGTCGAAAGACTTCAAGGCAACCCTGTAAACAAAAGATTGGCAGTTAGCTTCACGTTTGAAACGGCGTTACCTTCACTCCTCATAACATGGCTTGAATTCTCCAATCTCTGTACAAAACCAAGACAATTCTAAGTAAGCCGTAAATTCTATGTAAGACGTTAAGGCTGTTAAAGTTCATAAATCTTGGCCGTTGATGTGCCTATTGTTTCATTAAGATATAGCTGGTGATTTTGGTTACCAAACAGTAGTACGAGTACGCTATTTCCTCGTGCTTTTAAATAGCTTCATTTCAAATTTTTCCTTTTTCTTAAAGTTTGAAACGGGTTAGCATCTACCTAAAGCTAGGGCCAACCCAGTTCCATAGACAATTTGCCTTTACCTGTATTATATCCCCTGCGGCATTAACTCGAAGCTCAGTCGGAAGAGGTTAGTGCTTGCTCGTGGGGATGGGGATGCACAAGTAACGGCCTTGATAATCTCATCGTGAAAAAATAAGAAAGGAAAAGTGGGGGTATCGGACCCCGAAGTAGTAATACGTTTGTAAAGAACCATATCAAAAATTTAGTTTTGTATGTTTTTTGAACCAACTTACACATTTGTGAATTCCTTTTTAACTTATTTTCGTCCGAAAAAAACACTATATCTATACACACAATTGTGTTGGTTTTACTTCAAATAAAGCGAAATTTTTTTATCAACAACGCCATTACATACTATGGTTTTTTACTCACACGTTGGACTAAAACTGAGCCAATTTTTTTGTTTTCTTGGTTGAAAAAAGGATATGGTAAAGGGGGTTTTACTCTAACATTTTATTTCTATGTAGTTAGTAAGATGTTTTTTAAGACAGTAAAATGTTTCCGACAGAAGGAAAAGGAGTTGCAAACAACAGCAATTTCCACCCCTAGAGACAGTCGGATGACAGATTACTGCCGGTACCTAGAATGTTAGTCGGATGTTCAATATACCCACCAAAAAAAAACAGAACGAACTGATTTTTATACACAACAAAAAATTATTTTATTAATCCAAATTTAAATATTATTCACACCAAATTTAAATATTATTCACAAAAAATCTCGTTACACTGTTCGTATCGGTTAACTACCAGTCGAGCTCAAGCTACTTCACGTAGTAGTTAATTTCAAAAGACTGACCCTTATAGTTGTTGTGAGAGGAAATTAGCATTTTTCGCACAGTGATTATAAGTGCTCTCTCAATCAACTTATTTTTTTTTTGATGATACACCAGAAAAAAAATTAAGGAAACCGCGCGTTGTAGATTTCCGACTTGTATTTATTACTTGCGGAGTTTGTACAACAACAAATACAAATAGTTTTAATTTCTACATAGGTTGACATATTCGTAAATTTGTCTATGTTATATATAAACGAACCACTTGCAGTATTGTGTAAATATGCGCTTTAATTTTTGTTACAAAATCGAGACTCAGATAACGTGAAATCGAGGGGTACTCTGACAATACGACTTATAACCATATGAACACGTCGAACGCCAATAAAATAGTTAACATACTTAACGAGTTCTTTTAGTCTGTCTATCGCGAAACGAACTATACCGAATCCATTCATAAAACCACCCATATACCAACATCTCAATTACACCTCTAGTTCTATCTGAGAAAAACATTCTATCAGACTTGAGGAAGTTTGGTGACAGATGTGGGCCGCACGATGTTTCTTCGGCTATGTTAAAAAAAATTCCGCGAATTTTGGTAAATCCATTATGAAGCTATTAATCATTCGTTAAACTTTGCTGTGTTTCCCGAAAAATGCTAAATTTGAAAGATAAGGATTTCAATCATCGCGTCAAGGAACCATTACTGCATTTAATACTGTTACGTGTTTGCCTTGTCACTCAAGGTTCGAATCACTGGATTGTGAATAAATACAACTGCTTCAATTTTAGCTCACATAAATTTATTTACACAACACAATAATTACACAACACAAAATTAACAACAAATTATTCAAATTATAACACACTATTTAATTATCGCTTTAATAAAATCACTCTATTTATTATTCACTATATCGCGTTTGAAATAAGACTCATCATTCCACACCAATCCACGCCTTAATACAACAAAACACTTGTTTTCAGAACAATCCCGAATGCTCTCCAAAAATCGAGCATTGAAATAACTTATTCTATTCTAATCTAGGTGTCACCGTAACAATACAAACACAAATTAGTGTGGCCGCATAGGAACGCAAACAAAAATATGCCAAAAACAGAATGAAACGGGCGTTTTACATCTTCTTAACCAAACTTGGTTGAATTGATGTTTTGTAATCTCGTTTTTTACTATGTTGATAAACGAGAATAAAAAACATCCCAAGTAAACGTAGCTTAAGACATTTAACTCAATATGTCATCATAAAGCATCCCGTTTGGATTTTCATTGGAATACAAATTCAACGTTATAACGTTATAAAAGTGACATCGGTGGCACTATTCTGGCTTTCCCTGAGAATAGCGAATAGGGAAAATTATTTTCGTAGCATTTTTGTCTAAATTGTATTTTTCTGGCTCACTGAAGGAATCAGTTTAGTGCAAAAAATTTCAAAACAAAGCTAATTGAAAAACTTTTATTCCACAAAATTTTTTTTTGGTGCAAAATATTTTCCCATTTAACTTTGTTTCGAAAATATTTACACCAAACGTAATATTTACGCCCCTCAGCCTAGGGTATTCAGAGAGCTTCGGCTATCTCTGTAGGTATTACCCTATAGGTGTAGGTATTACCAAGGTAGTCGCGTCATCATCGCGGGGGTGGGTACTCCTTCGGCAGTAGCAAAGTGCTATCGGGGATCAAATGCTAGTGGTATAAATTGGCTAAAACAAACAATGAGTACAACAAATACGGAAAGTAATACCCGAGGTGGTATAGCAGCAGATATGCTGACAAATCCACGCTCTTCGGAGGCAGACCCAATAGATTCTGGGGTGGACCAGTCATTGTTTAAGCCATTTGGACCAAGTTCTAAATTACCAAGATCACCAAGATCTTCAACTGAAAATATATTTCAGTACGAGAAGGAAAATGCCGAACTCCGTGAACAACTAAGAGAAATAAAAGAATTTACAACTAAATTGAAAGAAGAATTCACAATTTTAAAGAAAGAGAATGAAGAACTCAAAAAGGCAGTTGAAACACGAGCAGAACTTGGAACGACACCTAGCCCTACAATCGATGATGACATTAATCCATTCCATACGGATGAAGAAGAATTAGATAGAGAAACAAATTGGATGTTGAAACGGAGTAAAAGACCAAGTAAGAAAAGGAAAGCTCTACGCTCACCAGAAACGGCACGAACTTTACCATCAGCTTCAAAAGAAGTTTCTAAAAAACAGTTAATCATCAAGAAACAACTACCTCTAGAACAACAACAAGCAGCTAACCAACTGAGAAATCACCTCCACCAGTAAATGTCGCTGAGTCCTCACCAGAAGTAGAAAAAACACTCGAATGGCAACCAGCTCAACAAAATGAAGCACAGCCAAAGAAAAAAGCCCCACCACCGATTTTTATAGTAGGAGTAACCAACTACTCAGAAATCCAAAGTGTGGATGTGAGTAATGTTACGGAACAAGAGTATAAAATTACTGCTCTGAACAATAATGTATGGAAGATTAACACTTTAAATCCAAACGCATACAGAAACTTGTCAATGGAGCTGAATATGGAATAATATCAGTGGTACACGCACGAAAATAAAAACGATCGTCCCATTAAGATCATGGCAAGAAGCCTACATCCAACCTGTGAAATTAATTCAATAATGGAGGATCTAGAAAATGAAGAATTTAAAATCCTTGATGCCGTAAACATTATTAAAAAAGGGAGACGTAGCGGGGAGAACCGACTAGAATCCGTTTCAAAAATAGGGCTTCCCCTGTTCATGCTAACGTTTGATAAATCCGAGCAGATAGAAAAAATTTACAATATAACTGGCACACTGAACATGCGAGTAAAGATCGAAGCTGTTAAAAGAGGCAGTACAAGAATAGTACAATGTAAAAAATGCAAAGGCTATAACCATACGCAACGATATTGCGCTCGCAAACCAAGATGTGTGAAATGTGCTGGAAAGCACCCAACACAAACTTGCAATCTATCTAAAGAAGAACCAGCAAAATGTATAAATTGTTATGGGCAGCATCCAGCCAGCTACCGAGGATGTGAGGTTGCGAAGCAGCTACAGAAAATGAGGGATGAAGCACGCAAAAACGCTCTAAGTCACCCAAACAAGGATCGATCAAGAAATGAAGCATCTATGCGTAGGGAGAATAACACATATGCTCAGACCACTTCAAATTCGAAAGAAAATAAGTCGAACGGTAACGAAAATTTCAAAAATACTGTCCAAGCAATTTTAAAGGGCCCCGAGGAACAGAATAAACTAAATAAGCTAATTCTGGATTGACTTAATCTACTAGAAATACCAAGTTCCAAAATAGTTAAACATAAATAATGTATGCAATACACAGTTCAATTCATAATTCCGGAGAAGAAACCAGACATCAAAACTACTCATTAAGAATAGCCATATATGGAATGCAAACGGATTAACGAAAAGTCAGAAAGAAATGGCAAACTACACGTGCTCTGCAAGATAAAACCACCTTAAACAACTTGTGCATCAAACTTAACGCTCTCATAAAAAAAAGTGAAAAAAAAACAATTCAAAAATACTTTTGTTCCCGAGCTCCAACTAAAGATACCGACTACTCCCTCTGGAAATCAACAAAAGGATTAAAACGACCAAAAACGCAGATCTCCCCATTAAAAACAAACGATGGGAAATGGGCTAGAAGTGCGAAAGATAAAGCTGACCTGTTTGCTGAACATCTTGAAGAAACATTTCAACCTCTAGGTTGGCAGACCAGTTACGAAAACACTGCTGATAAGCCCAGAATATCTGATTTCGAAGAGATCAGGCCTGTAACATTAAAAGAACTAAAACCTGAAATTAAGAACATAAAAGAAAAGTAAGCTCCTGGTTACGATCTGATAACAGGGCAAATAATAAACTGTGCTCCTCAGGAAGCACGTACCAATGCAGTGGAAAGTAGCAGAAGTAATAATGATTCCGGAACCGGGCATGCCACCGAATGATTGAAAATCTTACCGACCAATTTCACTTCTACCAACACTAGCGAAATTGTTTGAGAGACTGTTGCTCAAAAGATTGAAACCAACCATAGAACAAAAAAACCTTATCCCAGAATATCAGTTCGGTTTCAGAGAACAACACTCAACTATTGAGCAGGTGCATAGGCTTACAGATGTCATTGAGAATACATTAGAGAGGAAAAAGGTTTGTTCTAGTATCGTCTTAGATGTAGCAGAGGCCTTCGACAAGGTGTGACACAGAGGTTTACTCTTCAAACTATATAGAGGTTTACCAAAACAATATTATATGATTTTAGAATCATACATAGAGAATCGCCACTTTAGAGTGAAATATGAAGATGAATATTCCGAGCTAAAAAAGATTTCGGCAGGAGTCCCGCATAGTAGAGTTTTGGGACCTATTCTTTACCTGCTCTACACCAGAGAATTACCTCAATTAAACGATGCTACCGTTGCAACATTTGTTGATAACACTGCAGTTCTCTCAGTAGGAGACACTATCGAGGAATCGACAACGAAACTCCAAGAAGCATGTGACAAAATCATAAAATGGACAAAAATGTGGCGTATCGGGCTCAATGAATCGAAATCAACGCATGTGAATTTCACCAATCTAAAAGTCAGTAACTTGTAATCATTAACGGTCAGCAGATTCCGTATGCAAATAATGTTAAATATCTAGGGATGACCTCAGATACCAGGCTCAGATGGAAAGAGCACGTTAAAAAGAAAAAAGATGAGCTTAATATCAAATATCGAAAAATGTATTGGCTGCTCGGGAAAAATTCGGAATTGTCAACCGAAAATAAATTGCTATTATATCAACAGGTGCTAAAGCCTGTATGGACTTACGGAATACAAGTCTGGGGCTGTACAAATAAAACCAACACCAAAATAATACAAACTTTTCAAAACAAAGTGCTACGTGGAACATTAGGAATGATGACCTTCATAGGGATCTACATATCCCGACGGTTCAAGAAGAAATAAAAAAAGTTGCAGTAATTCATGGACAACGTATCTATCAACACGTAAATGAACAGCTTCGTGGTATGTTGGATCCTTCACATGCAGTAAGACGATTGCAGAGAACGAAACCAATTGATTTAATGGATTAAGAACACCAGAGCAAAGACTATACTTCAGTAAATAACCTATAAATGGAGCTGGCCAATGGGCCTCTTCTCATCAACAGGTGACTAAATTAAGAAAGAAAAATTACTAGATGAATTGTATTCAGTTGTAATAATTTAAAAAAAAAATAAAAAAAAACCAAACGTATTCCCTCAGCAGGCTAGAGAAATACAATTTACACACTATTCTGATAATTCTTTGGGAATAGGGAATTGGGAAAAGATTTTACATAGCTTTTATCTACAAATCAGTTTTTTATGTGCTACTAAAAAAAAAAGTTTGATGTAAATATTTATAAATTGGGAATAATTTTTTCATAGCGAAATTACCAGGAAAAGTTATTCCAAATTTTATTTTGTTTTCCAAAAAGATACCACTAACTTTTTACCTTTATGTGCCAAAAAACAATTCTTTCCCCAATTCTCTATTCTCGGGGAATTACCAGAATAGGACCACGGTGTTTCTCAAGGATCACGATTATAAAAAATTATCATACACTTAGTAAGTGCTTAGCAGGTGTGGTACAATTAAAACTTATTGGACTTGAATTTCAAGAAATTCAGGAAAGTTATGTAATTTCATCGTAAATGAAATCCTACAATTACTGCACACAATATCAATGACATACAAATTCCGAGGGTGCATGTGATTTGGGAGTCATCTTCGTTTAAAATATTAGTTTTAACAGACATCGATATTGTATGGACTAGGGACTTAAAAAGTTCGTTATGTTCCCTGTATTTCGCTCATGTGAACATACTTATTGGAAAACATCCAGCCTACACAGGTGTCTGGAAGGCAATGAACGTTTTCTCACGAACACGATCCGCCATATTGACGGGAAATCATCAACAAAGTCCCCAGGAAATAGAAAAAACTTACCCCCAAATCATACCTGTTTCTAAACGTGATTTTTTCGTGAATCCGTGAATATAAATTTCATGGTTGAATGAACATAGTGAACCTTTTTTTTCATGGCTCAAATTGGGATATTTCGAACAAGACACAACATTTTTAGGCTCAAAAATAGTGAAAATTGTAGCCAGAACAATTCTCTTTCCGAGTAACATATTGCAAAATATTAACTTTGCCATTATATATGAGCAGAACCACAAAATATTTAGTCATACTCGCTTTGCGTAAAAAGCGGATTTTATTCAAAAATGCCAAATATCCGACGTTCGATTGGGTCGAAAATGTCCAGAAACATTCTTTCAGAAGTTCAGAAACTGGAATTCAGTGACAAGGTGTTTTTTCCGCATAAGAAAGAGGCGCTGGCTTTCCCTGCACAAAAACCACTCATTTCCAGCCTTGCCATCATAACAAATAAATCAAACTTCCATAACAATGCCGAGGTTTTTCGTATGTGAGGAAACCGTAGGAGCCTCGTTCGCTTGACTTTAAATTTGTTTATTAATATTTGTAAACAAATCAATATTGAGTATACTAGTACTAGTACAAGTATACACAAGTATATGTATATACACGAACTCTGTCAGTCAGCATTCAATTTTCGGAACGTAATAATAACGTATCATCTCCAGTATAAATATTTTGTACTTGTGCGTGGTCAATATAAATATTTTGTATATTGTTAAATTTTTTGTAAACATGCCACACGTCTTAATCATCGATGTGATCACGATGAGAATAGAAGAAAAATCTGTGCATTGTGCGGGAGGAAAATCAATCGTGGTTCTAAAAGTTTGGAATTTTTCCATATCACAGCAGATCATGAATCGTCGATAAAACAGTTCCTGAATAAGAATTTCAATATACAGGATCCTCGTTATCCCACAGGGGTATGCGTTACTTGCCGACTCATTCTGCAGGAACACAAGAAAACTGAAAGTACGCATCCATTCAAAAGTATGCCGAATTGGGAGAAATATTCTTCTTCAGAAATCTACGAGAAGTAGCTCTGCACTGGGTGACTCATCGTGTAATTGTTACATTTGTTTGACAGCCAGGCACAAAGGTCGAGCAAGGACGGGGAAAAAATTGGCTATCGGTGAAATACTCGATCCGCGCATAGTTATTCATCGCGATTATGGAGTACATGCATCTCAACATTCAAAAATAAGTCAAGCCCCAAAAAAAGGGCAAAACAAAGATTCAAAAGAAAAGAATATCACAAAGCTTTGCAGACTTTGTTTCCAAGAAGTGGGAAGGGGCAAACGTCATACTTGTGTCAAAAATAGATCATCTAAGGCAAAAGCGCGGGGAAATATTTTTAAACTGTCTAGTACTCTACCAGTGAAACAGAAGGAGCAGATTTGTTCATCTCTTATCTCAGAAAAAGTGAGCAGGCTGGGGATCGATAATGGTGATGTGCAAATTTCAACGATTAGTTTGAGTACGACTGGTCGCACTAAAACTATTTGGCTCAAGAGACCGGATGAATCACCTATATTTTCGACCGAAAAATTAAATACCTACCAAGTTGAATCCGGAGCATCGGGTAAACAAATTAAGAATTTAGCGACCTTCATTCGAAGTACAGCAGGGCGATAATCTATACCAGCCTATTATACAAAGCAGGCTTCAGAGAGACCTAAGCTCTTGGAAAATGTATATTATTATTCCGGAATTTTTGAATTTGAGATAGAAAAAAACCCTGTCAAACAGAAAAGACCTGTGATTTGGGGTAATGCTGAAGAAATCTTGGATACGGTAATAAGTAGACGCAATCTTATTGGCCATTACCTTTTCAAAATAATGGCTGATGGTGGGCAAGGTTTCTTTAAAGTATGTATGACCATCATTCCAAAGGATTATCTGTCCGAATCCATCGCAGATTCAACTGAAGATCATTCGTCAGCAAAAAAACGCAAAGTAGACAAAGTAACAAGTGTCCATAAATTAATTATGTTGGCAACAGTACCTGCGATTTAGGAGAGTTATGAGAATATGAAGATATTATTTGATTTGATGAAAATAAACGACATTCCGTTCACATTTGTGTCTGACCTAAAACTCTTGCTAATTGTCAACGGCCAACAAACAGCTACCTCCTTGTTCCCTTGCCCATATTGCTTCGTGAAGCTGCAAGATTTAAGGAATCGCATAGACATTAACAGGGTTGATCCTCCCACGAATGAGGAGAACAACGGAGATTTTCCCGATGAACCACTTCTGGCGAGGAAAACTTACGGCGATCTGCGCAAAGATTATCAAGAATTCGTATCTTTGGGTAGCGATAAAAAAGTTGCGATCAAGTCCAGGAGTACCATACATACACCTCTATTCGTCGAGGATGGTAATGTTCCAGTACTGCAGAAGTGCATTTTTCCCGAATTGCACATTCTCCAAGGGTTTGTGAATCATTTGTTTTGGACAGCTCTCGTACCTCTTCTAGGGAAGGAAAAGCTCTGCTATGGAAATTAAAATTGGTATCAAAAAACTATCACGGAGAGGCTTTCGAAGGGAATGCCTGCAGAACTTTACTTAAGCGAGCAGATGTGTTATTGGACCCAGAAATCAGTGAACACTTGGGCGGATCTCTAGCTCTTCAACCATTCATTTCGGCTTTCAGAGCTATGGATAAAATTGTCCACTCATGCTTTGCGGTAAGGAGGGTTCAATCCGAATTAAGTCATCATATTAAAGATTTGAAGACAGCTCTTCTCGCAATAGACATATCTGAAACTCTTAAAATTCATATTGCTCTATGCTACATTGAAGCAAGTATCGAATTCTTGAACGATGATGAAAGTTTTAGTTTATGGTCTGAGCAGGCTGGCGAATCGATACATAGAGAATTCCTAAAGTTTTGGAATAGACGTAAAATTAATAATCTATAGATGATCCAGATTACCTGATTAGATTGAAAGCAGCTGTTGTCAATTTCTCATCGAAACATATTTGAATTTCCACAGAAAACGAATGAGTTGTATCAAAGTAGACACAATTTTGGAATATATTAGCCGAGACTGTTGTTTCATAATGTCTTCATTGAGGTGTATCTTTTGGAGCGATATATTTTTCATGAGAAAAATTGAATAAATAAGCAATAATAATCATGTTTTGTAATGAAATAAATATGTTATCATTTCCAACAATGCTTTTCACTGAGCTAAGTATTTCATAACCTTTAGCTCCCTTATTTCATCCCTAAAAAACTTATCTGAGTCCCAAGGGACAGTTTCTGGATATTCTCAACCCAACGGAACGTCGGATATTTGGCATTTTTGAATAAAATCCGCTTTTTACGCAAAGCGAGTATGACTAAATATTTTGTGGTTCTGCTCATATATAATGGCAAAGTTAATATTTTGCAATATGTTACTCGGAAAGAGAGTTGTTCTGGCTACAATTTTCACTATTTTTGAGCCTAAAAATGTTGTGTCTTGTTCGAAATATCCCAAATTGAGCCATGAAAAAAAAGGTTCGCTATGTTTATTCAACCATGAAATTTATATTCATGGATTCACGAAAAAATCACGTTTAGAAACAGGTATGATTTGGGGGTAAGTTTTTTCTATTTCCTGGGGACTTTGTTGATGATTTCCCGTCAATATGGCGGATCGTGTTCGTGAGGAAACGTTCATTGCCTTCCAGACACCTGTGCATTCTTATGGATAACATTTCAAATAATGTTCCAAGCAGGACATTACGTAATCATCGATTTCTGGTTCTTGATCACCATTCCATCAAGAACGGCGATAACAACCCAATCAATAGAATAATGCAAATTTTTAATACGATAGTGGATCATCTCGATTTTAATTTATCTAAACAAAACTTAAAAAGTAGTTTGAACACCTATATGACTGCATTAACTTTGAGAACTACTTTTATTTTTTAATCCTTAAGATATCTTCAGGATATCAAACTTGACAATCTTTGTATATTTATTAGGACTTTGACTGAAAACTGTAAATGACCGATAAAACTACTTGCGCCAGAATACGCTTTACAAATTGATTCGATATGGGCCCATACGACCAGTCAAAACTCTTTTTGAGTCCTGTTTGTACAGGCAAATTTTTTTGTTTAATTTCGTGTATCACCAGCCTTAGTAAAATTTTCTAAAACTTTTAATTAGAAGAAAGTGAAAGACATATTTTTTGTGATTCAGTGTGTGTTCATAGATTGCTAATTCAAATTTAAACAGCCCACCCATACTTATTGGTTAAATTTTTGCAAATTACCAATCGATGACTGGTTAAAACAATTTTATGCGTATTCAAAAAACTTTATATAAAAATTATTTTGCTTTGTTTATGGAAAAGGAAGAGTTATATTTAAAATCATTTTGGTATACCTAGATCAAATAAGACAAGACAGTTATTACCTATGCAAACAATTATTAAGGCCTTGAAATGCGATGAAATCAGTACACAACACAACTATAAACGATAAAAGCTCGTTTTCGATATAGACAAATAACTTTTTGTGGATGATAAAGCTAAACCTCCTCATAAATTTACTTTATCATATGTTATATATCTTCCCTCATCTCATAACCCGATTCAATCATTCGAACATAATGAATGTGATTTTAAAATCTGAGATATAAATTCGACATAATAATAAATCCATATGCGGAACGATTTTGTATATCGTAATTTTATATCGGCGCGCACTAACAAACGAAACGAAATAGAAAATTTGCAGACATCAACCAAAAACGAAATAATAAATTGTGTGTATTATGATGTCATAAGATGCGGAATAAGGCAGGTCGGTTTAACTGCTACGGACAATTCGTCGTATAGCGTGCAACATTAACATTAGAAATATTTTAAACGTAATGTCCTGCTGCTAAATATTTTTTAATATTGATTAAAACTTTTCGTATAAACATTTTTTGTCACACCACAATAAAATCTTCTCAAAAACGATGGAATAAATTGTTTTAGGCGTATTCTCCATACCAGCAGCCATAAAACGAATGTTTATGGGCCCAGCATTTTCTTTAATTCATCTCTACAATAATAATATTATGCTTGTTTTAAATAAATACTTGCTTTTTTGTGATTTACCATAACGAAATTATTTTCATGGGCACTGTGATATAAGAAAAAAAAAACGTTTACCAAATTTAATAGCGGAACGCCTTTGATCGGCCTTCGTTAAATGAAGATTTGATTTGCAAACTGGGTACATCCCCTTTAAGCATAACGCACAGAAAAAAAAATAAACAGAAGTAAAGCTGCATACAAAATTTTTACGCATTTTGTCATAGTAAAATATGGGGTCACCATCCGGTTTTATGTTGACCAAATTTAAAATTACCGTTATAATCTAAACGAAGAAAAAATGAAACAAAAACCTTATGAAAGTTAAAGAAACACTTAATATATATTCGAAGAGTTGGACATTCTAAGTTTATTATTTAAGGCGTAAAACGAGTTTGTATTTTGGGGTTACAATCTAAAAAAGTTGGTTCAAAATTTTGTATGCAGTTTTACCTCTGTTTATATTACTTTTCTCTATGCATAACGTATACTAAAATACGAGTATCATGTGACGCCATTCGAGTTTACAAAAAAATTTGTTGAAGGCATTTATTATTGAAATCACAAAAAATTCTAATTTTAAAATGATGCCACAAACATATGTAAGGGATTTGTGTGTAATGTCCGAGACTTGTTGATTTATCCTGTTTACTGATGAATTTAAAATCAATAATCAATTTACGATATGAAATTTTCGGTTATTTTTTTAAAATGATTTACAACAAAAATAACAACGGAAGGGGTTCTTTGGGAAATTGGTAAACAAAAACTAAAATTGAACTAAAGTTGAAAAAATTGAGTTACAAGAAAAACAGTGAACATTTTTAGTTGTTCTGTATTTTTTTTGTTTGAGGGGATATCTTTGATATCCCGATTTCCAAATACCGTTTTACAAATCAAGCAAATCAAAATCCTGGAAATTAAACTCTCAGTGATTTTCAAATTATTTGTTCATGAAAATCCTGATTGCTTACGAGAATATGCCTACTAGTCTAAAAATAGACCCAGGCAGGAATAAATTTTCAGAAAAATGAGTTTATCTGGTATTCCTAGACATATGAGCACGGCCGGATGTTTTCGCTATTCGCTATGTCATATGCTTGCCGAATGTGGTATTACTATCGTATGGTTGATATATGATTATATTGTACTCCCAACGTTTTTTTAATCAACCTCATGTTGAAAAGCACATCAATGCTCTAATTCTCTAAGCAGTAAGATAATTTGTAAACGTGTAAACGATAATTTATCTTGCTTTTTTACAATATTCGCATTCCGTAATTGCACTCCAAGATAAAATTTAAAACGGTGACGATAAATAAATGTCAAAACTTAACACACTCTTACGATGTATGTAGGTTCATATTTAGACTTTGAAGGCCCATAACTACTGTTCTGATTTAAATTTCAACATTAATCTTATATTTTGTTTTAAGATTTTTTCGGCTTTTCGGACAAAATATCATTTTAATGGACACCCATACAATGTTTACGACAATTTTTGTCGCAGAAAACAAAGAGGCCATTTATTAACAATATTTCTACCACAAAAGTAGAAAAAATGCACTCCCCTCCCCCACGTTTAAACCCAGGGCACTTGTGTACACAAAGACATTCTGCGACAAAAATTGTCGTAAACATTGTATGGGTGTCCATTAAAATGATATTTTGTCCGAAAAGCCGAAAAAATCTCAAAACAAATTAAATTCACGGACGACTTTAATAATTCTTCTTAATTAATCTTATAAATATAAGTTATTCTAAATAGCATCTGTTCACAAACTACAGTTCAAGTTGTTATGGGTTGTGGTACATTGTACATTGTACAAAATGTTCACCTGTAAAATTACCCTTTTACAGGTGAACATTTTGTACAATATATTATCTTGGCATTTTTAAATCGCATTCTCTAAACAGTTTTTTTTACCCAAGATAAACCTATTGACAGCAAGCGAGCAAGATAACATTAAACGTCAAAACGAAATTTTAATTATTTTATATCCTTAATAACTCAAAAAATATAATCTCTAGAAATGTAAATTGTTGCATATACATCAAAGCCATCTAGAATCACACATAGCCCCAAAATGATATTGAAAAATGATCGGAGTCGGGAGTTATTTGAAATTCAAATCAAGATATGGCTAGATAGACTCATAAAACAAACCAAATGTTTGAAAAGAACATTACAACAGCCAGAAATTTCTTTACTTCGTATGGTAAAGACGTGTACAATATAAGTCTTATTTACAATTGATCGATCCGTTGAATTTTGATTAATGTTGTGTATTCTAATCTGTTTAAAGGTTATTCTATATACTACGTACAAAATCGCATTATTATGTACATAATTATTATTTGCGATATGTTTTTGGTATTTAATCAAATCTGTCTTAAGTAGATCATAATTTCAGTGTATTTCGTTGTTGAAGACATGTTTAGCTCTTTCCGATGCCATATTTAGTTCTTTCCGCACATGCGAGTTGACAATACCTAAGTATAAAAGTCGGATCTCGGAAAGCCCGGGGATTGTCTTTTTAGAATTTTAGAACTTCGAGACTAAACTACAAAAAGCTATGCGTTTTAAGAAACGAAACTCATTTAAACATAAAATTTGGTTAGTCATTGCGAGTTTTCCGAACTCCACGAGTTCCTCATCCAAAATTTTTTTATGTGCCTCCCCAATAACACCGAAAATTTGTTAATCGGACTAATTTCTAGTATTTGATGTAGTTATGGAGGGACGTTTTAGTGTTACGATTTGTTTTTTCACCATAAGTTAATTTTTAATCTTTGTAAAATAATTAAAATAATTAAACTAAATTAATCTTAGTTAATCTTAAGGATTGGTAACGAGTAGGAGGTGAGACTTTGATCAATTACCTGAACTTTAGACATTCATTTTATGCAATATACATCTTGTTTGCCTTAGTGCTAGTTAAAAGCTAGTTTTAATGCATAATATAATTAAATATTGTTCTCGTTTATTATTTTTCGAAATTTGTCCTAATTATTACTTTTCTCAAACATAAGTTAATAAATAGTTTAGAATTAAAGTATTGTAAGATCTTATAAACTGTTGAGAGCTCCTAGTGCCTCTAAATGAAATATTAAACAACAACAAACTGAAATTTGTTAACTAATTTAGATTTTCTATAGGCCGTCATATTTATTGTGCTCGTCAGTTTTTTAATTGTGCAAGTGTAATGATCCACTAAAATATTGCAAGTGCACACAAACTTGAAAACTTTGCTTGCTATGTGGAGAGCGGGTCCATTTTAGATGTTGTCAAATCAGACACTTGAAACACTTGACATTTATATTTGAAAATTGAGCAACTAAAATTGCTTTTGCTGTAATCCACAGACCATCTTGTTCTAGGATATTCTACCCCTTAAGTCTTCTTCATCTTATATAAATAGGTACATTATTTATTCCCTACTTTAAACATAAAATTATTAATAATAAATTTATTTGTTTTGTTGTATTTGTGGAACGACTGGATATAAACCTAAGTAAAAGTATAGGTAATAGTGAAGACGGTCGATAAACATATTCGAATGTTTAACTTTACTGAAACAATATTTTCATTCCAACGATATAGTCCATTTTTATAAGTACACAAATTTAATTAATAATTAGTAAATAGATTAATTAAGTTAATTAAAATGTTAGAGCTTGATCTTATTTAATTCTAAAATAAAACTATAAACTAAAATTGCAATTAATTGTGAATAATATCCAAACGAAAGCGGTTTACACAATCAAACAAAGTTATTCCGCGATAAATTACTTGTGTTACTTTTTGACATAAACTTATCTTGCCACTTTTCATTTTATCTTGAAAAAAATTTAGTGAATGCGAAATTACTAAAACATCACGATATCCAATATAAATCTAGACTTCTACGATAATTTTTTTCGTGTGTAAAAGTTATCACTTTTACATTTTACAATTTATCTTGGTTTTTAGAGAATTAGGGCACAGGGGTTGCTCGGTTAGGACGAATCGGTTAGGATCACTGATAGTTGCTCATGATATTTTTGATAAGACAGATCACAAAATTGGGAAATCCTGAATTTATATTTTATAACGTGGTTTTGTGTTAAAATGTCTTTGATACAACTTACTCAAAACTTTTTACCGCTAGGGTTTCCGCTGTTGAGTATTATCGGGAAACTCGGAAAAATATAGAATTTACAATAGCACTTAGATCAAAATAAAAAGTTCCGGTAGAATCGGTTGAATATTTATGATGATGACGGATACCTCACTTCTTCTATTCGCTTGCTTTTGAGCAGTGGAACCGATTGTTTGCTATATGTGATTTGATTTTTCATTTTCAAATATTTATATGCGCTAAAGCAAACCAATATTAATAAAATAACCACTACTATGTTTTTCCGGTTTGCTCACCTCGTGCCGTCATTTTTGGTATTGTACAAAATCGACACTGAAGTATTTCCTGAACTATTTTGGATTTGATTTAATTTTGTCTTGCCTGCCTGCAAGTCAAATTTGTACTTTAAAGTGGAATACATACTACGTATGGAATACATACTTAGTATGCGTCCTTGCGGTATTGTAAAAATGCCAACATGTCTTTTGCCAAACTTGATTTCCTCCTTGATTTCCTTGATGGAGAATGAGTATTTACGGGATTTATTGAAAACAGGCAAATCGATTTCAAAGCCTTGATGTATGGCATTAGCATTTTAAATGTCATCCCAATTCACATCTTCAAAATTATTTCGGAGTCTATTACTATTTTCCTAAAGTTGAATTTTATAATTTGTCGATGTTCTGATCTTTTTGGCATATAGTAGGAGGCGCTAAACACATAATCGTTTGAATTGGGCGATATGTACGCAGTGTAGATGAATAACAATGGTTGATGTTAATTTGCAACACTGTCTCGTTTAGACTGCACATCGATTAAAACGCCATTTTGTTAATATTCTTGTCATAGGTGAAGCAGACTTGAACTCTTGACAAGAATATATTGACGAATTATTATTCTTTGAATATTTTACGACTTGGTCTTACGGACAGTTTAGTTTTTTAATTATGTAGTTTTAATGGACGGCCTTGTGTTTCTAATACAAGTTTTTTCAAAGCCTGGCGGAGAAAGTTTTGAATTAATTAAAGTAGTGAAAACTTCATGAGGTGATAAGATATATAATCATACCGGCCACAATCCCTAGCTTTTGAAACCATTCTAAATGTTTTCACACTAATATGTTAAAATTTGCAATTTACGAATCCTGTAAAATTCTCGCCAGTAACAGACGAATGAATTTTACTTATAAAAATCCAACGGCTGTGTTTCAAAACTTCAAGTTTATTGAAATTTGGTCGTAAAACACGCTTTGAATTAGTGGATGTGCTGCAATCATAACTAATGTCAGGTGTTGAGTAGATCGTACCTCAGCACCGTTTCTATTTTCATTTTTGAAGGTATTTTGGGATATTTGTACGTACATACAACGATTGGACATGTGTATCGATTTGTATGTTACGTGTGTATAGGTAAAATTATTATATAATTTGTCCACCATCCGTTATAACCTTCTTTGCCTTTCAACTTTATTGGGAAATCTATTTATTTGTTCTTGGGGGATAATTAACACTGTGGTAGCTGATGGTCTTGTTACTCATAAATCCATTGCATGCAAAAACTCATCCTCAAAAATGCTGCCCATTAGTATTGGATCATTTTCTAATTAGCATCAAAACAAAAATTAGTATCAAACTTGCGGTCCTTGAAATTGGTTTCATTTGGGCTGGTTAAATGATAAATTTAAGCTAAAGCAACATGAGGGACCCCATATATTCTATTTTAGGTGCTATCAGAACCTGCGATTGCAAATCTTCGGGTAAGCGAGCTAATAGTAGTATAGGAAGTTTCAATTGGGCTTCAAATTTCTTTCTTCTTCAACTCATATTCTTGTGAATTGACTCGTATCAAGTTTGCATAAATTTCACGTTCAAATGAAATACACACTGGCTTGGAACTCTCACTGAGACTGGTTAAACGATAATTTTCAAATGTTATTGTAATCTGGATCTAAATCTTTGCGGAGAATCTCCTCAAATGGCAATTTAACATACTCACGCAAACTTGCTAGTTCATAGGCAAAAATATGTATAAGACTTGCAATCCCGATTAAAGGCGAAGATCTATCTTATCCTCCGATCTTATCCTGCTAGTTAGTGAGTGATGTCATTTGTTTCTTCCAAGTATAGTCCCCATATATAGGGGTGGCATCCGCATATCGAATCGCCACAATGATTCTGTGGTTAAAAAGGTGAGCCGTGCGACAATTAGCATACTAAACTCGAAAAACTAATTCATGACGCCGCAATTATTTCAAATTCGCAAAATACATCCTTTTTATAAGCTTTTCTTAAACATGACCAAATGTAAGACTATTTCGTTCTGTAGTATCCGTTCTCCTCCGGTCAATCATATTGTTTACACAACAGCGTCAGAGTCGGATCAAGTCAAAAAGAGTCAACCGAATCAAAGCGTTGAGACTTTTCGGCGTACAGTAAACATTCTAGGGGTTGAATGTAAAGGTATTAGTCTTAGCGCTCTTTGTTCAGGACATTAATTGCACTTACAGAATGCGCGGAGTAGCTGTCGCGTTTCAACATTTCGGCAGTGACATCCGACGCCGTTCAGCCATGTTGTTGAGAGTTGTTGTGAAATTGTCTAATATGTTGGGCTCCTCAAAAAATAACACAGAGTATCAAGCGAAATCATGGAATTTATAACGTGCAATATTTTGATTGTGACTTTAATACTGGCGCTTTACCACCGACTCTGCCGGTGTTTGTTGCTGATTCGCTTTTATCTTTTTTGTACAACAAAAATCGAAAAGCGAAAATTTGTTCATTTCAGGCGTAAATTTAAACAATTTGATTACTAAAGTACAAACGAACGACCCATTTTCGATGACAAGCGATGTTTTCAACGCGTAGTATTTTATGGCGAACAAAAGAGCAAAAATAATTTTTTTGATGTAAATATGTAAATATTTCCTCCCGATATTTTTTCCAACAAATATTTAAACGCTTCTTTTCA
The DNA here is from genome assembly GCA_947310385.1 of Nephrotoma appendiculata. Lineage (NCBI taxonomy): Eukaryota > Metazoa > Arthropoda > Insecta > Diptera > Tipulidae > Nephrotoma > Nephrotoma appendiculata. Next base: position 56,219,979 of record OX371225.1, on the reverse strand, counting down.
CACTCGAAATAACTATCTGAAACTAATATAATTTTGTATTTGCACTAAAAATGTGACATATATGTAAATGTTATTGTTGTTTCTGGAAGATTAAGAGAAGAAGTAGCTCTAATTTTCCGATCGAATTCTTCTTCGCTGGAGTTTTCCAAAAAATAATGTGCGATTGAATCCGTGAAGTGAATAAAATCTTTATATTGATATAATTTAACCACAAACACTACATACTTGACAGATAAATTACAAGTTCAGTGCACGATAGTGTTCCTTTTTTCGTTGTATGATTTCACTAGGCGATGCGAAAATTAAAAGGCGAAAACCAAAGAACGCTGGTGGAGTCGATGGTAAGGCTCCTGGCCACATAATGCAGATAGTTCCTAGAAAGAAACACCAAGTTTTAGATGCCCTCGTATCGTAGCACAAACAAAAAAATCTTCTCTAAATTATAATATGAGTTCAAGGAACAGCTCCCTGCTAGATGTTTCTACGTACACCACTTCTCACAAATTGATGTCAGTTTTTCAGGATGTGAATTGACAAGAGATTAGTGAAAGTGACAAGGCTTAGGTTTCTTAAGCGATGTAAGTAAACATTTAACAGAACACGACATGTGAAAGAATGCTACATCACAAGGTTACAAATTATATTTTTCTCAAAACAAAAAACACAAAATAAATCCATTTAGAGTTTCATCTATACCAAGTAACTATATGTCTTCCTTAGAACCCTAACATTCTCCAACAGTAACGAAAAGACACCGTATGCTTCAATACGGCAATGAAATGACATCAAAATAAGCCTCGCTTGAGCGCCAGAATAATGAACGAAGCACAAAATGCCAGCAATATGAGTTACAATGTAATAAATACCAAGATATTTTGGTAAACTTACAAAACAGAATTGAAACACTACAGAAGCAAAATAAACCTTCTACGTCTACTAATGGTAGAAATCAGAGCCTACAAAGTGTCGGCAATGAATACTTTACTTGAGAAAGAAATCTAACCTAGACAAAACAAAGTAAATGTAAATAAACAGAGGAGACTCTCCAAAATGCAACCACCAAGGGTATCTCTACCGCAAGGTAACGAAATACCAACACAACCGCAACATGCATATAAAAGAGAACCATTACCATCATCAATGCCAGCAATGTTAGGAATTGTAATATACTCAGAGCTCAAGTATTGGCAGTGACAGAGAAACCTGATCAGTTTAAAGCAATATCCAATAACGACATCAAAATAACAACGCAGTCTGAAAATGACTACCGTAAAATTAAAAAACTACTAAGCGATATAAAAGAGACTGAATCCAATAACAAGGATCGTACACTATATAAGATGAAATACCATACTTATCAGCTCAAAAGTGAAAGATAGAGTCGTAATACGAGGTAATACGAGGTTTACCATCAACTACCAATCGCGAAGAGGTTAAAGCAGCAATCGAGGACCATGGTCATAAAGTAACCAACATTATTAACGTTCATAAAAAGTCGACAATTAATAATGAGAAAATTATTAGACACTTCCCATTGTTTTATGTAGACCTGTGGCACTATTCTGGTAATTCCCTGGGAATAGGGAATTGGGGAAAGATTTTATATGTAATTTGTATTTAAAATGTTTTTTTTGGCATACTGAGGTAAAAAGCTAGTGTTAATTTTTTTAAAAACAAAGTTAAATTGGGAATAATTTTCCCTACCAATTTAGATATGGAAAAATTATTCCCAATTTATAAATATTTACATCAAACTTTTTTCCTCAGTAGGCCGGAAAAAACATTTTAAATACAAATTACATATAAAATCTTTCCCCAATTCCCTATTACCAGGGAATTACCAGAATAGTGCCACTGGGGGAAAACAATAACGACATAAACGAAATTTAGAACCTGCTATATTGCAAGGTGTCTGTTGAAGCACGGTTTCTGGTAATGGACATGTACCCTGAGCTCCTAATCATTGACTTTTTTGCCACTTGTTTATTTAAATAGGCCAATCCCTGAACTACAAAACCTGTATACTCCTCTTTCTTGTAATGCATATCTTCTACGAATTCAAACGTCTATAGGACAATCCTTGAACTACAAAACCGATATAGGCCGGGTCTGGTAATGAATATGTACTTTGACTTCAAGCAACATAGTGGAGCTCTAAATCGTAGAGTTTTGTTCGTATACTTGTTATTTAAATAGATTTTCAAGTTGATTGAAAAATATCGTGATATTTGTATTTTAGTTGTTTCCGGACCTAACTCCCACTCTCGTATCCACTTTTAATCATAGACTAATTTTTAGGACGGCCATCGATTTGAAGTATACATTCAGAGAAAATTTTAAATCTATTTAATCACGCCAAGGAAGAATTTCCATTTATTTTCGCAACAATACGATAATTTTTAATCCAAAAAACTATCCGACTATAAACGAATGTTCTTATTTTTTTTCTAGCCTTGTGATTCTGCATATTAAATAGTTTGTCAGTGTAACACCGACCAAACCACTTTTGTGGGGGTGCCTTTTTATAAAACGATATTGTTCTATTTAGGATGACATAAATATAAAAGTAGTGAATAAATAACATTCAGCAGCACTCTGAAACTTAAAAAAATGCAATATTTACATTTTTAAATCCTTGCTTGGGATGTTGTGATTTTGTACAAGATTGTTTTATGTGTTATTCTTATTTAACCATCTTACATAGTGTAGGACACTAATGTCGTTAATTTATAGGAGACGATGACTGTGATTTTATGTGGTTTGTAGTTCTCGTTTTATTCTATTTGGATATAGGGGGTGCGATGATGATTATAATAATATGTAGGTGGGTGGTCTATATACATCCCATCGACATAAAAATTTTATGGTTTCACATCTAATAGAGAGACTAACATTCTGTTTTGCGAAAGTGATGTTTCCATAAATTTTATTCAATAATTTTTGTAACGAAATGTAAAGTGTTTAATTTCATTTCGTGTTTCCCTTATTTTTAATTAATTTAATTTTATTAGTATACTGTAAAAATATTTATCTTGAATTCATGTCTATCACGACGCCTTGCTATCCGCTATTTATATACAACAAAATATAGGAAAATATTGTGTGATACGCTAGAGCACAACTATAATCGTAATCCTATTTATGTAGAAAATGTAAAATGATAAGAAAACACCCAAGAAGATTTCTCTACTTAAATTTATTATTTAATTAACATTTTTTATTTATTTTTTTTTTTTACTTAAATGCAAATTAGAAAATTATGGAAAACACGATTCAAAATTACTCATTGGAAAGTTATTTCTGCAACACTATTTATTTATTTTTCAGCCAATTAAACTGTTATATTAAGTCAAATATTGTAGTTTAAACTTTCTTGACCTTTCTCACTTTATGAACGTTCACTGTTTATACTCATTTCGTCTAGGGGTTATTATTTGGATGTTTAATTTGAAAACCTCTGACAAATTTTTATTATTGACCAAATATGTTATCGGTATTTGCAGTTCAAATAATGCTAGCCGCCATTATTTAAATTTGTTTAAAATAGTCTCTCTGTTTTCTGGAAAACATGAGAGATGTTTCTTAGTATACCAGAGCAATTTAAATAGAAAAATTGAAGAACTGGATTTGAAATCGAAATAGCCGCCTCTTTGCGGTGACCACCGCTAACTACTTCGTATTTGGGGTAGGCTAAATTTGTGAGAGCTGTGGTTCTTATACAGAAACTACAACAAAAGCCTCGGATAGTTAACTCAGATTTTAAACAATGACCTCGGACTCACCCTCCCAAAACTGGACCGGCCATTAGTCATTTTTCTGTGCAACCGGCCAACAGTCGCATAATTCAGTCGTACACATTTATAAGTTAAACTGTTTACATTGTTTGTGAAATTTTAGTACAAAAACAAACGTATTGCTGTCAATTAGTAAAAAATTAATTTTTCACAATCCAATTTGTATTGAATTCGACGTACACCGTCAGAACTGGTGAGAATTTATACGAAATAAGCTAAGTATTGTGACCATACATATAAACTTACATACATTTGTTTACTTCTAATGAAATTGTACGAAATTGTACGATTTCGTACGAACACAATTTCTTACAAATTGACATCCAATGTAACCGCAGCCAGAATAAGTATTGTCTAGTTTCAAATCAAGAGAAGAATCACGCACGAAAACCAAACCTCTCACAATCAACAAGGCAATCACACAGGACTACAAGGTCACAAGAAAGCACCACCAATCGGCTGTGTAGAAAGGCGATAAATGAATGTCACAAACAACAAGTGTTTAGAATTGAAACTGCCAGGTGAGAGACAGATACCGTTAAATAAAAGATAGGACGCAAACATCGTCCTGATAGTGTGCCGGAATTAGTACTCTCAAATAGATAGACGTTATCCTCCAGCGAAAAATTAAAATAATAAGTCACCTGCATCTGTAACGAAATACTGGTTTCATCGATTCGGTTTGCAGAGAGAAGCTCAGAAAAGTAGAAAATAACTCTAATTTGTCCAATACATACAAAACGTAAAAAGGGAGACCGACTGCGCCCAAGGAATAGCATAATTAAGGATGGCTAAATGTACAGGATGAGTGTGAATTTCGCGATCAGAAATGATCTGAACAACTCTGATATAATTGGAATAATTAAATCATAAATGCTGAGATGACTCGGACACATTTTACGTTCCCAAAAACAAACCATAAAACAAATGTGAAGTCGGCACCATTGAAGGCTGGATGTCGTGGAAATGATCTCTAACGGTTTGAAGGTCCTGTTCTATATCGTCCATCCACCTTTATTAGGTATATATAACAGGATTTTCAAACTCATGGCTATCATGTATTTCACCTCCATGTTGTCGATAGGGTTATTTGGCAGAACAAGATCTTAATCTATTCATCACGTAAAACGTTTATTTATTTATTAAAGAAATATTTTTTATGTTTTACGTGTATTTTAAAGGCGCCTTTATCGTTGGTGATTGTTCGTCGGTTCTGACGATTTTTTCTTCTGGATTTTTCCAAAAAGACGATTGGTCGAAAAAATGACCGAACGAACGCAACCATAAACCTGGTCTAAGTTTCAGATTTAAGATGGAATTCAGTTTAAATCGAAAATAATAAACACTAAAAATTTTATCAAATAAAAATATTTGTGAAAATTTCGTTAAAACAGATGGCCAAATAAATTAAAAGGAAAGGTTTAGCGAAATTAAATGCCAACCATCCATATTTGAATTTAGGGAAAAATGTTGCTGTAATGTTGATGTGCGATACATTGCTGAATTTTGTGAGAAATTGAATACAAACCCACTGCTAATACCTACCTATTATCTGGGTCGCAACAAGACAATGGTCCTGAAGAAAATTTGCAGCCGGTAAGAATGAGAATGAACAACGAGATAGTAGAGCTGAAGAAACGCTAGGAGGACATTCACCAACAGTCACTTTGGAAACCACGTGCGATGTTTCGCGAATCTTAATGGATATTAAAACAGAGGTCATTGAGAAATTAAGTTACTTAACACACAGAATTAAAACACAGGATACGACAAGACACAATAGATGAAAACAAAAACCTAACAAAAACCTAACAGATCATATTACTGGGTTCAGTTCACCACGGAAGTTTATAGCGTTGAACAACGTGTGCAAAACGTCAAATTTTATTTTCAAGATCAGTGGTCCGTTCGAGAAATCTTCCGTAAATTACGAGATTTTTGTCTTCGCGGCAACCGTTTTACCGGGTCGACGTTTCGAAGTTTGGTGCTCAAATTCAAGTCAACCGGTTCGATAAATAATCAGCTTACAGCCTTACGTTACCGAAACGAAAGATCTGCAGTACGGGAAAATGCGAGACAGTAAATTTCTCGTCGTTCATAAAGAAGGACTTGTTGAGTTTGCATCCGTACAAAATCCAATTGACTTAGGAACTCAAAGTAAATGATAATATAGACAACGGCATGTGTTTGCTGATTGTGCGCTAGAGTAGTTGGTCAACTTCGACCCACATTTCATCAAAAAACTCATCTTAACGACAAGGCACATATTTCGATGAATGGATATGTAAACGAGAAAAATTGGGAGATATGTGCAGTTAGCTTGTCCACATATCTCCCAATTAGCATTTGCTTTGAAAAATGCAACACGATTACGTGCACAAGTGGCGAGAAATGCAACATTTTGCAATGGAAAGCAAACCAAACTTTATGCTTAACAACCCAAATAAGTTCAACATGCTACTATATCTCAAAATAAACAATGGGGAGACAGTTTCCCGGCGGCATTATTTGCAGCACATGGATTCAAACAAACCAATAACTTTGTGAGCCATGGCCAACTTGGATTCACAAGGTACGTTCATAACATGCTGAACGTACACGATGTTGTTCATAGCATGATGCTGCACACTTACTAAATATATAAGGAAGCAAAAGTGAGTATTTCCATCTCAGAAATGAGTGCTTTCAAAGCAGAAGTTTGTAAAAATACAATTTTTTTTTTATATATTTTTGAGATTTGATAGTAAATGTTCGATTTGAATGGAAGCAATGGTGTTCGATCAACTAATGCACCACCTGCCTAAAGCTAAATTTAGATTAAACAATTTTTTTTGTGTTTATCCCTGCAATCTGTTAGGGGCCTTTTCAAGGCTCTCCTTGCTCTTTTGCGGTTTGCTTATTTCCGTCCTTACTTTTATGCGCCAGTCAGCCAATTCGAGGACGTACTGCTATATGACCGATTTTAAGACCATCTGCACATTGCAAGCTCCATGCCAGGCTGTACTAACATGGAAGATGGCTCGGCCAATTATTTTTGCACTCCAACAGGAGGTCATAGATGTATTACATTTCATCCCAGATCGTAATCTGTTATGAAATTCCACTTTTGCATCCTGCCCCTATCGGTATTCGAACCCGGTACCTCCCGATCCAAATGCCAAAGCTTTAACCACTGTGCCATTTGGTCGGTAACATAAAGAAATTTAGGCAGCTACAAAATATAAATTTGGCAAATCTACATTATAATGAGCCTAGCAAAATCATTCAAAGCATTGCACGAATTACCGCAATACGAAGCTAAAAATTATCTCGTTGCTGCTGAAATATGAAAAGAAGACCTTCACGTGGGCGATATTGTTAACAACAGATGATACAAAAAGAGATATTCTAAATGCTTATCATGAATTAACCGGCCTACCATCGTTGCCATAATTGCCAAAGAAATGCTACACAATGGTGTAGTTAACAGTAAATTAAATGAAATAATTAAAACCTTTGGTCATACGTATCCAAGGGATGGAAATTTTTAATTCTAAAAGGTGTTTCTTTAAGCCTGATAGAACTTAAAATTGTAAAAAATAAAAATTATTAAAATCAGTCGTCGATTCGCGCAACTTATAGACGCGCAACTTCGTGATTTTTACGGCGCATATAATCGTCCATCTGAGCAAGCCATTCGTTGAGCTGTATGGAGAGATTTCGTACCACATACTTTCTAGAGGATGGAATAACATCAACACGTCGAAGGGATTGCGTACTGAAGAGAATATCGCCACTATAAACGAAAGTGTGGAAGAAGATCCAAATTTATCGATTCGTTGTCGTTCGCAGAAATTGGGGCTCTGTCCGTCCACTACGTGTCCACTACACTGATTTCCTGTGGGGCTATACGTGAAGTCACTGTTTTATGCTGATAAACCAGCAACAACTGACACCTTGGAGGCCAGCATTGTTCGTGCTATTCGTGACATACGGTCAACAGTGCTCGAAAAAGTGGCCCAAAATTGGACGTCCAGAATGCGTTTCGTCAAGAACAGTCGCGGTGCCTATATGCCCGCAATCATTTTCAAATATTAATGCCATTTATTGATTATTCGAACAAAAAAAAAAAATTATTACAATTTAATTTTTTGTGTTATTTTTTACAATTTCAAGCTCTATCGGGCTTAAAAAACACCTCTTACATGCAACGTCTACAATTTTCTACTTCAAACACCTAAACTAAAAGATTACTGCTATCGGATTCGTCAAAGATAAGTGGAATCGGTTGGGATGACAAAATACCCATAGATATCGACAAAATATGGTCAAAATATAAAGACGAATTAAAAACCATTGATTCTGTCGTCATACCAAAATAGGTGATCACAATTAATAGCAAAAGAATTGAAAATCATAGTTTTGCGTGTGATAAGGTATTGGCTACGGTAGTTTATAGCCGAGTTATTGACGAAAAGGTGAAGATAAAATTGATAATGGCAAAAAAATTAACACCGATGCTGTTCAACTCTGCTACTATAGTGAATCTATTAAACCAAACTCGAAAATCGACACATGTTAATAACTATACTATAGCAAGAGCAATGTTAATAACTTTACTATAAACCATGGGTATCAAAAAGTGTCTGCACGTCACGTTTTCTTCAGATGACAACTTTGAAGATGGAATGGACCAACATTCTTACGTTGAAATAGAGCATGCTGGCCCGAAGATCTTGTGTCTGACACGAAAACTGAGATTAAGCTAGTTCTATCGTTATTAAACTACAAAACATTTTGTTGAACAAAATTTCATTCATTTCATATTTCCATTGTATATTAGGAAACGTTCACCCTATAAGTGGCATCTCTTACTGAAATACAAAATGTATAAATATAATTGATGGTAAAAGAAGGCGATTCAATGATCTTTAAGAAAAACATAGCGTCCAGCCACCAGCTCCTGAAGTAAGTTATGTCAAAGATTTTCCCATATTTCACACGAGGATCTCAAATTTTTCAGATATGATTTTTTGTCTAAAATGACGACCAAACGAGCTATGTATTTCTCAGAATTAACTTCATATTGATGATTTTTGTCCGCCCGTTTATTAGTTTTGTCTTCTAACACTTATTTCAATTTATCAGAATTTCGCGAGGAAGGATTTGTTTTAGATTTCTTCTATTTGTGAAAACTTTTCTTCTGATGGGACAGAAAAACAAAATCCCAGGTAGAATCAGTAGCTTACCCTTTCCTATTTTAATTAGCAATAGGAAAATTCTCTATTGTTGGTGTTGGTGGTTAGGAATATCTTTAAAATCTACAATTAAAATCATACTTTTTATCTATTTCGATATAACAAAGACACCGTTTAACAAAATGAAATATCTTGGTTTGTCACCTGCATCTAATTGCTTATGCCTACATTCTGCCCACTTTAATAAAAATTTTCCTGTCTTTTGTTTCTTCTTCAAAAACCAATTTGTCTATCTGTACTCGTAATATTGTAATTACGATTTTTGTGAATATTCAACTGTCATTATGTGATTATGGAGTTTTTTTATAACGTTTGATATTAATAATTTTTACCAACGACCAATTACCTCTCTCGGACCTCACGTGGGGCAAATGAATCATAAACAAAAATATCAAGTCGCTGAATAAAAAGAAAAAAAAAAGTTAAACTGAAATTCGAAAAATTGCAAAAAATTTTAAATTAACAGAAAACGAAGTATATATAGAAAACTGACGACAATCAATTAGGATTATATTTCAGCAGTTAAGAAGCAGTTTTCGCAGGAAAAAGGATTGAAAAGAAAAGAATACTTCTTAATATGTAAGTCAAAAACTTGGAAGTTTCCATTAACCTCTCTCTTCATTCAGATAATAATCAGTTATATGATGCGTGGTCCCGCCTTTAAATACTGTTCTCATTGCAGGAGAATTAACTTTTATTTAAACCTTTTCAAGGAAAGTACGAGAATCGATACAATCTGATAGTAATTGGTGGACAAAAAAATACTTGCAACAGCTCGACGCTTACTAAGTGGTTTCATGTTGATTGATTTCAAACAATTAAGGTAAGGAGGCAAGTTGTAAAAGTCCCTCCACGGCAACACTCGTAGAGCAAATGGAAAACCTGTGTCACCATGAGGTAAAATACTCGTTGTTGTTAAATTCATTGTCTCTGTAAGTGAGAAATATCAAATGGAAGTTCATGAGTTCTTAAGAAAACCCACCCGTATTTAAAACTGGTTGCACCACTTCATTTTTCGAAGAAGGTTATCTAAATTGTTCTATTGGCTTTATTTTCCACTCAGCTTCTTGACAAGCAACTTCATCGATTACCGTACAACTATTAAAGAGTTCTTTCATTACTTTTTTGTATTGTATATAAATGTTCCAACGCGTGGAAAACCCTATATTGTAGTAACCAATATAGAAAATCGATAAGAATTAAAATTGCAATGCCCCGTGCAGCACCTGCATATAAATACAACATAAAATAAACATTTTGAGTGGCGTCATAAAAGACAATGTTGTGAATGAAGTAGTGGATTCCAATCAAAATTCGTTCCGAGTTTATTATTTATTTAGATAATTTCTATTTTTATTTTTACAATTCTAGAAAATTTAAAATATTCTGATATTGATTTAATTTTTTTTGATTCCATGTTATAGGGCAGACCGTTGCACAAATATCAGTACATACTGATAAATCTTTTATTACCCGATTGATTGGAGTGAAGTTTATGCCAAAGTAACAATACACTGTAGTGTAGCCCATAAGCACTTAAATTTGAAAAAAAACTCAAAATTTTAACTTTTATAATAAAATTTGAAAACTGAAGTCTTGAGTGAAAGTTATGAAAAGAAATTCTTTCAAACAAAACAAACCGCGAATAACACAAAGATGATTAAATTGCTGCAACAAACCAATCGTGCTTAGCCACGAGCTTGGAAATTTTCTAAGATTTCTTTTATTCGAGAAAGAATATCATTAAGTGTAATGTAAAATTATTAAACGTTGAAAATATTTAGCTCGGCCCCTACGGATCGCACAGAGATGATCAAAACGGTTCTGAATTAGCAGTCATTATTTTTTCTTGAATTCTTTTCCTTCAAAATTAAAAAGCGCCATTTCTGGCGAAGAAACCATTTTTACTGCGCTGTTTTCATGCGATCACCCAAATTTCATCTAACACTGTGAAGTTGAAGTCGCATTGGAAGAGATAGATCTTCCACACGCCTCCCGATTGTTTATGCATGTATTTATATAATTGGCGATGACGCTTTTATTTCTCGTGTGTCTTGATAATTGCCTATTATCACCAAAAACTCAAATCAACTTGTAAACCAGTTAGTCCACTTCGAATGAGGTTTGGAATAAGGAGGGAAGTAACTTCCCGATAGGAAAATAAATCTTTTTGCTATTCAGTAATCATATCTGATTGATGATATGGTTTTTGAATTTAATAAAAAAATTTCGACAATACAGCTTGGTACAATACCTAGCTATAAGAAACTTTATAATAATAACGTCCCAAATTCTTTCAAATAATTTTTGTGCATTACGGCTGCAATCGTTTAACTTAACTTTATGAGTGAAAGTGACTTTGACTTCCTTCTATCTTACACACGAATCTCATGAACCACCTCCGTTGGTAGAAGTTTTAATACTTATGTTCGAATAAGGATATTCCCGTTTATAAATACTTAAGACACGAACCATCATTAATCCCACTCAACTCTCTACGCTCTCTTGAGGACAAAATTCTTCAAAAGTTAACAAATTGAGAACTTCCCTCCAGAAATATATGAAAAGCGGGTTTAAGTACTTTTGAAAATTCTTGTCCGCTTGCCACTAAACATATTTGGTTCTCCCAAGGTAAAAAATAATGAACGTGCAGGCCTATCAGGTTAACTTAGCAATTATTGGGCGACTTCGACCAGTGCCGATCTATTAAGGTCAACAATTGCAAGATTATTAAAAATGGGAAAAAATAGGAATAAATTATCTTTATCATTTCAACTGTGGTATTACCGCGTTTTGTATGAAGTAGTTCGACAAAGAATTTCAAATGAACAAAGAATTTAAAATTTTTGAAAAAAAAAAACGTTCAATTAAAATATCACTCAAATTCCCACTCAAACTTAAGTCCAAAAATTATTGAACTCTCTCAATTTATGAAAACGCAAGTATTGAATTTCAACCTGGGTCTCACTGCTGGGCTATAAAGAACCAACAGACATTTAGTGTGCCCGACACCATACACGCACATATGCCTATACACAGACACCCACACACAGTGATTTTTTTAAAGGCTACTTGTTATGATTTCGGCTATATAGCGAATAGTAAAGCTTAAAAGTCTTAAAGTCAACATTTGTCATGATTACTATACTTTATTTTACAATCCGTCGAGGGGTCAAAGATTTGTTCAAACGCAGGTGTGTTTGCCAAAAATTGTCATTTCCAAAAATTGGAAATTTAATTTAGAATCTTTTAGTTCTTAATCATTTTTCTTGTAAATCCGTCAAAATATTTCCAAAAAATGAAAAGCTTCCGGGGCTGCTGCTACCGGTGGAACGATTTCAGTCAAAAATCATTGGGATCTTTTAAATTTTGAGAAAAGCTTAAGTATGATGTTCGAACCCGACCGCAGTCATACGTCTGGGCTGTAGAGAAGCTACAGAATTTTTTTTTCCAAGTACTTTTTTGACTTCGGCGATCTAGCGAATAGTAAATCAGACTTTATTAAATAGGACTCAAAATTCTTTCGGAAGTATTTTAGTGCCAAACGAAAATTTAAAAGGTACCCGTCAATCCTGAACAAATAGCCAATTTGTTCAAACACTGAAGCATTTGGAGGTCGCCGTCGGTTTCGAAGGTGTCTTTTCCCATTATTTGTTTCCTTATTCTGCTTATTGAAAATAACACCTTTTCAAAAATTGACTGTTTCATTTGATGAAAAAAATAAAAATTTGGAAAATCTAACCTTTCATTGTGACTTTAAGGTTCATATTGTTTCAATATATTTTGACAGGCCATATTTAAAGAGATTTACCAGTTTGAGACCGAGTTCTCGGAAATATTGTTTAAGGGGTGTATAAGAGGATTGGTTTAAATTTAATTTTGGGATGATATTATGTGCACTGCAATAAAATATCCAACCTGGCGTTCTATGATTATTGTAAGTAAATTACAGAATGGAAAATAAATCTTCTGCTATGTTAAACATATTTCGATAGAGCGTACATGTTCGGCTATAATCTTGATTCCTCGAGCAAAAGAAAATTTAGTTTTCCGTCTATCTGACATTTGAATCCTATGAATCTGTGTGTTGTCATGAAGTTCGATTAAAAAGAACACGAACCCCCTTCATCGATCTCTCTCAACTCTCTTAGCTCTCCAGAACTTAAAACCCTTAAGGTTGTATTTGTTTCAACATCAAAAGACAACGAAAAGATATATCTGTAATAGTGATCATCGTATTCACATCCCCCTAAAGGGTGTTCAATTGGGCTTTGTTAAATGGCGTTATGGTAATGAACTTCGATTAAAAAACAGGTACTGCGATAACTACTGAATCCAGACCATCGTAGCACGGAAGAAATTCGTAACTGTATAAGAAGACTCTAAATACTCAACCGAACTAACTCTCAAAACATATACTCTCTTATGTTACTTTGCGTTGAAATAGTTCAACATAAAAAAAAAGGTTCAAATCGAAACCGGTGTATTCAAGCTAGTAAAACCTAAGTAACACACCATTTCAAAAAAAAAAATAAAAATTTAGTATTCTTCAAAACACTCAATTAAAATAACATTCAAATTGTCACTCAAACTCGCCTTTTAAATTAGAATTAATTACTTGCCTACTCATTACAATTTTCAATGCAAACCAAATTGGTTAAAAATACTGGAAACTGATTTAAGGATAATATAAGTTTAAGAAGAATAATTTTGGAATTATGTTGAAAGATTTAGAAAATAAAGATTCTGTTTCTGATAACTAAAATGACTATTCTTTACATTTGAAAGCCGTTTCTGGAAACCAATTAATATTGAGTGGCATTTTATATAGAAAAATTGGGTTTTTACATATGCCACTCAAACCTTATGTAGGCTTATATTTAAAGGGTTTTCTGCTCTAAAATTATAATTAATCTTTGTGATTTTAGTTGAAATTTTATTCAGATTTCGATTTTTAAATTCCTAACATAATAGATATTTGGTGGTTATTCATCAAATTATCACTTTTTACTATCACTTTATTTTATTTCACTCGATAATTTAAAACCCAATTGATTTGAGGCATACCTTCTGTAACTTCAAAGTTCAAAATTATTTTTCAAAACTAATAAGGAAAATATCACTCATTTAAATTAACACTCAAATTTTCACTCAATTTTTGTAAATTTTATTCCTATTAATCGCTGTATTTAATTTTATTTCAATTATAGGATTTATGCGAGAGACTATTTTTAACGGTAGATTATGATTTTAAATGGTATCTATCGTTTATAATTTATCTCTTAAGAAAACTTATTTTATTCAAAAGGTATATTGCTACAATTTAATTCAAAAGGATTATTGCAATTAATCGTTGTATTTTAGTTGAAATCTGGTTTAAATCTGATTTTAAAACTGTAGTTTAACAGTGTTTAAATTAGATCTGAGCATCTCGTATTATATTTCAAAGTTTGAAATGACACTTAAAAGCTTGTTTCATAAAAAATGACTCAATTAAATAATCACTCAAATTTTCACTCACTTTTAAAAATTTAATTTGTATCAGTTGCTTAATTGTGTTTAATTTTTTTTTTTCACTATATCATTCAAACCAGTTACAATAATCAGTTAAACATTTTAATTTGAAGCGCAAGAAATTCCACTCAAAATTTAACTGATTAATTTAATATTTCTTGTTAAGCTTTTGTTTCGAGAAACTCTTCCCACACAACAAAAAGGTTTCTAACTTTTTATATATAGATACATAAACAAACTGTGGTACTTGCCTTTTTTTGCTGTATATGCAGAAAACAATTTATGCTATTTGCTAAACACAACTTTTTGGTTTTTCACGAACTTTTCTAAATACAGTTTTTTTTTTTTGGTTTTAATTATAAATTTCCACTGAATTTATCTTCTTAATTTTTTAACAGCTATTTGCTTATTTACTTATTTATAAACGTAACTAATCGAAAAAAGTTAATTCTTGTGTCAGCGCGTTTTCTATAATATATTCGAAACTAAATCACTTGTTGAACGAACTTTATTTTTCTTGTAATTTGTAACGGAAAAAATCTTAAAAAATAAACTTTAAACAATTTTAATAAATTAAAATAAAATATTTCGTTAGTTTATTAAAATATATATATTTTTTTAATATTTAATTTTTTTTATTTAGTCTTACACTTCTATACAGCTTGACTGTAGATTGGCAAGTAGTTTTTGTACAAAACTTTAATCAAAAACTGCCGCCAATAAAATAATTTTTAACGTATTTATAGAAAAATTTATTTGGTTTTTTTTTTGTTGTGAAAAATGAAAAACAAATGGAAATCAAAAGAAAAGAAAGAATGGTATGCGCATTAGTTTCATATACCAACGCGATAATTACAACAACAACAAACACCGAAATACTCGTTTATAAGGAAAACGTTGCATATTATTGTTTGTTTTTCGTTTTTCATTTTTTTTTTTTTGGTTTTTCATTCATCCGATAATTTTCCGAGCTTTTAGTGTGCACATTTTGTTTAAAACAATCAAAATTATTTTTATACCATTTGTTGAGGTGAATGAGTTCTTCGTATAGCGATGGTAAAAGCACCACACACACACAGACACACACCGTATGTATTCAACAAGATGGAACGGAAACGCAATTTTGTTTTTGTTTATTTGCGGACGGGCGGAAGTGCTTCGATGTTGAAGATTTTTTTTTGTTATGTTTCGTGTCAAATGAAAGCAGATGCATTATGTTAACACATATTTGTGATGCGGAGCATTATGGTTAAGCTTTAAAATTAACGAAAGCTTTTGAATTACATTCAAGGTTAATTTAAATAACTCTTTTTATTTAATAAAACAAAAAGAATTGCTTATTCAATTTTTTTATACAAATGGTTCGGTATTCTAGTGGGTTCGAGTGGGTAACGAGACCATAAATATAATTAACAGTTTTGGCATATACACACATAGGAACACAAAAACCTATTCTTATTATGGAGATTATGTTTGGGTGTTATTCAATTTAGAAGGGTTATGCTTTTAGCACATAAAATGATTAATTACACTTTTCTGGAATAGTTGTATGATAATTATTTAACAGGCGTAATTTAAAAGGCGAACCGTGTTTGTTCTACTCTATTCATAGACTGCTTTTACTTCTCAGTCATTACTACAAGGATACCTTTAAATGTAGAATGTAACAGCTTCATTACTTTAAAATTTTTGCTATGTTACTGTTGCAACATGGATTCACTTACATCATCTACTTCATCTAAAAACCTATAACATATCATCATCAAGAAATATTGATTGGGTACAGTCACATTTTGCCTCTTCTATTGGGAATTCATTATAAGGCCGCTTGATTTAAATTATACTCTCGGAAAGTGGATTACTCCAACCGTATGGTGTTTCGATCGAATAACTAGAGCAGTATACATCAAAAAGTGAACTTTAACCCTCGTCACGATCATCGATTCGGAAATCATTCGGAATTTGGTAGCCTTGCATCATATCAGGTATTCAACACATAAACAGTTACTCACATTTAAAGCATTTCACAAAATCGGATGGACCCGTGTACTATAGTTGCTCTTGTGTGAAATGCGGAATTGATTCATAGCTAATCTTTATTTAATGAATAAATTTTCTAGACAAACAATCTAAATCTCTAGATTTCTTTTCTTTTCTTTAAAAGAGAAACATCTATTATGGGTCACATTACTACTATGCTCCTCCATCAATCAAGCAAACTTTGCCGAATAATGCTATATGTGGCAAAACAACAAACATTCCTTATTTCAGTGTACGGAATTTAACCAGCTCGATCTTAATGAACGCAGAAATTGAACTAAATCTGATGAAAGATGCGACAATCTTTTAAGTGTGAAATATCCAGTTTCCAAATACTATTCAAAATAATGATCCTATACGTAAGTAATATTAATTACACACACATACATGGCGGCATTCCTACGACAAACGGAGACTTAAGGTCCCAGCGTTACGGAAACAGTAAACATGCATTATTCACAAAGTGGGGCTCGATACCTAATTTTGGCTCTGGAAGACTTCTCAAATGTCGAGCTTTATTAAATTCTAGTTCAAATGCTAGCTTTGTCACTGAAACATGCATACAATGATTTTACCTCAAAAGACTTCATGCTCGAATATCAATGAACGGCGTAGGACAATCAACTACTGGCATTGCATAGGGCATAATAACTCTACAAATTACGCCAATTAACTCAAATTCAACTTTCTAACTCTAGGCATTAGTCTTACCAAAAATTTCTTGTTTATTTTGTGATAAGTCAATTGACCTTAGAGTGGTGATAAAGGATCCAGCTTGCTGATTCTTAATTATACAGTAATAAACAAATCATTATACGCATTCAAAAATACCTGCATTATTTTTTAATTTATTTATTTATATTTAACTTTTTCAATTATTTTAATACGTTTACGTTAAAAAATTATAAAAAGTTGCTAGAATTCATTAATCCGTAAAATTTATTAAAAATATTCAAATTTAACAAGAATTTAGCGAAACATTTCATTAAACCACTAATTTAAAATTACAAAACTAATTGTCAATAAAATATTTCAATATTAAATTTGCTTGCCATTTTGTTTAATGACATCAAACACTCGATTTGGCATGGATTGTATGAGATTATGTAAAACTTGGTCATCAATTTCGTCCCAGCAACTTGAAATAGTAGTCCTTATTCTTGAATGGTGTTAAACTGTCTTCCATTTTTGTAAACTTTTCTTGCAAGTATTGCCCACAGGTTTTCCATTGAATTGCAATCTGGACTACATGTAGGCCACTCCACTAAAGTAATCCTTCTGGACGCAAACCACTCCTTACACTTCTTGGAGAAGTGTATAGCAGCATGATCATGTTGGATATGAAACTATCTTCAAAATTTTCTTCACTGTAAGGGACGAGTACACTTTCCAACATTTCTAAGTACTCGTCGGAGTTGATTCTGGACAATGGGAAGCACAAGGTAAGCTTTCCTTTAGATGAGAATGCTCCCCATACCATGACTGTACCGCCAACAAAATTTCGTTTTGTTCTTGGATCATCAATAGAATTTAATTTAGGCCAATAACAGCTAAAACAATCTGGCTGATTTTTTTTCATCCGAGAATATCACTGAGCTCCATTCCTCTTTGAAAACCATACGTTCTCGAGCCCATTTAAGGCGAGGTTCTATATGGTGCTTCGTGAGCCTTGGTTTACACAATGGTTTCTTTGGTTTCACAATTTAATATTGTGTTGTTTTGTGACGGGTTTAACTTATCTTTAATTTGTTGTGAATTTAGGTGGTTTTTGGTTGCTTCGTGCTTTATCCTTCAAATATTCAAAGTGCTTAGTTTTTTATTCAATTTTGAGATTTTCATTGGCCATATTTTTTCGTATTTTTTCATACAATTCGAAAATCCATTCTGCTTCAAAACAGAAATTTGGGCTTGTTCTTTGTTAATTAATATATAGCCTTACCCATGACTTTGAGTTTTAGAACAAACACTTTTAACTAACTTATTTATGCTGGGTCGTACAAAATAATTGCAAATCAACTTAATACTAGAACTACGATCCGGTCAAAATACCGGTTGCATCATTTATTTATAACATTTCTTTTTTGTCTTATTTAAATTTTAAGACAATGTCATGAATTTTTTTAATGAGGAAATGTTATAAATAAATGATGCAACCGGTCATTTTGACCGGTTCGTAGTCCTAGTGTTAATTTTAAAGAAAAAAATCCTTGTGGATCCAGTGATATATACGACTATACGTGCGCATAATGAAATATTTATCGCAAATCCTTTCTATTTCAGCTAAAATCACACAAACAAACAAATTACAACCAGATATATAATGTATAATTATAAAACGATATGTTTACCACGTATAAGCTAAATAATATTGACGAAAGTCAAATTCTCGACAACTGCTGCAAATAATATCGGAAGGACAAAGGAATAACCTATCAAATCCATCGAAGATTTCACCATGATTTCTCCATGAATTAACCCAATCAGTAAAGGTAGTAGGAGTAATTTGTAAGCCAGCTTCGAAAAATTCATATTAATTAACCTTGGATCCTCGAACCACTGAAAAGTTGTCCAAAAAATTTATTCACACAGCTGCTCTGGCAAGCAACTTGGATTTATTTATTTATTTAATTATTTAAAGAAATCTATTTTGTAATATACATGTATGATTTCAGATTATTTACAGTTATAGTTAAAATTATATTAAAACAACAAAAAACTTTAAAACAGAATAAAACAAAAAAAAAAAAATATAAACCAAATTTTGGTTTAAACAATTAAAAATTTAGAAAAAAGTCTTTAAGGATATTTTTAAAGTTGTCCTTTGATAAGTTGAAGTCAAATAGGTCGTCGATTAAGTTGAAAGATTTAGACATCCTATTAATTGGGTTGTTTTCTCCATAGTTGGTGGAATGGTGTTCAAGTGCTAAAAATTTATGGTTTCGAAATGTTCTGCATGGCACGTGAATTGATATGTTTTCCAAGATGTAAGCTGAATCTACGTGACCAAGCAAAACGTTACCAATAAAAGCTGCTCCCAAGAGAAGTCGTCTATTTTCAAGCGTGCATATTTTGTAATCTGTGCATCTTGTTGTGTATGGGGGTAATCGAGCCACATTTTCATGGAATGGTAAGTTGTGGTCGTAATCCCAGTCACTTTTCTTTAACAAAAAAATCAGGAACTTCTTTTGAATGCTTTCAATTCTTTTTATGTGTACAGCAAAGTATGGATTCCAGACCGTTACAGCGTATTCCAGTTGAGATCGAACATAAGCGAAATAGAGTGAACATAAGGTTTGAATATCCTTAAATTCACCTGTCCATCTTTTAACAAATCCGAACATGGCATTCGCTTTCGCAATACAATTTTCAATATGCCTATTGAAACTGGCGTTTTCGACAAATGTAACACCTAAGTCTATAACCTCATTGACTCTTTGCAGTACTTCGTTGTTGACTTTGTATGAAGTAATGACCGGATTTCTTTTACGATGGAAAGACATGATTTTGCATTTCTTAATATTTAAGTATAGTGAGTTCCGATCACACCACTCACTTAATCTATCTAAGTCTTCTTGAAGTTTCTCCGTATCTAACCATCCATTAATAGTACGAAAAATTTTCACATCATCTGCAAATATGAGCACGTCTGAGTTTTTGATTATCTCGGTTATTCGGTCTATGAAAACAATAAAAATCCAGGGCCCAAGGTGTGATCCTTGGGGAACACCAGATGTAACTTTAATAACGTTTGATTTCTCATTTCCCATTATCACAAATTGGCACCGGTTTGATAGATATGATTTAAACCAATTTATGTAATCGAGAGAAAACCCAAAATTGAATAAACTCTGGAGTGCTTTATGATGACAGATAGAATCAAATGCTTTACTAAAATCCGTGTACGCTACATCAACTTGACGATGTTTTTCTATCTCGTTAATTAGTTTACTGGTGAATTCAACCAGATTAGTCGATGTGGATCGGCCAGGCATAAACCCATGCTGGTTTATTGATATATGACGTGCAATTGTGGATTTAAAGCTGTTGCATAATACTAACTCAAATAATTTTGGAATTGATGATGTAGTTGATATTCCTCTGTCGCATGTGATATCATCATGTTTACCCGATTTAAAATTTGGAGTAATTTTTGAAATTTTCCATTTTTCAGGAAACACGCCGGTGTTTAAGGAATGATTGAATAGATAACATAATGGAATTGTTAAAATTTCAGCGTACTCCTTCAGAATAGAAGAGGGTATATCGTCAAGACCGCAACCATCTCCAAACCCCCTTAAAGCCGATAAAATGTTGTCCTCAAAAATAATAGGAGGAGTTATTGATGTGTTGTTGTTGCTGGGTTGTTCGTACAATCCACTAGTAACGCTTGGTCTATAGACTGATTGAAAAAACGACGCGAACATGTTAGCTATATCTTTGGCGTTTGAAGAGCAGGTATTGTTGTACGTCATATTAGCAGGGTATCCTTCAATTTCGCGTTTATTTCTAAAGTATTTCCAAAACTGTTTTGGATTTACTTTAATTTTGTCTTGAATTTGATTAAGATACGACCTGTATTTAGATTTGAAATAAATTTCAAATTCATTACTATATTGTAGAAACGTTGTTTTGTCCGCTTCTAACCCGCTTTTCAACATTTTGGCATACGCTTTCGACTTCCGATTTTTTAAGTTAACTAGTCTATCATCAAACCAATGAGGGTGAGCATTTTGTGGTTTACAGCACATAGGTACATACATTTCGAAGCCTTGAAGCATGATGTCATTAAATTTGTCCACATTTTCGTTTATATCATTGGAATTGAGAGTTATTTGCCAGTTGATGGATTCCAGGTAACTTTGTAGCCCCACACGGTTAGTTTTTTTAAAGTTGTATTTCATTGGTTGTAGGTGTTCTGATCTCGCCATTTTAGTTAAGTCAAATACAATATCCAAAGATTTGTGATTAACATCATTTATGACAAAAGGTAATAGGGATTCAGAAATTTTAAAGGTGTCAATGTCGTTGCTGAAGACAAGATCCAATAATCTATCACGATTATTAGCAATTGTGTTTATTTGGTTCAAATTATAACCAAGCATGGCGTCCACAAATAAAGATTCCGCATCTGTTGTTATATTGCAAGGTAAAATACAGTTTAGTTCTGGGTCCAAGTTCCAAGTTATATTTGGAAGATTAAAATCACCAAGCACAAGAACTAAATCTGACGAGTTTGTTGTATTAATAACTTCATCAATCGCATCGATGCAAGTTGCATAATGATCACTATTTGATTGAGGTGGTATATATGCTGCGTAGATGGTTAGATTGATTTGGTTGATTTTGATTTTTACACCGATCTGTTCGACTCTCAATGGGGCTAAAGTTACTGGAGCATTCCAGAGTTTAGAATGTACTGCTATCAGTACGCCACCACCCGATTTCTTTGAACTAGTTTCAGGAGACCGATCGCATCTATAAACAACGTAGTCATGGCCAAAAAATTCGCTGCTCCGTATGTCTAGTTTTAATGAAGTTTCACAAATTACATAAATAAGGTAGTTTGATTTTAAAACGAATTTGTAGAATTTAGATGCTTTTGATGCCATTTTGTTTACGTTTTGATAGTAAATTGCACATTTCTCATACACCGATCTTTTTTTGGACTTTATGGGCTGATTTACCTTTTGAGTAATAGTATAGGTTCGAGCTTTCATTAAAAGTGAGTGTAGTCTATCATTGGCCACCGGAGAAAAATATTTAAATGATTTTGTGTGTCTAGAGATTGCAACTATGGCATGCGGTACACTATCGAACAGCTCAAGAGGTTGAGAATTGGTTCTTATACATATTACATTTGGTGAGGTTAAACCTTGTGCTTCATGGATCGTCAAGACTTTACTGGTTTCTGGTATCTTAAGCTGAGAGATTAATTGTTTATCAGCTCTGGTAAAAGTTCGATAGAAAGCGTTCTCTAACACAGGTAATGATGATAGATTTGGTGGCAGGTTTATAAATTCGGCGGAAGTTTCCACTGTGTTCATACTAGTGATGTTAGGGTAGTATTCTTTGAGAGCAGAAGTAACATCAGCTGGGCATCGATACGTTACATTCAAGTATTCAGTCTTTGTTACAAAAGCACTTGCATCGGAAAATTTCATATTGACATGATGTAATCTGTCAATATATGGTATTTGGTTTTTGTCACCTAGAAGATATATTTTAGAACATTTACTTTTGATAACCACAAGTCCTATATATCCAGCATGCACCATCATGTACTCATCAATAAAAACTGTATCGTAGGTCCGGTTACCATTTATTAGGTATGAGGCAATCGTTTTGTAGTTTAATTTGATGTTATTAAAGTTAGTGTTTTTGTGCTCGCAACGTGATGTTACCTTTAATTTTATATCTGCAAGTCCTTCTTTTGTAGCACATAGAACAAGATCAGTGCCCAGATTATGGTTGTTTATAATCCATGTTGATTTACCACACCCAGGTACACCTTGAATATTTGTAATGTCCGGCATCTTTATATGTTTGTTTTAAGATAGATATTGTTTAACGAGTTGTAAGTCTGATGATCTAACATAATTACCGTACCCGATGAACAAAAAATGTATCTGTTTGGGGTAATAAATGTGTTTGTGTCTTCACACAGTTGTACCAGATTATTCCCATCGAAGCCAAACTGGTGTTTTGTGGTCGGTTCTTCGAGATATTGTTTGGTAGCGTTGTCAAATATAAATATGTTTAATTGTCGTAAGGAAGAAGCGTAGAAAGGCAATAGATTTATGTTCTTAATGTAATGATCCTTTAAGTGGCTTTTTATTAGGCTGTTTGAGTGTTTCATGTAAAACATTATTTCCATGATCGAATTCTTATAGCTGGACTCTGCAGACAACACCTTGTGAAAAGTCGGAGATGTGGATGGAAAATCCGTACAGTTTCCATATGAGAACTTCCAGGGATCACCTGTAATCCAACGGGAAGATAACATTCTCTCATATTGCAGTGACATATTGAAAGGAATATTTAAAACCCATTTGATGTTGTTAAATGGAGAGTTTGTAACATAATCCAACACTGGCAAAACCTTGTTGACATGATGGCTAACATCCAAGGTAATTGGAATGACCGTTTAACAAAAATTAAATATCTCAATGGCAACAGCTATGATATCAATTCACAACCATCAATCAAAGCTCAATTCAAACATGGAGTATTCAGACATGGAAGAATACTTCGATTCAGCTAGACGGATTCTGTAACGCGAGTCCGTTAGCATATGCCGCTGTGAAAATAATCGCCAAATAATCTGAACAAAAACAAGGTATCCCTGATTAAGCTACCATCTCCTCTTCGATTTGAACTCTGTGTTGCTGTGAAATTAATACATTTAATAAACATAGAAAAGTAGCCTGCGGACCGACTCTAAAAATGTTCATGACTGGCATGGTGGAACGGACCTGATTGGTTGCACCAACCACAGGAATTTTGCCAGTGCAAAATTCAAATTATGAAAACATAAGAAGAAACCAATAAGTTATTTTTAATTAACCACTAGGTCTGGTCCTCGTTCCAAAAATATTCTTGCCTTTATATTCAAGTTTAGATGAACAAAATTAGATGACAACTTAATCAGTTCAAACAACTCAAATTTTACTCCCAGCAAATTAAGGTCTAATTCTCAATTTAACCGAAGGAGTTCACTACTTTCTCCAAATCCTTTTTTGGACAAACATAATATTCTACGAGTTAAAGGTAGATTGGAAAATGCAATCGCACCATTCTCGACAAAACATTACGTCATTCACTACTTTAAATCGAGATTAACAACGCTATTACTTCAAGATATTCATCTAAACCACAAGCATGCTGGACCAACACTTTAAATACAACTGTCATAAAAGGACTATTTAGTACCAACTGGAAGAAAAAATCAAGGCTAAGGAAGTTGTAAAACATCGTGTGGCTTGTGCACAATTCAAGGTACACTTCAGGGTCAGTACCAGGCTAAGTACAATTCATAAGAATGTTTCTGTATGTGAGAATCGACTACGCTGGATCAATTTCCATACATCTTACCAGGATGAGAGGCCAAAACGCAGTATATTTGGAACATATGACCAGTGTAGCCTTCCTTGGTGTATTAAAGAAATATTTAACGGAAATAAGCTAAATTTTATAGGAGCAAATAAGTCGTCTTCATTATCATATCACGTATCACTATAACTCACCAAACGAACTTCATTTCGGATGTATCTGGGAAGCTGCAATCAAATCCACAAAATTACACTAAATAAGAGTGTTTGTGGAACAAGTTCCACCACCATGCTCTAAGGCCATCCCATTTGCTAGTCACACTACTACAAAAATCCCTAACGAAGATTTCACAAATGCGAAAATATCACGTTTACTTAAATAGAAGACGAAATATCTTACTTCATTACAAAATGTTCAAAATCCATTTTCACTCAACAATGTTGTAACCATAAAGGAAAGTAATCTGCCTGTAAGCCGGTGGTCGCTAGGAAAGGTAATACAAATTCATCCTGGTACTGACGACATGATCAGAGTCGTCACACTACAAACAAAGTCTGGTGAAATGATCCGACAAATTCACAAATTATTTATCCTGCCCCATATAGGAACCGCCTATAGTGTCTTAACCGAAGATTCTGATTAAATACCGCCATTCGTTATCGTATGTGGCTGTGCTTAAAGGAAGGGCGGACCACGGGCAAAGATTTCTAACAAGAACTTCCAGCTAAAACTATTTAAAAACTGATGTACAATAATCTTCACAAAAATCGCATAATCTAAGCCTAACTAACAACTACCACCGTTTTCATCAACTAACTTCTTGCTGTGTTACTAATTTAAACCTGTAGTTTAAAGGGCGGTGGTATGTTGAAACATATAGAATCTCTGAACCAATGAGATTTTTATTTTGAATATAACTTTCTCCAATTTTTATAGATTTGATTTCGATTATCTTATAAATACTAGCTATGCCCTTATGTCATCAAAGTACGTCTTGAGTTGGTGCAGCATCAATATCAGAATGCCTTGATGAACCTCTGTGATCGTGTCAATTATTTCGGATTACAATGTGCGAAGTTTAATCATTTCCATTATAGTACTGTAGAAAGCGGAAGTCTGTGAATTCTTCATGAAATATTATATTGTTCAGAATATTAGTGAATGTCTCAAATTTTTAATTGGTTTCCTCGTAATTATGCTTAATTCAGTTGATCGTTGACCCCAATATCAACTTCCGTTGTTGTAGTAATTTCGTGGAATACTGTTGGTTTGAATTTAATTTTTATATCCTGTTTTTGTATTACCGGCACATTGATGAAGTACACCGAATACTTCGTTGGCAATTTTACCAACAAAATCGAAAGGCCACCACATTTTTCCGCGCAACTTTGTTATTGCATAAAACGTTTATTATGTTATTCTGTTCCTTTAAATCTAGGTAAGATACTTTTATTTGGGACACAATGGTTTGGCTTGAACGTAACGCGTGCTGGGACTAAGAGCCTCCAATTTGTATATAGCATGTGAAGCTGACTATTTAGTACAATATTGAAGATAGTCTAGCTTAGAGTAGTTTGGCCAGTATTATCAAAATAGATCCCAGGATCGGACCCAGATTATGCAATGCAGATTATTGAGATCATGTGAAGTAATAGCCTTGGAAGGAAGGTCGTCCGATACAAGCGCGAACCAAACGTCAAGCAATTGTGTTCCGGGTTGGTCAGATGTCCTTTGGGACGATCACAGGTTTCAGATGTTCTTTGCCGTATACGTACTGAACAGGTTTCTCTTTAAGATTATTGCTATCCCCTAGGTTATCCGCTTCTGTCTGCTTTCCTTTATCCACTGCTGGTTTCTATTATGCTGCCCATGCTTAATATAGAAGTGATTAAATTGCACCACTGTAAGTCAATTTGGACAATATCACAAACAGATATTTGCCTGATTCAGAAACCATATATACTTTCTTGATGCTGTTGTTTCTGGATTGAATATTTAAATAAAATTTATTTTAATCCACTAAATTTCAATTTCGCAAGGGTCTCCCAATTATAGAAAATAAATTAAGAATGCCGTTGTATTCTGAATAGTCAATCTGTCTCCTATGTTGAAATGCAGGTATCATCTTTCTCTTTTAATCGTTTCTTCGAAAATGCTATATGCTTTTTTAAAATATTTGGAAAAAACGAAAAAATCCCGTTTAATCAATCAGTCTGCGCTGTACTGGGACTGAGTTTTTTTTTGCTGAAACAGTCTTTTGTCAAAAACCGACATTTCTGTTTAATTTTTGAAAAGCTTATCTGGATAAAGCGCCTATCAAAGCTGCCACTTCGGTGGACATTAGATATACAAAAAATTATTAAATTAAAATTTTATTTAACTTTAGCAAAATACTTTTTATCTTATTTATAGAGTTTCTATAGCACGTTGTTCGTTGCGACGCGTGGTTCTTCAATTGCATTCACATGTTGTTTTTCCAGTTTGCTAATACTATGCTCTTTCCGATATTCTACATAAACTTGGTGCCTGCAGTTTTATATTGCTTTTCAATTTTTGCTGATATTGTATCTTCGGGTGTTCCAATTAGACAGGGGTATATCCTCCAACCGAATCAGAAATATGGTTACTAGATTTACTTTGCCATGCCAATTGCCACATATTTTTTAAATTTAAATTTGTTTTGCGATTTTAAAGTAGAGATACATGAAAAGACTGCGACTTCGGAAAATGCGTAGCAGTCTTTTCGTGTATTTCTACTTTACAATCGCAAAACAAATTTAAATTTTAAAAAAATGTATGAATTGGCATGGCAAAATAAATCTAGTAACCATATTTCTGATCGCAAATATTTAATTTGGATATACCCCTTATCTGCTTATGTGGATTCGTAACTACAAGTTAGTAATAGGAATAAATATTTTTACAAACAATTATATTTTTAATCAAAATGAAGTTGTCTGTACAAAAGTATTGAGCACCCTATAAATTTGGAGCGTACGCGATAAGTATAACAGATAAAAACCCTTTTGTTTGTTTATTATTTTTTCGACATCTAAAAAGGACTAAAAACAGTGACTCACACCGCAGCACATAAGGGTTTTAAGTAGTGTTTAGTCCCAAAAATGTCTAGAGCCTAGAAAAATGCACCAAATTGAGTATTTTTTTTTAAATTCTCTTTATGAGATTCTTAAAAGATCCCTCATGAGTAATTTGTCTGAAAATGTTTTGTATGCATGGAAATCAGTACATACTCAGACCCAAGAAACGTACTAAATGAGAATAAATTCAAGATTTATAACAAGTGAAAGTGATTTGACTGCTGGTTGACAGCTGTCAAATGTCAATATCGAAAATCTAATTCGATATTTGAACGTAGCGACCGCAAAAAGCAATGTGTACCAAATTTTAGAAAAAAATAAGGGTTAAGAAAAAAGTGATGTTTTTAAACAAATATCTGAGTATGTACTGATTTCTATGCATACAAAAAAATTTCAGACAAAATACTCATGAAGGATTTTTTAAGAATCTCATAAAGAGTATTTTAAAAAAATACTCAATCTGGTGCATTTTTCTAGGCTCTAGACATTTTTGGGACTAAACACTACTTAAAACCCTTATGTGCGCAGGTGTGGCAATAAACCATCTATTGCAATAAAATTTCTTATTTCTCCATTTTATATTTGTTCGTCAGTTCACTACTTTCGCTCATTGTGTACACATCCAGTGATGTAGACGGCTTTTGGTGTTTTGATTTGTTAAATTTAGGGATGTTATTGCAATATGCCGAAACAAAAAGAGTTAAGTTTAGAACAACGTGTACGAGATACAGCTTCTGAATGAGCAAGGTAAATCACAAATAGGGGTTTCTAAAACTGTGAAATGTTCACGCCTATCTGTGCAATATACTATTGAACGATTCACCGCCCGTGGATTACACAGTAATAGGTACAGAACTGGGCGCAAACGCATCACCACATACCGTGGCGACTGAAAGTTAGTGCGAGAAGCTTTAAAAAAAAGAAAAAAAAATTCTTCAAACCTCGCTGCTCAGTTTCCAGTAGAAATTAAAAAGCCAATCTCTGTTCGCATCACTCGCACAAGGCTTAAGGAAGCTGGTTTGAAAGGCTGTAAAGCCAGGAAGAAATCCAGGCTCTCCGAAAAAAGAACAAGAAGGCTCGGTATAAATGGGCCTTAAAATACCAAAGTTTCACCGAAGAAGATTGGTCAAATATCGTGTGGTCAGACGAATCAAACTTTGAAGTAAGTTGACAATTCTATGCCCTAGTAGTATTAAATAATATGATTTTAAAATAAAATTCATCGATACAAATATTTTAGTTCCAAAGTCTCTAAATTTTCTTTATTTTAGATTTTTGATACACCTGGTGTTCCTTTTTTGCGTCGCCGGGTAGTCGAAGCATTAAGTCCAGAGTGTGTGATACCAACCGTAAAACACGGCAGGGGTAGGTAGCATAATGGTCTGGGGCTGCATGACTAATTCTGGAGTTGGCGAAATGTTCGAGTGGTCGAGTCACATGAGCTCTTCAAAATACATAAACGTCCTAGAATCTGAGTTGCTGCCCTCAATTTTAACACGTTTTGGAGATGCAAATATGGATAGCGTTAAATTCCAGCAGGATAACGCACCATATCATAAATCTGCCCGCACAATGGCATGGTTTCGAGAAAATGGCATTGAGGTTCTGGAGTGGTCTGCCCAGTCCCCGGACCTGAACCCCATAGAACATTTATGAAGTTTATTAAAACGCAGAGTCAGGCGCTATACAATAAATAACAAAGAAGAACTAAAACGCTGTCTGCACCAAGAATGGAGCGCCGTACGTCCTGCAGAATGAAGAAACTTGTAAGCTCTCTACTGCCGTAATTAAGGCAAAGGCTGGACCCAAAAAATTGTAATTTTATATAAATAAATAGTAATGTGAACTTATAAAAAATTTTCAATTTGCAAATTGATACTCCCAAAAAAATGTTAGATATAGACTTTTCGCCAAGACTGTATATAGAAGACATATCATATGTATAACGGTTAAGCAATAATCTCCTATTTTACTCACTTGATAGCTATATTATTTTGTATAATATCTGGTGATTTTTATTTTTGCACAGTAAAAGAGCATACAATTTTGCCGGATATTTTTGAAACCGCAACATTTGTTTATGCTTTTTTCAAAAATCGTTTTTCCAATATCCATTGAAAAAAAATATGGATTAGCACACAAATAAATCCACCCTATTAAAGTTCTGGAGAAGTTACCGCCCTATATTAGTTTATTTTTATTTAACCGATCTAAAATTAAATATCGTCTTTAAGGTAAGGTTGAATTTTTAAGATATTTTTCTATAAACTCTCGTATAAAACAGCTTTCCGTGTACAATTTTTGAATGACGCACAAGTTATTTATTAAAAATTATATTTCGAAATTTTTAATATGAGCTTTAACTCGCAAACCTTAAAAATTAGAGGGTTACCTAGCAGTACTGAAAAAAAATCATAAATTAAACCAACCGATAAATTCGATGCCGAAAATATGTTACCACATTATTATTAGCAATTAATAATAAATGTTACAATATTAAAGCTCGATTATGTTTAAGGAAAATAAAATTGAAATACCTGGAAAATATAGGGTAACGATTTATATGCAGGTAAATTATGTTAAACGTAACATTAACGATTACGTGTGCTCCTTATCCGCACTTGTTTGTTTGTTAAGGTAGAGATGGATTTTCTTTGCTCTATACAGATAATTTCCTAGAGGAAGTTATCCAAAACACAACATCAACATTTCATTCTCATGATGGACATTTGAAATATTTCCGTCACGGTAGTTCTCTTCAGATTTGTAAGTTCTTTGATATTTTTTTTTATGTCTGGGGGAGCTGAAACTATGTGTGAAGTAGGGCAGATCCATTCTAAAATAATACAAAAAAAAATCATCGGGTAACAATAACACACATGATATCTCAGCGCAGAGTAAGAACCAAGCGCAAATTTTATCAATTAAAAAAATAAACTAAATATCCATAAAATTCCAAATTAGATTGTAGCAGCCTTTGGATTTTACTAATAGCGAATTCTTTCTATGTTTTTGATGTAAATCAAATTTCCGATAGTTAAAAAGAATACGAAAAAAATTTGATTTGTTTTCATCTGTGTGATTCATCTGTTTCATTGTGTCTGTAAACTACAAAAGGATGCCAAAAACAATAACAGACCAGTTTTATGTTGACATTTGACGATATTTGACAATATTTACGATTGACATGTTATATGTATATAAATATGTGTATGTGTTAGTTAAAATGGAAGCTAAAATCTACATTTTCATTTTTTTACTATTTTTTCGCTAAAAGCACGCGAAAATGTGATTTATATCAAAAACTTTTGATGTACATCAAAATTTTTTGCCAGTTTTTTTGTAAAAGAAAACGCCATATGTGATCAAAAAACAAAACTAGATAAATAATATTTTTAGACGGATATGGTTCATTTTAAAACCAAAATAAGTCTAGCAGCAAGAATTCAAATTTTCAATACTAAAACCAAAACAAAAATTGGTGTAAAATAACAAAAGTTTAACTTTAAAGAATTGAATTAATTCAGTACTGTATACCAAATTGTGACTGTGGGTCAGCTCGTTGACTGTCGGTAATAAATAAATTTTTCTACTTAACACAACCTCGACTGAATATGTCACAAATGTCAAAATAGATTAGATTTTTTATAATAACGAAGAGCTACTCGTCATGCTCTGTTCTATAAAAAAGCTGTTCTATAAATAGCCGTTAACGGGATGTATTCTATTAAGCACGGAATCTATTCTATTCGATAAAGGGTTGCATTAACTTAGCTCGCTTATTCATTTTAAACCATTAGTCATGTTGTGAACAGGCCTGGTGTAGTTTGAGTCAATATAGTGTATTGTGAGTCTCCTTTGCCTCTCACGATGGTATGCTTGATGTGGTATTTGTTTAACTTGAGGTTAAAGCAAACCATTTCTGACATGATAAGTCACCTATTACCATTCGATGAGGATAAAGAATATTTCTGGGCCCAGATTTTACGAAAGAAACGGTTCGCCGTTCTCAAACACTGCCGAGAACATTGGATCATAACATTGACTCGATTAGAATATTTCTGTGTTATATTCAGCCACCTATTAACATGCTATGAGGATTAGGAATATTGCTGTTCCCAGGTGTAATCAATGTTCTTGTAAATTTAAAAAAAAAATTATTGTAAAATTATTTCGAGCTAATACCAGCGAAATATTGCACTACGGCCAGTCTACTACACTAAGCCATATAGCAAAACTATCAAAGATTGGCTTGCATCAACGTCAACAAAATTGGGGACAAAGTAGGGGACAAATTTGGAGACAAAGTTCAAGGGGATCAAATTGGTCAAATTTGACCAATTTTGTCCCCAATTTTGTCTACAAATTTGTTCCCAATTCTGTCCCAAATTTTGTCTTCAATTTTGTGCTCAATTTTGTCCTCAATTTTGTCCCCATTTTTGTCCCCAATTGTGTCCCCAATTTTGTCCTCAATTTTGTCCCCAATTCTACCCCTAATTTAGTCCACAAATTTGATCCCAATTTTGTTGCCAATTCCGCCCCCAATTTTGACCGCAATTCTGACCCCAATTTTGTCCCCATTTTTGTCCCCAATTTTGTCTTCAATTTTGTCCTCAATTTTGTCCTCAATTCTGTCCCTAATTTTGTCCCCAATTTTATCCACAATTTTGTCCCCAACTTTGACCTCAATTTTGTTCCAAATTTTGTCCACAACTTTATCGCCAATTTTGTCCCTAATTTTGTCCTCAATTTTGTCCTCAATTTTGTCCCCAATTCTATTCCCGATTTAGTCCACAAATTTGATCCCAATTTAGTCCGCAATTCTGACCCCAATTTTGTCCACAATTTTGTCCACAAATTTGTTCCCAATTCTGTCCCTAATTTTGTCCCCAATTTTGTCCCCAAATTGTGTCCCCAACTTTGTCGCCAATTTTGTCCCCAATTTAGTGCCCAATTTTCTCCACAGTTCTGTCCTCAATTTTGTCTCCAAATTTGTCCCCAATTTTGTCGCCAATTTTGTCCCCAATTTTGTCTCTATTTTTGTCCCCAATTTTGTCCCCAATTCTGTCCCAAATTTAGTACCCAATTTTAGTACCCAATTTTGTCTTCAATTTTGTTGCTAATTTTTTCCCCAATTTTGTCTCTAATTTTGTCCTCCATTATGGTCCACAATTTAGTGCCCAATCTTCTCCCCAATTCTGTCCACAATTTTGTCCCCAATTCTGTTCCAAGTTTTGTCCACAATATTGTTCCCAATTCTGTCCACAATTTTGTCTTCAATTTTGTCCCCAATTCTGTCCCAGATTCTGTCCCCAATTTTGTGCCGAATTTCGTCCAAAATTTTGTCCCGAATTTTGTCCACAACTTTGTCGCCAATTTTGTCCCCTATTAAGTCCCAAATTTTGTATTCAATTTTGTCCCCAATTTTGTCCCAAATTTTGTCCCCAAATTTGTCTCCAATTTTGTTGCCCATTTTGTACCCAATTTTATTCCCAATTTTGTCCCCAATTTTGTCCCCAATTCTGTCCTCAATTTTGTCCCCAAACTTGTCTCCAATTTTGTCGCCAATTTTGTCCTCAATTTTGTCTCTATTTTTGTCCTCAATTTTGTCCCCACTTTTGTCCCGAATTTCGTCTTCAATTTTGTACCCAACTTGGTCGCCAATTTTGCCCTCAATTTTGTCCCCAATTTTGTCTCCAAATTTGTCCCCAATTTTGTGACTAATTTTGTCCCCAATTCTGTCCCTAATTTTGTTCACAATTTTGTCCCCAATTTTGTCCCCAAATCTGTCCCCAAATTTGTCTCCAATTTTGTTGCCCATTTTTTACCCAATTTTATTCCCAATTTTGTCCCCAATTTTGTCCCCAACTTTGTCCCCAATTTTGTCTCCAATCTTGTTCTCAATTTTGTCTCCTAATTCGTTCCCATTTTTGTCCCCAATTCTATCCCCAATTTTGTCAACATTTTTGTCCCAAATTTTGTCCCCAACTTTGTCCCCAATTCTGTCCCAAATTTTGTCCCCTATTTTGTCCACAATTTTGTCCCCAATTTTGTCTCCTATTTAGTTCCCAATTTTGTCCCCAATTTTGTCTCTATTTTTGTCCGCAATATTGCACCCAATTTTGTTCCCAATTCTGACCCCAATTTCCCCCCAAGTTTGTCCGTAACCTTGTCTCCAATTCTCTCTCCAATTTTGCCTCCAATTTTGTTTCCAATTTTGATCTTAGATTGGTGATGAACACTCAAATTGGGACTTGCACAATACAGAAGTGGCAGCGGTTATTCGGAACAGTATTCATTCCTCAACGAATTTTCTCCCACACTTGCTTGTGTTCGGGCAATATATGGTAATGCATGCGGGTCGGCATACAAAATGAGTGTTTTGAAGTATAATCTTCGTAGTCGAAAGAGTTGGGCAAAGAATTTTTGTTAAAACATTTCCACAGAGAAATTCTACAAACAAACTTTCGGCAAAATTGGCGAAATGGAAAATCTCTAAGTTTATACCATTTAAAAGATATTCAAGTATAACTTGAGACGATTTTTTATTATACATATACGAAAGTTGTCTGAAAAGTTTATGACCAAACAAAGATACAAGACATTTCTTCATCAAATTTATTTTTATTTCTCTACATAGTCTCCTAGTAAGTCTATACACTTCTCCAAAAGTTGCTTTCATCTCCTTAACCCTTCCAAATAGTATTCGGCGACTTTCTCTGCAACATAGTTGATATAGAAGGTGTTGACCTTCTCATTCGACGAAAATCTGTATCCTCGGCGCAGATTTAGCTTATGGAACAAAAAAAATCGCTTGGGGCTAGATCTGATGAGTAAGGAGGCTGGTCAAGCAGTTCAAACCGTAATTCGTAGATTTTCGCCACGCCAACCGCTGAGGTGTAAGACGGCGCTTTGGCTTGGTAAAACAAAAATTTTTTTCTGCAATTGTGGGCGTTTTTTTCACTGTTACTGCCTTCAGCTGTCATCACTGGATCACTTTCCCAACTGAAGCCTCCTTCAGATTTATTGCACCTAAACACAGATTTATTGCACCTAAACTGCGCCAACAGAGCATTGGAAATATTCATTCGAACACGTTTCTGATCCAAAGTGAGCAAACATAGCACCCAACGCGAGGATAGTTTTCTCAGGCCTATTGTTGTTTACAGAATATTTTGTGGTTTTAAGAATAAATATCGTTATGGACGAACTAGGCCGTCTAAATATGTACTAATCGTAAATTATAAGCCGGGAGTAAAAAATTTAAGCTGATTCTCCGTTCGTCGAGTGTGGCAGAGATATAAGGAAACTGGCAGCTACATACGGCGACAAGGATCTGGCCTACCTCGTGTTACAACACAACGCAATGACTGCTTGCTTGTGACGACTTTGTTGCGAAACCGAAAAATTCGTGAAGTCGAAGTCAGGCGGTGGACAGTCAGTTCTTTAGTTCGCTCGAAAATATTTGGATTGGACAGAAGAACAATGGAGGACAGTCCTGTTCTCTGACGAGGATCGTGCATGTTCTGGAGAGGCATGTCACTGGATGCTTAGACAGATCTTGTGTTCATCTTCGGAGCGAATACTGGCCATCGATCAAGAGGATTGGCGTCGATATTCTCAACGATAAATTGAGAAAGAACTCGAGGACTACGTCGTACCTTTCGCCTAGTTTATTGATGAAAACTTCCTGTTCATACAGAATAATGCGAGACCCGATATGGCTGGTATAGTGTAACAGTATCTTCACGAGGTGGATCTGCTTGATGTGAAGTAGCCAGCTCGTATCCACAAATATTGCTTCAACGAGTCTCCAGAAGCTGCAACAGGCGATCGCAGAGGAGTCGGAGGCAATACCTTAAGATTTGGTGATAACTTTGGTGAAATCAATGAAACATCAAATGGAAGGTGTCATGGGGACTAGGGGAGGAAATAATCCTGATTTCCAGGTTTTAGTTCGATTTTTACCACTAGTTTTCATTGTCAGTATTCACAAAAAACGTACTTCAGATGTTTACCTCAAAAATCTCTTTAAAGTACATCATAAGTACAAAAAAGTTACCACTTGATAGATGTTTAATTAAACAAACAATGGATTTTGGATATTTTTGAACTTTTGTTGAAAATTGATCAATGTGCGAATTTTTGCACTCAGGTGTATTTAAATTGTTGCATGTAATCCTACGACCACAATTTTGAACTAAAGCCGGAACATGCTACCTCGCCAAGTGTACAAGTACAGCAATTCATGTTTCAGAGAAAAATTGTCCCTCGAGGTTATTTATTTTTGTATAAAATTATTATTCACAAGTCTATTGTTACCCGGTACAACTTTAGGTACTCGGGCAACATAAATAAAACAAAACTCCCCAATAAATTCGTAACGCGGCACCTATAATCTTTGGGATATGAAGGTTACCCTTCTTGTTTATCGCGCGTACTATCTATTTACTGTACGCATGAAACAAGTAATTTTCCGAAAAACAGTAACGACAAAATCACAAACGATAATTTATGACCCCCCCTTCCGTAAAATTTATGAATACATATTATTGTGACTGTCAATTTTTGATGGAAAAATCCATCAAATTTAATTTAATGTTTTTTATGTATTTATGTGCTTGTATGTATTTTGTTGTATAGGTGGTTTAGTAGGCAAGTGTTTAATGAGGAGTGGTTTACTATCTACATGGTTTACGCGCTGCCATAATTAAGCACGTATTTTGAATCGGTGTTACTTGACTCCTACAACAAAAATAAAATTTGAACTTTTTGTTTTGGTTGGGGGTTAATTTCTAAAAATTATAAAACGTACCTATATGCAGAGCACGATACCTATCTAATATGCTATGGATTTTTATTTTTTTAAATCAAAAGGATTATATTTATTTAATACTAACAAAAAGGTGGGATACCATTTCTGGGATATTTGCCCATCCGAAATTTACAGGTGTCATCGTTTAATAATTGGATTGTATACACCAACTGATGCTAATTTATACAATTTTACGATTATTTGGTTTAGCAAAATGTTGTAGCTAAATCTTAAAATATGCTGTCACATACTCGGTGAGATACAAATCGATACACATTTTATTTGTAAGCCTATTACAAAAATTTCAACAAAAAAAACTCAAAGAATGAATAAAATTCGCAAACAAAACTTTTAATAGTGTATTAGCAAAAGTTCAATATTTATAATTAAAAAATTTATATCATCAACGATTGATTTTATAAATGTCGAAGGTATTCAAATGTAATCTTTAAAGTAATGAGATACAAAAGTGCAAAGCTTTTTTGTAATGTGGGTTGACGGAACATCAAAAACCTAAACATATTTAGGTTTATCGATTTTCAGGTGCCATTATATCCAAATTATTGTGTGATTACGATTTTTTACGGATTTGATGACGTTTTACGATGTGATAAATTTTGTTTTATGACCCATATGCGATAATGTAAGATATGAAGGGTGGTTTGTAGGCAACTAGGAATTTCAGTAAATCCTTTTATTTGATATTTTTAATACGCTTTTGTGGTTAATAAAATTTAATTATTTTGTTTGTAATTGACGTCATGTATTATTAGAAAAATAAATCTATAATTCAAATTTATTGCTCGTATTTATTTGTATAAAATTGGAAAATTTTCAAAGTCAAATCGCTTAAGCCTCCTCACATTGCGATTTAATGATTCTCATCCGTTGGTCTATCTATACAGTGATTTGGAATAAGTTGATCCATGTATTACATTAAAGTCTTAGCTTTTAAATGTAAAAGAGACGTATACCTGTGAGTTAATGAAAACAGTTTTATATTTGGAAATGCAAACACTCGCCATCACTTTTTCACCCGAAGGAAGAGCCTTTGTCTTTTTTGGAGCCGTTTTCCCTTTGGCAGTCCACTATTTGACTGTATTTTTGATTCTTTGATTCTAGAGTGTAATGGTGTATCCAAGTTTCATCAACAGTAATTAGCCGATTTGTGCTATATTGGTTGAAATCTATTTTTTAGCCTTACTGTTAACTTTCGTCACTTATAAAATTGAATTAAATTGCTTTAATGAAAAACACTTGTAAGAATTTCCTTGTAACAATGTAACAACATTTATTTGTTTTCAGGAATATCGATTTCAAAAATTAAATTTCTTCTTCCGTTCCTTTTTTACAACTCTCAACGAAATTTAATTTTCGAAATCGATATTCGAATTGTCACTATAAGGAAATTCTTACAAGTGTTTTTCATTAAAGCAATTTAATTCAAAATTAGCCGGTGCCAAAACTCTGTTTTATTGCACCTAAGCTGCGCCAACAGCAGCTCGAATCTGGTTTTTCCTATAGGAAAGGGAATTAGGAAAATTATTGTCATAGTATTTATGTC
Source organism: Nephrotoma appendiculata (assembly GCA_947310385.1). Taxonomy (NCBI): domain Eukaryota; kingdom Metazoa; phylum Arthropoda; class Insecta; order Diptera; family Tipulidae; genus Nephrotoma; species Nephrotoma appendiculata. The sequence continues at coordinate 56,181,868 of OX371225.1, read as the reverse complement.
ACAAAAAAAAATTTTCTGGCATATTATAAAGTTAAATTGATAATAGTTTTTCTATCCAGTTTCGATACGGAAAAAAATATTTCCTAAATTATAAAATTTTAGATCAAACATGGTTTCTCAGTGGGCCAGAAAATGATATTTTTGACAAAAACGCTATGTAAATATTTTTCCTAATTCCTTTTCCTATTCGCCTTAGCTCTGATTTAACTGCCATCTTGCGCCTACATAAAGTAGGCAGTTTTTATATTTGACAGCTACAAACTTTTAAATAGTAAAAAACGTCTTGTAACACGGCTTTCTCGAACAATTTATTGTTTATTATAAAACGTAACAAAACTTGAATAAATTTGGGGTAAGTCAAGTGCGCGGCAGCTTGCAAAGGAGAAATATTCTAAGGGAAAATACTTCTATGAGTTGTATCCTCCAATTAAAAAACCGCAACCCACCCCATTAAATGTGATATTTCAGAATTACCTGATGGATCTCTTATTCATGCTTGAATCAGCCAAAGGTTACAATTAACAACATAACAAATACTGACACATATTTAAAAATTGTGTATGCACTTCTATTTCCAATATAGACGTCAAATGAAATTTATAAAATGTCCTCTTTATTTCCAAATTTTGACACTGCGAGCAGTACCTGTATTTTAGTTCTCCCTGGCAAACGCTCTAAGCGAATAGGAAAAACCTGAATCGAGCTGCAACGCGTTGGAAATGTTCATTCGACCACGTTCGTAGTTCAAAGTGAACAGATGCGACACGCAACGCGCGGACAGCTTTCTCATGCCTAAATCTTGATTCAATAAGTGACAAACATGTTCTTTGGAGCTTCTTTTATTTCTCTAACTTTAATTCAACGATTATCTAACACCATTTGGTGAACTTGAACCATGTTATCGTCAGTGGTTGCAGTTTTTGGACGTCTCGAACGTTTATCGTCACCCAATCTGGTACGGCCTCATTATATAGTGCCCCATACACAGCATCCAACTCGTCATTGATTTGGGTAGGCGTATTCCCTTTCAAAAATAAATATTTAATGAAAAACAACAACGGCGGTTACACAAGAACTGCGTCCAAACTGGCTGACGACTTTTGTTGACGAGCTCCGCCATCTTCATGATGAGGTCGGAAACTTTCCATTGCATACTATTTTTTTCGAGAAACATAATGAAGTGATTAAAACTGTTCTGGTTTGCTTGGAATTGGAAATCGCAAATAAAATCTTTGATTTTTCCGAAACTTTTAAGGCACATGATTATACCAGAATGAAAAAAATGTATCTGCTATCAGCACCACAATAGTAATTACTGTACGTGAAATAATGGGTTGGGGAAAAATAAATCCATTATTTTTACGCTATATAGCTTTAGTGATGTATATCTAGTGATGTATTAGTCCCAGTGGACCAGTCTTATATTCGTTGGAAATCGAAATTAACGTCATTCAGCCATGATTTCGTTCCATTAATTTCGATATCAAAGATGTGCCACGCATCTGGAAGGCCTATCATCGAAAATGTCGATAAAATCCTAGAAATTATTGAAGTAGACCGGCATGCGAGCTGTATCACCCAAGAGCTGAAGATCCACAACAAAACAGTTTTAAACCATTTGCATAAATTTTCCATCTATAAGTCAAAAATTCACATTTGCATAAAGCTGGCGTTAAAAATAACCTCGATGTTTGGTGCCGTAAGAGTTGACACAAACAACTTGATGCACTGTATTTCCATCTGCGAATCCTTGACCAACTGGAACGAAATCAAGCCATTTCTGAAACGGATGGTGGCTGGCGACAAGAAATGGGTCACACATATGACAATATAATACGGAAACAATTATGGTCAAAGGCCGGTGAAGCGGCTCAAACGGTGGCTAAACCAGGATTGACAGCCAGGAATGGAGATGAAGAAGCTCCGGCACCTTGGTTGGGAAGCCATTATGCATAATGCGGACCTGGCACCAAGCGATTATCATCTCTTTTTGTCCATGGGAAGCAAAATGGCCTCAAGAGAGGCTCGTTAAAACTGGCCACCTCCATTTTTAGCTATAAGGACGAAATGCATAATTATAGCCATATTAAATAAAGCCTCGAAATAAACGTAAAAATAATGAATTTATTTTTCCCCAACCTAAAATAATAACTCGCTAAAGCATTATGACTTTACTCTGAATATAAATCCATATTCGTGTAGACGGCCGAATATTTTAATTCAAAGATTCAAAGAATTCAATGTTTCATTGGTGTCGGAACCAAACTTCTAATTGTCTTATATTAGGTACCAGCTCCCCAAACGATGAATTTTTGAACTAAGCCACTGATTAGAAAATTGTTCTTTATTTGAGACATTTTAAATGACATGTCACGTGATTATATCAAAAAGAGAAAAAGTTATGACCGCTTCAACAAAATTTAAGGCATTCTTCAAGATTTTACAATTACGGCAAGTATATGTTCTATCATAAACAAAACATGAGCTACCAGCGCCAAAACAGTTATTTTATGAACTAGAGCATTAAGCCTTTCAAACATTATATTACACTTTATATTTCTAGTATAGATAATAAACATCTCTTCCAACTATAAAACGATGGTTCAGCTAGCTTTAAAAAAAAGGTAGCAGCAAAAAATGATTTAAAAAACAATTGGAAAATTAAAGGTTAATTTTAGGCTAACTAAATTCCCAGCTCATCCGCTCGATCGTTTGGTTAATTGTCATTGAGGATTGGTGACTTGTGGTATTCGTTTGGTCTTAAATTTAATTTTCGCAATAAATCTTTACGTATAAGGTTGACCAAACGAAAATAACCAGTGACAAATCCTTAATGATAGATGATCAAACAATTCCGATCGTGGGATTGGTGAGAATAATACGTCCGCCCGCATATTATTCTTATTATGTCTTCTACTTTAGATACAATTCGTTGATAAAAGATATATTTTTATTCATGATGAACGAGATGTTAGTAGCAACTAATTAACGCAACCTTTTTTATGTCATTTTGACATTTGTGACGTAAACAGATATATACAATTTTAACGACGGATACTTAAACGCTAGAAGAATGTATTAAAGTTATTCAAACTTATTATAAAAATCGTCGTTCTTTAAAAAATACGTATCGTAAAATTCGTGATTTTTTTGGTGTAAATATTCGTCCAAATGAGTTAACAACTCCAAGATTAGTGAAAAAATTTAAAGAGACTGGTCTCTCTGTCAAGTCGTTGAAGTTGGCCCGAAAAATCATCCCAAATTGTTTGGTAAGTTTCCTCGCTAAAGTGTAGTTATCCCCGAAAAAAATGTAATGAATTGAAAACGCGTAGTGCCATTCCGAAAACATGCATATGCTAAATGGAGACACAAGTCTGAATTTTAATAATATCAATCCAAATGATAATATAAATGAGAGATATATTGGGTGTATAACTTAGTTTTTGGATTTTCTAGGAGATGGCGTAACTTTAATACTAAACGTTCCTTTACAGTGACACCTACGGCGTTTTAAAGTGTTGACATTCCACATTAAAATTTAAAATTTAGTTTGTCATTATTCGTGAAAACGTAAACAACATATTTTTTCAACAACATGTGGAATTTCGTACCAACAAAACAACATTTGGGGGAAGCATTACTTTTTTGCTTTAATCAAAAGAAAAAGGCTGCTGAAAGTTCTCGTTCGCTTCAAAAAACTTATGGTGAACATGGACCAACTCAACAAACTTGCGAAAACTGGTTTAAACGATTCAAAAGTAGTTATTTTGATGTCAGTGACAAAGAGCGTTCTGCTCAACCAAAAAAATTCGAAGATGGAGTATTGGAAGCATTATTGAAAGAAAACTCAGCTCAAACAGAAAAATAACTTGCAGAACAGTTAAATGTCACTCAAGCAGCCATAAGCAAACGTTGACATGCCATCAAAATAAATGAAACCCACATTGAAAATCGTTTAATGGTTTGCAATTCTTTGCTTACAAGATACCGAAGATGGCATTTTTTGTCTCAAACTGTGACTGGCGATGAAAAGTGGATTTACTTATTCTACTTAAACTTTATTTTAACCCTAAACACAAAAAATCATTGGTTCGAACAAAGTGAACCATCCACATAAGCAAAACGAAACATTCATGGAAGCAAGGTTATGTTGTGCATTTGGTGGGATAAGAAAGGAATGGTGTACTATGAGCTACTAAAATGAAAATCGTCCGATTTCAGCCAATAAACAGCGTATAGTGATCTTGCTGCACGTCAATGCTCGACCACATGTCGCAAAACAAGTAATAAATACGTTGGAAGTACTTAAATGGGAAATTCTACCGCATGCTCCCCATTCATCAGTTTGTCCCCCATCAGATTACTATTTATTCCGAACAATGCAAAGCGATGTTCAAGACCAGCACTTCAGAACCCACGAAGAAATCAAACAATGGCTCGACGAATGGATCGCGTCAAAAGACAAACATTTTTTTTTTCGATGGAATCCATAAATTGCCAGAAATGGTCAAAAGTCATAAATAACGATAGAAAATATTTTGATTAAAGTTAAATTTATCATTTCTTAGAAATTAACGTGTTTTTGCTGCATAAAATTTCAAAAACCTAAGTTATATTCCGAATACATATTTAGATTTTAATAGCTTTAAACGCCCGAGTTAAGAGCAAAGTTATACATAGACAAGACAAACGTTTCAATTTTATCGAGCCTATACTAGAGATAAATATGTGTAGTTGCATATGTTACGGTCAAACTGTATAATCCGGTGATATATAATTACCGGTCATTATATATAGTTACCAGTGCGTTTGGCTAATTTGTGAAACATCAATGATTTTCCTTTAATTTTTCATTTTAACCGGTTATTACATATAATTACCAATACCCTTTTGGTTAAAGTGAATAATATGAAAGTTTTTATTACTTAGTTTAAAATTATATTTAAAATTTGACACTTCAAGAATTGTATAAATTCTGGAAAAGCGGGGGTTTCAGGTATTTTCTAAGGTATACAACGAATTAAAATTGCAATATTTTTTTTTTTTTCATATTTACCAAAGAGGATTTTTTTTAACATTTGTGGCACTATCAGAAGAAGCGATAAGAGCGATAACAACTCTTTGATCAGTGTCTGCAAGGTTGACAAAGCAATTATTATTAATAAAAATAAAAAAAAAGTTTGTTAATTCAATCAATGTGAGATTACCAAGACTTTGAAAGTTTGGTTTCGAACTAATGAAACCGTGAATTTTTTGTATTAAAAAAATAATAATACAAAAAATACAATGTTTCATTAGTTCGAAACAAAACTTCCAAAGCCTTGGTAACCTCCTCTAGATTAGAAACACTGTCTGGCTATTGTCCAGAATAACCCAAAATTTGTTAATTCAAAATTTCAATTTTAATTTATTCAAAATCGAATTTAACGTCAATTTGTTCTTCATCTGCATTTCCATTTGTATTAAGGTTATGATCCTCGTCAGGAATTTCATGAAGGTTGCCTGGGTATAGAATGGCCGCATGTTTCATGTTTATTGAAAATTGGGTAAGCTTTGCCTTGTACGTTCTAAAAAGTAAGATACGCTCGTATCTTATTTTAAAAAAATAAAAAAAGTGAAACATTTTGATAAACAATCCTTTATTTAAAAATTTCTAAATTTTAACTCGTTACCTGATTTTCTTGATGTATACGTAAAGTAAAATTACGCCATTATTATTATTATTATTATGCTTTTAAACTTTCCGAAGTTAGAATTATTCACTTTTACCAGTAATTATATATAGTATATTTACCAAAGAGGTTTGGTAGTTATATATAATCTCCGGTAAAAGTGAACGCAGTTGGTAATTATGTATAATGATCGATAATTATATATAATAACCAATTAAATACTTTAACCGTAACATATAAAAGTCGATTTAGGCTTTGGTCACAACTAATAACCATGGGCAGTACAGGCGCATATCATGACGATAATTTTAAATTTCTAGAGCCTATGTTGCCCAGAGTTACTGGATATGAATATCTTATCGTCATGCTATGGGCCTGCTTTGCTCAGGGTGATTAGGTATGACCAAGACCTATATCGCCGTATATGCCACTACACATTTATCTCTAGTTACTAGGTATGACAAAGATCTATGTGGTGGTATATACAAACACACATATTTATCTCTAGTATAGGCTCCATAAAATTGAAAAGTTTGCCTTGCCTATGTATAACTTTGCTCTTAACTCGGGCGTTTAAAGCTATTAAAATCTAAATATGTATTGGGAATATAACTTAGGTTTTTGAAATATTATGCAGAAAAAACACGTTTCTTTCTAAGAAATGGTAAATTTTATGTTACAGGCTGGCTACTGCCAACCTGCAGATATCACTAAGCGCATGCAGAGGCCTCCACGGTGATTTTTGCCGACTACGTTCTCAGGGAGAAGTGCGAAGGGTCGTGGGGTTTGAGGCATGCATGGCTCCTGGCTTACACCGTGATGAATACAGATAATTAAATAAAAAAATAAAAACGCAAATAATAATAAAGTATACCCGGAGTTCCGCCGAAATTCGTCGGCCGGAACCTGAGGAACGAACAGCAGATAATCAAATAATAAATAAAAAATAAAAAATAAATGATAACGGTAGAGGTGCCTTGGTGCGCGCATCCATCCGAATTCAAACAGGGCCAAGCCCTGGTTACGGAATTGGATGCGGGCACCAAGGGACCGCAAACACTAAACCGACACAGAGGGAGTCTCCGCTCCCATCATACCCAACCGAAAATTTAGTAATTCATTTTACTATAGAAAAAAAGACAACAACAAAACAAAGAAAACCAGCTTCCCCCTTCACCGCACAACGATGCGAGAGAACGAGAGAGAGAAAGAACAATGCGGATCGAGCGTGCACCCGCTGTGCGGCGCTCGATTACAAAATAAATTGTTTATATACAAATTTAAAAAAAAATTTAGAATAAAAATTTAAAGAAAAATACCAAAAATGAAATAAGCAAAAAAATAAAAAAAAAAAAAATCGTATCTTAACAATACAAAAACTGTTGCGGCCTTGCGCGGCCGTCATGCCACAGGCAAACCACACCCGGACCGTTGCGACGTTCTGTGCCGTACACCACCGATGCGGCCTTGGTGCCGTTGTTGGGCGACTCCCCGCCTTGCGCTCGAGCGCTTGCCTGGTTGGGCACTATGTTGCGGGGCCTCTCCCCGATAACTCGTTCAAAAATGTTGGGCGAATAAATTTAGCCTCGTCTGGCCGCCGTAATAAATTGGGCGTTGTCTCGCCAACCATAAACAAAACTGAATGGCCACGATGTTGGCCACCCGTATGTTGCGGGCCTCTCCCCGATACCAATTACTCGGCCTTGATCGGCCTCCGAAAAATCGTTTATAACGTGGCCTCAACGGGACACCCGTTAATTACACCACCGTCACCACACAAATTGGCTCGCACTATACTCGTCTTCCACCTTTTATTAACAGGAATTTATTATTTTTTGCGATCAAGATATCGGTTTTTAATCCAAATTTTTGATTAATAAATTTAAGTTATGTAACGTATACTTCTTGTGTACCAATTCATAGTTTCATTACACAATATAATTTATTTAAACTAGTTTTATAGCACCCAAATTTAAGCAGAAAAAAAATATGACCAACACTTCATATTCAAGTAAAACTATACCAAAATGAATTACCGAACGCACAATAAACAAAAAAAATCTTCGTCCTTCTTTCTACTTGGGTTTTGTTGTTTTTTTGTTTTTCGCAAGAATACAAAACTAAAAATATTCCGTAATGGCGAATTTTTATTAACCTCCTTTTACAACTTGTTAATATTTATTATTGTATTACTAATTATCTTATTTAACTCACACTGGTTTAAATTCTTTACTATTTAGAATCATTTAAATTATAATTTCATTAAATTTACAAACTTTTTCTAACCCAAAAAAACCAAACTCGAATTAATTTTAAGATCAAAACCCGAATTTTCTATCTAAAATCACAATTTGAATGACTTCATACAAAAAAAAAACTCGAGCACCGCACAACTCGTAAAACGTTCTAGAAGAAATGAATCTCTCTTCTCTGTCTCTCCTTTATATCAAATTTTCGTTGGTACAAAAGAGAGACATATAAGGAAAAACATTTTTTCCAAAACGTTTTACTTTGCACACACTCGATGCCGTTCTCTCTTTCTCGTCCTCTCTTCACCTCTGCGCCACCAAACGATGGGGAACAAAACAAAAGTCGCTGGTGCGTTCAGCGCACAATTTAACAGACAAACACAGAGGTGAATAAAAACATAAGAGAAGATGGAAGAAACGAAGACAACAACCGGGGTGAATAAAATAACACAAAAATCGTCGTTGCGACCATACAGTCGTAACATTTATTTTAATCAAAATATTTTCTACCGTTATTTACGATGTTTGACCATCTTTCTGGCAATTTATGGATTCCATCGGAAAAAAAAATTGTTTGTCTTTTGACGCGATCCATTCGTCGAGCCATTGTTTGATTTCTACGTGGGTTCTGAAGTGCTGGTCTTGAACATCGCTTTGCATTGTTCGGAATAAATAGTAATCTGATGGGGGACAAACTGGTGAATGGGGAGCATGCGGTAGAATTTCCCATTTAAGTACTTCCAGCGTATTTATTACTTGTTTTGCGACATGTGGTCGAGCATTGACGTGCAGCAAAATCACTATACGCTGTTTATTGGCTGAAATCGGACGATTTTCATTTTAGTAGCTCATAGTACACCATTCCTTTCTTATCCCACCAAATGCACAACATAACCTTGCTTCCATGAATGTTTCGTTTTGCTTATGTGGATGGTTCACTTTGTTTGAACCAATGATTTTTTGTGTTTAGGGTTAAAATAAAGTTTAAGTAAAATAAGTAAATCCACTTTTCATCGCCGTCGTCACAATTTGAGACAAAAAATGCCATCTTCGGTATCTTGTAAGCAAAGAATTGCAAACCATTAAACGATTTTCAATGTGGGCTTCATTTATTTTGATGGCATGTAAACGTTTGCTTATGGCTGCTTGAGTGACATTTAACTGTTCTGCAAATTTTTTTTTCTGTTTGAGCTGAGTTTTCTTTCAATAATGCTTCCAATTATTCATCTTCGATTTTTTTGGTTGAGCAGAACGCTCTTTGTCACTGACATCAAAATTACCACTTTTGAATCGTTTAAACCAGTTTTCGCAAGTTTGTTGAGTTGGTCCATGTTTACCATAAGTTTTTTGAAGCGAACGAAAACTTTCAGCAGCTTTTTTCTTTTGTCACTGTAAAAGAACGTTTAGTATTAAAGTAACGCAATCTTCTAGAAAATCCAAATAACTAAGTTATACACCCAATATATCTCTCATTTATATTATCATTTGGATTGATATTATTAAAATTCAGACTTGTCTCTCCATTTAGCATATGCATGTTTTCGAATTGACCTTACGCTTTTTCAATTCATTACATTTTTTTCGGGATGACTACACTTTAGCGAGGAAAGTTACCAAACAATTTGGGATGATTTTACGGGCCAACTTGAACGACTTGTTCTGTCGAGAATCGAAAAAGGTCTGGCAGACCAAAACGTGGACGTTCTAGTGAGAAGATTGCTGCTGTGGCCAAAAGTGTAGTGGAGGAACCTTCAACATCGATACGACGACGTTCTCAGGAATTATAGGCATTCATCTGTCGACTGTTTGGCCAATTTTACATAAATATTTGTATTTGCATCGTTACAAAATTCAGTTAACGCAAAAATTATCACACAAAATCATCTTTAGTGATGAATCTCATTTCATATTGGATGCTTTCGGTCTTCTTTATTCTTTGGGGTTTATTGAAAAGTAAAGTTTATGTGAATAAACCAATAATTGAATAGCCGAAAAAAAACATCCGGGTCAAAATTGATGAACTTTATGCGGAAGTGTGTGTGCGAATTCTTAAAAATTTTGATTTTTGTATAGAAACATGAAGACGTGTTCGTGGTGGATATTTAAATGATGTCATTTTTCACATAATTGTTACTTACATCCCATATTTTTCAACAAATGAAAAACACAACAATTACCACATTTACAATTTTAATTTCGTTTCGCAAAAAAAAATTGCCCATTAGTGACCAAACGTCAAATCTGTTGACTAATCCTGATCTAACGAAAACGATATGCTTTTCTTTCAACGAGGTCCTACCCGGGATTTTTTTCAATTTTTTTTATTTATTTACCGTTTAATGGTAAGTGAGAACTACTGACCAAACGAATCCAATCTACATTTTTATCAACCCTTTGGATGGGGTGCTAAACAGGTGAAGCGTTTGAAAACAACTGAAAATACATAGTGATTAAAAGGAAGAAGAGACGAATAGACAACCAGAGGTTTTAAACCATTTATAATGTTGCCATAATTGACAATTCCAACACCATTGCTATAGTGGTTCAAAAAGGCTCAATTCTCAATTCTCTCATACCATTAGCCTTTTTTGGAATAAGGATCTCCTATCTCGTCCCAACAATGGGCGTCATATTTAATACATCACTAGAGAACGAGTTAGTTCTGGCCCGGAAACTGCGGATTTTTAGTAAGGGCCACCGGCGCAACGATATAAATATCGAACTCCACTCCCAAAACTGTATTATAAATTGTCTCTGCTAAGACTACCTTTTCCTCTATAATAATAATGATAATTTTTATGTGTATATCACCATTCAACAGATAACCATCTGCCTTTAATGTTAATCACACAAATTACCTAACCAATTCCACTATTTTCATACACTATCGTATGCGTATCTATATAGAAAATATTTCTGGTCAATAAAACTTCGGTAATTAACCAATAAAATACAACAACAACAACCATAACAAAAATTAAGTACTTCACATCAAAACCAAATATTCAATCAGCATAAATTTATGTATAATTATTTTATCGCCTACACCACATATGGTATGCACTTCAGCTCATATAATATATAGAGACATAATTGATGATAAGAAGATAACGTTGTACACCGTCTATTTAAAATGTAATTGCAACATCGTATAATTAAAACTAAATTTCCGCTTTTTTTTGATTTATTAGCTCGTATAAAGTACTCGTTAGTGCAGCAAAGACGATTTCATTACGTTCCATCATATATAGACTTTATAATGATGACGCCATAAGTTGTCACCCACCACAAAATAAACTTGTTGCCGGCAAAATCAAATTTTCCTTCACATATACACATATAGCAGAACTACAAACAACTATAAATTTTTATTGGATTTTCTTTTCCCCCTCGCCTAAGCGTTTTCGATTTAAATTTTGGCAAAAACTACTCGTCTATATAACGCTGCTAACAAAATATTCGTACAAAAACGAAAATAAATAAATTTTTCAATTTAAAAAATAATTTTTTCGTATTTTATTATTTATTTGTATTATTTTGCTGTTAAGTCGAATGAAAATGAGTATAGGTGAATTTTCCGGTTTTCTACTTAGTTTGGGATAATAATACACACACACACAGCAGTATGGCGCAGAGTACATTATTTCGTTTTGAGTGGAAAATTATTTCTCGAATTTCAAATAATCCGTTGCAATTTTTCTTATAAAGTTAATTTATACATTTGTTGCTTCAATAAATAATAAGCATATAATTTTGATAAATGGTGAATAAGGGGAGAGGGGGGAATTTTATATTGCTTGCTTTTCATTTCGTGAAAATTGTATTTGGCTGTGCGAACGAAATAAAATATAGTATAAGACTTTTTTATGGATGTTGGTCATCGGTATATCAGATGAATTAATGATAAATACACAAAAACCAATTTCGGCATGACGTCATGAAATAATCAATTCGTGGAAAATGACTAAATCTTCAAATTCTAAATTTGGATAATTTGTTACGAGTGATGCAAAATACACCTGACCCAGACGAAAACAATTTTTATAAAATCCGCTAATTAATAACGGAACTTTATTCTTCCATACTTTCCGCAACGCCAACATTATTTAATTATTTAGATTTTAATTTAATATTTCGTATATTTATTGGGGTTAATTTTTCTTGAATTATTTGAAGATACCGCATACTACACGTAAAGAATTTGCCTATCTCTAAAAGTTGTTTAAATTACTTTTAGACTAATATTTAGACTATAATAAATTAATGTACTTCAGCAAGGATTAAGCTCGGCTGAAAAGCAAGTAATCATGGTAAAATTTTGACCTCGAAACTCTTACAGTTTTACCATTTTTCATATCGCCGAAGTTGGTCCACTGGAAGTGGCAACTTATAGGAGCTTTTTCGTTTTGTGCAAATTTCTTAAAAAGTATAACATTTACGAGAACAAAAAACTGTTAAAAAACCAAATTTTCAAAACAAAATTCGGACAGACCGAATTTTTCTTCGTGGATATTTTCATTCTCAATGAACAATTTGTTCTTGAATGTCTTTTGTTGCCACCATAGTGGTTGTTGTTTGATGCTTATTGTTCTCCAGATTGGAAATTATGACGAATGCAAATTCAGTGTTTTGGGCCATGAGCTCATGATGTTTTGAACTTTATGATGTTGTCGGTTATTGTTAACGAAGTAATCTGCTCCAATCACCAAGTCGATTGGTTGCGAGCGATTGTAGTGGGGATCGGCTAATTGTAATCCTTCCAGAAGTTTCCACTTAATTTTGTCAATGTTGGTCAACATCCTGTGTGGGGTTTGCTAGTACCCCCATCAGGCGCCTCCCCGGTTGGCGGATAGGGGAATGCTAGCCAGATATGGTAGGTACCGGGGAAATTAAATACTCGGGGCGGACCAAAAACTAGCACACCAAAGCTAAGGTGGTACTACATACGCCGATGGCTGCGTGGCTAAGAGGGTGCTTAGTCGTTAGTATGTGAACTCCGAATTTGGCGTCATTCGGTTTAAACCCATAGCCTTCCTATGATAACGCAGAGCTCTGTCATAGGCGACCGTTAATTTCTCGTGCTACTCGTGGGAATAAAATAAAAATTTAAAATGAAAAATAATGATGATAATAATAGCCTAATAATATTAGGAAACGAGACGGATGCGTCTATAGAAGCATCAAATCAACCGGGTCGCTCCATATCTTCTTCGGATGCTAGTACCATAGATTCTGGGGAGAACCAACCCTTGACAAATAAAGGGAACAACTTTCCTAAGAGCATGAAAATGTTGAGATCACCACCTCCACATGTAAGTAAACGTACACTACAATTAGAGACACTTGTGCAAACAGCGACTGCCTCCACAGTAACTGCAAAGGACGCAGTCTCCACTGAAAAAGGAGCTTCATTACAAATGCCGAGTGCATCAACAAACATTATAAACAGCGAGGATCTGTTAACCAAGTTTCAGAAAATGGAGAAACTAATCGCGCAACTGAGCAATGAAGTTGCTGAACTGAAGAGAGAAAACCCTACACTAAAAAATAAAAAACAGGTTAAAAATAGTAACAACCTGCCTGTCAACCATATTCAGCCATCAAGCAGTCAACATCATTCAAATAATTCCAACTGGCTGCTGCAGCAATTTCCAGTCTCTCAACAAAATAGATTTAATGCTCTGAGTATAGAGGATTATTTCACAGAGGAGGAAGAACTGGAAGAAGAAGTTTCCAGAGCTAATAACAGAAATCCTAAGAAACGTAGGCGCACAAAAACGAAAACTCCCCCAAAAAATAATACACAAAGTGTGAACAGTAACACTGAACAGAAAAACCCAAAAATACCACTGCCTCCACCCATTAATGTGAGCAATATCAACAATTTCGAACTTTTTTGCCAAAAAATAATAAAAAACACTAGTGAATCAACTCAATTTTAAGGCGCTCTCAAATAGTGACATTAGAATTACCTTTCAAAATGAAAATGATTACGGAAATGACAAAAAATTACTGGAAGAATTTAAAAATGAATCTAGCAACCAACCAGAAAATATCCAGTATCACTTCTACCTATAGAGTGGTTATGTTATATGACCACTCGTAAGAAGGGGGTTATAGCATCTTGACTGGGTTTATACTATGTCATTATAAACTTAATAATCTAGTCCAGAATTAATTGCTATAATCTCTGACCCGACATCTTGTAATATCTGTTTATAAATTTATCTATCTTTTGGATTCGGGATCTATACGAGTAAGGTCAGCATTTTATTACATTTATTTTATTTTATTTTTATATTGTAAAATCATAAACTAATTAAAAATTGAATCATAAAATTATTATTAAAATTTTTTCGGTATTCTTTTTTGTATACAAGAGCAATTCTTTTTCTTCTTATATTGTAATAAAACAATAAATTATTAAAAACCTTTTGTAATTAAAATAAATGATGTTCAATAATTTTGTTTGATTGTGATAATTTTGTTCTGATTGTGCGATAAATTCGAGGGACAATGAAATAAATATATAAAAGTGTTGTGTTTTAATTGTGATTGAAAACTGGTGCTACATTTTCCATTCCGCACGTAACAAATTGGTGGCAGCGGAGGGATCCCGCGGTCGAAAAACGCCAAAGGATCTCTACCAAATTAAAACATTTGTGGTTGTGCAAAAAAAATTGAAACTAGAAGTTAATAATTTTGGAATGAAAATAAAATTTTAAGCATGTTTTTCTATGTTACAAACAAGATAAACTTTTACATATTTCATTGTTAGTAATCGAATTTTAATTTTATTGCATCGAAATTATTGAAGGTTAAATATCTATTTTAATTTTAATTTCTATAAATTTTTTTTTTTAATAAAATACTTTTGTGTCAATAAAAGTTGAACTAAAATTTTCAAATTACATATTTAAATTATGCTGACCTGCAAATACTCGATACTTTAAGCGAATCCCGCAAGTACAATTTTACATGGCTGGATGTCGATTCTTCCAATAATTGGGTCATTACAACAATCAACTTAAGTGACCGTAAAAAAAAGTACCAGCCTCTTGAACCAGCAGTATGCATACGTACGGATTAAATGGAAAAAAAAAATTCAACTTTAAATCAACAATTTACGACAAATTACATGACGGCTTATAATCACATGGGAAGATCCAGCAGCAGTACATCAAAGACTCATCATCCACATATAACATTATAAGGATTTATTTAATTATTTTTGGGACAACACCATCTGTGGCCCTATTCTGGTAATTCCCGGGGAATGGAAATTTTAAATTTTCTAGCAGTTTTATTCCCTTTCCCCCTAAAGTGTATTCTGGCTTTTGGGGAAAAGTTTTTTTGGGAAAAAATTATTCCCCATTATAGCAGTTTTGACGTTTATTATTCCATACCTACTTTAGGAAAGAATTAACTGGGAATATAATTTAACGGAAATTTATTGTATTTTATACTTATAGCAATATTATGAGTGTAAATTTGTACTGAAAACTGGTAATATTAATTGGAAATATAAATATGAAATTTTTACTTTAATAAAAAAATTATTTTTTAAATAATATTCGATTAAAATATCAACAAAAACCAATTAAACGTAGTAAACTAATTTTAGACTTTTGTTTTCTTGTTGTATGGCGATCGCGAGTCGATCGCGAATAATTAAATTATTTTCCCGTAAATTTATTCCCCAATCGCCAGAATTAACTTTTGAAAAACGGGGAATTGGGAAAAATGTCTGGGGAATAGCTGCTACAAAAAAAAAATATTCTCTATTCCCGGGAATTACCAGAATAGGGCCACTGGAACGAGACTACATATTCAACACTTCGTATAAAAACTACCAACACCATCGCATCAACATACAATTTTTCTAAAGGTTAGTGAAATTTTAATTTATAATTCAAATGTTAGCTTTGCGCGTGTAAATTTCCCCCAGTTTTGCAAAATTTCATATTGCGGAGAAAAAAAAATTCCCTAACATAAACTTGAATAGTAATTTTCAAGAAAATCCAAAATCCGAAACGGTAGTCATTGGTTGTGAAATAGAATCCTCCGAAAAGTCCAGTGATCCGACACACTCTGATACTGCAAGTATTTCTTCCGATAGTACTGTCGAAAGTTGTTCTTCAAATCTTAACGAACAATTCGACAACATGCCATTTAAACTAGAAATTGCACTAAAATTGATTCCTTCTTTTGACGATGACTCCTCCAAGCTCCAACATTTCCTTGCTTGTTGTAACTCTGTTCACCAAACCGTCACCGAAAAGGACGTTTCTGTATTTCTAGATTTACTAAAATCGAAAATAATTGACATTGCCTTTGAGCAAACCTTTAAGTATAATGAATATACGTCTTGGGCTGAGTTACAAAATGATTTAAAAAACGAATTCTCAGAACTATATTCAAGTGAACATTTACAGTTAGAACTCGTAAACATTGCACAAAAACGTGATGAATGTGTCAAAGATTACGCTCGTCGAGTTCAGGAAATCCTCTCCAAATTAAACGAGGCTTGCATAAGAGTTGAAGGCATCAAAGCAGCCAACATCATAAAAAGTATAAATTCTAAAACTGCCTTGCGCGCGTTTCAAGAAGGCCTCCACGACAATATACGCCTAATTGTTAAGGCATGTTGATTCCAAGACTTCAAAGAGTCATTAGCTAAAGCTTGCGAGGAAGAATTAGCGTTGAAACTAAATAAACAAAGAAACAATTCGCAAACTCCTCCTAAACAGTTGGTTAAGTGTCAACTATGTTGGAAAATGGGTCATACTGCGTCTTCTTGTTATCTCAGAAATCCTCGACAACATAATAACTATCAAACTAGTTACCGTAATTTTTCTACTCAAACAGGTACACAACAACCTGGCCCTTCGAACACGGTACAATTTAGAACCTTTAATACTCCATTTAAAGGGCAAACAGTTCCTCCAAACTCACAAAACCAAAGAGTCAAATCTGTCATTATTTGCGCCTATTGTAAGTGCCCAGGTCTTCGCATTAATTATTGTTTCAAACGAAAAAGGGCAAATGCTAACAAGTATAATGCCGATACCAATGACGAATCGGAAAACTGTCGGGAACTCAACAAGAACGACACGACTTGCCGAGTTCATCAAATTTAGATACGTGTCGCGATCAAAATAAATATATATTATCACCATTAAATACATCCAGTTCCACCATTAAATCGATATTAATAACTAATTCAATCGCAGATAAAAAATATGTAAAATTAAACCTTGACGTTGCCAAAACGAAGTCGTTATTGCTATTAGTCGATACGGGAGCTGATGTGTGTCTCATTAAAAGGACTTTCGTTGAACCCAACACAATTTGCTATCCTGATTTAAAATGCTCTCTAAAAGTATATTTGCTAAAAGGCATCTCCGATAAATTCATTCGAACTTTAGCCGTGTGCGATGTAAAACTTAATTTATCTGAGTCATTTCAAATCTCTCATCGATTCCACATAGTTACAGATGATTTCCCGATAGCATGCTGTGGTATTTTAGGTAAAGATTTTCTATCTAAATTTAAGTGTCATATAGATTTTGAACACCACCTTATAAAAATTCCGCATGAGACAGGCACCCGTTCTATAAATTTATGCCCGGCTCCGTCAAATTTTGTGGCACCTAGATCTGAAAAATTAATTCAGTTTTCATCTTGTTGCACAGAAAACGCAGAATGTTTGTGCTCTTCAAAAGAATTAATGCCCGGCGTTTTTATCGGCAATTCTTTAATTAAAAACGAAAATAATTTATTCTGTATAAGCATTTTAAATACTACGAACGAGCCATATGAATGTTCTAATTTTTCTCTAAGTCTATATCCATTAGAAAACTATAACGTATAACCAAATTGAATCGCAGAATCATTACTTAGAGAATCGACTAGAAAATTTAGAAAATTCCATCAACCATGATCACTTGAATTCGGAAGAAAAAGCGTCCATTTTAAAACTATGTCGCGAATACAATGACATTTTTCTTCTGCCTGGTGACAAGTTAACGGTTACTGATACTACTACCCACAAAATTCTGACTCATCCAAATAATAGTCCCATCAACGTTCGTCCATATCGGTTACCCCAATCGCAAACAAATGAGATTGATTTGCAAATCTCTAAAATGCTCGAAAATGATGTAATTGAGCTTAGCAAATCTCCTTGAAATTTTCCCCTTCTAGTGGTTCCAAAAAAATCAAAACGGATGAGAAAAAATGGCATATCGTGTTTGATTATCGAAAATTGCACGATATTACGATAGGCGACAGTTTTCCTCTACCGAATATTACTGATATTTTGGATCAACTCGGAAAAAGTTCATACTTCAGTACTATTGATCTAGCTGACGGCTATCACCAGGTACCATTAGATGAGACAGATCGAAATAAAACCGCATTTAGTACACCTTTTGGACACTACCATTTTAGAAGAATGCCATTTGTTTTGAAGGGTGCCCCGGCGACCTTTCAACGCCTAATGAATTGTGTACTAAGTGGTCTCAATGGTATCAAATGTTTTGTTTACCTCGACGATGTAGTTGTCTACGGCTGTAACCTAACTGACCATAATAATAAAATAAAGGAAATCTTCGATTGCTTTCGTCTACATAATTTGAAAGTTAATCCCACTAAATGTCAGTTCTTCTGCAAAGAGATAACCTATCTAGGACATGTTATAACCCCTGAAGGAGTTAAACCTGATCCTAACAAAATAACCTCCGCTACAAACTACCCCACTCCCAAAACTACTCGTGAAGTAAAATCGTTTCTAGGTTTCGCTGGATACTATCGTCGTTTTATATCACATTTTTCCGACATTGCGAAACCCTTAACTCAGCTTTTAAAAAAAGACGTTGTCTTCAAGTGGGATGCCTTTTGCGAAGAAAGCTTTAATAAATTAAAGAAAACGCTATGCTCTCCACCAATACTAATTCGACCAGATTACACTAAAAAATTTACGGTTACCTGTGATGCTAGTGATGTTGCCATAGGTTCTGTATTATCACAAGAAGTAGAGGATATGGATATGCCAATTGCCTTTTCCATCCGAGTTTTGAATAAAGCAGAAAGAAATTATTCCGCGATTGAAAAGGAACTTCTTTCTGTGGTTTGGGCTGTTAATCACGACCCTATCTTTATGGAAGAGAATTTATTGTGGTTACTGATCATAAACCATTGATTTAGCTATGTAGTTTAACGAATCCTTCTTCAAAACTCACTCGTTGGCGCATTAAATTAGACGAATACCAATTTAAAATCGAACTTAAAGCTGGTAAACTTAATACCAATGCTGATTGCTTGAGTCGAATCCAATTAGAACCAACCGATGAAAATACTAACGTCAACGTACTAACTAGAGCGCAAAAATTACGTCAAACTTCTATTAACGATGAAGGTCACTTGTCAGAGAACGAAAAGTCTACCTCTAACGAAGATATCGTTGAATTGACAGACCAATCTGAAATAGAAACTGTAATTGACGAATTTCATAATAGTGCCTCAGGAGGTCATCAAGGAATTTATCGAACATATAATAGGTTACGTAAATTCTATAGTTTCCCAAATATACTAAGTCAAATTACTAAAATGATAAAAAATTGCAAACCTTGTCAACTGAATAAATCAGGTCTACCTAATAAAATGCCCATGAAAATTACTGATACGTCATCGCGCCCGTTTGAAAAGCTGTTTCTGGAAATTATTGGTCCTTTGAATTCATCCTACTCAGATAATAAATTTTTGTTAACCATGCAAGATGATTTAACTAAATTTTCACTAGCCATGCCTATTCCAAATCAAGAGACTGAGACAGTTGCTCAAGCGTTCGTCGAAAATTTTGTCTGTGTTTTTGGTATACCAACTTCCATTCTCACTGACCAAGGCTCTAATTTCATGAGTGAATTATTTAAAAGAATCGCCAAACTGTTTAAAATAAAGAAACTAAATACAACAGCATATCATCCACAGTCTAATGGATCCTTAGAAAGATCGCATAGAAGTCTTGTGGACTATCTTCGAAATTTTAGCAATAAGCACCCACTAAATTGGGATTTATGTGTTCCTTTTGCTACGTTTAGTTATAATACTACTCCACATTCGTCCACCAAATTTACGCCATTTGAACTAGTTTTCGGTTGTAAACCACAAATTCCTAGTTCCCTTACTCATTCTCGAGATATCGTTTATAACTATGACGACTATTATTATGATCTTAGATCCAAATTGCAACAATCTTTCGAAACTGCTAAACAAAACTTAATTGAATCTAAAGAGAAATCTAAAACCTACTACGACAAAAACTCTAAGGCCGTTACATACAACATCGAAGACTTGGTTTGTTTGAAAAATGAAGCTAGACAATCTAAACTGTCACAATATTGGCTAGGTCCCTACGAAGTTCAACAAATAATTTCACCCGAAAATACATCAATTAAAATCGGAAACTCACTTAAAATTGTTCACAACAACCGATTAAAACCTTTGCAACAAAAAATATTTTATTGTATGAAATTTGGTAAATCTTATTATTAATAAATATTTTAGTTTTAAAAATAAATACTATTCTGAAATTAGTTAATAAAGCAACATTAATGGAATTATAATAAGTTCTTTCTGAACCCGTTCAGACTTAAGATTGCATCTTAAGACTACGGAGGGAGGTGTTATGTGACCACTCGTAAGAAGGGGGTTATAGCATCTTGACTGGGTTTATACTATGTCATTATAAACTTAATAATCTAGTCCAGAATTAATTGCTATAATCTCTGACCCGACATCTTGTAATATCTGTTTATAAATTTATCTATCTTTTGGATTCGGGATCTATACGAGTAAGGTCAGCATTTTATTACATTTATTTTATTTTATTTTTATATTGTAAAATCATAAACTAATTAAAAAACAAGAGCAATTCTTTTTCTTCTTATATTGTAATGACTAATAAAACAATAAATTATTAAAAACCTTTTGTAATTAAAATAAATGATGTTCAATAATTTTGTTTGATTGTGATAATTTTGTTCTGATTGTGCGATAAATTCGAGGGACAATGAAATAAATATATAAAAGTGTTGTGTTTTAATTGTGATTGAAAACTGGTGCTACATTTTCCATTCCGCACGTAACAGTTATCAGAGGCTTATCTTCTTCTATTAGTCACGATGAAATTAAAGCAGACTTAGAAAAAATGGGACATGAAGTCGCAAGTATTACCAACATATACAAAATGGTCACAATTGATGGTGTAAAAGTCAGGAAACACTTTCCATTGTTTTACATCGACTTAAAACAAAAAAACAACAATAAAGAAGTATACAATATGTATCAAGAAACTTGCGTACTGTATAGTTAAAATTAAGCCACCTAACAAGACAAGGGGAATTCCACAATGTATGAATTGTCAACAACTTGGACATACCAAGAGCTTTTGCTATCGTCAAACCAAATGCGTTAAATGAGCGGAAAATCACCACACGACAACATGCAAGAAAACACCAGATATCGCGCTTTCTTGTGCTCTTTGTCAACAACAAGGGCATACTGCAAATTATAAAGGATGCAGAGTATATCAGAACAAAATTAAAAGTCAACAGAATAATAGAACAAGCGCAGTGCAGCGATTACAAACCAAAGTTGCTAAACCACAAACAATAATCACACCATCCACAGTTGGATTATCCTATGCGCAAATCACCAAAGAGTCTAATAACATTGAAATTATTAAAATGCTTAGCCAAATTAAACAGTCACTTGGTCATTTAGCAGAGAGGGTGGCAAAACTGGAAATTTATATCTATCCACCAAGCAACATTGATATTGCGCTGATTTCAGAGACACACTTCTCCAACAAAAGCTTTATCAGAATAAGAGGTTTTAATTCCTACTGGACAACCCATCCTAGTGAAAGAGCCAGAGATGGTTCACCTGTACTAATTAAAAATAATATCAAACATAATCAACAAGAGGATATTCGTGAAAACTATTTGCAAGCAACTGTTATTTCAATCCAATATAATGGCGCAGATCTGAACATTGCAGCTCTCCTGGGAAAGGAAACACCTTGTTCAATGCCATTCATGAAAACAAATGCGAATATCTGTTTCCAGGGGGGCCAACGTATTGGCCAACGGATACAGGAAAAATACCAGATATACTAGATTTCTTCATGATAAAAGGTATTCCTCTAAGTTACACTAGAGTCGAAGGAATTAACGACCTAACATCTGACCACATTCCTGTACTGTTGTCAGTAAGCGCTATAGTAATAAAGAAACAGAAAAAGCAAAACCTTACTAATAGATTCACGGATTGGGACTTCTTCATAGAAAAATTGGAAGAGCTACTTGAATTAAAACAATTTCATTGAATACACTCGAACGGCTGCCAGACTAGTCACTCCTGAATTAAAGGACAAAGCGGAGATTGAAGTCAAATACCCGGATGAAATCAGGGAACAAATCAAGGCAATAAGAAGGGCGAGCAGAATATGGCATCTTACCAGAAATCCCGCTGACAAGGCAACTTTTAATCGGATAAGTAACAAAGTCAATAGGCTAATCAAAAATTTCAAACAGAATTGCCTCGATAACTACTTAAGCGGGCTAGGTCCAGAAATGGATAAGGACTACTCGTTATGGAAAGCAACCAGAAGATTTAAACGACCTGTAGTTCGAGTACCACCTTTAAGGAATGGTCAAGGCATAGTTGGGTTCGACAAGACAAAGAAAAACGGAACTCTTTGCTCAACACCTAGCAGCAGTATTCCAACCCCATGACATTCAATCCAACATTGATGTAACACCCGTTTATCAACCAAATCAGGACTTTAAAAGGGTCACGCCAATGGAAATTGCTGAAGAAATCGACAAAAATCTTAATCATAAAAAAGCACCAGGAATTGATGAAATATCACCGGGTCTATTCAAGGAACTTCTAGCTAAAGCAATCATCTTGATCACATACTTATTTAATGCCTGTATGAGATTGAAGTACGTACCCAAATGCTTCAAAATGGCCCAAATAATTATGCTAAAGAAACCAGGTAAACCAGATGAAGAAGTATCATCATACAGACCAATCTCACTGCTTCCGGCCTTATCAAAGTTGTTCGAGAAACTGCTACTAAAACGTCCAAAGCCAATGGTAAACGTTCCTGATTTTCAATTTGGATTCAGGAATAACCACTCCACAATAGATCAAGTCCATCGAATAACTTCGGTAAGAGAGCAAGCGTTAGAAGAAAAGAAATATTGTCCCGCCGTATTTTTAGATGTATCCCAGGCCTTTGATAGGGTTTGGCATGAGGGATTGACATTCAAGATGAGCAAAATGCTACCACAAAACTATTGCAAGCTGCTTGAATCATACCTCTCTGATCGCCAATTCAGAGTCATTCATGAAGATGTTCGGACTTTTATCCAGCGATTGCGGGAGTTCCGCAGGGAACATATTGGATCCCCTCCTCTACCTTCTTTATACTGCGGACATACCTACGACGAATAAAACATTCATCGGCACGTTTGCTGACGACACTGTAGTTATGTCAGTAGACGAATCTCAACCAAGAGCAGTGGAAAATCTTCAACGAGCAATGGACAGCGTTACTAAATGGACGCTTGACTGGAAAATCGCACTGAATGTGCTCAAATCAACCTATGTGACATTTACGCTCCGTTCTTCTTTTTCCATATATGTAGATATGTATGTATATTTTCTATCAAATTTCAGCAAATCAGAAAATTTTTAATTTTCCGCTTCATTGTGCATCATGAAAAGTTTCAAACTGGTGGCAAAAAACAAATTTTTACAAAATCAATGATGATCGAATGTTCAGAATATATTTTGATGATTTGATAAGTCGTTGACGGTGTTTCCAAATTGCAAGTTATTTTTCCGGGGTTGCCATTTTTTAGACCGAAATTCTGAACTTTGACCTTTTTTATACAGTCACGAGTGAGAATTTACTTTGATTATTTTGTAGAATTAATTTCACAACATAGTATAGTAATCATCTATTCATGTAAGTAAAAGTTTAAGACAATTTACTTTTATGACCAATAGTCGCTGACCATAATAGTTTAATAAAAACTATATAAATATTAATTTTTCAATTATCGTTAAATTTAAAATGACGCCACTTAACAATAGAACTACAATAAAAAATCTGTTAAAAGCATTTTCTAACTTTAACATGCTTTAATTGCTGTAATCAACTATGTATGTAAGTCTGAATGTAGACGTAGATATATGGAGGTGTACGTACGACATGCATACAATTGAGTCTGAGTTGTTAGAAAATTGTTTAGAATTTCCCAATGAATACTTTTTTTACGCCTAACTAAGGGTTGCGAGCAAAAGTTATGTGACGTAAATATAAGGAAATTAGTCTACTCAGAAAGAAAAACTATATTTTGTATTATACGACATGGGATATACACAGGTAAACAATATAATTTGTTTTTGGAAAATTTTAATTAGGCTTCACTTCGCTAGTTTCCGTGAATTCAAGTACATACATGCATCCATGTACGCAATATCTTTAGAAAAATATAAAATATGAAGAACAATTAATTTTTTAATATTAGAACAATTAGGTTTACTGAGTATTATGTTGTTACGAATTTGACCTATCAAATCCGGGTCGTAACACTGAATTGTGAATAACGTTATGAAATTTTATTTATTATTAACTAGCTGACCCGGCGAACTTCGTACCGCCTCAAAATCAATAAATATTGTTTAAAGTTAGGGTAGCTTAATTAAATTGAGTTGTTTTTAAAGATAAAATGAATTTCTCTCGCTCTCTCTCTCTCTCTCTCTCTCGCTCTCTCTCTCTCTCTCTCTCTCTCTCTCTCTCTGGCACTATATCCTATCAAGAGATTTGGCCGGCTTAAATGAGGATTAGTAATCATATTTTCATTTCGGATAATGACTAATGAGTGATTAATTCATTGATCCTAAACCAGCCGTGCAATTTTTTCCTTGTCACTACCGGGAATTGAACCTGAGACCTCCGGGGCGGATAAAATGAATACTCCAAATTAATTAAAGTCAATCAAAATGAATTAATTTTAATTACATTGAAATGAATGTAAATCACGTGGTAGCACGGCTTTCGTTTTATTGAATTGATTCGAAATGATTCGCGTAGCATTGTTGCACTACTTTCTTTTAAACTATTTCCTGAGTAGGTTGCAATAGGGTCGATTCCCTTCAGTAAAGCATCTTGTGATATACGACATTTTTTGTTTTATTGTCAGGTGCGAGAACGAACAAAACGGATGGTTTGCCGACACGTGAACATGCTATGTACAATTGGCCGTGAGAGAAACATTCTCTATGTCGGTTCTCTACGTCATTCTCTGAATCGGAAATTGAATTCGTTTAAACTCGAATGGCATATCGGTTGGGATCATCAGAATTCTCCGAATGAGAACTTCCTCACCTTTGAACTTTCCTTGGGTTTTCTCAAAACCAAACGCGTCCCGTTACATAGTTTTGGTTGATTCAGGTTTCGTAGCATGATGATTACCGCACCAACTTTCAGTTGTAAATTGTGCGGTGGCAAGCCAGGCAGATCCAATGAGTTTAAAAATTCAGTTGGATAGTTGGTTGTTTCGTCTTTGTTTGTCACACAGTCGATAGATTTGAAGGAATGAAGTGGACCGACGATTAGATTTTGAATTGTGAAATTTTAGTGATCCCCATCTTTGTTCTTTGCCGCAAGAATTACTCGTTCACTCGCCCAATTGTGATTTTAGTGGTTAGTAATGATGGGGAAACACTTTGTTGAAAAGCTTCTCCTTCGTTGAGACAAAATTGCAAAAGTTCTGAGGAAACGAAATCAATCCGTTCGATTTGTCGACCGGAACACGGCCATTACCGATAGTCAGCAATTGCTTGGAGAAATCTTCGGCAGATGGATCATTTAACCACAGACAATCAAATTAAATTTTTCGTTTGAGCTAAAAAATGAAAACAAAATATATTTCTGATAATTCCAGTGTCATCGTTGTATCCGTCATTTAAAAAAAAAAACAAAATATTTTTGGTTGTTTGCGGTTATTTACAGAAAATGAACTCGCAGTTTAAATTTTTACGTTTAAATAGGATGAAATATCTCTTTTAAGTTGTCTCTGGTTTAACAATGCAACTCGCATGTTTGTCATCAGCTGAAGTTTCATCTCATAGCACCACGCAGAGTCGATGATTTGAGGCAAGCGTTTATTTCATCGACAGCAGTCGATCTTGGAATGACTGGTATTTTGTGACGGACATCGCCGGACAGTTGAATCATTGCGCCTCCAAAACAGCTTGAGTCATTGCGTAGATCTTTTATAGTTCGATTAAATGCTTCAAATGCGCATTTGTGCGCCATTGTACATTCATAATCGATGATGATTTTACTTGTTACCAAAACTTTAGCCCTTGCTGAATGTTTCGGAATGTTACAACTCGGGTTTTCAGCCGATTGAAGGTCTAACGACAATTTCAACGCTGAGCAACTGCTACAGCAATATCGGATCTCGCACGAACAGTGACCAAAATCAATGACATGAGGAATGCCTTCCCAGTTACACCGGGCGCATCGAACAAAAATAATCCACCATTTCCATCATGAATTATATAGCTAAGTAGATAAAATAAAAAGATTGGATAATAAAATAAAATACTAATTTGCATGTACCCTCCACTCGGATTCGAATCCAGTACCTTGTGGCCCAAGCGCCGAACTTAAACCACTGCACCACTCGTCACATACAAACTACACATACAAAATTCATATTAGTAAAAGGTTTTTTATTATATTTTTGGGGTTTTCCTTTTGAGCTTTTCTAACTTTTCTTTTTTCCTAAATCGGCACTGTATTGAGACGAACAAAATTTTCCGATGTTTTAATAGTTATTATGCTATTCGGAACGGAGTCAAATCCAACAAAAGAAAGATCTTAAAAATCGGTCCAGCCGTTCTTCAGTTATAAATGGTGTAACTAACCCGACTTTGTTTTATATATATAGATATAGATTCTCTTTCACAAAAAATCACAAAATTTCATATGACTTAAAACACCTCAAATAATATTTCGTCACCGTTCACTTTCGCTTTTAATCTTTCGTGCACCTTATCTCTTGAAGGACTAACCAATTTTATTAGTAGCCGTACTCAACCTTAGATGTCACAAATCTCACAAAAATGTCTTGCCCACTGTGTTGTTTGCAATAAACCAATCGGCGGGGTCGTAACCATACCTCTCACCTGCCTACCATATGTTTTCATAGTATATGGCTCCTCCCATGCCGATTGGAGCTTCAGTGATAACGCTTTTCTTCGTTGCGTATTGTACAGCCAAACCACTTGTCCTTTTTCCAAAAGCTTTAGTATTCGCACGTATGTCATGAGAGCCTCATAAATGTAAGAGCTGTAAAATTTCGTCATTTTTTTCATGAGCTTTCCATAGAGGGGAAGCTTTCTGTGCTTGTTTGTCTATAAAAACATAAGCGCTTCATTTGAATTTTTCAATTTGAATGCGGTTACTTCAATATTCAGGAAAAGCATATTTTAAAACTGAGTCACATCATGTCGAGTTAACGCAAAACCATTTAAATTAACTTACTTTACTAACCTACACAACTAAACGGAATGCTCATTTTTATACAAAATTAATAAATTTAGTTTAAATTTAATAATCAAATACTACACTATGATGGCTGTTTGTTGAGTATTTTATTCAACAAACACATATCTGACGAACATAAGTTCAAAAAATTTCCAATTACCATGGTTTCTTATAGTAACTCAATAAAAGCTTCCCCTCTATTTAAAGCTCTCATTTTAATATTACGGCTCTTTAAAATCATAGATGGCTCTGATGTCATACATCTCGTACAAATTTGTATATCTCACCAAGTTCTTCTTGCATTTTATCGACGTAATCTTGACCATACAACGCCGATGATGGAATAGCACAAAACTTAATATCTGCTGGTGTATAACCCCGGTTATCCAGTGTAATATTATATCTTTCCACCATACCATCTGATTGAGGATGCAAAGGTGTTGTTCTTCATATTTATGCCAAACTACCGACCAAATGGCACAGTGGTTAAAGTTTTGGCGTTTAGATCGGGAGGTATCGGGTTACAATCTCGATAGTACGTCCTCGAGTTGGCTGAATAGGCGTAAAGTATGGATGTAAAAAACATAACCACGACAGAGCAGGGTGAGTCTTGAGCCTCAAAAGAGAGTGTGTGGCGACACCACGACATCAACGCATTTGTTGATTGGGCAAATTAGCCGTGTTCACCCCAGGATTCATCTCATCTCGGTGTTCATCCCATGATAGCGATGATAAAGTAGAGCGACGGTAAAAAAGGAGATACACACGAACAGCGCGACAAGTTAGAAGTTAAAATATGTAATTGTCTTATTAAAATAAAATAAAAATAATAATTAAATAAATATTCGAATCGTAAATATTAATATAGTGTTCATCGAAAGTACCAGCGATATATACGCGCTAGATGTGGATCGGTCTGATTGGCACTCGAGCGATACAGTACTCGAGTTGAATGTTGTGGGTTGTCATGTTCCAGTTTGGCCGATCCAGTGGGATAGTAGAATAGCTTGACCCAACGATATAAACCCCCATAAGTGCATTATACGAGTATATATAAATAACAAAAAACCGACAAATTTCCTGGAATATCACCGATTCAAAATTTCTTCCTCGTTTCGAGTAAATTTCCATCGAAATTTCATAGCAACTTATGTTGTTAATTATAGCATCAACGATAGTGATTGATTGATTTTCTGATTGATAATAACATATACAGCCGGCCATTTGCAGAAACAGACCATTATCACAAATATATGGTCTTGCCACTTCCTTGTACTCATTGGCTTTTTTGTGTAGGTCCTTTCACTGCTGCCCATTGATCGCATGTTTTACACCTTACTACTTGTCTATATCCGGACCAATAAAATTATTGAAGGATATTTGTGAGTGTTTGACTAATTCCGAGACGGCCTCCACTTACTTTCCAATGATACTACTTAAGTTTTTGATTATACATTTTTATTCGTTTTAAACAGGCATTCTCTAAAAAAAGGCTGTCTACTGTGCCCACTCTATGCTGATTAACGACCCTCTCTAATTGCTCCTTCTGGATTGATTCGTCTGTAGTAACCTCTTCAGATTTTCCAAGCATTGTCCCTTTCTTAACTGTTTTGACTTACTCGAAAAATTTAGAGCCCTTATTGAAACTCTATCATCGTTATTTGGTATTACTGTGGTTTTCCCGATCATTACTTCTCTGATGCCTTGTTCTAGTTCATTATCTTCTACAACCCACAACTTTTGGCACAGAACCTCCCTCCAATCTTCTGCAAGCAATTGTTTCTGTATTTGGTGACAACTTTTCTTGGTGGTCAATTAATTATTCGCCCGATCGTTGGTCCATTTGAACCGCTGAGTCGAAGTTGCATCTCGACATTTCCGTTTCATATCAGCTACACAGTACTTCGAGTCAAAAACTATAGTATCCCGAATTCGTGTTTTCACTATTTTCTTATCTAGGATATATGCACTGTCGCCAATCGCTGTTTGAAATTTGAACCCGTTGGTTGATTGTAATAATCGTGTGTGTTGCTCCTGTGTCTAAAGAAATCACACACCGTTCCCTTCAATATTATCTCTTATTGTTCAGCAGTCCCTACTTCGTACTAATCTGGAAATAGGGATGTAAGTTGTTACGGTTGGCTCTAAGCTAAACTACAGTTTTCACTAAGCACGCAGAGGCCTCTCTCACGGTGAAAAGAAAATCGAAAATCAAAGCAAATTAAACAAACTGAATTTAAAGTAAGTCGACCAGAATTCATCTAACGAAATTTGAGGAAACGTTACAAATTAATAATAACTGGGTGAGTCCATCCGGCACCGACCGGATCTCTCCAAGTGACAAGTACCCAGTCTGCTGAACAGACCCCCTGAATGACCCATCGACCCTGAAAGGCCGATGCACAGCCGCAACGAGGCAGCATAAAAGGGTAGGGATATCTCCTCAACAGACCAGGCCTCTCTTGGCCCGGAAAGACCTCCAAACAATGTTCCACAGTTCACACTTCGATAGCATGAGACCCCCGAAGAGTGGCGGAGAGACCGCATGGACTTTACGCTAGTCCCCAAATGGATAACACATACGCTGGACTCACCACTCCGACCGGATGAAGGGGAGTGACATGCCCAGCCTATACATACGGAATCGGAAGTGAATAAGAATTGCCCTCTTATTACACCGAGCCGAAAATTTAGTACTTCATTTTATTATTTTAATAGAACAAAAGTACAAAAAAAATAAAGTAAAACCAAAGGGCGAAACGAAAATGAGGCCGATGGGTGTACTACGTAATCCCAGTTTTCAAAGTCTCGGTTTTCTTTTCTTCTAGTTCTAATTGCACAAAATATGTAATTAATAAAGTTCTGTAGTTGCAAGATTTGGTACTTGCAACATTTTGTAATTGCAACATTTTTTAGTTGCAAGATTAATAAAAAAGCAATATTTTGTTAATGCAACATTATGAAATGCATAATAATTGTAGAGGCTGACAGCTTCGATAACTCTCACGGGCACTTAGCCCTCCATCCAAATTCCATCCCATTTTCTAGAACTTTATCGCAAGCTCATTTTTGAATTTCGTCTAAAAATCATGAAAATCATTTCCCATTTTTCCAGATGACAAATTTTAAAAATTCAAACCGAGATTTCCTAAAAATCGGGATTTTTTTTATACAAAACTTTGGGATTTTGAAAACCGGGATTTTGAAAACCAGGGTGTCGATTTTTTCCAAAATTCAACAAGTTGACGAAATAACCGCATGTATATTAGTAGTGGTACGTGTATTTGTAATAGTACGAATGTGTGCCATTTAATTTTTTGGGATATGACATTTCTAGATATCATTTCACATTATCATTTAAAATTTGTAAATGCAAATAAATATGCTTTAAATGAAACTAAATTTATTTAATTTTAGTTTTAAAATAATTTCTAATTCTGTATTTCTGTGAAAACAAAACAAATATTCCACATCACTTTGAAAAAAAATTTGAAATGTGTAGCTAAAATATTTTTTCCATAACACATTGAGGCACACTTTCTAAATGTGTGTGCTACTCAGGAATACATTTGATAACTTTTGTAATTGCAATGATATTTCGTCGCGGAAAAGAATGTACACACATGAAAACTGCAAAATATGTCGAGTTAATCCTTAAAATGTGTTAAAAACGTGTTAAAAAAGGAAAAAGTTGTATGACCGCTATAGCAGTAATTAACGCGAACGTGTTAACTCACCACTCAAATACTTGGTGAGATGTCAAAAAACTGAGACGACGAAAGGACATAAGCACCAAAAAACTGAACCGATTTGTACCGAATCATAATTTTTGATGCTTACATTCGCAGAAAATAAACAAATATAAACACAGAAAAATTACACACACTAATATAAAAATGTATACTATACTCTTTATACGTATACGAAAACGTCATTCGTCGTTCGTCGAATTTTGGAAAAAATCGACACCCAGGATTTCGTTACATACCCGTTACTCCGAGGCCCTATGCTAAAAATCGCCGTGCAACTTTTATTTCAACAAAAAAGAATAAAAAGAAAAATCAGGAGAAAAACAAAATGGAGGATAACCACGCGAAAATAAATTCAACCAAACCAAAAATATGGCCGCAGAAAGTGAATGAAAGCGAGAACCACTGTTCACCCGACCACGCACCTGCGTTGAACGATCGTAGTGGTGTTGTTCAATTACACCAAATATTTAATAAAAAAAATAAAAAAAATGTACCTTTCGACCTTCATAATGGCCGGTTGGCCACCTGTAGCGTGGCGGGGTCTTTTCCCGATACCGTTGGACGTTCGTTCGCCTTAGCTGTAACCCATTGGGCGTTGGATCGCCTTTGTGTCAACTTTTGCCTGGTTCGACAACAAAATGTTAGGCATCTTCCCACCTTTATAAGCATCCCTGAATGGTCTCAACTGGCCACCCGTAATCACTTTACTGTTGAGCGACCTTTAACTGGCAGATTTAAATAATTGGAGGCACCCACAGAGATTCACAGCCCCCCGTTGAGAATGTCGATACACGTTTAATTAAATTTAACACCAAAAGCGTAACACTGCCCGGTCCTATGACGTCCAGCCTGCAATAAGGTGACCTTTCGGATTACAACATCCAACTTTGTTTTAATTATTTTATAATGTATAGAAAAAAAATCGCACCAGACTTTATCACAAACCAAAACGAGACTCGAAAAAAATTCTCGCATCACACAAGAATACGGAAGAATATTATTTTTTGTCTTTGCGCCCGTCACTTGCACACTCCCTTTCACCCGTATCAGCTGCACGCACCAAAACAAGAAAACACAACAAAAATACTCTTCTATATCGCAGCCGCTCGCACACACGCACAAGGGGTACACATTGGTCTCGCTCTCAAACCATTCGACGTTTATGTATTATGTAGGGTGAGTACGGAAAATATAGAATATTAAGGCACATGCACACTGTACAAATAATTTTAAACCCCCCAAATCAAGGTTATGACCATTGGGTCGTAACAAGGTTATCAGTGGTGGAGAAGCCTCTTTAAGTTGACTCTGAGTTTTGTCTTCCTCGGGTTTCTGCTGCTTTGGAGATAGTGACCTACCCCGCTTTAGTCGATTTTCCCAGCAGTCCCGCGAGATGTGTCTCACATTGTACTTTAAGTGATGGCTTGGTAATAGATGGCGTCAAATCTTGTATGGTTTATAGCGTCTCATTTATTTGTTGTTCAAGTTTTGATCTAATTTTTGATTTCGTTATGCATTCTGTGTTTTGAGCGAACTTAGTTTTGCGAAATTTTACATGTTCAATGAAACCTTGCACAATTGTTAACCTCAATCTGAAGGCGCCCTTTCATGCCACGTATAATAAAGATTCAAATAGAATTTCTTCATGATATCTTTATCCTTTAATACTTTGGTGTATAAATATCATAAATCATTTGCAGTTCTTGTAAAAAAAACAAATCTCGATAAAGCTTTTCACACTTTTCATTCGTTTATAAAGATGTAGATGTTGTATCTAAACATACACACAAGCATTTTATGAGTTTTCCATTAATAATAAATGATGATTTCCTCTTATTATTTTACCGCTATTCATTTTATTTGCTGCCATACATTTTCCTTTTTGACTTTGCATGCTTTTCTTTTGTGTGCTTTTGGGGGTGTTTTGTTTTAAACTGTTGAAGGTATTTAGTCTTCAGTCTATAAACCGTGTTGGAGTCAATTCGGGCATTATAAATAACAAATTAAAATATTAATGTGTGTGTTTTTGTGTGTTTGTATGTGTACGTAAATACGTACGTAAGGATGTTTCAATTTGTTATAGAAGATTATGTTGCATGATAAATGTGGTGGTACGTTTACGGTTTAAACATAAGAAAATGATTTAAAAGGGATTTTACATGATGAGTGAGTCTAAAAACGCTGAAATGATTTTAATGAAATATGTGTGCTGGCAAGAAAACTTTTAATTATCTTTATATTTATGTGGGTGCGCCCTGGCAGTTTGCATACAAAGTTTTTCTGTAATATTTCAATTTTTTTTTCGGTCGGATACGTTTTCAATTAGAGAGATTAGGAGCTATTATCAAGCTATTCACATAGCTGAGCCAGCTGCTATTTTGACCCTATAAGAGTTAGCTGAAAATGTCCAGTCATAAAATGTCGATAATTCTGCTTTCGAAATTTTATATCGAAAAGTATTGTTTTATTATAGTAGAAATTTATATTTGTAAAATTCATAAAAAAAGTTATCATCCGAAACAAAATTAAAATGCCAAACCAAATTTTTGTAAGTCCTTTATTAAATGTTTGGGTATAGGTAAGACGTAGAATCAACCTATTTTGACAGGTTTCTGAAACTGCTTAAATAAAATGTTTTTATAATAGTAATGATAAAAAAACCGTCAGTTCAATTTTCATGCAGGAAGTCCGGGAAAACACGTTTGAGTGTATCGCACACACAAAATTTGAAAATTTCTAATAATTGAGTGTTTAAGGTGACATGGCTATAAAACTATTCAAATGAAAGGTCTTATATGATGGTGCTCGAGGAACGACGCAATAAGTTTCATTCCCTGTGCTTTACGGCGTAGATTACTATCCCGATTTTGTCAAAGCCCGCAAGGAATTTAAGACCTTCAATTGGTTCCTTTACAATAATTACGTATAGTGCAAATCGAGCAAGTTTTGACATCTAATCCCAAAAAATTTTGGAACGCCATTAACACTAAGGAAAAGGTATCTGGTTTTCAGTCGCATATAAAGAGTGTCCCAGCAAGAGCGCCGGATTTAATTTTAAAGAAAAACACATTTATTTTTGAATTAAGCAAACATTCTTCTTTATAAAGAAAAATAGTTCCGATTAAACGTGAAACACAACATTGGCAAATGGTCACCATACGAAACCTCTGGCACAGAGTTATTCTTTTGTTGAAATTTTGAATAATGTTTTCACATAAATGTGTCTGTATTTCCTCTTCAAGATGTTCAACTGTTTGCGGCTTATTCGCATACACCTTTTCATTCACATAGCCGCAAAGAAAAAAGTCCATCGGTGTTATATCGCACGATTTTGGTGGCCAATGTGGATTGCCAAATCGAGAAATGACACGGCCTGGAAACTTAATCTGCAGTAACACAATTATTTCACATGCTGTGTGGCAGGTCGCACCGTCTTGTTGGAAAAACATGTCCTCCACATCAATTACATCCAATTCAGGCCACAAAAACTCTGTATTCAAAAGTTATAGCAGTATTCAACTCAATATTTTAATTTTCCAAAAAATTATATTTTAAAAATATTAATGCATTTAACATTTCAAAACACATTCGGCTTCGAAGCTTAGTAGAAAAGATACCAGCAACAGAAAACGTCCTTTCGCTGGATGTCGACGTGGGCTGAAATTTTTTTAGAGTGGCATCAATCTTATTTAAGTTCGATGTTCGAACTCCGCACTTACTTCAAATAGCTTAAACTCCCTTAAACTCCCCAGAACTTTTATTCTTGGGTTGGTACGAAACCATCTTTGTTATGGATTGTTGCAACTGTGTCGTCAGGTTATTATTGGCTTCTTCGCAGCATCAGCAACTTCTTCATCCGATGATTCGACATCGACACTTTCCGATACTTCGGCAAAATTTTGTTTAATTATATTTTTGGCATATTGAATTATTGCTGATTTTGATGAATATTTGAAGCCATCATCAGTTTGTGATATATTTGAATTTGGGTTTTGCAAATATCTCAATAATGACCCTAAATCTTTGTTGCATCGCTCATCATATCGCTTTCTAAGTGAATCCAGCATCATTTCACTTAAATTATACGTTTGCTCAGAAACATTTTTGAACAAAAACTTGCGAACACCTTCATTGGTTAAAATCGTTGAGTTATCCTTACTTAGCTCTTTAACAGCCAATGCAATGGGTTTTAGCACTTTCAAAATATCTTCTTAAACTTTAAAATCGACTTTCTCATAAAAATTATTTCAGAGTGTTTTTTGAATGCATGGTTTCAATTTTACCAACCTTTCAATCATGGGAACCAACGAGTTCCACCGAGTTATGACGTCGAGCTTTAGCATCAATTTTTTATTTTCTTGTTCGAAATCATGGTTTTGCAATATTAAATTACGAATGGTTGACAATTTGAAAAACTTAATCAGTTTTCACGAATTATTCAATACAGATTTGATGTTCAGATGAGCAGTTGTCTCTATGATATCATTAAAAATGTCACTGTTATTCGAAACCATAAGATCATCATTGTCATTACAATTTGATTCTGAATCATTATCTTCATCGCAATCGTTGGCTTCGTCACTTTCCTTAGCATTTTCTTCGTCTGATTCTCCGCCCAAACATATTTGGCTGTCACAGTTAAGTGATTATTTGTAGAGAACATCGGTTACGGCCAGATGAATACCGTTATTGTGGCATAGTTGTCTCTATACAGGAATTATCCGTCCATATTTTTGTGTTACTGCAGCACCATCGTTAGTAGACGCGACTATGACGTTAAATCTAACCCAAAATCTGCCAATTTTTGTTTGACTAATTCTTCGGTTGTGAAAGCATAACAGACTGAATCTATACGCAACTTTATTGTGAAGAGTTACATTTATATACCTGTTAATGTAGATGTCGGACCATTCATCAACTGTTATACTGAACTTTTCACCACATTTTTTCAAAACAGAAATTTTGTCAAACAGTTCTGTTTTTTGATCTCGTAGAACGAGATTATTAGTTTTTCGACTGTGGTTTGACTTTTCGGCATTAGGAAACCACGCTTTTAAATAAACTCGCGTATTGCATCGGATAATAAAATCTTAATCAATTTTTGAGACATACCGTCCTTAGCGGCACATTTCGCCAGCAATTCTTCCAAAGTTTCGCGTTTTAAGAATCCGTCTAATTTCATTTGCTTTTTCGGAACTTCTGCAGAAGCTGTTTCATCTTCTTTCGTATTTTTGATCATTATATTATTATGGATGGTTCTCATGTGGGTGATCAAACCAGATGTGCTCGAACCTCTGCACTTGATGAGAGAATTTCACACGGTACATTTCGCTTCACTAGCCGAATCGTATGATTTTGCGAAATACTTCCAGGCAGCAGAGCTTTGTTTTGGCATGTTGTTTTTTGATACTTGATTGTTGTGGGTTATATTTAAATAAAATAAAATTAAATAAAGATTACATTACTTACCAATCACATATCATATGCATATACAGTGCTGAGAAAAAAAAATGGGCAAACATATTTTATTGCAAATTGGAGTATTTTTTTGCTAAAATTACAAAACAAGCAATTGACATATTGTTTCATTTTAAATACATGTATGACGTAATTTTTTGAAAAAAAAATGTAGGTACTCGTACATGTATTTAAAATGAAATAATAAGCCAATTGCTTTCAAAAGTTTAGTCATTTTAGCAAGAAAAGACCCCAATTTGCAATAAAATATGTTTGCCAAATTTTTTTTCCCAGCACTGTATATATATAGTATTGGCAGCGATATTGTTAACGGAAATCTATTTTTTTTAGTTTGGATAATATTAAGTACTAGCTGAGTTACCCGGCGTTGCACGGGAGGTATATAAGCATGAGTTGTATTTTCGAATATTTTGTAGAAAATGTCTGGATAACTCAGTAGTTACGGAGACGTAAGCTAGAAGAGGTTCAGGTGGATCATTCAGAGGAGGCAAATTCACTTTTCCATTTGAACAACACATTCCAGGCGATTCATTGTAAACCTTTAAAGCATGACAATACAAACAAATGTTTTCCATTTGCCCAATTGAAACATTGTAATCATAGTCTTTCTCGTAATTGAATGCTGCTAACTTTAAATCACCTCTAAATGTTTCTATTAATCGTCCATATCGTAACCGATCGACTTCCAGCCGGGCCTCACGATGTTCAATGGTTTCAGTAGCTCTAGAAGAAGACATTCTGCTTCGAACATTTTCAAGTCGTGTTTTACGCTGTTCAGTTGTTTCATCACCTCGAAGAAGACATCCTGCTTCTAACGTTTGCAAGTCGTGTTTCGCGCTGTTCAGTTGTTTCATTAGCTCTAGAAGAAGATGTACTGCTTCGAACGATTGCAAGTCGTGTTTCATACTGTTCGCTTGATTCAGCCACCCTTGCGGCTCTAATCTTCTTCGATTTTGCAGTTACCTGCCCAATTCATCTTTTTTTCGGTGGCATTTTTAAGCAAAAATGAAACGTGTAGCTAATTAATCAGGAATGATGGGCATTCAAAACAGAAATTAGTATTAATTTATCAAAACGATTTTAATGTTCCCTTCGATACGTTTCACCGCGAACTGTGTTTGAAAATGTCTTTACGGAATTTTTTTTAAGCAAAATCAAATGTTATCTACAATCAAAAAGTAATCATAGATTAACACGTTTATAAACTGAAAACTTAAATCTAATAAGAATGTATATTCTTGAAATAATATTTAATACCTGGAAAGTAATCATCAACAATTATTTTATTACAATATAGCTAACTAATCGAGAACAACGGCATCCGAAACACAAATTAATATTAATTTATTCAAAACGATTAAAACTACGTCCACTTCGATACGTTTTACCGCGAACTGTGGTTAAAAATGACATTTCGAAAAACAAAAGAAGTTTTTTCAAACTAAGGCAATTTTACACGTACAATAATTTGAATCCAAGGATGTTTCTTGTAGAAGATACTATTTTCAAATATAAAACGCTAGTACTTTTCAAAGTAAATCAGTTTATACGTACAATATTTTTTAGTACCTTTCCTAGAATTGATTTTATGAAACAATCATTGATTATTTAAGTAATAAACTAAATAAAGTAATAAACTATTGGCGTTTAGTATGAAACTACTATTTTCATTAAAAGCCGCCAGTTGCAATAGTGGATTAAAATAGAATGTTAATTATTTCTGAATTTATGTGAAAATTAGAACTCGCTCACTATGGTATATTTCAAAACAGGATATGATAAATAGGATATCACTAAACAGTACATGTCAAACCATTAAAAATGGATTATTATTATGGATAATATAAGTGTTCAGAGATTTGTCTTCAGTTAAAGTGACGAAAGATTGTCTTAAATTTAAATTAATAAAATTTATTTGAATAATTAAATCAATTACAGTAGAGGTATGATTTGTGTATAACAATCGCACGCTAAATATCCTTTTTGGTGTCTAAATTTGGGGCTAAGGCGCTATTTCGGAACATTTAAATAATTGTATCTATACATGTAAAAATGAATTCTTGATCCAGGGCAAACTTCCGGATTGGAGCATGTCACTGATTTCATATAACCCCTTTACTTACTCACTCCCGTCAAAAAATCTTTAAAAAATTGAAATTTGAGAAAAAATTTGTACCACAGCCCCTAGACCCCGGGATCTAGCCCCTTCAAAAGTATCGTGGGCTTGGTCCTGAACATGCAACATATAAATGGTAAAAATTTCATGGCGATCTGTAAAGCGGCTAAGGCGTTATTTCAGAACAATCAAATAATTGTATCTTTACATGTAAAAATTAGTTTTTGATCCAGGGGTGGACCCCCCGAAGTCAAACATGTCTCTTATTTCATATAACCCATTTCCAAAACTCATTCTCGTAAAAAAATTAAAATTTTTGAAAATATTTGTACCATGGCACCTTGACCCCGGGGTTCAGCCCTTTTCAAAATATCGTAAGATTGGTCCTGAACATGCAACATTTGCATGGTAAACATTTCATGGCGATTGGTTGAGCGACTGAGAAGTCATTTTGGAATAATCAAATATTTGTATAAAAATTAATTTTTGATACAGGGCTGGGCCCCTCGGATTCGAAAATATCAGTGATTTCATATAACCAGCCCCATAAACTCATCGTTGAAAAATTTAAAGAAAAATAAAATTTTCGAAAAATTTGTACCGCAGCCCCTAGACCCCGGGATCTAGCCCCTTCCAAAATATCGTAAGGTTGGTTCTGGATATGCAACTTGTACATGGTAAAAATTGCATGGCGATCGGTTAAGCGGCTGAGACGCCCATTCGGAACAAACAAACAAACAAGAATTCATTTTTATATATATAGATATTCCTCGGGAGTGGAGGGGAATCCTTTCGTCGCCCCTTCTGAAAACGCTTGAAAGTTTGTTGGATGTCCATTTTCGAGCTAGAGTTACATGCGCTCTCTAAAGGGAATTCTGTAAAAATAGTTGTACATTTCTTACTGCGTATAATAAATAGATAGACCACTAGACTAGAGAAACACCGCAAGGCCCGCCCAGCCCCTTATCTAAAAAACCATTTCATCAATCGATTACTATTAGAAATGGAGAGATATGGGAGTTTGAGTGATCATCTATGCGGACGATGTTGGGACAGCTGCCTCAGGGAAATACGACTCGATACTAATAAAGAGGCAACAAACTATGAAAACAGAGTTGGATACTGGCTCTACATTACCGAAGACATGTACTTATGTGCGGAGTGAGTGTATGGTGGCCAACCCTTAACAAAGTCACTTACTCGAAGTTAAGTTTAACATTCTTTTGACCGACGTTTTTGTTGGCGACTGTCAGCAGTAGATCAGTAGAGTAGAAACTTCTCGAGACGCGCCATTCTACGATAAACGATTAGGTTAAGCAGGAGTTAGTGAATTTGATTACACTGTACGTTATTTATGTTTCGATAAAAGATTTCAAACAGCTTGACCAACCAGAGGAGAGAAGTATTGGTACCTAAAAATTAAAGGGTTAGAATTTTTTAATGACATCACAAAGCTAGACAACGGCATTGGAGGTAGCTTCTCCTGTGAACAACTAAATATG
This sequence comes from Nephrotoma appendiculata, assembly GCA_947310385.1. Lineage (NCBI taxonomy): Eukaryota > Metazoa > Arthropoda > Insecta > Diptera > Tipulidae > Nephrotoma > Nephrotoma appendiculata. Next base: position 56,141,460 of record OX371225.1, on the reverse strand, counting down.
AGTAACTCAGTTCACCCTCCTGAGGATATTGCAGCCAGGTGCTGAGATGATATCATTTTCTCTGTTATTCTGTTCGGCATCAGCACATAAAATACACAAAGAGGTGGGAGAAGTAGGATCCTTTAATTAATACAATATTATGCATTGTGTTAAAAAGCCAGCCTGGCACACTGCTTAAGAGTCATTAGTAAAAAACTCTTTCTTAGAAACTGGAACTTTAGCACCCGCCAAACAAAAAATACTTCGTGCAAGTAAATTACAGCCCAGTTGCAGGCTTCTAGTAAACGATTTATTCGAACGCTTATATTCATTCGAACGCATCAATTGTGATTTGCACGTGGCCTACACGGTATACCCAACCTGCGACAGTTACATATTAAACATTAAATATTACGAAAGAGCAAAAGTTAGCAATAGATACAAGAATTTACAAAATGAACCCACACAATTTTTTGGGGGATACAAAAATGTATCACCCCTAAAAAAACACTGAAAATTAGTCTGTCGAGAATTCACACAAAACAAAAACCAAAAAATTTTCAAATTTATGTATCGCAAATCTACTCAGTCGAATTTGGTATGTGAAAACTTTGTAGTTACGCGGGGGGTGTGATTAAATACCATTGACATAATTTTTCCGCATATATTTTACATATGTCTATCTATCTTTACATACATAAACATGTATACATTCGTGATAAGCATTAAACTGTTTTGTAGAAGTTTTTTAAACTGAAATGGTTTATCGCACCGGTAGAACTGAACATCGAAGAAATTAAAAAAAAATTCCAGTTATCGAATTCGATGTGCGAATACCTTAGAGTTTCACATAAAATCTACAACTAACTAAACAACCAAATTTTAATTAAAACTAACACTAAATTCAAGATACAATCATCTCCTCCCTCATCTTAGTGTTGTGTGTAATTTTGATAAAATCCTTTTATTGTTGGTTTTGGTATTGTAATAATATTATTCGGATAAGGATATCGTAATGTGTGTAATCACATTAAAATATTTTTTTGTTTTTGTCGAGACTTTTTTTGGGGTTCGGTTTAACTTAATATGGCTTTTTATTCGATTTTTATTGGTGATGCAAATGAGGGCGATGTTTGTTTCTATAGACATAATGTTTAAGATTAACTGGCCGAGACAAACGATTTTATCAAAATTCTGTGTATTAAGCAAATATTGTGATTAATTTCAATGTGATTATTGAAGCAGTTATTATTTGTAGAATATAATATATGCTTGTTGGATAACCTTGATCTGCTGAGAAAGTATCATAGAGCCAGGAAAATGGTTAAAACAAAAGTAGAAATAAAACTTTAACCCAAAAGTTTTCCATCCAAATTCTTGGATCCAGCGATGGCTGGAATGAATTTTGAAGCCAGCTTGGCCGAGCTTTGCTGAAACGACCTTACAAAAACTGGCTGAAACACCTGAACCCTACTACGTAGAACGTAATATCTAGCAATTTTCTCGTATGCAACTTTTAATATATAAAATGAAAATTTTATGAGTGTGCGGAGGATTCTCCTAATTACCACGCCAACATGTTGTGTGCTGCGCCCTCATGTAAAAAGGGAATTACAGAGAAACAGTCTGTCTGTATGTGCAGTTCGTGCCACAGGATATACTATCCGCCATGCAAAGGTATCCCCCAAAAAATTGTGTGGGTTCATTTTGTAAATTCTTGTATCTATTGCTAACTTTTGCTCTTTCGTAATATTTAATGTTTAATATGTAACTTTCGCAGTTTGGGTATAGCATGTAGGCCACATGCAAATCACAATTGATGACATCATCATATTTTATAGGCGTTCAAATAAATCGATTACTAGAAGCCTGCAACTGGGCTGTAATTTACTTGCACGAAGTATTTTTTGTTTGGCGGGTGCCAAAGTTTCAGTTTCTAAGAAAGAGTTTTTTATTTATCAATGACTCTTAAGCAGTGTGCCAGGCTGGCTTTTTAACACAATGCATAATATTGTATTAATTAAAGGATCCTACTTCTCCCACCTCTTTGTGTATTTTATGTGCTGATGCCGAATAGAATAACAGAGAAAATGATATCATCTCAGCACCTGGCTGCAATATCCTCAGGAGGGTGAACTGAGTTATTCATATTTAGTTGTTCACAGGAGAAGCTACATCCAATGCCATTGTCTAGCTTTGTGATGTCATTAAAAAAATGCTAACCCTTTAGTTTTTAGGTACCAATACTTCTCTCCTCTGGTTGGTCAAGCTGTTTGAAATCTTTCATCGAAACATAAATAACCTAATCGTTTATCGTCGAATGCCACGTCTCGAGAAGTTTCTACTCTACTGATCTACTGCTGACAGTCGCCGCACCAAAAACGTCGATCGAAAAAATGTTAAACTTAACCTCTAAGGTGAATGAAATACAGGCTTTTTATACAGCTTCTGGATCGTTTTCGAGTAAGTGACTTTGTTAAGGGTTGGCCACCATACACTCACTACACACATAAGTACATGTCTTACTACGGTAATGTAGAACTAGTATCCAACTCTGTTTTCATAGTTTGTTGCCTCTTTATTAGTATCGAATGGTATTTCCCTGAGGCACCTGTCCCAACATCGTCCGCATAGATGATCACTCAAACTCCCATATCTTTCCATTTCTAATAGTAATCGATTGATGACCTTGTTTTTTAGATACGGGGCTGGGCGGGGCCTTGCGGTGTTTCTCTAGTCTAGTGGTCTATCTATTATACGCAGTAAGAAATGTCATACTATTTTTACAGAATTCCCTTTAGAGAGCGCATGTTGAGATGATAGCCTCAGCTACTACCTACAGGCCTAACTCTAGCTCGAAAATCGACATCCAACAAATTTTCAAGCGTTTCCAGAAGGGGCGACGAAAGGATTCTCCTCCACTTCCGAGGAAGGATCCAGAACCAACCTTACGATATTTTGGAAGGAGCTGGACCCCGGGGTTGAGGGGCTGCGGTACAAATTTTTTCGGAAATTTTAATTTTCTTTAAATTTTTCCACGAAAATGAGTTCCCAGCTTAACCAGCCCCTTAGGTTATATGAAATTACTGACATGTTCGAATCCGAGGGGCCTAGCCCTGGATCAAAAATTAATTTTTACATGTATAAATACAAATATTTGATTATTCCAAAATGACTTCTCAGTCGCTCAACCAATCGCCATGAAATGTTTACCATGCAAATGTTGCATGTTCAGGACCAATCTTACGATATTTTTAAAAGGGCTGAACCCCGGGGTCTAGGGGCCATGGTACAAATTTTTTCAATAATTTTAATTTTTTTACGAGAATGAGTTTATGGAGCTGGTTATATGAAATTACTGACATTTTCGAATCCGAGGGGCCCAGCCCTGGATCAAAAATTCATTTTTACATGTGTTCACGACGATTTTAAAAAATATAAATAAAACCACAAAGAATCGAAAGAACATTAAAATACAATAAAATACTTATCTGATTCTGATGAGAACTTGTCTTGTATGTATAAGTAAATTGATTATCATCTCATCATACTCGTGAAAATGCTCGGGGTTGATCTACAACATAAGCATATTTTTAATTAAAATTAAATTTGTATTATTATTTACTTACCTACAAAATACGCTGTCAAATTGGTATTTTGTTTATGTCTTTTGACAGATATCTTCCATGCAAAGCAATGAGAAGAAAAGTAATTATAACAAAGACATAAAACAAAAGTACTAAAAAATTGTGAATTAAATTCGTTTAGGCTAGTCAAACCAAGATGTCACTTATCATTATTGTAACATAATTAAATTATTTATTGTAAGATGGCACTTGTCATCACTTTATTTTAATTGTAATTACCATTTAGTAAGATGGCGCGATATTATAATTTTCTATGTAAGAAATATTTTTTGGAGAAAAATTACTTTGTCATGGAACGTTGTTTGTAAAACATGTAAAACATAAAAAATAAAAATTATAAAGATTATTTGTATTTAAACGGAGTTACATATTGTGAAGTTGATACGTGGATTTGGCTTTATTACCAGTGAATACATTGTTATATGTGAGAAAATGTTGAGCCATACATATACAGTATAGAACCAGCGAATGCCAGTTATTGGAAATACATGGTGAATATAATAATACAACACAAAAGAGGACCTTGGTATTGCGTCTCTTACGGTGACAACGAGGGAATATAATTTAACGAGATTGTAACCGGGTCCATAGGCTGTACAACATGTATAGATACAATTATTTGATTGTTCTGAAATAACGCCTTAGCCGCTTTACCGATCGCCATGAAATTTTTAGCATGTATATGTTACATGTTCAGGACCAAGCACACGATACTTTTGAAGGGGCTGGACCCCGGGGTCTAGGGGCTGCGGTACAAATTGTTTCTCAAATTTGTTTTTTTAAGATTTTTTGACGGGAATGACTAAGGAAAGGGGTTATATGAAATTAGTGACATGCTCCAATCCGGAAGTCTGCCCTGGATCAACAATTAATTTTTACATGTATAGATACAATTATTTAAATGTTCCGAAATAGCGCCTTAGCCCCAAATTTAGTCACCAAAAAGGATATTTTGCGTGCGATTGTTATACACAAATCATACCTCTACTGTAATTGATTTAATTATTCAAATTAATTTTATTAATTTAAATTTAAGACAATCTTTCGTCACTTTAACTGAAGACAAATCTCTGAACATTTATATTATCCATACTAATAATCCATTTTTACTGGTTTGACATGTACTGTTTAGTGATATCCTATTTATCATATCCTGTTTTGAAATGTACCATAGTGAGCGAGTTCTAATTTCCACATAAATTCAGAAATAATTAACATTCTATTTTAATCCACTATTGCAACTGGCGGCTTTTAATAAAAATAGTATTGTTTCATACTAAACGCCAATAGTTTATTACTTTATTTAGTTTATTACTTAAATAATCAATGATTGTTTCATAAAATCAATTCTAGGAAAGGTACTAAAAAATATTGTACGTATAATCTGATTTACTTTGAAAAGTACTAGCGTTTTATATTTGAAAATAATATCTTCTACAAGAAACATCCTTGGATTCAAATTATTGTACGTGTAAAATTGCCTTAGTTTGAAAAAACTTCTTTTGTTTTTCGAAATGTCATTTTCAACCACAGTTCGCGGTAAAACGTATCGAAGTGGACGTAGTTTTAATCGTTTTGAATAAATTAATATTAATTTGTGTTTCGGATGCCGTTGTTCTCGATTAATTAGCTATATTGCAATAAAATAATTGTTAATGATTACTTTCCAGGTATTAAATATTATTTCAAGTGAATATACATTCTTATTAGATTTAAGTTTTCAGTTTATAAACGTGTTAATCTATGATTACTTTTTGATTGTAGATAACATTTGATTTTGCTTAAAAAAAATTCCGTAAAGACATTTTCAAACACAGTTCGCGGTGAAACGTATCGAAGGGAACATTAAAATCGTTTTGATAAATCAATACTAATTTCTGTTTTGAATGCCCATCATTCCTGATTAATTAGCTACACGTTTCATTTTTGCTTAAAAATGCCACCGAAAAAAAGATGAATTGGGCAGGTAACTGCAAAATCGAAGAAGATTAGAGACGCAAGGGTGGCTGAATAAAGCGAACAGTATGAAACACGACTTGCAAACGTTCGAAGCAGGATGTCTTCTTCAAGAGCTGATGAAACAACTGAACAGCGTGAAACACGACTTGAAAATGTTCGAAGCAGAATGTCTTCCTCTAGAGCTACTGAAACCATTGAACATCTTCAGGCCCGGCTGGAAGTCGATTGGTTATGATATAGACGGATAATAGAAACTTTTAGAGGTGATTTAAAGTTAGCAGCATTCAATTACGCGAAAGACCATGATTACAATGTTTCAATTGGAATGTATTGTTCAAATGGAAAAGTGAATTTGCCTCCTCTGGATGATGCACCAGCGTACGTCTCCGGAACTACTGAGTTATTCAGACATTTTCTACAAAATATTCGAAAATACAACTCATGCTTATATACCTCCCGTGCAACGCCGGGTAACTCAGCTAGTATAAATATAATCCTAAATACACGTAAGTGTTGGCCAGCGACAATTCAACGCCGGAACCTTCTGATGAATGAAATTTCAGCTCATAATTTTTAATTTATTTGTCATAATTTCATTATTTCAATTCCAGTCCATATTTCCAAATTTATTTTAAGCTAAAAATATACCAGCAGCCCAAAGTAAATCACCGCTGAAGACTGAGATGTACTGCGTTTCGGCTAAATAAGCCGATCCAGGCCGATGGATTTAAATACTAAAACCCTTAAACATGTTCAAGAACAATCTGGTTTAATCAAAATACTGGAGATAGTTGGATTACTAAAGTCAATTTCATAAGACCAGAGTTCTCATTTTATCACAGTTTCAAAGACGTCCTTTGCACATTCCTCAGTTCTCTAATATAATTTAATTTATAATTTTTAGGTTCTCGTTTTAGTAGGTATAGTTTCAAAGAGCTTGTCCTTGAACTTTAGTATATAGGGTAACATGTAAAACTTTGCTTAATGTTAAAGGTGATGATCCTCAAAGTGGGGCTAGGGATTCCGTATTTATCATCATAGTGGAATATCTCTACTCATTTATTCTCCCCCTGTTTAAGGATCCTTGAATTTTTCAATTTGGAAGATTAGAATTGTCAGCTTGCATAATCGCTAGGATTTCAATTAAATTTGATTCGGTTGGAAGCCAAACGCATGGCCATGGTCTTCCTGCGATTCTGCGATTTTTACTCTCATAATAGCCATGAGCTTCACGCTGACCACTTCTCACCAACTTAAGTTACTATTTTATTTTAGAGGTTTGGTGATGATGATTTGGTTTCGCCCGCTTTTGGGGCTAATTTCTCAGCTTTTAGTTGTTATTTGTGAACTGCGTATTGATTCCGTGCATAGTTGTTGTATCTTGAGGTGTTAGTCGATGCAGTGTTTTAATTATATTTTCGGCTTTTATTTACTGAACAGGATTATTATTTTTGGAGTACATTTTAACATGGTCTTCAAACTCATTAGTTAACAGTGGGCAGCATATTTTGGTGACATTCCTGGAGATTCGGTTATATCCATTTTGGCCCACCTTGTAGTCGTGAGAGATAATTCGTATACCATTTTTGTAAAATAATTGACTGAATTTAATCAGCAAATTCCATCTGGTGATGGTGCGGATAGCCCCGATGTCAGGCTGGGCCATTGCTATAATGGATCGCCCTATTAGAAAATGTACCAGGCTTAACAGTTCGTCTTCATCCGAGTCGTTTGAAATAGGAGATATGGGTTAGAGTGAAGATGAGTAGAGCCTCTATTTGAGTTGAAAGTGTTACAATCTCCACGAAAACTAACATGTAAATAGTACCTATACCACATTCCGGAGGCGTTTTTCGTTGATTTGAATCCGGTGTTGCATAAACTTCCAAAGTGAGGACTTCACGGGGCAAAAATGTCACATCGCTTCCAATCTGTGCTGTTTTTTTCTTTATTGCAGCTTAAAGTTGTTAAGTCTGATTTTGTAGTTGTTCGTCTATTCCAACGAAGTTTGTGCAACAGTCACTGAATATTTTCAGACAAATTCTTCTTCTTGAAATAAGTCGTCGGTATAAGGCTAACAAAGCATCGGTTGACAGGTCCCTTACCAGGTCGAGATGGTTTGCAAATCTGAGGTTGTTGAATTTTCGTTCGGCAGTTTTGCCCGGAACTGAAAATAGTTCATCATGTTTGGGCTGTTTAGTATGCTCGTAAGTTGGTTGGTAATTTATTTCGGCAATGGTTGAGTTCTTCCACCAACCTTGTTGCCTAGGAATCGGCAAAGTTGGGAAACTGTTATGATCTAATGCTGGTGGTGGCCTCACAGTATGAGCAGGATGCGATTTGTTTTGTTTACTTTGTCATCTCCTCTTCATATTAATATGTTCAGATTTCTTTTGAACAGTTTGGATCATTAGCAGTGTGCTTCGGCATTTAATGTCCATATGACAATTATCTGAGCCGTGACCAAACTATTGGCATGTTCTACATTGGGTGGGTTCGCGATTTTGGCCACGATAAAAGCTCCGTTCATTTAATGTTGTTTCACCTTTTTTATAATACAGCCAATAAATCGCCTGTTGATCAAAACGTGGTTTTTTAATGTTAAGGTTTTTTATTTGCATAGGAACAGAAATGTTTCCTTCTACAAATAGAACATTTTCGAAATGATGCTAGTACTAAAGTCTTCAGGATACGCAACAAGGCTTACTTAATGTGATCTATCATGCTCATCAAGACGTGCTACATCCATCCATACTTACACCAAGTCAATTAGAAGAAGATTTACAGTTTATTCGTCAACACGTGCCTGTAACCATTACTCTACTAGGACACAATATCCACGACCTCCATCACGTGTATGAGAGCATACAAATACGCAGCCGAGTGACCCAGAAAAACGTAATAATTGAAATTACCTTTTCATTCGTATGGGACTATACACTAAATTGCATAGTTCCAGTTCCCAATATCAACCATGGAAGCACTCAATCACAAATAGTTAGTTCTGCCACATTTTCAAGTGACCTAACATGATGCCATGTAGAATTTGGCAGCATACTGCATATTGCAGAAATCCTATTGGCCACAAACGTTTTGAATAGGTTTGGCTCCCCTCTGACCCAACATAATGTAATAGTTGAGTCAGTCCAGACGTAAGTCTTGATGCCATTGCGTTTCAGGGCAGACTAGTGTCTTTACTGGAATCAATTACTTTTTCAATTGTCAATGTTGTATCACTTTCACTGTCCGGTTTAATTTTTACTTCTTTTACTGATCCCTTGTCACTATTTTTCTTTAGATTCTCTTTTTTACAAACTGCTTTAAAATGATTAAAACCACCACATCTAGATCTATTGCATTTCTTGCCGTACGCAGGACAATTGCTTTTTTGTCTTAAAATCATGAGTGTTCGTGCAAAAGTTATATTTTCTTGAATTTTGAGTATTTTCTGTCTTTTTAGGATTCTTCGGCTTCTTATTTTTATTCTCATACACTTTATTAACACGGTGACTTTCACCAACAAGAGATTTAAATCGATATTCAACAGTAACTTCACTGACATTCTTGTATTATTTTTTCCAGTTTCAATGTGTCTGAATTAGGGAATCCAAGTCGGCTCTACCCGACTTCGTGTAGTTGGGCAATTACTAACCCCCCCCCCCCCCCCCCCCAAAGACTGTAGAATTCAGTAGAAAATACAGTATAATAATAATAAATTAAACACGATGATTTAAGATAAACTTTTGTTATTATATTTTTATTTATACAACACTACGCCATACGATGTTAGTAGTACAACAACACGTTTCAGAATGAAAGAGAAAAGATGAGAAATCATTTTCAGCTAAAATATGTATAATTCACAATGAGTGTGTTTCAATAGTATTTGAATGCTGAATAAATATATTATTTATTTCTACACTTCTCCTCATTCAAATAAGCCGGCAGCCTCTCTAAATTTCTGGATCTTTTATTTTATATACCCATTTGAAACCAATAGGTTTTCTATTAATGGGCAAATTCACCAGTTCCCATGTATTATTTTCGCGTAGTGAAATCATTTCTTCTTCCATCGCTTTAACCCATTCATCTTTGTTCACACCGTTAACTGCCTCATTGTATGTCAATGGTTCTTCTGTTGCTTGTTTAACTGAAAAAATTTCATCTTGAAATTTAGTTGATGTTCATGTACCTTTGTTTGTGCGTCCGGATCTTTGTACATCATTTTTACCATGTGTATTCTCTTCATTATCAACAGTCGATGTGTCCATTAAAGCCTCTTCATCACTAAAATAAGCATCACTGTCCGGAAATGAAACTGCGTTTGGCTTCAATGTCTTATCCGTGTCCGTAAAACTGTCATCAGCATCATGTGTAACCTCAATCGAGTTCAACTCAGATTGTTCAGAATCCATACCATATCTCACAATTACAGTGTGATCGTCATTGCAAATTGAATCATTTGTTTTATTCAACTTATCATTCTTTCGTGCTCGAGTAACGATTTTAGTTTCCAGTTTTGTCCTTTTGTGTAAAAATTGAACATCTCTGCTAATCAATATTTTTCCTGTTTTTGTGTCATAGCATCTGTAAGCTTTCGATTTAGTATCATAACCAACAAATAATGCATGCACGGATTTATTTTCAAGCTTATGCCGTTTCTGTGGCGAAATCCATACATAGCATTCTGCACCAAAAACTCTCATATGATCGAGCTTCGGTTTACAACCAAACCAACCTTCAAACGGAGTGGTTAAAATCGATCGTCCTGGTAATCTATTCTGAATATAATTCGCAGCAACAACTGCCTCAGCCCAAAATACGTGTGGCATTCCAGCATCGATAAGCATACATCGAGCCATTTCCACTAGCGTCCTATTTTTGCGTTCAGCTACACCATTCTGCTGAGGGGTATACGGAGCTGTTCGTTGTTGTTGAATACCCTCTTGTTTTAAATATGCATGAAATTCTTTGTTTACGTATTCACCACCTCGATCTGATCGTATGTATTTGGGGGTTTCTTGCCAAACATTGTTTTAGTCATTTCGACATATTCTTTAAATTTGTGCAATACTTCAGATTTCTTTTCAAGCAAACATATTACTGTATATCGCGAGAAATCATCAATTAATGTCAAAATGTATCTTTTACCTGACGCTGATGCTGTTTTCATTGGGCCACACACATCCGAATGAATTAAATCAAGCATACTTTCTGCACGTTGGGCATTTTCTGGGAATTTAATTCGCGTCATTTTTCCTTGTAAACAAACTCTGCATTTGTCGTCACAATTCTTACATTCATCTCTGCATGGTATGATTTTCACACCCTTGACGTATCCAAGTTTTGACAACGTTTTAACAACTTCACTGTCACGGTGACTCAAAATTCGGTGCCATTTATGAATGCGACCTGAATGACCAGACTCAATATTTTCATCAATTTTAATGTCTGGGCCGGCAATCAGAGCTTTATTTGTTTCTTTGAAACGGCATAATCCCCCTGGTGATAAACCAACTGCCACTTGTTTTTCATTAAAACTGATTTGACATCGTTTGTCCTTTGTAAATAATACATCACAACCTTTTTCATTTAATTTATTCACTGATATTAAATCTGTCTTGATTGAAGGTGCCCAAAATACATCTGTAGCGGCTAGATAAAATAAATAAAGAAAATGACAATATTATATAAGCTTTTCTTGTATTATTTTTCTTACTCAAAATCCAGTTGTTTACCCCTGTGCTTTTTCCGTCATATTTAGAGAAATGTCATTGTCATTCATGTAGATGTCAAAGTTATATTGAGCAAATTTGAGTGTGTTTGATGGCAGAGGAAAAAGAAAAGTGAAGGGATACCAACATTAGGATAGTTAAGTTTTATATTTTTTTTTAATAATCTAGAAACCTGTAAATAACAAAATTTTCTCTATAAAAGAAAATTTTATTTGTTTTGAAAAATCAGTTCTATTCAATATTTTAAAAGAATCGCAAGACGTTGGAAAAATAGTATCTAGCACAAAATAGATATACATGGTGTTTTAAAAAATAAAAATAGTATAAATAAAAAAACTAATATGTAATTACTCGTTTTTATATAAATTAAAATAAATTATAATAAATATAAAAATAACCGTTTTGGTAAAAATTATTGCAATATGTATATTTTCTCCGGTGTATTAAAAATATATTAAAAGTGTCAAGTTCCTGTGAATAAAAATAAATACTTGGGGTATGTGACAGATGAGTGGATAATTATAACTCCGATACTTTACCCCATAAAGTGGTGACCCCGACGTGTTCAAACAGGCATCATCAGATCATCGGAAACATATATGTAATATGTACAGATTACACAAAATAAAATAAAATATCATCAAAATAAAGTTCATCAAAATAACAACGGTTATGTAAAATAAATATCTGCGGGCATCCTGAGAGGAATTATCAACAAGATAATATTACGAACCAGTGGATACACCAACCAGATCATCAAAAGGAATACAGCAACATACAGCATATTCAACCCAGTCGATCCATTTGTGATAGCAGTCCATAGAAGCCTATTCTGGAGTATATATATAGGGTTTAGTATATACAAAAAAACTGTAAGTATTCCAACAATTTTTCTTTTTTTTTGCCAAGTAAATAAATAATTATTAAATAAAAATTTAATTTGAATTTTATTAATTATTATTATTTTAAAAAAAAAACACAATTATTTTTTGCTCAAATATAATTTTTTCATTTTTCACACGGGGCAAAATATTTCTTTTCGTTTTTCTTTTATCATTTTTTTCACTTGGGTAAATAATTTGATTTTTTGTTGTTCCTCTGTAATTTTTATCGTCAAGTATATAGTAAAATGTTTACTATGGCGTGTATTGCGTTTGTTTTCGCTTGTTGTTTTCTATTTATTTGCTATCTAGCACGAAAATGTCGTGTTGTAGAGGCAGCCCCAGTTTTAGAACAAGAAACTGAGGGAATTATTAGTGATGATATTACTCATACCGAAAATAATATGGAGCAAAATATCGTCATGACAAACACACAACTGCAAGCACTAGTAGAAACGCGTATTAGAGAGTTATTAGCAGGTGGTACATCAAGTTCATATATACCATTTGTCCGAAATGGTGATGAACGAGATGTCACTGCAAGTAATCCTCTTAATCAGGTGGCACAAGTGGTTTTTAAAGCACCACAGCCATTATACAAACAAAATCCTGAAACCTGGTTCGCGATATTAGAACAACAATTCGCGGTATCAGGTATCAAAACAGAAAAGACTATGTATGCACACGCAGTCGGTGCGTTAGATGCACACTTACATAATCAATTTGCGCATTTAATAACTAGAGATAAAGGGAACAAACCATATTCGGTTTTCAAACAGGAGGTGATTCGTGTTTTAGGTGAATCAGAGAAGTCGAAACTAAACAAAATACTTCACGGTTTATCCCTAGGTGACAAAAAACCCTCACAATTACTCGAGGAATTTCAGGCGAATGCTTCTGGTTTTTCGGCCATTTCCATCAAACAATTATGGATGCAACGATTACCCTCACAAATTCAATTAATTTTAACACCATTTGAACATGATTTAGATATTAAAACATTAGCAGAACGAGCTGACGATTTAGTGGAAACACTCACGGGATCATTTAATCAAATAGCAGGTGTCACTCACAAATCCGGTATGGAAGATGCAATCCGAGAAAGATCGAAAGAAGTGGATATTCAACAAATAATGCAGTCTTTCAAGAAGGATATCTTAGCAGAAGTGGCAGAGATCGTACAACGACAAAACCCATCAGACCACAATAGTCGAAATTTTAATCGTCAGAGTTCAAACCGTCGTCGTTCTAAATCTAGAGATCAATCAAAAAAAAGAGATCTATGCTATTACCATTTTAAGTTCGGTGATAAAGCCCAAAAATGTGTATCAGGGTGTAAAATGCATAACACATTTTTGGAGAAATCAAATTTTTAAATTTTCATCAACATCCAACGTGTCTTGATGAAATTCACTCATCTAGCCGTTTATTAATTTTGGAAAAACATTTAAACATTAAATTTTTGGTAGATACTGGAGCTGACGTGTCAGTATTACCAAAAAAATTTCGTAATAAAAACCAGTTAATTCCGTCATCTAAATTATATGCAGCGAATGGGACCACCATATCAGCATACGGACAAAAACAATTAGCATTAAACATAGGTCTTAGAAGAGAATTTAAGTGGGACTTTATAATTGCTGATGTCAATATACCAATTCTGGGAGCAGATTTTTTAAATGCAACAGGACTATTAGTAGATATCAAACAGGGAAAAATCATAGATCCACTAACTACGGTAGCATCAGTAGGACAAATCACACGAAGAATATTCCTACGTTATCTTCCGTAGACAAAACTAATACATTAGATCCAGATATTCAGAAAATATTTTACAAATTTAAAGACATTACACATGATACAGGTCATATTAACACTATCAAACATAAAGTGACGCATTTTATTGAGACAAAAGGTCCACCGATTGCATGTAGAGCTAGACGTTTGGCTCCAGATCGGCTTAAAATCGCAAAAGACCATTTCGATGAGATGGTTAGTCAGGGAATTTGCAGGCCAAGCAATAGTCCTTGGGCCAGCCCACTGCACATGGTACCCAAGAAAAATGGAGAATGGCGTCCGTGTGGTGATTACAGGGCATTAAATAACGTTACTATTCCCGATGCATACCCTATACCTCATTTACAGGATTTTTCATTTCAATTAGAAGGGTGCACAATTTTTTCAACGATAGACCTAGTTAAAGCGTATCATCAAATTCCAGTCGAGCCCAACGACATTCCTAAAACAGCAATTATTACTCCATTCGGACTATTCGAATTTGTACGTATGACATTCGGTTTCCGAAATGCAGCCCAAACTTTCCAACGATTAATGCATCAAGTCCTACATGGTTTATCATTTTGTTTCGTATATCTGGATGATATTTTAATCGCATCCAAATCTAAAGATGAACATTTACATCATATCGAACAAGTTTTCGAACGTTTAAGAAATTTTGGACTAATTATAAATCAAGATAAATGTATTTTAGCGCAGTCAGAAGTGTTATTTCTGGGTCATCTTGTTACTAACAAAGGAATTTTACCAAATCCAGAACGGGTAAAAATCATCAATGAATATCCGTTACCTATAAATGTTCAGCAGCTGAAACGATTCCTAGGAATGTTAAATTTTTACCGTAGGTTCGTACCAAAGGCAGCTCACGAACAAATTCTGTTAAACAATTTTCTAAAAGGTTATAAAAAAAACAGCAAGACATTAATCAAATGGACAGACGAATCAATGCAAGCTTTCGAGATGTGCAAAGCAAAGTTGAGCAATGTATCCATTTTGACACACCCAATTATTTCAGCACCACGAGCACATACGATCGCGAATTACTTGCAATATATTTAGGAATTAAACATTTTAGAATTTTTATTGAAGGTCGAAATTTCATCATATTAACAGATCATAAACCATTAATGTTTGCCTTCCGGCAAAAGTTGGATAAAGCTTCTCCAAGGCAGAGAAGACAATTAGATTTTATTGCACAATTTTCGACAGATATCAGACACATTTCGGGTGCTAATAACATTGTAGCAGATGCATTGTCGCGCATTGAATCCATTGAGATTTTGGAAAGTATTGATTACCAGCAAATTGCAGAAACTCAGAATTCAGATGAAGAATTAACAAAATTAATCAATACTCCAGATTCAAAATTAGTGTTTGAACAGATTCCAGTAACATTCGGCTTAAATATAACAATTTATTGCGACACGTCAACAGGCAGAAATAGACCATTCATTCCAGGTAAATGGAGAAAAAATGTTTTTAATAATTTCCACAATTTATCACATCCTGGCATTAAGGCATCCGTGAAATTATTAGCAAATCACGTTATTTGGCCTTCCATTAAAAAAGATGTCAGGAAAATGGCACAAAATTGTATAGAATGCCAAAAATCAAAAATCAATAAACATACCAAGGCGGAAATCGGTACATATCCCAACACAGAGGAAAGATTTTCAGAAGTTCATCTTGATATCGTAGGACCACTACCAATATCAAATGGACAACAATATTTGGTAACATTAATTGACAGGTACACACGATGGGCAGAAGCAATACCAACAGAGGATATTACAGCATCTACAGTAGCGTTGGCAGTATACACAAGTTGGATAGCCCGATTTGGTGTCCCGAAATTCATTGTGACAGACCAGGGAAGACAATTCGAGTCACAATTATTCAGTGAATTATCTCATTTATTAGGCTTTCAGAGGAAAAGGACCACTAGTTATCATCCACAGTCAAATGGCATGATCGAGAGATGGCATCGATCACTTAAAACAGCTATAATGTGTCATGACAGATCTGACTGGACAGAAATTCTACCTACAGTACTACTAGGTTTGAGATCAACAATTAAAGAAGATTTAGGATTTTCACCGGCAGAATTAGTATACGGAACAAATGTTCGCATTCCAGGAGAATTTTTGGAAACGGGAAAAGGTAATATTCCACAAACAGATTTCGTTTTAAAATTAAGGGATCATTTCGCAGAATTAAAGCCAGAACCTGCATCGAGACATGGTATTGGTAAGATTTTTGTAAGTGCTGAACTAAAAAATTGTAAATATGTTTTTGTAAGGACAGACGCACTACGAAAAGCACTTCAACCTCCATATACAGGACCATATTTGGTGGTAGATAGAAACGACAAACAATTCGAAATTATGATAAATAACAAGGCAACAAAAGTTTCTATCGACCGTATTAAACCATGCTACAGTGAAAATATAGAAGATAATTTACAGAATTTACCTACTTCAACGAACAATGAACAAGCTAAAAACACTACAGTACTAAACACAAACAACGAAAACAATTCAACAACAAGTAAACTTTCAAAAAATTCAAAAACTGTCCGTTTTAATTTACCGCAGACAGACAAAAATATTCAATCACAAAACACAAAAACAACACAAAACATACAACCACAAATCACCAGAACTGGAAGAATTACAAAAACACCGCTCAAATATTTACAACATTTAGTTTCCATATGAGCATAAAAATTAATTATTATCGTGAAATTTTTGTAGCAATTTCACTGGAAAGGGAGTATGTGTAGCGGCTAGATAAAATAAATAAAGAAAATGACAATATTATATAAGCTTTTCTTGTATTATTTTTCTTACTCAAAATCCAGTTGTTTACCCCTGTGCTTTTTCCGTCATATTTAGAGAAATGTCATTGTCATTCATGTAGATGTCAAAGTTATATTGAGCAAATTTGAGTGTGTTTGATGGCAGAGGAAAAAGAAAAG
This sequence comes from Nephrotoma appendiculata, assembly GCA_947310385.1. Taxonomy (NCBI): domain Eukaryota; kingdom Metazoa; phylum Arthropoda; class Insecta; order Diptera; family Tipulidae; genus Nephrotoma; species Nephrotoma appendiculata. The sequence continues at coordinate 56,124,485 of OX371225.1, read as the reverse complement.
TGAAGGGATACCAACATTAGGATAGTTAAGTTTTATATTTTTTTTTAATAATCTAGAAACCTGTAAATAACAAAATTTTCTCTATAAAAGAAAATTTTATTTGTTTTGAAAAATCAGTTCTATTCAATATTTTAAAAGAATCGCAAGACGTTGGAAAAATAGTATCTAGCACAAAATAGATATACATGGTGTTTTAAAAAATAAAAATAGTATAAATAAAAAAACTAATATGTAATTACTCGTTTTTATATAAATTAAAATAAATTATAATAAATATAAAAATAACCGTTTTGGTAAAAATTATTGCAATATGTATATTTTCTCCGGTGTATTAAAAATATATTAAAAGTGTCAAGTTCCTGTGAATAAAAATAAATACTTGGGGTATGTGACAGATGAGTGGATAATTATAACTCCGATACTTTACCCCATACATCGTTTAATACCACAACATTATGTTCATCGAATTTGTTTATAACCTCAATTTGAACGGTGCCTTTACCTTTAACATCAGCAACTTGACCATTCGCTACGGAAACTTCATCACGATAATTTTTATCCAGATTTTTAAACAACGCTTTATTCGATGTAATGTGAGACGTTGCTCCTGAATCAACAAACCATCCACTTTTAAAATTACTTGTCATGAATGCAAATTTACCATATGTGTCACCTTCATCACGTTCAGTTGCCAAGTTTACTTTCTTTTCGTCGGTAGCTTTCTTTTCTTTATCGCCTCTTTGTGTCTTACATTTCTTTGCTTAATGACCTTTATTGCCACAACGATAACATACTACGTCCTTTTTCTTTAATTGGCTTGATTTATTTATACTTTTGTGCATTACTTTCAATGCGGAGTCATTCCCGTCATCCATCTCGCCTCTGTCCTTTCGACGTTTATATTCATCGATTAACTTCGATTGCACAACTGCTGCTGTCAGTTCACTTTCTTTACGAGATTCCAGTGCGGTTACCAATGTATCATAACTTTCAGGAAGGCTTCCTAACATCGTTGCACTTTTCCAATCCTTTGGTTTCACATCAGTATTTAAATCGACCATCTGTTGAAATAATTCATTGATTCTGCTCAGGTGTGCCTCCATGTCGCAACCTTCTTCCAAACGAAGCCGCATAATTGTTTTCATCAGGCGCACCTTACTATTTACCGTATTTTTCTCATGATACTCTTGCAACGCGGTCCATGCTTCTTTTGACGTTTTAGCATTACGAATGTGTATCAACTGGTCATCATTTACACTCAATCCGATTGTTGCTAAACCCTGTTGATCTTTTTTATTCCATTCTTCTAATTTGGTCGCTTCTGTAGCTGTGGGCGCCGCTGAATCAATGCAAAACCAGGTTCCTTCTTTCACCATCAACATTCTCAATTTAAACTTCCACACAAAATAATTTCCATTATTCAGTCTATCAATATGATGTTTTGTCTCTACTGATGCCATTTTGTGTATTCGATAATACAAATACCTCGCGTAGAATTGACTTTCTTTCGATGAGAGAAAATAAATAATATCTCACAATAAATGTAACATCCAATTAAAATACTATTATTATTCGGTTACTGGGCCCATAACCTGTAGAATTCAGTAGAAAATACAGTATAATAATAATAAATTAAACACGATGATTTAAGATAAACTATTGTTATTATATTTTTATTTATACAACACTACGCCATACGATGTTAGTAGTACAACAACACGTTTCAGAATGAGACCCGACAAACAATTTTTAACCGTCCGGTTAGACGTCTGTAAATAGTCGGTGCAAAATTACAACAAAAAATTAAATTGTTTTTGTAAAATCATACGAATTCATTTCGCCACATTAAAAAAAGACAACTTGTCTCGAAGTTTAAACGAAATCAACTTAAAACTATAATTCGATTTTCCGCAGTGATTACTCGTTTCGCGATCCATAACGATATAGCATTTCAAAAACGATAAAAATTTGTAATACAAATTAACCGTGAAATGACTGACCGAGACCGAATTTGGTCATTACCTATTCCTTGAACTCGTTTCTATTCGGAAAAACATCAAAAATTAAACAAACGAAAGTTCGAACCATTTATAAAAGGTATTTCATCCATGATGGATGTATGTGAAACGGGAAAAAATTTACAAATTAAATAATTTTCAGAGTCTGCTTATTAGTGTTTTAAGTAAAAAATTGTTTTAATTTAAAATAAAAAATAAAAATAATAAGGAAGTTCAAAAAAGAGTTTAAGCTAATAATTTGGTATGTATAAATGATTAATTATTTGTTTAATTTTTTGTGTATAAGAAAATCGTAAAATTTTACCATGTGCTTTCCGTGCCCCGCTTTATACTTTACTTTTGATAATACATATAACATTTTTTGCTTTGTACAACGAAATTGCTTTATACAACACATATAACCATTTTAATTTTAAAATTAAGCTATTAGATTTCGAACAAATTAATAATCCAAATAAAATTATTTTAGAAAAATGCCTAAAAACAAATTTTTATGGGAACTATCTAGACAATTATTAAGGCGAAGATTGCATTATAAAAACAAAGTTTCACCCTCTTACACAAAAAAGTTGGATCAAAGCACTAAATCTGGTAAAATAGATTGCGAAAATGGAAATATTATGCAAATGGAAAACCTGCTTGATGAAAATGCCGATAACCTAAACGAAGATCGTATTTACAGCGAATCAAGTGGTTTACAAGAACCTCCATCAGAAATTGATGAAGATGATGATACCAAAGACATACACGAATATGGAAATCCCGATGTTGCCGAGTTTCTGATTAGTTGGGCGTTAAAATATAATATTAAAGCAAATGCCGTTAACGATCTCTTGACCTTTTTAAAACATTCTCTTGGTTTGAACGTTCCAATAGATAGCCGAACTCTTTTAAAAACGCCACAAAGTAGAGTAGAACAAGATTGTCAGCCAGGAAAATACGTTCATATAGGATTAAGGCCAAACTTAGATAATCTTTTATTGAAATACGAAGAAATTCCTCATGTAGAATTAGATATTAAAATAGATGGAGTTCCAATTTCAAGAAGTAACAGAAACTGTTTCTGGCCAATATTAGGCAGAGTTTTTAACTTAGACCAAAGATCCGTATTTGTAATAGGCATTTATCATCGATATAATAAACCGGATGATTTTAATAAATATTTACGGCCACTTGTAGATGAGTTGAAAGATTTGTTAATGAACGGATATGTCAATAATGGTAATAATATTAAGGTGAAAATTAGATCATTTATTTGTGATGCTCCTGCAAGATCTGGTATATTAGGAACTAAATCGCATACTGGCTATGTTGGATGTCTAAAGTGTACTGAAGAAGGGGAGTTTATTAAGAATAGAATGGTTTTTCCTATTGAAAATAACTGTGAATTGCGAACTAACCAATCTTTCCGGGAAAGAAAACAACTAGAACACCATAAATTTGATTCCATTTTGGAGGAACTTCCAGTAGACATGATCAGACAATTTCCTCTAGAATATTTACATTTAGTTTGTTTAGGCAATGCCTTCTAAACTACTGGCCGCTGACACCAAATGATGACGACACGCTAAGTCGACGTTGTTGTTGCTTTCTCTAGTTGCTTTGTTAGTGTAAATATCTTAAAATTATTATTGCGCAGTCTCGGTTTAGACTTAAATTGACGTCATGTGCGAAAAATGAAAGTAGTAAAAGGCCAGTAGTTTAGAAGGCATTGGTTTAGGTGTATTAAAAAAATTAATTCATATGTGGTTAAATGGAGATTCGAAATCGCTTTTAGCGAACGCTAAAGTTCAAAAAATTTCTGAAAATTTAAATTCGATATCTTTGAATCAACCGTTTGATTTTCAAAGAACTATTAGACCGTTAAATGATTTCGGATTTTTTAAATGATCGGAACTAAGAGTTTTTCTATTATATTCGGGTCCTTTTGTATTAAAAGACACAATTTCTAAAGAAAAATTGAATCATGTTATGTTACTGCATGTGGGGATATTGATTTTATGCCATAATGAATATTCTACGTCTAAATTGGAAGTTGCTTATAGAATTTTAAAAGAATTTGTGAAAACTACTTGTTCTATTTATGGTCGACATCACTTAACCTATAATTTGCATTGTCTAACACATTTAACACAGGATGTAGAACAGTTTGGAAATTTAGATCAGTTTTCAGCCTTCCCGTTTGAAAGTTTTATGTCTGTCATCAAGCGCCTTTTAAGAAAACCTAATCAGCCTCTTCCCCAAATTTGCAATAGATTAATAGAGATTAATAATGCAAAAATTTCAAGTTTTAAGAAGCATGATTTTGATCAGTCTTATCCTTTATTAAAAAAAAAATATTTTATAGGAGTGTAACGATCGTACTAAATTGGTTTAACTCCTCTGTTAGTTCATTTACTATTACACCTTATATTCCCATACTAATTTAAGTCTACTTCGCATTACCTATACAAATTTGCATAAATTATTGTTTTTATTCTCTTTTGTCATACTACCTAACTTCCATAAGCAAATAATATACATTGCAATAATTACAAGTACAGATACTAGTAAACTAATAATTCTTTGTGGTACGGTTAAACTGGTATGGGTATGTTCTGGAAAGCGGGGAAAAGCGCGCGAAAACAAATGACAAGCGAGGTGTAGAGGAAGAAACTACCAGGGTGGACGAGGAGTCAAGTAGTAGAGAGCAAACGTGAAAAGTCGAAGAAGCCTAAAATATCAATAGCTGTATTTTGTTGAGAATTAATTATTTCGAATTATTTTGGAATTATTTAATTCTCAACAAACCAGCAAAAATTTTTTTTTCTGTTGGTAGTATTTTGTATTTTCCTATTCTTAATTATAACACAAAATATAATATATAAATTTTAAGAAAATATCGACCACAATACGAATAAAAATGTCGCTTGTCGTCATAAATGTCATTAAATTTACAACACCAACTTAAAAACAATAAAAAACAAAAAAATGTTTTCTGGTGGCAAATACGATAAGTAACTTTTGGAATTAGAATTAAATAATTCCAAAAAAAATTTGGAATTAGTTTATTCTACTGGGAATTATCAAATGCAATTGTTGTTGTAAATTCTCAACAAAATACAGCTAATGTTTAAAAGTTAATTTTTTTTGTTGTATTTACTGAAAATCGAGTTATAAAAATATTGTACTTACTTAAAAGAAAAAGATTTAAAAAAATTAATGTTACTTTTAACATATAATAAAATTTAAAGCTGAAAATTGTTTTTTAGTGTAATGGACACATTCAGCTACTTTTGAGTATAATTATTAAATTTTAATAAAAATTTGGACTAAAAAGTCATAATTAAGTTATCAAATTTAAAAAGATTATTTCTAATTTAATAAAAAAAATATATAAGTATATAAACTATACGTGTATGTGAGTTATATATTGGCAGCTGTTAGGCTGACCGCCAGTGTCCTTGCTTGAATAATTGCTGTGACAATATAGCGCTATAAACTAACTGAGCGCTGTTAATCATCGTGTTTTTTTGAGGTTCACGTGCTTCTTGGTTTTATATTGTTAGTGATTTTCAATATTTCGTTACGTTCCTGAAATCCCGAAGCTGGGCGTTAATTTATATCAAAAACAAATTATACACCAGCGGTTAACGTGTTACATGGGACATACTACAAGTACTACGTAAGGTGATAAATTTGATACAAATTTAAAAATTACAAACATCGACGTACATCGAGAGCAATACAAACCAAATATACTGCTGTGTTGCATTTTATATGGAAAGCTGATTGTTGTATGATTGATTATAAATACACGTGGGCAGGAGCCATAAACCATTCATCTTAATTATACATCGGGGTTGTGAAATCCGGAATATCATCGCAACGCATTTGGGACGAACAAGTTTTATCTAACTCTACGAACAACGAGAGGAAATATTTATATCGAGTTAAGGTTTCATCGAATGTATCCAGGAATTGCGGCAAACTCATCATCAAGGTCATTGTCATCATGGACATCATCCGTATAAATCGTAACGTATTTGCATGCTAATTTTGTTTGCTATGTTAAACTTGCTAACTTTTATATTAATTTAAAACCTAAATTAACTAACAAAATTCTTTTCTTAGCTTCTGTATTTTTTGTAAATATTTTTGGTTTTTTCTTCAAATTCCACCGTTCGAGTTTTATTTTGTTGTTGGTGGCACCTTCGCCTCACCATGTCCACGGCGGTGATTGCTTCCTCTTATAAATCTTAGTGCGTGCTAGTGATGATGTGGTAGGAAAATACCGATAGTGGAGGAGAATGATTACTGTGTGGTGTTAAAGTGCTGTTTAATGCATTTATAGATTATTTCAGTTATTCCTTTTTTTTTTGTTTTAATAGTTAAGTTTTTTTGTCGTTCTCTAGTTTTTTTTTTCTTAAATTATTTTTGTTCTTTGGCGTGAATATGTTTGTGCACCTTCTCTTTGTACAATGGCTGCTGGCATCGGTGGTTAACGGAACCCTCCCAGTCGACGTAGAGCCACCCATACAGTGTGCCACCACCGTTACCGCACAAGACCAAGCCATGAGGTTACAGGAGGTAAAATATTTTACGGTAGAATCCAATTTAAAAATTTTGAAATTAAAAACGACAATCGTAATTGCTGGCTGTTGACGAGATCCAAAAATATTGTAAAATTTTCGAGAGCAGAAATAATCGAAAATGAAACATACATTTGGGGTGAAGAAGCGATTAATTCTACAGATTTTTATGATTTTCCTGTAGCCTCTAGCAAATTTGACATCTTAGAAGCTACGTTTTATAACCGACCTGAAAAGAAATATAATTGTAAAGAAATGGAAAAAAATGTTTGCAATGAAGCTTTCCAAGCTGGATCGATTCGCATTTTTTCCAATACTTCACTGAGAGAAATCTCAATAAAGTATGTGGTTGTTTACTTATCATAGTAAAAATTATAAAATAAAATAATTTGTTTGATGCTGACCTTTCTGAACTTATTTATTTTAGGAAATGTATGCCGTTATAGAAACAGTAACTAGCGACGATGAACGGGAGGTATCCGTTATTTGGGAGAAACGGATACAGAATAATTTTGTATTTTGGCCGCCTAACTATAAAATAGCTCTGACAAATAAATTGGAAATTGAAAAATCATGGGAAAAGTTTAATTGCCGAATTTTAAAACGTGACATTCAAAGTTTTAGTGAAGCGAGAAAGATTGAGAAGCACTATGAACTCCATTCGAATTCGGAAAACGAAAATATGTATTCACGCAAGAGGTCAAAATTCGCGTTTTCACATTTCAATGACGAATTTGAAATATCGCTACCAAAACCATCAAATACGCTTCCTTGTAATGAAAATGCAACTAATATGCTTACATTAGTACCAATACAACCTTTAAGACCCAAAAACCATATTGATGTTAACACTTCCACTGCAGCTGTTGCAGATTCCAGTACACCACCAAAAATTATTTTTCTGTCAAACAACCTCTTGTACGAGAAAGACAAAATAGAAATTTCAAAGCCTAGTATGATTATGATTCCGAATAAAATATGTGAAATAGATATCATTACATCAAATCAGGTTGAGCCTCTGTGGTGGATGAATCAGAACGCCTAGCTAGTCCAATTTTTTTAAGTAATAATGTTTTTACAAAAAGTGAATCCATCGAACTAATTGAAAAAATTGAAAAACTCGAAGAAAACATAAAAATACTTCAACAAAACCAAGATTTAATTTTAAAAAACCAACAAGACATAGTAAACAGCCAAAATATTACGAACGAATGTTTGGAAAATATTTTGGTAACACTATACGAAAAACTGAATCCAAAATAAAAAGGAATACAAATTTTGTGTTACCGAAACTTCCCTTGATGACCGTGGAGGAATTAATAAATTTAAACCGAAATTTAATGAATAAGGAGTATATGGAGCAATTTATGATTTAATTCATGATTTAATCGTTAAATATTCCTGGTCGGGTCAGTCTTCACTTTCAAATGCCTCATTTCATTTCAAAATTTTGCAAGTAAATTTATTAATAATTTAATGTCTTAATATTGTCGCCCATAGATATAACGAAGCTAATCTTCAGTGACAATACCTTTGTAATACAAATGATAGCCGAGGTGCAAAATTACTTGAATGCAGAGCAACGGGTACCCCGTTATTGCAGATCAGGAATAGTATAAAAGAATTTTTCAAGCGAGCTAATTATCAATTAATCATAGGAATAACATTATAACATATTATATGAAATAAAATACATTTTAAGTTACATTTTTTAAAACCAACGCTTGCCCTACCTTTTTTCTTGACACGGCGGTTATTTGAAAGGCCAGTTCGTCAGTAAAACATCTGTCCTTATGTCGGCCTTAAGGCGGTCAATTTCAGCTACTACATCGTAAATATTCGTTTTGATTTCATTTTACAGACTTTATAACGCCCCAAGGTCTGCCCAAACATGGACTTTTAAAACACTTTTAACCAAAATAGTCTGTAAAACAACCACACGGTCCTAAGACTTCCGACGGTTATTTATCATTACAATAAATTAATTTTATTTTTCGGGAGAGATAAAAGATGAGAAATCATTTTCAGCTAAAATATGTATACTTCACAATGAGTGTGTTTCAATAGTATTTGAATGCTGAATAAATATATTATTTATTTCTACAAAGACACCCGAAACCTTCGGGAAATGCTGCAAACAACCGAAACCGACAACCCTCCTATGCATCTCAACGAAAATGGAAAAAATAGAAACATATGTTTGTAGAAACCGTTAGGGTAATGGTAAAAACACGGAACAGAAAGTCGGGTACCCGAAATTCGGGTAATTGGATTCCCTAGTCGGGTAATTGGATTCCCTCCAATGTATGGGATATGTACGTTTAGGTTTTTTCCATTTTCGTTCAGATGCATAGGAGGGTTGTCGGTTTCGGTTGTTTGCGGCGATGCCCGATGGTTTCGGGTGTCTCTAGGGGTGAATAATTGCCCAACTACACGAAATCGGGTAGAACCGACTTGGATTCCCTAGTCTGAATCTTGTGACAAAAATGCTTTTTAAGATTTATATCTCGAACACCAAACGCAATACGATCCCGCAACATGTCATCAGCTGTTACGTTTTTATTAGATTTGCATACGTCAATTATTTTTCCGTAGACGAATCAAATGTGCATGAAAAGTTTCATGTTCATTCTGTGAAAATGTACGGTCATACAAGCTGTTTCGTTTTGACACCAAACGACCACCAATGAGATCAATGACATTTGTAACTGTATTCTTTTCCGCCTCAGACAAAGAAAAATGTGAAAATTTAACTTTCGCATCATCACCAATCAACGATAACAGCAAATTTATCTGATTCTGTTCTTCGGTTGCTGGCCATTTGCCAATACCTGAAGTTCGAAAAAATACTTCGAAATTCTCTTCCATATTACCATGAACATATGAATTTTAACCTAAATATCTTTCTAGAACTATGCGTTACAAATCGGTTGAAAATTGTTTCCATTACAACACTGACATGACTACGAACAAACCATTATAAAGGTGCGACTAACAATAAACTATGCTGGAGGCTCTAAAAAGGAACATTTAACGTCAATTACAAGCAGGGCAATACACTCAACCAAGTATTTTGCTATGAGGACAAATTATGCACAAAACAGACAAAAACATTTTCATTAGAAGACTTAAAAGATTGTTGCATAAAAATCAGTACCACATAATTAAAATAGCAGCAATTAAATCTAAAGCAATTGTCACAACGAAGCCTAACAAAAGATATCAACTTTAAATCGTAGAACAAAATATAAACATATAAGGTTATGCATAATTATTTTAAATTGCAATATAATTAAAACGCTTCTCTTTATAAAATTTTTTATTAATTCGTTCCGTTTTTCCGAATTTTAACGTTCATTGTGAAAAATCACATTTTAGTTAAGTTGTCGTAACACTCAATAGATGGCACATACAACAATCAAAAGAAATTGTTATATATTAACCTACAATAATTTTAACACCTTGTTCATTTGTTATCATCTGTCAAAATTTATGACATTTGTAATTTACACAAAAAAATTGCATTTTTTTTATATTTGTCCACGATTAATCGCTAAATAAATGGTTAAAATCTATAATTTTATAGATTTACTATAAAAAATGCCTGCATCAATCGATAAGGAAATGTTTCGTAAGTATCTAAACTCCGAATTCGGAACAATAATCAACTAAATTTGTTATTTTTTTAGTTGCGTCCGGCGAGAAGCAGCTAAAAAATTTCGGAAATTTTCTTGAAAATCATCGCAAACTAACCAAAGGCATTTTGTATAAGGATGAAGAAAACTATGTCGAGTATTTTAACGATATATGTAAACTGCCATTGGAATTGTGCGCCCCGATAAACCTAGTGCTGAGTTCACAGGGTGAGAATCTTAGTTTGTTCCAGTTGATCGAGACCGATAATAAAATTCTTAATAAAACTCTTATCGTATTTGGCCAACTGGGTACCGAAATAAAAGAGCTTACTGTAAAATCATCGGTATTCCAAAAGCAACTGCTATTCTATGACGAAGATTTAATGATTGATGAAAGTGATGAGGCACATCAAATGTCGGATTCGAGTACATCGCCTGGGTCTTCGTCTTCGTACCAGCACGTCGAGGCTACTGTAGCCGAAACGTTTATGAAAAATATTGTAAAGTTGAGTAAAATGCTGAATTTTTTGTTTGAGCTGAACCACTTTTTGAAACGATGCTTGGCGGTCGCGCATAATTTGTTACAACAATTGGGGGCGTTGTACGAGAACGAACGATTATTTTTCAACATGCAGACAGGTGCTACGTTTCAGGTTAGTAAGTTTATTTAATATTTGTTGTAGGCGGTAAATCTTAGTACCTAATTAGTTCGAGATGATACATTGTACTGCATTGCACAAATAAGCCGATTTATTATTTGTGCTGCATATAGAAGCGAAAAAGTTCACGTGGAATGGATTGCATTAATTCGGAGCTCTCTTCTCTTCGAGAGAAGAAACTGTAGCACCGTATTTGTGACCAAAACATACAAGTTACTGTCCTAGATACTATTGGATAGGATTTATTCTCTGAAAGAAAGCATGATTGGAGACTACCAAGAAGGATTTCGTCTAAATTAGTCTAGTCAATCACCAGTTTTTCTTGATATGGAGACTCCTTACTTTTTAATCTTACGAAAATGTTTGATCCATAGTTTGAAAGTTTTTAGACGGCAGCCAGCTGCGGTTTTAGAACATCTAGCTAAACAAAATTAATAATTCTACCTGTTTTATATATTTCAGCCTGTATTCAACTGTCTCGGAGATGTTCTACTAATTTTGGCAACATTTGATGAAATCCTTTTCAACTCAAACATTGCAAAATATTGGCCCAAATACATCGAATCCATACAATCAGTAAAAAGTAATCTCGACCAATTTAATAATAAATACGATAAGGTTACGTTAATCGGATTGTCAAACGTACTGAACGATATCGATGATATATTCAGTGGACATTTGCTGCGGGTAACTATTTCCGCTAATCTAACATTGAACTTTTGCGATAAATAATTTTATTAATTACAGAATGCAATCGATTTGTTCTCAACCATAAAAGGCGATATCACTCCGAAAGCATTCGGTACATTTACGATCAATTACCAAACGTATATACGAACAACCCTCGTCGATATATCAAAATATTCGGCCGACATATCAGAGTACCTAGAGACCTCAAGCATAATTAAAATTAATGTCATGTCAATTATTTATCATAATGTTTTTGGGAATTTAGAACAAAAGGTGTTCAAAAGCCTAATCGAACTGAATCAAAAATACTGTAGTATTACTCTAGCGGGTAATATAATTTGGCTACCGTTCCAATTTATTCGTAAACATTCGGAAACTTTGATAAAAGGTTATGAAAAATCGTTTAACGATGTGCAAAAGGTTCAGCAACTTTATTTGCAAACGAAATTACAAAATTTGCAAAAGGATACGCACGCGTACTGCTATCAGATTACAATTTGGATAATGAAATTTACAGAGATCATCAGTATCGGATGTAAAGATATGAAAATGGAACATTTACGGAATCGGTGTACGATGATTTTGCAAGGGGTACAGTTTGCGGGGCAAATAAGCCATTTGGTTAAGTCGATAACGAATTTGCATATCCTGTTAAAGCATAAAATGCAAAAAGGAACGCTTATGTCAATTTGTAAATTGATTGAATTTTTGAAATTAATTCATTTGACATTTCAACGGAATGTCAGTAATTTGTTCGACTCAGTATTATGTATTATCCAGCATTTGCAGTACCAGGGGCTCTTTATTATCGGAACGACGCGTAAAAAAATTATGGCCGATTCGTCCAAGGTTTACGATGAGAAAAATCTTGACGCTATTTCGGCGCTCCAAATTATCGAGAAATGTTTTTATGGGCCGGGGACGCAACAGCGAATACTTGTGATACGGTTGGCGTTAAGTCTGTCGAACCCGAATCAATCGTTAGCTATGGATTATTTACAAAAGTTTGAGCGAATTTTGCATCGGCTCGATGGAATTGTGAATTTACAGGATAATTTAAAAAATTTGTGCGAACCAACATTTATGTATTGGCACCAGTCGATGTTACCGATTTATTTAAAGCAAATTATGGAACACAATGTTGATGTGATGCGCATTATGTATCTGATCGCATCGACGAACGACTGCCGTAATTTATATACGTATCTGAACGCAAACAAATTCCAGTGCCTTGAGCTGCTGAACGAGAATCTAAATACTGATCTCAAAACAGAAATTATACAAAAAATTTGTACTCACATTGAAACGTATTTACGTTTAGATTTCCATTCAAATCTTCAAGTAAATCCGGACGATCAGAACCCCTTTAAAGTACAGAAATATGATTACCAGCAACTGTTAAAATTTCAACCGATTGAAATATCTGACCACTATGTCATAATCAAGGATGACGTTGAAAACTATCTTAATAACATGTTTTATAATTTAACCACGATCTCGTTACACGATTGGAAAACATACGGTGAAATGAGACAGCTGGCGATGTGGAAGTATAATTTAAACACGGTCGAGGATCATTTACCACAGCAAACGCTCGAACAGGGGCTTGATGTATTGGAAATTATGCGAAATATCCACATATTCGTCTCGAAATATTTGTACAATTTGAACAATCAAATATTCGTTGAACGGTCGAGCAATAATAAACACTTGAACACGATTAATATTCGTCACATTGCGAATTCGCTGCGAACGCACGGTACCGGCATCATAAACACTACGGTTAATTTTACATATCAGTTTTTACGGCGAAAATTTTTTACATTCTCTCAATTTATGTACGATGAACAAATAAAATCGCGCTTGATGAAGGATCTAAAATATTTCCGGGACAGTCGGGATAAAAATCAAATACAGTTTTATAGCTACGAACGGGCGGAGGCGTTTAATAAGGGTATAAAAAAATTAGGACTCTCCGACCAGGGGCAAAGCTATTTGGATTTATTTCGGCTATTGATTAGCCATATCGGAAACGCGATGGGATATGTCCGAATGATGCGATCCGGTAGTCTTCACTCGTGTTCTAATGCTAGTGTATTTTTGCCGGTGATCGATGATAGTCTGCTAAATTTTAAGGAGATGTGCGAACAGAACGGTTTATCTAAAATTACGTGCGATGCTGCAAATAATTTAGAGTTTGATATAAAGAATCTGTCGAAAAATTATTCCGATGTCACGGATTATTTTAAATTGTTGGTCGATGCATTTGCGCCGTTCTTTCGGGATCCCAAAAATATACATCTAAAAAATTTCTATTTAATCGTTCCGCCGCTAACAATCAACTTCATTGATCACATTCTCATTGCCAAGGATAAAATGTCGAAGAAAAATAAGACCGATGCCCTATTCACAGACGATGGATTTGCTATGGGAATCGCGTACATCCTAAAGCTGCTCGACCAAACGAACGATTTTAATTCGTTGCATTGGTTCCGATCGATTCGGCACAAGTATAATGTGGAACGGGAGAATATACTGCGGCAGCGCGAACAGGTGAAGACTAGTGATGATGAGAAATTGCAGCAGACACTGTTGCTGACTGAGAAGCGTATTATAAAAATTCAACAGGAATACGATTTGTTGTACTGTAATCTGAGTAGTGCTCGTATATTTTTTAATTAGAATTTTATTGAATATTTGAATCCGTTAAACATGTTATATTATATCGATATATTATACAAAATATATTTTATAATCGTTATCGCCAATTTTTCATTTATTACAGATTGTACTGTGTCACGGAATTTTATTTAATTCCGTTATCAACCCATCCCAATGATACCCCAATCTATATCGGCATGGGCCACCAAAGGATAGCGGCAAAAATCTGTAAAACCGGATTGGCTTTAGCTGTAGCAAAAGCTTATCGTAGTGGAGTGCGCCAACCCGTACTTCGGGGAGTGAACTGGTATTTGTGGTGGTATATGGAACTCGGCGATCCATTCTTTTTACAATGGTTGATTTTATGCACTAATAAAAAGTTTGTGCGGTTTTCGAGTACCTTGTACAACGTATGATTTTGCAATTCTACACTGGCAAGGGTGAGTGATGTGGCCCCGAAAGTAATGAGCATATCCCTTTCCTGCCAAGCGATGATCTCGGGTGGTATAAAGGGCGCTCATTCTAAGGAAAATCGTCCCATCATTCCGCATCCCAGTCGGAACCGTAAAATCAAAATTTGCCAAAAATCTTCAGGGTGACATAATTTAGCTTGTGGCTAGAATTTGCCATAGGTTAAATTTTCTCAAATATAAAAAATCAGAGAAAAGTGGAATTTCCAATTTATTACTTTGTATTAAAGTTTCCGCGTATTTTCCACTTCTGTTTTGCAATTTTAAAATTATAATCCTTCGGGATGGGGTCGCCAGTCTACTCGTTTAGATAATAGTTACATCCAGGGTACGGCTGAACTGGTTGGTCACTAGTTGGATGAACGGTTCGGTCTGCCACTCACACAGTCATACTCATCCAAGGGGATTTTGAATGATGACTGTGAAATAAGAGGGCAAGAGGACTGTCTCAGTCTATTTATGTAGATTAGTTAAATACCAAATGGCTTCACCAAGGCAATGAGGCCATTGCTGATTGGGTTGACATTTGCTATTTCATCCAAATCGATTACATTTGCTTTTCCTATCCTTATTTGACCCAAGTATTGGAAATCTTATGTCACCTCATTGAAATTTTGGAATTGATTGTGATTTGTATTTGTTTTATTTAAATTTTACAATGAATTTTTATTTTTAACTTAGTTTAAATCTGTGGGAGTGTATTTTGAAATATAAACGCACAAAATTAAATTCAAATATGTTTTTTTATTTATTTTATTATTTTTGTATTCGCGTGTAGTTTCGTTAGTGGACGAACAAGAAGGAACAAAATATCATCTTTTTGTTCTTTTGAGTAAATGATTGTCGAAACATAATGGAAGAGACTTCCTGCCCCATAAACAATAAAAGTAAACCGCAAAATGTTTCCATGATAGATGGCACCACACTACTCCGCCCCAAGACTGTAAGTATTACATTAATCTAATCTGCTTGTTAATAACTCTTCCTGTTCTAGTAGTGTGTGATTAAGCTCCAGTAGATGCCAATTCCGTATTTCCAGCATCTTGAGTGTTTAATATATCCGATGAAGTTCCTTGGACTGCTTCTTCTACTTCGGAACTTGCAGACTGCAGCTGAACTGCTGTACACTCATTATTTACAGCATCACTAGTAAAAAAGGGTGGTGTAAGGCGATCTACCGAGATCTTTAAAGCCTTATTATTAATTTTAATAATATAATATTTATCGTATCGCTTCAATACTGGAAATGGTCCTGTGTATGGTTGTTGTAACGCACTGCATCATTTCTGACAAATACATGGGAACACTTTTGTAACGCCTCATGCATGAAGCATTTACCTTTACTGTGGTTTGAAGTGACCGTAGGTGTGATCAATTTCATAAAATTGTTGAATTGGAAAACGAATTCCGACTGAATCAACGCGTTACTTGCTTCCTAGAAAAATTGGTTTGGTAATTGTAATGATTGCCCGTAAATCATCTCCGCTGGTGTTGCTTCGATATCTTGCTTGAACGTTGACCTTAATCCGAGCAGTATAATAGGTAGTAGTTTAGCCCAACTTGTATTTTGATGGCACATAATGGCTGATTTTAGGGTCCTATGCCATCTTTCAATCAATCCGTTGGATTGAGGATGATAACTTGTAGTCTTTAAATGGTGAATATTGAGTAATATTGTAATTCTTTTTGGAATTCTAAAACATGCAAACCAACCCGAAATCAGATGTGAAGCTACTGTTTCTGCTGTCATGTTAGGAATCGGAATAGCTTCTGGCCACCTTGAGTACCTGTCAATGATGGTTAAGCAGTAATAGTTCTCACCGGACGGAGGTAGGGGGCCAATTAAATCAATATTGATGTGTTCGAATTGATAGTTGGGAGGTATGGTGGTTGAAACCTCTGAACGATTATGTTTAACAACCTTTGAACGTTGACATGGTATACAATTCTTGGCGAACTGCTGGCAATCCTTTCAAATTTCTCATACCCTTCCAAACAAATCTTTCTTGAACCAAACGCTGGGTACCTTTGACAACTGGATGCGACAAGTTGTGAAGATTCTCGATGATAGGTTTCCTAAATCTGGCTGTGATCTATGGACGTACCCAACTATTAGTGATGTCACAGTACAGCTGCTGACTGGTTCCCGGAATGATTAACTTTTTGAGCACCATTGTTAATTTTCGGTTAGTCAATAATTCACTTAACTCATGGGAAGCTTGCTGCTCTGTTGCTATCTCTTTATAATCAATTACAGAAGAGCTCTCCAATGAATTAATGCGGGATAAAAAGTCGGCTGTTACATTTGACGAACCGGAAATGTGACGAATATCGATAGATAATTGCGAAATATAATCCAAATATCGGGTTTGCCTCGGTGACGCTTTGTCTAACTTTTGCTTAAAAGCGAATTCCAACGGTTTGTGATCAGTATAAATACAGCATCGTCTGGCTTCTATCATATACCTAAAATGTTTCACCCCTAGATATATCGCCAAGAATTCTCGATCAAAAGTACTATACTTTTTTGCGTATCGTCCAACTTCTTCGAAAAATAGCCCAGAGATTGCAATTGTTGGTTGATAACCTGATGCAAAACTGTGCCTACTGCGTAATGTGAAGCATCGACTGTTAATGTAAGCGGAGCATCTGGCGATGGATGACAAAGTAGAGTAGATGTAGACAGCTCGATTTTACAGTGGTTGAATGCCTTGGTTGATACATTATCCCAAACAAGTATATTCGTGTTATTCTTTTTGTTACCCTTAATCAATCTTCTTAATCAATCTGTACTCCAGTAGACGTAATTTGATGTCCGAGAAAATTAATAAAACTTTTTGTCGCACTTCGACAAATTTATTCATAAACTATAGTTTTGAAGACGACGGAGTACTTCGCGCAAATGTTCAGAATGTTGTTGTTCGTCGGATGATGCAATCAGGATTATAATCAGGATTATCAGGATTATTGCAATCAGGATTGTCTATGTAGTAGAAGACGAAATCCAATCCTCGTAGAACTTCTGCCATTAATCTTTGAAATGACTGGGCGGCGTTACACAAACCGAAAGTTATGTATAGGAGCTCAAATAACCCGAATGGCGTTACTATGACCGTCTTAGGCACATCTGCTTCTTCGATGGGTATTTGGTGGAATGCCTTCTCCAAATCGATTTTTGAGAAAATGGTTTTATTAAAGAGTATATGCCCACAATCATTAATATATGATAATGGGTATCTATCAGGCTTCGTGATCGCATTCAAAGCTCTGCAATCTCCACATGGTCTCCACGACCCGTCCTTTTTGACGACCATGTGAAGAGGTGACGACCAATTACTATTTGATGGCCTACATATCCCTTGTCGTATGAGCTCCTCAAATTTCGCTCGAGCTGCCGTTAATTTTTCTGGGGACAGTCTACGTGGTTTCGAATTCACTGGCTGCCCGACAGTTTCGATTTGATGAGTAACTTTAACATTCGATGGTATACCTTTGTTTTTTAACCGGGTGATTTCCGGAAACTCCTTTAAAAGGGATGAGTATTTATGATCCTCGTTGAATGTTTTTATTGATAAACCATCAACGCTCGGTGGAATTCCTCTTGTTTGCAAGGATGTTACATTGTCAATTAATTTCATATTTGCCACTTCCACTAATAAATTTATAGTGAGACAAAAAATCGGATCCTATAATTGGCTGTCTTACGTCAGCGATGGTAAACGTCCATGGAAAAGCACGTCTCAATCCTAAGTTTAATCGCAGTATCTTGGTACCGAAAACCGGTATAGTTGAGTTGACCCATTTGCCGCGTACAGAAGTTTTGATGAAAGGCATCGCTGTACCAATTGCACGGCTTCTGGGCAACACCGAAATACAGCGCCCATATCTATCAGGAAATTTAAATTACTAACAATATCACAGACGCACAATTGATTTACATTGTTACGATTGTGTAAAGTAGACTGGAACTTTTTAACATGTGTATGGTGATTTGATTTTGGACTTGGAAAGATTGACTGATTTAGCATATATATGTGACTATTAGCTGTGGTGAGATAGTGTCCGATTTAGACGGGTTTGCTTGCGCAAAATTACATGGCTGAATACATCTGAACGCTGATGTACCGAATTTACGGTGAAATACGGCATGTGGTTGGTATATTCAACGTTGCCTCAACTCGTTTTTGATGTACGTATCGGTCTCGTGAATTTGATGTTGAATGATTAAAATATTGAGGTGTTCGCTGGACCGTCAATTGTTGTACCTGCAACGTCAACTCCTGTATCTGTTGTTGTAAAATGACAAATATGTTCACCGGCTGCGGTTGAGGTTGAATTGAATTTTCGCATGATGCTTGGCTGATAGTGAGATTCAACGAGTCCATTACTGCATCTACTATTTTGGCTAACTCTGATAAATCACCGTTAGTTGCGCTAACTATAGTTTTAATTTGTACTGGCAGGCGACTAAGCCAAAAAATTTTTAATAGCTTTTCGACCGCTGTATCATTTACTCGGCGAAGCTCATTGAGTAAATGACTAGGACGTCGATCACCTAACTGTATGCCCGATACTAATTTCTGGAACCGCTGTTGCGACGACTCTGCATAAGCACTGTGGATCTGGTTGACGACTCTTGTGTCCAATGACGCAACTACTGTACCGAACTTTAACCTCTCTGTGATATTGTTTATAGAAAACCAACGATCCAGTTGCAAAAACCAAGTTTCTACTTGATCGTCGTGTAGCCTCGGAATAGGAACCTTGTTTGACAATACATTCACTGTATGTGCTTGGTCAACTGGTTTTGCGCCAGTATCTGTTTCAACATTTTTCTCGTTAGTGTCCGACATCTCAGTGACTTATAATTTCAATATTTAACACCAGCAACCGCTGTTACGACGATATTTTTGAGTTTATGAAACCACGTGGAATTTTTAGGCTAACTTTCCAAAATACACTCACACCGCCTTCGAATGTTTTCGAAAAATGGCGTCTATTCACACAATAAAAATTTGACACTAATTATGCGTACTACAGCTATTTTATTATTCACTTTAACTATTGCGACTGTTCTAGTCGGTGGTCACCAGTGTGGGGAGTGTATTTTGAAATATAAACGCACAAAATTAAATTCAAATAGCTATGTTTTTTTATTTATTATTTTTGTATTCGCGTGAAGTTTCGTTAGTGGACGAACAAGAAGGAACAAAATAACATCTTTTTGTTCTTTTGTGTAAATAATTGTCGAAACATAATGGAAGAGACTTTCTGCCTCATAAACAATAAAAGTAAACCGCAAAATGTTTCCGCATGATAGATGGCACCACAGATCTTTTAGGTTAAGAAATTTTAGTTAAGTAGTAATGGAACTGGAACTATTGTATACAGGCGAGCTCATGGTAGAATGTGACATAAGGGGAATTCGCTATGGGGCTCGATGACAAGCGATAATTGTGGTAGAATAAGCTCTTAAACGAGAGCAAAGTGGTTTTCTTTGTGCACCGCTATTTGCGCATAAAGCAACCCAAGAATGCTCACTTCAAGAGGCGAGAGTGTGCTTTAAGAAGTTGTGGTACATTAAAAATTTGCTGAGAACTCGGAGATTGGGTGGTTTAACCGTGGATGAACTGAAATTAGTTTCTTTCACCAAACTGCTTCGTATTTTAGGTTGAATCGACCGTAGCTCCAATTTCGTAATACTTGGTGATTTAATTGTCGAAATGAAACAAACCTGGAACAAAATATAGAGTGGTCCCTAATACGGCACGAGATGACACTGCGTTAATCCGACAACGTATTAAACAAATTATTGATGGTGTCATACCATAAAACAGAGGACTCTTGGGAATTAGTGATGATGCGCAAGATTAGCAATGGAATACGCTGCTCCCACCATGTGGCACGTTAACTGTACACAGAGTATTGCGAAAAGTGATCATTGAGCAATGCCTGTCAAATAAATCAGTAGCGATATCACCGCCAACACCACGAATATCTCAGTTAAACGATCCTTACAGTTCAATTGAAACAACATCAGCTAGATCATTTCCGAGCCGCACGCAAGAATTATATAATAATCAGGTAGTTCTAAACAAAGTGTATACAAAACCATCGCCGAAAGCACCACAAATAACGTTACGATCAGCGTTAAATTCAAATGGCGTATGCGTTTCTGGTGACACAGCATCATACAGCTCACTAGCAACCTGTTTCTCAGGAGACGATAAAAATCTTTCGGGTGGTATAATTAACCAGGTTGATGAACCGAGAAATCTGCATACAATTTCACTATCAGTTGTCGAAAGGATGCCACAAGTTACCTTAGCTCTAAGATCACCGCAAGAAATTAGTTGTGATACTGAAGTAGATCTCATTTATGCGAAGCAAGAGATGGACTTGAGCTGTAGTAAGAACCTTGCAGACAGTAGTTTGTGTTCCAATACCCCAGTATCAACAAATAACAGATCTAGTATTGCAATCCAGTAACAAGATTGCTGGATTAAATGGTGACTCATTCTCATTACCTATTAATCTAGGAAATGAAGTGATCACAACATCTTACAAAGGCAAGAAGAGCCCACCTCACAGTAATCCATTACCATGCAGTTTCCACAAAAGGCAATTTAAAATTGCACAAAAATCAGAGCAGTTTATAATCCAACAAGTTGATAGTGCAACAAATTCTTGTAAACCGTTTTATCGCAAAAACGTAAGAATTATACAAGGCACATTGCATGCTATCCACCCAATTCTTAAATTATTTCACAGGCATCGCACAATGTGTAGCGATGCTCTTAAATACCGGAATTGGAAGAGAAAAGGACAAACAGATTGTCGAAATGGGAACGTTAGCAAAAACATATCCCTATTTAGACGAGCGCCAAGAGATGAAACGGCACAAGAAAGCGATGGACGACATCTGCGATTTGGAAGAGAACATTCCCAAGCTTGAAAAGGAAATCCACAAGCTCACTGTAGCCGAAGAACTCCCACTCAACATCTTTGGGACCGGAACATCATAAGACAGTGATGAAGATACATATCACATTCACGGTACAAAAAATACTCTGTTAACAAAACATCGAAATGCGTTTAATGTATCGCAAAATGGACGCAATTAATGCCAAACTAACGGCAAGCGAGGTTTCAGACGAGTACCTCAAATTAAAAATTCATCAACTCAACTCCGAGATGAAATATTTCATCGACGATTACTACGGAAACATAACATCCGAAGTAGAGTCCCTAATGATCAAAATGGAGTAAGAGTTAACTAAAACATCTACCTCAACATCGCCCGTGAAATTACCAAAAGTAGAAATACCCACGTTTCACGGCAAATACGACATCTTCACGCGGCTGATACATCAAAATACTCAACTTTCAAACACATTAAAGTTGACGTATTTAAAATCACATCTCAAACACCAAGCAGCACAATTAATCGCTCATCTACTGACCATTGGTGAAAATTACAAGGCGGCTTGGCAGATCCTACAGGCGAGGTATAATAACAAGCGATTGTTGGCCTCGTCGTATTTCAACGCGATTACATCCCTGCACAACACAACATCCATCAGCCGCGAGCATAAGAAACCTGCATGACACCATCATCGAGATGCTGCACAACATTAAAATTCTTCAGTTGGAAAACCCATTTGAAGCCATCATCGCACATCTTGTAATGTAGAAGTTAGACTTCGACACTTTGGAGTGTTTTGAAAACAGCCTCGACTGCCCATGCGAAGTGCCACCATTAAAGAACTACTTAGAGTTCTGTTACGATCACATGTTTTTATTGCCAAAAACTCGGGCATTTCATCACGCAGTGTCACCACTTTCGCAATATTAGCGTGAAAAGACGAATTGATTTTATCAACAGAGCAGGAATCTGCACCAATTGCTTGTTACATAACACGGATTCAGTATGTAACGAAAAACCCGCATGTGTCATCTGCAACAACAGATATCATCAGCTGTCACACGAACAAGATCAACGACCTGAAAAAAGGGTATCAATCGGCACGTTGAAGGGTACTCAAACAACATTATTTACAACAGCCGTTGTAACGATCAATTCCATTTGTGGCGTTCCAACTAATGTACGAGCTTTAATAGATCCAGGGTCTCTTTGATCACGGAATCCGTGGTTCAACGTCTTGGTATACTACTGCAACAAACCTCTGTAAATATATCAGGAATTGGGGCTTATCATACAAACACAGAAACTTCCATCGTAACAATGTGCCTTAAACCGCATTTCCCATCAACATACAAATTAAAGGTAAAGGCATACATGTTACCCAAAATTACGATGGATGTATCCAATCAACCAATAGAACGAAGCTAGAGCGAAAGTAAGTGGAGTAAATTGATTTGGCTGATCCGGAATTTCTGCTTCTAGCCCCAATCAATCTGCTGCTAGGAGCAGACGTGTACAGTGACTTTATTAGCACACGAATCATAAAGGATAAACCTAGCGCAATAAAAACTAGCTTCGGTTGGCTACTCTCCAGCCCAACTCCAATCAACGGAGCTCCACAAAAGGCCGCACTCCATATTGGCGACAAAAACGAAAAAGATATGGAGAGATTCTGGGAAATAGAGGAAATTCCGATCATCAGTGGCAGGCCGGATCGAACATGAATGTGAACATATTTTCTCGCAGACAACCAGCCGAGACCAGAGTGGGAGATATATTGTTCAAATCCTATTTAAAGAACATCAAGTAGACCAATAGGGACACTCTAGACATCGAGTACTCCAACGTTTTTTACAATTGGAGAAAAAATTGTAACGGGACCCTAATCTCACGAAGTTATATGAGAATTTCATGACCACATACATCAAACTGCAACATGTGATGCCAGACATCTACAGGCTTAAGTCTAAATGACGTGATGCATATTGGACGTCCCCTACTAAACGATTTGTGGTCCTTACTACTGAGAGGAGACCACATCGGATAGTGTTCACTGGGGATATCGAGAAGATGTATCGCCAAATACGAATGCAGATAGAACATCAGAGTTATCAAACCATCATTTGGAGAGAAAATAAACATCAACCTTTGCAAGAATACCAACTCACTACCGTTACGTATGGGATATCCGCCGCAC
Source organism: Nephrotoma appendiculata (assembly GCA_947310385.1). Lineage (NCBI taxonomy): Eukaryota > Metazoa > Arthropoda > Insecta > Diptera > Tipulidae > Nephrotoma > Nephrotoma appendiculata. The sequence goes on along the minus strand of OX371225.1, from coordinate 56,100,659 downwards.
CTTACCATTCGGACACTATATCAACTGGCTAAAGATGAGTCCGCTGAACATCCAGAGGCGAGCTGCATTCTCGAGCGAGATTTTTATGTAGATGATGTCCTAACAGGCGCTGACACCGTTGAAGAAGCCCAACAACTGCAATCCCAACTAGTAAAACTACTTCATAAAGGAAAAATGGAGTTAGGCAAATGGTCTAGCAACCATCATACACTCTTAGCAGAGATTCCAGATGATAAAATCATGATCGGTGATCTTACTTTCACCGACGAACAGGCGATTAAAATATTAGGAATTCTCTATAATCCAACGGGAGATCATTTAATCTTCCACGTCCAGTTACCACCTAGTAGCAGCAAACCCATTAAGCGGCAAAATTTGTCGGAAATGTCAAAAATTTTCGACCCACTGGGATGGCTGACACCACTAACCATTAGTTGTAAACTCATGTATCAGACAAATGTGGAGTTTGGACTTGGATTGAGATGACCTACTGCCACCCGATTTCTATAAGAAATGGGATCAACTAAAGAGGGACTTAAATGAAAGTCAAGCCATCCAGATACCGCGATACTTTAATTATGCCACAAACAACTGCAGTATTGAGCTACACGGATTTTGTGATGCGTCCGAATCTGCTTACGCAGGCGTAATATACAGTAAAATCACCGTAAACGACCAAATCACCAGCCGATTACTAACGGCAAAAACTAAAGTGGCTCCAGTGAAGTCCAAACAACCATCACTCGCTTAGAGCTAGGTGGGGCACTGTTGTTAAGCCGACTAATAAAACAAGTAACCAAAGCCCTAGACGTGAATATCACTAACATAAGCTTATCGACTGATTCCATGATCACACTGGCGTGGATTCAAAAACCTCCGTCCACGTGGAAACCGTTTGTCGCAAACCGGGTCGCAGAGATTCAGACCATCAGCGACATACTATAATGGAAATATATTCGGTCGGAAGATAATCCCGCGGACTGCTCATTTCGAGGCGAGACTGCAAAAAAATGAGATCACTGGACAATTGGTGGAAGGGACCCAGTTTTCTGCTGAACAAGGAACCTTATGAGAGGAAACAGATTTCCGAGGCATCAGAAGAGATCACATTCAGTTCACATCTCCAAATACTAACTAGCCAATTGGCAATTGATTGGTTAATCAACAAATATTCATCTCTCAAATTTTTTTTCTTGGTCGGAAAAGGGATATGTAATAATAGTCAAAAGTATCTAAAGCTAACAGTTAGAATAGCCAGGTTAAGTGCTAGGCTTTGACGCACTATCTCAAGGTGTGGGGCGTCTCCTACGTTGGGCTATCTAAAGACTGAACTCTAAACCACGTCCCTTCTTAATAGAGCATGAGATCTCTTTTCATCTCAGGGATTAGGTTTTCCCCACGTTAAGTTGCTTCGTGTTGGCATCTCAGTCAAAACTTAAAAATAGCAGAAATTTAATATGGCTAATCCGTTGCCTTTTTTCTAGGCGTGAAAATGTTTGGCCAAATTTTTGAAGAGTGGGGGATACGTTAGCAGATCAGAGATATTTGAATGCAGTGTTTTGTTCTAATGAGCGGATGAATTGGAAAAAAGTTTTGCTCTGCACTTAGGAGGCTGTTTCTCGTTAAGTTAACCGACGTTTCCATTGATTAGTGAGATTTTTAAAAGGCAAATTTAATATTGAAAATTATTAACTTTATTAATTGCGTAAACGAGTCCTGACGGAATAGAGAAATTAGCAGAAACTGATAGGTCGCGTTGCTTGCAAAATTTGAATGACATTGTCGCGTAAAATTGGACACATTGATTCTTGTTTCTCTTTTGAGACTCGATGTGAATGGGCCTGGGCAAGATGATACAGATCAGCATAGTACTGCAAATAAATAAGAAATTCCATTTATATAGGCGATTGCAAATTCAATAAAACTCACATCCATGCCAGGTACTCCAACTGCACTAAATGAGGTTGCTACTTCGGTACAATCGACAACACATGCCTTAAGTGGCGTTACATGCAAAGTAGTTTGTGGGGGCTGATAAAAAAAATTAAATGTTTAACTTCCTATACACCTTTTGTCAAATATTTTACCAATTTCTTGCTATCCAGCAACTCCCTCATTAGAATAATCGCAGTCCGACTCCCAGCCAACAAATTCCATCTGGACCACGAGAAATTATGACTTAACGCCAACGCACCCATGCAATTGTACAAATGATATTCCATTGCGTTGTTTTTTTCGCGAGTCCCCTCCGTATAACAAAATGCATCGTCATCTGGAAATATATCGATCGCCTTCTGCTGCATAATTTTAATTAGATTCGCGAGTGGCATAACAACACCAATTGCTGACTGAAGTGGTGTTAACGGTCCACCCTGCATACTATTTAATCGCACACCTTCGGACAATATTTGAATTTCAACGTTAATCACGGACGCCGTTAAACTGAATATAACACTTCCAGGATTTTTAAAATCGGGTTTAACCTCCCACGTTTGGTATGGCAGGTTACTGTAACGGTTCGCAGCCAAACCAAAATAGCCGAGGCGGCCCGATCGAAATTGTATCGTAAGCTTATCCTCATTGAATTTTTGATCGTGTACGTCCCGCGTTGTCCACTTTCCGATCGGTTCAATTTTATTTCGAATTGCGTTCGCCGCTAGATCGTCGACTTCTTCCTCATCGTAGTCGGATGGATCGTCTTCCATAATACCGTCTTCACTTGGTGCTGATTCTGATACTTCGGTGTTTGGGGTCGCTTCATCTCGGAACAAGGAAATAGCCGAGTGCCGTTCACTTTTAAGATCGTCTTCGGATTTCTTGTCTGGTGATAAAATACGTTCCATTTCTCGGATTTTTTTGCGGAATTTTGGCTGCTGTAGTTTAAGCAATTCATTCAAATCGGCCATAAATTTCGAGAACATGTAAACCGGAGTTTGTGGATTTGATTCATGCCGCTCACTCGGAATGATACACAATTTATAGCCGCATTTCGATCGTGGATAGTACGTTCGCGGTGTGTTCGTTTCGTATAGTATCGTATCGATACTGTCTACTGGCTTCGATGGCGTTGTGTTCAGTAGATCGCATAAATTTGATTGATCCTCATCATCTTTCATAATGTACTTTAGGATTGAACTTTTTCGTTCACGCCCCTTGCTTTCGATACGAATTCCGTAACCATCGGGTAATTTAGCCACAACAAATTCGTTCATCAACAAGTGCATATCGACTTTGGGTGGAATATCGAGTAAATTAAAATCCTCAACCTCTTTAATTGGACGATGCGGTACGCTCACACCTTTCGGTGTTGTGGTTAGTCGCCGTAAATGGGATGCGGTATCTATTTCTCGATCGATAGTTGTTACATCGTCTGGTTCTTCCGTTTCGATCACATCTTCGGTCATCTGCATATTTTCTTCACGTGCCAACAATAATTCGCGATATGCTTCCTCAGCGAATTTTGCGGTTTCAACAATCGAAATGGCGGTTTCTTCTAGAGTTTCCCAGCGACATACAATGGGTGGTTCAAACCAGTAGACGTCATCTGTTAATTGAATCGTGACAGCTGAAAGTTTTTCTAAATTTTTCTCCATGTACTTCATTTCGGCCTCAATTTCTTCGGGTAATCGACGTACGCCCGGTAGTGGCGCTGGCGGTGGAATGAACGCTTGATAGAATGGTTTACGTCTTAATTGGTTCGGGTACGAAACTTAAATAGAAAATAAATTAATCGAATGTTCTAAGCTTGTAAAGAGTAACTTACGAGTTCTTAGGTACGTCTTAATCCGGATCTCGTTATCCTGCCGCGGTTGCTCTAAGTAGTCGATTCCATAAACGCCGCCCACAATTCGACATTTTCTCAAATTTACCTCGAATTCGGTTAAATCTAACGCCTCGGGTCCTTTCTTTTTTCGTTCATGTCGATTAATCTCATCCTCATATTCCAGGTACAGTTTATCAACATCAATTACCCTGGTTTTAGGCGGCTCATTTTCCATCTCTTCATACAAATCAATATCGGTGATCTCAGGTTCTACTTCGTCCGGTTCCTCCAGCGTTGATTGTAGTATTTCCCAACGCTTTACCCATTCCTTTTTCGTAGTGATCCGCAAATCGCGTGACGGTCTTTTAAATTGCGGTAAGTAGAAACTCGGGCAATAATCACTGTAATTATCGTAATTCAGCCAAATGGTCCGCAGGGCCGAGTTTTTACTTTTAACAACTGGTGGTAGTGTTAAATTGATACCTAGAGATGCAAAGTTATATTCGGTCGGACACGTTTCCTCTTTTAATTTTTCTTTTGGGTTCAGAGGGGGCTGCGGTATATCACGAACTGTATACAGTTGCGATTTTAAAATATCCGATTCATAGTAGTGAACTGCGATTGTTGGGCTCTGTAATCTTAAATGTACGAAAAGTTAAAAATGGTTTTAAGTTCGTGAACAACAAATCTTACTCCATATCACGGTTTATGTTACATAACACTTTAAATGAATATTCGTCGATCTGAAAATTCAAAATATTTCGATACTCGACTTTTAGTTTATGCAGATCTAAAATAATCGATTTCTTATCCATTTCTAGTATATCGATCGCCTCTTGCATTTCCCTAAGGATCTTAATTCATAAATCAGTATAAAATTTATTGCTTTAAAATTTGGTATACTTACCCCTAATACTTCCCGAATCTGTTGCGAATAAAGATCGCCCAAAACCGGAAGTTCTGATCGAATATGCTTCTCCGTTAAATTTATGATCTTCTGGTCTTGCGTTAATATGCTGCGTTCTTTGATATTGAGCAACCAGTTTCTTTCTTCGAGGCTAGATTCCTCGATGCGTCTCAACCAAATATGAATGTAGCGTCGCAAATCGCAAGGGTCCGTGGCATTCGGTAATCCATTACAACGCATATAGTGTTCCCATTCTTTTTCCAATTTCTGCTTGCAATAAATTTCACGAATTCGTGTTTGAAATTTCTGAAAAAATTCAGAACTGTCTTTTAGTTGAACGCGGCGAATTCGATTCTCAGTAATTTCTTGTTTTTGCCTCTTTTCTGCTTCTGCTCGCTCCCGTTCCTTGCGTTCCTTTTCCTCTTCAATTTTTCGCATCCTGCAAAACCAAAAATAATAATTTTGCTCTATGTTTACCGATTGACTGTACTCACTTTTCCCGTTCCATTTCGATACGTTGCATTTCAGCTTGCTCCGCTTCCATGCGGGCTCGCTCCTTCTTGGTAAGTTTCTTTTTGCCACCCTGGAATTTTGAACGTGTTTTAGGCTAAATTAGAACTAATTTGTAATAAAATTTACCATTTTGCTGATATCAGTTGTAACCGCTTCCCGAATGAGTTGAGTTCTGTTGGTTTATTGATCAAACATCGTTTACGTTGCGATGTGTAAGTTTATATTTATTTTTCAGCGACCACCTGTTGTTTGTTTATTCAATTTCCCCTTAACAGTACAACACAGAAAAACTTACGACCAACCCAATTTTACTGTTAGTATTTTGAAATCCTGAAACATTTATCCGGTCACAAAATTTGTGACAATAAATTTTATCCGCTCAAAATCAGTAAAGATAACCATTAGGGATTGGGGTGACTCCGTAGCAATGTTATAATGTTTCGGCCTCTCCTCTTGTGGTTATCACCCTGACGATAGCGGTAGCCAGCAAAATCCTTATTTTAACAGCCATAGTGTGTCTCTATTAAGTGACTTTGGATTGATGTTTCTTGTTTAGGATGATATCCGTTCGATGCCGATCGCAGTTCGTTGTGCTTGAACCTAGATATTTGATCTGCTGATTCTTGATCATCTTTAATGGTCATTATAATAAAGTATAATCTCTGCCGCTGTAAATTGGATCAATTTGCTTTGTATTACACTTCTCCTGTAGTTACACCTTACGGACAAATTCCGCAAACTTTTGCACTAACTATAAGCTGAGATTATGCTGTACTCCTTTCACTTTTGTTATCAACCGCTCTTTATTGTAGGAACTGAAAGAATTCTGATAACATTACCTAATCTTTGGTAATTTCAGCGTTTTTTCATAGAGCCCTGCGTTTGCTGGGTCTAAATGTTTAATCTCAATATGAACTTATAATCCCTTGAGTGCCTAAAGACTTTTGGTCAACGTGTCGTGCCAACATTTGATTTTATCCACGGAATTTTATGAAATCTTTGTAATTAGTAGGATTGTATCGAGACAATTACCAATTATTCTCTTTTTCAACAACAAAATGATTATCAAATTTATCAACATTTGGAAAGCACTGAGATAATTTCAACTATAGGAGTAGCTTTTATGCTTCACCACCAAATAAACCAGACGATTCCTATTAAACGTTTATTTTAAAGCAGGAGAAGTCGGTACAATGAAAATTAAACCCGTAAAATAACCGTAGGAGACGCTTCAGGGATGACAAATTGTTTGATGTTGGAAGGTCTATACCTTCCAAGCATTGAGGTGATATGAAATCAATGCATAAATTTATGTGGATTATGAAGATTTAAAGGCCATCTAATGGATTTAAAGATAATCTCAATTTTCCTGTTACAGGTTAAGTTATGTTAGGTTAGAGTGGCTGCTATCGCACACTTATGCCAATAATGGCCCATTGTGATACCACAGGATCCAATCTCTCCTTACTCCCGCTGAAACCATCCAGAGCTATCTAAATAAATATCTCGAACTCTATAGTCGACGAGTTCAGAAAGGCTGTCCATATCGTACACACCCAAGTACTTATGTCTTTTGTATGCCAGTGCCAGACACGAGCATATGGAAGTGATCTAAAGTCTCTTCCTCCTCTTCGTTTATACAACTTCTACAAAAGTCATTCGTCTCTAGACCCAGTCTTCTTGCATATACGCCAAAAAGAAAGTGTCTCGTCAGTATCCCTACGACTAATCCTAACTCTCGCTTTCCCAGGGATACTAGTGCCTTGGAGCGCTAGTTTTTGGAGTTTTGGCTAAACCTGTTTTGCTGGCCTACACGTGAGAGTGTTGGTCTACCTCTCATCTGTCAAGGCGGTTGCATTTTTAGAGAGCGCTGATTTAAGCGCTGCTATAGGCCTCCGCAGACCTACCCTTTTCGGCTGCATCTGAAGGGTCGTGCCGTACCTAGCTAGTTCGTCTGGGCTGCAGTTTTCCATGACGCCTGAGTGTCCAGGGACCCAGATTATCAGAATTCTGAAATATACGCTCATCTCATTAAGAGATGATCGGCAATCCAGGGCCACCCGTGACTTTAGAGAAACCGCTTCTAGTGACCTGAGTGCCGCTTTGCTGTCCAGGTAAATCGAGATATCCCTCACGGATACCACGTTATATGTCAACCATGTCACGACTTCCCCTATCGCCACCACTTCAGCCTGGTACTCGTTGCAGTAGTCAGAGAGACGAACAGTAATATTAACATTGAGCATCTCACAGAAGACTTCGGCTCCGAATTTGCCGTCTAGCTTAGAGCGGTCCGTGAAAATCTTCAGTGTCTCTTTTTCCAGTATTGATCCGTTCCTCCAGGATTCTCTCGAAGGACAGATGATTCAGAAATCTTTATCGAAACACAACGTTGGTTTAATATAATCTAGATTCACCAGTTCTTCCCTTAGTGATTTAACTATCGTCGAGTGTCCCGCTTGAAGAAACTTCCACTGAGAGACAGCCGGGAGTCTCGTAACCACATTGGTTGCTATCTGCTTACCAACAAATTCGATTGGAATAAGGTGGAACATAACCTCTAAAGTGCATGTAGGTCTTGTCCTAAGCGCCCCGCTTATAAGCATACCGGCCGCTCTTTGCACCTTCTCCAACATCCTTATGTAAGTTATCTTTTCCAGACCCGGCCACCACACGCGCACCTCGTACATCAGCACAGGTCTTACCACTGCGGTATAGTTAATTCATGTTCAGCTCAAGTAGCCACTTCAAAAATAAAATTCTAAACTGTACTGATGTACCATCTGCGCAACAACCAACATCATCTAAGGTTGCATCACTTCGGGTAGTTGAAAATGTCCCTAATGAACTAAATACTTTAAGTGTTATAAAACCTAGACGGTCGATTTTCATTAGTAGAATTCATTCGTCCGTTACTAATGAGCAATTTAAAGGATTCAATAATTGCAAGTTTCAACTCACGACTGTGAATGCAATTAGAATGGTACCAAAACATAAAAATGGCAGCCAGTTCGATTATATATCGTATCGTCTCAGTGTTGATGAAGAAGCTTTTACTTCTTTGATCAAATGTAAACTATGGCTGCCTGGCTTATTCGTCAAAGAGTTTGAATTTGCTCACAAAAATTTTCGGAACAATGGGCCAAACACTCGAAACACTTAAGTGAAAATGCTAAACCATTAATAAGATCTTGTAATTCGTTCAAAGGAATATGTTCTGTCTACTATCAAAATGTTAACAAAATGGCCCCCAAAGCATCACAATTTTTTCCTTTCGTGATGCAGTCACACTACTTGATTTATGTAATTAATGAAACCATCTCCATCCGGGAATTCATAGTTCGGAATATTTTGGACATGACTACGTTGTTTATAGATGTGATCACTCACCTGATACGAGCTTTAAGAAATCAGGCAGTGGCGTTTTAATACCCAGTCATTCTAAGCTAGACAGTCATGCAGTTAAAATATTCCCATCAAGAATTGAACAGATTTCCGTGAAGATTAAAATCAATCAACGTTATTTATTCATCTTCACAGCATACATACCTCCCAATTCATACGATTACGTTTATGCAGCATGCCTTAATTCGATCAATGAGGTCATTAATACATCAAATTTATCCGATTTAGTACTTGGACTTGGTGATTTCAATCTTCCAAACATTTCATAGGGTCTTGATCAGGAACTAAATTGCATACTCCCAAGCAACATAAAATCGGATGCAGAATCACTGTTCGTCGATACCATGTTGAGTTATAATTTAAACCAAATTAACAGCATTGCAAATAATCTGGACCAATATCTAGATCTTGTCTTCACCAATGAAGTAGATGCGTTTAATGTTATTGAATCACGTAATCCATTTGTCGTGAACGACGACAACCACAAATCTCAGAACTCCAGAAAAGATCAGAACTCCAGAATTATATCAAATACAACTTTAAAAAGGCAAACTACCCTGGTCTCGAATGTTTTCTTGCGTTAGTGAATTGGGATCAAATTTTAAACGATAAGGTAAATTTTACGACATCATAAATCGACGATTTGATCTACATGAGCCTATTTTCAACAAAACTCCAAATACTCACCCTCCGTGGTTCGACGACCAGCCCATAAACCTTAAAAATCGCAAATGCAAAGCCTACACTATAATAAGGAAATCAGACCTAGGAACAGACAAAATGGCATTCTTAAAGCAGAGTGAGGATTTCGAGACGTATTTCAAGCTAAAGTATAAGTCTTATTTGGCTGGCAGTCACGACAAAATTAAATCAAATCCCAAACAATTCTGGAAATACTTCAGAACTAAACGTGAAACCGAAGGGTACCCGGCCACTATGACATTAATAATTTATGCACTTCGAACGCCAAAGAGATAGCAGATATGTTCGCTGAATTTTTCAATCTGTATACCGACCAATGAATAATATTGGATCCACTGATGAAACCAGCCATACAAACATCTCTATAATTCCTCCAATTATATCCGTTGACAAGATTTTATCAATCTTTAACTTTGGTGACTGATGTGGGCCAGGCGACATTCCTTCAGTTATGTTAAAAAGTTTTGCGAATATTTTGATAAATATGCTTATGTAAGATATGCTTATGTGAGCTACTTTCTTAGGTCCTCCTTATAGGAGCCGCATTCCTGATTTCCCCTTAGCCTTATTAAAGGCTGTCCTACACGCTCTCCGATAGGTTCCCAACTCCGTGGTCCACTATGTCGTTTTCTGCCTGCCCCTAGGTTTTATCAGGAGACAGTCGTAAGGCGGACGATTTTTTTTTGTTCCTACAATTTGATAAATGTAGAGATTTATGGGTTAAGAATAATAAAATTTGCATTGGTACTCTATAACACTCTTACACAATTATCGTAAATTTTCCGGGGAATGCTAGAATTGACATAATTTTGAATTTAGTTGGTAACACTCTAGAACCTCAACATCAAAATGAGGAAATCATTGCGAAATCGAACACATATAATTGACTTATTTATTGAACTTCTGCCATAGGTCACATCAAAATGATGTAAATATCAATGGATAATAATGATAAATGCAATAACGAAGTGGTATTGAATCAATTATACAGACAGTGACTGTTGAAATTACAGTTTGTGCTGTTCCTTGTTCGTCTGTTAATTATGTTGTATATAAAAACATGGCAGAATAAAACTCAATGCGATGTACTACACACAATCTCCTATTAGTACAATTTATTCTCATTGAATGTTTCTTTAATTTTTCCCCCGCTGATGGTTAGATGGGAAAACTCATAAAATTTTCATTGAATTTCTATTTTGCATTTTCAATAATTTTCATAATTTTTTTTATTCCAATGATGTACAGTATTCATAATAAGATTCTCAAATAAAAATTCAAAACGTGTAGCATCCAGTAGCAGCAGGCAACTACCCCCTATAGCTTTATACTCAATCAAATCATTTCTGTATTATTCTGCATTACATGCACTCATGTATCTCAAGTATAACAGCAACATGCGTCGGATACCTGGGGTTTGCGTTAATTCGAGGTATTGCAAAAAATTTTAAACAACCGCATGCTAAATGATTCAACAGTTGTCTGTGTATTTTAATTCGTGCACACCTTGTGATGAAAACTAAAACAAGCGGTAAAAATAATGATTCATTTGCTTTCAATGTTGAATGTGTTTTGTAAAAATATTTTTTTTTCCAATTTTCCACCTGCATATTGAATAATAGTAGTCGACAGTCATCATATTGGTGTATGTATACTAATGGTATTGTATACATTTCAATTGTAGTCCTGGTTATTTTCAACACAGAATTAAAATTTTTTATGATTTAAAAGTGTTTCTTGCGTGTATGCCTTAGTTGAAAAAATTAACGGGCCCTGTTAAAAAGTAGAACTATATATAGTTATATTTTTAAATAAACACAGAGCTATCAAAATGTCAATGTACCGTACCTACAACAATAATCAAGATCATCATCTATATATATAAAACAAAGTCGGGTTAGTTACACCATTTATAACTGAAGAACGGCTGGACCGATTTTTATGATCTTTCTTTTGTTGGATTTGACTCCGTTCCGAATAGCATAATAACTATTAAAACATTGGAAAAAATCCACAACAACAAAAATTTATCAAGAAAATTCATTTTCTCATATATTTAGTACATTTTGTTTTTTTTATTTTGTTCGTCTCAATACAGTGGTGGTTTAGGAAAAAAGAAAAGTCGGAAAAACTCAAAAGGGAAGCCCCAAAAATCTAATAAAAAAATCTTTTTTTTTATATGAATTTTGTAGGTGTAGTTTGTATGTGACGAGTGGTGCAGTGGTTAAAGCTTCGGCGCTTGGACTGCAAGGTACTGGATATGAATCCGACTGGAGGCTGCATGCACATTTACCATTTTATTTTTTATCCAATTTTTTTTTTATTTCATCTACTTATCTATTTATATAGATAAAATCTTCGTCCGAGTTACGATTTCAGTGCGAATAGTAGATTTTGACAGCTCCAAAAAAAGTTTTTCTCCTTTGCGGTTTTAATATTAAATTTAATTTATTTTTGGTTTTGGTTATTTCATATTAGTTAAGTGGTTTGTGGTTTAGCATATAATATTAAAATAAGTGGTGGAATTTAGTGAAATAAGAGGTTGTGTGGTGTATGCCAATAACAATAAGAAAACAGTACTTTTTTGCGTACGTAATTTTTTTAGTGGTACAGAGTGTCCCAACACCGGACACCAGTTTTTTTTTTGGTTTTTTTAATTTTTTTTTTATTCTGCGGAATTCTATTTTCGATCGGGATTTTTAAACGGTAAGTTCCCTTCGAAGATGTTCACTTTGTGAGGTTATCACATTTGTGATTGTGCGCACATCGATAATTGATTATGTAATTTTGGATTGTGTGATTAATTTTCCAGTATTATTTACAATGCCGCGAGCCAGAAGATCTAATCTTTCACCACGAAGCCGTAATGCAATTAGACTTCGGACTATTGCGAATCAATCCACTGCAGATGAACAAGAAATCACACGAGAAGTGCGCCGCGTTAGTATGGCCCGACTTCGCGCTTCACAAAGACAAGCACAAAGAGAGGCAGTACGTCAAATGGCTCAGTTGACAATGAGAAATCGTCGAGCTTATCGCACAGATCAACAACGAGATAATTTTCGACGCGCAAGAAGAAATCCTTCAAGTGTTGATTTGAATCGAATAGCGTTTCAATACGATTGCACAATTGACTACAACTCGCATCCTTTCGTTCGAATTGGCCCAATGGAGTTTGTGTGCGACCATTGCGGTGCATTGAAGTTCGCTGGAGAAACGCCTGGATTGTGCTGTCTCAGTGGCAAGGTGAGATTGCCATTATTGCCTGCACCACCTGAACTGTTGCGTTCATTGCTTCGTGGCGAGACACCAGAATCACGACATTTTCTATCCAACACTCAAAGATACAACGGATGTTTCCAAATGACTTCATTTGGAGCAGACATTATCGAAGAACGCGGATTCAATCCAACATTTAAGGTCATTTCTGCTCGAGAGAGTAAACATTCATTTTCTTTTGGTGATCAAAAATCTATAATTCTGACTTCATCTTCGACTTTACAGATTCAAGGCCAAATTCACCACCGAATTGGGTCGTTGCAACCGATTGAAGATGGACAGCATAAATTCATCCAAATATACTTTATGGGCAATATGGAGGATCAACTTGATCGGCGCCAAACGATCAATACAGCAATGAAAAGGATAGTTCTGAAAGATTTGCAGCAACTACTCCATGAACATCATGCATTGGTTCGATTGTTTAAATCTGCGTTGGATCGCATGCCAAGTGACAATTTTACTGATTTCATTTCAGGTGAGGAAACTAACAAGAAGGTTAGCTCGATGAATTATTATGCATATCGTTTGATGATTCGTCAAAATGCTGACAACTATTTGCTGCGATTTCGTCGTTTGCTTCAGCAATATATCGTCGACATGTACGTCAAAATCGAAACAGAGCGCCTCATTTTCATTCGGTTGAACCAAGCTAAACTGCGTTCGGAGGAATATATCCATTTACGCGATGCAATCAGCACCGAAGGAGATGCAGCTAATGTTGGTCGATTGACTATTCTACCGGCGACGTACATTGGCAGCCCGCGTCATATGCATGAATATGCGCAAGATGCAAGCAATGACATATGTTCGTCATTACGGTTGTCCAGATTTATTCATCACTTTTACTTGCAATCCGAAATGGTGTTACGACTGTGTTGTCTTAACAAGACATTTTTGTAAATTTGTTTCTATTCTCCACGGTTTCTTGCGTCCGGGTTTTTGTTGTCTAAACGTGGTTTCTTGCGTCCGGGTTTTCGCTGTCTAAACGTAGTTTCTTGGTGGATGGATTCTTGTGTGTTTTCTTCTGTTATGTTGGCAACGGAACGAAAATGGGAGAGAAAGAGAGAACAATGCGCATCGAGTGTGTGCAAAGTAAAACGTTTTGAAAAAAAATGTTTTTTTCTTGTATGTCTCTCTTTTGTACCAACGAAAATTTGGTATAAAGGAGAGACAGAGAAGAGAGATGCATTTTCTTCTAAAACGTTTACGAGCTGTGCGACGCTCGAGTTTTTTTTTGATAGACATTCGAGTTTTAGTGTTTGATATGAAAAGTCGAGTTTTCGATTTTGAGACATTCAAGTCTAGTTTTTCTGATTTTGTATTCGAGTTGGTAAAAGTAAAAAGTTTTTTTTTTGAAACCGAAAACGTCTGGTTTGGTTTATATAAGAAAATTATAGTGATATTGAATAAGTCACAGTGATAGACTTGAGATACAAAAGAAAAATCTGTTGAGTTGTTAAGCATTGTTAAAATTAATAAATAAATTACATGTAGCGTGTGAATTAATAAAAAAAAAAAAAATTTCAAAAATTATATGAACCAAGTTTTATTTGAGTGAAGGTCAAATTTTTTTTTTTTTTTTTAAATTGGAAGTGCGTTTTGTCACACGAAAAGGAGGTTCATGTGACGCTTGAATTAGAAAACATAAAGATTGTGTGTTGCTAAGAATTATAGCTGCGCGCGCTGCGAATATATACCTGCGTTGGATTTCTACGGGTGCTGTTATTAACTAGCGGGGAAGCGCACATGAATCGGCGTATACCGCAATTATTTAAAGAATAGCCAGTTGAGGCCATTCATATATCCGGGTTGACAAACCAACGCCTAAGTATATAGTGTGGTTTATCGGCGAAAACACGTCCAATAAAATCATAATCGGCACACTCAAGCCGCAACGGTTCGGGTGGTACGTCAGCTGTGGTATTACGGTTACAAGGCCGCAACGAAAAGACGCCCAATAAAATTATTATCGTCGGCAATACAAGGCCGCAACATTACGGTGACCAACCGGCACCTCGTATAATTGTTTTTGGTATCGGGGAAAGGCCCCGCAACATAGTGCCCAACCAGGCAAGCGCTCGAGCGCAAGGCGGGAGTCGCCCAACGACGGCATCAAGGCCGCAACCCATATTGGTAACGGTGAAAGGCACCGCAACGGTCCGGGTGTGGCAAGGTCACCTGTGGCATGACGGCCGCGCAAGGCCGCAACAGCTTTTAATTAAGGTACAATTTTTTTTTTTGTTTATTTTTTATTTCATTTTCTATTTTTTATTTTTTTTCTTAAATTTTATTAAATTTTTTAAATTTTTTATATAAATATTTTTGTAATCGGGCGCCGCACAGCGGGTGCGCGCTCGATGCGCATTGCTGTTCTCTCTCTCGCTCTCTCTCTCGTTCCCTCCTTTTCTTTTGTTGGGAAGTTGTTTTCTTTGTGTTTCCTTTTAAAAAAAAAAAAATATTAATCATAAAATGAATTATTAAATTTTGTCGGTTGTGTATGACGGGAGCGGAGACTCCCTCTATGTCGGTGTAGTGTTGATTGCGGTCCCTTGGTGCCCGCATCCAATTTCGTAACCAGGGCTCGACCTTGTTTGAGTTCGAATGGATGCGCGCACCAAGGCACCTCTCTCTCTCTCTTATGATTATTTTGTTGTTCGTTCCTCAGGTTCCGGCCGACGAATTTCGGCGGAACTCCGGGTTTATTATTATTATTTGCGTTTTATTTTTATTTAAATTTCTGTTTTACTCACGGTGTAGGCCAGGAGCACATGCAAGCCTCAAACCCCACGACCCTTCGCACTTCTCCCTGAGAACGTAGCCGGCAAAAATCACCGTGGAGGCCTCTGCATGCGCTTAGTGATATCTGCAGGATGGCAGTAGCCAGCCTGTAACAATGGATAGAGATTGTTCAACTGTTGCTACCCGGGCAAATAACAAGTGATCGGCACGACATCATCGCACGTGTCTTCAAACAAAAAATCCGGTCGCTGATGAACTACATTGTTAGGCATTGCGTCTTTGGGGATACTCGATGTTGGATGTATTCAATTGAATGGCAGAAACGAGGCTTGCCGCATGCTCACATTCTTATTTGGTTAGCCGAAAAAATTCGACCAGACCAAATAGATGACATCATATGTGCCGAGATTCCTGATCCCGAAACCGATCCAGACCTGCATGATGTTGTAATTACGAATATGGTTCACGGTCCGTGTGGCTCCATCAATCCCCAATCACCGTGCATGGTCGACAACAAGTGTTCCAAGCGTTATCCACGAAATTTAACCGCAGAGACTATCACTGGCAATGATGGTTATCCACTGTACCGGCGTCGATCAGCCGATGATAACGGTAGAATTATCACAACGATAGTGAGAGGAAATGAGTTCGTGGTCGACAACACTTGGATTGTTCCATATTCGCCACTTCTTTCCAAAACATTCAAGGCGCATTGCAACGTGGAGTACTGCAATTCAGTGAAGTCCATAAAATACATTTGTAAATATGTCACGAAAGGTAGCGATATGGCAGTTTTTGGTGTTCAAAATCCCAATACAAACGATGAAATCACGCATTATCAAGTTGGTCGATATGTGAGCTGCAATGAGGCGATTTGGCGTATATTCTCATTCCCTATTCATGAACGTCATCCCACTGTTGTACATTTGGCGGTGCATCTGGAGAATGGTCAACGAGTTTATTTCAACTCATCGAATGTTGCTCAACGTGCTGAGACACCTCCAGCAACAACATTGACCAGTTTCTTTTCGATTTGTCAAAGTGATCCGTTTGCACGAACATTGCTCTACTCTGAGATGCCACGTTATTACACTTGGAACGCCTCATCAAAAAAATTTCAACGTCGGAAGCAAGGCGATGAGGTTCCTGATCATCCAAATGTGCGTTCTACTGATGCTCTTGGTCGCATTTACACAGTTCATCCGAAGAATGACGAATGCTTCTACTTGCGGTTGTTGCTGGTGAATATTCGTGGGCCGACATCATTTGAATCACTTCGAACTGTCAATGGTGTAGTGTGCCCAACATTTCGTGCTGCATGTCAACAGCTCAACTTGCTTGAAAACGATACTCATTGGGACATGACAATCGCTGAATCAATTATTTCTGCAACTCCAAACCAGATACGCACATTATTTGCTATCATTATTTCGACATGCTTCCCATCAAATCCACGTGAACTATGGAGCAAGTACAAGAATGACATGTCAGAAGACATTCTACATCGAATTCGTGTCAGTTTCGGAAATCCCGATCTCGAGGTGAATGAGGAGATACATAACCAGGCTTTGCTTTTGATCGAAGACATGTGTTTTCGCATGTGCGGCAGTTTGTTAGTCAAATTAGGAATGCCAACGCCATGTCGTGGAATGAACGACGCTTTCAATCGAGAATTGGAACGTGAACATGAATATGATCGAAATGCATTGAACCAATCAGTTCGAACCAATGTACCACTGTTGAACCTCCAACAGAAAGGAGTGTACGATACGTTAATGAAGGCAATTCATGATGGAAATGGTGGATTATTTTTCCTCAATGCGCCCGGTGGAACTGGGAAGACATTCCTCATGTCATTGATTTTGGCCACTGTTCGTGCGAGATCCGATATTGCTGTAGCAGTTGCTTCTTCTGGGATAGCGGCCACATTGCTAGAAGGATGCCGAACAGCTCATTCAGCGTTGAAATTACCGTTAAACCTTCAATCGGCTGAAAACCCGACATGCAACATTGCAAAACACTCAGCAATGGCGAAAGTTTTGGTAGCAAGTAAAATCATCATCTGGGATGAATGTACAATGGCGCACAAACGCGCATTGGAAGCACTCGATAGAACTATGAAAGATCTACGCAATGACTCAAGATGTTTTGGAGGCGCAATGATTCTACTTTCTGGCGATTTCCGTCAAACAATACCAGTTATTCCAAGATCGACCGCTGCTGATGAAATAAACGCTTGCCTCAAATCATCGACTCTGTGGTGTTATGTGAAGAAACTTCAGCTGACGACAAACATGCGAGTTGCATTGTTAAACGATCCATCTGCCGAAGAATTCTCCAAGCAATTGCTGACTATCGGTAATGGCCGTGTTCCGGTCGGCAAATCGAACGGATTGATTTCGTTTCCTCAGAACTTTTGCATTTTTGTCTCAACGAAGGACGAGCTCATCAACAAAGTGTTCCCGAACATCATTACTAACCACAAAAATCACAATTGGGTGAGTGAACGAGTAATTCTTGCGGCAAAGAACAAAGATGTGGATCACTTAAATTTTACAATTCAAAATCTAATCGTCGGTCCACTTCATTCCTTCAAATCTATTGACTGTGTGACAAACGAAGACGAAGCAACCAACTATCCAACTGAATTTTTAAACTCATTGGATCTACCTGGCTTGCCACCGCACAATTTACAACTAAAGGTTGGCTCGATAATCATCATGCTACGAAACCTGAATCAACCAAAACTATATAACGGAACGCGTTTGGTGGTGAGAAAACTCATGGGCAATGTAATTCACGCGACGATACTTCAAGGGAAGTTCAAAGGTGAGGAAGTTCTCATTCCGAGAATTCCGATGATCCCAACCGATATGCCATTCGAGTTTAAACGAATTCAATTTCCGATTCGTCTTGCATTCGCCATGACGATCGACAAATCACAAGGCCAATCCTTGAGTGTTTGTGGCCTGAATCTAGAAAATGAATGTTTCTCTCACGGCCAATTGTACGTAGCATGTTCACGTGTCGGTAAACCATCCGCTTTATTCGTTCTCGCACCTAACAATAAAACAAAAAATGTCGTATATCACAAGGTGCTACAATGAAGGGACTCGACTCCATTGCAACTCACCCAGCAAATAGTTTAAAAGAAAGTAGTGCAATAATGCTACGCGAACCATTTCTATTCAATTCAATAAAACGAAAGCATTGCTGCCACGTGAATTACATTCATTTCAATGTAATTAAAATATATTTCATTTTGATTTTTGTAATTTCATTGAATTTAATTAATTTGGAGTATTCATTTAATTTATTTAATCTTAATAAAAAACTCAATTTTATTAAGCTAATAACTTTAAAAAACATTTATTGATTTTGAGGCGGTACGAAGTTCGCCGGGTCAGCTAGTTACGGAATAAAATTGTAAGGCATAAAAACAAGCGTCGGTTGATAATCAATTGGTTTTTTCTCGGACGAGTGTCAGACTCGGCAGGTTAGACCGGGGGGGCTCGACCTCTTCATAAATATTACGAAAACATCCTCAGTTTTATAAATTTTCCTTTAAAAAGTTTGAATCAGGTTGGATGAATGGTCTGTAAACTAAGGACGATCCGTTGATCCAGGGTACAGACACCTCGGATTCGAGCATGCCATTAATTGCATATAATCCCTTATGTTAACTCATTCCCGTGAAAACATTTAACAAAAAATGAAATTTTAGAAAAAGTTTGTACCGGGGCCCTAGACTCTGGGGCCTAACCTTTCATAAGTACCCTAAAGTTGGTTTGGCGGAATATGCAATTTATTCAAGGTAAAATTTCATGACGATTGGTTGAGCGGCTATCAAACATCATTTTTGGGAAACAATTGTTTGGGAGCACCTAGACCAGTGTAGTCAGTGTAGAGACAGATTTTAAAATACTTCGAAGATATGGAATCTAAATGTGAGCTTTAGAAAAAAAATTTACGTAACTATAATTGTTATTTAGTGCTTACACAAAACAAAATTAGACTTTTCGTAAAAAATAGCAAACAATCTTACATATCAAAAAATGATAAGCAATGTAGTACCTCTTAAGATTTGTTTATAAAATAAAGTGTTTTGGTTGGTTGGTTTTACTCTTTTATACTCTCAGTCAAATTTGTCCGGAGAAATGCCTATTTTAGAAATTTTAAATTTATTAAAACTTTCATGATATTACAGAAACTTGGTGTTTAGATGTAATTGCCGTCGATTCAGAAAATGCACAGAAATATGTTATTGTTTCCATATTTAAAAAATTAGAAGTTTAGCATTCAAAATTTGTAAAATTTGTAAAATTATTGTGAAAATTATTGGTATTGTAAATTACCATGTAAATTTTAAATGCAATCTTTTTAGTTAAATTTTATGAATCCGTAAATGGAATTTAACATTTATGGTTTTGGTACAGCTTTTAAAGATTAATTAGATATTTTGTGGCTTATAGAATAAAAAACAAGATTTCTGCAATTAAAATTTTAAGCTACACTTCAGTTTTTAACAGAGTTACTAATTAAAAGTTGCTTTAATTTTTATTATGAGCTTTTGAAAAATTAAATAAGACAATTTATGGCAGCATAGAAAGCTTTAGGAAATATAACAAAATTATAATGTTTTGCTAGAGGTTTTATGCACAATAAAGGCAAATTTTTAATACACCGACCAAATGGCACAGTGGTTAAAGCTTTGGCGTTTGGATCGGGAGGTACCGGGTTCGAATCCCGATAGGGGCAGGATGCAAAGTGAAATTTCATCAACAGATTTCGATCTGTGGTGAAATGTAACACATCTATGACCCCCTGTCGGTGTGCAAAACCCATGGGCCGACCCATCTTCCATGCCGGTATAGGCTGGCATGGATCTTGCAATGTGCAGATGGTCTTAAATCGGTCCTATAGCCGTACGTCCTCGAGTTGGCCGGAAGGCGTAAAGTAAGGACGTAAAAAGCATAACCGCGGAAGAGCAGGGTGAGCCTTGAGCCCCAAAACAGATCGCATAGTTACCAATAAAAAAAAAAAAAAAAAATTTTAATACGGCATCGTTAAAAGTTTGAAAATATTTAAAGTAAAATTCACTTTGAGTAATCCAGGGAAAACTTACAAAAAAGATATTTATAAGCAAATTTTGGTTATCGAAGAATCTATTTAGATAGCCTTTATTATAGGAATTGTTGTGAGCTTTTAAAAAATTTAGACAGAATATTCAATTTTATTTGGGAAATGAAACGTGGTATGTCAATGTGAAAATGTGCTGGAAATAAAACAATTTATATTTTTTTGATGGAGCTTTTAAGCTCAATAGAGCATACTTTAAGCAATCTATAATTCTACGTTGAAATCGATGTTGTTGCACCTTTGAATGTATTTCGACTCAAAACCACCTTTGTAATTCGGGCCAAAGATCACAAATGAAATATTTAGAATCTGAATTGTGGTTAGCGGGCAATCTTGGAATTTGGAATCTTGGAATTTACTCGACGTTTACTTTTGGTAATGATTATCAACTTGTTCAAACTTAACTAGGGGGAAGTGGGGCTACTTTAAGCGCGGGGTAAAAGTAAACAGAACAACAATCTCCCGATCTAGCCGTATAAGAGGAGAGAGAGAGAGAGAGACAAATAACGGTAATATGTATTATCTTTATGCTAAAAAAAAAGATTTCGATATTCAGTTTCAGTTTGGATTTACAGGTGTAAATGTTGACAATGTTTTTTTGACAAACAAAAGTAATTTTTTTGGTGTTTCAAAATTTTTTAGTTGTGAATTTATAACTGTTACAGGTATTTATTTTTTTATGGCATTATTATCTATATGAAATTTACTGTTTTGTTACGAATTATAGTAGTAATTATGATATGCATTACAGATATATTTATTGACCGCTATTAAAAAAAATGACACGGGGCTAAGTTAAGCATTTAGCATGGGGTAAAAATAAGCATGCTTAGTTTAACTCCCAGACATTATAATTAAATTGTACATACAATCAAACACTATAATTTATTTGAATAACTAAACTTAATGTTAATTTTTGGAATGGTTAGAAATTATAAAACGAAAAATCAAGAAAAAATTAATGAATCGATTATAGATATTTTAATAAGGAAACATTCGAATCGGGGAACAGCTTTAAAATATTTAATTAATCATAACACTCTGTTTAAGCGGGTAAAGTTGGCCAAAAAATAATATCCACTGATGCGTCAACAGGATTCGGCCCATGACAAACAGGTATTTTCCATAAACGAGAAGGAAAGGCTGAAAAAATATTTACTACGTTCTTCCCAAATCAACTATGGCCTTACATATGTTCAAACGGAAAATTTGGCAAATCAAATTTTCGGCCCCTTTAAGGACGCTCTTAAGGTTGCACTCAACGATTATTTGCTAACACATCCAGGAAAATTAATAACTAAAGCAAACAAAAATATGCTCATAAAATAGATTTTAGGGGTATATCCTTTATCCGGCCGCAAATTATTTAATTGCGAGGCGAAATATGGTTAGTAGATTTATTTTGCTATGCCAATTGACACATTTTTTTAAATTTAAACTTGTTTTGCGATTTTTAAGCAGAAATACACGAAATTACTGTTACGCATTTTCCGAGGTCGCAGTCTTTTCATGCATTTCTACTTTACAATCGTAAAACAAATGTAAATATAAAAAGAAATGTCTCAATTGGCATGGCAACATTAATTGCCATGGTGTCAATTGGCATGATAACTATATTTCGCCTCGCAATTAAATAATTTGCGACCGGATAGAGGATATACCCCTAAAACCTACTTTTAAGAGCATATTTTTGGTTGCCCTATTAATAACCTGTTTGCCTAGCCCTTTTAATAACGATATTCCTCAGCACGCAACGCGTGCTTATGAAAGTGTATTCGTTGTCCGAAATACAATTTCTGCACTTGGAAAACCTGGAATTTGGCCCCTTAACCGCTTTGCATTTCATGACAATGATTTTGCTGCTTCGTACGTAACGGACCGAACTTATACTCAACCTGACTCAAATAATGCTGCTATTCCAGATACTCAGCTTGTCACAAATGTAGCTTTAATTCCAAATACTCCAATGGACACAAGCGATGCTGTTATCTCATATAAACAAACAATTTTACAGCATCAAATGCTACAACCATTAATTTTGCGTAACATTTCATTAAACTCTGGCGCACTAAAGTTTATAAAACCATATCCAAAATCTGAACTTCGGTAAAAGGGTCATAGTGGCCGTGAAAGAGGTAAATCGCGTATATTCACAGATACTCCCGAGAAAAACAGGATCTAATTAACCAAATCACATCCCTTTATTTCACTTCTTAGTCATAACCGTCGATATCCAATCTGTTTACCTTCGGATAAATAGATTATTTCACATTTAAAAAAAAAAAAATTAGAGAGAAAATTATGTATAGTCGGGTTTAGCATCGTACAACGTGGTACCAATCGATTAAGCCCATGAAAGTATATTACATATCGACCATATTCAGGCTTCACAGAGTTCTACCCAAATCAGCTGACAAACGGTTTCTTCTTCTGATGCTACATCACATTTCTTGATTTGGTGGCTTGAATTTTTGTTTTTTCACTAAAGGTTTATTTCTCATGTCGTGGTTTAGTGCACCGTACTAATCAGTTTGCATTCAGAAACCGCCAGACTTTACTTACGTGCAGCACCTTGTTAATTTCTACTATAATTTTTAATTCTATTTGACCTCTGAAAGGTTATAGATTGCGGAAGAATGTTCCATGCCTGCTTGCGTTCGTTGATGTCGTATTTGTATGAGCACAACGTTTTACTTAGTTTCTGTATAATGATGAAAGTTGTGCTAGAGAGAAACAGTAACATAAAAACGTATTGTTGAATTTGTAGTTAGATATGAAATTACCATTTGGTTCATAATACGAATTCTGTATAGGTATTATGTTTTAAAAAATTCCAAATTATTCGCAAAATCCAAGGATGGTGAGACCGACATGGAATAAATATTAAAGAGCTGATAGCTCATATAAAACGGGTCGTCTTATTAAAACTACAACATGCCGGTATCTTGCTTGACTTTCTTTCCATTTCGACTTTGCGGTAAAGACGTCAGCACTCGATTTGGCACCTCTTCCAAAAATATTGAGCTAGATGTTGTACCATTTGCTACATCGTCGGATATAAGAACTTAAGATCAAAAATATCGTTCACCGGTTTCTTAGTTCCATTAATGTCGATGGCATGTAATGCAAAACTCGGTCTCCAGTTTTGTATCCTTTCGATTTCTGCTATAATGGTAGCCATCTCCTCTAAGGTTTGTATTATATTAGCAATGACTTGCTTAAGATGGTATTTTCCATCATTCCATATTAGGCCAAACTGAGGCGAACTTGGGGGATTAAACTGCCATGACATGAATTGTCCGGATGAACAGTGAGATAAAATTATCGAATTTTTTATTAGTTTATTGAAAGTTTCTTTGAGTGTGCATGCTCAAATAAAATTACTCCCTGTAGATGTCACTGTAGATATCCCGAAAAATTCTTCACGTGCAACAAACCGTTTTAATCCTGTCAAGAAGGCATCTGTTTTCATGAAAGCGACCCCTTCCAAGTGCACGTGCTTGCTGCTTCTGTCTTTCAACCTCGCAGAAATGAGCGAATTAGATCGAATGTGTGAATTGGTCGGTTGCCCGTCAATTGATGATTAATCCTGGCTTAGTATTTAACACAAATAACGCATTTATTTATGACTTGTCGAACTTTTAAGTTTTAACCAATTGGAAGCCAGTAGTTTTGTCTGTCAATCGTTAGCATTGGGGAAAGCCATCGTTAGCATTGGTAGTTGGAAATCAACATCTCTAGTACTTAAATCCTCAATGGCTTTTAAGTTCGACTCTAAACACTTTTTTTAAGTTGCAAGATTTCCTATACTGTGTTAGCCCCTGTCATAAGGTTATTTATTTATTTAAGAATTGGTTTTCCTCCTAATTTCTTTTAAGCACTCTTGCAGCTAAAAATGAAACTGCTGCCATACATTTCATATATCATTGTGAAAAGACGATACTTTTTTATAGAACTTGGTAACATTTTCGCTATTTGCACTTACCCATACATCTTATGCCATGTTTGATGGAGTCAATCCGCTTGAACCGTAGGACTAATTGCTAAGCAATTATTGAGTGAAGTACTAAAAGTTTTATTGGCAGATTCATCAAATAAAACCCGTAATTTTGTGGTTTAACTTAACTCCTTTTAGACTCCATGATGAAGTTAATAGGTACCCTGCGGCATGAATATTTGAATGTGCCTCTCTCTATAAAACAATTTTACCGAATTTTCCAATTACAACCCTGCCTAGTATTGCTTTCTGGAATACTCGTCACGCTGCATTTGTTTTAACTGGCCCAGGTATTAGCAGATCAAAGAAATAGTCGACACTAATTAAAACTTTTATCTCACCCGACTTGACGAACTGCGAATCAGCCAGTTGTAGGTTTGGCAAATATTTATATTACTTATTTTCGACAGTTTGAGGAAGAACATTAGAAGTAATTTTTAACAATATGTGTGCTTCAATGGCGAATTTTGGATAGTAATTTTTTTCCCTAGCGCCTTGGTAAACCTTGCTTTTGAACTTAATAAAACAGTAACTGATCATTTCGAATTTTTCCTTTTCAGTACTAACTTTTGAACACATTTGTCGGTG
This sequence comes from Nephrotoma appendiculata, assembly GCA_947310385.1. Classification (NCBI taxonomy): domain Eukaryota; kingdom Metazoa; phylum Arthropoda; class Insecta; order Diptera; family Tipulidae; genus Nephrotoma; species Nephrotoma appendiculata. Next base: position 56,075,624 of record OX371225.1, on the reverse strand, counting down.
ACAAAACTTGCCCTGAAGCCTGAGCCACGGATAATCGGGATTTTTTAAAGCGGGATTTTGAATAGCGAGAAAACAGGATTCCAATTTGAGGCTTTTGAAAAGCAATAAAGAACTTATTGATTAGAACCACAAATGAGCTTTCGTTATAATTGTCACAAAGCTTCCGCATCTTTCCGAAACATTAACCTATATGAAGTTATACCACGATTCTGTTCCAGGAAAAAATCATTAGGCAACACATTAATTAATACAAACCCCCCTATAAGTATGCTCTTGTGTAAAGTTAGCCAAGCCCCAAACTTATTTGAAACGACGTTAAATAAATAAATAAAATTCGCTACTTTAAAATTTAGCGAACTTTTGCCATGCGAGCATTATATCTTTAGAACTCGTGTTTGAACTAGAATTACATCGAAATTTGGCACGTTAAAAGTATATATTTGTTGGATAAAGGCTATGTGGTTTTAAAATCTCGTGGCATATTTTAAGGAAATTAAGAGAAGAACTGTTTCGAGCTCAATTTCGCGAAGTTGGCAATTTAGCCAAGGAAAAATTTTTTTAGCCAAGGCAACGTTGACCAACGCATTGCCGAACTGACAATAATGGACAATTTAGTTGTGTCATAAGTAAGTTCTCTCCTCACTAGAAAATTCATAAAGTAACGTTGAGATCGAATGGCCGAAGTAACGGAAAACAAGAGACTAAGAGCCATTTTACCGCAGCAGTGCTGATATGTACAGCGATCACAAGCTTGTAGTTTTCAAAGACTAGTGCAAATGGTCATTTATATTCAATAGACAAGCACAAAAGGCCTTCCGTTAGAACTTCGATGCTTTAAAAGATCAAGTAACAATTCAAAATTACTAATTAGCAGCCACGGACTATTTAGATCGGCACAGTAATAACGAGGAACCTCCACAGGTAACAGTAATAACTGTAAACACTCTAGCAGTATATACCCCCGCTCGCAAAGATACGACTAAATATCTCCGACAAAAGAATCGCGAACATATGAGGAAATTGTATCGGAAACATCAGCTTCCAAAATTCCTACCCAACTAGTAAAGAGACGGAAATGGAGAACTGAGAAGAAACGTGGCTGATATTTTCTCAGTATGGCAAACCTATACTTACATAAAATCAGCAAAATTGGACTGACGAAGTGACACTGGGATCAACATTATGAATTTTTTAAAAACCTGAAGCAGTCGTGTAAATTGCACTTTATAAAGCACTCATTAGGTCGGTGTCAGCTTTTGGTTGCGAGAGCTAGACTTCAACCTCTAAGGACTGTAGAATGTTTTCTATTTTCGAAAGGAAGGTCATTCGTACCGTATCGGGTTCTGTGACTTGGGTCAAGTGACTTCTCGGAGACAGCCATTGGATTCATTAAATCCAACTGAATTAGATTCCTAAACCACGTTGCAAGGTCGACACAATAACGAATGAATAAAAATGTATTCCAGCAACAACCACGCGGGGTACATGGTAGAGGAAGTCTGACTGCGTTGGCAAGATGACATCGACCAAGACGTACGTATAATAAGATCTCAAAATTGAATTGCGCGAACATTGAATCGAGACGGATAAACGAGAGAGAGAAAGAGAAAACTATAGATATTTTTCGATTCGACGGATCACCACTTAGAATAGAGTCCAATTTTATAATTTTGTTTATTAATTTTATAAGTACAGAATACTACCTTGTCCATTGGAACCTTTGCCAATATCTTCTTTATAGTTTTGCGTATTCCTCTTCCTGTATAATCCGGAAGTAACGGTCGTTGATGTACGACTTAAGCAATTCATAATATTATTTTGGCAAATCTCGTTGAAGCTTAAATTGCAGACCGCGGTGTTAAACCTTATCAAATGCATGCTGTATAAGATGGCGGAAATTTAACAGCGGAAAATAAGAGATTGCGCTACTCTCCACAAGTGACACCACTATCAGTAAAGAGAAATTATTCTGTTATTTAATTACTAGCGGAAATTTTTTATTCAATATGTATCACTATTTTCACTAAATAAAACATCTCAGCGGAGTAAAATATTAAAAGTGATCCTAAAAATGGCAAACTGATTGATCTCCGAAGTAAAGGAACTCGGTATATGAAATCTGGAAATTTAACAATATTCCGTCTTTCCGGCATTTCTTCCACTAGTAACCAATACTTTTGGTTATTTTTCTAATATCTTATACAGCATCTCATATTGCTATCTTATGCAGCATTTCACTTTCACTGTTTACTTTTACTGTTCACTACTTTTCGCACTTTTACTTTTTACTGATTTTAGGCCGATTTTTGAACCTTGCTTGTCTAATTTGGCGCCTTGCCTTTTTCGGAGTTTATCGAATTTTGCACATTGCTGTTAATTTGTCGTTGGTCAAACTTGGTGGCCTGGTCATTTCATTTCCATCATTTGAAGTAACAGCGCTTTCATCGTATCTCCCATGTCCAAAGTCGATTTCTGTTATTCTGGAGTAGGTGGCTGTACTGAAATGGTTGTGCCTGTTTGTTCTATCGCTCTGGTTGCCTCATTTTTAACTTCTTCTTTGCAAAGCTGAACTTTCTGTTCATCGTTTGATGTAACTGGGGGCATCCCTAATGGTCCTGGCGACATCCTCGTCCAAGACGCTTTGAAGTCTTGAAATTTGCTCATTCTTTTGCCTTCAATTGAAAGCTCGAGGCTGCTTCTAGCAAACGCCATCCTTGGACATGGGAGATATAATAAAGGCGCTGTTACTTCAATTGAAATAAATGGGAGTGGACCACGCTGTCAAGTTTGACCATCAAAACGACAAATTAGAACAGCAAGTTGTAAAATTCGACTCTGCATAGAGCAGGGTGCAAAATTAGAACCGATCAGCGAAGTTCAAAAATCGACCAACAAGGCGATCAGCAAAGTACACAGTTGTTATTAAATCAGTGAATAGCGCAAGTCGAAAAGTAAAAAAAAAAAGTGCAAAAAGTAGTCAACAGTAAAAGTGAAATAAGTGAATTACCGAAGAAAGATGACGGTGTTGAAAAATAAAGCACCAAATGCCATGAGAAGCCAAAAAGTGCAAAAGATGTTTGTGAAATATCTTTAAATTAGTATCGTTAAACATGTCGAACTGGTTTATAATTTTTGAATACAACAACAAAAATACCTTAACTTGGTGTGATGGACATTTAAAAAAAAAATCACCTAATTCACATTGAAAATATTTTACCAAACACTCTATACACTTCCAATTCAACAGGCTGTACTCAATACAAAAAAAAAATATTAAAATTTTATCAAACTTACTTCCTAACCCACCCTATTGAGTTCCCCCCAAAACAGATATATTTTCCCGTTTCACATGCATCGAATGAAATCCTATTAAAATTCAATGCCGGTCTCGCACTCTCCGCACACCGTACCATATATACTCGTACTCGTATATTTATAATGTACGAGTTATATTGTAAAATTGAATTTGGTTTTGTGCGAGAGATGAAATCTCTCAAAATTCGACAGGAACAATACAATGTGATATACACAGCAATTCAATTGATTTTGATTTTCATCATCGGTCGGAAAATGATTTCATGTTTTGATTTTTATCAATTGTGACATTTAAAGAGGATTAATCTATTTATGCGGTTTATCAGTGTGGAAATCTATATATAGAGGGGGAAAATTTACGAAATTTCTTATCAGCTGTATAAATATTTTAGTATTTACTATATATTGTGCGGTCTCTGGTCCTAAATATTTATTGTGGTGCTAATAATAAGGTTTGCTCGTTTATTTAAATTTTCGATTTCATTATTTTAAGAAACTCGGATAAAATTCTCGAGTCTATTTACCGTGTCGTCTTACACAAAGTTGTTTTTTAAAAATTTATATAGAATTTTAATTAAAAATGCAATTTTTCACTTTAAACCTTCTTTAACCCGTCGTTCTTTCATATTCCAATTTTCCTTCCAAACTATCAAAGTTTAATTTGGATTTTTTTTATTTTAGTTAAATGGTAATTTTCCTTCTTAGCTTTATTATAATGTTATATGGGATGTAAAAGAAGCAAAAAGTACCATAAGAATATATATAAGTTTTTCATGAATATTAGGGAAATCTAAAATTCATGTGGAACGTTGTTGTTGTTATATTATACTCCACAACACTCGTACCTCGTAAGTGAGATAGTATTAGTCGAAAAATCACGTAGAAAAACAATTCATTATCGAAACACAAAAATGGTTTAAAATTTTCATGTATATAAGTTCATAAATTTTGTGCCACTGTTGTATATATAGAGATGAAAATATAGCAGAAGGAAAACTTTATGGTTTTTCGTTTGTAAATTTCTTAAATCAACTTTTTTTTTTATGAAGATATTTTCATTTCCGGATTTTGATTTAAGACTGTAAGTGATTTTTGTTAGCAACCAAAATGTAATAAAAAAAAATGATTTGTAATGTGTTTTGTATAAAAACATGAAGATGAAGTGATTGGTTAGCAAGATTTTGTCTTAATTTAATTTCATGGGGTATTTAAGAGAACTTTGAAATCTTTATGTGCTATAAAATTTTAACGAAACGTGAGCTTATTTTCTTTGGGAAATTATTGGATGTGCTTCAGGTACGATGATTGAGTATTTTATCAGTCTACCCCATTTGTTGAGGTGAGCCAGTGAACTGGAAAATTTTCGCTGCCCAAATCCAAACCATAGAGTCGAAGTAAAATCTCCGACCCCAAATTATGGCAGTTGGTTTAAAATCGTTATGTATATTTTACATACAGGTTTTGTCGTCCAATGTTTTACTCGTACGACTTTCTACAAAAGTAATTTCTAAGGCAATTGACGACTCTTTCGGGTGACATTGTCTCCTGATTTGATTTCATTGGTTTTGCGAATTCCAATATGAATGAATTGAATGCCGTAAATCCACACAGATTTTAGAGTTTTCTGGTATAGTAGCTTTGTAATTTGTAGTTTAGGTCGTTTTAAATTTTTTTGTCGCTTTCCAAAGGGAGTACTCAGTATTTTATTACCCGGTAAGCCTTTCTTGCTCTTTGTGTTGCTGCAATGTTGTTGGGTAAATAAAACAGCATATCGGTGCATTTCCTTTGAACTTGAAGGGGTGTTACCAATTCAACTGTTAACAGAAAATTATAAACATAAAGTGCTGAAATATAGCATTTACTTGAATTTGGGTTATTGAGTCAAGTAATTTTACTATATAAACTGTAAAATTTTTATAATAAAAATTAGAAATTTTAATACCTGTAAAGACATCGCTTCTCATTTATTAAAATATATTGTTTTGAATTAGTGGACTTACTCCGACCCACGGTAGGCGGTAGGTACACTAATCTCATTTCAGTACTTGGTCCTTCGAAATAAAAACCAACCAGCGACAAAACAACTTAGTAAAATATAACTTGAAAAAGCCAAACAACAACCGGCCAGTTATATTATCGTTCGCTCCAGTAACTATACCCATTTAAAACGGCTAAATAACAACCAGCGAAATTCTCAACAATAATTAAGTGCTACACAACAACCAGCGAAACCGAGTATCATCATTCAACAGTCACAGAACAACCGGCGATAATGGATAACTTACTTGATCACCAAGAAACCAAATATTTGGGGACGAATATAGACCAATTAAAAACTCTATATACAGAGTTCGTAAAAAACGGATGAACAAATTTACAACCTTGATCCACCAATCAATAAAGATCATCTATACACCAACCAAAAAGCTACAGTGGTGGTAAGCTACAAAAAACTTATAGAAGAAATTCACCAGCAATTAAACAATCCAACACCGCTATATCACCAGCGTGCAGCATGGAGTTCATAGCATCCGATACAGGCGATTGTAGTAAAAAAATTGAACAACAAACCAACATACAGATAGATCAAAGCACTAACAGCACGCTCAACTAAAAGCTATGAAGACAAGATTTAAAATGAGGGAGTTGTACTGAGAAATAGCGAAGGCCAAAAACGTCTTGGATAAAAGTCAAGGCAAACAAGCTATGCAATTTGCCATACACTATATGCAGCGGGCGATGAATCAAATATTTGATAGGCATTTAAGAGCTTTGTGTCGAGGCCTCAAACGATGACCATGAGACGCTAGGATACTTCACAAGGGGGAACTATTTCTAATTTTCACAAATTTTCCCATTATCCAAGAAATTGGACAGTGAAACACAACGATTATGAAAGTTCGCTCCAGGACCCAAGTGAATTTCAGAAAACCGAAGAATTTCTCGAGTTTCTTGAACAATGCTTCAAGTCCTTGGAGGCATCATATAGCCCAAAAAATCAATCGCAAGAACCAAAGCCGCAAGTGTGGTAAAACAAACGTTTGCCACAACAAGATGAACCATATGTTAGGCCATTGGCTACGGTTAAGGCAGCTGTCAGCAACAGATAAAAGCCAAATAGTGCTAACAACAGCTATGTAGAAGATGTCTATCATCAGTACATCAAACGTACCATTGCAGCCGAGACAAAATACTCGATCTGTAATGTGTTTCATCATACTGTTTTGCATCCAGCAAAGTCCAAAATACAAATCACAATAGCAGTTCAAAAGTTGAAGCTGAAGGGGCTGAAAATATATGCCAAAATATGCTGGAGTATATATGCTAGAGACGGTGTCGCAGTATTGGAGAGGTAAAGAAAATAGTGAAACGAGCATTTTGATTAGCAAAAGCCGTTTCTGTAAGAACCATATGCCAAAATAATAAATAATACCATGCCATAATAAAAACGATTAAAAAAAACAAAAAAAAAAAAAAAACTCCCCAATAGCAATAAACCATAATATGAAACATAAAATAGAAAAATAAAACACCCAAACACAAAAATTCCTAATTAGTTCAATATGCATAGGCTATTTATAGATATAGGCATTATATACATAAAATAAATATAAGTACATAACATATATAAGATAGTTTATAAGATGGATGGTAGGGATGATGATGGATTGAGTAGGTGGGAGTATGATCGGTTGATCGCAGTTGGCGGATTAAAAAAAAGAGGGGATTGTAAGAAACCATAAAAGGATTGATGGATGAAAAAGAAAAAAAAGGATGATTAGAAGTTGGACATTTGACGTGAAAGGAGCTCGGAAAAATTAAATAAAAATAAAAAAAATTAAACAAACATAAGTGAATGGAAAAGTAAAGGAAAGTAAAAAAATAAAACCTCCGTGGAGTGGAAACCACGTGTAAGAAAAGGAAAATATCCAGAAAGAAAGACAGTGTTTTGTACGATAATAACGGTATTTTGTACGAGTATGTACAAACATATATCTCACCCTACCCGAATAATCAAATAAAATCATGAGATAAACGCAGGAGGATATGCCAAGCCGAGAGTCCATCATCATCATGACAGCACCATCGTATCCATCTTAGTGTAGGTTTTTTTTTTATTGTATTTTAGTTCTAAGTTTATGTAAGTGAAATTTTAGATCCTAGATAATGTATAGCATTAAGTGATAAATATAGTGGGTTTGTCGTCTTTTGTCACCTATTTAAAATATAGGTAAAAGTTTCAATAAATTGCTCCATTTCTTTAAAATAGAACTTGTAAGGAGGAATAAGATTTTTTTTTATATAATTCGATAAATAATAAGTACATAAATAAAGTTTTGTTTTGTATTTTGTTTTTTTTTTGTTGTGCTTTAAAATAAACAAAAAATTACGTTTAAAGTTAATAAACTAAATTAAGGGTGTTTTATTTAATGTCGGAGTTGTTCACTGATAAATCCGCGACCGCACTGAGTTTAAAAAAAAATTGCCGGACAGACAATACAGTTACTTTTTGCTTCAGTAAGAGTTATATTTCGAAAAATCGTAATAAAATTGATAAAATCGTAACAAAATTGATAAAAATCGTAACAAAATTGGCGCCCAACGTGGGGCAAACAGTGAACAATTCCCTAGCATTAAAATTTGTTATTTTTTTTTTGTTTTATCTGATTAATTTTCTGCTTTTATTATTAGTTTTATTTTTTATTAATTGGTTTTAGTTTTTTTTAAAATATTAAGTTGTTTAATTGGTGATGATTGGAATTGACGCGAACGCATATCCATTTTTTTTTTTTATGAATTAGTAAATTTCAAATTTTTAATTTTTTGATTTCATATATTATATTAGTTACAAAATTATTATTGACATTATTTTTAATCCATTTACACTATATCACGTAGTTTTTATTTTTTTCAATACTCAAATTTCAATACAAGATATATATATTATTTTTTTTAATTATTTGGTATATCGTTTTTATGTAGTTTCTGATTTTTCAATATTATTTCGAAAAATCAGTGGCGCCCAACAAAGTTAGTTTTACAAAAATATTTAAAATTGAAAGACGTTTATATCAAATAGAACATTAATCATGAATATTGAGGGGTTAAACGACGACGAAATCCAATACGAATTGGATATTCGAAATGTTGATTTAGATAAATATTCGGAGAGTCCAAGGTATATTCTGAATAAATTATTTGATGAAAAACAGGTCTCTCCTAGTTTATTTCCCGATAGTCAGGTTGACGAAAATATATCAAATCTAATTAATTTAGCCGTAACAAGACTGGATCAGATTGAAAACTTCTCTACTCAAGACAAAAAAGCAAAAACGAATGATGAACAAAAAGCTGAAATTCAAAAGGTTTTGCGCAGAGTTCGTTCTGCTCGAAGAGATGTAATTCGCCAAAATGAGCTGAAGATAGCCCAACCTAACATTTCACCTCCCACACAGGAAATTGCTTCCAAAATAAACACTTTTGATAATCTAGGTGCCGATTTGGAAGATTTAAATTTTAATCTAAACACAATATCTCACAGTGGTCAAAATATTTATTCCCCGAGTTATGTAAGTTCAGCTTCAAATTTTCCATTTTATTCATCTTCACAGCTTATACCTAGTATTCAAACCCAAACTTCCAATTTGAATGTTGATAATTTTCACCCAAACAGGATATCTCAAACTGACCAAAATATTTATTCCTCGTGTTATGTTAGTTCAGCTCCAAATGTTCTATTTTATTCATCTTCACAGATGATACCTATTGTTCAAACCCAAACTTCCTATTTAGAAAAAATGCCGCAATGCATTCCGAGCTATAGGTCGATTTTACATTCAAAACAAAGAACCAAATTCACGAAAAATTCTGAAGAAACCGCAACAACTTGGTCAAATCCTAACCATCACAATTATATGGAGCGTCCATCAGAAACAATTCCAGTAGCTCTCAGACAAAATCCGTATTTAGAAACTGTAGTTCACCCTAGCAATACATGGTCTCAACAAAGACCACCAATAACTTTCAATCAATCAGCACATCATTTTACTCATTATAATAATCCAAATTTTCACTCTCAAATAAACGCACCTAACCAAGAAAATCAATTAATTACTGAAAATAGATTTAGCGAAAGACGCTGGAAGCCTGTACCTATTCGAGAGTGGAAATTAAAATTTTCTGGTAGGCATTCTGATATTGTAAATGAATTTCTTACGAAAGTAAACCGAATGGCCAGATCTCAAAGAATTTGTGAGGAAGAACTTTTAGGTTCAATATTTTTATTGCTAGATGGTAGTGCCCTTCAATGGTATGACGCTTATATCGAAAATTTTCAAACCTGGACCGAGTTCAGTAATGCATTGAAATGGGAGTATTCCGACCCAGACTATGACGAACAGATTATTGAAGCGATTAGAAACCGCAAACAACAGCGGTTTGAAACTTTCGGAGATTACCGATCATCAATGGAATTGTTATTTAAAGAGTTAAGACAAGCTCCAAATCCACAAGAGAAATTGCGATATTTGTACAACAATTTATGGCCTACGTACTTAAGAGGACTTAGTTTTAGAAATTTAAACAATATTGCATCTGTTGAAGAATTAACGATGCTTTGTAGAGACATCGAAAGAATGGAAAAACTTTGTAAAGAAAATGCATTAATAGGAATAAACAAACGGATGCACCAGTTAAATATATTGGAGCAAAATTCAAATTCAAAATCTTCTAATTTCAATAAATTTTCAACCAATTTAAATTCAGAACCAAATGAAAAAGCAATAGAGCCAAAATCTTTTCGAAACTCAAAATATCCAAACCGCAATAATAGTAATAACAGGCAAACTTTCTCCCAGCCTAATATTCAATGGAAGCCTAATTATGGATATCGTAATTCAAAAAAATGCAGACTCGGTTCCATAATACCGATCCCCAAAACAATTTCAACAACTCAAATAGAAACAGGGAACAAATATTCTTTTCTTGTGTGAATTGTTTTGAAAATGGACACAAACCTGATTCATGTCCAAAACCACGAAGAGCCAAATATTTGTGTTACAGATGCGGCCGATAAGATACCATATTTCCACATTGTCAAACGTGTCATCCACATTTGCTCCGGCAAAATTTAATAAATTCAAATAAAAATCTCTCTCAAGAGCAGTTCCGCTCCGAGGTAAATTCCTCAAATAATATTACGCAAGATAGGCCTACCACTTCATCTGGTGAAGATTCGGCAAGTCCAAATAGAACGGTAGCTTCAACATTTATTCAAAAACCGGGAGATAATAGGTTGTATTTAGATGTTGTAATTAACGACAACCCTAAAATCGGCTTATTAGATACTGGTGCTACGATTTCAGTTTTAGGAAAAAATGCTGATAAATTCCTATCCCAATGTGGATTAATGACTCGAAAAGAATATACAAAAGTCTTTGTAGCTAACGGCGAATCACTGCAAGGATGTGAAGTAGTAGATGTATTTATTGAGTTCAATTACAAACGCCGAAGTTTGACTATGTATGTTTTACCACAAATTACACAAGATCTCATTCTAGGGATGAACTTCTGGCAGAATTTTGATTTAAATCCCACTCTTTTTTATATTAATTCAGAATCTCAAAATACATCCGATAGTTCAAAAGAATTTCTTACGGATCAACAGCAGAAACAGTTAACACAATTAATTGCTGAGTTTCCTATTACTACTAATGATAATTTCGGTTGTACCCAAATAGTTTCCCACACTATTAACACAGCTGATAATCCTCCTGCGATGCAGAGATGCTATCCTATTTCACCACATGTCTTAAAAGCAGCTGATGTTGAATTTCCACGCATGTTACAATTGGGAGTTCTCAAACCATGTCCAGCTTCACCATGGAGATCCCCAATGACAATAGTTTATAAACCAAATGGGAAAATAAGAATGTGTCTCGACTCACGAAAATTGAATTCGGTGACGATAAAGGATTCATACCAATGCCACATCTAGAGAACATTATTTCCAATCTAAAAGCAACAACATACTTGAGTTCTATAGACCTATCTGACGCCTATTGGCAAATTAAAATAGAGGAACAGTCTCAACCAAAAATAGCTTTCGCTTTGTCAGGTAGGCCACTGTACATGTTTGCACGTATGCCTTTTGTATTAGTAGGTGCCCCCGCTACAATGTTTATTCAACAATAGTTTAACCCATTACAGAGTTATTAAAAGGAAATCCAACCAAAATCAATTGGACAATCGATGCAAACAAAGCTTTTAATGAATTAAAAGAGGCAATTGCCAACGCCCCTACTCTTCATAATCCAGATTATACACAACCTTTTTATGTTTGCACCGATGCTTCCAACACCGGTGTTGGAAGCCAACTTTATCAAAAAATAGATGACGACAATTTTCCTATTGCATACATTTCACAAAAACTTTCACCAACTCAGAAAAAATACACAACCTCAGAACAAGAATGTCTAAGTATTCTAATTGCCCTTACCAAGTGGCGACACTTTCTGGAGGGTTCCAAATTTTTTATAATAACTGATAGTTCAGCACTTAAATGGTTGCTCCGCCAAGGAGATTCAGTAGGTCGTGTCGGACGATGGGCTCTGAAAATACAACATTATAATTTTGAAGTAATTCACCGTCCAGGGAAAGAGAATATTGTTCCAGATGCTCTCTCAAGATGCCTCGAAGAAATTAGCCAAGATACCTGGTACAATAGTTAACTTACTAAAGTTTCCGAAAATCCACTACAACACTCAAATTTTAGGATAATAGATAACAAATTATACCAACTTTTCCAAGATTCAGATAAGTATAATTTAGAAAATTATCGCTGGAAAGAATTAGTGCCTGAAAATGAACGCCAAGCTTTATTAAAAAAATTTCATGACGCACCAAAGGCTGGACATTTTGGCAATTTTAAAACCTACCCCAGAATTCCAGACTTATACCATTGGCCCAACATAACCGAAGACGTGAGAAGCTATATATCAAGGTGTGATACTTGTAAAGCATCTAAATCTCCAACCGTCTCCCTTAAGCCACCCATGGGAAAGATGCTTAAAGCCCAAAGACCATGGGAAATTATAAGTATCGACTAGATGGGTGCATTCCCTAGGTCAAAGCAAGGAAATGTCTTTCTTCTGGTCATTATTGATAATTTCACAAAATATCCAGTTATTTTTCCAGTGCGAAATTCTAAATTTTCAATATTAAAGAGGAAGCTTGAAGAAGTGATATTTAATTTATTTTCTGTACCACGTATTATTATTTCTGACAATGGGTCCCAGTTCATAGGAAAAGAGTTCGCTAAACTGCTCAACGATTATCATATACTGCACTTCAAAACAGCAGTTTATTCACCCCAAGCAAATCCAACCGAGCGGGTGAACCAGGTTATTGGTAATACGATCCGAGCATTTATGAAGACCAACAATCACAGAGATTGGGACAAATATGTTGCACAAATTGGTGTCACAATTCGATCAGCCGTACATGAGGCAACACTTTGTACCCCTTACTTTTTAAATTTTGGTATGGAAATGATACTAGATGGAGATGAGTATACTCGTCTAAATCATTTTCCACCTCCTACCTTAGAGGAACGAATTGTCAAATTGACCAAAATTCGAAAATGTGTATCAGATAATATGGAAAAAGAGTTTAATAAAACCGCGAATGGGTATAATTTGCGAGCTAGAGCTCCACCATTTACTGTAGGGCAGATAGTTTGGAGAAGAAATTTTACACAGTCTGATGCGTCCAAGGGAGTAATGTCTAAATTGTTTCCAAAATGGGTGAAAGCAAAAATTATTAACAAAATACGATCGAATGTGCACGTTATTCAAGACCTTTATTCAAATAAAACTTCAACTTACCATGGAAAAGACCTAAAAATTTAAATCAACGTTAAAGTGGTTAAATACATTGACAGAAACTCTGCAATATTCATGGAACACTAATAAAATAAAATTATTTCAATTTTCTTATTTTTTTTATTTTCTACCAAAAGTTACTTTTGGTTTGGAAACCTTGTTTCTGAAATCAATTTTGTTTTAATTACCCCGGAGAAAGGGGCCAATGAAACGAGCATTTTGATTAGCAAAAGCCGTTTCTGTACGAACCATATGCCAAAATAATAAATAATACCATGCCATAATAAAAACGATTAAAAAAAACAAAAAAAAAATAAAAATTCCCCAATAGCAATAAACCGTAATATGAAACATAAAACAGAAAAAAATAGAAAAATAAAACACCCAAACACAAAAATTCCTAATTAGTTCAATATGCATAGGCTATTTATAGATATAGGCATTATATACATAAAATAAATATAAGTACATAACATATATAAGATAGTTTATAAGATGGATGGTAGCGATGATGATGGATTGAGTAGGTGGGAGTATGATCGGTTGATCGCAGTTGGCGGATTAAAAAAAAGAGGGGATTGTAAGAAACCATAAAAGGATTGATGGATGAAAAAGAAAAAAAAAGGATGATTAGAAGTTGGACATTTGACGTGAAAGGAGCTCGGAAAAATTAAATTAAAATAAAAAAAATTAAACAAACATAAGTGAATGGAAAAGTAAAGGAAAGTTAAAAAATAAAACCTCTGTGGAGTGGAAACCACGTGTAAAAAAAAGGAAAATATCCAGAAAGAAAGACAGTGTTTTGTACGATAATAACGGTATTTTGTACGAGTATGTACAAACATATATCTCACCCTACCCGAATAATCAAATAAAATCATGAGATAAACGCAGGAGGATATGCCAAGCCGAGAGTCCATCATCATCATGACAGCACCATCGTATCCATCTTAGTGTAGGTTTTTTTTTATTGTATTTTAGTTCTAAGTTTATGTAAGTGAAATTTTAGATCCTAGATAATGTATAGCATTAAGTGATAAATATAGTGGGTTTGTCGTCTTTTGTCACCTATTTAAAATAAAGGTAAAAGTTTCAATAAATTGCTCCATTTCTTTAAAATAGAACTTGTAAGGAGGAATAAGATTTTTTTTTTATATAATTCGATAAATAATAAGTACATAAATAAAGTTTTGTTTTGTATTTTGTTTTTTTTTGTTGTGCTTTAAAATAAACAAAAAATTACGTTTAAAGTTAATAAACTAAATTAAGGGTGTTTTATTTAATGTCGGAGTTGTTCACTGATAAATCCGCGACCGCACTGCGTTTAAAAAAAAAATAGCCGGACAGACAATACAGTTACTTTTTGCTTCAGTAAGTGTTATACTTCGAAAAATCGTAATAAAATTGATAAAATCGTAACAAAATTGATAAAAATCGTAACAATAGTGAGCCTCAAAATCTAACCTGTTGTCGCATCCGAATTTGAATCACACTTAGACGCTTTAGTATTTAAAAAACTCACGATACTGTTACCAGAACAACGGATACAAACCCAAGGCTAGGAACATCTAAACAACTTAGCGCATGCGGATCCAAACTATAACACACTGGGTTCCATAGACATGTTGCTTGGAGCAGATTATTATCCAAAGATCGTGTTAAGTGATATTATAAAATTAAATCCAACACAACCAATTGCACAAAAAACAGAATTAGGATGGATCGTGTTCGGAAAATTCAAAAGCTCAAGTATCTAACATCACCACATCAAATCTATGATATCGTATATCGATTTAGAAAATCAGCTCAAGGAATGTTGAGAAACTGAAGAAGTCCAAGTAGAACGGAAACTTACCAGTGATGAACAGAAATGCGAGGAGCACTTTCAAAAGGCTACAAAGGATTAGCAAATGGCGCATACCAGGTGGCATTACCATTTAAAAGCGACGATTTCATACGCCTTCTTCAAGTGGAAAAACAACAACAACAGACAACAAACAGCAACAGACAACACAGGCGAATTATACGATTTCTGTGATGCATCCAAAGACGCATATGCAGCAGTAATTTACTACAAATCTAAAATTACAAACAACCAAAGGTCAACTCCTAGATATCTAACGCACTAGACCCTTTTCATGTTTCGTAAACGGTCGAAACTGATATTGTAGGAGGTCGACTAGAGTCAAATTTACCTTTTAGCTGCAGCATCACTGTTTTTTCTGCAGATAGTGACATTTTATTTGTTTCACACCATTGTATCATGTTATTTATGACGATTTGACCCTGGAGCTGAAGTTCGAGCCTCGAGTTGCCGTGCACCAGAATGACTTTGTCATCTGCGAATGCTATTTCGTCCAGGTTATTCATCATGCTCGTGTTAAACACGATGTTCCAGACTAGGGGACCTAGGATTGAACTCTGAGGACATTTTTTTGTAACTTGTTTTGTTACTGAACCATATTTCTCTCTGATTTCTGCGGTTCGGTTGCTGAAGTAACTATTAAAAACATTCATGATGTTCCAGGTAGATTGTAAATTGATAAACTTGCGATGACCCTAGGTCACGTTAAGTTATCAAATGCTCCAGCAATGTCCAAGAATATACCCATAATATATTTTGAACTTTGGGTTTTGACAGTGTTTGTTAGGCGGACTATCGCGTCCTCAGTAGACATGCTACGTTGAAAGCCGAATTGTTTGTCCGAGAACAGTCCGCTCTGTTCGATTCTTGGAGAGATACGAACTGCTAGTAGCCTTTCTAAGAGTATCCCCATCACTGGTAGCAGCATGATTGGTCTATAAGACTTCGGAGAAAGTGAATCTCTATCGCCAGGTTTCCTGATTATAATAATTTCACCCTTTATCCACACCTTCGGGAAGTAGCCAAATTTTAGACAGCTGTTTAATAATTTTACTATATGGAAGTCTCTATAATGGGCCAAGCCAGTTGGATTATTTCAGCGTTCAAGTTGTCAAGTCCAGGAGACTTGTTACGCTTAAAGCAAGTAAGGGCACTGTTGACCTCCTCCCACGTGAATGGGGGGGTCTTCAGCATCATATATCCAACTATTGTTGGTGGCGATCTCGCGAATTTCTGCTTGAGGCCCAGTAACGTCAGGTGTTTCGTCCGGCAGAAACAAGTTTAGTAACTCTAAGCGTGTGTCATGCCACGTATTAGTGACGACTCCATTTGTCTTCCTGATGTTGTTTAAGCCTTCAGGTGTTCTTGCTTTGCTAGCGGCAAATTTGTATACAAGTCCCCATGGGTCATTATTACCATGTTCCTTGACGTACCTTTGGAAACTACTTTGCTTGGCTATAAATACTTCATGGAAGTATTTATTCTTTGCCACTATAAAGAGAGACAATTTCAACTCTTTTGCAATTTGGTTCCTCTCCTTCTGGTATGCTCTTCTGAGCTTGTGTATCGAGTATTTAAGTTTCCTTAGATTAGAGTTCCACTGTAACGGCCCTTTGCCACTCTTTTCTTAGGAATTGAGTTGTTGCAGACACTGGTTAACTGCGTTGAGATCAGCTCCACACGATCATCAATTTCGTCAATCGAGTTAATTTCAGGAAGTGCTTCTACACTGTCCCAAGAGCCGACCAGGTGTCTAGCAAATAGACCCCAATCAGCTATTTTTATGGCAAATCTCGGAGTTTTGCTACTTGCAAGAGGACCATTCTATGGCGCGTTTGATAGCTCAAGCGTGATGACTCTATGGTCACTAGATGTCCTATTTTCTCTTACACACTACCTAACTATTGAACCCAGCAAGGCTCTATTGCCTATTGTTAAGTCAATATTGGAGTTCCCATTAGACGAGAACGTCGTTGGGTGTCCCTGCAAGTTCATTATGAAAAGGTAATTTCTGGGCACGAAGTCCTCTACTTTTCTTCCGTTTTCATCGGTTAAACGGTCATGCCACATTTTACTTCTGGCATTGAAGTCTCCGACGATCATTACCTTTTATTGCTGACCCGACAGAGAGCCTAGGATCGTTTCGATTTTGCACAGATGGTACTCGATCGGTTCACTATATTGGGCGTATATTGAAAGTAGGTAGAATGAACCAACTTCCGATGATATTTCAACACATATGCGGTGGCTATCACAAACCTGAGTTAGTTTCATCATGTCCATGCCGACACTATGAATATTAATTGCAGTCTTGGGATTCTCAGAACATCCTGTTGTTACTCTGGCTGTAGAAGGCATGTCGCTGATTTGACCATTGGCCGAGTGTGATTCTTGCATACCCAGAATATCTATGTCGTGGGTGGAAATGCTTTCACATATCTCTGATCCGACTATTTTAGCACCCTGCATGTTGAGGTGGGCGATTCGTATGTTGCTGTTGCAATTTCTTTGATTGTGACTAATCATCATGTTTAGTATTAAATCTCAGGCCGAGTGCATAACTCCATATGGCCATGCCATAATTTATAGGCTGAGATAAAGCTATGCAATGTGCAGATGGTTATACATAAATTGTACCTATGGCTGCACGACCTCGATTTGCCTAGCAATTCGTAAGGTATGATGTGAAGAGCGAACCGAGAAATTGTTGGGAGTGCTTTGGCCTCAGAACAGATTACATATATTATA
Source organism: Nephrotoma appendiculata (assembly GCA_947310385.1). Classification (NCBI taxonomy): domain Eukaryota; kingdom Metazoa; phylum Arthropoda; class Insecta; order Diptera; family Tipulidae; genus Nephrotoma; species Nephrotoma appendiculata. The sequence continues at coordinate 56,057,816 of OX371225.1, read as the reverse complement.
TTTTGAGTTTGACCGATACAGTTTATTATTCGGCTAACCAAACACCGATTTATTATTGTGACTCGACTACATTATAAAATCTTCCACCAAGTACCAAATTACACCTGATGTATAAGCGACGCGAGTAGACATTAACAAAATTCACCTACTGATAGACGTTAAATGTACGTTTAGTAAATGTTTGCGGTCGTCAACATGATTTATAATTAAAAATAATTTATATTTCGAAATATCATTACAAATTTTCATATTATAATCGCATATAAACATAATATTTGTTGTTGTTGTTGTATGATAATTTATGTCGTTGACAGACATAATACAGTTTTAAAAATCGCTAAATGAAAAATATGTGTGCGGTTACACCAAACTGTTTATCTTCAGTTTTAATATGTAAAATGTGTGTTTGTATTTTATTAGGATTTCTAAACAATTTTGTGGATCGTAAAACATTTTCGGTGGATTAATTAGATAAACAAAATTTTTTTTGTGTGTGCATGGCGGTTACGGTTTTATACGCGGATTTAGATTCGCTAAATTACAAAATTTTTTATCAATTTAAAACACAATAAAATATTGGATTCAGCGCATAATTTGGGTGCGAGGACCCTAAATCATAAATCCTATATGTACAAAATCACAACTTAATAAAAATTCTGGTGAAGATAACACAACTTTGTGTTGTTCGAATACGAACGAATGGTATACACTATCCATTTACCTGATACAGATATGTATGTACATAAATACACCACGTAAGTAAAGATATAAAAATCTTAAGGTATAAATAGTAAGATTTAGTGTTTGGTCATGATTTCTGGTTTCGGTTTTATTTTTTTTTTGCCATCTCAAGTACGTGATATGAATTCCTAATAAGATGTTCAATAATATACCGAGCAAATTTTCTTGTACCTACATACACCTTTTCATCGTCTCTGCGAGCTAGTTGAATCGAAACAAAATTTTTTGTCGTGCTATTGGGAAATGAGAGTTCAATCAACGTCATGATTATGATCTTCGTGTAATTACGGTGATGGAAGACGTTTAGCTATATAGGATTTTATATAAAGTACACGGAAACTAAATATGTTGTAATGAATTGAGGATGAAATTGTAACGCAAACTGGTTTAAAAGGTGTTCAACATATTGTGCTTAAATCTTAAATAAGTGGCACCATTTAATACAGATATGGAACCACTCAATGAAAGATTTATATATTGCAGAATTGGGCCTACAAATGTAAATTAATGAAATGTGTTCAAAATGACGCGTCCAATACTGCGTCCAAAATAACCTCCAATTCATTAGATTTGACCAGTTACAAGACCAATAAAATATTTGTGCTAACTTTTTGATTTGAACACTTCCTTAAGGTTCGGGATACTGAGCTTTTCGAAAAATAAAAAAATACATAAATATTTTCCGCCGCTCGTTTCAGATACCAGTTAGGACTTTTAATTCAATTTAATTTTTTTTTTCTTATGAAGTAGACTTCAATTTTTCTAGAAATTTTTAAAATTTAAATAATTCTGGTCTACTGGGGAAATGAGCGATCAATTTTGTAAACTGCTATTAATAAAGCAAATATCATTGCAAACAATATTTTTGTAATTGTACACTGGAGTTTCCCGTGAGTTGAATTTTTGGGAGATACATTTTTACCTGTGTGCCTAACGACACATTTAACATTGTGGCAACATAGATGTTGTTCATGCTCTAACAATAAAGCGGTTAATTGGATTGGATAATTACGCTTAGAATAATCGAAGAAAGCCAAAGCTCCAGTTTATCCCAAGTAAGTCTGGTAAACAAGACCAATGTAAATATTCCTAATGTAAATATGTAGTGATGAAAACCGGCGTTTATTTTTTGTTTCTAATCGAGGAGTTATTAAGGTTGGGAGTTAAACAAATGACAGGGTAAATAAGTTATGGTTAACATCCGATATTCTTTTGAGTTGCGCGATTTGTAAACGACCGAAGAATTGAAATATTTTATGACAAGGACATACAAACAATCAAGGTTAATAAAATTCTCTTAATATTTTTATATTTTTTATTTCATATTATTCAATATCACCAACGTATTTGTATTTTAAATTTTTAATATTGTTAACTAATAAAGATTTCATCTTTGAAATTCATGTTGTCCCATCTGAGGCGATAATTCGATTAGGTGAATCTGAAAAACTAATAAGTTATCAATAGCAGTTCAAAACAAAAGACCTTCTATGCACTAATATTCGCAGCTTATCCTCTAATTTCTTAGAGTTATCACAAATAATTATTCAATATAAACCGTCAATTGTATTACTCAGTGAATCTAAAACAACAGAAGACATGTACGACTCGGAATTTTTTATTGAAAATTATAAATGTGTACGGTGCGATTCGGATAGTCGTCATACTGTAGGGGTTGTCATGTATATTCACCAAAACATAAGCTTTAAAATAATTTCGAATATCGAGAAGGACCGCGCTTGGTTTTTGGCGATTCAGATCATAAAAGGATACCATACAACAGGAATATTTGGTGTAGTTTATAGATCATACCAAACAACAAAAGCAGCATTTTTAAATAATTTAGATGGATGGTTCGAAGAAGTTATCAATTATAATAAATCGAACTATATATTTGGGGATTTCAATATTGACGTGAAAAGCAACGATATTTACAGTTTACAATTAAAGCAGTTAATCATGGATTATAGATTGGTGCAAGTAGTTCCAGATTATACCAGAGTCACACAAACCAGCAAAAGTTTAATAGATCTTTTGATAACTAATTCAGTAAATACAAAATGTGAAATTATAAAAGAACAACAAATAAGTGATCATTGTATGTTATGTGTGGATATAAGCAGAAACAATTCACAGTTACTTGATCAATTTAAAGAAATTAGATCTCGGAAAAATTATTCTGGTGAAAAATTAAATTGTGCCCTAATCACTAGACTGCAGCACTACAGAACACAGAATGAATGAAACAACTGACGCAAATAAAAATTGTTCAAAGTAGAAATAAAATCCCTTGGTTCTCAGAAAATTTGTCATTATTAAGACAAGAAAAGGAGCGTAATTTTAGTATTCTGAAATTAATAAATTCAAGCGAGAATTGGGAAAACTATAGAAGAGCTAGAAATATTTACAAACAATCGTTAAGAAAGCAACAATCTGAATACTTCAAGAATAAGTTCATTGAAAACCAATATAACCCAAAGGAGCTATGGAAAACTCTCAAATCTATGTCTAAGACTAAAAATACGATGCAATGGAGTATTCAATTTAATAACAAAACACTCACCGATAAACAACAGATTGCAGATGCACTAAATCACTCGTTTGTGTCCAGCGTCGTAGATATTCACCGTAACATCCCTGAAATATCGGATTTTGAACTTCCTAATGCTGTTTTGAACATACAAAAATTTCAATTCCAACAAACATCACAAAACGAAATATTAAAAATAATAAGCAGAATAAAATCGCAATATGGAATAGATGGTATAAATAAAATTGTCATGCTGGATGCAATGCAGAATCAAATGTTCTTTGAACATTTTACTGATATAGTTAATTGTAGTTTAAGGCAAGCAGTGGTACCAGATTCATGGAAAATATCAACAGTTGTTCCCATTCCAAAAATTTCGAAGCCAACGACGCCAGAAGAGCACCGACCAATAAATATGCTCCCACTGTATGAGACTGTTCTGGAACGAGTAATTAAAAACCAACTGGTAAATCATATCGCTGATAAAAATATATTGGTTGATCAACAATCTGGATTTAGAGAATCCCATTCTTGTGAAACGGCCTTAACCCTAATGTTGGATAGCTGGAAAAGTCAAATAGATGACAACAAAGTAATCATTGTAGTCTTTTTAGATTTTAAAAGGGCTTTTGAAACTATCGAACTTAAAAAGTTAACCAAGTACGGAGTTGTTGGGAAAGAACTAGAGTGGTTTAACAGTTATCTTCAAGGGAGGCAACAATATACGAAAATTAATAATTACACATCGTCTCGTCACTAATACAAAATAATCTCGGAGTACCTCAAGGATCAGCCCTGGGTCCGTTACTCTTTATTCTATACATTAATGACATAGTCGATGTTATTCAAAATTGCAAAATAAATATGTTCGCAGATGATACTTTACTTACTATTTCGGCAACAACTCTTCCAGAAGCAGTGCAGAAAGTAAACGAAGATCTCGAGAGTCTACGGAAATGGCTGATGTTTCACAAACTATCACTGAATATCTCGAAAACGAGGTACATGCTCCTATCAATCAAAGCAAAGTTCGAGAGTAATGCAGATATAATAGTTGACAACCAAATTATCGAACGAGTAAAACAGTATAAATATCTTGGTGTTATTATCGACGAGCACTTAAGTTTTAACGATCATTTGGATTATATCGCTAAAAAGATGAATAAAAAACTTGGATTTTTCACTAGAATTAAAGACAAATTACCAATGCAGACAAAAGTTGTTTTTATGAATCAATTGTGACTCCACATATTGATTATTGTTCTTCTGTGCTATTTATCATGAATCAAACTCAAATTACACGTCTTCAAAAAATTCAGAATCGATTCATGCGACACATCTTGAATGCGGAAAGTAGAACACACATAAAAGACATGTTGGAAATTTTAAACTGGAAGTCAATCAAACAGAGAATACAATTTAATGTGTTAAAATTCTTGTTTAGGCTGGAAAAGGGAGATCTACCAAAATATTTAGATACTTTGCTTTCTTCTAATAGAAATGTTCATACTTACAATACTCGGGGTACACACTTCAGACTACCAATGTATAGTAAATCATTTTCACAACGGTCGCTGGGATATAATGGAGTAAAGTTGTATAATTCATTGGGTGACTATTGCATGCTAGGTGAACTTCAAGAGTTAGAGTACGGTCAATTTAATAAATTATTGCATACATTCATTAAAGATAAAGTAGACATTTAGTATATAAAATAAAATTTAATTAATTTAAATAACAATGTATTATAAAATGTCATTATTGATAAATAAACAAACAAATAAACAAATAAATTAATAAATAAATTAACAAAAAATAAAAAGTTTATAGACTATAGAATAATTAAGATCGTTTATAATTTAAACCATTAACTGATTTCATATAAAATTGAAGAACAAATAAGATTTTATTGTAAGATTTTTAGCCGTGAGTGGGTCTTTCTACTGACAAAGCTGGATGATTCAATATTCTCGACTCTCTTTGCTTTCGTTATAATATTTTTTAATGGTCTACAGTTCATAATCCATTTACAGTGTTTATGAATTAGCTCAAGTATCATAAAATTTTACTGTGATTGCAGCATCTTATTAAACCAATTAAAATTCATTTTACTGATTAGTCCATTGCACACATTGATCAACTATAATTTGTTTTAAATGTGGGGATAATGACGAGATTTGTCGAAAATATTTCTAAAAATCATCATTTTATTTTTGCTAATTACAGCAATCATTTCTGACGGGGGATTTGCCAAGAGGGATTTTTCCGGGATATCCCAGGGATTTCCAGTAGATTTTCCCCGAAAATTTGCCTGTGATTATTTTCGGGATTTTCCCTTGGTTTCCCTGATAATTTCCTCCGGGATTTTTCCAGACGTGGCAATTTTTTCGGGGATTTCCTCGGGATTTTTCCCGGGGATTTTCTGGTGAATTTCCCCGAGTATTTTCCTTTAGGATTTTCCCCGAGGATTTCCCCGGGATTTTATGCGATGATTCCCCTGGAATTTGCCCCGTGATTTTAACAGGAATTTAACACCCCCTCCAACGGTGGTGAAGAATTTCCTAAAACTTTCCTAAATTTAAAATCGTTTGATAGTATAAGTGAATCTTTCAATTATTGCTTATAATATAGCATTCAACAAAATAATTGAATATAATGATTAAAAAAATTGCTAGTGATAATTATTACCAACCGAAAGCTTAATAAAGAAAAATCGTTGTTTAAAAATCTAAAATAACCAAATAATAAAAAACTAACATTATCAATTTTATTTTAAAATTATTATTCAAACTAAAACGTCCCTGAAGAACTGAAATTACTTTTAGATCAATTGAATAGATCAGAACTCATGATTTTGCCTCCACAAACTATTTTAGGATTCGAAGGCATCAATAAGCGAATATTTATTCAGTTTAAGATATGCAAAAAGATTCAAAAAAATCAATTGGGGGTTAGGGGTACGATTTCCATAAAACTCCAATAAATAAACTGTACATACAAATAAAATCGATTTGCATTCATAATTATGTTTGTTCTAACAATATTAAGATCATATTTGGTCCATTCGAGATGCACACAGAGTTTGAGGAAATTCTCTTGGTAATAACAGGGTCCGTTGTGTCGAAAACTTCATATTGTGAAGTTTTAATCTCAATATTTATGTTCCAGAAACCACTGTAAGGTCTTGCTATAAATAAGATTAGTATTTTTCGATCATGTTTGGCCATTCGAGATGCATACACAGTTTGAGGAGATTCTCTTGGCAATAACAGGGTCAAATAAGTCAAAAACCACCCCTTATCATATGTTGAACGGAAAAATTTCAATATATTCGTTCCAGAAACTCCTGTTAGGCCTTGGCCATGAATAAGACTAGAATTTTTAGATCATGTTTGGTCCATTCGAGATGCACACATAGTTTGAGGAGATTCTCTTGGCAATAACAGGGTTAAATATGTCAAAAACCACCCCTTGTCATATGTTGAACGGAAAAATTTCAATATATCCGTTCCAGAATCTACTGTTAGGCCATGGCCATGAACAAGACTAATATTTTTAGATCATGTTTAGTCCATTCGAGATGCACACATAGTTTGAGGAGATTCTCTTGGCAATAACAGGGTCAAATAAGTCAAAAAACACCCCTTGTCATATGTTGAACGGAAAAATTTCAATATATCCGTTCCAGAAACTACTGTTAGGTCATGGCCATGATTGAGACTAATATTTTTAGATCATGTTTAGTCCATTCGAGATGCACACACAGTTTGAGGAGATTCTCTTGGCAATAACAGCGTCAAATAAGTCAAAAAACACCCCTTGTCATATGTTGAACGGAAAAATTTCAATATATCCGTTCCAGAAACTACTGTTAGGCCATGGCCATGAACAAGACTAATATTTTTAGATCATGTTTAGTCCATTCGAGATGCACACATAGTTTGAGGAGATTCTCTTGGCAATAACAGGGTCAAATAAGTCAAAAAACACCCCTTGTCATATGTTGAACGGAAAAATTTCAATATATCCGTTCCAGAAACTACTGTTAGGTCATGGCCATGATTGAGACTAATATTTTTAGATCATGTTTAGTCCATTCGAGATGCACACACAGTTTGAGGAGATTCTCTTGGCAATAACAGCGTCAAATAAGTCAAAAAACACCCCTTGTCATATGTTGAACGGAAAAATTTCAATATATCCGTTCCAGAAACTACTGTTAGGTCATGGCCGTGAATAAGACTAATAATTATAGATCATGTTTGGTCCATTCGAGATGCACACACAGTTTGAGGAGATTGTTTTGGCAATAACAGGATTAAACAAGTCAAAAACCAACCCTTGTCATATATGTTGAACGGAAAAATTTCAATATATCCGTTCCAGAAACTACTGTTAGGTCTTGGCCATGAATGAAACTAATATTTTTAGATCATGTTCGGTCCATTAGAGATGCACAAACAGTTTGAGGAGATTCTCTTGGCAATAACAGGGTCAAATAAGTCAAAAACCACCCCTTGTCATATGATGAACGGAAAAATTTCAATATATCCGTTCCAGTAACTACTGTTAGGTCATGGCCATGAATGAGACTTATATTTTTAGATCACGTTTGGTCCATTCGAGATGCACACACAGTTTGAGGAGATTCTCTTGGCAATAACAGGGTCAAATAAGTCAAAAACCACCCCTTGTCATATGTTGAACGGAAAAATTTCAATATATCCGTTCCAGAAACTACTGTTAGGTCTTGGCCATGAATGAGACTAATATTTTTAGATCATGTTTGGTCCATTCGAGATGCACACACAGTTTGAGGAGATTCTCTTGGCAATAACAGGGTCAAATAAGTCAAAAACCACCCCTTGTCATATGTTGAACGGAAAAATTTCAATATATCCCCATATAAATTTATATGAAAATCGTTTATAAATTCCAATATCTTCCTGGGCCGGAAATAACGAATGATGTTTTGGAATGGTACATAATTAAGTAGTTACTGACCAAGTGGCCAGCACCAGCCGTATGTTCAAATTTGAGGAAATAGCCAAGTTCCAAAATCCTAGATTAAGTTAAATAAAAATTTGTATCTCTTAAGAACTTCCTAGGCCGGAAATGGTTCTTTATGTTTTGAGTTGGTAATGATAAGGGCAAACTATGGTGAACTCCCCAGTGCCAGCCGTATGTTAGGATTGGCACAATCTTCCAGCTTCGATATGGCCCCATATAAATTTATATGAAAATCGTTTATAACTTCCAAAATCTGCCTGGGCCGGAAATAGCGAATGATGTTTTGAGATGGTACATAATTAAGTAGTTACTGACCAAGTGGCCACCACCAGCCGTATGTTCAAATTTGAGGAAATGGCCAAGTTCCAAAATCCTAATAAACGAAAGAAAACTGGGATGGGATATTTTGTTATTGTGTTTATAATTTAAATCGTCTTATAGAAGTATAAAATGAAAAAACTGGGATGGAATATAATAGTCTCGTGTAAATAATAATAAAAAAAAATCCTGGGATGAAAAACTGGGATAACTTCACATGCTTAGCAAACGAGCCATTTTGGTAGAGACAAATAAAGACGTAGACGAAGTGAATATAAAAATTGTTATTGCCAAGAGAATTTCCTCAAACTATGTGTGAATCTCGAATGGACCAAACATGATCTAAAAATATTAGTCCCATTCATGGCCAAGACCTTACAGTGATTTCTGGAACGGATAAATTGTTATTTTTTCATTCAATGTATGACAAGGGGTGATTTTTGACCATTTGACCCTGTTATTGCCAAGAGAATTTCTTCCAAATGTAAGTACTCGAATCGAAGTATTGATCGCTCTCAAGTGGATAAATAATCGTTTAAGGTATGGCTGTGATATTTAACCTCGTCTTTGCAACAAAAATAATAATAGGTTATAATTTTGACTGTAAAGCAAATCTAATTGTAGTCATTTTCATTTATTTAAAATATTTCTGGTCGAAACGAATTTACAATCGCAAACGATTTCGTTACTCGATAAACCACTTTCAGCAATTCCCCAGAAAGTAGTTGTAGTGGTTTTCGAAACGCAAAAAATACAAACATAAAAACAATGATTTTATTTGGTGTTCATATTAATAATATCTTAGATATGTATAAACTAAATTAATAAGATAGAATATATAAAGAAAAAAATTACGTTGACATGTTTTTATTGATCAATATTGAATCAATTATTTGATCGTGCTGTTGATCTATTTTCGTATAGCATATTCACTAATACTTAGACTTATTTTCGGTTTTAGGAAAAAATTCACATTACTATATAGGCTTGTGAAATATTTCCTAAACTATTCCTAATTTTTTGTTTTTGTTTTTAAGATAGATTTAGGAAAAAGTTCACGCGCATCCCCCTCCAGGGTTTTTCCCAGGGAATTTCAACGGGAATTTCTCCGTTGATAACCCCTGGATTTTCCTCGGCGATTTCCCCGGAAATTTATCCGGAGCTTTTCCTCCGGGATTTTCCCTAGTAGTAGTTGTTTCTTCGGGAGTTACCTGGGGAGTTACCTGGGATTTTCCCCTTTATTTTCCCCGGAATTTTTTCCGGGGATTTCCGTGGAAATTTTCTTGGGATTTTTCCCGACGATTTACCCGGGATTTTTTTCGTGTTTTTCCCCGTGAGATTTTTCGGGGATTTCACCTGGATTTTACCGAGATTTTCCCCGGGTTTCCCCCTGGGGATTTCTCCGGGTATACCTCCTGGGGTTTCCCCGGGGATATCTCCGGGTATTTCCCCGGGGATTTCCCCAAGGTTTTTTCCAAGGGATTTCACCGCGTTTTTCCTCGGGGATTTCCCTATGAATTTCCCTCAGATTTTCACGGCGGATTTCCCCTGGATTTCCCCGGTATTTCCCCGGGAATATCCCCGGGATTTACCCCGTGAAATTCCACGGATTTTGCTCCGGCGATTTCCCATGGGATTACCTGGGATTTCCTTCGGTGAAAATCTTAGGGAAATCCTCGGGGAGAATCACGAGGAATCCCCAGTGAAATCTGACAAAAATGCGGACAAAATTGGTGACAATTTTGGGGATAAAAATGGCGACTAAATTGGGGACAATTTTGGGGACCAAAATTGGGCACATAATTGGGGCAAAAATGGCGACAATGTTGGGGACATAATTGGGGACAAAAATGGTGACAAAAATGGTGACAAAAATGGTTACTAAAATGTGTAACGAAGCTAAACTGTGCGTTATATAGGTAATGTACAGTTCAGCCTCTGTTAGCAGAATATCTTCGCATAGGCTCCTGGGCGGTAATAGATAGCCGGCTTAGGCTCAGGGGGAATGGGCGTGGGGATTTCAGGAACGTACGAAGATCTTGAGTATACCGCCTAATTGAGAAAATAGGTAACGAAACATCGACCACAACATTTACCACACACTCAGCATTTCCGTAATCAAAAGGTAAATTATTTCATCTTGATTGAATTAATTTTCACAAGAACCATTTAAATGAAAAATAAGAAAACATCATAGAATTTAAGTATTAAGTTATACGATACGATAACAAATGTTTTATATTTCGTAAAAAAACGTAGAAATCAAAAAAATTACCAAAACTAAGAAAATTTGTTAAATGTTTGAGTAGTAATCGGAACAAATACGATATAGAAAATTATTGCAAAAATAAATGTACATATAATATTTATAAACACAATAAATTATTACTATAGTAAATAACAGAAAATCTTTTGTTTTCTCGACTAACTATGTCCGGACTGTAACTTTCTATTTGAAAATACTTAATGATAAAATTTAGCCTAATTAATTAAACTATAACATTGATTCGAACATAAATATGTAGTAAAGCTTTTAATAAGTTATTAGACCTGACACTTGAATACCAGAAATAGATATAATACTAAATATAGAAAATATAGTTATATATAATAAATATGATAAATATAATAAATAGAAAAAAAATAATTTAATGACAATCAATAAATAAATAACAATAACAAAAGGATCAACTCATCTGCGAATGGTGACGACTTTATATCCAGTTTGTAAACACCTCTTGTAGACGTACATAAGGTTATCCGTACTTGGCATGTGCAATTGAACAATGATCCGCTTTAAAGCGAGTATATCGGTATGTAATGTCCGAATACCTCAGAGGTACACAGAAATTTCGATGATGAGTTTTATGACGGTTTTATTATTATTATTATTTGTCGGCGTTCATGTTCTTATACATTTGAATTATAGTTAATAATATTGCGTAACATTTTAGTTAAATTTTTTAGAATTAGATATTATACACATTAAACAGCTAGTTATCAATGAAAGTCCGTTTCGTATTATTCACTTATACACAACAGGGCGTTTTATTTTTTCTTTACACCACAGTACACGGTTATACGATAAATTGGTTATCGCTAGAGATTTTGAACCAAGTAACCGATATCCCTTTATCAACCAAGAAAACAAAAAAATTGACTCAGTTTTAGTCCAACCCACACAAATGTGTGAGTAAAAACCATAGTATGTAATGGCGTTGTTGATAAAAAATTTCGCTTGATTTGAAGCAAAAAGGAACACAATTGTGTGTATAGATATAGTGTTTTTTTTCGGACGAAAATAAGTTAAAAAGGAATTCACAAATGCGTATATTGGTTCAAAAAACATACAAAACTAAATTTTTGACATGGTACTTTTGCCCTACCCGCACAATTGTGTTAGTAAATCACTAAAGGGATATGTATAATATTCTAATTAACAGGTACTTAGAATTTATAACAGTTTTTTTTTGTTTCACTATAACTATTTAACATTCTGCTGAGCTGTAAGGTCATGCACCCTTAATTTAGTTTTGCAATTTGTTTTCACGAATATTAACTAGAGTTTTGTGCCCATTATTGGCTACAATTCACAGAACAATTGTTATCACATACGCTTATTTCGGCTGGGATGTTCCCAGTTTTTTTTTCTAATTACAATCCATCGTTCTTGAAAAAAAAAAAACAAATACGGTTTTTATACCCAACACGATTAATTTTCATGCAACCATATTTTTATTTGCTCAATGCAAATCATATAACTTAATCACTTAATACACAGGATTTAATTAGGTTCGTATATCAAATTTCTATAGCGATCCCCACGCGTAAATTTATTTATTTTATACAAAGATTCTTTAAGAAAATTTGACACAATTTATCATTTTAATCACAAGCACATTTCTTTATTTTTTTATATTTCTTGTATTTCGGTCACAAACACGACCGATCGCACAATTAAATTTTTTTCAAAGAGTAACATAGCTGACAGACTGTCCATTTTTAGATTTGGGACCGCTATTTATATTATACCACTTTCAAAAGAAGGGGAACAAACTTGAATAAGAGTAGATAAACAATTTTTCATGGAACAAAATTCCCAATATTAAAATACCGGGAAATTTATTTATCAGGGCTGGGAACAAGGGTGCATCAGCGACCGCCGTTTCAAATGGTTACAGAAATAGGACAAAAATGGGGAGAAAGATGAGATCAAAAATGGGGACAAAAATGGTGACAAAATTGGGGACAAAATAAGGGACAAAATTGGGGACAACAATGGTTACAAAGTTGGGGACAAAATTAAGGACAATGTTGGAGACAAAAATGGGGACATAGTTGGAGACAAAGTTGGCTACAAAAATGGGGGAATTAAAGAGAAAATGAAGGACAAAATTGAGGGCAAAATGGGGACAAATTTGGAATTTTTTCATTCTACTTTGCGATTTTGTTTTGATCGAACATAAAATTAAAAATTGGCCTAAAAAATCAAAAAGTCAAATTACAACAAAAAATAAAATTTTATTGAATATAAAATTGTGTTTTATTGTGAACTGTTAGTGGTGACTGTTTTTGAAAGATATTTTTAATTCAGTTTTTTGGAAATTATTACTGAAATATAAGGGCAAATCAAAAAGTCTTGCAATATCATATGAAAAAAAAGAGTGAGTGAGACAGCAATATTTTTATTTTTCGACATAATCTCCTTTAAGGTTTATACATTTGTCACATCGATCATTTAACTTGCCTAAACCCTCTAAAAAAAAAGATTTCTTTTGCTCCATAAAATATTCATTTACAACAGACTGTACTTCATAGTCACTGGAAAATTTCCGGCCCCTTAGTGTTTTTTTCAAATTGGGAAACAGAAAGTAGTCACTGGGTGGCAAGTCTGGACTGTACGGTGGATGAGGAATTTCCACGAACCCGCAGTCCTTTAATGCAGCTTGAGCAATATTAACCTTGTGCACTGGTGCATTGTCGTGAAGAAGCAAGATTTTTTCCCTAACTTTCCTTGGCCGTTTTTCTCGGATCGCTTTTTTCAATTTTCGGAAAACCTCTGCGTAATATATGCCTGTGATTGTGCTTTTCGGTGGCATATAATCGATTATCAAAATTCCTTCAGCATCCCAAAAAGTTGTTGCCAAAACCTTACCAGCAGACAATTGAGTTTTGAATTTCTTTGGTGGTGGTTCACTACGGTTAATCCATTGCATCGATTCTTGTTTGGATTCCGGATCCCAGTGATGAAGCCGTGTTTCATCGCCTGTTATTATGTTATCCAAGAAATTTTCTGGATCTTCTTTGTACATATCTAAAATCGCCTTTGAAGTTTGAACACGCATTTTTTTTTGTTCTGCATTCAACAAACGGGGAACCCATCGCGCACTTACTTTCGACATGTGAAGGTGGTCATGTAATATAGTATATGTGGTACCGTATGAAAGAGAAAGTCTCCACGCTAACCGCGGAACAGAAATACGGTGGTCCACCAATACAATAGATTCGGCCAAAATTACGTTTTCCTGGCTAATAGCGTCTGCTGGCCGACCCGAGCGGTTGTCGTCTTCTAATGACTCCCGACCACTTTGGAATAATTTTACCCACCTTGTTACTGTGGCATATGATGGTGCAGATTTGCCGTAAACTTTTGATATACAGTTTAATATATAAATTGCATTTCGTCCATCTTTACAGCAAAATTTAATAACGGCGCGATATTCAATTTCATTCATTTTAAGAAAAATTCAAAACACGTGTTACTAAATTGACAAAAACAAACGAACTGTAAAATTTACATCGAAATGTTCTTCTAGAAGTTTCATCGCGACAAAAAATGGTTTTGAAAAATATATTGTTGTCTCACTCACTCTTTTTTTTCATATGATATTGCAAGACTTTTTGATATACCCTCGTATATTGAAGTTGATCAATTAAATATTCCGTCTAACCTGTTTTGTAACACGTGTGGCAAGGACTTTAGATCATATAAAAAGGTTACTTAAGGTGTGACAATTGTGACGGATTATTTCACTCAAGTAAGAAAATCTTTGGGCTAATTTAGACGCTACATCATAAATTGCAAACTGGTATTATTGTAGTGAATGCAGAAGTCTGTGCAGTGGTGCTAATGCAAAGGAGATTATAGTAAATGATGTTGATAAACTAGAGAGTGAATTAACAGCTCTTTTATCCAATGATATGAGTGATATGAACTTTATTAAAACTGCGTTGAGTCGTCTGTTTACTGTACTTCTTGAAGCTCATAAATCCCATAAAAATTTCTCAACGAAATATGATGATATGCGTGCGTCTTTTAAACAGTGTATTGATGAGAATAAAGTTTTAAAACAACGGATAGATAAATTGGAGACGAATCATAATGTTGTATATAAAAGACTATATGACCTTTCGAGCAATAATGGAGCAGTTAATAATGATAATTCTGTATTAAGGGGTTACCAGTTTCCTCAAATTTGACACACATTTGACATTATTATAAATTGTGTTATCAATTCGTGTTATTTAATATTATTAGAGTGCCACAAAAAAAATTCCAACATCAATTAAACCACATGATTTTACAGTCCCCGTTATTTTCATATCGTGGATTTACTGTATGTTTCACCGAAACACCAACAACCACACTAATGAAAGTTACATTCAAGGTTCACCCCTATGTATTGCTTTACATGTTAATTTTATAATATTTAAATTTCACCTGCACGTATTCTAATTACCGTCACACATTTGTTTAACATCTGGCCAACTTATTGAAAGTTCCCAGTTCCAAAATCACAGTTTTAGCGCACGATTTTTTTTTATAACCAGATTTAACTTAATTATTTAACTTATATATTAAATATTACTTTAATTAATTAAACAATTTACAATTTAAATTTATAATTGTTTACTCTAAATTTGCGTTGGGTTTTTACTATCTCGCGCACGCGTTTGGAGCAAGTAGCTTTTCTTTCGGTTTAACATTTTTCCATGCAAAAGTTTCATTTATGAAATTTAACTCATCAATATAGCGCTATTCTTATACTGCTCAATTTTATTTAAGGAATCTATAGAGAATAAATATTTACAGAGACGGATCGTAATAATAAACTGGAATTTACAAATATGTTCGATGTTTTTCAACCATCATCATTGGATGAAATTTTAGTGAAATTTTATAAATTCCTGTTGAAACCTTTTGTGGAAATGTTACCCAGCCATAATTTATGACAAAATTTCATTGGAGTTTCTTAACTTGGTTTCAGTTTGAACTATTCTATCTATGTAAGTAGGGAAGAAAAATATAATGGCTTTGATCCATTTCCATAAGTCATTAAATATGAATTCAATTTTTGAAAAGTGAGCGACAAATGTTTTGCAAGTATACTAAAGCTTTAATTTAAGAGAAATCTTTAATTTTGACATTTCAACTTCAACCCCCATTCATTCTCACTTGTTTACACTGAATTGCATATGCATCATGCCCGCACGTAATTTAAGTATAAAGTTAATGATAAAAATTCAATTTACGCCGTTCTGTTCGTGTATCGTATCATTTAATTTCCGCATCTATGCCCCGGCACATATTTTCATTTATTACAAGGAAAAAAAATTGTTAAATTTATGTGCCACGTTGTAAATTTTATGTAATGTTGTGTTATCCTAATGAGACAGGAACAAGAATTTTACTATACAATTCACACGTCTACTGTTGCCTTCTATAATACGTACACACACACATTATTTTTACGGGTGTACGACATACATACCTTAATATACAAATTTTTTAAGTACAAAAAACCCAAGAAGCATAAAATCTTTCATATACGACTAGAAGGTGCTAAACGTAATGTACATAGAACAATTCCTTCGGTATTCGCAATTAATTACATCTCATTTTCATCTTAAAGATTTTTAATTTCTGCTGCTTTAAAAACACCGAAAGGAGTACAAAAGATTGTGTGATTGTGTGTTAAGAAGTGTAACATTTTTAACCATAAGACAAGAAATTAAATTTAAAAAAAAGCAAAAAAAAAAAAAAATAAAGAAATAAGAGAACACCTTACATGGTGTGATATTAAAAGTAGTAAATTAAGAACTCGTTAATTGTGTTTGTTTTTTTTCTTTACGTTTGGGTTGTAGGTAAAAGGTAATATTTTTTCCTTTACTTAAGGAGATGTACGAAAATAACGCAAAAGTCGACAAAGAAAGCAAAAAAGAATTTTCCTTTGTCTCGCTTTTATTATTATTTTAAAATCTAATTTTGATTACTGAGATAACACAGTTGTGTACTATTGTAGTAGTAGTCATGTAGTAAAAGTTAAGATGCTTTGGTTAATATATGGGGAAAACAAGGTGGAAAATTTGAATATAAAAGAGGTGAGAACATTTACATTTTTCAAGAATTTTAATAAGATCGTAGATTAAATTATAAAAATAGAAAAGGTGTTAGATGGTAAATAATACCATATGAATATTGTGATATGTGCTTTTATGCTACAAAACGTGTATTGTATATCAGTATTTTGTACCAATTGTATCCAACGTGGGAAGGGTAATTTAATATATTTTGTGGGTAAATACGAATGCAGTTCACCGGCAAATTGTTGTTTATACAACGTTGAATCATATTATCACTGCTATAAATTCATTGCGCCCTGGGAGCACAACAGCGATGTACAAAATTTTTTAGAAGAATCCTAATCGAGACTGATGTTGTTTAAGATAACAGTGAACTTTCAATGTTATCAAAAGCGCAACCATATCTCTTCAAAGACTTCAACCAAGACAACGAGGACAACTGATCAACATTCAAAGATCTGTAACCAAGAAGACTAATTAAGTCGAAGGCTGGACAACGTAAATGCTGTCGTCGACATCTTCAAATCATTCATCATAAAAGGATGTACGAGCAAGTACCATTTTTGTAGATATAGTTTGAAACTGCTATGACCCGTAAGAATGTGCTTTATTTCACAAATAAAGTATCCTACCTTTCGGCAGGTAGTGGAAGCAAGTCTATTGCGCTTAGCTTCATAGCGAAGGTAGTTCTTAATAGTTTTTTTTGTCACTACTAAAGCTCAGTGGAGCTACAGGTCCGGGTTTCATGTAATCCAGATGCAAACCCATTCTGGCTAAAAAATCTGCACTTACATTTCCATCAATATCACAATGAACGTCGGAACGATATCGGAGGTATCTGCAATATCTAGGAACGTGCTAAATTAATGCTTTTTAATATGACGCGATTCTTCGGTTCTTGTAAGTTCATGTAGATCAGTTTCACGCGATTTTCCAAATCTGTAAGCTTGCTGCATGCTACAAAGTGAGAAATTTGATAAAAGGCGTTCTCTGATAAATTTTTCGAGATTTCTCTCAAGAGCTTCGAGGAAGGTTGCGGAGAGGCTTATAGACCCAAAAATGCTATAAGGTAAGTGTTATCCGATCTGCCAGCTTTAGGGTTGAAAATAACTTTGCTTCTGCTCGAAAATTATAGGACACTCTCGAAAGCATTTGATTATCCGGAATCAAAAGACGCAGACTTGATAAAGTCGCAACCGAGAAAGTGAACGAATAGTCAGTAGTAACTCCGCAGAATAATATTTCTAGTAACGCTACTTACGATATGACGGACTGTTGCAGAATGGAAGTAAGGCAGTTAGCTAAAGCTATTCTTGCCATCTTTATTGGAAAATATGATTTATAATAACCATATTTGCCACAAAACTTAATATTAAAAAATAAAGGTTTTTATAAAATCTTGAAATCCCTATAGATTATATATACAGCACAATTTTTTATCCCATCTCAATTTTTTTAATAAAATTTTATACATCCTATTGTGCAAAATAGTTCTTAACCTTTTAGGAAATTAAATTTCGTAATCATCCAAAAAACGCAAGTAATACAAAGGATTAAGATATTATAAACAAAAATTACCATTCTGCTGTGTTATCCTCAATTTTCCATCTCATTTTCATTCTTGGTGAATTTTGTGTACAAACCATACAAAAAATGAAACCAACCAGCGTCAAAATGATTTAATGAAAAGTGGAATTTTGATTGTCTTAGCTCTTTATGTTAATTAAGTTGAGAAGAACGTTTTTTGTGGTATTTTTAGCAATTATGTTTTACGGTTATTCCTTCCGTATTTTGAACCGCATGTATTGAGATTTGAACAAAACTTTCGTCTTCAAAATATTCATGTTCGACGGCAATATTTGGATTCTATTTGCTTTCAGTTTCTCTCGACCATTTTCCTTTTGATCGGTTTTCCTCTTTTCTCGTTTCCTCCTTTCGTCACTGATTTCTCGTGTTGTTTTTTGAATAAAAAATTACACGGCGAATTATTTCGGATAGTTGGCTTACTTCTTTCCTCCTTGGTCGGTCTATTGCCGTCCTTTATGAATTCGTCATCACATCTATTTTCTTGGTTTCACTTTCTGAACAATAAGGTGAAATTTTAAATTTATTTTCGGGTCAGTATGATGGGAGGTTGATTTTCATTTCTTGTCGGTTCCATATTTGCAGCCTGGGATTGTCACTTGCCATCATCAGGACAGGGTTGGCAGGACATTTACAGGGTCGGAGTGGTGAGTCCAGCATTTTTGTCGTCCATTCGAGGAGATCCGGTCGTTTCTGGGTGGACACACCCGGTTATTATTAAATTTATTCCTGTTTGTGTAGGCCAAGAACATGCAAGCCTCAACTTCCCCACATCCCAAAAACCCTGAGATCTAGTCAGCAAAATCACCGTGAGTGAAGACGCAGATACCTCTGATGAACTCTGCTTCATCTAATCGCGTTTAGATGAAATCTGCTTCATCGCTTCTCGGTTGGCTTCATGCCACCCGTAACAAACCATGGCAGGTTCTAGGAATCTCAAAGATGTTAGGACAGTGAATTTGGCATCGCCTCTCTATACATCTCTTGCACAGTTTTCCTTAGTTTTCTCGGAAAATCCTATTAATCGAACGCTAAAATTATTTATATGTTAAAATTTTTCTAGTCCACATCGAACCAGAAAACACCCCAATTTTTAAAAATTATTTATATAAATTATTTGTACGGTTTTTCTAAGTTTTCTCGGAAAACTCTTGGAAGCCAACATGAAATTGGATTTAATGTTAAGTTTTTACTAAGCCAGCTTACACCGAAAAACTTCTTAATTATGACAAAACTACCAGCTGACCCCAGGTTGTTTAGGACAGCGGAATTTGTTTGATTTTTATGTCTCAAAACATTCGCAACAATGCTGGTTTATAGGAAGTTCCCGGAAAAATTCAAAAAATTGCATATTCAAATTAATATTCAAAGATGATATTTGCTTATGGTTCCATGTTAGTTTCTAGGAGTATTCTGGAAATATTCAAGGCATAGTTCCTACGTTCAATTTATAGAATTACAAGATGGTTGTCCTACTCACTCCAAACCACAAATATGGTCAAAAATGAGGTGTTTTTCGGTTTGTAATTGCCTAGTTGTTTACATATATACTACTTTACATATAAGTAATTTTGATGTTGGGTTCCGAGGATTTGCCGAGAAATCTTAAGAAAACCGTAGAAGTGGTTTATAGATAGACGATGCCAATTTCGGTATCCTAGACACGCTAATCCCCAAATTAGGCCAAACACGAAGTAATACTTAGTTTATTGTGGACTGGTCTATAGAACCTTAACATATAAGTCAGCAACCGAACATCAAGATTGCTAGAATTTTTCGAGAAAACTTAGAAAAAACATAAAATTGATTTATGAAGCGTTGATGTCTACTTTGCTGCTCTGCCCTAATCTTCCGCAATTTGGAAGTTTCCTTTCCAAAATCGAGAAATTTTTCGGATTGTTGTGGTCTATTAGAATTTTAACATAAGAATCATTTTGCTGTTGGGTTCTTAGTAGCGATTGGGATTTCTCGATAAAATTTATTTCTCGGGAAATCAAGAATTTATTAACGGTTCCCGGGATTCGAGAACTCTCGGGAAATTTACAAAAATAAAGAAAACACAGTTTAAGTGTAATAATATCAAATTTTCCAATTCAATTTTTAATAAAAACTCCATAGTATAAAACTTTTTAAAAAATTTTAAATACGCGGATAAAAGATAGTGAACTTTTTTGTTTTATTATGAAATGCGATTTTAAAAAGCAGAATACGTCCATTGCTTTTTCAGACAATTTTGTTCTATTTTTGTTAACTAGGTTGCTTCCTATAGAAAAGTTGCGCTCATTTTGGGCTGATGTCGGTTTTATGGTAAACAAGCATCTTTCATCATCTTTAAATTTGGCGTTAATTGCCCCATTAATTTATATAAATTAATTTCCTTACACATCGACAGGGGCTTGATTTGTTCGCTTGCTTTTGAAACCATGGACGTAGATCTTTTTATTGCTTCCTCCAGTTTATCTTTTAAATTCTGGCTTTTATTGTTTTCATTATCCGCACGATTTCGATCATTGATGTAGATTGAAAGAAGTCGTCAGCACTTCTCAAAGAACATTGATTTGGATTTACACTATTGTGGTTATTCAAAAATGTTAGTAGAAAAATTAGTGGGGAATTACGGCGTTTCACAATTTGTAGTTTTAATTCGATTACTAATAAGCTTGCACCAACGCGTGATAGAGCTTCCACGGCATTTTGAATAAGATTTAAAACTTCTAAAAAAAATTGGCAATGGTCGTGTCATCGCTAATTCACATTCCTCGTAAATTTAGCTCTTCTAACGATTTTAAAACCGGATCTAGTATTCTTAAAAACAGTTTGATCATTTTTGCCATTCCACTCCAGCGAGTTTTACAATCCAATATTAAATTCAATCCAAATTTTTCAATTTATGTTACGTTGTTTATAAAACAGCATTTTTCACAGGAGACCTTAAGAAGTTCACAATTTTGCTCATTTTCATTATTGTTCTATTTATATTGTGTGTGTGTGTTAATTCGAAATTATTTCGTACAATATGTCGGATTCGATTCCACATTGAAAACAGTTTTGGTCATCATTAGCCTTTGAGATTCTAGAGAGCTTTCAGATTCTAAACAATGCGCATTTTCCGATTTTTCAAAAATACTTTAATGACAGCAAGGTATATAGCATGATTATTGAGCATAATTGTAAATATGCTAGTGATAATGCTCAAAGATTCACCATAACAGACGCTTCATCGCTTAGTGATTCTTAACAGGGGGCCGCGGCCCTCCTGGGGTCCGTAAGAAATTTGCCGGGGGCCGCCAAAATTTGCAAAATTTCAGAATATAATAAAATGAAAATTGATGTATAACCGAATATCGTATTGAAAAATGAAATAAGAAAGATAACATTTTCTTATTAAGTTGAAAAAATAAATGCAAATATGTGACTTACACGCGCGACTAAGAAACTATTAACCACTTAAGTGATTTGCTCGAGCATGACTCGAGGGCGTAGTTCGATTGTTTTTTTGATTTGTCCGAGTCTTACTCAGGCAAAGTTTGTTTTGAGATTTGAAAAAAATTAAAAAAAACATTGTATTCAGATTACTTGGTAATTATTTTCTAAAGAGGTATAAAAAAACCTGACAATTTATGGATACACTTTCTCGAAAAAAGCCGTCACTTAAGTGGTTAATGCTTGTAATTAATAATAAAAAAAAATTAGAATTTTTTTTAACAAAATACGAATGTTCAGTTGATTATAATGTTGTTAACCAAATTTGATTTACCTGGTGTGTAAATATGTAACCGGGTTTTTTAGTAAAAAGTACACGTTCATAGTATGATAATGATTAAGAGTAATTTATTCAAGTATTGCCCATTATTAGTTGCTGGCAATGCGTGGATGCCACTCCAAAAAAATGTTCTTCTTTTGAGGCAAACCAGTTATCGAGCCATTTTTGTAGGAAGTGGAGTACTCCTCAGCAAGCCCATGCCCATCGATGCAAATAAGTGATAATCGGACGAGCCTAGTCTGGCGAGTAAATCTCATGTGCATGTATTTCTCAATTAAGTACGCCTCCGACATTTCCATGGCCGGATTTGCTTTTGTGATGGTGCATTATCATGAAACAAAATCATTTTGTGTTGCCTTTTATCATATTCTGGTCGTTTTTCACGCAAAGCTCGATTGAAATTGATCATTTGTTGTATGTAGCGTTCAGTGTTTATGGTTTCACAAGCTTTTAGCAGCTCAAAATAAATCACACTCTTCTGATCCCACTAAATACAGAGCATTGTTTTCCGTCCGAAGCGTTTTGGCCTTACAGTCGAACTCGATGGTGTTCCTGAACCAGTTTTCACCGCCGATCACAATTCGATGGAGAAATAATTTTCTTTTGTATCTGGCGAGCAACATTTCGCAAGTGGTTTTTCTATGTGAAAGTTGCATTTCATTCAGTTTATGCGGAACCTATTTTCTCAGCTTTTGAATTTTTCGTTCAATTGATCCGCGAGTTGTTTTTGCATTTGAGCCTCATCATCATCCAGCCAAAGCTTGCAATTCATTGTCTTCAACTTTTTGAATTTATTAAAGCACTCATAGCATTGTGATTTATCAAATACATGCTTACCGTAAGCTTTGACAAAAATTCGATGTGATTCTGCAGTAGTTTTCTTCAAATGATAACAAAAAATCAATGATCGCAAATCGTAATATATAAGCACAAAATTCGACTTTTTTAACACGTGAAAAACGATGACGTGGTTTGTCGAAAGGTACATTGACAGGTGGCGTCATTTATTGGTGAATTCCGGTTTCATATTTACACACCTCGGGCCCTATATTAGAATAATTCCCCTCCCTGAGAATAGGGAATAATCTTTTTTGTAGCAGCTATTCCCCAAACATTTTCGCCAATTCCCCGTTTTCCAAAAGTTAATTCTGGCAATTGGGGAAATAAATTTATGGGAAAAATTTATTAAATTAAAAAATTGTATACATATTTCCAATTGATATTCAAAGTTTTCAGTATAAATTTACAGCCATAATATTGCTATAGGTAAATATGTATAATAAGTTTCCGTTATTCGCAGGTAATTCTTTCCTAAAATAATTTCCTAATGGGGAATAATTTTTTCGCATAAAATGCTTTTCCCAAAAGCCAGAATACACTTTGGGGGAAAAGTGAATAAAACTGCTAGAAAATTTAAAATTCCAAAATTCCCATTTCCCGGGAATTATCAGAATAGGGCAACTGATACACATATACTTTAGTAAATTTTAAACCGTAACACCAAATTATGAAGTATGAAGTAGCAATTTTTGATTTCAAGTAGGTTAAATAACCAGTAAGAAACTTTGGTTTTAAAACCAAAATGTTTTTGAAATGGTTTCAGACATGTTTCCGACACGTTACGAAGCCTTATATCAGATACTGTTTTTGGCCGCAGTTTTTGATACCATCTCATTTTATTTTTACTAATGAGGAACCGTTTATAAACAGTTAAAAAAAAAAAATCTCATATTTTTTTAAACGGTTTTAAATAACTTCAAATGTTTGTGACTATATGTTTAGTTCCACATCAAACATCATACAATAAAAATTGTAAATAAGTTGGTAATCTCAATTAAATTAAATTAAATTTTGGTCAGGTCAAGTTACCCAAACTTCGCTGGCCTTAGTTGAGCTGACTGATTTTTTTCTTCCTCCGATAATAGCTCTTTGGCCGCCATCATCGAGTCTATGGTATCTATCAATACCCGATTTGTTTCTTTGGTTTCGGAAAATATTGTTTCCGCTGCTCCCGAATTGTGGGGCAAACTCATTAAGCTATTCATAAACGTGGCTAATTTTCCAAACATATGCTCTTTTATTAAGTTTTTAATAGATCCACTTTTATTCCAGAACTCCTCAATATCATTGGTATTTAAATATAAATATGGGGACAGTTTCAAAACTTTAAGGTCGTCCAACAAATCTTGTTTGTCGTCATTTGATATCAAATTTGGAAATGAATTCAGCAAAGGTATGGCGGACACATTTGATAAAGCTAAATTTTTTGAACTGATAAGAGCTAATTGCTTAAACGTCGGATTCTTGAAATTAAATCGCGATTTAATTTGCCCAGCGAGCTCAATGTAAAATGTTTTAATATTTTCGGCCATTTCAAGCATTTTATCTTCTTTGATTATATTAGCAGCTAAATATGATAGAGCTGAACAACCCATATAAATGTCCTTTAGTCGTAAATGATTTTCGATTTGTTTAAATTTAATGTTATTAAGATTTTCGTTAAATATGCAATTAGGGTTTACAAAGTTACATAATATCAGTTTGAAATTAGTTTCCATAATTTCATATATTTCAGACTGAAACTAGAGATTCATTTTGTTTTCTACTTTTAGCACGTACGATAAAAAGAGGAAATACACTTTATTTTCTGGCTTAAGGGGACATAGCAACTTCAAAATTGAAAAAAAAAAGTTTTTCAAAGATTCTTTTTTTAATGGACTAAAAAGAGATATCTTTTAATGAAACTTTCCATTGACATTTTGTTTAACTGAAAGTACAAAAACAATTTTTTTAGATTTTTTTTACCCCAAGGTCGTCTGCTACTAGGGTTTTTCAAAAACACTGAAAATTCGCGGCGTGCATCATAACTACTCTCAGAAACGTCTAAAAAAACGTGGTTTTATTTAGCATTAAATCGCCCTTGGAATGAAAATGCAGCTTTTTTGTCCCCCCAATTAGTTGTAACTCAAAAAATTGAAAGCCGATTTTTCCTTCCCTAGTTCATTCTGAGCAGAAATATATGTAGATCAACGTGTTAAAATTTTAGAACGATTGGATAAGTAGTTTTTTCTCAATCTTGCACGCCAACTTGAAAAACGTCATTTCGAGATAACCGTGTTTAAAGTTCGTCATTTCGAGATAACCGCGTAAACAAATAACTTTGGCGCGCTTCGCAATAAATAAAATAATTTTTTTTTGAGATTTTCATGTTTATATCATTAAAATCATGTTTTTAAACCTTCATTCTAACATATTCTATCATAAAAAAAATTTCGTTTTTTTTTAAATTTGAAGGTGCTTTGTCGCCTTAAGCCGTTTTTTAGCGCCTTTATCGTCAATCGTAATGTGTACCGCGCTATAAAATTTAGCGTGCAAGTCCATGAATTTTATGAGGCTATAATGAGTAATATTCTTGAAAATATTGTAATTGAATGCATCTTTTTGAACTATGCACAAAAAATTTAAAAATATTTTGAACCAACTACTCAATACATACCGGTAAATGTTGACATGCGCTGCTTGCACATAAATGCAAGGAATGGTAAATGCAACTCATGAAAAACATGTGAGGAATGATTTCATTAAACCTCGCTTGGACACCAGTAAATTGGCCAGCCATAACCGGCGTTTTATCAGATCCAAGTCCCATTATATATTGCACGGGTATTTCCAAACAATTGATATGATTTAAGATGGCAGTAAAAATTGAGGCAGTATCGGTTTTGATCAGTCTTAACAAACCTAAAAATCGATCTCTCGTAACGCTTTTTTTTTGTTAAAAAACGAGGTACTAAGGCCAACGACTTTTCTGAACTTACATCTGTCGTCTCAGCAATAATTATTTAAAATTTTGTCAGTCTTTAGTTGTCTAGCTACATTTTGCCGTCCTTTTTCTCCGAGAATATTTTTTATTAAAAGATGCGATTTTGTCTTGCCACTCTTTATGTTTTTTGCGACTTATGAATCCGGACAACATTTTTGAACAAATTTGGTAATAAATCCATCAAACTTAAAGGTAAAAGAAGAATCAAACAAAACATTACCAGTATTAGTTCGGTTTGTTGTCGATGCGCTTCAAAGACCGATTTAGCTGAATTTGCAAAAAACTTCACTAATAGGAGTCAGCTCAAAGATAATGGTCTTTTATAGACAGCATTCGCGTTATGATTGATGTTGATAAGTCGAGTATCGCATACTTTTCAAAATGCACAATCGTTACGGCACTTTAGCTATTGATCCACTACTTACTAAAAGCTTTTGCTGACTGTTTGACCGTTAAAACAAACATAAATATATTTTCAATCCCTAGTTAAATTTTGATATATTGGCGAATTTACTTACATAGATAAAAGTGTCCAAAATAAAACCGTTTACGAATGGTTTCAAAATAACCTGTAAATTTTTGATATTTGGAAACCATTTAAAAATGTTTGCTGGTGTCAAAAGGTTTTTACAAAACTTGTCCAGATACGTTTAAATTATACGAAAATGAAGACATGTTAGAACCAGTTAAGAAATACTAATTACATAAACTCTTAAATGCAACCTCGATTCTGGTTTTTCTGAAACTTTGGTTTCATTTTGTTATTTGGGTTTTTTTATGTTTATTATATTATATAAAAAATTAAAGGAATAATAAAAAAAAAATTATAAATAATTTAACAGAAATAAATTATAATTAAAAAAAAAAATTGGGGGCCACAAAATAATTATGAATTATTTGGTGGGCCGCGAGTAACAAACGGTTAAGAACCACTGGCTTATAGTATCAATAACTTCATTCACAAAACTTAGATTAAATGAATTTAATTTTTGATTAGTTCAAATAAAGCCGATTGCGAAAACTGGTCCACTCATCGTGCATCACGATACTTTACCATCGTCGGCCTTTATAAGATTGATTTTGTTAATAGTGTCTTCTTTGAATTTATCGTAAAATTTATAAACCAGATTCATTATATCGGTTGGATATTTAAGGAGTTGATGGCCACAAGGTTCATGCTGCTTCGTATGAAAGCACAGGTGGAAATTTTGTAAATAGGGTTGTTATCATACGCAGCTAGTTCTGATACTATTCCTTCTAATGGTGTTTTCTTTTTCGAAAAAAATTTCTATTTTTGGGTGTTCTTGCTCATGCTTCGTACGATTTGAAGTTAAAATACCTGGCGCAGGCTGCATTTGAGTAAATATTTTCTTCATCCCGTGCTTGCCATCTAATTCACCTCGTTGGTGATCCTTTACATGAGAAATAATGCATTCGGCTGTATGTTTATCTGCAGCTGGTTTAAAATATTTCCAGCAATCACTATATGTGTTTGGGTCATTTTTTATATTGGGGCTATGAACAAATAATTTATTAATTTTGAAGAATTATGTATTTTAGACGTAATTTAACTACCTGAATAAGATCAAAAAACAAGAAATTTTGAGACCTCAAACAGACTTAATTTAATTTGTAATTTTACTAAGTTGCGCCTTGCAAAATTTAAGTTTAACATTTGTTTACGAAATCGATTATAATTTAGATTGTTTTGCCGATTTTAAAAATCCCGAAATGAAAATCTCTAAACCAAAATCCCGACTTTTAAAATCTCGACTTTCAAAATCCCGACTTTTAAAATCCCGACTTTCAAAATCCCGATTATCAAAATCCCGATTTTCAAAAGACCGATTTTCAGAAACCCGGTTTTTTATTTTTTTTTTTATGAATCCGAATTGGATAGGAGCGGTAGGTAGTTATAAAAAATATTAAATATTCAATTTTGATTTTTTAGCTCTAAAAAAACAAAATTGAATATTTAATATTTTTAACAAAATTCTGGCTTTTGTATGGATTTTTAAGGTTTAAGCAAAATCGACATCTCGAGAATCGGGATTTTGAAAATCAGGATTTTGAAAGTCGGGATTTTGAAAGTCGGGATTTTAAAAGTTGGGATTTTTAAAGTCTGGATTCTTTTTTTTTGTCGGGATTTTGATAATTCGGTCTTTTGTGATTCGGGATTTTGAGCCGATCCCCTTTTTTATTTTCAAAAACTATTCAAATTAATCCTTTTACGATTTTATTTTAACATCCGAAACTGTTAAGTCATTTTTCTAATCTAAATGGAATATTTGTATGTTTAATGGAAAGTAAATGTAGCGAACTTAGCGAAAAATGAGGCGAATTTGACGGATCATTTACTGCAAAATATGGTAAATTTAGTGAAACTACAAAACTTACTACTTTTTTCAAAATTTCTCGAGAAAATAAATAAACTTCCCGGGAAATGCGGAATGCAAAAGTTGAAAAAATTCCCGAGATTTGTCGATTCGGGAATTCTCGATCCCAATCGCTAGCTTGTTAGGATTTTCTGAGAAAACTTAAGAAAACCGTACAAGTGTTTTATATAGAGAGTCAATGTCAAATTCGTGGTCGTAAATAGTCTAACCCCCCATTTGGTCAAAATTGACGAATCAAAATTAAGATGTGTTTTGGTTTGATGTTACTCAGAAGAATTTTAAACCGTTTTGGTGTTGGCTTCCTGGGATTATCCAAATTAGCTTTTTTAAAACCCTCCCAATTTGGTCAAAATAAATATGTTTTTCGATTAGATGGGACTGGGTAGCATTTACTTATTCGTATACGACACCAACAATTATCTTCGTTTACTGCATAGAATAATACCAATATTAAAGATTTACATTCAACTATCATGGTGGCAACAAAGTGAATTCACAAGCCGTCAATTAACATAAACGAAAAGGAATGTAGCCGTACTCAATAATATTGACCGGATTATCCTTTTACAATATAAACGGAAATTGAATAAAAAAAATGTGGTCGGTTAGAAGAAAACCAATAACATTTTATTTGAATTGTTCCATGCGCCTATGGTTATCTAAATATAGTATTTTAATATCCAAAAGAAATGAATTAGGCGCAATGACATGCAAGAACACAATAATATCGCCAAACTTAATATCTGCTACACATGTCAACTTTTAAAAGGGCAACAAAGACAATGAGGTATGGAAAACTTTTCTAAATCCTTTAACATAAGATTATTTTGTTCTACAAAGTCGGTATATGAAGTTGGAAATATAAAAAAAAAAACATTTTTAGGATATGTGAAAGTCCTAATCCAACCACGAATTATTTATATACTTTAAGGATTTAACAATATGTTTCGGTATACATATATAGTTTTGTTGGTACGGATATTTCTAACACCAGCAGAATAAAAATTAAATGAAAACATTCCAAAAACGAAACCAAACTATTATTTTATTCTAATATTTTTCGTAAGTCTATAGGGGGAGTTTCGCAATGAAATATTTAATGAATATTTATATAAAGGTCTTTTGTTGGAACCTAATTGAGGGAGTTATCCAAATCCCACACAAAAGATATTTTTGTAAAATCGTATCCGTTTAAATTTAATTATCCTTGAAATATAAGGCCGAGGTCACATCCAGGTTAAATTCAATAGACCGGATAAACACAAAACGTTATAAATATTAGACACAGCAGCTAAAATGTAATTAGGCAAAAAATTTTAAGATATAAAATGAAATATTTGGCTTTTTGCTTTACCAAGACCAACCACACCCCCCCCCCCCCCCAAATCAAATTTAAATATAAATTGATTCAATTCGGTTTGTTTCGTTAAGATCAAATCGAAATTGAAATTGATAAGCCTGTAACGAATGTATGACGTAGTTCAATTACCCCTATATTTGTTTTTCATATCACACCAACGATATGTTCATTTTCATACAATTATATCGTATTAAAAATTTATCTTCTGAAGAGATTCAATACTTCACATGTCTGTCATAAAAGTCAGAATAAACATCTTCATTCATTTATTTAGAACATTTTAAGTATGTATGTATGTATGTATGTACAAGAGAAGCTCACCCGTCTAATTCAATTCTAATAAATTTCCATTACAAAACACAATTTGAGTTCTTCCGAACTGAATTATATCTTACATACATAGAAATGTATAAAATCGTATAATGTGGGTGGCACTGGCACGGTGTATGGTAGTTATTTTCTCATTATCTTCAATGTTTTTCCCATTTTTCATGATAAATAAGCGGAGAATTCCGTTGTACACCACCGCACCTCACCAACGCAATAAAATTGCAGTAATATATTACAATATTCTTACTTTTCTACTTATAAAGGTAAAATATTTTTTTTTCTTTAATTTTAATTTTAAAGAAATTATAATTTTTTCCGTACGCATAATTCATTTACCTGAAGTTTTACGTATTTTTATTACCTGGCACTAAATTTTACGTTATGCCTATTATATCTCGTTCGTATATGCTAACATGCCACTATAAATTGTACCTCTGCCTAGTACCAAACAGATACAGACACTTATTATTAAAAATTGGAATATTGTAAAGTTGGGTAATTTGTTTAAAAAATATGTTTTGTGCTAGATAAATATCAATTATTATTTGCAAAATGTAGGTGCTCACGGTATCAATGTTTCTGGTGTGACTAAGGACGCAATTTTACGATGGGCACAAAGTAAACATTCGTGATCAGTGCTATGCAGCTATCAGGGAAACGCCACATTACAAAACAAAAAATAACAGAATTGTATCAAATTTTGTTGCCAACCTATAAACATAAATTTTCGTACTCCGAGTCATGCCGGGATTCCACAATCTTGTTTTGTTTACGTCATCTCAATCGCAGTAAGCAACCTATGGACGGTATACAAACATATTGTGGTCAAGTAAACGTAAACACATTACTGCATAAGTATAATTTGATCATTTTGAGCGAAGTCCTATTCATACCTCCTCGAGATGCTCCATGAGCACCTCTCAATGAATCAAGCGGTGTAGTGTGGAGACAAGCAGAGGATATAGTCATGGATACTACATGCCACGGCCAGTCATTGGCGTCCGACAAGTTGACCAGAAACCTTACAAAAGCTTAAAAGTGTTTATACATAAATATCCTGATTAAATGTAACCTGCACAAATCATGTGTAGTGGCGGTTCGATGGTCAATGACAAGGCATCGTAGAGATGTCTGTGCTGAGCGGTAGGTATATGAAAGCATGTTGTTTAGAAAATTCTTTATGTTCTCTAGAAGCTTGGACATTCTATTTGAACGTTTCTAGTTTTTTTGGTATTGCAGCATCTGCTTTTTATAGACCTGACATTTTTTGGACTCTGTTTTTTGTAGATTCTATTATTTTTATATATTATTATTACTTCTAGTAATTAGATTAATATTTTAATAATGAAATCGAATACTTCCAAATAGAAGCTTGCAAAGTAGCACGTTGTATGACCTGAAATACGCAGGTGAAACTTTAACAAGTGCCAATTCATCTTTTATGAATTTAGTTTGCCAAAAATTGAAAGTTAAGAATATTTAAAAAACCGAATAGCCATTTGTTTGATTTGAAGGAAAATTGTAAAAAATGTTACAGTTTATTTATTGTACTAATACTGAACTACAAAATTATGAACCAAAGCTCATCGTTATCACACATGAACTTGATAATATGAAAAATTATTCAAGACTTGAGAAGCCTGAAATCGTTGTAATAATCCCACATCACGAAGATACCATTACTGACAAGAGCACGTCGAGGCCAGAGTCACAATATTTTGATGTAAGCGATCTACCGGAGAAGAAAGTTGGTGAAAATTCTGTCAAGTGTGTACAATGGAAATTTCAACAAAAATTTCCAATCTTCTCAAACGATAAACTGGTAACAAAAGAGAATATCAGATTAGCAATATCTGATATTTTAACGCTTTATAAAAATCCATGTATTATATTAGTTTTGATACCATCCGCCGTCCAAGCTCCTGTCAATTAAACATTGTCACTTATAGGAAATCTAAATACGCAACGCATTCTCAAAAGTACAAATTCATAATTACCCCTGCAAATATAATGAGCATATTTGTCACAGAAAGAATTGTGATTTTCATGAAGGATATAAAATGTACGAGCAAATAAGAGGAAAGAGACGGATTTCGCTGAAAAAGAAATTAAAATATGATAGTGCTCATAATGTAGGCTTAGAAATGATGGCTAAAGTTGATGTTAAATTAATACCACAAGGCAACACCATGAAATTAACTAGCAGCGATGTTCTTAGGAAAATCAGATCAGAAGTTTTGAAACGGGATGATCTTGTTAAAGGTTGTGATGTGTATGATGTATTTCGTAGATGGGATATAGAAAGATTAAACTGTGATAATAAATATATATATTCAGTTTCTTTGCCTTATTAACTATAACGCTATTACTAAAATTACAAATTGAAATAATGGTAAATTATAGACCTCAAATATTACATTTAGATGCTACTGGAAGCGTAATAAAAACACCAAAATGCCACCCAGAACATCACTGCAAGAAAATTTTATATTATGCATGTGTCATTAAAATAGGCAATACAATAGTCCCAGTTGCAGAGTTTATTTCGTGTAAACATGATGCTGGAACTATTTCCAAATTATTAATTGATTTTAAATCTGAAATGCTACAAATCCCAAAGTTATCAATGCCAAAGGTATATGTTGTAGATTGGACCTGGGCTTATATTCAGTGTATTCTGCACGTATTTAATAATATGACGATAATTGACTATTTGGAATACACTTACGGCTGTCTAGTTAAAAATAAAAGTCACAATAAAAGTATGGTAGCTGTCTTTATTTGTTGCAACCATTTTATTAAAATAATTATTAACCAACTAAAAAAGAAATTACCGAACGCCACCAAATCATTTAAAAATTTTATAATAGATTTTTTTTGTGCCATGCTGCCAATTGTCCAAATTTAGAAAATGTTATTTCATTATTTAAAATCTATTGTGTAGTTTGTTTAAATTAATTTAGAACATCTAAAACACAAAAAAATTTAAGTGAATTTTCCTCATTCTTACATTTTCTTTATGATCGTGATAGTATCGTTTTGAATTAGGATGAACTTGAAGAGGATAGTGATTGGCACGGCAATTCTGACGTTAACAGACCTCATTATATGAGAAGTTTGTTTTATATTTTATTCATAAAAATATATGAAAGAATTATTTACCATCTAAAGATTCTTTTCTTATCTGCCGTTGTGGGGAACCTGTTTTTCGAGCAATATTAATATTGCAGGTCGGCTATCAAATTCAGATGTAGGATTGTGGTTTCGACATGTTAAACATTTATAGAGAAATTTTTTTTAAGAGTCGAGAGATTTGTTGCATTATTGAAGGAAATATCTGAGCTTTTAACAAATTCAATAAAAATTTCTAATGTACTTAAGCCTACCGCTTAATCTTACAAAAGAAACGATAAAACTACCAAAGAATCAGATGAAGAACCAGATACTTTAACTAATAAGGAACATTGGAACAAGCAAATTAGGTTATATGATTCTCCTAAACACATGGGGAAGCAGGTGTTCGCTAGATATTTCGAAAAACGAACACCAAAAGAAAATCTCGAACAAGATATTGAATTTGAACGAATATGAAGTGCAATATGAACGAATTTCTCGATTTTATGTCCTATTTTATAGTAAATGCAGCAACTCATTCTACGTTCAGAAGAAGATCTCATTTACTATTAAAATGTTTTGATCAAGAGGAAATTACTGCTGACATTGATTTGAATGCAGAGTGCAATATAAGCAAACTAATTGAATTTTTTGTTCAACGTTCAATTGGTATAACCTATGCATATCCAAACTGTTCTCACTCTCAAACAAGAGACAAATTTTATGTACCGATTGACTACAACAACTTCAACGAAAGAAGTTTCAGAAACATAAAAGATGCAGTTATATTTTCTGGGGCTACATTCACGAATTGCTTTCATTGGTTTGAAAATCCAAGTACTTTAGATTTTATTACATACAATGGCTTTGCAATTTTTGATGTTCAACCAATTGATTGTACCAAGTACTACAACATCAAAATAGATGACATTGAATCGAAATTTCAGTTCGGGTCGAAACACTTTTCACTAAGAGGAATTGTAACTTCAAACGACCAGAAAAATCGTCTTGTCCGGGGCATTACATACAAACTTGGGAAATATACGATGATCTGCTAAGCATTAAATTAAACACCAGTGCAGATAACAGAATTAATCCTGTCTGTCTTATTTACATTGAAAATCAGATTATTGATTAGTTGATTTCATTGCAATCTAAATATATTATTTATAAAGTATAGTAATTATTATAACATCAGAAATCCAATAGTTCAAATAATTTACAGTAATTGAAGAAATCTTTATTGAAAATTTGAAAAATTTTTGACTGCCCCACCGCATAAATATGTTGGCTTCTATATAGAAAACATTATGAATTGTCTAAATAACATGATTTCATATACCGTTAAGCATAGACATCTCTACGATGCCTTGTCATTGACCACTTTTTACAATAGCAAAATTTTAAAAGTAAAAAAAATTCTATGACTGCTCACCACATAAATTTTTTGGCTTCTAGAAAAAATATTGAAAGATTATGGCTCATGATTGTGGCTAAATTAACTTGCCATTGCAAACTGATATTTTTAACAGTTTATTTCGTTTTATAAAACAAATTTTTTTTGAAAGTGTAAATATACACTTTTTGGGCTGTTGTAAAGTTTTTTTGCCATTTTTAGTTTGTCGGAAACTTCACTATAGTCGTTACAAGCGGGTTGTGTTGCAGGCTAACAAGCTTCTCTCACAAAACAGATCTCTGAAATTTATCGACCGTGAAAGGACCAAGCATCACTGCAGAGTTACAAAATACTACCGGAAGCAATGATTGATCCGAAGATCAGGGGCCCTATCATGATTTCCTTGGCGAATCGTAAAATATATTTTGATATGTTCTTTTCGACCCGCTTCAACTTTCATATCATGAATTCCGCTATCGAGAACACTGTAACCGAGCTCGTTTAATAAACGCACTCATTTTATGTTAGCTGACTTGACATTTATCAGTGAACATTACTTTGAGATTAATTTTGACTTTTAGATAGTGGTTTGAGGTTTTAATGTTGAATTAAATATTTTTGGTTATTTTTAATATATTTCTTCAATAAAAATGTATCAATTTTTTTTTTTTTTAATCCAAACTGCTACTTTGTTATAACTCTCAGTTGAGATATTCAGATCAGATATTAATCCAAGTAAGGTTCAGGCGATGGCTTTCAGTCAATACCCGATCTCGCGTCTCCTGGATCTGATCATCCTTAAATCCTGACCCCTCTCGATTATTCATTCATAAAGTCCAAAAAGTTTGGGTTTTGTAATAGATGTGTCCCTATCCTGGGACAATCCCGCGTCATTCCACTTCCAGTCGAAATTAATTTCCTCACTAGCATTTTCTTATATGTGATGCTGAAGTGTTTTCGAACACGCCTATATATGATCACCTCCTCAGGCCTTCATTTAGTTCGTATGAGAATGAGTAGGAAATTCTTTCCTTAACAAACTAAGAACAGTCGTGTTTCTATTCAAACTTTTATTGTGTTACTATCATTAGATTATTAGATTTGGTCAATCTCTGAGAACTAGTCTACTTATATTAACCATATCTGACAACTTAACTAGATCTGAGTCTACTTTAATGACTTTGAGCCCATATTTCTTCGATATATCATTATAATTTGTATGGGTGACTTCTAGCTGAATTTGCTAGATCCATCGATTTAAAGTTCTACTTTCATTTGTTGAAGACGGTTGGGTTATCTATTAAGATCTTCATTCCATTTTAATGTAGCTAATAGCAGCCTTCCGCTAATCGATGTTTTTGCTTAAATGCTTCCATTAAAATTTATCCGTTTTTATCTTGATTTAAGCACCTTTCGGACTCCTAATACAGACAGGTTGAGTGAATAAATCGTAATATCGCAAGTGTGGGAAAAGCATTAAGTGGAGGTTTGATGCGAGACAGTCTTCCAAATAGCTTTGTCATAAAATTCGTGATTTTGGTATCAATTACAACCCTCATATCTCCTGCCTTTTGAATGAATAAACAAGCATGTTAGTGCGCATTTCACTTCCTGATTAACTCGCCCAGGCTTAGTGTTTCATGATATGGAGCTGCGTAACTCTCTGGAATGTTATTTCTTTACAAATGTTACTTGGGGCGAACATATGCTCGCTGTGTTCGCGATCAAATCTGACTCCGTAGTCCAACTTCATTTATTTTATCTGTGCCTGGAAATATACACTCATTACTTCAATCCTCCAAAAAAGCGATTTTGTTAAAATTGCTGACCTTCTCCTTCGTTATGTTTATTGATACTGGAGATTATCTCGGTCTTAGTCATAGTGGTTTCAGGAAGCACCATTGTCGGATTGCCTCTATGCTGGACAATACCGAAATGAACCTC
Organism: Nephrotoma appendiculata; assembly: GCA_947310385.1. Lineage (NCBI taxonomy): Eukaryota > Metazoa > Arthropoda > Insecta > Diptera > Tipulidae > Nephrotoma > Nephrotoma appendiculata. The sequence continues at coordinate 56,021,143 of OX371225.1, read as the reverse complement.
AACATTACTTCTTCTTCACTAAACCAACCATTCAAATCAAGAATATTTGTAATCCCTTCTAATATTTGGCACACGCGCTCAATCCGTTGAAAAATTCTCTTACCATTTCCTAAATGGTTAGAAAATCGTTTAATTCGAAATATTTTTATGAACGAAGCGATTCTGAATTTTACCAAGAATGGACTGCCCTTAATAATATCTGTATTTCAATTTTTGGTTCAACGTGTAACAGTTTATTAAAATGGTTTGCGCCACGGTACCATTGTGTAATCCTCATGGCTATAGCCATGTGCTTATTGAACCAAAGCAATTTTTTGACGGGTACTCGGGAAATTAAGGATTTCACTATATGAACTCTGGCTATTTCTCTCCAGATTAAGGAACGAGTCGATTAATCTTCTCGGGTATCCTTGGATGTTCTTAGTATATTCTTTCACGATATCCTTGTAATCATTCCCTGTGTTTTCGGGTTAAAAAGTTAGAAAAGACCAACATTCTTCGATAGCTCCAATTTCAAACATCCGGTTGAGTTCCATGTAAGTTAGCTTTTGAATGGCTGGTGAAACTGAGTAGTGACGTTTTTTTTATGGGAGTATGATGCCGATTTTGATTTGGTGTTCTATTAAACTTGTATTTATAGCCTAGTCCTTGTTGTTCAAACGAAAGGTAATAGTATGTCATGTAATGTTTGTATTCTATGCAATCTATTCTGGGACCTAAGCACTTCAAACTTTTTCGTAGCTCACTTTTGACGTCCTACCTTACGCATTGCTTGTACATTGCATAGCTCCATGTCAGCCTGTACTAACTGTAGTACTGGTATGGAAGATGAGTCGGCCCATGAGTTGTGCACTCCCACAAGGCGGTCATAGTTGGGTTCATTTCCATCGCCGATCATCTATCGGGATTCAAACACGGTACTTCCCGATCCAAACGCCAAAGCTTTAACAATTTCCTGTTACTGTATAGTGGAGTCTAATTTGGTTAGCAATTTCAGTCGCGAAAAAGTTTGTGTTTTAAATTCATCCAGCAAGCTTATTTAGTTGGTATCTGAGATTTGCCGCGTTATGCTAAAACTATATATGCCTGTAGCTGGATTTTAGTGCAAACCAAGTGTTTCAATGGTATCGTCAAGATACAATTTTGGATGCCAAAATAACAGGGCTGTTTGTTTCTCATTTTCTTCGGTTAAATCCACCGCTGTTAAGTAAGTCAATTGTTGATTTTTTGTTGAATAAAACTTGGTGCAATATGTCTGACCTAGAAATTAGATTACCACGAAGAAATTATTTAAAATTAGAGTAGCTGCTGCACCATATGTGCTCGAATCATTAAGAATTACATGATGCGGCTGGTAATGGTAACCAGCTTCATTAGTTGTATCAGAAACCTTTGTGTGTCCTAAAGCGATATATTTATTCATAAAGGCTCTGTCCTGAGTTGTTAGTTGAGTACTGTTGCGAGCAGCTCATAGGCTTTGAATAATATAGCTCAGAGTTAAACGGTAATTTTACCACATAGCGGGAAACTTTGTTATGTGAGATCAACGTTTAATTTGTTGCAACAAGTCGCCTCGTTCATCTGTAATTCAGGTTCGATGTCATAATATAACCACGACTCTCAAAATACGAATTTTCCAATAACCGAGCTTTCCATATGCAATCAACTGTTAGTTTCTTACTTATCATGCTCTTTTCACATTACGTGCAATCATTTTGAGCCAGAATTTCAACAATAAAATGGTAGTGTTTAGTATTTCAATTGTGCCGGACAGTTAGTGCCCGTAATTTTCAGTTTTTTTAGAGAAGTGTGTGATAGTCAAAATTGTATCTCGTTAGAAATGTGTAGTGTGTAATATTAGTGGAGTGTTATTTGTGATTTGTGACGTGTAAAAAGTTTTACGGTATACGAAAATGAACGTGAATTCAAATTGAAAAATTTTACGGTATGTAGTAAATTTATTTTGTTTATAAATATTTGCTGCATAATTTCCATCCATCAATCAACAACGGTTTGCTTAACTACAAGTGTGTTCGTCAAAGAATAAGAACAAACCGGGAACTTGATGCGAATGAAAAATATTTTTAAATGGCTACTTTTATGACCATTTCACAAATGTATTTCTTTTGTTGCTCATATAGCATTAAAAGTTATATCATGTGTTAGCTTAGCGACAAAACATAATCGATTTAATTAAAATGGCAGAATTAAAATTTATTGATTTCACATAGGGGTTTCAAATATTTTATTTACAGCGGCACAAACATTACACCTGTAAAAATATTAAATCATGAAATGCCGCGTTTATTAAGTCTCTCTTATTACAAAACCAAAAATATGCAAATTGGTAGTCCAGGTATTATAAACGTCTTTAATTATAGTTTTCGTGAAATGAATTCCATAGTTTTAAAATTTAGTTAGAAATTGCTTGAAACGCAAATTAAATTAAAATCAAATTTTGAGAAGAATTTGTTGTAATTGTTTCACGCATTTTGTGTAATGCATTTTTAAATATTTTTTATGGTCATTATTAAGTTGTTGTTAACGTAGTATTTAGAAGGAACCAGAATTATTTCGATGTTTAGGAATAGCTTTAAATAGAAAAAAATTTCAAACTTTTTCTGAGATAACTTGGCAACCTTTTAATTAAATGCCTTAAATAATTATTATATATTTTCTTGACATGAGAAAGCTGAGGTGTGTAGGAAAATATTATGTCCGAGCTGTGCTAATTCTAGAATTAATTCAGAAATGATTTTAATTTCATTTTTACCAAACAAAATATTGCTTTAAATGATTTTGCTCTGTGTGTCAATAATGTGAACAAAATTTTTGTATCTGCTATACAAACAAAATGACAAGAATCACATCCAAGCAAGCTTTGATGCAACATTGCTTTTGCAACATTCTGTGTGTGTATACGGAAGAAGCTTTCGAAAACAAATTTATAACATTCATAATGCATCCTCCATTTGAACCACTTTCTAGTCAGACACTTCAAAACCTAGTATTTTAGACATTTTCATATTTTGTACAGGTGAAATATTGAACAAATTTAGTTTTTGTTGTGATTGGCGTGGTAATACAATTAATCAATTTTGAAAATGTTTAGTTCCACAATGAGATACAAATTCGCATTAAAAAGCTAGTTAATAATCATCACTTTTGTTGATCATCACTTTTTGTATTAATATTGGTGCATCATTTAAAAGCAATCAGATGCAAATTAAAATAAATTTTCCGGTTTAGCAAGTACCAATACGTTTACGTTATAATCATTAAAACCCAGACATGATAACGGGATAAATTTAGTATTTTGTGATATCAATAATTTTCTTGTTTAGTCGTGTTTAGTATTTCAATTGTGTCGTACTTAGTGCGCATAGTGTTTAATATTTTTTAGTGAAGTGTTTTATATGCAAAATTATAATATCTCGTTAAAAATGTGTTGTGTGTAATATTAGTGGAATGTGTTATTCTTGTGTTATAACATTTTATTGTTTTCAAAATGGACATGACGCCAAATGGAAAATTTTACGGTAAGTAGTAAATTTATTTTATTTATAAATTTTGTTACATAATTTTCATATCCATAGTCACAGAATAAGAATTAACCCGGAACTTCATGACGATCTAAACATGTTTCTAAATTGCTGCCCCTACGACCATTTCACAAATACAAGTTTTTGTAGCTCATGTAGCATTAAGAGTTATATCATGTGTTAGTTTAGCGACAAAAAATAATCGATTTAAATAAAATTTCACATAAACATTAGACTAAAAAATTTAAAATCTCATCAATTATTAATTAAGCGGCATACTAAAACCCTGACTAACCCTAAGAAAGTTTTCAATCCTTTATGATTTTTTGCTTCATATACGGTTGTTACGTATATCTTTACATTTACATCTTTACATTTCTTTATAGGATTGGGTATTTATCATAAAAATTGATTGTGTATTTATCGTAAAAAATTTCGGGAAAATCACCACATTTTCCGGAATAATCTCAGTTTTTCCAAAAATATGTTTGGTTGTTTTTCATTCAAAATTAAAAATCTTCGGTTTTAATTTATCAAATCATAATTTAAATTAGGTAAAAATAACATTTGCGTTTTTTTATTCGTCTTATACATTAGAGGATGGAGGCTGCCCCTGCTTCTCAAGAAAAAAAAAAAACAAAAAAATAAAATAAAACTGAAATGCTTTCATATTAAAAATGTAAATGCTAAAATGCTAAAGTTGCAAATTTTTTTCAAAATTTTATTTTTAAGTAGGTGTATATAGTATACTAAAATAGGGAATTCCCAAAAACCGCTTAGCATTCATCTTCTCCTTCTCCGCGCCAAATTTTTTGATATTTAGATACAATATGGAAAATTTCTAGATTTTCTTCAATATCAAAAGCTATTAATCATTATTTATTATTTTTTAACTTGTCATAAAAAAAAATGAAAATGTAAAAATTATCCCGGAAAATGTAATAAATTTTCTAAGTAATGTTTCTAATTTTTTATATTTTCGCTACATGAGAACATTGAGATGAGTAAGAAAATGTGTAGTGGACGTTTTCCTATGTTTTGACATTTTCTTCAATGTTTTCTTTGACATTTTCAAATTTCATTTTCAAGATACAGGTTTACTTGAAACGAGAGCGTTGTTTTAGATTGGAGACAATGTGCTTGGGTCTAGAGCAAGCCTGTAAATATTTTACAAAAATGTAAAATTACTTTAAAATGAATTTAATTTTTATCAAAAATTTTTATTTAAAGTTCTCTCCATAAAGTGATAACCCCCCTGACGTGATCGTTATTGTTCAAAAGGCTCGATAATTTAGGTGATTTATATTTGAAAATACATCGCTATAGTCGAGAATTTCGTTTTTTCTTGGTCTTGGTCGCACATCAAATTGGCCGCTTGCTCTCATCAGTGAAATAAGTGGTTTTGAGTTCCTGATTCAGTGGAAATGCCAAAAGCATGGTTTAACCAAAAATATGGGTTTTGAAGAATTGCACCCTTTAGGGGATATATTTTGAGAATTGTTGGTTTTTTTCGCTCTACAAGGCCATTGGCTTGAGACCAGTTCGATGGGGTGGAGTAAAGCTAATTGATTCCATATTCTTCACAAAAATTCGTTAAATCGGCTGCAGTAGTCAATGACCCCTAACAGATAATGTCCTGAAGGAAGAGGACCGCAATAGCAATTTCATTCCAACTTGTTGTTTCAAAATTCTCTCCTTTTCATGGGCTCGGGAATATAAATAGACGTAACTGGACTGCAACCTTGACAATTTCTTACGTAATACTTTATGTCACCATCTATGTTCGACCACCATACCTTTTACCTCATAAATCGTTTCATGTTTTTACTCCTGGATGTCCTTCGTGATCAATTTTTAGCTACTGCTTTCTTCTAACTAAGGGAGCAACAATTTTTGTTCCTCAGAGTAATACGTTTTCGTAGAAACAGTATTCTATTTTGAATGGCCGATATGGCTGAATACATGATTCTTTTTCCCCTCTTTCATCGTTATTTAAACATTTTTTTATCAGATTTTGTCAATTTCCGATACTAACAATGCTTCGGACTGCACTTCAATAATTGATTAATGGGGAATTGTAATAATCTCTCCTCTCTTGCACAGGGTTTATGCTTCGGGTTAAAAATAAACTCTAGCAGTTTATGGTCCGTAATTAAATCGTATCTTCTCCCACACAAGTACCTATGAAAATGTTTCACGCCCCAGACGAGAGCCTTCACTTCTTTTTCGGTTATGTGATATTTTCGTTCGCGATCACTTAAGCTACGATGTCCGTAAGCAATTATTCTAGGACCACCACGACCACTTTGACACAGAACCGCCCCTAATCCCCATAAAATTGTGATTCCGCCTACACAAATTTGTTTGGTTTGATAAGTTCCCGCAGTGGAACTCGTATTGCTTTCGGTTGCCTAAATTGTCGCACAACTTCAATTTTAGAATTGGCAGGCTTGGCTCCATTTGTAGATATATCGTGTTCTATAGAAATTATATTTCATTTTGCTTTTATTTATTTTTCTTTTGCACTTACTTTCATTTCACATGACATCATATTCCGCAAGATGCTCTTTCACAATTTGAAGTCGATTATCATGCTCGCCTTCGGTTGCTATCCATATATCATAATGTGGTCGATATAAATAAAAACTCTATTGCTTCTGTGTAGAATCTTTTCGATTGTTTTCTGAAACAGTTCCGACGCGCAGCTGATACCAAACATCAAGCGTTTATAACGAAAAAGCCCTCTGTTGGTCACAAACGTTGTAATGTGTGGCGATTCTGACTTGAAAAAACTGCGACATTCTTTAATTTGCATAATAGCTCCTCGACCGTTGGCATAGGATATTTTTCTCTAAGTACTCCCTTATAAGCTTTTCGCATATCTAAGCAAATCCTTATATCATTGTTTGATTTAGTTATCACAACCATATAGGCGAGACCCAGTCAGTGTGCTCATCGACAGATTAAATGGCATCATTTTCTAATAATTCTTCAATTTTGGCATCTACTTTGGCATCTACTTCTTGCTTCTCTTCGAGACGAATCGGTATACGTCGGTAAGGCTGACTAATAGGAGTTATAGATTTATCTATTGGTAAATGGTATGTCGATTTTGATTCCCTTTAAACAAGGTAATTTATTTTTGTTCACTCTGTGATAAATTAAAAATATTTGATCCGATTTTGAGGGCAGTCGATTGGATTGCAGACTCTTTTCCAATTAACGTTGTTGAACCTATTTTTATAACATTAAATAATATATCGGACCAGGTGATACAATTACTAATTTACGCTATCACGTCTTTGACGTTATTTGATCTGGAATAAACAATATCGAATATACAATAACTACTCGTATCGATGTTATTCTTAAATTTGCACTTGTTAGATAGCTTTCTAAAGCTGAAAACTAATTGATCAGTATTTTGTGTAATACCAAAAAATGGGTAAATTTATCGACAGTGATTTTATATACTTCGTTATCTTCGGATTTTGCTGCTTCAGCACATGACATGGCAAATTATAGAATACATCTTGAAGTTCAATGTGTAAGATTAAAATACATTATTAGTAAGTAATACGTACATGTAAACATCTATTATGATGCTACATGTGGTTTGGTTTGACCCTACATGTAAAGGGAAAAAGAGAAAGAGAGGCGAAGTGTTGTATTCATTGTACTGTATCAATGCCTTCTAATTTACAGGCCTTTTACTACTCTCATTTTTCACACAAGACGTCAATTTAGGTCTAAACCGAGACTGCGCAATAATAATGTTAAGATATCTACACTAACAAAGCCACTAGAGAAAGCAACAAAAACGCCGACTTAGCGTGTCGTCATCATTTGGTGTAAGCGGCCTGTAGTTGACATTGATCGTGTCGACTGACATTGGACGGATTGTGTTTTTTGAATTGTGGCGAATAAAGTGAATAAAATAAAATAAAATCGTGCGTATATTTTTATTAAGTGCCTCTTATAGTTTTCAGAAGTGGGATCACGATTATCATTACGTAAATAGTGGTCTAAGGGCAAAACGAATAGTGAATAGACAAATTGTTTAATATTCAAACTGTGTAAAATCTAACACGAAAATTGAGGTTAGGTATGAAACCTGTTTGAAAAAATATACGTTTTATAGTCATTGTGAAAAGATAAACGTCAGCCATTGAGCTACAAAACAAGAAAATGTTGCGAATTGATATTTTAAAAATGACAGTGGATGAATTGAAAGAGGCGTGCGCGAAACATGAGCTTAGTGAAGAAGGTACGAAAGATGCACTGCAGTTACGACTTATTGAATACTTCGATACTAAGAAAAAATCGTATAAAAACGTTGATTTGGTTAAATTGTTAGAGGAAGAACGATAATTTTAGCAATTTTAATTCGAAAGTTAAAATCACCCAGCGAGTGTATAAATTAGAAGGAGGCGAATTAAAATTGCCGATCATTTCGAAATTAGAGGGACGTGTTTTGAATTGGTTTCATTCTAAGCCAGAATATTTCGAAATAAATACGGATGAATTTTTAATTGAAATGGGAAGATTAGTTGAGTTAAAACTGAGTAGAATTGAAAAGGGCCGGAAATTTGAATCACGGATTTGGAAATCGGGTGAATATTTTCAAACATACTTGCACGAGAAAATAATTTTGGCGAATCAAATTAATGTGGACAATGAAGAGTTGATAGATTTTATTATTGATGGGATACCAGACGTAAATTTAAAAAATCAAGCTAGATTAAAAAGTTTTAATTCGATAAATGAGCTAATGACAGTTTTTCGAAACTTAATTTGAAACCGGAAGAGCCAAAAAAGAAAATGGAGGACCGAACGCCAATACAGAAGAATAACAATGGTGGTAAAATGGCGTCACTCAAGTTTTTCAATTGTTCCGAAGTGGGGCATTTGTCTACCAACTGTACAAAACCAAAACGCACATTTGGTACGTGTTTTCGATGTGGTGCATTAGATCACAAGATTGCCCTAGCAAGAAAAATAACAATGATTCCAATTATGTTAATTTGTGTGAAAATGTGGATGTCAACAATTTTCGGGTAAAAGCGAAACTCTTTTACAGTGAGTCGAATGAAGTTGGAGTGGACGAATCGGGATTAATTGATACGGAAAGTCCTATAAATTTGATTAAATGCGACCGAGTACCACCGGAGTCCGTGGAGGAGTATAACAAGTACCAATCGTATACTAGCATAAATAAGGTAAAACTTGAAATTTTGGGTATAGTTAACTGTCAAATATTGTTAGACAATATGTAGATTATATAAAATTAAATTGCATGTAGTACCACAAAAAACAATGACCTCGAATATTTTGTTTGGTAGAGAATTTTTAAATAAGTGTAAAACAGAATTAAAAATAGATAATGTAATGATAAATTGTAACGAGGAATTTAATGAAACTGTTGAGAATAATATTTTAAATATTTCGATTAGTTCGACAGTCGAGTAAACCAATTGAATATTAATGAATATATTACGATTGGAGATAAATTAAAATTAACTTATTTGAATAAGGAGAATTACGAATACGCTCCGAAACCAATTAATCCTAATGTAGATTATAGTTTGAAAATAATTTTAGAGAAGAATGAATATTTTAGTACAGTACCGAGAAGAATGTCGTATATCGAGCGCGAATGTTTGGAAAAGACTTTGGGAGAATTGGCACGAAAAGGCTATATACGACCAAGTGACTCACCTTATTGTTCACCGGTATAAGTTATAGTAAACAAGAAGAAACAAAATAATTTCCGTCTGTGTGTTGATTATCGGCATTTAAATAAAGTAACGTTACGTGACAACTATAATCTCCCTGTTATTGAAGATATGTTAGAATATTTGCATAAGAAAAGGTTCTATTCTTCTATTGATTGAAAAAACGGATTTTATCACGTTACAATTAAGCCTGGTTTCATTGGGTACACAAGTTTTGTCACAGCCTTGGGTCAATTTGAATGGCTAAGAATGCCTTTTGGTTTAAAAAATGGCCCTGTTGCGTTTCAGAAATTTGTAAACAAATTTTTTTCCGAATTAATTAGTGAGAAGAAAATCATAATTTATATTGATGTTATCTTAGTGGCCACAGCAACATTGGAGGAACAGTTTGAAATATTGAGAAGAGTTTTCTTCCTTTTGAATTCCAATTTGTTGGAGTTGAGTTTTTCAAAATGTTTCTTTTTAAGAAGTGATATCGATTATTTGGGTTATAGTGTGGACTTTAGGGGTATTAGGCCCAATAAGCAGAATTTAAATGCACTTGCCGAGTTTCCATATCCGAAAAATTTGCGAGAACTTCAAAGGTTGGGGATGTGCTCTTATTTTAGAAAATTTATGCATGATTTCTGTATAATTGCTAAACCCTTACAGGACTTAGTTAAGGCAAATGTTAAATTTGAGTTTTCCACAAGAGCATATTCGGTCAGTTGATCTATTAAAAAACAAGTTGATTGAAAGTCCGGTTCTGGCAATATTCTCTCATATAGGCGAGACCCAATTGCACTGTGATGCAAGTGCAATTGGTTATGAAGCCGTTTTAATGCAGAAAAAGGATGATATGAAGTTCTATCCGGTTTTTTATTTTTCGAAGAGAACAACTCCTGTTGAAGCGAAATATCACTCATACGAGCTAGAGACTCTTGCAATCATTTAAGCGTTGCGTCGATTTAGACCATATTTGCATGGTTGCGTTTTTTTAATTGTGACAGATTGTATTGCATTGACACTTACATTGAACAAGAAAGTGATAAATCCCATAATTGCACATTGGGCTCTTGAGTTGCAAGAATTTGATTATAAAATCGAACATTGGGATGGCAGACGAATGCAACAGGTAGATTGCCTTAGCAGAGCAGAGCCCATATTAATAATTGAAGAGCATTCTTTTGATCAAACCTTAGCTGTAGTACAAAGTCAGGATTTATGTTTAGAAAGTATAAGGAAACAATTGGAGAAGTCAGAGAGCCAGTTATATGAACTGCGTAACGGTATAGTGTACAAAAAGATAAAAAAAAAATAAAATTAGATTTTATGTCCCAGAAAAGATGGAATGGCATGTGATAAAAAACGCACATGATAATATGGCTCACGTTGGGCTGGAAAACACTGTTGATTTAATTAGAATAAATTATTGGTTTCCAGAGATGAGATCCAAGGTTAAATCATATATTGAAAATTGTTTGAGGTGTATTTTTCACAATTTATCTACAGGGAAAATTCAGGAATACCTTCATTCCATTCCTAAGGGTGATATAACATTCGAAACAGTTCATATTGATTTTTATGGGCCGTTGGACAGGACACCCAAAAACAATAAGTACATTTTAGCTATAGTTTTTTTTTTACAAAATTTGTAAAATTATATCCAACTAAAACTACTAGCACCGAGGATACTATAAATTGTTTGAGAAACTATAGTTCGCACTATAGTAGACAAAATAAATTAATTTCTGATAGAGGTAGTAATTTTACCTCACATGAATTCAAAGCATTTATAAGTCTAATGGACAGGTCGAGCGAATAAATCGGATTACTCCGATAATCGCTAAATTGGTTGATAAAGAAAATAAAATTTATTGGGATCGAATTTTGGTCAAGGTCGAATTTGCGTATAATAATACTTGCCAAAAATCTACTAATTTCGCTCCTAGTACGCTTTTATTTGGCATTGAATAGAATGGTGAAATGGTAGATTGTTTAAAGGAGTATTTGTTAGGACACATAAATTTACATGGAGAACAACTACATGTAAATGAGATAAGAACTAATGGATCTGAAAATATCGTAAAAAATCAAATTTACAATGAAAGTTATTTTAATAAAAAGTGTAAAGACCCGGTTATAGCTATACGAAAAGGGAGATTGAGTATAGTAATAAAAAATGTTGATGTACAGATGTGGCCAAATGTGATAATACATCTAAATATGATAATACATTTAGATATTTGGAAGATGATTGCTTTAAAAAAATAATTTTTCTAATAAAAGTTAAATTTTTTTATGATAACTGTATTTATTAATACTTGGTGAACATTCCTTTAGCATTTTTTAATAAATTTATCTTACGGGGCATTGCACTTATTTCATTTTTGTCTTTGGTGAGTAGATCGGCGTCATTTTCCTAGACTGCTTTCATCGCTTTGATCAATTCTGATTGGGTGCGCGGGCACTTTTCTGCTGCTTTTTCTTTAAGAATATCCCAGATATTTTCGATGGGTTTCATATCTGGCCTATTTGCTGGCCAATCAAGGATTTGAATGCGTTAGTCCTTAAATAGTCGGTGACTTTTTGGCCGTATGACATGGAGCCTTGTCATGCATAAAAACTTCGTCCCCAATAAACTTTTCATTCATAGTCGGTGCATGTTGTGATTGCATAATAGTTAAATATTGATTCGCATTCAAAATCCCGTTTACTACATAAAGTGGGAAGAGTCTTTTGATGATATTGCTTGCCAAACCATGACTCTAACTGGTTATTTGATCTGCTGTTGGACAGAGGAAGGTAAATATTCTTCTTCTTTTGATCTACGAACGGTCCAGGACATTGCTAGTGTCAAAGTCATCATAGTCTCGTCACTGAATACAACCTAATCAAGAAACAGTAAAAGATAAAGTTTTTTTTTTTAGTTCATGCCTGTTTTGGAGCCGAAGCACTCCCTGGCCCTGCTCTTTCGCGGTTTATTTTTCCGTCTTACTTTACGCATAATTTGCCAAATCGAAGATGTACGGCTATAGGTCGGATTTTTATAACCATCTGCACATTGGAAGCTCCATGCCAGCCTATACTGGCATGGAAGATGGGTCGGCCCATGAGTCTTGCACTCCGACAGGAGGTCATAGATGTGTTCCATTTCATCACAGATCGTAATCTGTAGATGAAAATTCCCTTTGCATCCTGCCCCTATCGAGATTCGAACCCGGTAGCTCCCGATCCAAACGCCAAAGCTTTAACCACTGTGCCATTTGGTCGGTAAAGATAAAGTTGAAAGAAACATTTATTGAAAAGTGTAACTTTAAAATATTATTAAAAGAATAACTTTTATTGTTTGTACCTTTTCCCAGCCCTCTCGAAACCATGTAAAATGTCCATTTGCCCATGTTTTTCTTTGTTGAATAATCCTAGCATTTAACCTTTGCTTCTTGCTAGGTCGTTTTGCACATAACACATATTGAAAAAGTCTCCGTCTCACTATTCTCTCCAATATTTCCGCACCAACGTTACGCATTGTACCCTTCAGAGACTTACTGGATAACGTTCGATCTTCTTTAGCTCTCCACATTAAAAATCTGTCCTGCTTGACTGTTGCTTTAGGATTGCCACCACATTTTCCTCTTCTTCTGGGACTTGTTGAAGACTGAAATGTTAATTTTTGCGAAAATTTGCTGACGAATGATCGGCTCACTCCTGTTTTCTGGGCTATTTGCGCATGCGTGTACTGGCCTACTTCCAAATACGTCGAAATTTTGGCTTTGGTTACAGCACTGATGTCCTTTGCTTTACCCATAATGAATTTCACTAATATTACAAAAACCACTTTCACTTTCACTTTTCAAAGTCTCAAACGAGACTGAAATTCTTCAGTAAAATACTAATTCTTAAATACTACCTAGCTGTCAAAAAATCAAAACAATTCGTAGGACAAACTAATTAACTGGACAATAAATACTCGGAATTCATATTTTGTCGAAAAGGGTTCACAGGTATTAATGACTCATATAAGGCGTATTTTCTGGGTATATTAAATTTTTATTGCACGAATTCGTTGGAAAAAAAATATAAATTTCTTCTCGCAATTTTAATTATATATAGCCTGAAACATCGTATTGACACTGCGGAGAATAGCAATCAACTTATCCCAATGTATTTCAAATATATAACGGTTTATATATGAAATTGGGGATATCTCATTTTTATGGGTGCATGTAAACTTTTAGAGATTAGAGTGAACTAAACAACTTGGCAAGAACAATATTGTACATATACTTAGAAGCTATTATAAAGTGTTTGATTAGTTTTACAACTAATTATTTACCATTTTCTATAATTTTATTTTACACCACTTAATCCGATTTTCAATCCTCTCACCATACACTTATTTGTGCAATAATACCTTAATCTTCCAATTTAAAAATAATTCTGTTGGCATCTCAATTACTCTCTAGGCAATTTTCACAAATGCGCCGTTTATCTAGCATCATTTCACTATATAACGAAAAGATAACACACAAAAGCAAAACTTGAATCAATTTCTATTGAAATTAATGATTCTATATCCAATTAGTTTTATTATATTACGAGCATATCGAAAACGTTAAGTTAAAATACAAATAACAGGAAAGCGGTATTCATTTTTCCTATCTTTACACTGAGCTCTATATATAACAACATTTACTCGGTATGTATAATGGTGAACACACCTTTCCAATTTTCACTATCAGTTTTACCTCCACCTTAGAATAAAATAAAATAAAATCAGAAATAAGATAAACTTTCTATCTCTCTCTTTTCTATTTATTTAATTTAATTTAATTTTTATTAGGAAAATTAGAATTTTTTTGTTTGTGCTTTATGCTATCATAATGACTCCACTCACTCACCATTTTGTGTTGTTCGGTTTGTGGTAGATTCCTACCTTGAAGTAAAAAAAAACTTTTTATATTTGGAATTTTTTTTTTTGTTGAAATCAATTTTCTAATCCATTTGAGATATACATTTTTTTGTGCTGTTTAGAAAAACTATAAAATAAATTATTGTTGTTCTGTTTGCTTTCGATTGAATTTTGATAACAAAATTTATTTATAAACCGAACAATTTCTTTCAAAACTAAAAAAGCTAATAAAAATAACGAATTCTGAAAATTGTTTGGCATTTGACATGTATACAACACATATACACAAACAATGCCGGTGTGAAATTTATTTTTGAATGGATGAGGATTACGAAGAGTAAAGTGAAATCAACCGTCAAAATTGTTTTCATATATAAGTTGGGTTACTGAATGAAAAGTTTGCTTTACTTAGTAATAGAGCTTTCGATTTCATAAAATAAATTTATTTTAGCTGATTGGAAATTTTATTTGGTGTTTTACTGAAATAATGAAACATAAACTTTTTAACCAAAAGTTCGGTAAATTATTTTTTTTGATACAAAATTTCACTTTCTAAATAATTTACAGTTATCCCATATTACTTAATAAAGGCAAGGGCAATAGTCAAATTTATGTCACCTTTTGTCCAATTTGTATTAAAAGATAAGATTTGGATTTTAATAAGAATTTTTCTAGAAATTCAACAATTTACCATAATAAAGCTACCCAAATTTTTTCCTGCGAAAGATGAAACAAAAGCAAATTGTGTCTTTGCTATTCCAGTCGAAAGTAATTAGCGAAAATGAAAATAGTGTCATGCGGAAAAACGAAAATTATTTTTATAATCTAATCAAAAATTTTAAATATATTCGCAATTCGTTTTACGATTATACACCGATTTACTCATTAGGACGCGTTGCTTTGCGGTGAGTAGTAGGCCGTTTTAATATGATTAATCCCAAAGTCTTTTACTAGAGAGGTACATTCTTTCCCGACAAATTGTACTCCATTGGCAGTCTGAATGGTCTCAGGATGTGGAATTTCGAAGTTCTAGGGTAAGGCCCCAATAAGTCCATATATACATTTTCTGTCATGGTCTGTCCGGTATCAGTTGTTTCCCGAACGGCGGCCGCAGATCTCACAGTTGGTAACATATTGATTGATATCAATGACCATGTTGAGCCACATGGTACGTCGTGCTCGTTGGATAACAATTTTGTTCAGTATTCTGTTGGTACCCATAATTTCCAACATGGAATATCGGTCAGTTGGACATTCGATTTTGGTTCATTCCGAATGAAAATTTGATCTTCCTTTAGTATTAGGTTTGGGTAAGTTTCAGAACTCTGCTTTAAGTTTGAAAAGAGTGGAATAAAAGATAATATTATACATTATTATCGTGCCCTTTTTAATGAACTTTATTGAAGTCGCCCTGCAGCTTCAAGCTCCATACTGCAAGACGACCACTTAGTTCCTTATGTGACATAAGCCATTGCAGGCTGGCGTGGTCGCTAATAATTGTGAAGGTAAAGCCATCAATATATGCGGTCGAAATTTTTCAACACTCACAATGGCAGCCAGGCATTCCAATTCTGTCACTGTATAATTGGTCAATATACATTCAAAAATTTATACGCAACGTTCATTTTCCTAAATACAGAGAAGCGAGTTGTTTCGGCCACTAGAAAAAACACCGCACAATTATTTCTCAACGGACAAAACTCCGTAAGAGTAATTTATTATCGACGGATAATTTTATATTTTGGTTAGACAAAACTGAATGGTTCAATGATATTCAATTCAATATCATCAATCATTCAATTTGGCCCAACCTTAGTATGCAAGAAATCGCACGTTTGCCTAAATGACAAATGGAAAATTATCTGCAAAATAATACATTTTATATTAAATGTCGCCAACTATCGGAAAATCTGTGCACGCAATATGACTCCACCTGCGGAGAAGATTAACACATTGATCGCTTTGTCAGTCACCGGTGACTGACATTGAGTTCATACTTTAACTTGTTAAAGCGCGTTGTTTAACGCTGTTAGTCACGAGTTCTATTTAAATGTTACTACAATTGCTGCACATTACTACAGCTTTGCCACAGAATTCTAATTCTTATTAAATATAATTTAAAAACAAAATTTTTTTTTATATTTTATAAAAAAAAACTGTTGGCAGTCAATGTGTTAATTAAAAAAATTTTTACTTTCTATTCAATTTGGGTTTTTGGGTCAGTAACATCTCGCAGAAGTTGCAGCTCACAGCAATAAATAATTTTTGTTTTAATTAAAAAAAGTTTTTAAAATTAAATTAAAACTATTTTTTTTTAATGTTTTTGCTTCATCAGTAGTGGACTCACGACAACGGTTTATTCCGCACACAGTTTAGTGAAATATTTTTTTTAAGTTGTGAAAATAAAATAAAACTGTGTTATAAGTTAGAAAGTGACCCTATTAAAGTTAGCCGACTCCAGCCGAAAAAATGTCGACAATGCAGATTCAAACTAATCAAACGAAAATGACAGCCGATTTTTGTCGGTAACATCCCAGCCGAAAAGCGTCAATAATGCAGATTCGAGTTTTATACCGGAATGGAATTATTTATATTACAAATTTTTATTTTGTTCTTCCTAAAAACCAACTAAAAATTTAAAATAAGCAATTTTCATTCAAAACAAATAAAATTAATATACAAAATCAAAATTCCTTAAGTGCTGTATTACATGTTTTCAGCTAAAACATGAAATACATTTATAGTTACATGTTTGGAAAATTTTTTAAATGGCACGTCATCTAATAATTATCTTCTAAACGGTCAATTTCTATGTTGGAAGTCCGGGAAAACTTGATTGAATAAATCGCACACACAAAATTTGAAAATTTCTAAAAATATACTTTTAAAATGTCATAGCTGGAAATAGATTCAAATAGAAGGTCTTATTGATGCTCACACCTGGAAAAAATTTCAGGCCGATTTCTATTTTTCGAATTTTTAGAAATTTCCAAATTTTGTGTATGCGATATATTCAATCGAGTTTTCCTGGACTTCTAACTTAGAAATCGACTTAAATTTTTTTTCAGGTATGAGCATCATTATGACCTTTCATTTGAAACTATTTACAGACATGACACTTTAAACGGTCAATTTTTAGAAATTTTCGAATTTTTGGTGTTTGACCTATTTATAGAAATTTTCGGATTCTGACATGGAAATTGACTTGAAATTTTTGGAGTTTTGCTAGATATATATATATGAGTTTTCTCCTTAATAAAATAGTTTTTTAATTATACATAGTTTTAATGCATTTAATTTTTTATTTAAGAAATTAATTTTGAATAAAACACGTTGATGAACCAAAATAAACATTGTTGATTAAAAAGTAATTATTGTTTAACACCAAAATTACGAATCTGCCTTTCCGACTTTTATAAGCGAATAATACAAATTGTTTTTGAATCTGCATTATCGACTTTTTCGGTTGATATAATTTTGTTATTACAGCCGAATCTGCATTTTCGACATTTTTCGGCTAAAGCGAACAGGCTAACTTTAACAGTATTAAAAAGTGCATGTAGAGTTTGGTTTTAAATTAAATTAAATATAATCTACTCGAGCTATAATACCAGAGGCGCTATTCCTGAATACGATATGAATCTTCTTACGATACGAAAATTCAATACGATACGAAAATAAATTGGTATTCCTGAATTCGAACGAGCCACACATTTTAATTTTTACAGTGTAGGCAGAGAGAAATTTTTTTGTTGTAAAATTTTCTTCATAATAAGAAAATGTAAACACAAAGATGTCATATTTATAATTTTTTAAATTTTGATATCGTAAATAATAATGAGTTGCCAAAATCGAATTATATACTATACATTGAATGTGATTTATTTGGCCATATACAATTTTCTATTTCATGTGTAACAGATGTTTATAAAAAAAATACATATTGCTCTCATATCGCAAAGAAAAAACCTATCAATTAGTTTTTGTTTTTGTTCAAATGGACAGTAAAATTTTGTGCTTTAAAAAAATTTTGAAATTATTAAATAACATAATTAAAACATTATAAAATATTTAGTAGATTAGTAGATTGTGAGTACTAGTGTATCACTTGGTAATAAACATTATTTTTTTAATTTAAAACGAAGTGTCTTTTGAAAAGGTGGCAATGCCAAAACACGCCCAAAAAACTATAAAAGGATTCTTACGATCGAAAAGTTTACCAAGTGTTTTTATAAAATAAAATGTAAATTATGTTGAAAGTGATTTGTGGTAAAATTATCTTAATTTAAGTTTTATAAATTAATTCCTGTACGAATACGAACAAAACATATACGAATTCGTATGATTGGTATTCCTGAATACGAATACGTATAATTCTAATACGAATACGAAAATGTACGATACGTTCAAAAATTTCCCCTATTCCGCAATACGAATTCGAACAGTTTTTGTTCGTGCATGAACGAATTTGTGTTCGATGTCATTTTAGTTAACGACAATGAAAATAAAAAAACAAAAATAAAGATGTAAAATATATTTTTTAAATTTTTTAAAGAAATTTATTTTATTTAATTATAAATTAATTAAATATTATTCATATATATAAGTATTTTAATAAAATATTTAGAGTAAAATATAAAAAAAAAAATCTTAATTTTTTCGCATTTACAACTTTAAATAAAGATAATTTTATCATAAATCACTTTCTTCTTAACATAATTTACATTTTATTTTATAAAAACACTTGGTACACTTTTCGATCGTAAGAAATCGTTTCTGTAATTTTTATGCATGTTTTGGCATGGCAGCTTTCAAAAGACATTTCATTTTATTTAAAAAAAATCTTTTTATTACCAAATGATACACTGCTCATAATTTACTAACCGTTTTATAATGCTTTATTTTAATTAATAATTTCAATATTTGTTTAAAGCACAAAATTTTACTGTCAATTTGAACAAAACCAAAAACTAATTGATAGGGTTTTTCTTTGCGATATAAGACTTCAATATGCATTTTTTATGTAACCAACATATGTGTAGCAGATAGAAAATTTTATACGGGCAAAATATTATATAATATATCCCTTTTTACGGCCCTCGATCACAATTGTGTAAAATTTAAAAAATTTATTTATTTAATTAATTAAAAAATTTGACATAATAAATATTGTGCTCAAAGTATAACAACCAAACATTGTATTTCCTTATTTTTATTAGTTGGAATTACATTTTGTAGTTAAAAAACGTGAAAATACAACTAAATATATCTAATTAAGATCGAATATTATTGAATATTATTACAAATCGTAACTAATTTACAACCGGCAGAATAGAATTATTATATGAACTGTTTTATTTGAAAGTGGTATAAGTCCACTTTTCAAAAAAATTGAGTTAACGGTAATTTTAGGAAGATATAGACATCTTATCTCCATATTTATAATCAAACATTCAATAGAGTACGGTTTTCTTATAAAGTAAGCAAAAGAATTTTGGCTATAAAATGTTATCGCAAAAACTTTTTTTTTGAAAGTGGAATAAGTCCATTCCTAATAATTATAATGGGCAAAAATTTGCTCGTTAAAATGAATTATTCATTTTTTAGTGATCGAACAGTGTTATTTGTAATACTAATCAATAAGAATAATGAAAAGCAACAAAAAATATTTTGGTTTTACTATTCACTTATGAAGAATAATGTAGAAAGAAGTTATATTCACTATTCGATCGATTAATGAAGAAAATAATATAAATATTTTATCTATTCACTACTACTCGTACAATGAATGTTCGTTTTATTGATTGTTAAAGCAAAAGAGTACAGTAAATCATCGATTTAACGGACGCTCGAATTAACGGACCTCGATTTAAAGGACAATTTTTTTATTTTCCATTTTTTGGTTATCGATTATGATGGGATTGGGTATGTTGTATGGAAATGAGATTCTTAAATGATTTTGGGAAGAAATTCTGGAATATAGCCATCTGGGACGGAACTCGATCAATTCTTAACCGATTATGATGGGATTGGGTATGTCGAAAGGAAAAAGAACTCTTAAATGATTTGTTTAAGAAATTCTGTAGTATCGCCATGAAACTCGGTAATTTAAACTAGGGCGGAACTCGATAATAAGCAGCCGTTTTTCTTGAAGCAAGCGGCTAATGATGCTAACATGTTTCCGGTAAGGCTGGATGCTTTAACATCTATCGCCAGTACGTAACCCACCCATGAGCAGCAGATCAACTACTTATGCTCCCCAAAAATCATGTTATGAACCCTACACAAAGGGCTTGGATAAATTTGTATTATTCTTATCAACAACGACCTCGAAAATTGTTCACGGGAACATGGAATATATTGCCTTCTAAGATCAAAAGATCTTCATAATCAACCAAGCGAAAATTTACACTTTTGAGGTGCTTGTAATACAAGAGCGCATAATCTATATGGCCATATTCCAGAACTTTTTCCAAAAATTATTTAATAATCTCATTTCATCCACAATGCCCAATTTCTGTCCTAGGAGGTCATATTCCAGAACTTTTTCCAAAAACCATTTAAGAATCCCATTACCATCCAGCAAACCCAATCAGATCATAATCGGCTAAGAAATGTATGAGTTCCGTCCCAGATGGCCATATTCCAGACCTTCTTCCAAAAACTGTTTGTGCATCTCATTTCCGTCCAACAAACAAGATTCCTTGATAATCGGTTGAGATAAACGAGTTCTGCCCTAGGTTGCCATATCCCAGAACAAGTGTAAAATCTATAGTCGATTAAATTTAAAAACATTCGGATTTAACAGACATTCGTATTTTACGGACTCCCCAATTAGTCCGTTAAATCGACGTTTTTCTGTAGTAAATCCAGTTCGCTCACACAAACAAAAAACCATCAATCCTTTTATTTTTTTTTATTCGCTCACTATTCGTTTATTACTGATTTACTATTTACGTTTAATACTACTTCTCATTTTAATTATTTAAGATAATTTTTTACATTAAAAAATTCATTTTAGTGAAGCTAATGTCTATAAAAATATGGACATAAATTTTTTCTTGTTTTTATTTCTTATAATATGTTATTTTTGAAAGTGGTATAAGTCCATTTGGACCTAAAAAACACGTTTATTTTTTAAATATTTTCAATAATTATTTTTTTATAATAAAATTTAAAAAAATGTAAAAGTGTTAAAAACATTACGAATTGATTAACGTTTGCCAATATTTTTAAATTAATTCAAATGCAAACCCTTAAATATCTCGATACATGAAAAAATGGACTTATACCACTTTCAAAAATAACAGTTCATATACAGAAAAAAGTTGGTTTAAAACAATTCCAATTTGGAATTACATATATGGGATTGTTGTTGTAAATTTCTCAAAGTAAGGCCGCAGTTGTCTTTTTTTGAAGGAAATTTTACAACAAAAAATTTTCCCTCTGCCTACACTGTAAAAATTAAAATTTGTGGTATGTTCGTATTCAAGAATACCAATTTATTTTCGTATCGTATTAAATTTTCGTATCGTAAAAAGATTCGTAAACATAAAAAAAATAAAAGTGTTGGTTGTTGTTGTTGGGATATTTCTCTTTGTAAACATGTTTATTACCAGTGCCACATTTTTCTTATTACTATGGTTCGAAAAGATGATGTTGATTGTTTCATGTTCTACGTGCTTTTCTTTTCATAATTATTTTTGTTTTTGCATTCCAAAATATATTTTGCTTTTTTTAGGATAAGCTAATGTGAGGAATTAAGAAACAATGGTTGAACTCAATTGGCTTCGATGTTTTCGAACCATAGTAATGAGAAAAATGCGACACTGGTAGTAAACATGTTTACAAAAAGAAAAAGCCCAACAACAACCAACATTTTTTTCTTACGTTTTTCTGTTTATAACTTAATAAGAATAATTTTACCGCAGATCACTTTCTTCTTAACATAATTTATATTTCATTTCATAAATACACTTGGTAAACTTTCCAATGGTAAGAAATCCTTTCTGTAATTTTTAGGCGTGTTTTGGCATTGGTAGCGTTTCACAAAACAATTCATTTTAATTAAAAAAACTCTATTTTTATTACCAAATGATACAACATAATCAACTAAAATTTTTATAATGTTTTAATTATTTTAATTAACAATTTCAATATTTTTTTAAAGCACAAAATTTTACTGTCCATTTGAACAAAAACTAGTTTGGTAGATTTTTTCTTTGTGATATGAGACCGCCATATGCATTTTTTCTATAGTACATATATAACATCTACGTAAAATAAACACACATACACAACGATCATTAGCAATTTCTTAACACTGTAAATTTAAACAATATTATTTTGATTATTATGAATTCTACTTTATTACTAAATAAAACAAACCTTAATATTATAAAATAATTAAAAATATTTTACTTACATCTTTATTTTCGTTGTTCTATTTTCAAAGTCGTTAACTAAAATGGCATCGAAAACAAATTTGTTTTGCACACACAAAAACTGTTCGAATTCGTATTGCGGAATAAGGGAAATTTTTGAACGTATCGTACATTTTCGTATTCGTATTAGAATTATACGTATTCGTATTCAGGAATACCAATCATACGAATTCGTATATTTTCGATTCGTATTCGTATTCAGGAATAGGGTAGCAGTATTTTCGCGCACTATTTTCCCGCATTATCACCACCACGACCCATATCAAATATCGCAAAATGTATTGGTTTCTTGGGAAAAATTCGGAATTGTCAACCGAAAATAAATTGCTATTGTATCAACAGGTGCTAAAGCCTGTATGGGCTTACGGAATACAGCTTTGTGGCTGTACAAAGAAAATTAACACCAAAATAATACAAACTTTTCAAAACAAAGTGCTACGTGGTATAGTTAACGCTCCGTGGTACATTAGGAATGATGACCTTCATAGGGACCTAAATATCCCGACGGTTCAAGAAGAAATAAAAAAATTTGCAGTAATTCATGGACAACGTATCTATCAACACGTAAATGAAGAGCTTCGTGGTATGTTGGACACTTCACATGCAGTAAGACGATTGCAGAGAACGAAACCAATTGATTTAATGGATTAAGGACACCAGAGCAAAGACTACTTCAGTAAATAACCTATAAATGGAGCTGGCCAACTGGCCTCTTCTCATTCACAAGTGACTAAATTAAGAAAGAGAAAATACTAGATGAATTGTATTCAGTTGTAATAATTTAAATAAAAAAAAAAAAAAAAAAAAAAATCACCACCACCACTTTTTCGAAACAAAGAAAAAGAAATCAAATTGCCCATTTTCCTGATTTAAGAAAACACTTTGCTATTTGAAACATGCGCAAGTATTGTATCCACAACTTAGCCGTTTTTCCTCACCCCTCAATTTCATTCATTTTACTTATAAATTTCTCATTTGCGGTTTTAATGAATGCACAGTCTTTGACATCTCTGCAATCGATAGTATCAATATTTGTGAGGTAATCTTTCATGCCTATCTTCTCAGTAGGTGAAAATTCTATTTCGTCCCATATCCGTTCACATACGTTGCAGCAGCGTAACAAATACTCATCAATTCTTCTAACCCACTCACGGACATAATGAACCCAATGCTGCCGAGATACGACAGAAGCAAATGAAATCCACCTACCTAGTCTAGTAATAATCCTAGAAATGGCATCACCAGCACCCGCATCTTTGACAATTTGAGTTTCTTTCTGGTAGAGTGGCTGGATTTTTCTGTAGCATATGTCAGAGTGGTACAATTTTTACCTCGTTACTTGGCGGATGATTAACAAACGGCAAGCATATAACTTTACTTCGTTGATAAGGCATATTTTCGGTTCGTTTCCCCATGAACCCGTTTCACCCTGAAATCTTAAAAACGTTAGCTCTACCATCCACAAAAAATCCGCATTATCAATATTGGCAATACTGAAATCTGGAATATCAAGGACTGCGGTAATTATATTTTTGCACCCGATCTCGTCGCCCCCCCATCATAAGTTCTCAAGCTTATTTTATAATCATCAATGACTTGCTCATCGACATTGTCAATATCGCGTATTAAGGGCTGCTTGGCCTCGTAACAATCTTCGGGTGTGACAGTTAGAATTCCTCCCATTCAATGAAAGGTATTTTTTCCGTCAATCGTATTTGTGTTAAAGTCGCAATTGTCAAAAATGAATTGAGCAAACGAACCTTTCTTGATTTTTGGGGGCTTCGCGTACATTGTACTATTTTGATACTTCACAACCTCCGAATAAGACACGCAATTTCCCAATTGAGAAAGGATATCGATAAGATTTCGAGAACCAAATTTTCGGAAAAGCATTACACCTAAACCGAGCTGCAAGTGTGACAAAAAAAACACGGTCGAACTGACACCATTATTGCATGACTGATGCTAGTGCATTTTCGTTTTAGAGAAGCGAGATCTTTGTTTTTATCGGTCAAAACAATCTTCTTAACTAAATTTAACTTATCTGGGACACCATTATCCACTTCGGCCAGGAGGAAGTCACTTGGAGGATACATGGCCCTATTACGTGGAAATGGCAGCATGTGGCATCGAATAATTGCTGCCGCTTGGTCCAGAATTTTCTTCTCTTCATCCCAGCTGTTAAGTCCATCATAGTTCCATTTTTCCCTCATAACTTTATATTCTTTATCCTTGAAGTACATCATTGTTCCACTACCATTCTCCGAACAAAAACTTATCCGGTCCTCGCCGAATTCGTCTATCAAGCATGCAATCAGGGTTACACGAATCATAGGAGGATCACCTGGGAAGAAAAATTCGTAGCTATTAGATGCAATACTTCTAATCAGCAGCTCCAAACGAAACGGGGCACAATCACACAAAAATAAACTGCACGATATGCAAGGGCAAAAATACACATGACAAAGTAACAAACACTTGGACGCGATAAAAACAAACTAAATCTGAACACTCTTCTATAATTCTTGTTCATATAGTACATATATGAATCACATATGGTGACGAACCAAGTATTGTTTCAACGTTGAAAGTTTTTCTGGCTGAAAAGGGCCGGTTTTTTGGAATCTTAATGTTTCTTGAAACACTCACCTGAAATTTCAAGCAAATCAGCTAGGCGGTACAGTTTTTCATTAGTTTCCTCAATATACTTCAGAACTTTCCCCATTTGGACCAGAATATGTTCCTGCTTGGGACGTCTAGGCTTTGAATGGACAGGTGGAGGCTTGAAAAACTTTGCATAACATTTTTTGTGATATCTTGCTTCGGTACTCACAAGATTCATTGTTGAAATTCTATCCAATAATGTTTTACGGAGTTCATCCTGGATTCGAGTTTTGATGTCTGTCATAATGCGTGTGTTGAATTCTGTTTTTTTAACTACATAAAAAGGGTCCCCTGTACGTCCTTTCATTTTGTTATATGTTCTTCGGAAGCTGGCAAGCCACAGAACATACAATTTGCTCTGAAATCAAACCCATCACTCCTGCGCTTTTTCCTCTTGGGGCTGCTCAAATGGTCAAATCATTTGCTCTCGTCAGCGACAAAATTTTGGCATAGAAAAGACCCGTCATTCCGTTTGAGAATGTAGCGTCTTCTGCACGCTTTGTGCATTTGCAAAGACGACTGTTTTTCCAAAAATAAATGATGCTCATCCTTCCTTTCCTTGCAAACAATAATCAAATTTTTTATGCCCGAGTTACGATGACGGCATCATCTCCAGAAACATCTTCCTTACAAAGGAAACACACCGGTGTAGCGGAGTTAACCTCTATTTTTCTATAACTAAGATAGAGAAAAGATTTGAGTCAGACTAGACCAAGATTTGAATCAGAATTGTTATTTGTGAACAAATTTTCTTGAATAGAAACAACATAAACAAATGCTCACCTTTTGCTCCAATTGGACAAGATTTGAATCTTCACTTTCTATGTTTTAGGTTGGTGATGTAAGTTAATTTAAACGAAAAACCTCAATATTTTTTCAATATTCTTGACTTTTAACACTCTTTTTTTTTTCTATAATTGACTATAATATTTATCAAAATAATCACGTCGATTCAATGAATTCTTTTTGAAAAATCTTCTTCACTAAACAAAAGAAATCAAGGATAACTAGAATAATCTTCTATTTTGCTATGCAGTGTAGCAGTGGGATTCTAATCTTCTATTTTTATTATCAAAAGTTCGAAATCGAATTTTTCTCTTCCATTTGCTTTTGCTGGTATGTCAAAAATGTATTATTTCCCAAAACTATAGCATTACGTTTAGACCTCGGGTTTTTCCCCACGTATCAATGAGATGACTTTATATACATTGATAGAAAGGTAAGAATTCCACCTTTACACTAGTCAAGGGTGTCAAAACGTCAGAAATATAGAGGCGGGAGAAAAAAGCCTCGAAAAGAAAATGGCCGATTTTGTGAAAAAAATAATTGCACAGCCGAAAAGTAGACGTTCGCAGCCTTCAAATAATATGTCATAGAGACCAATCCGATGATGTATGAATTTTTAATTAGTGGTTGTTTACAAAATTTCCCCGTGCTCCAAAAAACAGCAAAAAATTGGGATTAAACAAAGAAAGTTTTATTCAAAATGGAAGAAAATTAGATTATACAAATTTTACAGATGATAAAGGACCTTTTGACGACCCATAATCAAGAAAATTTGGAGCAAATTAGTGTAATACAATAAAATAGGAACAAATTCCAGGCGAGGTCAAAATTGCGTTGGAGCAGAAAGTTTGACCCGTTTTTCCAATATGGCCAAAGAGTCTAAACGTGACTCAAGTCACGGGGTATGATAGCGGTAGATATGCTCTTTCACATGAACTTTGAATCAAGAGAAAATATGCATTTTTAACAAAGTTATTGAATAATTTGGCGCCCGCTCATGTGTAAATGCATGGACTGTGCTCTCCGGCATACAACACAGAAACTCAATATTCTAAGTGCGCTTGGGCCCGATTATGTCGAAAACGATCAATTTTTTTCGAAAAAGTCATTATAACCATTTTTGTAAAGAATTAACTGATCTTAAATGTTTATCTGAACAAAAATCTGTAACTGCCATATTTTGGGAGATATTTGCAAAAATCAATTTCCAGGTCTTTTGGGGCCATTTTCTCCCCTTATAACAGCATGTTTTCTTGAAAACTCAGTCTCATTTTTAATGAGGTACCAAATGCCACTTATCACCAGGAAATGAAAATCGCAACTAGTAATTATAGGTTGACCCCTTCATTTACTAGACCATTTGGAATTAACTGTATTATTCGGTTTCACAGTTTTCACTTACTAATAAAATCATTTAAAATGATGCGTTTGCTATTGTAGACCTGCTAGTTGCATGGCGGATTGCAGTTTTTGTTATGCTGGGTTTTCATGTTTTCGATTGGACAATTGCAACCCCATCTGTATAGCTATATCAATTTCACGCATTACTTTTTAGCCAATCTGTGATTGAAAGGAAAAAAATCGTATAGGTAAAATCTTAATATAGGTCATGGTCCGTTTCACTTGTGGAGTAAATTGCTTGTATGGAAGGTTCTATGATCTGTTCTGTTTGTGTGAGGTAGTGGGACAGGTTTATTCACTCCCGATATTTGATCGGGTGAACTCCGAATTCCATAAACTGATTTTAGTCTATCAATAGTGACAGATCGCTGCGGGAGGTAAAGGATTGCTAGTTCACAAATCAAATAGCTCTGGGGAAATTCGGAGGTCTCTTAAGCTCAACGTCTGACTGTAACTAGGAGTACACGAAACCTGTTCAAAACTACGGTAAACAGTTCGTCATCCGAAGAGTGAGATTAGGTTTCGTGGAAAAATACCAATTTTAGGATAACAAGTGGACGTAGATTATATTTACAATGAGAAAGAGTCTTGATGGTTCTTCATCAAGAAAGAAAGAATTATATCGTCTAAGTTTGAATTTGATTTGGAAAAGAATGAATATGTTTTGAGGATGAATTTGATTTTGTAAAAGGTGGGTTTGATCTGGAAAAGGATGAATATGTGGTGTAAAATATACTTTATAATAAAAATTCGAAAGAGTTAATCAATTTGTAGAAATTAAACAACGTGCGTGACAAAAACTGAATTTTTACAAAAAATCTAAAAATTTATATTTAAATTTTAAACCCCATTAGCAGAATTTATGATCAATGAAGAATATGCACAAACATTTCAATAAACTTTATCAATTTTGCAATTTTGCAAATGAGACCATCCTCTGTTCTTTTATAAATGTCCAAACACAAAAATTTCGAAGTGTGTGATATCGTAGACAGAAAATTAAATTTTTTTGTGTCACATTTTCCCAAACATAATGTACTCGTACATGGAAGAGAATTGTTTATTATTTTATGTTGTATCAAAACAACAATTTTTCATTTGAAAATTGAATAAAAAAATAAATAAATGAAATGAACAACAATGAGATCATTAAACATAAAAACTATATTATAAATAATGCTTTGTGTGCTTTTGGAAAGTAAAAAATTGGAGCAACGAGAGAACAATTCTATGTTAAAATAAACAAATAAATAAATAAAATAATAAAAATAGAAACAATTGAATTATTATTTATTTTAGCATTTTGTGTGTTATACATAAATATTTTATTTTAGAAATAATCTTATTAAATTTCTTTTCATCTCATAACTTATTTATTTATGTTGTGTTGTGACGACAAAACTAAAGTAGGTACGAGAACATAGTTTTGTCGACACACTCGTCAATTTGCTGTTGGTTATTTTTATGTTTTCTGTTTTCATTTGGACAGTGCTATTTATTTTATTTAAAAATAATCTTTATACTATTAATTAATTAAGATAGGAAGAAATTTACATTTTTTACTGTAATTCGAATAAACTGGCAATACTGAGATGTTTTGTGATACTGACCTACTTCCCTGGTGGTGTTCCAGTTTATCGAGTGAGAGCAACTGAAGCCTTATATCTGTTACCAAGTAGTCGCACAATAATACTGAGACGCTTCTAGTCGAACGGAAGCTCCTGTTATTTTTTTTTAACCAGCAGCTGAAATAGAAATAAACTGTATTAATTTCAAAACCAATTCAAAATTTGTAATGTTTTATCTCACCATAAAATAATGAGCCTGCAATTTTCGCCTACAAGTCTGAACCAAGTATGAATGATGTCGGAACAAAATTGCAGCTGGCGACGATACGTCGGCTGAGATGTTGGATAATAATAATTAAAAAATTTAAATAAATTTAAAGTTTTACCAAAAGCCCGGTAAGTTTAATTTTCCGGTTTAAAAATCAAGTGTGGTGTATTCGAGATCTGCGTATTAGTTTATGGTAAGAGAAAGTCGGGTGTTGGGCACAATATTCACCCCTTCATTTTTCGGAAATCACATTATACAAGTTTGTGATAAAAAATACAGGAGAACAAATCCTCGATGGAATAATTTCTAATTATATCGAACATGAATACGTTGTTAAGGTTCAATAGAATGATCACAATATACAATCTAGCAGAAATGTTTATTATTGTTAACAAACCATAAACAATGGCATCTTAAACTATTTGTGACAAAAATGAAGAAATATTATTCAACAATGATACGAGTAATTTAAATAAATCATAAAAATGGACATTACCAAATTTATAGTGCACTATATTACCACTACCGTATATAGCAAAATATCATAAAACATTTCATTTCGTTTATCCTTTTATATTATTTTATTACCATGTATATAAAGCATAACATTATTAAACTCGTATATGCCATTTCAAATCTCATTCATTTTTAGTAATACAAAAATCAGGAATAAATCGGAACGTAGCATACAGCATATTTGTATGTGTGAGAAAGTATAACCAAAAAATAATGTTTTCAATCAATTTGTGGGATAAAAATCATAAATTTTCCAATAGCGATTTTCTTATCGATGTTCAAAAACTGATAAAACTGTGGAAAAATATTGTCCTACTCAACTCCTTGGATGATACATTCCCTACAATACCGAGATTGTCACCTTAATAATTGTTGCTGAAAACAAAATGAATAGCGGTTTGTGTCTCTGTTTGCACGAGAATGTAATTTTTTTTTGACCTGCAAATAGTTTAGGTAGTCAGTTTGTGCTATCTATGTATTGATGCCGTGTATCGTAAATTAGTCACTTCAGTATAATTATTAAGGCTGTGTGCCAAACTTAAGCTAAATCGATGAGTACGGTAAAAAACAGTTTTAGAATAGATTTTTCGATCAGTTTACAATAGAGTTTTTAAAAATAATTGAATTTACCGAAAAATTTACCTTAAATTGACTTTTACCTTAAGTTTGGCACACAGCCTATGAGCCATCTTAATGGTATAATGAGTTGAAAATTCATTATTTAGAACAATGTAAGATTGTAAACATGAAGCATGTAAATTTAACCAGGTTATCTGTAAAAAATTGTTAACGTACCTCATTTATTGCTACACCCCACACTGCACGCGCCACAATCGCCCGCGGGCATATTAATTACCGGATTCCAGTATGTCCCATTCAACACCCCCACGTCACCGCCAAACGCGCCTGAAATATACATACATATGTATTTTTTGTTTGGAGAGAATAACATAGATAATTAATTCCAATATAATAAAAATTCAAAATTTACTCAAAGTCAAAAGGCCTCCACCTCCGAAAAATGTCACCATTTACAAAATATAAAACTCAAATTATCAGCGTAAAACAAGAGAGATCAATTTATCAATACAACCACATACCAATTCATCCAACCGTACACCAGCACACTAAAATACTTTCGCTTAGAGGCAAGGCACGTAAGATCCACTGACAGCCAAACCAAACCAAACCGCGCTAACCCATCAGCCTAAATCCAACTTTCAAAAGTACTGTACGTACAATATTGTAAACATGCACGACTCCTTCTTAATTGTTCAAGCTAGGTTACATTCAAGTGTATGCTGAAAACAATTACTAAACAATTTAACTTCACTAACGCCCCACAAAATACTTAATAATTACCAGAACACTCGATAAAACTGAATTCAATCCTATGCTCAAACCAAAACCACCAATCACATAATCAAAACTCATTACAAATTCACACTTTACACCCAAATGAAAGTGCACAAAATTTCAGAAAAAAGAACACACATCAACGCCCACAAGTGTTGAAATCATTTAACCACTATCCAAACATTTACAAACACAAAAAAACAAATAAACTACTCTGGTCCAAACCAATCCAATTGAAGAATCAAAAAGAACAAAGGACATCCTATAGGAGGAGTCGAGGTATAATCACGTTTATGTGTGGTTGCTGCCATACACTTATACACATATGCAACCCTATATACACCACCCATTCCGTTAGACACATGCAACATGCCACATCGTTGCTTAATGAACACATACAGTAAAATAAATATATATATATATATACACAAAGACCAACAACCACTAAAATCTCGAAACGACTGCGACAAAATAGGTCAATTCGTGGACCGCTAACATCACTGCACGCTACAACAATCGTTCAATCTGACCAGGCCTGAACCTCGTGGACAGACCCCCATACAAAAAACTCTTTGGAACCCACCTCGTGGGTCATGGCGGAACAGATTCATCCGCAAACAGAAACCGCATACTACACTGATAATTTCCGCCGAGCGCAATCCATAAAACCGCAAAAACAGCTCACACAACCTTTCACAAACCTCACACACCTAGCATCAATCAAAACGCTAAAAACTCATATTCCGTATATCATCCCTACCTGATACTAATACAAGTCAATCTAAGCTACAAGAACCGTAAAGAATATGGTGCTGCGCTTCGGGCCACTGCGTGCAGACAAACTTATCTAAACTTCCTTTTAAAATACCAATACCAATACCACTTCCAATTCCAATTCCAATACCAATAGCAATAGCAATACCAATACCAATACCAATACCAATACCAATACCAATACCAATACCAATACCAATACCAATACCAATACCAATACCAATACCAATACCAATACCAATACCAATACCAATACCAATACCAATACCAATACCAATACCAATACCAATACCAATACCAATACCAATACAATACCAATACCAATACCAATACCAATACCAATACCAATACCAATACCAACACCAACACCAATACCAATACCAATACCAATACCAATACCAATACCAATACCAATACCAATACCAATACCAATACCAATACCAATACCAATACCAATACCAATACCAATACCAATACCAATACCAATACCAATACCAATACCAATACCAATACCAATACCAATACCAATACCAATACCAATACCAATACCAATACCAATACCAATACCAATACCAATACCAATACCAATACCAATACCAATACCAATACCAATACCAATACCAATACCAATACCAATACCAATACCAATACCAATACCAATACCAATACCAATACCAATACCAATACCAATACCAATACCAATACCAATACCAATACCAATACCAATACCAATACCAATACCAATACCAATACCAATACCAATACCAATACCAATACCAATAACAATACCAATACCAATACCAATACCAATACCAATACCAATACCAATACCAATACCAATACCAATACCAATACCAATACCAATACCAATACCAATACCAATACCAATACCAATACCAATACCAATACCAATACCAATACCAATACCAATACCAATACCAATACCAATACCAATACCAATACCAATATCAATACCAATACCAATAACCAATACCAATACCAATACCAATACCAATACCAATACCAATACCAATACCAATACCAATACCAATACCAATACCAATACCAATACCAATACCAATACCAATACCAATACCAATACCAATACCAATACCAATACCAATACCAATACCAATACCAATACCAATACCAATACCAATACCAATACCAATACCAATACCAATACCAATACCAATACCAATACCAATACCAATACCAATACCAATACCAATACCAATACCAATACCAATACCAATACCAATACCAATACCAATACCAATACCAATACCAATACCAATACCAATACCAATACCAATACCAATACCAATACCAATACCAATACCAATACCAATACCAATACCAATACCAATACCAATACCTATTCAAATTCAAATTCAAATTCAAAACTCAAAATTCAAAATTCAAAATTCAAAATTCAAAATTCAAAATTCAAAATTCAAAATTCAAAATTCAACATTCAAAATTCAAAATTCAAAATTCAAAATTCAAAATTCAAAATTCAAAATTCAAAATTCAAAATTCAAAATTCAAAATTCAAAATTCAAAATTCAAAATTCAAAATTCAAAATTCAAAATTCAAAATTCTTAATTCTTAATTCTTAATTCTTAATTCTTAATTCTTAATTCTTAATTCTTAATTCTTAATTCTTAATTCTTAATTCTTAATTCTTAATTCTTAATTCTTAATTCTTAATTCTTAATTCTTAATTCTTAATTCTTAATTCTTAATTCTTAATTCTTAATTCTTAATTCTTAATTCTTAATTCTTAATTCTTAATTCTTAATTCTTAATTCTTAATTCTTAATTCTTAATTCTTAATTCTTAATTCTTAATTCTTAATTCTTAATTCTTAATTCTTAATTCTTAATTCTTAATTCTTAATTCTTAATTCTTAATTCTTAATTCTTAATTCTTAATTTTTAATTCTTAATTCTTAATTCTTAATTCTTAATTCTTAATTCTTAATTCTTAATTCTTAATTCTTAATTCTTAATTCTTAATTCTTAATTCTTAATTCTTAATTCTTAATTCTTAATTCTTAATTCTTAATTCTTAATTCTTAATTCTTAATTCTTAATTCTTAATTCTTAATTCTTAATTCTTAATTCTTAATTCTTAATTCTTAATTCTTAATTCTTAATTCTTAATTCTTAATTCTTAATTCTTAATTCTTAATTCTTAATTCTTAATTCTTAATTCTTAATTCTTAATTCTTAATTCTTAATTCTTAATTCTTAATTCTTAATTCTTAATTCTTAATTCTTAATTCTTAATTCTTAATTCTTAATTCTTAATTCTTAATTCTTAATTCTTAATTCTTAATTCTTAATTCTTAATTCTTAATTCTTAATTCTTAATTCTTAATTCTTAATTCTTAATTCTTAATTCTTAATTCTTAATTCTTAATTCTTAATTCTTAATTCTTAATTCTTAATTCTTAATTCTTAATTCTTAATTCTTAATTCTTAATTCTTAATTCTTAATTCTTAATTCTTAATTCTAAATTCTAAATCCAAATTTCAAAATTCAAAATTCAAAATTCAAAATTCAAAATTCAAAATTCCAAATTCAAAATTCAAAATTCAAAATTCAAAATTCAAAATTCAAAATTCAAAATTCAAAATTCAAAATTCAAAATTGAAAATTGAAAATTGAAAATTGAAAATTGAAAATTGAAAATTGAAAATTGAAAATTGAAAATTGAAAATTGAAAATTGAAAATTGAGAATTGAAAATTGAAAATTGAAAATTGAAAATTGAAAATTGAAAATTGAAAATTGAAAATTGAAAATTGAAAATTGAAAATTGAAAATTGAAAATTGAAAATTGAAAATTGAAAATTGAAAATTTAAAATTGAAAATTGAAAATTGAAAATTTAAAATTGAAAATTGAAAATTGAAAATTGAAAATTGAAAATTGAAAATTGAAAATTGAAAATTGAAAATTGAAAATTGAAAATTGAAAATTGAAAATTGAAAATTTAAAATTTAAAATTTAAAATTTAAAATTGAAAATTGAAAATTGTAAATTGAAAATTGAAAATTGAAAATTGAAAATTGAAAATTGAAAATTGAAAATTGAAAATTGAAAATTCTAAATTGAAAATTGAAAATTGAAAATTGAAAATTGAAAATTGAAAATTGAAAATTGAAAATTGAAAATTGAAAATTGAAAATTGAAAATTGAAAATTGAAAATTGAAAATTGAAAATTGAAAATTGAAAATTGAAAATTGAAAATTGAAAATTGAAAATTGAAAATTGAAAATTGAAAATTGAAAATTGAAAATTGAAAATTGAAAATTGAAAATTGAAAATTGAAAATTGAAAATTGAAAATTGAAAATTGTAAATTGAAAATTGAAAATTGAAAATTGAAAATTGAAAATTTAAAATTTAAAATTTAAAATTTAAAATTTAAAATTTAAAATTTAAAATTTAAAATTGAAAATTGAAAATTGAAAATTGAAAATTGAAAATTGAAAATTGAAAATTCTAAATTGAAAATTGAAAATTGAAAATTGAAAATTGAAAATTGAAAATTGAAAATTGAAAATTCAAAATTCAAAATTCAAAATTCAAAATTCAAAATTCAAAATTGAAAATTGAAAATTGAAAATTGAAAATTGAAAATTGAAAATTGAAAATTGAAAATTGAAAATTGAAAATTGAAAATTGAAAATTCTAAATTCAAAATTCAAAATTGAACATTGAAAATTGAAAATTGAAAATTGAAAATTGAAAATTGAAAATTGAAAATTGAAAATTGAAAATTGAAAATTGAAAATTGAAAATTGAAAATTGAAAATTGAAAATTGAAAATTGAAAATTGAAAATTGAAAATTGAAAATTGAAAATTGAAAATTGAAAATTGAAAATTGAAAATTGAAAATTGAAAATTGAAAATTGAAAATTGAAAATTGAAAATAGAATATTCAAAATTGAAAATTGAAAATTAACAATTCAAAATTGAAAACTCACAATTCAAAATTCAAAATTCAATAATTCACAATTCAAAATTCAGACTTTAAAATTAAAAATTACAAATTCAAAAAATAAAATCCAAACCACAAAACTCAAAATTCAAATTTCCAAATTCAAAAGTCTAAATTCTAAATTCTTAATTCTAAATTCTAAATTCTAAATTCTAAATTCTAAATTCTAAATTCTAAATTCTAAATTCTAAATTCTAAATTCTAAATTCTAAATTCTAAATTCTAAATTCTAAATTCTAAATTCTAAATTCTAAATTCTAAATTCTAAATTCTAAATTCTAAATTCTAAATTCTAAATTCTAAATTCTAAATTCTAAATTCTAAATTCTAAATTCTAAATTCTAAATTCTAAATTCTAAATTCTAAATTCTAAATTCTAAATTCTAAATTCTAAATTCTAAATTCTAAATTCTAAATTCTAAATTCTAAATTCTAAATTCTAAATTCTAAATTCTAAATTCTAAATTCTAAATTCTAAATTCTAAATTCTAAATTCTAAATTCTAAATTCTAAATTCTAAATTCTAAATTCTAAATTCTAAATTCTAAATTCTAAATTCTAAATTCTAAATTCTAAATTCTAAATTCTAAATTCTAAATTCTAAATTCTAAATTCTAAATTCTAAATTCTAAATTCTAAATTCTAAATTCTAAATTCTAAATTCTAAATTCTAAATTCTAAATTCTAAATTCTAAATTCTAAATTCTAAATTCTAAATTCTAAATTCTAAATTCTTAATTCTAAATTCTAAATTCTAAATTCTAAATTCTAAATTCTAAATTCTAAATTCTAAATTCTAAATTCTAAATTCTAAATTCTAAATTCTAAATTCTAAATTCTAAATTCTAAATTCTAAATTCTAAATTCTAAATTCTAAATTCTAAATTCTAAATTCTAAATTCTAAATTCTAAATTCTAAATTCTAAATTCTAAATTCTAAATTCTAAATTCTAAATTCTAAATTCTAAATTCTAAATTCTAAATTCTAAATTCTAAATTCTAAATTCTAAATTCTAAATTCTAAATTCTAAATTCTAAATTCTAAATTCTAAATTCTAAATTCTAAATTCTAAATTCTAAATTCTAAATTCTAAATTCTAAATTCTAAATTCTAAATTCTAAATTCTAAATTCTAAATTCTAAATTCTAAATTCTAAATTCTAAATTCTAAATTCTAAATTCTAAATTCTAAATTCTAAATTCTAAATTCTAAATTCTAAATTCTAAATTCTAAATTCTAAATTCTAAATTCTAAATTCTAAATTCTAAATTCTAAATTCTAAATTCTAAATTCTAAATTCTAAATTCTAAATTCTAAATTCTAAATTCTAAATTCTAAATTCTAAATTCTAAATTCTAAATTCTAAATTCTAAATTCTAAATTCTAAGTTCTAAATTCTAAATTCTAAATTCTAAATTCTAAATTCTAAATTCTAAATTCTAAATTCTAAATTCTAAATTCTAAATTCTAAATTCTAAATTCTAAATTCTAAATTCTAAATTCTAAATTCTAAATTCTAAATTCTAAATTCTAAATTCTAAATTCTAAATTCTAAATTCTAAATTCTAAATTCTAAATTCTAAATTCTAAATTCTAAATTCTAAATTCTAAATTCTAAATTCTAAATTCTAAATTCTAAATTCTAAATTCTAAATTCTAAATTCTAAATTCTAAATTCTAAATTCTAAATTCTAAATTCTAAATTCTAAATTCTAAATTCTAAATTCTAAATTCTAAATTCTAAATTCTAAATTCTAAATTCTAAATTCTAAATTCTAAATTCTAAATTCTAAATTCTAAATTCTAAATTCTAAATTCTAAATTCTAAATTCTAAATTCTAAATTCTAAATTCTAAATTCTAAATTCTAAATTCTAAATTCTAAATTCTAAATTCTAAATTCTAAATTCTAAATTCTAAATTCTAAATTCTAAATTCTAAATTCTAAATTCTAAATTCTAAATTCTAAATTCTAAATTCTAAATTCTAAATTCTAAATTCTAAATTCTAAATTCTAAATTCTAAATTCTAAATTCTAAATTCTAAATTCTAAATTCTAAATTCTAAATTCTAAATTCTAAATTCTAAATTCTAAATTCTAAATTCTAAATTCTAAATTCTAAATTCTAAATTCTAAATTCTAAATTCTAAATTCTAAATTCTAAATTCTAAATTCTAAATTCTAAATTCTAAATTCTAAATTCTAAATTCTAAATTCTAAATTCTAAATTCTAAATTCTAAATTCTAAATTCTAAATTCTAAATTCTAAATTCTAAATTCTAAATTCTGAATTCTAAATTCTAAATTCTAAATTCTAAATTCTAAATTCTAAATTCTAAATTCTAAATTCTAAATTCTAAATTCTAAATTCTAAATTCTAAATTCTAAATTCTAAATTCTAAATTCTAAATTCTAAATTCTAAATTCTAAATTCTAAATTCTAAATTCTAAATTCTAAATTCTAAATTCTAAATTCTAAATTCTAAATTCTAAATTCTTAATTCTAAATTCTAAATTCTAAATTCTAAATTCTAAATTCTAAATTCTAAATTCTAAATTCTAAATTCTAAATTCTAAATTCTAAATTCTAAATTCTAAATTCTAAATTCTAAATTCTAAATTCTAAATTCTAAATTCTAAATTCTAAATTCTAAATTCTAAATTCTAAATTCTAAATTCTAAATTCTAAATTCTAAATTCTAAATTCTAAATTCTAAATTCTAAATTCTAAATTCTAAATTCTAAATTCTAAATTCTAAATTCTAAATTCTAAATTCTAAATTCTAAATTTAAAATTCAAATTTGTCTTCAAAATTCAAAATTCAAATTTAAATTCAAAATTCAAAATTCAAATTACAAAATTCTAAATTCAAAATTCAAATCAGGTATCACCAAGACCGAATACTAATAAAACATTAGAGAGGGTACACATCGATCGATATATTCAGTATCGATAAAATAAACTGTCTGTTAGTATTCGATGCCTTTCCAAACACCTTCAGATGGTACGTCTGGAATCAAAAAATTTAATTGAGTTAAAAATGCCATAACAAAATATTTCACATCATTTGGAATACCTAATGTCATAGTTTCGGATCATGAAACAACTTTTAAATCGATCCAATTTCAACAATTCCTAAGTAAACTAAATTTAAAAATACAATATGCATCGTCGTCAGAATCCAACGGTCAGGTTGAAGAAAACCGAAATATTTAACCTGAACAATAATAAATTTCCAGATAGCACTATACAACAAAGGTTATAGAGTTGTCAGCAGCAATTTACCATAATTCAGTTCATTCGGCAACTACGGCTGGACACCGAATGAAATTATTTTTAATCAGAACAATATCAAAAGAAATTTGGAAAAATCAGTAAGTAGAATGCTAAAAGAAAATAACAATAAAGAGGAACCCCAGGAATTAACAGAAAATCAAGTATTGTTTTTGAAACCCAATATAAGGTCAAAAACGAAACCACGGGGAATTAAGGTCAATGCAAAAAGAAATCGGACTTAGGACATTCATAATGAAACAATCATAAGAAACTACCCTCAGTATCTAATTAGATCTAATCAGAGATTATTCACAACGTTGAGCAACAAGAATTTCGTTCAATAGGACTCTGAAATAAAAGGATTTGAAGACGAATGCATCAAACCATTAATAAGACGGGCAGTAAAAGTACATGCAATGTCACAGCAAAAACGGAAACAACGATACTCCTCATTGTGGATAATAAATTCAATAATAGGCAATGCCAAAGTGGAAATATTATCATCGGATTATGACAGGAATTTTTTTAGTAACATTTGGTAATTGTACCATTCTGTTAAACAACAAAAAATTCCAGCCACATGAGATGATAAGTGAAACATAAAAAATTCGAGGAGCATTCTATAACTGGCAAACCTCCATGCAGTTGATTAAAACAATCGATGTTGATTTACTCAGTCAAAAAAATCATCAAAATTGGATGTGGATGCTTTCAGGTGGAGCATCATTTTCGACATGCTCCACAATAATCTTAACAATTCTTTACATTAGCAAGCGAAAAAGGCAAACAACAATAACTATAGGAAGCCCAAGTGTTCAGCATCCGGAAATAGTGGGTAAGCAGTATTTAAAACTGCTAAAGGAAGCTGGAGTTAATCAGAAGAACGAGGCCATTCTTTTTTCACCTCTTGTGGCACTATTCTGGAAAATAGTTTGGTGTAAATATTTTCGAAACAAAAATGATGGGAATCTTTTGTTCACAAAAAATTTTATAGGGAAAAATAATTCCCAATATATGTATCTTTGATCCAAAAATATTTGCACCCAACTAATTCAAACAAAAGGCCAAAAAAATATAATTTAGACAAAAATGCTTTGAAGATATTTTTCTCAAGTCGCAATTCCCAGGGAAAACCAGAATGCCAGTCACTGGAGAAGTTACGTTTTGATAACATTCATAGTCACATAGCAACATTCCAACGAAATGCATAGTTGCATTTCCCACACTTTGGAATCCAACATAATCAAACATCAACACGCGCAGATATATACGGAACAGGTTTTAGCAAAATAGGCATTTTTAAGTTAAGAATAATTAGATTTAGAAGTAGATAAACAAGTTCGTTGTAAATAAACAAGCAAATTAAATAAAAGTAAATAAATTTGTGTGCATGTACGTATATAGTGGATAAGACAGAAAAGAAAAACTCTTCAATGCATCTTCCAATCATGGCTCTACACATTTTCTAGGATTATCATCAAATTTAAGATATCACAGCGGAAAATGGTAAGCCCTTTAACGACAACCACGCCAAAAATATAACACAATTTGGTTTGTGGAAATTATATACTAAAAGAAAATTTCAACACAAACAAATAAGTAGAGTCCTAAGTGACGAAGGGCCGCATGCCGAAGGGCCGAATGGGTCGAAGGGCCGATTTTTTTTTTGTTTTTAGAAATATGATTTTTTAAATTTGTTGTTTTATGGAATATTTTGTAAATTTTTTTTATTAAACATAAATGAATTTCTTATGAATTTATATATTTTACAGTTTTTCATCTTTGGATATTCATGAAATTCCATGTATCCAGTCAGCGATACATTTTGGCGAAGGAAAATTTTGTCATGTGCCACCAGAGACATTCGGCCCTATGTGTCACCCTTCTTATAATGGGTATATGGTACCAAAAATAAAAAAAAAAAAAATGAAAAAAAAAATCGGCCCTTCGACCCATTCGTCCCTTCGACACATTCTTCCCTTCAACACATTCGCTCCTTTGATATCATACCATGTAAA
Organism: Nephrotoma appendiculata; assembly: GCA_947310385.1. NCBI lineage: Eukaryota > Metazoa > Arthropoda > Insecta > Diptera > Tipulidae > Nephrotoma > Nephrotoma appendiculata. Next base: position 55,979,887 of record OX371225.1, on the reverse strand, counting down.
TTATTCAAGTATTTCAACCATGGAAAAAATCAAGAAGGACAGAACAGTGGAGCAACACAAGCAATTCAAGTAATTGCGCTTTTTAGAATCAGCGAAAAAACTAGAGCACAAGATTTCCATATTCACAATACTTTTCCTAGCCAAAAACGTTGGTAGGAAAATAGAATTCGTGAAATACGAAGAACCAGTTTAGTTTGAAAAAATTGTAAGAATATATTTTATCAGGTTGGTTCATAAGTTGAGTATACATACTACGCAATTACCCTGATAGACCGATATCTAATTAATTTATTCGTTTCAAAAAATTTTAGTACATAGTACTGACTTTAAATGATGCAGTGACTTTTGCACAATACCAGAAAACTGAGTTTTGATTCGTTTGAAAGGAACGGATTTTACTTTTCCAGCTATGTCAGATAAATAGTTTCAGACCGTTACAAAATTTGAAATTAACTATTGCCTCAACCAAATATTTTTAGTATTATCAAATACGATATCAAATATCTTGACCACCATAATACTTCTGGTCAGATAAAATATTTTAAATTTCCGTTTCTCGTTCAACTATAACACTTTTCATAGATTAGTGTTAGAAAACTCGAGTTCTACAAAAAATTGGTTTCGAAATAACATAAAAAACATAAAATCATTTTTAAAAAATATACGAGAAGCAAAATGGAAATTATTTTGAAAAGGACATATGAAATATAATGTTAATATTAGAAAGGAAATTGTATGTGTAGGACCAGCACCTCCCCCCTAAATTTTTTATGAATATTTTGCAAAGCTCTTTTTATGGTTTTCTTAAAATCAAGGTAAATTTTATATTGCGGTGAGTTTCATTACTATACCACAATAAATATCTCATTTTCGGTAATTGCCCCGTTCAATAAAAATGTAATTATTATTACGTCATTTTACGTGGTTCATATATTTCACAATATAATTAATTGTATAGGCAATAAAAATGATAAACTCGATTAATTACATAAATAAACAATTAACTGCACATTAAAATTTAAAATAAATGTTTAATTATTTATATTTTATATTTTAACGGAAATTGCATATATAAATACAAAAAAAATAAACAAATAGAAATTTTTTATTAAAATAATAAAATATCACCGCCAAATATATTTTATTTATATTTTATTGATGTTTTATATTTATTTATTAGAATTATTTTTTAATGGTTCCGTAAAATAATTTTTATTTTAAAAAATGCAAAAACAATTCAAATAAATTATCATTAATTATTATTTAATATACACAGTATAAAAATTGTATATAAACTCTATTTTGTTTTAATATTAATTATTATTAAACAACATAAATTTAAATTAATTAAAATAATATTGATTTATGTTTATTTTTGTTTTGAAAAAATCGTAATTTAAAATTGCTAAATTGGTTAAATTATCTATAATTAATTGACTTTGGAAGAGAAACATTAAATGCCTGAATTTAATTTTAAATTTATTGCCTAAAGTGTTTTAGATTGAGATGCTTTTCTTCCTTTTCATCATTAAATTTGTTGGCTCTCAAACATAATGCCACATATTTTTAGATTCAACGACGCTGAAGTTACCCAAAATATGGGCAGAATATGGGCACAATCTCGCCATTTTTTTGTACTATGGACTTGGGATCGGCAGTGGCAGATTTAGTTTTACAATTTTTATTATTGTTTAATTTTTTTTTATTTAAAAGGAGCATCACAGAAAGTGATGCCTAAAAGGCGCAATTAAGTCAAATTATTTCAGAGATGATTGTGCGGCTAATTCAAGTTATGGGATAGCCGTTTTCAAGTTATGGGACAGCCTCGAACAAATTAGAAGTTTTCCAACAAAATGTTCCTTAGGTTTTAATGATTTAAATTTATACAGGGTAGACCATCTGCTAGTCCTTTTTTCATAAGTAAATAAAACTCATATTTTGTGTCCGTCACGCCAGCCGGAACCATATCAGCCGGAACCAAATAACTACGGCACAAGTAGCACGAGGCATTGTGTGTCATGGTGCACTATATGAATTTTCAGCCGGAACCTTATAATTTGAGCCAGAACCTGATAAAGCCGGTCACAACCATACTAAAGCCAATTAAACTATGTCACTATAGTAGCACGATGTATTGTGCATCATTTTGCACTATATAATTTTTCAGCCGGAAACTTATAAATCCAGAAATATAAGATTTTTCGGAAAAACCTTACAAATTCAACCGGAACTATGCCCTCTACAGCCAAACTAAGTATGTAGCACGATGCATTGTGCACTAAATAATTTGTTAACCGGAAACTTATAAATCCAGCAATATATATGATTTTTCGGTGGAACCTTATAATTCCAGCTGGAAACCATGCGGTATGGTTGTATAATATCCAAATAACTATATCACAAGTAACACAATGAATTGTATATCATTGTGCACTAGATGCTTTTTAGGTGGAACCCTATAATTCTAGCCGGAACTGATAAATTCGGCCAGAACCATACCACAGGTAATTCAACTGTCAGTAGTAGCACGATGTATCACGATTGTACATCATTTTGCACTATATAATTTTTCAGCCGGAACCCTATAAACTCTGAAATATAAACTTTTTCTTAAAAACCTTACAAATTCAGCCGGAACTGGATATTTCTGGATTTATGAGGTTCCGGCTGAAAAATTATATGATACACAATTCATTGTGTTACTTGTGATATAGTTAGTTTCACTTTATATAACCATACCATGGTTTCCAGCTGGAATTATAAGGTTTCAACAAAAAATCATATATTGCTGGATTTATAAGGTTACGGCTGACAAGTTTTATAGTGCACAATGCATCGTGCTATTTGTGCCATACTTAGTTTGGCTGCAGAGGGGTATGGTTCCGGTTGAATTTATAAGGTTTTTTCTCCGAAAAATCGTATATTTCTGGATTTAAAAGATTCCGGTTGAAAAATTATATAATGCAAAATGATGCACAATACATCGTGCTACTATAGTGACATAGTTTAATTGGCTGTAGTATGGTTGTGACCGGCTTTATCAGGTTCTGGCTAAAATTATAAGGTTCCGGCTGAAAATTCATATAGTGCACCATGACACACAATGCCTCGTGCTACTTGTGCCGTAGTTGTTTGGTTCCGGCTGGCATCACGGACACCATATTTTGGGTCAAAATAAAAATCAAATTTTTTTATTGATAAAGAAAGGTGGTTCCATGCCATTTATGTATGAAAAACAATATCGTTCATATGTGCCTACCACGGCTTTGTCGTTAGGCCTGCACCCAAACAACATATTTTCGTGGCCTTTTTCTAATAAAAGTGGATCAATGATCTCAATTTCAGGTCGAATGTTATTTCTAAGTTGATAAATTGTTTGTGGATGATTAGCATACACCTTCCAAATAACCCAAAAAGAAATAATCAAGTGGTGTTAAATCCGGGCTTCTTAGTGATAAACGAACTTCACAATTTGTTGAGCTTATGTGATCAGCAAATTTTATTGACAATAAATGGATTGTTGCACGACTTGTTGCATGTCGCCTGCTTTGTTGAAACCAAAAGTCGTTGACACTCAATTCATGATGGAAATGAGTTTCATCGCTAAAGATGATGTTTGATGAATATCATTCATTTCGTTCAAGCATCAAATTTACAAAACAACGACGATTTAAATTGCCTGGTGGCTTAAACTTTTGAGTTAGTTGAATTTTGTATGGATGCAAAGCAAATGAAGATCAACATGCAAAATGTGTCGTAATGTGGTGCGTGAAATGTTTAGTTCTTGTGAACGATGCCTGGTTGATGTTCTTGGTTCGATCAATAATTTGGCAATTTTAGGCTCAGTAGGACGTCCATGTCGACCATAATTTACGTAATGTTGATGTTTTTGAACGATTATTTTCAAAATAAATTTGGACAATAAAAATAAGTTGTAGTGTTGTTAGCGACTCCGAACGGCATAATTTTCACTTTTTTATGTCAACGACATTTTTAAAACAGACAACCTTAAGTACTTAAATCCCACTATTGAAAAACGGACCAACAGATGGCCCACCCTTTAATTTATGTGGAACTTCTGAGTACGCAATATTATCTGTGAAGGTTTTCTTTTCGGAAATTATTCCTTGCCTGTTCTACCAACAACATGAATTTAAGTGGAAATTGATGTCGAGGAAAATTGAATGTCAATGACGGATCATTTGCGGTATCCAATCAAACTCTTAGAATAAAGTGAGTGGTTCCAGATTGTGAACGTAAATTTATAAAAAAAGATGACATCTATGAGTGCTGTAGAAATATATCGTTGTGCTGTTTTAACATAATTTTCACTGATTGAATGAGGCAAGTGTTTCAAATTTCCTTTACTAAGTTTTAAAAAACATTCTGAAAATTCTAAATCTTTCGAAGATCTTTTCTCGCAATATGTGTGAATTAAATATTCTTGAAATAATTTTCCTCCAAAATGAAGAGGGTTGAAATGATCTTTGCGAAGGGCTATTCTTTTAGAGTTGTATTCTAAATGTGTCATGGTGTTACGTACTGGTGTTCACGTAAATTCACTTTGCCTATTTTTAAATTTACATTCCCCGGATGACGTTTGACTCCCTGTCCAGTAGTTTTTAATTACGTGCAGAGTAACATACTTAACTGTTCAAGCTTTCATTGCGGGATCTCTAGTTATAATCAGCATATTATCACTCCTAACTGATAAGAATTGCAACTGAAGTCCGAGAGTCTAATCAAATAGGCCTCATCATCGTCAGTTGGCTTAAACCACGTTATGTTTGTCACTCTCATGACTCGGCTCCTCTAAAAGGCTAGACTTAGACTACCAATTTTGCAGAATACGGTAAGAACATTGTCACGATTCATTTTGAACTCGTAATGAATTCTGTTTTCCAGTCTCTGTTTTCTTCAGAAGAACTCCATTGTGAAATTAGAGGTGAATAAACAGATTCATAAAATTTACAAAATAATCTGATTCCTATGGCTTTTTCTTTATTCACCGCAAACTTGGTTTGACAGTTTGATATAGAAAGAAGGTTAAGAGTTTTTTGAGTAATTTTGTAATCGAATTTTGCATCGATAAGCTGCAAAATGAAGAATTGGACCAATTAGGAAATAAGGTAAACATAGAAAGGTTCGTTAATACGAAAAATGGAAAAGAGCGGGAGGAATTATTGCTTGGGCATAGAAACCCACACATATAGCTGAGCAAAAATATTCGTTAATGTGTGTTACAGAATTTTGGGAAATAAGACACCGACTGACGTTTTGTTGTCTAAAACATCAGCGAAGTTAGCACACCAGACCAAAAAACCAGGAAAGAATAACCAATTGAATTTGCTCAAGGGGAAGTTAAAAAGCCCGTTTTAACTCTGGTATAGATCTAGCAGAAGAGCTCTAGTAGTAGTTTCAGTTCAGTTTAATTCAGTTTAGGTTGGAACTCGCAACGTTACGGGAATGGTTCTTTCATCTAATTCATTATTACTTTACGAACGTACCTCAAATACTGACCTGCAGCAATATAAAATTCATCCAGGAATTTAAGACGTGGAAAATGTGTTTTCAAGTGCTGTACAGTGAGTTGTTCGTTCAACGAGCAATCGACGTCCCTTAAAGATACAACCAGAAGTTTTTTTCATTTTTCATTCTCTCTCTCACCAAACAGATGTCTAACCCGAGTTTGATTATCGGCCATATCTAAAAATTACGTTGAACGGTCAGTCAATATCAGCCATATACATCACAAGTGCATACCGACAACGGAACAGCCGAAAAATTTATTTGTTATTTAAACCTTCTGCGGTCACCTTTATTGGAATATCTAAAACTATTCATTTTCACAGAAATATATCTAGGATTAGATTTCTGGAAAATATTCAATCTCTACATTACAAAATCTGGAATAGCAAACACAAAACTGTATGTCAATTAATGATGTTCAATCTCACGATCCACTTTGAATTTTGGTTTATTTTGTTATTTCGTCTTCTAATTTTATTTATACTTTTATATCAATATGTGTCCATAACCAACAGCTATCCAGTAACCAGGCAATTAGTTTATAACTGATAAAAATTTGTAAATCAAGATTTTGCTGTTCGTGAACGCCGATCGAACTTTACCAATTTAATGGACCATAAGCATAAAGTAACATTTGATTATATGTTTGGAGTGGATCTGACCAGGGTAAAAGGTAAAATATTCGATGTTTCGTCAATAAAATTGTCTACCATTCGAGATTTTGCTAAATGACCGGTGTTTGTGAATTTTAATTATAATTTTTCGGTGGGGTTAATAAGATCGGGAGGAGGGGGGGGGGGGGGGAGGGGGGAGGGGGAGGGAAATTTGATTTCATGAACGTTTTTTTAGATAAAATCGAGCGTCATCCGAGATTTTGACAAATGGACCTCACTATATGCAAATTCGATGGCCCATAATCATAAGTAGATTTTGATTATTGGCTTGGGATGGGGCTAATTAGATTATAGGAGTGAATGAACGATGACCCTTGACTATAGCGAGATTTTAATTATAACTTCGATTTAGATCTGATCAGGTTATTATTGGGTTGAAATTTTGATTTTTCCCATTTTGGTCAATAAAGTTGTTGGTCATTCGAGATTTTAACGAAAACATGTCAATTTTATTATGCTAATTCGATAGCCCATATGTAGATTTTGATTTTGGTTTTGGGTGGGTCTGTTGAGTTAATCTGGATGAACATTTGATTTCTCCCATATTTGTCGGATATATTTATTATTATTTATTTTGGTTTTAAGTTGAGGGTGGTTTTGCTGAGGTCGTCTGATGATTTCTGTTCTGTGTGAGTTTAAAGTCCTTACGGTTTTTATTTCTGAGTATAAACGTTTCCTACAATTTAAGAACTTTTCGCCAATGTGCCTTGTAACAATTGTAATAGATGAACATATTTTTATAAACAGAAGTTGAAAGCGATTCCGCTGGATCATGGGTAATAACTTGAGGAATTATGATTACCATAAAGTATACCATATCCCTTTGCAACCAAAAATGGTCGATAAAGAAGTTTAATAATCACCACTCAGTCAAGGATTTGTAATTGTTAAAAAAATTTGCAGTTCCAGATTATGCCAGTCAGACCTCGATCTAACTATTCAAAATTTGATGGCCCGGGACAAAAACTATCTATATTTTGTTTATAGGTTTGCGGTATAGGTCTTATGAGGCTATAGGGATGAAATTCTGATTGTCCCCATATTTTGTCGATAAAATCATTCGACATTTGAGATTTTGCAGGATATACTCCAATCTCACTATTTAACTCGATGGCTCATGACCATAGACTTATTTTGATTAAATGTTTTAGGTGGGTCAGATGAGATTATTTGGATGAAATTTTTATTTTCGAGTAATTTTTCGCTAATATTGTTTGTAATTCTAAATTTAGCAAGATAAACACTAATCTGACTACACCAATTTGTTGACCCAATGACCTTAGTTAGAGTTTGATTATTTGTTTTGGGTGGGTGTCATGAGAATCTGTGGGTGAAATTTTGATTTTCCCATGTTTTTTCGATAAAATCGTTGAACTATGGTCATGATGGGTCAACAAATTCGCATTGCCAGATTGGTGCTTATCTGGTTAAATCTCGAATGACTAACAATTACAAAGCAAGTTACAAAGTATGCGAGAAGTAAAAATGTCACCCCTATAGCCTCATCAGATCCACGCCAAACCTCAAATCAATCCCTTATATCTTCATCTTCAAAATCTACTTATCGTCATGGGCCGTCAAATCGAAATAGTCTGATTGGTGTCTATACATATTGCAAAATCTCGACTGACAAATGATTTGAACACAACGAAACATGGGAAAAATCAAAATTTCAACCCAATAATCTCATCTGGCTCTTCCCAAACCCATTATCAAAATCTACCTATGGACATGGGCCATCGAATTGGCTTAGGCAGATCGCTGTCAATCTGGTGCAATCTGAAATTGCAAACATATGAACGATAATTGCAAAACATTGAATGCTTTACAATTATTAATCTTCTTAAATTGAAAGAAACGTTAGGCTATACACTAGCCCAGTTTCGAAGAAGTGATAAATTGTTGGGATAAATGATTTCGGTCCAAAGGCGTGTCGTTTAGCGACGTTAGTGAAGCAAAATACTTTAAATAAACCATTCTTTATATATCTATTAAAGTTTTCAATTTTTCTTTTTTCAAAAAAAAACCGGGAATTTAGTGCAGTAGTACTGCGATATCGTGTCGATATCGATAGACAATCACTACATTGTAATGTATGTATAACTAAAATTGTAACAAAATGGGACTTTAATTTTTTTTTTAATCAAACGGACGAGTCAACGACATCGACACGACAATTATAATGTAATATGTATTTGCCATCGATGCATAAGCACTTGACGAGATCAAAATTTCATGCTCCATCCAAGGCGTATTCAAATAGCTTCTTTTCGGGTGACATTTCTTAGTTTATGCGATAAATAAACGATGAAATTAGTTTTCTAACTATTCGTGCTTCGATAAAATTATTGTTTGCTGAACATAATATTGGAATTTTTATTGTTGCTGGAAGTGGATATGGTCTCCATATTATAATAACAAGTTTTGTTTCACCAATTACGTATACCACAAAATAGAAAAGCCTGCTTGTCATCGAATGCGATACTATTGGCGAATTCCTTCGTAGTATTTGCCGTATTCCAATTGTGAAAATCAATTGAAAATTGTATTAATGTTATCAATGTTGTAGCCAAAAAGGAGTTGTATCAATCCAGCAATATTTTAAATGCAATGCAATTCGTTCCTGAGTAAATTCTGTAATGGCATTAATTGTTCTCAAAACAAAGAACAATATTGTAAATTGAGAGTTGAAATCAGATTAGCGAACAGCCACTTAACAGAACTAACGGACGAATTGATTCAAAGTATGTTTTAATTCATCAGTCAATAGCTCGAAACAGAACAAGAGCGATATTTTGAGGTAATACCATAGTCAACGATTCAATAACCGCGTGGTAAAATATTTTCAGAACAGAAGAAATTACCTCAATAATTATAAAACTGTCATGTAATTTGGCGATTTTTAAGCAGCGAAGAAAATAAAATCATATCATCAAATGCTACTATTACCTTTAAAATGTAACTTGAAAATTGAACTAATATATACATAAATGAAAAATAAAATATGACCAATCACTTATCTCTGAGGAACAATAGCTTAGACCTGAAACCAAATTTACAGTTACTAAAACAGTTTAAGTTAACCATAAAAATTATGACGTTTCTTTAAAATAATTTTTCAAATATTTTTAAAACTACCGACAGTTGTTCGATAATTTCCAATAAAAAATCAACCACCCATAAATTTTCAGTATTTATAAAAATTTATTTTATATAATAGTTCAGTATCTGAAAAAGTCGAAAAATTTGTTTGAATGATTTTTATCTAAAATTAAAACGCTAATTAAATCGCCTAGTCGGAAAAAATCCAAAATTTTGCAAAAATAAGCATTCAATAAGCTCCAATAAGCTTGGAGTATGTTTCTTCAAATAGCAATATTGATAACAACAACTCAATGTGACAAAAACAAACAATCTAAATAATTTTAATAATGATTCTAAAGTTTCATGAGAATCTACAGTCGTATAAAAACGATTATTTGGCACGCGGTTCAAAAATAATAAACCGTTCGTCATGATGTTCAAGTTAAAATTTTTTATTTTACTAATGTAAGTCTATAGCAAAGAACTTTACGTGAATGCTACGTATTGAAATTTTGACAGTGAGAACCCTTCGGAACTCCAACTTCACAAAAAAATGTTATGGTCACAGAAGACTATCACTCTAAGTTAAGAGAAAAGCCTTTCAAAGTTAATGGTAATGGCTTTTAAATGTTTTTGTCAGTGCTATAATGCCATCTTAGAATTGATCAGAAGCCAGATCATAAGTAAGGTGCTCCTATAGCAGACCTATAGTAGTGGCATTCAAGATTGGTCGGCCCATGAGTTCTGCACTCTGACAGGTTGACAAGTTGGGACTATTTACACCGCAGATCGGTAATAGCTAGTTAGTGATAAGTTGTGTTTCATCTTCAGTAATCTGAAGATGAACCACAACTTTTGCATCCTGCCTCTATCGGAATTTCTGACCCAAACGCCAAAGCTTTAACCACGTGCCTTAATAAAACTTATTCGTTATTCATTTGTATGCTGGTCCCGAGTATCTCGTTACAAAGAAAAAGTTCATTATGAACATTTTTAATGTTTACATTGCGATTTGAATCCTAGATAAATTCGTACGTGAAAAACAATGAAAATATTTAAACTACATTATTATAAAAAATAAATGTGTTTTGTATTATTTTAATGTACATTGAACATGTATCCTATATTCCACTGTACTGCCATGTTTTTACTGCTTCCGAACAAATCTTGCATGTATTTTTTGTCGTCCCAATATCGTATGAGCTTTTCCTCTATATCGTATTTAAATACGAAACACATTAAATATATAAATAAATAAACAAATAAATTTAAAAACAAAAACATGAGTCAATTTATATTTAATTAAAAAAAAATTGTATTTATAAAATTCTATACAAGTGAAAACATATACAATTGTTGTTCTTGTGGCGAAATAATTTATATAAATTGAAACTTTTCAAATTGAAATGTGTGCAATAAAATTTTTAAATTCAATATCCAAATGTAACACAAAAATGTTGTACCAAGTTTGGTTGTGGTGTTGTCGCCGATTAATGCTATGAAACTAAATGGTAAATACTGTGAATCATTTGTTGCTCATTTGTTGCAAGAGTGACACAATCCAAAATTTTTAATTTTTCAGTAGAGTGATTGGAAAATACCACTCAAAATTGTTTGTAAAACGGCGTTTTTCAAAAGTAAATAAAAATACTTTCTGATTAGTAATATATTTTTTTTTTCTTTTCCTAGATCCTCATCTTAATTTTTTAAATTCTCTAATATTTATGTTGCAAAGTTTATTATTAGGAGTATCGATTATACAAAGTAATCGATGTATAATTTGCTTCGAGTCCAGGAATTGGTCAAGGAATCGTTCAATCAATGGCCCATTTAATTGAGATTTACGACGCGAGCAACAATCTGATAGCAATGAATTTGGCGAAATTCGATGAACAAAAACATTACTACGATTTAATCGGGTCCCATTTGAAACGTGATATTTTAAAACGCGAATTATCAAAACGCGATATTTTAAAATGCGATATATGGCACAAAACGTGACATGGTACAAAAAGGGAATTTAGGATCGGGTTATATCTGTCGGGTGAGGGGGAAATTTAATTTCAGTTTATAGGAATTTAAAAATCGATAGGAGCGAGAGTAGTTTTGAAATATCGCATTTTGAGATATTGCGTTTTGTACCATATTTCGTTTTGTCATATCTCGTTTCGAAATATCGCGTTTTAAAATATCGCGTTTCGAGCGGATCCAGAATTAATCATGCACGTAGTTAAAGACGAAAGTGGTAGAATGTGTTTTGGATGCACGTGGAGGCACTCGAAATTTACTTAAAGAAGACGCTCAATATAAAATAACAAGTTAGATACAATTTAATCAAAGTGATGAAATTGATTGGTTAGTAGTTTAATGTAAATCACAGTAACTTTGTTGTATTTGTCAAAAATAGTTGTTGTTATCAAAATAGACATGGCCGATAACAACTAGAAATTTTTTTAACGAGGACTATAATCCTTTATTTAATTTAACAAATAGGACGAAATCAATTCAAATTGTTCGGATTGATTTTGTTTTTATAAGAATAAACGTTTGTTGTATTTGTCAAAAATAGTTGTTGTTGTCAAAATAAACATGGCCGATAATAACTAGAAAATTACTTAACGAGGACTAGAATCCTTTATATAATTTAACAAATCGGACGAAATCAATTCAAATTGGTTGGATTGATATTGTTTTTAATGAGAATTAACGTTTGTTGTATTTGTCAAAAATAGTTGTTGTTGTCAAAATAAACATGGCCGATAATAACTAGAAAATTACTTAACGAGGACTAGAATCCTTTATATATTTTAACAAATCGGACAAAATCAATTCAAATTGTTTGGATTGATTTTGTTTTTATAAGAATAAACGTTTGTTGTATTTGTCAAAAATAGTTGTTGTTGTCAAAATAAACATGGCCGATAATAACTAGAAAATTACTTAACGAGGACTAGAATCCTTTATATAATTTAACAAATCGGACAAAATCAATTCAAATTGTTTGGATTGATTTTGTTTTTATAAGAATAAACGTTTGTTGTATTTGTCAAAATAGTTGTTGTTGTCAAAATAAACATGGCCGATAATAACTAGAAAATTACTTAACGAGGACTAGATTCCTTTATATAATTTAACAAATCGGACGAAATCAATTCAAATTGGTTGGATTGATATGGTTTTTTATGAGAATAAACGTTTGTTGTATTTGTCAAAAATAGTTGTTGTTGTCAAAATAAAAATGGCCGAAAACAACTCGAAAATTACTTAACGAGGATTAGAATCCTTTATATAATTTAACAAATCGGACAAAATCAATTCAAATTGTTCGGATTGATTTTGTTTTTATAAGAATAAACGTTTGTTGTATTTGTCAAAAATAGTTGTTGTTGTCAAAATAAACATGGCCGATAATAACTAGAAAATTACTTAACGAGGACTAGAATCCTTTATATAATTTAACAAATCGGACGAAATCAATTCAAATTGGTTGGATTGATATTGTTTTTTATGAGAATTAACGTTTGTTGTATTTGTCAAAAATAGTTGTTGTTGTCAAAATAAAAATGGCCGAAAATTACTTAACGAGGATTAGAATCCTTTATATAATTTAACAAATCGGACAAAATCAATTCAAATTGTTCGGATTGATTTTGTTTTTATAAGAATAAACGTTTGTTGTATTTGTCAAAAATAGTTGTTGTTGGCAAAATAAACATGGCCGATAATAACTAGAAAATTACTTAACGAGGACTAGAATCCTTTATATAATTTAACAAATCGGACGAAATCAATTCAAATTGGTTGGATTGATATTGTTTTTAATGAGAATTAACGTTTGTTGTATTTGTCAAAAATAGTTGTTGTTGTCAAAATAAACATGGCCGATAATAACTAGAAAATTACTTAACGAGGACTAGAATCCTTTATATATTTTAACAAATCGGACAAAATCAATTCAAATTGTTTGGATTGATTTTGTTTTTATAAGAATAAACGTTTGTTGTATTTGTCAAAAATAGTTGTTGTTGTCAAAATAAACATGGCCGATAATAACTAGAAAATTACTTAACGAGGACTAGAATCCTTTATATAATTTAACAAATCGGACGAAATCAATTCAAATTGGTTGGATTGATATTGTTTTTAATGAGAATTAACGTTTGTTGTATTTGTCAAAAATAGTTGTTGTTGTCAAAATAAACATGGCCGATAATAACTAGAAAATTACTTAACGAGGACTAGAATCCTTTATATATTTTAACAAATCGGACAAAATCAATTCAAATTGTTTGGATTGATTTTGTTTTTATAAGAATAAACGTTTGTTGTATTTGTCAAAAATAGTTGTTGTTGTCAAAATAAACATGGCCGATAATAACTAGAAAATTACTTAACGAGGACTAGAATCCTTTATATATTTTAACAAATCGGACAAAATCAATTCAAATTGTTTGGATTGATTTTGTTTTTATAAGAATAAACGTTTGTTGTATTTGTCAAAATAGTTGTTGTTGTCAAAATAAACATGGCCGATAATAACTAGAAAATTACTTAACGAGGACTAGATTCCTTTATATAATTTAACAAATCGGACGAAATCAATTCAAATTGGTTGGATTGATATGGTTTTTTATGAGAATAAACGTTTGTTGTATTTGTCAAAAATAGTTGTTGTTGTCAAAATAAAAATGGCCGAAAACAACTCGAAAATTACTTAACGAGGATTAGAATCCTTTATATAATTTAACAAATCGGACAAAATCAATTCAAATTGTTCGGATTGATTTTGTTTTTATAAGAATAAACGTTTGTTGTATTTGTCAAAAATAGTTGTTGTTGTCAAAATAAACATGGCCGATAATAACTAGAAAATTACTTAACGAGGACTAGAATCCTTTATATAATTTAACAAATCGGACGAAATCAATTCAAATTGGTTGGATTGATATTGTTTTTTATGAGAATTAACGTTTGTTGTATTTGTCAAAAATAGTTGTTGTTGTCAAAATAAAAATGGCCGAAAATTACTTAACGAGGATTAGAATCCTTTATATAATTTAACAAATCGGACAAAATCAATTCAAATTGTTCGGATTGATTTTGTTTTTATAAGAATAAACGTTTGTTGTATTTGTCAAAAATAGTTGTTGTTGGCAAAATAAACATGGCCGATAATAACTAGAAAATTACTTAACGAGGACTAGAATCCTTTATATAATTTAACAAATCGGACGAAATCAATTCAAATTGGTTGGATTGATATTGTTTTTATGAGAATAAACGTTTGTTGTATTTGTCAAAAATAGTTGTTGTTGTCACAATAAAAATGGCCGAAAACAACTCGAAAATTACTTAACGAGGATTAGAATCCTTTATATAATTTAACAAATCGGACAAAATCAATTCAAATTGTTCGGATTGATTTTGTTTTTATAAGAATAAACGTTTGTTGTATTTGTCAAAAATAGTTGTTATTGGCAAAATAAACATGGCCGATAATAACTAGAAAATTACTTAACGAGGACTAGAATCCTTTATATAATTTAACAAATCGGACGAAATCAATTCAAATTGGTTGGATTGATATTGTTTTTTATGAGAATTAACGTTTGTTGTATTTGTCAAAAATAGTTGTTGTTGTCAAAATAAAAATGGCCGAAAACAACTCGAAAATTACTTAACGAGGATTAGAATCCTTTATATAATTTAACAAATCGGACAAAATCAATTCAAATTGTTCGGATTGATTTTGTTTTTATAAGAATAAACGTTTGTTGTATTTGTCAAAAATAGTTGTTGTTGTCAAAATAAACATGGCCGATAATAACTAGAAAATTACTTAACGAGGACTAGAATCCTTTATATAATTTAACAAATCGGACGAAATCAATTCAAATTGGTTGGATTGATATTGTTTTTTATGAGAATTAACGTTTGTTGTATTTGTCAAAAATAGTTGTTGTTTTCAAAATAAAAATGGCCGAAAACAACTCGAAAATTACTTAACGAGGATTAGAATCCTTTATATAATTTAACAAATCGGACAAAATCAATTCAAATTGTTCGGATTGATTTTGTTTTTATAAGAATAAACGTTTGTTGTATTTGTCAAAAATAGTTGTTGTTGTCAAAATAAGCATGGCCGATAATAACTAGAAAATTACTTAACGAGGACTAGAATCCTTTATATAATTTAACAAATCGGACGAAATCAATTCAAATTGGTTGGATTGATATTGTTTTTTATGAGAATTAACGTTTGTTGTATTTGTCAAAAATAGTTGTTGTTGTCAAAATAAAAATGGCCGAAAACAACTCGAAAATTACTTAACGAGGATTAGAATCCTTTATATAATTTAACAAATCGGACGAAATCAATTCAAATTGGTTGGATTGATATTGTTTTTTATGAGAATTAACGTTTGTTGTATTTGTCAAAAATAGTTGTTGTTGTCAAAATAAACATGGCCGATAATAACTAGAAAATTACTTAACGAGGACTAGAATCCTTTATATAATTTAACAAATCGGACGAAATCAATTCAAATTGGTTGGATTGATATTGTTTTTTATGAGAATTAACGTTTGTTGTATTTGTCAAAAATAGTTGTTGTTGTCAAAATAAAAATGGCCGAAAACAACTCGAAAATTACTTAACGAGGATTAGAATCCTTTATATAATTTAACAAATCGGACAAAATCAATTCAAATTGTTCGGATTGATTTTGTTTTTATAAGAATAAACGTTTGTTGTATTTGTCAAAAATAGTTGTTGTTGTCAAAATAAAC
This sequence comes from Nephrotoma appendiculata, assembly GCA_947310385.1. Classification (NCBI taxonomy): domain Eukaryota; kingdom Metazoa; phylum Arthropoda; class Insecta; order Diptera; family Tipulidae; genus Nephrotoma; species Nephrotoma appendiculata. Next base: position 55,963,811 of record OX371225.1, on the reverse strand, counting down.
ATGGCCGATAATAACTAGAAAATTACTTAACGAGGACTAGAATCCTTGAAATAATTTAACAAATCGGACGAAATCAATTCAAATTGGTTGGATTGATATTGTTTTTTATGAGAATTAACGTTTGTTGTATTTGTCAAAAATAGTTGTTGTTGTCAAAACAAAAATGGCCGAAAATTACTTAACGAGGATTAGAATCCTTTATATAATTTAACAAATCGGACAAAATCAATTCAAATTGTTCGGATTGATTTTGTTTTTATAAGAATAAACGTTTGTTGTATTTGTCAAAAATAGTTGTTGTTGGCAAAATAAACATGGCCGATAATAACTAGAAAATTACTTAACGAGGACTAGAATCCTTTATATAATTTAACAAATCGGACGAAATCAATTCAAATTGGTTGGATTGATATTGTTTTTTATGAGAATAAACGTTTGTTGTATTTGTCAAAAATAGTTGTTGTTGTCAAAATAAACATGGCCGAAAACAACTCGAAAATTACTTAACGAGGATTAGAATCCTTTATATAATTTAACAAATCGGACGAAATCAATTCAAATTGGTTGGATTGATATTGTTTTTTATGAGAATTAACGTTTGTTGTATTTGTCAAAAATAGTTGTTGTTGTCAAAATAAACATGGCCGATAATAACTAGAAAATTACTTAACGAGGACTAGAATCCTTTATATAATTTAACAAATCGGACGAAATCAATTCAAATTGGTTGGATTGATATTGTTTTTTATGAGAATTAACGTTTGTTGTATTTGCCAAAAATAGTTGTTGTTGTCAAAATAAAAATGGCCGAAAATTACTTAACGAGGATTAGAATCCTTTATATAATTTAACAAATCGGACAAAATCAATTCAAATTGTTCGGATTGATTTTGTTTTTATAATAAACGTTTGTTGTATTTATCAAAAATAGTTGTTGTTGTCAAAATAAACATGGCCGATAATAACTAGAAAATTACTTAACGAGGACTAGAATCCTTTATATAATTTAACAAATCGGACGAAATCAATTCAAATTGGTTGGATTGATATTGTTTTTTATGAGAATTAACGTTTGTTGTATTTGCCAAAAATAGTTGTTGTTGTCAAAATAAAAATGGCCGAAAACAACTCGAAAATTACTTAACGAGGATTAGAATCCTTTATATAATTTAACAAATCGGACAAAATCAATTCAAATTGTTCGGATTGATTTTGTTTTTATAAGAATAAACGTTTGTTGTATTTGTCAAAAATAGTTGTTGTTGTCAAAATAAACATGGCCGATAATAACTAGAAAATTACTTAACGAGGACTAGAATCCTTTATATAATTTAACAAATCGGACGAAATCAATTCAAATTGGTTGGATTGATATTGTTTTTTATGAGAATTAACGTTTGTTGTATTTGCCAAAAATAGTTGTTGTTGTCAAAATAAAAATGGCCGAAAACAACTCGAAAATTACTTAACGAGGATTAGAATCCTTTATATAATTTAACAAATCGGACAAAATCAATTCAAATTGTTCGGATTGATTTTGTTTTTATAAGAATAAACGTTTGTTGTATTTGTCAAAAATAGTTGTTGTTGTCAAAATAAACATGGCCGATAATAACTAGAAAATTACTTAACGAGGACTAGAATCCTTTATATAATTTAACAAATCGGACGAAATCAATTCAAATTGGTTGGATTGATATTGTTTTTTATGAGAATTAACGTTTGTTGTATTTGTCAAAAATAGTTGTTGTTGTCAAAATAAAAATGGCCGAAAACAACTCGAAAATTACTTAACGAGGATTAGAATCCTTTATATAATTTAACAAATCGGACAAAATCAATTCAAATTGTTCGGATTGATTTTGTTTTTATAAGAATAAACGTTTGTTGTATTTGTCAAAAATAGTTGTTGTTGTCAAAATAAACATGGCCGATAATAACTAGAAAATTACTTAACGAGGACTAGAATCCTTTATATAATTTAACAAATCGGACGAAATCAATTCAAATTGGTTGGATTGATATTGTTTTTTATGAGAATTAACGTTTGTTATATTTTGTCAAAAATAGTTGTTGTTGTCAAAATAAAAATGGCCGAAAACAACTCGAAAATTACTTAACGAGGATTAGAATCCTTTATATAATTTAACAAATCGGACAAAATCAATTCAAATTGTTCGGATTGATTTTGTTTTTATAATAAACGTTTGTTGTATTTGTCAAAAATAGTTGTTGTTGTCAAAATAAACATGGCCGATAATAACTAGAAAATTACTTAACGAGGACTAGAATCCTTTATATAATTTAACAAATCGGACGAAATCAATTCAAATTGGTTGGATTGATATTGTTTTTTATGAGAATTGACGTTTGTAGTATTTGTCAAAAATAGTTGTTGTTGTCAAAATAAAAATGGCCGAAAATTACTTAACGAGGATTAGAATCCTTTATATAATTTAACAAATCGGACAAAATCAATTCAAATTGTTCGGATTGATTTTGTTTTTATAAGAATAAACGTTTGTTGTATTTGTCAAAAATAGTTGTTGTTGGCAAAATAAACATGGCCGATAATAACTAGAAAATTACTTAACGAGGACTAGAATCCTTTATATAATTTAACAAATCGGACGAAATCAATTCAAATTGGTTGGATTGATATTGTTTTTTATGAGAATAAACGTTTGTTGTATTTGTCAAAAATAGTTGTTGTTGTCAAAATAAACATGGCCGAAAACAACTCGAAAATTACTTAACGAGGATTAGAATCCTTTATATAATTTAACAAATCGGACGAAATCAATTCAAATTGGTTGGATTGATATTGTTTTTTATGAGAATTAACGTTTGTTGTATTTGTCAAAAATAGTTGTTGTTGTCAAAATAAACATGGCCGATAATAACTAGAAAATTACTTAACGAGGACTAGAATCCTTTATATAATTTAACAAATCGGACGAAATCAATTCAAATTGGTTGGATTGATATTGTTTTTTATGAGAATTAACGTTTGTTGTATTTGTCAAAAATAGTTGTTGTTGTCAAAATAAAAATGGCCGAAAACAACTCGAAAATTACTTAACGAGGATTAGAATCCTTTATATAATTTAACAAATCGGACAAAATCAATTCAAATTGTTCGGATTGATTTTGTTTTTATAATAAACGTTTGTTGTATTTGTCAAAAATAGTTGTTGTTGTCAAAATAAACATGGCCGATAATAACTAGAAAATTACTTAACGAGGACTAGAATCCTTTATATAATTTAACAAATCGGACGAAATCAATTCAAATTGGTTGGATTGATATTGTTTTTTATGAGAATTAACGTTTGTTGTATTTGTCAAAAATAGTTGTTGTTGTCAAAATAAACATGGCCGATAATAACTAGAAAATTACTTAACGAGGACTAGAATCCTTTATATAATTTAACAAATCGGACGAAATCAATTCAAATTGGTTGGATTGATATTGTTTTTTATGAGAATTAACGTTTGTTGTATTTGTCAAAAATAGTTGTTGTTGTCAAAATAAAAATGGCCGAAAATTACTTAACGAGGATTAGAATCCTTTATATAATTTAACAAATCGGACAAAATCAATTCAAATTGTTCGGATTGATTTTGTTTTTATAATAAACGTTTGTTGTATTTATCAAAAATAGTTGTTGTTGTCAAAATAAACATGGCCGATAATAACTAGAAAATTACTTAACGAGGACTAGAATCCTTTATATAATTTAACAAATCGGACGAAATCAATTCAAATTGGTTGGATTGATATTGTTTTTTATGAGAATTAACGTTTGTTGTATTTGCCAAAAATAGTTGTTGTTGTCAAAATAAAAATGGCCGAAAACAACTCGAAAATTACTTAACGAGGATTAGAATCCTTTATATAATTTAACAAATCGGACAAAATCAATTCAAATTGTTCGGATTGATTTTGTTTTTATAAGAATAAACGTTTGTTGTATTTGTCAAAAATAGTTGTTGTTGTCAAAATAAGCATGGCCGATAATAACTAGAAAATTACTTAACGAGGACTAGAATCCTTTATATAATTTAACAAATCGGACGAAATCAATTCAAATTGGTTGGATTGATATTGTTTTTTATGAGAATTAACGTTTGTTGTATTTGTCAAAAATAGTTGTTGTTGTCAAAATAAAAATGGCCGAAAACAACTCGAAAATTACTTAACGAGGATTAGAATCCTTTATATAATTTAACAAATCGGACGAAATCAATTCAAATTGGTTGGATTGATATTGTTTTTTATGAGAATTAACGTTTGTTGTATTTGTCAAAAATAGTTGTTGTTGTCAAAATAAACATGGCCGATAATAACTAGAAAATTACTTAACGAGGACTAGAATCCTTTATATAATTTAACAAATCGGACGAAATCAATTCAAATTGGTTGGATTGATATTGTTTTTTATGAGAATTAACGTTTGTTGTATTTGTCAAAAATAGTTGTTGTTGTCAAAATAAAAATGGCCGAAAACAACTCGAAAATTACTTAACGAGGATTAGAATCCTTTATATAATTTAACAAATCGGACAAAATCAATTCAAATTGTTCGGATTGATTTTGTTTTTATAAGAATAAACGTTTGTTGTATTTGTCAAAAATAGTTGTTGTTGTCAAAATAAACATGGCCGATAATAACTAGAAAATTACTTAACGAGGACTAGAATCCTTTATATAATTTAACAAATCGGACGAAATCAATTCAAATTGGTTGGATTGACATTGTTTTTTATGAGAATTAACGTTTGTTGTATTTGTCAAAAATAGTTGTTGTTGTCAAAATAAAAATGGCCGAAAACAACTCGAAAATTACTTAACGAGGATTAGAATCCTTTATATAATTTAACAAATCGGACAAAATCAATTCAAATTGTTCGGATTGATTTTGTTTTTATAATAAACGTTTGTTGTATTTGTCAAAAATAGTTGTTGTTGTCAAAATAAACATGGCCGATAATAACTAGAAAATTACTTAACGAGGACTAGAATCCTTTATATAATTTAACAAATCGGACGAAATCAATTCAAATTGGTTGGATTGATATTGTTTTTTATGAGAATTGACGTTTGTTGTATTTGTCAAAAATAGTTGTTGTTGTCAAAATAAAAATGGCCGAAAATTACTTAACGAGGATTAGAATCCTTTATATAATTTAACAAATCGGACAAAATCAATTCAAATTGTTCGGATTGATTTTGTTTTTATAAGAATAAACGTTTGTTGTATTTGTCAAAAATAGTTGTTGTTGGCAAAATAAACATGGCCGATAATAACTAGAAAATTACTTAACGAGGACTAGAATCCTTTATATAATTTAACAAATCGGACGAAATCAATTCAAATTGGTTGGATTGATATTGTTTTTTATGAGAATTAACGTTTGTTGTATTTGTCAAAAATAGTTGTTGTTGTCAAAATAAATATGGCCGTTAACAACTCGAAAATTGCTAAACGAGGACTAGAAACCCAAATACAAATAAAAATTTGGATTAAATCAATTTAAATTAATGATATTGATAATTAAATTTATTTAAATCAAAGTAAATTTGTTTTATTTTTCAAAATATTTTGTTGTATAGTCAAAATAAAGAAGAATGTAAATTTATCAGACACAATTTGAGACTGAAGAAATTATTTATTTTTTAAACACAATAATGCATAGCTAAAAAAACACAAAGTTCGGCCTTTAACCTTGCACTGTGATGAGTGAAAGTAACCTAAAAGCCACAAAACAAGAACTAATCGTAGAAAACAGGACAGTTAGTGAAACGAAATTAGTGTAGAAACAGGAGAAGGCTTTAAAAGTAAACAACCCCAAGGAAATCAACAACACCACAGAGACAAGGGCAGAAATAAACAATATTAACAAGGAAATAAAACACATTGTTCAAGTTAGAAAGTCTCGAAAGCTTCAGCCGAAAAGTAAAAAAATATATGTATTAAATCGAAATATCCTAACCGAAATACTTACTTTCATATAAAGGCAGCCGAAAACATAAAGGAACATAAGGGGAGTGAAATAAGTTTTTGTTGTGGGTCTTATGAGGTTATGGAATGAAACTAGCTCTTTGTGAGTTTGAAATGGTTACGGAATGTATTTCCCTATAACATATAGGAAGATTTTGATTATTGGTTTAGGGTGGGTCTGAAAAAGTTATAGGGCCAACAATTGATTGATCTTCTACATTTTCTCCAATCGGAATCCTATCTATGCCTATGGGTTTGTCTGATGAGGTTATGTGGTGAAATTAGCTCAACATTAATTTGAAATGGTTACAGAATATATTTCTGAATATACCGATATTTTATCAATAAAATGCGCCATCGACCGGTACAAATGAAAATCTGAGGGGGCCAGGTCTGGCGAAAAAGGCGGGTGCGGTAGCAGATTCCATCTCACCGTTTTGATGGCGTATGAAGCGTTGTTGTGCTGTTATACCACTCTTTCGTGTCTCGTGTCCCATTCCGGCCGTTTTTCGAGCAATGCATAGTTCAGATTGATGAGTTGTTCACGGTAGCGTTGCCCATTGACAGTTTCGTCATATTTCAGCAGCTCATAGTACACGATTCCTTTCTGGTCCCACCAAACGCAGAGCACTGTCGTCTTGCCGATGCGATTTGATCGTACAGTCGATTATGATGCTTCGCTAGGTGAAAGCCACGACTTTTTTCATTTGAAATTCTTTAAAAAGATCCACTTTAATCTCTTGTAACAATTCGATGCAGGACATTTTTCTTTCTAGCAGTGCAAGCCAAATTTCGCAAGTTGCTCTTCGTTTTTCCATATGTCTCTCTGTCAACAAATGCGGCACCCGTTTTATGACCTTTTGAATTTTTCCCATAGCATATAAACGTTTGGAAATACCTTGACGAGTCGTGTTTAATGCCTACGCTAGTTGATTCTGAGTTTGCTTATCTTCTTCATCCAATAACGCTTGCAGCTCGGTGTGTTCAAATGTTTTTGATCTTCCAAAGCGCTTTTTGTCCTCAAAGTCGAAACCGCCACTTCTGAAGCGTTTCAACCAGGTAGTTTTTGATGGTGCATGTTCGCCTTAGGCCTCCTCAAGCAAATGACTTGCTTCAGCTGCATTTTTTTAAAGTTGAAGCAGAAAAGCAAAGCTTTCCGCGAATGCTATTTTTTGGCACAAAACTCGACATTTTCGTTCTTAAGCCAAGTACTCATTTCGATTTCACGTGAAATTTCCATACGATTTTACCAAAGTGAAATTAGAAATGAAAAATTCCACTTCTGTTTTCATTTTGTAGTACTCAGTTCACCAGCGAAAAATCAAAGTGTGTTCAATACACCAAAGATGGTGCGCATAAACTCTCCAAATTATTATCATGTGAAAATAATGTCTCGGCACATTTTTTTCAAGCGAAATTTTGACATTTGTTTGTGTTTGGCAATAAACAAATTTTTTAATACCAAAAATCTATAAATTCTAATTAAAGTTAATTTAATTTAATTTATTTACGTAAAATGAACAAATTCATTTATGAATGTCTACAAATTTATACGTTAAAATTAAAAATTCTCCAAATAAAATTTCATTTCTATTTCACGGGAAAATAAATAGATTTTTGGAGACCGCGTTAAAATTTCAATGCACTTTGAACTGAGTACTAAGCTTTAGAAAAAATATTTTTGCCTAGCAATATGTGATGGTATTACAACTGGTTATCGTTAAAAACTCTCCACACTATCAACAAAACACAATTTCTTCCATAAATAACAACTAGATGTACACTTAGTTGAACCTGATTTTACGTATAGTAATTTATTTAATACATTTTTTATTTATTTGTTTATTTACACAAAAATCACATCACACAATATGTCCAATAGTACAATATTTTGTATCAAAGGCAATTTGTTAAAGAAGATGGAGGTTTAACTATAAAATGTTGGTACTTTTTGTACTAAATGCAATGCTTATTATACATTTAGCCTTTCCACATAGTGCGGTAACACGATGTGTTATTCTTCGTCTTTTACCTCTTCGCAGCACGTTTGCAGCAATAATTTGAAGTGCGGCTCTTTTTTATAGTAACTAACACGCAAACGAAAAAACAAAAAAAAAATGTTACTGTCAGAATTTTTTTTCCTCCCAAAATACGGAGGTCAAAATCTTACTGGCCGATATTAACGTTTTTGATCGCTTCGGACGCATTTCACCGGATCGGTGGAAGGTTGGTATTTCCAAAAAATCAAACGAGTTTTTCATTAGATACGTCATATATTTGTGTCAGCCTCGGGACTTAATGATCGACGATTTAATTGTGCTTCATTACCAATAAAAAAAAACTAGGGTTTAAATGTTTTGAGTGTGAGGAAAGAATGTAGCCCTTCAAAAAAATTAAACATTTTTATTAACTACTGACAGAAACTAAAGTTTTCGATTTTTTCTATACATTCTTCTCAAGTTTAAGAATAAATAAATGTCTTTATTGTTTAAAAACTAGGTACATATATGATTAAAACAATCACATTAATAAGTTAAAGTTTTTATTATTATGTAGTAATTTCGATTTTAGGTGAGCACATTATTCCAACCCCGACATACACGTGTACTATACTACGTCTGTACCGAAAAAATAACAAAAAATATAAATTTTTGAATTATTTATACGTAACACATAATAAATAAATTATTAAATTATTAATAATTATAATTATAATTGCACATTCATTTCATCATAATAAGATTTTTTTTTGTGTTTTTGGTGTTGGTTGGTTTTTGGTTTAAATTTATAATCTCAAACCCCATGTACCCAAAAAAATATTTTCAGTTTATATTTTGGTTATTGTTGTTTTGTGGGGTTCAATGAAAATTGAGTGTTAACATAACAAATATTTTGTTTTTGGTTATTATAACCCAGGAACACAATATGTATCTAAAAAATTCAGCATCTAATTTAAATATGTTATTACTTTAAATTAGTTATATACAAAAACGAATGGAAAACTTTTTTTACTTTACTGTATAGTGGAACCACCTGAAACAGGAATACGATATGATGAAAGAAAGAAAATTTTTAATGAGTTTTTTGTCTTTAGTGCTTGGGTTTTGTGTGTCATTTATTGATTACTAGCTGACCCGGCGAACTTCGTACCGCCTCAAAATCAATAAATGTTTTTTAAAGTTGTTAGCTTAATAAAATTGAGTTTTTTATTAAGATTAAATAAATTAAATGAATACTCCAAATTAATTAAATTCAATGAAATTACAAAAATCAAAATGAAATATATTTTAATTACATTGAAATGAATGTAATTCACGTGGCAGCAAGGCTTTCGTTTTATTGAATTGAATAGAAATGGTTCGCGTAGCATTATTGCACTACTTTCTTTTAAACTATTTGCTGGGTGAGTTGCAATGGAGTCGAGTCCCTTCATTGTAGCACCTTGTGATATACGACATTTTTTGTTTTATTGTTAGGTGCGAGAACGAATAAAGCGGATGGTTTACCGACACGTGAACATGCTACGTACAATTGGCCGTGAGAGAAACATTCATTTTCTAGATTCAGGCCACAAACACTCAAGGATTGGCCTTGTGATTTGTTGATCGTCATGGCGAATGCAAGACGAATCGGAAATTGAATTCGTTTAAACTCGAATGGCATATCGGTTGGGATCATCGGAATTCTCGGAATGAGAACTTCCTCACCTTTGAACTTCCCTTGAAGTATCGTCGCGTGAATTACATTGCCCATGAGTTTTCTCACCACCAAACGCGTTCCGTTACATAGTTTTGGTTGATTCAGGTTTCGTAGCATGATGATTATCGAGCCAACTTTTAGTTGTAAATTGTGCGGTGGCAAGCCAGGTAGATCCAATGAGTTTAAAAATTCAGTTGGATAGTTGGTTGCTTCGTCTTCGTTTGTCACACAGTCAATAGATTTGAAGGAATGAAGTGGACCGACGATTAGATTTTGAATTGTAAAATTTAAGTGATCCACATCTTTGTTCTTTGCCGCAAGAATTACTCGTTCACTCACCCAATTGTGATTTTTGTGGTTAGTAATGATGTTCGGGAACACTTTGTTGATGAGCTCGTCCTTCGTTGAGACAAAAATGCAAAAGTTCTGAGGAAACGAAATCAATCCGTTCGATTTGTCGACCGGAACACGGCCATTACCGATAGTCAGCAATTGCTTGGAGAATTCTTCGGCAGATGGATCGTTTAACAATGCAACTCGCATGTTTGTCGTCAGCTGAAGTTTCTTCGCATAACACCACAGAGTCGATGATTTGAGGCAAGCGTTTATTTCATCAGCAGCGGTCGATCTTGGAATAACTGGTATTGTTTGACGGAAATCGCCAGAAAGTAGAATCATTGCGCCTCCAAAACATCTTGAGTCATTGCGTAGATCTTTCATAGTTCTATCGAGTGCTTCCATTGCGCGTTTGTGCGCCATTGTACATTCATCCCAGATGATGATTTTACTTGCTACCAAAACTTTCGCCATTGCTGAATGTTTTGCAATGTCGCATGTCGGGTTTTCAGCCGATTGAAGGTTTAACGGTAATTTCAACGCTGAATGAGCTGTTCGGCATCCTTCTAGCAATGTGGCCGCTATCCCAGAAGAAGCAACTGCTACAGCAATATCGGATCTCGCACGAACAGTGGCCAAAATCAATGACATGAGGAATGTCTTCCCAGATCCACCGGGCGCATCGAGGAAAAATAATCCACCATTTCCATCATGAATTGCCTTCATTAACGTATCGTACACTCCTTTCTGTTGGAGGTTCAACAGTGGTACATTGGTTCGAACTGATTGGTTCAATGCATCTCGATCATATTCATGTCACATTCCAATTCTCGATTGAAAGCGTCGTTCATTCCACGACATGGCGTTGGCATTCCTAATTTGACTAACAAACTGCCGCACATGCGAAAACACATGTCTTCGATCAAAAGCAAAGCCTGGTTATGTATCTCCTCATTCACCTCGAGATCGGGATTTCCGAAACTGACACGAATTCGATGTAGAATGTCTTCTGACATGTCATTCTTGTACTTGCTCCATAGTTCACGTGGATTTGATGGGAAGCATGTCGAAATAATGATAGCAAATAATGTGCGTATCTGGTTTGGAGTTGCAGAAATAATTGATTCAGCGATTGTCATGTCCCAATGAGTATCGTTTTCAAGCAAGTTGAGCTGTTGACATGCAGCACGAAATGTTGGGCACACTACACCATTGACAGTTCGAAGTGATTCAAATGATGTCGGCCCACGAATATTCACCAGCAACCACCGCAAGTAGAAGCATTCGTCATTCTTCGGATGAACTGTGTAAATGCGACCAAGAGCATCAGTAGAACGCACATTTGGATGATCAGGAACCTCATCGCCTTGCTTCCGACGTTGAAATTTTTTTGATGAGGCGTTCCAAGTGTAATAACGTGGCATCTCAGAGTAGAGCAATGTTCGTGCAAGCGGATCACTTTGACAAATCGAAAAGAAACTGGTCAATGTTGTTGCTGGAGGTGTCTCAGCACGTTGAGCAACATTCGATTCGAGTTGAAATAAACTCGTTGACCATTCTCCAGATGCACCGCCAAATGTACAACAGTGGGATGACGTTCATGAATAGGGAATGAGAATATACGCCAAATCGCCTCATTGCAGCTCACATATCGACCAACTTGATAATGCGTGATTTCATCGTTTGTATTGGGATTTTGAACACCAAAAACTGCCATATCGCTACCTTTCGTGACATATTTACAAATGTATTTTATGGACTTCACTGAATTGCAGTACTCCACGTTGCAATGCGCCTTGAATGTTTTGGAAAGAAGTGGCGAATATGGAACAATCCAAGTGTTGTCGACCACGAACTCATTTCCTCTCACTATCGTTGTGATAGTTCTACCGTTATCATCGGCTGATCGACGCCGGTACAGTGGATAACCATCATTGCCAGTGATAGTCTCTGCGGTTAAATTTCGTGGATAACGCTTGCAACACTTGTTGTCGACCATGCACGGTGATTGGGGATTGATGGAGCCACACGGACCGTGAACCATGTTCGTAATTACAACATCATGCAGGTCTGGATCGGTTTCGGGATCAGGAATCTCGGCACATATGATGTCATCTATTTGGTCTGGTCGAATTTTTTCGGCTAACCAAATAAGAATGTGAGCATGCGGCAAGCCTCGTTTCTGCCATTCAATTGAATACATCCAACATCGAGTATCCCCAAAGACGCAATGCCTAACAATGTAGTTCATCAGCGACCGGATTTTTTGTTTGAAGACACGTGCGATGATGTCGTGCCGATCACTTCTTATTTGCCCGGGTAGCAACAGTTGAACAATCTCTATCCATTTCGGATTGCAAGTAAAAGTGATGAATAAATCTGGACAACCGTAATGACGAACATATGTCATTGCATCTTGCGCATATTCATGCATATGACGCGGGCTGCCAATGTACGTCGCCGGTAGAATAGTCAATCGACCAACATTAGCTGCATCTCCTTCGGTGCTGATTGCATCGCGTAAATGGATATATTCCTCCGAACGCAGTTTAGCTTGGTTCAACCGAATGAAAATGAGGCGCTCTGTTTCGATTTTGACGTACATGTCGACGATATATTGCTGAAGCAAACGACGAAATCGCAGCAAATAGTTTTCAGCATTTTGACGAATCATCAAACGATATGCATAATAATTCATCGAGCTAACCTTCTTGTTAGTTTCCTCACCTGAAATGAAATCAGTAAAATTAGCGTCATAATCTAAATTATGATATCAGTACTCACCGCTCAATGGATTTATCATGTTGATATTGAAGTGATATCCATCGTCTCCTTGCCAAAACATCAGCGGGTATTGCAATGTATCGTATGAATGGTGTGTTTCATTTATTTGTTGCAGTTATCCAGTGTCGCGACGTGTAAGCACAATATCGCGCGGTTCCACGCTTTCACCAACAATCACAATTGCGGCTTCATCTATTGTTGGAGCATTAAATTGGCGTTCGTGTGTTCCAGCGGGTCGTTTATCTGCTCTGATCACGACTTTGCAGTCGTCACTTGGCATGCGATCCAACGCAGATTTAAACAATCGAACCAATGCATGATGTTCATGGAGTAGTTGCTGCAAATCTTTCAGAACTATCCTTTTCATTGCTGTATTGATCGTTTGGCGCCGATCAAGTTGATCCTCCATATTGCCCATAAAGTATATTTGGATGAATTTATGCTGTCCATCTTCAATCGGTTGCAATGACCCAATTCGGTGGTGAATTTGGCCTTGAATCTGTAAAGTCGAAGACGAAGTCAGAATTATAGATTTTTGATCACCAAAAGAAAATGAATGTTTACTCTCTCGAGCAGAAATGACCTTAAATGTTGGATTGAATCCGCGTTCTTCGATAATGTCTGCTCCAAATGAAGTCATTTGGAAACATCCGTTGTATCTTTGAGTGTTGGATAGAAAATGTCGTGATTCTGGTGTCTCGCCACGAAGCAATGAACGCAACAGTTCAGGTGGTGCAGGCAATAATGGCAATCTCACCTTGCCACTGAGACAGCACAATCCAGGCGTTTCTCCAGCGAACTTCAATGCACCGCAATGGTCGCACACAAACTCCATTGGGCCAATTCGAACGAAAGGATGCGAGTTGTAGTCAATTGTGCAATCATATTGAAACGCTATTCGATTCAAATCAACACTTGAAGGATTTCTTCTTGCGCGTGGAAAATTATCTCATTGTTGATCTGTGCGATAAGCTCGACGATTTCTCATTGTCAACTGAGCCATTTGACGTACTGCCTCTCTTTGTGCTTGTCTTTGTGAAGCGCGAAGTCGGGCCATACTAACGCGGCGCACTTCTCGTGTGATTTCTTGTTCATCTGCAGTGGATTGATTCGCAATAGTCCGAAGTCTAATTGCATTACGGCTTCGTGGTGAAAGATTAGATCTTCTGGCTCGCGGCATTGTAAATAATACTGGAAAATTAATCACACAATCCAAAATTACATAATCAATTATCGATGTGCGCACAATCACAAATGTGATAACCTCACAAAGTGAACATCTTCGAAGGGAACTTACCGTTTAAAAATCCCGATCGAAAATAGAATTCCGCAGAATAAAAAAAAAATTAAAAAAAACCAAAAAAAAAAACTGGTGTCCGGTGTTGGGACACTCTGTACCACTAAAAAAATTACGTACTATTGTACGCAAAAAAGTACTGTTTTCTTATTGTTATTAGCATACACCACACAACCTCTTATTTCACTAAATTCCACCACTTATTTTAATATTATATGCTAAACCACAAACCACTTAACTAATATGAAATAACCAAAACCAAAAATAAATTAAATTTAATATTAAAATCGCAAAGGAAAAAAACTTTTTTTGGAGCTGTCAAAATCTACTATTCGCACTGAAATCGTAACTCGGACGAAGATTTTATCTATATAAATAGATAAGTAGATGAAATAAAAAAAAAATTGGATAAAAAATAAAATGGTAAATGTGCATGCAGCCTCCAGTCGGATTCGTATCCAGTACCTTGCAGTCCAAGCGCCGAAGCTTTAACCACTGCACGACTCGTCACATACAAACTACACCTACAAAATTCATATAAAAAAAAAGATTTTTTTATTAGATTTTTGGGGCTTCCCTTTTGAGTTTTTCCGACTTTTCTTTTTTCCTAAACCACCACTGTATTGAGACGAACAAAATAAAAAAAACAAAATGTACTAAATATATGAGAAAATGAATTTTCTTGATAACTTTTTTTTTGGTGAATTTTTCCAATGTTTTAATAGTTATTATGCTATTCGGAACGGAGTCAAATCCAACAAAACAAAAATCATAAAAATCGGTCCAGCCGTTCTTGAGTTATAAATGGTGTAACTAACACGACTTTGTTTTATTTATATAGATTTTAGGGAACTTTAATGTTATGGAAAATAATTTAGCAATTGATTTGAATACGAGAAAGGATAATGTCTCTATTCTTTAATATATTTTTTTTACAGCAATATGGTAAAATTGAGTTACATATTAAACATTCGCTCTTTTTCTAAGGCACAACTTTCAAGAACAGACGTTACACTATAATTATATGAGGTTATGATACCTGCTTGTTAGGGTGTCGTTGTTGCGCCCATATTATTTTGGAATTGCTCCATGCTAAAATTTTCAAATGAGAAATTAAAAGTTCTCTCAGGCGATCTAGTAACCCTTCCTCGCCTTTGGAACGGGTTGCTTATTAATTATATATTCTTATTGTTTTGTGTATGCAAGGATCGGCCCTCCTCAGCTTAGAGCAGTCTCATCAAAGAGTGTTGCCCAATGTTGCCATTTGAACCACCTGAAGCATTTCTTCCTTCTGTTTTACTCATTGCATATTGTATATTTATAGTGTAATCCATTCGCCTCTAGTATTTAGCCGTTGCTTAAAAACGTTGCCCGAGTGCTACCACATGGAGGTATACTATACACATTTGGTGGTCTCTGTACATAGTGGCAGAGTTGAAATATTGCACCCTAACACCCAGCTCTACTATAATACGATGGGATTCGTGTCTAGCTACGTACGAATCGCAACTCCAATGTATTAAAATTTCGCACCAAACGCACAAAATTTGATTATTATTTATTTGTATTAATTGCATTTGTATATTTATTTGATTAAACATTAAAAAAACATTGCTTTTAATTTTATTTATGTTTTTTTGTATATAAAATTATTTTATTTACAAACAAAATAAAAAACCTCAAATAATTATTCAAATGACTATAAAATTGAAATGAACACACGAAACGAAACACATTGTTGTTGTCATTGTGAGTGCTCTCGTTTCATTTTAAAATTTTATTTTAATATTAATTTAATTTTATTTAATTTATTTATATCCATTATTTTATTTTTATTATTTAATTATTTTGTTTTGGATATATACATTTCAATTTACCCGGAAACGTGATTTTGTATAAATTTTTGTGGCGTGATATAGACTCGTACTTACTTGTGTTTCGCATGTGTTCCCTGTGCTCGGATATACAAAACGAGTACAGAAGCAAACAAAACTTTATAAATTTTTTTTATTTACATCTGGTACAATTTAATTCCGTATTCTTATGTCCATGCCAGAAACCATTAAAATAAAATAAAATTATTAAAAATTATTGTCATTATTTTCATAATCATACTTCTCATCTCTTATATCCCTTTTGATAATTCACTTTTGGTTTTTGTTTCATCCAAACAAAAAAAACTAAACTTTTTCTAAGCTTTTCACAATTCTTCTACTTTTCTCCTAAATCTGGGAAAAAAACAAATTTTGTAGTTTGGAAAGTTGGTGAAAAACTAGAAACTTTATACTGGAAAATCTTATTGTTTTAAAAATATGATTTATATATGGAAAATAATATTAGGATAATACATAGGCGTCGTGGGAGTATTTCCATATCATTATAAATTATCATTTCTGTGTTTTGCAGTTACCATATAAACCGAACTAAACCAAACCCAATTGGAAAAGCACAATAAGTTTTTTGTGTGTTGGTATTTTATTTATACGGATGAAAATGTTATTGAAATTTTGTTGTCTCGTTTTAATGAATCAAAATTATTCGTTCGGGATTATACACATGAGATTCTTATTAGATTTCATTATTGTGTGAACTCATGTTCTCCAAATTAAATTTACACCATACGGGTCACGATGGTTCATAATATTTAGTTATAATGTGGAAAATCAAGGCAGTCCAATCTATTTAGGAGTTAGTACATTGGTTTTGAATCAGAAACGGGTGCGATCACAAGAGAGCTTGAATTTTCTGTAAATTTACAATATTAAACAATAATTAGCACTTCTTAATTAAAAATGGAATAATTATAATATTATAATAATTTCAATGTGCTGGTAAAATTTAACGGGTAAACAAAATTAAAATTCTGTAGCTTTTATGCATTTTTATCATTGCCAATGGAAATATCGTTAAGTTTACAAGATCATTTTAAAGAAACAAAACTCCCGAGGAGGTGAATATGTGTTGGCCAACACCCGACATTCTTTTACCACAGATTTAGAGCTAGAATAGGAACCCTTCGTCAGCCCGATTTATTAGATTTTGAAAGTAGGTTTGCCATACTGAGAGAACATCACCCACGTTTGTTCTCAGTTGGATCTTGCATCTCATGGATCTTGCAAGGAGGTTTTTAGTAAGATTGCAGCGGAGTTTGCAAAATAGTTTCTCTTCTTTTGTCGGAGGAATTTTGATTTTAGAGATCTTCTCGTCTTAGAAGATACATTTTCCGAGACATACATTTTCCGAGGTTGCTGTTCTGATGAATCCGAAAAATTAATCCGAGGTCTTTGTATAGCGTCCATTACTTGGTAGTTTTTATGAGAGTATATAGGTAGCCCATAGCTCATCTCCTTTTTACTTGTGTGGGTACTAGTAATGCTTCTTAATGGCACTCAGTCGAACCTACATTATCTGATCCATTTACTAGACTGAGTTGATGGACCGAAACCATTTAAGGTGGCTATATCTTCTATGCAGTGGATCAGCAACGAAGTACTGGGAGCTGACGAATAGATGGATAATTGGACAAGTGTCTGACATGGAAGCCTATAAAATTCAAACACACTAGACACTCGTCGATATAGATAATATGTGGGTGGTGATTCTAGGTAATAGAAGAAGTAAGCGATTTTAAACAAAATAAAATTTAGCACACAAGAAGCAACCTGTAACAATCCTGTAACCAAAAATAGCAATTTATCACGCGATTGCTATTCAAGTCCGTTTAAACCAAACATCGAAGTAACTATACCAGACAACTATTTCTCAGTTTCACGCATTGTTCAGCGTAGGGAATGCAAATTTACCGATTTTTCAATTTACCGGTAAACGGTAAATTTTGTATAAGGTCGGTAATTTATCGAAAATTTACCGGTAAATTGAATTTAAATAATAATTTGAAACAATACTATGACTTATTAAACCAGAAAAAATTAATAAACGAGTGCTTGAAATAAATTAATGTACTTTATAAAACAAAATAATAAATAAATTCATTATATCACAAAACATATGTTTATATACAGGGTGTTTGGGCGCGTGGACCGACAAAATTTTTTGGCAGATTAGAGGGATCATTTGGAAGCTTTTATTTCATGGAATTGTTGTTCTAAGTGGCACGTTAACTGGGATATGATAATTTTTTTTTTGAATTACGCAAAATCCCGCCATTAAATTTTCGTAACTTTTTTGTTTGTATAGTCGTAAAGGCACGACATACATTTTATTCTATTCTGCAATCTGATTTTATTCTAAATACATCATTATTTAATACAATTGCTTTAAAAAAAACTACTTATGGGCTTAAAATCCTAAAAAATTTATAGAAGTACGAAAAATGTCACCATCCAAATTCATTTAAAAAAAACTAATGGTTATTTTGAAATTAGCTTTGTTTTAATTTTTTTTCTAGTTTATGCCTTTTCCAATGGTATACTCACATGTCATAGAAATCACTAATTTTGTGGTCAAAATACGAGTATGTACGGATAGAGGAGACATCCACCTATATCATATCCGAAATACAAGTCGCTATACCTCAATTTTCCTCACACCAAAAGCGCGAGCCAAAATTCAAAAATCTTAACCGTTAGTCCGATTTTCATAAAATCAACGGATTTGCGCTAAGACTATTTTTGCGGATTTTCGCTGTGCAGCCAGTTCGACCGTTTGGGATTTTTTGAAAATGACCAAAAGTAAGGCACAAGGATTTTTTGAAAATGACCAATTTTCCTCATTAACCTTTTGGGCAGTTTCTGCTTCAACAACCCATAAGTCCGCTCAAAGTCGTACCCGACAAAAACTAATCACACCGTTGTAAGATGAGAATTCAATCTATGTCTCATCATAGAACAGATTTCAATCTAGATCTAGATTTCAATCTATGTCTCTATGTCTCAATCACTAATTTCGTGGTCAAAATACGAGATATTATTTTGTCAGGGTTATTTGTGCTAGGGTTAAGAAAATACCTTTTGAGTTATTAATAAATTTGTAATCAACTTCATTTCAAATTCCTAAGCATGTACCCAGACATAGAAATCCAGGGTGTGAGGTGACGGGAAAGCGCGGGCCAATAAATAGGGAAACCCATTTCAATCTTTCGGAATGAATCATCTAAGTATTCTCCTACCGTTTATTGGTTATGTGTCGAACAGCCGTCATTTTCAAAAACAAACAGCACATCTTCCAAAACTAGTAAAATCAAATCAGGTAGCTCCTTCTGAACAAATTCGAGATAACTATTTCCGGATGGGCGTTCTGACACATAATATGGGCTGATAAGGTTTCGACCAATAACACCAGCCCAAACATTAATGCTGAACTTACTTTGTAAAGAATCCTGCTTTTTCATATGTGGATTTTGGCCTTTTCCGCCCCAATGAAGCAGATTGTGTAAATTCACAATTCCCTAGCTATTGAAGTTTGACACCTTTGTCCACAAAATCCTTTTCAAAAAGCTATCATCCTCAATATTTGTCTACAAAACTCCAACCGTCAGCAATAGATTTTAAAAAATAAGTAAACTTTGTGTTAATTGCCTTGTGCTGTTCAGTCAATATGTCAATCTGCTACTGAAAGTGAGCGTGTGTTTCACTTTGTTCTTGTTAAATTGTTAATTGTTCCAGGTCTCGAAAAAGGTAATAATGCTACCCTTTTCGAGACCTGGAATAACTAACAATTTAACAAGAACAAAGTAAAACACACGAGCACTTTCGATAGCAGATGCTGACATATTGACTAAACAGCACAAAGCAATTATCACTCAGTTTACTTATTTTTTAAAATCTATCAATAACTTAAAAAACATTTTCTGAACCCTATAGCACAAATAACTCTAGACGATTTTTTAAAGCAAGGCTTAGTTCAAGATAGTGACGTTTTTCATAAAACTACACATTTTTTAGGATTTAGAAGCCCATATAAGTCATTTTTCTAAAATAAATTGTATTAAATAATGATTTATTTAGAATAAAATCACATTGCAGAATACAATAAAAGTTATACAGAATCATTTATATAGAACATCAGTTTAATGGGATAAAAGCTTCCAAATGACCCCCCCCCCCCCCACCAATCTGCCAAAAATGTCTGGTCCACGCTCCAAACACCCTGTATAAGTTCATTTCATTTCATTAAATAAAATTCATTACATAAATCTTCAGTATACCTACATTTTTCTTCAAAATAAGCACTGATGGAATTCTATACCTTAAATAAATCCCTCGTTCGATTAAAACATGCTCTCCATTTTTTACAATAAAATGCGCCTTATTAATTTAAATATAATTTTACCGAAAAAATCGGTGCATTTATAAAAATTTACCGATAAATTGGAAATATATTTTATACGGTAAATACGGTAAATCGGTAAACGGTAATGCACTCCCTAGTTCAGCGTTTATGTCGGCATATTCTGAAACCTGTGCCAGATTAAACTGCTCAGGCACGAGTGCATTTCTCTGTTGCGCACCAGATGTTATTTTGAAGTGATCAGACACAGTCTCTGCCATGACAACTCTATACTGCGAGCGAGATGTTTTAAGGTTACAGGAAAAGAAGCTGCTTAATGTATGTTGAAAGTCTATCAAAGCTGGAAAACTGAAGGCGAAAACCACATCAATAGTCGCCAATGGAGTTGTTGGATGTTTCAACAGAGGTGTTTAACAGAGCGACGCCACGGTAATTTTGACATTTGAGACGGTCGCTTTTTGATACAGTGGATTTAAGAGTTCGGTCTTCCATTTCTCAAGAAGCTTCTGAGATCCCAGAACATAACGATGAGGTTATATAGATTTGATTCTGGCAAGATCGGGTGCCTTTCCATTTTTTAAACTATTAATAGCAGCATCTAATTACTTTTTCTATTTTAAGGGTACGGGTCGAATACCATCTCGCTCGGTGCAACAATAGCTCGAAAAAGTTCATCACTCCGATTAATTACAGTTTGGATGAAGGATTGCCAAACTGATAGAATACCAGGCAAACTTTCTCTTAATTCTCCATCGGTGTGTTTGATGGCTGTAGATCTTGAATGGAATTCCTTTTCCGACATACATTTCCAACATTGGCAAAACAATTTTTTGAATATCCGTTTTCCGGATGCACATCCGTTTTGAATGATAATTGTATTAGAACAGAACAAGTGTGATCACTGGCTATGTCAGCACCTCTATAAGATCTAACATCAATAATGCTGCTGGAATCTATCTTCTTTCATCCTTCGATTGCTACGTGACCTTACAATTTTTATAACTTTAAAGGTATATAGTATATAGTGATAACGGTACGAATTTTGTAGGTGCCCTAAATGAACTCGAAATTACAATTCATTTTGTTTACTGGTATTCATATGTTATTCAATAACTTTTTTTCAGCTTCTGATCCAGAACACATTCTATATGATACTAGCTGACCCGGCGAACTTTGTCTCGCCCTAAATTACTTCGTCCGAGCAAACACTTTTGACCTTCACAAAAATTGAATTTAATGAGAGAAAAATCAAACAACTCAACTCAATTCTCAATAGACGTTTGAGTTAGACGATTGAGTGGCCATTCCATTCACTTTTTTACCGAATTCAACACTAAAAGTAGGTTTATGGTTGCGTTCGTTCATTCGGTCATTTGTTCAACCAATCATCTTTTGTACAAAAATCCAGAATCGTCAATTTTGAGCAATATGATTGGTGGAAAAAATTTTCAGAATGAGCGAACGAACGCAACCATAAAGGCGGCATAATGTATTGAAAAGTGAATAAAAGGTCGATTCAAACTTAGGCATCTATCGAAAATTTAGTTGTTTTTTGCAAATTGACTTTGAGATTTGTTAATCGTCATAGCAAACGCCAAAAGAACCGGGAACTGAATGCACTTGTTTTTATATATATAGAAAATAAGATTGCCAAAATTCTACACAACTTATATTTATAGACGTAGTATGCAACCAACGCCATCTATTGAAAAAAGCCCGAAGTGGCTATTTAAATGAATGATCATTGTCAAAATACAATTTTCATCGGTGGTGTTAAGTGTATTTCCATACAAAATTCCTCTACAAAATGCAATTTTCGATTTTCCGATTTTTTTTTTGATTTTTCGGTTTTCGATTTGGTTTCGATTTTTTTCGTATTTACGGATTTTGAATTTTGGATAAAAAACAAAGTAGCAGTTTGGATGTAGCCTTCGGTGGGAATCGAATTCAGTACCTCCCAATCCAAGCGCCGATGCTTTAACCACTGCACCACCTGTCTCATAAAAAATGTACACACAAAATTCATATTAAAATGGCTTTTTATTCGATTTTTCGGGTTTTTAGACTTTTCCGGTGAATTTTTTCAAAATTTTCTTTCGTAAGAACCATCTCCTGGCAATTGCAAACACAATAAAAAAAGATTGAGCCAAATCGGTTCAGCCGTTCTCAACTGATGCGCGCACATACATTTTTTGCACCATTTTTATAGATATAGTTAATTAAGGCGAGCGTTTTAGAAGATTCATTCATCACTAAATTGATGAATCGAGGTTCGAATCCCGATAGGGGCAGGATGTAAAGGGAATTTTCATCTATACTGATTACGATCTGTAATGAAATGGAACACATCTATGATCCCGTTTCGGAGTGCAAAACTCAGGGGCCGACCCCTATGCAATGTGCAAATGGTGATAAAAATCGGACCTATATAGCCGTACGTCTTCGATTTGGTAGATGATGCGTAAAGTAAGACTGAAAAGTAAACCGCGAGAGAGCAGGGAATGCTTCGGCCCCAAAACATAGGTCATGGACAAAAAAAAAATAGATCAATCAATTGCTGAGATGCATATAGAAACGTAGTGAGGGAAACTTTGAGGGAAGGCTCATTTATCTTTCACACGTATGCAAATAAACAAGAAAGACCAATCAGAGTTATGGCAAGGAACTTACATCATACATGTGGCCCAGAACAAATTAAAGATCAATTATGTCATTAATACAATTTAACACAAATCATCGTAATGAACAAAATTAGCTGGAGAAAAAGAAGAAGCTAGATATGTTTGTATTAACGTTCAGCTGTGACGAAAATATAACAAAAATTTATAAGATTACTAGTACATTGGGTTGCAAAGTGAAAATTCAACCACTTAGAAAGTCTAAACTAATTCCGCAATGCAAAAGATGTCAAGCGTAAGGACACACGCAAAAATGTTGTGGCAAACTTCCAAGTTGTGTTAAATGTGCCGGACATCACCTACCTGGAGAATGCAACCCTTGATAATTATAGTGGGATGACCTTATTCACAGTGAACATACAGATGATCTTACGCATCTAAAGTTTGTACACTGTGGACAAAGCCATCCTGCTAATTATCGAGGTTGTATTGTTACAAAGAAAATTCAGAAATATAAAATCCGAAGGATAAATAAAACTCAAATGTATGGTGAGGCAAATCGATACAAAAGAGAGAAAAAACAAGACAATTGGCAACCATTTGGTTGTCATCTAAGAACTAAAGGGATACATATGTCGAAGCAATTGAGGCGTAGTCAATTAACCGCAGCAAACATCGATAGATGTAGAGGTAATAAGATATTCTCGTGAAAATAACAACATTTGATGAGAGGCAATAAAAATTGAAAATATCCACACAAAAATGAACAGCACAATGAAAATCATGTCACGGGATGTTAATGCTCTGCTCCGGCATCAACAAAAACTATAAGCAGCCCTCGACATTGAGAATATAGATGTGTGTCTTACTTCGGAAATACATTTTACTAAGCAATCCTACATAGTATAATATGTAAAGGCTATTTCGTATAAATCACACTACTCATCCAGATAATACAGCAAGAGGAGGAAGTGCAGTCATCATAAAAGAATATCCAACATTTCGAAGAAGCAAAGTATGAAAAAGAAGAAATTCAGGCCACAGTGGTTTATATAAAAACCAAGAACTTTCCTATTGTTGTGGCACGATTGTCTGTCCACCAAGGCATTCTATTAAAAACAAACAATACTCAGAGATCTTCAACCGTTTGGGAAAAAGGTTCATAATAGGTGGTAACTGCGCAATGCGAAGAATACTCACTGTTGTCCTAGATTAATTACAACTAAAGGAAAATAATTTCCGATTGTCATTAAAGAAAACAAACATACAACAAATTTACGGACTGGAAAAGTTTCAAATTACATCTTGAACAAAGAATACTTTTGAAAGTTCCTTTAAAAACGTAGAAGTAGAAAAGTTCATTAAGGATATTCAACAATCAGCATGGAAAAGTACTCCAGAAATCAAATCAAGGCTAAATAACTATCCAAAAGAAATTAGAAATCTTTCTAGAGCTCCACAAGGAAAAAAAGACTGAACAATCTTACTCAACAATTAACAAGAGAAATTCAGTACCTAAGTAAGTTGACGAAAGACAGCAATATGGATTGTTAACTCTGGAAAACAACTTAAACTGTGAAAAGGCCAAAAAACCGATTGAGCCTGTCAGGAAAATGGATGAAACATGGGCAAGGAAAAATAAAGAAAAAGCTGAAGGAATTGCTTATTATCTTGAAAATTATAGAAAGCTTCGGCTTAATAATCAAGTATTGAAACCGGTGTGAACTTATATGGTATACAGCTGTGGGGATGTAACAAGCAGAGCAACATTGATATTGTTCAATGATTCCTATAATTAAAGTGCATAAAAACATCGTCAACGCGCCATGGTTTGTCAGAAATTGTGACATGCACAAAGATCTGGGCATATAGAACCCTCCAAAACTGAAATTACGAAATTTGCTAGAAACCATGAACAACGGTTACTTCACCAAGTCAACATAGAGGCCACCATAGAGGGCTACTGAATAATGTGGATTTAGTTAGAAATCTCAAAAGAGTAAAGCCTTTTGAGTTAGTGTAAAATCAGTTAAAATAATTCTTTATCTAGCGCACAACAAAAGCGCGATCAAATAATAAATATCAAAACTAAGGAGTACATCGATGGATGAACCCTTAAATTTCAGCAAAATGTAGTAATTTAAGTAGAGCCTATCCAAATTGTGAAACATTATAAAACTCAATGTCAAAGTGATTAAAAGTTGGATATTTTCAAGTATTAATGAACCAATGGTGATTGGGGATCCGCTTTTTTAGCACCCTATATAAAGGTTTTGACAAAATTGATTATTTAATTTCTTTTGATCATCGTTTGATCAGGATTGGTCACTAGTTTTTATCGTTTGGTCACTTACGATTAAATTGTAAATAAATAGTGAAAAAAAAAAAAAATTCCCGAGTAGCACTTCATTGCAAGAAAATCATACCGTTTTTATCAAATTTCGTTAGGTAATCGTTAGGTCACGATTGGTCACCACATTTTGACGTTTGGCCACCAATGGGTCAGTTTTTATTGTGAAAAAAAAAAACAAAATCAAAATTGTATTAATTCAATAAAATCAGGTTCGTCGCTTTTTTGAGAATTTCATTTTACAAAATTAATAAAAATTCCAATTGGAATATACCATTTAGATGAAAATGTTTGTTTTTTTTCAAAGAATTGTATCTAAAGTAGAAGACATAAGATATAATCAATTTAATTTTTTGGTTTTTCATAACTCGCTGAGAATTGACTAGTGACTAGTTGTTTTCGTTTAGTCATCTCTACATAATGATTTATTGCGATAATTTGTTAAAAACTCTTTGGAAATTATGAGTTTTTAAAGAATTTTCACAATATATCTTTAAGTAGAGATGACCAAATGAAAATAACTGGTAACCAATCCTCAGTGACAATTGACCAAACGATCCCGATTGTTGGATTTATAAAATTATTAGTATTGGTCAAGTTTCCAGGCCCGAACGATTCGAATCGTGTGGAAATGATGCATTTTTAACGAATTTTCTAAATTTCGTGCTCACTGAACTCGAATTCAGGTACAACAACCGGTGGAAGATAATATAAATATTAGTTGTGTCATTTTGGATATATGTAGCTTAGTCATTGTTGTTTGTATGACATAAGTTCCAATCATTTACAAGCGTCTGTTCCGTTTACATCTATTTTAAGACATTGAAGACGGATAACTTAAAGTAATACTGGTTGAAAATTGTTGTCAAACTCAAAAGGAGCTTGCAGAACAGTTAGTAGTTACTCGCCAAGCAATATTACTTTAATTGCATGCACTGGGAAAAGGCAGAAGAAAAAAAAACCGGATTCCTCATTAACTGACAGAAGAAAACTAAAACTGAAGAGTTGGCATTTCCATGAATTTGCTTTCTCGGTACAAAAGAAATAATATTTTGCTCAAAATCATTACAGTGAATGTTATACCATAATCTAAAACGCAGAAAAATATGGGTTGATCCAGGCCAGCGATCAAGTGTTTATTGTGTGTCTGGTGAGATTGGAAAGGAGTCACTTACTACGAGCTTCTGGAACCTAGTCAAATTGTTACAGCTGAACATTGCCAGGCTCAATTGATCAAATTAAGTGATATTCTGGAGGAAAAAATACCAGTTAAGTGCCAACGAAGGCGGAATGTGATACCGTCGCATGACAACACTCGTTCATATACACGGTTAAAAATAAAAGGATGAATTGCATTCTTTTCCTATCCTTCTGCAGAATAACTATACGTCCATCCTTTTCTAAGGATTAAAATTATACTTCCCAAATAAATAAAATTTATACTTTCAAAATTAAAATAATTTTGTCCTAATTTTAACAAATTTTATTTTTGTCCAAAAGATTAAAATTCATCTATCGGACAATGATAATTTTTAGTCTCTGGCTGAGTGTTAAAACCACTCAAATATAAAATAAAGTTTGCTCTTTGAAAATGACTAAATTTGTTCTTTTTGGCGTATTAAAAAAAAGTCAAAAAGAATAATATTTATCTATTTAAAAGATTAAAATAAATACTAATCATTACCATATTTTATGCAATTCAGGGAAACATTTTATTCTTTTTTAATCAAATTGAGCGTTTTTTTAAAGTGAAATTTGAGTAAAACAAAGTAGAAATTTTGATAATAAAACAAAGTTTTTTTATTTGAAATATTGGCAATATATAATATACAATAGTTTATGAAAATTACGTAGATTATATCCTATCCGCTCGCATATAATATTCTTCGGATTCATGAAAATCCTAGCATGCTCCAAAATGTTGGGTGAAATATCTAGCCGATAACATTCCATGTTACTAACTCGTGATTAGTTCCATCTAACTTGTTTTTGTCTAAATAAATTAAATAAGAAAAAAAATTATAAGAAAAAATTATCAAATACATATTTCTATTATTTATTTACCAGCATATTTTCAAACAAAAGGCAATTTCCATCCGTGTTCCTGTAGTGCGATTGAGTGCGGGCTGGCTGTAGATGTATCTAAATATGTTTTTGTTAGAAGTAAATAAATGTTTAAAAATAAGTGGCACTAATTATAATCGAAAACTACATAAATTGTGTAGAAACCAAAACTTACCTCTTAATTCACAGCAGAACCTTTTCAAATGATCGGCAACTGATAACTAAATTTTTAAGTCGAAATTACTAAAACTAAATCAAAATATTATTACCAAAAAGATTGATATCCCCTTTTTCTCCACAAAAGTAATGGAAAAGATAAAGACATGAAATTTTAAATTTTGAAAGTTTTCTGTACTGCAAAACATATTAATTTATGTTTTAAATGCTAAATAATTTGTCCACATTTTTATGCAAAATTGAATAAAAATGATAAAAATATTTTTATACTAAAAAGGACAAAATTATGATTTTTTTTAAAATTTTTAGTTAAATAAGTATGAGTATCAGTTATTATCAGTCGTTTTATCAAAAGTTGTCAACCGCTGGTTGACCTACCATTATTCTACAAATGAATTTAAGAACTGTATAAGAACATGATGGAGAAGAATACAACTCCAATTAACGTCTATTAATTTCCCATGTGATTATCCTTCATTTGCGTTATGCTTAAAATAATATTGAAAGTTTAAAGTGGGCAAAACTATATGGATATTACAAGGTACTATTTGGGTATTACACGCACGAACCGTTCTAAAATTATTTATTTCTCCCAAACACTCGTAACATGTCTTTAATTTTTGAGTTTGGTTGAAAATTTCTTAATGTTGTATACGATATGTGAGGAAAATATTTTATCTATATAAAACGGCGCTATATCCACAAAATCATACCACAATGATATCAGTTTGAGCGGAAACAGTGAGCTGTTAAAAGTAGGCTGAACCTGTTTGTATATTGTAGTCTACGATATTATGTGCTCAACTCATAATTGTATTCTCATAGCCGTTTTGTTACTTTGATTATCTAGAAATTTGAACTTAAAATGGGTTAGGTTTAAACTGGATGTCAAAAGTTACAGCTTACGTGTTATACTCGTACAATATCAACAAATTTTACCTGTATTTACATTTCCATTTGTTCAACTCGAGGCGTCTGATTTCAAAAATTATCCGCTAAATTTTTTGAGATTACCGTAACGATCTCCAGAAAGTTTATGGATGAAAAAAATTTATATTAAATATTTTTGTTGAGAGACGAAAAAGAATTGTAGTTGAGAGCAAGCATTATATGACCTGTGGCCCTATTCTGGCTTTCCCTGGGAATAAGGAATTGGGAAAAATATTTTCATAGCATTTTTGTTAAAATTATACTTTTCTGGCCTACTGAAAGAATAATTTAGTGCAAAAAATTTCAAACCAAGTGATTTGGGAAACTTTTGTTCCACAAAATTTTTGTAGGGAAAAATATTTTCCCATTTAACTTTGTTTCGAAAATATTAACACCAATCATGTTCCCCCAGTAGGCCAGAAAAATACAATTTAGACAAAAATGCTATGAAAATATTTTGCCCAATTCCCTATTCCCAGGGAAAGCCAGAACAGGGCCACTGGACAGAATTAAGGCACAATATATCACGATTCAGTAGCGATAAACTGATATACTTTTATTGATGCGAACGATAATGAGGTGCATTTTAGTTAGGATGCCCATAGAATTTAAGAGTTAGATTAAAATTAGCATATCATTTTTTATTTACTAAAAATGGAAGAAAAATGGATTATTTATACTTTTAAGCTTAAATTATTTCGTTAATTTTTATTCTATTTAGAATAAAGTGAACCAGTTAGTTAAAATCTATTAATTTTGCTAATATTGAAAATATTTTAGGTTTAAATATAGATAAACATTATCATTAAAAGGACAAATTTTTATTTATGTAACGAATAACACGAAAGAATAAAATTTGTTTTAAATAAAAGAATAAATAATAAACAAAATAAGAATAAAAAACATTTAATAAGCAAGAATAATATTTAGGTTTACGAAAAGAATGTATTTTATGTTCCAAATTGAATAAAATTTATTCAAAATAATTTTATCCTTGGGCTAAAACTAATTTTTATTCTTTCATTTTTAACCGTGTACGGCAAAATAAACCCATGAACTCATTTTTTCCTTAGGCTGAGAAGTATCACAGCATGCGGCGTGTATTCTCCAGATTTGACTCCTGCTGACTATGTATTGAATAAGTATTCAGATCGATGTCATCATATTGGAAAGACCAGTGGCTCACGAAATTTAAAGTAATGGCTAATATTTCGATAACTATTCTTTGTAACAATTATTTTTCAATAAAGGTGAATTTGTCCAAAAAAAAGCAGAGTTTCTCTGCTCTGGGCCAAATAACTCCAATAATTCCAAAAAATCGTATTTCCACAAATTCTTTCCATTTGAATCTGACACATTATACCTAATGAAGTAAGATGAGTTGTTTAAGAATTATGATATTTTTGTTGATGTTTTGAGTAATGACATTATTACTGATAGTGTACAGGCCGCTTAAGATGTATAACGTACACATCTAAATTTCTTATATACACTCATTTAAAAATATGACAGCGAGAGCCCAAGGCATCTATAATCCAGAATGGTTTGTATTGTTTGGGTATGGGACACACAAGTAATAAGTGTTATAACAAGGCATCTTTTCTTATCTGCAACAACTGCCATCATACGTCGTTCCCATCTGCTGTCATCAAGCAAAACTACAACCACCATATCGAACAATCATACTTTTTGCAATGACACGCTACTCCATACGCACTGTATTCAGCACATGATACAATACTTCCAACAGCGTTAGTATGTATGTGACCAACTGTATCGGACAACTCCAGCTGGCAGGAATACTGCTTTATTCAGGCTCACAAATGACCTTTGTAACAAAGTCATTTATTCCAAACCTCGGCGTAAAACGAGCAAATACTTGCATCTCAATATACCTTCTAGCATTATCATCTGCTGAAACGACAAAAGGCAAAACAAATAAGACAATTATTTCTCGACAAGAGCTGTGTGCTAAGCTTAAGGTAAATCGATTACTATACGGTAAAAACTAGTTTTCGACAAGTTTTTCCATCAGTTTCCCATAGAGTTTTAAAGTTCAAAATTTACCTAAAACTGACTTTTACCTTAAGTTTGGCACACAGGCTAATAAGTTCAAAAAAAAATACAGGCTTTCTTTCGTCAAACGATATACTCCTAGTTGGGTTCAATATTCAGAACAAAATGACAAAGATTGTTCTGCGATTACGGAAGCTAATAATTGCGCTTATTGCTGACGTTAAAAAAATGTATGGTCAGATTAAAGTAAAATCGATGGATTGCATATCAATTGATATTATGGTGTGATAATCGTAGCGTATGGTACCGAAAGTTTCCAATCATTGTTTCCAAAGGCCTCTCACTCGATTGGCAATGACTTCAACGTCGAGATAAACTTTTCATGGTTTGTGAATCATCAAAAAAAAAAAAATATTACATCTTCAAATCAAATTTATCCTAATTTTTACGATCAATCTCACAACAATAAATTCGAACCATACCAAAACCAATAAAAGATGAATTCATTAACTATATCCTTGGGCATATTGTGGCATGTCGACTCTGATACATTTTTATCTAAAATACAAAAGATAAACATCAGAACCAATTGGACTACAATAACCATATTGTCCTCTGGGTCTATAGTTTATGACCCCTTGGGATGGCTGGCTGCGATAGTTATTTAATTCAAAATAACTCTGCAAAATCTGGTCATTCAATTTAGATTAAGAATAAAATGTGGAGAAATCTTTCCGAAAATAGATTATTTTAAGAAATTAAGATTCCCAGATGTTAAACAACACCGTTAAATCATTCAATTACATGCCTTTTGAAATTCTTCTGAAGCAGCATATGGTAGCATGATTTATTTGCGAGCAGTAAACGAACTGAGCAAGCAAATGACTTTGCCAAGACTAGAACTCTGTGGTACTGTCCTACTTTATGTGTTAGTGAAATTTTATTTAAAAACATTGCAGTATGAACTAGAACCAACCATGCATGAACAAATTCCATGATTGTCTTGTATTGGCTTTCGGACATGCACGAGACTTTTTATCGCAAAAATAACATCAACAATTTTGGATATCGGCGTAGAAGATACTTGTCACATATCGAATCAAGGCAAAATTCGGCTCACTACATAAAGGAAGGAGTAAACCCACAAAAGATGACACATTTAAATCACTGGTGGCAAGGTCCAAAACGATATTGTCTAAAACCTGCATACCTCGCCAACATCAAACGAGCAAACAGTTATTATGGAAGATGTTTCTTTTCTTGCCGCCCCCGGTGGCAAAGTGGTTAGCATACTTGCTCCAGCAACCGGAGGTCCCGGGTTCGATTCCCGGTGGTGACAAGGAAAAAAGTTCACGGCTGGTTTAGGATCAATGAATTAATCACTCATTATCCGAAATGAAAATATGATTATGAAACCTCATTTGGGGCGGCCAGATCCCTTGATGGGATATAGTGCCAGAGAGAGAGAGAGAGAGATGTTTCTTTTGAAGAACGCCCAAAATTCGTGAATGGTTTGATAGAAACAGAAACACGATCAATCAAAATGTGTATTTAAAAATATTTCATGCGAATATGTTATCGTTCCGGTAAATTCCAACCAAAGATGGGTGATTTGCCATCAGCACGATGCAGTATGAGCCGACCATTCTTAAAAACTGGGTTAGACTATATGATGGACCAATGCAAATAAAAGCTATCTAAATCTGAAAAGATTCATATTGCAGTATTTGCATGTATATGTCTAAGGCACACAATCTAGAAATCGTAAGCAGTCTAAATACAGTCGTTCTTAGCCGCGTTAAAGAAATTCATATGTAGAAGGGGAATACCTGACGAGATTTATTAATACGCAGTCTCAGACAAAATATTATTGACCAGCAACAAAATAATATAATTTCTGACTCTCTATTATAGAAAATTATAACAACCGTACACCTTACTTTTGAGGTCTAAGGGATACATCAGTGAAGTCCCTTAAATATCACATCAAACTAGTTATAGCAATTTTACTTTCGAAGAACTCTCCAGAAGGCATAGGCGACCCATTAATCGAAATTCCAGAACCATCTTTGGATGACAACCCAATTAACCAAATCTCCAGATGGCGAAATATGCAACGACGGGTTCAAGGCTGTCAACACACCAACATCGCTACAAATGGAAAAAGAAACTCCGAATAATTAGTTGTCGACAACGTCGTATTGATTTAAGATAACCATTTACCTTCTACTCAATGGCTCCTTGGTCGAGTTATAAACATTCATCCATGTGTGCACTAACACTGAAGTTCAACCTCCAATCAAAAAAGTGATCGAGCTACCAGCTAATTCTAATTAAGTTCCATTATCATATCAACAAAATTGAGAATTCCATCGATTCAAATATTCACAACATTACATTCATAGAGTTAAGAAAGTAATTTCTTAAACAGGAGTATTTTGGAAAGTTCCATAAAATAAAAAATAACACAATAAATTTCGATTTGGAAAACACTTTATTAGTAATGATCAACAGCGGCAATATTCCACGACCTGCTTATCCAACCATCTTCTGCAATACCAAGATCTTTACTTTTCATGTTAGAATTAATAAGCCAATTACTATATTTTGCAATATACATGATGTCCAGGTTTGAGTTTGTATAACTCATTAAGACGGAGATTCTGAAATACAGAGTGGTGAATATTTAATAAAAAAGTATAAATTCAATAGATCGCGATAAATCTTTTCGTGGTATGGTGGCATGCCTTATCCAGCAACTGCATGCATCTTCAAGTAGCATTGAAACTTGACTAGGATTCAATCTACCAATCTTACATTTTGTAAATTAAAACTGATAACGTAACTTTAGAAATAGTACGCTCAAATCCCTTCATAGGATTTGATTTGATGAATATATGACTCGGAATTTGATATGTGATTAGGTAAGATCATCGAATGACATTTAAACTCTAGCTACTCGTCCTCAAATGATAAATTCCTTTTTTCAAGGTGCTTCACTTCATGTTGGAAAATCCTTTATCGATTGGCTATAATTGCCTTTTTATACTACCCCTAACAATACGCACGTTGAGATTTGGCCAAGTTACTTGGCATAAGCTCTACAATATTTCCAAAGTATTCAGATGAAAAGATCATAGAGGTATGTGACTTAAGTTATTTGGATACCATGCAAACTTGTTCAGCTTCCCGGGAAAATACCACCTTAAGTTATTTATATAAAGTTAGTCTAAAATTTTAGATTTACCTGAAAAAAAAATTTGAAATTTGTGTTTGAATAAGCAACACAGTACTATATCAAATCGTAGTAATTATTGAGCTTTTGTCTTTCTAGCCAGTGATTTTGCCCATTATTGTTGAATCAACGTGAAATTCTAAGTATCGTGGAAGAAATTCTATATATTTCGTCTACACCAAAGGGTTTTGATTTTTTTAATGGGAATGCTTAAACTTTAGTTCTACATACATTTTTTTATACTTTTTTTTATTTTATTATCGTCGCAATCTGTTTCCGGCCTTTACTTTACACCGTCGCCAGCCAATTTGAAGACCTTCGGCTGTAGTTCCAATTTTATCACCATCTGCACATTGCATAGCTCCATCCCAGCATATACTGTAAATAAATTGAAATACGTTATGCACACTCCGAAAATAATTTTTATAAGCTTTGAAAGAAATTTTTCACTTTAAAATCCTAGTTAGTGGTTTGAGAGAATGAGAGATATAGCAACTTCTTCAACAAAAGATACTTCGATGGAAGACATTTTTTCAACAATTATACCTTGATAGAGCCACCAACGAGCGCAGTGGTTCATATAAAATCACCTTCGGTTTGTTTAAGGAGTTCGACGTTACCGTTCGGCTTAATTACTTGCGAGACACCCTGTATATGGGATAAATATATAAAAAATATAAAATAAGATTAACCTCGCAAGAAAAATGGGTTTATATATTTGCGCTACCGGAGGAGACCTCTTATAAATTTATTTCTCCTTGCTATAAGTTATTTTTACCTCCAAATTTAATGCATGCGCCAAAATAAACATACGCTTATCTCTCGACCAAAAACCGAATGAGTTTTACTTACTTAATCGTTCAAATTCCCGCCAACATATTTGCACAAGTTTAATATAAATTTTATTACTCCCGCGATGATATACGACTTTTAATTATAAATAATTTAATTATTATTTATAAATGAATTATCTGATGAAAACGCAATAAACTGTAAGCCCCCGAAATAAAAAAACCAAAATAATTTTGCACTGCTTTTGAGATTTGTGGGTGCGGGATAGTGGTAGGTGTTTTATTGTGTATATATAGTTATAGTGTGGCATAATATAAAGCCACTTTATAGTTTTTATTTTGTGACTATCGGTTTAATATATTGTTGCTATATATTATTATGCCACAAATAACTATTGTGTGTTTGTTGTAATTAAATTATATCTGTGTAGAAACACTCAGTGATATACACAATTATGTACCAAACAAGCATAAAACATAAAAAATTTCATAAATTATGCCTTTTATCACGGAAAAGCATAAAACAGTGTTATTTTAATGTTTTGATTTCTGAGTATTTGAGCTTCTTTTCGGTTTATTTTGTGTTTCGTGCTATTACAAGACCATTTAAGGCACTTGAACAATTTATTATGATTTATGATGATAAGTTGAATATATGTGAATTGTATACATTTTACGACAACCGCGCCATAATAGTTATTTTTGTTGACAAGCTTAGCATTTGACGCTTTGAATTTAGATGTTTTACCAAATTAAGAAAAGATTTAAGCGAAACTTGATTTTCATTACGTAGTTTAAAACAAATCCACCCAAAAAAAAGAAGGCTCATACCAGTACATTCAAATTGTCTAACGTGATTTGAATTATTTAATTGTAAACTTAGGCTGTATTCCAATTGTCGGGTAAAAGTCAATTTTAAGTAAATTTTTCGGTAAATTCAATTATTTTTGAAAAACTCTATGGTAAACTGATTGAAAAATCTGTACTAAAATTGATTTTTACCGTAATAAACGATTTACGCAGTAACGGCAGTTTACAGATTTTCTTTCAAATTAAGTTTATAATTTTGTTCGTACTAGGTTGGTGGTGACCCCGACATCCGTTGCCAAGCGATGAAGATAATCTGAGTGAAATGTCAATAGAATCGAGTGTTAACTTAAATGCAATAGCAAGTCGAATAGAGACAAATTTGGAAGAAACTACACCGCAAATTGCAAAAATTAGCTTAATAAACTGAAATCAAATCTGCAATTACTTATTTCTAGGTGGCGCCAAAAATTTGCAAAGGATAAATATTTTTTTACATATTACTACAATATTTAATCATGCAGGAAGTGAATACATGTTACACACAAATATATTTTAATGTTGAAATGATAATGGAAATTAATTAAATTGGTTAGATAGGATCGACAGAGTCTGTAGTATTGTGTTAAATAAAATTATTATTACATGCACGAAGTGAAAATTGGTATTGAAAATTGGTATTGAGTAAAATAATTTGAAGCAATACAAACAATTATATATTTTTAGGTTTTGATTTTTATTTAAAATTAACTTTCAAATAATAATTTCTAGTAGGAAGTGAATACTTTCTGGATTGTTAATAAATATGTTTAAAGTTTAAATAAAAATGTAAACTAAGTTAATCGCGTTTTATAAAACAAATGCATCGATAGAGGTATATTGATGTTATTTGTATGGTGGTATACTAAATAAAGCCTGTTTATTATAGTGATAAATAAAGTTATTACACGCACGAAAAAATAGACCAATAAACTCGAATACATTAATAAAATTATATATTTATAGGTTGTACTAAGTACATAAATTTATCAAAATTTTTACATGTTAATTAATATAACGAAATTTTTACATGCAGGAAGTGAACGCTTCTCTTGTTGTAGATAAAAATATTTAAGAGTTAAAATTGAAATAAAAATGAACCGATTTCGTTTTAAGATACAAATGGATAAATGTATTGTTTTGGTATGCTAAACATAGCTTGTAATATTATGTAAAATAAAAATATAATTTGATGCACGAAGTAAATATTTATATTCGTTTAGCAAAATTGAGTAAAATAATCTGAAACAAATATAACAATCAAAGATTTTTAAGTGTTTGCTTAAATGCTTCAATTTATTGTAATTGTTAAATATAATTCATTATCATAAAATTTTACATGCAGGAAGTAAACACTTTTTTGTCGTTCGAACTATTACGTATAAAGTTAAAATCAAAATTGCAAATTACTGATCGAGTATTAAAAAATAAATGCATCGAAGTGATATTATTATAAATAACGTCCGTTTATTATTGTGGTAAATAAAGCAATTACACGGACGAAGTAAATATTAGAACTCATTTAGATAGATTGATCCTAATAAACTCAGATAAAATCAGCAATTATTTATATTTAGTTTGTGCTTTTATGTTCTTCAAATTATTAAGATATTTACATATACATTTATATTACAAAAATTTTACACGCAGGAAGTGAATACTTTTCTTCTAACCGATAAACACTCGTATATTATAAAGTTAAAATAAAAAAGGGAAATGAATCGAATGCCTTTTTAAAATATTACTAGATAGATGTAATATTGTAGTAAGCTATATATAGCCTGTATTATTGTGTGAAATTAAAATATAATTACGTGCACGAAGTGAATATTGGTATTAATTTAATAAAATTAAGTAAAATAATCTGAAACAAATTTAACAATCACATATTTTTTAGGTTTTGCTAGAATGTTTCAATTTATTACAATTTTAAAATTCACTTTTTTATCACAAAATTTTTACACGAAAGAAATGAATACTTTTCTTTTTACAGACAGCTACGTTTAAAATTAAATGAAGTTTTAAAATGCGTTGATCGCGGTTTAAAAAACAAATGGATCGAAATGATTATTACTCTATTTTTATTGCATTACAGTATTATTTTTAGGTTGTGCTTAAGTTCTTTAACTTTTTAACAGTTTTAGATAATAAATACTTTTATAAAATTTTTACGTGCTACTTGGTTTTACGTACTTTTCTTGTTATATGCAAATATAATTTTAAGTTAAATACAAGATAAAAAATATATAAATCGATTGTGTTTTAAAACTCAAATAGATTAAGGTAATATTGTAGTATGCTGAACAAAGCCTGTATTATTGTGTCAAATAAAAATATTATTACATGCACGAAGTAAATATAGGTTTTTTTGTGCAAATTTACTAAAATAATCTGAAACAAAATTAACAATATTTTTTTTTTTAAATTTTGCTTAAATGCTTTAACTACTTGCGATTTTTATATAAATTTTATCATTTAAAAAATTTACATGCAGGAAGTGAATACAGTTCTTGTATCAGATCAATACGTTTAAAGTTAAAATCAAAAATAAAATGCAAAACACGAATTTGTCGAAATGACATTGTGGAAAATAAACTCCGTTTGTTTTCACCCGTTTTTGTTTTATAAAGTAATTACATGCACGAAGTAAATATATTACTTCATTAAGCAAAAGTTTTCGGTGCATTTGTTTTTACCAAGTTTTTCTTAACTTGCTTTCTCTTCTGTCTATCTATCTGTCTTTCTGTTTGGGTCAAAATTTGAGGTTGAAATTTGAAGCATTTATCATCATCCGATTTCGC
Source organism: Nephrotoma appendiculata (assembly GCA_947310385.1). Lineage (NCBI taxonomy): Eukaryota > Metazoa > Arthropoda > Insecta > Diptera > Tipulidae > Nephrotoma > Nephrotoma appendiculata. The sequence continues at coordinate 55,925,613 of OX371225.1, read as the reverse complement.
TGAAATCGGATGATGATAAATGCTTTTGTTCATTTGATTGTCTCACCTGACAATTTCATATTATCAAACATTCGAAACAAAAATCTTATACAAATTTGTGAAAACCGTTATAACTTTTGTTCAATCTTGAACAGTTTATTTCACACGATAACCGGAAACAATGTAAAGCGTGTGAGCGGATGATCATTTGATATGCATAGACCGCGCAACACGTATATGTGAAAATGATACATCCGCTTGCATTCTTTGCAGTTTCTTGTTATCGTGTTCTATTATAAGTTAGTCATAAGTTAGGTTTTCTTTTGTGTATAAAAACCTAGAAATTAAAAAATAAATTGTTAGTCAATTTCAACAACACATCGAAATAGCACGGAGATTTTTAATATTCTATTTTTTCTAACATAATTCTAAATAGTTTGTTTAGAATTTACATTGGTCCTTCGAGCCGGATCTCAGCACAACGAGATTCGAAGTCAATTATAGTCCACATAGGCTGGCTTAACAACAACGATATACGACAACCGCCGTATAAACCGCAGTCTATTATAAACAAATTGTAAGCTTGGTATTTCGAGTAAATCTGCCTGCCCACAACATTGAGCGGGTGTGACCAGCATACAACAACGGCAATCCGGTAATACCACGCCATCAAATCTAACTCACCTTAAATCGTTGACACGAGTTTTTTGCGCCAACCATCAACAAACGGCAACATCTCGAATCACACTCAGCCAGTCAACAACATGCCATTCGAGATGGAACAAATATTGCTCGCACAACACGAAATTGCTACCAACATAAGGCAGTTGCTTTCCAATTATAAAAAGGACGGCAACTCCCGGAAAACAAAAAGCTATTTGGAGAAGAAAATAGCATATGTGAAGGCGGCACATCAGGAGTTCATCACCAATGATGAAAATATTCTAGCGATATCCCCTCCAATGGAGAATTCGCACCCATATCGTTCAACTAGACTAACTACACCGGATGAATGCACCTGGCTTCTAGGAGACATGCGCCAACGCTTGAATGCAGCACCTCCAAGCACTCCAACGGGTACAGCGGTCGAAAAATTAGGCTGGACCACAATTTCCCAGCCTGATTCCATCGATAACGACGTTCATTCGGAGAGCCATCAAGAAGAGCCGGAACCAACTTGTAGCAGGGACAATCAAGAATCCAGTAAACCTCCGCCTTTCAAGGAAACCGATTCCTCGTCACACTCTAGCAGTAATGAGCATCATAAGACGACAACTGCATCTTTAACCCTCGAGTGCAAGCGACAAGATTTCTATATGCGTCAATTACATCAAGACATATACGCAATAGAATGCAGATTGGATAAAGAAAGTTGCCCGAAGGAATACCTTCATCTAAAAGTAAATCAGCTGCAGAGACAAATGCGTGATATATATCAACTGCATGCAACCATCATGATAGAAACGGATGAAAAGGACAAAACAACAAACTATTTCGTCCAAGATTTCTATGGCACCATCAAAAATAGAGTGGAAAATACGATAATAAGATTACAACAGTGCCAGGAACTGGCAGAACGTATTACGAGTAAACCACATGTAGAACAAAAGGTCAAGTTGCCTCAAGTAGAAATACCAACCTTCTATGGTGACTACGATAAATGGACCTCGTTCAAGGATTTGTTCATTGAAATAATTCATAACAATGATTCATTGTCCAACACAATGAAAATGACCTATTTAAAATCTAAGCTGCAAAAGGGAGCGGCTCAGCTCATCGCTCATCTAGCCGCAACAGGTGATAATTATGATATGGCATGGGAAGCCATAAAAGCTAGATATGACAACAAGAGGTTGTTGTCCAGCAATTACTTCAATTCAATATTGTCGATGTCTACGCTACAACAAGCAACAGGGCCAGCAATCCGCTCGATGCATGACACGCTTAAGGAAGTATTGCATAACATCCAGCAACTCGAACTGAAGTCCACATTCGAAGTATTTGTGGTATTTTTAGTCACTAGAAGGCTCGATCCAGAGTCAATAGGATTGTTTGAGACAAATTTGCAACAGCCCAAGGAAGTTCCGAATTTGAACGTGTTGTTTGACTTTTTAGAACGACGATTCCAGTCTTTAGAAGCCATGGGTAAAAACAAGCATGTAGCAACACCGCGTTAAATCGTCACACAGCCGATCAAACGTGTAAATGTCGCGACAGCTTCAGTACGCTGCGTGGTACCCAATTGTAGCGGAAATCACAAGTTAGAGATCTGCCCACGTTTCAAGAATATGCCAACCTTGGAGAGGGCTAAATTGGTCAACCATCTACAATTCTGTGTGCGATGCTTGGAAGGTCATGATAAGTTCAAGTGCTCCGCCACGGAATTCTGCGTAGTCTGCAATGGTAAACACAACACCCTCTTGCATTGCAACAACTCTGCATCGAAAACCGAGCAGGGTCCGAAAACATTCATGGTGCAGCAAACATCGGCAGTGCTATTGCCAACTGCCGTGGTCCTTTCAACAACCGCCAACGGTCAGCTCGTAACACTGCGAGCCCTGATAGATCCTGGATCTCAGGCAACGTTAATATCATCCAGAGCCGTAAATCGTTTCAATTTCAAAAGGAAGAAAATTAATGTTAAAATTTCTGGCATTGGTGGTCAAGCGGCAGGAGTATGCAGACATGCTGTGAACACTACGCTATCACCCAATTTCCCTGGGAGTTTCACTTTAGCTATTGAGGAACTAGTGTTCGATAACCTGGATCATCAACTACCACAAGTCAAGGTTGACGACAGCAAATGGACCCACCTGGGTAGACTAAAATTGGCCGATCCGAGGTTCAATCATCCACAACCCATCGACCTAATAATCGGTGCCGACTATTATGCGTCCATAGCTATCAACAACATAATCAAGATGGGTCCCAACGACCCGATGGCTCAAGAAACTGAGCTGGGCTGGATTTTGATGGGTAACATGGGTCAACGTTCTGGAGAAAAGCTTACAATGGTGACCACTAAAGCCATCGAGAATCAACTAAAACTCTTAGTGGAAAACGACGATATTCCAGACGAAAGGGTCCGTACCGAAGAAGAGCAGAGAGCGGAGGAACACTTTTCATCAACAGTTCAACGAAACGGTGACGGCAGGTACTCGGTGAGCATTCCGTTCAAGGAGGATCCCCCAAAGTTAGGAGAATCCAAGAAAATGGCTGCCGCTCGTTTATTACAACTAGAGAGAAGATTTAAAAAAGACGCCCCGTTTAAACAACTATACCAAAACTTCATGAAGGAATATCTGGACTTAGGCCATATGGAGCTGGTTCCCAAGTTAGAAGAGCAGCCAAACTATAATAGTTACTACATTCCACACCATGGTGTAATGAAGCAGGACAGCACTACTACCAAATTACGTGTAGTGTTCGATGCGTCATCCAAAACAACAAATGGATCATCCCTTAATGAGAAAATGATGATCGGCCCAAAGTTACAGCAAGATTTGGCGGACATAATCCTTCGTTGGCGTAAACATCAGTACGTGCTGACGGCCGATATAGAAAAAATGTATCGGCAGGTATGGATTCACGAGCAAGATAGAAATTATCAACTAATTCTATGGAGGACGGAACCAACAAACCCCATAGACATCTACAGGTTAAAAACGGTCACATATGGCACCACAGCCGCCAGCTTTCTGGCTGTGCGTGCTTTAAGGCAACTAGCTGAAGACGAACGGCGATCGTTTCCTATCGCCTCCGAAACCATATTGTCTGACTTCTATGTGGACGATTTGCTGACAGGAAACGACAGCTTAGACCAAGCCTCGGCCATGATACAACAACTAATAGGGCTCTCCGAGAAAGGTGGACTAAAACTAAGGAAGTGGTCTTCCAATAGTCCGGAGCTATTAGCGCAAATACCAACAGAATTGCAAGCTACCGGTAACGTGTTGTTAAAATTAAGCGATTGCATCAAAACCTTGGGGATTCATTACAACCCCACGAAAGACACCTTTGAATTTCACGTAGACAATTTGGAATTGTCTGAGGGGACGGCCACCAAACGTTCACTCTTGGCTGATTCATCAAAATTATTTGACCCAATCGGTTGGTTAGCACCCGTCACCATTGCTGCTAAGATTCTGATGCAAGGTACGTGGGCCTCCGGGATCGAATGGGACGAACCACTACCAGAAGAAATAGGTAAAAAATGGTTGATCTACAAGAAGGAAATGCCCGCTGTGAAGAACATAAAAATATCTAGGTGGGTCAACACAACAAGAAGCACCAGAAAGGAACTACACGGCTTTGCTGACGCCTCCGAACTTGCATACGCCGCTGTAGTGTATTGCAGGACTACCAACGAGGCAGGACAAGTAACCACTAATCTTGTAATGGCCAAAACACGGGTGGCTCCCATCAAAACAAAGCTGTCAGTTCCTCGATTAGAGTTAAACGCAGCTAGACTACTAGCTAAACTATTAAGGCATGTGCAACTTGCAATGCAGCTAAATGAGTGTGAAACGCACGCTTGGACCGATTCGTCCATCACGCTAAGCTGGATCAAGGGAGAACCAAGGCGCTTCAAAACATTTGTTGCAAACCGCATCTCGTGCATAAAACAAAAGCTACCAACAGCCACTTGGCATCACGTAAGGTCCCACGAGAATCCCGCAGACCTCGCTTCTCGAGGAACATCTCCTAGAGAATTAGTCCACTGCAAGTTATGGTGGCATGGACCAGAATTTCTACAACATGATTCAACTCTATGGGGACTCCCTGAAGATATCGAGCAAAACAGTGAGACGGACCCACAAGCCTATCGCCCTGAGGAATACGAGGAGAAGATAACCTTAATAGCAACAACGAATGTAACCAACGTCTGGTGGGGATTGTTTCAAAGGATTTCCAGTTATGACAAATTAAAACGAGTAGTAGCAATCTGCGCAACGTTCATTAATCGGGCTGCACGGAAAATTCCAACATTTAAGGCGATCGCGCCTGAAACCATTATATTCCGCATGAGTCAAGAGGAAGACTTCTACCAGGAGCTGAGATGTCTGAGAAACACACAACGATTGCCGAATAACAGCAAGCTTTTATCTTTGAACCCCTTTCTAGATGACAATGGTGTATTACGAATGCGAGGGCGACTGCAGAACGCGAACATCCCAACAGCCACCAAAAATCCCATTATTTTGGGTAGAAATAATTCAATTACTCGGAAACTCATCGAAAGAGCCCACAAGTTAATGTTGCATGGAGGAGTACAGCTGACGCTATCACACCTAAGAGATAGATATTGGATCCTGGATGGAAGGCGAGCTGTACGACTCGTGATAAATAAATGTGTTACATGCTTCCGGCACCAACAACAAAATACGAGACAACTTATGGGTGATCTTCCAGGTTCCAGAGTATGGCCAGGCAGACCATTCGCTAAAACTGGGATCGATTATGCTGGACCTATTCAGCTGAGAACAACAAAAGGCAGAGGTCATAAATCATATAAGGGATACATAGCCCTATTTGTTTGCATGGTGACCAAGGCCGTACATATAGAAATAGTTAGTAGCTTAACAACGGCCGCCTTCATTGCCGCTTACCAACGATTCACGTCACGACGAGGCTTATGCACGGATCTGTATTCGGATAATGGCACCTACTTCGTTGGTGCCGATGCCGAAATGAAGAAGAACCTTCACGTCGCCTTGACCACATTGCCAATCGATATAACAAATGCAATAGCCGAAGGCGAGACAACTTGGCATTTCATACCACCATTCGCCCCTCATTTTGGAGGCATTTGGGAAGCCGGAATTAAATCCGTAAAGGGTCATTTAAAACGAGTCATAGGTGCCACTACTCTTACCTATGAAGAATTAAGTACCATCACCGCTCAAATAGAGGCTTGCCTAAATTCGAGACCATTGACGCCGTTAACCAATGATCCATCCGATCTTAAGGCATTAACTCCTGGCCATTTTTTGATCGGGGAAGCTCTCAAGAGCCAGCCTTCTGGCATGGTCGAGAACATACCTCTGACCACAAGATGGCACCTAGTACAACGGATGATACAAGACTTTTGGAAGAGATGGTCAGTTGAATATCTACACCAATTACAGCAACGCAGCAAATGGAAAACGCCGCAACCCAACTTATTGATAAACGACTTAGTCCTCTTGCGAGACAATCAACTACCGACAACATATTGGAAATTAGGTCGAATTATTGAAACTCAAGCTGGTGCTGATGGTCTAGTTCGCGTGGCCACGGTTAAATGCAAGGACAATGTGTACAAACGACCAATCACCAAACTATGCAAGCTCCCCATAGAAGCGGAGATGACAAATACTCCAGAACTCGAAGCCGCCAACAACGAAGCCCCACCTATCAGGAAGCAACCGCCGAGAAGAGCAAAGTGTGGTTTAAGGGCTAGCAATTTAGCCTTGGCGCTATTATCAGTATGCACCATTCTAGGTTTGGCGCGCGGTATCACTAACATCCGCCCCTTCGACCATCCATCAGGCATATACTTTGAGGAAATGGGAACCCTAGAAGCCGTCGCCATGAAATGGAAATTAGTAATTTTTTACAACTTGACCGACTATTGGAAAGAGGTAGAAAACTGTAAGCAAGCCGTAGCCCAACTACAAGGAGCTTGTAAAGATCTGCCAGGATTCAACTGTAATACTACCCTACAACATTTGCAATGGCGACTCAACAACCTAATAGCTGAAAACAAGTTACTAAAAGATAGCAATAAGGAACGTAAGCGATCCCAGCGAGGATTAGGAGATACGTTGGGGATTGCTTTGGGCGATATATTTGGCATCTTGTCGCAACGCGATGCAGCCCAATACGAATCCCAGTTTGACACGATCAACACCAACGAAAATCATCTACTGACATTAATACAGAATCAAACATCAATAATAGATAACACGGTAAAATTGATAAAGCATAATTCCAATCTCACCATGATGTCCATGAACAACCTATTACAAGAGCAGAGGCGATTAAGGGAGGAGTTAAAGGTACTACAAGAGTATCGAAGCTATGAGGACAGGGTTCGCTCGGTGGTAATGAACATAATCGAGTTAACCTTGATCTTACAGAACTTGGAAGACACCCAACACAGTTTGCTTAACATAGTGTACTTCGCTCATCATGAGATTTTGCATCCCACCATACTCACGCCGGACCAATTAGAAGAACAACTTTCGCTGATTCGGCAACATGTACCGACAGCCGTCAGCGTCCCTGGTCACCAATTGTGTGATCTGATACATGTATATCAGAGTCTAACAGTCAGAAGTAGAATGACCAAGAAGAACGTGATCATCGAAGTCATCATTCCACTGGCGTTCGCAACAGAGTATACGCTTCTCTCCGTGATTGCCGTGCCGGACATTCTGCATGACCACACACAGTCAAGCATAGTAACTTCAACTGAGTATCTGGCCATGGACAGCCATCGCGAACATTTCGCGTTCTTCTCTACGGAACAACTATCTCGTTGTCAGATTGTTTCCTCAGCACATTTCCTATGCGAGACATCACCCGTCTTCAACGCATTCTCTAACAACGGTCGATGCGAGGTAGCCATCCTTCAGCGGAAAGCCGCTCTTGAGCAATTCTGCAGCTTTCAAACTAGGAATTCCACTAATAGATGGATTCCCCTCAAGGCACCCAATCAATGGATTTATGCAGTTCCCAACGAAACTACGGTCGATGTCTTATGTGGATCCCAATCTAGTCCGCTCACTCTTCAAGGCTCGGGAATAATTAGCATTGATGCAGGCTGTATATTACGCGACAGGGAGTCATACATTGTAGCTGTGGGCACAGCAACCAACAGTATAAGGAAGGCGTTTCAAAGATCAACCTCGGGCATCACCACTTCCAAGCAGTTGAAAAATCTTGGAAATCACATCAAAACCAAGGTGCGTGATGACGCTGCGGCTGACCTCATCTCCGGTCTGGACACTAAAAAGTTGGAAGATGAAATAGCAGCTCTTCGGGAAAATGAGCACCTGATCCAGAGAAATGAGTTCTTCACCAACCAAAATCAACATCATGTTCATCACTACACCATGATTCATATTTTATTCTGGAGCGCTCTTATCGTCGGAATAGTCTGGATCATAGCTTACATACGGCGCCGGCGCCCATTAGATCCACTTTGACCACAATCAACGGCCGCTACTGCATAGTACAACCTTGCCATAGTCGCCCGGGAGTATGTTCAATCTTGAACAGTTTATTTCACACGATAACCGGAAACAATGTAAAGCGTGTGAGCGGATGATCATTTGATATGCATAGACCGCGCAACACGTATATGTGAAAATGATACATCCGCTTGCATTCTTTGCAGTTTCTTGTTATCGTGTTCTATTATAAGTTAGTCATAAGTTAGGTTTTCTTTTGTGTATAAAAACCTAGAAATTAAAAAATAAATTGTTAGTCAATTTCAACAACACATCGAAATAGCACGGAGATTTTTAATATTCTATTTTTTCTAACATAATTCTAAATAGTTTGTTTAGAATTTACACTTTTATCGTAAAATATTCATCATCAATTCATCATCAATTTTTTTTAAAATACGATCAATGCGTCATTCATTTTCATTTTAACTAATAACTTATTTGGTTGTAACAAAAAAAAGAAACACTTCTTTTATGTAAATATTTTGTGATATTAAAGTGTATTTTAAATTGAAATAAATTATAGCATTTAAGCAAAACCTACACAGAATGTGGTTGTTACTTATATTTCAGATTATTTTACTTGATTTTGCTAACTGAATACCAATATTCACTTAGTGCATGTAATTATATTTTTATTTTACACAATAAAATGTTTAGCGTACTACAATATTATCTCTCTAGTTATATTTTAAAGGACATTCTATTCGTTTTGATTTTAACTTTATAATATACGAGTATTTGTCGGTTAGAATAAAAATATTCACTTTCTGCATGTAAAATTTTTGTTGTATAAATTTGCTGATTTTTTTGAGTTTATTAGGCTCAATCTATCTAAATGAATACTAATATTTACTTCTTGCGTGTAATTTCTTTATTTAACACAATAACAAACAAGCTTTATTTATCATACCAAAATATCACTTCGATGGATTTATTTTTTAAAATTCGATCAATGAGTTGCAATTTTCGTTTTAATTTTATACGTAACAGTCTATAACAAAAATGTATTTACTTCCTGCATGTAAAATTTTATGATAATGAATATATTTAACAATTACAAATATTTGAAGCATTTAAGCAAACACTTAAAAATATTTGATTGTTATATTTGTTTGAGATTATTTTACTAAATTTTGCTAAACGAATATAAATATTCACTTCGTGCATGAAATTATAATTTTATTTTACACAATATTACAAGCTATGTTTAGCACACCACAATAACACATTTATCCATTTGTATCTTAAAACGAAATTGGTTCATTTTTATTTCAATTTTAAGTCTTAAATATTTTTATCTACAACAAGAGAAGCGTTCACATCCTGCATGTAAAAATTTCGTTATATTAATTAACATGCAAATTTTTGATAAATTGATGTACTTAGCACAACAAAATTTTTTTAAATTTAATTAATATATTTGAGTTTATTAGGCTATTTTGTTCGTAATTAGTACGAATATTCATTTCGTGTGTGTAATAAACTTATTTACCACAACAGGGTTTATTTAGTAGACCTCCATATCAGTTCAGTACATTTGTTTTTAAAATGCGATAAATGCATTTTGCATTTTGATTATACTTTTAACAAACTTGTCTGTAAAAGTTCTCAGTAATAGTTTTCACTTCCTGCACGTAAAAATTGTTTAAGTGTAATGTTTTAAAAAAAGATAAATATCTATTGAATTAAGGAAAATATAAGAAAGGTAATTTTTGTTTATTGTTACTATGCTTAATTTGGACAATAAAAAATAATATTTACATCCTGTATGTAATAATAACGTTATTTAACGCAACATTTAAAATTTAATAGTATATTAATTTTCAGAATACCACCACAATATGAAATCGTTGCATCTCTATTTTAAAATCCAATCAATGCCTTTTAATTTTACCTTCAAAGCATATTTGTCTGTAGCAAGTAATATATTTGCTTCCAGCATGAATCAATTTTGTAATAAAAATGTATGTATGTATGTATATATAAAAATTAAAATAAATATATTTTGAAGCAAAATCTAAAAATATGTATTTGTTTATCTAGTTTGGGGTTATTTTACTCAACTTTGCTAACCGAATAAACAAATTCACTTCGTGCATGTAATAATAAATGACGACTTTTTTCAAACATATTTGTGTGACAAGAAAAGTATTCACTTCCTGCGTGTAATTTTCAAAATTAAACGTATTTTTACAAATATACTTGAAGAATTTAAGGAAAAATTTGTAATATTTTATTTTATTTGAGGAAACTGTGTTGAATTTGCTAAATTAATACCAATATTCACTTCGTGCATGTAATAATAAATATTTTGAAACTGAACTTTATTCATCATACTACAATCCTACGTCAATGCGTTTGATTATTGAAACGCAATAAACTCATTTGACTAGAAAACAAAATCCGGTAGATAAACTTTTAATAGGCACAGCAAGAACAAACAATTAGAAAGAATAGATAAAAGTTTCCAGAGACAAGGCAGGAGATATATTAAAAGCCAGATTTACAAAGAGTCCAAAATGTTAAAGGATGTTGTACCGAGTATAGGATTTATGAATCCAAAGAGGAGTGATTGTTTTTGAAGAAGGAAGTGTCGCGTTTTGAATGTAGTTGAGCTAGTCTTTCATTATGAAAAAAAGATGTAGAAAAAAACATTATTTTAACTTTGATTTTTTTTAGACTTAAGTCGCGACTACTGATGTTATATTATTACATTGAAATATTGTTTATATGTGTATATAGAACCAATACCATGTAGTTGTACTACTAGCGAATTACTGCGTAGCGTACGAAATTTGATTCTTTCACTTTTCCCTTTATATTCTATTTTAACAATTAACTTTTCGAAGTCACGAATTTTTTATCTAAGGAACAATCACAATACACTATTACAATTGAAAAAACCAAAGTAAAAATTATTATAACGTTGCGAGTTGTTGTGCTTAGTCTTTTGCTGAAGTTGAGAATTGTGTTTAAGCATTATTATTTCATCCCGGTACATGGTTGTGCAATTTTTTCGAATCATTTACTAATTTTTAAAGGTCATTTATCCACCAAACTAGTTTTGCAGAAATTTGTTTGAATAAAAACCTCGTTCTTTAAAATTTCACAATCTATTTTTCACGATTTCCTATATCAAAATCAAAAGCTTTTCATCCGCGTCCAATTATTAAACAAAAGCTTCCCATCTTAAGGTGTATAAGTTCCTAACATAGAATTCAACATAGCTATAATAGATTTTTCCGTTGTTCTTTTTTGTGTGCGTTGGTCCAATTTTCGAATAACAATTTTTCTAGCCAAATAATTTCGAAAAAGAATATGGAGGGAAATAATTTCGCAAACACAAAACGAAACAAAAACCATAAAACGAAAAACCTTTGAACATTTTAATGATGATTATTGTTATTATTCTCATTATTATTACTGTACTGTTATTATTATTACTATGCTTATTTTTTTTTTATTTTTATTATTATTATGCCAACTTTTCTATTTTATTCTGGATCGTTTTTTTTTAATTTTAAAACTTCTAGACTAGAAAAGCATTCAGAAATTACAAAACAAGTTCATTTTAAAGTTTATATAACGAGAAGTTCCCAATACCTATATATGGTGCAGCAGTACAGCATACAGTAAAATAAACCAGAGACGAGTGAGAAGCAGCAGAAAAATTTCTTAATTACAGAATAGGGAAAATAATGTCACAACAGTTTTGGTTTGATTCTTTTTGTTTGAGGTTTGTTATTTGTTGGATTATTATTTTTTTTTTATAATTTGTTTGTTTGTTATCAAATGCTCCGAATGCAACAATTCAACTTTTTGGTCTCAGGTTATATACGAATTGTTTGTATACACAGAAATGGGAGTAAATAGAAAAGCAATGGTAATAGCTATAATAACGACACAAATGTAAAATCAAACAAACAACTTTTTTGTGTTTGCCTTTTTTAATTTACAAAAGTTAAGCTTTTTGTTTGACAATTATTGTAAAAGTTTGATATTTGATTGTTTCTATTTATGTTTCGATTAATTTTGGTTTTTTTGTGTTAACTTTTATATTATAGGGAATAATAATAGAAACATTTTTGGCAATAACAACAGATAATTACACAAGACACAAGGAGATATTAGGGATATACTCCCTCAGGATACCTATCAGGTACCTTGACGAATTTAAACTTACAATCGATGAGAAACTATAATCGAGATGCTTTTGGTGCCTTTAAATAAAAGAAACTATTTTATTGAGCCTTTGAAATTAGATCTAGTATTCAACAGAGACAGTTGAACTTGTGTTTTTTGAACTTGCTTCGCGTTGTTGCTCTTACTTCTACGCTATCTAATCTTTGATTTTTTAAAGATTAGAAAGCGTAAATGGAAGCCAATGGTTAGGTCGGTTATAACAATTTTGATGACATCGAGTTTTCGATTAAGAACATACATGAAACTCGCTGAATAATATAAAATATGTAATTTTGCGAATTTTAAAAACTAAGCCTGATTGAAACAATTTGGGCCATCACAAACTATGAATTGTTTTCTTCATTCTGTTCTTTTGTGTAAAATAATTCAAACCTATTTGAACACGTTAGTTATTATGAAAACTATATCACCAAAAAATTTATGAAGTTTTATCTTATTTATTTTTAATTATAGTCAGAAAGTTTTAATAAAAATGTTCACCTTGAAATTTCAAAAATTAGATGTAGTTTATGGTTAAAATTGTATTTCATAAATTGATGAATTTCAATTCATTTATTCATATATTTTATCGAGGTGAGGCTACCAAGTTGTTGGAAGTTTGGTTTCCAACTAATGAAACATTGAATTGTTTAAATTAAAAATTCGGTCATCTCATCAGGCTGCAGTGGCCTAACTACAAAAATATTTAAAATACTTTACATACAATATATAATCACAATGCTTTAGCGAATTATTAAATCTGAATTCGTAAGAAAAACTTGAAAATACTATTATTCCGCTATATTCATCATCTGTCGTAAACAATTTGCTATGGTCTCATAATCGCCCTTTATTGATAAATATCACTGCCTTTCAACTAACTGCAAAAATAACAATTTGTTGTTCGTCTTGCAGCGCATGTGCTTCGCGCCATGTATTCGAAACATTTCGTCAACCATTAGCCACTGCTGAAGTCCAAGTCAGAGATAAATCTTTTGTGAATCGCCGACGTCTAAAAAAAATTATTTCTATATTTCTATATATTCTACATGTACGTCTTGTGAAACACCTTGGATGAAACTAACATAGGAATTTTTAGAGGAATCACAAAATTAACTTTTAGTTCCCGAGTCAATAGCAATTTCAACTTAACCATCCACGCTCTGATACTGCTAAAAATAACTAATTGTGAGCCATTACAAGCTCAAGAAAGCTCGATAGAAAACAAATTATCCTATTTGAAAATAGCGGATCTAGGTTTTGTTGGTTCAAAAAGAATTGATTTATTAATAGGTGGTGATCATTTGTGCGATATAATTTCTGAGAGCCCAGGTTATAGCTCAAAAGTTAAAGCTTGGTTGGATAGTTGCTGATGGCACAAATGAGGTGGATAAAAAATTTGGTTTCTCACACAAATTCGGTTACTGACATTAGTGTCAGCTTATGGAAGTTTTGGGAAACCGCGGGGAATCGAATTCTATACAGTGCAATTAAAAAGATGCAATCTTTAGAAACGAAGCTTTCCAGAAAGCATGTACTGGATTGTGAATATAAATTTTTTTTGAAAGAATACGAAGATTTGTAACACATGACTGAAGATTACATGCCAACCTAACAAGATTACTACTTACTACACCAGGGGGTCCTCAAGCAAGCGAGTACCACTACTACGACTCTTGTTTGATGGATCTGCAGTAACTACTTTCCATTCGTAGTTACAGCAGCTACTTCTAACCGAATTCTTGGTAGTTCATGAGACGCTTTTTAATATTATAATTCAATAGTGAGAAGATGTTAAGTCAAATTTGGGTAAGAGAAAAAGAGACGGCGTATCAAAGAATATTGTGGTGAACTGACCCTAAGGAGACACTAAATATTCGAATATTCTTAAAAGAGGTTTTTATATGGACGGCTTGATGGTGATGGATAGTTTGGAAGCTTCTTTTCATGTAGTAGCACATCTGATAATATTATTGACTATAGAAGGTTTCCCGTTAAGGAAGTGGACACCGATCGTATTCAACAGAAATATGATATTACAATAAAGGTTGTGACGATATCTTCCAGTTTAAGATCACGTTAGAAAATAGAACCTCACATACGAAACGATCACTACTGTTTGAATCATCCGGGAGGGCAGTTAAAAGTTTATTCCAAAAATTATGGTTGGCAAATGTTGATTGGGATGATGAATTGCTTTCGAATTTTCAAGACAGTTTGAATAAATTTCGTGCAGAAATGAAACTACGAACTGCCATAAATCGATGGGGATAGGGATTTCATTCTCCATGGGTTATCAGACGTGTAAGAGAACGGTTATGGGGCAGTCATAAATACTATAGAGTTACTATACACATCTGGTACGTATACATGGTAAAGATTAGGACTGCAACAACGAAAGTTGCTCCTTTTAAATCATCTGGGTAGACAAGATTAGAGGAAAACATACAACACGAGTATATATAAAAATTACAAATTCATTTTCCGAGAACGACTTTAGTTCATTATACAGACGTACAGAATCCTGTCCCATGACATACATATTTTGGACAAACAATTCCAACGCACATGCAAAATAATTGGATATAACTTGTTTGTCCCTTTTAAATGGATATTTATTTTGCAATATACTCGTACACAGTGATTTTTTTTTAATTTCTGCAATCGTTCGCTTTATATCTGTATAATAGACAGATATAAAGATTGATTGGGGCTTTTCAATTAGCATTTTTTTGTGCTCCGTATTGGTCAAGAACTCTTTTACCCATATGTTTTGGAGGTGTTGAAGTTTTTAATTTTTTTCTCCAACCTTCCTCATTTTTTATATCTTCCGGGTCCAATTCGGTCAATCCCAAATATTTTAAACATTTCTTTATGAATAAATGATTCAAACAGTTGATCGACTTCCGAAATTTCTTTGCAGTTCATTATAGCCGCAAATATGTTCAAAACCAGTTCTTTATTAGCTTTCGATACAGCTGTATGTATGTTCATGATATGTGAAAACCAAATTGAAATAAAATATTTATCTTTGGGTTTATCAGTTTTCTTTTCAAGGACATCATAAATATAACTGACATATGTGAGCAGACGTGAAGAGACGAGCCATTAAAGACAGTTAAAACCGCACTAATTACACCAGTCCACAACAAAATGTTTAATTATTTTTTGTTTCGGAATAATGGCAAGCTCTTTTTTGAGGCACAATAAAAACATATAAATGGCTACGACATCCTGTTTTGACGAATCCATTTACGCTATGGGAATTATAATATTATTAATTCGTATTACGCAAGCATAATGCAACAAACGGGAGTGTTTGTGATTGTGACAAGTTGGTTTTCGAACAACACTCCCTGTGGCATCGAAATACACGGTACTAATGTTTTAATCCAAGAGTAGTGCAATTTGTGATTTACGTACCATACAAATTTGGAAAAAATCCGAAACCATATAAATATATTTATTTTCAATTGGTTGTTGCAAATTTTTGTAATTTAAATCAACGGTCGGTAACACAATCGCACAAAAACTTTAAATTTTCTGATCGAATACGACTTAGCACGGTATTGCTGGCCAAATTTTGCGTATTCCCTTTCATGGCTCATGCATAATCTGTTTCATTTATATAATCTCCATTTCAAAATTATGGGCTGATTAATGAAGTAACTGCTCTTTAAATTTATTTGTTACTACGCCTCGGATTTCCTTAAAAAGATTAATCAAAAATAAACATATTTTTGATATGCTATTTTCTCGAAATCAGCTGGCACTAGAGTTACCGTTCCAGTATGTCAAATGATGCAATAAAAACATACTTCTTTATTTATTTGCTATTGCCTCTAAATGTGGCATAATCGAATCGACGCTAAATGAAATATGTGTAGACGATTCTCCCGCCTAATTTCTTGCAATAGTATTGTCATTTACATCTCTCAACAATTTGAAAGAATATTTAAAACAATGTTTTTTTTTTCCTTTATCTCCATTTAGGAGCATAGGGCGTCTACTAGACTGGACCATCAAACTCTATTTGGGGCTATTCTCTTTAGTTCCCCCGATGTCTTCTCGAGATTTTTTGCTTCAGTTAGCACCGTTCTTTTCCAGGTCACTGCTGGCCTTCCAACTTTCCTCTTTCCTTGTGTATTCCATTATCCTGGTTATGTCATTTGGTGGCTTTCTCAGCGTGTGTCCTATCCATCTCCATTTCCGCTTCCTAATTTCCTTCTCAACGTCTACTTGGTTTGTTTGATGCAGTAATTCTTCATTTGTGATCTTGTGCGGCCAGTAGCATTTGATCAATCGCCTAAGGCATTTATTCACAAACACTTGGAGCCTTCTTGTTATTTTCTGGGTATATGTTTCCACGTTTTACAGCCATACAACAGTACTGATTTTACATATGCATTGAACAATTGTATCTTGGTGTTTCTTGACAAGATGGACACATTCCAGATCTTATGGAGCATGTTAAACGTGTTTCTCGTCTTGTTGATGCGTTGATTAATGTCCTCTTCCATTTCACCCGTTCTCGATAGAGTACAGCCAAGGTATACGAATTTTTCGACATCTTCTATTGTATCTTGGTTGATGCGAAGTGGTGTACTAATGCTTGTGTTCAGTTTCAGGGCTTTTGTCTCTCTTATGTTTATCTTGAGCCCGACATCTTGTGCTATTTCTGATAACTTCTGTAGCTTTTGCTGCATGTCTGCGTAGTTGTGTGTTAGAAGGCATATATCATCTGCGTAGTCGAGATCTTTGAGTTTTCTGATTCGTTACTCTGTGAGTAACATCGTTCTTCGAACGCCCATTCGATTCCATCAATAGAAGCGCAATTTGGAAAGCTCTCTGTGAAATAGGCATCACGAGGAAAATAACCGAACTTATCCGAGAAATGTACCGGGATGCTGGAAACAAAGTTCAACACAAAGGAAAGCAGAGTGGCACAAACTACAATACACGAGGAGTGTGACAAGGATGTGTACTCCACTACTGTTCCTCATAGTACTGGATAATGTCATGCGCAAGCTAGATACCACATCACCAAACGGAATTCAGTGGGATCCAATCAGAATGTTTTTATGTTTTAGATAAAATATCCGAAGAAACCCCGGAAGTGTTCATACGTTTGGACAGGTCACGTTTTATTAAAATTTTGCACTAATGTTTACGGTTCAGTGATTAGTGATTTCATATAATAAAAGGTGAGATTTCCAGAAATCGCCCTAATATAAAATTTTTTCAAAAAAGTTCTTTGAAACTATAGTAACTCTACAGTGAAATAAATGACTAAAGTGTGAAAATTGAAAATCAAAGTTCGGGAAAATCATAAACATAATTTTTTCTGTATTAAGATAAATAAAAAATTAATTTTTGTGAAATATTTTGAAGCAATTTTGGTTTTTGTTGAAGCATAAAGCCGAGTCGCATTATTCACAAACTACATAAATGTTCGAGCATTGCAGCTTGGGTTTTTACAACGCAACCGGGTTTCCGTCCAAATGGGAAAATGGTTTATATTATTTAAACGAGAATCTTTGGTAGGTAATGGTTGTATATTTCGTTTCTTCTTTTTCTCTTCATAGTCAAGTTGTATCTCGGATATAGTCTTCCTCGTTTGGCAATGGTTTGTGCACCTATATTGTCAATAATATCCGAGCTAATTCGATTCTAAAATTGACTTATTTCATAAGTTGGCCCTTATTGGCTCTTCGGTGAAGAAGTCAAGCATTTATAATGGTGATATCTAACAAATGGTAAAAGAGTCTCATGTACCATTTGCGTGATCTCATTTTTATGAGGCTTGTACCGGCCAATCAGGCTTTCAAGGCGACCCCTCCCATATGTCGGTTGTATTGCTTTACAATGGCCGGGAAAAGTATCTGAGTTTTTTCTTTCTTTTTACGATCATATCTTTCAACCGTATGAATTGGTTCCGGTGACTACCTTGTTATCCTTCCTATATGCATTGCGTATCCCTCGAAATCACAGGCATACTAATCGGAGGTTCGTCGTTTTAGTTTTTTCATTTCCGTTTCGCTTGGAACTTTACACAAAGGTATTCTGTTGCGTCTAACAGATCCAAGAGTGTGAATACCATACCAATATCCTACGGCACAGACGTATAATAATTATCAAAGTACAATTTGTAATTTGAATTTTGGACCACTACTAGCTCCCAAATTCGGTTTATGTGAAAAGCGTTTCACTGCGTCATTTTTTGTTCCAAAATAAATCTCGAATTTGTATCAAAATCAAGAAACTCCTTATAAAACAAATAATTTGTAGCTCCATTTATGTGGCTTTAGCGGCAAATATTACTTTAGATGGTGACGAGCTTTTGTGGCGCATATTTGCTCGTCGATTGACAACATTTCCTCCATGGGGACCTATACAAATTGTGATGTAAGCGCTTCTATCACCGGCCGTAGCTTATGCAGTTTATCGTTCGTTTTGACAAAATTATCGTTAAAATGTAAATTTGATCGTACTTTTTCGAAATTTTTTTGGCTAATTGAATTTCGAATAAAAAGTTCATTTTTAGACAAATTGAATTGGTGTCCACTGTTCTTAGAATAACTGTACTTCATGCTTTCTTCAATAATTTTGTGCAGCAGATTGTCGTCGAAAAAAAATCTAAAGAACTGAAATGGGGTTTCTAAATTCTTCATCGAGTCCGGCAATTTCGTATTTCTCGAAAAGGCACAATGCACGTTTTGTATATGCTTACGTCTCCATTGCAGTTCTTTTGATTTATAAACTTCAGGACTGTTTTGTTTGTCTTTGGCAGATTTATATGATTGAAGCTGCAGCAGATGTTGAAGGTTCCTAATTAAGATTTTTTTCAGGATCAGATACATGAATTATTATTTCTTTAATACCATTTCTCTGTAAGTAATCGTCTAATATCTCTTCAAAAGCAGCAATTGCTTCATCTTCGTCTAATACTTCAGTAGGAGCAACACATGGTTCACCGTCATCGCTGTTGCCTTCTATAACTCATCTTCGCTAGCATCAGGAATGTTTTCGATAAAATCAAATAATTCGTCGCTTTTCATATTCTGTAAATCTATAATTTTTCATCCATGTTTATAAATAAGAGGCACCTAAAGTAAAAAATAAACCACCCTTAGAAGAAAGAAACGGAAATAAGGTTGACAAAAGAAAGTTTTGAAAGCGTGCTGTAATTCATAATTATTATATATTTTGTTACCAAAAATGCGCGGTGATTCATATATGAATCGTATAGTTGTATCAGTATTACAGAATCACTGTACTTTGCACGTACCTCGATATCGAATTATTTATTATAATAAAAAAAATCTACCAGAAATTACTTATTATATTTTTAGCACGACTCGTCACATCACACTGCTCTATTCACAACTAAATACAGATTTGATTGAAAAGCGAAAATAAATTCAATAACGGGGAATTCCCGTAATACAAACCAAATTTGTATATAACACTTGTCGTACAAAGTAAAACAATGAAAACAGAAACGATTCATATATGAATCATTGCGCACTGTATAGGGTTAAAGTTGAAGGAAGGGTCTTGTAAGTGTGATTCTGGCTGATGGGAAGTAGCCACAATCATAAAATTTAATCTAAATGATTATTTTAACTAGTCAAAGTGATTTCATTAATAAAAGGTGAGACTCCTTTGACCCGTTATTTATATCGCTGATCCCAGGAATCTTGCGATTCGTTTGTCCTGTTGAATTTAATGTCATAAGCATTCCTGAAAACCTACCCACGGCATGGCAATCTTTTAAAATTTGTTGAATAAAACTGTTAGTTGAAATTTGTTGCAACTCCAAGAATCGTTCGATTCGCTTATCCCGTTAAGAGAACGTATCATGAGCGATCTAAAAAACCTACCCACATGTCAATGCTTTGAAATTTGTAGAACAAAATTGTTTGTTTGAAACAAAAAATTGAAACAAATTTCAATTGTTGCAAGAACCTATTAATTTTGAAATATTTATTAATAAACAAATTTCAGGCTACTGGGTTAATTTCCTTTCTATAAAATACAGTCGCTTAAACGACAACTTTGACAAAGCGAGGTCTTTTATATTGTCATTTACAGGTACAGAAACTGTGTATCAACCGGATGTTGTAATGCTTACTACTAGTCAAAATAAGAAAGGCGTGGGATTTCCAAAATAGGATTTTTATCGCGCTTTACACTAAAAGGATAATCAGCCCTTGAAAAGTGGCTTACCCGCTTAAACTCATTATTTCGTACATACGTATGATACAATTTCCGTATCACTCCTAACGAATGATTTCCCGTCGTCTCAGCACATCAAATATAATTATCACTCTCATTATTATCACAGTAGTTATTTGCATCATGTTTTAGCAAACTATATATAGCATTGTATTTACAAATCTAGCCATAAAAGGTTTAGATCGTTTTCGTGACAACAATACAAACCCCAAGCCAATTTTTATTTTGTTCAACACAAAAAATTATTAAAATTACGGGAACATCCGATTATTTATATTACGACAAAAATATTATAAGAACAATGGCAAACAGATCTCTTTGGTACGGTATCATTATATCCGCTTGTTTCCGATAAAATATCTCCTTTATTGTACACCGGCAACCGTTTATATATAGTAGTTTGGAAAATTATACGGAAAATCATAATTTTGCTAAATTATTTTTTCGCACGCAATGAAAACTGTTTATTGACGTAATCTCAACATTTTACGAAATGGACAAGAGTAAAAATTAATTGTTGGAAAATGGTGATAAGAAATTTTTATGTGTGTGTATATCACCAAATTTGGTGTGTGCAGAAAATGATAGTCTCTCGGTACATAATCCGCAAGAATAACAAATGGCATGTAAGAAATATAAAAATTCTCTTTGGTTATCGACTTAATGTCATAATTGTACGATACATACGAGTACGAGTACGTGTGTATAGTTTAGTCGTACTTACTGTCCGTGTATATTTGTCTTCTTTTTACCGTTATTATGTTAGAATTTTTTGTACAATTTTTTTTCAGCAAAATGTTAATATTTAATATGAAATGAAAGTTATGAATGCAAACATTAAGATAAGACAAAGTTGGTGATTTTTCTTGGGGAGGATTTTTCTTAGAATTTTTTTTTGTGTTTAAGTGACTTAGAGGATAGAATATAAATGGTTTTCATGATATCATGAGTATATGTAGCATTATACGACCAACGTTTAGTTGGTTGGTAATTTTCATGTGTGGACGTTATGTTACATAATATTTTGTTGTATTATTAATCGTTTGTGCGATAAGAAATATATTTTTGGTGTATAAGAATGTAAAATATTACATAACGTTTTTCATACGGTATAAAAATCATGGTGTTGTATCTTGTGGCCATAAGAGCTAAATATCCATTTGTAAGAATTTTTCATGAATTATGTATACAAAATATTCTATTTGTTATGTTGAGAAACCTCTAAATGAGCAATGAGCTCGTCTTCTGAACTTACAACATTAGAAAATTGGTTGGTTAAATGGACCATCTCGAGTTTCTTTGAATATACACTGAACTCACGAGTTTTTAAACGTCTGCCTATTTATTCTACCTATTATAAGATTTGTTATCATAAGCTTGACTAAAACTATTATTATGGCCAGCCAACCAGCCTCTATAATGGATCGAAACTTTTGGCCGTCTTTGAAAATGGGCTAGGAAGATTTGGTGATATCAGGCGTAGATTGGATGGCATTGAATGTGCCTATTGCTGGATTCCATGGCGCTCCAAAGGGTTTAATGTTGTTTTTAAGATTTTTTAAATATCCTGATATGAATTTCAAAAGAACAATGTCGTTTGTGGCCAGTTTCCTGAAGAAAAATCCGTCGCCGAATACGAAGTCAATATGGATAGTTTTAGATGAGGAAAGCTTGTTGCAGTGTGAGTTTTGCCCTAAAATGAGGTTATCCATGTAGAAATAATTAAAAACGAAATTGTATGCCAGCTATTCATATTGAGGTCTATTCGACAGCTCGTCATCGATGAACAAATAAATTACCCGGCTACGACGATTTTTCTGACCATATTTTCTGTACCTTCACGCAGTGCAAACAATAGATCCTGTTGAATAGTACTATTCAGTTAACATTAAGTCGATTAATGATATTCCAACTGTAGTTTTAGCAGACCCATCGAAATCAACCCTCAATTTTGTAAGTTTTAGTCGAATCCGTTAAAACTGCGTGATGCAGCAGGTAATAGTAACTATTTTCATTAGTTGCAGCAACTTCTAGTAATGAAGTCCGGTTTCGATTGTTAGCAAGTTGTTATTCTATTTGTGGCAGAAGTACCACTGGGATGTTCTTGGAGTATTGTTGGTGGATGTTCGAATACCTCTTCTATTACCTAAAAGCTTTTCAATTGATTATCTTCACTAATTGCTCTTGTTATAGTTATTGATTGTATATCACTGTTGAATTATGACTTATTTGGTTTACTGACCGTAAACGTTTCGTCGGATGAGGCCTTGTCTAACAATTGGTAATTTGTTCCAGAAATATAGAATGATGGATAAGCCCGTCGCAAATTTTAGTTTGTTTCCATTTCCGTTGGTCTAGAGCCCGCTCCTGAATCATGCTCTTAAAGAATCTGTAAAGATTCCTTGGAATTTAGGAGTCAATAAGTGGACTCTGACGATAAATTTTGTAATTCTAATATCATGTTTATGTATACGTATTTGTAAGAAGCCGAAATATTGAGGTGACTTACGCGCTAGGCTGGATCTCCTCCAAATACCCTATTTCCAAACACATGCGGTATCACTCGATCCATCATTCTGCACATGGTTTGGGTACCAAACGGCATGACACCGAACTTATAGAGACGGCCTGGGACTGTAAAGGCCATAATCTCTTCGCACTCTCGGAGAGAGGTATCTGCCAGAATGCATCTTTTAAATCGATGCTACTAATGTACTTAATTTCCTGTAATCTCCCTAACAACAGGATATCGCTTGTTGGAAGCAGGTTAGCGTCTTTTTTTGTAATCGAATTGATTTTTCTTGAATCCAAGTATAACCTGAATTTACCCCCTTTGTTACTAACACGACCGGGGAACTCCATGAGATCGTGCACTTCTCTATCACATCCAAGACTGTCATTCAGTCAATTTTTAGTATATTAGTTCTTGTTTCACCGGAGACACTAGGGGGGGGGGGGGGTGGTTTACTAAATTCGTTCCTCTTTTATACCTCTTTTATCGAAAGCATTAAGACTCTATATAATTTCCTCTAATTTCCTGATGTGTTCTGGGCGTTTTTATAGTTCACCAATAACATCCAGAGCTACATTAAATATCTTCCAAAAATCAACCCCCAGATAAATTTCGTTCTGAAGCGTTGGTACCACACAAAACTTTAGAACTTCCGGTTTCTTTAATACCAATATTGGTAGTGATGCGTTTCCAATTACTATATATTGCTGTTTCCATCGGCTGTTTCCACGGTTGAGTTCAGTCTTTTTATCGGAACTCCTCGGGATTTTAGAAATTCTTGACCGTGGTCAAGAATTGAATGGTCGTGGATCATTCTCCAGAAACTCAATGATGGTTGAAGAACATCATAGTTGGTTAAACTCTTTTATCCGTCTCCAGTATTTTCACGCGTTTTAGTCGTTTCAGTCGTTTCTTATGACATCGGGAGCAATTGTTTATGTCTACGTTGGCTAAGTCACATCCTTCACAGAAATAGTGGGTGTTCCACAATTCTCCATCTGTATCCGACTTGTGCTGGCTCATTGTGGGTTCTCGCTGAGTAGTGTTGGGCCAATGTCCCACAAGTTTTTGAAGTTATCTCATGTTTTACGTAGTGAAGCACTATTATCCATTTTAATGTACTGCGTAGCACTTTCCAATGAGGGATTCATGCTGTCCAAGAATAATTCCAAAAATTCATTATCAAGTAGCGGATTAACCGGTAATTGGAACATCGTATATCTGTCAGAAAATCAATAAAAGTTTCCTTTGGATATTGTGTCCGACTCCGAATGTATTTTCTGGTTTCTCGATCACCTTTCACACTGCTACACCGTTCTAGTAATGAATCCTTCATCTGGTTCCAGATAGCATACTTGTTTCCTCTAATGAAGTTAAAGTACCATTTGTCGGCTTTATTCGTTACAAAATACCTAATCAGATTTACTAATTCGTGCTGCGGTATGTCGTCCTGGACATGAATTCGTTTTTTTTACAATTCAAGTTGAATTTGTATACGTATACAGTGTATAATATACACTTTTAACACTGTGTGCTGTCATTTTCTATCATTGGATGTGTGTCAGTTCCACATGAACGTTCGCCTAAATGTTGCACCGATTTTACCCCTTTTTAATAAAGATGCACTATCGGTTGAGTAAAAATACATTTCGTCTGTTCGCGAGCAGACGGAAAATTGACAGCTAGAAGATATTAAACATTTTATATTTGTTACTCATTGCGACAAGACGAATATTAAAAAAATTAATTTAAAGTTTCATTTATATGAAAAGTACCTATAAAAATGTATAATATATTCTCTTCAAAAATGGTAAGTACATACATATTTACACTGTATATTTTAGTGGAAATTTTTCAAACCAATTTCGCATGTTATTAATCATGTACAAGCAAGCCCTGGAAAATTTATCAATTGTTATCAATAAAAATCTTCCAAAAATCAAATTTAATTTGTCAATTTCCTAATAGTTTTGTGTGATGCATCGAGTTAAATTGAAATCCGTTTAAATTTTAGCAATTTCGCTTGTATATGAGGACTCATGCACTCTATTTTTAATTATTGACTATGCGCGTACACCACCAACACTAAATAAAATTAACTCTTAATTTTGTAGAAGGTTTTATTGAACTTCTAAAAAAAACAAACTGCTTATAATTTTAATTTTTATTGTTTAAATTATTTAATTTTCTTGTTGATGGTGCATGACACTGCACATAGAAATTCACGATTGCAAGTGAAGTCTGCTGTCCTTTTATTTTTTTGGTTGTCGCGATTTTATTACAATTTTTGTTTACACAATTTGTCATGACAACAGTTTAATCTCTACTCTAGTACAACTTTAACTTATGAATTTATACAAAGCAATCAAATGTCAAATTATTTTGTTAGTACAACAGCTTGAATTATTTAATTTAATTAATTTTGCATTTAATTGACAACTTTAATGTATAGTTTTCTTATAGAACTAAAAGTAACATCAAAATTAAAGATAAGTGTAATCAACTTTATTTTACATTAATAAATTTGACTGAAATTTAGTTATTTTTCTTTTAGAGAAATAAATGAACTGGTTGGACTTCTAGTTTCGTTCATATACTCCAGAAAGCCCCAATATTCGATGTGTCGTGTAAAACCAGTAATTATCAATTGTGCATAAGTGTATCGAACTCGCTATGTGAAATAAATTGTTTATCATTTGAAAAACGAATCTTAGATTTGAGTTGTATTTTATTGTTAACTGTGTAATCTTATTGTTCATGAATTCGATGGTAATTTTCGGTCGCTACGAGACATACTCCCCTCCAAATAAAATTGAAGATTTTATTTATAATTAATCGTATGTTGGCAATCGGACTAATTTCGTAATCGGTCGTTTATAAGTCGATGTTTTCGTTTGAACTGTGACAACTCTTACTAACCCATCTGTTCCAGGATGAAGCTCCTTAATACGACCCAATAACCAAGTACATGGTGGTACATTTTTGTCATGAAGGAGGACAACATCGTTGATTTGTAAATTTTGAGTTTTTTGTTGCCATTTCGTTCGTTGTTGCAATGTGTTCAGATAAGTCAAGGAATAGCGTTGCCAAAATAGTTGCACTAATTTTTGTGTTTGTTCCCATCGATTTAATCTGGTCATTTTAATCTCATCGTAATTTGCATTAGGTAGTGCTGTGATTGGTCCCAACGTTAAAAAGTGTCCCGGTGTTAGCGCATCGATATTGCTTGGATCCTCATTCGTAATTGTACAGAGAGGTCTTGAGTTGAGAATGCCTTCAATTTGAATTAGGATGGTTTGTAGCTCTTCAAAAGTACGATGAGAATTTCCAATTACTTTAACCAAGTGACTTTTAACCGATTTCACCGCGCTTTCCCAAATGCCTCCAAAATGAGGCGAGAGAGGAGGAATT
This sequence comes from Nephrotoma appendiculata, assembly GCA_947310385.1. Classification (NCBI taxonomy): domain Eukaryota; kingdom Metazoa; phylum Arthropoda; class Insecta; order Diptera; family Tipulidae; genus Nephrotoma; species Nephrotoma appendiculata. Next base: position 55,899,072 of record OX371225.1, on the reverse strand, counting down.
AAATGCCATTTGATTTGATTGTGGTTTGCGAATTGATTTATTTTACTCTCAGTCTCGCTCGATGTTAGAACAGAATAGTATTCATGTAACGTTCGTTTCGCTCCAAGAAAATTTGAACCATTGTCAGAATAGATCTCCATTGGAACTCCCCTCCGTCCAACAAATCGCTCCAATGAATTGATGAATGCTTGCGTGGATAGTGAAGATGCAACCTCGATGTGTAACGCCTTGGTAGCGAAACATACAAATATGACAATGAACGCCTTCATCAATCGTGCACCTCTTCCCGGTTTAGATAAAATTTGTATGGGTCCTGCATAATCAATTCCAGTTACAGAAAACGGTCGGCTAGGCGTCACTCGCGCAGCTGGCAGGCAACCCATTTGTTGAGTAGATTTTATTGTAGAATAACGACAGCAAGTAACACATTTATGAGTTAGTCTTCGACATATTTCTCGAACTCCCAAAATCCAGTACTTCTGACGTGAAATTGCAGTTAACAGCGATGGTCCAGGATGTAAATGTTTTTTGTGTAAATGCTTGAGGATTAAACTTGTAATTACATGATGTTTTGGCAAAATCAGGGGATGTTTTACTTCGTATGAACAAATCGAGTTTTGTAGGCGACCGCCTACTCGCAATACGTCATCAGAGTCTATAAATGGTGCTAACTGTTTCAATTTCGATGATGATGGTACTCGTTGGTACTTGATCAACGATTTGATATCCTCTGCGAATTCGGTTCGCTGGACGTGTTTTATTAATCTAAGTTCTGCAGCGTTCAAATCAAAATCTTTCGATTGAATTGGCAATTTATTCTTGTGCTTCATAAGATAAATGACCTTTAAAACATAACACATTATTCGTAATATTTTTTGCCAATTTGAAATTTGTTGAAGTAAATAATCTAGTGGACTTGAGTTATTCGGAAGTATCGTTGCTTGGCATACCCTTGGTTCAATACCACGGAATTCCTGTTCTGTATCAATAATTACTGACTTGATTGGCCAATTTGCTTCGGATTGTGATAGCCATTTTGGACCCGTACACCATACTTTACTTTTTATTAACTCTTTCACTGTCACACCCCTAGTTGCTAAATCAGCAGGGTTGTCACTTCCCTTAACATGTCGCCAACTTGCTCTAGGCAATAAGGTATGAATTGCGCCTACTCGATTGGCAATATAGTTTTTCCATTTTCGCGGATGACTATTCAACCATGCCAAGACCACCATAGAATCGGTCCACAACCAAACATCTAGATTCCTTTTATCGTACGCGTATACTACAGCTTTAGTAAGTTTGGCTAATAGATGAGCCCCGCAAAGTTCCAATCGAGGCAGACTAATTTGTTTAATGGGGGCTACCTTTGATTTCGCTGTTAGTAGCCGCACCATATAACTGTCCTTGTATCGTGTTCTCACGTAAACTGCGGCCGAATAAGCTACCTCACTGGCATCGCTGAAGCCATGTATTTGTATATCATTAGACAAATCGCCAATACATCGCGGTATTTTAAATTGATTTATCATTGTAAACTGATTGTACAATTTTTCCCACTCCTTTCGTAGATCGTCTGCAAGTGGTTCATCCCATGATACCTTTCGCAGCCATAAAGTTTGCATGAAAATTTTAATGTTAATTATAAATGGGTTTAACCAACCTAATGGGTCGAAGATCTTCGACGCTATCGATAAAATATTCCGTTTCGTACACTTGTCTTGTGGCATATGATTAATTTTGAACGAGAATTGATCTTCTTGAGAATCCCAAAGTAAACCTAACATTTGTGCCATTCGTGCTTCATCTTTTATTTCTGTCTTATCGATTGAATCATTTAACGATGCAATGTTCGAACGCCATTTTCTCAATGGAAAACCATTTGCAGTTAATAAGTTGACTAACTCGTTCTTCAGTTGAACAGCTTCTTCTTCACTAGCAGCGCCAGCTAGTAAATCATCAACATAGAAGTTCGTTTTTATGACCTTGGATACTTCCGGATGTGTTCGCTTGCAATCCTCTGCTATTTGGTGCAATACACGAATTGCAAGAAACGGAGCTGAAGCGGTTCCGTATGTTACTGTTAATAATTCAAAATGTGTTATTGCATCGGTTGGACATTTCCGCCATAGAATCCTTTGTAGTGATGTATGCCTTGTATTGACGAGAATCTGTCGATACATCTTCGCTATGTCCGCACAGATGGCTACCTTGAAACTTCGGAATCGTATTAAGATTGTCCATAAAGTATCCTGTAAGGTTGGCCCGACCAATAAATTATCGTTCAACGACGTTCCCGTGGAGGTTGGTGCCGACCCATCGAACACTACTCTTAATTTGGTTGTGGTACTATTTTCGCGTATTACTCCATGATGGGGCAAATAACATATTTCCCTGATAGGTTTGTCTAGATCCTTTTTTACTGCACGCATATGTCCCATTTTGATATATTCATCCATAAAATTGATATACATATTTCCAAATTCTTTGTTTCTCTGCATTTTCCTTTCCATTGCCAATAATCGGTGTAATGCCAATTTGTAAGATTCTCCCAAAGGCTTTGGATTCTCTTTCAATGGTAATTCCACTACATAACGTCCCTTTTCATTTTTAAAATATGTCGCCTTGAAGTGGCGCTCACAAGTTTCTTCTTCGGTTGTACATGTCGTTTTTTCTTCGGTTACTTCTTCCTGTTCCCAAAACTTTTGTAAAAGTTTATCTAAACTGCAGCCGTCGATTATAGTTGTGGTAAACATATTTTTTAATATTGGTGGATTTCCCGTTTCACTCCCGTCGGTTTTGATACCTGCGATTACATAGCCAAATTTTGTATTTTGTGCAATAAAATTGTTATCTAATTTCAATTGATTTGGTTTAATCACATGGAAGAAATAGTCAGCTCCCAGGAGTATATCAATCTCCTTTCCTTCATAAAATCTTGAATCGGCGAGTGCGATATGATTCAACTGATTTGCTTCGTTGGCCAAAGTTTCATTATTTCCTGTCAGAGTTGTAATTTTCGGAATTACTAACACCTTTATATTTAAATTTTGAGACATGTCAAATGACGAATAGATTTTGAGTTCTGTACTTCCCAAAGTTGACACGTTTGAAGTGGCAATTCCCTCAATTCGTAGACGACAACCGTTGATCTTCAGCTTCAACCTTTTGGCACAAGATAATGAAATAAAAGAAGCCTGAGATCCTGAATCTAAAAGTAATCTACAGAAACTCATAAAGCCGGCAGGACTTTCTGCCTTTACGATTGCAGTCGGCAGAATTGTATTTCCCGTTTTGCACGTATTGGTATTAATTACTTTTGATGATTTGATATTTACTTCAGGTGTCTCTTTGGATGATTCTGGTATCTCTTCAGTAGCGATTGTGGCTTGATTTATGCTTAGGTTCGAGCTAGTATCGTGTAGAAGTGTATGGTGTCGACGGTGACATTTTAAACAATTGAATTTATTTAAACAAGAATTCGCACGATGTCGTTCAGATAAGCAATTGAAACATAATCTTAGTTTTGCTGTTAATTCACGTCGTTCACTTGGACTCATGTTCTTGAACTTCTCACAATGGCATAGGCGATGTGATTCCTTACAATAAACACATTCAACGTTAGCATAATTTGCTGATTTCAACTGATGCACCTTAACAACAGGGCTTGTTTTTACTACCATTTCTCTCGCAGGTGTACATGTCTCCAATGCATCACATCGATTACACAAAAATTTTAAAAACTCATCAAACGACGGATAGTCCTGGTTTACCGTCTTATGTGCCCATGCTTCTCGCGTATCTGCGTCAGTCTTATTTAACAAAATGTAAATCAACCATGGATCTCGTTTTGTTGCTTCCCCACCTAATGCGATTATGCCTCGATTCACTTCATCGGATGAATTATATAGTTGCCTCAGTTTCTTCACGGATGGTTGTTGTGTTGCTGGTTGTTCCACAAATGATTTGATTAACGAATTTAGTACGAGTTTTTGCTTATCATACCGTTGACATATTTTCTCCCAGGCTTGCACGTAATTCGCTTCCGACACGGTTATGTGTTTTATCAGTTCTGCGGCTTCACCCTCTAGTTGGCCCTTCAGATACTGAAACTTTTGCACGTCATTAAATCCGATTTTGCTGTGTACCGAGGCTACAAAAATGTCTTTAAAACTTGGAAAGTCTTCATAATTTCCAGCAAATTTTGGTAGTCGCAAAGTTGGCAGTCGAACTGAAATATGAGGCTCATCGGTGCTATTTTGGATAGTCTGGTTCAAGGAACTAGTAAATGATGATGAGAGCGTCGTTAAAAATTCATTTTGTTCGCGTAACAGCCTTGACATCATTCCTTCGACTTGTCCGTGTTCCTGTTCCCGTTGCTCAGACTTAACTATTTCCATAAATCTGGTTTTTACATTTAGATATTTAGTCTCGTATTCCGCCAGTTCAGATGCGACATCGTGCTTTGCTAGCTTTGTCTCGCAATCAAGAAAATCGGCAAATGCTCGCTCAAGGTATTCCAGTCTTGTCATGACTTCACTTCTCGGTGTTCCATCATTGATTCGATCGGCAAACGTGACTAATCGAGTTATGCAGCCTTTAGCCATACCACGCCTAGCTGTCAATTCCTTAATCTCTCTTTCGGCCATTATTCTAATCGGGACTTAAGCTAACAAACCAATCTTTCACTACAGTTAACGAAATTTGTTTCACTTGAAATTGCAATCCGCCTTCACTAGCGTTACCAAATTTTGTTTCTCTTGAACTTGCAACAACCTTATAACGTTTAACGAAATTTGTTTCTTCTGAACTAACAACAACCTTTACAACCGTTAACGTAATTTGTTTCTTACAACTCACAACAACCTTTACAACCGTTAACGTAATTTGTTTCTTACAACTCACAACAATCTTTACAACCGTTAACGTAATTTGTTTCTTACAACTCACAACAACCTTTATAACCGTTAACGTAATTTGTTTCTTGCAACTCACAACAACCTTTATAACCGTTAACGTAATTTGTTTCTTGCAACTCAATATCACATGTGATGTAAATATTTAAGATGAGAGACTTGCTATGCAATCCAACGAAATCGATACACTATGCTAAATACCAATTGATAATACTGGTTTTACTTACGTGATAGCTTTTGATACTTCTAATTGACACTCCCTCGTTGGAATCCAATCCCGAGCAATACCCGGAATACAAATTCGGTTAAATCCTCTAATTGTCACTCCCTCGTTGGAGTACACCCTCCGAGAATACCCCGGAGTTGATACTCTATTCACTCAGCTGCTGCCACTCCTACGTAGAAGCTTCTCTTTAATCGCAAAATCACTTAATTCACTCACTTGCTGGAGTGTTATTTCACTCGTTGATTTATTCGCTGAATTATTCAGTGTCGTACTGATTCCCTCACTGGAAACTCGCTGATACAATGAAAATTTTCCTTCGCCTTGTACATACAAATCGCAAATAAAATGCCGCAATTTTAATTTATTGCAAATGGCGTCACCTCGTGTTTACGGCTTCCTTTAGTGCGATCGACGTCTTATTTCTTATATTTCCTTACGCCGATCCGGCTCGAAGGACCATGACTATGCGCGTACACCACCAACACTAAATAAAATTAACTCTTAATTTTGTAGAAGGTTTTATTGAACTTCTAAAAAAAACAAACTGCTTATAATTTTAATTTTTATTGTTTAAATTATTTAATTTTCTTGTTGATGGTGCATGACACTGCACATAGAAATTCACGATTGCAAGTGAAGTCTGCTGTCCTTTTATTTTTTTGGTTGTCGCGATTTTATTACAATTTTTGTTTACACAATTTGTCATGACAACAGTTTAATCTCTACTCTAGTACAACTTTAACTTATGAATTTATACAAAGCAATCAAATGTCAAATTATTTTGTTAGTACAACAGCTTGAATTATTTAATTTAATTAATTTTGCATTTAATTGACAACTTTAATGTATAGTTTTCTTATAGAACTAAAAGTAACATCAAAATTAAAGATAAGTGTAATCAACTTTATTTTACATTAATAAATTTGACTGAAATTTAGTTATTTTTCTTTTAGAGAAATAAATGAACTGGTTGGACTTCTAGTTTCGTTCATATACTCCAGAAAGCCCCAATATTCGATGTGTCGTGTAAAACCAGTAATTATCAATTGTGCATAAGTGTATCGAACTCGCTATGTGAAATAAATTGTTTATCATTTGAAAAACGAATCTTAGATTTGAGTTGTATTTTATTGTTAACTGTGTAATCTTATTGTTCATGAATTCGATGGTAATTTTCGGCCGCTACGAGACAATTATGCCACTTGTGTTTTGTGCTACTTGTGTATTAACCATGTGATTTTAAAAGTATTTTAATTCTTTTATATTTTATTTTATTATAGGCTCGAATGTCACCGGAGCAACGAAGAATTTTGGTGGATTTCGTCGAGGAGCATGCCAGAATACTGTTTGGTGTATCTACCTTCGAGGATAATAGGACTCGAAGGGCTCTTTGGCAGTCAATCACAGTCACGTTAAATAACGCTGGAGTGACCCGGAGAGAAGGCCAGTGGAAGCGGGTAAAATTTTTATTAAACATAAACATTTTTTTTTCATCTAGACTTGGCAAAATTTAAAAAGAGCCATTAAAAAAAATACCAACGGTTGAGAATTGCTCAGACTGCTACTGGGGGTGGTGTTGTTCCAGATGATCTCTAGCTATCTGAGCTCGAGGAGAGAATCGTCGCACTGGGTGGTCTACTCACTTTTGATGGTGTACCAGTGTGCATTGATTTTGGAGGAAGACTTGATGAAGTAGGTATATATAAATTTTATAATGAGATTATAACCATATTTAACTTTTGATTTTTATTTATTTTAGAATTCACAATCCACACACCAACAGTCGCAGTCTACGGCAGGTTCCCCACCACCGACACAATCTCTGCCACAATTGCATCATTTACAAGTACTTTTTATAAATATTGACATATTTAATTTTTATTTTAAATTTATGTATTTCATCTTAAAATTTTCAACAATCCCAGTCGTTGGTGGCACAATCTACATCTAGACAATTGGGGCTGCATCGTGTAGAGGTAAGCAAGTTTTATAATTAAGTATATAAATATTTGACATTTAATTATGATAATTTTTCAATTAGAATACTCACACACAATTAGAATTACTATAGCCACAGGAGCAATCGGGTTCAGCGACCGACGCCTTCCAGTGTAAGAACTCGACGTCAACGTGCTCGTATAAACGAGATTTTGATACCTCGAAACCAACGACACCGGGATAACGACCCAAGAAGCGTAAGTTAGATAAAATCAATAATTTATTCGAATTTTAAAGCAATCTTTTTGTTTAAATAGGGAAGTTTTGCAGCAACATCCGTGGTTTGCTCTGCAAGAGCGGGCAATTGAAATAATGGAAAGTATAAGGACACAAGAGGAACGGACAAACACGATGCTGGAGGAAATAAGAGCTGAAGGACAACGGACAAATACGCTGCTAGAGGAACTAAGAGCACAAGGAGAGGGATTAAGAACTCAAGGTGAAGTGACTAACCGCCTTCTACAGGACATTTTCAACTCACATACAAATTAGGATTATTTTTCATATTCATTTTTTTTCTCTTTATTTTTAGATTCATGCTGCGTCCCTTCAATCAACATAAGTCTCTGGCCACGAATCAATTTTTATAATGCAATGTACATTTTATTATAGTATTAAGTATCTAGTATTAAGTATTATAAATACATATAATATAAAGAAAATAGTCATAGGGTATTGAAATTATTTAATGAAATTTCTTATAAATTAAAATTTTTATTAAATGTAAATAAATGTTTCATTTTTTAAATTAGATCTCGGAAAAATTATTCTGGTGAAAAATTAAATTGTGTCCTAATCACTAGACTGCAGCACTACAGAACACAGAATGAATTGAATGAGAAAGCTGAAAGCTTAATACTGGAGTTAAAGAATGCGATTAAACAACTGACGCAAACAAAAATTGTTCAAAGTAGAAATAAAATCCCTTGGTTCTCAGAAAATTTGTCATTATTAAAACAAGAAAAGGAACGTAATTTTAGTATTCTGAAATTAATAAATTCAAGCAAGAATTGGGAAAACTATAGAAAAGCTAGAAATATTTACAAACAATCGTTAAGAAAGCAACAATCTGAATACTTCAAGAATAAGTTCATTGAAAACCAATATAACCCAAAGGAGCTATGGAAAACTCTCAAATCTATGTATAAGACTAAAAATAGTATGCAATGGAGTATTCAATTTAATAACAAAACACTCACCGATAAACAACAGATTGCAGATGCACTAAATCACTCGTTTGTGTCCAGCGTCGTAGATATTCACCGTAACATCCCTGAAATATCGGATTTTGAACTTCCTAATGCTGTTTTGAACATACAAAAATTTCAATTCCAACAAACATCACAAAACGAAATATTAAAAATAATAAGCAGAATAAAATCGCAATACGGAATAGACGGTATAAACAAAATTGTCATGCTGGATGCAATGCAGAATCAAATGTTCTCTGAACATTTTACTGATATAGTTAATTGTAGTTTAAGGCAAGCAGTGGTACCAGATTGATGGAAAATATCAACAGTTGTTCCCATTCCAAAAATTTCGAAGCCAACCACGCCAGAAGAGCACCGGCCAATAAATATGCTCCCACTGTATGAGACTGTTCTGGAACGAGTAATTAAAAACCAACTGGTAAATCATATCGCTGATAACAATATATTGGTTGATCAACAATCTGGATTTAGAGAATCCCATTCTTGTGAAACGGCCTTAATCCTAATGTTGGACAGCTGGAAAAGTCAAATAGATGACAACAAAGTAATCATTGTAGTCTTTTTAGATTTTAAAAGGGCTTTTGAAACCATCGATAGAGGAATTCTACTTAAAAAGTTAACCAAGTACGGAGTTGTTGGGAAAGAACTAGAGTGGTTTAACAGTTATCTTCAAGGGAGGCAACAATATACGAAAATTGATAATTACACATCGTCACTAATACAAAATAATCTCGGAGTACCTCAAGGATCAGCCCTGGGTCCGTTACTCTTTATTCTATACATTAATGACATAGTCGATGTTATTCAAAATTGCAAAATAAATATGTTCGCAGATGATACTTTACTTACTATTTCGGCAACAACTCTTCCAGAAGCAGTGCAGAAAGTAAACGAAGATCTCGAGAGTCTACGGAAATGGCTGATGTTTCACAAACTATCACTGAATATCTCGAAAACGAGGTACATGCTCCTATCAATCAAAGCAAAGTTCGAGAGTAATGCAGATATAATAGTTGACAACCAAATTATCGAACGAGTAAAACAGTATAAATATCTTGGTGTTATTATCGACGAGCACTTAAGTTTTAACGATCATTTGGATTATATCGCTAAAAAGATGAATAAAAAACTTGGATTTTTCACTAGAATTAAAGACAAATTACCAATGCAGACAAAAGTTGTTTTTTATGAATCAATTGTGACTCCACATATTGATTATTGTTCTTCTGTGTTATTTATCATGAATCAAACTCAAATTACACGTCTTCAAAAAATTCAGAATCGATTCATGCGACATATCTTGAATGCGGAAAGTAGAACACACATAAAAGACATGTTGGAAATTTTAAACTGGAAGTCAATCAAACAGAGAATACAATTTAATGTGTTAAAATTCTTGTTTAGGCTGGAAAAGGGAGATCTGCCAAAATATTTAGATACTTTGCTTTCTTCTAATAGAAATGTTCATACTTACAATACTCGGGGTACACACTTCAGACTACCAATGTATAGTAAATCATTTTCACAACGGTCGCTGGGATATAATGGAGTAAAGTTGTATAATTCATTGGGTGACTATTGCATGCTAGGTGAACTTCAAGAGTTAGAGTACGGTCAATTTAATAAATTATTGCATACATTCATTAAAGATAAAGTAGACATTTAGTATATAAAATAAAATTTAATTAATTTAAATAACAATGTATTATAAAATATCATTATTGATAAATAAACAAACAAACAAATTAAATGCGATTAAACTTATTATTATTATTATGTTCAATAAACTTATATTTAAAAGTGATATATTTTGATTTTTAATTTCATTCATGTATTATAATATAATCATACAATGATCTGTTCTTGCTCTATCAAATTAGTCAAAAATTCTCTATTGCGCTCACCAGAAGTTGAGGTTTCTGCTGTTGCGGAAATTGGAACATTATCATCGTTCTTGATAATCTCCAAATCGTCTATTGGATAGTTGTGGTCTATAAGGTGGTTGTGTAGGGTAATACAGGAGTGAATTATTTGGACAGCTTTGACATGATCGTAGTGTAAGTGGCCGGATGTTCTTTTGAGGCACCGAAAACGGGTTTTCAGCAATCCAAAGCAACGTTCTATGCCACTTCTGATCTTCGCGTGTACGATATATTATAATTTATTTTGGCATCTGTTGTTGCTTGCTTGTATGGTACCATCATATATGGTTTTAAACCATAACCACTGTCACCTGTGTGAAAATAAGAATAATTTATCTAGTTGAATAATTTTGAAATATAGTAAAAGGTTAAATTACCGAAAAGTCAGGTCTTACTATCCTGCGAGTTGAGATCCTTTATTATAGGGACGATGGTACTTCCTCCCCAAATAAATGAATCATGTCATGCGTCGATCCGGGAAATCTGGCATTTACGTTCATTATCCTCATGTTATAATCACATATCTATAAAACAATAAAAATTTACGTTAATACTGAAAAGTTAGCTAGATTAACACTGAAGTTAAACAAACATTACCATTTGGACATTAATCGAATGGTAATTTTTACGATTAACGTATGCATATTCGTATTTTTGATCTAAATTAGCCACTGCGATATGCGTGCAATCTATTAGATCCCGGAACTCTGTATTTTATAAAAAAATCCTCCTTTTTTTGATTGGCTTCTGCCAATGTATAAATGAATTTTACACTGTTTCTTGTTAATTTAGAACCAACCACCTCACTTATTTTTGCAATGGTTTTTGAAACTTTGCTTTGGCTCATTACAGTGAAAGCATCCAACCCCACACGACGCTGATGGTTTCCACTGGCAAAAAAATTTAACGAAGCCAACACCTCCAAATGCAGTGGGACCGCAGAAACATTTTCTGTTGGTTGTTCAATGTGCTGTTTAATTTCTTCGATTAGCTCCAAAACTAAATGTTTTGGCCACCATCCATGAAACTGTAAAAATCACATAAAACTTTGTTTTAAAATTTCCTTCTATATCTCAATCAATTTATGATTCTTATTAATTAAAAATATAACCTACCATCAATCCGAAATATCGAAAGGATTCATAGTATCTCGTAGATACTCATTGTAGCGAGCAGTTTTTACTTTTCTGTCGTAATACAAAAAGGAACTATATTGTTCATTATTATAATTTTAATGTAAACTATAAAAAATAACACTACAAGAAATCACTAGAGATTTGAAATTTAACAGTCACAGAATTATAAACACAAGAAATCACTGTAGTTTTGAAATTTTAAAAACACAATTTATTAACAAAACACAAAGTACTATAAAAGACGCGCTCCAAATAAAATGACAAATTTCGTTTGAAATGTCAAAAACAAACTAAAACAAAAACACGTACTAACACGAACACATCACCACTACTATTACGTTCCGGTAAAATTCAAGTTGAATTGTAAAAACGAACAGAATTCATGTCCTGGTATACGCATGGTTTTCGAGTCTCATTATAAATTTCTGGACGTTTTCATCGCTACGCTTATTTTCTCGTCCAGAAAATGACAATTTCCACTTCGTTGGATCGCACCGTCTCCTGTATTTTGAATTAACAGGTCGCAAACTGTTGTGCTTTCGATGGAAAACTTCCGACTTTCTACAATCATCCTCAGTTACAGATTTTCTCAGTTCATTCTGTTTTGAAAATGCTTCAAGTTTGTCCATGAACTGTTTTTGATATTTCTTCCTGGTGTTTCGAAAATCGCTTTTGTAAAATCTCATAATCAGAATCCGTTTTCTATTGTTCGGTACGTTTTGAACCAGGATCAGCGTCATTCTTATATTCGCCTTTGGAAGTATGTGATTTTGAATATCCGCCTTTTTTCACCTGTGCAATTATCGATTTTCCGGATATCTCTACTAATGTGAGTTACACGTGAATATTAGTGGATATAGTAGGCATATAAATCCTCTTTTGGTTTGTGCATATTGTTCGTAACCCGTATTTTGTAAGTATAATTGATTCCGCTTAATCGGGACAAATTTGGTGTCATGATTAAGCGAAATCCATTTGTTTTTGGTATAACGGATGGGTAATTTTGACGAAACAGAAAGAAAATAGTTAATAGTCAAGAATTGAGAGATATGTTAGAATTATCGGATGATGAAGCCACGCACGATAATATAGATGGAGGTTGGTTATACGTTGATGATGTAGACCCGGATGCAGTGTCGCAATTATTAAATGAAATAGTAATTGAAGATGCAGCTGACGATAAAGAAAATCAGGATATTGAAAATAACTCTGGTGGTATTAGAGGTATAGTATAACCGAAAGTAATGAGCGTATCAAGTGGCATCGGGCGTAAAATTTTACAAATAAGTGCAAATGAAGTAATATTCCACAAGAGATAAGAAAGGTGTCCAACTTTCACATTTAAAAAAAGGAGTATTATTATCGTCCTCATTGGCATTAAATCAACTGTCAATCGATTTAATACTGAGATGTTCAATCAACATATAAAAATAATTTCGTTACACCAGTTAAAATTAAAGCAAATATATTATAAGCAAATATAAATATTAATTTAAAGCAAACCAAAATCTACCACCAAGTCGTACAAACTGAGATTGTTATTCTGAAATTTTCGATGATCAAAAATTTAATATGTTTTTTGGTGCGTAAAATTTGAATGTATTTGAAAAAAAAAATATTTTTCGGTCCACCTGCAAATAGAAATAAAATATTGACAATAATTTGACTAATTTGAGTGTAGTCTTCGAGCTTAGGATTTTGATATTTATTTCAATGCGTATATAACCGCGTATAAATTGTACTTGTTTTAATAAAAAACCAAATTGCATGATATGAAAAACTTATGATGGTTTGGATCAGTCTGGTATCAAGCTTTTATATATTATCTAAAAGGATTCGGCCTGGTATGCCTTTGTCGGAAGTAGTTTATTCGCTATGATGGAGTTATATTGACTAGCTCTCTTTAGGAATGCGGTGGTTTTGCACAATGTGGTATACACTCAGTCCCCTTGCCTCTAACGATGAAGTGATTGCTTAATATCATAAAAACTCGATGCCATCATGATCCAAACTGTTACAACGCTTTCACAAGACGAACATCGGTTTAAATTTAAAACTAGACGTAAAGCGAGCTCGTGTCAAATAAAGTTCACATTTATAGAAACGTGATGCCTAGCTGACACGAACCACCAATTAAAATTATATTTGCTTTTTAATTATTTTTTTAGAGATGTGGCCTCGTGTCGAAAACACATTCCGATACTAGCTTCCGGTGACAGAAATTCGTTAACTCTTAAACAAACTATCTTAGCTCTGTTCACAACAAGCAAATCGATTTGAATAAATAAAAAAATCGGGAATTCAAATTAATCTGCCAAAACTCGCTTTGCTTCTAACGGAATTTGTAGTCCATTAATTGCAATTCAAACATACACTCTGATAACATTTCGTTTATAGTCATTTCAAAGCGGACTTATTCAAATTGATGACCTGTATTGATCAAATACTTCTAACACCGTCAATAAAGACGTTTTCGATACTAATTGATACATCAACTACCCGTTGAGCTTTATCTCCTGCTACCTTTTGCTTCGAACGCTTTAAGAAATATTAATAATTTTTTCTGATATAATATACCTTAATATCTAAAACATATCGAAAACTTTAAATGCAATAAAAGTGGAGAAAATTTATTACGACAAACTTGCAATTTAACCGATAGAATACAAGAAAAAATAGTTTGCGATAATAGTCTGATAATTTGACAAGATCAACAATAACAAACCACTTTTCCAATAAACAAGTATAGTTTCTGTTTTCCTGTAGATAATTTTCCCATTTTATTTTTAATCTATTATCAATGTTTTCTCTTCGAAACAAGCATAAAAAAGTCGGGATATTTTTTTTTTTGCTTCAGTGCCCGGATACTGTTGTTGTTCTTTGGCAGTATGTACAGATCTCTCTCTATACATAGAAATTCAATATATTTTATTTCAATTTCAATATTTTCTAATTTCTGGTTCGACGGATCACGCCCCAGCAAATTGGTATACAATAGTTTTAATTACTCTTATTGCATGTCGGTGGATTTGACATTAAATTTTTTGTGCAACGGACCCCAACAATTTGTTGGTTTTATTTTTTGTACATAATGCAAAATTGTTTGTTAAATCATTTCAATTATTTATTAAATTTATGTTTTTTTTTCGATGTGGAATTATCAATTAATTCCATTTTATTAATTTCATAAATGTTGTACCGCTTTTTGGGGATACCCATACAGTTGTTTGTGTTGTTTTATATCACTATCACAAAAAAAAAATCTGGATAATAATTTTAATTTATCACATTTTAATTTTGAGTTTAATTTAACAAAAAAAAAAATCGCATCAACCGATTAAACAGATAAATTACTTTGGGTGAATAATTATTATTAATTTGTTATTATGATTTTAAAAATATTTTTAATAGTAAGTTACGGGGGAGATTCCATAAGTTCGGTAAATCTGTATGAAATAACGGTACAATTTTTATGACATATATTATTGTTTTTCAACATAATCTCTACCCATGATGGCAGAGAAAATTTTCCTGAACCACTTTTAAATTTAAACTCGTGTCATTGTATTTGTAAACCTGCCAACTAATGCGATATTAAAACACAAAATAAATAATTGAAAGCAAATGTGACAAATTAAGTTAAATCAATATCATCAATATTGAAAATTTGTTTCTCGAAGGTTTGTTCCATAACCATCGATGAAATTAGGGCCGGTAATCAATTACAGAAAAATGAAACAATTAAGATAACAAAGTTTTCCATAAACTGCTTAAAGAACATTCATAAATGAAATAAAACCCGCCATATGCCAAAGTTGAATAATCAAAATCAATATTTCTATTCTAGAAATTCCTTGAGATTATGCTTGGTCCTTAGGTAAGATGCACGGAAAACGCAAAACGCAGTTAAATAAAACGAAATCCACACCAAGTCATCGTTGCACGATACAATTCAAGTTTTTTGCTTCAAGAATCACTAGGCACTTGATTATGGATGAAACTAATATTTTTAGATCATGATTGGTCCATTCAAGATGCACGCACAGTTTGAAGATATCCTCTCGGCATTAACAGGTTTAAATAAAACAAACAACACTACAGGTCATACGTTGAATAACTAAATTAACTGTTCTGTTCCATTATAAGCACTTGGCCATAGATAAGATAAATTTTTTATTATATCATCCCTGGTACATTCAAGATGCATACACAGTAATTCAAAATTGTCGAGGTGTCGAAAACAGCGTATAGAAAATTTATTTTGGCGAAAACCTTGCAGACAATTTATAGATTATGTAGAATATTTGCAAACAATGTAGAATATTGCTTGTTTGTTGATTTCCCTTTGTTCTTCAGTAAAAGCTTGCCATTTCAGAGTTTTCCAGTCCAAGATTCGTATAAGTTTAAAATAATTCAAAATATTCAAACAAATTTTCAAATTTATTATTTCAGTGTAATTCGTTTTTTCAATAAAAAATACTAGCGCCACATGCTACATGCATTACTGGAATTACTATATGGGTAACATTTTTCACTTACCATAGAGACATTCCCTAGTGGAAAAATTGAAATTCTTTATACTAAAAATAAACTTACGATTTCATAGAAATTTAATAATAATTTTTGTATAATTTTAGTAGGTTAAGGCAATATAATTTTAGTATAATTTTAAAAATTAAACAGAAATTATACTTTCGCAAATTATCTAGTTAAAAGTATAATTTTTGTATATTGTGTGATAAAATTAATACCAATATCAGTGTATTTTATGTATTAATTAAGATAACACAAAAACCAAAATAAGGATCTTTTAAGTATAATTTTAGTAGGTTATGGCAATATAATTTTAGTATAATTTTTAAAATTAAACAAAAATTATACTTGAGATAATGAAAATATTCCATTCGTGACTGCCGATGTATGCGTATTATAATTTTACATCATTTTTCCATATGGTTGTTTGTATTCGCGGACATGCCACGTCATCAGTTCCTTTCCATTGATTATTTCACGCCGTTGTTAATTCTAGTATTTTCAGTCAATTTTCAATCAGTGTAGTGAATAGTTGATCCAATAACATCGTTGCCTAATTAGAATTTGCTTAAATTTTGGACTCCGACTGGACTCGAACCGGCGACTTTTGCGATAACACTTAGAGCGGTGTACACCTTAACCACTGCACCACCAAAGCAATAACTGTGTAGAATTTAATTCCTAACAATATAAATCAACA
This sequence comes from Nephrotoma appendiculata, assembly GCA_947310385.1. Taxonomy (NCBI): domain Eukaryota; kingdom Metazoa; phylum Arthropoda; class Insecta; order Diptera; family Tipulidae; genus Nephrotoma; species Nephrotoma appendiculata. Next base: position 55,882,427 of record OX371225.1, on the reverse strand, counting down.
TATTTAAATACACAATTAAACTTAAAATATACTTAATTTGGTTTATTTCATTTGATGCAAACTACACCAGCACACCAACATACAAAAGACCACAAAATACGATTACAACTAAATACATTTTTTCAGCATGATAGTATTGATGCGCATCAGTGTTGCCAGTGCGTGGGAAATTTTCCTTTTTGCGGGAAATTCATCTCTCGTACGGGATGAAAAGTGATGATTAAAAAAAATTATTTTTCTAAAATGTGTAATATACAATTTTCGATTCCAATAATTCGCTTAAAATAATTTTTTAAATTTATGTTTAATTTTGACTAAATTTAAATATTTGTATATACAAAATTAATATTTAAATTTGTATAAAATATTTAACCATTATTAAACTATAAAACTACCGTATTAAGTATTTATCCCAAATATACTTAATTGAGTTTAAAATTTGATTTTAATAGTCAATTTTAGGTTAAAATATTTTATGTGTATTCATGTTTAATTTTGACTTAATTTAAATATTTGTTTATACAAAATTAATATTTAAATTTGTATAAAATATTTAACCATAATTAAACTTTAAAACGGCCGTATTAAGTATTTATCTCAAATATACTTAATTTAGTTTAAAATTTGATTTTAATAGTCAATTTTAGGTTAAAATATTTTATGTATATTCATGTTTAATTTTGACTTAATTTAAATAATTGTATATACAAAATTCATATTTAAATTTATATAATTTTTGTGATGTATAATTTAAGTAGTATTTTGGTTTAGAAATGTATTAAACTTTAACCAATTTAAAGTATATTTTGTATTTAAATTAATCATTTATACAAAAATAAATTGATTTTGGTATTCCTCAGTATAATTTTTTGGTATAAATATTTGATTTTTTCCACTAGGGTTATTATTTTTAACAATTTTTCAATTTTTCCATTGGCCCATTTCTTTTCGAAAACAAAATAATTTGGAAAAATACCGAACTATACTAAACTGTTAAAAAACATTATTATGAAATTGTCAAAGTGTTAAATGCAACCTGACAAAAAATATAAATACTGGCAGACGTATTTTATGAATGTAACCTTACTCTTAACAATAACCGAAACGCTACAAATGCTCACGAGAACAAATTAATTTTCTGAATCAGCGATCTCGTAACAAGAACAATTCTTCGACAGGAATTCCTACGGCAGCACGTTTCCCGGGCTAGGTGGCAGTCGTTGGAAGGGGGGAGGGTTTCAAAAAAAACTGTAGGAGTGTAATCGAAGACTTGTTGATGCTGCACTGGTAAATGATTTGAGCGAAAAGAAGAAAAATGAGTAACTTTAGGCTTTTGACACTAACTTTAAAGAATGTGCCAAATTAATTCGTAAGCATAAATTTGTTTCCGGTTGTTTTGGCGGTCGAACAATGACTGTTACGGACATTCAAACAACCACATGTTGCCCATTTGGTAAAAACGTAGGTGTGGTGGCCTTAGTGCTTATGCCGCCCATTTGAAGTGTAATCTTAGCACTTCCCTCCCTCTGTTCATGAACTTTAAATCACTGCTTTATTTTTACTGATATTTTAAAAACACACAATTATTTCATCAACACAAGAAAATCAATAAATAATTGTTAACGAACATAACGGAAAATCACAATAGAGTAATATTCTTTATGCAGAAATCCTAACAATAAATTAAAACAATTTAATTTTTAACAACAAAAAAAAACCAACAAATTTATATGGGAACTGTTTATTGCCAAATGACGAAATAAAATGATATTATTTAGAAAAAAAACATTAGATATCTTAAGAAATAGGAATTATAATTAATGATTAGGAGCTACTATAAAAATCATGTATCGATCCTCTAAAGAACTTAACATTACGATATCTATAAATTTATAATTTATTTGTTTTTTTCTATAATTTTGTAAAACTTAATTTCTAATCATTTTAGCAATAATCGTCGCAATAATCCCAATAAGTCCGTTAACAGGCGATAAATCTACCTGATAACTTACAAAAAACCTCTGCGCAGAAAAGTCTCGTACAACCAAACGGAATTAGTTTCGACTTTTCTGCGATGCAGATGACAAAATAAAATTTCCACCGTTCGCAATCTAAAGATTAACGAAAATAGATCGAGAACCATCAAATAAAAATTAGAAATATCACAACACTAAAGATATAATTCAATTTTTACCTTTACGGGAATGGAAGAATGAATACAAAAAACTCAGTAGTTTTTCCTTTGTGAAAAAAACGCACTTTACTCCACTATAAGAAAAACCCCGACACGTTACAATACGAATATTTTTTAAATATTTAATCAATAAAAAAAATCATCTAAACTTACGCAATGAAGTTTTATATTAAACATATACTGATTAACTAATCAGTAGTAGAATTTAATTCGCGACCAACACGAGCGTTTAGCACTAAATAATGTACCAAATATGGACATACCATTTTACTTTATTATTATTTTTTTTAAAATTCTCGATATCCAATTACCCGTTAGTATTTATGTACGAGTAAAAAACAAAAATAAATCGAAAGACTTTTTACACTATTTGCCGTAGGCACTTGGTGAAACACACTTATACTTAATAAACTTCTTTTTATTAACCACCTGTTTTTTATTTCGCAAAATTATTTTGCGAATTATTAATAATTTTGCGAAATAAAAAATAAGTGGTTAATAAAAATGTGTTTGTTAAGTAAATCGAAAGAGTAAAAAGAAATGCTTTTGAGCCAGTTATGAATATGAATGAGCATCAAATATACACCGGTCACCTGACCACCATGAACCATATGATTGTTATTCGTAAAATTTTTCAACAAACCAAACAATAGTAAAAATTGATTATTGTTGATTGGATTTGTATTTAACAAATTGAATCCGAAATGTTCAAATTTAATTGACTTTTATAAATAGGGTGTATAGGGGCAAAATAGTCATAAAAAAGATAAGCGGCGCATGTCTAAGTTTATGAAACAATTTATATGTGATACCAACAGAAATAATTCTTATAGTCTAATATTAATTTAATAACACAAATAAATTTTCCGATTATCAGTTAACTCATGTAGAAATTTTGATTCGTGTGAAGTTTGTCCTAAATCTGTCCTAAAAAAAAAAAAAAAAAAAAACTACGATTCGTTTAGGACAAACTTCACAATTCTGTACATGTTGGTGAAGTTTATCCTAAACCTTTCCTAAAAAAAATATGTGTATCTGTATTTGTATAATGTCTCGATAGAACGAATTTTACAATAAATAGTTACATAAACATATTTTCTAACAAAAATTTTTAATTTTCTAAATGTTTTCGGGAATCTCATATAAACCAGTATTAAATAAAGTAAGTATTGAGATGCTACTTGGCCCTAACTAATAGAAAAACTAGTTTATTTTATTAAAATTGGGATTTATGGGTGTTAAGGTTATTCAAATCAATTGTAAGGTTTTTCTAAAATTTCTCGGAAAATCCTAGGAACCCAACACCAAAATGACTTATATTTTAAGAATCTATTAGGTCACATTAAACATCAAAACACCTCAATTTTGACCAAATTTGGGGATTAGGGTGTTTAGGACAGCGATGTTGTCATCTGCTCTCTATAAATCACATGTAAGGTTTTCCTAGGTTTTTCCGAAGATGCCAACATCGCTGTCCTAAACATCCTAATCCCCCAATTTGGTCAAATTTAAGATGTTTTGATGTTTAATGTGACCTAGAAGATTCTTAAAATATAAGTCATTTTGATGTTGGGTTTCTGGGGTTTTCCGAGAAAACTTCATAAATCCTTACAAGTAAAAATCCTTACAAATGCCAACTTCGCTGTCCTTAACACCCTAAAATCTCAATTTTAATAAAATAAACTAGTTTTTCTATTTGATAGGGCCTAGTAGCATCTCAATAGTTACTTTAATTATTACTGGTTTATATGAGATTCCCGAAAACATTCAGAAAAATTAAAATTTTTGTTAGAAATTATTTGTATGTAACCTTTTATTGTAAAATTCGTTCTATCGAGACATTATACAAACACATATACACATATTTTGTTATTGTTGTTTTTAGGACAGATTAAGGATAAACTTCACCAACGTGAAATTTTGGTATACAAAATTGTAACAACTGTTTTACCTGCCTCCTGTAATTTAAATCACAATAATATTAGATTACAATTTTTAAGGTAGAATTGAGTAGACTATTTGACTGATATTTGCCTAGAAGTTCCTCAAATTTTCTTATTCATCTAATCTTCAAATTGTGTGGCACGTGATTAAATGTGGCACCGCTTCAAACAATCAGTTCAAGATTCGCAAGCAATATTTTGGAAAATTTTCATAGACAACTAATAAAATTTGTTTTTCTCAGTAAAAATGCACCAACAACAAGCTAAATTGGTCACCGTTAATCTGATTAAAATTGTGTCGAGCAATATTATTACTTAATTTATTTGCCAAGTACTGTCTATCGTCTCGCACCATCGGTTAACCAAACGATACTTTTAATATTGAATAAACCATAAACCGATTCCATTGTCGTCTGCAAAATATTAATTTTTGGTTTTTATTTGTTGGATTTGGTTTAAATTATTTTTCGTGTATCACTCGGTAAAATAGCGTACACCGTACACCGTATAACAACAGCAGCACACGTGATTAGTATATCGATAAATGTTGCTGTTACATTTCTTGAAACGTTATACTACAAATAACGTCTATACTAGACAGTAGTCGAAGTAATCCAATTCGAGTAATTAGTCAAGGAACCCGGAAAATAGGAGAATCTTCATAGAGTATTTCTGTCGTTAAATATTGGCTTCATCGGCTCCATTTTAGCGGCCAAGCGAATGGTTTGTTTGCACAATCGGATTTTCCCACCTGTGGCCCTATTCTGTCTTTCCCTGGGAATAGGGAATTGGGAAAAATATTTTCATAGCATTTTTGTCTAAATTGTATTTTTCTGGCCTACTGAAAGAATAAGTTTAGTGCAAAAATTTTTAAAACAAAGTGAATTGGGAAACTTTTGTTCCACAAAATTTTTATTGGGAAAAAAATTTTCCCATTTCACTTTGTTTCAAAAATATTAACATCAAATATGTTCCCTCAGTAGGCCAGAAAAACACAATTTAGACAAAAATGCTATGAACATATTTTTCCCAATTCCCTATTCCCAGGGAAAGACAGAATAGGGCCACTGGTGGATTTTCAAGCTTCATAAAAATATTGGGATATTTGAGTTATTTTACCGGAATAAGATTTGTACTGTTCGATGCCTGTTATGAGTTCTTCCATTAATTTGTTTCTTAATATTTTAATGAGTGGTGATGATTTTGTTTAGTGAAACACCGTGGCTCTCAGTAATTAATTTTGACAGCTCCCAGTTTGGTTTTCATGTTTGACAGTGTATTAAGTTGGGTTACATAGGTTTTAAATATTTTTTGAATCTTTTTTAAATTGTAAGTATCCATTTTTCTTATCATTACTTAACTCGGCCATAATACGTATTATATAGGAGTACGTCAACAAGATGCACAGGTAATTATTGAAGAAACTCTCTTGGGTTAACATGGTTAAATAAGATAAAGAGCACCCCGGGCATACGTTGGACGTCAACATTTCAATATTTCGGGTCCATAAACCATTACAGGCTTTTGGTTTTAGAGGCTAAAATATTTCGATCGTGCTTGTTCTGTTCAAGATGCATACGAAATTTGAAGAAATTCTTTTGGCGTTAACAGGGTTAAATAAGATTAGAACCACCATAAGTCATCCGTTAAGCAACATAATTTTAATATTTGCATTCCAGAAACCACTACACATTCCCTTTCTCACTCTAATAAGAAATTATCTTCACGTTAACAGATTTAAATAAAACAAAACCCACATCAAGCCTCATATTCTTGAAATCGGTGGAAATTTCCGCATTTTGAATATACGCTTTGCTTTAAAATTCTTTATATTATTCGAATTTTTCGTCAGGAACTTTAATCGTTTAACCGCTTTAAGCTAAAGGATTTACCTGAAGTTTGGCACACAGCCTTACTAGGAAAATAAATAATGGAGAACTTGCAAACAAATTTGGAAACTTCCACCAATTTCAAGAATTGGGGCCCAGAGCACGTATTCTTGAAACCGATGGAAATTTCCCCAATCGGAATGCAATTTGCTTTGAAATACTCTATATTATTCGAATTTTGTGCCGGCTACTTTAATAATTTTTTCAAATTTGTTTTCAAGTTTTTTACTCTTATATGAGGCATTGAGAAGCAAAGTGGTCCAACCGCAATATTCAACTTTTACAGAACAATGATTTCAAAATTTTGGAAAATTTTAGTTTGAACGAGCGCAGTTTTTTCCCTTCCAACTTAAGGGAAAGTAATGAATAATGGTTTTATATGCAACAACAACAATTCAACTAAAAGTTCCATTTAATATGAGTAAACTTCAACAATATTATCAAAATTGAAATTTTGTGGGTGCTCTGCTTCTCAACATATCATATTTAGAAAAAGAAAAGAAATTTAAAAAAATGATTAAAGCAGGCGGCAATAAATTCGAATAATATAGAGAATTTTAAAGCAAATTGTATTCCAATTGGTGAAATTTCCACCGATTTCAAGAATTCGGCCCCAGGTTTTACGCTGATCGCCAAAATTTCCAAATTTCCGTCCCAGAAACTACTAAAGACTATTGGGCCATTAATAAAACTAAAAATTTTAATTCATGTTTAGTCTGTTCAAGCTGCACACACAGTTTTAAGAATGTCTCGTGCACTTAACAGGGTTAAATAAGACGGAAACCTCTCCAGCTCATACACGTTGAACGACAAAATTACAATATTTTCGTTCCAAAAACTACTGTACGCTCTCAGAAACAACTATGTATATAGTCTTTCGGTAATAGATGAAAACAATATTTTTAGACCATGCTTGGTCCATTCCAGGTGCACACACGGAATAAAGCAATTAAGAAATAATTAATTTTAATTTATTTAATTTGATTTAAATAATTTTAAAAGGTTTAACAGATCAAAAACTTAACCAGGTCATTCGTGTAACGTGATAATGTCGCCCAGCAATCTATTTGCAGCAGCAGGTGCCCAAGTAATTTCCGTTTTAAAAATATTTCCTTATCGAGGTGAATTCCTTGCTTCTCAAAGCCTTATTAAAAACTTCCAAAATTATTTCTCGATCTATTTCTGCTGCAATCCCTATGGACTCTGAGAGAATACCATGCAAGCCTTTACTTTTCTTCAAGTTATTCTTTTTCCACGTCATTATCTTATCTTACACCTCACATCCTTTCAGGATTCTCATCAATCTCGGAACAGCTGTCGTTCCAGCTAGCGACCCAATTGATTTCTTTGAGGTTATTTTAATAAGTGCTGAGTGTTGAGCAAAAGAAAATGATCCAATTGCATGGATTTATGTATCCTCTATTTTAGAGTACTGTATTACCTGCGTTCCACCAGTATTCGGCTCTTCTACTCACCCCTTCTGGACCGTTCGTTAGTGTTGTATCAAGTCTCCAACCACTTAGCTGTTTTTTGAATTATTGTGTCTCCTTGTATTGGCGGTGTCTAAATCGAACGGATCCAACGTTGATCCTTAAGGGTTCTAGTCTCATTAACCTCCCACCATCTTAGTTTAGCTAAAAGTTAAGGCCACCAGGAAAGTGGAAGCATCTTGGTGCCCGCTGCGGTTTAATACCGCCCCACTCCATGCATAGATCTAAAATCACCGCCTCAATTCATCGAGCCTTTGGGCGAATCTTTTCAAAGTTCTGTTGCATGAAAAGTATCTGCTGAAAATGGTAAAATCTTCCAGCTCTATCCACATGGTCACTTTTTCTTACTCGGAGTATAACGGGTGTTCAAATTTGAGGTATCTTTTAAAATTTTAAATAAAAGACATAAATGGTGTAAAATCTTTATTTTTATTGGAAATTAAAGTACATTGGTTTCGGTTAATAAAGAAAAAGAATGTCGTTCACTTGCTCTCCTCTGCTGGATTGGAAAGCTTTCAATCTTTTACGAAAATTTTGAATAACTTTTTCGCATAATGTTGGTTCAATTAGTGATATTTGCGCGATTATGTTTTCTTTGAGAGGTGTTAAAAAGTTTGAGGATTATTCGCATAAACTTTACTTTTCCAGAAACCTTAACCCCTGAGATATACTCGTCAAACGTCCATAGCCTACTTAAGACCTGTTAATCACGTCACGTCGAATATAATTGCTGTAGTTTGAAATCGTAAATTTTTACTTTTGAGTCACGTCAGTCGCGTCGAGTGTATCTCAAGGGAAAAGAAGAAATCTAATGGCGTTCGCCTGATCTTGGGGACCTTGGTGAAACCACATATGGTGCACATCAATATCTTCCACACCAAATCCAAAAATCCACACCATATACCTATCTTTATCTTTTTTTGCTTTTATTGTCTTTTCAAACAATTCCCTAGGATTTTATTCAGCCCAAATGCGGCAGTTTTGCTTGTTGAAATAGCCGCCAATTTCAAAATGAGCTTCATCGGTGAAAATAATTTGCTTGAAAAAATTCTCATATTCTTCTTGTTTTTCTATGACCCAATTAACGAATTGCCGACGTGTAATGCGTGGTCATTTGTCTTTAATTCTTGTGTTAACAACTATAGTGAAGTTTCTGACAACCTAAAAATGACAAAAAACTTTACAACAGCCCAAAAAATGTAAATCTACACTTTCAAGAAAAAACGTGTTATGCAAAACGAAATAACTAGTTTGAAAAATAAGTTCACAATATCCAGCTAATTTAGCAAAACCATGTAGAATAACCATTCTTTATATTTTCTCGAAGCCAACATATTTATGCGGAGTCATAGATTTGTTTTTAATTTTAAAATTTTGATATGGAAGACAGTGTAGAGGTGCTTCGATCGTCAATGACAAGGTATCGTAGATATTTCTAAGTAAATCGAAGTATGCTATCGTGTAGTACTGACTCTATTGCATCTTTTGTAGAAGCCAACATAATTGGGATTGCCGTCGAAGCATAAATTTTCTATGTTGGAATCATAAAAATTCGAAAGTTCAACCATTCAAGGTTCGTTCAAGGCCATTGACAAGGCATCGTAGAGATGTCTAAGTAAATAGAAGCATGCTATCGTGTAGTACTGACCTTATTGCATCTTTTGTAGAAGCCAACATAATTATGATTGCCGTCGAAGCATAAATTTTCTATGTTGGAATCATAAAAATAAGAAAATTCGAAAATTTTAAGAACATAGACGACACGAACAAATTCGACGATACTCATTATTATGTTGACTTCTACAAAAGATACAATAGGGTCAGTACTACACGATAGCATACCTCGATTTACTTAGATATCTCTATGAAGCCTCGTCAATGGCCTTTGAATGGTTGAATTTTCGAATTTTCTTATTTTTATGATTCCAACATAGAAAATTTATGTTTTGGTGGCAACCACAATTATGTTGGCTTCTACAAAAGATACAATAGGGTCAGTACTACACGATAGCATGCTTCGATTTACTTAGACATTTCTACGATGCCTTGTCAATGGCCTCCGAATGGTTAAATTTTCTTATTTTTATGATTCCAACATAGAAAATTTATGCTTCGACGGCAATCACAATTATGTTGGCTTCTACAAAAGATGCAATAGGGTCAGCAATAGGTACTACACGATAGCATACTTCGATTTACTTAGGCATCTCTACGATGCCTTGTCAATGGCCTTCGAATGATGGAATTTTCGAATTTTTATGATTCAAAACATAATTATATATTTTGTTATTTTTCATTTTAATGAAGTAAAAATAAATTTCAATAAATATATTTTACCATATTTTCTTTAATTATCTTATTGTTGTTCCTAATTACAATTTATGTTTAAAAAGTGTACCATTCTTAATTTGTGAGTGATACATTTACTTTTTGGCTGTTATAAGGTTTTTTGTCAATTTGTCAGAAACTTCACACTGCCGTGTTAACAGTATTTCGTAACTTCTTACATGAAGATCTTTTTGTAAACTATTGAACAAAGCTGCTGGTTTGACGAATTGATGTCCTTGGCTCTTCAGCAACACTTGTGCTATAGCAACAATATTTTTACTTCAACGACCACTATGATGATAAATTCTGCTTCCCTGATCTTGAACTGAACCAGTTGCCATCTCTCAAACAACATATGATAATCTAGTACAAAAAATAAAAATGATGGAATATTTAAAATGATCAAATTTGAACACCTTATAAGAAAAGGAATATCTCTTGAACTGATCATGAGCGCTGCATCATCTGTATTTGGATGTATGCCACACTTAGGGTCTCTATTTTTAGTAATTTTTTTGTGTTTTAACGTCGTAAATGATTTACCCTAATTTTGGTACACAGCTACTTAAGAATCACCCACTTTCGATGTTCACCATTTAAATCACTAATTATCATTATATCAACATCTGTTTTCTTCCTGTTGCCAGTGAAAGATCCTTTGACTGCTATTTGTGTTTAACTAGTGCTCCAGTTTTCGTTGCCGATATTTCCAGAACTATAACGTGCTTCGTTATGGCAAGGGTCATTGCAATTTTTGGCTGTGTGTTCTTCTTGCTAGTACCTATAACAGCACATTTCTCCGGCACATCCAATCATCATCTTTCAATGCAGTAGCTTTTTTCTTGCCGGCTTTTAACAAAACGACCACGTTCACTCCTAATTCATCGATGTCAACTTGCTTTCACATTTTTAAAGATCTTGACATACTTTTGCCCACCTTCTTTGACAAGGATGGTTTCACCCATGGTTTCTCCGATTTCTGACTGTCGTGAAACTGAATTCAATCCCATTTAATCCTTCAGAGATCCTCGTCCTTTTTCTATTGTCAATTTGCTTCTATTATAGAATAGACAAATTCTTAATAACACTTATGCTCTTCCGCTCATTGGTTGTGGCATTTCTCAACATTTTAACAACATTAAACTTCTGTTAAACAAATTTTTTTTTATGTTGTTCTCAATGATTTTTTAGCCGAAACGCATCTTATGACCAGCTGATTTAAGCCAAAGCGGCCGCTTCGTGCGCCGTCATTCCTTGATAACTTTTGCCTCGGATTTTCATGACTTGCCGATTGCTTGCGCAATTCATCAGACGCAATTTGTATTAGTCTACGTTGTGATGTCCCTTTTGTCCGTGTGATTTACTTTTGGGCTGTTTTGATATATTTTTAAACACTTGGTTGCTGTTGAATAGTTTTCAATTTTGACACAGAACCTTGACCTGGGTTTTAGTCGTAGTATTTTCTGTCACACCCTACCACATTAATGAACCTATGTTAATGATTAGCTACTTGTGGTCGGCTCGGCGATGTGACACCTGCTGAAACCGCATATGATGTTAGTGTTAATCTCTGTCTGCACATCACACTGAGCACCAATTCAATAATCTCTATACTCGTTAATTCGAACACCAACAGTTTTTTTTTGTTATTATTTAGTAATCTTTGCAATATGTTGCCAAACCACTCCCAACTCTTTCGCAGGTCACTTCTCACGTCCTTACCTTTCGCAGTCACACAGGGGGTGATTGTTGTGTTCTATTTCATCACAGATCGTAATCTGTTGATGAAAATTCACTTTTGCATCCTGTTTCTATTGGGATTCGAATCCGGTACCAAATCGAAACGCCAAGGCTTTAACCACAGTGCCTTTAGAAACCTTGAGATTTGTTTAGTTAATTCATGAGTCTCGATATAAAAACCAAATAATTAAAACCAATTCGTTATTAATTTATATATTTATAGTATTAATAATTTTATTGATTTTCTTTTTTATAAAATTTAACAAAAATTTAAATAAATAAATAACGAAAACAAAATCATATAAATTATTATTTTATTTTATTTGACTCTCTTAGTCCATTTTATTAGTGCCCTAGGATATTGTTATAAAAAATCGGTTGCTCTCTTTCATTAATAAATTAATTAAAATAAACCAGGAGTTAAACTAAAACTTAATTAAATTTTTATTTACTCGTATAATATTTACAATAATTAAAAATAATAAAATCTAATATTATCTACATATGTTTGAATCTTCGATCGAGCACAGGGAATGAGACGAGGCTAAGAATAGTTTACCACTGGAACACGCACATAATTGATAAATTTTATGTTGCATTGGCCCGTGGTCAGTTTGTGTCGATTGCGCTGTTAACGACGGGGATGACGATGATGATGGTGCTGACGAAGATATTGATGGTGGCGTGGCTACTTTTAAATTTGGCATTATAATACTTGGCGATTCTAGTCGTATCTGCGTTAAAAAAAAACAAAAAACGTAAAATATTAATAATATTTAGGTGTATAGTGATGAAAAATGCGCCTACACTTCCGGCTATCGAATGTAATTTTATATCGTTTAAACAACTTGCGTCTAAACTTCCAGCACGTGATTGAATGATTATTTCTTGGGATGCCCGCATATCGAGCGTACGAGTTGGTGATTCGAGTCTGGAATGAAATAAAATTATATATCGCTTGACAAATAAACAATTCGAATTTAATACTTCATTTCTTTTCCTGAATCGTGCCGCACCAGCGGCGTCTGTATCGATTCCTTAAATATAATTCCACCTTCACCCTCGATCCGCAAGGAATTCGCACCTATTGTAATTTCATCGCGATCGGCCGCAAACAGTACCTCCCCGTGCGTATCTAATATACGAAAATTATTGGCTAAACATTCGAGCTTGTCGTGCCCGAGAAATAATTGATTTTCCACGTAGCCGTCACTGCCACGCGTATTTACAGTAAAATTTCGAGATGATTCTATTGCAATCGGTTGATTGTGTCGCGACCGTATCGTAGACGCCCGCAATAAATCTAGTATTAGTGCTTGGCCACTTAATTGTAATCCGCCAGGGATTACTTTTAGCTGGCCCATGCCATCCGGTGAAAATTCCATAACCTTAAGTATCCATAATGTTAACGCTAAATTAATTACAATTAATAATGTTAATCCTAGTATTAATAAGTAAAGGCATTTTTTGCGCCATCCGTATAGGCCCAGATGAAATCCTTGATTCGGTTTCGATGTATTCTGCTGTACAGAAGTATTTTTACTATTACTCGGCCCATGGTGAGGACCGCGACTATGATTATTATTGGTACTACTACTATTATTTGTGTGTTGCGGATTCGTCGTACTCATATTTTAATGCAGTAACGTGGATAATGCGATTCTCCAGCTTTAAAATTGCACGATCCTGTAACAAGAGGGAAAGATAAATTATTGGTTATTTTTAAATGTATTTTTGATCTAGATATAATCATATCGGTTCTTAGATAAATTGCGGAATATAAAGGCACGGTATATATTTATCTTACTGTTTCAATTTAAAGACGAAAAAATTGTAAAGTATTTTTCACAAAGATAACAAATGGTACTGCAATACATTATTTTATATAAGGGTGGAGGAAAATGGTAAAATCGACGGAAAGAAAAAATAATGTTTTTATTTTCCGTCTTCGGGTAGCAGTAGAAAATCCGTTTATTCCTTATTATTTTTATTTCTTCTTATTAAAGTGCTATTGTTTATGGTAAATAGACAACTCAGAACTAAGAATTACGAGGGTCAATATGTAAACCGTTCCAATCTTTCTTTCAGACGTATTTACAATATTTATGAGCGTTAATACTAGCCCATAACCAGAGTTGGGAAACGTAAACGAATACCTTTGGAAATAATTTATGGACCAGAGTAACTTATACATAAACATTTCTCACTCAAATTCCAATTCCAATAGTGTTGCAAGAAGTTAACGATTTATTATTATATAAAGTGCAAATTAGACCCCGCTTCTCAAATCAGCTTTATTTGTTGATTCGGAACGGAACAAATTTTTTCGTGGTTTATGCCAAGAATATCATCACAAAATATACGTCCTCCTGTGTTACAAGAATTTGTAATTAAATTATAGTTTGTTTAATTATCTATCTATAGGTAGGTTGAACTTGTAAAATTAGCAAAATGAGATGTTATTCCATCAATATGTAAAATTAGAATATTGGTTTACAATATTCTAGCCATTACACCACTTCCGTCTAGATGAGTCACACAGTGAAGAAGAGTGTCCTCGTTGGCGAGTTTGTTCGTTCTTTTTTACGTTTGATCGTTCACTTCGTTTGCTCGTTCGTTTTCGATTCGCTGTCGATCGTGTGGGATAGCGTGTCCGTGACAGCGTTATCTTTACGGTTCTCATGTCGATTATCAGTGGAATTGCTCTTGTCAGAGGTTTATGGCTGGTGTAAATGGTGAACTGAAGATCGCCGAAAGATTAATGATACATCGCGAGTCATTCAATATCGAATGCGGAATATTTTTGTTCGGTATTCGTGAGTTTTTCCGAAAAGAATTCCAATTGTTCCCAAGATTCGTTATAGTATTGCTGAAAAACTGCTCCGAAAACGCATTTATAACTTAACATGACACCAAACTCATCGAGTCGTTTAAAAAGTTGTTCAAAATGTAGTTTGTGTTGTTCCTCATTTTTCGATGCCACGGGAATTAAATGATAGGTTCTGACGAGATAGATTTTGGAAAAGTTCGAGCATCCATGTAAATTCATCGAGAAGTTCTGGATGTGGGTATCGGGTAACGATATGGTATCGTCTCGGAATTGAGTTGCCGGTAGTCTTCAATCGTTATCTTTCTTTCGTACCCATGTGAAAAGGCAAGAGACGGTGATGCCGATGCGCGGCAAATTCCTAATTCCACCAGCAATTTCCAGTGCCAGTTTTCAAATTTAATAAAAATGATGACGTATCGTAGCGTCTGACAGGGAGCACCGAAGGGGCAGCTCTCGTATCGATAAAAAAATAAGCTTATTGTTCGTGTAGTGAATAAAAAATTGGCTATCCGAATGAATTAATTCGTTTATAGCCGACGCAACCGTGCAAGTTATTCGTTTGTTGATTTATCGTTTAGTAGGTTTTGAGCCTCCTACATTTTATCCGTCATTTTCGCCAGTCTATCATACGATTTTGTTGGGGAAATTATTTCCCGCTAGGTGCTTTATGCGTTGAAGTACCTCGGACAGTTTTCGGTCCCCTATTTCGATTACCGTCAGTAGCGTTTCGAGCTGTCGTTCGTCTGACGGGGCCAATGGTTCTATCAACGTCCGTTTCATGTACTCGTGTTGGCCTTGAAACGGTCAGTTCCTGCAAACTCAGGAACACCGCGCATAGCATTGCAGAGTATTTTCTGTGTTTAGGAAAATACCTTGCAATGCATTCCACAAACGAATTGCCAGCGATACGCTGATCAAAGTAGTTCGTTTGGATTTTTGTTTCAAATAAATGATGTTTTTTTCTTTACAACAGAATAGAAATTAAACTCAACGAGGTAACATTAAGAAAAATCAGAAAGCCTTAAAACAGTTAAAGGACAAGGTTCCGAAATTTTATAAAATAAATAAATGTGTGTGTGTTAAACGTAAATAAATCTATATACAAAATCAACAGAAGTTGTGTTTCATTAATTATATACGTAATTGGGGATCTTTAAGTGTTGTCTTCACCTAGTTAATAAAATCGACAACCGGCAGCTAACCCCATAGCCTGCGCTAGGCACATTTTTTAAAAGGTCCGATGCTGACGTATCGAGCATTTATTGGGGTACCGGACATAACTTCCAGGTAGTTTGTTATTAATCGAGATTACAAAGTATTTACGTAACCGGTGAATGGCTTTATATGAGCTATCCGTTCGAACGAAAATGTAGTCGCAATTATCGAGCGATTTTGGGACAAAAATATCTTTTTGCAGTGGTTAGGGAACGCATATTCGTAGGGATAAGAATTTGCATAGTTGTGCGTAATTGGTCGTGTCAGTTGAAATTGGAGGAGAAAACGGATTTTCGGGAAAGAACTCATTAGGTAGTTTGAGTGTCTGCCCTATACCATTTCGGCTGGTGAGCACTTGAGATCTTCTGTCATAGCTCGAATTCCATGCTGTATAAGATAGCAGAAAGTTTCCAGGAGAAAAAATGTGTTTTGCTATTCATCGCTAGAGGCATCACTATCACAAAAATGAAATTTTTTCTGCTGATAGTTTTTTACACCAGCAGAAAATTTTTGATATTTTTATGCAAATTAAAAATTTTCAGCAGAAAGTTTTATGAAAAATCAGAGAATTTATGAAAAAGAAGAGAAAATGTATGTTTAATAACGTTTTGAAGCGATGAAAGCTAATTTTCTTTAAAAAACAATTTGCGTATGTATAGTGATAGTACTCTCAAAACATAATTAAATTGTAATAATCATCATTATCCAAACACAGGGCAACATCAAAAAATGGCCATCTTTGAAAGCACTCCATACATTTCTGAAGTCATTTTAATGTGAAATGTTTTCAGTTTTTTAACAAAAATGTTAGAAAACCCCCCTGTAACTACCCTGGGTATATGTTTTTATGGCAGCTGAGATCATAATCTATATACATTAGCAACATAAGATTCACACCTGGCGTCAGTAGCCTTCCATACATTTTTGAAGTCATTTTAATGTGAAATGTTTTCACTTTTTTAACAAAAGTGTTAGAAAAACTCCCCTGTAACTACTCTGGGTGTAGATTTTTATGGTAGCTGAGATCATATTCCATATACATGAGCAATACAAGATTCACACCTGGCGTCAGTAGCCTTCCATATATTTTTGAAGTCATTTTAATGTGAAATGTTTTCAGTTTTTCAACAATCCTAAACTGAAACCATTTCACATTAAAATGACTTCAAAAATGTATGGAAGTCTACTGATGCCAGGTGTGAATCTTATGTTGCTCATGTATATAGAATATGACCTCATCTACCATAAAAACATACACCCAGGGTAGTTACAGGGGAGTTTTTCCAACACTTTTGTTAAAAAACCGAAAACATTTCACATTAAAATGACTTCAAAGAGTACTTACACTATACATAAACAAATCGTTTTTTAAAGAAAATTTGCTTTCATCGCTTCAAAACGTTTAAACATACATTTTCTCTCCTTTTTCATAAATTCTCTGATTTTTCATACAACTTTTTGCTGAGAATTTTTAATTTGCATAAAAATATCAAAAATTTTCTTGCGGTGTTAAAAACTATTAGCTGAAAAAATTTTATTTGTGTGATAGTGATGCCTTTAGCGGTGGATAGCAAAGCACATTTTTTCTGCTAGACATTTTTTGCGATCTTATACAGCATTCGAATTCCAAGTAATACGATGAGAATTTCGGAGCTCCAATGAATCGTGTTTTCTCAGGGCTTAAAAGCGGCTTTGTGCTGTCAATGAACTTGTTGGACCATGCCATTAGCTCGCCGGTGATACGCAGTCGTGTGTATTCGATGGAAACCAAGGAGTTTTGTTAATTTGGCGAACAATTTAAATTATAATTTTGTATCTTGTATTCGTCATGTTCGTCGTCCGTGTATATGTATATCGGTTGATGGTGTATTCTCTCTGTTTGCACGTACATAATTAGCGATGGGTTTGCGAGATGTTCTAACCAATACAGGTACAACACTTACGGTATCTTATCATTATACTATTCTTCTTAAGAAAGGATTGATGAAATCCTTAAAGGTGTTCTTAATTCCGTCAGCCGTACTGGATGAACCACTCACCTAAGCCACAGCTTCAGTGAAATTGCTTGTAGCTGTATGTACATAAATACCCTGGGGTTAAAAATGGGGGGAACGCTTTTTTCTACTTTTTGTGGTAGATACCGGGTATTTCTTTTAAACTGAGACGATCAAATATCTCGAAAAATGTCCATAATCAAAATTTAATCAAACCGCGGGGAAATACATTAGTGCAAAAAAATAGTCCCCCACTACCCCGCTTTGTAGGTGGGGCGGGGTTAACTTTTAAACTAAGATAGGAAGCCATATTTTTTATTGCAGATACGGATTCTACGACTAAAAGTACGTATGATTTGAATGAAATATTTTGTTCGGTTCATGATAGATCTACGACTAGAGTCTACGACTAAAAGTACTTGAAAAATATTTGAATGAAATATTTTGTTCGGTTCGTGATAGATGGCGTTGTAATCGACGAAATTCAATTTTTTCAATTTAGAACACAACTTCTTCTTAGAACACACGCATTCGATTCTGCAATACGTTTGAAATAAAAAAACATCACGTTTTCATTGGAAATACTCGAAATTCGTCTTCAAAACAATTTATTCAGTTTTGTAAATCACATTTAACGTTTGTGTTATTTCTTATCTTCATGTTTTTCGTAATTACAAAATAAACGATAAAATACTTTAGAATTTAGGAGCGTTTAACTGTGCCAGAGAAAATTTAAATGGTTCTGGTTTATGGAGAAGCTGGCAGAAATCTTGAAAATGCTGTTGCTATTTACGCTCAACGTTTTCCGGATAGGATTCGTTCACGTGCTTCATTTGGCCGTACTATCAAACAATTTATTATTGATGGAAATGTTCAACCGAAAGAGGACCCGTAGAGCAACAGTCACTGGAGAAAATAATGAAATTGCTGTATTGGCAGCAGTGGCTCAAAATTCTCATGGTAGTACACGAGAAATAGTTAGTTCGCGATTCCGGATTGTCCCTCACCAGTGTTTGGAGAATTTTAAAACGGCACATGTATTATCCATATCATGTGTCTTTACACCAAGATCAACATGGCGCTGATTTCCAAAATCGGGTAACTTTTTGTCAATGGGCACGTGAACAAATACAACAGAACCACAATTTTTTTCGTTGCGTAATGTTCTCTGACGAATGATTTTTTACAAACCATGGAACGGTTAATCGACACAACATACATTATTGGAGTATTACAAATCCTCACTGGCTTCGTCAAGTTGAACATCAGCGTCCTTGGACTGTCAACGTGTGGTGTGGAATAATTGGCAACAAACTCATAGGCCCCCACATTATTGAAGGCAACTTGAATGGTCAAATGTACCAAAACGTTTTGGAACATGAACTGCCAATATTACTTGAAAATTTGAGCTTAGAAGTGAGACGGAACATGTGGTTTCAACATGATGGTTGTCCTGCACACTATTCAGTGGTGGCACGTGAAATACTTGATCGTGATTTCAATCGTCGCTGGATCGGTAGAGCTAGTCCGATAAATTGGCCCGCCAGATCACCAAATCTTACTTCGCCAGATTTCTTTTTGTGGGGCTATCTCAAAGACAAAGTTTCAATCATTTGAAATGCACTTATTAGCATTGAAGTCGCAGGTCATCATTTTGAACACTTATTTATTTTATTCACCTGTCATTTACATTAATAAATTGTTTTCATGGCGAATTTTGAGTATTTCCAATGAAAATGTGATGTTTTTTATTTCAAACGTATTACAGAATCGAATGCGTGTGTTCTAAGAAGAAGAAATTGAAAAAATTGAATTTCGTCGATTACAACGCGATCTATCATGAACCGAACAAAATATTTCATTCAAATTATACGTACTTTTAGTCGTAGAATCCGTATCTGCAATAAAAAATATGGCTTCCTATCTTAGTTTAAAAGTTACCCCCGCCCCACCTATAAAGCGGGGGGTGGGGGACTATTTTTTTGCACTAATGTACTTCCCCCGTGGTATGATTAAATTTTGATTATGGACATTTTTTCCGTAGAATGGTTATTTTTCGAGATATTTGATCGTCTCAGTTTAAAAGAAACACCCGGTATATTGTGACTGTGAGTAAATGGTCTCTTTGTTTTCTATGACTAGAAAACGTTATCGTTTATTTTAGGAGTGACTTTAAGCCTACAATTTGATATTTTTTCGCGTTGGTATTTTGTATACTGTTAAACTTCATCTAAAGTCAGACATGAGCATTGAGCACTTGATTAGTTTATAACATTACGGTCTGTTTGACGATTGGCATCAAGGCCCGACATTTAATTATTTTTGAAGTTAAGAGCTAGTATACTGTTAACTTTGTCTAATGTCAGACTTTGGAGTCAGAAATATAATAAGTGTATTAGTACAAGTGTAGAAGTGTATAATAAATGTATTATAACGTTTTACTTTGGTTAAGCAGTTAATTGACATCAAAGTAACTTCTTGCACTGGCGAAAGTCTGTTAAACGAATGGAGCTGGCCAGCTTTTAATATATCCTTATATATGGCGTGGCGTGTCTGTATCATTTTCCGACTTGATTCGTCGACAATTGATATTTTAAATTTTCGAATAACTCGGCGAATAAATGACTTTTTGGTTACCGGGAATTACCGAACCACCACTAGATATACATGGTCAAGAAATAAAAATACTTTCGAGTTGGCCAAAGGACTTAATAATAATAATTTTGAAGTGTGACGTGTAAACACCTAAACACATACTATACAGTTATAACGGACGATTTCGACAATTACAACAAATTACGGACAATTTTCGATGACGAAAATTAAAATCACTTGTATTACGAGGACGGACTGAGACGGAAGATTTGGCTGAATTACAGACAGAAATTGAATCTGACGCAGAAATTAAAGTTGATAAAATTATACAGATGAAAACAAAAATGCCGGGAGAATCATTTAGACCATTACCGTTGTATATTGTTCAATTTACAAGAAACACCCCATTAGCCAAGGGATACAATATACACGCAATAAATTACCAGAGAGTAACATGGCAAGCATTA
Organism: Nephrotoma appendiculata; assembly: GCA_947310385.1. NCBI lineage: Eukaryota > Metazoa > Arthropoda > Insecta > Diptera > Tipulidae > Nephrotoma > Nephrotoma appendiculata. The sequence continues at coordinate 55,861,742 of OX371225.1, read as the reverse complement.
AACAAGAGCGGAGATATAATGCAATGCAAAAATTGCCAACGCTTTGGACACACAGCAACAAATTGTAGATTGGAGTTTAGATGCGTGAAATGCGAAGAACACCACGAAGCACGCGAATGTGAAATTGAACAACAAGCAACAAAGGAGGCCATATTTTGTATAAATTGTAACATGATTGGACATCCAGCGTCATACAAGGGTTGGTCAGTTTATCAAGCAATGATGCTACGTTTAAAGCAAAAAATACAGGAAAGGCGATAGCAAGCAACACCACCGCCACCACCAAGATTGTTCATGTCAATTCCCGTGACTTAAGAGAACGGAACAATGGGTGACGGGTTAAAAGGGGGGACCAATCCCAGCACAACAGCATCAGAAAAATATTGGTATGCAAAATAATTCAACAATCCATGAGTGACGGTGATAATGACCATACGTGATGGCACGGACCATACAGCAGCAAAGCGAACGTATTTCTCAACTTCTTCAGATTATCGGTTCATGGTAAACAATTTCAAAATTATTGCGTTAACCGCCAATTCCATTATGAGCGTTCAGAGGCGACTAAATTTATTAAAATTTTTGGAAAATCATTCACCAGATTGAATACTGGTGAATAAAACTAAATTAAATTTTCGGTACAAAATTCAATTTAAAAATTACAGAGGTGATTCGGTGGGATCGGGTCAATGAAAAGCAGGGTGGTGGCACAGCTATTCTAATCAAAAATGGACTAAAATATAAAGTAATCACACCACAAGAAATAAGCAACTGTGTCGGCATTGAGATTGCTATAATAAAATTAAAAATTTTATATTTACAAAACCTCAAATAATTTCTATATAATAGCTGGAGATTTAAATGCCAGGCATACAAATTGGGACAATGCGGCAAATAATTCGAGGGGCAATCGACTAAACCGATGGATGACAGAAAATGAGATGGAATTTAGAGCCAAAATTTATAAAAGCTATTTACCAACCATGATTCGATCTGGAGACTATTTAGATTTAGCCATTGCGGATGAACGCATCACACATCGTTATGAAAGCAAGCATCATAAAGCAATTGAAATTGAGGTGAGCGAGGTGATTGAATTAGAAACGGGCACAAATGAGGTGGAGGGGAAACGGTTGTGGTACAATTTTACAGACACGATTTGGATGGCATGGTCTGAACAATTGGAAAAGGCACATCGACAGGCAATCATAGTAGAAGGGAATCATGGCGGCGGTGATGAGGGTGATTCATCAATAAAAACATTGACATCAGACACACGGAATTTAGATGAGGACGAAATCAAAATTTATATTTAAAAAATCACGAAATTACTTTTGACCAACGTTAAGCAAAATGAACCAGCAAAACAAAGACGATGTAACAACATGAACTATTACACAAATGTCGCACTATCAAAAAATTATACAAGCACAAAAGTCTGTAGATCACAAAAATTAAAACGTACCGGCAAAATTTGGCAAGGAATCAAAGGCATCATCATCTTATACGACGACGACAAGTGAAATTCAGAGGCAAATACATATTTGGGAAACAGAAATTAAAAGGACGGTACAATTAATTGAGCAAAATGTCAAAATTCAAATTGAAAAATATCAATCGCATGAAGCATGTAAGGCTAGGGATAAAAATGTGGGCGGAAATCAAGAATATGACGCGACAGGAGTCAACCAATAACAATGTCAGAGAAATTGAAGTGGATGAGCGGGAGATGGACGAATACGAGCTTCCAAATATACCGTGGGCGAAGATGTCACGAAACGAAAACCACAAAATTCAAATTTTGGACGAACACATACATTTAGACATAATTGACGGAATCCGGTATTAGGCAAACCAGAACATGAAATTCAACTGAATGAAACGGTAGAGCCAATCAAGCGGAAACACGAAAAGGAAAAATTAGCGAATCGCGCAACAACACATTTTTTGGCAACAGATCGAGCTGAGGCATCAGAACAACCAGCTGACAATCCACAATATTACATCACAGTCCAGTATTTAACGCAAATTTTAAAAAAAGCTAATAATAAAAAATCTTTCTACCCCGATTTAATACAAAACATAATAATGAAACATATTCCAATTTCAATCATAATCGAAATTTTTATCCTGTTCCAAATTGTTGGAAAGTGTGCGCATATTTGTAATATTAGAAAAAAGAGAAAAATTCAAAAGATCCGGAAAATTGCAGACCCATCAGTTTAATTTCGAATTTGGGCAAAGTGTACGAAATTATAATTTTCAAAAAGATTTTGGAGCACGTCCAGAGGAAAGGATTAATCTCCGACAATCAATTTGGCTTTCGGCAGGAGCACAGTACAGTACATGGAATCACAAAATTAGTTTCGGACGTATGCCACAAATTAAGTTTTAAACATCCTACGGGAGATGGTTTGCTAACAAAATTAAAACATTTCGACTATAACACAGATCTAATTGAAATTATTCACGAGCTGTTGTACGATCGGAAATTTATGGTGACAACGGGCGGCATTCATTCGACTAGGCAATTTAAAATTCTAAATGGGGTACAACAGGGTACGATAACAGCACCAATTTTATTTAATTTATATACGGCAGATATGGTTGGCAGCGAAATTTTAAATTCACAAAATGTACTAATAACGTGTGCATATGCAGACGATGTGGTGTTGTATAGTAGTAAATATTTGATCAGTGACATTCAAATTCAACTAGAAAAAGCATTACGTTATATGTACAAGACTACTTACATACCTGGCGCATCGAAATGAATGTATCGAAATGCGAAGCGAGGTCCACTACGTAACGCAAATCGAGATTTTAAAAGAAATTGGGAAAATTATTCTAAAGGAGACAGTAAAATATTTAGGCATTAATATTGCTAATATGTGTTACATGGCCAATCACACAACGATACAGCTGGAGAAGGCAACGAGAGCGCTTATGGGAGCGAGACGGCTCTTTTACAGCAAACACATTACGGAACGTGTAAAAATGATTGCGTACAGGGCACTCATTTGACCAATTTTAACATACGGATGTCAGGTATGGTTCAACCAGGTGCCAAGGTACATGGAAAGGATGAGAATGTTCGAGAGAAAATGTATCAGGCATCTTACACAGAAAGATGGATACAGGCTTTAAACACTATATATCAAACAAAAATCACTACAATAATTACGATTCGGACCGTATTGACATTCATATAATAACATTGGTACTAAATCATGTTTTACGAGCGTGCCAAAACATGGAGAATTCATTAATACCCGGACCGTATAACGTGGACACAGCTTTGGTAGAGGAATACCTGAGGGAAAGATAAATTTGAAAATGCAGGGGAACATCTACGATATGATACGAGTATGAAGGAGCAGGAGCCGGGAGTTTTAGAGGCACGGTGTGCCAAATACTGGTGGCTACCCAATACCGATGATGATGTACATACAGAGCGAGATGTTTTATCTATATATAAAAATGGTGTAAAAAATGTATGTGCGCGCATCAGTTGAGAACGGCTGAACCGATTGTTCGCAATTACTAGGAGATGGTTCTTACGAAAGAAAATTGGAAAGTCCACCGAAAAAGTCGGAAAATTCGGAAAATCGAAAAATGATATTTTTGATGTTAGTATCGGATCCAGATGGTCTTTTAGAAGAGAAAAATTGTAAAATCTGAGTAACAAACTCGAAAACTACCGGAAAAAACCGAAAAAGAAAATTGAGTTTTTGCTTTATCAGTTGATGGCTCAATCTTTTTTTGATGTATTCGCAATTGCCCGGAGATGGTTGATATGAGAGATTTCATTGATATGCATGTTAAGATCGAAACGAAACGTTATATTTACATCCGCTTCGATCAATTAAAACTATGTTCAAAGCAGTATAATCATCTGCGCAATGCCATCGCTTCGGACGGGGATGCAACCAACGTCGGTCAATTGACCATTCTCTCAGCAACATATGTTTGCAGCCCACGCCATTTGCATGAAAATGCGCAGAATGCTATGACGAATGTGCGTCATTACGGAGAGCCAGATTTGTTCATCACGTTCACGTGCAATCCAAACTGGCCTGAAATTACCGGTAATCTACTGCCAGCACAAACTTCCAGCGATCGCCTTGACTTTACCGCACCTGTGTCAAACAAAAACTCAGGACGCTATTAAACTTCATCGTTAAATAAGTGGTTTTCGAAGAGCCACGTTGTTGGATGTACTCTAGAGTGGCAGAAGCGTGGATTACCACATGCACACATTCTACTATTGTAGAGTTGAGAAAATCAGACCAGATCAACTCGATTCAATCATCAGCGCCGAAATACCAGATCCAGAAGCAGACCCAGAGTTGTTCGCGGTAGTCGCAACAAACATGATTCACGATCCGTGCGGAGATCATAATCCAGATTCATCGTGTATGGCCGATGGGAAATGCACAAATGCACAAACCAATATCCGTGTCCATTGGTGACATACACAATTAGTGGAAATAACTATTATCCAATATATCGGCATCGTTTACTCGAAGATGGTGGCACAACAGTCACAATGAGGTGATAGGAAAAGATATCGTGATCGATAATCACTTGATCGTTCCGTGTTGCATCTATCGAAAATATTTGCAACACATAGCAATGTTGAGTACTGTAATTCCATTTAATTTGTCTAGAATTACGTGAACAAAGGCAGCAACCTGGCAGTGTTCGGAACTGCTGCTCCAAATGTAAATGACGTAGTGTTACGATTCCAATTGGGCCGTTATATCAGTTGCAATGAGGCGTTTTGGTGTATTTTCTCATTTGCATTACATGAACGTCATCCCACTGTTCAAAATTTGTGGGTGCACGTGGAGAATGGACCGTGGAGAATGGAGTGGAACAAATACAAAGACGAGATTTTGTATCGAGTTCGCACTGCAACATCGAATTATGAGTTTAAAATGAACGACGAGATACGCAACGAATCTTTGTTCAGGATCGAAAACATGTACGCGTTTAAAGGCGGCAGCACATGATATGTCAAAATTGGACACGCCAGCACCAATGCGTTTGATGTACGATGCATTTAATCGTGAATTGCAACGAGAGCAAGTGTAAGATCGAAATTCAATGAGACAAATATTACAAACGAATGTTCGCTTTTGAATGCACAGCAAAAGAATGTGTACGAAGGCAGTTCACGAAGCAGTGTACGAAGCATTAACGAAGGCGTACAGTGACGTTTTGGTGGAGCGATGATTCTGCTGGCCAGCGATTTTCGTCAAACGTTACCTGTCATTCCGCGATCAACAGCTACAGATGACCTCAACGCATGAAATCGTCAAGTTTGTGGCACTATATGTGAAGAAGTTGCAGTTGACCACGAACATGAGAGTCGCGTTACAGAACGACTTATCAACTCTTGATTTTTCCAAACAACTGTTGGTGCTTAACAATAGTCCTGTTGATGTTTTGACAGGATTGATTTCATGTCCATCGAACTTTTGCATTTTCACGATGTCGAATTAAGAGCTTATCATACGAATCTATTTCCGCACATCCACTGAAATTGTTTATGAATCATGATTGGCTCAGCAAACGAGCGATTTTGGCAAATCGCTGGGGAAATGCATTGTTACAAATCCGTTGACTGTGTGACCAATCAAGACGAGAAAACCTTCGACCGAGTTTTTTAATGCGCTCGATTTGCCTGGAATACCACTGTGTAACTTGATACTCAAGCTACGATCTGTAATAATCATGCTACGTAATCTGAACCATCCGAGATTGTTTAACATAACGTGATTGGCTGAGAATAAACTGATGAACAACGTGATTCAAGTGACGATCATCAATGGCAAATTCAAAAAAGAAGATGTTCTAATTTCGAGAATTCTCCTGATTCCAACTGACATTTCATTCGACTTCAAGAGCATTCAGTTCCCCATTCGTTTGGCGTTTGCTATATGATGAACAAATCACAAGGTCAATCGTTTGGAGTGTGCGGAATAAATCTGGAATTTCCATGTTTTTCTCATGGTCAATGAATGGGAAAATATTTTTTACCACAATGCATTGTATGGATTCCATTTAGTTTCACTCGAATAAAATACATTGAATTATTTTGAATTCCAACTGACTTCAATTCATTTCCACACTGAGAGAAAAAATCCAAAAAACAACTCAATTTTCTATAGTTCCCTGAGTTTGAGTCGACATTTCATTCACTTTTCAATACATTATGCCGCCTTTATGGTTGCGTTCGTTCGTTCTGACAATTTTTACGACCAATCATATTGTTCGAAAATGATGATTTTTTTTTCTTTTTGATTTTTCCACAAGAGATGGTTGGTCTCTCTTCCACAAGAGATGTTTTACTTTGTACAAAATAATTACACCTTTCTCTTTTGGTATAGTGCTGCCTTTTGTGACCTGTAAATAATCCATTATTTTCTGCTGCCAAATTTAAGCTAATACAGCATTAAAAATTCGAGGAAAATTGTTAAGAAGCCCTTCCAGTTTTGACTAATAACTCTCGTTTTATGAAATGTCACATACACAGTTTCAAATTATAACTGACCACTTTTTTTAGAATATAGTAAATTTAAGTCGCAATTGGCTAAGTAAAAGAAAGCTTTTAAAACTCTTAAGAAAGAGTCAGACACAGATGATAGACGTAACAATACCATTATTTTGAAATTTCTGTGCCCCCGAGTTAAAAATTTTAATATTATTCCACTCGTCTATATAGAGTTTTGACAAAATTGTTGATTGCCAGTACCACAATTAAAAAATGTATATCTGTATGCATATATGCATAAAATATTTTTATGCTACCAAAAATACATAAAAAATTGAAATGTCTAAATCATCGCCAAAAAAATCCCATGTCCCGAATACATTTTCATCGAAACGTTTTATGTTTTGTATGGTTTTAAATTTTAATAGTTTTATGCTATGACATTTAAATTTACATATGTAAACATTTATTATGTTATATGTTTTTTTTTATAGTGGAGTACCTACCTAGTAGTGTGGTGGCAAATTTATGAAACAACATAAAATAGTGTATACGACTCCCTTGTACAATGTCTCGGTACATTACAACGTATAATGGTTTGGTTCGTTTGGTAATTCTTCAAAATTCATAAATGCAAATCATGAAATTCATTCGAGAAATTATGTTGCCAGTTTTGTTGTTGCTGTTCGTATTTATGCTAAACTCTAAATATGTATATAAAGTCGTTGCAATTTTTATGCTGTGTGGAAATTTAATATTCATGATTACATAAAAAGAACAATGAATTTCTTGTTTTTCATGGTCTTGTTGTTGTATTATATGTTTTATGTATATCCATGAAACATAAGTTTTCCAACCAGGAAAATTCACTTTCAACAACGATTTGCAAAATAGCACAAAAGAGAACACCCGAAATGTATAAAAATGAAAAAGCGCAGATCAACACTCCGCATTTAGATGTTTATTTGCTGAAAGCGTGTTTTACTGCTGTTGTTGTCGTGTCTGTATGTATCTGGGCAGCGGAATTTGAGTTAGGTCAGTTCGGAAAGGTATAAACATGTACATAAAAAAGTATGCATACCTCTATAATATACAAGTAGGGGATGTATAAAAAAAACCGTAAATTTATAAGTCCCCAATGATTTTTATAATCAAGTGCCAAAAATATGGAAATCCACTGTATACAGCAACAACAAGGGCTAAACTTTTCGAAATGTAAATAAACATATAAAAGGTGTTGAAAGCTTTTATGATTTGTGGCTTTTATATTACACATACCGATACACACACACACACACAAAAATTAAAAGTATTTTTATATTTGTAAACTGTACCACATCCCTTTCCATTTATGTCTACAGAGACTGACCGACCAATGCTTTTAATTAGTTTAGAGAATTAAAAGGTCAGAAACCTGATTTTACAAAACAAAATGATTTTACGGGTTTTGGTGGAAAGTTTATACACAGTAAGAAATCGGTCGTTCTTCCCAAACGGTGAGTTAAAATTATGCGGAGTTAATATTATTTTAATAATTTTCCATTAATAATAATTACTCTTATCTTGGTACTTCAATAATACCTCTAAAATAATAATTATTCTAACGCAAAGTAAAAGTTAGGTGTAGTTAAATTGGTTGGTTGTTAAAATTTAACACCAATTTGTATTTAATTATTAGCTATTTGCGAAATATAGTTAAACTTTTAAAACAAGAAAATATAGTAATAGAAATAACAATCTATAATGTATCTCCGTTTAACTCGTTTTTATCCTTGAATATATTATTTCATTTAGTTGTTATTTTTAGCTTCGTAAAATATTTAATCAACCTTTTATGGCAGTTACAAACCTGTATTTGAAATGGACATACTAATGAGTAAATGTAATAAAATTTTAACAGTCGTAAGCATAATGTCCGAATGAAATTTTGTATACTTATAAATGCCACTTCAAGTAACTTTACTCCGATTATTAAGATGAGTATTCTAGAACAATTTTTGAAAAAGTTCAAGTTTACATTGGGACCCATAGTGGCACTCGAATAAACTAAAATGCTTACAAATAAAAACAGCCACCCGTGATTTTTTAGATCTGAGCGCGTTTGCTGTCAAAAATGATAACTTCCAATTTAAATGTCGATAAAAAAACATAGATGCTATACTTCAAACCACAAACTAACTATAAACTTTGTTATTTCCTTTCTTATCTACCTACTTCTTATTGTTTCTACATAAATCAGATTTGCAAATTTCTTTGCGAAATACGGTGTCATAACTGATTTGCTGAAAGTCAACGCAACTTGTATTTATCTAGTTATAAAGCATTTTAATTTTAGTTTATACCCTACTACTTGAGTTTTGCCACCCTATTTCACCATAATATTTTGTTTAAGTCAGAATTTACATACATATAAACAAGATGTGCCTTTGCAATCATCTCTGAAATTTTAATGTTAACTGCAAAATTTGTTATTTCTCTAATTTAAAACTCATTATTTCATATATTAAACCTTAATCGTCAAAAATATCAGATTAGTATCTTTACATACAAAGTAAGAAAATGTATGGATAGTCAAAAGCCTAAGAGGCTTTAAACCTCATGGAAATCCTAGAGATTACCCCATCGGGAAATTACGTTTAAAAATTAGGTCCATCTATCACCTAAACCGTAACAAAAGCTCAACTTGGAATCATGACTATAAGATCCTGATCTTAAGCAATTTGTCCTTATGGTTTCGATGTTCTTCAAGTTTGATATGAAAAATCGGTTAAATTAATTATTTGTGGAAATCCTAGAGATTACGCCATCGGGAAATTACGTTTAAAAATTAGGTCCATCTATCACCTAAACCGTAACAAAAGCTCAACTTGGAATCATGACTATAAGATCCTGATCTTAAGCAATTTGTCCTTATGGTTTCGATTTTCTTCATGTTTGATATGAAAAATCGGTTAAATTAATTATTTGTGGAAATCCTAGAGATTACCCCATCGGGAAATTACGTTTAAAAATTAGGTCCATCTATCACCTAAACCGTAACAAAAGCTCAACTTGGAATCATGACTATAAGATCCTGATCTTAAGCAATTTGTCCTTGTGACTTCAGTGTAAAATGATATTTAACGATTTTCTTATTATATTCTTAATTTTCGTAATATACGAGGGTTGCCTTTTATATTTCGGGGTTGGACAACCCTAGTGTTGCAATCTGGCAACTGATAGCTCTATCGTAAAGTTTGACATTTTTGAGATTATACGTACTCAGAACGTTTTGACATTCGAGCGCTATTTGTGTTGTTTACAGTACTCATTAACTCAACATCTCGGCGAAAAAATGGAATTAAATCGTGAACATTTTCGTGCGATTATTTTTTACAACTTTCGACATGGATTAAGGCAGCAAGAGTGCATGGATGAACTTAATTCTATTTTTAGCGATGAAGCTTCATCAAGGACCAGTGTTTATCGATGGTATAGTGAATTCAATCGAGGTCGTAGTTCACTCCAAGACGAATTTCGTGAAGGTCGTCCAGAATCAGTTGTTGTTCCGGAAACCATTGATGCTGTGCGCGAACTGATATTGCAAGATACTCATGTGACCTGAGATTGAGACAACCTTAGGTGATAGTGGGACCAGCATACATTCAATATTGCATAAACATTTGAATGTCAAAAAAATTTGTTCGCGTTGGATCCCACACAATATGTCAATCGCTCAAAAAAAGGCTCGTGTCGATTGGTCAAAATAAAAGCTCAAAAAATACGATCGCGGTGCTTCAAAACACGTCTATGACATAGTGACAGGTGATGAATCGTAGATTTACGCGTATGAGCCCGAAAGTAAACAGCAATCGACTGTATGAATGTTTCAAGATGAACCGAATCCAACAAAAGTTGTTCGCGCACGAAGCACTTGCAAGCAAATGATCGCCAGTTTTTTCGGAAAAAATGGACATGTGTCAACCGTACCACTAGAACAACGCAGAACAGACAATTCTGAGTGGTACACCACCATTTGTTTGCCAGTTAACTTCCAAGAAATCTGGAAAACCAACTGCCGAAGACGGATCACTCTTCACCACGACAATGCGAGCTCTCAAGATTCCAAGTTGAGCTTTTGTTACGGTTTAGGTGATAGATGGACCTAATTTTTAAACGTTATTTCCCGATGGGGTAATCTCTAGGATTTCCACAAATAATTAATTTAACCGATTTTTCATATCAAACATGAAGAAAATCGAAACCATAAGGACAAATTGCTTAAGATCAGGATCTTATTGTCATGATTCCAAGTTGAGCTTTTGTTACGGTTTAGGTGATAGATGGACCTAATTTTTAAACGTAATTTCCCGATGGGGTAATCTCTAGGATTTCCACAAATAATTAATTTAACCGATTTTTCATATCAAACATGAAGGAAATCGAAACCATAAGGACAAATTGCTTAAGATCAGGACCTTATAGTCATGATTCCAAGTTGAGCTTTTGTTACGGTTAAGGTGATAGATGGACCTAATTTTTAAACGTAATTTCCCGATGGGGTAAACTCTAGGATTTCCACAAATAATTAATTTAACCGATTTTTCATATCAAACATGAAGAAAATCGAAACCATAAGGACAAATTGCTTAAGATCAGGATCTTATAGTCATGATTCCAAGTTGAGCTTTTGTTACGGTTTAGGTGATAGATGGACCTAATTTTTAAACGTAATTTCCCGATGGGGTAATCTCTAGGATTTCCACAAATAATTAATTTAACCGATTTTTCATATCAAACATGAAGAAAATCGAAACCATAAGGACAAATTGCTTAAGATCAGGATCTTATAGTCATGATTCCAAGTTGAGATTTTGTTACGGTTTAGGTGATAGATGGACCTAATTTGTAAACGTAATTTCCCGATGGGGTAATCTCTAGGATTTCCACAAATAATTAATTTAACCGATTTTTCATATCAAACATGAAGAAAATCGAAATCATAAGGACAAATTGCTTAAGATCAGGATCTTATAGTCATGATTCCAAGTTGAGCTTTTGTTACGGTTTAGGTGATAGATGGACCTAATTTATAAACGTAATTTCCCGATGGGGTAATCTCTAGGATTTCCACAAATAATTAATTTAACCGATTTTTCATATCAAACATGAAGAAAATCGAAACCATAAGGACAAATTGCTTAAGATCAGGATCTTATTGTCATGATTCCAAGTTGAGCTTTTGTAACGGTTTAGGTGATAGATGGACCTAATTTATAAACGTAATTTCCCGATGGCGTAATCTCTAGGATTTCCACAAATAATTAATTTAACCGATTTTTCATATCAAACATGAAGAAAATCGAAACCATAAGGACAAATTGCTTAAGATCAGGATCTTATTGTCATGATTCCAAGTTGAGCTTTTGTTACGGTTTAGGTGATAGATGGACCTAATTTATAAACGTAATTTCCCGATGGGGTAATCTCTAGGATTTCCACAAATAATTAATTTAACCGATTTTTCATATCAAACATGAAGAAAATCGAAACCATAAGGACAAATTGCTTAAGATCAGGATCTTATTGTCATGATTCCAAGTTGAGCTTTTGTTACGGTTTAGGTGATAGATGGACCTAATTTTTAAACGTAATTTCCCGATGGGGTAATCTCTAGGATTTCCACAAATAATTAATTTAACCGATTTTTCATATCAAACATGAAGAAAATCGAAACCATAAGGACAAATTGCTTAAGATCAGGATCTTATTGTCATGATTCCAAGTTGAGCTTTTGTTACGGTTTAGGTGATAGATGGACCTAATTTTTAAACGTAATTTCCCGATGGCGTAATCTCTAGGATTTCCACAAATAATTAATTTAACCGATTTTTCATATCAAACATGAAGAAAATCGAAACCATAAGGACAAATTGCTTAAGATCAGGATCTTATTGTCATGATTCCAAGTTGAGCTTTTGTTACGGTTTAGGTGATAGATGGACCTAATTTTTAAACGTAATTTCCCGATGGGGTAATCTCTAGGATTTCCACAAATAATTAATTTAACCGATTTTTCATATCAAACATGAAGAAAATCGAAACCATAAGGACAAATTGCTTAAGATCAGGATCTTATTGTCATGATTCCAAGTTGAGCTTTTGTTACGGTTTAGGTGATAGATGGACCTAATTTTTAAACGTAATTTCCCGATGGCGTAATCTCTAGGATTTCCACAAATACTTAATTTAACCGATTTTTCATATCAAACTTGAAGAACATCGAAACCATAAGGACAAATTGCTTAAGATCAGGATCTTATTGTCATGATTCCAAGTTGAGCTTTTGTTACGGTTTAGGTGATAGATGGACCTAATTTTTAAACGTAATTTCCCGATGGCGTAATCTCTAGGATTTCCACAAATACTTAATTTAACCGATTTTTCATATCAAACTTGAAGAACATCGAAACCATAAGGACAAATTGCTTAAGATCAGGATCTTATTGTCATGATTCCAAGTTGAGCTTTTGTTACGGTTTAGGTGATAGATGGACCTAATTTTTAAACGTAATTTCCCGATGGCGTAATCTCTAGGATTTCCACAAATAATTAATTTAACCGATTTTTCATATCAAACATGAAGAAAATCGAAACCATAAGGACAAATTGCTTAAGATCAGGATCTTATTGTCATGATTCCAAGTTGAGCTTTTGTTACGGTTTAGGTGATAGATGGACCTAATTTTTAAACGTAATTTTCCGATGGCGTAATCTCTAGGATTTCCACAAATAATTAATTTAACCGATTTTTCATATCAAACATGAAGAAAATCGAAACCATAAGGACAAATTGCTTAAGATCAGGATCTTATTGTCATGATTCCAAGTTGAGCTTTTGTTACGGTTTAGGTGATAGATGGACCTAATTTTTAAACGTAATTTCCCGATGGCGTAATCTCTAGGATTTCCACAAATAATTAATTTAACTGATTTTTCATATCAAACATGAAGAAAATCGAAACCATAAGGACAAATTGCTTAAGATCAGGATCTTATTGTCATGATTCCAAGTTGAGCTTTTGTTACGGTTTAGGTGATAGATGGACCTAATTTTTAAACGTAATTTCCCGATGGCGTAATCTCTAGGATTTCCACAAATAATTAATTTAACCGATTTTTCATATCAAACATGAAGAAAATCAGAAAATCGAAACCATAAGGACAAATTGCTTAAGATCAGGATCTTATTGTCATGATTCCAAGTTAAGCTTTTGTTACGGTTTAGGTGATAGATGGACCTAATTTTTAAACGTAATTTCCCGATGGGGTAATCTCTAGGATTTCCACAAATAATTAATTTAACCGATTTTTCATATCAAACATGAAGAAAATCGAAACCATAAGGACAAATTGCTTAAGATCAGGATCTTATTGTCATGATTCCAAGTTGAGCTTTTGTTACGGTTTAGGTGATAGATGGACCTAATTTTTAAACGTAATTTCCCGATGGCGTAATCTCTAGGATTTCCACAAATAATTAATTTAACCGATTTTTCATATCAAACATGAAGAAAATCAGAAAATCGAAACCATAAGGACAAATTGCTTAAGATCAGGATCTTATTGTCATGATTCCAAGTTAAGCTTTTGTTACGGTTTAGGTGATAGATGGACCTAATTTTTAAACGTAATTTCCCGATGGCGTAATCTCTAGGATTTCCACAAATACTTAATTTAACCGATTTTTCATATCAAACTTGAAGAACATCGAAACCATAAGGACAAATTGCTTAAGATCAGGATCTTATTGTCATGATTCCAAGTTGAGCTTTTGTTACGGTTTAGGTGATAGATGGACCTAATTTTTAAACGTAATTTCCCGATGGCGTAATCTCTAGGATTTCCACAAATAATTAATTTAACCGATTTTTCATATCAAACATGAAGAAAATCGAAACCATAAGGACAAATTGCTTAAGATCAGGATCTTATTGTCATGATTCCAAGTTGAGCTTTTGTTACGGTTTAGGTGATAGATGGACCTAATTTTTAAACGTAATTTCCCGATGGCGTAATCTCTAGGATTTCCACAAATACTTAATTTAACCGATTTTTCATATCAAACATGAAGAAAATCGAAACCATAAGGACAAATTGCTTAAGATCAGGATCTTATTGTCATGATTCCAAGTTGAGCTTTTGTTACGGTTTAGGTGATAGATGGACCTAATTTTTAAACGTAATTTCCCGATGGGGTAATCTCTAGGATTTCCACAAATAATTAATTTAACCGATTTTTCATATCAAACATGAAGAAAATCGAAACCATAAGGACAAATTGCTTAAGATCAGGATCTTATTGTCATGATTCCAAGTTGAGCTTTTGTTACGGTTTAGGTGATAGATGGACCTAATTTTTAAACGTAATTTCCCGATGGGGTAATCTCTAGGATTTCCACAAATAATTAATTTAACCGATTTTTCATATCAAACATGAAGAAAATCGAAACCATAAGGACAAATTGCTTAAGATCAGGATCTTATTGTCATGATTCCAAGTTGAGCTTTTGTTACGGTTTAGGTGATAGATGGACCTAATTTTTAAACGTAATTTCCCGATGGGGTAATCTCTAGGATTTCCACAAATAATTAATTTAACCGATTTTTCATATCAAACATGAAGAAAATCGAAACCATAAGGACAAATTGCTTAAGATCAGGATCTTATAGTCATGATTCCAAGTTGAGCTTTTGTTACGGTTTAGGTGATAGATGGACCTAATTTATAAACGTAATTTCCCGATGGCGTAATCTCTAGGATTTCCACAAATAATTAATTTAACCGATTTTTCATATCAAACATGAAGAAAATCGAAACCATAAGGACAAATTGCTTAAGATCAGGATCTTATTGTCATGATTCCAAGTTGAGCTTTTGTAACGGTTTAGGTGATAGATGGACCTAATTTATAAACGTAATTTCCCGATGGCGTAATCTCTAGGATTTCCACAAATAATTAATTTAACCGATTTTTCATATCAAACATGAAGAAAATCGAAACCATAAGGACAAATTGCTTAAGATCAGGATCTTATAGTCATGATTCCAAGTTGAGCTTTTGTTACGGTTTAGGTGATAGATGGACCTAATTTATAAACGTAATTTCCCGATGGCGTAATCTCTAGGATTTCCACAAATAATTAATTTAACCGATTTTTCATATCAAACATGAAGAAAATCGAAACCGTAAGGACAAATTGCTTAAGATCAGGATCTTATTGTCATGATTCCAAGTTGAGCTTTTGTAACGGTTTAGGTGATAGATGGACCTAATTTATAAACGTAATTTCCCGATGGGGTAATCTCTAGGATTTCCACAAATAATTAATTTAACCGATTTTTCATATCAAACATGAAGAAAATCAGAAAATCGAAACCATAAGGACAAATTGCTTAAGATCAGGATCTTATAGTCATGATTCCAAGTTGAGCTTTTGTTACGGTTTAGGTGATAGATGGACCTAATTTTTAAACGTAATTTCCCGATGGGGTAATCTCTAGGATTTCCACAAATAATTAATTTAACCGATTTTTCATATCAAACATGAAGAAAATCGAAACCATAAGGACAAATTGCTTAAGATCAGGATCTTATAGTCATGATTCCAAGTTGAGCTTTTGTTACGGTTTAGGTGATAGATGGACCTAATTTATAAACGTAATTTCCCGATGGCGTAATCTCTAGGATTTCCACAAATAATTAATTTAACCGATTTTTCATATCAAACATGAAGAAAATCGAAACCATAAGGACAAATTGCTTAAGATCAGGATCTTATTGTCATGATTCCAAGTTGAGCTTTTGTTACGGTTTAGGTGATAGATGGACCTAATTTTTAAACGTAATTTCCCGATGGCGTAATCTCTAGGATTTCCACAAATAATTAATTTAACCGATTTTTCATATCAAACATGAAGAAAATCGAAACCATAAGGACAAATTGCTTAAGATCAGGATCTTATTGTCATGATTCCAAGTTGAGCTTTTGTTACGGTTTAGGTGATAGATGGACCTAATTTATAAACGTAATTTCCCGATGGCGTAATCTCTAGGATTTCCACAAATAATTAATTTAACCGATTTTTCATATCAAACATGAAGAAAATCGAAACCATAAGGACAAATTGCTTAAGATCAGGATCTTATTGTCATGATTCCAAGTTGAGCTTTTGTTACGGTTTAGGTGATAGATGGACCTAATTTTTAAACGTAATTTCCCGATGGGGTAATCTCTAGGATTTCCACAAATAATTAATTTAACCGATTTTTCATATCAAACATGAAGAAAATCGAAACCATAAGGACAAATTGCTTAAGATCAGGATCTTATTGTCATGATTCCAAGTTGAGCTTTTGTTACGGTTTAGGTGATAGATGGACCTAATTTTTAAACGTAATTTCCCGATGGCGTAATCTCTAGGATTTCCACAAATAATTAATTTAACCGATTTTTCATATCAAACATGAAGAAAATCGAAACCATAAGGACAAATTGCTTAAGATCAGGATCTTATTGTCATGATTCCAAGTTGAGCTTTTGTTACGGTTTAGGTGATAGATGGACCTAATTTATAAACGTAATTTCCCGATGGCGTAATCTCTAGGATTTCCACAAATAATTAATTTAACCGATTTTTCATATCAAACATGAAGAAAATCGAAACCATAAGGACAAATTGCTTAAGATCAGGATCTTATAGTCATGATTCCAAGTTGAGCTTTTGTTACGGTTTAGGTGATAGATGGACCTAATTTTTAAACGTAATTTCCCGATGGGGTAATCTCTAGGATTTCCACAAATAATTAATTTAACCGATTTTTCATATCAAACATGAAGAAAATCGAAACCATAAGGACAAATTGCTTAAGATCAGGATCTTATTGTCATGATTCCAAGTTGAGCTTTTGTTACGGTTTAGATGATAGATGGACCTAATTTTTAAACGTAATTTCCCGATGGCGTAATCTCTAGGATTTCCACAAATAATTAATTTAACCGATTTTTCATATCAAACATGAAGAAAATCGAAACCATAAGGACAAATTGCTTAAGATCAGGATCTTATAGTCATGATTCCAAGTTGAGCTTTTGTTACGGTTTAGGTGATAGATGGACCTAATTTATAAACGTAATTTCCCGATGGCGTAATCTCTAGGATTTCCACAAATAATTAATTTAACCGATTTTTCATATCAAACATGAAGAAAATCGAAACCATAAGGACAAATTGCTTAAGATCAGGATCTTATTGTCATGATTCCAAGTTGAGCTTTTGTTACGGTTTAGGTGATAGATGGACCTAATTTATAAACGTAATTTCCCAATGGCATAATCTCTAGGATTTCCACAAATAATTAATTTAACCGATTTTTCATATCAAACATGAAGAGAATCGAAACCATAAGGACAAATTGCTTAAGATCAGGATCTTATAGTCATGATTCCAAGTTGAGCTTTTGTTACGGTTTAGGTGATAGATGGACCTAATTTTTAAACGTAATTTCCCGATGGGGTAATCTCTAGGATTTCCACAAATAATTAATTTAACCGATTTTTCATATCAAACATGAAGAAAATCGAAACCATAAGGACAAATTGCTTAAGATCAGGATCTTATAGTCATGATTCCAAGTTGAGCTTTTGTTACGGTTTAGGTGATAGATGGACCTAATTTATAAACGTAATTTCCCGATGGCGTAATCTCTAGGATTTCCACAAATAATTAATTTAACCGATTTTTCATATCAAACATGAAGAAAATCGAAACCATAAGGACAAATTGCTTAAGATCAGGATCTTATTGTCATGATTCCAAGTTGAGCTTTTGTTACGGTTTAGGTGATAGATGGACCTAATTTATAAACGTAATTTCCCAATGGCATAATCTCTAGGATTTCCACAAATAATTAATTTAACCGATTTTTCATATCAAACATGAAGAGAATCGAAACCATAAGGACAAATTGCTTAAGATCAGGATCTTATAGTCATGATTCCAAGTTGAGCTTTTGTTACGGTTTAGGTGATAGATGGACCTAATTTTTAAACGTAATTTCCCGATGGGGTAATCTCTAGGATTTCCACAAATAATTAATTTAACCGATTTTTCATATCAAACATGAAGAAAATCGAAACCATAAGGACAAATTGCTTAAGATCAGGATCTTATAGTCATGATTCCAAGTTGAGCTTTTGTTACGGTTTAGGTGATAGATGGACCTAATTTATAAACGTAATTTCCCGATGGGGTAATCTCTAGGATTTCCACAAATAACTAATTTAACCGATTTTTCATATCAAACATGAAGAAAATCGAAACCATAAGGACAAATTGCTTAAGATCAGGATCTTATTGTCATGATTCCAAGTTGAGATTTTGTTACGGTTTAGGTGATAGATGGACCTAATTTTTAAACGTAATTTCCCGATGGCGTAATCTCTAGGATTTCCACAAATAATTAATTTAACCCAATTTTCATATCAAATCATAAGGACAAATTGGTTGATTTTTTTAGTATTAAGTATTTTTAAATTTTTGAATCTTTTTGGGCAATCTCGACACCGTGTATGCATATGATGATTACATGTTTTGTGTCTTCTGTAGTTAAATAATAATAAAAACTTAGTTTACCAGGTAAGGTGGTTCGTTGTCACATACTTTACTTTAATATGTAGTCTTAATAGAGCAAATAAAACCGTGATATTTATTCCTTTTCACCGATATTAATAATTATTTATTTAATACAACTTGAAAAATATTTCGGGATGAAATTTTCGTTTTTCTAGCATTTTCAATAATTTTTTCGGGATAGCATTTAATTTAGCAAAGAAACACACCAAAATTGAAAAGGTGTTTTCGGGCTGGTTTTTCGTGCCAGCTTCACATACATGATACATTACTGGTTTCTTCTCCTTCCACAACAGAATTTAGGTCGATTTAAGCTGCTACGTCTTGCTCTGGTGGTAACGGACACCCATTAAAAATTAACACGTTGTGCACAATTTATTATTAAACCGGCTTTTTGAGGAGTGTACATTAAAATGCGTGGCCGACTGAGGCAGCGAAATCTATCTCATGTTGTAAGCCGCTTCCTGCAGTGCATTAGATGGTGATGCTAATGGACTCACCAGCCATGGTTAAAGCCCACGGCCATATCCACTATCACCTTAAACTACATAGTTTAAACATTCAAACTTATTTCAATGTGCGACAATTTGTGAATATCTTACCGAGCAACAATATATTTCTGATTCCGTTGTCATATTCAGTTCTTAGTTTTCGCTTGACAAGCGAAATAACTTTCATGGGATGACCTACCATATGAAACATTAACATTTAAAATTTCCAAAATTTTCATTACAAAGGATTTGACCGTTTTTGGTACGAACAGATTTTCTTGTGGATTAATATACGCGTTCAACTACAAGGCCTTGCAATCGAAATACATATGTGGAAACAAAAAAAACTACACTTGAATTAAGTTTTGTCTAAATTATTTTATAATAATAATATGATGTATACAATTTGAGGTGTAAAATTCGACTGACTAAAATTAATTGTTGTCTCAACTCTACTTTTTGCAAACCCATTGTATTTTCTAAATTATTGATGATCTCATCTCTACCTTTTACACGACCATCGTACTTTATAAGCAAAAACATTTAGTACATATAATTTACATATGATGGCCATTTCATTGAACATAATAATAATATTGAACGCAACCAAGAATCAGAAATATTGAACGCAATCACAATGTTATTACATTAGAGCGACACAGACAGCAACTTTTGTTTGATTTTTTATAACAAAATTTATAGTCAAAATAGTGACAGATTGGGGGCAGCATAACCTAAAATATTTGAAAATTAACGATTTTAACGAAACACAAAATTTTCTAAAATATATTTTACCCTACAACGGACGTAGCGGCGAAAAGAAACATAATTCCACGTTTCATTTTTCTCTTGACATTTCACTATAATATTTTTTCAACCATAAAATTGACGTAGTGTGTGAAAACTATTACTCATCGCTTAATATTTTTTGAAAGTGTTGTAAAAATGTTGACACACAAAGTATTGAGTTTCATACTTTTTATGTCAACATTTTTCCCGCACTTACTGTATTATTTTGCCAGTTAATTTTACTGATTTTTTTTTGTTTCTCTCTATTCTACTAAATTTTATTTAATAATCATAAACAGTTATACACGAAAGTTTTAATTTGAATTACCGAAGGAAGGCATAACTGACGTCCCTTAAGCTAGCAGAACCCATACAGCAGAACATTACAAGATAGTATGGATAATTATAGGCTAATTATAGGCTAATTAAATGCCCCATTAAAAAATTTTGGGCTCCACCCCTTTCAACTAAAACGCGGGTTCTGCTAGCTTTAGAAAAAGTTAGTAGAACCCATATCAAAAATTGATTTAAAAACAATTGGAAAATTAAATGTTAATTTTAGGCTAATTAAATGCCCTATTTAAATTTTTTTATTCTGCTCAATCTAGGAAATACAAAAGGCTTTATCATTTCGAAGCTAGCAGAACCCAAATCAAGATCTATTGATAAGCAAATATTTTTAGGCTCACTATGGACTAATCAAATGCAACATTAAAAAATTTTGGGCTCCACCCGTTTTTGACCAGACTTCAGGTCATTTAATCTAAAGCCAGCAGAACACAAATCGAAAATCGGACCAAAATCGAAATTAGAACCCAAAACAAGATCTATTGATAAGCAAATAATTTTAGGCTCACTATGGGCTAATTAAATGCCCCGTTAGAAAATTTTGGGCTCCACCCGTTTTTGTCCAGACTTCAGGTCATTTAATCTAAAGCCAACAGAACCAAAATCGAAAATCGGACCAAAACCGAAATTAGAACGCAAAACAAGATCTATTGATAAGCAAATAATTTTAGGCTCACGAAGGGTTATTCAAATGCCCCATTAAAAAATTTAGGGCTCCTCCCGTTTTTTGTCCAGACTTCAGGTTATTTAATCTAAAGCCAGCAGAACCAAAATCGAAAATCGGACCAAAACCGAAATTAGAACGCAAAACAAGATCTATTGATAAGCAAATAATTTTAGGCTCACTATGGGCTATTCAAATGCCCCATTAAAAAATTTTGAGCTCCACCCGTTTTTGTCCAGACTTCAGGTCATTAAATCTAAAGCCAGCACAACCCAAATCTAAAATCGGACCAAAACTGAAGGAGCCCAAAAAAGCCCTGTGGAGCCCAAACTTTTTTAGTGGGGCATTTGATTAACCTATAGTGAGCCTAAAATTATTTGCTTGTCAATAGATCTTGTTTTTCGTTCTAATTTCGGTTTTGGTCCGATTTTCGATTTGGGTTCTGCTGGCTTTAGATTAAATAACCTGACGTCTGGTCAAAAACGGGTGGAGCCCAAAACTTTTTAATGAGGTATTTGAACAGCCCATAGTGAGCCTAAAATTATTTGCTTATCAATAGATTTGTTTTGCGTTCTAATTTCGATTTTGGTCCGATTTTCGATTTGGGTTCGGCTAGATTCGAAATGATAAAGCGTTTTCCATTTGCTAGATCGAGCAGAATAAAAAAATTTAAATAGGGCATTTAATTAGCCTAAAATTAACCTTTACTTTTCCAATATTTTTTAAATCAGTTTTTGATATGGGTTCAGCTAACTTTTTCTAAAGCTAGCAGAACCCGCGTTTTAGTTGGAAGGGGTGGAGCCCAAAATTTTTTAATGGGGCATTTAATTAGCCTATAATTAGCATATAATTATCCATACTATCTTGTAATGTTCTGCTGTATGGGTTCTGCTAGCTTAAGGGACGTTATAACTGGTGGTTTTTATCTGCCAGTTCTTCTGTGTTTTTTCGCAGGTGGTACTGTGGCAATTTCAAAAATACCCTTTTAATATAATATCCAACTTAAACTGAATTTTTAAGTTTATAGTTAAAACGTGTTTTAAGGCCTATTATATTTGCGAAAAGAAATGATCAATTAGTGACATCTGTGAGAAAACAAGTAATTTATCTGTGAAGAGTAGTAAATTACCCATTTGTTTAATACTACGTAATAATATGGTATTAGGGTTTGTCATTATTAAAAAAAATTTCAAATATTAAAGTTAAAACATTTAAAATATACTAATATCTGGTTTATAAAAATTACACTTATTTGAAAACCATTATTTGAACTAGAAAACTGTCAGTTGAAAACCCTAACGGGGAAAACAAGTAATTGATTGAAGCAAAAAGGTTTCTTTGTTGTTTTCCCCTTTGGGATTTTCAATACTTCTTATACATACTGTAATAATTGTCGACATTGTCTACGTTAAATTTAATTACCTACGCTATTTTTGGCATATGTAGACAATTTAGAAAAATGCCTAGACTAACAACATTGACATTGACACTCTTATATTATCGCGTGTAATTTAGGATTATTTAAGAACTGACTGGGAAATTATCTATTCGAACTTCTATCCGTATTATGACTTTACTATTTGTCCAATCAACATTACAAATTTTTAACAATGCCAATTGTTGTATGTATTTAAAACCCAAATGTAATATGTTGGAGGCATGTATGGTATACCTTTTGGAAATTTAGAGCTACATAGGAAGTTTTAAATTTTTGATAATTTTTAAAATGTACGCATATTACAATACCATACAAAACAATTTGACATTTAGTCCACATGTCCTTATAAACAAACATTTAGGTTGCTGCTTTTCAATGATTAAATAAAGAAAACATTCCTTTTTAAAATTTCTCAGCAAGTATAGAAACGACCTTCCGATATGTGGTGCTAAATAATTTATAACCATTTCTTTGCTAAGTTTTTTATTCTTCGTTTAATTTAAAAAATCTTTTGAATTAAAACTTTTGCCTTAAAACTACTGGTTGCAAATTACATTTAAATTTTGTTAAAATAATTCATTACCATACATTACCATACATCTATCGGGCACAAATAAAAAAAAAAACAACAAATGATACGGTGTAAGGTTTTTTTACGTATATTTTACTATTTTCATATCAATATTTTATGTTATGCCGACCAATCTGAAGTGGTTAATAGGCCTAGTTTCGCCAAATAAAACAAAAATTGTAAGGTTGGCGAAAAAAGGGGCTGGCAAATGAAATATTAAACCTCAGATAATATAAATATTTGTATCAAGTTGTATTTAAATTGTTCTTAACACAAAATATTGAATAACCCTCATTCTTCATATATACATCAAAAGAACCAATCAATTTATTCTTAATATATTCGACTTTAAGAAAAATCAAAAATTATCGAAATAAATATTGTTAAAGAAATCTCTCGTCTAAACAAACGTAAATTATTTTTTCCAATTTTCCTCTCACCTTTCCAAAAACAATTTTTCAGTTTGTTTCGACAGCAAAAATGTATATAAAAAATTACCGACAGATGTTAAGTATTTGATGTGAGAATGAAATCTTAGAACAAAAAAAAAAAATTTAAACTTAAAGATTTGAAGACTACAAAAATAACAATAAAATTACAAATTGATAGAAAATTAATTTTCCCAAAACAAAAAAATGTTGTAATTGTAATTTTAGTAATAGCTAGACAAAAAAAAAAGAGAACAAATTTTAGCAGACCTCCCGACGTAG
The DNA here is from genome assembly GCA_947310385.1 of Nephrotoma appendiculata. Taxonomy (NCBI): domain Eukaryota; kingdom Metazoa; phylum Arthropoda; class Insecta; order Diptera; family Tipulidae; genus Nephrotoma; species Nephrotoma appendiculata. The sequence goes on along the minus strand of OX371225.1, from coordinate 55,837,559 downwards.
CAATAAGAAACTCGTTATTTTATATAGAAACAATGAAACATGTGATATCGACAGGTAAAAATATATAGACAAATCGATTTTTCGTTCATCTCGCGTATCTATGTATTACCTGAGTATCCGGTATACCGACTCCGTTTCAAAAATAGTTTAAGACAATTGAGATTTCCCAATTATTATTTATCAAATAATTCATACAGTGAAATATGATCGCATTAATTAAATTTATTTTATGATGTTATTAAATTATGATGTTTTTATTTATTTTTTGTACGCTAAGTATTTTATTTCTGTTAGTCAATATTAAGATAAGATAATTTATAAACTAATAAAAAATATACTTAAGTCATTCAGTTAAAAAAAAAAGTCTTGTATTACTGCTATACACTTTGCTGTCTGTACGTGTGTACATTTGAAAAGAAAATAAACAAAAAATGAAAAAGGTTTTTTCTTTCCGCAGCCAAAGTAAAAGATGAAGAAAATTAAGATTAAGAAGTAAAATAAATACATAAATAAATAAAATATTTTTATGAGATATTGACATGAAAATATTATTACCGACTTCGAAGATTTCTTGCGTTTATCGTGTACCCGGTTATAAATAGGTTTTTTATAAGATTCGATTGCAAATAGTAGCATTTTTTACGTATACAAAATGAAATAAATTATTTTCATCTACCGGTGAGTATCCGTAAAATGAACAAAATTAATTTCAAAACTCAGGTATGGATTTCATTTCTCCCAGTCGCATACACCAATAATTAAAAATAATTTTGTTTGTGTTACTGGCACACGAGATACGTATGATTTGTCATAGACGTAGGCGCATTAAAACGCCGTTTGATATAAATATAAAAAAATTAAAATTAATAAAATTAGTAAACGGAAGACTTTTATGATAAACAAGTTATAGATTTTTAAAAATATTAGATTTCATAATACGTTGATTTAAAACGGAACAGTTGAATTTAAATTAAGAATGATTTATGTTTTAGTCGAGTTGGATACGTGGCGTAATGTATAACAATTGTATGCGGGAACTTCATTTATATCGTGGAATGGGGATTGCTTCTGCGCATATTCTACTGACTATAATGGTTATTACGGCTGTCCGTTTTAGAGGAGCATAGATCGTCTGCTATACTGGCCCATCTTACTCTATTCGAAGTTATTGGTTTCAGTTCTCTACATGTTTTACACAGTGGTTTCGTTTCGGCTAGCACTGTTATTTACAGGTTATTGCTATGGTCTGGCCTTCCTACTTTCCTCTTCCCTTGAGAATTAGATTCTAATGAAATTCTTCCAAAGTATTTATTCACAAATACCTGGAGTCTTCTAGTCCTCTAACCTCTACGTGTGTGTATATTTCCATTCGAAGCTTTGTAGTTCATGATAGGATCGATGCATTCCAGATCTTGCGCATTTACTGATGGAATCAAATTTGATTGTTCAACAATGATACCAATTATGTTAGGAGGGAAATGCTTCTACAGTACTTATTCATTCTCAAAGATCGCCTTTCTTACGAATTGTTATAAGCCCTCTTTCTTTTTCTATGGAATTCTACCAGTATACCATGCTGCTTTATAACTTTCCTTCCTCTTCCGTTTAGACTTGTCCAGAAGAATATTTTGTTGGTGGTAAAAGTTTCTGGATTTTCCAGTGACCCTTTTTACACATTGATGATGTAGTGTGCGCCTCAGTTGGGTACATAAATTACGAAATGGAGAATATCATGAGAACACAGAGAAAACATAGAAATAGAACGACAGCGCAATACACAAGCCAACCAAGAATCACGCGCTGCAGCTGCTACTAATAATCCTACAGGATACAAGAGAACACTCAACTCACATGGGCCAGTGGAAGAACATTATCTGGGACCTAGGAACGTCCAGCGTTCAGAATTTGGCGCACTTCACTTTGCAGCAGAAAGACGAAGAAACTCGCCCACATGGACCTAAGTATTACAATATTCAGAATCAGGTATATCACGGAGTTGGAGCACTTTACCCAGAGGAAGGTCAGCGTCTATCATATCTTCAGTTGCACACCTATGATGTCAGCACTGCTTATGAAGAGCGCATGAGCCTCACAGCTAACCAAAAGTGTGACCCAACAATAATACACGATTTTGGATTAAATCTGAATGAAGTAAATCCTTACGCTTCATGGTTTAAGCGCATGCATGAATCTATCGAAGCAGAACCTCAATCAGCTGTACATGTTCGCATGGAAATCGTCACTACAAAATGATCAGAGAAGACATAACGCTCCGACAGCCAATGACATTGCGTATATCTTTCGAGCAGTAGAAGGACAGCCACTGGGAGAACATAATTTAGTCATCCAGGCTAAAAATGGTCAACTTAGGGCAATAAATATTCTAAATCCGCTTCTTGACCCGTTGGCATATCTACTTCATTTTCCTTCTGGCACAAACTCAATATATCCAGACGAATTATTGGCGAATGAAGACATGGTTTTATCAAATTGACTGATAATTGCGCCAATTGTGGTGAGAAAAATTTAAACTACATCGAGGAACCCCATTAGCTATTTTGATATGCATTTGACATCTACTTACTAGTAGATGGCACTACCATCAACATAGTCGAAAACATCACAATTTTTACGTATGCAAATACAAAAAAATTGAAAACAATTTTATAAGTGAAAACTGTAAATTATTATTTTTTATTTATTTTTATTTTCGTTATTCCATTCATTGGTGGTTTTAAATTATATTCATATTGTTTATTTTCATACCTACCATGATCAATAAGAAAATTTATTGATAAAAAAATTACTATTACACAAAAAATGACACTATAATGAGGATTGAGTGACACATGGTTAGCACGTTGTTTTACTTGAAATTAGTTTTAATTGTTATGTTAAATGATTTTTTGTTTAATATCGAATTTGTCGTGCAACCATTATTATAATCAATTAACTATACGATGAGTTAACCCTTTGACTGTCCTGCGCATCATATGTGGTGATGATACACCTTATTTTTTATTATAAAATTTTGTTTGAGACTGAGAACATTACTCAACGATAAAAATAATTAGTGTACCTATATTTACTAACTGTAAAAACAGTTATAAATTTTGTACAGAAATAATAATAACATATGCTTTGGTATATTTTGTATTTAGTCTTAATACATACATTTCAACTACATATTTTGATTTGATGCTGATTGATAACGAGAAAAATTATGAACGATATGCACAGAACGTCCGACAGTAAGTTTTAATATTAATGGTGGGCAGGCAAAGGGTTAAACAGGTAAGATATTGAAAAAGACTTGCGATGAGGTTATTCAAGAGAGTGAGATTATTTGACATTAAATATGAATTTTTAATCAATCGAAGAAAATGTACATCAAACATATGTATGGGGACGTTTCCATATACAATAAATTTCACTTGGTATACGACTAGATAAAAAGGAAGAAACCAGTAATTTTACTAGTTAAATTATAATTAATTTATTTAATCAAATTCAATAACAATAAAACAAATAAAATAAAAATTTCAATAATAAAGTTTTATTAAAATTAAAATAAATTTTAATAAAATTTAAAAATAAAATAACAACCCATGTGCGGTACATTTCATTATATAATTATTTGTTTTGCAATAGTATTCGCCAATTAGGATTTCGTACGGTTTTAATTTTTTTGTATGTGTTTTTCAGCTAACCAGGTACAGTGTTTTCTGATTAAAACTAAAATCATGAAGTTTAAGGCTGCCTTGTTATGCTCATGGCATGGATTTTGTTCGACATACAAATCTTTGTAACACCTGCTGGTGTCAACAATACAAAGTTGGACAATATTCTTCTTCAAATCTTTCATATTTGCGCGTTCTGAAAACATCCAGGAAAATAAATAAATTTGTTCTTTGCAAATTTTGAAATAATAATCAGTTGGAGCTTTAAGATTCTTCTTTTTTTCATCGCCATAATTTTTATTGCTAATCAAATATTCTGTCGGAGCCTCTTAAATTTCATCAGTTTTGATAAACATGTTTCCGCAACGGGAACATTTAATTTTACTCAAAATGTTGAACGCTATGTAGCCCACAATATACCGCATTGAAGCTTCTTGCAAAGGTACAACCAAATTAAAAAAAAAATTCAGATATATCTGATATGTCATCAGCAGGTGGCGCAGCATCTCATAATGCACGATTCCTTTTCGCGTTTAGCAGATAGAAATCCGGTTCATTAAATTTTTAACTGTTAATTCATGAGGTACCCAAACGTCAATTTTTTTTGTATCCAGCCATTTTCAAATGGTTTAAACCTGTTTTGTGATCAATATTGAGTTCTTTACCAATGGCATGGCTGCTTATATGCTGGTCTTCTTCAATTTTCTGCATGATTTCATCGAATTTTCCACTAGTTGGTCGACTAGAGCGACGGGCATCTTTCACATCCATATTTCCAGAATGAAAGCGAGATTTCTTTGCTGCTCATTTTGATAAAGCACCTTCTCCATGCACAATTTTTTTGCAAGCCTGAGCCGCGTTTTTAATTTTGTCGTAATAAAATTGTAAAAGTAAACGAATTTTTTCATTATTTATCTATATGTCTAAAATGTTGTAACTTTTTATTCACTTCACCGATTTTAATGTTTTGTATGTCAAAGTGCAAGTTAAAATATCACCTTTCAAACGCATACAAGGTTGCCTGAAGGCGACTGTTCCAGTGCGAACTTTTGTGCGAATATTTAGAATCACACTTTTTCACCGATTTATTGAGCACAATGTAGCTCACAATTTTAGTTTTTTTTATGATTAGGTTGATCGTGTGCGAATATGTTTCTTAAAGTTAAAAATATTTTATCTTTTATCGGCTTAATTTGATCAGTTGAAAAGTGTGATTCCAAATATCCGCACAAAAGTTCGCACTCGAACAGTCTCCTTGATACGATCAATGTTTACTGGGATATATGAATGTAAAGCGATCTACCCCGAAAAAGAGCACGAAATTTTTCTCCTACCCTTTATTTATGCGAACCGTAATTTACACCAATATAAATGTAATTAAAATGTTAACTCGCACAATTTTCCTTAAAACGAATTTAAAGTTTTCGTGATATTATTTATCCATAGATCATCGTTTTTTATTTTTAATACAATTTTCATTAAGAATTTTTCCTTTTCCACGTATAGGTACGTGTGAAGCGCTCAAATGCGCTTCTATTATGTTTGTGTGTAAAAACATTTATTGCTCATGATGCAGAAATGCTTTAGAGTATGCGACCAACCCAAAAACAAGTGGACGGCGGGCTATTCGCCCACCCTATTATATATAAGTTAATTATTCTGAAATGGACCCAGTTTCAGATATCTAAATAGTCAATAGTAACTGAGTTGTTAGTTCAATGAAATAGAATGTAAAACCGCAAGCTTTAGCTAGCGACAAAATTGTTTTCAACATTTATTATAACTATATAAATTAATAAATCATCATCCTCAGTTATTTATCTACTATTCCGAATAACAACATAATCGAATGATTAATATTTTATTAAATAATAACTAAATTAAAATCTATATAACGCAATGATCGTAAAGAATGGTATTAACTAATTCAACCCGGACAAAAACTAATATTTTAAATGCAACGAAAAACTAAAGTATCCATTGAATGTAAGTTGTAAAAATTTTTCGTTTGTTGCCAAGTGAAAGTGAATAACACAAGAATGGCATTAGGAATTCTGGAACATTGGCTCCTTAGCAGGCGTTTCTATTCTAATTACTCCTCATCTGCGATATAATAAATTGCGAAAGTAGGCGTTAATTTAGGTGTATATTTTTTCATTGGTTGTAGAATACTGCAAAAAAAGATTTATTATTCAGAAAATTGAACCTACATTAATATGTGGAAAAAATTCTTGGTGGGTGGTTAATGAATTCAAAAGTTGTTAGAATGGACAACTTATGCCATTTGCCTTGACTAAACAAATATTGAATCTTCTGCTATTGTTCAGCACGCGACTGATGCAATTAAATTTAGGATGGCTACTTTTTGATTATATTTCATTAGATTAGAATTGTCATAAATTTATTATGGTGTACTCTGGATGATTTTAAAATTTCTATACATGTACATTAACAAATAAACTACACAGAATAAATATTTTATTTTAGTGATATCTGTCTTTAAATTTCAGGGACTTCTAGTTTGAATTTAGTTTAGTCAATGTAGTTGATTAAGGCACACAGCATTAATATAAAACAAAAATTTAGCTTTCAAGTGAATGTGTAAAATCCTTCGGACTTAGAATATCTACAATGTTTGGTTGGCATGGCAGAGAGAAACAATTTAACAATGTATCGCAACAAAGTCAAACAATCGTTGTTTTGGTCAGTAAATGGGAGGAAATAAATTCATCCTCCAGGCATGCTAGTATTCCTCATACAGTAACAATATGCCTCTTTCAGCTGCCCTGGGATCTGGCTTGGTTTCAATGAACTAATCATTTGCTCATTAATCCGAAATTTAATTGATTGTGTACCTTAGAAATAAGGCGGCTAAATCCCTACTATGTTGTCAAATAACTTTTGCTTCCTACCATTTGCAAATAATTCTTGGCAATTTTGCAAACAGCTTCGCATAAAAAGGCAAATACCAATCAAACAATTAGCCGAAAACGAGTTTAAAACAAGAAACAAATATTATCCATACGTATTTTTCTATGATGAAAAGTAACTGATTGTTTTGTATTCCACCAATTATTTTAGATAAAAACTTATATATAGGAGAACTAGTATAACTAAAAATTAGTATATGTTACTAATTTTTACTTATATTCTTCGATAAATAGGCCATAATTTTGTTTTATTTCCAAATAGGCTAACAGTTTTCTTTTATTGTTTCACTGCAGAGTTCATCGAACAATACGCAGATATTTAATATTTTACACAAATACTTTTTTATTTAATTATTATAAACAAATCATGAGAACAAGAGAGACCACTTAAGTGACGGGTTTTTGTGAGAAAGAGTGTCCATAAATTGTTAGGTTTTTTTTTTTACATTTCTTTAGAAAATAATTACCAAGTAATCTGAACACAAAATTTTTACTTTTCAATTATTGTTTCAATACAAGCTTTGCGCGAGCAAGACCCGGCCAAATCAAAACACAATCGAACTACGCGTCCGAGTCACGCGAGGGCAAACCACTCAAGTGGTTAAAGATGTAGTTTAGCAAATATTCTGGTGCCCCACTCCATATTGGGTTTAAATACACTATATGTGAATATATGGATGATATGTAGATCATACTGAGGATTGGTTTGGGTAAATTGTTTCGCGTTATTTTTATCGCAAATACTCGTATATATAGTATAATGCATTTCTTTAATTTATCTATATGTAAATTCCATTTAAAGCTGGAGTCAATTACAAGCCTCAAATATGAATATGTTGTTGCTCTTTATGATTAATAAGAAAAGTATTAATTTTAGTATTAAATTTCAGGAAATCTCTAGATACATCCAAAATATATATATTTTTGCCTTAGGTACTGTGATTTAATGAAGCAATTATTGAAGACCAATATCATCATTAATCTCGATTAAACCTATATTAAACCTTTATCCTTCCTTGCAGTAGATCAGAATTGAATCGTCTCGTGCCGTAGGATCGCTATGTGTTTGACACGCATTTTTTGATTATCATTTATATGTAAATAATAATATATAATTACCGAGACCGACTAAAGCATCTCTGCATGATGATGTATTGCTCATTTTTACACGTTTTTACAAACATAATAGAAGCGCATTTGTCTTCACACATATTTAACTCTATTGATTATCAACAATCAATAAATATAGGTACCTACGTGGAAAAAGAAGAATTCTCAATGAAAATTGTATTAAAAATAAAAAACGATGATCTATGATAAATAATATAACGTATACTTTATAATCGTTATTGTGCGAGTTAACATTTTATTTAATACATTATATTCCTGTAAATTATGGTTCGCATAAATATAAAATGGGAAACGAAGGACGAAAAGTGAAAACTATATAAAATATGGCTCCCCGAATTAAAAAAGGCTGACTTAAAAATTGTGTTTTTCCGGACTTAAAACCAGCGTTTTTATTTCATTTTAAAATTGACTTAAAATCTGTAATCAAAATGAATATAAAAAAAAACCTGACTTTATTAATGCATATCATAAGCCATTTCGAAAAGGATTTAAGAAGTGTATTTATAAAAAGCATAAAATGTGTATTTATAAATGGCATAAAAGTCCACTTAGAACGCATGCATTTCTATGTCTATAACAAATGTAAGTTTTATGTTTATAATGTAAAATAAAATATGCCTATTTTCAGTCATTTTGAAAATGAATTATAAAATGTATTTGTAAAATGTTTTAAAATATGCCTTCCTTGTGTCATTTTTAAATTAAATTTGTTTTTGTAAAACACCTTTGTTAAGTCAGCAAATTTGTTATAAATATGACTTAAAAAAGGTCCCATTTTTTCATATAAAATTATATTTTTTAAGTCTACCTTTTTAATTTCGGCCTTTTTCAATTCAGGAAGCCATAAAATATGTCTGAGTAATTCATAAAAAATTTAAACTGCATATCCACATACAATACAACCATACTCGAATATATATAGAAACAAAAAACTACATGCAGCAACATTATAGAAAAAAGAATTATGTACCTATTTTACGAAATTTATTTAAAATCTATTTTTCTCTGTACATGTATAGCGCACATGGCCAAGTTCCACGTGTTTACCCGTGTGTAATAAACATGCATATTTTATTTTTCATAAATATTCATTATCCATACTACATACACACAAAACAACTAAACCGGGAATAAGAGTGCTCGTTTTTAATAAGCCGACAGTATGATCATCGTGTTGTTTTGTTATTGTTTCCTTCATTCATAAAGTTTTATTACTGTGTATGTAGTTTAGGTGCGAAAAAAAACGAACGATTTTTTAGGTTGTTTCTGCTATGAATATATAGATGGCAGGGTTATGGGGTTCCTCGATTAGATTACAAAAAATAATGTAATATGAAAAGTGGAGCCACAGTATTCGACAAAACTTTCTTTCGCAATAATTCGTCTGTATATATTACGTTTGTGCTTCTGGAGAACAAGGGTGACACAATGACCTGCGTCATGATCCAGAGCACGCGACAAAAACTAAGAACCGAGTAAGCATAATAGAAACAAAGTATGGTTTAGGAATACGCGAGGGCTTCAGTCTTCTTCACCACTCAGAGTTATTATCTCTTCAGTATTGGACGGATATGTATTCACGCATGGAAGAGACCAATTTGAAGTTTCAAACAGATAACCAGGAAAAGCTTCGAATGGAACTTAACCAAAATATGATGGATCATCTCAATGCACAAGCTCAGGAGAGCTCTGTTCTCGTCAACGTTCAAAGACAGCAAAAGAACCATGCTGGAAAACTATACAATGATGTAATGGCAACCGTCCGAAATGTTGGCAAGCCAGATTTGTTTATCACAATGACTTACAACCGAGAATGGCGTGCGATCACTGATAATCTTAAACCAGGACAAAAGTGGAATTCACGATCTGACTTGGTTGACAGAGTTTTCAGAGAAAAGGTTGCAGCTCTTATAGACTAAATCCGAAAAGACGGCATTTTTGGTCACACGCAGCAGTAACAATCTACACAATTGAATTTCAGAACACGCTCTTCCTCACGTCGACATTTTGGTTAGTCTTGAAGGAGCCGATAAGTTGACGGACTCTGCTCATGTGGATTCTGTAGTGTGCGCTGAACGAGCTGTTTTATTCGAGCTTATAAAGAAACATAATATTCATGGACCATGTGCTGGAAAACACCACTCTACTTGCCGACTCGACAACAACAAGTGTGCAAAGGAGTTTGCAAAAGCATTTAGTGAAATAACACGTGATTGTCACAATGGCTTTCCCAATATCTGCGACAAGCAACACAACTGTCCCTATTGATAATTCTTGAGTGGCACGTTACAATCGTTATCTGACTTTGCGTTACAAATCTCACATCAACGTAGAGGTATGTGCATAAGTCAAAAGCGTCAAGGACATATATAAGCACATCTACAAAGGATTTAATGCACGCATAGTCAAGTTGCCCAAAAACCCTGAAAACCAGTAAATGCGATATGACGAGATCCAAAATTATCTTTTTGCACGATACGTGATATCGCAGGCTGTTTCACTTTGAAACTGATTATCAGTCATTAACTGTTGTAAGACTTGCGTGTCATCTGCCACACACGCAGCCAGTTTACTTTCGAGAAGACGGAGAAGAACAAGCAGCTTAAAGCGAAAACAGGACCACACTTACTGAATGGTTTAAAACAAATGTTGATCCGAAATCTTCATCACTTTCACTTGGACTCATCAGAAACACTGGCAGCTACGAAAACACTGGCAGCTATGAAAACCTTCGGCTTCTTCTTTTGCATGTTCGAGGTGTGACATCGTTTGAAGACCTTAAAAGTCATGATGGTGTGGTTTATAAAAGATTTAGAGAAGCCGCAGTTGCACGTGGGTTGGCTGAAAACGCAGAGCTTTTCGAAGCAACTATGATTGAAGCAATCGAAGTCAAACATCAATTAAGCAACTTCGCGAACTTTTTGCTATTTTAGTAGTATTGAATGTTCCAGGACCCGCAGCTGAATTTTGGGAGCGATTCAAAGAAAATTTGTTTGACGATTTTGGCACAACATGACGGAGTCTGATGCACTCTATCGTGCTCTCATTGAAATAGAGGACATTCTAAAGACTCATGGCATCGATTGCAAATCCCTTAATTTGCCTGATCCAGATTATGACAATTTAATGGACTTAAGCGATGAATCTCTTTTAAACAACGTCAATAGGTTTGATGAATTATACGAACAAGCAAATCTTCAACAAGAGGAAATTATTGATGAAGTGTGCAACAGCTTGGAAAACAAAATTCCAAAAGTCATCATGGTAGATGCTCCAGGTGGATGTGGTAAAATATTTACAGCGCTAACACGTATCGAATGCTGTAAAAGCAACGTATACATGTTCTTCCAACTGATCACTCTGGAATAGCAGCCAGTCTTTTGCCTGATGGAAGAACTATTCACAACCAGCACAAACTGCCGCTTCAGTTAACGGAAACTTCCCGTTCAGACATTTCAGGTGACATTGCTGAAGCTCGAAAACTACAATCTGCTCGACTTTTGATTTTCGACGAGTGTTCTACTATTCCCCGTCCATCAGTCACAGTAATTCACGACCCACTACTAGGCGTATTAGACACTTCTTTTCCGTCTTTCGTCAAACACTGCCTATAGTACCGCACGGAGGCAGAGCAGAGACAGAAGACATATGCATTAAGTTCAAAGCGAAGAGGAATTCGCAAATTTTTTACTATATGTCTGGACTTTGTTGAACTACTAGCTCAACTTACGGAAACTGGATCGCCAAACGACTTCGTATTTGAAAAAGAATCGCTGTCAACCGTTGAAAATATAATCGATCGAGCAATATTTGCACCAACAAATAATTACTGTGACACTATCAACAGTGCAGTTCTAAAAATTCCCGATGGCGATTCAAAGACATATTTAAGTGTAGACGGTGAATTCCAAGATGGAGAAGTCAACCAAATCTAATATCCAACCGAGTTTCTGAACACTATATTGAAATCAGTGGATTGTCAAATCTGAATGCTGGAAAAGGTCTCATCAACGGCACTCGAATGAAGATCAAGAACATGTACGAGCATTTGTTGGAGTGCACAATACTTACTGGAGCAATATAGCGAGCAAGTTCTACTCCCAAAAATCAAGCTTTGCCCATCAAACACAGCGATTCAAATTTCATTCTCTCGGACCCAGTTTCCGATCATACTGGCGTTCTGTTTGACAATAAATAAGGCACAAGGCCAGTCACTTTCACGAATCGCGTTTTATTTGCCAAGACCAGTATTCTCTCATGGACAGCTATATGTCGCTTTAAGTCGATTCCGATCATTTGGAGGAGTCAAGGTGTTCATAAAAAAATCACGAAGAGCAGTATATCACTGAATCTGGATGCATTAATACGGGATGTAGTATGTAAAGAAATACTATAAATTAGTAATTAAGTAAAGAAGGTAATTAGTTGGCAGTAGTTAGAATAGTCAATAATACAGTATGATTTTTTTCAAGTTTCATTTTAAAACTTTAACTATTATTTAATTAATGTTTTGTGCAACTATTAAATTATATACTTTAATTAAACAATCAATATTGGATTTTCTTGGACTCCCGCTCTTCATCTTTCTATTTAAATACAAAGTTTGTATACACCACCTGTGTGTGTGTGCATTTTGCCAGGCAATGCGGCATCAGTAACTTTTCTTAAAATTGATTTCTTAATTCATATGTTATTTCTAATCAAATCATAAATTCCGACCCATGCTTGCATGGGTCGTACAGTTCGCTAGTATTTTATAATTTAAAAACAATGGGAAAGATGGTACAGTTCTTGGTAAATGATCTAAATTTTAATCACACTCTTTTGTATCGTCAATAATGGTTCGATGTTTCAAAAATAAATTCCACCCAACTTGTTAACCCATACTGTAGCTGAGAATCAATCAAAGTTTAATAGAGACATTTCAAAAATTCGGAACTGCAGGTATTACACAAATGGAAAAATCTTAAAGAACGACGGAGTTTTGGTTTTAAATTAATCGCGTGATTTTTAAAGTTAAGCTGTGAATCAAGATTTAAACCTAAATATTTGAACGAACTAACGGTTTGAATGGGTACGCAGAGATTGCTCCAATTAGAGTCATTACACGCTAATGATTGATAGGTGACTGAAGAACATAATTTTTGACTCGCAGCTAGGAACCAAGAAATGAACGTGGCACCATTTTTTTTAGTAAATTTAGGTCACACTTAACATCATATTTCAATGAATTCATATTCAAATTTTAATACTGCAACGCAATATTACCACGCCAATCAAGATCAAAAATAGTATAACAATACATCAAAAGTAGAGGTCCCAACACACGTCATAACGGAACCCCAACATTAACCACTTTTTCATTGCTTCGAACATGGTTAATACATAAGACTCTGAACTCGATTACATAAGTAGGACTTAAATAGAGAAAGTGCCACACCCCTAATACTAATATGGGATAACTCTTCCAGTAACACTTCATGATTCATTGATGTTAAGGTTATTATTCAAATTGTTATGTACAGGCATTAAAAATAAATAAAGAACCAGTTCGGTTGATGAATTTTTAATAAAACCGAATTGTCGTTTATCCAGAATTTAATTTTACCTAGAAAATTCAATAATCTAGATTTAATAATTTTTTCAAAAATCTTAGAGAAATTGTTCAATAAGGTGATTGGACGATAAATGTTTGGGTCAGCCCGTGAACCCTTCTTAAAAGTGGTTTCTTGATACCTACTTTTAACTTATCTGGAAACACCCCTTTAGCAAGGCATAAATTAAACACATTTTAACCACTACTTTAGAAAATCCATCAATACCACACGATTTAGTATTTTTGAGTTCACACGGCTGAAACAATTTCCAAATGACTAACTGAAAAAAATAAATTCGATCTATTGAACCGAGTTAAAACCATATTATTTTGAACAGTATTTTCAACAGTCGTATTTTCTTGTGTTTCGTTTAGAATGACGCTTGCTGTATTAATAAAATGATCATTATCACATTGGCAATTTCATTAAGATCCGAAATGAAATTATTTTTTCAATTTCTAAAGAAGTAACAGTATCTGAAACAGGAATGTTGTTCACTATTTACAATTTCATTTCAATCCATTTTGATTTCATGTCTGAAGCTGAAGACATTTTATTTTTAAAATATGTTTCTTTAGTTTTCCGTATTAAGGTATTTATAAATTGCATGAGTTTATCGATGAGTTGGCTTCACAGCGTTTGCTTAACAATCATCGTGCATGGAAAATTGGCCACGAATGAAATCTATACAAATTATTGAGTTTATTTTAGCTAATACGGTGTCTGAAACAAAACTCAATCGCCTGTTTTGCCGGAATCTTGTGTGCTTGCTATCAAGCCGCAATCTCTAGGCGTTTTAATTAAACAGCAAGCGGATCAAATTTAACAAACCGGACATACGCACGTCGTTTAATGAAATGAAATAAAAGTGGCCAAAAATTGGCTATAGAAAAAAATGCCTCAGTAATTTGTAATTAAAGTCATTCCCATTTAACGTTTATTTTATTTTAGTGTAATTTTTGTGAATATATCGAGTTGAATTAAAATTAAACATATTCCGTTTTGTATGGGATTTGTTTTTGTTTTCATGAGGAAATTTAACGTTCTTGGGCATATCCGTCCTCGATGGCAAATTAGCCTTAAGGTTGTTATTTTATTATTTCATTAGAACTGATACTATTTCATTCAATGCACCTATCTATGTTTTTCCTTTTAATCCAAATCAAGATGATGCGATGCGTGGTCATGTGGATGAGACACGATTCCATTTCAACCAGGCATAGTCCAACAAGATCTGCATTTGCAACAGCTTCATTCGACCATCTGCATTATTACTTCGATCTCACACAAATGCAGAACAATTAAGATTTTTTTTTTTAATTTCAACGTCACTAAGCGCCCATTCAGCTTCGATTAAATCGAATGCAAAGAGAATGAAAATAACTTAATGAATATCGTGTTTATTTTTACTCAAGCAACTTCTAAGTATATCATTCAATCTTATGAGCAAACAAACTCTCGCGCCAAATTTCATTTTGTAATCGAGATGTGAAAGTTAACGGCCCCAACGGTTCAAGAAGCGAACGGAGAATGGGACTCACTTCAAATTTATGTTCATCGTAATCTGTTTCGAAATCGTGCACAATAATTTATTCCATACTCATTCGTACCAACTGGAAAATACCTATAATTTGGAAATTTGACGGTTGAATTGAAATTAAAATAAATGTAATATGATTGTTTTTTTGGTTAAATAATTGTTTGGCTTTGACAGATAAATAGTAATTAGTTTAAACAATTTCTGCTACATACATATAGAAAGAAATACATATACACTTTAAAATTTTTTTAAGTATATTTTACCATATTTTTGTAAAATACACGAATTTTATGTATAATTTACGTTTTTACATGTAAAATGCGAAATGGTATGCGCATGTTTGTTTGCATGTGCTGCTGCGTTTCTGCAGTCTCGAAAATATGTCTTTTTTAATCTATTATGTTTTATAAGAGGCTGAGGTTCTTCCAACTTTATCATGGTTCAGTTTCCATGTCCTAGTTCTGCCCTCCGAGTGGGGGGATCAAGATAGTTGTGTTCTTATTCATCTGAATCAAATCCGATGATGAAAATTCTCGTTTACATTCTGCTACTATTGCTGCTTCTCGTATTCGTTTCCGATATTTAATGGACGATATTTGTATTGTTTGTCGGTTGTGTTAAGATTCACATTAATGAATGATTTGTTAAATGAATCGTACTTAGCTCCCAGAGCTGTAGAGTAAGGCATACTGGCATGCCGGGTTCCGTTCCATTGTGATTTTCAAATTGATATTCCTAAACGGTCACCGAAATTTCTACTAAACCAGGCAATGGTTACTATTGACGGTGAGGTTGGTGATGAAGTTGTTGTTGTCTTATCTATCTCTATACCACTCGCCCCACATATTTGAATTAATCTTTTTATGTTTGGTTCTGTTTCGACAATTCCATAACAGATAGTAAACAATTTTTAATCGAAATTCCAACCGCAAAAAAAGTTCTAATTTCTCTGGTGATGTTTTAAAATAAACTGAAAATTTAAAACTTCTTTAGAAAGTTCACGAAAAATGAAAATCATCAATTTTCATTAAATAATTTTTTATAAACGACTCACAATAATATTATGATTTTTCATAGATTATGTTTCGAACCAATTTTTGATTTGGCTCCCATAATAGAATCGCCCCGTTCGGGCACTACATTCAACTCTATCATGACAGAAAAAAATCGCTACAAACCAGAGATATAAAAAATTTTAGAACTTTCAAATCAGTGTTTCAAACGCGCCTGCAAGAAGCACGTTATATTATGTATCGCTTGGGCAAACCCGGCCAAAAGTGTAGTAATAATTACATTACGCAGGGACATAAAACCGGCATGTTCTATACACTAAATCTGTATTTTAAAACTGTACGATTGGTTGATGCAGCACTTAAACGAAATCTAACAGAGTCAACTAAGATTAATGATATAATTGCCACGGCAACAAGTGACGGAGTACCAGTAAAATAAACGACGGTTTTTATTCTACAACACAACAAATCACTTTCAAAATTGTTAAGAGCCATAGTGCTTTAAATGGTGAACAGAATTCAAATAAAATCAGAAATATTACGAATTCCATTACAAGTTTAAAAAGTAAAATACCTAATTAAAGTAACAATTTGAAAATTCAATTAATCCTAAACGGCCGAAGCTCGAGATAAAATGATTGTACAGTGAATTAAAAACCTGGGAAATTGATACCCTTTTACACATTTCGGGGCAATTGGTTCGCACTCATCATAGAACTTGTGTACTATGTACAATTGTATGTCTTGCTCGTCAAACAGTATTTAGAGATGTACTGCAACAGTTTAGTTTTTGGCTGAATACGAATTCTGGAAGAAATTACGAGTATATTGCACGCGTAAATTATCCAAGATGTTCAAGCTGGTGACCGACAGGAACTCACCGGCACCATAATGGTAGTGCTCGAAGTCAAGCGATTCAATTACCAAATCAAAAAATTTCAAACCACGAAATTTGTTCGAGACATAGGCACGGTTATTCGGCGGCTAGCGAAATGTTTCCAAAGTACAGAATTCCATGTTTGACTTGTAGTGTTTAAATAGATGACTGATGCTGATTAGTATAAAGATATTAAATAAATAATTAAAAATAGAAAAGATTATAGAAATAAAAATGATTTCGAATCCCTCGAATCCCTTGACCGTGTTACTACAATATTAATACAAAAGCCCCGAGAGAAGTGAAACTCCATTTGCTTCACAATTTCTGCGTCGGCCTTAAATTATAACTTATCCAATGACACTCAAATTTAATTCAAAAATTGCTTCTATCACAGCCTCGGCTTTTGACACGAAGGACGAGTAGGAACCTTAAATTATAACAACAATTATGTAAAAGTAGATTTCACATGCCATCGTTAATTTTTTGGTCTAACCTCACATTCGGCGATTTTATTCGACAGTTTATGCTTTGCTATTTGAAGACTGCATTGAGTTAATTATGCCATGAATCGAGTGGAACTACTCTAGTATAGTGAGACTCCATGTTACAAAATAGATACAAACTTTTATTTTGAACTAAAATTTTGATCACAAACTTTAAATGGTAATTCTTTCTTAAAGATAAAAATTCTGCTTTGAAGTGACTTTAGTGCCTGAATTAACTTAAGAGTGTTTAAATTGCTCATCCAGCCAGCCTAATTCGATCTTCCAAAGCAGGACAGCAAACTTGTCATGCATTTTTCTATTTCAGTTTTGAGTTTTGGGGAAATGGTCAACCACCATAAACACGCCTCCACATAGTGATTAGGAGTCAGGTGTCATAATCTTAAATAGGTTGCTAAGTTGCCCATCTAGTCAGAATGCTGGAAACTGCCTAACCAGAACAGCAAAATTGTGAAGAATTTTTAAATTTCTATTTTGAGTTTGAGCGAAAATGGTAAATGGCCATTAACACGCCTTCACAAAATTTTGGACTCATTTTCCGTGAGTACCTAAAAAATGCTAAATTGCTCATACGCCAGCCTTGGTAAACCATTCTGCCCAGGACAGCAAATTTTTTATGAATTTTTGCATTGTTCTTTTGAAAATGGTAAACGGCCACGCTTTTCAGAGATTTGGACTCAGGTTACGAGGTTCATCTTAAATAGGTTGCATCCAGCTAGCTTAGTTGAAACTTCCTAACTGAGACAGCAAATTTGTTAGGAATTGGTATTTTGAGCGAAAATATATTTTGCCATTATTACGCCTTCCCAAAGATTTGGATTCAGGTTTCGTGGTACCTCGACTAGGTTGCGTAGGATGAACAATTACATCTAGCCAGCTTTTGAAACATCCTGGACAAAAAATTTGTAAACAAATTTGGTATTTCTGTTCTGAGTTTGAGTGAAAATGGTAAACGACCATTACCACGCTTTCCTGGAGTTTTGGAATCAGATTTCGTGAGTACTTCAAATAGGATGCTTAATGGCAAAACCAGCCAGCCTAAATGAGAATTCCAAACCGCAACAACAAGTTTGTGTAGAATTTTTGAATTTATATCCTGAGTTTGAGCGAAGATAATAAACGGCCATTAATACGCCTTTCCAGATATTTGGACCCGTAGATACCTCAAATAGGTTGCTAAATTGCACGTAAAGCCAGCCTGATTGAAAGTTCCAAACCGGAAGTGTAAATTATTTAAAAAAATTTTGTATTTCTATTTTAAGTTTGACTGGAAATGGTAAACGGTCATCACCTCGCTTATCCAGAGATTTGGATTCAGGTTACGAGTGCATCTTAAATAGGTTGTTAAATTGCTTATTCAGCTAGTTTGATTCAAACTTCCTAAGACAGCAAATTTATTAGAGAAATTTTTGAATTTTTATTTTGAGTTTAAGTGAAAATGGTAAACGACGGCCAACACCACGCTTTCCTGGAGATTTGGAATCAGGTTTCGTGAGTTCTTCAAATAGGATGCGTAATTGCCCAATCAGCCAGAATAAATGAAATTTCCTAGCCAGAACATCAAATGTGTTAAGAATTTTTGAATTTTCAATTTTGTGTTTGAGTGAAAATGGTAAACGGCCATTAACTCGTTTTCCCAGAGACTTAGACTCAGGTTTCGTGAACCTCAAATAAGATGCTAAATTACTCATTCAGCCAGGTTGATTAAAACTTCCTTACAAGTACAGTAAACTTGTGAATAATTTTTGAATTTTTATTTTCTGTTTGAGTGAAAATCGAAACGGCAAAACGGTAACAAGACGTGTTCCTGGGGATTTAGACTCAGGTTTTGTGAGTACCTTAAATAGGTTGCTAAATTGCTTATCAAGCCAGCCTGATTGAAATTTTCTAATCAGATTTGTTAAGAATTTTTATATTTCTATTATGAATTTGAAGGAAATTGGTAACCCACTATTAACACAACTATCTAACGAGGTCAGCAAATTTTTGTATTTAAATTATGAGTTTGGGTAAAAATCGTAAATGACCATTAACATAATAAATTATTTCATTATATCACAAGTTTAATTAAAATAATAACTTGTTCTGAATTTATCAATAAATTATGAAGTTAATATAAGTTAAATACGTGAAATGTTTTTTCTTAATTTATTGATGAATATTTTTACTTAAAATGTACAAAACTATATTTGAGTTAATTTTTGGAACCAAAATTCTAACTGGAATGGATATGCTTTCTAATTAGCTTTCGCTTAAGTGTGAAAATAAGCCATATATGCGTAAAAATGTGGATTTTTGATAGGCGTAGGCCTATAATTACAAAACAAATTACAATTTAGGATCGAAAATCAGTAATGATTAATGGAAAAAATTTGAACGATCGAATAATAACCCCAAATTTGAAATTAACACATGGGTTTCAGTAAATCTATTTTTGATAGAGAGTCCTAATAATCAATCGATTTGATGTCTTTTTCAGGAAAATGATTTAATATGTAAAAGAAGGAGAATTCTTATTCACTCTGACACCACCCATTCTCCTATTTTCATAAACTCAGTATACTCACTATAACAGATTTCAATCTGTTCCATACATTGATATAGATAATGGGTCGGTAGTGAGTTCTGCACGTTTCTTAACATCCCTTGAAAATGTTAAAAACATGTTTTTATTCCCACTCCTAAAACTTAAATTCACAGGACACTTCTTCCACAATTATTAGACCATGAGATTTCTGGGAGAACAACAAGTTCCAACCAACCCCTCGTTGTATGTGATAACCATACTAGGTGCCAATCCTTCTTGTCCCGGTTCATAAGCGAGGGTGCTTAGGGTTAATATTCGTGAGGGTTGTTGGTATTCGCGGAAAACCTATAATGTTTTGCTCACGAAATTGGATCCTGTTGAAAGGTGCGTGATATCTCAAACTCTGCAACCCAAAACTTTTGAGACGTTCAGTTAGGCATGGAATTAATTAAATAGAAAAGGGCTGTCAAATAAATTAAACACATAATAATAAATAAATTGGTCTTAATGCTTAAAAGTTATAATTTAAAAATTGAATTGCCATTATCCGATCATGAAGTAACTATTATTGAAATAATAACTGATTGGCCCCAACTGACAAAGATATATTTATTTATTGCCATTGGAAAACCTAAGGGTAGTTTTCACGCTTAGGTAAAGCAGTTCAAAAATGGTACTGCACGTGAATTGTGTACTCATAATTCTGGACACTAGCTGGCACTTCTGTAGTAGTGGAACAAATAGTAAATACACCATGTTTGAGGACTACTATTATAGACCTCGTCTACAAACGTATCGCTCTGGCTGTACTTCTTAAACTTAGTGTGTAATATACTATTTTGTGTAAAGGCATTTTATTACGTGGTTAATGAAGTTGTGTTTATTTCGGTAAATTAACAGTTTGGCAGGTCCGTGATAGGTTTAAAAGTTAACTCTGTATAAAGTTCCATACTAACAAAGAAATCTTAGAATTTGCTGATTGGTAGTAGAGACTGTAATTTTCAACACTGTTGACATATTGTTAAGATTCTCTACATTTTCTGGCTTCACATGTAGAATATTAAACGTCTACGCAGTGTAGACAATATGGCAAAACACTGTGAATGACCAAATAATTAAAGGATTTTTTTATTTTTAAACATATAACACTTACTGGTAAACAACAATAAATATTTCCAAAGCTCAGAGGGCTGTTTAAATTATTTTATGATCACCTCCTAACCACATTAACACTTATAAATAATTAAAAAAATATTCATGCACACCTCTTAAGTAATTGCAACTTTTTCAAAAAACAAATTTCCACTGTTACAAACAACACCACTCACGATTTACCTAAATTGTGTCTGGGTTAAAAAATAATTTTGAAAAATTAAAACTTTAAAAATTCTATTTACTTATTTATATTTATAGACACAGATATACACGAGTCTATAGCATTGAACTGACAATCAAACCACTTAGACACACCGTATGAAACATATTAATAAAAATAAATAAATAATTTCCAATATTTTTCTAGCGTTAAATTTTATAAATTTTCCACTTTAACAAAAAAAATATCAAACGGCGCAACAAAATTTTACAAATTTTAAGAGAAACATAAGGTTTTGTATGAGATTTGTATAATTATATAAATAGCCCGTCCGCCAAATAAAACATCTTTGATCAGCGGCGTATAAGAAAATACTGAGATGATAATTTCCGTTCTGATACAAATTTTTTAATATTTTATTTATTTTAAACTGTGTACAACAACTATAAAATAAATTTATTAATTTTCAATAATCAGAGGTAAATTTACTAAAAAATTTCAATCTGTAATGAATAAATTTCGGATCTGCGATTTCCCAGGTAAATGTAGGCCAGCAAAAACTATACTTAGATTTTGTCAACTTAATTCCAATTTTCTCGTGAATATTTATGACAGTTACGTAGCGTAATGTAATCAACGTACGGATGTGTGTTTTCTTAAGATAAAAATACAATTTTTATGTCAGTTTATTGTACTTCATCTGCAGATTAGTGTCGTGTCATGATTTTCATTAAAAAAGAAAAACTAAATAAAATTAAAATCAACGACCACAAAAAATGGAAATTTTTTGTACACGAATGTAGCACACGTAAAGAGGAAAATGAGTTATGAATTTGGTTGGAAAATTGTCAACGCGTGTACTATAAATTAACATACATGAGTCAGATTTTATAAATTATATATAGTATTTTTGTTTTCGTATACAGGCTTAGTTATAAATTTTCGTCTGTGAATTTTGAGAGTTGCAGCACATCAGGTGTGATGGAAGTCATAATACACTATGTCTCTAACGTTTTTATGACATAACCATGATGTGTTTTAGGGAAGTTCGTATTGTGAAATTAGATATTCGCAAATACTAAATTTCATTTTAATTTTAAATAAATTGTTTGCCATTCGTGGAGTTCTCGAATATAAAAAAATCCGATTAAAAACCAATCGAACACAAAAAGAAAAGTGCTTAGAGTTTGTAGGATTTTAAAATATGTTTATGTCAGAAATGCCTAATTTTAGGCATTTACACTTTCTTCATGTTCATTTCGCGGGTAAGCAGATATTCCAGCTATTTTGTTATTGAGTTTATGTAATCAGAAGTGGCAGTTCTGAATTGACTACAATATTTCAGAGGGCGATATGGAAATGGCCAATTAGAATATGTGATCAAAGTGTCAATTATTTGGTGTCATTACAAGGTAAAATTGTAAAATATAAAATTTCAAAATATTTGGTCGATTCAGAATTCTTCCGTTGGCTGTTTGAGGGAGACAATTTAAGGGGAAAAGGAGAAGAATTTATTGTCAGAAGTTTTGAGAGGCAATGTTTTATACAGTTTGCGGTTACCGATTCTGGTTTAAACGATTTTATTTATGGCCTTTTAGGCAAAATTAAACTTTTGGTTTTCTGAATGACTATAGGATGATGGTTTTTGCTTTTTAATGATTAGGTTTAGGCTAAATAAATCTGCACTGAACATGCCATCCCATATCCACGAAATTGCTTTTTTTGAGGTTTTTGATTCGGATCTAACTTTGCGCTACAAACTTAAGTCGTTACATTTTTTCAGACTCGAGCTGGGTCTGGGTAAACCATGGCTGAATGTTGTTAGAATAAAACTAAACAATTCAATTTACATTTTTTGTACATTTATATAGAAATTAAGAATAACTACCTTGACCTTGAATCACTTCTGACCCTCAAATATCAAACGAGGTTGTTTTGAAAGTGCTTGCTCTCCAAATTTGACGTTCCATATAGCAGTTATCTTTATTATTAACAGCGGCAATGCAGTTTCATTGTTTGATTCACAAATACACACTTCATTCTTGACACGCATTTACCATTTCAATCTGATTCGGATTCAAGCACGAGCATTCAAGCATTCACCATCGGAGTTGAAAAACAATTAGGCACCCAATTAGGATTTGCTGACTGGGAAATCATATCATAAAAGCGAGCTCGGCAATCCTCGCAATCGATGATCATAAAGCGGGTTTTTTCCCTGAAATTATCGCACTGCATTCTTTGATACTCAAAATTCACGATCGGATTGTTCGATTGCATATCATAGTGACGAAAATAGTTGGATTAGGCTCGTTTTCACGAATTTCAAAATCTCAAAATCTAAATCCCGACTTTTAAAATCCCCGTCTTTCTAAATCCCGAATTTCCAAATCCGAACTTTCAAAATCCCGACTTTCAATAGCCCGACTTTCAAAATCGGGACTTTGAAAATCCCGATTTTCAAAAGCTCGATTTTTGAAACTTTTTTGATAAATTCGGGCGCCTGCGGGCAGGCATTTTGAAATGGAATAATTGTAGATGCTAACGGCTTCGATAACTCTTAAGAACACGCGAGGGGTCGCTGCGCTCTCCCAGCTTATCCCTGCGAGGGGTTTTAAATTTGAACTTCAGAGAACGTAGGAGCCGGGATCAACAAACATGTCCCACAATGAACACCTACGCTAGTAGGTAGTTATAAAAATATTAAATTTTGATTTTCTAGCTGTAAAAAAAACAAAATTTAATATTCAATATTTTTTTAAAAATCGCGACTTTTGTCAGGATTTTTAAAGTTTCAGCAAAGTCGGGTTTTGGAAATCGGGATAATGAAAACTAGGATTTTGAAAGTCGGGATTTTTTTCGGGATTTTGAGCCGATCCCGAGCATAGTTACTTTGACATTTGCTGTGTTTTTTTATTAGCGCCCGATTGCTGTATCCGGAGCAGCCAATTTTCTATGCCAAAACTTATATTTAGCGCGCTATTATTGCATATAATTGATTTATTTAACTTTAAACTAAGATTTTTCATTCAACTTTTTAGTTAAAAATCGATATACAAATATTTTGCTCTACCTATTTATCGGGAGCCGCTATCGGGAGCGCTATCCATTTCAATGGGAAATTTGAAAAGGCTTTTATTTTGTAAACCCCTGAAACCATTAGAAACTAAATCTTACAATAAAAATTTAAAACGCAGCAAAATGAATTCTTGTTTATAACGTCATGTCAAAATAAATGTCAATTAATATATTTCAGGTGATAAATATTTGTTTTATTGATGAATTTAGTTTTAATTTTTATAGTACAGGGACACCAGTGAATAATAGCTGCAGTTTCAATAGAAAATTGCCATTTGGCTCCGGATAGTGCTCCAATATTAAAACACAGCAATTATAAATTTTGACTTTACAACTAATCAAGTGGAGAGTCTGTCGATCTACAGTTAATGGAATAGTTGATTTTGCATAGAGTAAGTCAACAAATAAGAGAGTACTCAATTGAAGAAATTACCCCTCAATACCGTAGGCTAAGGATCGTAACTGAACAATAGCAATAAGGGACAGATAATGCCGAATCGCAGGACAATTTAATGTTTGGGCTACGGTATGGAGCAGCATAGTGTTACGTTTTCGCCTTGTCGCTCAAGGTTTGAATCTCTGAATTGTGAATAAAAACAACTGATTTAAATTTGAACACACACAAATTTATTTCCATAACACAAAAATTACAAACACAAAATTAACACCAAAATATTCCAAATTATAACACACTATTTAATTATCGCGTTTGAAATAAGAGTCATCATTCAACATCAATTTACGCCTTTATACGAGTATACCAAAATATATGTTTCGAGAATAATCCCGAATGCTCTCCAAAAATTATACGAGTACATTCGAATTAACATTTTAGCACATAAATAACGCCTAAATGTTGAGCCAAATATAAAATTAAGCAACTATTGGAATAACTTATTCTATTCTAATCTAGGTGTCACTGTAACAATAGTATCGAACAATACGGGAGGGACTTTAATGAAATGCCATTCTACATACAGTAATGATAAATACGGGTAAGCCACTAACATTCCGCAGAGATAATACCACATCAATAATTGATCTAACGTGGATTAGTACCAGCAGTTTTAGTAGAGTATAGTTTCGTCGAAAGTAAGTGAGCGGTACATACATATTGACCCTGTATTCCTAAGAGAAGCGAACCGAACTGTATCAGAAATGCTGGTTAGAGATACAAACTTTCCAACGAGAGTTCTTGTACATGTTACAATAAAAAAAATATTCGAAATGGCTGAAAGTAATGCTTCTCAAATTAATAAGGTCATCACAAACATCTTTGACGCAACATCGAAGAAAAGAGTAGTAAATAGTCGTCGTTCTACTAGTGAAATGAGCAAATCGCCACTTTACGTTGGAAAAATGTCAAAGCCAGCAGCGAGTAGCAGTGCTTAAGGCATAGAGATACTGAATATAATCGTAAAGCTTGCTGTATCAGTGCTGTATATGAGAACATATGGACATGTTTTATAGACCTGTGCAAAGGAGACGATAGAGCGCCACGAGCTCGACCTTAGCAAACAGTAACGTAATTGTTAACCGTTAACATAGACAGGGAAATAATAGTAAAAAATACAAAAGAAGAAATTTATGAATATTGGAAGTTTTAGAATTCCATTTACAAAGTTACATCTTATAATCAACACGTACACACACCCGGCTTGTCCCGCACAGGCGGGCTTTTTGGTAATAAATGTTTCTGTACATTTTTGATAAATTTAATTTTTTATTCAAACGAATTCAAACCAAATGAATCTTTTTATTGTATAAGTGAAAAATTTTGAACGATGTACGATTGTACAAATTTTTACGTGACACTTTTTTTATTTGAAACATTTCGTAGTTTACAATAACATTTGCACATAATTCAACTTCGATGTTACTGCCACCTATGAATTTTATTGTGAATTGACACTGAGCAATATAATTTAGTTCATAAATTAGTCGAAAAAATCGACCTGATGCACACAGCATAAGCCACATACACTCTTTGTTGGTCCTTCTGATTTATTTATCGATATGGGATATACGAATTGGAAATTGTACGTATAAGCTATAAATCGGAGCATCGTTTGCGATCATTGGTATTCGTGGCAGTAATACCATGTTCTCTTTTACAATTTCCACTTATTATGGTTGCCTCGATGACCCCATACATTTTTTGACTACTAATCTAGTTCCCTTGCAGAGCTTTGGCGCTTTGGTACTGATAGCTTTTGTAGTTTTGACGAAATTTGGGAAAAACATTTAGAATTTAGTCGTCTCTGGATTGTACAAGACGGCAGAAATTGTCTGGAGATTTCAAAATTTGACTTGTGAGGTTCACATTCATAGTTCCGTTACCAATTTCAAGTAATTGCATTCTCTTATTTGTTTTTGATTTTTTTTGTTGTATTATTTCATCATGCATTGATCGCGGAATAACTGGACATGATTGTCTAAAATCATGTGACAACAAGTTCTGGAATAATTTTATAACATATAAATTCAAATCATCCGTGCTGACTCGCGAATGAATAAATCACTTTCACTTCGATTAGTGTGTATAGAGCATGCAAAATATCTTCATTCATCGCATTCTTGTATTTTTCCCATAGTTCATTAGGATTATTTATAAAACAGGTTGTTAACAAGGCTGTTAACAAAATATCAAATACACTACGTTAATGATGTAAACTTGAAATTTGTGCTGCATCTGCCCCAATTCCCATCGTCTTCTTATAAATCTCAGGCTCGACGCGCACTGAATAACCATTAACTGTTTCAAGATAGTTAAATGATGTTGGGCCACGTTCATCAGCCAAGAGTATAACCTCAAATAAAAACATTCACGTGGTGTATAGGATGAACTGTATCTAGTCTGCGAAGACCGTTTGAAGAATAGATGCCAAGATGAACTTCAACTGGGCTACCTTGTTTGCGTTGTTTCCATTTTTTCTTGATACGTACCATGCGAAATAAGTTGGAATTTCTGTATAGAGTAAAGTTTTTGCAAATTGCCCATAATCAGTGTTTTCTTCGCATAATTGAAGAAATTTAGTCAATGTGGTTTTCGGTTTTGTATAGCTGCTAGTCGTTGTTCTACATATTGCTCTGTGAAGTATATATAGTACGTGCACCGTTCTCAAGATATATCTGCATGAATATAAGAAGGATCTCTGTTATGAATTGAAAGTGAAATTATACTCTATACAGCCTCATTTCTATTTATATATCTGCCCATTTGATAACGTGTTACACCTTGGACTGCAAAACAGCCATATCGCGCCATACCTTTGTGGGCATGTTTACATATGTATTTGATGGATTTCACAGAGCTGCATTATTCGCAGGATTGGGCGTGGTAGATTACACAATGAAATCTACACAGTTGTCGACACGTAATCTATCATGTTGATTACATGGAGATTTTATGTCTAACTGACGTCGACAATGTAGACAATGCCAACAACCTAAGAAATGATAGTACTGTTGCTTTCGCAAATCCGCTTAGCTTAGCTAAGAAATGTGAAAGCAACAGCTTTTGGATTTAATTTTTTAATGCGTCTTAATTTTTCTGTGTTGGTTCATTTTCTTAATATTTATTTTATTTTGTTTTTATTTTAAGAAATAGAATAAATTAAATTCGGTATTTTGCTATCAAATAACAAATGCTAAATTATTATTCAATATAAATTTTTCTAGAAAAATAGAAAAAATAACGCCTTGCGGTAAACACCATAACCATAAAATGATTTTATTTCCCCTAATCATAAAATTTTTTTTCTTAGCATTCTAAAACAATCGGCTTGAATACAATGCAATTGTTGTTGTAATCTTTTGAAAGCAACACAGCTGATATTAAAATCTAAATTTTCGCATTATTTTTTATTTATTTTACGTCAGTTTTTCTGACAAACTTGCTGTCTAGCTAATAGGTAATCGTCTTATTATCTAAGGGGCAAAATAGGTTTATAATTTGATATTAAAACACGTAAATTATTAGTCAGTAGCGACGTTAGTATAATTCGTTAGTACCGATTCATAAGTTAGACCTAACCTTACACCCATTGCCCGTAAAAGAACGCGATTTTACAACAGCCGTTAAACGTTCATTATAGTGAGCACATGATCAACCCGGACAACATCCTCATGACAAGCATCAGTATGATGAACCCACTTAAAATTCCACCACATATAAAAATTTTGATTTAGAACCCATTTCCATCATTCAATTCGGTCTCATCAATAATGTACCTGGTTCATATTTTAGTGACTTCTATATTTAGGGAAAAAATACATCAGGTAATTTATGCATGAAAGACTATTTGTCAGTTCAGTGAACCAAACATTTTTAGTGCAGTTGAACTCCATATTATTTTAGTGCGACCAAATGTCAGTAGAGGTCAACAAACCTATGTTATTGGTGACTATGTGTCTATATTTAATACCAATTTGTATTTATTTTGAAATTAACGTTTTTTACTGTGTGGATCACGCCGATTTGTTTGCTTAAATTTTCGGCTGACTAAATTGATGGTTGACTCATACCGGGTCCCGGTCGAAATGACATATTTTAAAACTGCATATTTCAAAACGATATAGGTACACAAATTGTATTTGCGACGTTTATTAATAACGCTACATATCTTGAAACTAATATCTTAAAATCGATTTTTTTCGATAAACCCGATAAATTAAGAAGATACATGCATGAGATATATATTCAAATATGGAGTAGTCCGCTACGATCATGCAATTGTGGTAACTAACTAGAAGCTCTATATAAAAATTTAGGTGATGGAGAATATTACATGCAAACTAAATCTGGAAATAATTTGTAATTCTAATGAAGTTTTTATATAAAACATGTAGAAGAAATTCGTTATAAACAATTTAATTTCATAAATTTTATTCCAAAGCATTTGTAAATTCAAGCCTACCATAGGAAATGTTAAATTTGATCTTAGTCGACTAAAAAATAGGCAAGTTCTTTTTCATTTGGCTTTATCCTAAAATTTAATCCAAGAATCATTCAAAAATTTTATTCATGTCAAATGTCATCGTGTTATGTTAATAAATAACGATACCTGTTGGTCGTATTTTAAACAATAAGGAAAAGTTATGTCTAGATTCATAATCGATTAAAAGATTTCATTTTATCTTTTGTAATTTTAAAAAATGTCGTTTTGAAAAATGTCATTCTGAAATATGCCGTTTCGAAATACCGTTTTAACCTTTATGCCACTTTTAAATATGCAGTTTTGAAAAATGCAATTTTGTACCTTATACCGCTTTGTTACTTATAACGTTCGTAATTTATGTTATTTTGAAAAATGCTGTTTTGTACCTTAATATGTTGTTTTGAAAATTGCAATTTTAAATTATGCCGTTCTGAACGGATCTCGCTCATACGCGTATTAATACGATAGTGTTAATTGAAACTTGCTAAATAAATTAAGATTAATAAATCACCCTATTAAAGTTAGCCGACTCCAGCCGAAAAATGTCAATAATGCAGATTCAAACTAATCAAACGAAAATGACAGCCGATTTTTGCCGGAAAATGTCGTTAATGCAGTTACAAATTTTATGCCGAAATGTAATTATTTTTTATTGCAAATTTTTATTTTGTTCTTCCTAAAAACCAACTAAAAAATTTAAAATAAGAAATTTTCATTCGAAACAATAAAAATATACAAAACCTAATTTCTCTAAGTGCTGTATTACATGTTTGGAGTTAAAACGTGACATGCATTTATAGTTAAATGTTTGGAGAATCTTTAAAATGGCACGTCATCTAAAAATTATCATTTGAAAGGTCGATTTCTATGTTGGAAGTCCAGTAAAACTCCAGTAAAAAATTGACCGGGATTTACAGCCATGACACTTTAAACGGTCAATTTTTAGAAATTTTCAAATTTTGTGTGTGCGATATATTCAATCGAGTTTTCCCGGACTTCCAACATAGAAATCGACCAGCAAATTTTTCCAGGAGCATCAATAAGATTTTTTATTGGAATCTATTTCCAGCCATGACACTTTAAACGGTAAATTTTTAGAAATTTTCAAGTTTTGTGTGTGCGATTTATTTATCGAAATTTTCTGACTTCACATGAAAATTGTCCTGAAGTATTTTAAGTTTTGCTTGGTATATACCATTGAGTTTTCTCCTTTTTAAAATAGTTTTTTAATTATAGTTTTATTGCATTTAATAAAAAAAATTAATTTAGAATAGTTTACGTTGATGAACCGACATAAACATTTTTGATTTAAAAAGTAATTACTGTTTAACACCAAAATTATGAATCTGCATTACCGACCTTCACTGGCGAATAATGCAACAATGTGTTTGATTCTGCATTACCGACCTTTTTCGACTGGTGATTTTGTTATTACGAGCGAATCTACATTACCGACATTTTCGGCTAATGCATTTCGTTATTACAACCGAATCTGCATTATCGACATTTTTCGGCTTATGCATTTTAGTTGTTACATCCGATTCTGCATGATCGACATTTTTCGGCTGATGCGAGTCGGCTAACTTTAACAGTATAAAAATTGACCCTTTAAAGTGTCATGGCTGGAAATAGATTCAAATGAAAGGTCTTATTGATGCTCACACCTGGAAAAATTTTCAGTTCGATTTCTATGTTGGAAGTTCGGGAAAACTCGATTGAAAATATCGCACACACAAAATTTGAAAATGTCTAAAAATTGACCGTTTAAAGTGTCATGGCTGGAAATAGATTCAAATGAATGTCTTATTGATGCTCATACCTGCAAAAAATTTAAGGTCGATTTCTATGTTGGAAGTCCGGGAAAACACCTTGTTAAAGTTAGTCGAAAGTTGCCAGCCGAAAGATAATGCAGATAGTGTCTTGACTGATTCAACAGAAAGTTGAACTCTCTTTATACTCTCGCTCCTATCGATTTTTAAATTCCTATAAACTGAAATAATTTCTCCTTCACCCGAAGGATATAATCCGATCCTAAATTCATCCTAAATTTTAGTTTATGACTGATTTTTGCTGTATTCAAGACACTATCTGCATTATCTTTCGGCTGGAAACTTTCGGCTAACTTTAACAGTATAAGAAAACTCGATTGAATATATCGCACACTCGAAATTTGACTATGCTCCAAAAAAATCCACATATTTTTAATAATAACTCAATAACAGCGCCACCTCTATCGAGTCCAAAATTTTAGAAAAACATGTATTAGGGCCAAATATTGGTTTTTCAAATCTCAACTACAGCGCAATCTACCGGGTAACAAAATTTACCCGCTTATAGCGAAAACAAACATATACCAAAATCTGGTGTCAATTGATCATTTAGTTCCCGAGATAAGCGGTATCGAAGATATGCACCAATGTTTTTATAGTTACAAGAATTTTTTTTTCCGCTTTGTGGAATAGAGCTTGCTTAAGACATTAATGGTGTAATCAAACTTTCTCAATTTATGTAAAATCATTTATGATTGAAATGTAACGTTTTGGTGTGGACCTCCACATATAGTACTAGTACTTTACTTGAATATTATCAATAGTACATTTATAGAGTAACATTTTGATACAATCTACATTTATTATATAATTTGAAAATGACAGTAGAGTAACGTATATAATTGTAAAACTAGATTGTGAAATTAATTAAAATCAATTCTCTGTAATCTGGCGAAGAGTGAGGACTCTCTAATAAAATAAAATAAAATCATTAAATTAATTTAATAATTGTAAAAATTCTAAGTTTACTGTACATTAAAATAAATAAAATATACAAGTCATCCGTGATCACAGTGTTCTTTTCGTTTCTACAACTCATCAATCGGCCATCTACGCAGCATTCAAGTTCGTCATCTAAAATCATCAGGTGTATCGCATGTTTTCATTCACTGGCTTTTTCTCAAGTTTATCACTATTTACAATGATACCAACTTATACATATTTAAAAAATAGTTGGCAACATTGTTTCGTCAGCGACAAAAATATAAATAGACTCTAAATTTTTTTCAACGAAAAAATCATCGTCGCCTGCGTCGATGGTTATGTTTGTTTTGCATGATTTCGGTGTTTTGTAATATGACAGGCGATTTCGCTCGCCGCCTTTGCTCTTGTTCTGTTTTGAGCTTTAGAGAGAACTTGATTGACTGGCGTAACTAAGGTATTTTGTATTTAATTTTCGAACATTCTGTATAAAGTGGCCGCTTTCGGGCTCTCTAGCTATTGGTACCGAATGGTAAGTAAAATTAAGATTACCAAAGTGATTTCACAAATTAATATTCAATTTTGAATTTGCATTGTGGGCCATTTCTTGTAATGTTGCCAACGCCTAGCAAATCTTAAATTTTAAAATATTTTCTCTGTATTTTTTTTTATTTTCCTAAGTATGGAATAGACGATGAAACGTTGTCAATTAATAGCAAAATAAACCATTGGATACGGGATCTTAATCATGACAGATCTATCCCATCACCTTCCTGGGCTTCTACGACAATGAGAGTATTTCAATACACTTATTTCATAATTGATATTATTTTAAATTTTACAAAATTTTAAATTCTTGTATAGACTGTTTCAGAAATGTTGAAGAATTGATTGGGAAAAATTTGATAAAATATTATAAATCAAAAAATTTATTTACTGATATTCAAAGAAATAATTGATCCTAATTGTCGAAAATATTAATATAAATGAAATCCGTCTAAAACCATATGATTTCAAACATCCAGTCGACCAAATATAATCTCAATTTTTCCGTCCGAGATGAAAGTAATACTAAATTCTACAAGTTTACTGTGAAGTATTTATATATAATTTTATTTACTTTCATTTTCATGGTTCTTATAGAATTATTACTTCATGACGAAATTATTTTGTAAATGAATATTACTTTAAATGGAAGAGAAACAATAACAAAAATGTGGCATAGAAAACCCGCAATAGCAAAAAATCCTTAGGAAAAATTGTTTTGTAAATATAGCAACAGCCAGAATAAAAGAATAAAACCGAACGATAAATTATCTGTAAGCAATACTGAATAAAATAGTGTTTTATTAGGACCTCAGAATACACCAGAGGAAACGGTTGAATTCGACGAATCTATTTCTATGGATATAAAAACAAATTTACAACACGACATGAACTGAGACCAAGTGAAATATAATTGGTATAAAACCTTCCAAATAAGACAACAAGTTTTTCGGGATATGATAATTGCTGATTTTTTAAAAGCGTTTAGCCTTAATTTATTCGTAATCTAGCTCCAAACTTGGTAAAAATTTAAACGTTCATCTGAGTTTTTTTTAATACTACATTGATTGATAATTTTTTCAGATTGAAATAGACTTCGAACTATTGTAGCCGGGCAAAAAACATATGCTATTTTCAAAATGGAATGTGTTTAAATCTAAGATAAAACGTAATTATGAAACGTTTATCAACAATTTAGCATGTAAGGAGTTACTCAACATTTTAAAAAATACATATTACAAATTACGGTATGGTTAAAACATTGACCTTTATTTATTTATCAATTTAAATTTTAATTTAATTTAATTTGCATTTTATATTTGTTTGTCTATATAGATACCGAAGATTATATTTTACCAACGCTGCTCAATTCCATTTTGCCTCCCACAGTTAGATTTAAGGACAGAGATAACTGCAATAAACGAAAAGAACAATTGCAGATGGTCAAGAATCCTTTATTATCCAATTATCCAATTGGAATGTACCAACAAAACATTTTTATAGTGGATTATCGTCAATTATAGTTGAAGGTTCAGTCAACTCTTTGTTAAAACATTTTTATGTCTATTTTGACGGAACGGTATATAAGTTTTCTTCATGTATAGCTAGTTTTGATGTATGATTTAAAATATTTAAAATTAGAATATCCAAAAGCGCGTGGAATTTTGTTCAGCGATACCGTGGAATTCTGTTCAGCGATATTTTTGAACATTAATACCAAGCATGATATCAAATCGTTAAATTTAGTCTCGGTCATTAAATATATAGAATCTTAATTTTTACATACTTATGCAGCATATACAACTTTGAAGTCGAATGTGAAGTAATACGCCTGATTATTTAAAAATTTTATTTTAAGAATTCACAAACATTGAATTTAAGATTTAATATTCTTATAACCTTTTCTTAGAAATTAAATAATGTAAATAAGGATTAGTAATAAATAATAATGTAAATTAACATTGAACAAAAATGTACATTATAGTGTCCTGCTCAATTAGGCACAAGAGGGCCTAGAAATCATTGTAAGCGGTTACCGGTTACCGCAATTTAACCTCAGAGGTTTTTTGAAGAACCAAATATCTACTTTAGAATGTGCAGTTTAAATTTTTTTTATTCTTTAAACGCACGTCCATCCAGTTCATCACAATGCGTTGCACATCATCGTGCACTTACTTATTGGTCAAAAGAAATTTCAGATTTAAAGTATTTTGCTGAAACCACAAATAATAGTTAATTCTCTTTAAATATTGAAAACGAAATTACTATCTTAAATTAATGGTTTTGAAATGTGTTGAATGGTTTTAGTAATGAAATTTATTAATCTAACACCTCATTAAAAACCTGAAAGTTCAAATAAAATTTCGAAAAGCTCTTGAATTATTTGCTGATATTATTTTCTTATAACGCTTTAATCTACCAATTTTCCTTTATTACCTGATGTAAAACTAACAAACTTTAATCTTTATAATGACCCCAAATAATTGACTTAATAGAAATGTAATACTCTTAATCCAAAACAATTTGTCAAACAACAATATCAAAACCAATAAAAGCTCAAACAAAATATTTGGGATGAATGAGCAACACCCAAAATATTGGTATGCGTTGTCTCATAGATAAAAAGCACTCAGTCTATATTTTAAAATTAATTTCTTCTCTCTATAGCCCCAAAAATTTTTTTTCATATCGACAAAATATATTCCGATAAAAATCTTCAATATTTTATTTATTTAGACTTTAAAACTAAAAACGTGACCACAAAATAATTTTGGGAATTAATTTAGGTTTTTAATTATTTTTCGAAATTTCCGGATACCATAAAAATAATTTTGTACTATAGCTTTGTCCCATTTGGTTTTGGGTGGTGGGTATTATGTACCTATAAAAACTGTTTGGTCTAGAGTTGTTCTCGGCAGGTATATAAGAATACAAAATATATAAAAAAAAATTTGTAGGTGGACAATTTTATTGATTTCTCATTAATTATGTTGGTAAATTGTTTTATTGGTTTACCTTTATATAAAAGATGTAATTATTGGTTAAGGTTGATTCTAAGTTCGAGTTAAATGGGAATAAATCGTTCTAATTTGAATTTTTATTTTTGAAATCAAATGAAATTATGAATGTCACATCAATAAGTATTGAGCGGTAATGGTATATTGTCTGCAATCATCAATCACTTATTGTGAGTCGATTTAGCATGATAAATTGTAGGTTTCGAACAAACCACTCTTGATTTCCCTGGCTATTGGTAAAACTGTTTTG
Source organism: Nephrotoma appendiculata (assembly GCA_947310385.1). Classification (NCBI taxonomy): domain Eukaryota; kingdom Metazoa; phylum Arthropoda; class Insecta; order Diptera; family Tipulidae; genus Nephrotoma; species Nephrotoma appendiculata. Next base: position 55,801,862 of record OX371225.1, on the reverse strand, counting down.
CATAATAAAAAAAAAAAACATTATCACTGCTTAAATTTCTTAAAATAGAAAGGAAACAAATCCTTGTTGATTTACTATAAATAAATTAATATATAAATTTCGGAAGGATCTCCCAATTAAAGAAACAAATTATGAAGTTTTACTCTAAATACGTGATCCGCCTGAACTGTAGAGGTGCCGAACTATAATAAAATAAGGTTTTTATCAAAACTCGTCATTTCCGGTAAAATGATAAAAAAAAAATTTCATGATTTTGCTGAACTATTTATTAGATTGATTGTTTGGGTGGTGTTCAAGCGCCAAAAACTAGTGAATTCGTAACGTCCTGGTTAAAATATTAATAGAGTTTGTCAGATGAATCGATGTGGCCGAAAAAGAAAGACGCTTCCGATAAAAGTGGTGTCCAGAAAATATTTTCGTTTCTAAGTGAGCGTATCTTATATTCTTCGCACTTTGTAGAATAGGAAAGTAAGCGATTCACATTTTTAAACAATGGTATACGTTTTATGCTGTATACGATAGCGGAAATATGACAGCGTCAAATAAGAGATTACTTTACTCGCCGCAAGTGGCAGCATTATCAGTAAAGAGAATTTATTTTGTTATGTAATTACCAGAGAACTTTTTGTATTCATTATGTATCACTATTTTCACTAAATAAAACATTTCAGCGGAATGAAATAATAAGGATCCTTAAATGGCAAATTGATTGATCTCTGAACTAAAGGAACTCGGTATATGAAATCTTGAATTTTAACAATATTCCGTCTTTACAGCATTTCTTCCACTAGCAACCAATACTTTCGGTTGTTTTTCTAAAAGCTTATATTTATATTTTAATATAATAAATATATATTATAATAAATTAATATATATTATATTTTAATCAAAATTTCAGGCAATTTTGTTCAACAGAAATATTAAGATTTTTTCATCGCAGCACAGTTTACTCGAAACGTTAGATTAGAGTGGTTGTCCTAAAGAACTGACATCGCCACAATCACGTCCGTAGCCGTGCCACATTGTTTTCTTTCCTGAATTATTTACCAAACTATCTTGGTGTAGTAACGAAGGGCAGGATATCCTTGATGACAATTTTACTGAGGTCATTCAAGGCGTTGTAAAGACAAGAAGTAGCAATTTTTGGGTACAAAACGGTTTCAACTCTGGCTTACAACATAGGTATCAAAACTTGAAAGATTCAACAATAGTTGCGAAAACTTAACTGATACCTTACGAAACCATAGTGACAACCCAATTTAATCGCTTTTTTGAAACTTTTAAGTTTTATGAAGACCATTCATAAACATATTAAATTCAGTTTCAAAAGAATCTCAAACCTTTACAGACGAAACGAAAGTTTTTTGAATCTTTCCTGCAACATAATTTAAATGTTTCACAATAAGTTTTAGGTTTCAAAGGACGGTTCAAATGCTGATTCTTATTCGGTTTTTAGAAACTTTCTGGTTTTATAGAATCCGTTAGGAAACGTACTTGATTAGAGAACTGAGACGGTTTTTGCGCTGGTTTAAGCACTCCTGAAATCGGTTTCAAAAACCAAGGTTTTTATAAAGTTTCCTTGAATCGTAATCCATTGGTTTGTAAGAAACTATATTTTCAAGAAAAGGTTGGTTGGTTTTGCATACAATTTGTATGGAAATTTGAGAAAATTTGATACCAAACGATTATTAATTTAAATATAATACTAGAAAATTGTATTATTTCATTTTTAATTATAATACTAGATATTAGATAGACTTAATTTTTTTTTAAATTCGATAATTATAAATGAGAAGAACACTTTTACTTTTAGTAGAGAATACAACAATGTTGAGTATTTCACTTTAATGATTTGTTGATATGCATATAAGCACATAACAAGAAACATCCTTTACACCGATTACTTACCTAATTTCCTTACCAGTTAATAACGTTTCCTCGAAATAATATTTTAAAAAACAAAACTTTGTTTAATATTTCAAAATCAAAATTTTATTAATAAAATTTAAGTCTCAATTCATTTATTCCCCTAGGACTAGCAATCATAATCACGTTTAAAATCATTCGTTAAAACCGTTAAAATTACGTTCGATTTATTTGGTCGATACATTTGAAGCAATGAGTTATTCTTTGCTCCAAATTTTATTGATTATGGGTCCTCAGAAGGTCCTTTGTCATTTGTGAAATTTGTATAATCTAATTTTCATCCATTTTGATTAAAACTTTGTTTGTTGAATCCCAATTTTTTGCTGTTTTTGAAGCGCGGGGAAATTTTGTAAACGACCACCAATTAAAAATTCATACATTATCGGATTGGTCTCTATGACATACTATTTGAAAGCTGAGAACATCTACTTTTCGGCTGTGCCATTATTTTTTTTTTCGCAAAATTGGCCATTTTCCAATAAATTTGGAAAACGCGTGCTCAAGGAAAAAAGCGCACTTTTACTTTTCCTGGCTTTTCTCTCCTGGCTCTTTATTTTTGATGTTTTGACATCTTGACTAGTGTAAAAGTCGAATTCTCACCTTTCCATCAATGTATATAAAGTCATCTCATTGATACGTGAGGAAAAACCCGAGTCCTAAACGCAATGCTATAATTTCTTTACTTTCATTTCTTCCGTCGTTCGTCGCGTGTGTGCTCTATTTTTTGTTTTCATACTATTATCCTTATACTGGTAATAGCCCTGACTCCAAAAAATCAACTAATTTATTTTTTAAAGCCTGAAAAAGTAAAAAACCCCCAGCAAATGTGTTCCTGCAAGAGCTTGGAACTTGGCCCTTCGTTATAGAGACAATATTTTATTTCTCCATGCGATTTCCAAAAGCGATATAACTTCCGCTTTTTTCGGGAAAAGAAAAACGTCAATAGTCGCCAAATTAGAGGGAAAGGTTACAAAGAACAGAGACACGGAACTGGAAGCGGTCATTGAACGTTTTAAAAACCATAATCTTCCCCACCGGACCATATTTCAGGACGGACAAACTGTCATTGTGTCGATGAACAGTGATGATGATACACAAACCCTGACATAAAATTAGATACGAGATCTTCAAGCGATTCACCAGAGACAGAAAGAGAAACCAAACCGTGCTCAAACTAGCAACCTTGCAGGGGCGAAGTGTCCATAGAAGCTACGGACTGCATCCCTTTCAAAAATCACTATCGTTAAAAATAAATTTCAAATTTGATTCATTTTTTGTATAACACGTTTGATTAAAAATATTTTTTTTTCATAATGATATACAATACACTATTATGCTTTACAGGTCTACATATATAGATATCTAGATTAATGCAATTAACTTTAAAAATATTTTGCATTTCTCTTTCCAACTTTGATTTCTCATTATAATAAATTTTTACACATCATCCAACTTCATATTGCATAGTGCATACATAGAACCAAAATAAAAACAAATACGAATATCTCTCGCTGATTTGTAGCATGCGTGTTGCATCCAACGCAACAAACCCGAATAATAAAAAATATTCTCTCTAATGGAAGCTGCTTTTAGTTTAGCTTTACATTATTTCCCTTCAGCGTAATATTATTAACAAAATTAATTATCGATGTGAAAGTGTTTTATCTATTCATAGATTTATTTATACTCTCACTTGTTATTCTCCGAATACGCTGCAGTTAAACAGCTTATTAAGAAAATACTGAAATGAATTATTGGTTTTCAATTTGGCACAAATTAACTTCTCATGTTCTCGTGAAGCGACAAGTGATCGGTTTATTGAATAAATTTATTAAAAATGCTGTAACGTACACCTTAACGGTTATTCGGTGGTGTGGTGGCACATGCTTGTACCGAGGTGCTTAGGGCCAAGGGGGGTTCGACACCACAATTGAGTGTAACCGATCTACTCTTTACAAACAAAAACCTTCATGTGCCGAATACCATAACGGAAATTAAAAATAAACAAAATTCAATAAATCGGTTTTATCCCACTGCCCCTGTTGATGCCTGATCACCCGCGATCTCCCCTTCTATTGTTGTCTATATATTCATATTAAAACGAAGCAAACAAAAATCAAACTCAGCGAAGGTTTCATATACATAATTGAACGAGAAAAAAAAATATAATTAAACGCCAATGATTCCCATATGCCGCTTGATAATGAACACGAATCTAACTTAAGCGTTGGAAAATGCGAGAAGCATTACTCATTAGCATATGAAATTGAATATTACAAAATATGGTTGGGTCAATATTATTTAACAAAAACAAACCATAGTCTAGCTTACGTTATATAAATTGAAAATTATGAACGAAAAACTTACGTTATATAAATTGAAAATTATGAACGAAAAACTAAATTCTTAAACTAAAAAAAACTAAAGGCAAAAAGAAATAAATATTGAAAAAAAACTAGTTTACCAATTTGTCCGCCGCTGGATGATGGTGTTCAATCCACTTTCCACTTGGTTTCCGAGATTATCCAATCATCCAACTTCCTGTACCAGTTCTGTATATTTCGCTTAAGTGGTCCCATCACATGGGCTTCACCACCCTTGACAAATGTATAACGTTCGGGAGCTTAACATGGTTACCGTGCTTGCAGTACCTTCTCTGATGGCCGTTGAGAGCACGGAAAATTGTTTTCTTTCCACGAGCAGCTTAATTCGGTATATCTCTGTTTTTTTTGTTTATTAAAACTCAATCTTCGTTTTTATTATTTTTTTATTTTTTTTTTTATTTTTTTTTTTGCAATCGTATTATTAAAACTATTTTGTTTCCATGCGATGTACAATATCGAAATTTTATTTGGTTTTAATCACATATTCACATAGCAATACACATAGCAATACAGCTTATTTTAAATATTTTTTTTTTAAATTTGTTTGGGAATATCCCTCCCAGATTCCAACTTAACTTTTGTTCTCTGTTCGTTTTTTATTTTTGATGCGTCTCAAAGTAAACAACGCAAATTTTTTTTGACTTTATTTATTTTTTTTTGTTTTCGTTTTTATCAGGTTGGTTTAACAATCACCATAGAAATCACTGCGTTCAATTCACTAACGAGAGTTCGATTCAACTCTTCTTTTGTTTTTATACGACCGACTACAAAAAAAAAATCTAGCATCGTTGCGAGCTTTATATACCCGGTCACAAATCGCCAAAATAAAAAAAAATCCCGCCAATTATGCTTTCTCTTTTTGTTTTCGTTTTATATATACATACATATATAGACAACTTTTTCTATTTACCAATACCGTTCTTTTTCCGTACCATAAATATTGAAACATCATTTATATTTTTTCCGTTTTGTTACTCTTTATCCCATCTCTATTCATGATTATCAATTAATAATCAATTGGTTGGAATCCGAGAAAAGTTAAGGGTTATCAAATTGTACACTTGGCGTCTACGCGGCAATAAAGGGAAGCCAATCGTTACAAAGCTAATAAAGGTGTGAATAGGGATAAATTTGAGAGTTTTTGGGAAAAGCCTAAAGTTGTCGTGGAAATTGATGAAACGCGCACCACTCGAGTGAGAATTGATTTCGTCAAAGAATTAAAAACGTCTTATAGAAAATTATTTTTTGAAATAATTGATCATATTTCAACCGAATTAAGTACTAGATTTCAAAATATTGCTGAGTTCACGTTCTTGGAACTTATAAATTCAATGTTTTTTTTTAAATTTAAATTGAATTTTCCGGAGCAACAATTTAAAAATCTCCAAAAATTGTATGGCAAACGATTCGAATTTCCAAAATTGAGAAGTGAATTAATTGTTGTGTATAGCGATGAGGACTTTTTGGACAAACCAATTTCTAAAGACAACGATTTAATAAGTTCATTTAATGAAGTATCAACCTTATGTCGACTATTCTTAACGATTCCATCTACAAGTGTATCATCCGAAAGAAGCTTTTCTGCCTTACGTAGAATTAAAACTTATTTAAGAAGTACTATTGATGAGATGAACGGCTTTCTCATATTTAGAGACTACTGTCTCAGATTAAAATGTCACCAAATGTCACCATTAAGCTGTAACGAAAATGTTTGTTTTTAAAAATGAATCGTCGAATTGAATTATATTTTAAATAAATCTTGAAAATAAATCATTATGTTGTCAATAAAAATCAGGCTAATTTAATTTTCCTAGTTATTGTGTATTTTAGGTCCAATTTTTTATATTTTGATGTAAGTATAAAAATATGAAATTATTTCATCAATTTGTCTGATAATTTGGCTCAACAAAAAGTTTTTTTCTAAATTCCAAGAAAATTTAAACTCCATTTTATTAACGCAGCCTCTACTTTGCAGTTCACGAGTCGCCTATCCAACCTTGCCACCCACACCTGAAGCTGCAAGGCAACACCTTTCTGTCACCAGAAAAATGGGGATGGAAACGTGTAGGGAGTATACCCATGCCTGTCCAAACCACTAAAGTGCCAGTGGTTCCGGAACTCTTAAAGATGATATTTTGCCAATGTAAGAAAGAATGTAAGGGAACATTTTCATGCAAGAGAGAAGGACTACCATGCTCAGCTATTTGTGGTTCATGTGAGTCCCACCAGTGTTCGAATTATAAAGACAGCCAAAATACGTTATCCGAAGAGGTAGAACTAGAGAAAATTCTAAAACCAGAAGGAGTTGTTGGCGAGGGCGACGTTGACGACCAAGAATTATTATTGGAGTCTTGTGACGTGGATTCTTGAAAATTACATGATTTACGGCGTTTCCCATTTATGACCCCGAGGATTTCCACAGTCCAAAACTATGAAAATAATGTATTTGCAACAACCTCCATCTCAAATTTTGTAAAAAACTTGCATATTTCATGAGTCTCAAGATTTTGGATTTTTTAAACCGACTTTTTGCAAAAAATATTAATGTTGCGAAAAAATCGTTAGGACCATTTTTGTAGAAAATTAGATCTTCAATTCTTATCTGAACAAAAAATCTCCAACTGCCATATTTTGGGAGATATTTGCCGAAAACTGATTTTCCGGGTCTGTTGAGGCCATTTTCTCCCCCTACAACATAATGTTTTCTTGAAAACTAGGTCTCATTTTAAATGGGGAACCAAATGCCACTTATCACCAGAAAATGAAAATCGCAACTAATAATTTACAGGTTGGTCTTTTTTTCCTCCTTCATTTACTGGACTAATTACAGTAGCCATATTTTTAATCAGACATCACGGCGTAGTTTGATTAAAAATAGGACTACTATAATTTCCAAATTAAAAATATCAATTAGAAATTGTTTCACTTTTACAATGCGCAAAAAATGCCACCGCTATTGTTCAACAAAATTTCAAAAACTGATAATATACTTACATTTTGATTATAAAATTGTTTGGCACAAACAAAATCGTACCTAATATGCCTAAGTAGGTTTTCCAAAATGGATTCTGGAGCGTTTAAAATACGTTTTAAAGTTGATTTTACATTCCGGTTTCTGATGAGTATTTTTAAAATATTTTAAAACTAAAAAATACTTAAAAATGTTGTGCGAGACACTAAAAACCGGACCTAAAACGTAACAAAATTACTGGAAAATTAAAAATTTTACTGCGCAAATATTTACACCTCGATTACGCTAGTCGAGTCGATTGTCGCTTCAAGTGACACTAAAAATTTGCTATTTGTATGAAAAATTAGCTAGTTGCTATGACAATAAGTGGCTTGAGACGAAAAAAACAATTGAAACTGTCATTTCGAGTCGTGTGAAATTTTGAAGAGACTAGAATACAAATACGCCGATTGTCGTTTGAAGTGACTACTATAATAAACATATTAGATATGTTGGCAAGGCAGGCGACTATGGTTTCATATTAAAAGAGTCACTTAAAACGACAAACGACACGACTAGTGTAATCGGGGTGTTAGTTCCACAATCATTTTAAATACACCGTTTAAGTTTTTCTAACAAATGTTTTTTAGAAATGTAGGTTTTAGAAATGTAGGTTTTATTTTGTTGTTTGGGAAGCATCACAAGATTTGATCGGTTGGGCCTGGTAACGTTCAGATAAAACAGTTTGACCAGGTTCCAGAAGCTCGTAGTAAATGATTCCTTTCTAATCCCACCAGACACACAGTAACACTTTCTTGGCATGAATATATATTTTTGCAACTGATGTTGATGGCTCGCCTGAATCAATCCACGGTTTTTTGTGTTTATGATTATCCTACAAAATCCACTTTTCATCACCCGTAATAAATGATTCTGTATTATTTGGTGAATAACTTCGAACTATTCTGCAAGCTTTTTTTGAGTTTGACACGGATTTTCATCTAGTAAAACTTTAAGTTCTTAGTCTTAAATTTTGCAAACCACCATTTTACTTTTTCCTTTTTTTATTCACAGAATGTTCACTCAAAATCGAATTAATGAATTCCATAGCTTTAGTAGTAGTTTTTTTAATCATTTTAAAACAGAATAGAATGCTACATTATTCGAAATGGCAGGCTATTTGGATGCATTCAAGTGTATTTTAATGTAACTAAATTCAGAGCCGGATTTCTACTTACACACTTAATATGTAGTTTGGTGTCACTCATGAAATTAACATTATTTTGCATGAAACTAATTAAATTAAATTATTATTAATCTGCAAACTCGGTTTCTTCTTCTCGGTTCTTTCTAACTACAAAAAGTTTCTGAAATTTGGATATGTTCACACCAAAGTACCGAATGCAATTTGCCTAATTATAATTTTAATGCATGCCGTAACGATAATTACCGTTGCCGGTGGTGTTGGTGTATTTATTATAAACTTCTAACAACTGGATCATGTTATAATTGTAATTGGAGTTCAGCTGATGTTCCTAGGTTAGATATTCAACTAGACAAAAATGTTTGGATGTTTCTTTGTTTTTACCGTTTTTGTAATAGTGATCTTAAACGTACTAAAAGTTTGCCCTAACTTGTCCGAAACCCAACAACAACGTTTCCAATTAATAATAAAGTTTAACAGTGTAAAATATATTATTTCGGGAATAATAAAAACCTTTTGTCCGAAGATACTTCTAAGAGGTTACAACTCTTGGGGTTGATGTTTTCACTTTGTATTAGACCCAATCCAACTAGAAAACAAGTTTTTCCGGAAAAATTAGGGGAACACTGGGTTGAGTATTCAAAAGTTGTATAGGTAAAAAGCGAAGTAAACACTTTCTGTCGTAGACCCAATCCAACTAGAAAACATTTCCGGAAAAATTAGAGAAAGAGTGGGTTAAGTGGGTAACAATTCAAAATTGTATAGATAAAAAATTGAAGTAAAAACCCTCTGTCCTAAGAGGTTACAACTTTTGAGGTAGATTTTTTCACTTTGTGAAATCCAACTAGAAAACATGAAGTTCCAGAAATATTAGGGAAACACTGAGTTTAGTATTCAAAGTTCTATAGATAAAAATCGAAGTAAAAACCCTCTGTCGTAAGATATTTCTAAGAGGCTACAACTTTTGGGATGGATCTTTTATATTTGTACCAGACTCAATCCAACTAGAAAATATGAGTTTTTCTGAAAAAATTAGGGGAAAAGTGGGTTTAGTATTCAAAGTTGTATAGGTAAAAATCGAAGTAAAATCCCTCTGTCGTAAGATACTTCTATAAAGAGATTACAACTTTTGAAGTTGAAATGATCTACCTCAAAAGTTGTTACATCTTAGAAGTATTTTAGGACAGAAGGTTTTTACTTCGATTTTTACCTATACAACTTTGAATACTAAACCCAGTGTTCCACTATTTTTTTGGAAAACTCATATTTGCTAGTTGGATTGGGCCTAGTATAAATAGAAATTGATCTTAACGCTTTTTGTAATGATTTGGATAACTTGCTCGCAACAATTAACAAAAACAATATAGTTATACTAGACGATTTCAATATAAATTTGTTGAACAATATAAGCAGTTTTAATTACCAAACATTCTTTGCATTATATGGATTCCTTAGCGTTTCTAATAATCCAACCAGGAATTTATCATGTTTAGATCTTGTGTTCATTAAATCCAGTAATACAGGGTTATCCAATTCGAGGTTGATAAAGTAAACTTAAAAAAAAACACACAAAATATTCGGAATGTATTGTAATTTTTATTTCATTTTACAGATTGATCCTTGCCATTTTTAGTTAACCAAGATATCATTCAAATGTCCTCCACGGGACTTCTTACAGGCCTTGATTCTTTTGAGGTAATTTTCAATGACTTTTCGGCACATTTCGGGCGGTATCTCGGCCATCACCTTACGAATATTAGTTTTCAATTCGTCAAGAGTTTGAGGATTGTTTGCGTAAATACGATCTTTCGCGTAGCCCCAAAAAAAGAAATCCAAAGGCGTTAAATCACAGGATCTTGGAGGCCAATTGACATCAGCCAATCGCGAAATCAAACGTCCAGGAAATTTCTCTTGCAAAAGATCTTGATTTGCTCGTATTACGTGACTGGTTGCTCTATTCTGCTGGAACCACATATCGTCAAGATCATAATCTTTGATTTTCGTAAAAAAATAATCGGTTAACATGCGGCCATAGCGCTCAGAATTGACGGTAACGGTTCGTCCATGGTTGTTCTCAAAAAAATACGGCCCAATCACACCACCAGACCACAATGCGCACCAAACAGTGACTTTTTCCGGGTGTAATGGCTTCTCTACAATCAATTGTGGATTTTCTGAGCCCCAAATTCTACAGTTTTGCTTATTAACGTATCCACCAAGCGAAAAATGAGCTTCATCACTGAAGAAAATTTTGTTCGAAAAATCAGCATCGACGGCCTGTTTTTCCGCGTTTAATTTTAACGCGTTGGTCGATTGTTAAATGCTCCATATTCTTAAATGGCAGAATGTCAACTAAATAAATGACAGCGTACTTGACGTTTATCTTTGACAGATGTCGGTATACAGATTTCTACTTTATTAACCTCGAATTGGATAACCCTTTATATATAATTTTTCGATTACATTAAATATTTGGGCGACTTCGAATAGAAAACTGAAATGCAATAGTGATTATATCTTCAAAGTTAATTATGACAAGCTTAGGGTTTGTCTCCTCGTTGAAAACTGGCACCTTAGTCTATAGGGAAAAGGATTGTAACGCAGCATTCAACAATTTCATAAAAAATTTCAATTCTCATATTGACTTTTGAAAAGATATAATTACTTGTCAAATAACAAAAAAATAAAACCCCGGATGAATTCTTGTCTTTTAAGGCAAAATAACAAACTCAAAAAAATTTCCAAGAAATTAAAAATGGATCCAAATAACGCTCGGTTAAAAAATTATGTCAGGAAACTTTCTAAATATGTAGTAGTAGTATGTGAATATAATGTTAAACGGATTAAAAGATTTTATTATAAGGATATGTTTGCCTCAGTAGGAAACAATTCTAAGCTTATGTGGAAGGAAATTGTTAATACTTTGGGAAGAAATACAACTATAGAAGCCAATTATCGCAAATTTACAAAAATAAATCTGAACAGGTTCTTACGGATAATCAACATATTTGTAATGAATTTAATATTTTTTTTATAAATGTACCATCGAAATTAACTTCCGATCTTATTCAAAACAGTACTGATACCAATGAAGAGTACAAACGGTTTATTTTTGGAAACCTCGATAACTACTGTGTTTCCTGCTATTTCTACGAAAACAATTTTTCTGAGATTCTACTTGAAATTAAGAAACTAAAAAACAAACATTCTAAAGGGTTCGACGGCATAGACAATTGGATTATTAAAAATTGTACTTTGTATCTAGTTGATGTATTGAAAATCCTTTTTAATTTAAGTTTAGCCCTAGAAAGGTATCGCTATTTTTTTTACCTAATCTGGTAGCGCGGGGTGAAAAAACACCCCAATTTTCAAGGGCTCGTATCTTGGGCCCAGTATGATATTGAATATCCCAAGGGGCTCATTTTTTTGTCTTTTAATATAGAATCGCGAGAACTAAGTAGTTTTGGCTAAATGTTTGAAGGGTCTTAGAAAATTGACCAAGAAGCGTAAAAAACGTGAAAACTAATAAAAATGGCAATTTTTCTAAAATCACGCGTTGCCTCAGTGAGTTTTTGAGCGAATCGAGTATTTCCAACGGGGTTCTCAAGGGGAAATACTATGTTTTAAGGGTATTATAGTGGTTTTGGCCAATATTAAATTTATCATTAAACATTTTTTATCTTGATTTTTATCTATCATTCTTGCTCACCACACGCCTGACAGATAACAGCTCAATGGTCTTTGCACAAGAAGGCCTGACACTTGGAGCATTTGACTCCATATTTTCGGTCGTTGGTACGGGGACAATGAACACATCTTCCCTGTCTTCCTGTTCCACCTTTGTCCCGTCGTATTGGCCCTTCATCCAATATCTCTTGAATACAAAATACCGTTTGGTGTGGCAGATTTTTCAACTTTTTCCTCCTCCGGATATGAGGAATTGTGCGATCTTCGACTAAACTTTTCAAAAAATCTCTCCTGTTGAGTGATGGATTTGCAGCATTGAAATTGTATATAATCGAGGCGTTGATCCCCGATGCGTCCAGCATCCCCATGAAAACTCGCACTGGCCATCTGTTAGTTTTTCATGCTGTTGAATATTCGTGACACATCTCGTCAAATGTGTCAGTCTTGTCCACCTTTTGTCTTGTTTTAAAAATTGACTATCTCTGCTTTATTTGTAGACTCACATATTTCTTGCAATCGATGGAACCTTGATAAAACAAGGACCACTTTATTCTTCTTAGGAGTGTATAGGAAACCAGTTTTTGTTCGGTCTAAAGCGAATTTTGAATTTCCTGGCTCACCAGCAGTCTTGAAAGACAAATGTATTTGCGGTTTATTTTTTTTAGTGTTCTAACCATTGTGAGTGAGGTTCTTTTCCAACATTGTATCGAAAATGTCTGTTGAGGAAAACCAGTTGTCGCAGTTTATATTTCTGGAACTTCCATAAATTGGCTCACTCAACTTTCTAGCATAATAGGATGGCACTTTTTCTGGTTTGTCCTCCAAAACCAGATTACCGACATATGGAATTGTGTTGACTTAATAGAATGTTTGATAGTCATTCAAATTGACACATTTTGGACCATATTTATCTGGTGTTTGACCGTTATAAACCTTAAAAGGGCAGCGCCCACGAAAAGATAACACTTGTTCGTCAATGGTACAGTGCTTTCCGGGGCTGTATAGAGTCCTGCATTTTTCAATGAATCAGTCCCAAATTTGTTTTATGGGGGCGAATTTATCCTCAACACGACGAATTGCTCGAGTGTTCTTATCATCCAATCTCAGGGATTGTCGAAGGGCTTGAATTCTTTTTAGAGACATGACCGCACGGTATCTTATGCAACCGACTTTTAGATCCCATAAATCGTGAATATTGGTCATATTTGTTTTTTGAAGACCAGTAAAATACAATAAACCATCGAAAGCCTTCAATTAAATTACGTCGACATGTTTATATGTATCATCCAACTGCCTGTTTATTTCTCGATCCTCGGTATAACGGTCGAATTCTTCATTAGTATGCCGGACAATTTTCGACAGCATGGCTTCGTCAAAATATAAACTCCAACTTTCATAGGAAGATTTGACCTCATTTACAAGTCCAAGTGGACTGGCAAGATTCGTGACTATGTGACCTCTATTTACAGTCTTTCACGTGGAGCTGTGTACCACTTATGCCAATCTTTTCCCACAACAATACTCTTTCGTCGTCCACGATTACTACCACTGCTGCATCTTCCCCGTCTTCTTCCCCTACTTTTTCTCCTCGCTGTATTACGCAGTTTTTTGAATGCTGGAGCTGTACCCGAGCCATCATAATCTGACCTCTCCGACTAAATTTACGAAATTTACCGAAAAATATGATTTACATACCTCAATTTCACTCTCGGGCTCAACTTGTTCGTTGTCTGATTCTGAGCCACTCTCCTCTTCCGTTAGATTTTTCTCATCACTTAGATTTTCCACAGGTTCACTGGGAGCTTATTCCTGATTAATCAACTGAACTACAGCGTTCAAAGGTCTTAAAATGTACCACCTAGCCATTTTTCGAATCTTGAAACAGTGAAAATTAAAGTGAGGTTATGGTATACACACGCGAGTATCAGTATATATATGTATATATATATATATAGTGGGCCACTATACATATATGCATTACTGCCCCAAAAAGTGCAAAACACACGATATTATAAAAAAACTTTTAAAACTTTAAGATACACAAACGGAAACGCGGGGTGAAAAAACACCCCAGACCCACTTCAAATGTTTACTGCTCCAGCTTCCACGTGCTACTGATGCTGCGAGTGTGCTCCCTCTACTCTCAGATGATGAAACTGCCGTGCATAAATTTTATAATCTTCGACCTTTGTGCCCATCTTATGTCTTGCGAAGGTTATATCATGCACTTGTAGAATCAATCATAATGTATGGGATAACTATTTGGGGTGGAATTTACATTACTAACATTGTTGATCTTTTTATAGCGTAGAAAAGAATTGTTAAATTAATAATAATAATAACTCTGTAACGTCTGTCATATTAACTGGCAGTGGCTGTGGCGCTTGTAACTTCAGCGCTGGAGCTATATAGGCATAGGCACTGGTTCGGAAGTTTCATTATCTTTTGTTTGCGATTGCTTCCCAACTTACGGCTAGAATTCTGCATTTTGTTTTGTCTAGATCTTTTCTTTGGTTGTGCATCAAGTCTGTGTCTATTGCAGGTTCTTCATCATCTATATGGAACTCAGCGTTTGTATAGACAACTTTCTCTCTCTTTCGGGCACTAGTTAAGTATTTTTGTTTTCCTGCTTAGTTGCAAACTGTGTTTATCTAGGTACTAGATCGTTGTGAATAGGTGCCACCTAACCAGTTAAATTGGTAGTATGAATCAGTGTAGAGAACAATTTTTTCTCCGTGTTCGGTTATCTCGCCGTTTCTCGGTTGCCAGAGCCTCACTGATTAATTTAAGTAGGGAGCACCACGTGCAGGTTAGGTTAACATTTGGGTTGGTATATTGGCCTTGTAGACCGGTTACACTTAGCCACTGGATTAAAGTTTAGATGATGAACAACCTCTGTAACCTACACTAACCTAACCTTTGACCGAGCTTTAGTCGGTATCAGTTAAGACAGTAACTTCCTGACCTTTACACACGCACGTGGTTACTATGTCTTGTGCCCTTTGTAACGCGCCGAGATATATAAAAGAGCATATTTTCATGGCTACAATATCTTTTGAAGTGTTATGCAATATTTTAAAATTTGTCAGAATTATCATCTTATTTTATTTAACCATATACATTCAGGTCTAATAGTTGAGAACATAGTAAGTAATTGCACTGTTACAAATTTTATCGATTTCCACCACAGTTTCCATGATATGTCTGTTAAGATAATCGCAAAATTTGTTCAGGCTAAGAGTTTGGTTTATCATTGCCAACTTACAACCATATTGCATTGAATTGGCTGATGGATCTGCCTTCGTACCTCACCCAGGCTTACGGTGTATTTTTATATTTGGTATTCTGTACTCATTTGTCACTAATAAGAGCTAGTAAGAACTTTAAGAATTGCATGTTAACGAGAACGTCCCAAACATTTCAACATAATTGAATGAACAATAAAAATATATTTTTAAATATTCATCGCGCACACTGCATCACATAGACAAGAAAACCATATATTATTGCTGCGCTTCAGCTGTGCATTTGAACTCTCAAAACACAATTCCACAAAACTATTAGACAAAACATACGATTAAATTCTCACATCAGCATAAATTTAATTCCATACCAAATTATTTTTAAGCTGTTCAGATTCCATTCGAAATTCATCCCCCTCAATCTTGTTCCAACTAAATGTAATTTATGATTTGTAAATTTTGTTTTGCGGTTCTGCAACCCCTTTAATGTCAGCGAACCAGAAGACGATACAATTTGATAATACAGGGTGCTATTGAAACCATTTTAAATAACTGCGGGGGTGCTAAAAGTTATGTGTAACCGAGTGCATCAATTTTATTTCGAGCGCTGCATATCACTAGTAGTTGCAACACCCTGTATAGCTTCGCATGTCGTAATATGATCTTTTAAACATATTATTCTGCACATATATACAGTCATATATGTTATGATAATGTTATTTGAACAGGTGAATGAGGGAGTTGGGTGAATAAAAATAAAACTAACAACAATAATTCATAACAAAGTTAAAAGCTTAACTTTCGCAAAAGCGTATATAGTAGTTTAGGATAAAATCAACATCATGATATGGTGATAATCATTACGAGAAAATATGAAAGTTTTATTTTGAGGCACACAACAACAACAACAACTGCAAGTTCATTTAATCGCAGGGACACAAATTTTTTGTCTTTTGATCAGAAATCATTTCACTTCATACGATATACCATCGAAAATATCAGCTTGAATTTTTAGGTAACGACTTCGTATACAGGACACATACAAATATTATTTGTTGTTGGGAAATTCTTGAAAAAACTTTTCATTTTGATTTATGAACGTATAGCCGTGTCTGTTTGTATTGTGTACATCATGTTTTTGAAAATTTGAAATGAAAAGTTCTGGAGTGTGCAAGTTGGTGGTGTATCGTGCACTCGTATGTGTGAATGAATGTAAAAAATTTTATGTGTAGATTTGAAGTTGGAAAAAGTTTAGTTTTTAATTTTAATGTTCAAAGTTTTTTTTTAGTTTCTTTATAATTAAAATGATATATTCTAAGCTGCAGAATATAAATAAATCCAATTTCTGTAGTGTCGTCTACCTACAGTTATGTACTTTATAGTTATGTAATGTAATTTTAAATGTTTTTGTTTAAATGTATGACAAATGGGGATGTTAAATTATAGTTGAGGGTGTAACAACATTATCTTTCTTGGATTTAGTAAGTCTCTAGAAAATCCATAGTTGTAAAAGCCTGTATATTAAACTATATAGTTGATGGTGTTAGCACTTTCAATTGAATAGTAATTTCGATCGGATTTACAATGAATGCTCATCATTTACAATAATTCTATATGCACTTTGCAGAGGAATTGAGCGGAACGCCACCAAGAACGTGGAAATAAATGAGATGAGGGATTTTGTTCATATTAAACTACAGAAGGTGGCTACCCCAAAAAGGATCTGTTTCAAAATTTAATTCTATGCGATAAGATGCAGGATATTTTGGACAATATGTTAAATAATCGAAATCCGAAGCAAGCTAGTAGCCTTGTCCCATGTTAATCGGTGGGCTTACCATCGAGGAATGTAATCAGTTTATAAAAACATGATTGTAATGTATTCGGATACAAATATATTTCCATATTTTCTAATTTGTCGAAAACTTATTCCCGCATTCGTTAAATCCGATTATAATGAATCAGACATACCATCAGTACATCTTAATATTTATAAGTATAGATAAAATGGGTCAATCATATTTACGATTTTTCGCAAGAATTCAGTAATTGGAACCGATCTGCATACACAACTTATTTTCTAATGTATATATGAAATGTAACGTTTTGGTGGGGACCTCCACAAATATACTATGTAGCTGCGGTTACATGGTTAAATACACTCATCGTACTACTACTCTAGTACAACATAAAGTATTGACAATAATGACAGCTTGTTTTGTGTTTACAAAATAATAGAAAAGATAAGTATATAAATTAATTTTAACAATATAAATTATTAATGAAATTCTTAATTCTAGGTAACAATTATTAGTTGGATTAATTTACAATGTTTGGTAAGTAAAAGTGAGATATTTGCTTTTGTATGACATTAATTTTGTTTACTTTTAGGTATATGATGAAACTGGAATGTCAGCTGATCCGGATTTATTGGTTTCGATGGCCTTCGACCGTTGTATATGTTCCGCAATAATCAATAAATATAAACGTTAAATTTGTGTAACTCAGCTGATGTTTTATTTGGTTCAACAATCATTTAACCGTCATATTATTAATAATTTTTTCAATTTAGTACCCTAACGCCACAACATCATGTGTCAAAAACACAGAAGGTTATGCCGTTTGGTTGTTTTTTTATCACCATACGCTGTTGCTTTTGTTCTGTTATAGGTACAGCGATATCGCGGCGATATTTTTTATTTATTCGTCGACGCTCGTCATAGTCACTCTTGTTCTGTTTCTAGCTTAAATATGCCCCTTGGTTCTATAAGTGGTTTCGCTTTTTCTATGTCTTCTTTTGACAGATATTTAAGGGATCGATATGTAATTTTATTTGCTGGAGTAAACAAATTTTGTGTAACTACAAAATCATCATAACTTTTAATATTTAACCTAAAAGTGTGAAATAAAATTTACGGCTCATCTCTAGAACTGCTAAAAGTATATAATATTAATGAAACAAAAAGTAATAATCACACCAAACACACATAAACACACACAAGCGGCCATCCGCTACTATCTTACGGTCCTACTACTGCCATGCGACGAGTCGGCAGGTCTTACTTAGAAGAACTTTCAGCTATATCTGCTAAATATCATACAAAAACCGATATTCGGCCACACACACGTCACACTTACACACAAAGATCTCTTAAAAAAATTCAAATTCATAGCTATACATACCTCAAATTCAAAATCGACAAAACTTCTAACTAATAATTCGTATAACTTATCTTCATCGCTTTCGGTATTAGAAGAAGCAAGCAGTAATTTTTGAAGAAATTGCGAAATTTTTTCAATTAAGATTTAAAATCGAATGAGGTTAAAATAAAAATTGAGTTGTATGTTGTTCAGTAAATTTAATATCTTTAACATAGCTCTAATATTGTTAACTGTATATTTTAATAGATTTCTAAAATATATACAAAATATTAAAATAAGTACGATCCACATCAATTTTAAGTTTCAATTTTTGCGCAGTAGAGGATTCTCTTTAGTGAAAGTGCTGCTACTTGCGGCGAGTAGTGTAATCTGTTATTTTCCGCTGTAAAATTTCCGATATCTTATACAGCATCAATATTGGTCATCTCGAAAAAAAATTTTCTATACATAATTCAATTGAAAATATGTTCATTGTCAAATTTCTTTTGGCGAATTAACCACTAATACTGATCATCCCGTAAAACATAAGGACATATTTTTAATTAAATAATGTATAGAAAACGCTTTTGATCAATAAAGTATCTTTATTTATTTAATGCTGTTTTATGTAAATATAGTCTATTAATACATTAAAGTGCTTCAAATCTTTTTTGACTGCAAATAATTGAACATTTTTTAAATTTTTTCGATCTGATTTTTTTTTAAATTAAAAATAAAATTTTTCTTTAATTTAAAAATTTAATTAATTTTAGGTGATTTAGCAAAGACACACATTTATGTAAAACAATTTTTCGGAATGGTAATTTCGAGCCAACTTCTTATACATCTCCAAAGAATTGAAATGAATATTCTCGTTGACACTGTTTTATTTTATTTTTCATACATTTTCTTTAGCATTTTATCAGAATTGTTCATTTCCAACTCGAAATAATCTTAAAATTTTATTTTTGTAACTGTTAGGAAGCCTTGACTCTACATTACGTATGAGATACTTTTCATAGCATTAAAATTAAGCTGCACAGCTCTATGGAATTTTTTTTTTTCATTTTTGCTATGCAAAGTTTTATTGCAAATGACATAATCTGGCCATTTGTCATCACGCCACAATTTTATTTAATATTTTTACTCCAAATACTCCAATGTCTAACTATGACATTTTAAGTTTGTTTATGTTAAAAAGTATCATAATGATTGAATATAACAAATTATTAATTGAAGTGCTAATGTACTTAATGGTATGACATATTGTCCGGAGTGGAATGACCGAGATGTAAATGTTCTAATTAGGGCCTGCAACAATATTTTGATTTTTGGGTATTTCAGTAACACCCAGTAATAAAAAAAACATTCTTATCATTGTGTGAAAAGATAAACCATAATTTTCAGAGACAGTAAATATCTTCTCCATTAAATCAGATTATTCAAAAAATGGACATACAAAAACCCCCGAAAAAATCTCGTAAACAAATAAATAAACAAATTGATCGTTTCATTAGTATTTATTTGTTGTCCAATTTGTTATAAATATTTATTTTTAATACAATCCAGCAAAAAAAAAAAAAAAAATTAAATATAACAAAATTTTAACAATCCGAACCGATGGTGTGGGTTTTGCTGAAGGCTGAAACATACATCCACACCTTTAAACTATATATTATGGTTATTCTCGTATATCTATAACACAATAAATGCAATAAACCACCCAACAAACAAACCAAACAACATTGGAAAAATATAAACAAACAAAAAATAAAAAAATTACCATTTTCGTTTGTATATAATTTTCCAAATTTATTATTGAAAAAAAAAATTGTGTGTTCGTAAAATGAAAATTTTGTGGTTTTTCCATGAAAAAATAAACTAAAAAAATAAAATTAAAATTATTATTAAATTATTTAAATTTTATTTAATATTTTTTCAGTTTTTGAAAAATTCATATAATAGAATAAATTATGATAGATTTATACGAATAATTTTGGTTTTTGCAAATTTTTTTTTTTTGCTAGGTGAAAATTTATGTACTTCATGATTGGTGAAGGTAATGCACGAAGATTTTGAAACGGTTTGGACGGACTATATAATTAACGATAATTATCAATACAAAATTTATTGCGAATATAAAATTTTATCGAATTAGATGAATGCCTATTGTAGTTAGTGAGTTTGGTAATAAATTTCTCAACGTGTATTTTGACAGGTTTTTATTATGGTTGGCAAACGAATGATGTGATTCTACTTATTAAGAATTAGAGCTTTAAAGAAATCAAAAATTAACGATTCTGAGAGATGACCGGATTTGTATATTGAGTAACACGTTAAGCTGGCGAATAATCTTTTAAATGAGAAATTGCTTTGAATTGAATTGGAATATGTATTGGGGGCACAAATAAGTTTTACGAGATTTACAAAAGATGGCATAACTAGTATTAAATCGCATCGGGCCATCTTGTAACTACACCGAAAAAAATCGTTACATGCTATTAAAGACGACATATTCTTTCATAAACTAATTAATCGATTCATTAACATAAATAAAAATTAATTATGCCAACGCAATTATTCTAATATGAAGGAACAATAATTGTTTACTACTTTATAATTTTACAAATTTTCGTTAATATAACACAATTAAATTAATTAATATAAATATTGCCTGGATATGAATTTAATTGTTAAAACAACTATATTTCATACTATTTAGTAATATGTTTCTAAATGCTATATGGCATATAATTATTATTCATTTTATTAACGAATATGTTAAGGTTAATATAAAAATTATTTTTTGGTAAGTAAGCCTTATATTCATAGAAAGAAAACTATTTTCTTATAAAAGAAATTTCATTAACTATCCAAATTTCAAACAAAAAAGGTTCTTTAATTGAAATGCATATTCTTTATTTATATTTCAAACAATTTAAAGAATAAGTACTTTTAACATAAACGTTTAATTGTTACATTAAGTAATCATTCTTTACGAAACAATTTTTCCACAAAATACGAAACAAATGTAACACGAAATGCAATTCGTGTTAAAAATAAAACTGATCAATTTCTCTTTGCAATTTCAATCACTCCACTGTGGTATATTGTGTGTAGTAAAGTATGTAATTTTTTTTACTTAAAAAATATAAAATAGCTAATTTTTAATGTTTCGTCAGTTTACTAAAATAAAGAGTAGTAAACTCATACAAAAAATATATATTTTAATCATCATATATGACAAAATATATAACAATATATATTAAAAAATATTAGTGTACCTAATATAACACTAAAAGTGGTTTTTTATCAAACGGTGGCGTTACCGTCAGCCATTACAAATTTGGTAAGTTTCGCATTTTCTAATTAAAGTGTTGTGTGTACAAATGATTAAACAGTTTGACGTTAAACGAAGTGTTGAATATCAATATACTTAAAAATAATTGTTATATAAGAATCGCATAAATATGTGCATTTTTTACTATAAATGTCATTTACCGATTTAGTGCAGTAAATGATTTGCATTATGCATAATATGTCAATACTCGATTAGTTCGCATGCGCAAATAAGCAAATTTATTTGCGATTTCACTATGGTAACTACAAATATCTACACCACTAGTTAATTTTATAATATTTATATTCAAAGGATAAGTGACTTCAAACTACTATAAGTATCCATAGAAAAATCGCAAATAAATTTGCTTATCTGCGCTTGAAAATAATCGAGTATGTATTTGGCATCATGCAAATTCTTTATAGGCTCTAAATGCATTACCTAATTGGATTTTATTAAATTTTTTTTTTATTGTTTATTTACATCTAGATGCACGAAGGTTCACGATGATTGTATTGTTCTTATATATAATGATAAAACAAGCAACACGAAGAAAGGATATGTCTTCAACAAAAATGATAAAGTATACCATCACCCCCAGATGTCTTTTACGGTGTTATGCTAGTCGAGCCAAGATCAAGATGTAGACTAATTCTTTATATTATAAAAATCAAGTAAAACCTTCTTCAAATTATTTATTATTCTGGTTTACTATTTAAAAAAAATATGTGCGTCTCATTTTAAGAAAATTTTTAATAAAATTACGAAAATAAAGGACCATGGTTTAATTTATCTATTATTATTTCATTTGTCGGAAAGTAGTAAATTTCTGTATAAAAAGGAAAAACTGTTGTAGTGGTTCTATATTTCAGAAACATTATCTTTCACTGACTGACAAGTTTATTGATAATGTGGAATGGTACGTTCACTTCACTGTAAGGAAAACAATACAGAAATTTAAAGAAAGTTACTAGATCACTTTAATAGTAGTTTTATTAAGTCTCTTTATATTAAGTATTTTTTGTAAATATAAAAAAAAAAATTTCTAGTAATATTCCTCAAGCTAATTAACAATTGTCTCAAATAAGAACAATTACAGTGGGCAGGACTAAACGAATTAAAAACGAATTCTTTATCCCAATGAAATATACTTAAACCAAAAATTGATTGTTTATGATAGAATACTAAAAACCAGTATAATTTACTTGTTTGATTTTTTCAAGTTTAACAATATCTGATACATCGTATTAATGAAAAGTTCTTAGGCTACATAGTAAAGAATATTTATTTGTATTAATAGCGGGATTCTTTAATAATATGCAATTATTTTTTTGGGTGTATATTCATTGTAGATCGTCATCTTTCCCTCTAAAAATTAGTATGTGTCATTTCGCTGAAGTGTAGACCACATATTTTTTATGCTCTAGTCTTATCATCCTTTGTATCAACAAAACGCAATTTGCGGAAAGTGCTGTTTTTTGTTTTAATTTGAAGAAAATTGCAGCTGATGGACATCTATTGCTGTGTCCTTTTAAAAGTGGTGATTTTGACACCATCAACTTTATCAACAACAATTGATGCAATTAAGCCTAGAATTGAAGCTCAAATGCCACAATATGCTATGAGACATGACAAGGTGATCCTTAAACACTACAAGGAGATGTCCTGCCCACCCGCCGTGTTTATCAGACATTGCTTCTTCGGAATACCACTTGTTCCGATCGAAGAGTCATGGCCTGCACGAGGTATTTTTTCGATGCGGAATCCGTATGCTGCCTGAAAGATGGGGAAATGTCTTAGCTAAAGATGGACAATACTTTGAATAAAACACTATGTACCATTTTCTCCGAGTAAAGCAAACTTCAAAGCTTTTAAAAAACTCAAAACTCATATTCTGAATATATATATATTCTAACTGACATGGTCCCTATCTAACACCCCATATACCTGAAGTTGTATTTAGATCTCTAGGGATACTTCATTTTCAAGAATTCTTAATAAATATTTTTATCTACTTTACTGTATAACTTGTTGTTTAGAATTATGAATACAACTTACTTTTACTGTCTGAATATGAGCAAGTTTTTCTTAGCATTTATCGTAACAAGATACAATACAGATACAGATACATTACAAGAAGAATTTGATGCTGTGCTTTCTTTCAGTTAAAGCAAAATGGTACAGTAAGTTTGATAATTAGTAATAAAATGCTAGTTTTTCGAGAATTTTAAATATAATTTTGAGTCAAACTAAACATTCATGTGACTAGTCAAGATAAAGTAGTTTTATATTATTTAAGTTATTTTTAATAGGATTTAATAATTACGTCCTTGAAAACTGTAATTTTCGATAATATTCCGTCTTACCCAGGTAATATCACTAACACAAACACAATTAATGAAATTAGCAAAAGTTTAGCATTTTCTTCACACTCGTGTGAAATTAAAGCGTATTTCATTTGCCAGATTATGTTATTTACTTTTTTATTATATTTTTAAATCAATATCTGTCATTATTCCGCAAAGCGTCTATTGTTGCTAGGTTATCAGTATAATCTGGTGACTTTAAATAACCCTTCTGAAAGGAATCGAGAGTTGTCAGATCTCACGACCTCGGCACTCAATTAATAATGCGTTCATCGTAACGCTTGGTGGTGAACGTTATTTTTTGCCTTTCTGTCCGGAGAGAAAACGAATAGCGCTGATGGTTTACCTACTCTCAAGCACGCCACGTATAACTGGCCTTGGTAAAAACACAGTAATTCAGGGTTTATTCTACACACTTCCAACGATTGGTCTAGTGATTTATTAATCGTCATTGCGAATGCAAGACGAACCGGAAACTGAACACGCTTTAATTGAAACGACAAGTTGGTTGGAATCAATGGTATTCTTGGAATCAGAACATACTCGCCTTTAAACTTCCCTATGTTTATCGTTGCTTCAATCACGTTGCTCATCAGCTTCGCAACAGTGAGTCTTGTTTCATATCATAGTTTTGGTTGGTTCAGGTTGCGTAACATGATTATCCCGAACCGACTTTGAGCTGCGACTTCATTTGGATCTGTAATGAAATCGATCGACTTAAATAAATGCAATTGGCTTGCGATTTGACTTTGAAGTTTTATGTTCAAAATAGCTCGTTCACTCAACCAAACATGGTTTCTGTTATTTGCACCAATATTCGGGAACACTTTCGTGATCAATTCTTCTTTAGAGGTTGTGAATTGACAAAAAATAAGTGGTAACGAAATGAGGCCAGTCTAAGCGTCAACCTGAATTATTCCATTCCACTAATTGCTTTGAAAACACGTCCACCGATTCGTTGATGTCTTCAAGCAAGCGTTTATTTCACCAGCAGCTGTTGATCTTGGAATGACTGCCACCGTTTTGCGAAAATCGCCGGCCAGCAGAATCATCGTACTTTCAAAGAGGTCCTGATTATTGTGGAAATCTTTCAATGATTGGTAGAGCGCCTCTAATGCTCTTTTGTGCGCCATCGTACACTCATCCCAAATGATTATTTTGCAAGTCTGTAGTACTTTCGTTATTGCTAATTTTTTTTAAATGTTGCACGTCGTATTGTTTGCAAATTCAGTGGCAGTTTGAGTGCCAAATGAGCTGTCCGTCCTCCTTCTAACAATATGGCAGCGATCGAAGGTAAGATCAATGAAATTAAAAACGTTTTATAATTTCCAGTTTCGCCTGGTGCATCGAGGAAGAAGAATGCTCCGTAGCCGTCGTTAGCTGCTATCATCAATGTATCGTAAGCGGTATTCTCCTGCTAATTCATAAAGCTCGACTTTTGTTCGTAATAATTGACTCAAAGCATTTCGATCGTATTGCCGCTCTCGTTCAAATTCTCATTGGAAATGGCATGCATACGTATATAAGAATAGGACTGCAACCTTTGTGTACACTGCCTCTCACAACATAAAAGAGGTCAGTGTAAATCTGCATCATGTATGGTGTGCAATGGACATCATCACACATTCCTACATTGCAACAACGCGGCTTATTCTTCGGTCAAACAATCTCTGCTGGTTAACCAACCGGCCCCAGTATTGTTGCCTACTGCAATAATTAAGACGGTTTCGAGTAACGGTCGGCCTGTCACCTTAAGGGCTCTAATAAACGTGGGATCACAAGCCACATTAATCACCTCCAAGGCAGCTAACAAGCTTAACCTCAAAAGAAGAAAGATCAATGTCAACATTTCGGGTATTGGAGGAAACGTAGCAGGCACTTGCAGTCACATTATGAGTCTAAAATTAGCACCGAGATTCGAAGGTGAATTCCTTCTAAACGTTGATGCGTTGATTTTTGAGAAAATAACTCATAGGCTTTCCGAAATCAGCGTCGACACAAACAGCTGGAATCACTTGGAAAATCTTCATTATTATCCTTTCATCGCCACCAATGGTCTGATAAAGGGCGAGAAACATCAACCAATAGCTCAAAACACTGAGCTCGGTTGGATTATCATCGGTAGCCCCCGGGTCATCGAGTATCAAACAACAACCACTATGGTGACAACAAAGGACATCCAAGAACAACTGCAATTGTTCATTGAAAATGAAAATATCCACGAAGAAAGAAATCCCACAGAAGAAGTGGTACAAATCGAAGAATTTTTTAAGGAGAACCTGGGACGCAATTCAGATGGAAGGTACATGGTGAGAATTCCTTTTAAAACAGGCCAGCACAACTTAGGTGACTCCAGAAAAATGGCCGTAGCCAGATTGCTACAGCTCGAGAGAAAATTTACAAGGGATGCCTCATTCAAGCAGATGTATCACCAGTTCATGCTGGAATACCAGGACCTAACGCACATGGAGTTAGTTCGAGTTGAGCCTAAAGAAATCAAAGTGAATCAGAACTATTACATACCACATCACGGTGTTCTCAAGGAGAGCAGTACAACAACCAAACTACGAGTTGTCTTCGATGCTTCAGCGAAGACCACCACGGGAGTATCATTAAATGATTTAATGATGACCGGCCCAAAATTGCAGCAGGATCTTGCGGACATTTTGCTCCGATGGCGACGTTATAAATTCGTACTGAATGCAGATATCGAGAAAATGTACAAACAGGTATGGATTCATGAGGCAGATCGAAATTACCAGAGAATATTATGGAGAGACGACCCCGCTAAGCCTATGGCTACCTAAAGGTTGAATACAGTGACCTATGGAACTACAGCAGCCAGTTTATCTACCAGTCCAGCCACTTATCCAACAGCATCCAAGGTCCTGTCGTCGAATTTTTACGTTGATGACATGTTAACTGGAATTCATACTCTAGAGGAAGCATTTTCAACTATAAAGGAATTAAAGGAACTCACGGAGGCAAGTGGTTTGAACCTAAGAAAATGGACTTCCAATTCCGAGAAAATATTGGAACGTATCTCAGGCGAATTACATCATAAAGGCAACGTACAAATCAAACTATCCGATAGCGTAAGGACCTTGGGGATTGTGTATCATCCCTCTACAGATGCGTTTGAGTTCGATGTCTCAAGGTTGCAACCAACCAAGCGATCATTGTTGTCTGATTCATCGAAATTATTCGACCCCATAGGGTGGCTGTCACCAATAACTATCACCTCCAAACTAATAATGCAAGAAGCATGGATCCTTAGAAAAGGATGGGATGATTCGCTACCAGCGACACTAAACGCTAGATGGACGAAGTACAAGGAAGAAATGTCCATAATGAAGCAGATAATGATTCCTCGGTGGATTGACTGAACAACAGAATCATCAATTGAGCTGCATGGATTTTCTGACGCATCCAAGTCTGCGTATACTGCAGTGGTATACTGTCGCGCAACTGATAATATGGGCCACATTACAACACACTTACTAATGGCAAAAACACGTGTCGCACCTATTAAAATAAAACTAACCATCCCTCGGTTAGAGCTCAATGCAGCGTTACTACTCACAAAATTGATGAAACACTTTCAAGGCGCCATGAACCTAGCGTACATTAGAATTTACTGTTGGTCAGATTCGAAAATCACCTTGGCTTGGATTCATGGGGATCACCGGAAACTCCAAACATTTGTAGCCAACCGAATATCTATAGTAAGAAGCATTTTGCCCGAAACCACATGGGGGCACGTGGAATCTTCTGAAAACCCAGCAGATTTGGCTACTAGGGGTACTACGCCATTAACCCTGGCCAATAATAGTTTGTGGTGGAGTGGACCAGAATTCTTGCAACTCGAAACAACGTACGATAGTTTTGATGCAGCCAACGCTGAAAGCATTGGAGGAGAATTACAACTGAAAGAATTAAATGATAAGACGATATCAGTTAATTTAGTTACACCAAATGACAACGTGTTTAACAAATTGTTTGAACGGCATTCAAGCTTTGACAAAATAAAGCGAATTATAGCGTACTGTCATCCGTTCATTCAGCACAAATCGTACAAGGACAGTTACAACGAAACGCTATCTAGTCACGAACTTCAATATGCAGAATGGGCAATAGTCAAAGTCAGCACCAAGACTTTAATCGCGAAATCGAGTGTTTAAGATCCTCAAACACCTTGAACCGGAAAAGCCGACTGTTGCCTCTGAATCCAGTCATTGACGAAAAGGGCCTGTTGCGCGTGAATGCTCGACTACAAAATTCCGCTCTACCAGTGGCCACACAAAGCCCCCTAATATTATCCAGGAACAACATAGTTACTTGACGGATCATAGAGGATGCTCACCGTAAAACGTTGCATGGAGGTACCCAATTGACTTTAGCCCATCTAAGGAACAAATATTGGGTTATAGATGGAAAAAGGGCTGTGCGCAAGGTAATTCAAAAATGCATTAAATGCTTCCGCCATAAGCAACACAATGCGGAGCAACTTATGGGCACTTTACCCACAGCCTGGGTTCAGCCGCGAAAGGCATTCGCTAACACTGGCATCGATTATGCTGGTCCAATCCAACTAAGGACAACTGGAGGAAGGGGCTACAAGGCTTATAAGGGATACATAGCAATATTTATATGCATGGCGACAAAAGCCATACACATTGAGATAGTGAGTTCACAAACAACCGAGGCCTTCATTGCAGCATACAAACGGTTCGTTTCAAGAAGAGCGTTGTGCACAAACATCTACTCCAACAACAGAACCAATTTCGTAGGGGCTGATACGGTATTAAAAAAGAACTACAACAACGCCATGACGACACTACCAAATGACATAGCGACTATGTTGGCGACGAATGGAACCACTTGGCATTTCATCCCACCTCACACTCCTCATTTCAGGGGCATTTGGGAGGCGGGCGTCAAATCAATCAAGTTTCATCTCAAGAGAACTATAGGAGAGTCAACACTGACCTTCGAGGAATTACATACTGTCACGGCCCAGATTGAAGCATGTCTCAATCCTCGACCGTTGACACCACTGAACAACAATCCTGAAGATTTAACAGCGTTAACACCAGGGCACTTCTTAATTGGAGATTCTCTTAAGGCACCACCTTGCGGAGACATTGAGTTTTTAGGTCTGAAGGCAAGGTGGCATGTGGTTGAGCAACTGGTAAGAAGCTTCTGGAAACGTTGGTCATCTGAGTATATTCATCAACTCCAAACCAGAACTAAATGGCAACCAAGGCAGCCGAACTTGCTGATCAACGATCTAGTATTATTGAAAAACGAACAATTGCCAAGTTGGGACGAGAGGTCGACACATTTACTGGAACGGATGGACTGGTTCGAGTAGCAACCATAAAATGTGCCGACGCTGTGGTCAAGAGGCCCATTGTGAAATTGTGCAAATTACCTGTTGAGGATGAATCTGTATCAACATTATTACCAACCAGTGCTCCTAAGTGCGATTCAAGCGAGACTGTCCTTCCCGCTCGTAGAGTACAACCGCCCAGGCGAGCCAAAAATCCTGGTGGAAAAACGTCGACAATGTTGCCGATATTTTCGCCCTTTGCATTCTGGGTGTAGTTCAAGCCAATATTCATATTTCTCCGTTCAATCATTCATCGGGAATATATTTCGAAGAGTTAGGCAGGCTTGAAATAACAGCAATAAAATGGAAATTAATAATCCATTATAATTTAAGCACCTTTTGGGAGGAATTAAACAACTTCAAAGTTGCCCACTCGGAATTGGAAACGGTATGTGCTGAACTTTCTAGCTTAAATTGCAACCCCATTATGGTCTTGGGAGATATGTTTGGCGTTCTCAGCCAGCGTGAGGCTGAAGAGTACGAAGCACAACTTGAGAAAATCAGCAACAACGAAAACCATTTCTTAGCGCTCATTAAAAACCAAACGACAGTAATCAATAACACCATCAAATTGGTTAAACATAATTCCGAGCTCACAGCTACAGCAATAAATAATTTAATGAAGGAACAACAACGTCTTCGGTTAGACATGGATCAACTAGAGGAGTACCGCACGTACGAAGACCGAATGCGAACAGCATTAATAAGCATACTCGAAATGACGCTAATATTAAAGGGGCTCGAGGATACACAACAAAGCCTAATCGACGTAGTTTATCAGGCTAATCAAAAATACCTGCACTCGCCCATATTGACACCTAGTCAGTTAGAAGAAGAATTAAAACTAATTCGCTCACATGTGGCAGCCTCCGTAACGATTCCAGGACATAATATTCATGATCTCCAGCATCTATACCAAAGCATGACTATACGGGGGCGGGTCACTCATAACAACATAATAATAGAGGTCACCCTTCCATTGTCGTTTACATGGGACTACACGTTGTTGGCCGTTATCCCCGTCCCGGACATTAATCACAGCAGTTCACAATCTCAGATAGTCACATCAACCGACTATACTGCAATGGATCATCAACGTGAATATTTCGCGTTATTATCCGAAGAAGATGTCAGGAGGTGCCAAATTTTCCACCCTATGCAATTTCTATGCGAAGTATCACCAATCATTCGCGCCACTAGCAATCAGAGCCAATGTGATATAGCCATTTTACAACGCCAAAACGAGCTGGATAAGGCATGCGAAGTACGAACCTTTAAACCAGCTAATCATTGGATCAAGCTTCACTCTCCGAACAAGTGGATATATGTATTACCCAATGAAAAACAGTCGACGTCATTTGTGCGGATAAGGTGCGGGGCTACAATCTTCAAGGTTCTGGTCTTGCCCGAATTAAACTATTACTTCATTAAATCAAAGCAGAGGCTTGATTTTTCAATGACCAATTTCATCGCAAAATCATCTTCAGCGATGAATCGCATTTTTGGCTAAATGGCATCGTCAAGAACCATGGTCATTTGAAAACCCTCATGTGCTTCAAGAAACACCACTTTATCTACAAAAAATAACTATATATTGTGGTTTTCATCCCGTTACAGTCAATGAAGTTCGCTTCAGAGACATGTTGCAACGTTATTTCTTTGGTTAATTGCATGAACTAGCCAATGATATGTGTTTTCAACTAGACGGTGCGGCATGCCACACAGCAGGCCTAACAATCGACTTATTGAAATCTCAATTCGTGTGATTTAACAACAAGCCGGCGTCATTAGAAAAGCTCAGAGCCAATATTGAATGAGAGATAGCGGCTGTTTCCGTCGAAATGTTGGGCCAAGCCATCGAAAATTGGGTTCAACGAATCGACACCTGCAATCGAGCCCGTGGTAGACATATCAACGATGTCGAATTCCATACATAAACATTTTGATTGTACTTCAAGCCAATAATAAATTTTTTTAGATATCTCAAATGGTTTGCGTTTTATTTAAAAAAAAAAAGTTGCCAAGTCGTTATTGGAAAACCCGTTACTCATCCAGCGATCAATATAGAGTTAACATTAACTGCGACACTTCATCTAGTATTAATTTCCATAAGACTGATTTTAAAAAGCTTAATGAATTATTAGCTAACACCGATTTTAGAACCATTCTCGATAATAATCACAACCTGGGAACCCAAACTCTCAAGTTTTGGTATCATATGGTACAACAGGGAATTGCGTTCACTGCGTAATCAGAGAAATAAAAACTGGAAAAATTCTTGGAATAAACGAGATTGGACTCGGATTATTTAAATTGCGTGAAAACGTCATTAGCGTCATAAACTACAAGAAGAAATCAGATTGATATCCGTCTACGATGAAGTTCAGTCCAAAACCATTGTGGGATTTTTCGCAGTTTTTGTTTAATACGGCCTACACCAATAGCGATATCGAGCCTTATGCGGACTACTTCAGTTACATGAATAACAGCGCCTTAGCATCTCTGGTCACTATTCAAATTGATCTTGGTACTGTGGTAAGGAGCATTAGCAAGCTGATAGATGATGTCCGTAGACCCAGGGTCCCAGCCCTAAGTTTACTAAGTCAGAAAATATTCGCGAGCATGCACGCAATCCATCATCAACGTTTCATTGCAATCAATATATTCTCTTTCCTAAACTCATTCCCAGGAAAAAAAATAACCAAAATTGAAATTTTATGAAAAATTTATACTGAGCCCCTAGACCCCGAGTTCCCGCTTTAGAAGATTTTTCTGCAAATTTTGTTTTAAATGATTTTGATTTAGGATTACCAAAGAGCATGTGAAATTAATGCATGTGAAGACTGCTAAAGTTTTACTAGTAAATAAATTAGCAAAAACTTCACATGTTTATATAGCAGTGTGAAGTTTTTACTAAATCTATACTAAATATTTATATGTGTTGGTACATATAAAAATGATACTTTAAATGATTTTTAATTTATTAACTACATTTTGGCAATTATCTTTTAAAAACCGGAAGAAATTATAATATATAGTATTCAATATTCTCTACTAAGAATATTGCGGTTAATAAAAGTTTAAAAAAATAACTAGAAAATCGGTATCCGAGGCAGATTAGTAACAAACACTACACAATGAAGTACTGTATCGGGTGTTAGTTGAGCTTCATTTCAGTTAGAAAATATATTCAGATGCTCCCCATCCAGGGGACGGGCCAGTTAATAAAATTTAGTATTATGACCATGTATAATAAAAAGGTTCAGGCTAACTTGAGATATCCCTAGAGATTTGAACACAATCTCAGGTATATGGCATGTTAGATAGGAAAACTTTCTAACTGAAATGGTCCCTATCTAACACCCCATATACCTGAAGTTGTTTTTAGATCTCAAGGGATATTCCAGTTAGTCTGAACATATTTATTATATTTTGTCATAATACTAAATTTTATTAACTGGCCCCTTCCCTGGATGGGGAGCATTTGAATATATTTTCTAACTAAAATGGTCTCTATCTGACACGCCATATACCTGAGATTGTGGTTAGATCTCTAGGGATATCTCAGTTAGCCTGCACATTTTTATTATATTTGGTCATAATACTAAATTTTATTAACTGGCCCTCCTCTGGATGGAGAGCATCTGAATATATCATTTGTATATGTGACGCGGAAATGACGAGTTTCTTAGTTTATACGTAAGTTTTTTTCATCAATTGGGAAATTTTAGTGAAAGTTGGTGGAAATAACTGTACTAGGAATGGCAGCTTCAATCGTACGTTTATTAATGTTTTAATAAAATTAAAGATTAAACATTCAATATAAAGCTACATGCCTTGGTTTTCTGAATCGGTACCTGTTTTTTTTTATTAATCTAATTACACCTAGACGTTACTATCCACTTCTATCGCGTAGTTCATAAATTATTGGTCTAAAGATTTTTTGGTTAAAATCGGTCCGGATGTTGCGGCTTTCGTAGGAGCTCAGTTTTTTGCAAATGTTTTGAGATATGCAAGTAGTACTTAAAAAAAACGACTAAATAGAATAAATTGTAAAATAAATTTCAAACAAATTTTTTACAGAATATTTTTTAATTTTATCGGAAACTATGATTTCTGATCAAAACAAGCTTAATTAACAAAAATTCGGTATCTCTACAGTATAGGTAGATTGAATATTTGGAGTAAAACTTCATAATTAACCATTTTCTTAATTAGGAGATCTGTGAGAGCTTTTTAAATGTTTGAAATTATAGTGAAAAATAAGCATTTATAAAAAACGACATACCAATTAATAGATTTAAATGAAGAGAAAGATCAGTTTTTTTGGTCGCTATACGTAAGAAGACTTGATTTGGAGGTAAATAGTAGTAAAACGAAATTTTTAGCAACACCGAGGAACATCTCCATAACAAATATCGGAATTGGCGACCATAATGTTGGTAGCGTTGAAAATTTTATGTACCTCGGGTCAGTTATACGCCCAATCAAAAGTATTGCGATCTAAACATCTATCGCAGCAGTACAAGCTCACATTATATAAAGCACTCATAAGACTTGTGCTGGCTTTCATCATCCCACCATTTCTTTTACTGACCTTTGGATATTGAGTTGTAAAATGTCCTTTCATTCAACCTTTCTCGATCTGGTGGAGTAATTGCGCTTGTAAAATATTCACTAATTTATTATTGTCCTTTCTTCAGTAAGTGTTTTGTCAACAAACATTATGAAAATTTATGTTCGTTTCTCATTAGTCTCATTGAGCAATGCTAAATCGAAACATAAACCCTTCAATGGTACTATCACAATGCTTGGTCGCCTGAAGGATTCACGAAATCCTTTCTTAATCGTGTGACTAGACTATGTGTAAACTCCTTCGTTGACCATGTTTATGCAAAAAGCATTTGCCAAAAATTTAACATTAACCCTTATGTGAGTGACAAGGTACCCGGGTACCTTTTGCACTTTTAAACGTCTAGCATTGTCTGTTCCAGTCACAATAAAACAATTTAATTTTATGAGAACTTCTAGTTCAGTTGATAGATTACGATCACACTTAAAAATGAGAAATTTTGCAATTTGGACGCACGTGAGAGCAAAAAGTAGTTTAGTTGTACGAATTAAAGTAACAAAGGTACCCGGGTCCTTTATATATTTTACACAATATTTGACAGAAATAGTATGTAAGTATTTAAAAGTTTTATGTTTTTTGTCGTTGCATTTCATTGTTTGTATTTCTGTTTATTTATTTCATTTAATTTATGCTTATATTGTTCAACAGGACACGGCACCTGTGTATAATTTGTATAATACAAGGGCATAAAGGGTTGTGACCTAAATATGTGTGAGAATATGTAAATCCGCACATAATTCATTTGTTGCATGTTAATGCAAAAATACATTCTTTATCTATATTTATTGTAATTCAATATTCATCTAAAACACATTTTTATATATTCGACACCTAGTTGAATATTGCCTCATACTCGCTGAGTTCGCTGAGTTAGCATTTAAGTCAATAGTTTAAGCTACAATGTAAAATGTATAAATACCGTGAATATTGTTGGAATAAAACAGAATTAACTAAACCATTCATCACGTTAGTTCTCACTCGATAGTTATTTGGACCTCACCCACGGTAATCCAAATAATCAAATCCCACCAACATTAAGAAATCTGGATAGAGGGTAGATTTACGACCTACTATCAACGCTGTCCAGATTAACATGGTCCTTCGAGCCATTCAAACACGAATTGGCATAAATTAATAAGGCGTCTGTCTAGGCCAAAACATAGACAGAGTATAATATTATACAAAGCGACATCAACAATATCAACATCTTTGGATCATGGACGCACTAATCGAAAGTCAGTCGTGCGTTAGGGAAGAACTGCTTCAACTCATCACGAAAATAAAGCGTGATGACGGCCGACCGGTAACCAGAGGTTTCTACGACACAATCAAAAGAAACATGGAAGTTCAATACAAAAAATATTATGACATCGACAAACAAATTATTGAACTTGGAGCATTACCGAAAACCCATCCCTATTTAAGCGAGCGCCAGGGGATAAAACGGGCGTACGAAAAGGCGATGGACGACATCCGCGAGCTTGAAGAGGACATTCTCAAGATTGAAAACGGCATACCCAACCTCATTCCAACATCAGGCATCTCTGGGGTAAAATCAATAGTCACCAGCGGTGCAGAAACACTAGTTCCAGGAGAATTAAAAATAAGCCCTACACCATCGAAGCAGCACGACCATGGCGATTCAAGTGATTCCGACTCGGATTCCCGATTCAACATCAACAAGAATATAGTAAAATCATCAGAGAATCGCCAACACAAGTCATCGGTAGCCGATCCGAATATAGTCAAAAGACTATTCAAGGAACAGGACATCAGCATGCGGTTATTATATCGCAAAATAGACGATATAACTAAGAAATTAACATTAGAGGAATACTCGGAGGAGTACCTCAAAATTAAAATCGATCAGATAAATGCTGACCGAAAAGAAATCGATCGATTACATAAAAACATCCTCATGGAAGTCGAGGTGGAAGACCAGTATAAATACTTTACTGAAGATTACTACGGAACTCTACAAGATCAGGTAGAAACCTTAGTAATAAAATTACACCAGAAGATCAACCATGAGAAGGGCGAGCCGACATCAAAATCCCCATTAACATCGTTAAAGCTGCCAAAGGTGGAAATACCAACATTCAATGGGGAATACGAAAATTGGCATGCATTTATGGACATCTTTACAAGGCTCGTCCATCAAAATGATCAATTATCAAATACATTAAAGATGACATACCTAAAATCTCATCTACAGAAGGGAGCCGCGCAATTAATCAGCCATTTATCAACCATTGGAGACAACTATGAGAGGGCATGAGAAATCCTACAGGCTAGATATAACAACGAGCGGCTATTAGCATCATCATACTTCAATGCAATATTATAATTGCATAATATACAACACGCAACAGCAGCCAGTATCAGAACACTACACGATACCGTGGTGGAAATGTTTCTCAACATCAAAAATTTGAAGTTAGAAAATCCATTTGAAGCCCTCATCGCACACCTCGTAATGAAAAAGGTGGACGCAGATACATTGGAGAAATATGAAAGCAGCCTTGTCCACCCTCGCGAAATTCCTAATATGGACTATTGCCTGGAATTTTTGACGAGAAGATTCCAATCACTGGAAGCATTTGGAGGACAAAAACCGAACATCGCACGGTTAGCAAAGCCAGAAATCTCCGTACCGCGAAAAACATTCGTAAATGCTAAGAGCTTTAGCAAACCGGTTGCGGAAAATTACAATGATACCAACTGCAGGTATTGTGAGGAACGACATCATTCTCTCAATAATTGCAGTCATTTTAAAAACATTTCCATCAAACGAAGAATCGATTTTTGGAATCGATTTTGATCGGTTGCAACAGCTGCGGTAATCGACATCACCAGTTGTTGCATGAACCCGATCCAAGGCTTCCAAAAAACGTATCTGTCAGCACATCGGAAGGCAATCAAACAACGTTGTTAGCCACGGCCATTGTAAAAACCAACTCGATTTGCGGAACGCCGGTCAATGTACGAGCATTGATAGACCAAGGGTCACAGGTTTCCTTAATTACGGAAGAAGCAGTTCAACAGCTAGGCCTACCAATAAGGCATACAAAGGTTAGGATTTAAGGAGTTGGAGCCAATACCATCAACAAGGCAAATGCTAGTGTCCAGATTTGCGTTCAACCTCATTTTAAGTCCTCATACAGATTAAAAGTCAACGCATACGTATTGCCAAGAATCACTACATATATTCCGGAACAACCGATCGCCAGAAAGCATGACGATAGATGGAGTAAACTACGTTTAGCGGATCCAAATTATGATCGCCCTGCGCCAATTAACATACTGTTAGGTGCGGACGTGTACAGCGATTTCGGGAACCAAATAATTAGAGGTAAACCAAGTGCGATAAGCACCAGTCTGGGATGGATAATCTTCGGCCCCTCACAAACCACAATTCAACAACAGGCCGTAGCAGCTCATACTATCGGCGTGTCGGAAGGAAACATGGAGAGATTCTGGGAGCTGGAAGAAATTTCAAAAGATAGCAGTGACTGGTCAGTAGACGATGCTTCATGCGAGGCGCTCTTCCAACAAACCACCAGACGGGGTAAAGATGGGCGATATATTGTACATCTACCTCTCAATGAAAACCAATTGGATCTGTTTGGAAGTTCTCGACAGCGAGCACTACAACGGTTACTACACCTGGAAGCAAAATTCTGTAAAAATCCAGAGCTAAGGTCACTATACGTAAATTTCATGCGAGAGTACATCCAGATGGGTCACATGAAACAGGTTGATCAAGGCAGAGGCAAATTTTATCAACCGCATCATGCAGTGGTTAAGGAAACCATGGACGCTACCAAAATTCGGGTAGTATTTGATGCGTCGATGAAAACATCCACAAACATCAGCCTAAATGAAGTTTTATTCACTGGCCCTCCATTACAGAATGATCTATGGGCGGTTCTCCTTAGATGGAGAAAACGCCAGATAGTGTTCTCTGCTGACATCAAAAAGATGTACCGTCAAATACTGGTACACGCAGAACATCAGAACTATCAACGAATTTTATGGAGAGAAAGTAAACGTCATCCAATAGGTGAATACCAACTAACCACAGTAACCTACGAAACATCGGCAGCACCCTATTTGGCGATTCGCACGCTACATCAACTTGCCGATGATGAACATCAAGAGTACCCCAAAGCAAGCCATATTTTGAAGCATGACTTTTACGTTGACGACGTGTTGACTGGCGCAGACGGTATGGAAGAAGCGGAGCAAGTGAAAGCACAGCTTATCGAGCTACTGCATCAAGGGGGAATGGAATTGAGTAAGTGGTCAAGCAATCATCCTGACCTATTAAAGGGATTACCCCAGGAAGAGGTCTTGAGTGGCAACCTTACCATCGCGGATGCACAGTCAATCAAAACCTTAGGGATAGGTTATAGTCCATCTGCCGACTGCTTCGTATTCCAAGTACAGTTACCACCGAATGACAATAAAATAACGAAACGCCAATTTTTGTCCGAAATGTCAAAAATCTTTGATCCTTTGGGATGGCTGGCACCATTAATCATCGGATGCAAAATAATGTACCAAAGACTATGGAGTCTCGATCTGGGTTGGGACGAAGAATTACCAGCAGAAACAGCTAAACGCTGGGATCAACTCAAGCTCGAGTTGAATGCCGCTCGGCAAATTAAAATACCTCGCTATATCAATTACTCTGAAGATAACTGTACGTTTGAACTTCATGGATTCTGTGACGCATCTGAGCACGCCTACGCGGCTGTGCTGTACAGCAGAAGTACCATCAATGGACAAAGTACAATCCGTCTTTTGACTGCGAAAACCAGGGTAGCACCAGTAAAATCAAAATTGACGATTCCCCGACTCGAGTTATGCGGCGCAGTATTATTAGGCCGTCTAGTGCAACAGGTCAAAAAGAGCCTAGAGGTTAACATAAGCTCAACAACCTTATGGTGCGATTCCATGATTACACTGGCCTGGATTCAAAAACCATCATCAACGTGGAAACCATTCGTCGCACATCGAGTGGCAGAGATTCACCAAAATACCCGCATCCAGTCATGGCATTATATCCGTTCAGAACACAATCCAGCTGATTACGCTTCCCGCGGTGTAACCTCAAAGCAGTTAGCGGCACTCCAAAGCTGGTGGAACGGTCCGACGTTTTTGCACCACGCACCCATACTAAGCGAAGAGGCGGAATACGAAACAGCTGAGGAAAGAAAAAATATAGTTACAACACATATGCAAGTGGGAAACGTAGAATCTCCAATTCAAGCCTTAATCAACAGGCAATCATCACTCAGGACGCTTATACGGATAACAGTTCATATACTAAGGTGGCGAACCAAACGAAGGGGACTAAACGACCAACAAGAGTGGGATCTAGCTTTGTCACGGCTAGCGGCAGCAGTGCAACAGGAGGAATTTGCAGAAGAACATACGCTACTGACACAAGGAAAACAAATCAACAAACGCAGCAGAATCATTTCGCTCAACCCATTTCTCGATAAGAGAAACACAATTCGGGTTGGTGGAAGATTAGAAAATTCATCCCTGCCCTACGATGAAAACATCCCGTCATCCTACCGTACAAAGGGTCATTCACCAAGTTAGTATTGGATTGGGCACATAAAGAAACATTGCACGGTGGCAACGCGTTAACATTGGCCTTCCTCCGGAAAAAATTCTGGATCATCAGAGGAGTCCAAGCAGTCAAATATAATAACCATCGATGTATCCGCTGCCATCGATTCAAAGTCACGACCACACGACAACTAATGGGCGATTTGCCAATGCCTCGCGTTACTGTATCGCGCCCTTTCACCCACACTGGAGTGGACTATGCCGGCCCGATTCATATTCGAATTAGTAAAGGCCGCGGAAACAAATCGTATAAGGGATATATATATGCATATTTATCTGTTTAGCTACCAAAGCAGTCCACATCGAAGCTGCATCTTTCAACAGAGGGATTTATAAGCGCATTCAGACGATTTACCGCTCGTCGAGGCAATGTTGCACACATGTACAGCGACAACGGGACAAACTTCGTGGGAGCACAAAAAATACTACAACCACTTACGTGGCATTTCATTCCACCAGCATCACCACATTTCGGTGGATTGTGGGAAGCAAGACTAAAATCTATAAAAACCCACTTAAAAAAATGTAAAGGTGACACCAAGCTCACCTTTGAAGAGGTAACAACTTTATTGAATCAAATAGAAGCGTGTCTGAATTCAAGACCGCTTTGCCCGCTATCTGAGGATCCTGAAACGCTAGACGTACTAACGCCCGGACATTTCCTGATAGGAGAGGCCTTACTAGCACCACCAGAAAAAGAATAGCCAACACAACATGGAAACGTCCTGTCCCGATGGAAGCTCGTCCAAAATATACGTACTCAATTTTGGCAAAAATGGGTATCCGATTATTTACATCGTCTACAACAGCGTCCCAAGTGGCAACAACCACGGACAAATCTCAAAATAGGAGATATCGTACTGTTGCGAGATGAATTACAACCACCGACGAGATGGAAACTCGGCTGAATTACAGAACTACATCCTGGCGCTGATGGGCAGACCAGAGTAGTAACGCTCAAAACATCGGGCAATTCAAACGTCAAAAGATCCATAAGCAAGGTAGCACCTTTGCCCAGCCAAGAGCCACTGAAAGAAGAGGCAGCTCAAGAAGAACATCTAGTAAAAGAACATGCACCCACGACTCAAAAGAGAAGGCAACAACCCAGTCGAAAGGCGAAACAAGTCTCGGTCACAAACCAATTAATTCGCCTTAGTTGTCTAGTACTGAGTATAATAAGCTTGGTTTCCGGCATCCGATGGACTGAAGAATCAGGTTTGGGCTCAACCAATCCATCAACCACTGTAACTACATGGAACAACTCGGGCATGTACTTCGACAATATTGCCAAGGTAGAACTTCTTTCGACTAAATGGGAGTTAGTCGTTCGGTACAATTTGTCTAGTTATTGGCAAGAAATCTATAACGTGGAGAAAGGTTTGAGCTTGCTTGACAGGGCCTGCAAAAATGTACTCCCAATCAAATGTGATCTCATATTACAACAGCTGCATTGGCAGTTTAACAACATTATCCAAGACAACGAATTGATCACGCATACAGACATTAGTCAACGAAGAACGAGACGTGAAGTAGGCGATACCATTGGGTACATAATGGGGGACATGTTCGGTGTATTGTCACAAAGAAAAGCAGAACAGTATGAACAGCAGTTGGATCAGGTACAGAAAAATGAAGCATACACTCTAAAACTGGTAAAAAATCAAACCTCGATTCTTGACAACACGTTGAAATTATTTAAACACAGTAACAACATCACCGCCGAACAATTAAAACAGCTAATGGATGCATAACAACATTTCGACGTCGAGTTAGCACTCCTCAATGAGTACCGAACCCATCAAGATAAAGCGTTAGCTGTCATTCTTTTATCCCTCCAATTGGGTCTAGTGACAAAACATCTTGAAGATACACAAAAAGGATTAGTGGACGTACTTACAGGTGCGAAACATCAAATTATTCATCCATCGCTATTATCTCCGTTGCAGTTGGAGCAAGAGATGACCAGTATACTTAGACACCTTCCGAAAACTTGCACTATTCCAGGACATGGGATTTTATAGTTACACAACTTATATCGACTAATGACCATAAGGACAAGAGTAACCAAAAACAACGTAATAATCGTGTTGCAAATACCCTTGGTGCAATCGTGGGACTATCAGTTCTACGAGGCTATCTCTGCCCCAATTTTTCTCAACGATTCTCAAATAAAAATAAAGCCTACCACAAAATACATACTTGTCGATCCATATCGAGAGCGCTTTGCACCCATCACGGATCAGGAACTAAGCAAGTGCAATGAACTACCTGATGGTTTATTGATATGTGACGTTGCAACGTTGCATACCCAATAAAGCGAACGGAATCAATGTGAGATATCAATGTTTCTCAAGGCAAAGGTCCCACATCCAAGCTGCAGCACTGAGGTCACTAAAGCAGCAAACTATTTCATCAAGCTACACGCTGCCAATCAATGGATTTTCGGAGTCAACCAAAGCATCATCGTGGATATAATTTGCAAGTCCAGAATACAGCCCATCGCATTAGAGCGTTATGGGTTCATAAAACTACAGCCAGGGTGTATTCTTAAGAGCAATACCGTACATCTATATGCAATCAGCACCAAAGGTAGTGAGCGGAATGGATGATACATCCCCGCGTTTAATATATCGGTACTCACGCAGTCGCTTGATAAAGCGCACCGTTTGACATCTGCGCATCAAATCAGCTTCACCATCACCACACCCGACACTACACAATTAGAACAGGAAATAAGAGCTCAACAATTGGATGAATCAGTAGCCATGGATCAACACCACGTCCACCACTACGTGATGACTCATCTCGCTTTCTGGACGTTGCTCGCCCTTGGAATCTTCTTACTCATACGGTGCGTAAAGGGTAGACGGCATAGTGCACAAGCAACAGGAACCTGTGGCCGGCCCCCAACATGTTCAACAGAACACGGCACCTGTGTATAATTTGTATAATACAAGGGCATAAAGGGTTGTGACCTAAATATGTGCGATAATATGTAAATCCGCACATAATTCATTTGTTGCATGCTAATGCAAAAATACATTCTTTATCTATATTTATTGTAATTCAATATTCATCTAAAACACATTTTTATATATTCGACACCTAGTTGAATATTGCCTCATACTCGCTGAGTTCGCT
This sequence comes from Nephrotoma appendiculata, assembly GCA_947310385.1. Lineage (NCBI taxonomy): Eukaryota > Metazoa > Arthropoda > Insecta > Diptera > Tipulidae > Nephrotoma > Nephrotoma appendiculata. The sequence goes on along the minus strand of OX371225.1, from coordinate 55,758,813 downwards.
GAGTTAGCATTTAAGTCAATAGTTTAAGCTATAATGTAAAATGTATAAATACCGTGAATATTGTTGGAATAAAACAGAATTAATTAAACCATTCATCACGTTAGTTCTCACTCGATAGTTATTTGGACCTCACTCACGGTAATCCAAATAATCAAATCCCACCAACATTAAGAAATCTGGATAGGGGGTAGATTTACGACCTACTATCAACGCTGTCCAGATTTACAATATTTATATTTATTTCAAAAAAACTAACCACCATTTTTTTATTACTATCGATCATTTTTTTCACTGTTGTGATATGTTGGATTATTTACGTTTTTTACAAAATGTTCTTCGAAAGCTGACATGTTGCAGCTAATGCAAAATTGTTATCAATTTATGTAATTTTAGCAAAATCCGTTATAAATTTCATAATTGAAAAAAAAAATTAAAATAAAATAAGTTTCATGAAAAATTGCATATAGGGTACCCGGGTGTACCTTAGTTACTCAAATTAAGATATTTTTTCTTCACTCACATGAGGGTTAACTGAAAAATGAGAGTTTATTTATCAACGATCAATCTATTAATTATTTAATTACGATTTATTATTAAATATTATAAATCGTCGAAATCGTTTGTTTAAAAATTTAACCAAAAATCTCAATAACGAGATCCTCAATTAGAAAAATGAATACAGCGATAACCACCGTGGTAAACTAGCAAGAGTTAATTGACAAAATCCTCAAAAGTGAAAATCACAATTCACGTATATTTCAAGTCTAAAAATGTAACTGTGAGAAAAAATTCAAAGTGTCATGTCCATGGGGCTCTGGATAGCTGGTATGATATACGAGGGCAAATCAAAAAGTCTTGCAATATCATATGAAAAAAAAGAGTGAGTGAGACAGCAATATTTTTATTTTTCGACATAATCTCCTTTAAGGTTTATACATTTGTCACATCGATCAATTAACTTGCCTAAACCCTCTAAAAACAAAGATTTCTTTTGCTCCATAAAATATCCATTTACAACAGACTGTACTTCATAGTCACTGGAAAATTTCCGGCCCCTAATTTTTTTTTTCAAATTGGGTAACAGAAATTAGTCACTGGGTGCCAAGTCTGAACTGTACGGTGGATGCGGAATTTCCACGAAGCCGCAGTCCTTTAATGCAGCTTGAGCAACATTAGCCTTGTGCACTGGTGCATTGTCGTGAAGAAGCAAGATTTTTTTTCTAACTTTCCTTGGCCGTTTTTCTCGGATCGCTTTTTTCAATTTTCGCAAAACCGCTGCGTAATATATGCCTGTGATTGTGGTTTTCGGTGGCATAAAATCGATTATCAAAATTTCTTCAGCATCCCAAAAAATTGTTGCCAAAACCTTACCAGCAGACAGTTGAGTTTTGAATTTCTTTGGTGGTGGTTCGCTACGTTTAATCCATTGCATCGATTCTTGTTTGGATTCCGGACCCCAGTGATGAAGCCATGTTTCATCGCCTGTTATTATGTTATCCAAGAAATTTTCTGGATCTTCTTTGTACATATCTAAAATCGCCTTTGAAGTTTGAACACGCATTTTTTTTGTTCTGCATTCAACAAACGGGGAACCCATCGTGCACTTACTTTCGACATGTGAAGGTGGTCATGTAATATAGTATATGTGGTACCGTATGAAAGAGAAAGTCTCCACGCTAACCGCGGAATAGAAATACGCCGATCTTCCAATACAATAGATTCGGCCAAAATTACGTTTTCATGGCTAATAGCATCAGCTGGCCGCCCCAAGCAGTTGTCGTCTTCTAATGATGCCCGACCACTTTTGAATAATTTTACCCACCTTGTTACTGTGGCATATGATGGTGCAGATTCGCAGTAAACTTTTGATATATAGTTGAATATATAAATTGCATTTCGGTCATCTTTACAGAAAAATTTAATAACGGCGCGATATTCAATTTCATTCATTTTAAGAAAAATTCAAAACACGTGTTACTAAATTGACAAAAACAAACGAACTGTAAAATTTACATCGAAATGTTCTTCTAGAAGTTTCATCGCGACAAAAAATGGTTTTGAAAAATATATTGTTGTCTCACTCACTCTTTTTTTTAATATGATATTGCAAGACTTTTTGATATACCCTCGTATCATACATTAAATTTTATTTATATTTAGTTTCACCTTTTTTATTTACTTATTTCTGTTTCTAATGATAAATTTAACGGCACATTTAACAAATAATAGTATAAAAAAACATATTAGAATTCCTTTAAAATTGAAAAAATAAGAAATCTAAAACGTATTGAATTTTGCCCCTATCTTGGTGTCTGTTGGAACAATTTGCTTTCATAATTTTGGATTTTCCATTTCTTTTTATTTACTTTGCAATGTTACAGTTTGAACTGAATGTCGAGTCAAACCAGATATTAACGGATATTTTTATTGAACTGAAAATCGAAACATAGATTGATGACAATAAATTGATTGTTGATTGATCTATAATAGTTGATGATCAATCGATTAATAAATTTTTTGTACGGTGTATAATTGATCGGAAGTACGCGTCACCCGTTGCCACTGTTGAAAATATATAGGGTTATCCAGTTCGAGGTTGATAAAGTAGAAATCTGTATACCGACATCTGTCAAAGATAAACGTCAAGTACACTGTCATTTATTTAGTTGACATTCTGCCATTTAAGAATATGGAGCATTTAACAATCGACCAACATACGCAAATTGGGTGTTGGAAAAACAGGCCGTCGATGCTGATTTTTCGAACAAAATTTTCTTCAGTGATGAAGCTCATTTTTCGCTTGGTGGATACGTTAATAAGCAAAACTGTAGAATTTGGGGCTCAGAAAATCCACAATTGATTGTAGAGAAGCCATTACACCCGGAAAAAGTCACTGTTTGGTGCGCATTGTGGTCTGGTGGTGTGATTGGGCCGTATTTTTTTGAGAACAACCATGGACGAACCGTTACCGTCAATTCTGAGCGCTATGGCCGCATGTTAACCGATTATTTTTTTACGAAAATCGAAGATTATGATCTTGACGATATGTGGTTCCATCAGGATGGAGCAACCAGTCACGTAACACGAGCAAATCGAGATCTTTTGCAAGAGAAATTTCCTGGACGTTTGAATTCGCGATTGGCTGATGTCAATTGGCCTCCAAGATCCTGTGATTTAACGCCTTTGGATTTCTTTTTGTGGGGCTACGCGAAAGATCGTGTTTACGCAAACAATCCTCAAACTCTTGACGAATTAAAAACTAATATTCGTAAGGTAATGGCCGAGATACCGCCCGAAATGTGCCGAAAAGTCATTGAAAATTACCTCAAAAGAATCAAGGCCTGTAAGAAGTCCCGTGGAGGACATTTGAATGATATCTTGTTTAACTAAAAATGGCAAGGATCAATCTGTAAAATGAAATAAAAATTACAATACATTCCGAATATTTTGTGTGTTTTTTTTAAGTTTACTTTATCAACCTCGAATTGGATAACCCTATATTAGATGGCATAAATATTGCCCTGTTTGTGGTTACAAAGAAAGGTTGCATACGTATTTTAATTTTCAATTCGATCTCCAGGCAATTGTACTCTATAAAATCTTTCTAAAATATGTATATTTTAAGCTGGGCTTTAACTGCAGCTTCTGTTGTTTATGCGACTTCCACAATTTTCATATGATCTTCATTAACTTTGTGTTAAACATATAATAAAATATGCCTATTTTCATATTATTAGTAAATAGGCGTTTCGAATTTGATGAAAATTTGATTCACACAACAAAATATAACATAGTTCAACGGATACACTAAGGATTACCTATCATTGAGTAATAGTTCCTCTTTTGAATACGTTGTGTAATGCGATCGGTAAGCATAATACTGATGCTACGATATATTTAGGACTCTGCTTACTAGCGGTCGTACTAAGTGTATTTGAAAATCCTGTTCCAAGACCTTTTTTTTCGACATTAATCTTTATCGTGGAAAATGGTATTATAAGCACACGAGTAAGAAAATGTTGAGACATGTATTATTACAAGTTTGTCGAGTTCTTCAACTTTTTAAATACACATGAATATCGAAAAAGCGTAGAAAGTGTAATTAGAATCATCCAGTTTGCCGGATGAACTCCCGCTTTAATTTTCAGTTGGGGATCAGTTTGCTGATATAAGTTTGCAAAGAAATCTAGGTTTGTAATCTAAATGGTTTAACACATAATTTGTGATTTTATTTCATAAACGCAATAATGAACCACGTGCTTCTTGAACATGAACTAGTATAACTAACGTTTCAAGATTGTAGACAGCATTTTTGGTGGCTTCAACGGAGATACAAATTTTGAACCGAAATAATTAATGATGTGATGAAGTATGTAAAATTATTATTATTATTAATTTAAATTTTATCACCTCCTTACTTTCGGAGAGTGGGTAACATTAACCCGCTGAACAAACCGGCACTCTAAGGATATTATTTTTATCATTAACGAACCTAAATTTGAGCTCCAATGAGACTTTTTTAAAGTAATTATTTAATTTATTTAATTATTACTATAATCATTAAATAAAGTTTTATATGATTACACCTTTAGTAGCACTCAACACTTAGTAAGAGCCGCTAATTGTAGCTGCCAAATAAAGGTAAAGCTTTCTGGAAGGGTCTTGATGGCAGCTTAATACTGTGAGAATGAAGTGATCGATCCCAGTGGTCGGCCGTGTAAATAATAAGTGATTTTTTGAACAATTGTTGCACTAAGCTTGAGTAAAAATTTGTTCTAAAAAAATTGAAAGAACCCTTTGTAAACAGCGGTTTATTAATTAGCTGAAACGCAATGCATATAGTAAAATCGAGTATATTCTAGAGCTTTCCCAAATATCTAGTTTTAAAACTCAAAGTCACCACAAAAACATTGATAAATATTAGCAAAATAATAATATCCAAAGTTGTATCTTCCACCTAACCTTAGTTTAGCCATGGTTGAGTTATACCTACCGTTTAGTTGCGTCTCTATACGTAATTTGTTTGTTCGTGCATCGTTTGTTTCATAAGCAACCATTACACGGTCAGTATTAATGTCATTACTTACTAATAATGACAGTAATATTGATTGTGTAACTTGAAGTAATGAGGAATGATGGTCGGTAATGATGAAAATCCGGATTTTCTGATTTTTTGTCATCATTACTAATGCTTGGTGGGGATACTGTCAATATTAATGACCGTGTGTAGGTTTTGCGTCATTACTGCTTCATTACTCTGTTGTCCGTTTCGACTACTACTGGTTGTCAATAAAAATATTAGCCGGGTATAATAATAATTTTATTTTTTATAATAATTGTATTTTTAGAATAAGTTTATTTTTTACAAAGAAGATATAATTATCTTCATCTTCATGAAGCTAAATATAATTATATTTCGTTCATAAGAAAATATTATAATAATTATATAAATATGATAATCCGATAATGTGAACGTGAATTATATTTTTAGGTTATCTAGACAAGATTTATATTTAAAAAAAAACAGAAAATAAAATATTTGATATGGATAATTCATGTGATATGTTTAATTATGAACAATTCGAATATGAAATTGAACCATCTGGAGATGACCAAGTTGGAGAAGCATCTGAAATCGAATCATGCGAAATTAGTAGCGTGTTGAATAGCGAAGACGTCCACGATCTTCGAAATTTCATCGAAACATATGAAACTATGCCTGAACTATGGAATCCAACTAACCCAAATTATATAAACAAGACCAAACGAAATATAGCTTTAGATAAGCTTTTAATAATTTATAAAAAAATAAAACCAACAGCTACTCGTGAAAACGTCAAACGAAAAATTAATACGCTGCGATCAAACTACCGAAAGGAATTAAAAAAAATTTTGTTGTCTAAGAGATCAGGCACTAGCGCCGATAATGTATATAAACCAACGTCCTACGTTTTTTATGCTCTGCAGTTCTTAGATAAATTTGAACAGCCAGTGAATGCCAATGTGCAGGAAATCAACGAGGTATAGTAGTTATTTATTAATTTTATATGTGTTATATTTTTATTTATTTGATTCAAAATTTACAAAGTTTTACAAACATGACGTTAATTTCACAATTTTCCTTCATTATTATAATAATCGCAAAATTTGTTTCGTATTTCCTTTGCATCTGAGGTACTGTTTCGGTTCAGACTTCTCTGTAAATCTACAAGAATATAATTATCAACAGTAGTCCCTGTATTATTTGTTGTGATATACGCTTTATTTTCCTTAACTAAAAAATTGTGCAGATAACAACATGCCATTGTTATTGTTTCAGCTTTTTTTGGTTCAAGGTTGATTGCTTTTTGGAAAACTCCAAATCTTGATGCCAGAATTCCGAAAGCATTTTCGACAGTTACACGAGCTCTTGACAATCTCTTATTGTAGTTATGCCGATTTTCATTTAGAGATTTCTGGGAAAACGGTTTCATTAAATTTTCATTTAAAGCAAATGCCTCGTCCGCAACGAACGTAAATGGAAAATTTTCATTGTTTTTGTTTGGTAAAAAACTAGGTTTTGGTAAATTAAGTTTTTTTTGCTGTAGAAGCTCTCCAAATTTAGAATAATTCATAACACCTCCATCTGAAATTCGACCATTCATCCCAGCATCAATCATTAAAAATTCCTTTCGTGCATTAACGACAGCTAACAGTACGATGCTATGAAAACCTTTGTAATTAAAATACATGGCACCTGAGTTATTAGGTTTTTTAATGGCAATATGCTTGCCGTCAATTGCCCCTAAGGTGTTCCAAAATTGATGTACATTTCCAAAATCATCAGAAATTTTAACCCATTCTTCCTGAGTTTTGGGAAACTGAAACAAAATGAATTTAAAATAAGATTAAAAAAATAGACTTTCACTACCGAGAGAAATACAAATAATTTTTTGTTTTTTTTTAGACTAGTAAAAGTAATGTTATGGACAACAGGGAACGGTCTCCGATAAGAGCGATTTGTTCTGCATCATCTGCATCAAGATCATCTATTCTGCCAATACCACAACCACCACCGGCAAAAACACACAAAAATGTAGGTCAAACTGCAATACGCAATGAGCTACTTCAGAAAGCTTGCAATTTTTTAGATAACTCGCAAGAAAAACAGAACAATATGCTTGATATTTGCAAGGCTTGGAGCGTGAAATTAAATAATTTGGAAGAAACGCAAAGAATTTACGCTGAAAAAGCAATCAATGATTTACTGTTCGAGGCAACCCTTGGAAATCTACACAAGCATTCCGTGAGCGAAAAATTAAATAATTTGGAAAAAACACAAAGAATTTACGCTGAAAAAGCAATCAATGACATAATGTTCGAGGCAACCCTGGGAAATCTACACAGACATTCCGTACAGATTAATGTAGATAACAGAAATTTTAGATTTATCACCCCGAACAATGAGACCAGCAATATGTCCACATTTGAAAATGAAAAAAGCTCATCGCAGTCCATTTCTCCTGTTTGTGAAGAACAATTTGTGACAATAAACGATTTTATTACAAATTTTAAAGTATAAAACATAAAAATAAATGTATTTTCTAATAAATAAATAACAAGAATTTATTATAACTAATTGATACTTGAAGTTTGATTTAATAAACCTTAAACAAATATGTACCTTAATATACTCTTGTAAAACGTAAATTAAAACTTCGCATGTTTCAAGAATAGCGTGACTTATTGAAGCAGGTGACATGATAGTAGAAAACTTCAAATCCTCAAAGCTTCTTCCTGTAGCTAGATATCTTAACGTCAGTGCCAATCTTTCATTCACCGAAATGCTCTGCCTCATGGTGGTGTTCTCCCTTACCAAAAATGGTTTGACCATTTCCAATATTCCATCAAATTGATCTTGGTTCATCCGAAAATAATTTTTGTAGTCATCTGCATCAGTTATACTTATTTCTCGTAGTAAAACAACATGAGAATAATTATCTCTCTTTGATAGCCAGTTCTTCATCCAGCGTTTTCGTTGAACGGTTTTTTGAGTGCACAATGCAAAAATTATAGCAACACACGCTTTTTCCTTATTCTCCATTTTAAATTAAACAAAATTGTTCACAGAAAAATTTACTTCTTCCAGCAGTAATGATGGAATTAATGTCATTAATAATGATCGTTTAAGGTGGTAAAATAATGAAGGAGTAATGACGCAAGACTTTTAGTGGTAATGACATTACTGGTAATGACATTAATATTGACCGTGTAATGGTTGCTATACAACAGTTTTCGCAAAAATGTATGTAATTTTGTATCCACCCACATATATTTTTGTTGTTGTATGTTAGATACTTCCGTCAAAAAAACTGAACAAGCGCTTATAATAATTAAACTAAAAATTTATAAGAGGTCATCATCAAATTGAACAGCGCTGGAAGTAACATAAGAGGAACGAGGTATGGCTACGATTATTTGCCGATCCGAACTACCGAGCCGAAATATCTTTCTTGTTAAGCTAGAAACAGACCAAGAGCGACGACGGCAAGCGTCGACGAATAAATAAAAAATATCGCCGCGATATCGCTAACAGAACAAAAGCGTCAGCGTATGGCGATAAAAAAACAACCAAACGGCATAACCTTCTGTGTTTTTGACACATGACGTTGTGGCATTAGGCTACTAGATTGAAAAAAAAAATGGTTAATAATATGACGGTTAATTGATGCCAACTTATACATATATAAAAAACAGTTGGCAACATTGTTTCGTCGGCAACAAAAATAGAAATAGACTCTAAATTTTTTTCAACGAAAAAATCGTCGTCGCCTGCGTTGATGGTTGTGTTTGTTTTGCATGATTTCGGTGTTTTCTAATATGACAGGCGATTTCGCTCGCCGCCTTGTGTCGAGTGTATAAAATATAGAATTATTGACGTCTATATTGGTACCAATTGTTAAATCTGGCAGAGGATTAGGTGGCAAAGACGAAAAAGGTTACTAGATCGTGGTTATATTTTGGAGGTCAGAATTAGTTTAATATACAAAAAAACGTTAAACCTGATTATTAACACATTTCACTATAGTTCATTGCTTATGCATGTACATTTCTTACACATTCGTTCACACTAATTAAATGTTGGAATCGAGGTTATGTATTCGAGGTTAAGTTGAATGGAAGTACCCAGATAAATAGAAAATTCAATTGAAATCATTTTAAAATGCATTGCAATGAATGATACTCCAGGAGGAATGATAAATGACCATCGACAGTGATTCGAAAATAAAGGAGTGTCCACTGAGAAGCGATTGCTTCGAGCTTTCGTATTCGACGCGGACACTGAGAGAAAAAACAACTTATTATCTGATTTTTGTAAATTCAAATGGAAATTTTTTCGATTTTCACTTATAGGTGTATGGAATTGTTTCAAAACGTTACTCATTTGAATCAAAAATTAAATATTTTTCATATTTTTTTTATTATTGTTTTATTATATTTATTATTATTATTTAAGTGTTTATATTATATATAATTATATTTGTTAATTATTTATTACGTTTATTATAAATGTTAATTTTATTTTCCCCTGAAAAATTTGTAATTTTATATTTTCGACCACGGCTAGAATCAATCTCAGGTATTTAGTATCATATGGATCTGTCTTAACCACTCGACTAATATCCAAAATTGATGATATAATCCAATTAAACGCAACAAATTGTGCCGTAAAAATCAAATAAGAGAAATACAAAATTAAATTCTTTAATTCGGAATTTCGAAGTGTATTCTGTTTATGATAATTTTCAATCGATGCGATTTTAAATCAACTGAGAGTTCAAATATTTTCATAAATCATAATTTCTGAGATAAAAGAATGCCAAACCTTATAAAATCTGTGAGATTTTGATTTGATTTTGGTAATTAAAGTTGAACGATTGATTAGAACGTACTTTCTCGTTGAATTCAGATCAAAAACGAGATCAGTAGAACCAATTACGCGCTGATTTAATTTTATAATGCAAAACTTTTACCAGTGTACATAACACTGGTTTTCGATAAAAAACCGAAGAAAATCAATGTTTGGCACTTTTGGTGAAAGAATGACTTACAGTCAGCGTTGTGCGTCTGCGCGTATTTTGGAATTTTCGACATCATGGCGTCGATAATGCGTCGACAATTGCTTTTGGTGTCGACAATGTAGACAATTAGCGTAGAATATGTCGAGAATGTAGATAATTGGTAGATAATTGTAGAATATTATATTGGTTTATGTTTGCACTTGTATTTTATTATAATAGATTAGTATTATTGTATTTTAAATTAAGGAAAGTCGTTTGTTAAAAGTTGGCCGTATGACAATTACAATGCTAGTGCATTGCCCGTATTAATTTTAATACTTAAGACCAAATTAAATTGTTCATGAATTTAGAATAAACTAAATTGATGATTGTTTGGATATTTATTAAGCATTAGGGTCCACTATACATTACAAGTTCAGCCTGAGTTTCCTGAGTATGCCTCAAGCACAATCGAATTACGAATTACGATACAATGCCCTAGGCCGAGCAATCTATGCTTTTGCTTTGTGCTTAAAACTAGGAAATTTAATACAAAAAGTAGGTTGTGCAATAAATAAATAGAGGTGGCATCAACATTTTTACTTCAACTTGAGCCATCCATATCGATAGTGCGATAGTTCACATTTCAAGTGGTCTGATGGTTCTTGAAGATAAGGCACATCACTGCCACTTTCAATTCATCAAACTTAACTTTGCTTCGCCACGACGTATAAAAAATATGGTCAAAAGTAACGGTTCTACAATGTTTCTCTTTCGAATAACAAGAGTGTTGAATTAGGGGATTCATCGTAAGACGTTTCTCTCTCCCCTAATCAGAACCACGTATTAGAAAAATTTGATCAGTTGTACATGCCGATTATGTGTGAATTCCATTCGATACACTTAAAAAATGCTTTTAGAATTGTAATTCATCGTCGTTAAGACGTTGTACACAGTTGAAAAAATATGACCTATGTAATGCAAATTGCATTACATATACGTTCTGCGGAAGCTTGTATTACAAACTAATGCATAAGTTGCATTATATCAGATATTAATGCTAATTGTATTAATTTTTAGTGTATAGTTTACATTAAACTTTAACGGAATATTTTGTTAAAATTGATACAAGTTTTATTAAAATTTATAGCACATTGCATTAAAAAATAATCAAAATATCCATTTGGAAGCATCATTTTTTGTCGGAAGTGGCATTAAAATTGCATAGTCCAGTAATTTCAACAGTAATGCACACTACATTAGAAATTCCCAAATAATTGTATTAACACTTATATTAATTTGTATTAAAACTAAAAGTATCTATAAGGCAAATTTCACAGATTCCCGTTTTTTTCCAACTCGCTTGACGTAAATCAATCTACGTCCTTACTTACACAGCAAATATATGGAAAACATTTTAAGCTTATATTAAAAGTACACACAATGACTTAGCGAATTATTATAAATTCGCTAAAAAAATATTTAACCCAAGATTATATAGAAAGTTTCTTTCGACACACTACTGCAGTAATTTTAGACGCAACTGCATCATAACTATTTTTAATGTATGCTTTGCATCAGTATATGATACACGATTGCATCGTATAAGCCTCGATGCAAGGGTTGCATCATAAATCGCAGCAACATTTCTAAGTGTGTACGTATATCTTTAACTTGCCAATTTTATGCAGGTACTATTCATTCGCTTATCTCATCACAATTGCGACATACTTCTAGGCTAAATTAACCAATATTTTTTTCTCATCATTTGAGTCTTGTGTAAGTCGCCCGCAGGAGCAGGCAAACCTCCAAGCTCCAATAACAGTAAGACGCGATAATCGAAGAAACATTTGCACAACATGGATGAAATGGTGACAACCCGCTGAATCATAATGCGAAAGATCAAAGAGAAGAATGTCATTTAAAAAGGTAAGGTGTGCTCAATAAAGAATTTGATAGCTTCAATGGGTTGAGGTCATCGTCTGAATTAATACAAACAGGTAGGGAGTTGAGGATCGTGTTAGCCTGCATCAAACGCGTTATCATTTCTCCATATAGGACAGTAAAACCTCCGATAATGTTATTTTTAAGTGGTACTTTGTAGGCATTACTGTGGTCTCATATGTTGAATAAAATTTCCGAGTAATCAATAAATTTAGAATTTGCATTATCATTTGAAACATCATTCACAGGTGTGGGGTCGGTTTTGCCCAAACGGAGTTTGATCCGTTGTCACTTATACTATAAGAAAACGACTTGATATAAACTGCCGGAAGGCTGCACTGAAATGAATGAATCAATAAACAGAACGACAGCAAGCATATGAATAGGTTTATGACCTCTATGGTTTGAATTCTGAACGTAAATTGGTCCAGCATAATCGACACCAGCCGATAATAAAGGCCTTAAAAATGTGAACCGACTGAATAGGAGCTCGGCCATAATAAATTGGCGAATTTCTCCTGCTAGAAACTCTGTTTCCCACACAAATTCCGAAGAAGCGCGGTGCGGTTACAATCCAAGGCCAAACAATTGTGGAATCACTCCACAAATATACGAAATTTTCGCTATCAATTAGTAATTGTTGAACTTTTGGTAAGTGGCAGTTGTTCGTTCAGGGAACATGTATCCAGTTGATTACACATGATTTTAAAAATTTCATATTTTTATTAATAATGAACTTGAAATTAAAGCACGGCAATTCATATTTTTATACCAGTGTGTTAAGTTTTTTTGAGATTAGCTTGAGATGAATAATAGAACGATATTTTTTGATTTATGACACTAAGTATAGAGAATTCGCATAAGGTGATTTTCCAATGCCAAATGTTTTGTGATAATAATTAGAAAGTTAATTAAATATAAAATAAAATAATTAATTTAAATAGAGATATGTACTCTTAAAATTTAACGTGAATAAAATCGAGTGCTACGATCATTTTCAAAGGTGGATATACAAATTTTTTCATACATACATTATAATACTTAATTAAGTTAATACTCGTACGTTATAAATTATATCATAATATAAAATAAAATTGAAATTGTTAATAATTCGTATTTATAATGAAACCGAAAATTAAATGTGTGTAGATTATTTCAAACCACCGTCGTATTTCGACGTTTGTGAACGCGCGATAGACAAGCACTTGAAAGTACAACACTGAATATCAATGATCGCGCGGTAAAAATGTACTTGAAATGAAATACAACAACTCGAATATTTATTTTACTTTATAATTCAAATTATCTCAACTTAGATGCTTGTAGTATGATTTCCAGATTAATTCTATTTTCTCTTCTCAAAAAATACAAATTTTCATTACAATTGTAGCCATTAAAATTGTTACCTTAACTAAATTATTACCATATTTGTGTAGTTTAGTGTGAATACTTTTACTATTAACATATAGATGGCAATCTATTATCTATTCTATGTTTGAAAACAATTCAATTGGAAACTAATCTTAAACATATAATTATAAATTGGAAAATGATCTTGATAAATTAAAGAACAATAAAAATGCCAAATTAATAAATACTAAATATACATAATAAGAAGATTTCAATGTCAAGGTAACAATTGTTTACATAAATATTAATATTTAAGATTATATAATTAATTAATTTTATATTATAGGGCTACCACAAAGATAGCCAGCAATAAACCAAGAGATTCCAATAGGATTTAACAGATAAGTATTTATAATATAAAATTAACAAACTATATAAAATTTGTTTTATTTTAGGTTCTATTGTTTGATGCTGATCCTGTACATTCCGGCGGGGTTGACTCAATCGAGTCAAATTGTGGTAACAAGCAGGATATTTTGCTGATTGGTCGTTTCATCGTGCCAAATTGTGTTTTTAGCGTGACCACCCTAACTGCTAAATCTTTGCCTGGATGCAGTTGTATTACACGACCAATTAACCATTTTGAAGGCGGCAGTGTATCATCCATGATAAGTACGATGTCATTGATCTTTAAATTGTTTGTTTTGGTTTTCCACTTATGCCGCTGCTGAAGTGATAGTAAATATTCAGTTTGCCAACGTCGCCAAAAGTGTTGACCCATTTGCTGTAAATGTTCCCATCTCGATAGTGTGTTTTGTTTTAAGTGTGTCAAATCTGGATCTGGCATCAGTGATAATGAATGTCCAATTAAAAAGTGGCCCGGTGTCAAAGCATCGAAATCATTGTTGGATTGACACAATGGCCGTGAATTCATCATTCCCTCTATTTGAGTTAAGAGAGTAAGTAATTCCTCGTAGGTAAGTATGGTATCACCTAAAACCCTTTTGAGATGATACTTCATCGATTTAACGGCAGCTTCCCATATGCCGCCAAAGTGTGGGGAAGCTGGTGGAATAAAATGCCATCGCGTACCTCGTTCTGCTGAGTCTTGCTGTATTGCCGGTGACATCATGATTCTGCTAATTTCGTTCAATTCCCTTGCTGCACCAACAAAGTTTGACCCATTATCGCTGTAAATTGCCTTACATATACCACGTCTAGCTTGGAATCGTCTTAGTACAGCAATGAAACAATCGGTTGATAAATCTGTTGCCAACTCCAAATGTACAGCCTTGCTTCCCATACATATGAACACCACCAAATAACATTTGGTTTGTTTGGCACCTCTAAGTTTGGAAGTTTTTATTAAATATGGACCCGCATAATCAACACCCGTTTCCAAAAATGGTCTCGAAAAGGTAACCCTGCATGAAGGTAAGTCGCCCATGATTTGTTCTTGCCGTCTTGCCTTAAAGCGCCTACATTTTACGCACTGTTGTGTAACTTGCTTCACTGCTTCTTTGCATTTAAGAATGTGGTACTTCTCCTTTAAGATATTGATCAGTAAAGTTGGACCCGCATGTAAACTTCGCAAGTGCTCGTCTCTGATGATTAATTTTGTCAATCTATGCTTAAATGGTAGGATTATTGGATGTTTGACATTGAAAGGTAAGTTAGCATGTTCCAATCTTCCACCAACTCTTAGAACCTTTGACTGATCTAAAAATGGAGAAAAGTTTATTAGTTTTGACCTTTTGCTTATTTCACCACCTTGCTCTATTGTTTGAATCTCGTTTCCGTAATTTTCCTCTTGCGCTACTCGTATAACACAGAACAACGCCCTTTCCAATTCATCTGGATTGAATGCATCATGAAGTGACGAATCCTTTTTCTCATCACTTTCGTTTGTAGATCTTACATTATCGGTAAAGCGAAACATCCAAGCCACAATTCTTATAATCTTCTTGATGCTGGAGAACTTACTCAATAACGTACGAATGACATTTTCTTCGGTTAGCACATGTGTATTGACCACCTTTGTCCGCTCCTCCATTATATCACCAGCGTTGTCAATTTGCAACGGTGCGGTTTGAAGCCAAGCAGTTTGTTCAATTTTCAGCCATTCCGGTCCATTCCACCACAATTTAAACGTAACTAATTCAGATGGCATCAAACCTCTCGAGGCACAATCTGCAGGATTACTAGCCGAATCCACATGAAACCATTGATTTCTATTACTTAGTTCCAGAATTTTTGCAGTTCGGTTTGCTATATATGTCTTCCATCTTCTTGGTGAACTGGATAGCCAATCGAGGACTATTTGCGAATCAGTCCAATAAAACGTATTTGCTAAAGTTTTAACTGCTAGTGACATCTTTACAGCATTCATTAGTTTAACTAGCAGCAGTGCACCATTTAATTCCAGCCTAGGTAAACTAACA
Source organism: Nephrotoma appendiculata (assembly GCA_947310385.1). Lineage (NCBI taxonomy): Eukaryota > Metazoa > Arthropoda > Insecta > Diptera > Tipulidae > Nephrotoma > Nephrotoma appendiculata. Next base: position 55,743,038 of record OX371225.1, on the reverse strand, counting down.
GTCTTTATCGGAGCGACCTTTGTCTTTGCCACCACAATGTTAGTTTTGTAGATTCCACCAACATTCACTCTACTATATATGACGGCCCCATAAGCACTTTCCGAGGCGTCCGAAAAACCGTGGAGTTCAAACTTGATCTCTGAATTTAAATTTAACCAGCGATTTATCTTGATATCTTCCAGCATTTGCATTTCTGTCCGAATTCTTAACCAAGTTTCTTGAATGACTGTTGGCAATTTATCATCCCACTCTAATTTCTCCAACCATAGTTTTTGAAAGAGAATCTTGACTGCAATTGTAGTAGGTGAAAGCCAACCCATTGGATCGAACAACTTTGAAGCTTCTGACAATAGTGTTCGCTTTGTGTGCTGTGTACGGTCATCTAGATAAACCTTAAATTGAAAGTAATCAAAGAATGGATTAAATTCTAAACCCAGAACCTTTACAGTGGCATCGTCCTTTTCTTTGATACTGCGAGCGGTTGTTTCTTTAATCTCTTCTGGAATCGACTGCATTAATTCATCATTATTTGATGTCCATTTTCTTAAGGGAAAACCACCATGAGCTAGTAACGTAATAAGCTGTTTTACTAATGCCTTTGTTTCTTCTAGATCATCTCCCCCGGACATTAAGTCATCCATGTAGAAATCTCGTTTAGTAATTTCCGCGGCTTGTGGGTAGTGATTCTTGTAATCTTCTGCTAGTTGGTGTAAGGTTTGCGTGGCTAAGAATGGTGCGGAAGCGGTCCCATAGGTTATGGTTCGTAGTCGATAAGTTTTTAGTTCATCCGTTGGAGTTGTTCGCCATAAGATTCTTTGATATGAACTATCTTTATCTCGAACCCATATCTGTCGGAACATTTTCTCTATGTCCGCAGTGAAAACTATCTTGTGCTTTCTGAAACGTAACAATATACTAAATAAGGAGTCTTGAATAGTTGGACCAACTAAAAGTGTATCGTTTAATGAATTCCCGTTTGTAGTCACTGCCGAACCGTCAAACACCACCCTCACCTTCGTAGTAGTACTTCCTGGCTTGAAAACGGCGTGGTGTGGTAGGTAGTAGCCTGGTGTGGATGGATTTGACTCTTGAGTCATGTGCCCGAGTGCTTCATACTCTTTCAAAAAACACTTATATTCATTACTTAGGATATTATTTTTCTTTAATTTATTTTCCAACGCGGTAAATCGTTTTAGTGCCATATGTCTTGATTGTCCCAGCTGTAACTCCTCTCGAAATGGTAAGCCAACTACATATTTGTTGTCTGCGGCTCTGGACACTGTTTCTTGGTATTTTTGGATGCATGTTGCTTCTTCTTGTGTTAGTGCCCTCGTCTCTTGTGTCTCCTCTATCTCCCAAAATCGTCTTAAACTGGCATCGATATCGATCAATAAGCTTGTTTGTATTTGACTTCCTTCACCAACATTTGCTCCACCAGTAACTACCCAACCCAGTTTCGTATTTTGCGCTATTACCTTGGTGCCGTTTCGTACTTGTCCATCACATAATAAATCAAAAAAATAGTCGCTGCCTATGAGTATATCCACCTTCTTGGTTTCAAGGAAATCGGGATCTGCCATTTCTAGCCTGGAAAGTTTCATCAAACACGACTGTTCTAATGCTCGTGATGGTTCATAATTTGATATTTTAGGAAGTATTAAAGCCTTGATATTCAGATGAAAATTGTTTTTGATCCTTGAACCTAACGTTAGATCAGTGATTCCCCTTGAGACTCCTGCATTTGTGTCACTTACGCCCTTTATAGAGACGCGGCAATTACTTCTTGGAAGGCGCAAACGATTTACTAAAGATTCTGTAACAAACGTTGTCTGCGACCCAGAATCTAATATAGCGCGGCATGTCAACCATTGTTCACTAACATCTTTAACTTGGACTTGTGCTGTCGGTAATAATGCCTTTGTCACGAAATTATTATGCTGCATAGTAGATGCGTGAGAGGTGGTTTCTCCTGTCTCAGAACCATTTTGAGTAGTACCTCTACCTTCTTTATTCTTTGGTATGTCATTAGTATCCTGGACCTCATGAACATGAAGTAGTGTATTATGTCGCTTATGACATTCGGAACATCTTGCCTTAGATCTGCATTGATATGCTTGGTGTTTAGCGCTGAGACAGTTAAAACAAACCCTATTTGTTTGAACTAACTGCCTGCGATCTGTAATACTTAGATCTAGAAATTGTTTGCAACTGTACAATTTGTGATCGGTTGTAATCTTACATCCTACACATGGAATCGCTATACCACCATATAATACCTTGACTGTATTTCTGGCGCTACTCTTTGGTCTTAATTTCGATTCTGGCTTGACGCAATGAAGTGAGTCCATACGAATACTTAGGAAGTCGAAAAATTCTTGAATTTTGGGAAAATCTTTCTCTGCAGTTTCGACTCGCCACATCTGTTGCGTTTCAGGATCTAGTTTTTGGAGAGCTAAGTATATTAACCAGGGATCCCGTTCCTCCGCCTCAGGTCCAATTGCCTTGAGCCCACGAACAACTTCATCACATTTATCGTGAATTGCAGCTATATTGGATGAGGTGGCTTTAGTGATTGAAGGTTGGTCGATATAAGACTGAAGAAACGTGTTAATGATATAACGTTTCTTATCGTAGCGTTTACATAAACGTTGAAAGGCTTCTATGTAATTCGCATCATCCACTCTAAAATGGCGAATTAGTGCGCTAGCTTCTCCCTTCAATAGTCCCTTTAAATATTGAAATTTTTGTGATGGGGAAAGGCCAGGCTTTTCATGGATTGTGGATTTAAACAAATCATGGAATGATTGCCATTCTTCATATTTACCATCAAAATAAGGTATGGTACATGGTTGTAGTTTAAACTCAGATAATGGAGGCTGGCAAAACGTGGTATTGAAACTATCATTAAGCTTAGTGGGTGAACCAGAAGATTTCGCTCTAATTAATGCGTTTAGTCTTGCTACTATATAATAATATTGCTCGGACACTAAATCTTCATCACTTGGTTCATCTGGCTTTATTTTAAACATTTCATTTTCGATTTCAGTAAAATCCTTTTTTGCCTCTTGTATTTTATCGAGTCTAACCTTTAAATCATCATACGAAGTAGCACTAGTTGCAGCCTTTGCATACGTTTCTAATTTAGTAATGGTGCCTTTAATTATTCCTCTTCTTCTAGTAAGGGCATCCATTTTGTTTTATTTTAGCACACGCGCACGTTTCACACACTCGTTTAATTTATACCGTTATTAAAATACAAAAGGTATACTTAGCTGATTTATTTACGGATTCGATGTCCCGTTGCTTCCAATCGAGATAATTTTCGTTTTCACCGTTGTGCTGGATTTTTATATGCCTTTCTGCGTAGCGTGGTTGCTGGACGAATATTTTACACCTCGTGCTCCGTGAAAATACCAAGTCTGCAATTTGCAATCCAATTTGCTGTACGCAGTCCGAATTGTTGTATAGGTACCGGTATCCTTTTCCTAGGATCCGGCTCGAAGGACCAATGAACGCGCGATAGACAAGCACTTGAAAGTACAACACTGAATATCAATGATCGCGCGGTAAAAATGTACTTGAAATGAAATACAACAACTCGAATATTTATTTTACTTTATAATTCAAATTATCTCAACTTAGATGCTTGTAGTATGATTTCCAGATTAATTCTATTTTCTCTTCTCAAAAAATACAAATTTTCATTACAATTGTAGCCATTAAAATTGTTACCTTAACTAAATTATTACCATATTTGTGTAGTTTAGTGTGAATACTTTTACTATTAACATATAGATGGCAATCTATTATCTATTCTATGTTTGAAAACAATTCAATTGGAAACTAATCTTAAACATATAATTATAAATTGGAAAATGATCTTGATAAATTAAAGAACAATAAAAATGCCAAATTAATAAATACTAAATATACATAATAAGAAGATTTCAATGTCAAGGTAACAATTGTTTACATAAATATTAATATTTAAGATTATATAATTAATTAATTTTATATTATAGGGCTACCACAAAGATAGCCAGCAATAAACCAAGAGATTCCAATAGGATTTAACAGATAAGTATTTATAATATAAAATTAACAAACTATATAAAATTTGTTTTATTTTAGGTTCTATTGTTTGATGCTGATCCTGTACAGTTTGTGAGTTGTGTTTTGTAAAAGGACCCTCGTATTTACAAGGCGTTTATAAGGCAAGCATCACAGTGACTTAGCGAATGTGACGAAAAAAAAACTTCACAGGTTACATTGTCACCAAAGGATAAGTGAAAACGGATTCGTATGCAGTTGTACCAAGTGGCTGTGGAGTGATCAAGGAGCCGCGTTTATAAAATTACTTGTCGACGAAAGTAGCTGATTTCATCTTCATTGGACGTTATCCCGAAGGTTACTTTGACAACTAAGAGGACGAAGGTTCAACCCAAAACATGGTTGATTTTACGGTAACAAATTTTTTACAAATTTTTTTCTGACAAGTTTTTTTAATATTCAGATTGGTCAAATATTAATATTAGTTAATTATTACAATATTTTATTGTTATATGCTTGTTGCTGTTGACTCTTTTGTACTTTTCTACAACTTAATTAATTATGTTTAATTTTTGGATGAGTTTTCACGTAGAAAATAGTTTTATTGACTAATCTACCTATGAATCAAGATAGTTACTTTTGATATAGTCCAATCGTGATTTACAATGTACTATAATTTTCTCTTATTGTTAGTGAAGGTTTTGAGTTTTGTGATGATGAAGGGTGTTTCAGGAGTTTAGTGCACAGCATAAAAAGTTCCGTATAAGATGTCTGAATGTCATTTAGTGTTGCGTTCTTTAGTTCCTTTCTTCGTTCTGCAATTTCTGAAAACAAATTTCTATGGTTAAAAATGACGTTTTTTTCTTGTGAAATTTTTTCAGCAACTTTGATTGATTTAAAAAAAAATTCAGAAGGAAGGAGGGAATGCATGAACGCAACACTGAATCTAGCCTTAACGAATCCTCCCGTTTGTCCTGAGAGTAGCCGCAAAAGCTGTGCTCAGGCATCTTACTGGATGATTTTGTGTACGATCGGTTATTCGGTCCTTACAAACATTCTTGAAATTGGTGGAAATTTCCCCAATCAGAATACAGTTTCTATGAAATTTTCTATATTAATCGAATTTTTCACCGGCTATAGAGGTAAAAGATTTAATTGATTTTTTTTGTATACATTTAGGTCCTCATAATTTTTAAATCTAAAATTTATTCAAAAAAAAAAAACTAAAATTTATTCAATATTGGAAAGTTAGATTCTATATGTGTGGTGAAATTAAAACTAGACACATTTTGAATCAAAATTGGATTGGAAAGCTACTATTATTTTTAATTAGGCATTATTTATATATAAAGATTTTGCAATAAACAAGAAAACCAAAGAATAATTAATAAATATTGTTGTTGTTTTTTAATATCTAATGATTATGATTAATTATCGACATTGTCGACATTTTCGACATTGTCGACTTGAGTTATTAAATTTTCGACATACATTCTCTACACGTGTAGACAATGTATTAATTACGCCATGTAGACAATACGGCACAACGCTGCTTACAATATTAAAAGACTCCTCGGCTTATCATACTCGGCCTTAAACAAGTTATATTTTCTCAACTGAATGAGACACTAAATCAACCCGTTTGGTAGTACATAATCCATAGATTATCGAAGAGTTGGTATTGAAACGGCCACCATCTGAGTTTTTCATCATTTATCACCGCAAATAAACGTAAACTAACAAATAAAATTGACCGTTTTTCATTATTTACAATGGGAAATATAAATTTGTTGACTCCATATTTTCAGTTTAGTGGAAAAAGCTGGAACAGCGAGGCTCTGTTAATCTAGATGGCTCTGATTTAGCACATACACTGAAATGAAATTTATCTGATTTTGGTGGCGTTTCGTCCCATAGTTCCGGAGCTACTGAAATAACATACTACTGTCAGCATCTGGAGCAGCAACCAAACTTCCGAAATATTAAATCAGTAACAGTTTATGCTATACATATGGAAACTCTGTCTAATACCCTGTAGTCAGAACCCTATAACAACTGGCAGAGTATTCGAACTACATCCGGGACAAGACGGTCTAGTAAGAGTAGTTACACTCAAATATAAAAACAACACGTTGAAGAGGAATTTTACGAAAGTTTGCCGCCTTCCATTAACTAACGAGCCTGAAGACCACATGAACATGCACTCCAAAAATAGTAATCCTGAACTGAAAAAGGAAATCAATATCAACCAACAACACAAAATACAACAACAACCATGCAATATGCACACTAAAAAATTTTCGGATATTCTATAAATTTATTTATATTTTTGTTCTGATAATTTATATTTATATGAAATTCTATATAAAAATTATAAATATTGAACATATATAATTCGTTTATATAATTCTGTAATATAATTTATACAAAATTCATAGTATAAATACAATTTCTATACTTCCATTTGTATACTTTTTATAACCTACAGTATAAAACTTCACTCTTATACCACGATTGGTATGAAATTAATATATTTATCATATACAAATTTTGCTTTATACGATTAGTCTTATAAAATTAATAGAAACACGAATATCTTTTGTTAAAAACGGGATTTTCATACTGCAAGGATCGTTTGATATTTTTTTCAGTTCTGTGGATATCGTGTAGTGAGTAGAAGTGTTTTTAAGTTTTATTGTAGATTGAAGTTGTTAATAGTGTCATTTAATATAATTTGTTAATTGTATAGTGAAATATCATAATAATAAATGTATACTCAATCTGTGCTAAATCATGTATATAAAAAATGTGAATAAAAAAACGTGTGGGTCATTTCACGAATATTTTAAAAATTTAAATAAAAATCAATGGATTTTAAAAATGTTTGTAGAAGCATAGCAATTCGCCAACAACAAAAGTTTTCAACCCTTAAAAAAAATTAAATCTAGAAGGAAAAGTGGAAAATGTGAAAAATACTTTACTTAGTAAAGAGTTTATACAAGAAAATAATTTATCTGATAAATCGTTAAATATATCGTTTATTAATTATAATATACACTATCACCCTGGATTTTTCTAAGCCTCACCAGAAAGTGATGACGATAACCATAACGAATTTTATGAAATAAAGTTTATACTTTTAGAGAATGAGATATTGTATTTTTGTCTCAAAAGTATTTGTTTGTCACGTTTGACAAGCTATGGCACAGTCAATACTACGCAGTCCTTATTCTGTATTATAGACACTATTAGTATTTTGGAAATTCCTTACTTCTGCCATTGTGATATATTTTAAAATATTTCAAAGTAATAAAATGCATTTAGGATCACATCTGTTATTGTTTTAAGATTATTTTACGACATTCTTAACCCTTTGAGAACTGGTGTCAACAGATGTTGACATGTTTTTATAGTAATTTTCCGCTTTACTATTTCCGTGTATTTGGTGTGTTAGATATTATTTATGTTCTATTACTATTTGGAAGCAAACGTTTATTCTATGTTTGAGTGTTGTACTAAATTTGACAGAGCTATAATTATTTTTGTGCCAACCATTCCCGCCAAAATATTACTTCCACGTAAAGTAAGCAAAAATTCATTTTTATATAGCATAATATTATTGTTATTCTCGTAAATATGCACTACAGAAAAAATTATCATGTTTTTATTCGTTTTCAACGTATGTTGACAAATCGCCTCAAAGGTAATAGAAACATTTTTCTTTAAGTTAACATATGTGGACAAATTTTCTAAAGAGTTGCATTTGTATTTGTTCCACTTGAATTTTTGTCAGCACAACATGAAATTAAAAGATTTCAAATTGAAATTAGGTTGTTGTTTCACCAAAATGAGTTACAAGAAAGCTCCAAACAAAAGGAAAAATGATGAACCACCGGTTACAACAGTAACACCTGTACGATTTACGGAAATTCGTCCAGAAAATCATGTCCGGTTTAATGGAGTGGACCATCTGCCGTCTGCCTTTGTTTCAAGAAAACCATTTGGCTAGCAGATGCAAAAACACTGATTGCTAAGTTTCATCACGGGTGATTTATTCGAAAGTTAGTTTAAAATTCTACGAATAAAACAAAATACGAAGAGACAGTTACATCATCAGCAATGACCACTGAACGATCGACGGAAGTTCGACCGGAAATAGATGTCCGGTACGATGGGGTTGATCACCTTCCATAGTTTCAACAAAACCACTCATCGAGTAGATGCAAAAAAATCCCGAATTGTAAAGGATCATCTAGAGTACATCATCATTGTACAAAGTGCAAAATTCATTTGTGCATTAATTCTAAGAACAATTGCTTTCATGATTTTCATTATAAATAAATTTGTATGTGAGATTTTATTGAGTTACATTTATGAACAATGTGAAATAATAATTATTTTTTAATTTTATAAATCTTAAAACGTTGACTGAATAACGTACTGTGATGAAATTACCAAAATAAGCATTAAATCTAATTAAATATTGAAACGTACTAAATAAACTATTATCTAGCTATTGTTAGATATATGTACTTATAAATTACTATAAAACACTTATACATAGGTGAATTAATAAATAAGATGTAAATACCCAAATTTGTTTGATTATTAGCACCGATGAATAGGATTGTCAACATATGTTGACAGAAGCTGGCGCCGGAACCTTTCTCCGGAGGTCAATTTGGTCAACGGATTTGAAACCAGTGCCCTTCAATCAGCTAAGTACCACCATAATTGATTTAATTCTTACAAAGGTTTGAGGCCGAGTTTCAAAGGGTTAAAAGGTCGCAATAAAACTATTGCATGAAAAAAGAAATGAAATTGAAATTTTGTGACTGAGCTATTAAGTAAGAAATAATCTACGTTAACTGATTTTTATCATTTAGTTAAAAACTTTTGTTTAAGTTAAAGTGTGTGAGTGTGTGTGTGTTTGGAAGGTCTTAACTGAGACATTTATTTTCAAAAATGAGTCGAAAAAAGGACCTTAGCAGTGATAAAAATCATGCTTTTGCGAGATCGCAAAAATGGAAAAAGTTTATTGCTCATCATCAGTAAGTAATTTGGCAAATATTCTTCAATCTGGGGGTACATTTTATGAGTTCAAAAGAAAAAACTGTAACAGGATCAGGAAGATAGCACCCTGAACAGACCGGAAAATTACTCAATCGGCCTTAAATAAGCGCAGAACAACAACAAGCGAGCTACGAAAGCACCTTAGTGAAGAAGGGAGTAAGATATCAGTGATGACATTGCGACGAAGGCTATATGAAAATAATTTGAAATGCAAGCATCCAGCAAAGAAAAACAGACTCTCTGGAAAAATGCGGCTAACGTCTTTTTTGGGGTAAACTTCATAAACACGGGACAATAGATGACTACATGAAGGTAAATCGGTTTTTTAACACTCATTATATATTTTTAAAAATTAAATAAAAAAAAATCCGAAATTAAAGAGTTTTTTTTAAATTTATAGGTTATATTTAATGATGAATGCAGGCTAGAGACCGTTACAGAATCGGCCTAGTTCATCGAAAGGAGACTAAGAGAAAGATTTAGAAAGAACTGCGTAGTCAGGAGTACAAAACATCTGCCATCAGTAATGATATGGAGCTGCATTAGTGGAGATGAACCGGAAAGAATATTATCAAAAGGTGTTCTTTACAGAAGTCCTATTTCTTCACATGAGGTCGTTGGGTCAAGGCCAATACTTTTACACTTTTATGAAAGATGGAGCTCCTTGCCATACCGCAAAAATCATAGAGAATATCCTTCTTAACCAAAATAATGACATCCTCTCTCGGCCTGGCAATTCTCCGGAATGAAACCCTACCGAGCATTGTTGGGCCTTACTAAAAAGTCCAACGTATATAAAACCCCCAAACTTACAGTGTCCACCCTAAAAAAAATATTGAAAAATTTGGAGAAATAGTGATGAAATTCGCAATATGATCAATACTAGTATAATGTATTAATTTAATCGTAGCTCTTGTACACTTTTGTAAGTAAAATTAATTAAACATAACACTTAAAAAATAATATGATTTTGATAAAAATATCGAATTTAAAAAATAATCTAAAATTGTTTTATTTATTTGACAAAAATGTATCTTAAATTTCATCAGTATTGAAAACTGAGTTCAATTCTAACATATGGAATTTCCAAATTTCTATACTAAAGCATCTAATTTTTATACGATACCTGGATTGATATTTTCTATAAGTAATTTATATAAATTTAATACTAATCCCTTATAACCAAAAATTAACATTTAATGGATAAACTTTATATTTTGCACTATATACAAATATTTATACGTTGGAGTATCAAATTTATACCAGTGACCTATCAAAATAATTATATGGAGTTAATATAAATTTTATACAATATTTTATAACATTTGGCTATAAGTTAAACTTATATAAAATCTATAAAAAAATCGTACGGAATTATATTTATATTATAAGTGTATTCATTTAATATGTAAATTTTTTGGTGTGTGGCCATACACAGTCCTCAAAATTCAACCAAAAATTAAAAAAGCAGCCCCAAAAACAAGCGAAAGCAAATCATCTAGTTCGTGCAAGCCCAAATCAAAGTAACTCTATTTAACGATTCTACAGGAACATATTTCTAGGATCAAGTAGACGATCATCGAGAGCATTATACATACCAACAGAAGAAGTGGACCGTTGCCAAATATTTCAACCTATCCATAGAGTTTATTTCGAGGTATCACTAATTTTCAACGGAATGACAAACATAAGCCAATGCGAAATAGCAATCTTACAGTGAAAACCATCGCTCGACAAATGTTGAGTCAACGAATTTGCCCAACCACTGGTAAAGCTTCATGCTCCAAACGAATGATTTTTCGTAATTTCTAACGAAATAACAGTTGAGATATCATATGTGGATCCAACATCCACTCATACAATTTTCAGGGATCTGGTTTAGTGACTATGTAACGATTCGCTTGCGGTTTGTTTTAAAATTGTTAGAGTACCGTGAATCGTTAACAGATCTCTTGACGATTTTATGATGGAGCAGCAGATCGCCGGCTAGGTGGCAGTCGTTTGGGTGGGATCTTTCCACCAATCATCAAGAGCTTGAAAAATATGCTGCTTCTGTTGAATGAACACCCACACACAGTAATAATTATTTATATTAATGACCACTTACAAAAAAAAATCACAGAAAGGTTACATTTTAATGTTCAATGTTTTAGCTATCAATGTTATCACAGTTATTGCACAAAACTTATCACAGTCCGCTACACAACCAAGCAACATGACCTTTGATCTAACGGTCATGATCATCTTAACCCACACCTCCATTTTAATAAAACTTCAATTAAAAAAATATTGAAGTCCCCTATGTGGTTGAAGCTCAAATCATCTTAGCTTTTATAAGATTTAGCTACACATTATTATTATCACTTTACACACAAAAAAAAACAAATCTTCACGCATAATACTTCAGTAGAAAAGGGAAAAACAATTTTCAACAAAAATAAATAAGTTTCGCAAAGCTACACAGCTGAACCAGAGTAGTAAATTAATGAAATTTAGTTATTGTATAATTTAGCATTTAATATAACTATGAAATTAATAATATAGCTTTCTTGTAATATAATGTAAATAAATAAATTGTATATATAAATGTATGATTATATAGTAAATTAAATTAACAAATTAACATAAAAATCACAGTTTTAACAATTTTGATTTAATTCTTTAACTATGAAATGAACCATGGCTCCTAATATGTAATCGTTTTCGTTTGTGTTTTATATAGTAACATAAATTATTTTAATAGTTTATATGTTTGTTTAAAAAAAATTAAGTAAATAAATAAATTTTAATAAATATATAAATTAATAAATGTACATATATTTAAGTATTGTTCTTAAACCAAGTTATATGCGGTAGATATCGGGTACATAACTACAATTGAAACGCTGGAACTTCAGCGTTAGTTAGTGACGTCATGTAACCTTTGTATATCACAAACAACATGGATAGCGGTGTCTTTCATATTCATCATGAACGTTTAACTATTATTTTATCATGTACGAGTAATATGCCGTGATCCCGGAATAATGTTTGTAAGGGCTTTCGTTACAAAGACGGCTCTTTGATATAATTATAAACCGCGTATCGTTTTCGTTCCAATTGTGTTTAATAAATATAATATAATAAAAAATTGCGCTTACCAAGCAACCGGGTCTTGCCACAAAATATTTACCGGTACAAACTATATTGTTGGAATAAGCAAAATAATTCTACTTTTAATGACGAGGTTTATAAAAAAAACGGAAACAACAAATAATTTACCTTGGTAAGCGTCTTGTTGGATGGAAATAAATAATTGGTTGATCTCGGTTTGTAGATCGTCGTTCAAAATGGATCTCTATCCGAACACTCACAATTACACAGCACTACACCCTTTTTCTAAGTATTTTAAGTTTTTATTTTATTTTTTATTTGAACTTAACTTTTACTTTACGAAAGACAAGAGTTGGTGTAAACTTTTTCTCTTGACCGGTGGCACAATACTAGTGATCAATAAATTTTATTTCCATCCAATTGACATATTTAGGGGTAATGCAAAACAATGTTAAACTTGTTTCTCCCCACTCAGAACAATACAAATAAACTGCGGCTCAGCTGTGTTTTATGGCATTATGGTACAAATAATATATGTACAGTACCGGGCAAAAATATTGAACATTAACAACTGACTTATCATGCGCGGGTATTCAATTTTAAAACAAACTTTTGCATGTAACAGTGCAACGGTTACAACTATAAACGCTGATTGTATAAGAGACGAAAAGTAAAGTTAGTAAATCGTTTCACAAATCATCTAATACGATAAACGGAGCCACCAATTTAAAGGATGTCGGCCAACAAATACAAATCAGAGCAACACTAAACCAAAGCATGCACCTGACACCTTTTGAAAGGGAGCTGGAAATAATAAAGGGAAATGAACGAATGTCAACAGAAATGAATCACCACGACATTCATCATTACACGATTCCCTACTCAACTATAGGAATACTACTTTATGTCATTTTATATTTTTGGTTCAAGGCACCATGTCCGTCATCAGCGCCAGCAGCTCTTCCCTGAGCTGATTCTAACTGTGAAGCTTAAACGAGAAAACCATACCAACTTCTATAGCTCCGGAATATGTTGAGTCTAACAGTAAGCATATGCTAACTCAGCGGCTGTCTTAAGTGTTGAGAAGTTTAGACAATATATAGAAGGCTATTCTTTTACCATTATCATGGATCACGCCAGTTTGAAGTGGTTGATGGGACAAAGGGAGCTTTCTGGGCGTCTCGCCTGCTGGAGCCTTAAATTGCAAGGGTTCAATTTTACCATTGAATACCGCAAAGGATAATACAATATCGTACCCGACGCGCTCTCACGACAATCGGAAGCATTGACTCTGAATGAAGAAGCGGATAACCTACCTATCTTGTTAGATCCTGATCCTGTTCATTTTCAAGATACCGATTACCAAAACCTACTGAACCTTATTCAAACTACTCCTACAGTTAAGACTAACCTCAAAATTAATAATTTTAGAATACTTATCCATCCCCATTCTGTTCCTGATAAATCCTCTGGTATTCTTTCCTGGTAGTTGTATGTCCCTCACCAACTTATCCCTATTTTAATCGAAAAGGCATCATTCACCACCAAATGCAACACAAATTATTATCTTTGCTATACTTATGTAGGTTAATTTTTGCGACATTAGAATAGTTATATAGTGTAGAATATATTTAGTGGTAAGTGTACATTAGCAAGGTGTATAGGGTAGCTAGTTTTTATGGTACTCGTACCTTTATATATATGTTGATTATAAATTTTTTTGCTTTTCATTTATTTACGTTTTCTTATTAAATTCATGAATTTCGAAACTATAGGAGGATGATCTAGAGATATAGGTATGAATGCCGAGGTGAGTTGGTTATGGTCTTTTTAATTGATCCTGCGGTATTAAACTGATCCATACATAATTCGGAAATCCCAGCCCACTACCTTGAGTCCTAGTCGGAGTTAACTGACCTCCCGAAATCTCTGTGTGGATACATCTGTTAACAGGGTGAAAATAAACCAGCGAAATTGAAACATCGAGATCGCTCCGTCGTTGGCTTCTAGTCGCTCGCGTTACACTATTTGTTTTACCTACATCCTTTTTATTTCTATGTTTTCCTTGGGTCCAGCACCCGCAACGTGAGAGAAGGGGATCACACACACAGACTGGAATTATCGATTTTCGAGGTAGTTTACAAGATTTGGTTTCTGACACATTGGTATTTCAGATAACAACACTGACAAGGAAGATGGTTTAGGCCATAAGCTTTGCATGCCAATAGAAAATCATAGAAATGTGTTCACTTCATATACAATCGTAGCCAGATCATACAGGTTCAATAAAGTTTTGATTGTAAAATAATACTTATTCCACGTCTTAGAAGCAAACATAAGGTGTTTGAAATGAACATCATAATTGATAACATAGCTTAAGCCGACCTCAAAGAATATTACTTAAGTAGTTATTTACATGTGTTAGTAATTTATATGACGTGTTACGTTATAATAAGGACGAGCGCTGATAGCTTATTTATTTTGCTAGATTACCGGTAACTGTAAACGAATAACAACTTTACTTGTTAAATTATTATTGCCATGTTCAAAACTTAAAAATTTCAAACTTGGTGCCAAAATAGTCGGTACCCTTTACTTAATCTTTGACCATTTTAGTAACACTAAACTATAACCATTTATAAACTAACAGAATTATACAGAACCGAAAAATCAACAAACCGCTTCAAATCGATTATATGACTCAAATTAACGAGCATTTCTGTTTCGATTTATTATCAGAAAACCAACTATAGCATCAACCACTACCACCGCTGCCCCCATCACCACCAGTTAACAAACACTAATCAAAAGTTTAGTTTAATAATTAAAAAACAAAAGCTACACAGAAAAAAAAATCTAATTAAACTTAAATTACGTTAACCAGAAAACCAACATACCGACTTTATGATATACAACAACCCTTCACACAAAAAATAAAAGTAAATATTTGAGGAGGGGTGGGATTTCCCTTTCGTATATCTTTACACCAAAATAATATAATATACAACTTTAAAGTTTTAACACACAAACACCAACCAAACACTGAATGAAGAAACCAAAAAAAAACTCAAATCTTATTAAAGTTTTTAAAAAAAATAAATAAAAGTTTTACGTCGACTTTCTTTTTGACCTAAAATTGTATAAAGCTCGGTGTCGTTTGTCTTTTTGTACTTGTGCGGTAACTTTTGTGTGTGTGATAATCTTTCTACACAAAACTTTTATTTAATCGATTACGTTTGTATTTATATTTTGCTCCCCGCTTTCACAACAAAATTATCTAGATACCGATTTTTATCAGTTCAGTTCAGGAGGTAAATTTAAATTTTTTAATTGGAAGTTGACGGCAATAAATAATTTCCTACTTTGCCTACCTCATCCTTAACGTTGATGCACGTTTTATTGTAATATTATGTAGATGCACTTAGTTTTCTAACATTTTTCACATTTTTTCTAACACTATTAATTTTATAATTTTTTTTTTCGTAAATATCAAACTTCACACTTTTAATAGATTATAACGCGCACTATTTAATTGCACACACATCAAAATTAACTATATAATATAATCTCATAACAACAACAAATTAAAAATAATAATTTTTAAATAAAAAAAAAAATTTCACGGACGTACTTCACTGGGAACACAACTTCGTGATACTGAGTGGTAAATATGCCGTCCGAACCTATACCAAATTCCACAGACCAAAAATTCGGTTTTGCGTGTAGTACGAAAAAATGAATTCTCTCTGGGCGCACGACTCCCGTGCGGGGAAATATACTTCCAGGCCACGTGATTTATATCCAAAACATGATACGATTTGTTTTTGTGATTTTTAGGGATGGAATTAATATTTTTCGTATGTGTGTGTGTGCTCTGCTAATCGGGAGTGCGCATAATCACAGTTTACCAAACGCAAACAAAAAAAAACACAAAACATCGTGTAATGAAAATAAAAAGCATAAAACAACAAAAAGGCAGAAAGGAAATTCTGACACAGAAAAAGACGAACGCAACGAAAAAAAAAAATTCGATGAAATTTTCTTATTTACTCGAATCTGTTTTTTTTCTCATTTCGGTTAAGGTAAGAAATATCCAATCAAAACCCTTAAAATTTTTGTGTTCTGGTTTTTTATATTTATATACTTTTCGTGCTTTTTGTGGAAGACAATAAAGCTTTTATTTTTTACTATAAAGTTGATTATGTACTGTACAAAATATACAGCGGGTATTTTTCTCTCGCTCTCCGGGCTTTTTTTTCTCTAGCGGTTTACTATTGTTGTGCTCGGTGTGATAAGAAAAGCTGTGTAGTAAAAATTATAAGAAACTTTTTTTTTAATTTTTCATATATTGCGTATTTTAATTTTTGGGGCTTTTAAAAATTAAAATTGTGTCACAAATATTTTTGTGGTTTCAGATTCAGAAAAGTTCAAGGTCAAAATTAGTAAAACGCCATCAACAAAATGTTTTATTTAGATTTAAAAATTAATTCGACGTATTTTTACTGAATTTTGTAATTTAATCTTGATTTTCTAGAATACTTATGCAAATTTCTAAGAAAGTTAATATTTTGAGAGGTTCTCAGAAGAGTTAGTAACATTTTGTACATAAACAACCATTATTTTTACGGAGGGCAATAAACTTATGGGTATTTTATCTATATAGCGAGTAAAGTTCTCCGAAGTAATCTGAAGTATCTGCACACAGAACTGGGTGAGTTTGATCTGAACGTCAAAGAGACGATACTTGTCCAATCTAGTTCTGCTTCAACTCGTGCAGCCCCCTCAAATGAGAACCATATTAGAACGGTTTACAAATTAATTTCAAAGTGGTTAAGCTGCAATTTAAATTTGTGATGTTAAAACTACATAGTTTAATTTAATTCACCACCAAAAAATGATTGTTTTTTTTAATGTCCTTTGCACATTGCAAACTCTATGTCAACCTGTACGTTGACATGGTTAGGGTCTGTGCTGAATTCTGTACTATAACAGAGGGTCTTATACTTGTGCTTATTAACATCACCGATCGTAATCGATGAACCGATGAGCTTTTAAACCTTAAGGCTAAAGAATTTTCTTCTTTTCAACGGAACCAATACTTTTTCCGTGTCACGTATATTCGAATAGTAGGAATTCCCACGATCGGCGGAACTTTTGGTTTCGTCATAAATTGGATAACAGGGTAAAAAAATTATTAGCAATGACAAATCGTTGGACCTTTTAATAGAAGTACCCATCCCAGTCTAATTTTCATTGCTCAAATTTCTTAAGTATCAAAATACGCCAACTGAAATTTAAATGGCAGGAATTTCCACAATCAGCGGGTCGTTATACTCGCTCGGTAGATATTCATAGGAGTCCAAAGCTTATCATAATCAAAACATTTGCGAACCTTGTAAACCCTAAGAAAATTTACTTTCAAAATTTTTAATAATACATATTTATTTTAAAATGTAGTGTAGTTGATCTTCTGGTTTTAAATTGAACTGATAATATAATTTAATAATAATTTACACTGTAAAATTACGTTTAGAAAGAATTTTTGTGTTTAAGAGACAGTTTAGGACAAACTTCACGTGTATACAGAGCCGTATGCAGTTTGTCCTAAATTTGTCCTAAAATTTGTTGTTGCTTTAGGACAATTAAGGACAAACTTCACACAAATCTAACTGGTGTTAATTTCCGAAATAATAAATTTCGCATCAAAGGAATATTGCTGTTCAAGAAATTAGCGGATGGATGTTGCTGCAATGGTCAACACTTTTCATGATAATTTGGTGAGTCTTTTTATACTTTATACACTAGTCGTCGTTTATGTTCCCCCCGTTTAATAAAAAAATCACGGAATAACTTTGTATCTTAAAGAAATAATAAACCCGAGGAATACGGAGTTATTAATTCTAACACTGCTGAATACAGTGATCTAGACTTAGAAAAAATTAGATTAGATTATAAAACAAATTTAAAATGACAGACGCAGAACAAACCTATGTTAGGTAAAATTTTAATCAATTAAGAATGTCCGAAGCCATCAAAGACATACCATTTTTTGATGGAAATAAAAGAACGTTATTTGATTTTATAGAGAATAGGGAGGAAATTTTAGGTATTATAACGCAGTTAGATGGGACTGCTTACAGTAAAATAATCCTTAGAGGGATAAGAAATAAAATAGTTGGCCAATCCAATGAAGTTCTTAATATGTATGGAACGTCGTTGGTTTGGGAAGATATAAAAAATAACTTAATTTTACCTTATAGTGACAAAAGAAACGAAACGAGTCTTATACGAGACTTGCATGAAATTGCTCAGAATAGTGATCCTATAGAAAAATTGTATTCAAAAATTATAGAAATATATTCTACCATTTCTAATCAGATAAAAATTCACGAAAATTATAATAATGTGATTACATCTAAATCCGCACTTTATAGTGTAATGTGCTTAAATTTATTCTTATCCGGAATAAGGGAACCATTGGGTTCAATAATTAGAGCAATCAGGCCTTCAAGCTTAAGTGAAGCATTTACTATTTACAAGAACAGAATATAAACTATTTAAAAAATAATCATATTCACAAACCTATAGTACACAAATAACTAATAAAAATCCAATACCATTTAAACCTAAATTTAATCATAATTTTAGACCAAATTTTGATTCCAATTTTAGAACGAATAATTTTAACCCGAATATTAGGTCTAACATCAATTCTAATAAATTTATTTCAAGCAATAGACACAATCCAGGATTAAACAGATTTAACACACATCATAATTTCACTCCAAATTTTAAACCACTATTTTTATAAATTTTTTGATTTTAATAACAGGATTATTACTTTAGAAAAAGAGGGCGTGGACTGAATCCTGTAGGCAAATTATACGACAAAGCTGTCAATGCACGCGTCAAAAAAAGGAAACTGGAGTCTGACTCCCGAAAAGAAAGATAATACAATAAAATTGTGGCTTGAACATATTGTTAATTAACTATTTTTAGTTCTGCATTCTGAAGACACGGCAACTTTAAATTTAAGCTCGGAAACATCAGCCACAGCCGATCAGGAAAATACAATTATTTGGCTCAATCGCAACAATGAGCCGTGGGCGGAAGCAGAATAGAAAAGAGCTTCTGTTCTAAATATTAGAAAATAATAAATTTTTAAAGAAGGATTTAATGTATTAAAAAACTGGCCTCTCTTCAAACATAGTCTTGGGCATACATTGGTAATTTTATAAGATTTTCTGTATAATTAATACAAATTTATAAAATCTTTTAACAGGTTGATATCGACTATAAACTTTTGTATCCCAAAAACCCATCGAGCCTATTCACTGGATGGTCAATATTTAAGGATTATTTCATATTTGAGCAAGCATATAAAGGGTAAACAATCGCGCGGCATACTTAACCACTTGCAAAAGAAAATGGATAACAGTAAGTTTAATCCCAATATTTTTAATGAGCCTTTAAAGTAGTTTTAATTAAAGTTTAAAATGCTTCAGTAAAATTATTACTGAAGCATTTTCAAGTAACCAGAGCCTTGTACTAAAAATTTTTCACTTTAACTTCAAAATACTAGTGCATAATCCCTGTTATTGTTGAAAATGTACGAAATATCCTTCGCTTGAAAATTTACAACTTTGGTTGTATCTGACTTTTCCAATTGAAAATGTCGCCAATGCTTTGATTAATTTTTACAATAATAATTTATTTCAGACTCTAATGAGAATGAATAGTTTTCATGCTGCTACATTCGATTTTGAAACCTCCAATATTATCAAAATAATCAACCAGCAAGGAAATCAAAAAGTGGAAGCCAAGCATAATTGACTGTCGAGAGTCAACAATACTGCACTGTGTAAGTGACAACAAATATCAAGAAAAAGTGGAGAAATTAAAAACAAATTTTATGACCGAGGTATGACGTTCCAACCCATTATTATTGCTGTAGGACCGGCATTGACTTCATTGGAAACATTTTTTTTACATATTACGATGGTATTTTATATAAATTTACAAATTTTTTAAAATGTTTAGATACGACATTTAAACTTTTTCACGAAATGAATTTTATGTATCCAATTGAAGGAAAAAATGTTTTTAGCTTCATTGAATATTTTTATTATAATTTTGTTGACAATTAGAAAAGCTCTAATATAATAGGTTTCAGTGGTTGACACTTAGGCAATTTTTGGCCCATTGTGATACCACGCATTCACGCCACATCATTAACCCATTCACCTATTCATCTACTCACACAACTACAGTATACCATCTGCACATTGCAAGCTCCATGTCAACCTGTACATTGACATGAACGGTGGGTCGGCGCTGAATTCTGCACTCCACCAGAGGGTCTTAGTTGTGTTTATTAACATCACCGATTGTAATCGATGATGAAAAATTGATTTGCATCTAGCCTCTGATGGGATTCGAACTCAGTTCCTCCCGGTCCAAGTGCCGAAGCTTTAACCACTGCACCACTTGTCCGGTTCTTATATAATAAGTTTGATTAATTTTCTTGAGCAAATTAATTTTGAAAAGAAATAGTTCATTACTACTTTTTTTTAACAAATAGTTTAAAATGAAATCTTTTTATGATTTTTAAAAAATTTGAATTGCGCTGGAATCAATAATAAAAACATTAAAATGTTCAAATATTTTTTATGTTTTTTGACATTTTGCACTTCAAAAATGGTAATAGATCACTTGAAATCATTTCATATTATTGAAAATAATGAACATATTCGCTGCAAATGCTAGCTCTCAAAAGTTTGCGAACGTTTATTCATTTAAAAGACATTTGGACAGAGTTCATGACAGTTTGACAAACATATTTCATAAAGCTGATATACTCAGCAGTCTTATTGCAATCAAGTTGTTCCTAAACAATCATTCGGCAACCATGACAGAACAGGAACAGAAAGTAAAATTAGGCAAAACATTGAAACTGTTTCAATTATTGTTTTGCCTACACATGATTTGAAAATAGCTAGTTCCCCAGAGTACAATAGACTTAACTTTACTCTTAATCTGAATAACAACAACATTTTGCAGAAAATTGTATCCTATCTTATAAATACGATAGAATTAGAAATTACTAGCCCGTTAGCAGATGTTATTTCATTAAAGATTTTGCTATTATTTGAAAATGCAGAAAATAGAAAAACAGCTCAAACTTTATTAGAATCGTTTATTGATCCGTTTAAAAACGTTAGTACAGAATATAAATTCATTAAAGAATTAGAACGTGCTGGCTTTTATAAAAAACCGTTACAGTACGTAATTAACGAAGAAGTTTGTGAAATAATTGTAAACTAGCTGACCTGTGACTGAATAATCGTGAATACATTTTGTTCAATTTTTGGTTAAGAAATGATTAAGAAGATTTTTTAAGATGTTAATTTGATGCACTTTTGTCAAAAATCAAGTAAATTCATATACGCGGTTAATTTTTAAATCGCAAATAGATAGAGTGTCCTGACAAAATTGTATTTTTACACTCACAACTATTAACACCAAAATGTATGTAAAATCATTTTATGTTCTCTGTTTTGTTTAATTGAGGTTCAATTACAAATTTTCTACTCATTTTGTCATCACAGTGTTATGACAGAAACATCGGCAATTTTAATAAATTTTGTCATTGTCACGGTGTAATGCGCATGATCATAGATTCAATATAAACATATTTTGTCATGGCATTCTGGCGTCGTGACAAAATTTTGCTGAAAAGACCTGAGGTACCTGTTTTAGGGACTTCTCGGTGGAATTTTTCCAATTTTTCTAGCAAATGCACACCGCTATATTTATGTCGACCTACCCTGAAAAATTTAAACGGATTGGATCATGTTTAGGGGTCATTTTAGGGTTGAGTTTGAACAAATTAAGCGTATTAATATAATAGATCGATAGATAGATCGATAGATAGTTCGCCAACGTTAGACACAAACAAAACAACTGGAATATTAATGCCTTTGGAATTTCAATACAACAAGTTTTTTGAATATAAGAATATCCTAGAACAAACTTTAGAAAATACCAAAGTTTTAAAAAGCAGCCGTTCCGATGAATTTTGTAATTTGATAAATGGAAGCGTTTGGAAATCAAAAGTTAAATCCTTTAATGGGAAATTAACAATACCCTATCTCCTATATTTAGACGATTTTGCTGTTGATAATCCTCTAGGTTCGCCTGCTAACGAACAATCTGTTTGTGGCGGTTATTACTCTTTCCCAACCAAAACACCGTCTATCGAAGCTGAACAATATGTTTGTCGCGGGATTTTTTAAAACCAAAGACAGATCAGGATTTGGGAATGCATATACGTTAAGCCCATTTATTGACCAAATAACAAACTTAGACTGTGTCCGAATTGAGTGATAAATATTTTCTAGCAAAAATATTTGACACTAACGTGAAAAGTTTTTCCTTTTGTGAATTTTTTGTTGTTTTGCTGCCCGAATTGTGTGATAATTTTTTTGATAAAAATTTTGACCATTTAATTTAATTTTGATTTAAAAATTAAGATTGTGCCATTTAAAGATTTAATATAACTCTATAAATAAGAAAAAGATTTAAATTATTGTATTGAATTAATTTTATAAATTAAAATATAATATTCTGTTTAGTATTACAGCCGGTCTAGATCATTCTCTTTAATCAGTTTCTAGTAATAATAATCTGTAGAAAAGTGCATACGACAATAATTCTCCGATTAAATTACCACGCAACTGTCAAAAATTATTATACCTAACGACTGTGATAATTCGGGTGCGTACGGCATTTTCACAAATTTAGTACTAAAAAATTTTTATATCACAATTCGGACACAGTCTTAGAAACTAGAGGATTGAATATTGATGTCAATAATAAGACATTTCATGTTCATTTTATTTTAGCCTTTGTTATTGGTGGCATTTTGGGTCTAACACTTTCTTAGGATTTTCAAAAAGCTTTAATTCTAATTTCTATTGTCGGTGTTGCAAGAGAGAAAAGTCTGAGATGCAACATGATATTATCGAACATCCAATTGCAATCCGTGATGTATGCAGTTACACATTAGGGAGAAATGTGTTTTTAATGAAATTCAATCCTTTCATGTTATAGATTACTTTTGCAGTGATATTATGCATGACGTTTTCGAAAGTATTTGTAGATATGATGTAACAAAAATTTTGCTATATTTTATTGAAAGTTGGAAGTTGTTTTCATTCAAAATTTTAACTTCCGCAAACAGATGTTTGATTACGGACAAACTGAAATTGGTTAAATTTCTCCACCATTAACGATGGCGAGATTGAAATCGAACAGTTTAAAAATGACAGCACGTGAGACAATGATATTTGTTAATTATTTTCCGTTGATGGTTGGTGACTTAGTCCCTGAAAGTGACCCATATGGTTATTTTTTATATTTCTAATCAAAATAATAGACCTAGTTTTGTTTTCTGTTTTAAATGAAAATAATATAAACTCTTTACAAGACCTTATTTCGAAGCACAATTCATTGTATATGACATTATTTAATGACACACTTAAACCAAAATTTCACTCTTTGGTTCATTATCCGAGTGCTATACGTAAGTGTGGTCCATTAAAGCATTTGTTGAGTATGCGATTTGAGGCACTCCATAAACCTTACAAAAGCTTTGCAAAAGTCACTAATTCACGAGTTAATATTCCGTATACACTTTTAATTAAAGCTGGTGTTCAATCACGGGTTTGAACATGGCACAATTTATTATATATGTGTCGAATCAGCAACAATAAGTATGCGAATAGGTTAATCAACCATACACTCAGAAAAAAAAGTTATTAAAAACACTATTTTCGGATATATTTTTAATAAATTTCACCATTGAATTTTCGACAATAAATCTTATTATTATTTTTATTACTATTAAGTTATTGAACGTTTAAACAAAATAAATTAAAAAATTTAATAACTTTTCATATAAAGTCTATAACTTCTTTTTTAAACAATAAGTTAAGATTTATTGAATGTAAAATTCGAAAATTATTTAAAATAATAATCATAATTTTTCATAAAGTTATTGTAGGTGTATCTGAAGTTATTTTATTAATAAACAACGTAGTTGTCATTTTAATAACGTCATTTTTGATGTTAATACTTAAAAGTTTTTGAATCAAAGTGTAATACCATTTTATTCCAATAATTCCATAGCATTACATAGCATTATTTTGTTATTATTAAAATTATTTTTGAATTATTAAAATCAACTAGGGTCCCGTACGTGGAACAAATAACTTTTAGTTTTTAAAATTACAAATTCGATTATTATGAACGTTGGCAGAAAGAACTTCGAATTACTCATATCCTGAAATTATAGATTGTTTTTTAAATTAAACACAATTAATCGTATTCAAAATATTTTTATTTATTACAATAATTTAACATAATACTCGTATGTACATATAATTTATACATCTGATGGTAATCAATTTTAAAGTCTCTTAGCTCGGATATATTTTTTACCATTATTTAAAAAGTGTTGGTGCATTGTTTCAGTATTAAACACATCGATAAGCTCTAACGAGTATTCTGATTCACTTGCTTCTATTTTGTAAGCTTGAAAATGTTCCGAAAAAATTGTTTTCAATATTTTTGTAATTAAAAAAAATAATCCACTTGCGGAAAATGTTACCTCTATAATCTCGTGAAATTCGTTAATTGATGGTTTAATAATACCTAATGTGTAACCTTTCTTATATCTAACGTTTCTATCAATAACTTCTAAAGCAGCAAATTTGATTTCATACTCATTGTCAGTAACATTATAGTTTTTGATGGTTGACCACTCTGAGATGTCAAACATTCTTTCATTTTTTATTTGAATTTCAGAGTTGCAAAAACTGTCCGTTAGGCTTTTATTGCAAGTGATAATGAAAGATTAACTCTAGAGTTTATATTTCTAGCATATTTTTTAAATTCTCTATGTTTTCCTTCAAACCGAAAACACCAAAGATAACGCAAAGGACCTACTTTTTCTATAGCCGTAGGATAATGAACCATATTATGATGTTTAAACTTTAAAGTATCTTTAAATAAATTTTTGTATGAAAGATGATGTTCATTTATTAACCCCTTTAGTATTGAGAGTTCTTGGTATGCAAGGTTTGGTAATAATATCAAATCAATAATTTTTAATAGATTCAGAAAGAAAAGCCAAATCTTGTCATCCGTGGGTACCAGGTCTCCAACAATTAGCGAGAAGAAATGGCAAAAACATTTCATTTCGCTAGCAGACATTTTAATTGTAGAATTCGCCAAATGATTTATCTGTAATGGTTTTGATAAATTATCTATTTCTAATTCTCCATAAGAAAATAGTTGTATCCTCTGGTTTAAAATTTCTAATGAAAAATAGCCTAAATCAATTAAGCTTAAAACAATTTTACTCATATCATATTTCAAAACCCCCTCAAATAAATCGTGCATTATGTCAAAGGAAAAATTTGAAGTCACGTGAAACGAATTAATTTGATTGAAAACAGATGGCGCAACAATTCCTGATAATTTTACATCCCCGACCTCTAAATCTGAATTATAATTTTGAATATTTCGTAAATCATTTAGTGATTCTACGGTATTAAATTGCATATCTTGTTTTGATACCTTACAATTACGGCAACAATATCTTGAATTAAACGATTTTGTAAATCCTAAAACGGAATTTAGTGCCAGGTTATCACCTACAACAAGGCCAAGGACAAAGTGAATGTGGACAGTTTTCTCTTTGGTTTTAATATCTATCCCAATTTCTTCCAAATATTTAATTTCTTCAATTAATTTATGAAAACATAGTTCAGTTCCTATTTTAGATATGTCCTTTGCTTTAAAAAATCCTGCTAAAATAATATGCTTTAATTTAGAAAGTTCATATTTGGGCAAAGTTGGAAAGCTGAGGTATATTCCACAAACTGACTGCGATCCAGCATGAGCACCTAATGGATTGTCTACTTCAAAATCATCCAGATATAGAGAAAATATGGGATAACCGTATCTTTATTTAACAACGTTAGTTTTTCTTTCCGAATTGTACCATTAATGAAATTTGAGTAAATCCCTTCTGTTTGACATTGTAAACGTTGCATATTTTGTAATGTACATTGTAATACATTGCCAGATTCAAAAAATTTTTGAAATACAAATCTTAAAGGCATTAAAATGCCTTTGCTTGAAGACTCGTCTAATTTTGGGACACCCTGATGAACGATTTCGCTTATTTCGTTGTTAATTGTAATATTTATTGGCGTTTTAAATAACTGCTTATGTTTTAAATTTTTTAAAAACATATATTCAGATTTTATTTTCTTAAAAGGATCTCTACAGGTGTCTAAAAAACTACGAAATTGACAGCTTACCTCTTTAGGCTGAATGCTAAACAAAATTTGTTCAACCGAATGAACGATCCCTTCGCAAACAATTTTGCTGACATTTGTTTGTATTTCCAGAATATCTTGACGACTAAAATTATCTTTAGCATGCAAACTTAAAACAAATTCAATTGCTGATTTCTCTATTTTCGATATTAATCCGTTTACGTCAATATCATCACAAATCGACCTACTAGTACTACCATTACCAACCGATTCGGAACAGTTCGTGGTTTGAATAAATATTTTCTCATTTTCGATTGCCCGCTCTTTAACTAAAGTTTCAGAAATTTCTATTGGATGGTTTGAAATCACTGTAGTTTCTAATATATAAGTTTTAAGAAGATGCTTTTTAAAAGCATAAATGCAAGGAAACTTTCGGTAGCAGTTGCTTTGTTTACAATAATATTTGTCAATTGACTCTGTATGTAATATTTTAAAATGAAAAAATTAATCAGAAATTTTAAAAAATTTACCACAAATAAAACAAATATACATTTCAAAATATAATGTTGAACTAAACAAAAATATGAAAATAATCTTTAAAAAAATCAAGATTTGATAATTCAAATTCAATTTAAAAATTATAAATAATTCTTATAGCAAAATAATTACAAAATTTAGACAGACATTTTTAATGCTTTAATGAGATTAGTTACGTCCGAATTAAATGTATCGCAGGTAGACGTTAATTCATACAAATATTTTTGAATAAAATAAAAAGTGGATTTGCCTGCAATTGGATACTCAAAGTTCAATATCTGATATAATTTAAATGTCACATCCAAAGCATTCAAAAATGAGTGCATTTTATATTTAATCGCGTCAAAAATAATATAATATTCTGTGATGCAATTAACGTTTTCTCCTACGGCTATTATAAATGGTTGAACGGTTAGCCCTAAGGATAAATATTGATTTCTCCGATCCGTTACTGTTTTCTCCAAATTATTGATGGTTTTTATTAATATTATAAGAGTTTCCTGAGCTTCGCTAATGCTCGGTTTCCAGAATTTTTTAGGCTTGGTTTTAAGTGATATACGTAGTGATTTTAAAATACTGAACAATAACATTATAGTTATGCAGTTTTTGGATTCTGCAGAAAAAAATGATTAAAGGTTCATCGAATATTGCTAGTAAAAACAAATTACCTTCGCTGGTTCCATCCGCTAAACAATTTTCCAGAAGAAGGACGGAATTATTGTTCTTAATATTATTTTGATAGTATCTTAAAACGTTGTTGAAAAATACAGTCCAATTTTTATAGAGGTTATTAGTGATATTCCGGTATAAATTGTTGAAATCAATATCAACCTATAAAATGAAAATGCGCTTATTTTAAAAATATAGAAATTAGCACAACTTAAATAAAATTACCAGTAAATATCCAGTGGAATCACTATAACGAGGCCAAGTTTTTAAAATGTTTTCAGTACTTCGGTCTTCTAGTATATTTTTTCTTCTTAAATTAAAGGTATCGTTCCAGTATTCTTCTATTCTGGCCCAAGGCGTAAGATTGTTTTTTAGCCATATACATTTCTCTCTTGCATTTTCCTCAATATGTAAACTATTAACTGCTAAATTCGTGTTACTCGTATTTATGTTTTCATTCCTTGGCCGGTTTTGTTTTAATATGTAACCCCGATTCCGATATTGCTGCTGTAAATTAACATTTCTATCATACAATTTTCCACGCGGATTTTGTTTCCCAGATCTAGGTCTGTAATATGTTTGCTAAGAAGAAAAAATTATTAAAATAAAATTATTAAAAAGTTATAGAATAATTTGTTTTATCAAATTGAGATATATATGAGATTTATGATGAACAATATGAAATTTATTGAAGAATATATTTTAATTTAATCTCATTAAAAAATTTGAATGAATTCAAAAAAATTTAAAAATATCCAATTAACTATAACTAACTATACATTAAAATTATTCATCAACAATTTATATATTTCCCAAGATGACTAACAAAATTTAAATAATTTATTTTTATTTATTTATATAAATTTATTTAATTTGTTTAATTTATTTAATTTAGTTAAATTATTTAATTTATTTAATTTATTTAATTTATTCAAGTGATTTAATTTCTTTAATTTATTTAGTTTAATACATTTAATTAATGTAATTTATTAATGTTATTTAATTCAAGTAAAATTAAGGTAAACACTTACTATTTCTTCAGTAGGAAATAATGCAATAATTTGATTTGCAAATTCTTCAACTTCTCCAATTTTTAAACCCCGCTGATTAATATTAACAAAAGACGTTACAATACAGGAAACTAAATCAGCTTGATGTAATTTGTTCAAATAATTATTTTTTTCGTAAAAATTTAAAATAGCCAGTCCTTTCGTATTGCTTTTTAGAAGTGTTTCTAAGTTCTGTAAATAAATAAATAAAATTAAGTACAAGCCACAATATAAAAAATACATGTAATATTAAACGCTTACATTGTCACTTAGTCAAGGTGAGTTTTCTGGAATCAATTCCTCAACGGTAGAAGTACCACCTACTGTAGCCAATTCTTTATCTAAATCAACTGCATAACCCTATATAAAAGAAAATTAATTATTGAATTAGAACTTCTTCAACGGAAATATAGTACAATTTAGCAACATCTCTTGGCATTTTATTTGGTCTCGACCAAATTATAGAAACGACGTTAAAAAAAAATATGAATTAACACCAACTCTAAAAATATTTTTATTGTTTTAAGTAACAATTAGTTACGTATCCTTTTTATAGCCATTTCCAATACCAACTATCGCTTTTAAGCGAAAGAAACAATTTCATGTTTTGTCATACCGCGGATAATTGAATGTGGCAGGAAAAACTAGTTGTATCATGAAGATGGGTAGCAGAGGATAACACACTTAACATGTTGGTATGACAACATACATCGACATGAACTGGGTGAAAATGAGGTTGTTCCACTGATTCAATTGGATCATAAATTCATGAAATGTAGGTACTTACGTTAGATTTGCGCCATTCGAATAGTCGTTCTCTAAATTTGATTCTGGCTCCAAATTGCGAACGATCAAATGTTACCTCAAAATCCCGTTCTCTTAAATATTGTAGCGATTCCACGGTTAAACCAAACTCTAAAATTAAAAGAATATTATATTATAAACTAAGTTTATCACTGTACACGTATAAAACACTCACCGTCTAATTGCCTACAAATTTCGAGGGACAATCCCCACGATAAAATTAATTGGCAAAGTTCAGTCTGCTCTTCTGGAACAATATTTTCTGAATTTAGGTTATGTCTTCCATCACCAACATTTGCTTCAAAAATATAATCATTATTATCTAAATTAAGATATTCCATGATTATAATATTATCACTACACTACCTTTTTACACAAATTGTTAATATTTCACAATGTTTACACAAATAACACTTTATTTTTAATATATTATTCACCGCGTTCGAAGACAAAAATGTGTCACACACTTGTAAATTTCAGAAAATAACTAAAACTCTATCAACGCGCTGCATTTTTTCTACTCTCTAAATTTCATTATTAATAACTCAAGTTATTAGTTTCTATAATGCTTAATATTAATAAAACAATTCAAGTTATTCATTTCAATTACGGTCAATATTCATTTAGAAAATGAGATTATTAATTTACATAGCCATAATATTAAATTCAATAGCTCACGTTATTATTTTCTATAAAGTTCGCATTAAAAAATCAATAACTCCAGTTAATATTTTTTATAGTATGTAGTTTTAGTTTTTTTTTCAATAAGTATATTTATTTATTTTAACTACTGGAATTATCTATGTGTAATAATTCGATTTCGAGAAAATTCGAATAAGAGATTCTCCAATAGGGCCCGGGTTCCTTTTGTAATTTTTTCTTAGCTTAAACGAGTTTGATGAAAATTTCCTGAAAAAAAATTACATATGCGTACTAAGAATTGATTGCGATTGGTCATGATTTCAGGAAAATTGTGTTTATTCTTTTCTAATGTTTATTCCCAGCTCAAAAACGTTCGAGGGAAATTACTGGAAGGTGATTTTCGAATACCAGGAATCATTTGAGATAGGTCCTGATTTTGTCTTTGAAAAAATTGCTAAAAGGTGGTTTCGAGTGACATGAATCGAGTGAGATGAGTCCTGATTTCGCGAAAATTTTTACAGGGGTCCTCCGATGGGGTTCTGGTTCTTTTTCTAATTATTTTTCTCAGCGTTCAAAATTGTTGAAATGGGTAATCGAGTGCGATGAGTACTAATTTCGGGAAAATGCATTTGTGAAAATTGTTTAAACGTTTTTGCAGAAATTCTTTCATTTTCGAGAAAATTTATACAGAGGACCCTCCAAATTGCATGATATCGCGTAATGGTGCGCCATGTTGTACAATAGCGCTATGATTTATGTATGGTTAATCTAAAAGACTAGATGGAAAATGTTTTTTGTTATGTATAATATTCTTTCGATGAGTAATGAATTGGGAAAATTCGTTTCGGTTATTCTTTTGTAATTCCGGAACATTTTGATTATATTAATCTCCGGAGAAGGTACTTGAGTCTTTTTTATAAAATCTTTCGGCTTCTATGGGTTTGATAAACATTTTTGAGAAGTGAGTTTTGATTTGGAGTTACATTACGTTTCGTAATATAATTAATTCATTTTTCAGTCGATTGGGATTGTTTTTGGATTACATGATGAAAAGGGGAATTAATAATTAACTCTGCTAGAAAATTTTTAATTTTGGTATGAAATGTGTTATTTCTTTGCATAATTGAATTTCTTTTTAAAAATTAATTTATAATCAATTATTTTTAGTTAATATTTATAATAAGTCACATTATTTTAATTATAACCTCAGCTTTTTGTTTCAATTATTTCTTTATACACATCAATAAATTTATAGTAATTTTTTCAATAATTTTTTCTACGGATTAATAATAACTCATTTTATTTGGATGAAAAAGTAAAATTATTTGTTTAATCGGTTATATTATAAAAATCAATAACTTTGTAGTTAATATTACTATTTTCTTATAATTTTTTTATTAATAACGATTTATTATTGAAACAATAACTGTTTTTCTCTGAGTGTATAAGCTAAATATTCAGGTCGATTCAATATAGGTCTTCTATTCTCAATATCTTCTATTCTTCTATATTTGTATATGAAAATTATTAAATGTTGAAATAGAAGGAAAAATAGAAGAATTGCTATTCATATTAAAAATAAACAAATTTTTTGATTTTTTCGCTTAGAAGGTTTTTACTAAAAATAATGCGACCATACGAAATAAAGAAATTTTTGACTGTTGTAATGTTCTTTTCAAACATTTGGTTTGTTTTATAAGTTATCTAACCGTATCTTGATTTGAATTTCAAATAACTACCGACTCCGAATATTTTTCAATATGATTTTGAGGGCTATGTGTGATTCTAGATGGCTTTGATGTATATGCAACAATTTACGTTTCTAGCAATTATATTTTTTGAGTTGTTAAGGATAAAAAATAATTAAAATTTCGTTTTGACGTTTAATGTTCACGTCGATACAATGAATTCTTCTATTCTTCTTGAAAAATCTTCTTCACTAAAACAGAAGAAATCAAAAATAGAAGAATTTTCTATTTTGCTATTCAGTGTAGCAGTGGGATTGTAATCTTCTATTTTTATTATTGAAAGTACCAAATTAAATTGTTTTCTTCTATTTTTATTTTCATAAAGTATGCCGTGCTAAAATTTCATGGAAAAAAACTCAATGTGCATATCCATACTACGGTAACTTGAATCCGGTAACTACTTCGTTTCTTTCCCCTTATCTATAAATGTTTTTTATTTTATAGGTAAAGGGGAAAGAAACGAAGTAGTTACCGGATTCAAGTTACCGTAGTATGGATATGCACAATGAGCTTATTTTTAATGCGCTAGTAGATGTCACATCCCCAACTTTACCAGCGCATTTATGCTGTGATATCCTTTTCTGCAAATGTATAAATTGCCAGGTGTCTCAACAGAATTTTCTGGTGGGGCGATGGTTATTTGGACACCGTCAATAGCACTGATTATATTCCTCATTCCATATTTATCCTGAAACCTGTTAATGGAACATTACGAAATTTTATAAATTAATAAATATGATACATTTTTTTCATACCTTGATTTGTTTCTAGTTTTTTCTAAAATAGTTGTAGGCAATGTTCTGTGCTTAGGCACCAAATATTTGTTTATAAGGCAAGTTACATTGTGAATACATCTTGACACACTAGGTTGTTACAGGCCCAACACATTGTTGCTACCAACGGAAGCTTGATAGCTTCCTTGCCCACAAAAAATGCAAAGTAGCAAGCACCTAAGTAATAAGACTCATTTATGTACCCTAATTGCATTTCCAAATAATTAATACATACTTGTAATTTAAATGGTATTGAGTTGAAGCTGGATTTTGCTACTAAATCGGTTACAAATATCACAACAATTCCCTTTTGCAATCAAAAGTACTTGTGGAATACACTATCAATAAGCTGAAACGGATCCTTGTTTATTCTTATATCCTTCAATCTCATTTTTGGTTTTTGTCTACAAAAATTTATTTAATTAATTTTTATTAAATAATTAATAAATTTACTTACGAACCAATACGCTTTTGGCGGATTGTTTCACTTCGCATTAAACAAAAATTCATTTTTAAATTGTGAAGATTTAATCAGAACACAACCCGCTTTTGATAACAATCGAAAAAAATTATTTCTTCTTGTCATAAAAGTCTCATTTTTATATCTTCTATTTTTAGTCAAAACCTTCAAACGAAAAAATCAAAATAATTGTTTATTTTTAATATGGAATAGCAATTCTTCTATTTTTTCCTTCTATTTCGACATTTAATAATTTTCATACACAAGTATAGAAGAATAGAAGATATTGAGAATAGAAGATCTATATTGAATCAAATTAAATATTTTGTATAAAATTTGTACCTTTAAAATTACCCTTACCACAACCCATAACAAGTTGAAATATAGTTTGGGAACAGATGCTATTTAGAATAACTTATATTCATAAGATTAATGTTGAAATTTAAATGGGAACACAAGATATGGGCCATCAAAGTCTAAATATGAACCCACGAAGAGTGTGAAGTTTTGACATTTATTTATCGTAACCGTTTTAAATTTTATCTTGGAGTGCAATTAGAGAATGCGAATATTGCAAAAAAAAGGCAAGATAAATTACCGTTTACACGTTTACAAATTATCTTACTGTTTAGAGAATTAGGGCACAGTTTTGGTTTTGTGTAATAATACATTTTTGACATTATAGCAAGAGCAAATAGAAGAAAAAAAATCGATTTGGAACTTTCAATAATAAAAATAGAAGATTAGGATCCCACTGCTATACTGAATAGCAAAATAGAAGATTCTTCTATTATTGATTTCTTCTGTTTGAGTGAAGAAGATTTTTCAAGAAGAATAGAAGAATTCATTGAATCGACATGATTATTTGACGGCTTATATTTCCATTATTTCTGGCGCGCATACACTTATTAAATTCATAAGATCAGCAAAAGTATTGTCCATATAATTAATAACATAAACACATATTTTTTAATTTAGGTAAAATTGTAAGCTCGGCAACTTGATAGTTGTAATTATATGTATTAATTTTGTATATAAACCAAAAGAATCTAATAAAAATTAAGTAGTTTAAAACAACACTTCAGACTGTTAAAGCCCTCACCAGTGGTAAGCGGATAACAGTTCACTAAAATATCGAAAAGCTATATCAAACGTCAACACTGATATGACAGCTGGACTGAAGTTCGCACATAGTCTTTCGAACCAAACATTTTTTGAGGAAGATTTAAATATTAATCAACATGATATTATAATTTCCAACCATTAAAATACTGATAAAAACCAGATAGAACTTAATGCTGCACATTGCTTAACAAAATTGATCTTCAGGGAAAAAATTGTTTTTTTGACAAAATCGCATTCAAGCAATGTTCTACTTTTTGAAATAGATGAAATGATTTTAAATAACGATACCATATATTTCATTTGCAGCCAATGGTATGTATGTTATTTTAGTGAACATTTTCAATCATATATTGTAGATTATAATAAAAACACGAAAACTTTATATTTAAAAGAAATTAATGAGTTTGACGTTGATTAACTCGTGTTTTTTTTATTTAAAACCCATCAAAGTAACCTTTTACCCTACATCTATATAATTTTTTTTTTATAATAAATATTTAAAATTCCTAATTGATACGCGGGAAGTAATAAATCCTTTATTAATCCCGAATTGATTAATCCTAAATTATTTGAACCAGTACAAACTAAAACTATTTTTGACATCCATTTAATCGATAAACAAATCACAATAGAAGGATTAGATGAATTCAATACAAATAAAAATTTAGATTTTTTGCTGTTCAAATTTCAAAATTATTTTGACAGTCTTATAGGTCTAGATATTTTACAAAAATTAAAAATTAAACTAGACTTCCAAAGATCATTTCTCGAAACCAATAATGTTTATGTTAAATTAAATTTTAAACCAAATTTTATGTCTAAATTATATTCAGTGCCTCCTCGAAGTAGAATTATTGCTAATATCCCAGTTGACATTGAACAGGGTGATATTTATTTAAAACCGTTAAAAATAAAATAAAATCTAACAATACCAGAAGGAATATATAAATGTAAAAACTGGTATGCATTTTTAGAAGTAGTAAATTATTCAAACGAACCACCAGATTTCGTTATTGAACAGCCTATTAAAGCTGAACTATTAGATAATAACCAATTTTTTGAAATACATAAATATACAATAGATAATGAACAAAATGTTAGTGATTTTAATAGTGATATAAATAATTTAACACGTACTGATCATATGTAGTCAATTTGAAGATATATTGTATAAAGAGGGTCAAAATCTTTCATTTACAAATACCGTTAAACACGAAATTAAATTAACGGCTGATACTCCTATTTATACACAAAGTCATAAAGATATCCGGAAATTTTTAAAACCAAAATTAAAAGTCAAATAAATAAAATGTTACAACAAGGGATTATTCGTCCAAGTTTATCACCATGGTCATCGCCTACATGAATTGTACCAAAGAAAATAGAAGCAAGTAGAAAACAGAAATGGCGCCTTGTTGTAGATAATGGAAAGTTGAATGAAAAACTATCAAAGACAAATAATAATAATAATTACTTTACTTTAACATAATTATTACATATTATTAGGATAGAGTAATAATTTATTCAGCTTTCGACATCGCAATCGGCCAAGCCTAAATCTCTAAGAGTTCAATCATAATTATTTATATCTATTTATCAGATCGTTTATTTTAGATAAAATGTATATTAACTAAATCTAGATCGATTTATAGTATATCAATTAATTTAAATTAATTATATTGTATTGTAGAATAATAGACAAATAACGCATTATTGTATGTAAATTAAAAATTTGTAATTTGGTCACTTATTTATAGTCTTTAAGACTTCTAAAGTGATCCTAAAATAAATAAAAAAAAAAAAAAATCACCAGATTGAAGTGAAATCAGAAGACATTCCCAAAACAGCTTTTTCGGTAGATCATGGCCACTATGAATACCTTAGAATGCCGTTTGGACTAAAAAATTCCCCGGCAACATTCCAAAGACTAATGGATAAGGTTTTAAAAGAGGTTTTAGGAAAAATTGCCTCTGCTACATGGACGACATCATTATATTTTCTACTTCACTTCAGGAACACTATCAAAATTTGGTTAAAGCTTTCGAAAAATTAAAAAGTGCCAATCTAAAAATTCAACTTGATAAGTCGAAATTTTTTGGAAAAGATATTTCATTCTTGGGACATTTGATAACCTCAGACGGTGTAAAGCCAAACTCAGAAAAAATAGAAATAATAAAAAAATTTCATTTGCCTAGAACCTTTCGGTGGCCAAAAATTTAGTTTAAATATTATAAGTATCAAAATCATATGTACAATATACTTAACATAATTTGTCCTTGAACTGGATCTTGAATTGTCCACTACTACAAATGTTATTGTAAAATTAACTTAAATTATAATGCAATAATGCAATATTGCAAGCACCAATGCAATACTAGTGCAACCCTTAATTACTATAGAGGTGCGTTTCATACCAAATAAGTAACATGTAATGCCAATAACTATTGGCAATTAAATTATAATTTACGAGGCGATTGGCAATATCATCTCCGGTAAATAGTTAAATATTTTGTAACTAATATTTTATAATTAACGCTGTCATCAACGCTAAAGTTTAGTAAACCGTTAGTAGACGAAACGATTCGAGATTTAAGGGCCCCCGGAGATGCAGCAACTCATCGCGACCCTTGGTTAATACTCTTAGCAACCGAAAAATTGGATAATGCTACAAGGCAGCTATAGAATTATGAGTCAGCCGGAATCGATTATGCAACGATTGATGGATTCTTAGAGTTTATATTTAAAAGAATGAACTCGCCCTTTCCGCTCTGTGAAAATGAAGCGCTTAGATTATTTGAGTGTCCTAAATTTCGTGCAATGAACACCGGCCCATGCCATTCAAATTCAAGCGTATTTCATAACTGTCTTACTGATCGACACCTAATCACTACCTGCCAAAGCAAAATACATTGCAAAAAAAAAGTTCCAAACGGCATAATGCTTTATTGCATTACGTATATACCACACAAATAACGATGTTAGCAATGCCGATATGTCGATACCTATAAAGCCAGTGCCAATGATATACCCAGTAGAAGATATCAGTTCAATTAAAAGTCATACCCCATTTTTACCTACATGATAAACATGGAAACTGAACAGAATGTCGAGTTCTGTTGAATTCGAGGACGACGTTAATTTTTATTACGGGAAGTCTTATAAGCCGAATGAAAATTTCACATTCAAATTCCATGTTCATATGAATCCTTCCATAAAACATTATTAAAATTTGAGGTCAATAAACCGTTAGCCGATCCAGAATATCTCGCAGCAGATTTTGAGTTGCTGTTGGGATGTGCATGCTTTTATGAGATTTTGTTATACGGGAACTTCCAACCCAAACCAGATTACCCTTTATAGAGTTTATCCCTATATACAAAATTCTAAACTTGTATGGTTATAGTTGGGGGAATTATCTCCGACACTGAACAACCATCTTCTAACCCCGGTAAAACCTGTTCGCATGTAGATTCTGAAACTCTTCAACGTTTAGAGGTACCTGTCGAGGATTTTTTTCGAGGAACGAAAAACTGAATGCTAGTTGTACAACTACATGGTATTTTTCTAGATATAAAGACAATATTTCAATAGAATAATACAACGTTAGTCGTCGTGACCTGATGAGAAGACCGATTTTTTTCAAATCAATGGTCTCATCTGTTCGAAACTAATTGTTGTGATTCTTAAACATAAGCCATCTATAAGTTAAAAATTCAAATTTATCCGCGGTCCAGTGTTAAAGGTATGGGGTGGTTGTACAAATAATAAAATACATACAAATAAATTTGTATAAATAAAATGTATGGGGTGGTTGGGAAGTTGAATGTGTATAAGTATACAAGTGTCAATTATCAAAATTGTTGTCATACAGATTGACGCTAAATGGAAGAA
This sequence comes from Nephrotoma appendiculata, assembly GCA_947310385.1. Lineage (NCBI taxonomy): Eukaryota > Metazoa > Arthropoda > Insecta > Diptera > Tipulidae > Nephrotoma > Nephrotoma appendiculata. The sequence goes on along the minus strand of OX371225.1, from coordinate 55,704,776 downwards.
TTTTCTACGATTTGTTTTTAATTCGAGAGTGTTGAAACATACCAATATACGGAACAATCACAAAAACACCATTTCAATAGAAAAAAATCAAAGCAAAATAAAACTGAAGATAGAATTGAATCTATACCACAAAAAGGTCGACCAACTCTATTAAACCAGCAAATTAAGTTCAATATAATCTAACGATTAGTGCGCAAAAGTTGAAATTCGAGTTAAAAGAACACTATGGCAAAATTGTTTGTGCTGAAACTATTCGAAAAGTCATCACACGCCATGGTTACAATGGGCGCACACCAAGAAAACCTTTTATTAATAAAGTCAATAGAGTAATGTATACAGTTTTGTAAAATCCACCTAAGTAAGAGCGCGGAATTTGGGAATTCTGTCTTATATGGTGACGAAAGCAAATTAAATGTACAGGAAACCCTCCAAGAACACGATATTTTCATTCCGTGCTCTTTAAAACCGTGTTGTTCGAGACTATAAAAATAAAATAAAAAAACCTTACGTTTTATTTTTTATTATGACATACAAAAAACAAAATAAAAAAATAACGAAAATCGTGTTGTTTGAAACCGTGTTCTTTGAATACCGTATTTTTGGAGGGTTGCCTGTATTTGGTTTCAATGGGGAAGGGAGTGTGGAGAAAACAAAATGAGGAATACAACATCAGAAATATTTTACCAACAGTAAAACATGGTGGCGGATCAGTGGTGGTTTGGGGGTGTATGGCAGCCAATGGTGTTAAAAATTTGGTACTTATTAATGGTAACATGAATAAGTACGATTATTTAAAAATTTCGAAGGATAATTTAAAACAGAGAGTTGAAAAACTCAATATCTTAGAAAATGTTCAATACTATCAAGACAAGGAACCAAAACATAAGGCGTATGTTGCTCAAGAATATATACTAAATAACTGCCCAAAGGTTTTGAAAACACCCCTTTAGTCTCCAGACATAAACCCAATTGAAAATTTGTGGCATTTATTGGATACGCAAATAAGAAAACATCATATTTCCAGCAATAAGACTCAATTGCATTTTATTCTTCCGGAAGAATGGAACAAAATTAGGCCAGAATTAACAGAAAAAATATTTCGACCAATGGCAAAAAGATTAAAATCTATGGTAAAGCGAAAAAGGTATGCAACAAACTATTAAAAGTTAAAATGTAGAAATTCAAATTTATGAAATTAAAGAAAAACCAGACCACTCTGTCCAAATAATAAATTGTAATGAATTTGTGCCATTTTTTTAAATTAATTATTTAGTTAATTTATGAATGAATTTATTATTATTTTTTTACATATTGTATTACAGTAATAAATGAATAAAAACATTCTGATAATAAAAATTATTTTAAGTCCACTATGATAGTAATTAATCTATTGAATATTTGTATTTTACATTTGTCAGAATTTTAAATGGCCTCACTCTATGTTAAATTTATGCAGGCATATTTTAAGCTAAATCATATCGTACCACAAGATGAAATTTTGAATCCCCGTAATCAGATATGTTATTTATTTCAGGATTATTTATTTCAGTATGGTCGGGGTCCAACTTTTAATACGCTTTCGTAAACACCGATGCATTTTTCATCTCCGATAAAGGTAAGACTACTCGGATCCTGTGGCGTAAAAATTCAGATATTAAATTTTCTCAATACCCGCCTCATTACATTACCTTGTAGATAAGTACGAAACGATCTATCCCGAAGCCAGTATGGACATTAAAGCGGATTTTTACATGGATCTTAGATATCCAAAGATAAGAACCTTAATCCGTGTAATAACATTCATTCTCAGATTCAAGAAAATTCTTCAAAATGGAAAAATACACCGAAAATCTTGCAGGCACTAAACCGTAGAGGAGGTTGTAAATACCGAATAATGTCTATTCCGATCTGTCCAACATGAATGTTATAAAAGCGATATTAGTTCATTATTAAACAATAAATTATTACAGAATAAATCTAAAATTTTCTATTTCTATCCTAATATATATCGACAACTACGGACCGCTGCGGATGCGAGGCCGTTTGGAGAAAGAATAATCGGGACATACATTACGGGAATTTACTTGTCAGACATAAATTGGTGCATACCATTTTGAAACATCGGTTTGCATCGCAAGAGCAAGAAACTTTATACGCCGGATTATATATCTATGCATCACCTGCAGACGCTTTAATATCCAATCGAAACAACAACTTATTAATCAGCTACGCGGCAGCCGTGTCAATCCACCAAATAGATCATTCATCTACGTCGGTATCGACCTATAGCTGGTCCATTTAATAGAAGATCGTACAAAAGCAGAGGTGCCAATAATAATATTTGTTTGTATTGCCACCAAGACCATATTACGAATGAAATTGTGCTGGATATGAGGACCGAATTATCACTACCATCGTTAAAGCGGTGAAAACTACCGTATAGTGAACGGTAGTTTTCACCGCTTTAACTTGCAATTAAATTGCATGAAGATGAAGACTTGCATGGAGATGAATCGACCCCATTGACACCAGCTCACTTTTAATCACCCAGTTAAATTGTCCTACCCACCGATGGCAATTGTTCCAGCAAATTCCAAAAATTCTGGAAGCAGTAGTCACAAGAGTATGTTACCTAGCTAAATATATTTTCCAAATTGCACAAGGAGACCCACCAGCTCATAAGAGCAGATCTTGTACTTTTACGAGATTCGAAGTTGCCTAGAGCCAAATGGCTCATCGCCAGAATTTCCGAAATACACTCGGCAATGATCATCTCGGTTGCAATGCTCAAGCGACCAATATATAAAATATGCTTATTACCTTAATTTGACTAAACCGAGTCAGCGGCGGCGGTATGGCGTTACCTTAAAACAGATTCTGAGCTTTTTTCAATTATTATTATTATTGAGATTCTGGGCTTCGTAGTGGTCATTACGATCAGGCAAATTTTCTTTAAGCGATTGTGACCATCTAAAATCTAAGCAATTTTCCGACATAAATTAGTTGAGGCGGTTACAATATTTCTGACCGTAATCAAAATTATTTTTGTGCTATTACGTATATGTTTTTTAAATTATCCTTAATTAATAATTAGTTAATTTATAACTCTCTAGTTTCATTAAGACCACAGACTGTCCAGGCTCTTCGCATCGCGCAATAATTTAGGTTTACGCTACAATATTTTCAGTAAAATATTTTAAAAGCAAGTAATTTCCAAATTGTTTATCGCATAAACCTAAAACCGCAGAATTTGATAACAATATGTTAACCATAGTTGTGAACATTACCATGCATGTCGTATAAAATAAATAAACCAAAATTTAATTAAAATATAACATCGCGGTTTCTCCATTTTGTTTAGAATTTTATTACAGCCGCCATATTCTACCCAAATTTGTTTTATTTGTTTTGAGGTTATATTGTCCAAAAAAAAAGAAATATGTAATTATAAATAAAAATAAATTAAAATATTAATTTTCAACTTCACTAAATATCTATATATACGTTTGTAATAATAATTTCGGGAAAATAATTTAACGAGAAAATTTGTTATCAATTAGTTTTGTTTTGAGCCGATAAGAAGATTAGAACGGTTCGATAATATTCTATGGAGAAGGTAAAATATTACAACAATTGAATTGTTTTTATTGCACTGTGGAATGGGTTGCAAAAAGTTTGTTTTTCCAAAGATTTATCACGAATGTGTAATCGAAACGGATACGGTATGTTTTGTCGAGAGACCTGTACCTAATTCGTATACTATACGTATTGTACAAAATGGCTAAGTGGATAATCTGGTATTGTATGTTATTATCATGGGAGATTTTAACCAAACCAAACTAAAAAACAGGAATTATATAATTATTTTATTATACATTTTCTATGTGGTTTTCCATTATCATTTTTGCGATATGAATGTGACAAAAGCATAAACATATTTTTTCCAAAAAATTCTAAATTGTAATCCAGCATTATGATACACACAATCATGTATAAAACACACAGAACCAAAAATTTATGTTTTGTGGGTTAACCGCAATAAAAAAGACTTTTATGTTATGCTTAGGTTGTTGCTGGGTTTTTATGTTTTAATGTTGCGTGATAATTATGTGTGTCTCTGCTTCCATATAAAAATATGATGATCCACACGCATTTTGGGTTATGATTTTAATTTAAAATAAATGTTTTATAAAATATGTGTTACATTCGTATAATATGTGCGATATGGGCGAGAATGTTGCATCAGGGTATTGTTTAGGAACCTATATATCAAATGTGATACACAGTTTATCAATTTAAAATCTGAGTATAAAACAATTTTTGGGCTTTATTTCACATTGCGTGGTCAACCACAAATTTTCGGAAAATGGTTTAACACGTAATTTGTAATAATGAATACAAGCAAGTTTTTTGATTAGATAAAATGTTTTGAATTTATATTCTGAGTGCTTTAAACCGGCACCGATCAAATTAGCCCGCCTCATTGAAACCTATTCTAGAATTTGCTACACATTTATTACGACAAATCCAGATTTTGTCACAGTTACAGTTTTCCAAGAACGAATGGTCGGTTTAGCTTACAATTAAACCTGCACCACCAAAATTATAATTTTGATGTAGCGATGATATTGGAATGGTTCTTAGACCAGAGTTTATTACAAATTAATTACATTGAATATTTTTGTTCACCCCTATAACTTATCTAAGGGTAAATTTTACCCAGAAACGATTATTTATTTCAAAAACGTCAATTTAACGAACATAAATAGTTTTTTTACACATGCCATCAGATTTTGGGCCAAATGCCACTCTAGAAATTTTTGAGGGTAAGTCAACATTATCCAATTGTGCCATAAATTATTTTTGCATAATATTTGACGGAATAGGCATCAGAAGATATAGGCTTCAATTTGCGATATAAAGGTTGGTTTTGCCACATTTAAGAGTTTATTACACTAGACCACCACCAGATATTGGGTTAAATTTTACTTCGTTAGCCTAGTGAAGGGAGATTCAACTTTATTCAGCTGAGTAATAAATACGGCACCTGCCGTTAATTTGTTAATTCAAGGATTTATTGAGGATTTTTGATGCTAAAGGCCCTCGGCTAAAGTGTATGACAGACAGTTCGTATGCATTGTAGTAATTCCCGGCTGGTTCAATATTTATTTATTTTATTTATTTATTTATTTAAAGAAATTTTTTTTGTAATATACATGTATGATTTCAGATTATTTACAGTAATAGTTAAAATTATATTAAAACAACAAAAAACTTTAAAACAGAATAAAAAAAAAAAAAATATAAACCAAATTTTGGTTTAAACAATTAAAAATTTAGAAAAAAGTCTTTAAGGATATTTTTAAAGTTGTCCTTTGATAAGTTGAAGTCAAATACATCGTCAATTAAGTTGAAAGATTTAGACATCCTATTAATTGGGTTGTTTTCTCCATAGTTGGTGGAATGGTGTTCAAGTGCTAAAAATTTATGGTTTCTAAATGTTCTGCATGGCACGTGAATTGATATGTTTCCAAGATGTAAGCTGAATCTACGTGACCAAGCAAAACGTTACCAATAAAAGCTGCTCCCAAGAGAAGTCGTCTATTTTCAAGCGTGCATATTTTGTAATCTGTGCATCTTGTTGTGTATGGAGGTAAGCGAGCCACATTTTCATGGAATGGTAAGTTGTGGTCGTAATCCCAGTCACTTTTCTTTAACAAAAAAATCAGGAACTTCTTTTGAATGCTTTCAATTCTTTTTATGTGTACAGCATAGTATGGATTCCAGACCGTTACAGCGTATTCCAGTTGAGATCGAACATAAGCGAAATAGAGTGAACATAAGGTTTGGATATCCTAAAATTCACCTGTCCATCTTTTAACAAATCCGAACATGGCATTCGCTTTCGCAATACAATTTTCAATATGCCTATTGAAACTGGCGTTTTCGACAAATGTAACACCTAAGTCTATAACCTCATTGACTCTTTGCAGTACTTCGTTGTTGACTTTGTATGAAGTAATTATTGGATTTCGTTTACGATGGAAAGACATGATTTTGCATTTCTTAATATTTAAGTATAGTGAGTTCCGATCACACCACTCACTTAATCTATCTAAGTCTTCTTGAAGTTTCTCCGTATCTAACAATCCATTAATAGTACGAAAAATTTTCACATCATCTGCAAATATGAGCACGTCTGAGTTTTTGATTATCTCGGTTATTCGGTCTATGAAAACAATAAAAATCCAAGGCCCGAGGTGTGATCCTTGGGGAACACCAGATGTAACTTTAATACAGTTTGATTTTTCATTTCCCATTATCACAAATTGGCACCGGTTTGATAGATATGATTTAAACCAATTTATGTAATCGAGAGAAAACCCAAAATTGAATAAACTCTGGAGTGCTTTATGATGACAGATAGAATCAAATGCTTTACTAAAATCCGTGTACGCTACATCAACTTGACGGTGTTTTTCTATCTCGTTAATTAGTTTACTGGTGAATTCAACCAGATTAGTCGATGTGGATCGGCCAGGCATAAGCCCATGCTGGTTTATTGATATATGACGTACAATTGTGGATTTAAAACTGTTGCCTAATACTAACTCAAATAATTTTGGAATTGATGATGTAGTTGATATTCCTCTGTAGCATGAGATATCCTCACGTTTACCCGATTTAAAAATTGGAGTAATTTTTGAAATTTTCCATTTTTCAGGAAACACGCCGGTGTTTAAGGAATGATTGAATAGATAACATAATGGAATTGTTAAAATTTCAGCGTACTCCTTCAGAATAGAGGAGGGAATATCGTCAAGACCGCAACCATCTCCAAACCCCCTTAAAGCCGATAAAATGTTGTCCTCAAAAATAATAGGAGGAGTTATTGATGTGTTGTTGTTGCTGGGTTGTTCATACAATCCACTAGTAACGCTTGGTCTATAGACTGATTGAAAAAACGACGCGAACATGTTAGCTATATCTTTGGCGTTTGAAGAGCAGGTATTGTTGTACGTCATATTTGCAGGGTATCCTTCAATTTCGCGTTTATTCCTAAAGTATTTCCAAAATTGTTTTGGATTTACTTTAATTTTGTCTTGAATTTGATTAAGATACGACCTGTATTTAGATTTGAAATAAATTTCAAATTCATTACTATGTTGTAGAAACGTAGTTTTGTCCGCTTCTAACCCGCTTTTCAACATTTTGGCATACGCTTTCGACTTCCGATTTTTTAAGTTAACTAGTCTATCATCAAACCAATGAGGGTGAGCATTTTGTGGTTTACAGCACATAGGTACATACATTTCGAAGCCTTGAAGCATGATGTCATTAAATTTTTCCACATTTTCGTTTATATCATTGGAATTGAGAGTTATTTGCCAGTTGATGGATTCCAGGTAACTTTGTAGCCCCACACGGTTAGTTTTTTTAAAGTTGTATTTCATTGGTTGTAGGTGTTCTGATCTCGCCATTTTAGTTAAGTCAAATACAATATCCAAAGATTTGTGATTAACATCATTTATGACAAAAGGTAACAGGGATTCAGAAATTTTAAAGGTGTCAATGTCGTTGCTGAAGACAAGATCCAATAATCTATCACGATTATTAGCAATTGTGTTTATTTGGTTCAAATTATAACCAAGCATGGCGTCCACAAATAAAGATTCCGCATCTGTTGTTATATTGCAAGGTAAAATACAGTTTAGTTCTGGGTCCAAGTTCCAAGTTATATTTGGAAGATTAAAATCACCAAGCACAAGAACTAAATCTGACGAGTTTGTTGTATTAATAACTTCATCAATCGCATCGATGCAAGTTGCATAATGATCACTATTTGATTGAGGTGGTATATATGCTGCGTAGATGATTAGATTGGTTTGGTTGATTTTGATTTTTACACCGATCTGTTCGACTCTCGATGGGGCTAAAGTTACTGGAGCATTCCAGAGTTTAGAATGTACTGCTATCAGTACGCCACCACCCGATTTCTTTGAACTAGTTTCAGGAGACCGATCGCATCTATAAACAACGTAGTCATGGCCAAAAAATTCGCTGCTCCGTATGTCTGGTTTTAATGAAGTTTCACAAATTACATAAATAAGGTAGTTTGATTTTAAAACGAATTTGTAGAATTTAGATGCTTTTGATGCCATTTTGTTTACGTTTTGATAGTAAATTGCACATTTCTCATATACCGATCTTTTTTTGGACTTTATGGGCTGATTTACCTTTTGAGTAATAGTATAAGTTCGAGCTTTCATTAAAAGTGAGTGTAGTCTATCATTGGCCACCGGAGAAAAATATTTAAATGCTTTTGTGTGTCTAGAGATTGCAACTATGGCATGCGGTACACTATCGAACAGCTCAAGAGGTTGAGAATTGGTTCTTATACATATTACATTTGGTGAGGTTAAACCTTGTGCTTCATGGATCGTCAAGACTTTACTGGTTTCTGGTATCTTAAGCTGAGAGATTAATTGTTTATCAGCTCTGGTAAAAGTTAGATAGAAAGCGTTCTCTAACACAGGTAATGATGATAGATTTGGTGGCAGGTTTATAAATTCGGCGGAAGATTCCACTGTGTTCATACTAGTGATGTTAGGGTAGTATTCTTTGAGAGCAGAAGAAACATCAGCTGGGCATCGATACGTTACATTCAAGTATTCAGTCTTTGTTACAAAAGCACTTGCATCGGAAAATTTCATATTGACATGATGTAATCTGTCAATATATGGTATTTGATTTTTGTCACCTAGAAGATACATTTTAGAACATTTACTTTTGATAACCACAAGTCCTATATATCCAGCATGCACCATCATGTACTCATCAACAAAAACTGTATCGTAGGTCCGGTTACCATTTATTAGGTATGAGGCAATCGTTTTGTAGTTTAATTTGATGTTATTAAAGTTAGTGTTTTTGTGCTCGCAACGTGATGTTACCTTTAATTTTATATCTGCAAGTCCTTCTTTTGTAGCACATAGAACAAGATCAGTGCCCAGATTATGGTTGTTTATAATCCATGTTGATTTACCACACCCAGGTACACCTTGAATATTTGTAATATCCGGCATCTTTATGTTTGTTTTAAGATAGATATTGTTTAACGAGTTGTAAGTCTGATGATCTAACATAATTACCGTACCCGATGAACAAAAAATGTATCTGTTTGGGGTAATAAATGTGTTTGTGTCTTCACACAGTTGCACCAGATTATTGCCATCGAAGCCAAACTGATGTTTTGTGTTCGGTTCTTCGAGATATTGTTTGGTAGCGTTGTCAAATATAAATATGTTTAATTGTCGTAAGGAAGCAGCGGAGAAAGGTAATAGATTTATGTTCTTAATGTAATGATCCTTTAAGTGGCTTTTTATTAGGCTGTTTGAGTGTTTCATGTAAAACATTATTTCAATGATCGAATTCTTATAGCTGGACTCTGCAGACAACACCTTGTGAAAAGTCGGAGATGTGGATGGAAAATCCGTACAGTTTCCATATGAGAACTTCGAGGGATCACCTGTAATCCAACGGGAAGATAACATTCTCTCATACTGCAGTGTCATATTGAAAGGAATATTTAAAACCCATTTGATGTTGTTAAATGGAGAGTTTGTAACATAATCCAACACTGGCAAAACCTTGTAGACATGATGGCTAACATCCAAGGTAATTATGAAAGGCTCATTTTTTCGATGCTGCAAGTAGGATGTTAAAGTTTCTAAAGCGTAGATTAGATCACTGCAATTAGTTTTAGATTGATGACGTAGTTACCTCCGATTTTATAAACTTTTGTAACTTCATTAACTGATTTAATGTAGAAGTTATGTACAATAGTATAAGTCCATTTCGGGATAGATATTTTTTAAGATTGCAATTATCCAATTTTTCTTCAAAAGCAACACAAATAAAAATAGATGATTTTATTAAGTGTTTGCCATTTAGCCAGGTTGAAATCTGTGGTTCGGCATGCATGAATTTTTCAGATGGGATATTTTTAACAAACTCATATCCGTTTATATAATCTTCTTGGTGGTTGTTACTTATGCTTCTTGTTAACATAAGTTTAAATTTAAATGAGGAGATGATTGATTTGTTGTGTGTTGATTTGATGTCAATATCAGTTTGAGATTATGCAGATCTACTGGTCTTGAAAATTCAAACAAAGAATTTATGTTTTTATATACACAAAGCTTCTAAAAAATACTAAAATTCAATGGGTGGTATGAAAAAGTACAAAAAGCTTCCCCTCTATGGAAAGCACAAGGAAAAAATGGCGGAATCTTACGGCTCTTATAATTAGGAGGCTCTGGTAAAAGCCAAATAAAGTTTTACCTAAACTGAAAATTGTTTTTAATCACATACGCTGTGACAAAACACTGTGCCCGCGCTGTTCATCAAAGGAAACGGGAAGAAAATTCATTTTTTTTCAATACAGACATGATACAAAAAAATTTCTCGATCTGATAGGCACAATAGAAACCGGTTGCGCTCACTGATATGAATACATGGATACGACATAGGGAAAAATTCGTGGTAGAAGCAAAAAAACGAAGAAGAAGAAAAAAGTTTGCTTCTGTGTGACAGTGAAAGAAAATATTGGTTTTCCTTGTCTTGGATTTTTGAATTTTCGGAAATGGAATTTTATAAACCTAACCTACGTAGGCCGTTATAAATAGATGTCATATATATGTAATATATATAGTCAATTTTACTAAAAATTAATTAACATCTATATTATTCATTATTATTGTATTAAATTAATAAATTTTTTATTGATAAACAATTATTTTGTGGTTTTGAATAGTTATTTATTATTACAAGAGAGAATCCTCATTTTCCGATGCATATATAAATTCGTTTTCTTGACATGACTTTTCGTTGTCTCAACATCGATTGGAATTTTTTTGTATTAAAATGGGATTGCATGTGTGCCGTTACAGCTGGTTTATTGACACATTTTTTACCGCAATATGAACAAGTATTGGCCCCTTCTGATGAATGTTTCCAAGTGATATGCTTTTTCAAATTAATGGTAGATACTAATTTTCCACAAAATTCGCAAGAGAAGCGTACACTAATTTCATTGTGGCACAGTAAGTGTGAGTGGTTTTTTCATTGTGGCACAATAAGTGTGAGTTTAGTCTCTTCATGTGGCATTTATTATTTATTTATTTATGAGTTGGCGAAACCACCAAATTGCTCTTAAACTAATACAAAATGACATTTCACAACAAGTTTGTTTATGTTCGAAATTTGACGTTTCACTAGAATTTTTTTTTGTTTTGATTTATTTTACAGATGTGTATTAAAAATTTCAAGGAAATAGAGTAACAAAAATTTTAAATATTTCGAATATTCGAAAATAAGTAGTGCATTGTTTGAATAGTTCAAATTATGCCGTAATTAGTTAATCAGTCTCAAAATCTTTGTACGGTTAATGAGTTTAACTCAAATTTGATGTTAAGAAAATTATTTTCGAATCAAGTACACCTCTTTTTCGGAATTAACTTTTTAGAGTGTGTGGCATTTATAAAATGAGCGGTACAACTAGAAAAAAAAGATGTACCATTCGTTTGCCCTGTTTATCATGAAAAATATTTTGCATGTCGTATCCATGTATTCATATTAGTGGTTGCGCTACTATATGTGTTTTGGTGAACCAAATTTTTCAGTTCCCTAGCTGCTACCAGGTTAATACAATTATATAGTTTGGGTATATCCGAAAAATACTACATTTTGTTTTATTCGCCTCATTATCGGTCTAAATTTTTTTAATGTGTTTGAGTATAACACAATAATAAATTGGTTTCACCAATTTAGTTGTTTACTTTGAATATCAGCTATTGAGCCTATCTGTAAAGGATCCATTACACGGTCAATATTAACGTCAATACCGGTAATGTCATATTATCTCTTAAAACATGCATTAATACTACTTCATTATTTTTCAACATTACACAATCATTTTTAATTGATATTACTTTCATCATTACTGTTGTCATTATTGCTAAGTATATGTAGTATTGCATTATTGCTAAGTGTACATTATTTTCGAAGAAATTTCTTTAAAAATTATATTAGTGAAGTTAGCGTGTGTTGCTATAATAATAGCATAATATAATAATAGCATTGTGCTCACAAAAAACTGTGAAGCGAAAACGCTGGATAAAGAAGTGGCTAAAAAAACGAGATAACTATTTTCACACCGTTCTTCTAAAAGAAATAAGTGAAAGTGAAGCCACTGACTATCAAAATTATTTTAGAATGAGTCAAGAACAATTTGAGAAACTTTTGCTAATGGTTCAACCTTTTCTGGTAAGGGAGGATACCACCATGAGAAAAAGCATTTCTGTCAATGAAAGATTGGCTTTGACATTGAGGTATATTGCAACAGGAAGACATTTCGAAGACTTAAAGTTTTCGACTATATTGTCACCGTCTTCAATAAGTAAAGCTATTCTTGAGACATGCGAAATTCTCATTTATGTCTTGCAAGACTATACGTAAAGGTATAAGTATTAATTTGTTTAAAGTGTATTAAATAAAACTTCAGACTAAATTGATTAGTAAATAATTCATTTAATAATTTCAATAATTTCAATAATTCATTAGTTATAATAAATTTTATTTTTTTTTATATTTAAATTAAAATTTTTATTCTTTAAAATTTTTGAAAAAATTTTAAAATATTTGAGACGGTTCTTCATCAACAGGTGATATTGAGATAGGTGAGGTAGATTCTGGGCAAGTTGAGATAGTATATGGTGGTGTTACCACTGTCCATTGCCTCTTATCTTCATTAATTTTACAGATTCTATATCAAGGTTCCCCAAAGCTGCATGAAACAACATGTCATTGACAGCTTTTTCTGCAAAAATTCTCTATTTTTGGAATCCAATTTACTTAGCTTGGTGCGGCCATAAATCAAATAGATGTATGTAATTAGAAAATAGTTAATTTGAATGTAATTAATTTTAAGCGTATCATTGTTAAAATCCATGAATTGTTTATAGTTATAAATTTGACACATCAGGTTTAATTATCGAATTGTTATTGTATTGATTTATAATGCCATCTACTTAAAGTACATTGAACTTTAGTTTAGCGCTTACACTGCTTTGAACTGCTTTAATATTTATACCATTATTGTTGTGTCTTTACTAAAGTTAAGCCGATGTACTAAAAGTAAATTATGGTGCGAATACTACTTTGTATAAAATGAAATGTTATTTGTGGCTTCGAGGCAGTCTTTGAAAAATCATCAATCAGAAAGGTATAACCTAAACCAATAATAATTGTAAATAATAAAAATTAAGGTGTTTATTAAAGCTGTACTGTGTTTTATTAAATTATTAATTGTGAGGTGCATATACGGTCTACAAATAAATAAAAACACAAATTTAAACAGTAAAAGTGCAGTGTAGTGATTAGTGAAATATACAGTCCACTTATTCGATACGTAAATCGAATTCAACCTTTTTTTTCTGCCAACTGTGTCACGATCGTGATACACATAACCGTTGACAGAATTATTCATTGGTCCTTCGAGCCGGATCGGCGATCCAGTACCGGATATCGAAAGGAATACCGTAGCGGAAGGTCATTGGCAAATAAGAAAACGTGGTATCAAGAGCGCCAAGGTCGAGTTAACCATTAAAGTCAGATGAGTATAAATTCTTGATTAACTTAAGACTCACTAAATTATTTAAATTAATAATATAATAAACCGAACGAATCAGTTGAATTGTTCGTTGTGAAACCAACGAAATTGTGCAAACCGTGTGCATAATTCTGTATAGACAAAACCAAATTTGCTATACGAATCATTAACTGTATAATCAATACCAAGATTGATATACCAATTATTATATTATCTATTCTCAATACCGAAATTGATATTACATTTAATATACAATCGATTAACTATATTTTGTCAATCATCGAATTACCAAGTTAATCAATATCAAATTTAATTACGATTTACCAGGTTACCAGTCAGTTTAGAAAGTATAAATAAAAATAAAAGTCGAAATTCATAGTAAAATTAGATACCCAATTCGAGTACACATTACCGTAAGAACGAATTGGTGCAGCGGAATAGCGTGCGTTACACAACCGTAGTGGCTCTAAATATCTCGAGTTCGATCCTCGGTCTAACCAATATAATTGAAATAATTATATCGAATTCAAAATTAACCAGATTTTTTAAGAAACCGATCGCGAAATCAAATTTAATTAACAATAAAAATTGGAACTCAATTATATAAATATATAGAGAATCATTATATGTATATAATCGTTTAGTAATAGTGGCTTAGTGTGGTGCATAATAATCTTAGCTTTTCCGAGTATCTCGAGTTCGAAACTGGATCAAACGTAATCAATTTTGGTAAATAAAGTTGTGAGAACGAACGAGCAAAATGGAGGCATTAATCAAAAAACGAAGCGTAGTAAAGGGCCTGTTAACAAGAATAGAAAAGTACTCACTTAACTTGAGTGATGAATCGTGCGAAGAGGAAACTAAGGAGAAGGTTAACCGGTCAAGAGTGCTATTGCAGAATTTTGCAGATTTAGAGGATCAGATATTTGATCTAGATTCGAAAGAAAAATCAGAAAGAGAAGAATTCGAGGAGCAGTATTACCGCGTGATTTCAAAACTAAATAAATGGTTACGTCGAAAGTCACTATCAGCTAACTCAAACACTTCGTGGAACCAGACGCATGATACAACAATAAATTCGTCGCAATCAGGAGCTCAAAGTGATTGCAAATTACCGAGTGTCAATATTCCATTTTTTTCGGGTGATTATAGGGAGTGGCAAAGCTTCTACGACCTCTTCAATAGTATGGTGCACGAAAATCAATCACTTTCAGCAGTGAGAAAGTTCCAGTATTTGAAGGGACAACTCAAAGGCGAGGCAAGCAATCTTTTGAAACATTTACCAATAACCGAGGCGAATTATATAGAGGCGTTCCAGAAACTGTGTAAAAGATACGACAGAAGAGGTATAATCGCAAACTCCTATATCAGGCTATTTATGGACCAACCCATTATTCGTCAAGCCAACGCATCCAATATAAGAAAACTTTTGGATACATCAGATGAGGCCACCCGCGGGCTGAAGGCATTAGGAGCTAAAGCAGAATAGAGGGATACGTGGTTGCTGTATGTATTAATAACAAGTAAGATGACGAATCAAAGCAACTATGAACGAGACAAACAAGTGACCAGGAATTTCCATTCATACAATCTTTCTACGAATTTCTGACAAGCAGAGCAGATGCACTTGAAGGTGTAAGCCTAACCAATAAAGGTTACCAATCCAAACCAGCTACTTCCGTCAAGGGTTTCCATGTAAAAACTGATGTCACGTGTCCGGTTTGTAGCAATAACGACCACCAACTATTTGAATGCGTCAAATTCAAGTCAATGAATATCGGCGAAAGAAGGGATATGATAAAAACTGATGGACGATGCTTCAATTGTCTTAATAACAACCACAGTGTGTATAACTGCCGATCAACCAAAAGGTGTCGTATTTGTTCGAATAGACATCATACGCTGCTACATTCAGAAGAATTGTCAAAAAAGTATCCGCTACAAGCAATGTCCTATCACAAGAAAATTCCGAGACATCCAAGAAGCAATCACAAGAGCAGGCTCAGACAGTAGAGATTCCAAAGGCCAGACAGCTGCAGGACAGTCAGAATTCAAAGATAACTACCAATCATTCTCAAAGCGCCGTCAATCAAACTCTTTTACCAACAGCAGTTATAAAAATAAGAGACAAATTCGGGGAATGGAAATTATGTCGGGCTTTGCTGGATTCTGGTTCTCAAGTATCGTTTGTGAGTGAGAACCTGGTCCACCAACTACAACTATCGAGGTCCAACGCACGTATATGTATTAGCGGAATTGGTCAAACAGCAGCAGGAACAACACGAGGCAAAGTCACAGTCTGCATATCATCACGCTTCGAACCAATGAAAATTGAAGTAGAGTGTCTAATAATTCCCAAAATAACATCCTATCAACCAGCCACCTTAATCGAAAATCATATGTTTAATAAATTAGAAAACTTATCCCTAGCTGACCCCTCTTTCAGCCAGTCCAATAAACTCGATGTTCTGTTGGGAAGCGACCATTTCTTCCGGTTAATGAAAGAAGGCATCGTACATTCAAGCAGTAGTGGATTAACAGCGCAAAATACCGTTTTTGGTTGGGTTATTGCTGGATCAATGAGTAACAAGAACATCAACCAACCAATAAATAATATCAATAGTCTACATTGTGACCTAAATGTAGACCACTTACTCCAAAAATTTTGGGAATTAGAAGAAACATCACCTTCGAGAACTTCACCAAATTATTCCGAGGAAGAGAAATGCTGCGAGGAGGTTTATAACCAAACGACTACATGACTAGGGGATGGAAGATTCGTAGTCAAGCTTCCATTCAAACCATCATTTACAGCACTGAGTTTAGGAAATACAAGGTACGGAGCATTGAGAAGACTGGAAGCCATGGAAAGGAAATTCCGAATAGATGTACAATTTAGAACTTCATACGTCAAGTTTATGGAAGAATACGCCGAACTCAACCACATGGAAGAAGTACCAGCAGATGAGTTAGACCAAGCTAATGGAGTATACTACCTTCCTCACCATGGAGTACTTCGAGAATCCAGTTCCACAACGAAACTGAGAGTTGTTTTCGACGCAACATTCAAGTCGTCAAATGGAGCTTCCCTTAACGATTGGTTGATGGTCAGACCAACTGAATACGAGCCACTTACATCTCTTCTCATGCGATTCCGCATTTATGAATTTTTCTTTACAGCAGATATCGAGAAAATGTTCCGTCAAATAGTATTGCACCCGGAGCATAGAGACTATCACAGGATACTATGGCGGAGTGATCCAAAACAACCACCAAAACATTATCGACTAACGACGGTTACTTATGGAACAGCATCAGCACCATATCTTGCGACACGATGTTTACAAGAGATTGGAAACAGTTTACTAAACAAGCAGCCGATGATCGCAAGGAAAATATTACACGACTTTTATGTAGATTATTTTATGTCAGGCTGTCACACCACCGCGGAGGCTTACGAAGTCCAGGAATCAATTACCGCCTACCTGAAGTCCTATGGATTTCATCTGCGTAAATGGTCATCAAACTACACTCCTTTATTAGAAAAAATCCGGCCAGAAGATAAAGAGAACGTTCCTCTAAATATAGAACAAGGGGACACATACATCAAATTGCTTGGCATTCAATGGAACCCCATCGATGGCCAGTACCAGCTCAAGGTTAAAGTTAAAAGCGAATCTGTTGGAACGAAGCGGGAAGTACTCTCTCAATCGGCACGAATTTTTGATCCAATGGGTTGGTTGGCTCCAATTGTCGTAACTATCAAGATCCTGTTCCAAAGTTTGTGGTTGTTAAACCTGAACTGGGATGATCCATTACCAACAGCAAAAGCAAGAGAGTGGCGAATGATCAAAGAAGAATTACCAGAACTCGAGAGAATAAGAATTCCCAGATGGTACGGAACAAAATAGGACCAATTTGAGCTACACGTTTTTTGCGACTCATCGGAAAAGGCATACGCTGCGGTCGTTTATTGCAGATGCGTGGATCAGAACGGCCAAGTAAGGGTTACACTAATGACATCTAAAACTAAGGTGGCCCCGTTAAATCAAATTTCAATTCCACGGCTTGAACTATGTGCTGCAGCATTATTAGCTAAACTAATCAAATCCGCTAAGGAAGCATTGGGAGATCCAGACCTGAAGACGACATTATGGTCCGACTCTACGATAGTTCTAGGATGGTTATCTGCACCACCAAGAAGATGGAAAACCTTTATAGCAAATCGAACATCGGACATACTAACTAAGACATCGAGAGAATCGTGGAATCACGTCGATTCACAGAATAACCTAGCCGATTGCGCATCGCGCGGGACGATACCATCGAAACTAGTAGGATATCAATTATGGTGGCATGGGCCTCCTTGGTTAAGTTTATCACGAGAACACTGGCCAAACCAAGATGTAAAGCTTGATGAATTCGAACTGATGAAAGAAGAAAGGAACGCTAAGACATCAGTACTGACTACAATATTACTTACAAGCAACATTATACTACGCAATCTGGTCGACAATATATCATCAGGCAACAAAATTATACAAGTATTAGCCTGGATCTTCAAATATTTAGAAAACCTAAAATCAAAATCTGACTCGAAAAACCTGAGTGAATCCGTACTGACAGTAAACGAACTCAAGAGAAGACAGACAAGAATTTTTACATGGATACAAAAGGAATATTTCATCACCGAGATAAGCGACATCAGTAATTCAGCGATGCAATAGATGCCGGAGATTTAATACGAAATCGAATAATCAGTTGATGGGAAATCTACCGATCGATCGCGTCCGTTACGAGATTCCCTTTTTAAAAATTGGTGTCGATTATGCGGGACCATTGCAACTGAGGCAGATTTACGGCAGGTCAAACCAAAGGTGGAAGGCGTATCTTGCAGTATTCGTTTGCATGGCAACCAAGGCTGTTCATATTGAAGTTGTCTCAAATTTAACAACGGAAAATCTCATAGCAGCGTTACATAGATTTGTGTCACGTCGCGGAGTGTGTAGCGACATCTATTCCGATAACGGATCAAACTTCATTGGCGCAAACAACGAACTACGCGAGATTGGCGAATTTTTAAAAACTCATTCTAATCATATTCTTTCAGTTCTCGCTTCAGAAAACATAACTTGGCATTTCATTCCCAGTGCCGCACCTACATTTGGAGGGTTATGGAAAGCAGCAGTCAAGTCATTTAAATACCACCTTAAACGTGTAATGGGCAATACGGTGTTCACGTTTGAGGAACTCAGCACCATAGCAACTCAAATCGAAGCAGTGTTAAATTCACGTCCATTATGTGTGCTATCGGATGATCATATGGATGCACTAACACCCGGACATTTATTAATTGGAAGGCTAATTAATCAAATACCACAACCGCAATTATCCGAAGTCAAGATGTCACATCTCTCTCGTTGGCAACTCATGCAGAAAATGATACAACATTTTAGTAACCGATGGAAAATGGAGTACCTAACTTCCTTACATAAAAGGAATAAATGGCAGTCAAAAGGCGAATCAACTAAAATCGGGGATGTTGTACTGATTCGAGAAGAAAATCTTCCACCTACCAAATGGTTATTAGGGCGAATTGAAGAAGTTCATCCAGGACGCGACGGTACTACAAGGGTAGTGACCATAAAAACGAAAACCGGAAACTTGAAAAGGCCAGTTAATAAACTGATAAAGCTAGCAACGAAGTGAATTGAATCAATTGATTCAAGGCGGGCAGTATATTGCGGCCATAAATCAAATAGATGCAAATGTATGTAATTAGAAAATGGTTAATTTAAATGTAATTAATTTTAAGCGTAACATTGTTAAAATCCATGAATTGTTTATAGTTATAAATTTGACACATCAGGTTTAATTATCGAATTGTTATTGTATTGATTTATAATGCCATCTACTTAAAGTACATTGAACTTTAGTTTAGCGCTTACACTGCTTTGAACTGCTTTAAAATTTATACCATTATTGTTGTGTCTTTATTAAAGTTAAGCCGATGTACTAAAAGTAAATAATGGTGCGAATACTACTTTGTATAAAATGAAACGTTATTTTTGGCTTCGAGGCAGTCTTTGAAAAATCATCATTCAGAAAGGTATAATTTTACCTAAACCAATAATAATTGTAAATAATAAAAATTAAGGTGTTTATTAAAGCTGTACTGTGTTTTATTAAATTATTAATTGTGAGGTGCATATACGGTCTACAAATAAATAAAAACATAAATTTAAACAGTAAAAGTGCAGTGTAGTGATTAGTGAAATATACAGTCCACTTATTCGATACGTAAATCGAATTCAACCTTTCCTTTTCAATCATCATCATCTAAGTATTTACATGCTTTGTATGCTCATTACACATAGCCGTTTGTCCTACATTTCTTTATTTGTTGGTATGTAATGGTCGTATTTGAGGTGGCAGAATAGACGTTCTTGATGCTGAGTAAGTCGCTCGTATCGGCGATCATTCCCTGTTGTCACTTTCATTAGTCTGAAAAAAAATAATATTTTTTTTTGTATTTTCTTTGTTGGACCTAATCTAATTTTTAAGTTTAATTTGATATTTATTATTTATTTTTAGTTTCCAAATACCCTCGAAGAATGGGTTAATATTTCCAAAGATTTTGCCCAAGTAACAATTTTGCTCTAATTTAGTTTTAAGAGCGCTCTTAGAGCTGCTTTATAGAATGCTGTATAAGATAGCAGAAAATTTCCAGCAGAAAAAATGCGTTTTGCTATTCACCGCTAGAGGCATCACTATCACAAAAATGAAATTTTTTCTGCTGAAATTTTTTTACACCAGCAGAAAATTTTTGATATTTTTATGCAAATTAAAAATTCTCAGCAGAAAATTTTATGAAAAATCAGAGAATTTATGAAAAAGAAGAGAAAATGTATGTTTAAACATTTTGAAGCGATGAAAGATAATTTTTTTTAAAAAAACGATTTGCGTATGTATAGTGTAAGCATACTCAAAACATACTAAAATTATCATAATCATCATTATGCAAACACAAGGCAACATCAAAATATGGCCATCGTTGAAAGCACTCCATACATTTTTGAATTCATTTTAATGTGAAATGTTTTTAGTTTTTTAACAAAAGTGTTAGAAAAACCCCCCTGTAACTACCCTGGTTGTATGTTTTTATGGTAGCTGAGATCATAATCCATATACTTGAGCAACGTAAGATTCACACTTAGCGTCAGTAGCCTCCCATACATTTTTGAATTCATTTTAATGTGACATGTTTTTAGTTTTTTAGCAAAAGGGTTAGAAAAACCCCCCTGTAACTACCCTGGGTGTATGTTTTTATGGTAGCTGAGATCATAATCTATATACATGAACAACGTAAGATTCACACCTAGCGTCAGTAGCCTTCCATACATTTTTGAAGTCATTTTAATGTGACATGTTTTTAGTTTTTTAACAAAAGTGTTAGAAAAACCCCCCTGTAACTGCCCTAGGTGTATGTTTTTATGGTAGCTGAGATCATAATCTATATACATGAGCAACGTTAGATTCACACCTAGCGTCAGTAGCCTTCCATACATTTTTAAATTCATTTTAATGTGAAATGTTTTTAGTTTTTTAACAAAAGTGTTAGAAAAACCCCCCTGTAACTACCCTGGGTGTATGTTTTTATGGTAGCTGAGATCATAATCTATATACATGAGCAACATAAGATTCACACCTAGCGTCAGTAGCCTTCCATACATTTTTGAATTCATTTTAATGTGAAATGTTTTCAGTTTTTTAACAAAAGTGTTAGAAAAACCCCCCTGTAACTACCCTGGGTGTATGTTTTTATGGTAGCTGAGATCATAATCCATATACATGAGCAACGTAAGATTCACACCTAGCGTCAGTAGCCTTCCATACATTTTTGAAGTCATTTTAATGTGACATGTTTTCAGTTTTTTAACAAAAGTGTTAGAAAAACCCCCCTGTAACTACCCTGGGTGTATGTTTTTATGGTAGCTGAGATCATAATCTATATACATGAGCAACGTAAGATTCACACCTAGCGTCAGTAGCCTTCCATACATTTTTGAATTCATTTTAATGTGAAATGTTTTTAGTTTTTTAACAAAAGTGTTAGAAAAACCCCCCTGTAACTACCCTGGGTGTATGTTTTTATGGTAGCTGAGATCATAATCCATATACTTGAGCAACGTAAGATTCACACTTAGCGTCAGTAGCCTCCCATACATTTTTGAATTCATTTTAATGTGACATGTTTTTAGTTTTTTAGCAAAAGTGTTAGAAAAACCCCCCTGTAACTACCCTGGGTGTATGTTTTTATGGTAGCTGAGATCATAATCTATATACATGAACAACGTAAGATTCACACCTAGCGTCAGTAGCCTTCCATACATTTTTGAAGTCATTTTAATGTGACATGTTTTTAGTTTTTTAACAAAAGTGTTAGAAAAACCCCCCTGTAACTGCCCTAGGTGTATGTTTTTATGGTAGCTGAGATCATAATCTATATACATGAGCAACGTTAGATTCACACCTAGCGTCAGTAGCCTTCCATACATTTTTAAATTCATTTTAATGTGACATGTTTTTAGTTTTTTAACAAAAGTGTTAAAAAAAACCCCTGTAACTACCCTGGGTGTATGTTTTTATGGTAGCTGAGATCATAATCTATATACATGAGCAACATAAGATTCACACCTAGCGTCAGTAGCCTTCCATACATTTTTGAATTCATTTTAATGTGACATGTTTTCAGTTTTTTAACAAAAGTGTTAAAAAACACCCCCTGTAACTACCCTGGGTGTATGTTTTTATGGTAGCTGAGATCATAATCCATATACTTGAGCAACGTAAGATTCACACTTAGCGTCAGTAGCCTCCCATACATTTTTGAATTCATTTTAATGTGACATGTTTTTAGTTTTTTAGCAAAAGTGTTAGAAAAACCCCCCTGTAACTACCCTGGGTGTATGTTTTTATGGTAGCTGAGATCATAATCTATATACATGAACAACGTAAGATTCACACCTAGCGTCAGTAGCCTTCCATACATTTTTGAAGTCATTTTAATGTGACATGTTTTTAGTTTTTTAACAAAAGTGTTAGAAAAACCCCCCTGTAACTGCCCTAGGTGTATGTTTTTATGGTAGCTGAGATCATAATCTATATACATGAGCAACGTTAGATTCACACCTAGCGTCAGTAGCCTTCCATACATTTTTAAATTCATTTTAATGTGACATGTTTTTAGTTTTTTAACAAAAGTGTTAGAAAAACCCCCCTGTAACTACCCTGGGTGTATGTTTTTATGGTAGCTGAGATCATAATCTATATACATGAGCAACATAAGATTCACACCTAGCGTCAGTAGCCTTCCATACATTTTTGAATTCATTTTAATGTGACATGTTTTCAGTTTTTTAACAAAAGTGTTAAAAAACACCCCCTGTAACTACCCTGGGTGTATGTTTTTATGGTAGCTGAGATCATAATCTATATACATGAGCAACGTTAGATTCACACCTAGCGTCAGTAGCCTTCCATACATTTTTAAATTCATTTTAATGTGACATGTTTTTAGTTTTTTAACAAAAGTGTTAGAAAAATCCCCCTGTAACTACCCTGGGTGTATGTTTTTATGGTAGCTGAGATCATAATCCATATACATGAGCAACGTAAGATTCAGACCTAGCGTCAGTAGCCTTCCATACATTTTTGAAGTCATTTTAATGTGACATGTTTTTAGTTTTTTAACAAAAGTGTTAGAAAAACCCCCCTGTAACTGCCCTAGGTGTATGTTTTTATGGTAGCTGAGATCATAATCTATATACATGAGCAACGTTAGATTCACACCTAGCGTCAGTAGCCTTCCATACATTTTTAAATTCATTTTAATGTGACATGTTTTTAGTTTTTTAACAAAAGTGTTAGAAAAACCCCCCTGTAACTACCCTGGGTGTATGTTTTTATGGTAGCTGAGATCATAATCTATATACATGAGCAACATAAGATTCACACCTAGCGTCAGTAGCCTTCCATACATTTTTGAATTCATTTTAATGTGAAATGTTTTCAGTTTTTTAACAAAAGTGTTAGAAAAACCCCCCTGTAACTACCCTGGGTGTATGTTTTTATGGTAGCTGAGATCATAATCCATATACATGAGCAACGTAAGATTCAGACCTAGCGTCAGTAGCCTTCCATACATTTTTGAAGTCATTTTAATGTGACATGTTTTCAGTTTTTTAACAAAAGTGTTAGAAAAACCCCCCTGTAACTACCCTGGGTGTATGTTTTTATGGTAGCTGAGATCATAATCTATATACATGAGCAACGTAAGATTCACACCTAGCGTCAGTAGCCTTCCATACATTTTTGAATTCATTTTAATGTGAAATGTTTTTAGTTTTTTAACAAAAGTGTTAGAAAAACCCCCCTGTAACTACCCTGGGTGTATGTTTTTATGGTAGCTGAGATCATAATCCATATACTTGAGCAACGTAAGATTCACACTTAGCGTCAGTAGCCTCCCATACATTTTTGAATTCATTTTAATGTGACATGTTTTTAGTTTTTTAGCAAAAGTGTTAGAAAAACCCCCCTGTAACTACCCTAGGTGTATGTTTTTATGGTAGCTGAGATCATAATCTATATACATGAGCAACGTTAGATTCACACCTAGCGTCAGTAGCCTTCCATACATTTTTAAATTCATTTTAATGTGACATGTTTTTAGTTTTTTAACAAAAGTGTTAGAAAAACCCCCCTGTAACTACCCTGGGTGTATGTTTTTATGGTAGCTGAGATCATAATCTATATACATGAGCAACATAAGATTCACACCTAGCGTCAGTAGCCTTCCATACATTTTTGAATTCATTTTAATGTGACATGTTTTCAGTTTTTTAACAAAAGTGTTAAAAAAAACCCCCTGTAACTACCCTGGGTGTATGTTTTTATGGTAGCTGAGATCATAATCTATATACATGAGCAACGTTAGATTCACACCTAGCGTCAGTAGCCTTCCATACATTTTTAAATTCATTTTAATGTGACATGTTTTTAGTTTTTTAACAAAAGTGTTAGAAAAACCCCCCTGTAACTACCCTGGGTGTATGTTTTTATGGTAGCTGAGATCATAATCTATATACATGAGCAAAATAAGATTCACACCTAGCGTCAGTAGCCTTCCATACATTTTTGAATTCATTTTAATGTGAAATGTTTTCAGTTTTTTAACAAAAGTGTTAGAAAAACCCCCCTGTAACTACCCTGGGTGTATGTTTTTATGGTAGCTGAGATCATAATCCATATACATGAGCAACGTAAGATTCAGACCTAGCGTCAGTAGCCTTCCATACATTTTTGAAGTCATTTTAATGTGACATGTTTTCAGTTTTTTAACAAAAGTGTTAGAAAAACCCCCCTGTAACT
This sequence comes from Nephrotoma appendiculata, assembly GCA_947310385.1. Lineage (NCBI taxonomy): Eukaryota > Metazoa > Arthropoda > Insecta > Diptera > Tipulidae > Nephrotoma > Nephrotoma appendiculata. Next base: position 55,679,671 of record OX371225.1, on the reverse strand, counting down.
ACCCTGGGTGTATGTTTTTATGGTAGCTGAGATCATAATCCATATACTTGAGCAACGTAAGATTCACACTTAGCGTCAGTAGCCTCCCATACATTTTTGAATTCATTTTAATGTGACATGTTTTTAGTTTTTTAGCAAAAGTGTTAGAAAAACCCCCCTGTAACTACCCTGGGTGTATGTTTTTATGGTAGCTGAGATCATAATCTATATACATGAGCAACGTTAGATTCACACCTAGCGTCAGTAGCCTTCCATACATTTTTAAATTCATTTTAATGTGACATGTTTTTAGTTTTTTAACAAAAGTGTTAGAAAAACCCCCCTGTAACTACCCTGGGTGTATGTTTTTATGGTAGCTGAGATCATAATCCATATACTTGAGCAACGTAAGATTCACACTTAGCGTCAGTAGCCTCCCATACATTTTTGAATTCATTTTAATGTGACATGTTTTTAGTTTTTTAGCAAAAGTGTTAGAAAAACCCCCCTGTAACTACCCTGGGTGTATGTTTTTATGGTAGCTGAGATCATAATCTATATACATGAGCAACGTTAGATTCACACCTAGCGTCAGTAGCCTTCCATACATTTTTGAATTCATTTTAATGTGAAATGTTTTTAGTTTTTTAACAAAAGTGTTAGAAAAACCCCCCTGTAACTACCCTGGGTGTATGTTTTTATGGTAGCTGAGATCATAATCCATATACTTGAGCAACGTAAGATTCACACTTAGCGTCAGTAGCCTCCCATACATTTTTGAATTCATTTTAATGTGACATGTTTTTAGTTTTTTAGCAAAAGTGTTAGAAAAACCCCCCTGTAACTACCCTGGGTGTATGTTTTTATGGTAGCTGAGATCATAATCTATATACATGAGCAACGTTAGATTCACACCTAGCGTCAGTAGCCTTCCATACATTTTTAAATTCATTTTAATGTGACATGTTTTTAGTTTTTTAACAAAAGTGTTAGAAAAACCCCCCTGTAACTACCCTGGGTGTATGTTTTTATGGTAGCTGAGATCATAATCTATATACATGAGCAACATAAGATTCACACCTAGCGTCAGTAGCCTTCCATACATTTTTGAATTCATTTTAATGTGACATGTTTTCAGTTTTTTAACAAAAGTGTTAAAAAAAACCCCCTGTAACTACCCTGGGTGTATGTTTTTATGGTAGCTGAGATCATAATCTATATACATGAGCAACGTTAGATTCACACCTAGCGTCAGTAGCCTTCCATACATTTTTAAATTCATTTTAATGTGACATGTTTTTAGTTTTTTAACAAAAGTGTTAGAAAAACCCCCCTGTAACTACCCTGGGTGTATGTTTTTATGGTAGCTGAGATCATAATCTATATACATGAGCAAAATAAGATTCACACCTAGCGTCAGTAGCCTTCCATACATTTTTGAATTCATTTTAATGTGAAATGTTTTCAGTTTTTTAACAAAAGTGTTAGAAAAACCCCCCTGTAACTACCCTGGGTGTATGTTTTTATGGTAGCTGAGATCATAATCCATATACATGAGCAACGTAAGATTCAGACCTAGCGTCAGTAGCCTTCCATACATTTTTGAATTCATTTTAATGTGACATGTTTTCAGTTTTTTAACAAAAGTGTTAGAAAAACCCCCCTGTAACTACCCTGGGTGTATGTTTTTATGGTAGCTGAGATCATAATCTATATACATGAGCAACGTAAGATTCACACCTAGCGTCAGTAGCCTTCCATACATTTTTGAAGTCATTTTAAAAAAAATTCAATATTACTTGGGTAGTTACATGGTACTTACAAGGGGGTTTTTCTAACACTTTTGTTAAAAAACTGAAAACATGTCACATTAAAATGAATTCAAAAATGTATGGAAGGCTACTGACGCTAGGTGTGAATCTTATGTTGCTCGTGTATATAGATTATGATCTCAGCTACCATAAAAACATACACCCAGGGTAGTTACAGGGGGGTTTTTCTAACACTTTTGTTAAAAAACTAAAAACATGTCACATTAAAATGAATTTAAAAATGTATGGAAGGCTACTGACGCTAGGTGTGAATCTAACGTTGCTCATGTATATAGATTATGATCTCAGCTACCATAAAAACATACACCCAGGGTAGTTACAGGGGGGTTTTTCTAACACTTTTGCTAAAAAACTAAAAACATGTCACATTAAAATGAATACAAAAATGTATGGGAGGCTACTGACGCTAAGTGTGAATCTTACGTTGCTCAAGTATATGGATTATGATCTCAGCTACCATAAAAACATACACCCAGGGTAGTTACAGGGGGGTTTTTCTAACACTTTTGTTAAAAAACTGAAAACATTTCACATTAAAATGAATTCAAAAATGTATGGAAGGCTACTGACGCTAGGTGTGAATCTTATGTTGCTCAAGTATATGGATTATGATCTCAGCTACCATAAAAACATACACCCAGGGTAGTTACAGGGGGGTTTTTCTAACACTTTTGTTAAAAAACTGAAAACATGTCACATTAAAATGACTTCAAAAATGTATGGAAGGCTACTGACGCTAGGTCTGAATCTTACGTTGCTCATGTATATGGATTATGATCTCAGCTACCATAAAAACATACACCCAGGGTAGTTACAGGGGAGTTTTTCTAACACTTTTGTTAAAAAACTGAAAACATTTCACATTAAAATGAATTCAAAAATGTATGGAAGGCTACTGACGCTAGGTGTGAATCTTACGTTGCTCATGTATATAGATTATGATCTCAGCTACCATAAAAACATACACCCAGGGTAGTTACAGGGGGGTTTTTCTAACACTTTTGTTAAAAAACTAAAAACATGTCACATTAAAATGACTTCAAAAATGTATGGAAGGCTACTGACGCTAGGTGTGAATCTTACGTTGCTCATGTATATAGATTATGATCTCAGCTACCATAAAAACATACACCTAGGGCAGTTACAGGGGGGTTTTTCTAACACTTTTGTTAAAAAACTAAAAACATGTCACATTAAAATGACTTCAAAAATGTATGGAAGGCTACTGACGCTAGGTGTGAATCTTACGTTGCTCATGTATATAGATTATGATCTCAGCTACCATAAAAACATACACCCAGGGTAGTTACAGGGGAGTTTTTCTAACACTTTTGTTAAAAAACTGAAAACATTTCACTTTAAAATGACTTCAAAAATGTATGGAAGGCTACTGACGCTAGGTGTGAATCTTATGTTGCTCATGTATATAGATTATGATCTCAGCTACCATAAAAACATACACCCAGGGTAGTTACAGGGGGGTTTTTTTAACACTTTTGTTAAAAAACTAAAAACATTTCACATTAAAATGACTTCAAAAATGTATGGAAGGCTACTGACGCTAGGTGTGAATCTAACGTTGCTCATGTATATAGATTATGATCTCAGCTACCATAAAAACATACACCCAGGGTAGTTACAGGGGGGTTTTTCTAACACTTTTGCTAAAAAACTAAAAACATGTCACATTAAAATGAATTCAAATATGTATGGAAGGCTACTGACGCTAAGTGTGAATCTTACGTTGCTCAAGTATATGGATTATGATCTCAGCTACCATAAAAACATACACCCAGGGTAGTTACAGGGGGATTTTTCTAACACTTTTGTTAAAAAACTAAAAACATTTCACATTAAAATGAATTCAAAAATGTATGGAAGGCTACTGACGCTAGGTGTGAATCTTACGTTGCTCATGTATATAGATTATGATCTCAGCTACCATAAAAACATACACCCAGGGTAGTTACAGGGGAGTTATGTTAACACTTTTGTTAAAAAACTGAAAATATGTCACATTAAAATGACTTCAGAAATGTATGGAGTGCTTTCAACGATGGCCATATTTTGATGTTGCCCTGTGTTTGCATAATGATGATTATGATAATTTTAGTATGTTTTGAGTATGCTTACACTATACATACGCAAATCGTTTTTTTAAAAAAAATTATCTTTCATCGCTTCAAAATGTTTAACCATACATTTTCTCTTCTTTTTCATAAATTCTCTGATTTTTCATAAAATTTTCTGCTGAGAATTTTTAATTTGCATAAAAATATCAAAAATTTTCTGCTGGTGTAAAAAAATTTCAGCAGAAAAAATTTCATTTTTGTGATAGTGATGCCTCTAGCGGTGAATAGCAAAACGCATTTTTTCTGCTGGAAATTTTCTGCTATCTTATACAGCATCTTTATAGAGCGGCATGCGCTAATTTTAACTCTAGAAGCGCTCTTAGAACTGTTAAAAGGTTTTTATTGAGCAAAAAGTAGCGGTCTTAGAGCAAAAATGTTTATTTTATAAGCCCCATAACCATCTATTTTGCAGCTTTTATGAAGTACCTTGCTCTATATAGTACTTAAATAAGTAAATCTGCAATTTTAAATGTTAAAGAACGAATTCCTAAGATAGAAAAAATAAAATAAACAATTTCGGAGCAATCGAATTATGCCGAACTTAGACATTCATCATTTTTTATCTATTATATTTTTCTAATGGCATTTTGATTTATTAAATTGCGATAATAAATATAACAATATATTTAGTACTTTTGGTTTGTAAATATAGTGAAATAATTATGCAATTATATTTTTATGGTTAAATCTATACCTCATAAATTTTAAATAGGCCACTCAAATCATAATCATTTAATAATAAAATAAACATTTATTGGAAATGCAAATTTTCAAATTTTCTTGAAAAATTGAATTTTGCCCGTGGAATCATAAAAAATTAACCTTATTTTATTATTATAAACAATAATACTTAACCATGGACGCCAATTTTTATTTTATTTTAATGAAGAATATTTGTTATTGTTATTAAATCCTATTTTAGAGCATTCTGCGTCTCTCTATTCTATTGTTCAGTTTTGTGCTCTGAAAGTGAATAATTTGTTTTCGTTTGCAGTTTATATAGAGCACGTAACGGTGTATTTTCTGTATTAGAGCTTTTAGCTGAATTACATAGAAAATCGATTAATAAATAAAATTAACAGCTCTATATCACAATAAAATTGTTGCAGCGCAGTTTTTGAATACTGCTATAGTGTTGATTAGTGAAAATATTAAATTGTTTACAAATTCCACTTCTTCCACTTTACAACTCGGTGCACTTATAAAAAATGCAAAACGTCAAACTAAACAATTGAAGAGTGCTTTATAACGCTCTAAAATAATTCGTATGCTCTAAAAGAGTTTAAAATATTTAAGTAAGCTCTATATAAGGATATTGTAATTTTATTTGTTACCTATGAGCACTATAGTATTGTAAAATTATGTTATATTTGAGCATATATCTAAAGAAGCTATAAATTCTAAATCAGTTGTAATATAGCTTTAATATGAGATAAAATGTGACTAATAGAAACATTTTATTCCAAAATCCAACGAGCTCTATAAAGCAACCTAAATAAGCTCTAATTGTGGTTATAGAGCTTATAACAAAGCTATAAGCTCCATAAGCAATTAAAGCTAACATAATAAAGAAACAATGAGTTAAAGCACCAGAAATATTGTGTAAAGCTGAAAGCTATAAAAATTTACCTTGTGGAACTGCTAGGCTCATATTATCTGTTTTAGAACTGAAATAGAGCTCAACGCTGCTTATAGCTCTAACAAATGTTACTTGGGTGGAAATTTACACAACTTTTATAATATATTGGGAGCAATGGATGGGAAGCATATTGCCAGTACAAAACCATGCAATTCAGGTGCCCTGTATTACAACTATAAAGGAACTTATAGCATCGTTTTGTTGGCGATCGTATATGCACGGAAGGAGTTTATTATGGTTGATGCTGAAATGAATGGCCGCATTTCAGATGGAGGCGTATTTAGTTATTCTTAATTTGGGAAGCGTTTGCAACAAAATTCACTCAACTTGCCGATTCCTATTTCGTTACCCAGCATAAACGCACAATTTCCATTTGCTTTCGTAGCGGACGAGGGTTTGTGTTACACGTCCATGTAATGAAACCATTCGCTCAAAAATCATTAAATGAAGCTCGGCATGTCTAGAATAAGATTTTAGTTGGTGTATATATTTCATCCGTTCCGCAACCTGAGCTCTTGGATGCCAATATTTTTTTTAATTCCTTTCTATAATTAGTACGTAGCGTATTAATTTTTCGCCTAACGGTGTGCTGTTGGCTTGTTTTTTCTATATATCTCCAAAAGTTTATCCAAACTTGCATTTCGCTTACTTTTAACTATATGTAATTTGGATTTGTTGGATTTCATAGTTCTGGCAAAGCTTCGTACGTTTCTATAAATTGTCGAAGACCGACGTCTTCGATATTCCGGTCGCTTCCATATTCATAATAATAATAATAATAATAATATTTTCCAACGACCAATCACCTCTCCCTGACAGCACGCATGGAGGAACCATCAAAGTTATTATTATTTTTTCTAAACAAGGATATCATTCTACTAAATTAAAAATTAGAAAAAGAAAGAAACTGCAAAAATAAATTAATATTGATCGAAATAAAAAAAATATTTAAAGAGCTATGATTAGGAAAATGAAAAGGGTGAATATAGGTACTAAATTTAGGAGAATGATACCCCTTCGCAAAAAAGGGAGAGCAAGTAGAAAAAAAGAGAAGTAAAGTTAAACAAAACTAAAATTAAAAGAAAAGCAAATGGAGAGAGCAAAAAAAAATGTTAAAAATTATAAATACTCGATAGAGTATTTAAGTAAAAAAAAAAACAATTATTCTAAAAATAAAACAAAAATTGCATTATCGGTAGCAAATACCAATTTCTTAATAGCGAATTGGTTAATGTGGTAGTCAAAAAGTTCGAAATATTTATTATTCTCGCGCAGGATCGTTCTGGCCGTAGGTCGTTTTGTGAGGAACAATTCGGTATCGTTCTCAAAGTGCGAACGTTTACATTAAGATTTATCTTTTCGAGTAGACCTGAAGAATCTTCCCCTTCAGATGGGAATAGTTGATGAATGAAAACGATGTCTGCAACAGAACGTCGCTTACTTAGTGGATTTAAGTTAACAAGCTCCAAGTGATCGAGATAAGGAGGCAAATTGTAATCGTCCACCTGATGTAGTTTGCGCAGAGCAAAGCGTAAAAATATACTCGAGTAGGAGCCGAACAAATATCATATTGAGAGCCCTCTTAGTGTAAGGGTTAAACAATTCACTAGACCAGCGCTTCAAAAATCCAAGCGAAGAGTTTGTTCTTTTGACAATAAAATCGATGTGATCTTTGAAGTTAAGTTCGCGGTTACAAATTACCCCTAAGACCCATATGGTTAAAACTTTTACAACAACAGCAAAAAAGTCGTATACTCATGACTAATGGAATTTACGCGTTTTCTTGAGTATGTAATGGATTGGCATTTACTCACATTCACATCATGAATATTTTTAGCAAACCAAGTTATGAAGTTAGTGAGGTCATTCTGCAATAGGTTAACATCGGTGGAACTTGAAATTTGTCTGTAAATTTTCGTATCGTCTGCACAAGTTTTTGATCATGAAATCGACATCGTGGATGGATAAAATGAAAAAATAAGCCCAAGATAGGCCTTGCGGTGCCCTGGAAGTAGCTATAAAAGGAACAGATATGGTTGGCCGTAAGATAACCTGATAACTATGTTCTCTTAGACAACAGTCCACTCATAGTAAGAATTAAGGACCGAAACCAAGAGCCTGAGTTTAAACAAAATTACCTTATGGGAAACCCTGTCAAATGCCATGCTGAATTCCGTGGTAATAACATCAATTTCCTTTCCTACTTCTATAAATTTCAAAGTATCAGATGCAAATTCGATTAGATTGGTAGTAGTAGATCGTCCTCATGCTGATTCATTGAAAATAATGTTTACATTGAATAACTTCGGATATCTTGGGGATATAGAGACGTCCGATTTAGATACCTTCTTATGCGGGTTAGAATTACAAAAGAACCTTGCCATATTGATGGAAATATTGCGTAGGAGGTCGACTTTTGGAACAGCATTGTAAGTGGCTGCGCTAAGTTATCAACACAGTTTAAAAAAAACATATATGCCAATTTATCGGAGCCAGCGGAAAAATCATCGTTTTTGTTGATGCTCCTTACCACAGTTTCAAGATCGATTTGAATAGAGACCGGAGACGCTAGAACGCTGTTATTCATGTTACTGAAGTAGGCCGCATCAGGCTCAACATCGTTATCGGAGTAGCAGCCATGATCTTAAAGCAACATGTGTTGTGAATTGATCAGCTTCGTCCGAGAAACGTTCCGCGCATTCCGTGATTTTTACCCTAGCAGGTTTAACCGGACGAAATGAAATTATGATTATGAAACCTCATGGGAGGCGGCCAGATCCTTTGATGGGATATAGTGCCAGAGAGATAAGTTTACCCGGATCAAAATGACCTATTTGACTTTAATTTATCAAAGGATTTCCAAAATATCCAGAACAATAATTAATTTTTGTTTAAATTAAATAATCTGAAATCATACTTGTAATCACAGAATAGATTTCTTTAAATAAAAAAAGTAATAATAAGGTTGATGGTGACTCCCCGCATGCGGTTGGGGAGGAGTGATTGGTCCTTATGGAAAATATTATTTTTATAACTTCAAAAAAATATTATTTGATTTACGATTTAGTTTTTTTTTAATTTTTTGAACTTCTACCATAAATCAGGTACAACGATCACGCCACCATACCAATAATCGATTAAAATTTAATTTGAAATTAAATTAATTTAATCGGTTAATTTTTACAATACAACACTCAATTTTAAAATTCAATCTATTTGCTATTATTTATGTTATTATGTTGTAGCATTTCAATTATGTTGGCTGTTTATCGAATTTTATATTATTGCAAATATAAAAAAAAAACAAATTTAAATAATTAAATCGAAATAAAAATAAAACTAATTAATTTATTTTTGTTAGCAATAACGTATAGCATAATAGTGTTAATGTAGTGTTTTACATAAATTTTTCTAATTATGTAAACGCATAAAATTTATGTATTTTTAATAAGCGTAGAGATAGCATAGATTTAGTCTATGTGTGATTGGATGGACGGGTGTTATGCTATATTATGTTGTTGTAATCATGATAAGCATTATACGAACATAATAAATTTATGCGAGTTTGTCTGGGAGGCATAAACCACAATTATAAAATTTTTCTATAGTTTGGTTTAAATAAACATTTGTTTTATTAATGTAATGTATATAATTTAATTATATTGAGGTGCCAGATTAATTATTAATTTTTGGGGTTTTATGGCACATAATTAGAATTTTTGTGTGCGGTTCTAGTTTTAAAATTAATCGGTTTTTTAATCATGTCACGGTGTGTTTATATATCGTTTTCATTTATGGTTTGACATTTAAATTGTAAAATTTAACATTTTTAAAGATATACTCCCCAAAATACATAAAATCGATTTTTACCCAAAAAAAAAAATTATTTTCAAAATATTTCCTTTTTCCGTAACTTGAGTGTTGTTGTTGTTGTTTTATGTTTATTCATAAATAAATTTACTTCATTTTTATTATTTAATTAATTGAATTCCCATTTTCCCTTTTGTAATATTTTTAAATTTTCAGTTTTAGCTTTTCATTTAAAGTTATAAGACAACAACAACATTACCATTACAAAACTGTTCGAAGGAGGAAGAAAACATGAAAATTATTTGTATATTTTTTTTTTGTTTTTGTTGTTATTATTATTATTATTATTACTGTTATTGTTATGATTATAAATAGCATTATATACCAAAGGAATGAAAAACCTTTTGTTAAAATATTCATTTGGGAAATAAATAAGCATTAACACTTCAAAAATTTAATTTCTTATTATTTTTAGAAAGTAAATTTTTTTTAACTTGTTTCGGTCGAATTATGTAGGTTGATTCGTTTTCTACGTCTTTCCAAATAGATATGAGAATGAAAATCAAATTAAACTTTTAAACAGAAAAAATTGCAGTTAGAAATGCGAGATAATCTGCCTTAGAATTATATTATAGTCTCGTTACTAGTGTACCAAAAATTATTAGAATAACAAGACAGAGTTAAAAAACAACAATTACAGGATTTTAAGACAAAAGATTTTAAATATTTTAATATTTATTTCATGCCCAACAATGACAACCGTGAAGTTTGTCCTAACTTTGTCCTAAAATTCCAAAAACAAAATTTAGGACAAATTTAGGACAAACTTCACGCTCGTGGACACACGCGTGAAGTTTGTCCTAAAATTGTCCAGGCTATTTTATTAGGAGTATATGTATTAGTTAATGTCTTGTTATAATGAATTATCATATTTGTAATATTTGAACATACGTATATAAACAAATTTGAAATAAAGGTATAGTGCTAAAAAATCGTCAATTATCATTTCCATTTCAGCGACTTATTTATTGACCAAGCAGCAATATTGTAAATGATTTTAAAAATATGAAAGAGTGCCTATATTGTCGCTTATATCAAAAATGTACACATACTGAATTTAAACTTTGTCGTACAACCACCGTGAAGTGATGTTACGTGAGATAGCTGACATTGCAAAGATATCAATGGAACGTGTTGGTCATATTTTGCACGAATATTTATTCGTTAAAAAGATGTGTTCGAAGTGAATACCGCGTTTGCTCACAATGGATCAACAACGATAACGCGTCATGATTTCGTGCGTTCTTTGAAGCTGTTTCAGCGCAATAAAAAGAATTTTTTTATGCGGTATATGACAAAGGATGAAACATGGTTCGTCTGATGCGGCCAAAAGCACAGCTGTCGCCTGGAAAGGTTATGACGTCTGTATTTTAGGATACACGTGGTATACTATTTTTTGACTACCTTGAAAAAGGAAAAAGAACAACAGCGAATATTATATCGGATTATTAGAAGGAAGAAATCGCTGAAAAACGTCCACAAATGAAGAGGAAAAATTGCTCTTGCACCAAGATAATGCACCACGTCACAAGTCGATAGCAACAATAATAAAATTGCACAAATTTCACATTGAATTACTTCCGCATCCGCCATACTCGAGGTACATACTCGAGATATGAGATTTGGACCCGCTGTGATTATAACTTGTTTGCAGGCCTCGACAAAATCTTCAGTGAAAGATATTTGGCTCTTCTAACTACAAAAATGCGATTAATCAAATTTTCATTCAGCCTCAAATTTTCGAGTGATTAATAAGACTGCGATCGAGGACCTTGAGATTTTTGCAGATGTACCATTCATTTTATCGGCGATGATCGAAAAGTTGCTCTTGAAAAAGTTTTCTATGAGTATGTCGTAAGGATTGACTGAGCGGTTTGAAATTGCGGACTTAAGCTTTTCCTATAAACTGAAGGTCTCCTTGATTTTTGCCGGAAACTGGTTCTCTTGAAATGGCCGCTTCTATGTGAGTTTTACGTTTTCCATATAGACTCTTTTCGTTTATTGGAACAAAGAATGGGTTGGGGGAAAAATCCATTATTTTTTCGCTATAGATGGCTTTAGTGACATATACCCCGTGATGTATTTGTCGCCTTACACCGTACTTGTACTCGTTTGAAAGGGGAGATTCATGCACTAAAAATTTATTTTGTAATGGTTTTGATTGATCGTTTAAGTTGTGAGTTACAGCGTGTCAAGGATGGAGGTAAACAAAAATAAAATTCGCTTTATTTTACAATTTTGCTTCGATAAAGGCGAAAACGCAAGTCAGGCGGCTGAAATTGTGAATGGTGTCTGTCCTTTGATTCCGTTCTGGTAATTTGCATATTAAAAATGTACCTCGCACTGGAATGCCTATCGTCTAAAATGTCGATAAAATCCTGGAAAACGAAGTAGACCGGCATGCCAGGTGTCGTAGCATCGCTCAGGAGCTGAAGGTCGTCCTTCAAATGAACCTCGATGTTTGGGTGTCGACGAGTGGATGCAAAAAATTTGATGGGTCGTGATTCCATTTGCGAATACTTGGCGAAGCGAAAGGAAATCAAGCCATTTCTTAAGCGGGTGGTAATTGGCGACGCGAAATGGGTCATGTACGGCGGCCAAACAATGAATGAACTGCACCGATTGAAGGCAGCAATCGACCAGAAGCGGCCATAATCAGCCAATAGGAGAAGTGTTGCATTCCACCAGGATAACGCCAATCCCCCATCAAACGTCCATGATTACCCACCAGAAGCTAAGTTGGGAAGTTATTATGCATCCACCGGACCTGGCACCAAGCGATTATCACCTCTTTTTGTCCATGCCAAGCGATCTCGGTGGTGTAAAAATGGCCTCAAGAAAGACTTCTAAAAACTGGCTATCTCAGTTTTTCGCTAATAGGAGCAAGTCATTTTAGAAAAGCAGCATAATGAAATAGCCTTCTAAATGGCAACGAGTTATCGAAAAAAATCGCTTTTATTTGAGCCTTATGATTGCAGCCATGTTAAATAAAGCCCAGAAATAAAATAAAAATAATAGATTCTTTTTCCCCATCCTTATATTTATTTTTATGTATTAGGTGTGCAACTGTGCACGTAGAAACTGTGCTTTTTTTAGTGAAATTCACCTTTATTGAAAATATAATTGTTACAAAAATCAAGTATCGAATTATTCGCCATTACTATATGTTTGATCTTTTGCCATTTATTAGGTAGATAATGAATGCCGTCGCGATAAAAACTTGGTGGTTTCAAAGCAAAACAATCATCGAGCCATCAACTTTCATGTTCTGCTGGGTTTTGAAATATGACAGCATCGATCTGAATAACTGATTATCAGAGGAGCATCTGCACCCTTCGGTTTTTGTTTTCTTCGGTCTATTTATGATGAACCCATTTTCCTATCTTCTGTATTTATCCCATTGCGATTGCATGCTTCTTGAATTGTGAATATTCGTCTTCAAATAAGTTTTACTACACCTGGATGTGGATCGTCCTCAATCCATATTTTTTAATTCCAATTTCTCTATCTTGGATACGTTTACAAAGAAAGCTGCTTAAGGAAATCGGTACTGCTATTGTTGGTGCCTAACACATAATATCCCTTCTCAACCTAAAATACCTAAAAACCTGGAACACATAAAAATTGATGACATACTTCTACAGCTGGAAGAAAAATTCTATTAGTAAATATAAACTTATAATATGTATAAACTTACTTACAATTCCACTAGCATGTAATCTATTATTAATTCGGGCAAACCTGAAAATATATAGTATTTAATTAGTAATTAGTTTAATAAGATAAATCAGAAATACTTAGCTCACATCCATAATTATGCAGAAATTGTTTTGTTTACAATTTCCATTTTTGACGTCTATGTGTATTAACAAGAACAAAAAATTGTAGTAGAGGTATAATATGGAAACAAAAACTGCGTTACCATCAGGGTAACGCACTGAACTTATATTTTTCAAATCGATTTGGAAGAAAACTTGTCAAATTTATTCATGTTCCAAAAAATTAATTATTATAAGAAAAATCTTTGCAAACTCAACAAGCAAAATAAATTATTAAATAAAATAAATATTCTAAAATAAATAAAATCTGTGTCTAACATTTATCACGAGTGCGTTGAATTGCGGAACATAAATACACGCCAAGGACAACCGGTGTAGGAAGATACAGTCCACTATACGGCAACGTGGAACCAACAGCATCGTCATCAGAGGCCACAAATTCCGTGGATTTTATATTCCAATCCGACTGTGCTCCACCATTATGGTCCTTCGAGCCGGATGCTCATCGATTGCACACTAATTTAGTCAACAACCACGCGGTTGATCAGCAATCACCTTATCGACAATTTTCCGGGAAATCCAGAGGCGTAAGCAGCCATTTTTATATTACGCGCGTAAGCAGCCATTTTTATATCGCGCGTGAAAGTAATACTGATAATTAAAAATCGCATAACGCATTCAATAGTGATAATTATAAAATCGAATTACGTGGATAACTAAACGTTGATAGTTAAAAGTCAATTATTAAATCATAACCGTAATATTTTCACGAAATCTAATTCAGTGCAGCGCGATAAATCGTGAAGTGTAAAACCAGTTGAGTGAATAATAGAGATGGAATTAGTCGGTCCAAAAAAGCAACGTGCCTCCAACAAGGGAAGAATGACGCAAATTGTGAATTTCGTGGATCAATGCGACGATCAAACGCCAGTCGAAGATTTGAAAACACGTCTAATGCGCGCCGAAAAGTTGATGTCCGAATTCACTATCATCGAATCATTAATTTTCAAAATTAATCCCGACGAAGAATCGGATTACCAGTATGAAGAAAGTTATTACAAGGCCATCACAGGCCTGAACACATTGATTCGCTCCAATTCCGCGTCCTTCGGCACATTTACTGGACTAGATGCCTCCATGAACATGACTCACCCGAGCGGCCAGGCCGAAGTCAGATTACCGAAGATAAATATCCCAATATTTTCCGGAGAGTACACCGAGTGGCCATTCTTCTATGACCTGTACTGTTCCACAATACATGAGTCAACCTCGCTAAATCCCGTACAAAAGTTCCAGTACCTCAAGGGCCAATTACGTGGAGAAGCGGAAAAGTTATTGCGTCACATCAGTGTTACCGAAGCAAATTACATGGGAGCACTAACCAAATTAAAGGAACGATACAGCCGCAAGAGACCAATCATCCAGTCATTTATACGGACATTCATTGATCAACCGGGGATTCAAACGGCAACTGCTTCCAATATCAAAAGGCTGATGGATACTTCGGACGAAGTTATTCGGGGTTTAAAGGCAATGAGGGAAAGCGCTGAAACCCGAGACCCGTGGCTCATCTATTTACTACTGAGCAAATTAGACGAGAAATCCAAATCGCAGTGGGCAGAAACCACAACAGACGTTGACAATCCCGCATTCGCAGATTTTCTGAAATTCCTGGCTAGACGAATCGACGTGTTAGAGTCTTTTACTAGTTTAACGAAGAGAACTAACTCCAAACCCACAATATCCGGGCATATTGCAACCAACCAACCAAGCTTCAAATGTGCACTGTGCAAAGAAGATCATTCTCTATTTCTATGTCCGACGTTCAATAGTATGAATAGCATTCAAAGAAGAGAGTGGGCGAAAGATAGTCATCGATGTTTTAATTGCCTGAGCCTCAAACATCCAGTGTTCAAATGTACGTCGCAACGACGCTGTCAGCATTGCCAACGTAAGCATCATAGCTTGCTACACAGTGATGAACAACGGGATGACCCAACCAATGAAACCAACATAAACTCCGAGTCCGACGCTAAAGGTCATTCCGGTTCGCGAAGAACGACGGCAATCACCGAATCAGCCAATACGTTTAGAATCAACATCGGGACCAACAAAACAACGTGTTCAGCCGTCTGCTCATCAGGATCGCCGTCTCAAACAATATTGCCTACCGCCATCATTGGAATAGTTGATTCAAATGGTCACACGCAGACATTCAGAGCCCTATTAGACTCAGGGTCCCAAGTTAGCTTTATTACGGAGGCTAGCACACAACGGCTAAATTTGAAAAGGCGAAACGCTCGCTTATCCGTGTGCGGATTAGGTGAATCCAAAGGAGGTTTTACAAAAGGAGTGGTAACTATCAAAGTAAGAATCGACAAAGGCACTGAATTTTCCCTCGAAGCATTTGTACTGCCGAAGATCACCACTAAGCTGCCAATTCAAAGTATTGACGAAATTCACGTTGATGCTACTCGGGGAACCAAATTAGCGGATCCCAAATTTCATATATCTAACCACATCGACGTCTTAATTGGTGCCGACTATTTTTTCGGACTCCTACAAGAAGGGCAAATCAGGTTGAAAAATCAAGGACTCACGCTTCAGAGAACAGTATTTGGATGGGTTGCAGCCGGCAGACCTAATAATTCGTCACGAGAACAAGCGGTTTCCTTATCGGTATCAACAAACGAAAATTCACTCCTCGACATTGACTATACATTAAGAAGATTTTGGGAAATCGAGGCAATTTCCAACAACACACAACTACTATCTCCCGAGGAACAGCTCTGCAAAGATAACTTTCGAGAGGCATTGCAAAAACCAGATGACGGCAGATTTATCGTGAGGCTACCATTCAAAAGGTCACCAAATTCGCTTGGTAATTCCATGAACAGCGCAGTTCAAAGACTGAGAAGTATGGAGCGTCGATTTATCCGTGATCCCGAATTCAAGGATCTTTACCACAAATTCATGTTGGAATACCATGAACTCCAACACATGGAGCAAATCCCACAAAACGAGATAAATAACTCCGGTTTCTACTTACCACATCACGGTGTTCTCCGCACATCCAGCAGCACGACCAAATTGCGTGTCGTTTTCGATGGTTCTGCAAAAAGTTCCTCCGGGATCTCTCTCAACGACTGTTTAGCTGTCGGAGCAACGATCCAGTCAACGCTGTACTCGATACTATTACGATTCCGAGAGCATCATACAGTTTTCTCAGCGGATGTTGAGCAGATGTATCGCCAAGTACGGGTTTCGAAGGATGATACCCAATACCAAAAAATTGTTTGGCGAACTTCCCCGACCGAACCAATACTGCATTACCGGCTCCTAACGGTAACCTACGGGCTGGCATCGGCTTCGTTCTTAGCAACTCGAACCTTGAAGCAAATTGCTCATGAGAACCAAAAGGCATTACCACTTGCATCAAAAATAATCGAACGAGACATTTACGTGGACGACTTGATGTCAGGAGCAGACACCGAGCAAGACGCCGTTCAGTTACAACGCGAAATAACCGATCTCCTGAAGAAACATGGATTTATTCTACGCAAATGGTCCTCTAATACAGCGGCCATACTACAGAAAATCGACAAGGATGACCAAACACACGATCCTAAAGAAATCAATGACCACACAGAAGAAAGCATCAGGGCAGTAAAAATATTAGGCATGAATTGGAATCCATCCACGGACGAGTTCGCATTTTCTTCGGATATTCAAGGCAGCCAAATACTGACCAAAAGAATAGTATTGTCGCAAGCCAGCCGTCTATTCGATCCGATCGGTTGGTTAGCTGCAGTAGTCGTGTCGGTGAAAATCTTCATCCAACAATTGTGGGCAGCCAATTTAGAGTGGGATGAACCATTGCCTGAGCAAAGGGCAAAAGAATGGCTAAGCATGGTAGAACAAATGGAAAAGGTTAATCAAATTCGGATCCCAAGATCAATATTCGCAAGCAAAAGGTCCACGGTTCAAATGCATGGTTTCTGTGACGCCAGCCAATACGCCTACGCAGCAGTAGTATTCTTCAGAATCGAGTCCATGACCGGAGAAGTGTCATGCAAATTAATATCGGCCAAAACAAAGGTAGCTCCCATCAAACAAGCCACATTGCCACGATTAGAGTTGTGTGGAGCCCTTTTGCTAACCAATCTGCTCAATCTGATAAAAAGTGAAACACAATTGACAATCTCTGAAGTTCACTGTTGGAAGGATTCAAGCATCGTTCTACATTGGCTTGCAAGATTTTACAGGCGGTGGAAAAATTTCGTTGGCAATCGAACCGCGGAAATTATAAATTCTTGGCCAAGAAAACATTGGAAGCATGTTCCATCAATGAATAATCCAGCCGACTGCGCCTCACGAGATTTATCACCACTGGAGCTTAAATCACACAGACTTTGGTGGAATGGATCTGATTGGTTAGTCCAAACCACTGATACCTGGCCAGTTCAACAATTTAAGTACGAGCAAATTAAAGATGAAAGCAACCAGCTGCTTAGTTTCACGAACACGGTTCATAACGCTTGGATCGACGATCACTTCGAAAGATATTCTTCATTTCGAAAACTACAGAAGGCACTAGCTATTAATTCTCGATTCATAACGAATTGCAGGAAGCCTAAAGACAGAAGAACGAGTGGCACCTATCTAAACCGGGAAGAAATATTTCATGCCATTCATATAGGATTTATAAATACGAACAGACTAAATTTCATTCAAATGAAGTAAATTCCTTAAAAGCAATCAAGTCTGTTGCCAAAACGAGCAGTATTAAATCGCTAGCTCCATTCATTAATAAACGTGGGATTATTCGCGTAGGAAGGAGATTGGATAACAGCTCGATTCCATTATCCACAAAGCATCCAACAATTGTGCATGCGAAATCAAGAATCGCATCACTACTCCTTGAAGAAATACATGGCAACAAGCACGCAGAAGTGACGCTAAACTTATCAATTGCGAGACAACACGTATGGATCCGAGGAGGCAACAAGTCTGGTTGGCAGGCAAAACAAATCATAACCAAATGCATCATTTGTGCGAGGTTCAAGGCACAAACGCAAACTCAGGTAATGAGGAATTTACCACGATTCAGAGTAAAGTTTATTCGTCCATTCATGAAGATCGGCGTTGACTATGCCGGACCAATCTCTATCCACTTACACAAAGGACGTGGACCAAAAACATATAAAGCATATATATGTTTATTCATATGTTTCGGAACAAAGGCGGTTCACCTAGAGCTGATTACGGATATGATCAGTGAAGCACTATGTTCCATCTACTCCAGCGATATCGATGTTTTAACTCCATCGCATTTTTTAATCGGAAATGCTGCTAACAAAATTCCTGAGGAAGACGTCGCCCATTTAAAACCAACACACCTACCAGGCTGGCAAATGGTCCAGCAAATATCAAAACATTTTTGGAAACGATGGCACGTTGAGTACATGACATCACTTCAAGTAAGACAAAAATGGCAAGAGAGGCAAACGTCGATGAAGGTCAACGATATAGTCGTCGTGAAAGAAGAAAATTCATCACCAAACCAATGGCTTATGGGAAAGGTCATAAAAACTCATCCAGGGTCTGACGGAAAAGTACGAGTCGTAACACTTGAAATAAAATCCGGCGAGACGAAACGATCACTACATAAAGTATGTATTCTATCCGTTGCGAATGATGATTCGACTGCTAGTTCGTGATGTTTTGAACCGATTGGTTCAACGGGGCCGGTATGTTGGTGCCTAACACATAATATCCCTTCTCAACCTAAAATACATAAAAACCTGGAACACATAAAAATTGATGACATACTTCTACAGCTGGAAGAAAAATTCTATTAGTAAATATAAACTTATAATATGTATAAACTTACTTATAATTCCACTAGCATGTAATCTATTATTAATTCGGGCAAACCTGAAAATATATAGTATTTAATTAGTAATTAGTTTAATAAGATAAATCAGAAATACTTAGCTCACATCCATAATTATGCAGAAATTGTTTTGTTTACAATTTCCATTTTTGACGTCTATGTGTATTAACAAGAACAAAAAATTGTAGTAGAGGTATAATATGGAAACAAAAACTGCGTTACCATCAGGGTAACGCACTGAACTTATATTTTTCAAATCGATTTGGAAGAAAACTTATCAAATTTATTCATGTTCCAAAAAATTAATTATTATAAGAAAAATCTTTGCAAACTCAACAAGCAAAATAAATTATTAAATAAAATAAATATTCTAAAATAAATAAAATCTGTGTCTAACATTTATCACGAGTGCGTTGAATTGCGGAACATAAATACACGCCAAGGACAACCGGTGTAGGAAGATACAGTCCACTATACGGCAACGTGGAACCAACAGCATCGTCATCAGAGGCCACAAATTCCGTGGATTTTATATTCCAATCCGACTGTGCTCCACCAGCTATAGCTTCAGCCATCCTTTAGTATGAATATATAGCCGGATTCAGAGGGTTCTTTCGTTGGGGCCCAGATTCCATTTTGAATTTTTTTTCTAAATTTGAACATTTTTGGTAAAAAATATTGAAAGTGGGTGCTAGTGGAAGTGATTGCGCTGTTTTTCAACTTTACTGGATGCGTTTACTGGGCTCACTATCGAGGCGCGTGGCCCGGGCTCCGTTTTTAATTTTTTCTAAGTCAGACGATGGAATTGCTGAGAGGGTTTTCGTGGACTATTAATCGATTACGTTTAGTCCCAGTTTCGGGTAAAGTTGTTTATAAGGTCCACCGTCGGGGCCTATTTTCCATTTTAAATTATATCATCGTCGAACGGTTTTATTAAAATTTGCTAGAAAAATGAGGTTTCGAGTACCAGGAATCAATTGCATTGGGTCTCAGTTTCGGGAAAACTAATTTAAAGAGTGCTCCGGTGGAACCCTAGTTCCATTTAAATTTTCTTTTATATGCACACTTTCGAGCACCCAAAATAAATTTCGTTGGGTCTCAGTTTCAAAAATCGCTTCTAACTATAATATCAGCACCAACTGCAAGCCGTTCATTCTATACTCGAAAATCACACGGAAAGTATTACTGAAAATTAGATATTTCCGTAAAAAATCATAGAATTTCTCTATATGTTGGTCGAATGATAGAGGGCACTTCAACGAGTCTAACAATATACATCACGTTACCATTAATTGTTTTTGTGTTTTTGAAAGAATTACGTCTTCGGATTTCGCTTAAAATCTTTAGTAGTGTTGCTTTCGCAAATCCGCTTAGCTTAGCTAAGAAATGTGAAAGCAACCACTTTTAGCTTTAATTTTTTAATGCGTTTTAATTTTTCTGTGTTGGTTCATTTTATTAATATTTATTTTATTTTTTTTTATTTTATGAAATAGAACAAATTGAATTCGGTATTTTAAGATAAATTTTTCGAAAAAAAATAGAAAAAATAATGCCTTGCGGTAAACACCATAACCATAAAATGATTTTATTTCCCCTAATCCTAAAAATTTTTTTTCTTAACATTAAAAATAAATCGGTTTTAATATACAATGCAATTGTTGTTGTAATATTTTGAAAGAAACACAGCTTTTGGCAATGCCCTAAATTTCATTTGTAGAAAGTTCTTATTCGTTCAATATCAATAGTTTCAATATTTGTTGAATCGAGAAATTTATTTGTATATTAATTTAATTTTACGCACAATACCATCTTTTAGTCATTAAATATTTGTCTGCAATATACGATACCTTTATACCCAATTTTCATATAACATTATTTTAAATTTTAAAATTCGTTATACCGAGAGTTAAACCAATACATACTCATTTCAAAAGGTTAGGACAAAGTTAAGACATACTTAGATCATTAAATTTAGAGAATTTAAATTCTTGGTTCAGTTTTATTATTTGTGGATCACTACCCTGGAACAACTGGTAATATTTAGCTGCCTTCAATTATTTTGAAATTTCAATAAAAATTAATTTTAATTTTTTAGTGTACAAAATATATTTTATTTTAATATTATGATTCAATACAAAATTCAAGACATTGGTTTATTACACTTAAATCTAATGAATTTGTTACCATTATTTGCAGTTAATTGTTTTCCTCGATCTGTAATTTCGTTAATTGATTTAACATAAAAAAAACTTATCCATTTAAAAATGTATATCCTTTTTCCTACCCCAAAAAAAAAATTTTGGCTCAATTTAAGTCCAAACCACACAAATGTGTACAAAATTCGTTTGATTTGAAGTACAACCAACACAATTGTGTGGATAGTCATAGTGTCGTTTTTTTTAACGAAAATAAGTTTGAAAGGAATGCACAAATGTGTAAGTTGGTTCAAAACACAACCAAAAATTAATTTTTGACATGATTCTTTTGCCATACTCACACAATTGTGTGGGCACGCAGGAAAAGGGATATAATTGATATTTACTAATAAAACAAGTATTCATTACTTGACCAATAAAATAAATGTGATTTTCTAATTCAAAAAATAGAAATATAATTTTCAAAACTATATTAGTGTTCTGAATTTTGACAAAAAGGTTTAAAACCTTAAAATTTGTACAGAGATTACATTTTGCGAAAAACAACTATTCTCTACAAAACAGAAGAACAATTGTAGGGAACCTTTAAGAGATAACGTGTATAAGAAATGATAATTCTTGGATTGCTAATATGGGCGTATTGCTTAAACAATTGATGTTTTCTTTCGAATCTGAAGCAACACAGACATTTTAGAGTGCCAAAATTTTCAAAACGATGGGATAGTGAATCAAAAAATGGTGTTTTGGTTTTAACGTTATCGTAGAGAATCAATTTATTATGTTGAAATATCAAATCTTGAAGAGTTATCAGTGTATGGTTGTGAAAGCTTGGCATTAAAACGATATCGCAGTAATTTTAACAAAAGTATAATAAAAAAATTATAAACTGGATCAGAGTCTTCTATTAAATCACCGATCATTAATAAGTATAAGAGATGTAAAAAAGTTTTCATTTCAGCTGCATTCATTTTAATAGCGTTTTGCTTTATATACCTTTTTTTAATCAATATTTTAATATTTGGATAATATTTAAGTCTATAGAATTAATAATACCTCAACTAGTATATTATTTAAGTGGGATAATTGATTTTGGGGAATGGCTGGAATACTGTAATATATAATATATTCCGCAAATCGTTTGGTTATGCGGTCCAGCTACATCATTTTCGTGAAAATCGTCAAAATAACTGAATATTGAAAATTCTGTTTTATCTTAACCAAATAATTATAATTTTGATTGCCAATTTTCCCTTTTATAAAATGATCAATTTCTGATATAGACATAATAGCTTCAATATTTTCAGATTTAATATATTAGAAGTCTTAAAGTAGCATTCTAACTGAAATGTAATATCAAGCAGCCATCCTTCGATAACATTTTTATTTATCGTTGGGTTTCATTGCAAAATTGATTCATCTATTGGGTGTACAAATAAATTTTCGACCATTTTACTGAAATAAAAGACATAAGTTTTTGTAGAGATTGAAATAATGTTTTACTCAAAGTATGCTCCTTCGGAAGCTATAACCGTCGCCCATCGTTCAGGCAATAAACGGATTCCCCGAAGGAAGAAATCTGGTGGTTTCGAGGCGATCCAGTCATCGATCCATTTTTTGACGTTTTCATATGAAGTGAAGTGCTGCTGTGCCAGGGCTGATTGCATCGACCGGAACAAAAGGTAATCAGTGGGAGCAATGTCTGGTGAATATGCGGCGGGTGGGATAGAATTTCCCAGTTCTGGGAGATTATTGCAGAATAATCTTATTGTGCCTTTTGTCCTATTCCGGTCGTTTTTCAGCTAGAGCTTACTTTAAAGCCATCAGCTGTCGTCGATAAACTTGTCCCGTAATGGTTTCACGCTCTTTTAGCAACTCATAATAGACGACACCCTACATATCCCACTAAATACAAAGCATCGCCTTCGAACCCTGGTTCACCTGGCTTGACCCACGCTGGTTTGCGCTTTGGATTGTCATAATGGATCCATTTTTCATCCCCAGTGTTGATCCGATGCAAAAACCCCTTCCTTTGTTATCGTTGAAGCAACAATTCGCACCTGGTTTTCCGACGTTCCATGTCCCTGTCTTTCAATTTGTGTGGCACTCAATTTCCCAGCTTCTGAACCAATCCCATTGCATGTATACGTTGCGAAACACATTGTTGGATAATATTCAACTCTTCTGCCAATTGTTTTTCAGTCTGACAAGGGTCCACATCAAGCAATTCTTCCAATTCTGTATCTTCAAATTTTCTTGATTTGCCTTTACGTTCTTTGTCTCTTCCGTCAAAATCACCAACTTTGAATCGTTGAAACCACGCTTTGGATGCTGTTTTCGATGGCGCATGTTCACCGTAAACTTCCACAAGCAAACGATTTGTTTCCGCTGCACTTTTCTTCAACAAAAAATAATGAAGTAAAACTTCCCGCAAATGTTGTTTTTTTTGGCACAAAATTCGACATCTTCAATTACATGAAAATAATTGTTGTTTACGCTTTGAAAAAATGTCACTAGAAATTATTCAAGCTTGACATCTAACCTCCAAAAAACATGTATTATGCCCGATTGAATAATATGCATGCAGTGATACTAACAACACCTATCTAAAAAGGTTGGAAATTTATTTTTAGACCTAATAATTCTTCGGAAATGGTAAATTTAATTGGTGGTCTAAAAAAATTAAATTTTTCCATTGTTTTAAAAACCGCATATTCGGTTTCTATATTTCGAAACGGATTTCCTGCAAATGAAAGAAATTCTTGGAACATCGAACGCTTATTTGAATCAATAAAATGTAGAAACTCTTTGAAACATTTAATTAGGGGCTCAGTGATACAATGGACGAAATATGATTGATATGATTGGTTTGCAGATCTTTTCTATACTGAAACCAGATTTTGCATGCAGGTTTGAAGCAAATAAACCGGAGACCTTTAAATTATTTTTTCTGGCATTAATTGGTAAGTGTATCGAACGATAGTGTTAAACCCAACCGTTATTTATCCAACCAATCACGGACTGTACCAAATTGTTATTTTGCAATTAATTACCACGTTGACGAGCAGTGCTAAAATTAACCGTTAATAATAAGTCTGCGGTTGAGTCACGGGCTGTAGTGTTGTGTAAAACCGAACGTTTATTTATCTGAAAATCGTACCTCTACCAGCGCATTCAAGTATATCCAACGAAATGGCTGAAGCTCTAAGCAGGCGACGATTAAATCTGAAGGTTTCATTAACAAAAATGACTACGTACGTGTCCAAACCTAAAGAACCACAGAGGATCAAATCTTTGAAATTGACGCTGGAGCAGAATCTCACTACGATGAGTTCAAAGATAAATATTACTGCACTGTAGCAAATTTGAACAAATATATTCGCAAGAGTAGTTTAGATTTAGAAAATAATACTAGCGCGATTAACGAAAGTTAATTATAAGCTAGCCGATCCGCAAGTGGTAACGTCAAATTACTGCGTATTAATATACCTACGTTTAGCGGTGATTTCACTGAATGGCAGTCATTTTATGACCTATTCCTGTCGAGTGTCTATAACTATTCAATGCTGAACCCTGCCAGGAAGTTTCAATATCTAACGGGTTACCTAAAAGGTGGAGCAGCAAATCTTGTGAAACATTGCACGATTACCAACGCTAATTATTTCGATGCCTTGAATCGACTAAAGGACACCTACGATCGAAAAAAAATTATCGTGAACAATTTGCCGGTCATGCGAGAATTTGTATCCCTGCAGCGGATAATATTCAAAAACTAATATTGGTTGGTGACGAAGTTACTCGGAGACTGAGAGCCATGGGACCAGATGCAGAAGCCCGAGATCCCTGGCTAATTTATTTAATGAAGGAAAAGCTCGACGACGAAACCAAGGGCCAAATGGGCTAGGCAGACCACCAATAACGAGTTTCCTACATTTGACGAATTTTTCAAATTTCTCAGATAACAAGCAGATGCATTGCGAGAAAGACACCCACAGGGGCGTACCAAATCGTTATTATACCAACCAACTCAATCGTCACTCAAAAAAATACCAGTATATAGCGGCGCAATTTAATAAAATCGCAAAACCGCTGTTTTTTATTGTTTGAGCGACTCCCACATAATTACTCGTTGCAAAAGTAATAAGACGTGTCATCTCTGTAAATCTACGAACAAACCTAATGAGCAAAGCCGCAACAATCTACTTCCAATTGTGCCGTTTGCACCACCGGCACCAACCTATTACCGACCGAAGAGTGTTTGCCAAATAGAAGGACCATTTTACGTATAGCGCACTGGTCCACGTTAAGGATAGATACGGACATTACCAACCCTATAAAGTTTCACTCGAAATGGGACCAGAAACTTCGTTTATCTCCGAACCATGCGCGCAACATTTGGCTTTAAAGCGTAGGCATGCTAAGATCGCTGTTTAGGGACTCGGACAAATCCGAGCTATACATACCAAGGGTGTTGTTACTTTGCAAGTTGTACCTCATTTTAAGTCGGATTTCAAGCTCGTATTAAATGCCTTTATTTCACCTTTATTAAATGAAACCATACTTAATAAAATACAATTAGCCAACCCACGGTTTAATTAAGCCAGCAAAATTATCATTTTGATAGGAGCCGAAGGGCCATTCGAAGATTCAGAAAATAAACCAATCGCACATAATACTCGACTGGGATGAATCATCGCAGGCAGTTTTCAACCCACCTACCAGATCAATACCGCAATTGGATCGCTGTCTTCCGAACTTGATCCTTCGCCGATTATGGGAAACGGAAGAACGACCATCCGAGCTACGTATGTGTCAGTTACACAAACTTTGTGAAGATTTATTTATTTCAACCACAGACTGCCGTTCAAACCACATCCTGTACCATTGGGAGAATCATTGGGAGAAAATACGTTGAACTTATTTACAAAATATAATTACAATGCTGTAGCGATTTATTATGCTTTTCAACGCATTTTGCTGCGTTTTTTTTGTAAAACAGTCGGGTTGTGTTCGCGATAGCCTTTTCAAAATTTGTCCAATTTAAGAATAGAAATTTAATGTTTTTTAAAATAAGAAAGCTAGATTTAACGGCAATCTAAGTATAGCAGAAAAAATCCATTCTAAAAGTTGAATGGTTTTCTTGTAACATCGTTGTTCTGTGTAACTCTACATAAAATCGGAGTAGTGTAGAACTCTACAGAGCAACGATATTACAAGAACACTACAGAACTTTTATAATGGATTTTTTATGTTATACTTAGATTACCATTAAATCTAGCTTTTTAAGATTATAAAATATTAAATTTCTATTTTTAAATTGGACAAATTTGGAAAAAAGCTATCGCGAACACAACCCGACTGTTTTTCAAAAAAACGCAGCAAAATGCCGTCGTTAATTCCGTCGTAACCTCGAATTTTATTGTGCTTATCTCTGTATACAATTGGGGTGGGTGATAGCCCAGAATAATGCAACATTAAATAACAATTTTTTGTTTAACATTTAAAAATAATTCTTCAGAATATATTTGAAGTTGTCATCTGATGAATTAAAGTGAAATATAGGCCATCGACGATGTTAAGTGGTTTGGCAACCTTTATTTATGGGGTTATTTTCTCCATAGAACACCATCTAGTGCTTAGAACTCATGGGTTCGAAATGTCTTAATGGGAATTAGTAATGGATTCTTTATTAACGGCTTCTCCAGTAATACTTGTAATATGTGGCGCTATGGTTTGTTACATAAAAAAATATGGCAATTAAATAAAAAAATTTAAAAGGAAATAAAATATTTCGAATTATTTTAAACAGATAATAAGCTAACATATTTATTTTAAAAATTTAATAATATCTTTCACAACAATGGAAATTCGCAATTTGAACTGAAAAAAAAACTGATGGCAGCCTCGTTCAGAAGAAACAATTGGGCAACAACAAAAGAGGAATAATCTACATTGCCTTAATATACGCCATTCTAGAAAAATTATCGACATTTTATACGCCAAAATAAATTGTTTACACTATCTTCGACACCACATGTCGACAATTTTTAATTACGCCCAGATGCACAATACTACTTGATACAAATTTTTAATTGGGAATTTTCAATAAATAAATTAAAACATCAACACCGTTTAAAATATCAAGATATCATAATTGTCTAGGTCAAAATGTAATCATCTATATAGAATATCGTGTCGTAAAGTTCATCCTGGTGACCTTATTCCTAATGCATACAAACAGTAAACATTTTTGAAAATCTGAAACATATTCTCGATCCATAAACGCGACACGTATTCTACTTGTCCAACATTCGAGTTTACAATCAAAATTAATTATTTTGGTATGTGCATTTGGACAATATTAACACATAAAAGCCAATAAATTAATTTATATAAAATTTTATGAAAACATTAAACACATTGCTTGTTATTGTTGCATTATGTATTTGAAGTGTAAAACAACATAAATTAAATTAACCCATCGAGATACACAATTCGATGAAAACGTATAATTAAAATAAATTTATATATATAAAAAATTAATTAAAATTATTTCTTTTACCATATTCTGAGAATGTATTTTAAATTATGATATTACTACCCCACCACTCTCCAAATAATAATATTAAAATCATGAAAATATAACGGAAGAATTTTTTATGCTCCAAAAGTTTTTCCAAATACAGGAAACAAAAGTGCCTTAAGATATTTTACACTAGGAGGTATCTAACTCATTTGGTATTTGGTATTTTGATGATTTTATAAATTAAAATTTTATTGAATTTAAAATTAAAAAGTTTAAGTTCGTGCAAAGTGTTGAAAAAGTATTTCAAATATTTATCTGATTATGATTGATTTTCAATTTTTTTTTGTGCTTTTCGGGAAATTTATTTTCATTTTGTTGCGATAAAAGTTAAATCAATTAAAATTTGTGTTATTCTCCGATTTTGGAAAAATTATATAAATTAATTGAATTTTAATGAAATTACTTTATGCCGATTAGGTTTTAAAAATGTATATAAATTTATAAAAATATTAGATGTCTGTGATATAATTAACAAGAATACGACTGTTTTACGGATGATTAACTGTATAATATAATTTCGATACGGGAACATAATTGTATATGTAGACATCTCATTTGGATCAAAATGGCATTACAATTAAAGAGTTGTCTTATTTCTTTCCCAATGAACTGGCAACAATTGGTTTATGAATACGCTGACAAATTTATTCGCTGCGTATTGGCAGTCTGGTAGGCAGTCTAGTTGAGGATGCAAAAAGGATTTTTCATCATCCGGTAACGTTCGGTGATGTCATGGACTACAGGCTGACATGGAGCTATGCAATTTGCAGATGGTTACGTAAATCCGACCTATAGCCGTACTTCCTCGGTTTGACAGGCAATGTTTAATGTAGGACGTGAAAAGCAAACCGCGAAAGAGTTGGGAGTGATAGGTCCCGAAAACACATTGCAAAGATTAAATCATAAAAAAAACATTATTTTTAACATCATCTGAAGCCAATTCTAACGTTTGGTGTTAGAAGTGAGATTTTGCAAATACCTGTAATAATAAAAAACATAAATACCTATACATCACAGCACATCAATTAAGGGAAAAGATCAGAGCCTCGGGCTTTTAACCGAAAACAATAAGAACAAGCTGCTTTTAAGACTGCAGGGTGCACTGTAAAATGGTATTGAAACAGGAAGGCGAAGATCGTGAAAATCATCACCAACACCGGAACCATCATGGATTTGTAACGATTTACTGGGGCACTCGGTAATATAAAAAAATGTTCGGTGACGTGATGATGAGACAGATGACCATAAATTTAATTTTTTATTGAGATAATCAACCGGTTAACGTTTCCCCTTTAAATTTGTTTGGCTATAAAAGGTGGTGCGATCGTATTAAACGGGGAGGAATTTTTTTTTTTGATATTGAAAGTCAGTTTTTGCTTGACCGGTAGTATGTACTGGTCAGCATTTAATAACGATATTGTAAAATTGTGTGGTGGAAAATAATAAATTAAAATAACTAAAGGATAAGATGTATAAAAATTAAAGTTTTAAATTTAAAACTATAGTTAATTAAGTGTCATAGTAAATAGTGACAGATTTTGTAAAATCAAAATCTCTCAAAAAACAATTTATAACTGAAATTGGTGGTTAATAAACCAGCTGTTAATGAGTGGCAAATTCGTAGCAAATTAGCTGTATTAATGCACGTAAAAATTATAAACTTTGCTATTGTGTTGATGCAATTATAAAATTGTCCTAAAAATTGTAATAAAGTAATAAGAACTAAAATTTTGTTAGTAATATTAAGTGTTCAAGATAAAAAAAAAAACTTTTATGAAAACCTAATAAATTTTAACCAAGATATTTTCGCAATAAAAATTACCGATGAAAGAAAATCTCTGGTAAACGAAGAATAACGTAACTACATAGTGTTTCAATTACACATCACGTTCTCCATCCACAAAATAACATTCCACTGTTATAAGTATATCGTAAGGATCATCGGGGTTCCTGAATTTATGGGCGAGCGGTGATTCTAGTGATTTGGTCATCGAAAATAAATCGTCGCCTATTGTATCCGACAACAAATTACGGCAGTTTCTTGTAGCGTACCTTTTGGACGGAAATACGGTACACCACTGCTAAGATGGGATATCAACCTTGTTGGACGGTATGGATGTATCAAGTAAGCGGAAATGGATATCTCGCATGACCGAGACATTTTCTAAAGGTATATTTTTTTTTATTTAATATTTAACAGTAATATTTATCACTCTATAAACTATTTTTCGTAATTAAGTTTCTACTAGTAGTTGATAGCCACGAATTTAGCCCCACATTTTTTTTTGTTGTAGAATTTTTTTTAGTTGTATGTTCTCGTATCAATTGTAAACATCTCACAATTTTACAATCAGGTGCGTACATTTATCTTAATTCTCGTGCGTATCTTCTTGTATCATTTTTTTGGGATTAAACTACAAAGAATAACATGAAATATTAATTTTGATCGAGATTGGTGATGGCTACCTGGGAACTTAGTGTGCATTTATTTTTTTTTTTGAAACCAGGTGTATTACACGTAACCGGCTTCTAATACATTGCTTCTAAGATTTTAACGCACCCGCCCAGGGCGGGCCACACCCGTAAATCACCTGGATCCGAAGTCAGCGAGCCGTTACAGATTCCACCTGTAACACCAAACGTTGAGCAAAACGTCGAAAATGAAGTGAAAAATGACGGAACTTTCGATGAAGCAAACAAAAACAACCAAACAGTGGAGCCGCCTACTCCTGGGCAACAAAATTCAACATTGGACATAGGAAATATGAGTTTGCAGATCTACGTAAACAGCATAGCGCGTGCAGCACGAAAAACTCAACCAAATCCGGTGTACAAAATATATTCAAATTAAAGAGCTAAGATGTTTAAAGGCTAAAGTCGACGGCCAGCTCAATGTATTTGAGTGGAGACTTGCTTTGAGACACATATATCACAAGCTAATGGAGATGGCACGCTAAAAATGTTCGATAGAAACAGTTAGCGAAAACTCAAGCGGAATTTTAAAACCTCTAATTTTCAATGGCGAAGTGTTTGAGACGCAGGAGAGCAGCTAAACGCATACATTTTGGCTCTTCGTGGAAAAGATGCAGATGTCTTGCAAACTGTATTTTCAACCGAAAGGGGCTATAAGCTGATCATGACTGAGTTGAAACTAAGATACGGTCAGTCACACCCATAGGTCAGAGAACTATGCAAGATGTAACTTCAAAGCAAGCGGCAACTAGCTGTAGAAGTAATGATGTTGACGTGTCAAACTTACGGCAACAAGCCTGCAGATCTGTTTAACGGACTAACAGTGGACGCGTTTGTCTATGCTGTCAAGGACGACCATCTGGAATTTTTAGAACGAATACTAGAGAGAAAAACCTTGAATGAAGTATTGGCGTTGGCCTTAAAATAGCCAACACTTTGTAAGCAGTGTTCAAAAGAGCTATTCCACGATAGTTTTCACATTTAAGACGGTCACCTTTTTATGCAACGGATATATGAGCGCGGTCTTCCAATTCTCCGGCAACTCCTTTTGGTCACAAATACAAACGAGACCGGGTGCCTTGCCGTTTTTCAAGCGACTAATAGCTTCGTCTACTTCCTCTGCTGTGGAATATTCGACAAAGACCTCTTCACCTGGAGGAGCTATTGCTCTAATGGGGGTCACGTCTCGATCGTCATTCCGATTTAGTAGATTTTGAAAGTAGGTTTGCATTACTGAGAGAACATCAGCCACGTTTGTTCTCAATTCTCCATTCCCGTCTTTGATGGCTGTACTTTTCGGGTGGAAGTCTTTAGTGAGATTCCTGGCATTACAAAACAGTCCCTTGAATTTCCTAGTTCCGCTTGGAAGCTGCTGTTTTCAATGCATGACCTCGGGTCTCGGAGGTCTTCTTCCGATAGTGTTTTTCGCCGCGGTGGTAATGGCTTACTGTATTGTGTGCCACTGTTCCTGGATGTTAGAAAGAGCTTATTCGTTGTTGCTAGGCCGCTCTAGATAGTTAGTGACAGCTGATTGGTAGCTCTGCAGTGACGTTTGGTCTTTTAGAGCATCAACATTCCATCGAACGGTTTTTTGTGTTTGTCTGTTGAACGCGTAGATGACAGTTTGCACTTATATTTAAAAACAACAAGCATATGATCGCAGCCCATGTCTACACCCCTGTAGGATCTAACGTCAGATATACTGGTCGAGTGTCTCTTAGACACCATGGCGTGATCAATTTGGTTTTCCGTTCTTCCATCATTCGATCTCCACGTTACTTTGTGGATTCTCTTATGTGGGAAAAACGTACTTGATACAACTAAGTTGTACATTAATGCCAGGTTGGTGACGCGTTGGCCGTTGTTGTTACTAGTTAGATGCAGGCTGTTAGGACCGATATGCGTTGTACATCGCTCACCCGTTTTCTGAAATAAAATATGGTAATCGTTTCGTACTGCGGTATGTATACCAGTACTTCAGGAAGCGTATGAAAGCCTATCCAATTGTGAATTATTAAGCCCGAGCAGCAGCTGACACATTTGGAAAGAAATGAAATTAATTTTGGATTACCAGAAATTGATCTAGTTATGTGCTAATTGAATATGTCACTGATCTACTAAGTAGCAATATCGTAAAGGCCAGATAGAATGAAAACGAGATATAACCTAAGAGCTGATAGCGACGGATTTGCAGAGGGAGATGCAGGAGAGGAAACTATATATCACCAAAACAACAACAAAGTTGGGAAGGGTTTTATCAAACGGATATCAAACGGATTAACGATGTTGTGTACCGGATTCAACTAGACCCCAGAACTAAGAAGAACGTGGTCCACATTGATAGATTACGATAATATAACATGAGGCAAAGTACGAGTCTGTTTGGGCAAGCAGATTTAAGGTGGGATAGTGTTACAAATTCTACTCTAAACACGTGGTCCAGTGGTTAAATTCTACACTACCAAATATGTTATCAACCCAAAGGTCGAAGGTTCAAACCCAGTTATGGAGACTATAATTTTGTTAAGCGATTATTATTGTTATTATCATCGATGTTATGGGAAGATATTTCGAGCAAAGCATTTGATTAATTTATCATCAAATGGTGCTTGAGTGTTTTTGTACAATCCAATTCTTAGATTCGTTGACTATAATATTTCACAGCCCGCATACAAAAATGTGGTAATGAACATAAGAAATCCAATGTTACATTGGACCCTGAATATCTATTGTGTTCATTGCCCAATTTTGCAGTTACTGTCTGGAGTTTCCTGAAATAGAACATCTGCTGCACTCTTCAAAATAGAAGAATTCTGTTAGATGCGGTTGCCACATTTTTGCCATTCTTATGCATTTGCCAGAGATTCTATAATCACTTCATTAAAATCATCGTACGGCTATAGGACCACCCCTAGGTATACAGTAAACCAGAGTTTGAAAATTTTCAATCAAGGTTTGTGCAAATTTATAGAGTTATCTAGGTCAATACGAATCCAAACGTTAAATTTTTGCTTAGTAAAAAAAATAAGGAAAACCATGAAAATTTGTACGTATACGATATTCAGAAGGAAAGCAACATACAATTACTCATTATTTTATTGTTGCCATAATAAATTATGTGATTTCTCCAGGTGGTTATTTTAAATTATAAAAATAAAATGGAAATGTAGAAAAATAAATAAAAGCTCTAGTTTTATTGTGTGAAAGATTTCGCTTACAGATAAGAATGAAAATTTACTTTTAAAGTTATTACTATTTTTTTTTTATTTTTCATTATTATTATTATTGTTACAATTATTTATATTGCTCTGCTGATGTAATTGGATGATAAATCGTCTGGATAAAAAAAAACGTCTAAAACGTGTTTTCTACTTATAGATTGTTGTCGATGTGCGCGAAAAACAAACAATTCAATCATGCCAAAAGACATGTCTATTAATTTTCTTGGTACTGTATACGTCTTTGTATGTATCCACACGTTTTCTAAAACCACTTTAAAAATTATTTATTTAGCTGGAACACGAGCGTACGACAGAACATTCAACAGAAAGCACTATAAAATATAAAACGAATAATGTAAATGAGAAAAGTAAAGAAAAACGCGAAAATCTCTTCATAATATAATTTTCATTTTCATTCGCAATTTTCTTATTTTTTTTTTTTTTTTTTTTTTTTATTCGAGTTGATCCCAGTTAATCCACAAAAACTCAATTTGAATTAATTTTCTCCATTAAACTGTTTTTATTTTAACGGATCAAGACCGTGGTCGATTTTGTTTTTATATTTTCATTTGGAATGAATCACTATGTTATCATCATCACCATCTCACCACCATCATCATCATCATCATCATAATGGGATTTTGTGTATTATTAAGAAAAACGAAGTACTCGTAGTATAATATTTGTATAGTGTAATGCTTTTTGTGAAGAACGATGTAATCCGTGGGATTTGTGCGCGCGCGAAGAAATTATTTTGATGAGTCTTTTGAATATTCGTGCGCCCAATACGAGAACGGGCATAGCGCATTTTATATATTTATTATCGGGGTCGGGATGGTTAAACATTAATTTTCGGTTTAATTTTTATATTTACAGATGAGATGATCAAATTTAGAATAAATTGATTACGGATTACATTAAATAGTACGACAAATAGATAATTTATTCATCTGCGGTGTTCTCAATAAATTTGAATTAGCTTGATTCCATTAAAAAACTTGTAATTAGTTGAAAACTATTAAACGAATATAATTGTACGTGCTCGTTTAACTTTTTTAATTTAATTTTTTATTTCGAACAGACATTAAAAATTTGGTTCGTGGCTTGCATTATACGAAGAGAAATGCACAGTGAAATGTAAATTTGTATGAAGTTGTTCAGTTTAAAAGTATTTGGTTTTCTTGACCATATAACTGAAATTTTAGCTAAATCTTTATCAGATTTAGGTAAAAATTCGGAGGGGCGATAATTCAACATTCACACCTTCGCTTTAGTGTAAGCCAGCGTTTTTTCCATTTTTTTATTTTATTATCCCTGCAATCTGTTCTGGGGTAGAGCTCTTCCAACTATCTCGAAGTTTGGTTTTTCCATCCTTACTTTTACGCCGTTGCCATCCAATTCGAGGAGGTATGGCTACAGGTTCGATTTAATCACCATTTCACATTGCATAGCTCCATGTCAGCCTATAGTGGCATTGAATATTGGTCACCCCTATGGGTCACCCCTATGGGTGGCGGACATGAAAAATCACAACTTATTATATACCGAAAGATACAACGGAAGTTAAGGATATAATATAAGTATGTAATTGTAAATATTAATTGCCTTAACGAAAATAATTTTATTTAAATAAAACAGCATAAAACGGTTACTCCCAAAGTACTTGTGATATCGACTGGAAGTGGTACCACGAGCAAAATGTATATCCAGCAGATAGAAGGTGGTTGGTAATACAAAATAAACTCTCGGTTTCAATTTTCACCTTTATTTTTTAATTTAATTTATTTTTAATTTAATTTATTTTTAATGACAACTTGTTGGTTTGGTGATTGACGATAAAGAGAAATTTTATTTTGTTTTATAAAATCTAGTTACAAAATTTATCTATTTACCACAGAGGGTCCAAATTATGATTTAATTGCCGCTAGATGGCATTACATATTACATATTTGGTATTAAACGCACCTCTGTAGCACAGTTTGTTAATTTTACAATTACGTTTGTATTAGTGAACAAACGTCAAAACAATAATTCTAAATGGTAAGAAAATAATTTACATGATAAAATTGAATTTATATTAATTTAATATTATAATTTTAGGTAAATGAGTATATTCAACATGATTTATCGGTAAGTAATTACTTGTTAGTAAATATAAATAAGTGAAATTATAAGATAATATTTGTGTTCCAATATGCTTGACATAATTTGTTTTGGTTGCCGAATTCAAGATCAAGTTCAAGGACAAATTATGTTAAGTATATTGTTTACATATGATTTGGATTATTTTGTACTGATAATATTTAATTTAATTTTAGGTACTAATTGCTGATTAGATATAATGATAAAGGTAAATATATAATAATAATATAATAATTAATAATTACTAATATTTATGTGATGTGTTTCAGCTTGATGTGTTTCAGATTTATGTGTTTCAGGATGAGAATTGGTTTCCAGGTGAGTACAAATGTTGGTGTTTACGACAACTTGTAACCGAACCTTTTCTATTATTTGCAAAAATGTGTGGTAAAAACGGATCTTTAAATATCACCATTGTAAATAAATATCATTTTGAAGCCGTACATACTGGCAAATGTTTTTTAAAATGTTATGAAACGCCGATGCTTGACATAAGAAATCAAGTTGCTTCCCATCAAAACCGACAAACTACCAGAAAAACGAAAGGGGCTCGCCAGAACATCAGATTTTGCGGTCATAGGGATGATGGTGATTTTATAAAAACTGAACAATGTAACGAGGGGAATTTCCGTGAGACTTCAAAGTACAGAGTTAACACCTCTGATAAGAATTTAGAAGAACATCTTAAAACCTGTAATTCAAGGGCAACATATATCACCAAAACTATACACAAAACGAGCTCATTGACTGCTGCGGTGCAGAAATATTGTCAGGTATCAAAAGATTAGATTCATCAGAATTCTACAGCATAATATTTGATATATCTCACTTATCACAGATGTCAATCGTTATCCGTTACATTTATATAATTGTAATATTCACGAAGATTTTGTTAAGTTCTTAGATTGCCA
This sequence comes from Nephrotoma appendiculata, assembly GCA_947310385.1. Classification (NCBI taxonomy): domain Eukaryota; kingdom Metazoa; phylum Arthropoda; class Insecta; order Diptera; family Tipulidae; genus Nephrotoma; species Nephrotoma appendiculata. The sequence continues at coordinate 55,643,059 of OX371225.1, read as the reverse complement.
TGGGAAAAATTACGACGAAAATTTACGAAACTGTCTTAAATTTTCTGAAAGAAAACTTTTTTATAACTTCGAATTGCATAGGAACATGTACTGATGACTGTAGTGTTATGACATCAGTTCAGAAAAGAGTAGTTGCTGAAATAGAGAATGAGTTACCAGATGCGTTTTCAAGCTTTTTTTGCAGCGCTTTTTGCGTAGCTTCAAACTAATGGGACCATTCTATCGTTAGTGAATGGAGATGATGGCAAGACTCTTTCAGTTTGTTATATTCCCATTAATTGTCGTGAGGTTGATCCTCTTACTCTGATAAATACCATAGAATTATGGATTAGATAAGGGATTGAGTTTTCGCATTTATGATCCAGTAAATTCGTCTTAATTAGGCTAATTTGCCCTGATTTCCTCAATACAGTGTTTTGTGATGTGCTAATTTTTAGATCAATTTCGAGACCATTACCTAGATGATTTTCGATTTAGGTAATGTTTTTGGATGTTTCTCAGAAAATGTTAGATTATCGTTGTGTATATAGTCTCCCTCCAACTCTTAATAGCCCATCGCCATTGACAAAAGTATTGCTATTATTGTACTAATATACTTTCATATAATTTGCGTGTTATTTAATCTATATTCCTCAAATTTCAGATGAATTTAATACCTATTTGTCAAAGTCAATTATAGACTTCTTTATGTACCATTGTGACAAAAACGTGTGTTGGTTTTCCTTTACCATATAATTTTAACTACGTTCAACCTTCTCCTTCCCCACCCCCCCCCCCCCCCCCCCCCCCACCGCTGGAGTGGATATTTGAATAGTTGTTTGAAATTTAAGCCCCTTGAGGTACAGCCTGTTGAATTTTCGCTGGAAACGATATGGTACCATTGGCTATGAGTACTTCATTGTATCTCTGTTATCCTGTTTTTATCCTAGTATCTGATAGAACCTCTGCCTTCAAGGCGGTTGTAACTTAAATAAGTAGTGTTAATAAATAATTCTCTATTTTTAAGAAGTTACTGCTCCATAGACTATATGTGAGCTAGCTAAAATTTTAGTATAATAATTTCACCTGTAATCCAGGTTCGATGACCTAATACAATCGCAGATTTCAAAATACGGAATTTCCAATAACTGCGCGTTCCATATGCTACCAAACGGTAATTTCTTACTTAATAAGCTCTTTCCAATACCTATACCCATTTTGAGACGGAATTTCAACAATAAAATATTTTCATTTGTTTTGCAAAAATGCCTGATGGTTAGCCTTACCGATTTTGAACGGATAAAATTTATTGTCACGAATTCGGTACGTATCGGTTATTCTGGATTACTGATGTAATTTTAAGGAGATCAGCGTTTAGGTTGTTGCAATATGTCGCCTTGTTCACCGGTAATCCAGGTTCGATGACATAATACAACCGTGGATTACAAAATACGAAATTCCAATAACTGAGCTTTCCATATGCTACCAACCGGTAATTTCTTACTTAATATGCTCTTTCCAATACCGGTACCCATTTTGAGACGGAATTTCAACAATAAAATATTTTCATTTGTTTTGCAAAAATGCCTGATGGTTACTTACCGATTTTGAACGGATAAAATTTATTGTCACGGATTCGGTACGTATCGGTTATTCTGGATTACTGATGTAATTTTAAGGAGATCAGCGTTTAAGTTGTTGCAATATGTTGCCTCGTTCACCTGTAATCCAGGTTCGATGACATAATACAACCGTGGATTACAAAATACGAAATTCCAATAACTGCGCTTTCCATATGCTACCAACCGGTAATTTCTTACTTAACAAGCTCTTTCCAATACCTACACCCATTTTGAGATGGAATTTCAACATTAAAATATTTTCATTTGTTTTGCAAAAATGCCTGATGGTTAGCCTTACCGATTTTGAACGGATAAAATTTATTGTCACGGATTCGGTACGTATCAGTTATTCTGGATTACTGATGTTATTTTAAGGAGATCAGCGTTTAAGTTGTTGCAATATGTCGCCTCGTTCACCTTTAATCCAGGTTCGATGACATAATACAACGGTGGATTTCAAAATACGGAATTTCCAATAACTGCGCTTTCCATATGCTACCAACCGGTAATTTCTTACTTAATATGCTCTTTCCAATACCTATACCCATTTTGAGACGGAATTTCAACAATAAAATATTTTCATTTGTTTTGCAAAAATGCCTGATGGTTAGCCTACCGATTTTGAACGGATAAAATTTATTGTCACGGATTCGGTACGTATCGGTTATTCTGGATTACTGATGTAATTTTAAGCAGATCAGCGTTTAAGTTGTTGCAATGTGTCGCCTCGTTCATCTGTAATCCAGGTTCGATGACCTAATACAACCGTGGATTTCAAAATACGGAATTTCCAATAACTGCGCTTTCAATATGCTACCAACCGGTAATTTTTTACTTAATATTCTCTTTCCAATACTTATACCCATTTTGAGACGGAATTTTAACACAAAATATTTTCATTTGTTTTGCAAAAATGCCTGATGATTAGCCTTACCGATTTTGAACGGATAAAATTTATTGTCACGGATTCGGTACGTATCGGTTATTCTGGATTACTGATGTAATTTTAAGCAGATCACCGTTTAAGTTGTTGCAATATGTCGCCTCGTTCACCTGTAATCCAGGTTCGATGACATAATACAACCGTGTATTTCAAAATAAGAAATTTCCAATAACTGCGCTTTCCATATGCTACCAACCGGTAATTTCTTACTTAATAAGCTCTTTACAATACCTGTACCCATTTTGAGACGGAATTTCAACAATAAAATATTTGCATTTGTTTTGCAAAAATGCCTGATGGTTAGCCTTACCGATTTTGAACGGATAAAATTTATTGTCATGGATTCGGTAGGTATCGGTTATTCTGGATTACTGATGTAATTTTAAACAGATCACCGTTTAAGTTGTTGCAATATGTCGCCTCGTTCACCTGTAGTCCAGGTTCGATGACCTAATACAACCGTGGATTTCAAAATACGGAATTTCATTCGGAATTTTAATATGCTCTTTCCAATACTTATACCCATTTTGAGACGGAATTTTAACACAAAATATTTTCATTTGTTTTGCAAAAATGCCTGATGGTTAGCCTTACCGGTTTTGAACGGATAAAATTTATTGTCACGGATTCGGTACGTATCGGTTATTCTGGATTACTGATGTAATTTTAAGCAGATCAGCGTTTAAGTTGTTGCAATATGTCGCCTTGTTCACCTGTAGTCCAGGTTCGATGACCTAATAAATACAACCGTGGATTTCAAAATACGGAATTTCCAATAACTGCGCTTTCCATATGCTACCAACCGGTAATTTTTTACTTAATATTCTCTTTTCAATACCTGAGACGGAATTTCAACAATAAAATATTTTCATTTGTTTTGCAAAAATGCCTGATGGTTAGCCTTACCGATTTTGAACGGATAAAATTTATTGTCACGAATTCGGTAGGTATCGGTTATTCTGGATTACTGATGTAATTTTAAGGAGATCAGCGTTTAGGTTGTGCAATATGTCGCCTTGTTCACCGGTAATCCAGGTTCGATGACATAATACAACCGTGTATTTCAAAATAAGAAATTTCCAATAACTGCGCTTTCCATATGCTACCAACCGGTAATTTCTTACTTAATATGCTCTTTCCAATACCTGTACCCATTTTGAGACGGAATTTCAACAATAAAATATTTTCATTTGTTTTGCAAAAATGCCTGATGGTTAGCCTTACCGATTTTGAACGGATAAAATTTATTGTCACGGATTCGGTACGTATCGGTTATTCTGGATTACTGATGTAATTTTAAGCAGATCAGCGTTTAAGTTGTTGCAATATGTCGCCTCGTTCACCTGTAGTCCAGGTTCGATGACCTAATACAACCGTGGATTTCAAAATACGAAATTTCCAATAACTGCGCTTTCCATATGCTACCAACCGGTAATTTCTTACTTAATATGCTCTTTCCAATACTTATACCCATTTTGAGACGGAATTTTAACACAAAATATTTTCATTTGTTTTGCAAAAATGCCTGATGAGCCTTACCGATTTTGAACGGATAAAATTTATTGTCACGGATTCGGTACGTATCGGTTATTCTGGATTACTGATGTAATTTTAAGCAGATCAGCGTTTAAGTTGATGCAATATGTCGCCTTGTTCACCTGTAGTCCAGGTTCGATGACCTAATACAACCGTGGATTTCAAAATAAGAAATTTCCAATAACTGCGCTTTCCATATGCTACCAACCGGTAATTTCTTACTTAATAAGCTCTTTCCAATACCTGTACCCATTTTGAGACGGAATTTCAACAATAAAATATTTGCATTTGTTTTGCAAAAATGCCTGATGGTTAGCCTTACCGATTTTGAACGGATAAAATTTATTGTCACGGATTCGGTAGGTATCGGTTATTCTGGATTACTGATGTAATTTTAAACAGATCACCGTTTAAGTTGTTGCAATATGTCGCCTCGTTCACCTGTAGTCCAAGTTCGATGACCTGATACAACCGTTGATTTCAAAATACGGAATTTCCAATAACTGCGCTTTCCATATGCTACCAACCGGTAATTTTTTACTTAATATTCTCTTTTCAATACCTATACCCGTTTTGAGACGGAATTTCAACAATAAAATATTTTCATTTATTTTGCAAAAATGCCTGATTGTTAGCCTATCCGATTTTGAAAGGATAAAATTTATTGACATGGATTCGGTACATATCGGTTATTCTGGATTACTGATGTAATTTTAAGCACATCAGCGTTTAAGTTGTTGCAATATGTCGCCTCGTTCACCTGTAATCCAGGTTCGATGACATAATACAACCGTGGATTTCAAAATACGGAATTTCCAATAACTGCGCTTTCCATATGCTACAAACCGGTAATTTCTTACTTAATATGCTCTTTCCAATACCTGTACCCATTTTGAGATGGAATTTCAACAATAAAATATTTTCATTTGTTTTGCAAAAATGCCTGATGGTTAGCCTTACCGATTTTGAACGGATAAAATTTATTGTCACGGATTCGGTACGTATCGGTTATTCTGGATTACTGATGTAATTTTAAGCAGATCAGCGTTTAAGTTGTTGCAATGTGCCGCCTCGTTCACCTGTAATCCAGGTTCGATGACCTAATACAACCGTGGATTTCAAAATACGGAATTTCCAATAACTGCGCTTTCCATATGCTACCAACCGGTAATTTCTTACTTAATATTCTCTTTCAAATACTACCCTACCTATACTACATACCCATTTTGAGACGGAATTTTAACACAAAATATTTTCATTTGTTTTGCAAAAATGCCTGATGATTAGCCTTACCGATTTTGAACGGATAAAATTTATTGTCACGGATTCGGTACGTATCGGTTATTCTGGATTACTGATGTAATTTTAATCAGATCATTTATATGAGGTTAATACCTATTTGTCAAAGTCAATTATAGACTTCTTTATGTACCATTGAGACAAAAACGTGTGTTGGTTTTCCTTTATCATATAGTTTTAACTACGTTCAACCTCCCGCCATCCCACCCCCCCCCCCCTCTCCGCTGGAGTGGATTGTTGAATAATTGTTTGAAATTTAAGCCTCTTGAGGTATAGCCTGTTGAATTTTCGCTTGAAACGATATGGTACCATTGGCTATGTGTACTTGATTGTATCTCTGTTATCCTGTTTTTATCCTGGTATCTGATTGTATCTCTGTCTCCAAGGCGGTTCTAACTTTAATAAGTAGTTTAAATAAATAATTATTTATTTTTAAGAAGTTACTGCTCCATCTAGACTATATGTGAGCTCGCTAAAATTTTAGTATAATTGTTGCCAAATATATTTGTGGATCCTGTTCCGTATGTATCGATATTAAATTTTTATATATAGTCTATTTGTAATGGTACGTTTGTATTTTCTAGTTCTGAAAAGGTCGCCATAATACGCTAGTGGGAATTGGAATCTGGTTCGGTTATGTTTTTGCCGTTATTTTTTTTCGATCAGTAGTGAAAACGTACCATACTTCCATCTATCTAGTATTTTTGTCCCTGAAGTTATCCTGATTCGTTGGCCCAACAAGCATCAATCCTTTGAGAAATACTTTTGTAGTTGTTAAATATGAAGCGTCAAACTGATTGCAATTTGGTTGTTTTGCTGTCCGTTTTTATAACGGCAGGGTGCGGTAAGTTGTAAATTTACGAGACGGATCTTACGTCATATCATCGTGTTTCCTTAATATGTTTTAGTTTAATATATTCATTCATAAAGTTATGGTAATCTCTAAATTCTGCTTCTTTTTTGAAGCGCTTTTCTATGTGTGTCAGTCTAACTGCTGTTCTTTGCTTAAACAAATCCAGAACAAACTGATATTGCTAAGAGATATAATAATTCTCGACCTATTCTGTAAATAAGATAAACTATGAATGAATACCAGTTTTCCAGTATAAAATGCAGAGTTACCACTGCGATTTAGAAATTGCTGCAAACCGTTGAGGGGCCATAATTAGTTAATTAGTTTGATACGAGACAGATAACAATATTCTGAGTATCCCGATATCACAACAATTACTTTAATTTTTTTATAGCTGTCTACTACAATAAATGTTCACAATTAACTTAAATAATTGACAAATTGGAACTACCAAACCCTCTGCTAGATAAATAGTCATCTAATTTGCCAATAAAATTTAGTTTAGTTTTTTTGTAGCGTTTTATTAATATGTTTATAATTATATTTTTTTAAACATAACACGATGAAAAGTTTTTCCAAGTCACGCACATCACTTGTATATTCTGTTCGTTGTTGGTATTGTTGTTTGGTCGTTTGATGGAAATTCTTTTGATGTTTATGTGAAATTAAAGTTGTACATAGTAGTAGTGAACATGATTTTTATAAATGGATAGGATGCTTTTAAACCTAATTTAAAAGGGTGAAAACACTGTAAATAAATGATAAGAGTATTTAATCATTTAATTTCATGTTTCTATTTGATGGATTGTTAAATGATTTTTGATTTATGACACCGATGTGTCCAGCAATATATTTATTTAACCGAAAAAAAATCTATACGTGCTACTGAATACAGCATATACATTCATAAACTAATTTTAGTAATGATATTGACTCTGTCAGAATTCATAATGTCAGGCCATGTTTATTTTGACAACAACAACAATCTCTGTCAAGTACAAAATTTATACTGTGATTTAGATAAAAGTCAATATCAATTCCAACCATTTGAATTAATTTAATCTCTATTTTGCAATTATAAAAAGACGTTAGTCCTCATTAAGTACATTATGTATTGTCGGCCATGTTTGTTTTGACAACAACAACAATCTGTGTCGGGTACAAAATTTATACAGTGATTAAGATAAAATTCAATATCAATTCCAACCATTTGAATTAATTTAATCTTTATTATGCAATTATAAAAAGACGTTAGTACTCATTTAGCACATTATGTATTGTCGGTCAAGTTTCATTTTACAACAACAACAATATTTGAAAAAGTACTAAATTTATACTGTGATTAAGATAATTGTCAATATCTGTACGAGACAGTACCACTTTGTTGAGAAAATCTCGCAGGAAATTTATTATATTTTCTCGTTCCTGATGGCTTACTTTACGATCAGCTCGTTCAATTAAAACACACCGAGTTCCACTTTTAATTTACAATATAAAGTTTATTGGTACAATATTTGGTCTAGTTGGGTCGACAGCAAGATTAGAAGAGAACTTTTTCTTTTTTAACAAATTTTTGGTTACTAAAATTTTACTATTAACGCTATAGAGACCTCTTACCTTGAACATTTTAATTAAATAATTTACCATAATATTTAGTACGAAATTTGTTCATGGTTAGTATCACTAATCTATTACAATAATTTTTCTTAATTTTAGACTTGTCAAATTTATACAAAACAAAATTCTTGCTGTCATAATTTAGCTATATAATACAAGTTTAATAGTTTAATGTATGTAAATAGATGTTTCCTTTAGGTATCAATAGTTTGCAGTGCATACACGGATTAGCTGTGATTATCAGATAAGTATACAACTTTAATGTATTTAATTTCGATGATTCTTTGTGTTTCTTCTATTTTCAGGTTGGGCTTCATCGTGAATGATCTGCTGTTGATGATTGTTTTTGTATACCAAGTGGCGTTTTTGTGGAATCCAAACATCCCGCCGGCCATGAATCACCCGATTCATTGATTGGAAGTATGCACATTTTGGTTATTGGTCGGCGAAATTTTCCGTGCATTGTTTTTACAGTTGCTACTCTTACTCGTCCATCAGCTCCTGTGTGAGTTTGAACCACACGACCCAGTTGCCATTTCCCAGGTGGTAAATTGGTATTCTGTAATAATACAACATCATCGAGCTTAATGTCAGGCTTACCGGTCTTCCATTTGACTTTATTTTGCAGAGTAGACAGAAATTCGACATGCCATCGTCTCCAAAAGTGTGTTACTATGCGACGGACGATATCCCATCGGTTGTTGGCTGAAAGTCTTTCATCTGGCACCACATCGGGAACTTGACTCATTGGTCGGTGTATCAAAAAATGTGCTGGAGTAAGCATGTTGAGGTCATCAGTGCTTGTAATGGAAATGGGTCGCGAATTCAATATAGACTCAATTTGACAGCTCAGTGTTGTGAATTCTTCTAGTGTCAATATTTGCTCTCCTACCGTTCGTTTCAGTAGAGTTTTGGTTGATCGAACTGCTGCTTCCCACATGCCACCCATGTGCGGTGCCCCAGGGGGATTAAATTTCCATATAATCTGGTTAACTAAAAGAGACTTGTTTATTTCTTCATTATTTTTGGATACAAATACTTGCAGATCGTTGAGATAATTAGCTGTGCCCACGAAGTTAGTCCTATTATCACACAGGATGGTATTGCACAGGCCTCGACGACTGACGAACCTCTTTAAGGCTCCCAAAAAACTTTGTGTGCTCATCTCCATACAGCACTCCAGGTGTACAGCTTTAGTTGCTAAACAAACAATAATACACAGGTACGCTTTGACTGGAATTGCACCTCTTCTTTTCAATGGATGCACTCGGAAAGGTCCAGCAAAATCCAAGCCAACACATGCAAATGGATGTGTCATTCGAACTCTCTCAATAGGTAACTCCCCCATAAGCTGTTCCTGCATTCTTGGCTTATAACGTATACACCTGATGCAGTTACGAAATGTCCGACGCATCAAATCTCTCCCTCGTATTGTCCAAAATTTCTCTCTTACAAGCTGTAGCAGTAGTCCCGGTCCTGGATGACAATTTATCTGATGGTAATGATAGACGATTCTTTGAGTAAAATCAGCCTTTGCGTGAAGAATAATCGGATGTTTTTTGTTATATTGCGCCAGCGACTTCTGCAATCTCCCGCCGACCCTCATTACTCCGAATTCATCTAAAAATGGGGATAGCTCCAACAACGGACTCCTTTTCGATAAATCTCTTTTCTTCAGCAGTCTCTCATATTCTTCTTTAAGGTGTATCTTCTGTGTTTCTCTGCATAACCACCGTTCTGTTTCGTCGACTTCTTCTACGGACAAATGTTTTAGCTTCTGTTTGTTTCCGGGTCGCGTAAATACTCTTCGAACATAAGACGCGATATGGAGTAGACGTAGGTATTTTGATGTGTTGGAAACCAGACGCTCAATAAAACCACTTGCCTTGTACGCAAGTTGTGAAATGATTGGAGATTTTCTTTCATACAGATGTTCGGTTACATCGTTGTTCTTCTGTTGCGGCCAGTTTGCTTTTGATTTACGTAAAAAATCTGGTCCTCTCCACCATAAGGAAAAATCCAACAACTCGGCAACTGATAACCCTCTCGTTGTACAATCGGCAGGATTGTGTTTGGTTGGAACATTCCTCCACAAACCTCTGCCATAATTCTCCAAAATCACCGAAACCCGATTGGCAACGAATGTTTTCCACCTTCCTGGATGGCTTGATAGCCAATCGAGAACGATATTTGAGTCGGTCCACAAACATATCTCCCTCGGACGTAACCCACTTTGATCTATAATTGCTCTCATGTGATTCGTGAGTAACTGTGCTCCAAGAAGCTCTAATTGCGGCAAACTTCTTTGTTTCAGAGGAGCAACTCGTGTTTTGCCTCCAACAAGATTAACTGAAGACTCTCCCTTCGTTACTGACTGCACGTATATAACAGAGGCGTAAGCTTTCTCGCTTGCGTCGCAAAATCCGTGCAACACAAGGTTTTCAGTTACTTCCAGCCATCTCGGAATTCGTATTGCAGATGCATTAACTATTTCTGCTCTAATATCTCGCCAATTCTTCGCGACTTCGACTGGAAGCTCGTCATCCCATTCAAGTTCACAGAGCCATAAGCTCTGTAATAACATCTTCGGCCTGATTAGCAGCGGTGACAACCAGCCATGTGGGTCGAATATTCGACTAATCTCTGATAAGAAAGTTCTCTTGGTGTGTTTTTCAGTGTTCGGCATTTCTACAGAGAACATGAAATAGTCTTCTTCTGGATTCCAACGAATACCAAGAACTCGTACTGCATCTGGATGATCGGATAGTGTCTTGGTTGATGTATCTGACGCGCTATTCAGTAATTTCCGGAGTGCCGCATCATTTGTTGTGAACTTTCTCAAATTGAATCCCCCACTCGATAATATTTCCACGACATCTGTCTTGAGCTTTAACAGCTTGCTCGGAGACTCAGCGCCCATCATCAAGTCATCTACGTAAATGTTTTGTCTGATGACCCTTGCTGCTTCTGGTTTCGTATCTTCAAATTGCTTAGCCAATTGATTTAACGTGTACGTGGTTACAAATGATGCTGATGTCGTGCCGTACGTGACGGTTTTTAATTGATAGGCAGCAATTTTTTCTTCGGGTGATCTTCGCCATAGTATCAACTGGTACTTCTGGTCACGCTCGTGTACAAGTACCTGCCGGAACATTTTCTCAATATCTCCGGTCAAAACGTATTGAAAAATTCGGAATCTCAATATTACTTCGTGTAAGCTCGGTTGCACGGTTGGCCCCTTCAACAAAACTTCGTTCAACGATTTTTTCCCACCAACTTTAGCTGACGCATTGTAAACTACTCGTAGCTTTGTGGTCGAACTCGATTGCTTCAGAACTCCGTGGTGTGGCATGAAATACGCGCTCTGATCTATTTTCCCGTTCACTCTGCTCATGTGTCCCAATAACTCATATTCGTCCAAAAATTCGATGTACAAACGACGTAAATTTGGATCTCGTTCAAATCGCCTTTCCATGCTCTCCAGGCAACGTAGGGCTAAATTGAATGTACTTGCTAACTGAGAAGTAGATTCTTTGAATGGAAGCCGAGTAACGAATCTTCCATCTTGGGCTCGAGTTGTGGTTTCTTCGTAGTATCGAACGCAATTTTGCTCTTCAGAAGACACACGACTTTCTAACGCACCAGTGACTTCCTCTATCTCCCAAAACTTTCTTAAAGCTGCATCAATATCAACTGTTGTTGTGTACGTTGAGACCGTATCACTTGACCCTATTAGCGAGCCTCCTCCAACAACCCATCCAAACTTGGTTTTCTGAGATACGAGATTGCCATCAGGAGACCTCATCTGGCCATCCTCTAGAATATGGAAGAACACATCAACTCCTAGTAATAGATCGATGTTTCCCGAGGTATTGAAATGCGGATCTGCTAGCGTTACGTCTTTTAACCATTGTCGATCCCCCTGCTTGACGGTTAAATTTGGTAATCTGGATGAAATTGTTGGCAAGATCAACGCCTGTATAATGATTTTATCGGCTTCTGGATATACGTCATGGCGCGATCTTATACATATGGTGATAACTCCCTTAGAACTTCCTGCACTAACGCCACCTATTCCCTTTATTAAGATTCGACTATTTCTCCGTTTCAGACCTAACCTTTGTACACAATCGTTTGTTATAAATGAGGTCTGTGAGCATGAGTCCAACATCGCCCTGATTTCCCTCTCTGTACCATCATCCCCCGTAATACGAACGATGGCTGTAGGTAAAATTCGTATACTACTGTCATCGAATGACGCTGCGCTGCTACTAACCCTCGATTGACTTAATGCTGACACCACTGTATCACCTTTGTTCTGTGTTTGGTTTCCTGCCTTGCTCTCGTTTTCGTGAATGATCGTGTGATGACGGCGATGACAATTCTGACACCTACTCTTCGATCTGCATTCGATAACTCGATGTCCGATGCTCAAACAATTGAAACAGCGGTTGGTTTTGCTGATGTAGCCTCGTTTTTCCTCTAATGCCATTTCCTTAAATTTAGGGCATTCTGACAACCGATGACCCCCACTTTTGCAAAGTAAACATGGGCCAAACTCAGGAATCGACACAAAACTTTTTGTTCTAGCCGTAGTTTCTTGACTTCTTTTTGCAGGACCAGACGTTGATGAAAATGTTCTCGTTGATTCGAAAGTGTCTGCTCGCTTATCCAGAAATTTCAGAAATTCATGTACAGTTGGAATGTCGATATCTGCAGACTCTTTTGCCCATAAAGCCTTCGTGCCCTCATCTAATTTCTCCAAAAGAAGGTAAATCAGCCATGGATCTCTGGATTCACTTTCAATATCGAGCGCATGTAACCCTCTAACCACTGTATCTGCGGTGTCATGGGTTTTTCGGATGTTATTCGCGTTGGCACTAGAAATGTTGGAGATATTTAAAAAATCCCGAATAAACGAATTAATTATATATTTTTTTCGATCATATCTTTCAGTGAGCCTTTTGATCGCCTCTATGTAATTAGCATCTGTGATTTTCAGATGCCGAACGCGATCGAGTGCTTCGCCGCGGAGATAACGCACTAATAATTGGAATTTTTGCGATGGCGTGTATGCATCGTTATTGTGCACTCCCGAATTGAACAGGTCGATGAAACTAGTCCATTCAGTGTAGTCACCCGAAAATATAGGTATTTCAACTTTACAGTATTTTACAACGCTCGACACGTTTTGGGAGACACTTTGATTTGCGGTATCATTTCTATTTGCAGTTTCTAGCCCGAACTGTCTTTTTCTTAACCATGTATTGAGCTTTGAGACCGCAGGGTAATATGAGTTCTCAAATTCGTCTATTTGCGACTCTTTCTCTGGGTACGCCAAAAGTTTGTCCTCAATCGTGTGAAATCGATCGAGCAATTTGTGGGCATATATGACAAACGTTCTTTGATGTCATCTATCGATTCTCCTGATTTATCGGATCGAGCATTTGCGAAATTTAAAATCTTTGTCATACTACCCTTGCAGGCACTTCGTTGCTTGACTAAAGAGTCCATTATAATAGAGATCAACACTTAAAATTATTTCTCACACGCTATGATTATTCGAGAGACTATTTCCCCGCCCACAGAAAGTCACTTTGCGTTTAATAAACACTCGCGAAAAATTTCGTTTTATGATAGCTTAATACTAGCAATTAATTATGATACAGTTTATACATCACCAAATTTTGTTTGTCCGCCACACGTGGTGTTCTTTATATGTACCTCCAAAAGGTACCGGTGTGAAGTATTTAACGTTAACAAAAAGTGTAGTTACACTTTTTAACGAAAAGTGTACACTCAAAATGTGTAGCTACACTTTTTATCAAAAAATGTAGCTGGAAAAGATAAAAAAAAGTTTGAAAATTATGCTTTAAAAATAAACAATAAATATTGAGAATCAAAGTATGTACTACAAAAATAAGTTTATATGTATAGTATATACTTTATAAAAAAAAATTGTAAAAAATATTTTAATTCAAAAAATCATCGGAACAATGGTTGCCAAGTGTGGAATTTAGTGTTTTTAACTTGAGATGGTATCTTGAGTTTATAAAAAAAATTTCAAGACAATCTGGATGTTGTGATTGGCGATATGGCCCTACACGTGGAAGCATCTTTGGCCAAATTTACTTAATTCTTTATTAATTCGAAAAATCATCGGAACAATGATTGCCAAGTGTGGAATTTAGTGTTTTTAACTTAAGATGGTATCTGGAGTTTGTAAAAAAAATTTCAAGACAATCTGGATGTTGTGATTGGCGATATGGCCCTACACGTGGAAGCATCTTTGGCCAAATTTACTTAATTCTTTATTAATTCAAAAAATCATCGGAACAATGATTGCCAAGTGTGGAATTTAGTGTTTTTAACTTGAGATGGTATCTTGAGTTTGTAAAAAAAATTTCAAGACAATCTGGATGTTGTGATTGGCGATATGGCCCTACACGTGGAAGCATCTTTGGCCAAATTTACTTAATTCTTTATTAATTCAAAAAATCATCGGAACAATGATTGCCAAGTGTGGAATTTAGTGTTTTTAACTTGAGATGGTATCTAGAGTTTGTAAAAAAAATTTCAAGACAATCTGGATGTTGTGATTGGCGATATGGCCCTACACGTGGAAGCATCTTTGGCCAAATTCACCTAATTCTTTATTAATTCGAAAAATCATCGGAACAATGGTTGCCAAGTGTGGAGTTTAGTGTTTTTAACTTGAGATGGTATCTTGAGTTTGTAAAAAAAATTTCAAGACAATCTGGATGTTGTGATTGGCGATATGGCCCTACACGTGGAAGCCTCTTTGGCCAAATTCACCTAATTCTTTATTAATTCGAAAAATCATCGGAACAATGATTGCCAAGTGTGGAATTTAGTGTTTTTAACTTGAGATGGTATCTTGAGTTTGTAAAAAAAATTTCAAGACAATCTGGATGTTGTGATTGGCGATATGGCCCTACACGTGGAAGCATCTTTGGCCAAATTTACTTAATTCTTTATTAATTCAAAAAATCATCGGAACAATGATTGCCAAGTGTGGAATTTAGTGTTTTTAACTTGAGATGGTATCTTGAGTTTGTAAAAAAAATTTCAAGACAATCTGGATGTTGTGATTGGCGATATGGCCCTACACGTGGAAGCATCTTTGGCCAAATTTACTTAATTCTTTATTAATTCAAAAAATCATCGGAACAATGATTGCCAAGTGTGGAATTTATTGTTTTTAACTTGAGATGGTATCTTGAGTTTGTAAAAAAAATTTCAAGACAATCTGGATGTTGTGATTGGCGATATGGCCCTACACGTGGAAGCATCTTTGGCCAAATTTACTTAATTATTTATTAATTCAAAAAATCATCGGAACAATGATTGCCAAGTGTGGAATTTAGTGTTTTTAACTTGAGATGGTATCTGGAGTTTGTAAAAAAAATTTCAAGACAATCTGGATGTTGTGATTGGCGATATGGCCCTACACGTGGAAGCATCTTTGGCCAAATTCACCTAATTCTTTATTAATTCGAAAAATCATCGGAACAATGGTTGCCAAGTGTGGAATTTAGTGTTTTTAACTTGAGATGGTATCTTGAGTTTGTAAAAAAAATTTCAAGACAATCTGGATGTTGGATTGGCGATATGGCCCTACACGTGGAAGCATCTTTGGCTAAATTAACCTAATTCTTTATTAATTCGAAAAATCATCGGAACAATGGTTGCCAAGCGTGGAATTTAGTGTTTTTAATTTGAGATGGTATCTGGAGTTTGTAAAAAAAATTTCAAGACAATCTGGATGTTGTGATTGGCGATATGGCCCTACACGTGGAAGCATCTTTGGCCAAATTTACTTAATTCTTTATTAATTCAAAAAATCATCGGAACAATGATTGCCAAGTGTGGAATTTAGTGTTTTTAACTTAAGATGGTATCTGGAGTTTGTAAAAAAAATTTCAAGACAATCTGGATGTTGTGATTGGCGATATGGCCCTACACGTGGAAGCATCTTTGGCCAAATTTACTTAATTCTTTATTAATTCAAAAAATCATCGGAACAATGATTGCCAAGTGTGGAATTTAGTGTTTTTAACTTAAGATGGTATCTGGAGTTTGTAAAAAAAATTTCAAGACAATCTGGATGTTGTGATTGGCGATATGGCCCTACACGTGGAAGCATCTTTGGCCAAATTTACTTAATTCTTTATTAATTCAAAAAATCATCGGAACAATGATTGCCAAGTGTGGAATTTAGTGTTTTTAACTTAAGATGGTATCTGGAGTTTGTAAAAAAAATTTCAAGACAATCTGGATGTTGTGATTGGCGATATGGCCCTACACGTGGAAGCATCTTTGGCTAAATTCACCTAATTCTTTATTAATTCGAAAAACCATCGGAACAATGGTTGCCAAGTGTGGAATTTAGTGTTTTTAACTTGAGATGGTATCTTGAGTTTGTAAAAAAAAAATTCAAGACAATCTGGATGTTGTGATTGGCGATATGGCCCTACACGTGGAAGCATCTTTGGCTAAATTCACCTAATTCTTTATTAATTCGAAAAATCATCGGAACAATGATTGCCAAGTGTGGAATTTAGTGTTTTTAACTTGAGATGGTATCTTGAGTTTGTAAAAAATTTCAAGACAATCTGGATGTTGTGATTGGCGATATGGCCCTACACGTGGAAGCATCTTTGGCCAAATTTACTTAATTCTTTATTAATTCAAAAAATCATCGGAACAATGGTTGCCAAGTGTGGAATTTAGTGTTTTTAACTTGAGATGGTATCTTGAGTTTATAAAAAAAATTTCAAGACAATCTGGATGTTGTGATTGGCGATATGGCCCTACACGTGGAAGCATCTTTGGCCAAATTTACTTAATTCTTTATTAATTCGAAAAATCATCGGAACAATGATTGCCAAGTGTGGAATTTAGTGTTTTTAACTTAAGATGGTATCTGTAATTTGTAAAAAAAATTTCAAGACAATCTGGATGTTGTGATTGGCGATATGGCCCTACACGTGGAAGCATCTTTGGCCAAATTTACTTAATTCTTTATTAATTCAAAAAATCATCGGAACAATGATTGCCAAGTGTGGAATTTAGTGTTTTTAACTTGAGATGGTATCTTGAGTTTGTAAAAAAAATTTCAAGACAATCTGGATGTTGTGATTGGCGATATGGCCCTACACGTGGAAGCATCTTTGGCCAAATTTACTTAATTCTTTATTAATTCAAAAAATCATCGGAACAATGATTGCCAAGTGTGGAATTTAGTGTTTTTAACTTGAGATGGTATCTAGAGTTTGTAAAAAAAATTTCAAGACAATCTGGATGTTGTGATTGGCGATATGGCCCTACACGTGGAAGCATCTTTGGCCAAATTCACCTAATTCTTTATTAATTCGAAAAATCATCGGAACAATGGTTGCCAAGTGTGGAGTTTAGTGTTTTTAACTTGAGATGGTATCTTGAGTTTGTAAAAAAAATTTCAAGACAATCTGGATGTTGTGATTGGCGATATGGCCCTACACGTGGAAGCCTCTTTGGCCAAATTCACCTAATTCTTTATTAATTCGAAAAATCATCGGAACAATGATTGCCAAGTGTGGAATTTAGTGTTTTTAACTTGAGATGGTATCTTGAGTTTGTAAAAAAAATTTCAAGACAATCTGGATGTTGTGATTGGCGATATGGCCCTACACGTGGAAGCATCTTTGGCCAAATTTACTTAATTCTTTATTAATTCAAAAAATCATCGGAACAATGATTGCCAAGTGTGGAATTTAGTGTTTTTAACTTGAGATGGTATCTTGAGTTTGTAAAAAAAATTTCAAGACAATCTGGATGTTGTGATTGGCGATATGGCCCTACACGTGGAAGCATCTTTGGCCAAATTTACTTAATTCTTTATTAATTCAAAAAATCATCGGAACAATGATTGCCAAGTGTGGAATTTAGTGTTTTTAACTTGAGATGGTATCTGGAGTTTGTAAAAAAAATTTCAAGACAATCTGGATGTTGTGATTGGCGATATGGCCCTACACGTGGAAGCATCTTTGGCCAAATTCACCTAATTCTTTATTAATTCGAAAAATCATCGGAACAATGGTTGCCAAGTGTGGAATTTAGTGTTTTTAACTTGAGATGGTATCTTGAGTTTGTAAAAAAAATTTCAAGACAATCTGGATGTTGGATTGGCGATATGGCCCTACACGTGGAAGCATCTTTGGCTAAATTAACCTAATTCTTTATTAATTCGAAAAATCATCGGAACAATGGTTGCCAAGCGTGGAATTTAGTGTTTTTAATTTGAGATGGTATCTGGAGTTTGTAAAAAAAATTTCAAGACAATCTGGATGTTGTGATTGGCGATATGGCCCTACACGTGGAAGCATCTTTGGCCAAATTTACTTAATTCTTTATTAATTCAAAAAATCATCGGAACAATGATTGCCAAGTGTGGAATTTAGTGTTTTTAACTTAAGATGGTATCTGGAGTTTGTAAAAAAAATTTCAAGACAATCTGGATGTTGTGATTGGCGATATGGCCCTACACGTGGAAGCATCTTTGGCCAAATTTACTTAATTCTTTATTAATTCAAAAAATCATCGGAACAATGATTGCCAAGTGTGGAATTTAGTGTTTTTAACTTGAGATGGTATCTTGAGTTTGTAAAAAAAAAATTCAAGACAATCTGGATGTTGTGATTGGCGATATGGCCCTACACGTGGAAGCATCTTTGGCTAAATTCACCTAATTCTTTATTAATTCGAAAAATCATCGGAACAATGATTGCCAAGTGTGGAATTTAGTGTTTTTAACTTGAGATGGTATCTTGAGTTTGTAAAAAATTTCAAGACAATCTGGATGTTGTGATTGGCGATATGGCCCTACACGTGGAAGCATCTTTGGCCAAATTTACTTAATTCTTTATTAATTCAAAAAATCATCGCAACAATGATTGCCAAGTGTGGAATTTAGTGTTTTTAACTTGAGATGGTATCTTGAGTTTGTAAAAAAAATTTCAAGACAATCTGGATGTTGTGATTGGCGATATGGCCCTACACGTGGAAGCATCTTTGGCCAAATTTACTTAATTCTTTATTAATTCAAAAAATCATCGGAACAATGATTGCCAAGTGTGGCATTTATTGTTTTTAACTTGAGATGGTATCTTGAGTTTGTAAAAAAAATTTCAAGACAATCTGGATGTTGTGATTGGCGATATGGCCCTACACGTGGAAGCATCTTTGGCCAAATTTACTTAATTATTTATTAATTCAAAAAAAAATCATCGCAACAATGATTGCCAAGTGTGGAATTTAGTGTTTTTAACTTGAGATGGTATCTGGAGTTTGTAAAAAAAATTTCAAGACAATCTGGATGTTGTGATTGGCGATATGGCCCTACACGTGGAAGCATCTTTGGCCAAATTCACCTAATTCTTTATTAATTCGAAAAATCATCGGAACAATGGTTGCCAAGTGTGGAATTTAGTGTTTTTAACTTGAGATGGTATCTTGAGTTTGTGAAAAAAATTTCAAGACAATCTGGATGTTGTGATTGGCGATATGGCCCTACACGTGGAAGCATCTTTGGCCAAATTTACTTAATTCTTTATTAATTCAAAAAATCATCGGAACAATGATTGCCAAGTGTGGAATTTAGTGTTTTTAACTTGAGATGGTATCTGGAGTTTGTAAAAAAAATTTCAAGACAATCTGGATGTTGTGATTGGCGATATGGCCCTACACGTGGAAGCATCTTTGGCCAAATTCACCTAATTCTTTATTAATTCGAAAAATCATCGGAACAATGGTTGCCAAGTGTGGAATTTAGTGTTTTTAACTTGAGATGGTATCTTGAGTTTGTGAAAAAAATTTCAAGACAATCTGGATGTTGTGATTGGCGATATGGCCCTACACGTGGAAGCATCTTTGGCCAAATTTACTTAATTCTTTATTAATTCAAAAAATCATCGGAACAATGATTGCCAAGTGTGGAATTTAGTGTTTTTAACTTGAGATGGTATCTGGAGTTTGTAAAAAAAATTTCAAGACAATCTGGATGTTGTGATTGGCGATATGGCCCTACACGTGGAAGCATCTTTGGCCAAATTCACCTAATTCTTTATTAATTCGAAAAATCATCGGAACAATGGTTGCCAAGTGTGGAATTTAGTGTTTTTAACTTGAGATGGTATCTTGAGTTTGTAAAAAAAATTTCAAGACAATCTGGATGTTGTGATTGGCGATATGGCCCTACACGTGGAAGCATCTTTGGCTAAATTAACCTAATTCTTTATTAATTCGAAAAATCATCGGAACAATGGTTGCCAAGCGTGGAATTTAGTGTTTTTAACTTGAGATGGTATCTTGAGTTTGTAAAAAAAATTTCAAGACAATCTGGATGTTGTGATTGGCGATATGGCCCTACACGTGGAAGCATCTTTGGCCAAATTTACTTAATTCTTTATTAATTCAAAAAATCATCGGAACAATGATTGCCAAGTGTGGCATTTATTGTTTTTAACTTGAGATGGTATCTTGAGTTTGTAAAAAAAATTTCAAGACAATCTGGATGTTGTGATTGGCGATATGGCCCTACACGTGGAAGCATCTTTGGCCAAATTTACTTAATTATTTATTAATTCAAAAAAAAATCATCGCAACAATGATTGCCAAGTGTGGAATTTAGTGTTTTTAACTTGAGATGGTATCTGGAGTTTGTAAAAAAAATTTCAAGACAATCTGGATGTTGTGATTGGCGATATGGCCCTAC
The DNA here is from genome assembly GCA_947310385.1 of Nephrotoma appendiculata. Classification (NCBI taxonomy): domain Eukaryota; kingdom Metazoa; phylum Arthropoda; class Insecta; order Diptera; family Tipulidae; genus Nephrotoma; species Nephrotoma appendiculata. The sequence continues at coordinate 55,622,435 of OX371225.1, read as the reverse complement.
ACGTGGAAGCATCTTTGGCCAAATTCACCTAATTCTTTATTAATTCGAAAAATCATCGGAACAATGGTTGCCAAGTGTGGAATTTAGTGTTTTTAACTTGAGATGGTATCTTGAGTTTGTGAAAAAAATTTCAAGACAATCTGGATGTTGTGATTGGCGATATGGCCCTACACGTGGAAGCATCTTTGGCCAAATTTACTTAATTCTTTATTAATTCAAAAAATCATCGGAACAATGATTGCCAAGTGTGGAATTTAGTGTTTTTAACTTGAGATGGTATCTGGAGTTTGTAAAAAAAATTTCAAGACAATCTGGATGTTGTGATTGGCGATATGGCCCTACACGTGGAAGCATCTTTGGCCAAATTCACCTAATTCTTTATTAATTCGAAAAATCATCGGAACAATGGTTGCCAAGTGTGGAATTTAGTGTTTTTAACTTGAGATGGTATCTTGAGTTTGTAAAAAAAATTTCAAGACAATCTGGATGTTGTGATTGGCGATATGGCCCTACACGTGGAAGCATCTTTGGCTAAATTAACCTAATTCTTTATTAATTCGAAAAATCATCGGAACAATGGTTGCCAAGCGTGGAATTTAGTGTTTTTAACTTGAGATGGTATCTTGAGTTTGTAAAAAAAATTTCAAGACAATCTGGATGTTGTGATTGGCGATATGGCCCTACACGTGGAAGCATCTTTGGCCAAATTTACTTAATTCTTTATTAATTCAAAAAATCATCGGAACAATGATTGCCAAGTGTGGAATTTAGTGTTTTTAACTTAAGATGGTATCTGGAGTTTGTAAAAAAAATTTCAAGACAATCTGGATGTTGTGATTGGCGATATGGCCCTACACGTGGAAGCATCTTTGGCCAAATTTACTTAATTCTTTATTAATTCAAAAAATCATCGGAACAATGATTGCCAAGTGTGGAATTTAGTGTTTTTAACTTGAGATGGTATCTTGAGTTTGTAAAAAAAATTTCAAGACAATCTGGATGTTGTGATTGGCGATATGGCCCTACACGTGGAAGCATCTTTGGCCAAATTCACCTAATTCTTTATTAATTCGAAAAATCATCGGAACAATGGTTGCCAAGTGTGGAATTTAGTGTTTTTAACTTGAGATGGTATCTTGAGTTTGTAAAAAAAATTTCAAGACAATCTGGATGTTGTGATTGGCGGTATGGCCGTTTCAATAATTCAAAAATTAATCGGAATAATGAGGTTTGAGTGTGAAATTTAGTGTTTAGAAGGATGCGTCAGTGTTTGTGGAATGTTGCTTACAATTTGCACAAAAAATGAAGACTATTTGCATTTTGGCAATATGGTGTTAAACGCGGACTCGTTTATTGAGCCAATATTTGGGCCAACTAATAGGTTTAACATTTTTTTAGATTCTTCATGCTGTGGTATGTTTAACAATATGAAAATATATAGGTTTAATATCGCTTTTCAGAAATATTTTTAAACTTTCCATTCCTTATTGATTTTGTTTTTTCTGATTTTTATATACATAATTTTTGGTAACGGTAATGATTTGTCTTTATATTTGCAATAATATGAGTACAAAGAGAATTTCCCTTAATCGTTAATCCTTTTTAACACCTGATTCATTTTGAGTGACCCAGGAAGCACCACGTGGAGGTATGAATCTCGGATTTCGCTTCCCATGATATGGCTCGAACGTACCGTACCTTCTGTATTTTTTGGCCAATTTTATAAAAATAAAATTTTTTTAATTCTGATTTCAAGTAAGGTCGCGCGAAAGCCTATATCGTTTTTTTTATATTTTCATTTTTTTTTATTGTATTTTATGTGCAAAACTAGTTCATCTATCAAAAATTAAAAAACTAAAATATTAATCTAAAAATTCAATTAGATACCATATGAATAATACAAAAAATATGATTTAATAAGTATTTCAAAAAAAATTATTTAAATCTTTATTAATTAATTAATACTTTGAAAAAACAAGCACACAGGGATTTAATTTTGTTTTCTCAGAAGTTTCAATAGAAAATGGCAACAAATCATCGTACTGATACCATTTATTATTTCGCTTGATATAGGCAATGAAATGTCCTGGGACGCGATCGTTTTTAGACCTCTGAAAATGTATTATTGCCTTTAAATTAAAATTATCTTCAGCTAATTGAATGTGCTGGCTTATTTCCCGAATTGGAATATTATAGGTACTGTTGATTGGTTGAACGTCAGCCACAACAATTCCATAATTGCTAAAATATTTTTTATTTCTTTCTTGGTTACAACCAGGACACATCGTGCAGCTTATATCTATTGAGTCTTGAATTCTGCGTAATGAATTCTCATTGAACATGAAAATGTTCTTAAATGGCAGGTAAAATATTTCTCGAACTCTTTCGGTGTGGTGGTTAATACAAGTTCGAATTTCCGTCAAAGGATGCTGCAATAAATTTTCTAAGATGAACGATATAGTACATGCTGCATTTAACTTGGTAACTTCTGTGTCATAGACTATTGCTTTTGTTTTTTTATACAAATCAAGAATTAATCTTGAGCGTTCTTGATACAATTGATCGAGGTCATTGAAATCCGCTAGCACAGATACAAATCTGAAAAATTCACTGTTTGAACTGTTAAATAGTCCTCTAAAATATTCTGAATCGACGAACATGCTTAAAAAAATTTGTGCTGTGGCATCAAAAGCGCAAGTATTCGACAATTCAATGGTGTTTCCTTTTGTATCAGTGAAACTATAGCCGTTTTGTAAAACATGCAGTTCCTCTATAGGTCCGGAAGTTACTTGTAGTTTTTTATTATATATTTTTTCTTGGGAAAATCGAGTTAATACACGTTGCCCGAAGTGTTTTGGAGAGCCATACAGTTTTTGCTTTTTACCCCAATTTTCTTCATGTTCATCAATATCTGGATCACCCACTGATTTTGGTAGAATTTTTCTAATAGTGGTAGGTGTTTTAGATGTTAGCTCGACTAATTTGGCTAACTTAGCTGTTTTTTCTCTTAACAAACAAATGAATCGACCAATTCTAAACGTTTTATGATCGGTATAATGGTTTTTTACTATCGAAAACCAACTTTCCGCATTCGAGTTCGATAGTCTGCCAGGAATGCCCAATTTTCTGGTAAAACACACTGCCCAAAAAGGTAAATAAGCCATATATTTTTTTGTTATGAATTTTATAAATTCTTCATCGTGATAAATATTCAACTGGTCTTCTTTTGTTGTCTCCTCAACCAATAGTTCGTCTTGCACTGTTTCTAAAATTTTACTGTAACGCATGTAATACGGGCTGCTACTATATATTGGCTTGGAGCTTGAATCTATTATATTGGGCAAATCAAATTCAGCGGGCTCTGATGTTGCTGTTATTTTATGAAGATCATAAATATTAAATAAAACTAGCTTAATTTTTTCAATCGATTCTGTTACTCTCTGATTGAAAAACTTGGAACAGGAAATGTAGCAATACAATCTAAATAAGTCATCCACAGTTTCTAGATTTTCAGAACTAAGCATTCCACAAAATATGTCGAGTACCAAATTTCTTATATTAGATTTGGCATTTTGCATTTTTTCTTTAATTTGGATGGCAATTATATTAGTGAAGTGAGCACAACAAATAACATTCGCGACTTTTAACTTACATTCTTTTTCCCCATTTAAAATTGAATAGCTACGATTTAAATATTCGGATATTGATAGACCATTCACAATCAACAAAACTGACTTAATCAACGCCCAAGACCAGTCAGTAACAACAAATTGTGGGCGATATGACTTGGGCATATTTTTGACGACAACTTCCAGAAATTGCTGAATTGTTTCAACGCCATGGCTCGAGGAAATCATTTCACCAATAGGCAATAAATGGCCATTTATATTCACTACGCATGCATAATAAAGTATTCTTTTGTATGAATGATATGAATGACATATAGGATGTTTTACAACTTTCCCTGTCGCATCCAAATAAATTCCTTTTATTGAGTACTTTTGTAGTAGTTCTAACGTGGTTTTTCTCAAAAGTACAATCTTTAATGGATCTAAAGAGAGATCAAACATATATTTATTTTTTTTTGGCTCTACCAAGTACATTTGACAAATGTCTATGATGTCGCAATCACTAACAAGGTCGTCTTTTTTCATATGCTCCGATTTTATTTTTCTGATTGTCGTAGGTAAAATGAATGATTGTGAGTTACCTTTTTTAAATAACTCCAGATTTGTTGTCGACGCCAAATCCAACGAAAAATTGTGACAGGAAGTAACTTCTAACTTGCGCTTCATACCTTCGCGCTTTGCGCCTCTCACGTGTCTGTACACTGTTGATCCTGTATGTATAGTACAAATATTACTATTCATGTAGACGTATAGAATTTGGTTCTCTCTAATTACAAATTTATATTTTTTTTCTGGCAATTGTTTACAATTGCCATACACAACTAACTTCTTTTTGTTTTTTGACATTCTTATAGTTTTAAAAGAAATTACGCAAGGATTATCAAGTTCAATTAAAAGATCATTAATCTTTTCTCGAATTTCTTCTAAAGAAAGATCACAAAAGTTGATGTTATCAATATTTATAGTATTTTTAAGCATAAATTTTTCGTGTTTTGATAAAATATCGTTATGCGATAATTCATAACTGGCTAAATCTAAAGCAGCATAATTAAATGCTAAGTCCGGATTTAGATCGTCTGAATTAAAATAATTATCATCGAAACTATTTCCATTTTGGTGACTTTCTAGATCTTCGCAAATCAATAAAACATCATTAGTAATTTCGTTCAACTCTTTGGTGATATTAGAAATTATTTTATGTTGGTTACTATTATCGCTAGTTTCTATTTGGTTCTCGAGCTTAAGAATAGAAATTTTTTGCTGTAAAGAAAGTAAGAAAGTGCTCTCTTTAAACAATCTTGCGAGTTTTCGTCTGTTGGCACCGGTATTGTTTAAACCAGGAACTTTTAAACAAATTTTAACGAAAATGTCAGTGTTCACAAGTTTTTCAAATTTAATGTTATAAACATCACCAACAATACTAATAAAAACATTTTGTATTAAGTCTTCGTTAGACTTTGAGAAACAAAACTTTTCAAATGGCATTTTTACGTCTGTTCACAAAATTTTGTATTAAAATAATTTTATTGGTGTAATCAAATACAAATACAACAAGAAATTTCAATTTTAACCAAGGATGTACAACAACGTCGGGGTTTAAATAGTCTATTATTTGTTAAAAATTAAACATTCACAATGTGACACTTTTAATCGTAATATAAATTACAGAACTTTAATTTTATTCCGTAATAAATCTCATATGAAAAATTTCCTTTTATACCTTTTTTTAAAAACAAACAGATTAGCGAATTATAAAAAATATTGAGAAAAATATTTTAAACCTATAAAAATCAACTGTCAACTGTGTTAGTGTCGTAAAACCTCGAGAACGGCTCGGTCGATTTGGATGATTCTTTTTTTCATTTCTTCGCCTCAATATTGGGATGGTTTAGGAAAACCAAAAAATCGGAAAAACCAAAAGGAAAATCTGGAAAATTCTAAAAAAATCTAACAAAATTCGGAAAACCAAAAGGCAAAAATGCAAAATTAAAAAAATTGGAAAATCGAAACGCGTTTTGTATAGGAATTTTGTAAAGAAATTTTTATGGGACAAGTAGCGCAGTGGTTAAGCATCCGCACTTAGACCAGGTTGGTAGAAAATTATTAAATTATAACCCATGTTTTAACTAATAAATTTTTTTCCATTAAAACCATTATTCCGATGATTTTTTGATTTAATAAAGAATTAAGTGAATTTGGCCAAAGATGCTTCCACGTGTAGGGCCATATCGCCAATCACAACATCCAGATTGTCTTGAAATTTTTTTTACAAACTCCAGATACCATCTCAAGTTAAAAACACTAAATTCCACACTTGGCAATCATTGTTCCGATGATTTTTCGAATTAATAAAGAATTAAGTAAATTTGGCCAAAGATGCTTCCACGTGTAGGGCCATATCGCCAATCACAACATCCAGATTGTCTTGAAATTTTTTTTACAAACTCAAGATACCATCTCAAGTTAAAAACACTAAATTTCACACTTGGCAACCATTGTTCCGATGATTTTTCGAATTAATAAAGAATTAGGTGAATTTAGCCAAAGATGCTTCCACGTGTAGGGCCATATCGCCAATCACAACATCCAGATTGTCTTGAAATTTTTTTTTACAAACTCAAGATACCATCTTAAGTTAAAAACACTAAATTCCACACTTGGCAACCATTGTTCCGATGATTTTTCGAATTAATAAAGAATTAGGTGAATTTAGCCAAAGATGCTTCCACGTGTAGGGCCATATCGCCAATCACAACATCCAGATTGTCTTGAAATTTTTTTTACAAACTCAAGATACCATCTCAAGTTAAAAACACTAAATTCCACACTTGGCAACCATTGTTCCGATGATTTTTCGAATTAATAAAGAATTAGGTGAATTTAGCCAAAGATGCTTCCACGTGTAGGGCCATTTCGCCAATCACAACATCCAGATTGTCTTGAAATTTTTTTACAAACTCCAGATACAATCTCAAGTTAAAAACACTAAATTCCACACTTGGCAACCATTGTTCCGATGATTTTTCGAATTAATAAAGAATTAGGTGAATTTGGCCAAAGATGCTTCCACGTGTAGGGCCATATCGCCAATCACAACATCCAGATTGTCTTGAAATTTTTTTTACAAACTCCAGATACCATCTTAAGTTAAAAACACTAAATTCCACACTTGGCAATCATTGTTCCGATGATTTTTCGAATTAATAAAGAATTAAGTAAATTTGGCCAAAGATGCTTCCACGTGTAGGGCCATATCGCCAATCACAACATCCAGATTGCCTTGAAATTTTTTTTACAAACTCAAGATACCATCTCAAGTTAAAAACACTAAATTCCACACTTGGCAATCATTGTTCCGATGATTTTTTGAATTAATAAAGAATTAAGTAAATTTGGCCAAAGATGCTTCCACGTGTAGGGCCATATCGCCAATCACAACATCCAGATTGTCTTGAATTTTTTTTTACAAACTCAAGATACCATCTCAAGTTAAAAACACTAAATTCCACACTTGGCAACCATTGTTCCGATGATTTTTCGAATTAATAAAGAATTAGGTGAATTTAGCCAAAGATGCTTCCACGTGTAGGGCCATATCGCCAATCACAACATCCAGATTGTCTTGAAATTTTTTTTACAAACTCAAGATACCATCTCAAGTTAAAAACACTAAATTCCACACTTGGCAACCATTGTTCCGATGATTTTTCGAATTAATAAAGAATTAGGTGAATTTAGCCAAAGATGCTTCCACGTGTAGGGCCATATCGCCAATCACAACATCCAGATTGTCTTGAAATTTTTTTTACAAACTCCAGATACCATCTTAAGTTAAAAACACTAAATTCCACACTTGGCAATCATTGTTCCGATGATTTTTCGAATTAATAAAGAATTAAGTGAATTTGGCCAAAGATGCTTCCACGTGTAGGGCCATATCGCCAATCACAACATCCAGATTGTCTTGAAATTTTTTTTACAAACTCCAGATACCATCTTAAGTTAAAAACACTAAATTCCACACTTGGCAATCATTGTTCCGATGATTTTTCGAATTAATAAAGAATTAAGTAAATTTGGCCAAAGATGCTTCCACGTGTAGGGCCATATCGCCAATCACAACATCCAGATTGTCTTGAAATTTTTTTTACAAACTCAAGATACCATCTCAAGTTAAAAACACTAAATTCCACACTTGGCAACCATTGTTCCGATGATTTTTCGAATTAATAAAGAATTAGGTGAATTTAGCCAAAGATGCTTCCACGTGTAGGGCCATATCGCCAATCACAACATCCAGATTGTCTTGAAATTTTTTTTACAAACTCAAGATACCATCTCAAGTTAAAAACACTAAATTCCACACTTGGCAACCATTGTTCCGATGATTTTTCGAATTAATAAAGAATTAGGTGAATTTAGCCAAAGATGCTTCCACGTGTAGGGCCATATCGCCAATCACAACATCCAGATTGTCTTGAAATTTTTTTTTACAAACTCAAGATACCATCTTAAGTTAAAAACACTAAATTCCACACTTGGCAACCATTGTTCCGATGATTTTTCGAATTAATAAAGAATTAGGTGAATTTAGCCAAAGATGCTTCCACGTGTAGGGCCATATCGCCAATCACAACATCCAGATTGTCTTGAAATTTTTTTTACAAACTCAAGATACCATCTCAAGTTAAAAACACTAAATTCCACACTTGGCAACCATTGTTCCGATGATTTTTCGAATTAATAAAGAATTAAGTAAATTTGGCCAAAGATGCTTCCACGTGTAGGGCCATATCGCCAATCACAACATCCAGATTGTCTTGAAATTTTTTTTACAAACTCAAGATACCATCTCAAGCTAAAAACACTAAATTCCACACTTGGCAACCATTGTTCCGATGATTTTTCGAATTAATAAAGAATTAAGTAAATTTGGCCAAAGATGCTTCCACGTGTAGGGCCATATCGCCAATCACAACATCCAGATTGTCTTGAAATTTTTTTTACAAACTCAAGATACCATCTCAAGTTAAAAACACTAAATTCCACACTTGGCAACCATTGTTCCGATGATTTTTCGAATTAATAAAGAATTAGGTGAATTTAGCCAAAGATGCTTCCACGTGTAGGGCCATATCGCCAATCACAACATCCAGATTGTCTTGAAATTTTTTTTACAAACTCCAGATACCATCTTAAGTTAAAAACACTAAATTCCACACTTGGCAACCATTGTTCCGATGATTTTTCGAATTAATAAAGAATTAAGTAAATTTGGCCAAAGATGCTTCCACGTGTAGGGCCATATCGCCAATCACAACATCCAGATTGTCTTGAAATTTTTTTTACAAACTCAAGATACCATCTCAAGTTAAAAACACTAAATTCCACACTTGGCAACCATTGTTCCGATGATTTTTCGAATTAATAAAGAATTAGGTGAATTTAGCCAAAGATGCTTCCACGTGTAGGGCCATATCGCCAATCACAACATCCAGATTGTCTTGAAATTTTTTTTACAAACTCAAGATACCATCTCAAGTTAAAAACACTAAATTCCACACTTGGCAACCATTGTTCCGATGATTTTTCGAATTAATAAAGAATTAGGTGAATTTAGCCAAAGATGCTTCCACGTGTAGGGCCATATCGCCAATCACAACATCCAGATTGTCTTGAAATTTTTTTTTACAAACTCAAGATACCATCTTAAGTTAAAAACACTAAATTCCACACTTGGCAACCATTGTTCCGATGATTTTTCGAATTAATAAAGAATTAGGTGAATTTAGCCAAAGATGCTTCCACGTGTAGGGCCATATCGCCAATCACAACATCCAGATTGTCTTGAAATTTTTTTTACAAACTCAAGATACCATCTCAAGTTAAAAACACTAAATTCCACACTTGGCAACCATTGTTCCGATGATTTTTCGAATTAATAAAGAATTAAGTAAATTTGGCCAAAGATGCTTCCACGTGTAGGGCCATATCGCCAATCACAACATCCAGATTGTCTTGAAATTTTTTTTACAAACTCAAGATACCATCTCAAGTTAAAAACACTAAATTCCACACTTGGCAACCATTGTTCCGATGATTTTTCGAATTAATAAAGAATTAGGTGAATTTAGCCAAAGATGCTTCCACGTGTAGGGCCATATCGCCAATCACAACATCCAGATTGTCTTGAAATTTTTTTTACAAACTCAAGATACCATCTCAAGTTAAAAACACTAAATTCCACACTTGGCAACCATTGTTCCGATGATTTTTCGAATTAATAAAGAATTAGGTGAATTTAGCCAAAGATGCTTCCACGTGTAGGGCCATATCGCCAATCACAACATCCAGATTGTCTTGAAATTTTTTTTACAAACTCCAGATACCATCTTAAGTTAAAAACACTAAATTCCACACTTGGCAATCATTGTTCCGATGATTTTTCGAATTAATAAAGAATTAAGTAAATTTGGCCAAAGATGCTTCCACGTGTAGGGCCATATCGCCAATCACAACATCCAGATTGTCTTGAAATTTTTTTTACAAACTCAAGATACCATCTCAAGTTAAAAACACTAAATTCCACACTTGGCAACCATTGTTCCGATGATTTTTCGAATTAATAAAGAATTAGGTGAATTTAGCCAAAGATGCTTCCACGTGTAGGGCCATATCGCCAATCACAACATCCAGATTGTCTTGAAATTTTTTTTACAAACTCCAGATACCATCTTAAGTTAAAAACACTAAATTCCACACTTGGCAACCATTGTTCCGATGATTTTTCGAATTAATAAAGAATTAAGTAAATTTGGCCAAAGATGCTTCCACGTGTAGGGCCATATCGCCAATCACAACATCCAGATTGTCTTGAAATTTTTTTTACAAACTCAAGATACCATCTCAAGTTAAAAACACTAAATTCCACACTTGGCAACCATTGTTCCGATGATTTTTCGAATTAATAAAGAATTAGGTGAATTTAGCCAAAGATGCTTCCACGTGTAGGGCCATATCGCCAATCACAACATCCAGATTGTCTTGAAATTTTTTTTACAAACTCCAGATACCATCTTAAGTTAAAAACACTAAATTCCACACTTGGCAATCATTGTTCCGATGATTTTTCGAATTAATAAAGAATTAGGTGAATTTAGCCAAAGATGCTTCCACGTGTAGGGCCATATCGCCAATCACAACATCCAGATTGTCTTGAATTTTTTTTTTACAAACTCAAGATACCATCTCAAGTTAAAAACACTAAATTCCACACTTGGCAACCATTGTTCCGATGATTTTTCGAATTAATAAAGAATTAGGTGAATTTAGCCAAAGATGCTTCCACGTGTAGGGCCATATCGCCAATCACAACATCCAGATTGTCTTGAAATTTTTTTTACAAACTCAAGATACCATCTCAAGTTAAAAACACTAAATTCCACACTTGGCAACCATTGTTCCGATGATTTTTTGAATTAAAATATTTTTTACAATTTTTTTTTATAAAGTATATACTATACATATAAACTTATTTTTGTAGTACATACTTTGATTCTCAATATTTATTGTTTATTTTTAAAGCATAATTTTAATTAAACCACGTGTTTTGAATTTCAAACTGTTTTTTATCTTTTCCCGCTACATTTTTTGATAAAAAGTGTAGCTACACATTTTGAGTATACACTTTTCGTTAAAAAGTGTAACTACACTTTTTGTTAACGTTAAATACTTCACACCGGTCAAAAGGTAATCACCAATTATATTGTAATTGCGTTTTTTCAAAATGGAACCCGATCCGGCTCGAAGGACCAATGTACGAGACAGTACCACTTTGTTGAGAAAATCTCGCAGGAAATTTTTTATATTTTCTCGTTCCTGATGGCTTACTTTACGATCAGCTCGTTCAATTAAAACACACCGAGTTCCACTTTTAATTTACAATATAAAGTTTATTGTTACAATATTTGGTCTAGTTGGGTCGACAGCAAGATTAGAACAGAACTTTTTCTTTTTTAACAAATTTTTGGTTACTAAAATTTTACTATTAACGCTATAGAGACCTCTAACCTTGAACATTTTAATTAAATAATTTACCATAATATTTAGTACGAAATTTGTTCATGGTTAGTATCACTAATCTATTACAATAATTTTTCTTAATTTTAGACTTGTCAAATTTATACAAAACAAAATTCTTGCTGTCATAATTTAGCCATATAATACAAGTTTAATAGTTTAATGTATGTAAATAGATGTTTCCTTTAGGTATCAATAGTTTGCAGTGCATACACGGATTAGCTGTGATTATCAGATAAGTATACAACTTTAATGTATTTAATTTCGATGATTCTTTGTGTTTCTTCTATTTTCAGGTTGGGCTTCATCGTGAATGATCTGCTGTTGATGATTGTTTTTGTATACCAAGTGGCGTTTTTGTGGAATCCAAACAATATCAATTCTAACCATTTGAATTATTTTAATCCGTTTTCTGAAAATGTACTTAGACTTATAGTCCTCATTTAGCACATTATGTATTGTCGGCCATGTTTGTTTTGACAACAACAACAATATTTGAAAAAGTACTAAATTTATACTGTGATTAAGATAATTGTCAATATCAATTCCTACCATTTGAATTAATTTAATCCGTTTTCTGGATATATACGTAGACGATAGTCCTGATTAAGTACATAATGTATTGTCGGCCATGTTTATTTTGACAACAACAACAAACCTTGTCTATTACAAAATTTATAGAGTGATTTAGATAAACGTCAATATCAATTCCAAACATTTGAATTAATTTATTCTGTATTCTGAAATTAAACTAAGACTGATAGTCCTCATTAAGCACATTATGTATTGTCGGCCAAGTTTATTTTGACAACAACAACAATCTTTGTCAAGTACAAAATTTATGCTGTGATTTAGATCAAAGTCAATATCAATTCCTACCATTTGAATTATTTTAATCCGTTTTCTGAAAATGTACTTAGACTTATAGTCCTCAGTTAGCACATTATGTATTGTCGGCCATGATTGTTTTGACAACAACAACAAACTATGTCTTGTACAAAATTTATAGAGTGATTTAGATAAAAGTCAATATCAATTCCAACCATTTGAATTAATTTATTCTGTATTCTGAAATTATACTTAGACTTATAGTCCTCTTTAAGCACATTATGTATTGTCGGCCATGTTTATTTTGACAACAACAACAATCTTTGTCAAGTACAAAATTTATGCTGTGATTTAGATAAAAGTCAATAACAATTCTAACCGTTTGAATTAATTTAATCTGTATTCTGAAATTATACATAGACTTTTGTCCTCATTAAGCACATTATGTATTGTCGGCCATGTTTATTTTGACAACAACAACAATCTTTGTCAAGTACAAAATTTATAGAGTGATTTAGATCAAAGTCAATATCAATTCCAACCATTTGAATTAATTTAATCCTTTTTCTGCAAATATACTTAGACTTATAGTTCTCATTAAGCACATTATGTACTATCGGCCATGTTTATTTTGACAATAACAACAATCTTTGTCAAGTACAAAATTTATACTGTGATTTAGATCAAAGTCAATATCAATTCCTACCATTTGAATTATTTTAATCCGTTTTCTGAAAATGTACTTAGACTTATAGTTCTCTTTAAGCACATTATGTATTGTCGGCCATGTTTATTTTGACAACAACAACAAACTATGTCTAGTACAAAATTTATAGAGTGATTTAGATAAAAGTCAATATCAATTCCAACCATTTGAATTAATTTATTCTGTATTCTGAAATTATACTTAGACTTATAGTCCTCATTAAGCACATTATGTATTGTCGGCCATGTTTATTTTGACAATAACAACAATCTTTGTCAAGTACAAAATTTATGCTGTGATTTAGATAAAAGTCAATAACAATTCTAACCATTTGAATTAATTTAATCTGTATTCTGAAATTATACATAGACTTTGGTCCTCATTAAGCACATTATGTATTGTCGGCCATGTTTATTTTGACAACAACAACAATCTTTGTCAAGTACAAAATTGATACTGTGATTTAGATCAAAGTCAATATCAATTCCAACCATTTGAATTAATTTAATCCTTTTTCTGCAAATATACTTAGACTTATAGTCCTCATTAAGCACATTATGTATTGTCGGCTATGTTTGTTTTGACAACAACAACAATCTTTGTCAAGTACAAAATTTATACTGTGATTTAGATTAAAGTCAATAACAATTCCAACCATTTGAATTATTTTAATCCGTTTTCTGAAAATGTACTTAGACTTATAGTCCTCATTTAGCACATTATGTATTGTCGGCCATGTTTGTTTTGACAACAACAACAACAATCATTGTAAAGTACAAAATTTATGCTGTGATTAAGATAATTGTCAATATCAATTCCTACCATTTGAGTTAATTTGATCCGTTTTCTGAATATATACGTAGACGATAGTCCTGATTAAGTACATAATGTAATGTCGGCCTTGTTTATTTTGACAACAACAACAATCTTTGTCAAGTACAAAAAAATTATACTGTGATTTAGATAAAAGTCAATATCAATTCTACCCATTTGAATTAATTTAATCTGTATTCTGAAATTATACATAGACTTTAGTCCTCATTAAGTACATAAGGTATTGCCGGCCATGTTTATTTTGACAACAACAACAATCTTTGTCAAGTACAAAATTTATAGAGTGATTTAGATAAACGTCAATATCAATTCCAACCATTTGAATTAATTTATTCTGTTTTCTGAAATTATACTTAGAATTATAGTCCTCATTAAGCACATAATGTATTGTAGGCCATGTTTGTTTTGGCAACAACAACAATCTTTGTCAAGTACAAAATTTATAGAGTGATTTAGATAAATGTCAATATCAATTCCAACTATTTGAATTAGTTTAATCTGTTTTCTGAAAATATACTTAGACTTATAGTCCTCATTAAGCACATTTTGTATTGTCGGCCATGTTTATTTTGACAACAACAACACTCTTTGTCAAGTACAAAATTTATACTGTGATTTAGATAAAAGTCAATATAAATTCCAACCATTTGAATTAATTTATTCTGTATTCTGAAATTATAATTAGACTTATAGTCCTCATTTAGCACATTATGTATTGTCGGCAATGTTTGTTTTGACAACAACAACAATCTTTGTCAAGTACAAAATTTATATTGTGATTTAGATCAAAGTCAATATCAATTCCAACCATTTGAATTAATTTAATCCTTTTTCTGCAAATATACTTAGACTTATAGTTCTCATTAAGCACATTATGTACTATCGGCCATGTTTATTTTGACAACAACAACAATCTTTGTCAAGTACAAAATTTATAGAGTGATTTAGATAAAAGTCAATATCAATTCCAACCATTTGAATTAATTTAATCTGTATTCTGAAATTATACATAAACTGTAGTCCTCATTAAGTACATAATGTATTGTCGGCCATGTTTATTTTGACAACAACACCAATGTTTGTTTTAAACAAAAAATTTATATTGATTTACATAGAAAGGATTGACCCTTATATTTTGAATTATTTTATTTAGTAATCTGCAGTTATTTTGAGACTTCTTATCCTCATTTAGTATATTCTATCTTCAATCTTTGTTTAAATTTAAGTATAATTTTCGACTTCGACACTTCAGGGGGTCGATTTTTTCCAAAATTCGACAAGTTGACGAAATAACCGCATGTATATTAGTAGTGGTACGTGTATTTGTGATAGTACGAATGTGTGCCATTTAATTTTTTTGGCTATGACATTTCTAGTTATCATTTCCTATTATCATTCAAAATTTGTAAATGCAAATAAATATGCTTTAAATAAAACTAAATTTATTTAATTTTAGTTTTAAAATAATTTCTAATTCTGTATTTCTGTGAAAACAAAACAAATACTCGACATCACATTGAAAAAAAATTGAAATGTGTAGCTAAAATATTTTTCCTTAACACATTGAGGCACACTTTCTAAATGTGTGTGTTACTCAGAAACACATTTTATAACTTTTGTAATTGCAATGATATTTCGTCGCGGAAAAAAATGTACACACATGAAAACTGCAAAATATGTCGAGTTATCCCTTAAAATATGTTAAAAACGTGTTAAAAAAGGAAAAAGTTGTTTGACCGCTATAGCAGTAATTAACGCGAACGTGTTAACTCACCACTCAAATACTTGATGAGATGTCAAAAAACTGAGACGACGAAAGGACATAAGCACCAAAAAACTGAACCGATTTGTACCGATTCATAATTTTTGATTCTCACATTCGCAGAAAATAAACAAATATAAACACAGAAAAATTACACACACTAATATAAAAATGTATACTATACTCTTTATACGTATACGAAAACGTCATTCGTCGTTCGTCGAATTTTGGAAAAAATCGACCCCCAGATGATAAAATCGAAACAATATGCAATAAAACTTACGATATATATTCGATATGCTTCGTGACATTTCGAGGATTTCTAAATTTATTAAAAACTCATCCGATTGAACGTTTTAACGAGAAAATTTTCCGCTACTTAGTAACTACTATTTATTTATTTTAGCATCCGGGGTTCACTAACAATATGCAATTATAGACCGACTTCTGGCTAATCAACGTACTAATCTCAATACCCCTCCCAACTTTTAAAATAATGTCAACAATATGGACTAATCTATATTATATATATTTAGACAAAGTTGAGTAGCCCCAACAAAAACATTTCAACTTAAAATGAATTAAAAAGATTGATATCAACTTTTCTTGTTGTACTCCCCAATTTTCTTCCAAATGAAAAAAAAAACCTCTTTAAGTGGATTAATAAATTTTCATTTCTTTTCAATTCACTTTAATTTTCGTTTCATTGTGTAATCCTTAAAAATATACGAGTAGGTGCATACACACACACTCACACAAAAAAGGGATAGATATTTGACTTTTGGTTTTTTGTGTACCATAATACGATTTTTATGTTTCAATTTTGTACACGATTTCTTGGAAGAGGAAATTGAACCAGAGGGAACTGAACAATTTTGGGTAACATTTCACATTTGACGTTAAATCATTTGAATGGATGATTGTGTATTCAATTTGGGGTGATATTGTGTATACAATTGTATTTGATTGTAAAATTGGTTAAAAGCTTATATAAAGTTAAGAACAACAAGTGTTATAATGTTGGGTTGGTTCTGATATTGAGGGATTTGACATTCTAGTTTACTGTACATATAAAATACCTTTAGTCCTATATACATAGTTCACACGAAGGGTATCTTACTTGTTCAGCTGTAAAATTATATCTTTGGGTCGGGTTCATATTTGTCGTGTATTTTTTTTTCCTTTTAAACTTGACCGGATATCTTGATACTGTGTTTACATGTTACACACAATATATACACCACTCAAACAATGACCGACATATTTTTATTTTGTTTTCCTTTTACATTTCAAATTGAATATATACCTTCCACATATCTCGTCCTTTCTCCACAATTGAACGAACAATATAGAAATAAATGGAAAAGTTTTCCACAAACAAGCAAACAATATAAAATCAGATAAAATTTTTATGTAATGTCTTTGTTATTGTTAACATACAGCTACACACACATTAATGTTATTCCTATTCATAAGGGACATCAAGATTTCCGCATATTACTCCTAATGCGGATTACCACCCATCGTACATGATTAGAAAATGTACGTCTTTCTTGACCCCAAAATTTGTGCATACATTCGTAAAAATATTAAATTCGCACTTGTTGCTGTAAATTCGGGAAAATTCATTCCATATTTGTGCATTGATTTATTTGGCTCCATTCCACCAATTATTGCTGCGTACGCCTTATTCATTATTTATATTTGGCTTATCATAAATGTTTACAGACGACTGATTAATTTTGGAGAAATTTGTTGTTTTGGCTCTGCACACAAAATTAAATTATGTCATCTTCATCAAATTCGTTACAAAAGTTTATCAAAAAATAATAAAATTTATAAATTGAAACAATGCGCATAAGACCAAATATAAAAATATATTGAATTTTATGATTTGAATGGATAATTTATATATTTTTGCTAGTCTGCGATGCAACGATGCTTGAAGATTGAATTACATTTACTTGGTTGGGCAAAACCTTGACAAATACTAAAAATACTAAAGTTTTTGTTTTGAAAATGGCACCTTTTTCGAAAATTAAAAAAAAAAACATTTTATTTCTTTGTAGTAGTTTGAAGCTTGGGCTACCCTACCTATATCACTTTTGGGTGTATAGACAATTTTCTTATATACTTTCTAGCAGAGCTTTAATTCTAGTGACCCCTGTTTAGGTTTTAGTTTGCAACTGAACTTGAATTTAGAGTGGACTGCATCTAGAAAACAGGTTCTCACCTTCGCTATAGCTTCTATGAAGGAGAAAGTTAGGTTAACCCTTTCAGCAACTGTTTTCCGAAATAAACAAAAATTAAGTCATTATGGTACATTTTGTATTGGGTGTTACCAGTAAAGTTTTCTTTTCTCGGTTCATACGCTAAAGTAAATATACCTATCTTACAGCCAATTTTCGGCATCCTCTGCTGTTTCCCGCTTTTATACAGTGATCTCCTTCGTCATTGTAGAATTTATACTCTCTAAACTCAAACTTGCAGTACATGATTCCGCCTTGTATTGGCAAGAGACTATGAATGCATTATTGATTACAACTGCGGAGTTCTTCTTAGCCTTCCATTGCTTGGCGATGTACCAACAGGGACTAACCGTAGATTCCACCTTCGTTCCGGTATACTCCCATAAATTTCGAGGAAGCACTATATAATTGTCTAAAATACTAAACGCCACTATACCCTGTAACTGTGAACGTCGTTGTAATTTTTTTGGTTCACATTCGTCGAAAAAGAACACATGTGCTCAAAAAGTTCACAAGTGGGGTTCTAGTCACCAAAAATCTGCTGTTTATGCTGCCAGGGTGGTAGGTCACCAGCTCGAGTCACTTTATACGTTTATCCATCCCACTCCACGATTGTTTTCTTGGTTAACTTCAGTAGAGACATCAGCCTAACAAATTAGGGTTACCTCACGTATAGAGTGGAGCGGTGTCTAATTTTACGACACCAAATGTGATTGTCTAGTATTGCAAAATTAATTTTTTTTTTTTTGCAACAGTATATATACGTAGCTTATACGACATCATCGATTTTGATTTCTGTTTAGTTTGATTAACTAATGACGATGATTATAACAAATTTTAAATTTCTATTATGATCGATATTTGGCTCTCAATTTTTTTAATGTAATTTTAATTTTTTGTATACCTTAAAAAATCGGGGCTGCCCCCAAACTCCCGCCCTTCAAGAATTTATACAATTCTTCAAGTGTCAAATTTTATTTTAAACTAAGTAAAAAGAAATTGAAAAAATTTCAAAATTTTCCTATAGAAAAAATACAAATTTTCCTATAGAAAAAACCCGATCCAAAGCTGTTAGAATCAATTTCTATGTATCCTACACCTAAAAATAAATCAGAATTAGATTCATTTATTGGATTAACAGGGTATTACCGAGCATTTATTAAAAACTACGCTGATATAGTCGATCCTCTCATAGCGATTAAAAGAGGTAAGCCCAAAAAATTTCAATGGAACGCATTCGCATTTTTAACAAAACTACCGATACTGCGATTTCCAGATTTTTACAAAACTTTTTTTTATTACGACCGATGCATCCAACGTAGCTATCGGAGCTGTATTATCACATGTTATTAATTCAGAGAACCATCCTATCGCTTATGCGAGTCGATGTGTTAAACCAATCTGAACGTAATTATTCTACGATTAAACGAGAACTTCTAGCTATTAAATGGGCAGTTCGATTTCGTCCTTACATT
This sequence comes from Nephrotoma appendiculata, assembly GCA_947310385.1. Lineage (NCBI taxonomy): Eukaryota > Metazoa > Arthropoda > Insecta > Diptera > Tipulidae > Nephrotoma > Nephrotoma appendiculata. The sequence continues at coordinate 55,602,873 of OX371225.1, read as the reverse complement.
AACGGCCGACAATTTTTTATAGTAACAGATAATAAACATTTAACTGATAACAGGTGGCGAACTCAGTTGGAAGAATTTGATTTTAAGATTAAATATAGACCTGGAAAAGAAATCTCACATGCTGATGCACTTTCACGAATAGAACTCCCGAACGAAGAAAATTTAATAAATGTCGTTACCCGTGCACAAACAAAAATGTCTGAAGCAAAACATTCACTAATCTCTGACAATTTTCAAGTTGACCGAATAGAAAATGAAACTATACTAAGCCTGACGCATCGATTTCTAAAAATTTTCCTGATTTTTACTCGAATAATTCAACGAATAAAAATTTAAATCCTAAACTAATTAAACATCCCGTGTCAAATCCAAACAATAATTCTAATTCAAACTCCAAATTTCAATCAAATTCTGATACTAGAATTCATCTTAGTAATGAAGAAGAAATTTATCAAGTTATACAAGAATTTCATATAGCCCCACTGGGAGGTCATCAAGGAATAATCAGAACATTTAATCGGATTAAAACTTGTTACGAATTTCCGAAAATGTTTAGTCGTATCAAACATTTCATTAACACATGTAGTAAATGTCAACATAATAAACATGGTCGAAGTCAAAAAATGCCTATGAAAATTACATCAACATCTTCAACTCCTTTCGAAAAAATTTCCATGGATATTGTTGATCCATTAGTCACATCTTATTTAGAAAACAAATTTATACTTACAATTCAAGATGACTTGAGATGACTGACAATAGTTTAAAATCGTGAGAGCCTCAACTCAGAATTGATCGCCGGATAAATCATTCGATCATTCTTCAAGTTCACGGGCTCAGCAACGCTGTGGAGACGACTTGGTGGTGTATGCTCGTACAACGTTAGCAGCAAAGAACCGCGGGTTGCACTACTGAAAAGAGCCAGCCTGCCACGTATGGAGATTTGTGCCAGCGTACTTAGTGGAAAACGTTTGTGACCATTCGGGATTCACAAATTTTGGATTGCATTGAACCAATACCGATTGGAATTATGTCAACACCAGGCAAAGTTCCGCAGATGCGCCTCTCGTGGTGTTGACCTTCTATTGTTACACCAGCTATCCCCTGTAATGGATAGGGCATTCCCCCACTTTTTGTGTACGAGAAGATTCAGGTGAATGGCTGCGCAAAAAACGAGGCTTACATTAACATGGAAGAATGAAAAGTCAAGTCAATGATCGCGCCGCATTTAGAAACCATGACGTCTCACATAATGACTGACATAATGACTCGATATCCATAGTATGCAAAATTAACTCGTAATGCAGTTATCTGTAGACTTTTCAACACCGATAGTTCAGCACAACAGCACAGTCAATGGGGTTCATCACTATGCCCGAAAACAATTAAACTTTTGGAATCTAGATCTAGCTGATTCAAGAAACACAATTTGATAAGAATACTTTTTACGCTATTTGCCGTAAGCACTTGGCGAACACACACTTATACTTTATAAACACATTTTTATTAATCACTTGTTTTTTGTTTCGCAAAATTATTTTGAATGTTTTCAAAAAGTTTAAAAAATCACTCTATCGATTTCGACTTATTAGGTCATCATCAGGAGTATCTACTGATTTGTAAAAATAAAAATTTTTGTTATATAGTTAGTAGAAAAAAACAAAAAATAAATAAAAGAAGGAGGGACAAAAAATAAGCAATAAAAATTAATCTACGGATCGCGCAGGTAGGCGATGAGTCATAGGTTGAGTAATTGGTGAGAACCGGATTTCTCTCTGTTCGTTAAGGATATTTTGGTTAATAATTTTGATTTTCGAATTTCGTAGGATTCTAAGGTATCTAAACGTCTGCCTTTGGGTTGTATATGTAATATGTCTAAATTGTTCAAGCTAGCTGTATGATTTTCAGAAGTTAAATGGTTATGGAAAGTTGATTGATTGCAACCAGATAAATGTTCTTTAGCTCTAACTCCAAAATTGCGCCCAGTCTGACCAATATAGGAGAAACTACAATCATTGCAATTGATCCTATAGACACCAGATTTGGAAAGGCGATCAACTCTAGGTTTATTGTTAAAAATCATTTTCTTTATTGTGTTATTATTATAAAAAGCAAAAGTAATATTGGTATAATTGGACACGATGTTGCTAATCCGTTGGCTCGTTTTTCCTATACACTCTAAACGACGCCAATTTTCCCGCGTTGGACTATCCGGTGGATAAATACCCGTTAGAGTTTTATCCTTTAGCTTTTTATTCAATAACTTTAATATAGTCCTAGTTGCATATCCGTTATTCGTTGCTATTTGAAGAATTATGCTAAGCTCAGTGTTATAATTTAAATTTGACAGAAGGATGTTTATTAGTCTATCTATGAGCGAGTGAAAAGCTGACATTTTAATATTATGGGGATGGTTTGAAGAACTAGGGATAACAGCGTCTGTATACGTGGGTTTCCGATAAATTTTGAAGTCTTAAGTAGAATTAATCCTGGTTATTGTTATATCTAGAAAATTAATACATGTATTTTCTTCTTTTTCCAATGTAAAATCAATGGTGGAATATTGAGAATTTAACCAAGTAAGAAAAGAGTCTAGCAGTCTATCAGTTCCATTCCATAGACATAATATATCATCAAAGTATCTATACCGAAAGATTTTATGACGAAAATAAGGATTGTTATTTGATATGATCATATGTTCGAAGAAATTCATTAAAATTTCAGCCAACAAAGGTGACAGAGGGGAGCCCATGGGTAGACCATCAGCGAATTTGAAATATGTATTATCAAAACAGAATAAATTTTGTTTAATACAAGTCTCAAAAACTAACTCCAACTAACGTTGGAAAACGCCGAAACTAACAAATAATAAAACTAATACTGAATTATTGAAAGAGTTAGTGGAATAGCAACAAAACTCCGAATACCATGTTAACAGCGATGAAGCTGTAAGAAAAACTAGAAACATTATAATTATAATAATATTCAAAAAGCAAAAAGGAAAGGTTCATATATTCCTCATACCAATACACCGCCTAAGAAAAAAAAAATATGTTTCAGAAAACTATTTAGAGAGAAAGGGTAAGTTCGTAAAATCTGACAGCATTCTCGCGCTCCGTATAACAAAAATATTTCAATTTTCTTTATAACAAATGACAACTAATCACAAAGGAGGTTAACATTTCAGGTAAACATTTGAATGAAAGTAACTAGAGGTGTATTCTACTAAATTTTTCATTTCCAACCTCGAATTTATGCTTCTGAGCGCACTGACTGTTTAAAACTGTTTGTCATTGTTTTTGCGTAATATTCGACTGTTGCACCCTAAAAAATAAAGTTGTCGAGTAAATTGGAGTTTTGTCTGATTTCCATTCATACCAAAATGTGGCATATGTACAAATTACTTTATGTCATTAATAATTTTGATAATCTACACTGATATGCATACCCATTTTTTATTGTTGTTCTTATTGTGCAGCAATGAATCGATTTAAGATTAATTACCTTTAAACGGAAACAAAGTATAAATATGTTTTGTTAATGTATGACAACAAAAAATAGGGTTCATATGTTGAGTGTTCTACATGATTATTATAATTTACATATGTACGAGTATATCGCACCATATACAATATCGTTAAAGCTGTCGAATTAGGAGGGGAGGAATCGGACGTTGGACGTATAAATAAAAACCGTTTCGTGTCAATTAGAAATTATAATTTTGTTCAACACCCAGCGGAAGGCGGTCAACACCTCTCGAAGAAACATAACTTGTATACATATATATAATTTAGTCATTTGATGTGTCATAAACTATGTAGTACGTGTATTGTAAAAGGTGTTGCGTACGTCCTGGATGGACGAAATATTAATTTGATTAATCATTTGTGGTATAATGTTGAAGGTTTACCCTCGAAATCTCCTATCTTCAAAAATTCCAAATTTCAAGATTACGTTTTTAAAAGAAAATGAATTGTGCAGCATTCTTCTAAGGCTGGTGCGACTAATGGCCAGTTGCTGCGACTAAGGTCGTTGGATTAATGTCCTACACAATATCAACCGATTGCCGCAATATTCTGGGACGTGCGTACTGTCCGAGCTCGGGGACCACTTCTGTCATCCAACAGTAAGCCTTTCTCAAGAACTTTGGCGCTCTTTGTAAAAGTTCATCAAATTCAGCACCTAAAAATAATAATTTAATTGTTGTTTCTTGTTTTATTTGTAACCAATATTAATAATAATTTCATTACGCTAATGTAAGACAGATGGCACAATTAATTCAATATTGTTCGACTTGTATAAATTTTGGTATAATTTTGTATTTTATAATTCGTATAATTTGAGTACTTTTATATAATTGAGAAAAAAAGAATTTTTTTTTTCTTGTCCACTTTAACCTTGCATCTTACCGAGGAAATATCAATAATAGAAACACAAAAATCAAAATTAAATATAATTTATTATATATATTTTGTTTTTAATTAACGAGTTTGAGGCGACAATTTTACAACACATATTTCGGATTTCTTGGTGTTATTAGTCTAGCAAAAACTAATTTGGATCCAACGTGCTACACAATAACCCAGCTCTAAACCAGACGTAGGTTTAGACATTCTTTCACAACCTATATTCTAAACTAACTAATTAAAACAAGTTTTAAAATAAAAAATATAGTCCCGGTATCATCTCATTGCAAGAAAATCATATATTCTTCATCAAATGTCGTTAGGTAATCGTGAGGTCAGGATTGGTCAAAACATTTTGGCGTTTGATCAGGTCACCCACCAATGGATCAGTTTTTATGACGAAAAAACAAAATCATAATTGTAATACATAATTCAATAAAATCAGGTTCGTCGCTTACTTGGGAATTTGATTTCATTTTAACAAAATTAAATATCAAATTCAATTGAATACACCATTCAGATAAAAATCTTTCTTTTTCAAAGAATTGTATCTAAAGTGAAAGACATATAATTTGTAACCAATTCAAGATTTTTTTTTCTTCATAACTCGTTATGGATTGGTCAGTTCATTTCGTTTGGTCATCCCTAAATAATTATTTATTGCGAAAATTCTTGGAAAGAATTGGAAACTTGACCAATAGTAAAAAATTTACAAATTCAACGATCGGAATCGTTTGGTCAATTGTCATTGAGGATTGGCCACTATCTATTTTCGTTAGATCATTCCTACATAATGATTTACTGCGGAAATTCTTTAATAACTCATCATTTCCACTGAGCTTTTAACGAATTCTTGCAATAAATCATGAAGTATGGATGCCCAAACGAAAATAAATAGTAAAAAATCATCAATGACAGTCGACCAAACGACTCAGATCGTTATTATAAAATTATTAGTATCGGTCAAAAAAAAATTAAAATCATTTAAATCAATCACTTAAATCATTATCTAGTAATGACCTAAAGAAATCGTTAAGGAATATGGGTAACATATTCTAATATAGACAAACAAAACGTTACCTGTTTACAGGAAATTAAAAATTTCAAAATTCTTACGTCATCTTAAAATTCAATAAAATACACATTTTTTTGTAAAGCTCCTTCAAATTTATACGACTGTAAATATTTAATGAGTTAAAGACAAATAATCAAATTATAAACAAATGATTATTTCATTCGCATATTTGGCGGGAATTTTTTTTTAAATAAAACCAGAAAAAATCATTAATTATTAAACAAATCTTAAAGTAATCTTCTTATTTATTTATTTATTTTTTCTATTTGTCTAACGAAGAAATAACAAAACATTTTTTAAACTTTCCTTAGAAAAAAAAATTATTAATAATCATAAAAACCCCCGTAACACCCAAATAATATATTAAATAGCATCAGTTCCACCCAATTACGAAAGAAAATATTTTCTCCACCCAAATTTTTTCAAAAATAACACGATATACTTGTGTACCTAGCTATGGTTAGGTTTTCTCGTAATTACAGTGGCGGGAACATATAAATAACATCATTTCGTAATACATTTTTGCGACCGTGGCAAACATATTTTATCGACTGTATTTCTAGTCGTATACACGAAAAAAAATGTAATATTTAGAAATTGGGGTTGAAATATGAAACGGGTTTTCATTTCGTGTACCGTGCACAGACAGACAGATACAAAATTTTCATTTCGGTTCGTCTTAATATTTAATTCATTTCATGTATACAATATCAATGTCACATATATTTTCAGGCACGCACACACACACACATACACATGTAAGAAAATTAAATATGTGTAACGAAATGACAAAATCATTTTCCCTCGTTAACGCAAGTGAAAATTTTGTGTGCGAGTGAAAAGTAGTTTTTCATGATTTTGTATTATTGTGTGTGAAAATGAAAATGATTTAAGCTTTTTTCGTTGTTGTTGTTGTTGTATATTTAATCTATTCTCATGATTATTTAATTCGTTGTTATAAAGTAGATTTTATTACTTAGTATTATATTATATGAAGAATGACGATTATTAAATTTATGAGCTTCTCACAATGTGCTTTTTCGTATTTTAATTAAAAATTATTATGTATTTTACGTTAATTAAGTTTAATTGATATCGTGAAGTATAGGATAGATGTGGACCATTTATTTGATTAACTCAGTGTATAGTATAATGCAATTAATTAAATTGGAACAGCTGGGTTGAGCAATATATAAGTTGCGGGATTAATAAGCTGGGGTTTTAATTTTCACTGCCCTAATAATTTTAAACACTTGTTGGTCTTAAGAAATCTCAATTAAAGTTAGGATATTAACTTTTGTATGCGTCTAATGATTCTAAATCTTTTTCCTACTCATCATGGTAGACGATTACCATGTATAATTCGTGTCTCGGTTAATTCTTACCGCCATATATTTTACAGTAGTATTAAGAACATTAACTAATTATATTTAGTGATCATTGATGTTGTAGCAAAACCTAATTTTGCTAACAGAATTATTATACAGAGGTTTCTGAAGCGGTGATTGGTAGCCGGCTAGTGCTCTCGGTGGAGGTCGTGGGGTTTCAGAAACTTGTAAAATACTAGAATACACCGCTTAAGGGAATATAACGAATCATGTTCTCAGTACGAATTTAGCTGGGGTTCATCAACGTAGTATTTGGAGTTCAAATTAAGCCATGTTCAAATTGATAACCAAGGAGAAAAAAATAAAAAAACCAACAAAATTAAATTTTACAAAATTACTAATCTAGTTTGTATTTCTATACAAATTATTCGTGAAACAAAAAAAAATCATTTACAAGAAAAGTAGAATTACAATACTAAACATCGAAATACTTATCCTAAAAAATTGCGAATTAAAATGTAATTATAATAGGTAGATGAATTCGCCAATGAACAAAATAATTCTATTTGATAGTCCGGACTTTTGCTTAGCTAAATTATTTAAACTTAATTAGTATGTAAATAATATTAAGGTTTGACTCCATTTATATACATGCGATTTTACGAAATTTAAGAAATTTACTTTGAAATTATTAAAATGAAAATATTTAAGACAGATAAATTCTTTCTTACGTTAAATAGTTAAATTAAATTTTTTATTTTCATTTTTTTTTTTTTTTTGATGGAATTTCAATATGGAGCAACAATTTCTCGTTTTTTTTCGTATAAATATTTTTTTATAATAGCTAATAAATAATGGTAATATATACATATAATAAATAATTTTATAAATTTTTAAATAAATAGATAAATAAATTTTAAAAACTCATCCTGAAGTGGTAAATTAATATCCGATCCAACAAGGTTGTTTTCCACAGCTGATCACCAATATCCGTTTTATGTAGGGTTTATTTTTTTATGTATCTTCCAATCTATGTACAGTAGATACAATTTTGATGCATACAACCGAAGATTGAATCGATGATTTGTATTCGTTCGTTTTTAGTATGCACAAACGAGAGATTCCAATAAAGAATTGCTTATATACGTAAATATGGGTGTTGCATATCTCTGTTGCGCAACATACAGCAATATACACCTTTACAGTACTAACAGCTGTACAATATGCTTAGGTGTTGTATATACACGATTAAATAATTGTCACTAATGTAACCATTAATTTTATGCTTAACTTATTTTGTAATTTAACTAAATATATTATAATAATTTTAAGTTTGTTTAATTTCCAAAGATATCACCGATTAGATTAACTTTCGTGAACGGTACGGGTCGGCGATTGATCGTCGAAGGAGAAAGACGTGTTTTGTCTTTCTTCGTGTTAAACAAAAAATAATAAATAAAATTAAATATATGTTGTATAGTTTTTGTTTTAATACATAATAAATAAAATTATAATATAATAATAAATAATGAAAGTGATTAGTGAATTGGAGGTGTATTATTTATACATGAAGACGTACCTATGTACAGTCGGTGAATTAGAGAACTAGTATTAACATTCAGTTTAATGTGAAAATGTGCTAAAATAAATAAAAGTGGTTTATAATACAAATTTGTTTGTTTATTTACTTTTAATATTAGAGAAGTGCTATTAACGTGTAATTAAAGTGTGGTGTGCAGCGGAAGAAATGTTTTATATACATAGACCGTGTTGAAATATTTATAACGGGATATATTTCTATGCGAAGTATATTTCGTTTTAATTTTTCGATATCTGGATATGTATATGTATGCATATGGAAGCGCAATTCAGAGAAGTTTCCTTTTAATATATTTTTTATTTACATAAAATGTATATATTTATGTGTGATGTGTCTGTATATGTGTGTGGATGGGGATGTAAATACAGTGATGCTTCTGTAAGACGAAGTATTCCTTAAATCTAATTTCGATTTATGGTAGGAACATTTTTCGAAAAATGTCCTGTTCATAAGTATATAATATACATATATAATATCTATGTTTACGTGTGTATATGCTCGGGGAATTCGAGCGAAATTGGTTTTTCATCTATTCTACAAATTTTTGGCTATCTCAAGCAAATTATTTTGGCAAATAATGGCTCGACTTATAGAAGTTTTACTGTATGTTAACTAGGGAGAATTAAAGGTGTTTGTGTGTGTATGGATATTGTTTATATGGAAATTATAAATTTCTTTTTGAAGCTAACTTCGTTCTCTCTGCGTTTTGTATTTACACACAACGATAATTGTCTTATCTACTTTTGTTTGCAAAGGATATGTATGTATGGTATGCATGGTAAAGGTTGATTTATGTTGTCGGTGCGGCTCAGCACAGTCATGCATCGTCTCATGCATCAACAATTTATATTGTCAGCTCGGTTCAGCTCATATATTGGGTTCGTATTTATTCCGGTGTGCGTTCGTATCTATCATTCTACGATGGAATATTTGAGTTGTATTTATTTATTTTATTTGTATGTATTTTGATTTTCTTTCGCATCTATTCGTATTCAAATATTCTTTTTGGATTATACGATATGCGCTGTACTGTACCGCACCGAGATGCACTTATAATATAAATACTCTCATAGTAAATGGATGTAACAATATTTTTTTGGTATGAGATGTGCGGTGCCGATCGTATAAATCGGCCTTAAGAGAAACGAAGGTGGAATATTCCCATATTTCATTTTCGTCGTTTTGTGTACATTACGTCAAATGTGGACAACAAAACGGAAATTTACATTGAAATTGTCGATTTTTCGATTAATTGTTTAAATGGATCTGCAGTAAGCGTAATTTAAAAATTGATGGTGTGATTTTGATAATTACAGTTTAACTAAACACTTTTTGATGGTTTACCCTTTATATTTCATTTTATGGTCGTAATATTTGAGAAAAGAATCTGCCGAGATATATTTTTCAAGTCGACGGAAAAAAGGGAATATAATAATTATGAGTATATAACATAAATCTATAATATTGTTAATACATAAGTTTACTAATAAAATATTAAGTGGGTACCTGTCTGTAGCTTTTATTATTCTGCTTCTAAAATATTCGTGTTCTTAAGAATTCATTTAATTAAATACATTATGCACTTTAAATTACAAATTAAAATTAAATCTCGATTTTATTTCATTTGTTATTTTATGTTTTCCGGTAGTTAAAAAACAAGTGTTAATTTCTGTCTTTATCAGATATATGTAATTGATGAGTTTTTCTACAAATTGAAGAAGGCCCCAATTTCTTAGTTGATGTGGATTTGGAGATTGTTAAATGATTTATTTAAGTAAAAAATTGTTTGATTTTAACTGAAAATCAGAAAATAATTAATAATTATAATTAAAAATTTCTTCAACTGTACTTATCAAACTTAAATGAGCTTTTTGTTTGAAAAAATGCGTTTTTTATCCATTTGTTTAGGGAAATAATAAAAAAAAAAGCCGAAAGTACGTTTCTTGTCCACATTGACGTCACATTAACATGCTCAATGTTGCACCTTCTTGTCTATTTATCGTGTATGGTATAGGCAATGCCTCCTAAACTACAGGCCTCTTACTACTCTCATTTTTCGCACATGACGACAAGTTATGTCTAAACCGAGATTGCGCAATAATAATATTAAGATATTTTTCACTAACAAAACAACTAGAGAAAGCAACAAAAACGTCGACATAGCATGTCGTCATCATTTGGTGTAAAAGGCCTGTAGTTTAGGAGGCATTGGTATAGGTATGGATATATTTCTATAGATGTTTGATCGGTTATATATATATGTATATATGTATATGTTATACATATACATATATGATTGATTATTTTTATTTACAATTATTTTAATATTTTAATAATTAATGTAGTATTTTATTTTATTAATATTATTTAATATATATACGAGTACTATATGATTATGTATGTTTGTATTTTGGCTTTTCCTGTATGCATTGTGTGGGACGAGTGACCATAATGTTTCATCTATTAAAGCGCAGTAAAACATTTTATTTATTAGAGTTAGATAAGTATATTCGAAGATTATTGTATGTTGCTTGCGTCATTGTTTAATGTAGCCTGCGGCCCCATTCCTGAATGCGGTGCGGGGGCGGGGGTGCAGAATTCATATTTGAATTGAATCAGATTCGTACGATTCTTATTTAAAATTGAATGAGAATCTTGTACGTTCGTTTTCGTGTCGTATTCAGGAATAGGGCCGCTGGTTTTTGTAAATTTACTTGTACAACAACATTATAGAGTGGAGAGATGATTGAGGTGAACTCATTTCAGGTTGATTGAATGACAGCTTTTGTTGTTTTATTGTATTTATTAATTTACTTGATTTTTTAAATATTATACAGATGTTTATAATAAATTATATCACATTATTCTATATTATCATTTATTAGTTTATTATCTTATTTGATTATTTTAAAATTGTAAAATTTTTTATAATGAATTTTGTGACGTGAATCCAAATGAACTGCATAAATTTGTTAAAACTATGGTTTGTAAATGGGCATACCCAGAGTAGAGTAATTTTTCGTTATTCATCTACATTTTGGGGATTTCAAATTAAGGGTATGGGAAATTGAACGGAATTCAATCTGATAGAGGATTTTTATAAATCGGCGGCTTGAACTAATGTCTGTAAGTCTACCATAATATCGTCCTGTGCGGGTTTAATGTGCTCGATAGCAACTGTAACTTGTGCATCTAATCTCATCCAATGTTGCAGGCAGCCCCAATGGAAAATGTCGTCTTCCTCTGCTATGGCTGGTGATTGCACCTCTGTTAGTTTTAAGATATCAAACCAATTAGAGATTGAAATGTACCGCCAGCTATTCTGACTAGTATTTCGCCGATATTGTTTTATATATGAATAGTTTCTCGCATCCGTTCGTTTTGTTTATAGCATCAAAGATTTCGGAACAATATATAGACAATCTTTCGATTTCGGCCCAGATTCTGCACTGTTATATCGCTATTTGGCGGTTTTTAATGAGTAATAGGCCTGGGGATTTTGCGAATATATGTTCTGTATTGAATGCTCCATGATATCTTATGATAAAGGTTAATACTAACAAGTAATTTTTGTGGATCTCTTCTGAAGTAAGGTGTGCATTTAAGTCCACCAATAGAACAATATAGCGTGACTTAGGATAGCGTTCTACCATTGACAAATTTAGTGCTCGGTGGCGCTGGAGCTTTTGACCATGTTTGTTTCTTATTTACCACAAAAGTTAATATTCCATTGATTTAGAATGATGTCAATATTGTTACGTTTGTGCTCACTGCTGAGTCTACGAGCATTCCAGATCTTAAAGCATAGTGAGGAGGAGGCTGATCTTGTTTTACTCACAACACATTTTGGGTGTTGTAGCGGATTTGTGGCATTGACTACAACTCTGCTACAATATTTAAAATGTACCACTTTAAACCCGATATTTTTTTCTTTTTTTTAACTTTTCGTTAAATTTTTAGAAAATCAAGAAAAAGAGCGAATGACTTCCATGGAAACACAGTACGGCTTCAAACCTTAAATATGATATTCCAATATTTATGTTTTTGCAGCTGTCTTGCTTTCGTTTAGTTCCACAAATACTATATGTGCCTGTTGGTTTTTAGTGTTATATAATATAGAAGTATTAATCCAATCTTTATGGTAGAAATCTTTTCCGTTATATAGCGGAGGTCCAATTTTTATGGCAGTAGTAATTCATGTCCATTTAGCGAGGGTTAACATTAAGCGGTATGTGGCGTATTCCAATTTCAGTTGCTCAGGTAGATGGTTTAATAAAGCGGTATAGTATATCGAGATATAGCATTATTTTTATGTGAATATTTAGTCTAAATGACCGTTTTTTCAACGAAAGCACTTTATTTTGGATTAACGTTTTAAATTTCATTTATTCACTATTCTAATTTCTAAAATTATTTTCTAGGTATAATTTATATTATTTAATTATTAAATATTTAATTTATTAATTTCAGGTACATTATCAGATATGTTACTATGGAATCATGGAATTCTACTTCTAATTAGCTTTGTTTACATTAATGATATTAGTCCTATAATAAGTGAATATTGAATGTCGTCGGCGGGGAGTGCGGAGTGGATGGGACCGGAGTAGTGGATTTTCGAGACGCGCTTAGAGCGTTCTTGCTATCGTCTTTGCGGTTGGATGGTTTGTGTTTTTGTTGAAGATTTTCTTAAAACTTAGCCTGTTTTGGGAGGGTGTCTTGGGGCTTTGCGGTTTTGAACTTGTTCATTCTGCGTTTCTCGCTGGCGATTGAATGTTCGTATGTGGTATAAATTAATTGCTCATTGCGTAGTTATAAGTTGTATTATCTTTGTGTTATTAACTATCGTCTTTATCTAGGTGTATGTAATCAGGCCGATTCAAGCAATAAATTCTGTTTAGGAAGTCGTTAATTATTAATATATAGTATTCAATTTCAGGTTATCTCCAGATACATGTGAAATAATAACATTTTTCTTAGGTTGCGGTTTTAAAGAAGCAATTATTGATGACCAACACCATCATTATCCATTTAACCTATTAAACCTTTATCCTTCCCCAAGTAGATTAGTTTTGTGCTATCTTTGTGTTACTAACTATCGGCTATACCTAGGTGTCTGTAACCGGGCCGATTCTGTCCCACTTAACTTACCTATCCAATCCTTCGGTTTTGTTATGTGTAAAAAAGAGTGTACGGTGGGCCCAGCGTCACCCGGGAACTCCTGTGTAAGAACTTGGTCGTACATTCAGAATCAATCAATCAATCACTAATAATTTCCAAAGATATCACCATTACCAAAAAAATATTGATACCGTAGTTTTTCAATAAACTTTAAACATGGTACCGTCTTAACATATTGTGCACTTTAACGTTTATACACTTAGCGTTATTCGATAAACAAATGTACAATTGATTTTCGGAATTATTTAATGATTCCTTCACGGCATTTATTAGCTTACAACGCACGTCTTATAAATTTAATTTATTTATTTTTTTTTTTTTTTTAAATAGGTTTCGATATACGCGACCCCCACGCGTTTAAATAAAAAAAAAATCTTAACAGGGATTCTTGACTATTTAATCACTGTGCACATTATCACAATTACACAACTTACAACAAAACTGCTCGACTTCTTGTTTTGTTCAATTTGTTATCACACATATTTGCAGACCAAACCAAAAAGAGACCGAGCAATAATCGAAGCCACTATTTATAGCCATTCGCAAAAGAGTGGGGCAAATGTTTTAGTCAGATGAGGCCCAACTTAGGTCGCCGAACAAATTTCCCAATATTATTTAAAATACGGGAAAATTTTTATTTATTTATTTTTTTATTTTTAATCAGGGTTGAGAAACGCCACATGCAACCGCTGTCGGCGTTTCAATGTGTGTAATAATGCTTTGGATTGCTTAAGGTAAGTAGAATAATAAATTTTGATTTGATATTTTGTATTTTGGATTTTCGAAACATGTTCCCCCTCGTTAAGGAAATTATGTAGGTATTTTCTTAACTATAGCACAATATATATTGCAATGGCCTTTACAAGGAAATTTTGAGTAAAAAACGTGATTATGCGTTATTTAAAAGAACAATTATTTTTGTTGCGGTAGTCATTTTATTGAGTTTATAGCAATTTCAATGATCACCACTTTGATTGCACCATTATATAACCCGAATGGGCATGATTTATTCTTCCGAGGAGCCATTGGTAAATTATTGAAAAATTGTCTTCTTTTATTAAAACCAGATCATGGATATTGATAGAGGAATTTCCTTTTCACCACTTGATTCGTTCTTTTAACATATTTAGATAATCGCTGGACCATGATGTCCATAATGATTCAAATCACAGCTGCATACTTTTCAACCAGGAGAGTTTTTAAACAAGTATGTTTCCTAAAACCGGGCCAGACATTAACGACTCTCCAATTAAGAAATGACCGGGCCTAGTATCTCCAGACTAGTTGGATCATCATTTGCTCGACAGTTTTGAAGTCCCACGATTTGCATAACTATAGTGGTTGTCCCTTCAAAATGTTGTTCGAAATGGTGTTTCGCAGATTTAACAGCCGCCTCCCATAACCTTCCAAAGTAAAGTGTGCTGCAGGATTAAATTTAAAGTATATGCCTTTCTGAAAAATTAAAAACGGAATGATTATATTATTTTGTTGATGAAATATTTAATTCTTAATTCTTTTAAGTTCATTATTTGCTCCAATAAAATTTGACTCATTGTTAAACCATAATTGGCTAAGATAACAGCGACGAGTTACAAATCTTTTCTACGCCCTCAGAAAATCTGCAGCACAGCTTTCACTACTCGACATATTAAAACCGCAGCTTTATTATATATAGGTCCCAAATAATGTATGCCTCTATCTATATTATTCCTATGATTTGATCTTTTCATTTTATTGCATTTCCAACAGAATCATTTCCAGTTAACAAAGCATCCATGTAAAATTTATGTGGGATTTATTTTCATAAGTTCTCGCAACTTTCTCCAAAATAAAAATAGCTGGAAAGGGTGCACATATTGTTCTATACGTAACTGTCATGCATTTATACGGAGATAATTTTTCTTGTGGATTATTTCGTCATACAAATTGATAATTGGCATTTGCAGGATGTATCAGGTTCTACCTAAATGACGATGGGGTCATATTTGATGCGGTTGCAATACTATTGCTTCTAACGGTTTTCTTATGTTGAATATCGTATTCAACATAAGAAAACTAATCTGTTCAGTTCTACTTGTTCTATCGTTGGATGTGGAGGAATATGATTTATTTCTGATATTATTAGTTTGAATCCCTTTAGCAGTATCGTTTCCCGAATATTTTTGAAATTATTGGAAGTAATAAAATCAGCCAAGGTTCTATATAAAATTTCAAAAAAGTCTCATTGGGTATTAGAGCTGAAAATCACAATCCATTGATAATTTCATAATACAATAGTTAAATTTTTTTCTTTCAGATAATGTTGCTTATCTGACCTGTTTATTATTTGTTTGAATTTAATGCATCCAAAATTATTACGCTAAACCATACCGCAACCAAAGCACCAATTTCACTGAAATAATTCCAAACCATCCAAACATCGATATCGATTTAACTAAAACGGAAATATCATTTTTTCATTTGGGTATTTTTTTGTGGTGGTTTTTCGAAGTCATACTGAAGGGTGGGTATCTAATTTACAGTTATAGCAATAATAATTTTCCCATTTTCTTAATTTTCCCCATTCAAAACAAATTACTTTATACTTCTTAATTGTAACAATAAAAATAGCAGCAGCAAAAAAAAAATCTCTTATCAGCACCACCGAAAACAAATAAAGACCAAAAGAAAAAATACAATATATAAAGAAGAATGAAAATTATGAAATTATTATTACAGCTGTTTTGATTTTTCTTCTTACGTAATTTTCCAGATTTTCCTTCCTTTTTCTGTATTATTATGTATTATTTTCATTCAATGGATCCTTATGCTTATGTTTCCTGTTATCTCCGAATATTTTTACAGATTTTTTTTTATTATGATAATTTAATTGAATACAAAAATAATAAAAATAAAATAAAAGAAATGCGATAAGGAAAATTACTAAAATAGAGTGGAAAAACCACAGTAGAAAATACAAGAATTAAAAATTAATTAAAAAGTATAAATATTCAATTATTATTGCTTTTACTCGTATACACATAAAAATTGGTAGAATTTGTTCAATGGAAAATAAATTGAATGGTGTAGTGTAAATTAAGGTACTTTATTATAAAAAAGTTATCTGATTTACTAGCAGGGAATTTACCACTAAGGAATGTAGTAACAGCGATTAAAATTGTTTGGTGTGAGAGGAAATTGTAAGACACGGAAATGGTATTTTACTCATATCTATACGGAGTAATCTCAAGTACCTCAGAAATTTGAAACAATTATGAACCACAATAAATCTCTTTTTGAATTTGCTTTTTAACTTGGAATATTAATATGCTGATTTCAAACTTTGACATCTTTAAACATTTCGGTTTTTATGATATCGAAAACTCAATTTTTACAATTGAGCTTTTTATAAGTTGTACATGTAGTACAACTATTTCCGGTCTTGGAAGTTTTAAAGAGATATAAATTTTTATTTAACCACAATTTTTATTTTGAAAGTTCACCATTTACTCAAATTTGAACAAATGGATGGCGTTAGCCCTTTAGAAGTTAAAGACGATATTTATATAAATATTTGGGGCTACACCGAAGGGCTGGCGCTGGAAAATTTCATTAGTTTTGCAGTAACTATTTTCATCTCAGAATATAAAGAACCATTTTCGACTTAAAAAGTTTACTCTAATATAAAAGGACACACAACGCGACAATACTTAATGTACTTAATGAGGACGTGAGCCAATACAGTCAAACCTGTTTTTGTGCGGTAATAGAGACCGCATAAAAAAAGTTTCACGTAGAAAAAAAATTACGCAATATGACGCAATACTTTCGCAAAGTGATGAAATATCAAAAATCGAAAATTCAAAATTGCCAAAGTTAGTTAACTAATTAGATTAATCACATTCAATTATGTTTTAATTTGAATGAAATTTCGGAAGAACTTAAGTAGATTGTACTGAATAATTTTTTTTGTTGAACAAAACAGGTTTGACAGTATCAAAATTTGGATTAATTTACTTCAAATGGATGGGATGGATATTGACTTTTACTTAAATCAGAGTGCTCCGCCTTTTTAGGACTTTATCTAGAGGTTTTGACACAAATAACGATTGTATTCGTTTGGTCAGAATTGGTCACTAGTTTTAATCGTTATGGTCATTTACGATTAAATAAATAACGAATGTAAATAAATAATGAAAAATTAAAATTCCCGGCTAGCACCTCATTGCAAGAAAATCTTACCGTTTTTATAAACTTTCGTTGGGTAATCGTTAAGTCAGGATTGCTCAACACATTTTGGCGTTTGGTCACTAATAGGTCAGTTTTTATTACGAAAAAACAAAATCAAAATTGTATTAATTCAATAAATTTTGGTTCGTCACTTATTTAGGAATTTAATTCAATCATTAAGTAGGAATAACCAGACGAAATCAACTAGTGACCAATTCTGAAGATTCAAAAAATTTAATTGGTTATGTCTTCCCTTTAGATACAATTCTTTGAAAAAATATTTCTTTTTTCTAAGTGGTATATTCCAATTGGATTTTTTATTAATTTTGTAAATAAAATTTCCAAATAAGGGATGAACCTGAGTTTATAGAATTAATACAATTTTTTTCGCAATAAAAACTGACAAATTCGTAACCAAATGCAAAAATGTTTTGATTAATTCTGACCTAATGATTACCTAACGAAATTTTATAAAAACGGTATGATTCTCTTGCAATGAGCTGCTACTCGGAAGTTTTTTTTTGAATTTTCCATTATTTGTTTACTGGCCAAATGATGATCAAACGAATTCAATCATCATTTTTGTCAAAACTTTTAGATTGGTTGCTAAAAAAGCGTAGCCTTCGAAAATTAGCCAAATTGCTGAAATTAAATTAGCCGAATGGCAGGATGGCCGCCCATAACGTTTCCTAATGGTATATTGCTCATCAAGCCATTAACTCGAAACAGTACATCACCGGTGAAGCCAAATGGCCGCACTAACCACATCGCTATAAAAATTATGTTGCCCTAAACACATTATTTGGACCTCGAGAAACGAAGCCACAATCATAAAAGATTTTAATATTCCGCAACTTAAATTATAATCTTGATAGAATCGAATAAAAAGCACCTCCGGGTTAATTTGAGCGGTGGATGCAAATGTGTCTTTAATCATTTAAAGCAAAACGCTCATTTATTTTAGAAATACACTCGGATGAATTAAGCCGAATTCAAGAATTTATTGGAGATGGTTGGGCCATTAATAAAAAAGCAAACGGTGCTAAGACAACTATTAGGCCAGATCTAAGATTGGCGGTAACATTAAGGTATGTAAAATATTAAAATATGTATGATAATAGGTTATAATTTTTTCATAGGTGGAGGTTCATGTTTTATACTAAAGTCTATTTAATAAAGTCTATTTCAATTAAGTTTTTATATATTAAATGCTTATAATTCGTGTGTTTTTAAAAATAAAATATTAACAGATTTTTTTCAATTCAGATACCTTGCTACTGGTGAATCTCAGGCGAGCTTAGCCATCGCGTTTAAATGTTCACCAACCAGCATTCACAGGATCGTATGCGAAACAACAAGAGCCATAACAGACGTTTTAAAAGGAAAGGTGTTCCCACAAATTACTAGCGAATATTTTCAGACCGTTGCAACAGGATTTAATAACCGATCGAACTTTCCAAATTGTATGGGAGCAATTGACGGAAAGCACGTCACCATTCAAGTGAGTAAATAATTTTAGATTTGAGAAATACTTTAATTTTATAAATATATATATTTTAATACTTATTTTTATATTTTTTCCAGGCACCACGTAACTCTGGCTCTGAGTTTACAATTACAAAAAGTGTCACTCGGCAGTCTGGTGTGGCATTTTTCGGGAAAGCAAATTTGGCCGAGCTTTTTATGACTGTTCCGTAAGTTGTGATTATAACACATAATTCCTACAGATGAATTTACTATAATACTATTGTACGTATAACATCCATTTAGGATTCCTAAACCGACAATGGTAACCAATAACTTTATCGATGTACCATAAGTTTTTGTGGCGGATGACGCATTCGCTTTATGTGAAAATATGCTGAAGCCATCCAAATCTGTTCAGACTACGACACAAAATTTATCAAAAACCATCTTAGTCGTGCTCGTTGCATGATTGAAAATTGTTTTGGTATCCTTGGTATCTAATGCTGTGTTTGTCTCCACAATTGGCTGAGACAGAACTCCGGATCTTTTAACACAGAATTTAAGAGGGATTATAGTACCAGGTACAGTTTTATATTTAAATAAATATTTTTGTAGGCTCGTGGAAAAAACAAGAGAGCAATTTATCGCCTCAGCAACCATAGAACAAAAATTCGACCAATAGCACAAAAAAGGTTCGGAATCGGTTTACAGAATATTTTTCTGGTGAAGGACAAGTGGAGTGGCAGCTTTCAAAAATATGAGGATCTTCTATACAGAAGTTATGTATTGTTCCAAAGTTTCAATCATGTATTTCCATTATTTTTGTGGTTTTGATGTTAAGGAACTAACGTTGGATATTGGATGGTAGAACTGATGGCCCTACATAATACACAATATACCTATTACATTTGATGAATTATTTTTTTATATTATAGGTTGCTATTTTTCGTGATTTATTGAACTAGTAAGGTTTTTATGCCTAATAAAAGCTTCACTTTTAAATAAAATATTAGTTCTTTGTAAATTAACTTCTATTAGCTTTCATATGTGCTTTCCTTGAATAAAATATCAAAATTATAAAAATCTAAAATTGGAATTTTCTTTTCAATTACCAATATTTCCTGTAAGTTGTTGCTGTTTATTGTTTTTCATAAAAAATGTCTGCTACACATTCGAAGAATTCATCATATCGATTTTTTCAATCGTGTGAATGGTTTTATAATTAAATACACACGGTGCAAAAAAACTAATATAAAAGTGTAACTTGATAAGTGATTAAGTGATGATGTAAACATGAAGGGGCTAATTTCCCCAAAAAAGACTTCTTCGAACATCGGACGCCGAACACAATCTACAACAAACTTGAACCAGTCTCATGTAGAAAATATTGCAAGTGCAAGTGCATATCAAGTGGGCAAAGCTCAACACAGCCCAAAGAAATTACCTATGCCAATGAATAAAAGTGCTTCTTCAACAGAATTAATTATACCGCAGTTTAAAAATAAAAATCAAAACCGCGAAGAAATTAATGTATCAGCGAATTTAACAATGCTAAATGAAAACAATAGCAATGAACTCAGTGCGACGAACTCTAGTGACCGTGGTCAGTGTGAAAATAATCTAGTGCAAACGGGATTGGATAGATACATCACTGTTCAATCTAAAAGAAAACGTAGCCCGAGATCTGCCCAGTTTGCTGGCAGGAGCAAAGTGTCACGGTCTGAACAAGGTGTTAATCAAATACCTCTTAACAACCGATTCTCTAGTTTAGAGGTCGTTGACCCCAACGCAGCGCCGACTTTGAAAAATGAGAAACCGCCTCCGATTTATTTAAGGGAAGCATCTAACAATGATCTGGTTAATAACATCGCAACATTAACAGATTCAAAATTTTATATTGCCCCGCTCAAAAGAGGTAACATAAATGAAACAAAGATTCAAACATTCGAAATCGCTGGCTTCAGAGCCCTTGTCAAACATTTTGATGAAGTTGGTAAAAAATATTACACATACCAGCTAAAAAGTCAAAAAGGGCTGACTGTTGTGCTAAGAGGAATTGAAAGCTACGTAGATGTTAGCGACATACAAGCTTCGCTTGCTGCGGAAGGTTTCCATGTCAAATGTATTGGTAATATAGTAAACCGTGAGAAGGTACCTCAACCAATGTTCCGTTTGGAACTAGAGCCAGAGGAACAAAAGTCAAACGGAGTTCACAAGATTTACAAATTAAAATATTTGTTACATCGTAAAATAGTAATTGAAGAACCTAAGAAGAGGTCTGGACCAGTCCAATGCATAAAGTGCCAAGAATATGGACACACGAAAGCATACTGCACCTTAAATGAAGTTTGTGTTATTTGCGGTGAACTCCACGTCTCCAAACAGTGTGACAAGTCTCGCAATGTCCCATCTGTGTTACGTTGTAATAACTGCGGCAAAAATCATACTGCAAACTATAGGGGCTGCACAGTGTATCTGGACTTAAAACGAAAAATAAACCCTAAAATGAAAGCTGAGCAACGAATGCTCAACATGCAATTTAATCAGAGGGCCGTGTTTCCAAAAAATACAATAGTCACCAAACGAACGAATGCAAACACACAAAATGATAACTTGGAGACGTTTGCCAGCAGTTATGCACAGCCAGGTGTTTCTTACGCAAGTATTCTAAAAGGTAACAAACCGAAACCAAAAGTTCATGTTATTGAGGAGGAACTAAACATTCATACCATGGTAAATAAATTAACCGAGACCATTCAAAGTTTCATGATGATGATGGAACGACAAATGAGCATGATGATGCAAAATATGAATACGCTTATGCAAATTATAGTCAAAAATCAAAAATGACAGTTCTAAAAATAGCTATTTGGAATGCCAACGGGCTCTCGCAACATAAAGCTGAGGTACAAACCTTTCTTATCGAACAAAATATAGATATCATGTTAATATCTGAAACACACTTCACAAAGCAAATTTTTTTTAATATTACCGGCTATTCCGTTTATGACACCAAACATCCGGATGGAAAAGCACACGGCGGCACTGCAGTCTTAATAAAAAGAAGATTAAAGCACTACGAGCTCCAGAAATATGCTAAAGATCACATTCAAGCTACAACTATCAGTTTGGAAGAATGGCCTGGGAAATTTTTAATATCGGCTGTCTACTGCCCACCGAAACACGCAATTAAAAAACAACAATTTATCGATTACTTCAATCAGTTGGGAATCAAATTTCTAGCAGGGGGTGATTACAACGCTAAACATGTGCAATGGGGTTCGAGGTTGACGTCACCCAAGGGCAAGCAACTTTACGAAGCAATAAACGAGAAAAACCTAGATTATTTATCATCTGGACACCCCACATATTGGCCTACAGATAGAAAGAAAATTCCTGATTTAATAGATTTCTGTGTAATACGAGGAATAGCACGCAACAATGCTCAAGTCGTTGACTGTTATGATTTATCATCAGATCACTCACCAATAATAGTAACACTAAGTACCCAAGCATTAAAAACTGAACCACCCCAACGTTTAACAAACAAACTAACGAAATGGGTTCTCTATAGAAACATAGTAAATGTGAATTGTCATCTCAATGTTCCACTTCGCACACCAGAAGACATTGATGCCGCGATAGAAAACTTAAGTCAAATAATGGAAATGGCTGCAAAAAATGCTACTCCGGTTAACAAAAATTCCGAAAATAATACAAGGCTTTCAAGTAACATTCAAAAATTATTGGCAGAGAAGCGGGCAATTCGGCGGCTGTGGCAGCTCCACCGATCTCCTTTGCATAAATGGAAATTAAATAGAGCTATTAAAGCTCTGAGAGAAGCAATTCGGGAAGAACAAAATTTAGGGATACAGAATTACCAAAGTGAGCTCACAGCAACAGAAAAAAACCGATTACTCACTGTGGAAGGCAGCAAGAAATTTAAAAAGGCCAGAGATATCGAACCCACCGATAAGGAAACCAGATGGTCACTGGGCCAGAAGTGACTTAGAAAAGGCCATCGCTTTCTCTAACCATCTACAAAAAGTGTTCACCCCAAACGAACAAAATAACGATTGCGTACTACCACAGTTTACGAGGGACGAGTCGAACCCAAACCCAGTAAAATTTAAATGGAAATGCGTCAAAACGGTTATCAAAAACAGTATAAATCCTAAGAAAGCGCCAGGTCATGACCTAATAACTGGAAAAATGATCAAAGAATTACCAGATAGATGCATAAAATATATAACATATATTTTTAACGCGATTATGAGATGTGGATACTTTCCCCAAAAATGGAAAATATCTCAAATTATCATGATTCGTAAGCCAGGTAAAGACGAAACCCAAGTCTCGTCGTACAGGCCAATAAGTCTTCTTCCGATAATTTCAAAGCTTTTTGAAAAGATGCTACTACAACAACTAATACCTATACTATCTGAAGGTCGCATTATACCAGATCACCAATTTGGATTTAGAGAGCAACACGGCACAATAGAACAGGTGCATGGAATTATAAATACAATTAAATTTTCCTTAGAAGAAAAGAAATATTGCTCGGCAGTTTTCTTGGATATTGCGCAAGCTTTCGACAAAGTATGGCATGAAGGATTAATTTACAAAATTAAAACTCTTCTGCCTAGCCAATTTCATTCAATTCTTGAAAACTACTTAGCCCAAAGGATGTTCCAGGTGAAACAAAATACGGCCACTACTGATCTAGCCGAGATAAAGGCAGGAGTACCGCAAGGTAGTGTATTGGGACCTGTGCTATACTTGCTATTCACAGCTGACTTACCAATAACTGAAAAAATTGTCACTTCAACTTTTGCTGATGACACAGCTATATTATTTTCGCACAAAAATTCTCAAACAGCATCGAGAGAATTACAAGAACATCTACACAAAATAGAAGATTGGTTAAAAACTTGACGGATAAGGACGAATGAATGTAAATCAACTCATGTAACATTCACATTGAATAAACGTACATGTCCAGGAGTAAAATTAAACAATATCACAGTTCCTCAACAAACAAACGTCAAATATCTCGGTATTCATCTCGATAGAAGATTGACATGAAAAAAGTACATTGAAACAAGTCGCAATCAATTAAAATAAAATTTTCTAAAATGTACTGGATAATCGGTAGAAAATCGAAACTCTCTCTAGACTGCAAGGTTCTACTATACAAAGCGATCCTAATCCCCATATGGACATATGGTATCCAACTATGGGGCTCAATTAGTGCATCAAATATAGATATTGTACAAAGAACGCAAGCAAAGATACTTCGTAGCATTACAAATGCCCCTTGGTATATTCGAAACAGCAACATCCATAGAGATTTAGGAATCAAAACTGTTAAAGAGACAATTAAATCATGCAGTCTAAAGTACCAACTGAAACTGGAATCACACCCTAACGAATTAGCTAGAGAACTACTAAGGCAACCGAAATACAGACAGCTGCGCAGGGCAGATCCTCTAGATTTAATTAACTGAGAAATATAATCTAATAATTACGTGCATGATGAGCTAACACACTAAAATTAAGTAAATAATAATAATTTAATAATAATAATGCATAATGATATTAAGTATTAACATAGGTTACGGCTTAATTTAAAATAAAATATAGTTTTTAAGAATTTCACACTTCTTGTTAGTTTCGTATAAAGAAAGATTCAAGAATAAAGCCTTTGGCAATAGTTACAAAAAAAAAAAAACAAAACATTCGAAGAATTCTCACCGCGAATTGATTGTGTTTTGGGTTTTAACTTCTTCCGCTAAGTAATTCCAAATCATATACATTTTCATCAATATCAAATAATAAGCTGTTATTATTTAAAAGTAAGAATAAGAATACAACATTTCATTTTAAAAATGATCGGGCAGAATTCAGTGATGCTTTCTAGTTTTGAAACATAAAAAGCGGCCAAATATGATGAATGATTTTTGTGCTGCAATAAACAAGCCCAAATTCAAAACATACCTTCAAAAATAATCCAGCTATTTTCACCGACCAATTTGCTTGCTTGCTATGACCCATTGAAATTCATTCGACATTACACTTTGTGTTTTCAATGTAGAAAATTGCTTTGATTTTCTTGTCATGAAAAAGAAAACTATGTTTTATGTTTGTTTTTTGCCATATGGAAAACCACATATTGAAGCTGGTTCAAATTCTTTTTCAACTTCAATTAGGCATAAAAACCTTGTTATTAATATAATACAAAAAATACGTAGATGACGTATACATCGCGGAAATCGGGTAAGATGAACATTTTTTTAATTTTTTTTTAGGATTCTGTATCTATCATTTTTAGGTGGTGCAAGAAATGTGATATTTCTATAAAAATGTTGATATAAGAAGACAGTTTTTCGACAGTACAAGTAATTTTTCCGGGAAAATTTTGCAATTTTTTAGGGAAATTTTGAAATTTTTTACAATTTTTTTTTTACTTAGTTTAAAATTATAAATAAAATTTGGCCCTTGAAGAATTGTATAAATTCTGGAAAAGCGGAGGTTTGGGGGTGGCAGACCCCATCCTCTAAGGCAGTGGTTCTTAACCTTTTTTTTACTTGCGGCCCACCAAATAATTCATATTTTTTTTGTGGCCCCCATTTTTTTAATAATAATTTATATTTGTCTATCATCTATAATAAATTTATTTTTTTAATTGACCTTTACTAGCTGTTGTCCGCGGCTTCGTTTGCGTGGTTTTCAATTGAATGCGATACTATGTTTAGTACAAATCTCGGCATGCATTGCAATGCCACACAAAGAAAGAAAGTGTTTGTTTATAATCCTGTTTATTGAAGTCCTTTTGGTTACAAAATATTTTTTGTTTTTCCGTCAGGTATGTACATAAATGATGATTTGACTCATGCACGTTGAGCGTGTTATAACTGGTAAAGTTTGTCGATAATCTGATAATTTTCTCTCAAATGTTTTAGTGTTCCATGAAGTGCTTCCAATGCTTTTTTGTGTGCCGATGTCAGTTTCAGTGCTGAATGTGCTATTCGACCACAAATCCTAGATTATGCGATTGGGAGTGCAATATCTTTTCGTGATTGTATAGTTGCCAAAGTAAACGAAATGAGAAAATTAGTGCTTGTGACTCCATTCGCATCTATTAAATTCAATCCTTTACTTTGGCTAGTAATAATATGCATAATTCTAAAATTATTTGACATGAAACTATCTTTCTTATTGCAAATGACAATCGAAAATGTCGTTTGCAGATCCACTCGACCCAGTCATTCTGAATTGAATCAGCGCTTTGATAGTGATAGTGATTGCATCATTTTACACGAGTCGTGGGAGTCGTATTTGCTGTGGTTGAGAAGTGCCCCAATATACATCGTTTTCATGAAGATATATGCCCCTATTATGGTTCTCACCTCAAATCACCTCACCGATTGAGTCACCTCACCAATCCAAGTCGTGTGAGTTAGCTTTTTGTATTATGGTGCTCGCTTTTATTTTGGTGAGACGTGTTCGTTTATTATGACAATTTCCATTAGTTGTTAAGTTGGAAATATTGTATTTTTTGGCGTTTTGGACATACATTTTTCACAATATTGACCCGTGTGTTTTTCATTAGAAATTCTTATTTTATGCCTAGAAATATTTTTTTATTATGCAATATGAAATCAATTTTATAAAATGAAATCCTATATAAAAAATTATTATGTATATAAATTATTATGAAAAAAATCTTACGTTTTTTGCTATCCATCATGATTACTTTTACGTTTTCCTTTTTTGATATCCATCTTGAAAAATTACTATGAACTCACCAATATATTGTTGGTGAGTATATTTGACACTAGAGTCACCTCACCGCAACAAGTATAATATCAAAAATTTCAAAATGGTGAGTTCCACCATTATGACGTATTTCTCGGTGAGTTGAGGTGAGGTGAGTACCATAATAGGGGCATATTGCCCCTATTATCACTCATATTGCCCCTATTATGGTACTCAATTTTTGTCAAACTTTACGAAAAGTGGCACATACCTCACCGTTAAAAGGGTTCCCAATTCTTGGAAGGTCAGTTCACGTGAATATAAATTGGGATGTCAATAACTGCTTTACCGTGTTTGCGACGTTAAAACATTTTCGCTGATGCATTCCATGTGTTTACTATACTTGGCACTTTAGAGTAAAAAGCGTCTTTGCTAACATATCATGTGATTTGTCTTCTCTAACTGCAGCTTTTTGGTTACTTATAATCATCATAATAATTGATAGTTTTATACCTTGTTAAAGTTAGACGAAAATGACAGCCGAAAGTGAATAAATCGATAATGCAGATTGTGTATCGACTACTTGGCATCCGCTGGCACTTGTTCAAAGGCAGTTTTAACCAATCGAATTAATTCTTTGCGTTGACCAAATAAAGTTTGTAAAGTACGACAATTTCTAGTTTAAAATATATTTGAACATAAATTTGTAATTTTCGTTCGGCAGTGGTAGTAGTAGGAACATCTCACCTACAAATATCTCTATGGCAAATCTCGTCGAATGATATGCAGGCAGAAATAAAAGCCCGAATCGCTGCCGGAAACCGAGTTTTCTACGCCAAATCAAAATTATTGCGATCTAAACACCTATCGCAGTCGTGCAAGCTCGCACTTTATAAAGGACCATGACTTCCAACGATTGTAGATTATTATCTACCTTCGAAAGGAAGGTAATCTGGTCAATCTTTGGTCCAATTAAAGTCACGAACAACGAATATCGGATTCGTATGAACCATGAAATAAAGCAACTCCTCGGAGGCAGCGATTTCATCGGATTCATCAAATCCAATCAAGTGGGATGGCTCGGCCACGTTACAAGGTCTCCACAACAACGGATGATAAATAAAGTATTCCACCAACAACCAGTCGGGGTGCGTCGTAGAGGAAGACCCCGACTAAAATCGTTTTAACCAATTACATCACGTAAATAATACAACAGACACGCCTCTTTCAATACAAAAATGATAAAAAAATAAAAAAAACATCTAGGTTATAGAAAAATCCGACATTTTTATCCGTCGTATGAACTGGCAGTGTAGTTTGTGATGCCCTTTTATTTCATGCTTGATGTGTATAACGACCAACTGATTGTCGTTTGGCTAACATAATTGATTTGACAGTGACAGCAATGCTTTGGGCAACTTCGAGCCCATCAGTACTTTAATTTTATTTAAAAATTAATAAAAAATTACTTTTTCAATAAAATAAGATTTTCGTTTTTTGGATGACTGCGGTTGGTGACTAAGCTGTCGCTCACCATATTTCCAAAGTAGAATAGGATATTTTTTTAATTTTT
This sequence comes from Nephrotoma appendiculata, assembly GCA_947310385.1. Classification (NCBI taxonomy): domain Eukaryota; kingdom Metazoa; phylum Arthropoda; class Insecta; order Diptera; family Tipulidae; genus Nephrotoma; species Nephrotoma appendiculata. Next base: position 55,574,276 of record OX371225.1, on the reverse strand, counting down.
TGTATTCCTGGTAAACAAGATTCTGATTAACAAAAGCTGTAATTATTTGCATAACAAAATCCAGAATTAATCAATTTTCTGTTTTATTAGTAAACAGAATAATAAATTTTTAAAATTAATCAAAATAAAATCTGTTTTAACTTGGGTACTAAATTATTTTAAACGTAAAAGTACGGCACTGAATACAATTGCAACGATTACACACACTCACCATCGATTGTGTCTTGGTTATCAAAACACTACTCATTTAAGTGACGATGGGCTCTGTTATCTCGTCTTGTATCGTATTCAAATGTATCCTATCACCTTCCATCGTATTCAATTGAATTGTACTTAACGATTGAATTGAACATTTTAATATTGATAGTCGACATGATTATAAATCAAACAACACATTTCAGGCGATTTAGGTACACCTGGATTCAAGGCGACTACCCCTTCATAAATATTAAGAAAACCTGCTCATTTAAATATAAATTCCATATGAAAAGTTTGGATCAGATTGGATAAATGGTGTGGACACTTTTTTTACTCCTTGATCCAGGAGACATACCCCTTGGATTCAAGCAGTTGACTAATTTCATATAATCCCTTTCCCCATCCTGTACATGTAACTTACATGATACAAATTTCATGACGATAGGATGAGTATTTAATTACTAATTAGTATCCTGAAAATGACATGCATGGCAGCATTATTGGCGTAGATAGGTACCAATAGGTACCAAAATTAACACTGCCGAGTAACACTGAGTAATGTAATTGACACCCACATTAGCGTTGTTAGTATAGGTGAGCACCTAAAAGGACACCGCTTCCCATCTTAAATTCAGAAAAACAAAAATCGGTAACCTAATCAGTATCGCGAAGACCCCGAGAATGACACTCATATCGACATTATCGGCGTAGATAGTAGTTCATACAACAAGTAGTTGTAAAAAACAAGTCAGTAACGTAAGCAATACCCCAGAAACCCCGAAAATGAAACCCATGTCCTAGGATCCACTATCCTCTTAGTAAATATTAGTAGGTGGTACTAAAAATGACAACGCTCCTCCATCTCGCCTCGCACAAAACAAAAATTTCTCCCTCTCGGATCTTGAAATGGATGCTATATTCCTAATTAGCACTCCCGAAAACCACGATAAAAGCGATAAAAACTCTCTGATCTGTGTCTGCAAGGTTGATGAAGCAATTATTATTAATAATAATAAATACAATTAAAAAAAATATTGAAAAAATAAAAAAAGTGAAAAATTTCGTGGAAAATCAAAATTTTTTAATAAAATAGCGCCAAAATGTAATTTTTACCTGTTTAATGACTGTGTAATTTGAATTTTTATCATTAAAATTAAGATTTGATATTTTGAATGAAAAAAAAACAATAAAATATTTTTTGAAAAACTGAACATTTTCCCGGAAAATGTAGTGATTTTTCCGAAATTTTTGTCTTGCACCTCCTATAAATGATACATATACAATCCTATAAAGAAAAAATTTAAAAAAATTTTCATCTTACCCGATTTCGGCGATGTATGTCACTGTACGTCACTTACGCCCGAAAATTTTTCATATATAACGAAATCTAACCCACCAAATGGCACAGTGGTTAAAGCTTTGGCATTTGGATCGGGAAGTACTGGGTTCAAATCCCGATAGGGCAGGATGCAAAAGTGAAATTTCATAACAGATTACGATCTAGGATGAAATGTAACACATCTATGACCCCCTGTGGGAGTGCAAAACTCATGGCCGACCCATCTTACATGTCACTATAGGCTGGCATGAAGCTTGGAATGTACAGATGGTCTTAAAATTGCTTTTTTAGCCGTACGTCCTCGAATTGGCTGATCAAAGGGATCAAAGAAAAAAATGAAATATACAGTTCAAAATAAAAAATACAAAAAAAATGTATTGGTCCAAATGAAAACCAAAATAATAATTATTGGAATAATACTCATCTTATAAATTCTTCTCTTCTCATGTATTCAAGTGTTTTCCTGAGAAAATGAGAAAATATCTAATAAACATTAATAAGTTGGAAGATTGTTAATTATACCTGTTTATGTAAGGTTAAAAGTCTCCAGTAAGGCTTCATCGAACCACAAACTGTATCGAGAGAAAGATCAAACTCATCGGGGCTTGAAGTACAGCTCTGGATACTTTGTTCTAAGACGCTTATATATCGTCGTTTTAAACTTCTTGCTTCGTCATCACATTTTGTTTTTCGTTTATGGGATTGCTTTTCTACATGTTCCTGTTCGGTTTCCAACGGCGGATGTGTAACTGTCAGAAAGTTCAACCGATCTATAAAGATTAATATATATTTATAAGGAACACGTGAGAGATTGAAATTATACAAGAAGTGATCGTCGATGTAATATTTTTAAATTATGATAAATTATTACGTATTGCATATAGTGCTTTCCAAATTTCATAAAGGCGTTAATAAAAATCAATAATCTAACTAATCAGAGTCCTATCCTAACTAGGAGTGTAATGTTAGCATCATTTCCGCCACTTGTCTTTATATAGACGTCTAAAGCCTGAACCAGCCAAAACTTAAAGCGTAAGTTGTGCTCCGTTTGGACCGATTTTAATGGAACAAGGATACGTTGTTGTGATATTACTCACAACATCACCCATTTCATCTCAAATCTCGCGAACTTATAATCAAATCATCATCATCATAAATTAAATACAAGATCGTTACGATAATATAAACGACATCACATATATCAAAACACATATAACATACATACATTTTATCATGCATACAAAATATGCGTATTAAGCGCGATCGGCGCGATACATAAAAATATAAAGTCAAAGAAAATCCAAACGCAACAACAAAACAAAACATTAGTTATTTTGTACGTCACACACTACATTTTTCGTTTTCTTAAGCACAACAACAACAACAAGACAAGTAGTATATACACTACATAATTATGCTACTCATCATTTTAATTGTACGTCAATAATTAATATAGAAAACAACAACAAAACCAAGTACATATAAATACTTAGGTATTTATTGCGACATATACGTTATATGCATTTTTCGTATTGAAAATAAATATCGTTTATCGACCTACGATTTTTGATGATTTTAAATTTAGTAAATATATTTTCCAATTTTGCAATTTCAAAAAATTAATAATTATACGCGTGTAATATTGTCGAGTTTTCAAAAAATGAATTGTTGGTAGAATACTAACAAATATTTAGTATATAAGAACCAAAATATAATTCAATAAGAGCAGAGATATAACACAGTCCGACAAGACAGCATATCGCGAACAGTAAAACTGGATCGTAAACCCCTAGAGGTTTCGTCACTCGACGAACCTCTACGGTATTAGCGTAGTCCAGTTTTACATGTAGTCAATTTTTAAATATCGTCCCGATAGTATCCAGACACTCGACAACGGTGTACCGGAACTATCGCAGTAAAATCAAACTAAATTAAATACAAAACATTCTTGCTGAAATTCTCAAGAAGCAACTTTAACTCAAGTATTTTAATCGTACAGAGCTGACTAAGCAAAGGAACCTTAGGTGAGTAATAACAAAAAAATCCATGTGAGTAAGTATATCATCCGACTAACATTTGAACGCCCGGATCTTTAACTTGTGTTTACTTAATTTCGCACGGCAAAGCGAAAGAGATTGTGGAACGAGTGGGCAACCCCCACAGTATACAATCTTGTGATAAGCACACTTGAAAGGTCCTCTCTTACTAACAACAAAATTTAGATCCACCCATAGAGGTGCACTTCTCATTACAAATATCCCTAGTATAATTTCACTTCTGCCCCATTTCCACTTTGCTTTGGGTCTCATATCTCAATTAACTCAAGACGTCAACTTCACCTTGACAACATTCCACCTCGAATTCACCCTCAATAATTCAGATTATGTTGTACTATTTGTATAGAGAAGACTAAAATATTAAACCAATAGTCTTATCTATATAGTTACAACATATAAAATGGCGCTGTAGAAATTCTGTTTATCAACGTGATTAAACAGAGATCGAACTGAGGTAAACCCAAAATACATCATACATTCAAAAAAAAAAAAAAATATTTATGATTCAAATTATTAAAATTTTACAAATGATGTTAAACACTCCCACCTGTATTAAAGATACATTTTTAAAAATCGAAAACTCTCACACAAAATCACTTACTCATAACACATCTAAACACAAAAAATATAACACAATTTTAACACTAAAATACAAAACATAAATCATTCATCAGTCAAATTTAACATCAAAATATATTTCCAACATCGATTCAATCTTTCACAATTAATTATTCATAACATCCCTTAAAAATCGAAAAATTTGTATTACCAATGTGAATAACATTTAAAACGTTCAAAATTACTTATTCTTAGAGTCTTACATTCCTGGCTTCACGATAGAATAATTAAATAACATACAAATTATTTATTGCCCATCAAATATATTTTAATCCACATTAAACCCCTTCATCCAATCATTTCTAAACGAAAAACCATTAAATATTTTATTTACAACTCGAACATTTATCAGTATACTTAACCCAAATTCACTTTGATACACTAAAATCAATTCATTCAATTTATCAATCTGATATTCAACAACATCAAAAATATCAACACCACCAACATCTAAAATTGTATCCAACGTTATTCACATATCATCCAATAATATTAAAATTATTACCAACTGTATATGAATTTTATACAACATCAATTCCATCATTATCCATTGAATACATATTATTCAACATTTGGCATAAAATAATAAAATAAGTATACCACCTAAACGGACATTATAAAAAATAAAATAGCTCTATGAGTCACAATTTCCCATTTTAAAACAAAAAAAATAACAAAGAAAGAATTCAGATCGAAATCTGAAACCGATGAAGCAGAGAGAAATACGCCACAACAAGAAGGTCCAACCAGCATCAAAACACAGCATCAAAGAGCAGTACCGAACAAAATAACAATCAGCATCAGAGCAGCATCGAAAACTACGAAAACACCATTAAAACAGCATCGAACAATCATCAAACAAGCATCAAAAGATTGACGAAAACCAGTATCAAAATCAGATCAAAACAGCATCAAAAGATTGACGAAAACCAGCATCAAAATCACATTAAAACAGCATCAAACAAGCATAGAAGACGAGTACCGAAACTCCAGTAAAGCTATCTCGAAACAGCATCAAAACCGTATCAAACCAGCATTGAAATTAACATCTAAACAACATCGAAAAAAAAGCATCTAAACAACATATAAATACGTAATAGTCGAGAAAATTCTAAAAAAGAAGATTGATCACACTACCTACATCAAATCAAATAGACCACGGATGTTACCAGTAGAGAACAAACAAGGCATAGTATACAAGCAAAGTCAAAAAATAATCCATTCAAATGTTAAAACAAAGATTGAACAACACCATACATGGGAGAAAAGCAGCAGCTCAAACAAAATTTAATCAAAACAAACGAGACCAGCTCTCAAATTTAAGCAACAAAACAAGAGCCCCGACGCTCATCAAACAAAACAAGAGTCCAGACACTCATCAAACAAAGACGAGACCAGCTCTCGCACCCTAGTATATAAGAAGCAAATCAAACGAGCCCCGACGCTCATCAAACAAAACAAGAGTCCAGACACTCATCAAACAAAGACGGGACCAGCTCTCGCAACCTAGTATGTAAGCAACAAAACAAACGAGTCCAGACACTCATCAAGCAAACAAAACGAGTCCAGCCACTCAACAATTAAACAAAACGAGTCCAGCCACTCAAAAATTGGATAAAACGAGCTCAGCCGCTAAAAAATAAATGAAATCAATATCCCGCAACAAATAAAATTAACATAAAAAAAAACAACAAGATGATCAACAATCACATAATCGACTATCAAACAAGAACCATCGCTACAACTCCGATGCGCACCATAAATTAATCAACTATTAACTAAAATCTCTCATTAGAAATCTCGATACAAAATTCAACATCAAGCAGAACTAAAATTACAAAACGAAGATGCACAATGCGAAACTATCATCAATCAAATTCATTCATTACATGACATACAAATCTACCAATACAAGTCACGATGCACCGTCAAGCAAAATCTATCGTTACACAAATTCATCACCAAACAAGCCAACAAATAAAAAAACCAAGATGCACAACAAAAATTCAAATACAAATCACAATGCTTAGCAAAAATTTACCATCCAGCTAAATCTACCAATAGAAATCACGATGCTTAATAAAAAAAAATTCATCTTCAAGAAAATCAACCAATACAATTCACGATGCATAACACAAAACAATCTTCAAGCAAAACAAGTCATTAATCATCAAGCAAAAACTGTCATTACAAACCAAGATGTCAAACACAAAATTCACCATCAATAAAAATTGACAATATACAACCATGACGCTTAACACAAAATTCACCAGCAAACAACAAATACAAATCAAGATGCACAACATAGATGAAGCAAAATTTATAATAACGAAAATGCACAACAAGAAATTCAACATCCAGCAAAATCTACTACGATGTTCAACAACAATTCATCTAACATTACCTTTACGATGTACAAGACAAAATCCATCTTCAAGCGAAACCAGTTATCACAAACCACGATGCTCAACGCAAATTCATCACCAAATAAAAAAATCTGCCAATCAACAACGGACCATCAAACAAAACAGCAAACAAAAAAAATAACAAACAAAATTGTAAACAAACTAGATATAAGTTTTTAACTATTTCCCTTCAGGAAAACCATAACATTATAACATTTAAAGCCATAAAATAAAATACAAAAATAAATACATTTGAAAAATCAAAAGCAAACAGAAAAACAAATTTAGTTTAATCAATTACAACTAATCTATAATAATTCATCATAGATTCATTTTCATTCAAAATCAAGATATTAAAATAAATCAATATCAAAAAATTAAAATTTGTACAAATCATTCATTTTTCAAATAGAAACAAAATCCATATAATTTATATATTATATTATAATATCAAAGAAAATTGTAAAATCACTCTATTTCTATAAATTTCGTAAACTAAAATTCAAAAAATTTTCATTAACAATTAAATAAAGTATTATTAAAAATAAAAATAAAACAAAAAAAAAAGTTTTAAAGGAACTAGAAAACACTATTATTAAAATTATTAATTATATTCACAAACTTTACAGAAAACTAAGAATTTTAAGAATTCATTTATCGAAGGTTCCAAACTAACCGAGAATAAAATTTAAAACCAATTAAATAGAAAATTATCTTTCTTGAAATAAAAATCATTCTATAAAAAATTCTAATTCATAAGATCTTTAAAATAAATCAAGATCCATATTAGTTAAAATTAAATTAAAATTTATCCATGTTAAAAAAAAAATAGAAATTTCATCTTAAGAGTTCATTTATTTTAAAATTAAAGATTCACCATGCAAAATAAGAAAAAAAAATTTAAAACGAAATATCAAAATTAAATATAACAAATTGCAATTCTATGAAACTAGATACACAATTATAATCATTCTATAAAAAACCTATAAAAAAAAATGATTAAGTAAAATATCAAAAGCATGAACCATACAATAAGCAATTCATTATTCATCACTACACATAAAAATAATTAAATAGAAAATTCGACAATAATACAATATCAAAACAAAAAATAAAATCCCCTTCAGGAATTTTATTTTCCCCACGGCAAAAAGATATGTTGTGATATTACTCACAACATCACCCATTTCATCTCAAATCTCGCGAACTTATAATCAAATCATCATCATCATAAATTAAATACAAGATCGTTACGATAATATAAACGACATCACATATATCAAAACACATATAACATACATACATTTTATCATGCATACAAAATATGCGTATTAAGCGCGATCGGCGCGATACATAAAAATATAAAGTCAAAGAAAATCCAAACGCAACAACAAAACAAAACATTAGTTATTTTGTACGTCACACACTACATTTTTCGTTTTCTTAAGCACAACAACAACAACAAGACAAGTAGTATATACACTACATAATTATGCTACTCATCATTTTAATTGTACGTCAATAATTAATATAGAAAAACAACAACAAAACCAAGTACATATAAATACTTAGGTATTTATTGCGACATATACGTTATATGCATTTTTCGTATTGAAAATAAATATCGTTTATCGACCTACGATTTTTGATGATTTTAAATTTAGTAAATATATTTTCCAATTTTGCAATTTCAAAAAATTAATAATTATACGCGTGTAATATTGTCGAGTTTTCAAAAATAAATTGTTGGTAGAATACTAACAAATATTTAGTATATAAGAACCAAAATATAATTCAATAAAATCAGAGATATAACACAATCCGACAAGACAGTATATCGCGAACAGTAAAACTGGATCGTAAACCCCTAGAGGTTTCGTCACTCGACGAACCTCTACGGTATTAGCGTAGTCCAAGTTTTAAACAGTTCATTTTTATAAATCGTCCCGATAGTCTCTAGACACTCGTCAACGGTGTACCGGAACTATCGCAGTGAAATCCAACTAAATTAAATATAAAACATTCTTGCTGAAATTCTCAAGAAGCAACTTTAACTCAAGTATTTTAATCGCGCTGAGCTGACTAAGCAAAGGAACCCTAGGTGAGTAACAAAAATCCATGTGAGTAAGTATACCATCCGACTAACATTTGAACGTCCGGATCTTTAACTTGTGTTTACTTAATTTCGCACGGCAAAGCGAAAGAGATTGTGGAACGAGTGGGCAACCCCCACAGTATACAATCTTGTGATAAGCACACTTGAAAGATCCTTTCTTACTAACAACAAAATTTAGATCCACCCATTGAGGTGCACTTCTCATTACAAATATCCCTAGTATAATTTCACTTCTGCCCCATTTCCACTTTGCTTTGGGTCTCATATCTCAATTAACTCAAGACGTCAACTTCACCTTGACAACATTCCACCTCGAATTCACCCTCAATAATTCAGATTATGTTGTACTATTTGTATAGAGAAGACTAAAATATTAAACCAATAGTCTTATCTATATAGTTACAACAACGTCAAAACGTTGTTGATATCGACACTACAAATACAATAAGCCGAAGCCCTTATTCTAGACACCATAAGAACGCAAGGGTACAAAAATGCAATTTTTTTTTTAAATCTTACGATTCTGATCCAAATTAAATGCGTAAACATTACTCTAGGTTTCATATGGTATTCAGTAACAGGCCACCAGGAATTAAATTAAATTTTAATAATTTAATTTAATGCCCCTATTATGGTTCGCACCTCACCGAGTGACTTCATACAAATCTAATAATCTAGTAATTTTAGGTGAGATGAAAATTATAATAGAGGTCTAAAATAACTGCGACTTAGTGTTCACATAAAAATAAAGATGTATTACTCCGTCGTGTCTTCAAGAAATGTAAGGTTGTTCACAAATTTATATTCCTTGACAGGGCCTCCAGCAGAACCACTAGCCTTTCTTTTTTTGATCTAATATAAGTCGCCTTTATTGTGTCACACCACTGTCTTCTTACTTTTAAAATATTTGTAGCGGTAACAGGAATATCTGTAGAAAAAATAAAAATTTTAAAGTGTAGATTCTTTTTTGAGCAAAATATTTAATAAAAAAATACAATTTAACGGTTTTAAAGTCATTAATAAAAATATGTAGACATTAATAAACGAGCCCAATTCCATTAAACTATACTTTTTATTTTAATTTTAAAATGATTGTCTAAAAACATACAGCGTTCCAAACGAGAAATAATTTTACTTGCTGCGGCTATCACTTCTTCAAACAATCTGTTTTTAATTGACCTAATTTTAAAATTACGATGTCTAATGTTCCAGATCGAGCATTGATAGCATCAATTATATTAATTCTACAATTATTTAATAAAAATAGTTTTTTAATACATCCAGGAATTTTCATCAGATATAACAGATACGTATCATTTGTACCGAATCGTCGAAATGTACGTTTTCATCCAAAGGAGTAAAAATGTGTGACGGGTAGCAACAGTTACCTTTAAATCTTCCTCAAAATCAGTGAAGCTGTTGAAATAATTAGCGATCGAGTGAGTCATTTCTCGTACCCCTACAGCTAGAGTTTTTGTTTTCTCAAAAAATTTTCTTTCTCGAGATTCGAGAATCTCGAATTTTCCAACAATTTTAATTCTAGAGAAATCAAGAATTCCAAAAAAATTTCTTGAGATTCTCGAGAGTATTAGAATATTAATTTTACCTCGAGAAATGAAAAATATTTTAACAATAAATTTATTCTAGTAATAATTTCTTTCATATCACTTCATAATATAAATAAATTCTTTTCAAATTTAAAATAATAAAAAACACAATTGATAATTCTTCAAAAATATCAAAATTATACATAGCTAGTTATTTTTATTTATCGTTATTTAAAAAGTAATGTTTTAAAATTACTAAACTATCTAATAATTTGTCATTTAAACGCACTCTACGTTTACTACAAACACTTCCGAAGGCCAAAAAATTCTTTTCGTTTTGCGTTGTTCTGGGTTAAATTAACAATTAAGTATTTTTTAAGTATTCGAGATTACTGGTTATTTTACCAGTTACTTCATACACCATCATTTCCGTGGACAAAGTGCGAAAGTCATCGTGTATTTTTGTTTGCAATTGTGTACATTCCCGGCTACTCTCCTGCAAATGTTGTTCTAAAGAAATAAAATCATCCTGAAACGTTGATGAACTACCAGGGAAATCATGGTCAAAAAATGAAATGTTTTCAGCTGAACATTTTTCTAAATTTTGAATTTAATCTCCGGGACAATATTTTAGCAGTTTCAATAATTTCTTCTTTAGAGCACAATGAAAAAACTCATCTTCTTCACGCTTGTTAAGGTAATTAGGATTCTGAAGAAACTTCAGTAGTGAAATCGTCAAATTGTACCTTCTTTTAAATATCAGGTTTTTAATTTCACTTAATAATGTTCGACCTATCTCGGAATTATTTGTCTAAAGAAATTAGAACAACATTTTAAAATGCCTTCCACAGAGAATAATGACGCATCTTTACGGCTTATTGTCTTTATAAATTTTTTAACTAGCGTTAGACTATTAAATATATTAGAGGCCACGACATCATCAGTTTTGTGATCTCCAAGATAGAGTAGAAATCATTTCTTGTTACTTTGGAGAATACTTTTTCGACCCGGAGAGTTTTTGAATTATTTTACAATTCCCTTTATTTTTATTATTGTTTTTTTAATCTGCATACTACAATTAATTTGAATGTTATCTGCAACAAATTCATTTTCATTTAAATCATCTGACTCAAAATCCTCATTATCTGAATCCTCATTCTCAACCTCATCGCTCAAGTTGTGTCACGAAGAAACTTTTTTTTCATAGAAAATTTTCATAACCGCAAAGTGAATTGCGTGATTATAGCGCAGTTGTTGATAGATTTATCGGAAAGATTTTTTTGCATGTAAAATTTATTGACAAATGACAACTGATTGATGAGTGAAAATTGTTAGGCTAGTTTAACCATACACAAAAGAGAATTTTGCAATAAAAACATTTTAATGTTTTAAGTGACATCGCATCTTGAGCAATAGAAACAAAATTTTTGTAATTTTTATTTTAATTCTTAATAAAAAAAATTCACAATAGGTGCCGCATGCCGCTAAAAAAACTTATTTTCTCGACAATCTCAGTTATATATATATTTCTCGTGAAATGGGAATCTCGAAAATTTTAAATTTATATTTCTCGATATTTCGAGAGTAAAAAATTTGAAAATTTTCTGGAAATTCTTGAGATGAGATTTCTCGAGCAGAAACTCTACCTACAGCTATTTTGTAAATCCTTGGAACCTATACCCGGATGTTTTCTACCACCACAATTTTGTTTCCTGCAATTAAATTAGTTTTAATAAAACTTGTAGGTAGTAAAAAAAAAATGTCAAAAAACTTACCGTTATTATATTTGTTGTAATTAATCATTGTAAAAAAATGCAATTTTTTATTATTATAAATTATAATATTTTAATATTACATATTAATCTAAAATACATTATTTTATTTCTTATTATTTAACTTGAATCAATTATTTAACATTTGGTATTTTAATTTTTGTTTTAAACCTGTAAATCTATTTTAAAAATGTCTTAAACCGTAGAGTACACAACAAGAATGACAAAATCAAACCATAAATGAACTCTATAATCCAAAATGGAATTAAAACACGCTGGTGCGCCGAAAATCAATTTTGAGGCTCAAACTATTTTATTTTTAGGTCTATATAAAGCCCAAAACAATTCAGTAGGCTTAAGCCTTTTTATTAAGCAAAATTTCAAGCCCTGTCTTCGATATTTAAATTTTTAGCCTTAGACTCAAAGTTGGGATTTTTTCTATTATAGTTGTGCTGACCATTAATGCTTGTTTTACGCAATCACTCAATCAATCAGTCTGTATGTCTTGTATATATAACGCGAGCCGAAAACCCCCTTTTAAAATGAATTCACATCTTAATTACAGTTACATAAGAAAATCATCAGCATTCATTAATCAACCAACTTTATTGTTTTATACAATTTATTAAGAAAAATCATTAAGGCCGCATCAACCGGTTGTACTTACAACAATAACAAAGCATAAGAAAATTGTAAAGCATTTTTAATTGCAGTCATAATTAATCATAACCGCGCGCGGTTTTTTGCAGCTGTATTTGTATAAACACTGTAGAACTGAATGATGGAAAATGACTGAACAAAAAAAAACCAAATTAATTTCTTTTAATCGTTCATCTTAACAATAAAATGTTTATTCTGTAATGAATAAACGCGTAATTATAATCGAATTATATATTTTATAGGGCGCGACGCGGTTTGGAAAACATATAAAAAAATAAAATGTTTGGTCACGCAATAATTTGAATAGAATTCCATGTCATATATCCGTTGGCGGATTAATCAAAATTGGATTGGTGCAGATTTTATAATAATCAAAAAAAACCACTCGAAATTTCAACAAAACGTTAACCCATAAAATTTTTTTATTTCGTTCGGTTCTTTTTGTATGCCGAATGTGGGGTTAAATTTCCCAAATGTAAACTAATTTCCGGTATAATATTTACATAAATAGTTATAATCATAAAATACATGTTATATGTATGTATATGTATATTTATGTTGTTACTTTATATTTATATAAAATTAATAAAACATAGAATGGTGTCAAATGGTAAATATTGATAATAAGCCACCTACAGAACTCGACTATTTGCTTAGAGCAAACAAATTATTATTTTTCTTTTAGATTTTCAAAATCATATCGTACAAAATTATTAATTCTACAATAAATATTATTATGTTTACAAATAATCAATAGTAATGATTGTAATAATTTTTCAAAAGTGTTTACATTTCAAGTCAAGTATATTTTGTCTTCATTTCGATTCGAGTTTTTTTTTTGTATGATTTTGTGTGTTTGAACATGAAAATCGTAATTAGTGACATGAACATTAAATTATGTTGACACGAAAGTTAATCGGACATAAATTGGTTGGGGGTATGCGGTTTCGAAATATACCGCTTTCTGTTATAAGAGCAATTCGGTTTTGCTATACAATTTAACCCGAATTGAAAAGTTTTGTTCAACAAAACTGTTTGGCTTTAAAATTCGGCCTCTCCTCAGCTCATGCGGATCCACTAAATGAGATGCGCAAAAAATTTAAGAATTTTTTCAAAAATAAACAAAACTTAGCAAAAATTTTGAAAAAATCGATCCACCGGAAGGAGTAGCTTCTATAGTAACGTTCACAAGTTTCCGAAAAATATTTTGAAAATTATAGCATTCATGAGAATAATGCGCTGTAATGTCAAACTAAATCAATAGCAACAATCGAATTATTTGCACTTATTTCCAAAAAAGGTCGCTGGAATAGTCACTGGATTGACGCAAAAAGCAAGTTAAGTACTATTACGAATTCCAAAATAAAGTTTAAGGTGAAAGATACTATACTTGAATGTGCGCTATTCTACTATTTAATATTGTTGATAATTAGACTAATGATTGAAATATTATTTTGAGGCTACAATTAACAAGGTAAAGTTGATTGCAATGTATTTTTTATTATTACACTAAGGAAAAATTCTTGTTATTTAGAAAGCTAAAAATTTTCAAAACATAAAATTGTAAGATTTCGAAAAACTTCCAAAACTAAGAATTCTCAGGTCAAGAATATAAAACACAAGTTTGAGTATATAGCGTACGACTCTTGAATAATTTCAAAGCAAACAATTCTCAAAACAAGAAGTCGATTCCAGAATACTTCTAAAGCACACAATTCTCAAAAGAAGAAAAGAAAATTTAATCTTCAGAATTAACTTGGCGAGTGAATATTACGTGAAAAACGAAAGGATAATATAAATTGATTCAACATCGGATGTATGAAAATTCATAAAAAAAAAATTCGAAATGTAGTTTTAATCATCTTTAATATTGGAATTGAGATAAAAAAAAATTTTAGCAACAAATTTTGATCATTAATTTCTTGAATCAAACTTTAGCACATTAAGTTCAAGAAGATATAGATTAGTTTCAAGAAGATAATTTTGTTTGTTTCATTAATTTTTTCACTAGAATAAAGAATTATTATAAAACAAATTCATCCAGTTTTTGACAATACAGTTTGAGAAAAACTTTCTCAAATCAAATCAAATAACACCGTCCAAACGGCACAGGGATACCGCGTTCCGATCCCGATGAAGCACTATGCAAAAGTGGTTTTTCACCATCTAATTACGATCTGTGTTAAAACTGAATACAGGTTTGACTCCATGTCAGAGCGTAGAACTCATAGGCCGACAATCGTCCATGCCCGTCTAAAGGTAGTCCGTCTAAATCTAGCTAACGGTAGGACGGAGAGAAAGAAAAGAATGCAAAAATTAAAGGAATACATGTGTTAAATATGTATAAAGTAGGCTTTTACTTTAAAACAGCTATTACTGCTTTCCTTTTAATATTTTAGATTCGAAGGAATTGAAGAAGGTTTAAAAATCATTCATATCCACAAAAAAGTAACTATGCCCAAATTAACGTTCTTTCGCTTGTCAGATTTCAGGATTAAAACTGAAAATGTAGTGCGAGGAGTCTGAAATAAAGATGCAAATAAAAAGATTTAATGAGAGTGAAGTGAATCTTTCATTTTTTGCGTTTCTGGATCAAGTTAATGTGACGTAGAGCTGACTGAAAAACCGCTGAAGGTTTTATGAATAAACGAAATTAATATAAGTTGTACCAATAATTTTTTTTTATTTTAAATCGTTTTATAATTTTTTCCCAAAGCCCAAGAATTTATTCATAGTCTGAATGATTGTTAAATTGTTCGTGAAGTTATTGAAGTTTGCGTTTGGCACCGACGAAGTGTGTACCATTGTCGCTAACTATCTCAGCTGGAATTCCTCTTTGGCTTATGAAGCGACGCAATGCTGCGATGAATGCTTCGGTGGTCATCTCAGAAACTAGCTCTCTATATGGACAGCCTTAGTAACGATTCATATGAAGAGCGCGATGTACGCCATAGTCAATGCAATCTTTCCTCGACTATGTTTTAATATGAATAAGACCAGCGTAATCAACACCAGTATAGTTGTAAAAGAACAACAGGCCATCAAACGTTGCCTTGGTAAATCCCCCATGAGCTGTGTGGTAATATTTTGTTTTTGTCTCACGCATTTGGTACATTTACGGCTATTTACGATCCAAAATCTTTGTTTAAGAAGACTTGACAATATAGATGGCCCAGCATGTAGGTTGAGCAAATGAGTTTCGTAGATTATCAACTAAATAAGTTTATGGCTTTTGGGTAATATGATTGGGTGTTTCATGTCAAATTGGCAGTCAAGATTCGACAGACGTCCTCCTACCATCAATATTCCATTCTTGTCAATGAAAGGTGACAATAAAATAATCTGACTTTTACGATCAATAAGTTCTCCGTTGATGTGCTTGGATGTCGAACCAGAATGTCTTGCGCTGAACTTATTTGATGAGAAATGATTCGGCCTTTCGAATCAAATCAATAAAACACCGGTTTGAATAAAACAGTCGAAAAAGTGTTGCAACAATCTTTTTGACCTTGATAAATAATGAAAACTTGTTCAACAAACCTGAAGATTTTCACTGCATTCAATATGAAAACGAACGCCTCGAACTACCGTACAGTGGGATGCTGGATGGCCAATTTTGTTCTCGACACATCATTCACTTAGGACCGGGCCACCATTGGTCGAATTCTTGAAGTAATTTTGGACTAATCCCTCGTGATGCAATGTCAGCAGGATTTTCCTTAGATGGTACATAGTGCCACTGTATTCTAGGCAATACTTTCATGATTTGAGACGTGCTATTACCAATAAAAGTATTCCATCTTCGCGGATGAGTTGACTAATATCTGCTAGGATTTCATCATCCCATTTAATGTTTCAAATCCATAAATTTTGGAAAAGTATCTTCATAGTTATAACCGATGGAGATACCCAGGCCAAAAGGTCAAACATTTTGGAAAATTCAGAGCGTAAATGTCTCTTGGAATACATAGTACTTGAAGATATGTTGACTCTATACGATTAAGATAACATCTCTCACAGAATTCCATTGAATGCCAAGAGTTTTGATGGTCGCAGTGTCGTCGTCAAAGGTTAACATGGTAGGTTCCTTAAGTTCATCAGGAACTCTCGATAAAAAATCTGATGAGTTCGATTTCCATTTCCTTAGACAGAAACCAGCTCCCTTCATGACGTGACATCAAAGAAGTTAATGGCGATATTAGGGTTTTCGCACCCAGAAAGTAGATCATCAATATTAAAAGCCCGTTGTATGATTGTGCAATAGCAGAATGATTTTGTTTGTTATCATTATCTATTTTTTGAAGTATTCTGACAGCCAGAAATGGTGCACACAATATTCCATTTGTGACTGTGTTGAGTCGGTAAGTTTTAATTTCTTCGGTAGGATTGTGTCTCCAGACTATTCTCTGAAAGTCATTATCAGGCGATGATACGAGCACCTGTTAATACATTTTTTTGAAATCTGTGGAAACAATGATTGTAGAGTGGGTCCTGTAAATAAAATGTCATTAATTGATAAACCCATAGAACATGACTCGAAATTTGATTGTCGAGCTATATCTCTCTTTTGAACAGCATGCGAAGTAGAAGATAAAAAACGGCTTCATCAAGTTTGGCTAATTCATTGTGCGGAACTTCTGTCATATGGCCCAAATTCAAGTATTCGTTCATACATTTTTTATATTCAATTTGCCGCTGGAAGTTTCTCATGAAACGACGTTCCATTGTTATAAGTCGCCGCACAGGTGCAGACCTTGTATGTTCCAATTTTTTGTGCGGTGTGATAAATGGCAGTCGTACAATGTATTGAAATATGATTCGCACAATTGATAATGTGGCTTGTGTTTCGAGGCTGTTGCAGGTTCCTCAAGTTCCCAAAACCATTGAAGAGTTTTGTTCACACCATCAGCAGTGATAGTTGCTGGAATCGACGTAGTTGAAGGGTCATCATGTACTTGAGGCCCTAGAAAAATCCACCCAAAAATGAGGCGCAGCCCCAGACCGTGAGAGAAAACTGCCGTCTCCTGATCGATTCCAACGCCGTCGGACTTTTGCGGATCTTCGCCTTACAGAGACTTGACATCACAGGCAGTTTAAATCTTATGTAAACTGTTCGGCCATTTTTTGCAATGTTAAACCAATTCCTTCTGTAGAAAATGGAAGCGAATAATTTGTCCTCGACCTCGCATAAACGCTAGCATTGTATTGTAGACGAATATCTTTCTTGAACCACCTAGACTGCCAAGATAGAAGCAACAACTTTCGGATCATCTAATGCCATGATGCTTGTCGTTCAGCGTTATGCAATTCACTCTTTGACTACAAGGCGTACTTGTAATTTATCGTAAAGCGGAGAATTGGGTTAGGAAGACTAAACAACCGCTTTTATGTAATGAGGTTACAAACTTTTGGCATCGTCGTCTGAATTGTTTCTGTTAAAATTATCAGTCATATTATCAAGCAACAACTTGTCGCACAGATTTAGTACACTCGATGGATTGCAGGATTTATTTTGACATTTGAAAAATGGTGGCTTCTGCGCTAAGCAGCTTTCCCATTCTTCATATTGAGCAAGAAGTACGCTCGTAGTAGTTGATACTTTAAATGAATCGTATACCAAATCGTTGAATTTTTGTTGGTTTTTTAGCTTTTTGGACTACAAACATGAAGTAGAATAAATCTCAAGTATAAACGTTTCTCATCTGTCAAGCTAATGGATACTATTCTTGGAATGTACCTTTGACCCGTCTCGCTTACGTTCTTTCTTTATACTTTAATCATATACAAAGTTTGGTGGAATCTAAATGTATAGAGACACTGCTGTATGTGGTATTTTTTTGCATTGAGTTCGAACCATGATTCAAACATGGTCCGACCAGTAGATCCACTAAAGCCTCTCCTCCATGTTCCGCTTGCAAAACCATTCTATGTTGATTTGGTAGATGAACAGGAAGTCGAGTCATAGTATGTGAACGAAAGTCTCCACATTGCGTCGAGTGCGCACTATAATAACGAATATTGATGAAGTTTGTAATTTTGTTGTAGAAAAGTTCAGGTTGGTCGCATGATGTGCTGGTTCAGTCGAATTCCTAGAAAATGTACTTCTAAATGTATTTTACAAGTTTCAATGATTTGCTGACTTCAACGTTAAAGCGCGATGCCGAGTAATTGTCGACATTGGGAAAATTATTTCAGTGAAGGGTTTGGGCAATTTCATTGAGCTATATGATCATTTTTCTTGATTGTCACGTTTCGGTTGTGAACCCTACAAGACAGATCTTGACAATCTCATGCATTTCGCATCTGGAATCTCGGTGGATATACGTTTGAGCTATGCGTTTCGGTGTTGTGAATTTGCCTTACGATCAAAGCGTCACCGCTTTTGAAACTAAAACAAATAGAAGAAAGCTTCGGAAAGGCTGAATATTCCATTCACAAACCTATTTGTTTGCATCATTACACCATTCGCGCAGATTCCTTTGAATCCAAATGGGTGAATGATTATAATACCATAGTTGCATAGTTTTCATTCTGGACTCAGTTTACGTCGTGATAAGCAATCTGCTGCAGTTCTAGGTTGGATATAAGGAAAGTAACACCATCATAAAAACTTCGTGTCCATAACAGAATAACAGAGATACAATGCAGCACTAATCTTAGTCAATGGTTCCACTTTGGTATCAAGAAAATTTACCCCTGTAGTATTATTAAACCATATAATTTGGTAGGAAGTGGCAAAGTGACTGAAGGGTTCAACCTATAATTATAAATTATAACAACAAATTTTAATATTCAAAATCGATTCTCGTCAAATTATTCATTACCAAAATTTGTAAATGCCTAGGTTCTACAGAAAGTCAACGCACTACTTAACAGAGCTAAAAGAAATAAAATCAAATCAATATTTGTCAAAAGGCAATAAAATCATAAGGTCAGCGCCATTCATTGACGGAAGTGAACTACTAAAAGCCGAGGGGAGACCAACAAATTCTAACCTCTGTGATAAAATGGCACATATTTTCAAGGTTATTCAAACAACATCGTACCTGAGAGAGCAGTATTGGGTAATAAATGCTAATGATACAATTCGTCACCTTAAAGTAGACTATGCGCCGACTCAATTAGCATAAATTTGTAGAAATTCCATTGTTAAATAAATCAACAAAAGGATATACAAGCAAGGCAAGGAACTTGTCAACCGATGCCTTAACAGCTACATATCGATGATTCAAGCAAGCTCAGCAATAAGCCGAAATTAAGAGCAAATTATCACTAAAAACAACTGATGGTATTTTTATCTTCGCAAAGTCCTCACTATGGAGGTTTATGGGAGGTAACAGTGAAATTAGTAGAAATCCTAAATCAAATAGAAGAATGTTTTAACCCTAAGTCATCAAAATTGATGTTTTAGTCTGGCACATTATCTGATATGGAGCATTCTCAAACATAAAACTCAAAAATAAACAATTATCATCCACGAATTGCTCACTATAAATAATCATTAGACTTCATTCTGGATAAGATAAATTAGTGTGGGTATTCACATTCTAATACAGAAATAAAACATTAAAAGGGTACATTGACAAAATACGCCGCCTATACACTTAGCCAAGGATTTTACTTAATAATAGCCGAAACCAGAAATAAAATACAACACCAACCAAAATCACAAGATGAAACAACCATGATAGATAATATGCAGTCCACAAAGAACCACCAAAAACTGACACGGTCACGCCTGGTCTGCGTATTATGGTACGGCAACAAAGGAAATGAGGTTTGACAGACACATCAAGCATTATTAAGGCATTAGACTACTGATGTCCTTAATTGCTAGTTTAATTAAAGTGGGGAAACACAATTGTAAACTCACAATAGACAAACCTTTCAAGGTTAGTCATAAATGCCAGCCACTTTTTCCCGACCGAATTGCTATGCCATACCCATGTCATTCCCGTAAAATGGATGGGAATAAATTGCCAATCTTATTATTTTGCTTTCACAATATATGGACAATGCAACGGATAATAAAATTGGAAGAAGACCAACAAGAGCATGAAATGATTGGTTCGACTATCAGGCCAACACGGCGGAGATATTCTTCCATATAATCTTTATGAATCCACCGTAATCGAGACCTAGTGGAGTTGTCGTAGAAATGGTTAACCATTCTCATTTCATTCCATCAAAAAGAATTCCTTCTCAAATATGAAAATTACCGTTGCATAGTTCTATTAGATACGGCCTATAAAGTGCTCACTAATGTTCTACTTGTTGAAAATATTATCGATAACTGTTAATGTGGTCTTAGCTCCAATTGATCAAAAACTGATCAGTATTTCGCTATGATTGATTTTACAAAAGTTTTGGGAGTACATCATAATAATCCATCCACCAATTATAGTATCAATCTCGAAAACCTCTAGAAGCTTGTCTCTCTGTGAAGACTGACAACATCTAACGGTATCTGTCCCCTTCGAAGTAATATCAAGTGTACAATAACGGTAAGTTGTATTAAAACTTGAAGTTGCATATTTAATAAGTTCGTATCTTTCGAGGGACAGAGATATTCTGTGTTAGTAGTCCTAAACATTAAAAAAATTACATATTTTTAAGGGTAAACAAAATGCTCCGTAAATTCATTTTCTGATTTATGTAAAATTCAACAGTGCATTTATGTAATTTTCAATAAACAAATACGTATAATGTTGTATACTGGGTGAGGGTAATATTCTATAATAATGTTGAAATTTATAAAATTTGTCTAAAAATTACATAAACTATGAAGAATTTCAGTGCGGATAAGGGAAATTAATTTTTATTTAAAGTTTTTTTTTAAACAAAAACAAAGACATCATCTACTGATAATATATGTATCGATCACAAAAAGTAGAAAATTGACTGCCCTCCCCTCCCCCTCCCTATTTTTATCTACCAGGGTTATTGTGTAAAAATACAAACAGTCCTTACAAAACATGAGATGAAACAAGTTTTTTCTTGTCAGTTTGGTTTTGTACTGATAAAAAGTTGGTCTACTCATCAGGTGGCACTTGCAACGAACAAACTGCAAAAATTCAAATCATGCTTATTTTTTTACAGTATAACACAAGAACATATCGATTTAGCGAATTACACCACATTAAACAAAATAATCTCTACGCGCCACATTTATTCTTACAAGTTCATTAATGAAAAGTGCGCTTACCTCTGGTGGGGGTCTTGGCCACACACAACATATTGTATGCTGAGGCAGCAATTTTCTTTTTCATATAATTTGAACTGTTGTATTACGTACAGTACTGTACAACGTAATACAACAATATAGCTCCAGTTCACAGAGCAATATATTTTTAAAAGCTTTGGGTTTAGAATTATTTAATTGAAAATTAAG
Organism: Nephrotoma appendiculata; assembly: GCA_947310385.1. Classification (NCBI taxonomy): domain Eukaryota; kingdom Metazoa; phylum Arthropoda; class Insecta; order Diptera; family Tipulidae; genus Nephrotoma; species Nephrotoma appendiculata. The sequence goes on along the minus strand of OX371225.1, from coordinate 55,552,173 downwards.
TTCTTTTGAGAATAGATGTTGTTGTTGGGATTCTTAAAACGATGGAACTGCTATTAAAAAAATTATTGGGTTCTTGTTGCGAATATTTCCAGCGTTTTTTAATCCAAAATAGCTACCAATTTTAGATCTATTATTTACACGAGCAGAATATTAATTAATTACTTGGCCGAAGCAGCACATTTCGCGTTTTTAGAGTTTATCTTGATGAAGGAACAATATTTTTGATTAACTACAAAACACATAATGTAAAACCATAATTCTGCATTTCACCATCCCAATTCGAACATGCTGTATTCGAGATAAAGACAATCCGGTCTAATCAATAGCACAAAATTATTTATCAATTGAATAAATCATATTCAATTTCAAATCAATAAACTTAACTCAATAATAATAATATAAAATCTACTCGACTCGTAAATGTATCAATAAAATTCATGCATAATTCATTTGACACAATTTACTTGTTTGGAAAACTGTACGTTATGTACATACATGATTTCCTCCCGTGCTGTGTACGAATATGTACGTCTTACATGTGCTATGTCGTCTCATCTATATACGTATAGTATCTGTATATAGTTTTTTTTGTTCAAGTGAAAATTGTATTATTTTATTCTCCTTTCTAGTATATTTTTTGTTGTACATACTCCTGCCATTCCATCCCATTCATCCCGTATCTTCATTTCAATAATATTTTTCTTTACCCATAGACGACTTGTTTGTGTATCGATTAGTTTTCAGGGAAATACCGGGATAGGAATTTTTATCTATTTGATCTTTTCCGGTACTGTACTTATTCTATATATCGATGGTAAAATATGCAAAAGCCTTGTTTGAGTATATAGATTAAATTTCGTTTGATTGATATTTTGGAATATACTTACATAAGATGTTATACAAGTATAGTTCCAAAAGGTTTTGTTTGTATATTGTTGAAGTGCGGTTCTTAAGAATTTTGACCGTTTCGATTAATATCGAACAGTTACGTCACCAACAATCACTTTACATACGGTTCAATCAAAAACAGTTCAATCACATATTTTTTTTATTTTATGTTTAATAACTTTAAGAAATCAATTCGAAAACTTTTCTTCTGGTACTAAAAGAAAAGTAAAACTTTGAAGTAAAAAAAAAAAAAAAATCTTAATCTAAAATCGATTAAATTTCATCTTATGAAACTCGGAATATAAAATAAGAAGTATCGTAAGAAAATGAAAATCGGATATATATTATTTGTTTTATACTTATACCTTTGCTTCTTATTATTATTTTTTTTATTTTTAATATCCATCATCGATACCTTACTTCATACTTTATGCACACATAACAATTTTATTGTATACGGTATATAGACATATAAAATCAGGAGGGAGGTTGAAAAACAAAAAAGTTGTTTACCACCTCTTTAGCAACATGCAAGAAAATTTTACTGATAACGAATATCAAACTTTGTGTTTATAACTTTGGTATACGAGGGTATATCAAAAAGTCTTGCAATATCATATGAAAAAAAAGAGTGAGTGAGACAACAATATTTTTTTCAAAACCATTTTTTGTCGCGATGAAACTTCTAGAAGAACATTTCGATGTAAATTTTACAGTTCGTTTGTTTTTGTCAAATTAGTAACACGTGTTTTGAATTTTTCTTAAAATGAATGAAATTGAATATCACGCCGGTATTAAATTTTTCTGTAAGGATGGACGAAATGCAATTTATATATTCAATTATATATCAAAAAATTACGGCGAATCTGCACCATCATATGCCACTGTAACAAAGTGGGTAAAATTATTCAAAAGTGGTCGGGAGTCATTAGAAGACGACAACCGCTCGGGTCGGCCAGCAGATGCTATTAGCCATGAAAACGTAATTTTGGCCGAATCTATTGTATTGGAGGACCGGCGTATTTCTGTTCCGCGGTTAGCGTGGAGACTTTCTCTTTCATACGGTATCACATATACTATATTACATGACCACCTTCACATGTCGAAAGTAAGTGCGCGATGGGTTCCCCGTTTGTTGAATGCAGAACAAAAAAAAATGCGTGTTCAAACTTCAAAGGCGATTTTTGATATGTACAATGAAGATCCAGAAAATTTCTTGGATAACATAATAACAGGCGATGGAACATGGCTTCATCACTGGGATCCAGAATCCAAACAAGAATCGATGCAATGGATTAAACGTAGTGGACCACCACCAAAGAAATTCAAAACTCAACCGTCTGCTGGTAAGGTTTTGGCAACAATTTTTTGGGATGCTGAAGGAATTTTGATAACGTTTATATGCCATCGAAAACCACAATCACAGGCATATATTACGCAGAGGTTTTGCGAAAATTGAAAAAAGCGATAGGGAAAAACGGCCAAGGAAAGTTAGGAAAAAAATCTTGCTTCTTCACGACAATGCACCAGTGCACAAGGCTAATATTGCTCAAGCTGCATTAAAGGACTGCGGCTTCGTAGAAATTCCACATCCACCGAACAGTCCAGACTTGGCACCCAGTGACTACTTTCTGTTTCCCAATTTGAAAAAAACACTAAGGTGCCGGAAATTTTCCAGTGACTATGAAGTACAGTCTGTTGTAAATGAATATTTTATGGAGCAAAAGAAATCTTTTTTTTTAGAGGGTTTAGGCAAATTAATTGATCGATGTGACAAATGTATAAACCTTAAAGGAGATTATGTCGAAAAATAAAAATATTGCTGTCTCACTCACTCTTTTTTTTCATATGATATTGCAAGACTTTTTGATTTGCCCTCGTATATAGGAAGTATGAGAAAATATTATCAAAACAATCAAAAATATTAAAAATTCTTTTTATTTTATCGAAACTAAAAAAAACTTTAAATTATGATAAGGAGGTATTTGTTGTATTGAGACAGGTACTAGATAAAATAGAAATGTGGGATAAGATCGCGAGAATACTTTTTGGTTTGATGAATTTTAGTGGCAGGAGCAAGTATGATTCGTACCTGATGGTAATTAGCTTAATAATAGTCTACCAGTTAAGAGAGACAATATTGGAAATAGTATATAGGAGTTACCTATGTAAAATTCATTTTTATTGTCAAGATGATTTTAAACTTGGTGTACTCACGAGTAAAATTTACTTTGAAAAATAAGTATTTGGTTTGTTACAGGCTGGCTACTGCCAACCTGCAGATATTCACTAAGCTCCTGCAGAGGCCTCCACGGTGATGTTTTGCCGGCTACGTTCTCAGCGAGAAGTGCGAGGGTCGTGGGGTTTGAGGCATGCAGGGCTCCTGGCCTACACCGTGATAACAGAAATTTAAATAAAAATAAAACGCAAATAATAATTAACCCGGGTTCCGCCGAAATTCGTCGGCCGGAACCTGAGGAACGAACAACTCAAAAATTATAAATGGGAGAGAGGTGCCTTGGCGCGCGCATCCATTCGAACTCAAACAAGGTCGAGCCCTGGTTACGGAATTGGATGCGGGCACCAAGGGACCGCAAACACTAAACCGACACAGAGGGAGTCTCCGCTCCCATCATACCGACCGAAAAAATTTAATAATTCATTTTATGATCAAAACAACAACAAAAACAAAGAAAAACAGCTTCCCCCTTCACCGCACAACGATGCGAGAAAACGAGAGAGAGAAAGATGCAATACGCACCGAGCGCGCACCCGCCGTGCGGCGCTCGATCACAAAACCAAAATTTAAAATTTAATCAGGGAAAAGAAAAATTTAAAATATATAAAAAAAGTAAACAAAAAATTTAAATAAAATTAACAAAAAAAAAATACCTTAATTATTAAAAATAAGCTGTTGCGGCCTTGCGCGGCCGTCATGCCACAGGTGACCTTGCCACACCCGGACCGTTGCGGGGCCTTTCCCCGATACCAATACCAACGAGGTGCCGGTTGGCAACCCGTTACGTTGCGGGGCCTTTCCCCGATACCAAAAAGATTAAATCGGGCAACCGGTGGTTGGCTACCCGTCGTTGCGGGGCCTTTCCCCGATACCAAATAAATAACGAATAGCCGGTTGGCTACCCGAACGTTGCGGGGCCTTTCCCCGATACCAAATAAATAAAAGGAGTGGCCTCAACTGGCCACCCGAAACTCGTTGCGGGCCTCTCCCCGATACCAAAACAAAACCGAATAGCCGGTTGGCCACCAGTTAGTTGCGACCTTTCTGCCGTTATACTCGCCAAAATCGTTATATGCACACTATAATTGTTGCAGCACCGTTCTACTTATTTTGAAGGCGTGAGAACCACGTTGCCTCGTTGCGAATCTTTCTCGATATTAATCACTCGCAGATTACTTTCCGGCTTTTTCTATCCACAAGTAGAATGAATTTCGTATATAAGATTGCCACTTTATCCGCTATCGATTTAGTATGACTCAACCAGGAAATTTATAATTTCCCCTCTACGAAACAGTAAATTTTTATTCCAACAAGAAACTTCTCGTACCCCCAATTTTTATATCATAAAAATAGAAAATGCACTTGTTTTGATTTTACAAGGATTATAATCAGAATATATTATCCTTTATTATTTACACTTTTATTCACTTAGCTACTCAATACTTTTTTTAAAAATTTGTTAGCGTGCAAAATGAACGCCACTTGACACTACTTTAATTTTACAATCAAAAAAAAAAAAAACTTTTCATACTACCATCGTATGCTACTCATAAAAATATTATTTTTTTTCCGATCACAACCAAAAACGAGACTTTTCTGTCTCCAAAAAAAAACAAAACTCGACTTTCAAAATCACCACTCGAATCAAAAAAACACAACTTGATTTATTGAAAATCACAACTCGAATTTTCTTCACAAAAATCAAAACTCGACTGTCATACCAAAAAAAAACATTCGAGCGTCGCACAGCTCGTAAAACGTTTTAGAAGAAAATGCATCTCTCTTCTCTGTCTCTCCTTTATACCAAATTTTCGTTGGTACAAAAGAGAGACATACAAAAAAAAACATTTTTTTCAAAACGTTTTACTTTGCACACACTCGATGCGCATTGTTCTCTCTTTCTCTACCATTTTCGTTCCGTTGCCAACATAACAGAAGAAAACACACACGAATCCATCCACCAAGACACCACGTTCACACAGCGAAAAACTCGGACGCAAGAAACCGTTGAGAATAGAAACAAATTTACAAAAAAAAATGTCTTGTTAAGACTATACAGTCGTAACAAACGTGGGAACGTCCCACACCCTGAGATGTCTCATAAGCCGGGCCTAAAACAAACAACACGAAAATAAAGATAGAGAGAGAAACGATTAAACACGGATGTCTTTGACATGATAAGTACCCAGGAATTTGCCATTCAAATCTTCGACGGTATACGCCACCTGACCTACTTTACCAGAAATTACCGCAGGTTTGAATTTGCTAGCCAGTTTAGCGGAAAATTTATTTGACGCATCACTCAAGGCAAAAGAACGTATGAAAACAGGTTGTCCGACTCGAAAAGTGCGCTTAGCACTACGTAAATTATAGTGCTGAGCCCCCTTCTCGTATGCCACACGCAGATAATGTATAATACGATCCTTTAACAGATTTACTCGATCTGGCTTAGCCCATGCATGGACTTCACCGGGATCATGTTCATCGAGTAATCGTCGCAGTGAGTAATCCGAACCGTGCATCGACATATGTTGACCGAACACGACATAATGAGGGGAAGAATGTATCGAATCGTGTATGGCATTACGTAAAGCAGCCGCAATTTCCTGCAAATTTTTGTCCCACAAATTATGGTCGTGATCGCTCAAATATGAACGAATACTGGCAATTAATGTTCTATTAACACGCTCGGAAGCGTTACTTTGGGGCGAGTACACCGGCGTACGTAAATGGGTTACACCGTATTTAGCTAACAGGTCTTTAAATAGATTCGAGGTGAACTGCTTCCCATTATCGGAGGTAACAATTTCGGGTACGGAGAATAAAAGGAATACCTCATTTTCCAGAAATCGACACAATAATGAGGCAGACGCTTCGCGTAAGGGTTTGACAACTACAAATTTCGAATAATGATCCAGAACGATAACGATACAGGTATTTCCGAGTTTCGAACGTGGATACGGACCCAAAAAATCGACATATAGTTTTTGAAACGGGCGAGTTGACGTAACCTGCGCTCCCATGGCTGGTTGTGTAGAGAAATTAACAGCTTTGTTCATTTTACATTTAGTGCAGCTAGCAACGTACTGTTTAACTTGCTTTGCCATTTGAGGCCAGTAAAATTGACGCTGAAGGCGTTCGAGAGTTTTGCTGCCGCCTAAATGTGCTGAAGTGGGAGGTACGTGGGCCTGTTCAATAAGCGTTGAAGTTAAGGAATTAGGAATAACAAGTTTCCAATTCGAAAGGTCGGTATCCGTATATTTAAAACCGAAGGAAGGGGATATTAATAGTTTATCATCCTGGATCTTATAGTTGTGCGAACAATCTTTTAAGGAACGAATTTTCGCGATCTGATCGACGTAATCTGGATCTTGGAACGCAACCGAATTTTGATCAACGTGCAGAATGGGGACTGAAGAAGGTATTAACGCATTCACGGAAGGGTCGATGTTTTTACTCGACAAGACTGGATCTCCAAATTGAACACCAGGATCAGGCGTGCTCTTACTTTCGGAATCATCCTCACAAGGAGCGGATTCATCCGGAAAAGCTCGAGACAACGCATCAGGTACAACGTTAACTGAACCTTTTCGGTATCCAATCTGAAAATCCAGCGCTTGGAGTTTAAGACTCCATCTCGCCAAACGTCCGGAGAGGTCTTTTTGACTCATTAACCAGCGCAAACTGGAATGGTCGGTATAAATGACGAATGGATAACCTTCCACGTAGGGACGGAATTTTCGCACGCTGAGGACGGCAGCGTAGCATTCCAGCTCGGTCACCGAGTAATTTCGCTGCGCCGCATTGAGCTTATGAGAATAAAACTCAATGGGCCGCTCCACCCCCTCGGCGTCCACCTGAAATAAGACACTACCGACCCCAACGGCACTGGCATCACACTGAATAAAAAAGGGTTTAGTGTAATCAGGATGCGTCAATACTGGGGCAGTTGACAAGGCGGTTTTGAGAGAGTTAAAGGAAGAATCAGCAGCTGCAGACCAACATACTTTAGTGTTTTTACCAGTAAGATCGGTGAGAGAAGAAGCTAAGGAGGCGAAATTAGGAATGAAGCGACGGTACCATCCGCACATTCCCAGAAAACGTCTAATCTGTTTCGTCGTTTTCGGAATAGGGTACTCCAGAATAGCTTTACATTTATCTGGGTTTGTACGGAGGCAGCCATCACCCACAATATAACCTAAATAGTCTACTTCTTTCAACACAAACTTACTTTTGGTCAAATTGATTGTTAAACCAGCATCCTTCAGATATCCAGCAACCTGTTGTAGCAAATCGAAATGTTCGGCCAGAGCGGAGGATGTGACCAGAAGGTCATCGAGGTACACAAAGACCTTATCGTGCAGTTGGTACGGGATCACGCGGTGCATTAAGCGACAAAGCGTCTGTGGTGCGTTGCATAAGCCAAACGGCATCACCTTGAACTGATACAAGGGCCGTCCAGGAACCGTAAACGCTGTTTTATCGCGGGATGCTGGGTCGAGTGGGATCTGCCAAAAGGCATCCTTCAAATCAATCGCCGAAATGAATCGGGTGTGTCCCAAACGACCCAACAATCCGTTGATTATGGGCAGCGGATACGCATCCTTGACGGTTGCCTTGTTCAGTTCTCTAGCATCTAAGCACAGACGAACTTTCCCATTGGCCTTACGCACCAACGTGACCGGTGAACACCAGGAACTTTGTGACTCCTCGATAACCCCCAAAGACAACATCCTATCCAACTCGGCATACATGAGTTTCTGGATAGCTGGGGACACGGAATAAAAACGTTGTTTGACTGGTTTTGCGGAACCGACATCGATCATATGAGTGATGAGGGATGTGCGGCCCAAACCTAAAATATCGCTGCTCGGGAAAGATTCGCGGATAAGATCCAATTTACGACGATCATCAGATGTTAAAATATGAAATTTGGGTGTGTTGGTAGTTTCACCTAATTCGTCCGAATTATTTAACGCGGAGATTTTTGGGGAAATTCCAAAACGATTCCAAAAATCGATACCCAAATAAAGCGGTTGTTCCAACGAAGGGACAACGTGAAAATTCATAAATTTAGTAACTCCGTTAAATTCGACGTTAGCTCGGATATAACCAAAAACTCGTTGGACTTGGCCACTCGCGGTAGTTATAGTGGAAGGAAAGTTATGGAATTCAACAAATGGATTTGACATAAGTTTCTCCGATCCACTCCCGAAAACACTGACACTCGCCCCGCTGTCGAGAAGACCCTTAAAAGGAATCTTATTTATAAAGACCTGGGCGTAAGGCCGAGTGTCACTACCCTCGGAGAATAGAACGGAGGAAATCACATCATTTCTCATTGCGACGCGACGGTTCCAATATTTCTTGGAACGCTTTAAACGATCTAACTTTGCCAATGATGGGGCATTATAGAAAAATTTAAGAGCGACAGGAAGGGGAAAAGGATTGGATGGGGAAGAAGGATCGGAAAAGGAATCATTACTGGCAGACGAGCTTACTTCTTCGTCGGATTCGAATAGGAGCGGATATCCGCGTCCGTATTGCTCGCTGCATCCTCCAGAATCGGTTTGAGTGGATTTGTCCGTGGTAACATTAGTCTGGGTTGCGGTTGTGGTGGTTTTCGGGGTATCTCTCCAAGAACTACTGCTCAGGTTTTCCGACATCTTTGATTGAGGAATTCGTTCATCGCCACTTCGTCTACATCGTGCAGAACTGGGTTGTTGTCTGTAAACTAACCTCGAACTGTCTGCTGGGACTTGTCCGCCAAGACGTCTCGCCACTGCCGATGGAAACCTGCTCTCCGTGTGAATTGCGGATGCTGAGTTATCAGGTAGTACATCAGTAAAGGGGTAATTCTCGTACGAGTCATACGCTCCAGCATCATCATACGGACTGCCTGATGACTCATTGATCACGCGTTGTGGATGGATTGCAGGATCCGCCGGAGCTTTGAGCCGCCGGAAAGACTCCTCCCAAGCAGAACAGCTTTTGATTAGTTCGTTGATACTGCTAAACTGGCGATCGGTGAGATGATACTGCAGTTCTGGCTTCATGTTCGCCCTTAATATTTCGATGAGTTCCTCGTTCGAATACGGGGTACGACATTGTAGCGATAAACTCCACACTTGGTCGTAGAAATCCGTAAAACTTTCATGGGGTTGTTGCTTTCGCGCTTCAACGGTTCGCCGGATTTCGTAATTGGTGCGGCGGTCTTGAAATCGCTCGATCATACCGTTTCGTAGATCTGTCCAGGTAGCGTTCGGATTATGTTTACGAAATGTCCAGTACCACTGCAGCGCGAAGTCTTTTAAAATGGTGTGTAGCTCGAATAGCAAGGTTTGGTCGGACAATCCGCGAGACGAAGCGATGGTGTCTACCTGAAACAGGAACATGTCGATGGAGATGTCCGAGGGAGATCCAATGTAGTTTAGTCCACTTTCAGCTAATGATGGTCCGTCGATAAAGCCTCGCTCCAAATCGTCTTGCTCGAATGATGTTAAGTACATTTTTAAGGATGAAAAGATAGAGGGATGAACTCGCTCGATTTAATTCGGCAAGAAACAATGACGTAGTCTTTATTAAGCTATTAAATATACAAAAATTTGAATTCAAAATGACTTTAGAGGAAACTGAAGGTCCCAAATAAAGTAAATTGGAAAAATTCCACACACACTATAATTAAATAACAACAAAAAATATAAATGATAAAAATAATTGCAATAATAATAAAGGGATGGTTACCTTGTAATTGAGATACCATCGAAAATGCCATGTCTCGACGAGAACCTATTTTGGAATGTCTCGTTGAAAACCATTTTAATAAGCAAAAAATAATAAAAAATATTAATAATAGTCCCGAAAAGTAAACTACCAACACACCCAATGGTACGCCGATAATAAAATTATACAACTAAATCGTAAAGCAAAAACGCAAAGAAAATCAAATAATAAGAAAAGAAAAGAAGGAATGGTTACCTTGTAGTGGTTTGTGGGTCCCGTATTCCCACGGTTAGTTTAACGACGGAAGACGAGATACCCCCCAAAGTGGCGCTTTTCGATGAGAACCTAATTTGGATGGGCTCGTTGAAATTTACAAAACGATACGAAGAAAATGAAAAAAAAAAGAACCAAGACTTCCAGCACACCCAGCGATGCGCAGGTAGAAGGCTAATAGAAAAATAAAACCAAGATATAATAAAATGAAGTACTAATAAACCCGAGGGTTCCAATACAACCCAAAAACTAAATCAAAATAAAAATAATCAATAATATCAAAAAAATCAATAAATCAAACAAACATATCGAATATAAATTTTAAACCAAAACAAAAATACGGATGGTATGATGAAAGTGGAAATCCCACTCCATGTCAGCTAAATAATAAACAAAATAAAGAAAAATAATAATAATAATAATAAATTTGTTGTTCCTCAAATTTCGGTCGAGAAACCTCGGGGCAAGGGAAAATGAAGCTTACAGCTAAACCCCAGACAAATGACATCCGAGCTCCACCACAATCGGACACAACATAGTGGAAATGGGAAAGAGCTCGGAAGTCGGATGTCCGAAGAATAGGGGATGACACCCCCCATCTACGCGCAATCAAACAGCCCGTGCTGGTTGCGATCGTAGATGGGGAATGTCAACCGGGAGACTGGCTTTGGTGTGCGCGTCCATGCAAATTCAAACAGTGTGAAACACCGGTTTCGACAATGGACGCGCACGCCAAAGGGAGTGAAGCTACAAATAATAAAAAATCAAAAAAATTATCAAAATTCGCGAATTGTTTGGGCGCCACTGTTACAGGCTGGCTACTGCCAACCTGCAGATATTCACTAAGCTCCTGCAGAGGCCTCCACGGTGATGTTTTGCCGGCTACGTTCTCAGCGAGAAGTGCGAGGGTCGTGGGGTTTGAGGCATGCAGGGCTCCTGGCCTACACCGTGATAACAGAAATTTAAATAAAAATAAAACGCAAATAATAATTAACCCGGGTTCCGCCGAAATTCGTCGGCCGGAACCTGAGGAACGAACAACTCAAAAATTATAAATGGGAGAGAGGTGCCTTGGCGCGCGCATCCATTCGAACTCAAACAAGGTCGAGCCCTGGTTACGGAATTGGATGCGGGCACCAAGGGACCGCAAACACTAAACCGACACAGAGGGAGTCTCCGCTCCCATCATACCGACCGAAAAAATTTAATAATTCATTTTATGATCAAAACAACAACAAAAACAAAGAAAAACAGCTTCCCCCTTCACCGCACAACGATGCGAGAAAACGAGAGAGAGAAAGATGCAATACGCACCGAGCGCGCACCCGCCGTGCGGCGCTCGATCACAAAACCAAAATTTAAAATTTAATCAGGGAAAAGAAAAATTTAAAATATATAAAAAAAGTAAACAAAAAATTTAAATAAAATTAACAAAAAAAAAATACCTTAATTATTAAAAATAAGCTGTTGCGGCCTTGCGCGGCCGTCATGCCACAGGTGACCTTGCCACACCCGGACCGTTGCGGGGCCTTTCCCCGATACCAATACCAACGAGGTGCCGGTTGGCAACCCGTTACGTTGCGGGGCCTTTCCCCGATACCAAAAAGATTAAATCGGGCAACCGGTGGTTGGCTACCCGTCGTTGCGGGGCCTTTCCCCGATACCAAATAAATAACGAATAGCCGGTTGGCTACCCGAACGTTGCGGGGCCTTTCCCCGATACCAAATAAATAAAAGGAGTGGCCTCAACTGGTCACCCGAAACTCGTTGCGGGCCTCTCCCCGATACCAAAACAAAACCGAATAGCCGGTTGGCCACCAGTTAGTTGCGACCTTTCTGCCGTTATACTCGCCAAAATCGTTATATGCACACTATAATTGTTGCAGCACCGTTCTACTTATTTTGAAGGCGTGAGAACCACGTTGCCTCGTTGCGAATCTTTCTCGATATTAATCACTCGCAGATTACTTTCCGGCTTTTTCTATCCACAAGTAGAATGAATTTCGTATATAAGATTGCCACTTTATCCGCTATCGATTTAGTATGACTCAACCAGGAAATTTATAATTTCCCCTCTACGAAACAGTAAATTTTTATTCCAACAAGAAACTTCTCGTACCCCCAATTTTTATATCATAAAAATAGAAAATGCACTTGTTTTGATTTTACAAGGATTATAATCAGAATATATTATCCTTTATTATTTACACTTTTATTCACTTAGCTACTCAATACTTTTTTTTAAAAATTTGTTAGCGTGCAAAATGAACGCCACTTGACACTACTTTAATTTTACAATCAAAAAAAAAAAAACTTTTCATACTACCATCGTATGCTACTCATAAAAATATTATTTTTTTTCCGATCACAACCAAAAACGAGACTTTTCTGTCTCCAAAAAAAAACAAAACTCGACTTTCAAAATCACCACTCGAATCAAAAAAACACAACTTGATTTATTGAAAATCACAACTCGAATTTTCTTCACAAAAATCAAAACTCGACTGTCATACCAAAAAAAAACATTCGAGCGTCGCACAGCTCGTAAAACGTTTTAGAAGAAAATGCATCTCTCTTCTCTGTCTCTCCTTTATACCAAATTTTCGTTGGTACAAAAGAGAGACATACAAAAAAAAACATTTTTTTCAAAACGTTTTACTTTGCACACACTCGATGCGCATTGTTCTCTCTTTCTCTACCATTTTCGTTCCGTTGCCAACATAACAGAAGAAAACACACACGAATCCATCCACCAAGACACCACGTTCACACAGCGAAAAACTCGGACGCAAGAAACCGTTGAGAATAGAAACAAATTTACAAAAAAAAATGTCTTGTTAAGACTATACAGTCGTAACAAACGTGGGAACGTCCCACACCCTGAGATGTCTCATAAGCCGGGCCTAAAACAAACAACACGAAAATAAAGATAGAGAGAGAAACGATTAAACACGGATGTCTTTGACATGATAAGTACCCAGGAATTTGCCATTCAAATCTTCGACGGTATACGCCACCTGACCTACTTTACCAGAAATTACCGCAGGTTTGAATTTGCTAGCCAGTTTAGCGGAAAATTTATTTGACGCATCACTCAAGGCAAAAGAACGTATGAAAACAGGTTGTCCGACTCGAAAAGTGCGCTTAGCACTACGTAAATTATAGTGCTGAGCCCCCTTCTCGTATGCCACACGCAGATAATGTATAATACGATCCTTTAACAGATTTACTCGATCTGGCTTAGCCCATGCATGGACTTCACCGGGATCATGTTCATCGAGTAATCGTCGCAGTGAGTAATCCGAACCGTGCATCGACATATGTTGACCGAACACGACATAATGAGGGGAAGAATGTATCGAATCGTGTATGGCATTACGTAAAGCAGCCGCAATTTCCTGCAAATTTTTGTCCCACAAATTATGGTCGTGATCGCTCAAATATGAACGAATACTGGCAATTAATGTTCTATTAACACGCTCGGAAGCGTTACTTTGGGGCGAGTACACCGGCGTACGTAAATGGGTTACACCGTATTTAGCTAACAGGTCTTTAAATAGATTCGAGGTGAACTGCTTCCCATTATCGGAGGTAACAATTTCGGGTACGGAGAATAAAAGGAATACCTCATTTTCCAGAAATCGACACAATAATGAGGCAGACGCTTCGCGTAAGGGTTTGACAACTACAAATTTCGAATAATGATCCAGAACGATAACGATACAGGTATTTCCGAGTTTCGAACGTGGATACGGACCCAAAAAATCGACATATAGTTTTTGAAACGGGCGAGTTGACGTAACCTGCGCTCCCATGGCTGGTTGTGTAGAGAAATTAACAGCTTTGTTCATTTTACATTTAGTGCAGCTAGCAACGTACTGTTTAACTTGCTTTGCCATTTGAGGCCAGTAAAATTGACGCTGAAGGCGTTCGAGAGTTTTGCTGCCGCCTAAATGTGCTGAAGTGGGAGGTACGTGGGCCTGTTCAATAAGCGTTGAAGTTAAGGAATTAGGAATAACAAGTTTCCAATTCGAAAGGTCGGTATCCGTATATTTAAAACCGAAGGAAGGGGATATTAATAGTTTATCATCCTGGATCTTATAGTTGTGCGAACAATCTTTTAAGGAACGAATTTTCGCGATCTGATCGACGTAATCTGGATCTTGGAACGCAACCGAATTTTGATCAACGTGCAGAATGGGGACTGAAGAAGGTATTAACGCATTCACGGAAGGGTCGATGTTTTTACTCGACAAGACTGGATCTCCAAATTGAACACCAGGATCAGGCGTGCTCTTACTTTCGGAATCATCCTCACAAGGAGCGGATTCATCCGGAAAAGCTCGAGACAACGCATCAGGTACAACGTTAACTGAACCTTTTCGGTATCCAATCTGAAAATCCAGCGCTTGGAGTTTAAGACTCCATCTCGCCAAACGTCCGGAGAGGTCTTTTTGACTCATTAACCAGCGCAAACTGGAATGGTCGGTATAAATGACGAATGGATAACCTTCCACGTAGGGACGGAATTTTCGCACGCTGAGGACGGCAGCGTAGCATTCCAGCTCGGTCACCGAGTAATTTCGCTGCGCCGCATTGAGCTTATGAGAATAAAACTCAATGGGCCGCTCCACCCCCTCGGCGTCCACCTGAAATAAGACACTACCGACCCCAACGGCACTGGCATCACACTGAATAAAAAAGGGTTTAGTGTAATCAGGATGCGTCAATACTGGGGCAGTTGACAAGGCGGTTTTGAGAGAGTTAAAGGAAGAATCAGCAGCTGCAGACCAACATACTTTAGTGTTTTTACCAGTAAGATCGGTGAGAGAAGAAGCTAAGGAGGCGAAATTAGGAATGAAGCGACGGTACCATCCGCACATTCCCAGAAAACGTCTAATCTGTTTCGTCGTTTTCGGAATAGGGTACTCCAGAATAGCTTTACATTTATCTGGGTTTGTACGGAGGCAGCCATCACCCACAATATAACCTAAATAGTCTACTTCTTTCAACACAAACTTACTTTTGGTCAAATTGATTGTTAAACCAGCATCCTTCAGATATCCAGCAACCTGTTGTAGCAAATCGAAATGTTCGGCCAGAGCGGAGGATGTGACCAGAAGGTCATCGAGGTACACAAAGACCTTATCGTGCAGTTGGTACGGGATCACGCGGTGCATTAAGCGACAAAGCGTCTGTGGTGCGTTGCATAAGCCAAACGGCATCACCTTGAACTGATACAAGGGCCGTCCAGGAACCGTAAACGCTGTTTTATCGCGGGATGCTGGGTCGAGTGGGATCTGCCAAAAGGCATCCTTCAAATCAATCGCCGAAATGAATCGGGTGTGTCCCAAACGACCCAACAATCCGTTGATTATGGGCAGCGGATACGCATCCTTGACGGTTGCCTTGTTCAGTTCTCTAGCATCTAAGCACAGACGAACTTTCCCATTGGCCTTACGCACCAACGTGACCGGTGAACACCAGGAACTTTGTGACTCCTCGATAACCCCCAAAGACAACATCCTATCCAACTCGGCATACATGAGTTTCTGGATAGCTGGGGACACGGAATAAAAACGTTGTTTGACTGGTTTTGCGGAACCGACATCGATCATATGAGTGATGAGGGATGTGCGGCCCAAACCTAAAATATCGCTGCTCGGGAAAGATTCGCGGATAAGATCCAATTTACGACGATCATCAGATGTTAAAATATGAAATTTGGGTGTGTTGGTAGTTTCACCTAATTCGTCCGAATTATTTAACGCGGAGATTTTTGGGGAAATTCCAAAACGATTCCAAAAATCGATACCCAAATAAAGCGGTTGTTCCAACGAAGGGACAACGTGAAAATTCATAAATTTAGTAACTCCGTTAAATTCGACGTTAGCTCGGATATAACCAAAAACTCGTTGGACTTGGCCACTCGCGGTAGTTATAGTGGAAGGAAAGTTATGGAATTCAACAAATGGATTTGACATAAGTTTCTCCGATCCACTCCCGAAAACACTGACACTCGCCCCGCTGTCGAGAAGACCCTTAAAAGGAATCTTATTTATAAAGACCTGGGCGTAAGGCCGAGTGTCACTACCCTCGGAGAATAGAACGGAGGAAATCACATCATTTCTCATTGCGACGCGACGGTTCCAATATTTCTTGGAACGCTTTAAACGATCTAACTTTGCCAATGATGGGGCATTATAGAAAAATTTAAGAGCGACAGGAAGGGGAAAAGGATTGGATGGGGAAGAAGGATCGGAAAAGGAATCATTACTGGCAGACGAGCTTACTTCTTCGTCGGATTCGAATAGGAGCGGATATCCGCGTCCGTATTGCTCGCTGCATCCTCCAGAATCGGTTTGAGTGGATTTGTCCGTGGTAACATTAGTCTGGGTTGCGGTTGTGGTGGTTTTCGGGGTATCTCTCCAAGAACTACTGCTCAGGTTTTCCGACATCTTTGATTGAGGAATTCGTTCATCGCCACTTCGTCTACATCGTGCAGAACTGGGTTGTTGTCTGTAAACTAACCTCGAACTGTCTGCTGGGACTTGTCCGCCAAGACGTCTCGCCACTGCCGATGGAAACCTGCTCTCCGTGTGAATTGCGGATGCTGAGTTATCAGGTAGTACATCAGTAAAGGGGTAATTCTCGTACGAGTCATACGCTCCAGCATCATCATACGGACTGCCTGATGACTCATTGATCACGCGTTGTGGATGGATTGCAGGATCCGCCGGAGCTTTGAGCCGCCGGAAAGACTCCTCCCAAGCAGAACAGCTTTTGATTAGTTCGTTGATACTGCTAAACTGGCGATCGGTGAGATGATACTGCAGTTCTGGCTTCATGTTCGCCCTTAATATTTCGATGAGTTCCTCGTTCGAATACGGGGTACGACATTGTAGCGATAAACTCCACACTTGGTCGTAGAAATCCGTAAAACTTTCATGGGGTTGTTGCTTTCGCGCTTCAACGGTTCGCCGGATTTCGTAATTGGTGCGGCGGTCTTGAAATCGCTCGATCATACCGTTTCGTAGATCTGTCCAGGTAGCGTTCGGATTATGTTTACGAAATGTCCAGTACCACTGCAGCGCGAAGTCTTTTAAAATGGTGTGTAGCTCGAATAGCAAGGTTTGGTCGGACAATCCGCGAGACGAAGCGATGGTGTCTACCTGAAACAGGAACATGTCGATGGAGATGTCCGAGGGAGATCCAATGTAGTTTAGTCCACTTTCAGCTAATGATGGTCCGTCGATAAAGCCTCGCTCCAAATCGTCTTGCTCGAATGATGTTAAGTACATTTTTAAGGATGAAAAGATAGAGGGATGAACTCGCTCGATTTAATTCGGCAAGAAACAATGACGTAGTCTTTATTAAGCTATTAAATATACAAAAATTTGAATTCAAAATGACTTTAGAGGAAACTGAAGGTCCCAAATAAAGTAAATTGGAAAAATTCCACACACACTATAATTAAATAACAACAAAAAATATAAATGATAAAAATAATTGCAATAATAATAAAGGGATGGTTACCTTGTAATTGAGATACCATCGAAAATGCCATGTCTCGACGAGAACCTATTTTGGAATGTCTCGTTGAAAACCATTTTAATAAGCAAAAAATAATAAAAAATATTAATAATAGTCCCGAAAAGTAAACTACCAACACACCCAATGGTACGCCGATAATAAAATTATACAACTAAATCGTAAAGCAAAAACGCAAAGAAAATCAAATAATAAGAAAAGAAAAGAAGGAATGGTTACCTTGTAGTGGTTTGTGGGTCCCGTATTCCCACGGTTAGTTTAACGACGGAAGACGAGATACCCCCCAAAGTGGCGCTTTTCGATGAGAACCTAATTTGGATGGGCTCGTTGAAATTTACAAAACGATACGAAGAAAATGAAAAAAAAAAGAACCAAGACTTCCAGCACACCCAGCGATGCGCAGGTAGAAGGCTAATAGAAAAATAAAACCAAGATATAATAAAATGAAGTACTAATAAACCCGAGGGTTCCAATACAACCCAAAAACTAAATCAAAATAAAAATAATCAATAATATCAAAAAAATCAATAAATCAAACAAACATATCGAATATAAATTTTAAACCAAAACAAAAATACGGATGGTATGATGAAAGTGGAAATCCCACTCCATGTCAGCTAAATAATAAACAAAATAAAGAAAAATAATAATAATAATAATAAATTTGTTGTTCCTCAAATTTCGGTCGAGAAACCTCGGGGCAAGGGAAAATGAAGCTTACAGCTAAACCCCAGACAAATGACATCCGAGCTCCACCACAATCGGACACAACATAGTGGAAATGGGAAAGAGCTCGGAAGTCGGATGTCCGAAGAATAGGGGATGACACCCCCCATCTACGCGCAATCAAACAGCCCGTGCTGGTTGCGATCGTAGATGGGGAATGTCAACCGGGAGACTGGCTTTGGTGTGCGCGTCCATGCAAATTCAAACAGTGTGAAACACCGGTTTCGACAATGGACGCGCACGCCAAAGGGAGTGAAGCTACAAATAATAAAAAATCAAAAAAATTATCAAAATTCGCGAATTGTTTGGGCGCCACTGTTACAGGCTGGCTACTGCCAACCTGCAGATATTCACTAAGCTCCTGCAGAGGCCTCCACGGTGATGTTTTGCCGGCTACGTTCTCAGCGAGAAGTGCGAGGGTCGTGGGGTTTGAGGCATGCAGGGCTCCTGGCCTACACCGTGATAACAGAAATTTAAATAAAAATAAAACGCAAATAATAATTAACCCGGGTTCCGCCGAAATTCGTCGGCCGGAACCTGAGGAACGAACAACTCAAAAATTATAAATGGGAGAGAGGTGCCTTGGCGCGCGCATCCATTCGAACTCAAACAAGGTCGAGCCCTGGTTACGGAATTGGATGCGGGCACCAAGGGACCGCAAACACTAAACCGACACAGAGGGAGTCTCCGCTCCCATCATACCGACCGAAAAAATTTAATAATTCATTTTATGATCAAAACAACAACAAAAACAAAGAAAAACAGCTTCCCCCTTCACCGCACAACGATGCGAGAAAACGAGAGAGAGAAAGATGCAATACGCACCGAGCGCGCACCCGCCGTGCGGCGCTCGATCACAAAACCAAAATTTAAAATTTAATCAGGGAAAAGAAAAATTTAAAATATATAAAAAAAGTAAACAAAAAATTTAAATAAAATTAACAAAAAAAAAATACCTTAATTATTAAAAATAAGCTGTTGCGGCCTTGCGCGGCCGTCATGCCACAGGTGACCTTGCCACACCCGGACCGTTGCGGGGCCTTTCCCCGATACCAATACCAACGAGGTGCCGGTTGGCAACCCGTTACGTTGCGGGGCCTTTCCCCGATACCAAAAAGATTAAATCGGGCAACCGGTGGTTGGCTACCCGTCGTTGCGGGGCCTTTCCCCGATACCAAATAAATAACGAATAGCCGGTTGGCTACCCGAACGTTGCGGGGCCTTTCCCCGATACCAAATAAATAAAAGGAGTGGCCTCAACTGGTCACCCGAAACTCGTTGCGGGCCTCTCCCCGATACCAAAACAAAACCGAATAGCCGGTTGGCCACCAGTTAGTTGCGACCTTTCTGCCGTTATACTCGCCAAAATCGTTATATGCACACTATAATTGTTGCAGCACCGTTCTACTTATTTTGAAGGCGTGAGAACCACGTTGCCTCGTTGCGAATCTTTCTCGATATTAATCACTCGCAGATTACTTTCCGGCTTTTTCTATCCACAAGTAGAATGAATTTCGTATATAAGATTGCCACTTTATCCGCTATCGATTTAGTATGACTCAACCAGGAAATTTATAATTTCCCCTCTACGAAACAGTAAATTTTTATTCCAACAAGAAACTTCTCGTACCCCCAATTTTTATATCATAAAAATAGAAAATGCACTTGTTTTGATTTTACAAGGATTATAATCAGAATATATTATCCTTTATTATTTACACTTTTATTCACTTAGCTACTCAATACTTTTTTTTAAAAATTTGTTAGCGTGCAAAATGAACGCCACTTGACACTACTTTAATTTTACAATCAAAAAAAAAAAAACTTTTCATACTACCATCGTATGCTACTCATAAAAATATTATTTTTTTTCCGATCACAACCAAAAACGAGACTTTTCTGTCTCCAAAAAAAAACAAAACTCGACTTTCAAAATCACCACTCGAATCAAAAAAACACAACTTGATTTATTGAAAATCACAACTCGAATTTTCTTCACAAAAATCAAAACTCGACTGTCATACCAAAAAAAAACATTCGAGCGTCGCACAGCTCGTAAAACGTTTTAGAAGAAAATGCATCTCTCTTCTCTGTCTCTCCTTTATACCAAATTTTCGTTGGTACAAAAGAGAGACATACAAAAAAAAACATTTTTTTCAAAACGTTTTACTTTGCACACACTCGATGCGCATTGTTCTCTCTTTCTCTACCATTTTCGTTCCGTTGCCAACATAACAGAAGAAAACACACAAGAATCCATCCACCAAGACACCACGTTCACACAGCGAAAAACTCGGACGCAAGAAACCGTTGAGAATAGAAACAAATTTACAAAAAAAAATGTCTTGTTAAGACTATACAGTCGTAACAGGTTCAATTGTATCTCCCATTTCAAATAGTATCTCCATTTGCTGCAAAATTATTCTTGGAGGTAGCTGAGTCAGAAAGATGTCTTATGATGGCATTTCAGAGATGTTTCATGCATGTGGCTGTAATGTAATTAAATTAAATAACCATAAACAAATTGCTTCTAATTCGACTTTAATCGAATATATAAACTTTTATGTATGACTTTCTAATTATTTTTACTATCTGTTCAAAAACAACATATATTTGTGGATCAAAATAATAAAATAAACCATGCTGTTACTTTATTGTACAACCACATTCATTCTAGTTACTTTTATATTGAACTCTTTATTTTTAAAACTAAACTGATTATTTAATTGAACCCGTTTTAGTTTTAAAAATTTTATAAAAGAAATATGGCTTAATTCCTATTCAAGACAGAAATTGTTTCACTGAAATATGACATTTTTCTGTAATCCAGCATTTCTAATTCAATTCTAATAAAAATTTCATACATTTTTATGGAATGTTTTTAATCTCAGATAACAGGCGACGCCTACAACCATAATATTTCATGCATAAAGAATGCTTTTATAATTTTAAAATTTCTATTTCTAATTTTGTTCCATGTAAATATGGTCATTACAAGGGCTCCACCTTTCTAGCACCCCATCAAACAATTTTGGCAAAAGTGATGAACGAATTCGTTTGGTCAGGATGGGTCACTAGTTTTTATCGTTTGGTCCGGGTAGCACCTCATTGCAAGAAAATCATACCGTTTTCATAAAATTTCGTTATGTAATCGTCAGGACTGGTCACCACATTTTGGCGTTTAGTCATCAATTTCCACCGTTTCATCAATTCCCACAGTTTCCCACAGTTTTTAGAGAATTTTCGCAATAAATCATTATGTAGAGATGACCAAACGAGAAAAACAAGTGACCAATTCTCAACTAGTTGTGATATTTGAATTAAATATACTATATGTCTTCCACATTAGATACAATTCTTGAATTAAGAAATATTTTTATCTTATTGATATATACCAATTGAGTTTTTTATTAATTTGTAAAATGAAATTCCCAAATAAGCGACGAACCTGATTTTATTGAATTACTACAATTTTGATTTTGTTTCTTCGCAATGAAAACTGACTCATTGATGATCAAACGCCAAAATTTGGTGACCAATCTTGACCTTTTCATTACCTAACAAAATTTGAAACGGTATGATTTTCTTGGAAGGGGGTAGTACACGGGATTTTTTTGTTGAATTTTTCATTATTTATTTACCGTTTAATCGTAAGTGACCAAACGATAAAAACTAGTTTAGAACTAGTTAATTCGTTCATCACTTTTGTCAAAACCTTTTGATGGGGCGCTAGAGAGTTGGAGCCCATTATAAGACTATAAGCTTAGAATAAATGACAAAGCATATAGTTAAAATAATCTAATCCCGTAAGCTAATTTTGTAATTTTTTTGAAAAGTGTTTTTTTCGATTTAGTTTTTTTTTGTTATGGAGAAATTTTTAATAAAAATTGGAATTCCGGAATAAATAGTGAAAAAATATAACATTGCCAAAGCGCTAGAAGGTAAATAGTTTTATTTTAGTGAATTAATGATAAGTACTATACCAATTTAGCCTATCTAACTCAAGCTTTTTCTGTGGTATAGACTTTCCATGTGCATGAAATTTCAAATAAAGTGTTTCCTGCAATATTTTTTTATTTCCAAACAATTTGGTTATTTTTATTAGTATTTTCGAAGAAATTAACTTGCTCTAATTGTATTATGCACATAGTTTATTTTTTATAATAATTTTTATATTTTATTTAATTAATTAATTTATGATTAGAAGTTAATAGCAATTGATATTTAAGTTTGCCATTTTTCATTTCCATGTTATTGTTTATCATTTTACATGCTATTTACACGATTTAGTAAATCCGTTATTTTCTAAAATCAAACATCGATCGGAATGTATTTTTTAAGAAATCCCATTTACCAATTGGAACCAAAATAAAATTGAAACATCAAATAAAATTAATGAAAGTGTAATCTTATTTATTAATTTCTGCAATTTTAATTAATAAATAAATAATTTGAACCCAGCAATTCAACATCCATCAGTACCAAACCAGTCAGAAATTCATGGCGCAAGCAAATCACTCCGCGATATTTGTAGCAATTTAACCAACCACTCTTTTTATGTATATGAAAAATATGCTTCGTTCAAAAAAGATGATTTTTTACTTCTGAATAATATATTTTTTTTTTGGTAAAAATGTTTATTTACTTTCAACCGAGATTTGGCCCAATCAGCGAATTGAAAAATTTAAATTTCCACGACTAAATACCTTCGACAAAAAAAGCGCGAGCATATGAGATTATGAATCGAAAACATCAGCTTCCAAGTGGAACTAGGAAACTGAAGAACAAACGTGGCTGATGTTCTCTCAGAATGGCAAACCTACTTTCAAAATCTGCTAAACCGGAATGACGACGTGACCCCTATTAGAGCATTAGCTCCGCCAAGTGAAGAGGTCTTCAGTGGAGGAGGTAGACGCAGCTATTAGTCGATTGAATAATGGTGAGGCACCTGGTCTCGATGGAATCCCCGCAGAATTGATTAAATTCGGAGGCTCTACTCTCGCAACAAGTTTATACGATCTCATCGTATGTATTTGGGACCAACAAGAGTAGCCGGAAAATTGGAAGACCGCAATTATATGTCCGTTGCATAAAAAAGGCGACCGTTTTAAATGTGAAAACTTTCGTGGCATAGCTCTATTGAACACTGCTTACAAAGTGTTGGCTAATGTTGTACTTGCCAGACTCATCGCTTTCGCCGAAAACATCGTTAGCGACTATCAGTGTGGTTTTCGCCCCAACCGATCGAACACTGATCAGTGTTTCACAATTAGGATGATCTTGGATAAATGTTGAGAGTACAAAATAACCATACTTCAACTATATATAGACTTCAGAAATGCGTATGACTGTATAAACCGCGACATTCCATGGGATGCGCACATATGCCTGGAAATCTCAGAGAAACTCGTTTCTCTGTCTAAATTAACAACGTCTAGGTCTATATGTAGAATCGTAATCGAAGGAACTGTGTCATACTCGAAACTTCGCGCTATTTATTTAATAAATCAGGCCAAATTCCTGGATATGCAGATGATATCGTGCTTCTTGGCCGAAGACTTAGCGATATCAAAGTTAGTTTCATGCCACTTGATCGCTGAGCAAGAAGACTTGGTTTGGAGGTAAACAGCAGTAAAACCAAATATTAAGCAACACCTAGGTACATCTCTATGGCAAACCTCGGAATTGGCGACCACAATTTTGATGGCGTCGAAAACTTTAAATACCTCGGGTCAGTTATAACATCGTCGAATGATATGCAGGCAGAAATAAAAGCCCGATTCGCTGCCGGACAAAAAAATGTCTACGGCCAATCAAGATTATTGCGATCGAAACATCTATCGCAGTCGTGCAAGCTCACACTTTACAAAGCACTCATAAGCCCTGTGCTGCCATCTCGAGTGAGATGGCTCAGCAACAACGGATGATAAATAAAGTGTTCCACCAACAACCACCCGGAGTGCTTCGTAGAGGAAGATCTGACTACGCTGGCGTGACGACATCAAACAAAATCTACGAATATTAGAATGTCGAAACTGGAGGACGAGAGCGATGGATTGAGATGGATGGAGGGCTTTAGTGCAGGCGGTGAAATCCTTTCATGAGATGTAAAAACTAGAGAAAGAGAGAGAGAGTTGTTGTACCTACAAGGTTTTTAGTGTTAATCGCAATATTACCTGCAAGTGTTTTGATGCGTCCATTACTGAAACCAAGTTCGTTTAATTTATCAAAAATATATCAAAATGAATCTTTTCTAAAGGATTTTCTATGATTGACCTTGGGGAGTTTAATATTATAGCGTTTTCGGTCTTACTTTCATCGCTTTGATATAATGAATCTGTTAAGTTTAGGAAAAATGTTTACTAAAATTATTGTATCTTCGATCGAAATTGTCAGAATTAATTGGGTCCTATAATAATTTATTGGTCGGTTTGCAAGATAAATGTAATAATCGTCCGAAGTGTTGTCGGAGTGAACCATTTTTATGTCGCTTGTGCTGTTTGCGTCGTGACGTGTATAGTGTTCTCCGCTCACTCATTAATATTGATTTCGGTTGTTATGGGTATTCTGCTTCACGCATCTGCAACAACCTTGGATTTTCCGTAGTTTTCTAATTTGAGCTGCCACCTTAGGATCTTTGAATATTTTGGCATATATCTATATTCTGTTGTGGTTAGAGTTCTCGATGCAAATGCACTGGGCCTTTCTATTACTTCCTAAATTACGGACAAGACTAGGCCAAAAGCGAAATCAAATGGGTCTGTGGTTAGTATGGATTTCTTTGAAAAATTTGGATCTGTCAGAATTTGATCCGTTCATAATTTTTTTTGAGAGTTTATAAATAAAACATTTATTTTTCGAATTATTTTTCGAGATCAGCTAAATTGAGTAATGGCCAATCTATAATTTTCGGTATTTTATCCGAGTTTGCAGTTTTATTCCGTCTTGAGTGATCATGTGTCCTAAGAACTGAGTTTCCCCGTTTTAAAAATTCGCATCTGTCAAGCTGAGTTTTTAAGTTGAATTGTGGCAATCTCTTGAATATGATTTCAGGGTTTGTTATGTGCTCATCTAGATTCTTCCTTGCTATTCATCGTCCGTTGCAATGTGATGGGACCATTTTTAGGGGCAAAACGTCTTTTGATTAAACTAGTATTGACCTTTGTTCGTTGGGAATGCTGTTTTCTCCTTGTACTTCTTGTCCATCTGAGTTTGATGAAACCTATGGATTTTAAGTCTATAAACGTTAGAAAATAGACTGATTTGCCTAAATTGTTTAGGCGATTATCTTTTGTTTATATCATTACTGGTATTTTCGAATTCAAGATACATCCGTTTACTTTGGGACAACCCAAATGGGTGCCGAATACGGGCTGATTGAATTCTGTATGAAACCACATCTAGAACCTCCTAAACTTGTGTCAATAGGTCAATGTGTAAACGGGATTATCGTCTGTCATCTTGTTTCAGTAGAATCGTTTGATTTTGAAAAGGTCTCTCAAGAATTCTCACAACACACTTTTTTAACACTTTTTTCTTGCTCACTAAGACGTTCCATTCTAATTAGTTTCGCGATAGTTTTCTTGTCGATTGCATTATTTCGTAGAATTGGAAAAAATTGACTGTCTCAAAACTATTTACTTTAAGTTTTAGTTTTGGAAGTTTTACCGGTGGGTTTGGATCATTTGTCAGAATGTTGACTGTTGTTTTGCGGTTGCTGGCTTTATAGTCCGGGTTGAATTCTGATTTCCCTGATTCAACTTACCATCTTGGGATACTTTTCACGAAATTTATTTGCTTTAGAGGTTCTCGGGATAGGGTACTAGCGATTGAATTTGAACAATTTGTTATTCAACTAATATAGCGTATGACGAATAAAATATTCTGGCATTAATTTTCGCAAGAATTTATGTTATTAACCGATGTCCAACCTTAAGCATGTGACGTTTTACATCATTCAATTTTAACCATAACTTACTGGCACCATTATTTGTCCAATGACAGAAACGAATTTGTATACCTAAAAGTGGGACGGAATACCACGAGTCTTACATACGATGATTCTAAATTCACACAAAATCACAAAATTAATTATTTTCAGATGTTTGTGAAATAATTAATTTAAAATCGAAAAATTCCACTTGGCACCCAACTGGAGTGCAACTGTGTCTTTCAGGTTACTATTTTCCCTAAGTTGGACCCCTACAAACGCAACAGACGAGTGATTCACATTTCCATACAATCGCGGTCGGTGTGATTTTTTGCATACCAAGCCCAACCCAACAAAGGTCAGCAACAAGTACCATTCCAACATCGAATTTCGAGAGCGTAGTCCACAAAAAAGCTAAAGTTTTGTTAATCACGACTAATAATCACCAAATTTATAAATGAGAACAACCCACTGACGGTATCATTGCACCACTAACCTTAAAGCTTACTTCGTTTGTGTTGCATGATCTCAGGGCTTGGTTCCACATCCTCAAATCACAGTTAATTTGCGGCAACATCAAAGATAAACCTACTCGTTATAATCGATTTTCAACGCTTTGGTATAATAATGTGATTAATGGTTACAGATCCTTAATGAAGTACACCGTGCGCCGGACTAAACAACATCGTTCTGGAGAGGTAAAATGAGTCTAAACAGACAAAAATTCACAGATTGTTGCATTACAAAGCTAGATGATCTGAAACAATAGCAAATTTACTCCATCGCGTGAACAGCAGACGGAAGTAACGTCGATGATGAAGGCATCAACAACCCCATATCCATACTCTGTAGTCGTTTGTGGATACTGACTTCAAAGCTTGGATATTCGCAAACTCAGTAATGCCTCTCACATAAATTGGGAGTGGTGCATTACAATAGTTTGGTATAGGTACAGACAGTAGTTTGGTAGTTTAGTTAACTTTTGCTTCGTTAAGGAAATCTGGAATATTTGGGCTGAATTATGAAGGCCATATGTGAATTAGATAAACTCGAAACGCCCAAAAGGAGTAGTTATCATCATTTTGTGGTTAACCTCGAGAGCCATGAGAATTTGATGATACGCCCTAAGCAAATCTGTTTTCGAGAAAATATATTGTAGGATAGGATAACTATCTATAATGACTGAAACCGACATTTACCTTCAAAAGTTTTGTACCATTATAGTGAAAATTGCGGATCCGTTTGCTGCTGTAAAACCTCAAATGGTGTCTTTAGCATATAGGGGAACCTTTTTTACGCGGGTATCACAGATACTTCAACCCCGAATCGATGAGAAATTGCAAATTATTTTCGTGATCTTGGATGAAAAGACGGCGAGACAAACCTATCCCACTGTTTGCCGTATAGAAACAGTAGGATTTGGCAGTTTTCCGGAAGACTTGAAATGTTAAGAAATAGCTTACCGGTCGGAAACTGCACGGCATTAGTAGCAGAGTCCGGATCGATTTGGCGATCTCGACTTTGACCTGTGTTGGTAATTGAAGTTCGGTATGTTATTTGGCGATCTTTCACGTGACCAATGTTCATATTGACCGTTCGCTGTAGATCTGCCAATTGTTGTTGCGTCTTGTGAAGTTGTCGTAGCATTGCAGCAAGGGTTGATACTTCATCAGCAGTTGCCTTGCTTGTGGATGGCTTGTTGATAGCAGCAATTGGTTTCGGTGCTAGACTGGTAGGATTTTCTCGATGTTATTTTTGATATCCCGTGCTGTTATCGCTCGTAAGTCGTCTGGAAACCTTTTAGTACTAATTTGGAATCTTCTGCTGACAGTCCTTCCCGGGACGGTCTGTAACGACTGTGTACGTAACAACCTTTTGTTATTTCGGTGGCAATTTATTTAATTATTTTAATTTTCACTTCTATCTCGAATAATAAGGCCCGTTGCACATTTGAGTTATGTTTCTTGACTGATGTAAGCTATGTTTTCATTTAAGCGCTTCCTATTTCGGTTTCCATAACTCAAATAAGCGAGCCATTGTAGATACATCTCAGATCAATCCAATACGTGAAGCAATATATTTAAATATTTTATTTTCGTCTTGGAGATAAATAATTAGCCCACATGGTTCGGAAAATGAGCGATGCGAGCTAAGTTTTTACCCCACAGATTTAAATAAAGAAAATTAATAAGCCAGCAAGTGGCTTCATTTAAGCTCTACGAATTCGGTTTCACTTATTTCGGCTTTGTAAAGTAAACCAAGAAGCTGTGATCTCAAAAGGTAGCTTTTACTTCGCTTAAAAGACATAGCTCAAGTGTGCAACCTAACGGCGTAGCAGAAATATTTATTTTACAAAATTGGTTCACAACTTTTAATGGTGGGCGATTTTTCGCGGCAATTTCACTGTTTTTATATAAAGACTGTGTCTCGTACATTTCCGACTGATTCTTGTTTCTTTCCTCTTGTATAATTTTCTATATTTCTCGATTGTCGATAAATATCGAGCTTCGCGAATATAATTTGTAGGTGGAGAAATAGCTCTATTGAGCAAAACGAACTTGCCCTTGTGATTAAGCGGCACAGTGTATAAAAAATTTTGTTACGTGAAGTGCCACGAAGTGAAAGGTTTTCGAGCCGTTGCAGTATACTGTCGACTAACGGAATTTGCGCGTTTTCTTGAGTATATGTAATGGATTGGCATTTACTCACATTCAGATTTAAATTATTTTTTTCACACTAACTTATGAAGTAATTAAGGTCATTCTGTAATAGGTCAACATCGATGGAGCTTGAAATTTGTCAGTAAATTTTCAAATCATCTGCATAATTGGAAATTGACGAGTTTTTAATCACGAAATCGCTGTTGGATACGACGAAAAAAATAACCCCAAGATTCCTTCGGATAAGAGTCCTCCCAGAGTAAGAGATGATAGGCAAAACCAAAAGCTCTGACTTTGAACAAAATTATCTGATGGGAAACCCTGTTAAAGGCCTTATTGAAATTCGCGGTAATAACGTCATCTCCGTTTCTACCCTAATAACGTTCAAAGTATGAGATGCAAGTTCGGGTAAATTGGTTCTAAGAAACCCACGCTGATTCATTGAAAAACATGTTGTACATTGAAAGTAAAGGGAATCATATATAATACTTTCAAATAACTTGGGGATACAGAATCAGAATGAATCATACATGCAGTTTCCACGAGTGTACGATTGTCACGTCCCACACAAATATTCTTTAAAATCCTGTGTACAATGATTACCTTTGATCTAATGGGGATAAATGAAATAATAAGGTCTTTGATTATAAACAAAAGCATTCGAACTCGGACTAGTGTAGTTTTTCCTATAAATGATATGGTGTTAATTTTTCATTAGAAGGATTTTTTTGTTATTCTTTGCGTTTCTACAATTTTTAAAATATTATTTCTATAACTGTCTACTTGTGCACAAGCTATAAAATGATAATCTTAGCTGGTGGATGTATAAAAAAAAATATTAATTTAACACTTAAGATAAGACTATAATAGTTAAGCTTTTAGAAAATAATTACTTTATTATATTAAAAAGGAAACGGTGTTGTAAGGCAAGATCTACGGATTATTGGGCTGATTTATGTGACACGCAATAAAATATTTAGTTTTCGTAGAATAAAATTGCAGAATGGAAGACTTTAGTACAGTTTAATAATACGTGAGACTACTTCGTTGTTAATACGTTTTTATTCAGGCTTACATCTTCATAAATCAAACTGAGGTTTAATTTTTTTAACAAAAATAATGATGAGAGTCTTTAAACACAAAAAACTCAAACGGTAATCTTTATTAATACCTTAGTCTGCGTCTTACTAAGATGGACATGAAATGAAAACAAAATGGCTTAATTTAATTATTTATCCGTTTTTTTTTTGAAGCATAAATAAGGACTGCAACAAAATCATATACATCCAGCCCCGAAATTTTGTGAAAGGTTTGTTATTTTATTCATTTTCCAAATAATCCAAAATAAAATAAAATAATGAATATTTTTTTTGTCATTTTCCATTAAAAAACGAAAATATTTGCCGTTACATTATAATTGTATGCGGGCTTTTCGAACAGGACAAAACAAAATAAATAAATATGATGGCAAAATAAAAGCACATAATCTTTATATTAATAATAATAATAACAATCTAAAAACCTTAATAACATTTGACAATAAAATTAAAACGGAAAATTCCATTTTCACAACTTTTACGAAATACGCATTTTGATTGTAGACTAAAATTTTCATTTTGTGTTGTTATTTTAAATCGAATTTGCGGTTTCCTGTCATGTTGAACCTCATATGAAAATTCGTATTTTTCCCATCTATACGTTCAAAGAAAAATTAAAACTTCACGCACGCTACATTAAAATTAAATTATATTTTTAAAGAAAATGCTATTTTAAGGCTGCTGCACGACTGCGTGAGGTTTTACCCGCACTCGCAGTCTGAAGTTATTAACTAATAGTTTTTGATCAATAAAATTCGTCTATACATTATTTGACGTTTCGTTCATTCGATTAAAATTCTTGTCATTGTGTTTTTATTACCTTCGAAAGAAGTTTTGCGTATTGTATCCTACGATTGAGTTACCTGTATTATTACAACTGCGGAAACATCAAGATACTAAAACGGGAACTTATACAGCCTCCCTATCCTCCCTCCCGCCCCTCACTGGTAATCCTGAAATCTGTTGGAATGTTAATTTTGAACACTTCAATCAAGAGTTTCGGGATTCCATTATGATAACAAAAATCGAGCGATCAATCGACTCTAAATTTTCAAATACGTCTTGCAAACGATTTACAACAGGGCCTTGGCAAATCATTGGTATTAATATTGGGACTACAAATTAATTCGGTCCGTTTTCTAAAAGTAGCTCTAACTATAATAATTTTTTTATAGTGACAACTGATTTCCGTTGTTTCAGACAGATTAGACACCTACCGTTAACAATCAGTTTGTATTGGTTTGAGTTTCATACAAAACGTATTTTTCTACGGTGTTGAATATGTCGGATTTTGTGATAACTAAACAGCATTTGCGGGAAGTGGTAATTTTTTGTTTTAATTGAAAATGCAGGTGAAGCACATTGAACGCTTGTGAAAGTTTACAATGGCAATGCTCCTGCTTCTCTTGGACAACCAAAAAAATTGGTAGACAATGAATTAGAGGCATTGCACGATGAAGATCCGACTGAAACTCAAGAGAAGCCCTTCGGTACATTGGGGTGACTCAACAAACAGTTTTCGTACCAGAGTTCCTTATGAATTGAAAGCAAGAGACGTAGAAAAACGATTTTTTTTTACTACGATAAACCCAAGAAACAAAAATACTACCCTTTTCTCAGCCAATCATTGCCATCGCCCTCAACACCAACACCACAGACGAACATTCATGGTTCGAAGCTTATGCTGTGTATCTGCGGTAGCACCCAAGAAGCGTTGTGCGTATACTAAGAGCTGCTACAACTTAGCGATTCAATTACGGGCAAGCAGTACAGATTACAAATACTTCATTTGAGCCATGCTTTGCGAGAAAAGCGACCGGAATATGAGGAAATTCATGATTAAGTTATTCTTCTGCTTGACAATGCTCGGTTTCACATTACAAAAGTACTAAAAAAAATATTTGGAAAGGCTCAAGTGGGATATTTTACTGCACACACCGTATTCTCTGAATATTGTTCCTTCTGATTACTGCTTGTTCGGAGGAATGCAACACGATTTGGCAAGTCATCGGTTCACTTTTTTCGAATAAACTGAAAATATACTTCAAACTTGGATCGCATCAAAAGACGAAACGTTTTTCCGAGATGGGATTCGAAAATTGCCTGAGATGTGGGAAAAAACGTAGGCAAAAAAGTCGATGGACGAAATTTTATTGTTTTTATTTTATTTTATTTAACGTTTTCGATTACTAAATGGTCATCTTTGGAATAATTTTGCAGCTGTGCACTTTAAGTTGCAAAATTATTCCGAAGATGATCACTCAGTGATTGAAAACGTTAAATAAAATAAAATAAAAACTAATTAGTATATTTTAAATCGTATTTTGATTTAAGTTAGTACTTTTAACAAGGAGTGTGCAACTGCAAAGCGTTAAACAACCAATAAATCAATGTTTGCCATTTGCTTTTCAAAGATTATTTCTTGTAAATGTTGACCACGGCTACGTTTTAAGTGGTCCATACGAAATGTCCAATTTTTCACCTCTTTTTCGAACATTTCGGGTTGTATATCGCTATATAGACACGTTTAATGTTGTCTTTCAATTCTGAAATTGTTGTTGGTTTATTGGCATAAACGAGAGACTTCACATAGCCCCATTAGAAATAGTCAAGTGGCGTCCAATTCAACTGTGTTGCACGTCTTACAGAAATCAAATATCTACCAGATTCAGTACATGCATTTTGGGTAAATTACTTAATCATCGAACGATAGCGATGCCATTGATGGTAATGTTGCGGCCATCGTCATCTTTGCAAAAATTCGGACCGATGATTCCACCGGCACATAAGTTGCACCAGATTGTGTTTTTTTCTGAGTGTATTAGCATTTCTTGCATTGCCTTGTAACGATTTTAAATAGATACTCTGTATTGGTATTAAAATATCGATAATCGATAATCAATGGAGAATTGTATCAATATCTTATTTTGTAATTATCTTGCATTACATTCCCATTTTCCTTTCGTTAAATGTTCGTTTTTCGTTTTAATTTTTTTTTGGGTCAACGACCGCAAAAAAAACGATGAACGACAAGTCAATAATGAAATTTTAAAGAGATCGGATGGTAAACTAAACTAAAAAAAAAAAAATTGAAAATATTCGATCATGTTGTGATATTGTGTTAAAATTTGTTAAAAATTATAGAAAAAGAACTTGCAATTTCTTATAATCATAAAAAAAAATATGTTTAACAAAAAAAAAAAATTTAAGTGATTAAGAACATTAAAAATTGCTAATAAATCACGGTTTAAAATTAATATATAAAATTGTAACCAATCTGAATTAATTATATACATAATATACGTAAAAATACACAAATTTGTAAATGTGAAAAGCATGAAAAAAATTAATAAATTAAAAAAATTATAAAATACAAAACGTGAATTAAAAGGAAAAAAGTTGTTTTTTTGGCTGTAAAATATTTTATGATATCAAATTGATTCAGGATCAAAAAGTTTTTGGAACCTTGTGACAATCTTGACCAATGAACCCCCTACGACGAGCAAACCCGATTTTCCTGGCTGGTCAAGATTAAGCAGTGCTTAACAAGTTACAGCCTGTTGCTGCTCATCACACCAAATGTGGCTATTTGGCTTATTAACGTACTCCTCCCTAAAAATGAGCCTCGTTGCTGAACACAATTTTTCGGTAAAAAGCAGATTTTCTTCAAAAACATCATCACACATTTGTCCTCCTCTTGACACTCAGCACAACTTGGTCGCTGTAGGAAGTCGTTCAGCATCAGTTGTTGCACGAACTGTATTTAATACGCCGTCACTAAGTTCCACTTAGTCTAATTACACAATCCATATTGTTGTGCTCTGGACATTTTTTCGTCTTCATCAACAGTTTACCTCTACACGCATACGCTTTGGTGGATTGCTGTCTCCCAAACATTTTTCATTGAACGCGAATTTTGATAATACAATTCAATAATTTGTAAAACGTTGTTTCAATGCTAATGTTATTTTTCAAATACTATTTTAATGAAGGACTGCCAAGATATAAAGATGGTACAAAATGTGAAACTTCAATTATGTTTATGGCAAATAAACTCATTCATTGATGCAGATGATATATTTAGAGTATGTGGAAGAATATCAAATTAAAAATTTAGTATTAATTTAAAAATCTCAATCTTTTTTCTTAACCAACCCCAGAAAAAAACTTATATTAAACCAAAACTTGTAGTTAAATAAATTTTTAACGACAGCGGGCGCGGTTGTTCATTAGGTCTATACATACTATACCACTATAAAAATAATGAGAGCACCACCACTATCAAAAGAACAGTTAATTGCCGGAACATCGGGTAAAATTTACAAAACTGTTTGAGCATATGAGCAAGAGGACAAAGTTTAACAAAAATTTTCGTGTGCCAATTTGTTTGTTAAGCAACACGAACTTTAAAGTTGTTGTTGTTCTGGTAACAGATTAGTATTCAGGTGTTCGAAGGATTCAAAAGGTTTAAAGCAAATAAATATCTAATCGTTTAATGCTTGCCAAAACAGAGGACAAACTGGTAATTTAATCCGCGTGAAAAACCAATTTGTAGTGAGGTTTTACACGTAAAATTGTAAATGTTATAAATGTCCAAATATCAGTGATTACATAATATTTTTAACTGAAATTCAAGGTCCTGAATTCAAGTTCTCTTTGTCGTTTTTCTTATTCCAGTGACTTTCTTTATTTGTATAAAGAAACCGATCATTCAGTCAAATTCAGAACTACTCGATTTCAGAAATACTACATCATTTTTAGTGAACCACCAATTCACGAGTTCGAGGACAATAACATACAGAAACACATTTCAAAATCAATACCACAATTCGACAGCATGCCAAAACTCAGCAGAACATAAAATAAACAACACAAATCTTGTATGTTCTGGTGTAGGTATTCTGATGTCAGAGGCAGTAATTTGAGTTCTTAAAAATAATGTAAATTGCATTCGGATAAGGCGAGTCTTGGAGACTGCAAAATCATAGCAGATATTCCCTTCATGTATTGCACAGATGGACGCTATCGATTAAGCCTCAAGCAACTGTCCTTAACCGCCGATGTTTCAACTGGTACTCAGCGCCAATTCATTTCAAAATCATTCCCTCCGGTATTAGAGCAACAGCAAAACAAATTGGTAAAACGTTTATTTGACCAGCAATGAACCAAGAAATACGTTCTTGGGACAAAAACTGGTGGCATGGTATTTAGTGTTGTTTTACGATGATCGATCACTATACTCGCCCGCCTCAAGCAACAACAATACCGAACATCAGGAGAGAAACCACTGCTGATGTATTAATTAAAACTTGAATAAGTTGTTTCGGTGTACCATCAAGCATCGTAACAGATAGTGTCGCACAATTTGAATCAGATATATTTGACGAGCTAGCCAAAACACTTGATTTTAAACATAAACGTACCACAGCGTATAGCATGCAAATGTTTAATCGAACGATAGCGCACCATACTCGTCAAGGCGCAATTATGTGTGAAGCTAACAATTAGTGAACTAGTGAACAAGTGCATTATTACTAATCTTACTCGCCCTATCAGAACGTCGTTTTGCCGTAGTTTTGACAAATTTCAAAGTACGTCATTCAAAGTTGTTTACCGACAGAATTTGCGACTACTAGTAGATTCCATGGCACCAAGCAAGTATCTCAGTCAATCCTAATTCTCCACGCAGTTGTGTGAGCAATTTAACGAAATTTTGGCCTCATCGACATCTCGGCCAACCAAAGCACAATTATTTATGTTTACAGGATTATTCTTTGATGGACACCCAAGTAACAATTTGGAGTTGTCAAAACGTTCTACCATCTAAAATTTACAGCAATTTACTTATAATAACTTCTTAAAATAATAACAAAAACTATGAATTTGTTGGTTTGTCAACGTAATACCAGCAAAAAAGGTAATCGTCAGTTGCCTGCCGATATGTTATAGCAACGTCAAAAAGTAAACTCGTTATAAATGGTAAATTACTTTCAACGCATCATTTTGATTAATGCAATGACTTTGATTCCCAAATAGCAAAAACGTTATATTTGCAGTTTTGCTCAAATTAACACAAAATAGTTACAAAAGAAAAAGTAATGCCATAACAGCAAACATGTTTTAGATGCAATTCCTCTGGTTAGAAAGCAATATAGTTAGTTAAGGGAATTAGTTTCAAATTAGCAAAAACAGTCAGAAATAACTAACCAGCTATTATTTTGAACATTATTGAATCAATAATAATTTGTGTAAAAATTATAGTATAGTATATTATAATTGTCATTTTATTTATGTTTTCTTTATTCATACTTCAATCATAAATGTCAATAATATTTTATGAAATATTGACAGAGTTAACATAATTTTTCTAATGATTTCCTATCGTAAAAATATGTGGAAAACAAATTTCATCGACCAGTTTGTAAAAGTAGCTCGGAAAAGGAAAACCCGACCTAAAAATATTTGATATTAAAAATAAAATTAAAATCATAAATTATTTTGAAAATTTTATGTTTGCTAAAAAAAAGTTCGAATGTGTTAAAAAGCCTCTGGTAACTAACCAAAAGCATGAAATTTGTGTTTTTTACAATATTTTCATGTGATAAACTGGGTTTTGTGAAAGTTTTTCTACTAGATAAATTATGCAGCCATTTTTATGAACAGAAATACAAAATTTAAAGATGGCTTTACGATATGTAACAGCTAAATAACTATTCAGATAACGATTTTAACTATTTATGGTAAATTTAATATTATTAAAGCTAAAGTGTATTAAGGATTTACGAAAAAGTTGTCCAAATATAGTAAACGTTTTAAATAACTAATCAGATTTTAGATGAGGAAATCAGTCCTATAATGCATTTGCTTTGTGCTAAGCGTTTTATAGCTGTCTGACTTTGCATGGAATAATTATTTACCTTAACCCTATACCAGCCATTTTTTATGACAGAAAAGAGAAATTTTAATGTGGGAATATTGAAAATTAGGTCTAAAATTGTCATAATAATTTGTTGTGATATTACTCACAACATCATCCATTTCATCTCAAACCTCGCGAACTTATAATCAAATCATCATCATCATAAATTAAATACAAGATCGTTACGATAATATAAACGACATCACATACGTATATCAAAACATATATAACATACATAAATTTTATCATGCATACAAAATATGCGTAGTACGCGCGATCGGCGCGATACATAAAAATATAAAGTCAAAGAAAATCCAAAAGTAATAACAAAACAAAACATTAGTTATTTTATACGTCACACACAACATTTTTTCGTTTTCCTAATATCAAAGAGCAACAACAACAAAGCAAGTAGTATATACACTACATAATTGTGTTACTCATCATTTTAATTGTATATTAATAATTAATATAAAGAAACAACAACAAAACACAATACATGTGACACAAATATGTGATATACATTTTTTGTATTCAAATGAAATATCGTTTATCAACCTACAATTTTTGATGATCGGAAAATTGGGAAATACAATTTTTATGCATATAAAAATGCAATTTTTCCAAAATCAAATATTATTTTACACGCGACCTAAATAATATTCTTAAATCAAATTGTCGAGTTTTCAAAAATAAATTGTTGGTAGATTACCAATAAACTTTAGTATATAAGAACCAAAATATAATTCAGTAAAAAGCAGTATACCGCGAACAGTAAAACTGGATCGTAAACCCCTAGAGGTTTCGTCACTCGACGAACCTCTACGGTATTAGCGTAGTCCAAGTTTTAGGTAGTTCATTTTTAAAAATCGTCCCGATAGTCTCTAGACACTCGACAACAGTGTACCAGAACTATCGCAGAAAAAGAAACAAAAAAAACTATCATTGTAAAATAAGTATATCCAGAAATACAAAACATTCTTAGCAGTTACTAAGAAACAACAAATAAAGAAAAACATCTAAGAAGTCTGCAGATCGAGATCAAATACATTAGGTAAGCAATAAAAATCCAAGTGAGTATATTACCATCAACTAACATCTGAACGCCCGGATCTTTAACTTGTGGCTACTTAATTTCACACGGCAAAGCGAAAGAGATTGTGGAACGAGTGGGTAACCCCACAGTATACGATCTTGTGATAGACACACTTGAAAGGTCCTTTCTTACTAACAACAAAATTTAGATCCACCCACAGAGGTGCACTTCTCTTTACAAATATCCCTAGTATAATTTCACTTCTGCCCCATTTCCACTTTGCTTTGGGTCTCATATCTTAACTAACTCAAGACGTCAACTTCACCTTGACAACATTCCACCTCGAATTCACCCTCAACAATTCAAATTACGTTGTACTATTTGTATAGAGGAGACTAATATAGTTAACAAACAGTCTCATCCATATAAATACAACATTAAATTAACCCAATATAAAATTATAACAACAACGTATTAACTTTTAATACAACATTAAATTGGCGCTGTAGACCTTGACATCGCCCTCAACAACTCAAATTAAGATAGATTCATATCAAATAAATGTAATTAGCTTCTTTACAACATTAAATTGGCGCTGTAGAAATTCTGTTTATCAACGTGATTAAACAGAGATCGAACGTGAGGTAAACCCAAAATACATCATATGTACATTCAAAAAAAAAAAATTATTTTTGAATCAAATTATTAAAACTTTACAAATCCATAAAACCATATTAAATGATATAAAACACTCCCACCTGTATTAAAGATACATTTTTAAAAATCAAAATTCCTCGCACAAAATCTCTCACTCATAACACATTTAACCAAAAAAAAAGTATATAACACAAATTTAACACTAAAACACATTTCCAACACAAATTGCCTTCCATTTCCAAATCCATTTCCAAATCTTTCACAATTACAACATAATTATTCACAATTATTTATTCATAACATCCCTTAAAAATTTAAAAATTTACATATATATTTCCATTGTGAATAATATTTAAAACGTTCAAAATTAATTGTTCTTAGAGTCTTACATTTCTGGCTTCACGATAGAATAATTAAATAACGTTCAAATTATTTATTACCCATTGAATATATTTTAATCAACATTTTTCACATTAAACCCTTTCATTCAATCATTTCTAAACGAAAATCATTAAATATTTTATTTACAACTCGAACATTTATCAGTATACTTAACCCAAATTCACTTTGATACACTAAAATCAATTTATTCAATTTATCAATCTGATATTCAACAACATCAAAAATATCAAGACCACCAACATCTAAAATTTTATCCAACGTTATTCACATATCATGCAAACATACAACATTAAATTCATCATTATCCATTGAATACATATTATTCAATATTTTGAAAAAAATAATAAAATAAGTATACTACCTAAACGGACATTATAAAAATAAAATAGCTCTATGAGTCAAAATTCCCCATTTTAAAACAAAAAAAAAACAAAGAAAGAATTCAGATCGAAATCTGACAACGAAAAATACGCAGAGAAATACGAGCAGAGAAAAATACGCCACAACAAGAAGGTCCAACCAGCATCAAAACACAGCATCAAAGAGCAGTACCGAACGAAATAACAATCAGCATCAGAACAGCATCGAAAAATACGAAAACACCATTAAATCAGCATCGAACAATCATCAAACAAGCATCAAAAGATGGACGAAAACCAGTATCAAAATCAGATCAAAACAGCATCAAACAAGCATCAAAAGATTGACGAAAACCAGCATCAAAATCACATTAAAACAGCATCAAACAAGCATAGAAGACGAGTACCGAAACTCCAGTAAAGCTATCTCGAAACAGCATCAAAACCGTATCAAACCAGCATTGAAATTAGCATCTAAACAACATTGAAAAACAGCATCAAACAACATATAAATACATAACAGTCGAGACAATTCCAAAAAAAAGAAGATTGATCACACCACCTACATCAAACCAAATAGACCACGGATACAAGTTACCAGTAGAGAATAAACAAGGATACAGAGAAAATATAATGTAAAACACGCAGAATATACACGAAAAATTCAACAAAAAAGAATCCATTCAAATATCAAAACAAAAGATTGAACAACACCATACATGGGAGAAAAGCAGCAGCTCAAACAAAATTTAATCAAAACAAACGAGACCAGCTCTCAAATTTAAGCAACAAAACAAGAGCCCCGACGCTCATCAAACAAAACAAAAGAGCCCCGACGCTCATCAAACAAAACAAAAGTCCAGACACTCATCAAACAAAGACGAGACCAGCTCTCGCACCCTAGTATATAAGAAGCAAATCAAACGAGCCCCGACGCTCATCAAACAAAACAAGAGTCCAGACACTCATCAAACAAAGACGGGACCAGCTCTCGCAACTTAGTATGTAAGCAACAAAACAAACGAGTCCAGACACTCATCAACTAAACAAAACGAGTCCAGCCACTCAACAAGTAAACAAAACGAGTCCAGCCACTCAACAAGTAAACAAAACGAGTCCAGCCACTCAACAATTGGATAAAACGAGCTCAGCCGCTAAAACAAATAAATTTAACATCCCACAAGTAAACAAATAATCAATTCAAACAATCATCTTATGTATCTCAATTTCAATACAACGCCACAAAATCTAGAAACAAACAAGAAGAAGCGTGAACATTAAAACAATCAATACGAAAGCAGAATCCAGAAAACAACAAACTCATCAACAATCGACAATCAAATAAAAGCTATTCAAACAATCAAATAGCAACTATTAACTAAAATCTCTCATTACAAATCTCGATACAAAATTCAACATCAAGTAAAATCTATCGTTACACAAATTCATCATCAAACAAACCTACAAATAAAAAAATCAAGATGCACAGCAAAAATTCAAATACAAATCACAATGCTTAGCAAAAATTCACCATCCAGCTAAATTTACCAATACAAATCACGATGCTTAATAAAAAAAATTCATCTTCAAGAAAATCAACCAATACAATTCACGATGCATAACAAAACAATCTTCAAGCAAAACAAGTCATTAATAGTCAAGCAAAAACTATCATTACAAACCAAGATGTTAAACACAAAATTCACCATCAACCAAAATTGATGATATACAACCA
Source organism: Nephrotoma appendiculata (assembly GCA_947310385.1). Lineage (NCBI taxonomy): Eukaryota > Metazoa > Arthropoda > Insecta > Diptera > Tipulidae > Nephrotoma > Nephrotoma appendiculata. The sequence goes on along the minus strand of OX371225.1, from coordinate 55,510,978 downwards.
AGATGCTTAACACAAAATTCACCAGCAAACAACAAATACAAATCAAGATGCACAACATAGATGAAGCAAAATTTCTAATAACGAAAATGCACAACAAGAAATTCAACATCCAGCAAAATCTACTACGATGTTCAACAACAATTCATTTACGATGTACAAGACAAAATCCATCTTCAAGCGAAACCAGTTATCACAAACCACGATGCTCAACGCAAATTCATCACCAAATAAAAAAATCTGCCAATCAACAACGGACCATCAAACAAAACAGCAAACAAAAAAAAAAAACAAACAAAATTGTAAACAAACTAGATATAAGTTTTTTAACTATTTCCCTTCAGGAAAACCATAACATTATAACATTTAAAGCCATAAAATAAAATACAAAAATAAATACATTTGAAAAATCAAATTCAAACAGAAAAATAAATTTAGTTTAATCAATTACAACTAATCTATAATAATTCATCATAGATTCATTTTCATTCAAAATCAAGATCTTAAAATAAATCATTATCAAAAATTAAAATTTGTACAAATCATTCATTTTTCAAATAGAAACAAAATCTATATAATATATATATTATATTATAATATCAAAGAAAATTGTAAAATCACTCTATTTCTATAAATTTCGTAAACTAAAATTCAAAAAAATTTCATTAATAAATAAATAAAGTATTATTAAAAATAAAAAAAAAAAATATAACAAAAAAAAAAGACCTGTAGACCTTGACATCGCCCCCAACAACTCAAATTAAGATAGATTCATATCAAATAAATGTAATTAGCTTCTTTACAACAAATTATTAATTCTGGGTACGAAATTATGTCAAACTACTATGTGCGTTTTAATAAATATCAACTGAATAATAGGTTTCAGTGGTTGATATTTGGGTCGGCGCGGAATTTCTGCACTCCATCAGAGGGTCTTATAGTTGTGTTTATTAACATCACCGATGGTATGATGAAAATTCTCTGATGGGATGCGAACCTAGTACCTCCCAGTATAAGTGCCAGAGCTTTAACCACTGCACTACTTGTCCGGTAACTGAATAATAACGATAATAAAAAATCATGATTACATTTATAATTATTAAAGTTATATTAAATTTTCAATTCACGATTTTAATTAAACAACTGCCACATAACATTTTGCAGTTAAGTTTACAATCTAGACAAAATTTACAAACTAAACAAAAATGCATAATGAAAAACTTTCCATTCATAGAATTATTTGAGACAATATAAAAAGGGAAGCAGTTTGCTATCTGAACCACCAAAAAATAGATTAAATATTTGTTTGTCGCTTAAATTAAAAAAATTGTAGTCCAGTTCCAGAGAATTACAATACGAAATGTATATAAATAACCTCAAAAATTCAAATTTCTTTTCTATATTCCACCAAATTTATTTACATTTTATTTACGAGTATGTGCGTGACATGTCAAATTTTCATTAATATTTTGAAAAAACTGTACCTGCTGGAGGGTTAACAACATTGTTGTAGTTATAGAATTTGCTGTGTGTTAAACAGATCAGTTGTGTGTTAAACCATTTTGCTTTGAGTTAAACACTTTTCCTTTAATAACCGTAGTTTTGCTGTTTGGAAAGTAATTTTGCTTTGAAAACAGTTTCTCTCTCACCACATTTAGTTAACTCATATATATTTCGCTGTGTGTAAAGCAATTTCACTGTTTGGTAAGTAGTTTTGATTTGAGATAAGCAGTTTTTCTTTTTTAAATTTGACGTACCAGTGTACAATATAACTGTATTTCTGAAAGTTTGTATTAAAAATTATTTTCAGATTGACGCAATAATAACAAACTAAATACATTTTATCCTCGAAAATGGTGAGTATTTACTATGAAATCGTATTTTATATATTATAGGAATACTATTTAATAGTTTTGTTATGATTTTTAGGTTTTCTATGTTCTCGAAACTGTTTGTGTGTCCGGCATGCTGGTTTGAAGGAGAGAAAGATAATGGTATTGTTCATTATCCAACGAACACCAAAGAATTCCTTAAATATCAAGGGTTGCAAGACAAAAAACGCGATAGCTCGTGGTGCTCAGAACCGGCACGCTTGCTCGCCCAATATTCCGAATATCAGCTGGCAGTACAGGGTATGCACCGGTTAGAAGAAGGAGCTACTTCCGAAGAGGGCCGCTGAAATGAAAAGCAATTTCGGAAAATAAATGCATTACGGAGTAAATTGTAATATTAAAGTAATTGATAATTTTTTAATGAATTTTTTTATTTAGATATATCAAATATCCCAATGGTGCAAGATATAATTGATATACTTTTTACGCTATTGGCCGTAGGCACTTGGCGAAACACACTAATACTTAATAAAGACATTTTTATTAATCACTTGTTTTTTGTTTCGCAGTTATTACAGTACCGCAGTAACGCAGTTATAACTGCGAAACAAAAAACAAGTGATTAATAAAAATGTCTTTATTAAGTATATAATTGATAATTGCAAAAAAACAATGGAAATACCAGCAAATCTCACTGTTCCGTTAAAGCCAGTTGGTAACTCTCATTTGGAAAATACCAGCCCTCTACATACATTAGAACCCGATAATAACAATGAAGAAGTATTAAACATACAACTTTGCGACACTGAAGGTCGAACTGAAAACCAAAATAACATTGGCATTGAAATGCCGGAAATAACATGTAAACATTATAACAACTGGATTTTTATATCAATAAAATATTTTATTCCAACTTCCTTTTATTTCAGGCCGCCTTGATAAAATAGAGAACGACATTGGAGGAGTAATTTTATTAATTTCATACATTGATAAAAAACTCAATAAACTTATCGAGGCCGCTACGATTATTGGGACAATAATGGTACAACAAACCAACCAAAGGACATCACAACCAATAGAACCAATAGGTAATACTTCCAGTTTTTCTTCGCTGTTGCCAATTAGTAATCAATTTGGATTTGGTGAATTTGAAACGATGCTGCAGAATAAAGTAAACTACCATAAGTTTGTTGCGGAAATGGCAACATACGGAGGAACCAGTGGTGACAGAAAAGGAGATAAAATCGCTTACCAGCTAGTGGATCAATTGTTTACGCGTCAGTTTATGACAGTAGTTGGACTGGCTCGTCTAAAAATCGAGCGGCTAAAAATTCCTTCTCGTCAGCGACGACGTTTTTAGATGCATTTTTTGACATTATTAAATTGGCCGATTCTCGTTACTCGAAGAGCGACGCGAAGGACTTTTTTAAAGAAAAAATTTTGCGTAACGCAACATCGCGTTTATTAAATATGCAGCAAAAGGATGAACCTGTAATAAAGCGTCGACGAACGGTGAAAGTACCTCTTCGATTTGCTGGTACTCTAGCTAATGCTATTGAGAACACTAATATTGAAACTTCAGATAACGTAATTCTATAATAAAATTAAAATTTGACATTATTCTTACCTCTGGATTAAACCAAATATGTACATGCGAAACTCGAATGAAATGTTATGTTCGTACCTTATAAGTTAAACAATTATATATTTTTGAATTTTTTAATAAAATATTTTTTTGATATTGCAATATTAGTATTTAAAATTATAATAGTGTATGAAGTAATGGAATTAAAACCAATTCTCTGTTTTGTAACACATATACATACAAATTTTTGCAGTGATCTGATCGACGGAGTATATGGCATCTTTATTAGTTTCACCATCTGATTAGATATATAAATGTCTAGACTTGAGGACAACATTGACTCTTTAAAAAAATCTCGTTTTGATTGTAATGAGTTACCAATAACGTATGTTTTATTGCCAAAACATACCGCATATTTCATAGCAACAATTTCACCATCAGCTGATAAAAAGCATTTATTTTTAATATTATTGGATAAAGAAATTGATTTGTTCACTTCAATCTTTTTATAGAATATTGTATCCATCGGACATAAATCAGAAGATGATTGAGTCCTGTAGTAAACTAACGGATATTTCACAGTTTTATTTAGTTTATAACTCCCAAAACTATTGTATTCTGCTAAACGTTTGGCAACTTGTACCAAAGGTTTTGTGCCGGTTCTCAGGATTCGTTTTATTGGAAATAACTTATTTACGAACGGATACGTGCTAGAGCTGGGTAATGGTCCAAATTTCCTCACTTCTTCCGTTAAATGGCTAAGTTATGTACGTTTGTTCCAATTGTATGACATCCATATACAAATAAAAAATTTTAATAAAACGTCGGCTGCATCAATGTATAGTATGTATTTGTGGCTAGAGCAAATGGTTATCGCACAGAAAAACGCAAGAACATGTTGATATGCATCGTATGGTAGAAAATCACGCAGTACTACTGGACCAATGAAATGTAAGAAGGTCCGAAATTCCGTGGCTTTCCAAAATGCAAGGCAGTCAAGTGGTCTATAACTGCTCGGGTAATATCGCTTGGCATAGTACATTTAACCAAATATTCTGATACTTGTTTAATGCGTTTATGATCCCATCTTGAATGAAATCCTATTTTCTTTTCTTGACCTGTAAAACAGAGCAACAATTTTTTCATAATCCCAATATGCAGCTGATGAAGCACATCGCATACGATGATGTCATCCACCATGTCAATCGGAAGTCTGAGAAGTGGAGAATCCATTTTATGATGATCCTTATCAAGTTGATGGCGAAAGGTGAAATCAGTTCTTCGGAGCATATCTGTTCGTGGAAAGCTCATGTTAAGTTGATTATTATCGTATTCTCCAATCACATGACATTTGAGACATCCATGGTATGCATTAAAATTAACCGTACCTATAACAAATAAAAATTAAAATTTTCAGTTGTCTAAAGTTGTCATGAGCTTATACCTTTAATCATGCTTCGAGCCGGTGCATCGCAAATAAAGCAACGGATTTTAATATCGACTCTATTATTATTAATAATAATTCCGTTTTCCAAAAGTGGTTGTAGTTCCTCTACAAGAGGTTTCAAATAGTTTTGAATTGAACCAGGCGTACTATCTCCACAGTAAAGACCTACCACCATTGGAACAAAATTATCAATTTCATGTATTGCAACAAGAATTGGCCAAAATTGTATTTTTGAGCTTCTGTAAATTGGAATTCCATCAATATTTATATTTAAACTGATTGACATGTGTCGATCTAAGGATTTAAAATATAATTCTAAACAATGTTTCACTCCTTGATGCCAATAAGATCCGCCATCCAACGGTACGATACTGTCAATTTTCTGTGGTGTGCTTAGTTAGCAAGGTGCGCTGATCAGTTGGCAGTTTTCTCAATTGTTTGTTTTTTAAAGAGTAGTTATAAATAGATAAAAGTTCTTTCAATGCAGTTTGTCACTGTCATTCAAATAATATTCGGATTCATTTTCATCATTATTATAACATTCAGAATCTGACATAGTTTGTGATTGAGATAATGTATGCTGAGATGGTTCAAATGAAATACGATTCTCTGCAGTAGCAGTTAAATTGTGATCTACTATTTGATCTGGAAATTTGTTTATTATTTACATGTAAGAGTCCAGTATAAATTGAAAAAAATTACAAGGTTTATTTCGATTAATAACTTACGCATATGTGGTGGTGTTTTTACTGTTGGTTCTCTTGAAGCCACATTAACAGAAACCGAATTATTTGATGTAAAAGTAGCAACTTTAATATTACTATTAGCGGAAAGAATATTTCAGTGGTTTTGTATTGCAATTTGCACGCTTTTAATGCTATAGTAGCTAAAAATAAAATGCAAGTTTAATATTACACTGGCGAAGAAAAAATTAAAAAGATCGACATACCAGTTATTTTTTTCATTTGGTTGTTTGTGACTTTTGCTTTTCTATAAAATGTAGTGTTGGTTTTATATTTTTTTAATGTTTTAAAATAATTATTCATATCTTTGTTCCTCATTATATTCGCCATTCGCGATTATTAAAAATGTCGTACTTGTTTGGTTCACTAGCGTAGCAACAATGCGCTTTCCTCCCAACATGTATCTTTGGGCATATAACAATAACCCTTCTACAATGCCTTTCTACATTTATCATACCGCACCAAATTGCTTTTATCCCAACTTGTTAGCTTAATGGTGTGTAACAAAACCGCTGCTGTAATGTCTTATAAACCTATTTAAGCTAATTAACTATTTTTTTCACTGCAACAACGCTTTCAAAATTAATTAAATAACTATCTACCATTTATAAAATTTGTGCAATTTTGCGGATTTCACGACGTTGTAAGAGCCCTGGTTTTGCTGTCTAGGACAGTACCTATCCAATTGTTACTTGGGCATTAACATCTTATCAAACATAAGCGCACTCTCCCTGAATTTTATATGAAACAACTTGACACAACATTATGCAGAAACTTATGAACCTTAAAATTTGGCACTAATGGTGGTGAAGTGGTACGCGCATGCTTGCTCCAGCGACCGGAGATGCCGGGTTCAATTCTAGGTGGTGACCAGCAAAAAAAATTCACGGCTGGTTTAAGATCAATGAATAATCACTCATTTTCCGTAATTAAAATATGATTATGAAATCTCATTTGAGGCGGCCAAATCCCTTGATGAGACATATCGTCAGAGAGAATGAGAGAGAGAGAGAGCGAGAACGTGGGTATTTTCGAAGGAACTGTTTAATTGTTCAACTGCCATGAAATTCGACAGATTTTGAAGTATTTCAAATGAAGACATTGAAAATCAAACCAATTCACAGACATAACAAACAAATTGGCGTTTTTATGTTGCGTTTTATTTAATTAACCCGCCTGGAACACAGCAAAAGCAGCAGTTCAACGACTGATGAATGATAATCCCACCATAAAACACAATTTGTAGCTTTTTAAATTTAAAACTAATGGAATTGTGAGACAATAAATTGAAGAAAATATTTTAGTAGTGTGATGCGTGATAAAAAAAATAGTGGGGAAAAGGAAAGTGAGACATTATTAAACATTAACTGAAATTGATTTCACTTGATTTTACTGTGGATGGAGAATTGTATTTTTCGGTGAAATGTTTTTCAAAAAATTGTCGTGGAACCAATTAAACTTTTCTAGCGCTGATGGCATTAGCCTCGATTTAATACAACAAACTTTCAGATTTTAACATTGCTTACATCACTTAGTGCTTTCTTAATATAACCCCAGAAAAATTCGGAATGGGTGCTAAGTTGATACGCTAAAATCCAGTTCCATCATAATTTTCAAAAGTATCATTCACATGCTCATAAAAAAATTCCAATTAACTTTAATTTCATGTCATAAGTGATTATAAATTACCGTAAACATTTCCCTCATTTCCATTCGAAATTACCATACAAGCAGTAACAGGAAATATTTCGACATAATTCTTGGGAATTCTTCTTATTTACGTTTGCCGAGTTGTATTCTTCCCATCAGGTTTTATTACCTGTGTTATTATTACTACTATACCATTATTGTTTTTCTTTTGTATAAAAGGCAGTATGCAAATATTTTCTAATTTAAAGGTCACGTTTCGTGAAAAGAAAATGAAAAATACGAATTTTCTATGTTAGAAAATTGAAATAAAAAAAATAATGAAAATTATGAGATGAAAAATGTCTAAATAGTCTCGTAAGTACTTTACGCTCTTTTATTTTGTGTGGATGATGGGTTTAAAAACAAATAAATAAATGGGGTGGTTTATACAGCACCATGGTTAAGAAATGATAAGCAAACAGAGTAATTCAAGCAGCACCAAAATAAAGTTTTCCATATATTATTAACAAAATCAACCTAAACGTGTAATGGTAACATATAAATGAAATATTTTGTGATACAATTTTCTTACGGATACGTTATTCGCGTTTGTAGTAGAAAAGCAAAAGACATGACAATGAAAATAATAAGATGACATTGTGTGTTAAATAACAGTTACTGATTGACAACAATACCAACAACAAAATTAAACGTGCGAATTGTTTATCTTCGTGGATTTAAATCACAAAAAATTATAAATGGTGGATGAAAGAAACTTGGGGGAGAATATTCTGGCACGAGAGTGAAAATGAAATATAAATTTAACAAATTTATGATTTCGTTTAGTCCTAGTGTAATCTAGGAGCATGTACATAACGACAACTTTATCATCAATGTAAGGCGTTGCTAAAAGAATAATAATAGACGGCTTCATCTCAAACCGATTACCTTCATTATAAACCGATATAAAAAGTGACAAGGGCGAAGTACAGTATTCCAACTGTAGCGGTTAAATTGCAATGGATAAAAATCTGGATTACTGTAGCATAAAAAACGATAAACAGAAGCAAAAAATATATAAAACCTATTGGAAAAGTTAAGACTCTTTATTGAGTTAGCGTCAAGCAATTAATGTTTTATAAGCAATTAAAAGCTCGTCGAGCTAATAAAATCAGAAAAATCAGTTAATGGATAAATCTTTGAAGAAGATGCTAGAATTTCTCAGACCGAACGCAATTCAAGTGAATTCGAATATCCTGGATGGTGTTAATATAGCAATTTCTGGAATATCTGCTTTGTGTATCAGGATCTAATGTTAGACACGCATCTAATCGATCTAATTGATAACACGTATAATGCCGTAATATGATGAGTAAAGTAAAGAAGTACGGTATCGGGTAGCTATCGGGTACGATTATGATGCTTTGAACTCGGTAAACGCGACATGATCTCCATTCGTCGTTCTACAGTGCTGCCAAGTGAAATGGGCTAAGAAAATAATTTTTAGGTACTCTGTGTAACCAAATACTAGAATTCATTTGATTATTGTTATTCTCCATTAATAAACTGTCGGGTTTTGCATGCTATTAGGTTCGGATAAGCTCTTATAACGCCGAAATCCAAATCTATTCTAATGTCAAAGTTCTTTATCTCTTGAATTAAAATATGGTTTTTGATGTCGATTCAAAAATTTGATGTCGTAACTTCGATAGTGTGTCTTCATAACGTCACCGTTTGTAAGGTATTCTTTTAGGTTTCTTTGCTTTGAATATTTTCTATATAGGTTAGTTTTTATTAAATTTCTGGCTTCGTCGTCGATTCGATTGTAAAAATATCATATCATGAAACAACAGGATTTTGTTACCTATACACCACGTCTTATCTACACCACGTCTTACCAAAGCGACAGTTAATTTCGTTTTATTAAAATAGTTGCACTAAACAATAATATTTGCATGGATAACACAAGAGATAGCGATGCATATAGAGATTAAGTCACAAAGCTCACTGAAGAAGGTAAAGAGTGGTGTAAAGACATAAATAACAGAGAAATTAAAGTTACGGCCAGAGGTATTCATCCCACCTGCTAGAAGGAGGAAATAATAGAAGACCTCAAAATGAAAAATATTACAAATTGAAGACGCGGTAAACATCCTTAAACGGGATAGTGTTAAAAACAGTCAAGAAGCAAGCTCATTAAAAGACTGCTCCCGCTATTGATTCTCACATTTGACAAAAGCGGAAAAATTGAAAATATATTTAATTCCAAAGCAATGCTTAATATGAGGGTTAAAATAGAACCGCTGAAAAAGAACACGAGATTAATTACACAATGCAAGAAATGCCAAGGTTATAAAACCACACCCAAAGATGCTGTGGGAGGGACGTTTGGTGCGTAAAATGTAACGGTAGACACAACGCAAAAGACTGTGCTGTTGGTCGAACCGAACCTGCAATGTGTATAAACTGTAAAGGACAACACCCAGCCAACTACAAAGAATATGACGTAGCGGTACTATACTGCTTTATCACACCACATCTTTTTGCAACACAGATCAACTGCTTCGATGCCATCCGATTGCTGTCGTGTCTCCGGCCACTACTGCTTTAATGGACAGGCAATTTTCATTACACAAAATATCTTGGAGGTCACTAAGAAGCTTCTCACTGAGGTGCCTTGAACCTCTGGTTTCGCGGGTTAATTCTTTATCACTGAAACTCTACCGAATATTGAAATGGCATACGCTGCTATCGAGTGATTGAAAAAAACAACGCGTATAGTATCACGACGTGCAGTGTATCACGGTAATGACTCAGGTTGATGTTTCCAAATTTATTAGAGTTCAGCCGCCTCCAGCACCACTTAAAATTCAAATTTCAATGAATATTCAACGATCATCCGCACTCCGTGGTTTAAAGAAAATGCGATGTTTGAAGAAAATGGTGGCAAAGAGCGCTGCGCCATGGCCTTCAAAGTAGGATTTCAGCACTTTTAATGGTAACTTGATTCTCCTTCTTGATATTCTTAGAGAAAAGTGACATCGTCCTGCTGGACACTTATGCATAGCTAAAAATCAGCAGCAAATTTCGAGAAGGACGACCAATAATGTCGTGAAGAGTCATTGTGAGCTAAAAGCGAAAGAGTTTGCGTCATCATCAACATCAACATCTGCGGAATTAAGATCCAGCATAACACCAAGTTGGTGGAAGACGTTGTTGGGGAAGTACTTGCGAGACTCGATGACGTCTTGGACTTTTGCTATTAGCGAGCTGATACATTCAGTTCCATAATAATGTTTCAATTGAAAGGCCTTAATTTTGCAATGTTGATCGCCAACCAAGATGCTAACAATATTACAACTGCAATATAATTGCAGTTACGATGCAATTGCATAGTGTTCAGCGACATCATCACACCATGAAATTCACATGAACGGTCTCACATTGTTACCAACACTTCCGACAATTTCATCAAAAATAGGAAAATTTAATCTACAATTACAACGTCAACCTGTTTAATTGCAGGATTGGCAACCTCAATCTGCATCGGCAAGAACTGCTCAAAAAAGCTCCTCCAGTTCGTGGGAAGAAATTCGTGGGAAGTGGGAAAAAAATCGAAACACGATGGAGATCAAGTTTCATACGACGCAGTGGATGCTCTTAAAATTGCTTTTGCTGTTAGACGGCATCAATATAAAAATTAGAAGCCGCCCTGCTGACGTTCGTGTGCCATGGTTCATTATATTAGCAATCCACGAGTCATCTAGAGAAGACCATCTGGCAACACGATTAATAATGCTAAATCTTTCATCCAGCTGGTCGAGTTATCGACGATGACAATGGCGACAAAGAACATATGAAGATGACGATGGTCGACCGAACGAAAATGTGTTCCATAACCATAACAACTGATTTCAACATTTAAATTCCTATTCGCAAATGCCGAAAACGCTACGGAACACTTTGGCAGCATAAATATACTTTGCTGTTTGGCGACTTAATGAAACTCCCGCCAGTTCAATGCAGCACCATTTGCAATGAACCGAACAGCTCAGCACCGCATCAATTCGTTTGTGGCGAATATTGTCCTTCGGCGATCTCATTCAAAATAAGCGACAAAAAGGCAACACGACTTACTTCGACATCGGAATGACTTGCGGGTCTGTGAACTAAAGGCGTATGACGTCAAGATCCTTTTTGACAAAGTCACCTAAACCATGCGGTTCAGTTCCCGGTTGAAAAAGCACTTTTCAGCGACTCAGCGATACAACAAATACAATATCAACAGGACTAAAGGAATGTAAAATATTTTGGCGCTATTTGTATAGGTGCTAAAGAGATGCTGCGGTGTAACATCGACACTATCAAAGGCACCACTATGAAAATTGAAATAAATAAAGTTAATTTGTCTCACAATGTTTCTTGTATTTAATTTCGGTCTGTAAAATCAAGTAATTGAAATCCTAAATAATGATCCTAGTCCAAAGCATTTTCCACGGTCCCTGATCCCACTGGAACATTGTTTTGGAGGTCCCTGTTCCCACAAATGCAAAAAAAGTTTCCGTACGTCTATGGGTATCTGGATGGATGGATGGATGAAAGAATCGACGATTTAAATTTTATTTTCCCCAATCTTTTATTATTTTTAATTGAAGAAGAATTAAAAAGTTTTTGGAGTCGCTCAAGCAAGTTGGGTACCTATGCCATAGGAAATTAGGTCTTGAATACTTGCGTAAATTTTTTTAAATTTTCTCTCAACCGAAATTTTATTTTAAATTGTAAAACAGCAAATAATTTTTTTTTAACTTCCAATAAACATAAAGCACTCGCCAGACAGTTGATCCCGTTCACAAATAGATAGTATAACGTCCGGTACAGTAAAAATTAACTCTACGTGCAGCTCTGCATTTATATTTCTTACATGGACAGCAAACTCTCTAGGTCTGAGACCTGCATCTGATTCGTGTATACTTACAATAAGATAAGAAATTTCAAGATATTTTTAAAAATTTTACATGCCTCAATTTAACCCATCTTCGATTTGAAAACTAAAATTCATCAATTTTTTGCGATCCGCGTACTCTTCTAGCCCTATTTTGAAGGTAGCGTTGATTGGACTATAATAACCGAATTATTAAACAGGAATACAGATGCTTGCGATGAACTTCGTTTGAAGGATTACATAACTCACATGCACCTTAAAATTTTTTTTCTTCCGGAAATAAAATAAATGACTTTTACACCGCCTGTAGTTGCATATGAAACTATTATGTTTGGTGTGCTATTATTTAAAATAGTTGCACTACTTTTCTGTACCGTATATGCATAAAAAAGTAAAATAAATGGCAAAATAATTTTCCGATATAAATTTATTTTTAATTGTTTCGAAGGACAATAGCTGAACGAAAACGTAATGAGGCAGTTTGGTAACAATAGACAAAGCTATCATTATTTTTAGTTTTTATTAAAAGCTGAAAATGCTTTCATAATTTATTTGTAAAGTTTTTATGATTTTATAATGAATCGCACCCTACGGATTCACGCTAATTAAGTGCAACGTACTTTATATTAAAATTATCTGTATACTTGTTCAACCACATATATCCCTAAAGCAGTCACCAACCCTATATAATCGGTAGATGATCATTGCAAATACAAATACAAATTGCTCCACTTGTTGCACTATTATAGTACATGAAACTGAAACTTGGTTGAATTTTGAACGTTCATTTTCAAAAAATTAAGGTTCAATGATGCCCCCAGCCAACTATCCACGTTCATCAACAATGTTCATCAATATCATGGGAATTTTTAGTCCCCAAAATGCGATTGTTTTGTTTATTAGTATCCGTTGAAGTGGAAATGAGCTTCATGTGAAAAGATGGTTTTTGATGAAACAGGCTAACTTGGTTTGAGCTTAAGTTTGGATAACCAAAGCGTGTAGAAATGGCGTAGTTTTAACTTTTCATTGACAAACAATATTCGGGGTGCCACGGCAAAATATAGTAAATATTTTTTTTGGGCTTAAAAAAAAGCTAATTTACTATAACCTATTTTCTATACTATGGGTGAAAAAGAAAATAGTAAAACCCAAATTTCAAACCAACAATTCTTCACCACTTATATCATCTACAATATCACCGATAAACTTGACCATAGTTTTTCAATAATCTGCTCAAAAATTCTGAATTGTAAACTGTCTTCGCAAGTTAAAATCGTAAATCCTGACTTCAATAGTAGGTTAAGGTCTACAATCAGGTCCGTAGCCGTGCCAGATTATTATTTCTCCTGACATACTCAGGGAGACAGGTGCAAAACAAATGGAGAACTAGCTGTCTTGATATTGACAGGTTTAGTTTTAGCGAGATCTGCCTAGTATTACTCATGAAGTATGAGATGACCTTATAACTCAACCAATCAAAGTCTTTCGTTATCGTGATTAGTTGATCGTGGAAAACGCTTCAGTGGTGCTAGGGACGAAAAGAGACTGAGTTTTACATTTAACCATTTCTGAAAAACCCTACTCCAAACCTACCCATCGGTTTTTGAACTAGTAGTGAAGGAAGTAACACCTTCAGTATTCTGAAATGCCTGACCCAACAAGTTCTTTCAGTTGGGAGTATTAGTCCTACATCCTTGATCAAAAGATGGTGACGGTGTGGCATAGTCGGTAGTGTTTGGAATGTTACTGTTGCTAAAATAGATGTGTGTCATGTACAGTTCCATATAAAAATAGATCTGAGTATTAGGTGGCAGTTCGTGCTTCATTCATCAATGATTTTCGTTGGACAGAATATTAAAAGTAAGCCACCAAACAGTTCCATACAATAAAATAGGCATAGTATAGTAAAAATAAAGAACCAACATACAATGTGAGGCTCCGAACCTAACATTTTTAAAATAACATTTTGACCCAGATTGCATGATATCCAGTTACTTCGTTTTATCAGTGGAGTTCAATTCAATACCATAATGGATGTAATGGTTGATCAGAGGTGGTTTGTATGTTGTTAAGTACCAACTCAATTTTGTGTGCATTCGCGTTTAAACCGCAACCGTTAGCCCAATTACAAAGAGTACCAAATTCAGTTTGGTTAGTTTTCACAACCGTTTTAATAATTTACCCAGCCCCTGAGGGACTCGTCTACACACAGAAAGGAGAGTGCCTGCAAAATCGCCTCTTGTCGTCATTTGAAATATTACATTTAAATTAGTCCATTTACTAGGAATGTGCGACAGTATTTTAGGCTGCTCTTAAAGATAACTTCCAGCTTATTTATAGCCAAAAGCATGTTTTTCTTAATTATAATCGGGCTTACTACGACTCTATTGTCCATAGGACTGTAGCACAGATTTGGAGCTATCTAAAAAGTGAGTTTTCATTATTGCTCCAAGAATTTTTCTCTAGGTAAGGTCCAAAAGGTATCCGTTCGTTGAAGAAAACTTGGAACATTATAGCCTACAGGCATTTTATTCGCATTTCTTAATTGGTATTTGTATGTTTTGTGGACATCCCTATAGCAACCTCCATCCAGCTTTAATTTCTATGGCTCTTTTGAAAAGGCTCCTGCATGTGTTTCGGAAGTTTATCGATAATTCGACGACCACTGGTACTGGTAGTGAATAATTTATAATAGTTCTAGAGATATCCCAGTAGGTTTTCTTTCTGTTTCTTCGGGTTTCGTCACCAATTCAAATTGAAGATAACAATGATTACAAAAAGAATGATCCTCCGACACCTTTCAATTCACTAAACTAAAACTATCCAGAGAAAAAGCATTTTGCCTATTTCTAGCTTTAAACATTGGTTAACAGTCGATATTGCATATACCTACTAAAAATAAACTCAAGGAGTAACTCACCTCGTTTAGTTGTATCAGTTCTTTCTAAATTTTGTGATGTGAATTTGCATCACGTCCCAGAGTGATTCAAACAATTTTGGCTATCTATAATCGTAATTTTGTAACTGAAAGATGTTCGAATAATTAAGGAAGATCAGGAACATCAACATAAGGTTTATTTCTTTACTTCAACCTCCACCACAGTTGCATCGATGTCTTCCTCTGATTGTGATTCTTTTAGGGATCAACAAAGTAATTCCATCGAAGTGGACATCTTTGTAACTGTTGGGAATTCAGTTGGGACCTCACCGCAATATCCTTGATGTTGAGGTTGTCAGCCGGGGCATCTACCGGTGTCGGCGCCCTCCAGATGTTGCCCTCACTTTTCTTTTAAAGCTTAAATCTGACTATACTGAAATCGTAGTTAATTAAATAATTAGTTATGAAATGACCAATAATCATAGATTTTGGTTCTTCCAACTCTTGAAGGTCGGCAGTTTAGGATTGCTAATTGGCACCATTTTAAAAAATTTTTCAGGGGAACTGTTTTCCGCTGGAATGCAAGCTCTCACTGTAGGACTACTTCTAGCCTCAGTGGGTTTAGTGACCGTTGGTTAGCACGAGTCATCAACATGACAAAACTTCAGTGTTACAAGGGGGGGGGGGGGGGAAGGAATATCGTGGTGAGGTAGGAGACCGTGATCTCTGCGTGAAGATAACACGAACACTTGTGAAAACTGCAAGTTACTGTACTGACACAAGTGCCAAATCTATCCGACAGCTTTATGCCTGCATGCCTTTATGGTATTGAATTCGCAAGGAGAATCAAATTATTCATAAATGGAATACTACTGTATAAAAAATCTATTTTGTCTCCCTCAAAATAATCCTCCCCCCCCCGGCTTCAATACACTTGTGCCAACGTTTTTCCAATCCTCAAAACAGTTGTTAAAGTCAATTTTTGGAATAGCCGCCAATGCGCGTAGCGATTCAAGTTTAATGTCTTCAATTGACTCAAAACAATTTCCTCAGAGCGGCCGTTTAAGTTTGCTGAATAGCCAGAAGTCACACGGAGCTAAATCAGGCAAATAAGGTAGTTGCGGAACGATATGGGTGGAATTTTTGGCGAAAAAATCACGTAAAACCAATGCAGCATGAGAAGGTGCATTATCGTGGTGCCATTAAAATGGTTTTCACTGATCCTTCCGATATTTCAACGATGCCAGTAAGGTCTCTGGCTGTTAATCGTCGATTTTCGAGCACCAATTCTTTGATTTTATTAATGTGTTGATCATGTTGATGTTGATGGCCGTCCTAGACGTGGTTGGTTGTGAACACGTTCTCGGCCCTCTTTGAACAATTTGTACCAATCAAAAACACTTGCTCGCGACAAACAATTATCACCGAAGGCTATTTGCAATATTCTGAACGTTTCTGCACCACAAAATTGATTCCGCGCATAAAATTTAATGGAACTTCTTTGTTGAATAATTTCACTCATTATACGTAAAAAACGCCGAATACACTTTTCGTACTTCAGAAAGTCAAGCGTATACGAAACAATAATGATTATTTTGATGTGACATTTGGCACAGATGTCACTGACAGTCATACCAACATAGAAAAAAAAAATATTGCGACGAATGGTTTTCCGCACGAAATTTAAATTAAAAAGTCTTACTATTTTTTGCCCACAGTAGTACACATAACGAATAATGAGAATTTAATGGATATTTTTACGGGCTTATCTAGTATCATCGGATATATTACTCAATCGCATTAGAAAGCTGCATATACAACTTGAAAGCAAATTATCTTGTCAAACGTTTCCACAGGCCGCATTAAGAGCTCGATGTAATATTTCCCATTGGAGCTCAGAACTACTAACAAACTTATTGGCAATTCGAACCTCAGTCAGGTGAGACCTCGCAACTGCTCAGCCAGCAAATCTGATAAACTACCAAAATATCAAGATTCCAGATTGATTCTTGATTAACGATCAAAATTCGCACCCGAACACCGATAATTCGAATTTTGAGAAGCAGCTTTGTATAACCATGATAGTACTAGTTTTTACCGACTCAAGACATCCGGCCGAATAAACAAACATTCACAAAAAACTAGAAAACATGTTCACACGGATTCGCGTACGTTCATGGAACAAAATGTGCAAATTATTTGCTGTGGATGTTAAATCAATAACAATTGGTATCTACAGGTTTAAGCCAGCATACGGTTATGATAACCCAGTTGAAAATCGTATAGTGTTCGTAACACCGTTGCATTCAATTTATAACACTATACAGTTTTCAATCGAAAGGGTTCCACGTATAGCAAAAATATTAAAAAAACCAAACCGCTTGTTCTGCTGAATAAAATTATTGTACCACCTACAGAGTTTAGGTATAGGTATACCGATAAAAATTGAAAATGCAAACCAGTAGATCTTAATAAAGAAGAAATATTAAAAATTAATTAATTATTAAAGTTGCATTTTAGAAATACATCGGACAAAGTCTAATAAAAGTGAAAATGGAGAGTCGAACAATCGAAACCTCGCTTAGGCTATAAATCATTTCCATTGTAATAAAAATTATTTAAAACTCAACATAAAAACCAAATTTAAGAAAATACAAAAATGTTCACGTCCAATTCCCTACCAACCTTCATTGAGGTAACATTTTTGAGGTTTACAATTTCATAATTGAGTTTATTGAGATTATAAAAATAATAAAAATAAAAAATAAATTTTTATTAATACATAAATTTGTACTTCAAATAGATTACTAATTTATAAAATAATAAATAAGTGTATAGAATAAAACTAACTAACAAAAATGAAACTAAAGGTCGCTCTAATGCGACCTTAAAAGTGCTAACGTTCAAAAATCAAAAACAAAAAACGTACGATGATGCAAGTTTACAACAAATAATTAGAGAAAATCAATACATGATTAACTCTCTACAACAAAACAGTAATATGACTGCCCCTACATCAACAAATATAACAACAAATAATACATTCAACAATCTGTTCGATGACGATGGTAACGGTATTGAATTTGATCTCGATTCTGAAATTCATTCAAAAAACAAAATATCACTGAAAACAAAATGAAGGATATTCTCAAAGAACTTACATTAATAAATCTCTGATTAAATTATGCAGCATTAGGATAAAAATTACACTTCACAATCAGTTGGATTTCAACAATCTACAAATCATTTTACAAATCGTTCTCCTTCAGAAAAAATTTTAAAAGTAATATTAAATGGTCTGGTCAAAAAAATTAACACGGATGAGATTAACACTAGAACTACGAACCGATCAAAATGGCCGATTGCATCATTTATTTATAACATTTCCTCTTTAATAAAAATCATGACATTACCGTAAAATATTAAATAAGACAAAGAGGAAATGTAATAAATAAATGATGAAACCGCTCATTTTGACCGGTTCGTATAGTTCTAGTGTTAAACAAGTACTCACTAATAATGAATACACTAATAATGACATAAACAGTGATGATATCATCGAAATAACGGAACTTAATCCTAAAGAAGGCTTGATGCAAAATGGGTAACCGTCGGTGTGGTTTAAAATGGTACGGCGAACACAAATGGTGTGGAATGCATCTTTTTACTTATTTTCGCAATACGCCTGAATGTCAGCGACAAAATTTGATAGTACGATTTGCAAGTGTTATAAAATATAACACTTAAGATTCAAAATTACTCGCGGGTTAATAAACTTTTTTTAACGAAACTTAAGTAATTGCCTATTCATTCGGTTCATATACAATCAAAAATTTCCCCGATGACTGTACTGGGCTAAATATAATTGTGACAAATCATTCATATGTTCCTTCCAATTTCATCTCTCGGTGGAAAACCATCAAAAAGGAAAACAGTTCAGTTGAACACTGTTGGATGTCTGAGTCGGATACTGCAAACGATTACAATATTGTTTTTTTGCTGTCACTTGGCGAGCCGGGTAGTATTGAGAAGTGATTATCGAGGTACGACTTCTCTATAAGCGATCGGTATACCACCTAATCCGCACCTCAAGGCGCGTGGCCTCAAGCCGGCTGAAAATCGGCCGAGTAAGTGAAATATCGTATAAAAATAAATTGTCGAACGCAAAAATCGTACGGTGGAAAATATTGGCGGCCACACCTACTTATAAACAAAGTTCGTGATTGAGGCGATATTCCGATTGAGGTTGAGTAAAATTTAAAATTATCGAAGGCAAATACAAACAATACCGTTTGTCAAAATTGTTGGTATATATGAAGCCACATACACGTGACCGTGCAACTCCAGCTGAGTTGTGTTTCTGTGCACACCACTACAGGCGAGAGAATTTAACACCGCTGGATTACGGTTTTTTGTTTGTACACCGGCAAACATAATAACATTAGACGGTGCAGTGTGATCTGAATTTTAGCCAGGATGGTTGGGCATGGTGTAGTTTGTGGATAAATAAACAAAACAAAAAAAAAAGTAAAACAAAAATTTTTTAAGAAGAATATTGCATTTAGCCATTTTGTTTGTGTACACACGTATATAGTAAAAAAATTCTGAATTGAAATAGTATTAATTAGTGCACAGAAAGAAATCGTGATTTTTGAATTAAAAAAATTAGTTTTTAAATTAAAAAATAGCCAAATTCAAATAAAAACCGCGTTAAGATAAAAGAAATCTCTTTTAGATAAAAAAAATAGGTTTTTTGATTTTTGAAAAAGATTTTTGAATAATTTTTTTAAATAAAATGGTGATATTTTTGAAAAAATTGTCAAATTCAACAACATTTTTTTTATTTCAAAAGTGCAATGTTTTATTTTCATTTTAAAAACGAAATTATTAAATATAATGGTATTATTTTTAGTTTATATGACTTATTTTACAATTCAAATTTTTGAATTAAAAGCAATATTTTTATTTTGGTATTTTTTTTTTGGTATTAATGCTTTCAAGAAAATATTATTTTCGTACTTGCATAATACGCTTTAGCTAGTTTTATAGTATCATTGCTAAATTTCTGAAAAACAAGAAAAGCGCAATGAGCCATCTGAGATCCACATATTTTAAAAACATTTCATTTGGTAGAAATATTCTCAATACAAATATTCATAAAAATATAAATAATTATCTTTCGATTCAAGAGCAAAAAATTGCAATGATAAAAAATTATTTTTAAATCTAAATAATTTGTTTTTTAAATATTAAAATAAAAGTTTTTACTTTGAAATGTTTTTTGTACAAGTAAAAAAAATTCCATTTTAAATAAAAAATAATTTTTTAAATTAACTTTTTCTTTTTCACTGTAAAAAAAACTATTTTTATTTATAAAATATTTTTTTTATATGTGAGAGGAGCACGCTACGCATCTTCTGGAAATCGCCATTATACGTTACATCAAAGTGGTACCGTCCGGGTCAAAGTGATATATTCAAAATACTCAAAAAATAAAGTTTAAAAAAATAATTATAGAGTGTGAAGTGATCAAAACTAAAGTTTTAACGTGTTTCAATTTTTTAATCTAGTATTTGTAGTGGTGTAGTGGTTTAAATAAACTGCAATTGTTTCAAATTTCCGATAATTATAATTTTTGACGGTAAAGTATAAACTATGCACTAGCAGTTTTAAATGCTTTAATTTTTGGATGTTTCATTTGCATTTTGTTAATTTTAATTGTTTATCATAATTCATAATAAATACATACATACATGCATATCTCATCATTCATGACTTATTATTATATGCGTATGTTTCTGTATTTGCACAAATATTCACATACATAAAACGTATATACGTTCTAGTCAAAAAGGAAACCCGTTAAAGTATTACCCGTTATTTTTTAATAAACCAGGCAAAAATAATAGTTATAATTACAAGAACTATAGAATATGTTATAAACCTTTACTCAATATTTTCATAAAAAACGATTACACTAATTATAAATTCTTTTAAATTGGATAAATGTCGATCGGTGGAATGAATCAGTTCAGTACGATCATCAATTTGGATGAGTTGGAGGGCAATTATATATGTGTGCCGCAGCCGGATAATTTAATAACTGTTGTAAATAACGTAAGAATTAAATAAATTTAAAACTCAGAGCAAAATTCACATGATAGTTAGAAATTTGTTTAACTTTATAGAATAACCTACACGAGATTAACCACAGCATGGATAAAACCCAAAAATAGCAAACAGAAGAAAATCCTGAATTTAATTATGCGCGTCTAGTAAATAACACGTTAATCGAAGAAAACCAGAAAAATTACGATGTCGAACTCAAAGATGCTTTAGAGGAAATGGATTTTATTGAAGTGGAACAATATTTAATCGGTAAACAATTTATTTAATATTTACAGTATAACGCGTAACAAAAGATTCATGCTTTAATTTTTTTGTTAAGGTAAACAAATTAATCGAGAGCGCCTTAGACTACTATATAGAGACAATTTAAAAGAATTGATCCCCAGCCATGCGTTCGGTGTAAGAGTAGAATTTCGTGAAAAACTTCGAAAATGGAGAAAAAATATGTTTGGTGACGATACGGTTACAAATCGGTCGGCGATTGAATCGTGGTTGGAAAAACATACCCACAATAATTCCATAACCAGTGTAATTTCGACGGTTATTCCTGATGCAGCTGGTTCTCTAAATTGCCAAGATTGTTCGCCAATTGTATTTTTTTTAATTAATATTAAATTTTCCATGATTTAATTAATGATTTTCAATACAGGATATCCGGAACATTTTGAATAAGAAAAGAGAAGAAATTTTGTTTTACTATAATGAGCATGGTGTTTTAACCGACAAACACAAATCCAAGCTAGTGAAAATAATAATGGAGACTATTCACTTCAACAAAAAAGATCTTAAGTCACACGATTTCCAGAATATCGCGGAACAAATAGTCGCACTATTTCCAATGGAGAAAATTGTGAGTAAATATGAGTAATTTTTTTTTTTTATTAATAATCATTTATTATATGTAATCTAAGCTTACAAACTACTTTTTTTAAAACCCGGTCGCATACAGTTTTCCGAAATAACTTGCTTCCTCAAGGGAAGTCTCTTGCCGAGTTATGATTTTTTCAATTATTAATATTGAATAATTTTAGCCTTTTTTTTCGATAGGTTTACCACTTTACTTTACATTTGCCCAATTTTTAATAAAATTGATATACGAGCCTGCTCTGTAGTCATTTTGACTAAGAAAATTGATTATTTCAAGTGCACCGCTAAATTTGTTGGTTTCAACCAAAATACTTTTATCAGCGCTCATTTTTTCAATTTCTTGTGCTCGTATGGCTCTAACCCCATTTAATTTGACAATGTATACATTCGTTTAAATATTTACAATCCATTTTTGAAAAGAAAAATCATCTTCAAAGCTCTGCAACTTTGTCTCATTATTCCAAACTATATATGTAATATTAAGGGACGGTTTCTTGTATTCTCCTCAAAACGCCCCCGAAGTACTTTTTAAATATATAGAAACCATAGTAGAGTTATAGTTTAATTACATATTGCTTTTTAGAGTGTTTCTTAATTGTCCCAGCTACTGTATCGAATTAAAGAACATAAATCTAGTTAATTCATTATGGGGTTCATTTTAAATCTATGAGTAAATAGATAATTACTTATTTAAAACAAACATAACTTAGTTTAGATCTCGATATCAACAAAACTGTTTTTCGGAGGAGATTTGGGGTGATAATAAGGCACTATCTCTCAACATTAGGTGAAGTTTCCTGAAAATTGGTTTTATCCAAACCCACCTAATTTTAGTAGTTTTTGACTTAATTAAATGGGCTTACAAAATTGTGGAAATTGCATTAAGAGACGAGAAAACGGGCTTCGGTAGAAGTGTTTTAGTTTAAACCCACTAATCTAGTGGCAATCTAAAAATTGGTGTTGGTGTCATATTTATGTATATTGAATATAATATTTTTCTCTTGACAGACTTTAATTTATTAAATCCGATTTAGCTAAACTTGTTTTCAATTACAGTTAATACACTTATGTATACTGTTTTTGTTTTCATAATATTGGTAAATTAATATACTTCCATTACATGTTTTTAGTAACTAAAAATGATAGTAAATCTAACAACTGCTAATTTCGACATTAGGTTCTGAATTAGGACATTAGGTTCTGAAACAGAGTTCAAATGGAAGAACAATTTAAAAACGAATAACTCTAGAAGTAGTGTTAGAGTGATCAAATTTTTTTGAAACTCCATTTTTTATTGATTAAATGCGGTACAGCTAAATCGTTTTTAAAAAAATGTTAAATGAAACATAAGGATGAAGTCTTATACTGATATCAGCATTAACCTTCCTAATACCTTTCGGGTTTATATGACCCGAAGTGTGTTTTAGATGTTTATAAATTGCATTTTTTGAATCGAGTACGGTTGACTATTCACTTATTTTTATCAAATACGTTATTTTACATGTCACATATTTTATAAAAAGTCACTAATAGTCAATCGTAATCTATTCAAAACTAAATGCACTTCGGGCTATTTATAAACTAAATGCACTTCAGGCGATATGTATATAAACTCAAAGGCAATAGGAAGGTTAAATAAATGTGTATATAAACCAAAGATCAAAAGTCTACATCATCCTCAGTAACCTTTTTATACTGTAGATCTTTGAAAAATTGTGTCCTTGAATGTACTTATTATACAACATGTTATTTCAAATACTTTTAGTCTACATATTATTGTTCTGGAAAATCGCCCCAAAATTATCAAGACGATAATGATAAAAAACTATAACGGCAATCTGGCAAAATCTATTATGCTTATGTGAACAGTAAACATTACAATAAAAGCACAAATCAACCGCCTTTCGCAACACACCAACAAATTGAAGCAGGTCCTTCCTCCCGGTATTCAGATGGTGATTCGGAACTTAAGTCATGGCTTTATTACAACGGTTGCAATAAGCCAATTAACGAGGTTTTAGTCCAGTGGAATGCTTGTTACCATTTGACGATGGATGATATAAAACGTTTAAATAATGAAGAATTATTAAATCAATGGCCACTTTATAAAAATCAAATTGCACCACAACTAGTAGGATAAAAAGCAAACGTGTGTATTGTTTGTAGTTTTGCTAATGAGTTTATCAAAAAAATTTCAGATAGAAGCTGACTTTGAAAACTGCTATCCTGGAAAGTCAAACTGCTTGTTTCAGAAATGGGAAACTTTTAGGAAAGATATTCTTAAGATTTTCAAAACCAAGATTAAAGATTTACCAACATTGCTTTTAAACCACCAGTTGCAAGATACGAGGTTTGTAAAAATAACAAAAAGAAGAAAACCGGGAAAATAACGATCAAAGAAGCAGAGGATTCACTTGTAGTCCACATCAATTCGTTATCTGAGTTTCACGAAGAAATTAAGTCCAGACAAAATTGTGCGTGGGAAAATAAAACCAGCGTTCAGCCAATGATAATTTCAATTGGTGATATAAATAGCGTTGACCTCCAAATATATTTATATATTGACAATTTTAAATACCCCTTTAACAATTTTATATCTTGCTTGTCAGCGTGCTTTAAGACATTTCAGAGTTTGAACTTAAAATACCCATTAGCCAGCTTCCCAGTTTGGCTTTTTATTCAGAAGTACTTTTTTAACATTGACACAAAATATGATGAAGTAATTTCAAGCGTGTCATGCTTATTATCTTCTTTTAATAACTAAATTTTTTCAAATAAACCTAAATATTGAAGTAACAATGGTTTTCTGTTTTAAATGTAACGAAAATATAATTTTATTTCCAAATTTTATAAAACATTTAAAATTTATACATGGACCAACAGGATCTGATACTTACCAATACGCTGAAACTAATTGTAAGATGAAATTTGGCAATTTAAAGAACTTTAGAAAACATTCATTAAATTTCCATTGCGATAATGAAAACAAATTTTTATTTGAAGAAAAACTAAATTTGGAAGGAAATAAAAATATAAGTTTACTTACTGAAAACTCCCTTAATATTACATTGGCTAAGCCAAATGAAAGTTCTAGTTTGGTTGCTGATACTACGGCTTTAACTCAAGATCCAAATTATTTTATTGACAATCTTAAACATCAGTCTACTTTATTAATCCTTAATTTATATTCGAAAAGTAATGTTTCTCGAAAAGATGCAAATGGCATACAAGAAGCTATTAAAAACTTTAATGAATCTCTATTAACTACCATAAAACAAGTTATTGTTTCGCATTTACCAGTTAGTATGGGAACCAAAATTGCGAACTTAATTGCTCCATTCCATCATTTGTTCGATGACATATACTGTTAAAGTTAGCCGAAAGTTTCCAGCCGAAAGATAATGCAGATAGTGTCTTGAATACAGCAAAAATCAGTCATAAACTAGAATTTAGGATGAATTTAGGATCGGGTTATATCCTTTGGGTGAAGGAGAAGTTATTTCTGTTTATAGGAATTTAAAAATCGATAGGAGCGAGAGTATACAGAGAGTTTAACTTTCTGTTGAGATAGTCAAGACACTATCTGCATTATCTTTCGGCTGGCAACTTTCGGCTAACTTTAACAAGGTCGATGACATTAAATCGGAATATCGTCTAATGAAAAAAATAAAGGAAGACGAGTTGTTAGAAAGTCCAATTGCGTTTTCTTTTTATAACGAAGTGGTCGAAGTTTTAAGGGTGGGTGAATCCGTCTTAGAAGGAAAGAATATTACAGGCTATTTTATGCCTCTCAAATTTCAAATGAAAAGTTTTTTTGAAAAAAATGATTTGTTGCAAAAAACCATAGAAAATACAAATGATTTAAAATCGAAAAACGGTTACTGCAATTTTGTCAATGGTGAAACATATAAATTAAAAACATCATATTTAGGGGACAATAAAATTATTATTCCATATAATATTTTTTTGGACGATTTCCAAATCAACAATCCTCTTGGCAGTAATTCGTCTGAATATTCTGTGTGCGGTATCTACTATTCCTTCCCAACCATACCTCAATATTTACAATCCAAGGTAGAAAATATTTTCGCTGCTAGTTTTATCAAAAGTAAAGATATAAAATCGGTTGGTCGTGATTCGACATTGTACGAACTTATAAGTCAAATAAAATCGTTAGAACAAAATGGCATTTACATTAAATGTAATAATGAAAACGTCCTCGTCTACTTTATTCTCGGTTTAATATTAGGAGATAATTTAGGATTAAATGAAAACCTTGGATTCTCGACGGCGTTTAATGCATCATTGCTGATGCAATGAGATCCAAATTAGAATATGACCAAAGTTTTATAGATAAAAACCTTACAGTCGGCGTTAAATAAAAATGCGTATTTAATGAAATTCCTTCTTTTCATGTTATCAATAATTTTGTTTTTGATATTATGCATGATCTATTTGAGGGAGTCTGCATATATGATATTTGTCATGTTATACTATTTTACATTAATACTAAAGTATTTACTCTGGAAACCCTAAATTATCGTAAAAGATGTTTCAATTATGGCGTAACTGAGACTGGAAATTTATCAGTACCAATAACATTAAATAGATTGAAAACTAATAATTTAAAAATGTCTGCAAGAGAAACCATGAATTTTATTCATTTTTTTCCTCTTCTGGTTGGTGACTTGGTACCAATAAATTGCCAAGTATGGGTATTCTTCACTTATTTACTACAAACTATAGATATGTGCCTACTCCCTGTGATAACCGAAGTTGAAATAAGAAATTTAGAATATTATGCTAAAATGCATAACCAACTGTATATTGAACTCTTTAATGAACCACTTAAACCGAAACATCATTTCTTAGTTCATTATCCTACTGCGATAAAAAAATGCGGACCCTTAAAGTACCAAAGCTGTTTTCGTTTTGAATCGAAACATAAAGAGTACAAGATTTATGCCGCAACCATAACTTCTCGAAAAAATATTTCATAAACACTTGCAACTAAAAGTGCTCTTAAATTTGCCAATTCATTATTACAAAATTTTAACTTCTCAGAAAATACAATTATTTCAGCACATTCTATAATTTATAAAAATACCAAGTATCAGTAAAATTTATATTTGACAAAAGTAAACGATCCAATATTGCTGTACAGAATAATTTCGTTTAAAAATCTTGATAAAGAAATTATTGTTATCTGTAATGAAATACAAATAGTACAATATGATTCTCATTATAACGCATACGAAGTGGGAAATAATAAAAATACGGTTGTTGAACATCCAATTCACTTCTTTTCAAGTCCGCTATTGTTGAACATCCAATTCACTTCTTTTCAAGTCCGCCATTGGATGTCTGTAAAATAGCGAATGGAAAGTATTACTTAAGAAATAAAATTATAAATTTAAACTAGCA
This sequence comes from Nephrotoma appendiculata, assembly GCA_947310385.1. Taxonomy (NCBI): domain Eukaryota; kingdom Metazoa; phylum Arthropoda; class Insecta; order Diptera; family Tipulidae; genus Nephrotoma; species Nephrotoma appendiculata. Next base: position 55,483,505 of record OX371225.1, on the reverse strand, counting down.
AATAACATGTGATGAAATGATTGCAAATTATGCAAAATTGTATTAGTTTTATAGTTTTATTGAATAATTTAATAAACGTTAATTTTTAATAAATTTGATTTGATTAAAATATAATAAACAATGTCTTTCATTTCAACAAGTTTCTCCCTTAAAATCAACAATCCTAAATTTTTGAATTAAAATATTTGTATGTATTTTATTTCAAATACATTTACTGTTGATTTAAAAAAAATTTGACATTTGCTTTAAAATTCAAAATCTCTGGAGCAACTATCAATGCTTTTAAATCAAAAATTTACTTTTTAGTTCAAATGTTACTTTCTTTTTAAAACAAATGTATTTCAACATTTGAATTAAAAGTATTTTATTTAATTTAAAATTTTCAAGTTTTTAAAAAAAGAAATTTAATTTTAATTTCAAATGTTATTTATTTAAAATTAAAGTTTTAGATTTTTAATATAAAATATTGAGATTTTTAATTTACAAAAATACTGATTTTAAAAATAAAAAAATTTCGTTTGATATGAAAATCTATTTTTTTGGTTTGAATACGCCAATTTTTGAATTAAAAAACTAATTTTTAATTCTTAAATGATTTTTAAAATACAAGTAAAATGTTTTTTAAATTAAATAAGAATCCTTTTGGCGAAAAATCATGTCGCATTTCATTTAATTTTACGGAGTTTTTATTTAAATCTAATGTGTTTTTTTCTTTCTGTGTGTAAGTTTAGTTCTAGTGTTATTTTTTTGTGGTGTGAAAAAAAAATCAAAAAAGGGGAAAGAAGGAATTAATACCAAAATAGTGTGGAATCCCCAAATTACTCTAGGTTTCAGCACGGCGCACAAGAGCTCTCGTGGGACGTGGATGAGGAAAAATCGGGTGAGTTTTACTTTATTAAATCTAAAGGATTTCCATTATTTTTAAACTATATTTATTACTTATATAACCTGGTCCGAAAAAAAATATAAAAAAACATAATTTTCACACCAACAAAAATAAAATAAAAAATAAAAAAATATAATAATAATAGGTAATTCGATGTAATTTTCTTTTTACGCTTAGTTTTCTTGAATTTAAAAATAATGTACATTACATATGATTTAACTTATTTTGTTGTTCTGTTATAAGTTATGCATGCTTTTCTCTATTGCTATTTATTTGAATCGGTTGGTCTATTAAAAAAAAAATGATTTGCTGATCTGTTCCGAATATTGGAGAAGTGATGATTTTCCGTCGAAGGGAATTGTTAAGTGGTTGTGATATGTGAGTAGTGAATATAGTGAAGTGATGTGATTTTGTACATACTCACATGAAATAGTTGTGACTCTCAGATTGGTCGTAAAACAACCCTCCTAACTGAAGCACCCGGATGCAAAAAAAGGCATGTGCAAAACAACCAAGGTGGGGTACAAATGGTCTTTATCTAATCAAATTTAATGCAAATAACATTAAATCGAGGATTATACAAAAAATAAAAAGTCTCAACCATATAATTGTATCGTTTCGGATACATACACCTAGGAAAATTTATCCTACGCAATGTTTCAGATTCGGTATGTATGCCCATGGTACCTCCTACTGCTATAAAATACGAAGATGTCTCAAATGTGGTGATCCTCATGATACGTTACAATGTAAAGTTTTAGACGTAAATTTGAAAGGCTGTTTATGTCAAGGAAACCATATGGCAAACTCTCCCAACTGTCCAAAGTTAAAGGAATACATCTTCATACAAGAAAACGTCAAAATTAAACAGAATATAAAATCTAACAATATAAATAATGTTAGGGGTTCCTCAATACGACCTACACCGTATCAGGCTTGTAATTCAATTTTTAATAATAAACCAACAAATTCTAATTATAGTGTAAACCAAAACAAATTGGACGTTGCTAAAGTATCAGGACAAGTAAACACTTCAAAGGATTCTTTATTTTCATATAAAGAAATTTTAACTCTGGTAAGTGATGGTCTCGAGCCTTTCAGTTTGTAAGACAAACGCGATTTAATTTACTGCTTTAACTCGCCTAACTGTAACCTATCTCTATAATAATGTTAAATAACGGTTCTACGAATTTGAATAATACCGCACTAAATATTTTAATTTGGAATGCGCAAAGTATAAACAATAAAGTAAATGAAACATTTTCTTATATGAAACATTTTAATGTGCACGTTGCCATAATTTCGGAAACATGGCTAAAAGGCGATATATCACTCTTTGACCCGGAATTTAAAGTGAACAATTTAAATAGAAAAGCGAGTGGCTATGGTGGTGTTGCCATTATAATTAAACGAAATATTCAACACCGTTTGCTACCCACCTTAAATTTACAAACTATTAAGGCTTTAGCAATAGAACTTAACATAATTTGTGGTAAAATAACACTCATAGCCGCTTATTTTAAACAAGGAACATCCAATAAAATTCTTAATATATTTAAAACAGATGACAATACCTTATATCACCTCACACAAATTTTATTTAAGGTGGAGATCTGAACGCAAAACATCCGCATTGGAATTGCTACAGAAATAATAGAGCTGGTACAATCTTATACAATGAAATGTTAAATAATACATTTGTAATTAAATTTCCAAGTTCTCCAACACATTTTAATCACAATTCAAAATATAGATCTAATCTGGATATAGCTCTTACTAATTGCCCACAATTCATTCACAATATGAAAATACGCCCAGATTTAAGTTCTGACCACCTACCGGTACAGTTTCAATTAGACTGCAATGCCCAATATTATGAGGGTTTACGTATAGATATAATTATTCCATGGCGAATTGGCAACTCTATAAATTATGCATTAATAACAATCGAAAACTAACTACCACATCTCCAATTGGAAATATTAAATCATGTAGCGATATTGATGAGCTAGTTGGCAATTTAAATAATATCATCTTATCTGCCAAAGATAAGTGCGTACCTTGTAATATATATCTATATCAAAACTAACTAACCGAACTATCAAATGCTAATTCGGCTTAGAAACACTCGTAGACGCCAGTGGCAACGTTCCCGTGATCCTATGCTCACTATTGTGAATGAGTTGCATCAACCCATTAAGCCAGAATTTCAAATTTTGAGAAATAATAAATGGCTTGATATGATTGTAAAAATCCAAAATGACCGTAATATAAATAAACTAGCTGACCTGTGACTGAATAATCAGTCACGTGAATACATTTTGTTGAATTTTTGGTTAAGCAATAATTAAGAAGATTATTTAAGATGTAAATTTGATGCGCTTTTATCAAAAATAAAGTAAATTCATACACGCGGTTAGTTTTTAAATCTTAAACGGCAAGCACGCGCTCAAATACACACAGCATGACTTACGTGCCAAGTCAAATATTCGTATCTCGAAGCTCGGGAAGCTAGCGCTCGGGATCACATGACCACTTATGCGGCCAAACCAAATATTAAAATCTCAAAGGGAAAAGTACACAATTGCCGAGGCGCGCAATTTTAATCTAAATATTTAATAAGAAATGTACAAAAGCATAATAAAATAGGAATTTACATTACAATTTTTATGCGCAGAATCTCTACAAAAACAACATTATTTGTTGTGATGCGCCCATCCCGATCAGCTGTTCGATCGCTTGTCTCAACAATAAACACCTTGAGTCCGTCAAATGAGCGGCATCGTGAAAAGGCCATATACATCTGACCGTGCGTAAATACGGGGGCGGGCAAGTACACTCCTATCTTCTTCAAGCTTTGGCCCTGACTCTTGTTGATGGTCATGGCTGGACTGGAAATTGGATGCGAGACATTTTAAATGAGAAGGTGCCTTCCAAGGGTGAGAGTTTAATGTGTGGGATGAGAACGCGCTCGACTTTTGAGAAGCCAGTCATCACCTCACATTCCAGACTGAAGCGGTTTATTTTCGCGACGCGGATTGATCACTCTTAACTTTATCAACACTATGTTTGACTTTTTGTTCGTCGGGCAATAGGTCAAGCACCTGCTGATTGATTAGCGCGCAATCATCATTTTTGGCCTTTTGGGTGCAAGGATGGTGCGCTTTTCGATGGTTCCGTCGGCTAGTGTTGTGTTGATACCACCATACACGAAATCGTGATCGATTCAGTTCGAGCATTGCCGTTTCCAACAGAAAGCAAGTATTGCGCAAACTCGTCCTCACCTCATCAACGCGCATGTTCTTGGTGAGTGTAAATATGTTTACCAATTTCAAAAGCGAGTTCAGCTTGATGGTTGATTCGCAAGTTCGCGCATCCAACCTTTGGTACTACAGGCAAACACTGTCGGAAGTCACCACACATGAGTATGATTTTTCCATTGAATGGAACACTCTCTTCCGGCTTTCCTCTGTACAGACCTCTCGTAACAGTCTGTCTATGATTGTGAGCGCTGCCCCTGGCATGATGCTCGCCTCGTCTATCATGAGGAGTCGCGCGCTTTTCAAATTGGCAGCGTGCTAGAAGTTTGGCTTCATTGATTAAACTGATGACTCATCCATTGGAACCGGCAGTTTGAAAATGTTATATAGAGTACGGCCACCTTCCATCATGCTCGCAGCGATTTTAGTGAAGGCGGAGCAAATGGACTCCAAGCAACCCCCTTTGGCAAATGCAATGAGTAATTGCAATACGAATGTCTTGCCACACCCGACGGAAGCGTCAACGTAAAAGACCTTTGCTGAGATCGATTCAGATTCGAGCGCGGGAGGTACAATCGGATCATGTTTAGGGGTCATTTTAGGGTTGAGTATGAAATTTTATGTAAGAGTATTAATAAAATAGAAGATAGATAGATAGAGTGTCATGACAAAATTGTATTTTTACACTCACAACTATTAACACCAAAATGTATGTAAAATCATTTTATGTTCTCTGTTTTGTTTACAATTACAAATTTTCTACTCATTTTATCATCACAGTGTGTCATCACAAAAACATCGGCAATATTAATAAATTTTGTCATTGTCACGGTGTACTGCGCATGATCATAGATTCAATATACACATATTTTGTCATGGCATTCTGGCGTTGTGACAAAATTTTGCTGAAAACACCTGAGGTACTCGTTTCAGGTACTTCCCGGTGGAATCTTACCGACTTTTCTAGCAAAGGCACACCGCTATATTTATGTCAACCTACCCTGAAAAATTTAAACGGATCGGATCATGTTTACGGGTCATTTTGGCGTTGAGTTTGAAAAAATTAAGCGTATTAATATAATAGACTAGCTGACCTGTGACTGAATAATCAGTCACGTGAATACATTTAATTGAATTTTTGGTTAAGAAATGATTAAGAAGATTTTTTAAGATGTAAATTTGATGCACTTTTATCAAAAATAAAGTAAATTCATATACGCGTAAATTCATATAATTTTTAAATCTTAAACGGCAAGCACATGCTCAAATGCACACAGTATGACTTACATGCCAAGTTAAAATTCATATCTCAAACGCCAAGCGCGCGCTTGGGATCACATGACCACTTATGCGAAACCAAATATTCAAATCTCAACTTCGGCTGGAGACGTTTTCATTATCCACTGCAGCAGTTGTTGAATTCGTAATTCAGCTTCTTTGGCTTTTCGAACTGTATTGAAGACTTGCACTTATACGGGACTTCTCAATGGAGTGGTTAAGCCGATCATAGCGTAAGAAATTCCATGCTGTATAAGAATTATGTTGATATCGTGGAGAGCCAAATTTATTGCTACATTTTCAATATGGTGTCGGCTGTAATCAAGAGTCATGTCATCTGCATACTTTATCCAGAGACCAAGAGGTTTTGAAGGTGACAAAAGCAACAAATATAAGCGAGTCTCTCGAAGCTGTCTTAGCATTTGAAAGACTGTTATTTCTGTTAAGCAGTGGTCCCATTCATAATCGTTTACCAGACCCCGTGCAGCTGTAGCTCCCCTGAAGGTTTTGTAAATAAAACCATTGAATGTTCGTACAAATTTAAAGCAGGTTAAACCTCGAATATGTAGCAAAAGCAGCCGCAGGAAGAAATGCTCCTCATCTCTCAAGCTTACAATATACATTCGTGCAACAACCTTCTCTCCACCTCTTTGACGAAGTTGCCATTTACCGCGTACGTAAACGTTATGGTGGGGAATGTCAGTATATAGGAAATGACGTGCGTTTTGTTTATTGAAGTTGAGCTGAAGTTTGTGCTGTTACCAGCGCTTGATTCGGTAGGTGGACAGAAAGACTCATCACGGCATAGCTATGGATTTTCGACTCCATAAAAAATAATTTGATATCGCGAATTTCAAGAAAGTAGATGACATCTGGTGAACCAAATATAAATCAGAGTTTGCTATGAAGCAAGAGGGATTAAAACTGTCATAACAATGAATTTGACAATTCTCGTCCTTCTTGTAGACGTAGAAACCAATGCTATATCTATCTACATGCGATGAAAATCGCCAATAACAAATTTAATAAAGCAAACTCATGGTAAACTCACACTGCATCCCCAATAGAATTTCTTATGACTTTTTACTTACAGAAAAGTATGAAAAAAAAACTTGACAAAACAAATATTTTTTTGTCAAGTTTTTTTTTCATACTTTTCTGTAAGTAAAAAGTCATAAGGAATTCTATTGGGGATGCAGTGTCACATAGCGTCAAATCTTGGAAATTTTCTGAAACCACATGAGGTACCCGTTTCGGATACTTCCCGATGGAATTTTTCCGATTTTTCTAGCCCACGCACAGCGCAATATTTATGTCGACCTATACCCTGAAAAAATCTAACAAATCGGATCATGTTTAGGGGTCATTATAGGGTTAAGTATGAAAAAATTATTAAGAATATTAATATAATAGATAGATAGAAGCTGACCTATGATTGAATAATCAGTCACGTGAATACATTTTACTGAATTTTAGGTTAAGAAATAATTAAGAAGATTTTTTAAGATGTAAATTTGATGCACTTTTATCAAAATAAAGTAAATTCATATACGCGGTTAATTTTTAAATCTTAAATAGAGTGTCATGACAAAATTGTATTTTTACTCTCACAACTATTAACACCAAAATGTATGTAAACTCATTTTATGTTCTCTGTTTTGTTTAATTGAGATTCAATTACAAATTTTCTACTCATTTTGTCATCACAGTGTGTCATCACCAAAGACGTTAATAATATTATATAGACCGGTAATGACTAAATGTCAAGTGAGTAAATTTCAAAGAAAAAAAGTGATAGTAAAAAAATAATCAGTACTGTATTAAGAATTTTTATTAACGAATATGAATGAAGTTAGTTACTTGTACAATTAGAATTTTGTCTAATTATCAGCATTCAAGAATTTTGCAATATTTTTTTAAACCACAACTGGTTCATGAATATTACACAAAATAATTAATCGAATTTATACAATAAAATTATTTCGCAAAAGCTATTCAACTATTCCATATAATTCATAAAACCGAAATATTCACTGTTTAACAATTATCAATATAATTAATTAACCCTAGAATCACATTTAACTATAGATATTTTAGTATTAAAATATTTAAAATACTGAAAAAAAATAAAATGCGCCATTTCCGTGTTTCCACATACATAGCTGAAAACGTTTTCGGTACGGGACTGGCGAAACCTATTGTGCATAATTCATATCATCCACAACAAATAATTTTTTGTTTTTCGATACATTTTATTTTAATAACGCACAAATTAGAAACACATAAATTTGATCACAAATTGTATTCAACACACAAATTTCATCGCAAATTATATAAAATTTTTAAATAATTCTATTTTGAAAGGCAAGCAACCAGAAACAAAAGCTTTATGTTGTGGATGATATAGAAATCAAAGACAGAGATATAAATATAATTTTATATACGCATCCCTTCCTCTCTGTCGACACATGAAATAGACGATTTTATATGGAGAAAAAGCACATTACCGGTCTATGTATATAGTATTATGTCTATGGTCATCACAGAAACATCGGCAATTTTAATAAATTTTGTCATTGTCACGGTGTAATGCGCATGATCATAGATTCAATATAAACATATTTTGTCATGGCGTTCTGGCGTCGTGACAAAATTTTGCTGAAAACACCTGAGGTACCCGTTTCAAGTACTTCCCGGTGGAATTTTTCCGGTTTTTCTAGCAAAGGCACACCGCTATATTTATGTCGACCTACCCTGAAAAATTTAAACGGATCGGATCATGTTTAGCGGTCATTTTAGGGTTGAGTTTGAAAAAATTAAGCGTATTAATATAATAGATTGTGGGCAGTCAGTAAAAACCTGCGGGCAATCAGTCGGCAGTCAGCAAACAAATACCCCCTTATTTATAATCACAATCCATCTTCATTTTCCCAACATATACCTTCAGAAGTCAATAGATTTTATCTACACATATCGGATTATTATCGTCTCATGTATTTTATATGACAACTCCTAAAGAGATAAAGCAAATCATCAGAACTATCAAGCCACGTTAATCCTGGTTATAATACAATAAATGGTATATTACGCAAGAATCTTCCTATAAAAGGGCATATATTTATTTCTTATTTGTTTAACGCTTATATGACATTCTCTTATTTTTCAAAACATTGGAAAATGGCCAAAGTTATACCAATTTTAAAACCCGGAAAAGATAAATCCGAACTATCTAGCTATCGACCAATAAGTCTGTTAAATTTACTTGGAAAATTTTTCGAAATACTTCTTAAAATTCGTTGCAGTAAATTTATTAAAATTAATAATATATCCTACCAGATGAGCAATTCGGCTTTCGAGATGAGATTTCGGCTCAACATCAGGCACTTCGCATTTATCAACATGTCAACATTTGACATTGAAAAAGTTTTCGATCATGTTTGTCACAAGGGACTTATTTACAAACTAATTCAATTTAAATTCCCAATTTACCTCATTAAAATCATTTATAACTATCTCAATGAAAGGCGGTTTTTTGTCTATATATCTAATGAAAAATCGATTGTGCATCACATTGAAGCGGGCGTTCCTCAAGGGGCCGTTCTATCACCAATTCTTTATAATGTATACATGGCTGAAATTGGGAATTTCCTTTCATATATTGATTTTGCCCAATATGCCGATGATACAACAATTTATACCTCATCTGCCGATCCCAATATCGTAATTAATAACTTCCAATTTAACATGAATACATTATCTAGTTATTGTGCTCAATGGGATATCAAATTAAACCCGTCTAAGACCCAAGCAATATTTTTTACCCGGAGGAGTGCAACTAGATTTTTACCTGGGGGGTCTTCACGTAATAGTAGACAACACTCCAATCCAATGGTGTAAGAAAGCAAATACCTAGGCCTTTGGTTTGATCAAAAAATGCTATTGCAAAATCATATTGAACATACAATTGAAAAATGACAAAAATTAACTAGAATTTTATATCTTCTATTATGCCGTAACTCAAAATTATCTGAGAATAATAAACTGCTGATTTACAAAATGATAATCAGAGCAACAATTAAGTATGGTAGCCAAATTTAGAGCTACGCAGCTTTTACACATAAAAAGCGATTGCAAATTTTACAGAGCTGTTGTTTAAAAGTTATAAGAGATCTCCCGCGTAGATATCCAACAACCACCTTACACACTGAATGTAATCTTGAGACAATATCAACATAATATTGCCAGATTAAACCAAAGATTTTCTTTGTCCTGTTTATTTTTTGAGAACACTATAATTACAAATTTAATTTCATAATTATATATGTTTTTTTAAATACAATTTTTCCTTAAATACTTTCATTTGAATTTACAAAATATTTTAAATTATATAATAACTAAATAAAATTTAAATGTAAAAATTAAACACAGTTGTACGTAATATCAATTACAGAGCTCTAAAAATGTTTACGTCCTCGATTCAAGGTATTGTGTCGCGTTAACAATTTGGCAAATGCAATTTGAGCGGGTAAACGCCATTTTTTAAGTGTATGCATAGTAGATATTTCTCGAGGCACTAACCCATATTTTCTCTCTACAATAATTAGACTTATATAGCTAAAATGTCCTAATTTGGCTGGCAACTATACGTAAGTTTCAACTTAAAATCCATGCCTCGAGATCTTTGGTGGACGAGAAACCGTTCGTCTTTATTCCAATTTGTAAACACTTAAATTGTTTAAAAAAAATTTTTTGTTGATATTTTTAATACTTTTTTTTGTTACCTACATCTACCTATATACACTACATATACCAAAATAACCAAACATGTAACAGAAAATATCTCTGCACCATAACCCACTTGGGAAATTATATAATGTCACAAAGATGTGTATGTATAAAATTATGTTTATGCCGTACAAAGGTAAAGTACACAGGTACATATAATATACACAGAGGTGTGAAAATAGTTTTATTTGGATTCCGGGTGTACATAAACATGCTGTAAATATTCACCTTAAAATCTTCTTATACGAGCGACATGCAGCATAAAAGGTACACTGAAATTTAATGTCACATTAACTTGAGGGATGCTATAAATTGAAAATGTATGAATATGAAAATTCATACAGAATTATAAAAATGGAAAATCATTTTTACTCCGGTTGTGCTTCGTCTGTGGTTTATAACTCATGTTTGCAGTCGAGTGTAATGGTGATTTTATCCCAAAATGACAGATATGTGGGAATTATGTAATATATATTTTGTATATAACATTGGGAATCCCTCTTTATGTTTTCATTTTTTTTTTTTTTTATTTTTTTTTATAACATAACAGGTGTAATTGGCTTTGGGAATTATAGAAAATTAATTTATTTTTTATTTTTCATATTTTCCATGCTTATATGAATTCATTTGTGTATCTTTCTTATCTATATCTTTTTGTATCCACATAATGTTATCCTGTTATCTACTGTTTACTTTGCTGTAAAAGTTTTTATTTATTTTCATATATAAAATCTAATAATCAAAGTGTCACCCCATTGAAATAGAAAATAACGGGCGAACATCAATAAAATATTTTAATGTCAGTTTCTCAATCATTAGTACTTAGTCTAGGATATCAATACATTTCGATTTTATATTTTCTTCTCAATTTTAATTTAAATTAAAAAAACTTTAAGATGATAGATTTTTAATTAAAAATAGGCGGACGAGAATTTTTATTCTACGATAAAAGTTTTTTAAAAGAATTTTACTTTTAGATTACGAGTTTTCTGATTCTAATTAGAATTGTTACTAGTTTGTTTGACGTTATCTAAATTGTTTTATTTGACATATTTTGAAAGGTGGTGTTTCCGTGTTTTTGGAAAGGGTATCAATGGTTCAGACACATGGGTTATACTTAAATCTGTCAATGAGCTCCTTCTCGCTAAACACAGACTGTCTCAACGATCTGTTGATAGAACGTTTTAAGAAAAGACGGCCATCGATATGCCGCCCCGGTGGCAAAGTGGTTAGCATGCTTGCTCCAGCGACCGGAGGTCCCGGGTTCGATTCCCGGTGGTGACAAGGAAAAATTTCATGGCTGGTTTAGGATCAATGAATTAATCACTCATTATCCGAAATGAAAATATGATTATGAAACCTCATATGAGGCGGCCAAATCCCTTGATGGATGGATATAGTGCCAGAGAGAGAGAGAGGCCATCGATATTTTAATATTCAAAAATTAGAAATATCTAATAATCCTTTACTTGTACGATTCACAAAGTAAAATAAAGAAAAGTAATAATGCAAATTGTTGACCTTGAGATGTTTGCAGATGTACCCACTGTATCGCCAAAGTCAACAAAAGTCGTTTTAAATTAACTCTGAGTGGGTTTGTTTACTCGTATGTGTGCATTTTTTAATTAATAAATTTATTTATTAAATATTACAACAGATTAAGAGATCATAGTAAATTATCTTTCCTAAGTTAGTTTCTCGAATTAAGATGAGTAACCTATTGGCTATTGGTTACTTATTTTACAATAACTAATTTCTTGTTTTAATTAGAACTGCCCAGCTCCAGTGGTTCCAACATACGACGGTATCTTCATTTCCATGTCTAAATAATCGCTGTACATGTTTCCTTGCGTGTTTCTTTACTTCATCGGTGACGTATTCTATCTTCAAATCTCTATGTAAGTTGTCGTCCCTAATGTACCATGGACATTCACAATCCCTCGCAGCACTTTACTTGGAAGCATTGTATCATTTGCAAATTAGTTTTTACGGCACAACCAAGGTTGAATACCATAGATCCATACTACCGTCGAAAGAAAAAAGGGCGCATATCCATTTTAGTATTTTAAAAATCTAGCTAATTCAAATTAAATTTATACATCTTAATTTATTATTTGCACAAACTCCAGGAATTTTAAGGATTACGTAATGGACTTACGATTTTTTTGATTAGTAAAAATACACCAAATAACAACAAGAAACATAACAAAAAACCAGGTTGACAAGCCTTTCATCAGTTTTTGAGTATTTGTTCTCAAAATATTTCTTTCAAATAATTCTTCATAAACAAAACCATATACAGGGTGTTTGGGAGGTGGACCGCAAAATTGTTTGGCGTTTGTGAGGGATGAGGGCTTTTGGATGATTTCATCCCATGGAACTGATGTTCTAAGTGCCACGATAACTGAGGTATGATAAGTTTTTTTTTAATTATCCAAAATCTCACTTTTAAGTGGTCATAACTTTTTTCTTTGTAGAAGTAAGACACGAAATAACTTTTATTGTATTCTGCAACATGATTTTATTCTAAATAAATCAATATTTATTACAATTGGTTTAAAAAAAATGAGTTATAGGCTTCCAAATCATAAAAAATGTATAAAATTAAAAAAAATGTCTAACTTCTAAATGCATTGAATAAAAAATAAAAGAGGTGGCCCTATTTTTTGGATCGCGCACGGTCCCCAGACCCACATCCTTGGATTTTTACGTCTAAGGATGTGCTAAGGAATTGGTGTACGCAACAATAAAGGTGCAACTTTGCAAAAAGTTATTTTGACCAAAAAGTGAAGGATTTCTATGACATGTAGCATACCTTTGAACAGGACATAAACTAGAGAAGCTTTTAAAATAAAGGTAGTTTCAAAACAACCTCTAGTTTTTTTTCAATGCATTTAGAAGGTAGACATTTTTTACACTTTTACACATTTTTTAGAATTTGGAAGCCCATAGCTCGTGTTCCTTAAACCCATTGCATTAAAAAATGATTTACATATTTAGAATAAAATCACATTGCAGAATCGAATAAAAAATATTTTGTGTCTTACGACTGTAAACCAAAAAGTTATGACCATTTAAAGATGAGATTTTGGATAATTAAAAATAACTTAAAAATATCATCAGTTACATGGGATGAAAGCTCCCAAAAGGCTCCCTTCTATCAAAATTTTTGTCGGTCCACCTGCCAACCACTCTGTATAACTGAAAACAATCAATAAAAAAACTTAAAAATACCGATTGAATTAATCACCTTGTTAAAGTTAGCCGAAATTTGCCAGCCGAAAGATAATGCAGAAAGTGTCTTGACTGATTCAACAGAAAGTTAAACTCTCTTTATACTCTCGCTCCTATCGATTTTTAAATTCCTATAAACTGAAATAATTTCTCCTTCACCCGAAGGATATAACCCGATCCTAAATTCATCCTAAATTCTAGTTTATAACTGATATTTGCTGTATTCAAGACACTATCTGCATTATCTTTCGGCTGGAAACTTTCGGCTAACTTTAACAGTATACAACATGGACAATGTTGAACCTTGTTAAAGTTAGCCGAAAGTTGCCAGCCTAAAGATAATGCAGATAGTGTCTTGAATATTTCAGCCGAAAATAAAACACTCTTTCTACTCTCGCTCTTATCGATTTTTAAATTCCTATTAACTGAAATAATTTCCCCTTCACCCGAATGATATAACCCGATCCTAAATTCGAGCTCATGATACTGTTAAAGTTAGCCGAAAGTTTCGCCGAAAGTTTCGTTTAATTAAAATTAAATTACAGAGCAAATTTATATATAAATTAATTTTACTTACCAGTATTACCAACTAATAATTTTTATTAGAAGCTTTTAAAGTCACTTAAAACAAACGACGTGCAACGTTAAATAAAAAGACAAAAAATTAATGTGAACTTCTAGTTTAAAAATTTTTTGAAGCTAAAAATAATCTTATGCGTAACAGCGCATCAACAACCACAAAATTCTAGACATTCATCAACTTATTCAAACATGTCGATAGTAACACAAGTTGTGGAAAATATTGGACATACAATGAAACATGGCCTAATAATCCAAAAAATTCATATTTGCTAAGCAAAAAGGTCCTATAAGAATTTTCTTTTTTGGTAAATGTGCCTTTATGTCATAGTTAATTCCAGATAAGGCTTTTCTGTCTGGGAAACACACTATAGACGTGGTAGATGTCATCATTTTACATCTCGTTTTTTAGTCATTTGCAGTTGGAAATAAGCCTTTTTAGCTTAGAATAAAAATTATAAAGTGATTCACGGTTCCGAATATGCCGCTACTTCTATTTTTGAGTTTTGGCGCTTGTACCTTTTTTTCTTAGGACGGCAGCATACTGGTTCTAGCATATGCCTATATAGAAGCAATTTGTTGTGTATTGAGAGCTCCAAACTTCTACCCATGAGCCGCAGTACATTTTCCTATATTTAATATGTTTAACTATTCAATGGTCTTCTTGATGTGTTCTTTCCATATAAGCTTAGCATCGAGGGTCATGCAATGGTATTTAGCAGTATTTGCGTATGTAATTTGATTTCAATTGAGAATCACTATAATACATTTTACATTTTGGTTTGTACAGTTTACGTGTACTGATTTGGCTTCTTTCAATAAGATGCACCATTTTTTAGTCCAGTTGCTCACCGTACTAACTGCATTTTGAAGTTTGTTTGCTGCTTCCGAAAAATTGTTTCCAACTGCTAGGATAGCTGTATCGTGTGCAAATGTTTCTACTGTAGTACAATGCTTAATAGATAAATCTCTCGTATATTCCTTTAGCTCAGAGGATTTATTTTCAAATTTGACTTTAAGTGTCAATCTGCTATGTAGAATTTAAGAATTTGATAAAACTGCTTAAGCATGTCCCGACGCATTTCAAATTCTTGGTGATAAACTTTATGGAAATCTTGAGCTACATCTATAAAAAATACTGAAACTTATCTTCTTATTCTCAAGTGCATCCTCTATGACATTGGTTATTCTATGAACTTCTTCAACTGTATAATAATTATAGAGTGATTGGCTCTAAAACCAAATTTGTATATTTTGATTAACCATCTGTCTTCTATTATAGGTTTGAGTCTCTCGAGCAACAATTTTTCAAATATTTTTGATATGAATGGAAGTAGTGATATCGGTTTGCATGATTTTTATCGTTTCCTGGTGTACCTGGTTAAGCAATCATTATTACTATGGCCACCTTCCATTGTCGTGGAACATATTTCAATCTGAAGGTTGTATTAATTATTATTTGAATTAATTTACGCAAACCTTTGTCGAGATAACCTGGAGCTTTTCTTTTACTTAAGTTATTATTGATTTCAGTTTTAAATTCCAATAAGGTCACATGTCTTATGTTAAGATCATCTATACTTTGGTTACGACCGTTGTATTTTGATTTGCTGTTTGTCTCGGCAACGGCTGAAAAGTCTCTTCTGAATAAGCAGCAAACAGAGAGAATTTTTGTATGTCACTTTAAGCCCAGGATTCGTCAGCATTTTTTATAGATAACACTTAGATCCCTATTATTGATTAATTCAACTTTTGTGGTTTTAACTTTTGCATAATTTCTTGTATCTATTGAATAGGGGGAAATTCATTATGTTTAATACTATTTTTAATAGTTACTCTCACTCTCTCTCTCTGGCACTAGATCTCCTCAAGGGATTTGGCCGCCTCAAATGAGGTATCTTAATCTTATTTTCATTTCGGATAATAAGTGATTAATTCATTGATCCTAAACCAGCCGTGACATTTTT
Organism: Nephrotoma appendiculata; assembly: GCA_947310385.1. NCBI lineage: Eukaryota > Metazoa > Arthropoda > Insecta > Diptera > Tipulidae > Nephrotoma > Nephrotoma appendiculata. Next base: position 55,467,516 of record OX371225.1, on the reverse strand, counting down.
TCATTGTTAGCACTGGGAATCAAACCCGGGACCTCCTGTCGCTGGAGCAAGCAAGCTGACCACTTTTCCACCGGGGTATATTAAGGTATATAAAAAGTTTCTGTTAAATGAGTTTCCGATACAACACATATATCTGTTATTTCTAAGTTTAGATATCTTGAAGCAGTAGGAGCGTGCATTGAGCGAGGAGTACGATTCACTTAATAAAAACACTATAAATGGAGCTTATGGTGAATCTAACAAAAAACCAAAAGGGGATTCATTACCGTTCGGTGTACAAACAAAAGACAAAACCCGATGGAAGCCTTAATCGATATGCAAAGCACGCTTACTAGTGGTAAGGGCTCAAATAGGAGTATAGCATCTATTACACAGAAACTTTCAGGTTCGTGGTTAAATTTATTTATTTATTTATTTCACCAACAGTATTATTTTACATCTGTGGGTCGGTTCTGGTGTCCTTAGGAAATAGGAATTTTTTTCCTATTTAGGAAAAATTTTTGATAGCAGTTTTTTCCTAAAAAAATCTTTCCTGTGGTTTATTTTGGTACACATAGGAATAAATTTTTCCTAAATTCTTGATTAAGTTGAGTATTGAAAACCATAGCTCTGTAAGCGGTTATTAAATGTCAAACTTACATTAATTGTGTGTAATTATAATTTATTTAGAACAATTAAAAAACTAAAAGACTGTGAGTTGTTTAAAATAAAATTAATTAGATGTTGAATGCCAGAATAATACCGTACATCGACGATGACGAGAATGAAAGGAGGCGCTGGCTAAGAATTCAGAGGAAACATTTACATTTTAGTTTAGGCTACTTATTGCACTAAGCTTTCTAGCAGAAGGTACTACAATTAATTTAAGTAAAATGTACTTTTAATATATGCACATATTTTTATTTATTTTTGCATACAGGAGGATTTCAACGGAAAAACGGGGTAATTTACATTGTTCCGGTATCCCAAACGATTGTGAGTAGGAGTATTCACGAGATATGTAGTATTGTGGACAAACATTTATCCCATAAATACATTGTATTTCCGAGGACATCTGTCGAAATAAATAAAACGAAATTAGGGTAAAATGAATTAATATTTTCGACAGATAATATAATAATAATTCTATTTATAATCTTAGATTTTATGAAAAGTTCAGTTTCCCTGGCGTTTTATCGATAAGCATGTTTTTCTGTTCTTTAGATGTATGTCTTTTCTGTATATAGATATAAAAATAAATTAAATACATAATTTAATAATAAACGTTTTATTTTAAATTTAGATTAGTTACTTTTACTATTAAAATTTCATTTAAACTGCTCACTAATTCTTATTATAAAATCTTTCCGTATCCAAAGTAGGTATGGAAAGATAAATGTCAAAACTGCAATAAATAGGAAAGAAAAAATTCCCATAAGGCACACCCGAATATGCTTATAGGGGGAAAAATTCAAAACTGCTATAAAAATTTAAAATTCTTTCCTATTTCCTATTCCTATAGGAAAACCAGAATCGACCCGCTGGTATTTAAAAAATAAATTTATTAATATTAATCAAATTTGAGTAAAAAAAATTTTTAAAACTCTTCTAAATTCATCTCTGGACAAATTAAATTCGAACACGGTAGATGCAATATTAAATACACGGCTAGAATTACAAACCGGGCCCGACATACCAAAATTAGACCCATGGAAGTGCAGATCAATCGCTAAGCCTCGGTGTCTGAGTAATCTCACTGGGGCACGTATTGAAAACAATGACAGTAGATGTGAACAATCAATTCGGCCCATTATAACGTCGCGCACAAACATTGAGCAAGAAATTTATCTTCGGACGAACAATGGTTCAATATTCAGTAACAAACAACGGCCTAGATACGGCGGAAGCACATACTTAGGAGCGTTTACCTCTCGAGGAAGTCGCCTTAAGGCAAACCACATAAATCGCTTCTGAATTGATTCTATCCGGTTAGAGGAATTGTTATAGTACGGATTCCAGACAATTGACGCATACTCCATGTGCGATCGAACAAATGAAGCGAAGAGGACTTTTAGAGTATATGGATCATAAAAATCGTTGGAGAAACGGATTAAAAACCCTAACATTGAATTAGCCTTATTAATACATCTGTCAATATGGTCCTTAAACGATAAATCTCGTGAAAACAAAACTCCTAAGTCTAGAAAAGAATGAACTCGCTCTATCATAACGCCGTTTAAGAATAAACTATTATCATTTCCATAACGTCCATAACGTCTTCTAGAAAAATTCATAACTTTACATTTAGAAACGTTCAGGCAAAGCTTACTCAAGCTACACCAGTCGCAGAAAACGTTTAATTCCTGTTGTAGATTTAGCAGATCGCGATCATTTCTAATCTTACAAAAGATTTTTACATCATCAGCGTAAATCAGAAACTTACAATGTTTGAAGCAGCGCTTCACATCATCTATAAATGCAATAAATAATAGAGGTCCAATGTGGCTACCTTGTGGGACGCCAGACAAAACATTTATGTCTCTAGATAAAATATTATTTAAAAAAACTTTTTGAGTTCTGTTCGTCAAATATGAAAAGATCCACTTTAAAGGAAGAGCATCACAATTGTTGAGCTGTTCCAGTTTCTTTACCAATAAAACATGATCAATTTTATCGAAAGCTTTGCTAAAATCAGTAAACACTACCTCAACACTATCACCACCTTCTAATGCTAACGTCAAAAAATTTGAAAACAAAGCAAGATTTGTGACAGTTGACCGTCCGCGGTAAAACCCATGCTCGTTTGCTGAAATGGAATTTTTAGTTAAGAAAAAGATACGGTCCTTGACCATCGATTCAAATAATTTAGGAATAGCGGATAAAATAGAAATACCGCGGTAATTTTCGATATCCGTTCTCCGTCCACTCTTGAAAATTGGTTTAATGAAACTGGATTTCCAAATTGAAGGAAAAACTCCACTCTTCAAACTCAAATTGAAGATGTCCGTCAGCGGCCGAGCCAAGACCGAAGCACACTTTTTCAACACAAGCGGGTGAATTTTGTCCGGGCCACAACTCATATTCACATTTACATTCAACAGAGCGTGCAGAACGTCATCTGTAGTAAACTGAAATAAAATGTTTGGATTATTACTAAAAACAAGTTCGTCATTCCCTCTCGAAGACGGGACATACACATTTTCAAAAAATGCTGCGCAAACATGTCAGTGATACTTTGTGGATCACTAGCAGTCAAAGAATTGAAAGACATTTGCGAGGGTATACCTCTACAATTCCGTTTCGAATCAACATAACTCCAGAAACATTTAGGGTTGTTTCTAATATTCGATTCAATCTCGACAATATATAAATTATACAAGAAACGATTTAAAATTTTAAATTGAGATCTGAGAGCGCTAAATATTTCATAATTTACGACGGATGGGTTTAATTTATATTTTTTATGAGCTTTAGATTTCCGATTTTTTAATCCCGAGAGGCGACTATTAAACCATGGCTCACGCATCGACGACTACAGGTGAACGGGGAATAAATTGTTCAATTTCCAAGTTCATTATTTTATAAAACTGATCAATATAAGTGTCTAAGTTACCCGTTATATATTGATCCCAATTAATATTGTCCAGAAACTCATTTAAAGCATTATAATTTTTAAAGTTGAAAGACTCACTAGAATTAAAATTTACATTAACATTAACACAATTTTCAAATATTAAATGGATATGTAGTGGTATGTGAAAAATACTTGAAGAACCGCCGAGATCATTACAAGCAATGATTGTGCCGTGCACTTCTACTGGAATGAACACCAGATCGAGGATATTGTTACACTGGTTCACGATGTTATTAATCTGTCTTAGCCCGAGGGAACAGATTGAGTCCATCACCAGATCTGAAGCTAGATCACCATTGAATGGTATAAGTTCATCATCAACAGTAAATCATTTTATTTTCGGTAAGTTAAGATCTCCTAAAATCATCACCGAATCAAAATCAGGAGCTGCAACTGCTAGTTGGTTTGAGAATAATAAAGACAGCTCACCATATATATTAACGGAGGATCCGTATGGTATGTAAACAGCAACTATCAACACCAGCTTTCCGTTGAAAGCAAGTTTAACAGCCAAAATCTCCAACTCGTTACTCCCAAGGTCAATAATATCCGCACGTATATCTTTCGATACAGCTAGCAGAACTCCGCCACCTCTCGCTGTCGATTCAAGATCCGTAAAACGATCGCGTCTGAAAACATAGTAGTCTGGAGGGAAGTACTCTGCAGAATTGTGCGAGCTTGTCAGCCATATTTCCGTGATGCAAATGACATCATATTCATTTTCCAATACCGATAGGTACATTTCACGCGATTTTGATCGAATTCCGCTAGCGTTGTGATAATAAATAGACAGTGTTGGTTTCGTCGGAGAGATGCAGTGTCACTTGAGCGATACGTGCAGACAGCGGCATCGGATTTGAAAAAGGTATGAAATCGGTTGAGGTTGCAGCAGATATTGTTGTTACAACGTCGTTAGAGCTGAGCGTGGGACTAAAAAATTATTATTCATTGATTTCCGACGTGAATTTAAAAATTCTTTAATTAAGACTCCAGAAGGCCACGCCGATGAATCCAGCATTTGGTTAAATTTGCTTACAGGAATACCGATTTTAAACGATACAAAATTGCGATCATCATTACTTCGAAAGCAATATAATACAGGTTTCTCGACTTCAAATTTGTTTTTGATATACATCATGAGATCGTCATCAGTAACGTCCTTGCAAAATCGAGAAATAAAAATCCATCGTAGCGGTTCAACGGTACGCAAAGTAGAGTTCAAGTCACCACTACCAATAAAAATTTTTTTAGGCGAATGCATATTATTGTCTAACGATTTAGCAGTTGAAGCCGTTGTTGCACCATTATTCATACTACTCTTTGATCTTGTAAGTATTGGTGTAGCAGATTCCATATCAGTTTGTGTTGTTGTTTTTTTTTTTTTAATTTTACAGACGACGACTGTTGAGATGGTGTTGGTTTTAACAAACTTTCCACGTTGTTATTAATAGCGGCTGATGTTTTATTTAGCAATGACAAGGACGCTGATATATCATTGATAGAATTACTCATATGATCGTTCGTTTCCTTGAGAATTTTATAAACATCGATACATGCACCACATCGCCATGAAAAATTAGGAATTATCGAAATGGCATCAAACACATGTTTTTTAATCCCTGCACATCCAAAATGAATAAGTTTATTACATTCACCGGCACAATTAAAAAAGTTTTCAGATACTTTGGCACTACATTCACAGCACACAGACATTATTATTTGAATAAACAAAAAAAAATATTTAATAAAATCACAGTTATATTTTTCTTGTATCACAGATATTGATTGATTTTATGATTTTATGAATTTTAGCTGTCTCACAGTTATTAGAACAATAGATAATTTAATTGAAAACTAAATAACAAATTTATTAAAATTAAATCACAAAATATATAGATAGATTATTTAACCATGTGGATATATTAAAATTTAATTTTAAGAGCAAATTGTGTACGTGTGATCACATCGACCATCGAATGCAGTCTCTCAAATTTAAAGAGATTGAGATTGCATAAGTTCGGCAGCTTTTCTCAACTTTGATTTGAGAGAAATTCCACGTTTATATGAGAGTTCGGTATTATATTATCAATATTAACAGTCTTATCAATCTTACAATAAACACATTTTATTAAACACTTGTTTTTTATTTCGCAAAATTTAGATTTTTAAATATTTTAATTAAAAGATTTGTTCAAAAAGTTTAAAAAATCATTAGATCGATTTCAACTTGTTAGGTCATCATTAAAAGTATCTACTCCGTGTGATATTTTAAACTTTTCGAATAAATTTTTAAATTAAAATATTTAAAATGGAAAACAGTGTAACAAGTCTTAACAGTCTTATCAATCTTAAAAATCTTTACAACCTTATCAATCTTATAATTTTTTTCAATAGAATGAATCTTATCAGTCGCATCAAACTAATTAATATTATCGATCTTATCAATATTCAAATTTAACAATCTTATCAATCTTATCGTTTTTTCCAATCTAATCAATCTTAACAACCTTATCAATCGTACAAATCTTATAAATCTTTTCAATCTTATGAATTTTATCAGTCTTATCAATCTTATCAATATTATCAATCTTAATAGTCTTATCAAACTTTTCAATCTTATCAATCTTCAATCTTCGCAATTTTATCAATCGTCTGAATCTTATCTTAGTCTTATCAAACTAATCAATATTATCAATTTTCAAATTTAACAATCTTATCATCTTTTCAATCATATCAATCTTTTCAATCTTATTAATCTTATCATTCTTATCAATCTTAACAATTTTATCAATCTTACAAATCTTATAAACCTTATAAATCTTTTCAATCTTATGAATTTTATCAGTCTTATCAATCTTATCAATATTATCAATCTTAACAGTTTTATCAATCTTTTCAATCTTACCAATCTTATCAATCTTCAATCTTCTCAATTTTATCAATCTTCTGAATCTTATCTTAGTCTTATCAAACTAATCAATATTATCAATTTTCAAATTTAACAATCTTATCAATTTTTTCAATCTTATCAATCTTAACAATGTTATCAATCTGACCATTCTTTCCAATCTTATCAATCTTAACAATCTAATCTATCTTATCAGTCTTATATAAATCTTATCAATCTTATAAATCTTTGCAATCTTATAAATCTTATCACTCTTATCAATCTTATCAACATTATCAATCTTGTCAATCTTATCAATCTTTAATCTTATAAATCTTATGAATCTTATCAACTTCATCAATCTTGTCAATCTTATCAATCTTTAATCTTTTCAATTTATCAATCTTCAAATTTAACAATCTTATCAATGTTTTCAATCTTATCAATCTTATCATTCTTACCAATCTTATCAATCTTAACATCTATCAATCTTAACAATCTTATAAATATTATCAATCTTATAAATCTTTTCAATCTTATGAATCTAATCAGTCTTATCAATCTTATCACTCTTCAATCTTAACAATCTTATCAATCTTTTCAATCTTAGCAATATCATTTTTAACAATCTTATCAATCTTAACAATCTTATTAATCTAATCAAAGACAAGATTTATTATAAGATTGATAAGGTAAGAGAGGATAACTAGAGTGCTTGTTCTGTTATTCAAGGGTCCCGGGTTCGATTCCAAGTGACGACCACACAAAAAAAGAGTTACGACTGGGTGTTTTAAATTATCATATGTAAATATTTCTAAATATCGCAATCCGTAGTTGTAGGGTTTTCTCCATATATATATTTTAATTTTATTTTTTATCAATCTTATCAATCTTATCGATCATATCTGTCATATCACCTCATCAGTCTTATCAACCTTATTAATGTTTTTCTGTGTTTTACATAATTAATTTGTTAATCGTTAGTGATCTACACAACCTATTAAAGGCCAACTATTATGAATATCGCAATTGTAAGGCAGAACTTAATACATCTGATAATCAAAAGCCTTATGCATCCATGTTATACCCAACCTAAGCTAAAACTATTTTTTACAGGGATATTACATAAATAACATTAAATTTCTGTTTCTTTTTATATATGCTTGAACATCCCTGTTATTTTTCTTCTCTCAACATAAAGTTGAAATTTATTTTTTATACGAGATAAGCGAATTATAAACGAATGAATTATTAATGTCATATGTCAACAAGACGTAAATCCTGCAAGAAAAAATTGTTGACAAAAATTACTCAATTTATCCGAAAAATTATGTTAAAATTAAAACCCATTTTTATGTCGGGGTCATTATAGTGGTGGAGCATTGCCGGATTGCGGTTTTGCAACCACCAAACATGAAAATATATTTTAAAAAATTATGATCTATTTCAACATTAACTTGTTTTTGTTGGTCCTCAAATTTATCATGTTCTCATCCCCTTTCTTATTTGGGATTTATACGCTTACACATTCTCGTTTTGTAATTAAGAAAAATTTATAATTTATTATTTAATTTTCAGTTATGCTCCGACTTGATGAATTGGCTGAATAATATTTGGATTATCCTACGAAAAGTACGAAAAGATTTCATTTCAATTTTTTTTATCAGAATACCGGAAAAAATTAATTAAATTATGTATAAGAAGATAATTTTTTCGATAATATAATTGGGAAAATTATTAATTTATTACTAACATATCAATTGCCTAGATCCTTTTTATATTTTTTTTTATTGAAAGTAGAATACAATAGGTATATTGTTATCTACGGGTATTGATACGATCAACTTAAATATATACGTTTATATAAAATACCGTTGTACTTTATAAGAATCCAAATGAAAATTCCAATTTTGAACATGAGAGAGTATAAAACGGAAAATCACTTTGAAAAGCAAGTAGAATAAAAAAAAAACAAATTTGCCGTTTCTTTTGAATAAACGAAAATTTTCTTTTCAAAATTACAAAAGATAAAAATTTAATATTAAATTCAATAAATCTTAAATATTTGTGTTTGGTGGGTGTTTATGTATATATATATATATATATATATATATATATATATATATACATATACAATGTGCGGAGTACGAGCTGGGTATACGTTTTTATTCCAAGAAATGTGGTTATGTATATTGTAAGAAATGGCATGCAAAAAATAACAAAAGGTTGTGGCGATACAGATAAGATATGCTATTGAATGGAAACAATTCGGAATATTTTTTACCGCTGCTGTCGTATAAGTTTTTCATGTATAATTTTACCTGTGTATCTACGTATCAACTAAAATTTATTAAGGGACTTTGATGTAAAGGCGAACGAAAGAAAATGGCTATTTACGGTTAATGTGCGTTTTTATTTCTGTATTTTAAAATTATTTTTATTTTAAATTGGAAAGTTATCTCAAATCTGATAGAACGTAGCTACTTTAAATTCTTTTCAATCTCTGCCCTGACAATTATGAGAGAGTAGACCGGGCACTTATAAAGTATGCTGCTACCATTTTTCGAAGCTCAATCATTGGATACAAAAGTGATAATGTCCGAGGGGAATGTAGTTTTCCTTCCGAACCAAGGAATATAAATAATTAAAACTGCTTTTTTTATTGGAATACTATACTACTGAATATTAAGGAAAATTTCAAAAATGTTGCTGCTTTTAATATTCGATTTATTACAAATATTTACCCATTTGATATTATGATACATCAGAGGATTAAGATTTGGATTTGTGACGTGACTAAAGCTAGCACAAGTTAGTTTTCTAACATATCCCGATAGCGGTCACCATGATACTGCTGCAGCATTGCCTCTAACTTCCTCAAACAAATATGGCCCAACGATGCCGTCGACCGAAATGGCGCACCATACAATTACTCAACGAAGGTGTAGATCTCTTTGGCATATCAAATGAAGGTTGTCAGTACTCCAATAGTGGCGCTTGTGTTTATTAACAATGCTTGCCAAGCCGAAATATGCTTGGTCGTTTATAATGACTGTTTGCCAAAAATCATCGTTTATAACGAGCTGTAAAATTTCAGCACTCCAATATCGCTGCCGTTCATTGTGATTTTCCTGCAGCCCTTAAATTTTATAAACGGATAATAATACAAATCAACTTTGAAAATTTTTGATACACATGATGATGACATTCCCAATTCTTGTGCAGCAACACTCTGCTTTACCGCATCAACCTTTTTTGATGTACGTTGGTTTAATTGTCTGCATGATGCTCGTTACACGGTTAACACCAAGTAAGTCACGTAATTTTCTCCGCTTATTCAAATTTGAACAATTATATTGTTACGACTGTGTTGTCGTCAACATTACCAAATACCATTTTTAATTGATTACATCCCCATTTTTTGTACATTTTTGTGTTTTATTCCCCGCGGTTGTTTTGCGTCCGGGTTTCCTTGCGTCTGGGTGTAGGTTGGCGTCTACACGCGGTAAATGGTGGATGTATTCTTGTGTTTTTTTCTTTGTTTGGTTGGTAATGGAGCGGAAATGGGAGAGAGAGAGAGAAAGCAATGCGCATCGAGTGTGTGCAAAGTAAAACGTTTCAGAAAAAATGTTTTTCTTATATGCTTCTCCTTTTTATCAATGCAAATTGATATAAAGGAGAAACAGAGAAGAGAGATCATTTTTTCTATAACGTTCTGCGAGTTGTGCGGCGCGAGAATTGTTTCTTGTGTCATGATTGAGTTGTGATTTTTGATGAGGATAGTTAAGTTTATTCGGGTTTTGGACGTGATTTTTGGTCCAATTTTTGTGTATAAAATAAATAAAAAGTTTTTTTTGAGATTGAGTCGAGAGCGATGATTTTTATAATATCGCATAGTTGTTAATTAGAAAAAAAATTATAAAATTTTGAAGTAAAAATAAAATTTATGGTTTAAAATTAAATTTTTCTTTATTCGATTAATAAATTTAATTATAATATGAAAAGTGTAAAATTTAACATTTTCCTATTTTTTGGGTGACATAAAATTTCTAAAATCTGTCGGCCACCTGTTTGTATATAGCTGGCGAAATTAAAAGATAGTGCATTAAATGAAAAGTTTTTCGGTATTTGAGTGAAAAAAAAAACATCTACCTTGTGCCTCTTGCGGCATATGCAAAATGATGGACATTAATAAAGTTGTTTGGTGTAACGATAAAAGTTGCTGGACGTCATAAGACCTGGCATTATTACGTTTTATGTATTGAATTTAATCTCAGCGGGTGCCTCATTTTCGACGTGGTATCGTATTACTACCAGTAAACGCATTTCCTTGGGTGTTCAAGCTTTTTCAACGGCAACGGTATTTACGGTGGGCGAGCCAACGCCCATTATATCTGGCGGCAAGGCGAGGCACGTTTTGGGCGAACGGACACCGCGACTATAACGGGTGTCGTGCGTACTGTTATTTACGGGTGGCCAGTTGAGGCCACTCTGCTATCAACGGATCCGGCGGCCAGTTGAGGTCAGCCGTATGGTTATTAGAGTTTATCGGCAGAAGAATCCAGCAATGGAGTAGTCAACAAAGGACCCCGCAACAAACGGCATATAGGGACGGCACCTTAAGGCCGCAACCCCTTTTATTGGTATCGGGGAAAGGCCCCGCAACGGTTTGAGTGGCCAACCGGCCATTGTTATTTTATTTTGGTATCGGTGGTCTGCCGCAACATTACGGTGGCCAACCGGCTATTGATAGTTTTATACCGTGGTATCGGGGAAAGGCCCCGCAACGCCTGATTTATTTTGGTGGCCAATCAAGGCCAAAATACTTAACGGCACCAAAGCCGCAACGGTCCGGGGCGGCGACCCTGAGGCATGACGGCTGCGCAAGGCCGCAACAATTTATTTTATAGTTATTTAAGGTACGATTTTTTTTGATTTTTGTTTATTTTATTTTATATTTTTACATTTTTATCTTTTTCTTAAATTTTTTATATATAATTTTTTTTTGGATTTTGTAATCGAGCGCCGCACAGTGTGTGCGCGCTCGATGCGCATTGATCTTTCTCTCTCTCTCTCGTTCTCTCTCATCGTTGTGCGGTGGAAGGGGAAGTTGTTTTCTTATCGTTTTGTTCGTTTTTTTTATAAATAAAATGAAATATTAAATTTTTCGGTGTGGTGTGATGGGAGCGGAGACTCCCTCTGTGTCTGCATAGTGATTGCGGTCCCTTGGTGCCCGCATCCACTTTCGTAACCAGGGCTTGACCTTGTTTGAGTTCGAATGGATGCGCGCACCAAGGCACCTCTCTCCCATTTATAATTTTTGGGTTGTTCGTTCCTCAGGATCCGTCCGACGAATTTCGGCGGAACATTCGGGTTATTATTAATTATTATTTGCGTTCCCCCTAACTTTCTGTATAATCACGGTGTAAGCCAGGAGCATCATGCAAGCCTCAAACCCCACGACCTTAGCACTTCTCCCTGAGAACGTAGCCGGCAAAAATCACCTTGGAGGCCTCTGCATGCGCTTAGTGAAAATATGCCGGTTGGCAGTAGCCATCCTGTAACAATATAAATAAAATGCTCTAATAATTTCAACATTTTGTTGCGGCGGTTGATCCTACAAAGTAAATTTTTATCAACTACCCTCTACTCTCTACGACTGCTAAATGCTCTACGAGCTGCCAATCGATCTGGATCATAAAAAGTACATTGATAATTATCAAACAAAAGAAATGCACGCGAACAAAAATATTTCCGCGTGTGTCGTGGTCGCTGCCAACAATACAACCAGACTCTTATTATTGAGTACACCGGTCGAGTGTAATTCCCCGATACACAGTTTCATAAACACAGTATGTCAAACCTGTCACAACTTTAACTAAATTACACCGGAGAGTGCGTTTATCCAATTAAAACATTAATGTTAAAAAAATGATAAATTTCTATCCCAATTGGCCAAGTCTCAGAACTTCTTCAAAAAATCATTTTAAAATTCCATTTCCATCCAGCATACTCATACAATAATTTTGACATGATCGGTTAAGCAATAGTTTAGTTTCGTTCCAGTTAGCCATGTTCCAGAACTTCTTTTAAATATTTTTTATAAATTTATTTTCTTCCAGCAAAAAATAACTTCTTCATAATTTGAGATGGTACTATTCTAGAATTTTTTCCAAAATGATTAAGGATTTTTTAATTTTCATCCATCATTCTTAATCTCATGATGTTCGATAAAGAAATGACTTACTTCCGTCCCAGGGAGCTATTTATCAGAAATTTTTCTAAAAATCGTTTTAAAATCCCATCTCCACCCACGATATCAAATTTTGTAATAAAACCACTGGTATTATTCTAAATATTTATAGAATATGCACCTTTTTGTGTCCGCATGAGCAAAATGGCAAGGTTGAGACTTGCATGATATTTCAATTTTTATAATATTTCTTGGCAATACGCAAAGTTTAAATCTTAAACAATCAGCACATCCAAAAGTGGGGTCCATACTCTTTAGTCAATTTACCTTAGAAAACCAAATAAATTATGCGAAAATTGACCGCCTTATTCTCGAAGAGGAACCATCATCCTTCTTTGTGCCGCAAGCGTTAGAACGCCTACGATTCTTACCTTTCTGACGATGTCAACAAGTCAGTAATGACGAAATTAGTTTCTGCAAAAGTTGAAAAAAGTCCAGGATAACGGTAATGATGGATGGTTTTCAATGTAGCCAAAGTCTTGTACCTGTTAAAACATATTTTTATTTCAACGGCTCTTCTTGATTGTGTATACTCTGCTCTCTAAAGTTTTTCTAAGACGACGTTCGATACTATTCATCTCCATATACTATAAATTTTAAGAATTTGAGTAAACGAACAAGTTTTACAATAAAATTTCATAAAAAACCAAAACTAATAAATTTCCTTATTGACGTAATTTTTTTTTGTAGAGAATCCCTGTAATTGAAACCGGATGTCTTTCTTAAAAAGCACACATAATATTCTTGTAATTTTTTTTTTCAATTTACGTCAAAAAATTTTATAAACAAAATTAAAAATTATTTATTCTCTTTGATAACAGCAACAACAAAATTAAAGTAAAATCCTACCATCCTAAATGAAGAAAAACAAAGTTTTTTGCTGTTTCAACGACAGTCTAACAAGAAGTATTAGGTTGTCGCAAAGTTTTTTAATTCTTATAGGCATACGAAATTATAATTCATCTCGATTCAAAAAACCCTTTTTACCAAAAAAAAAAAAAATAAATAACGAAAATCTCTTCTCTCGTTTAATCATAATTTTATTTCCGTTTTCACTTTTCTTATTTAGTTTAGTTTGGTTTTCCCCATTTTCTTTACAAAGAAAATAATGTTTATTTATTAAATAAATGACAAAATGTAATTTTTCTTAATTTTTCATTTATTTTCTTCGTGTATATACACAGCAGAGGTATATAGAGAGACAGTAGAAAAGTTTTCCATTTTCGTTTATTTTGTTCATGAAAAATTTATATTGAAAAGTTTATAAATTTGTGTTATTTTATATTAACAGTTATGTTGTTGTAACAAAATACTTTATTTTGTTAAGTTTTTTTTTATTACATTTTATTAAACTCTGTCAAAGATTTGGAAGAAAATGTAATTTATGACGAAGATGGCATAAACAATAAAAAATGTTTCCTTAAAATGTCGAACACTGTGTGACTTTGATGCTATGCCCATTGCGAAATTCTGATTTTTTAATTGGCAGCAGCTGCTAGCAATTAACAATATCGGTGCTGCAGGATTGGTAAATAATGGTATATTTACAAAAATGCATGGCTATCGCGAGGATATTTTCTGTAGGTCTTCTCTGCTATTATAAATTTATGCCAAAGAACTATTTATAAATATTTGTGAAGCTTTCTCAAAATATAATTCTATTTCGAAAAAAGCGAAATTTTGCTACTCCGAAAAAACTACTTTGAAAAGTAACTATGAAAAATGATGACCTAATCCTCGGCTAAAAGTTTAATGAATTTCATGACTAAGGTTACTCTCTCGGTCTCTGGTTGAAATGGTTTATTCATTGGTAGCTCTATCCACATTAGTTTTTATTTACCAATATTTAATGACAGAAAAAAAATAAGTAATTCCGACTCGAACAATAATGGGTGATAGTGAAAATGATATCCTCGTTGTTGGTAGAACTGTTACAGGATTTATGTTTATTCAATTAAAACACAAAGCACTATAATAACTAAGAGATAACTAATGGTATTTGTGTCGAGTGGCAGTTTTCTAGCGACACTCAATGTATGTGAAGTTGACCCGAAAAACCAGCCCGAAAAACAACTTTTCAATTTTGGTGCGTTTCTTTGCTATATTTAATGGTATTGAACCATCCCGAAAAAAATATAATGATTGTTTGGAAAAGGCATATTTCATTCCGAAATAATATTTGCTTCTATTTACGAAATATATCCTAGTTAATTAATATGAGAAAACTAAAATTATCGCTAAAAGCTACTAAATTGATAACGCCATATTATACAAATAATAGTTTTAGTAATATTTACAAAAAACTTTGTTACATTGTAAATCTTGGTAGTAAATCGTATAGTTGCAAAAAACGATTACATCTAAGATGCAAAACTAATATAAACTTATAACTAAAATTGGTTAAATATTTATTTGCATAATGAAAAGAAATAACCTCAATCGCAATGTAACAATATTCACGAATCATTACAAAAATTTATACTAAAAATTTAATTGCTGGAATCCAGGAGATATCCCCCTCGAGATTATTTGTTCAAAAGTTAAGCCCATCCATCTCAGATATAACGTCAATAGTTCAGGTCTGAACGGCGAATATAAAGGTGTGATGTAAAGCAAAATCTCAGCAAAGGTTGCATTGAACTTTTCCATTTTATATGAAAAATCGGTTAAATTTAAAATATAATTACTGGAATCCAGGAGGTATCTCCTTCGAGCTTCTAAGATTTTGCTTTTTGTCATCGCCCAAATTGAATTTCGATCGACCAAATTTAAAAACATGTTCGAATATTCAAGAAGAAAATAGTATGTCGTTATCGGAAATTGCACAATTACCAGACCCATTATTTGACGACATGTAACAAGTCAAGCCATCTCCGTGTATTTATTGCGAAAAGAATGAGAAAATATTGAAGCATAAAGATCTATTAATCGAAAATATCTTGTTCGCATAAATAAATTGCAGAGCGATATCCAACAGTTGCTTAACAAAATTAAAAACTTAATTAAAAAAACCGAATATTAAACAAAAAAAGCGAGCACTCTAAAAATTTGTATCGACTTTTACTTTCATATAGAACAAAATTACAGAAGTGGCCAGAACAATTTAAAATATTAGCTCAAGATATTTATTATCGATCTCCTAAGTCTTATAATTTCATAAGGGACAGATTAAATTTTGATTTACCTTCGAAAACCTTACTTTTACGTTGGCAACCAATAAAAAATTTCTCTCCAAGTACAAATAATGAAGTAATGCAATCGAATGCTAAAAGAAAAAATTAACACATTAAGCGAAATGGACAAACAATGCAGCTTAATTTTTGATGAAATTAAAATTCAGAAGGATTTGAAATACAAGTCAATTCGAGATTGCGTCGATGGGTGATGACTGCAGAAACCCCAAAATTGGTAGTCACATTTGTGTTTTCATGGTACGTGGTATTATTGGAAATTGTAAGAACATTTTAAGCCACTGAAAAAAACAAATTCGATTGTGGCAAACAGAATAGGCAGCAAACAATTAAATGTTTCCAACAAAATGTTTGTAGTAATCAATAAATTTATTGTCGCAAAAGAGAAATTATTTTATTAGCAATCGTTAATTGTTTGAAACAAAACCTGTATACCAATTTTGTCCCGATATGTGTGAAACGAAATGAGTGTAACCGGAATGATATAGTAAAGGGTTATCCAATTCAAGCTTGATAAAATAAACTTAAAAAAAACACACAAAATATTCGGAATGTATTGTAATTTTTATTTCATTTTACAGATTGATCCTTGCCATTTTTAGTTAAACAAGATATCATTCAAATGTCCTCCACGGGACTTCTTACAGGCCTTGATTCTTTTGAGGTAATTTTCAATGACTTTTCGGCACATTTCGGGCGGTATCTCGGCCATTACCTTACGAATATTAGTTTTCAATTCGTCAAGAGTTTGAGGATTGTTTGCTTAAACACGATCTTTCGCGTAGCCCCACAAAAAGAAATCCAAAGGCGTTAAATCACAGGATCTTGGAGGCCAATTGACATCAGCCAATCGCGAAATCAAACGTCCAGGAAATTTCTCTTGCAAAAGATCTCGATTTGCTCGTGTCACATGACTGGTTGCTCCATCCTGCTGGAACCACATATCGTCAAGATCATAATCTTCGATTTTCGTAAAAAAATAATCGGTTAACATGCGGCCATAGCGCTCAGAATTGACGGTAACGGTTCGTCCATGGTTGTTCTCAAAAAACTACGGCCCAATCACACCACCAGACCACAATGCGCACCAAACAGTGACTTTTCCGGGTGTAATGGCTTCTCTACAATCAATTGTGGATTTTCTGAGCCCCAAATTCTACAGTTTTGCTTATTAACGTATCCACCAAGCGAAAAATGAGCTTCATCACTGAAGAAAATTTTGTTCGAAAAATCCGCATCAGCAGATTTAATAATTTTAACGCGTTGGTCGATTGTTAAATGCTCCATATTCTTAAATGGCAGAATGTCAACTAAATAAATGACAGCGTACTTGACGTTTATCTTTGACAAATGTCGGTATACAGATTTCTACTTTATCAACCTTGAATTGGATAACCCTGTAGTAGCATATGTATTTGTGGTAGTTTCGTGCGTATGATTGTTTTTCTGCATATGCAAGTAACGTGGCATTCTTTTTTTGTTTATTCATATTAACTCTTTCAGTGCAAACATGATTTCGGCTAGTGTATTGAGGAACACGATTGCGCTTTTTGGCACTCAAAGGGTTAAACATTGTAAACGCCATATTTTTGCGTTGTTTATGTATTTTCGATTTTTTTATAATTTCTAAAATTTATGAAATTTAAAATAAATTTACCTATAAAATTTTATTATTAGATGTAAAATTAAGATAATAGATAATATAAAATATATTGGCATGTTAAATAATGACACTCCACAGCTCGAGAGCAGACGTAATGTGTTGAGAAAAGGAAGTAAGCACCATAAAAATTAAACCCAATCGCCCGGAACGCGTTATTTTGGTACTGTTCATCATACAAATGACACAAATACGACCAAAGAAAAATACAAATACAGGGTTATCCAATTCAAGGTTGATAAAGTAGAAATCTGTATACCGACATCTGTCAAAGATAAACGTCAAGTATGCTGACATTTATTTAGTTGACATTCTGCCATTTAAGAATATGGAGCATTTAACAATCGCAAATTGGGTGTTGGAAAAACAGGCCGTCGAAGCTGATTTTTCGAACAAAATTTTCTTCAGTGATGAAGCTCATTTTTCGCTTGGTGGATATGTTAATAAGCAAAACTGTAGAATTTGGGGCTCAGAAAATCCACAATTGATTGTAGAGAAGCCATTACACCCGGAAAAAGTCACTGTTTGGTGCGCATTGTGGTCTGGTGGTGTGATTGGGCCGTATTTTTTTGAGAACAACCTTGGACGAACCGTTACCGTCAATTCTGAGCGCTATGGCCGCATGTTAACCGATTATTTTTTTACGAAAATCGAAGATAATGATCTTGACGATATGTGGTTCCAGCAGGATGGAGGAACCAGTCACGTAACACGAGCAAATCGAGATCTTTTGCAAGAGAAATTTCCTGGACGTTTGATTTCGCGATTGGCTAATGTCAATTGGCCTCCAAGATCCTGTGATTTAACGCCTTTGGATTTCTTTTTGTGGGGCTACGCGAAATATCGTGTTTACGCAAACAATCCTCAAACTCTTGACGAATTGAAAACTAATATTCGTAAGGTAATGGCCGAGATACCGCCCGAAATGTGCCGAAAAGTCATTGAAAATTACCTCAAAAGAATCAAGGCCTGTAAGAAGTCCCGTGGAGGACATTTGAATGATATCTTGTTTAACTAAAAATGGCAAGGATCAATCTGTAAAATGAAATAAAAATTACAATACATTCCGAATATTTTGTGTGTTTTTTTTTAAGTTTACTTTATCAAGCTTGAATTGGATAACCCTTTACAAGGACATAATTGTGTATTATACATTGTGTACGTATTCGATTTTTTTTGCTTCACTCATTTTAAATGAGTAACACACGAGACAAAATCGATACCCTGGTTTATTTACATAAGCGTTGTGTTGAACATTAATCGTTTGCCCTACTTATATAAATTTCTTTAATGTGGCGAACAGTTTCAATATTCTTTACGAATGTTAATTGTTTGCAAGAAACATCCTGATTATTTATTGCAAACAATAAAGCATTTGTGTTTTCGCTTTTGCCATTCCTTTCTAACGTTATTATTGTTTCTAGGAAACATCCAGATAGTTTACTGCATACAATTAACCATTGTAACGTATGACTTATCTCGTTAAGCTCAGCTACGTGTCGAACGCGATTGTATCGGGTAGCCGGGAGTCTGAGGGTGGGTTATTTACAACAACATGTAGGCTGAACAGTCATCGTTAACAAACAATTCAGAATTCGCGTTCATATAAACAAAATCACTGTTAGTAAGAAGAAACAACAACCGTTAAAAATGGCACACATAAGTATGCCTGTAGCGGCACCTGACTATTCCGTTCCCTATGACATATTAAATTATTATTCTACACGGGTCATTTTATGACTTACAAACGACCGAAAATAAATGTAAACGTCATATGATAGATACACCAAAATATCGAATAAAAAAAAATCCTCGCGAAGTTGAAACAATAGTTCACAGATGAATATACAAAAATTAATTATTTAAATATGTATATATAAACGAAATAACTTAATTAAAAGGGTTAGTATAAATAATTACAGAATGTTTATCAAGTGGTTAGTTAAATATAGTTAAATAAAAATATAATGAAAATGACTACGTCACCATACAGTTGATCGATTCCGCGACCTTGATTATTCTCACTTCTATACCTCGAATTGTTACGGATGTGGTTTGTTGATATGCTCCGTTGAACCCAAATTTAACGCCAATTTCGCTTACGGTATAAGTCCAGTACCATATGCGCACACCTCCTTGTAACATTTAACTCATTCGTACAATCCATATATTGGTTTAATGTATATAAGTTAGCGGCACATGGGCATTATATTGATAAATGCACCGAGATTTTTAAGTATAACGCCTTTTCCAGCAATATCAGCAACAATACACTTTTCAGAATCACTTCGAAGTAGCACGAATTTCAATTCCACGTTGTACACGGACTGAGTTTTTCCACCACTAATTATTGTCGTAAACAGGAATCGCCAGGTAGCTTCTTCGAATTATTAATTGGTTCAGAGCTACGTATATATCGGGTTTTGATTTAATTAAACAATACCAAACAATACGGAACTGATAGATTTTATATAATATTTATTACACAAAATTGTTGTTTATATATTTGTATTTGTTGTTTTTATTATTGGTGTGCACAATTAAACATATCTACATTATTCATTAGGCACTTATATTCTAATCAATATGATTTCTTTTATACAACTTTAAATTTTTATTTATCAGTTTAAGGTACAGATTAGCATTTAATATTTAAAATTTAGAATACATAGAAAAACTGACCAAGAATCATCTTTATTGGGCCATAATTTATTATATTTAGATCACAAAAATCTGTACCGATACACAGTTTATATACACTGTACCTTTTTTTTTTTTCTTAGGTACGTATTAACACAGCAACAGTGTTGTGCCTGTTTTTTACGTTACGTAATATACTCGGTTTTTTACATGTAAAATACGTATTTTACACATAACAATTTTTTACAAAATGTAAAATACAAAAACTATTCGTAACTAATTCAAAATTACTTATAGTTCATAATCTCAATTCTTACGTATCTATATAAACAAAATTGGAAATAGATATGAATTGAATTTATTTATAATTCTTCTAATTTATTAATTATAATTAAAAGTAAAATATTTGTAGAAAAATATAATTAAAATTAGTTTTTTTTTTTCAAAGAAAATATGGTTTGTTTCTCAGCTACTAACTTATTTTTTAGAATAGAAAAACAAAATCCACAACACTATGGGATTGAAGTGTAAAACGATTAATCATCGAACTCATTCAATATTTATGCTATAACATTTTAATGTTATCGGTTACAAAACTTGTTTAGATGATTACGAGAAATCATTACCATCTTTCGACAAGAATATTTAACTTGACACAGACAGAGACATCTGTAGTGCAATTTGTTCTCTATCGATTATTGCTTAAAATAAGAATTACATTGCTTAAAATAAACAACTTCATACTGCTCTAATATTGTAGCAAAACGAAATAAAAAAATTGTTGTGCTATGTGACGTGAGGAGCAAAAATCCAAAAATTTAGGTGTCATTTGTTATTGTCAAATGTCAACACAAAAAAACAAAAATAAAAATCGAAAAATAAAATCAGGTATATACAAATTTAAATATTTTATTATATCAAAATAATATAATTATATCCACCAGCCCCAAATACACCAGCTCCAAAACTAGAGGATTTTATTACGGCCAAGGAATCAAGGATAGTGCAAATTTGCTTGAAAACGATATTTCGTATGAATGAGTTGGAGTTCAAAACTATGCTTGTTCGATGTATCGCTCATCTTAGCCTTAGCTATAAGAATACGGCAAATCAAAATTTGGCCCGAGATATTAAAATTTTACTAACCGTTTTCGAGTGAGTTTTCTATTATTTATTAAATTACAAGTCAAATGAAACTATACCAATGGCTCTTTGGCTCGAATATTTTAATTTTCTTAACTAAGTAGAATTTTGACTGAAAAAAAATTGTTTATTATTGTAAATTCAGTTTTACTTTTAAAAGTAACATTAATGAAATTTTGTTTATCGCAAATCTTCATTATCATCACTATCAACAAATCGAATTAGAATTTCTTTATTATTTAAAGAATAATATTAATAGATATGAATTAATTTTTAGACCTATTAAATGTCAGGCTATTTCGAATTTGGCAAGGAATTTGACCCCGATTTGAAAATATCCGCTCAATCTGCGCTGTCGATGCTGGAAGATTTAATAATTTCAGTGCTAAGTTGGATACGTGTATGTTGCTGCAGTGCTCTAAAAAATGTCTGGATTCTTTTGAGTATAAAGTTTGGAAAATTCCACTTTGTTTTTGTAAATGTGCCAATCCTCAATCCTCAAATTTCCGTGGCCAATTAAATTTGTCAGACTCCAAAATAGTTATGGCAAATATATCAAAATTTATTAAAGATTTTATTAAAGATTTTATCGAAAGCGAACAAAACTCAAAAGAATTTTTTGATCCCACATGCAATCTTATAAACACTTTCCAACGTGGAAAAACTACTTTAGCGAATGCTGGTTTGATGTGGCTATCATTTAACGTGCAGGTAAGATTTAGAGATAAACTACAAATATTTTTCGAAAAACGCCAGCTTATTATGTGCATCCTTATTACGATAACGACCTTTTAATTGATAGTCAAATGAATAAAATCAATCAGTTTTAACAAATTTAAATGGCCAAGAAAATGAGGATTGGCTCATTTACAGAAACGAAAGTGGAATATTCCATACTTTATACACAAAAGAAATAAGAAACCCACAAGATTTTTGGAGCACGCAGCGATAAACCACCCAAACTTATCCAACTTTGCACTGAAATTATTAAATCTTCGATCACATTCGAAACTTGTCCGTCCCTAGTCGAAATTTTTTATCAAACAGACTCTTAGGGATTAACTACGATAGCTGTCTTAAAGAAATTCGTGCAAACCTATCTGAAAACTCCGTAATATTAATCGACGGATATTTCTTCTTTTATGAATAATATGATACAAATTTACGTTTCGTTAAATAAAGGTTTGCGACTTTACTAAGGTTTTTAAATACGCGTTTGATTTTATACAAAATTATACGTTTTATACAGTAATTTAAGTATATTACCATTTTTTACGTAAAAAATGTTAAAACAGTTTTTTACATACAATTGCACAACACTGCACAGCAATCATAAATTTATACATGCACTTAGAATTAATACACATATTATTAATCTTATTATAAGGTATTCTTTCAACTTTTTTTTTTTTTAATTTCCAACCGAAATATTTTTGGTGGCTTTTTTTATTTTTTTTTTATTTTTCGAGACTAAATCAAAACCAACTAACCCCCGGCTCACATTTTATTTCTGTTTATATAGTTTTTTTTTTATCCCGCCTAAATTTTGCGAAATCAAGTTTGATGCCCCACACTACCATAATCAAATACATATGATCAACTCAACACAAACAACACGTTATCGCTTCCACCACAACGATCGATTACCAACGAGGGTAAGCACCAAAACTAACTTCTATAATGCGTTGCGCGGCGGAACCCATGAATCCCATTTCAGATAAAGGTCCAGTAAACCAGGTAGGTGTGAGCCGTAAATGTCATACAACCAGCATAATAACGTGTAGACAGGTATAAACTCGGGAGGTCCAAAGCAAAACTGGCGTAAGAAATCCTTAGTCATTACACCATTTGTGTTGGACACTTTTAGTATTCCTTACTAATGTTAATTGTTTGCAAGAAACATCCTGATAATTAACTGCAAACAATTAATAAATTTTACTACAAACAGTATACATATTTACAGTCACATACCAATATAAATAATATATTTGACGGGTGTTTCTTTTAAACTGAGACGATCAAATATCTCGAAAAATAGCCACTCTACGGAAAAAATGTACATAATCAAAATTTAATCATACCACGGGGGAAATACGTTAGTGCAAAAAAAATAGTCCCCCACCCCCCGCTTTGTAGGTGGGGCGGGGGTAACTTTTAAACTAAGATAGGAAGCCATATTTTTTATTGCAGATACGGATTCTACAACTAAAAGTACGTATGATTTGAATGAAATATCTTGTTGGATTCATGATAGATGGCGTTGTAATCGACGAAACTCAATTTTTTCAATTTCTTTTTCTTAGAACACACGCATTCAATTCTGCAATACGTTTGAAATAAAAAACATCACGTTTTCATTGGAAATACTCGAAATTCGTCATCAAAACAATTTATTAATGTAAATGGCAGGTGAATACAATAATTTTAACTTAAAATAAGTGTTCAAAATGATGGCCTGCGACTTCAATGCACTTACTAATGCGCATTTCAAATGATTGTACACAACTGAGAAGTGTGTTTGGTTGAATTTTAGCACACGCATTTCTGATTCGCTCAATCATGTTCTCATGTGTTGTTGGTTCTTGTTTGTAAACTTTGTCTTTGAGATAGCCCCACAAAAAGAAATCTGGTGGAGTAAGATCTGGTGATCTGGCGGGCCAATTTATCGGACCAGCTCTACCGATCCAGCGACCATTGAAATCACGATCAAGTATTTCACGTGCCACCACCGAATAGTGTGCAGGAAAACCATCATGTTGAAACCACATGTTCCGTCTCACTTCTAAGCTCAAATTTTCAAGTAGTATTGGCAGTTCATTTTCCAAAAAGTTTCGGTACATTTGACCATTCAAGTTGCCTTCAATAATGTGGGGGCCTATGAGTTTGTTGCCAATTATTCCACATCACACGTTGACAGTCCAAGGACTCTGATGTTCAACTTGACGAAGCCAATGCGGATTTGTAACACTCCAATAATGCATGTTGTATCTATTAACCGTTCCATGGTTCGTAAAAAACGATTCGTCAGAGAACATTACGCAACGAAAAAAATTGGGGTTTTGTTGTATTTGTTCGCGTGCCCATTGACAAAAAGTTACCCGATTTTGGAAATTAGCGCCATGAAGATCTTGGTGTAAAGACACATGATATGGATGATACTTGTGCCGTTTTAAAATTCTCCAAACACTGGTGAGGGACAATCCGGAATCGCGAACTATTTCTCGTGTACTAACATGAAGATTATGAGCCACTGCTGCCAATACAGCAATTTCAATATTTTCTCCAGTGACTGTTGCTCTACGGGTCCTCTTTTTCGGTTGAACATTTCCATCAGTAATAAATTGTTTAATACTACGGCCAAATGAAGCACGTGAACGAATCCTATCCTGAACACGTAGAGTGTAAATAGCACCAGCATTTTCAAGATTTCTGCCAGCTTCTCCATAAACCAGAACCATTTCAATTTTCTCTGGCACAGTTAAACGCTCCATTCTAAAGCATTTTATCGTTTATTTTGCAAATACGAAAAACATGTAAATAAGAAATAGCACAAACGTTAAATGTGATTTACAAAACTGAATAAATTGTTTTGATAACGAATTTCGCGTATTTCCAATGAATACGTGATGTTTTTTATTTCAAACGTATTGCAGAATCGAATGCGTGTGTTCTAAAAAACAGAAATTGAAAAAATTGAATTTCGTCGATTACAACGCCATCTATCATGAACCGATATATATATATATATATATATATATATATATATATATATATATATATATATATGTAGGCACCAAGTGTTATAGCCGCAGATCTGTACTCTTATATTAATATTGGATACAGCACATGTTAATAAAATGAGGCAGGTAGAGTGGCATGCTGCTACTAGGTGAGCCATTCTGGCATGATAGGGGTGGGGGGAATACTGAGAAACAACCGTTGAAGCGTATCGTGTATTTTAGGGTTTGCAACGGGCTAATAACTTAATCTACTGAGAAGCTTCGTGCTTTACTTTCGAATATTTAGGAACCCTTAAAACCTCAGTTTCTATCGGTTTCAAAATTAATGAGTTCAAGACAAATGTGGTACAAATGTAATTTTTGCATTGTTAATATACAGATCTTAGAAGTGGTCCCTCTGCTGATCGTCATTAGTTGGCATTATAATAATCTAGGGTTTCATATTAAGGGTCATATGGCTACGTTATTAAAAGTACTTTATATTCTTTGTGGCCCACTACTAAAATTCAAGGGCCTAAGTCCCATAATAACTAACTATTTTTATTAAACGTTTAAAAATGTATAAAATGGATATTTAAATATAAATATTGATGATTTTTATATACATAGATAGTTGAATAATTTAGAAATGTTAACACATCGTTTTTTAAATGAATCACAAAAATTTTTCTTGTTATATTTACTGAGAATGTGTCGGAGTCTTACCCAATGACTATGCCGAATAAAACAATTACTAAGCGGTTTTATTTTTTCACCAAACTGCATTTAGTGCTACAGTTTTCTTCTACGCAATATTATGCTTTGTATAATTTAAAGAAATGTATCTATATAAATAAAACAAAGTCGTGTTAGTTACACCATTTATAACTCAAGAACGGCTGGACCGATTTTTATGATTTTTGTTTTGTTGGATTTGACTCCGTTCCGAATAGCATAATAACTATTAAAACATCGGAAAAATTCACCAAAAAAAAAGTTATCAAGAAAATTCATTTTCTCATATATTTAGTACATTTTGTTTTTTTTATTTTGTTCGCCTCAATACAGTGGTGGTTTAGGAAAAAAGAAAAGTCGGAAAAACTCAAAAGGGAAGCCCCAAAAATCTAATAAAAAAATCTTTTTTTTTATATGAATTTTGTAGGTGTAGTTTGTATGTGACGAGTGGTGCAGTGGTTAAAGCTTCGGCGCTTGGACTGCAAGGTACTGGATACGAATCCGACTGGAGGCTGCATGCACATACCATTTTGTATTTTATCCAATTTTTTTTTTTATTTCATCTACTTATCTATTTATATAGATAAAATCTTCGTCCGAGTTACGATTTCAGTGCGAATAGTAGATTTTGACAGCTCCAAAAAAAGTTTTTTTCCTTTGCGATTTTAATATTAAATTTAATTTATTTTTGGTTTTGGTTATTTCATATTAGTTAAGAGGTTTGTGGTTTAGCATATAATATTAAAATAAGTGGTGGAATTTAGTGAAATAAGAGGTTGTGTGGTGTATGCCAATAACAATAAGAAAACAGTACTTTTTTGCGTACAATAGTACGTAATTTTTTTAGTGGTACAGAGTGTCCCAACACCGGACACCAGTTTTTTTTTGGTTTTTTTAATTTTTTTTTTATTCTGCGGAATTCTATTTTCGATCGGGATTTTTAAACGGTAAGTTCCCTTCGAAGATGTTCACTTTGTGAGGTTATCACATTTGTGATTGTGCGCACATCGATAATTGATTATGTAATTTTGGATTGTGTGATTAATTTTCCAGTATTATTTACAATGCCGCGAGCCAGAAGATCTAATCTTTCACCACGAAGCCGTAATGCAATTAGACTTCGGACTATTGCGAATCAATCCACTGCAGATGAACAAGAAATCACACGAGAAGTGCGCCGCGTTAGTATGGCCCGACTTCGCGCTTCACAAAGACAAGCACAAAGAGAGGCAGTACGTCAAATGGCTCAGTTGACAATGAGAAATCGTCGAGCTTATCGCACAGATCAACAACGAGATAATTTTCGACGCGCAAGAAGAAATCCTTCAAGTGTTGATTTGAATCGAATTTCGTTTCAATACGATTGCACAATTGACTACAACTCGCATCCTTTCGTTCGAATTGGCCCAATGGAGTTTGTGTGCGACCATTGCGGTGCATTGAAGTTCGCTGGAGAAACGCCTGGATTGTGCTGTCTCAGTGGCAAGGTGAGATTGCCATTATTGCCTGCACCACCTGAACTGTTGCGTTCATTGCTTCGTGGCGAGACACCAGAATCACGACATTTTCTATCCAACACTCAAAGATACAACGGATGTTTCCAAATGACTTCATTTGGAGCAGACATTATCGAAGAACGCGGATTCAATCCAACATTTAAGGTCATTTCTGCTCGAGAGAGTAAACATTCATTTTCTTTTGGTGATCAAAAATCTATAATTCTGACTTCGTCTTCGACTTTACAGATTCAAGGCCAAATTCACCACCGAATTGGGTCATTGCAACCGATTGAAGATGGACAGCATAAATTCATCCAAATATACTTTATGGGCAATATGGAGGATCAACTTGATCGGCGCCAAACGATCAATACAGCAATGAAAAGGATAGTTCTGAAAGATTTGCAGCAACTACTCCATGAACATCATGCATTGGTTCGATTGTTTATATCTGCGTTGGATCGCATGCCAAGTGACGACTGCAAAGTCGTGATCAGAGCAGATAAGCGACCCGCTGGAACACACGAACGCCAATTTAATGCTCCAACAATAGATGAAGTCGCAATTGTGATTGTTGGTGAAAGCGTGGAACCGCGCGATATTGTGCTTACACGTCGCGACACTGGACAACTGCAACGAATAAATGAAACACACCGTTCATACGATACATTGCAATACCCGCTGATGTTTTGGCAAGGAGACGATGGATATCACTTCAATATCAACATGATAAATCCATTGAGCGGTGAGTACTGATATCATAATTTAGATTATGACACTAATTTTACTGATTTCATTTCAGGTGAGGAAACTAACAAGAAGGTTAGCTCGATGAATTATTATGCATATCGTTTGATGATTCGTCAAAATGCTGACAACTATTTGCTGCGATTTCGTCGTTTGCTTCAGCAATATATCGTCGACATGTACGTCAAAATCGAAACAGAGCGCCTCATTTTCATTCGGTTGAACCAAGCTAAACTGCGTTCGGAGGAATATATCCATTTACGCGATGCAATCAGCACCGAAGGAGATGCAGCTAATGTTGGTCGATTGACTATTCTACCGGCGACGTACATTGGCAGCCCGCGTCATATGCATGAATATGCGCAAGATGCAATGACATATGTTCGTCATTACGGTTGTCCAGATTTATTCATCACTTTTACTTGCAATCTGAAATAACAAGTGATCGGCACGACATCATCGCACGTGTCTTCAAACAAAAAATCCGGTCGCTGATGAACTACATTGTTAGGCATTGCGTCTTTGGGGATACTCGATGTTGGATGTATTCAATTGAATGGCAGAAACGAGGCTTGCCGCATGCTCACATTCTTATTTGGTTAGCCGAAAAAATTCGACCAGACCAAATAGATGACATCATATGTGCCGAGATTCCTGAACCCGAAACCGATCCAGACCTGCATGATGTTGTAATTACGAACATGGTTCACGGTCCGTGTGGCTCCATCAATCCCCAATCACCGTGCATGGTCGACAACAAGTGTTCCAAGCGTTATCCACGAAATTTAACCGCAGAGACTATCACTGGCAATGATGGTTATCCACTGTATCGGCGTCGATCAGCCGATGATAACGGTAGAACTATCACAACGATAGTGAGAGGAAATGAGTTCGTGGTCGACAACACTTGGATTGTTCCATATTCGCCACTTCTTTCCAAAACATTCAAGGCGCATTGCAATGTGGAGTACTGCAATTCAGTGAAGTCCATAAAATACATTTGTAAATATGTCACGAAAGGTAGCGATATGGCAGTTTTTGGTGTTCAAAATCCCAATACAAACGATGAAATCACGCATTATCAAGTTGGTCGATATGTGAGCTGCAATGAGGCGAATTGGCGTATATTCTCATTCCCTATTCATGAACGTCATCCCACTGTTGTACATTTGGCGGTGCATCTGGAGAATGGTCAACGAGTTTATTTCAACTCATCGAATGTTGCTCAACGTGCTGAGACACATCCAGCAACAACATTGACCAGTTTCTTTTCGATTTGTCAAAGTGATCCGTTTGCACGAACATTGCTCTACTCTGAGATGCCACGTTATTACACTTGGAACGCCTCATCAAAAAAATTTCAACGTCGGAAGCAAGGCGATGAGGTTCCTGATCATCCAAATGTGCGTTCTACTGATGCTCTTGGTCGCATTTACACAGTTCATACGAAGAATGACGAATGCTTCTACTTGCGGTTGTTGCTGGTGAATATTCGTGGGCCGACATCATTTAAATCACTTCGAACTGTCAATGGTGTAGTGTGCCCAACATTTCGTGCTGCATGTCAACAGCTCAACTTGCTTGAAAACGATACTCATTGGGACACGACAATCGCTGAATCAATTATTTCTGCAACTCCAAACCAGATACGCACATTATTTGCTATCCTTATTTCGACATGCTTCCCATCAAATCCACGTGAACTATGGAGCAAGTACAAGAATGACATGTCAGAAGACATTCTACATCGAATTCGTGTCAGTTTCGGAAATCCCGATCTCGAGGTGAATGAGGAGATACATAACCAGGCTTTGCTTTTGATCGAAGACATGTGTTTTCGCATGTGCGGCAGTTTGTTAGTCAAATTAGGAATGCCAACGCCATGTCGTGGAATGAACGACGCTTTCAATCGAGAATTGGAACGTGAACATGAATATGATCGAGATGCATTGAACCAATCAGTTCGAACCAATGTACCACTGTTGAACCTCCAACAGAAAGGAGTGTACGATACGTTAATGAAGGCAATTCATGATGGAAATGGTGGATTATTTTTCCTCGATGCGCCCGGTGGAACTGGGAAGACATTCCTCATGTCATTGATTTTGGCCACTGTTCGTGCGAGATCCGATATTGCTGTAGCAGTTGCTTCTTCTGGGATAGCGGCCACATTGCTAGAAGGATGCCGAACAGCTCATTCAGCGTTGAAATTACCGTTAAACCTTCAATCGGCTGAAAACCCGAAATGCAACATTGCAAAACACTCAGCAATGGCGAAAGTTTTGGTAGCAAGTAAAATCATCATCTGGGATGAATGTACAATGGCGCACAAACGCGCATTGGAAGCACTCGATAGAACTATGAAAGATCTACGCAATGACTCAAGATGTTTTGGAGGCGCAATGATTCTACTTTCTGGCGATTTCCGTCAAACAATACCAGTTATTCCAAGATCGACCGCTGCTGATGAAATAAACGCTTGCCTCAAATCATCGACTCTGTGGTGTTATGTGAAGAAACTTCAGCTGACGACAAACATGCGAGTTGCATAGTTAAACGATCCATCTGCCGAAGAATTCTACAAGCAATTGCTGACTATCGGTAATGGCCGTGTTCCGGTCGACAAATCGAACGGATTGATTTCGTTTCCTCAGAACTTTTGCATTTTTGTCTCAACGAAGGACGAGCTCATCAACAAAGTGTTCCCGAACATCATTACTAACCACAAAAATCACAATTGGGTGAGTGAACGAGTAATTCTTGCGGCAAAGAACAAAGATGTGGATCACTTAAATTTTACAATTCAAAATCTAATCGTCGGTCCACTTCATTCCTTCAAATCTATTGACTGTGTGACAAACGAAGACGAAGCAACCAACTATCCAACTGAATTTTTAAACTCATTGGATCTACCTGGCTTGCCACCGCACAATTTACAACTAAAAGTTGGCTCGATAATCATCATGCTACGAAACCTGAATCAACCAAAACTATGTAACGGAACGCGTTTGGTGGTGAGAAAACTTATGGGCAATGTAATTCACGCGACGATACTTGAAGGGAAGTTCAAAGGTGAGGAAGTTCTCATTCCGAGAATTCCGATGATCCCAACCGATATGCCATTCGAGTTTAAACGAATTCAATTTCCGATTCGTCTTGCATTCGCCATGACGATCAACAAATCACAAGGCCAATCCTTGAGTGTTTGTGGTCTGAATCTAGAAAATGAATGTTTCTGTCACGGCCAATTGTACGTAGCATGTTCACGTGTCGGTAAACCATCCGCTTTATTCGTTCTCGCACCTAACAATAAAACAAAAAATGTCGTATATCACAAGGTGCTACAATGAAGGGACTCGACTCCATTGCAACTCACCCAGCAAATAGTTTAAAAGAAAGTAGTGCAATAATGCTACGCGAACCATTTCTATTCAATTCAATAAAACGAAAGCCTTGCTGCCACGTGAATTACATTCATTTCAATGTAATTAAAATATATTTCATTTTGATTTTTGTAATTTCATTGAATTTAATTAATTTGGAGTATTCATTTAATTTATTTAATCTTAATAAAAAACTCAATTTTATTAAGCTAATAACTTTAAAAAACATTTATTGATTTTGAGGCGGTACGAAGTTCGCCGGGTCAGCTAGTTTAATATAACATTTTTCTCTTCTAATATAAACTGAAACAAAAAAAAAGAATTCAAAAAACCAACTCTGCTTCGTTGCAAGATTGAACGAAATTCGTTTTTGCAATTTTTTACAAAAATATACAAAAAAATGAAACAACGATTTACGCAATTGTATAAATGTATAACTATATCACCAATCATCACTTGTACAATTTAATTTTGTTTAACACTTTGTCACATCTCTCTGGGTTTCTGTATTCCATGTAGTTTAAATTATTTCCATTCTTAAGTGTGCAAAATTTTTATTGAATGAAAACGAGAAATTTATGTGTATTCGAAGCTTAGCGCTTTTTCATAGTTTATTAGATAGCCGCCAAACTTATGAGGCGCTAGTCGTTTAGTTTGGATTCTCTTATATATAAAGTGCTTTGTGATTAAAGTTAATAACAATAATTCTGCCATGAATTATTTTAATGTTTAAATTGAAAATAGCATACACGGAAATGTGTAAAATCGGCATGATGTGGGCATTATTAAGGTATTGTTAAAATTATTATCACCAAGGTCATGCCGGTTATGAGAGACAATTCCGTTGAAAAGTGACAAGCCGAAAATCTCTCTATTTGGTGCTAATTTGGAAGAGACTTTTCAACCATTGCCGTTACAAAGTGCTAATTATAATATTGCAGCCGTAAACAAAATTGATGATCTTAATTTAAGAAGACATGTGACTTTATTGGAAGTAAAAATGCGTTCATTATCAATTTATACATAAGGTGAGCACAAAACTCTGTTATTTTGGTCAAATTCAACTTAATTAAAAATATATTTGCTAAAAAGATTAATGATCAAAAAATTTGCCATTTCTATCTATGGTCTTTTGTTATTAACCAGGTATAACCAGGTAGATGATGAATGCCTTCATGATAGTAACTGCAACCAGAACAAAAAAAAGTTTTTAATTCAATAACTTTGACTTATTGAATCGTATTTTTCGAATATCAGCAATAAAATTTTTTAATGAATAACTTAGTTTTAAGTTTAACAAAAACATGTATTCTATCAATAAAATAAAATAGTTTTACTAATAAATACACTTATTGTAATGACAATGTATTAGTTATCAATTCTAAACTTACTAAATTTATTGATCCGACAATGTTCGTTGTTAAAATAAACATTACGACTTGATTAAATTATTAATTCAATAACTAAAATTATTACATTTACAACCTGACTGTTCTCGTTAATCATTAAAATTCGCTAAAGCATTATACTTATACTTTATATGTAAGTTCAAAAATTTTCAATATTTTTGTAGTTTGATCACTGCAGTCTGAAGCCGAATTTATTTGACTCTGTAGCAAATTTTTCTACAGAAAAATTTGCTGGAGAATAAAAATCGAAGAGAGAGAGAGAGAGAGAGCAAAAACAACCAATCAAATTAGCCAAATTGGTATTATTTTTGTAAACAAATTTCCCCCACATTTCATTTTGTAAAACTTATTGCCCCTTCGGAATAAAAATTATTTATTCTGTAGTTAAATTTGCTGAAGGCAGGCACCTTAACAAAAATAAATTCCTAACTTCACTTCAAACTGCAGCAAATTTTTCTGCAGAAAATTTTGCTACAGAGTCAAATAAATTCGGCTTGATGAGACGACCGAATTTTTAATGCAAAGAATTCAGTGTTTCGCACTAATGGAAACATTGAATTCTAGAGAGTCGTGTTGCTACTTGCTGATATTGCAGCTCTAACTTGGTGGTAAACTCCATCCACCAAGTAAATGCCGCATTATCAGCAACACGACTCTGTAGAGATTTCTTTTTCAGGAAGAGTATAGTCTCTACACGGGCCTCGCACCCTCTATGTGCAAATACCCCCATTCAAGATGGTCTTGAACATATATAGTATATATTATATATATTCAAAATGCGTTCCAATTCCAACGTCTTGGTAACCTCACCTCAACCTCACCCTAACAGGGTCGGTACCATCATCTCCCATATTATCCAGAATATTCTTTATTATGATTATTACGCTCTTTGTAAAAATTAATAATTAAATTTTTTTAAATAATAACTAAAGAACGTCCAATTTAAAACGTCAAGTTATTGAACGGAACTAAATGCTTATTGATATAACAATTATTCTGTCGATTTAAAGGTAGTAAAATCAATAACTGTAAAATTGTTACGGCAATAACTTCGTTTATTGGCCAAAAACAACCTATGTTTTTTATTGATTTTGCATATGAAAATTGTTATTTCAACAACTTTTTTCTCTAAGTGTGGTGTTTTCGAAGTAAAATAGTCATCGAACCATTTTTGCACATCTTCAACTTTCGTGAACTGGTCTTTCAAAAATGATGACATCGATCTGAATAAGTGGTACTCGGAGGGAACCAAGTCTGGAGAGTACGCCGCATGCAGCAAAACTTCCCAGCCTAACGAGAAGATGAGCTCCTGGATTGATCTTGCTCTGCATGTAGACGAATGTTGTCATGCATCAATGTCAACTTCCACCTTCCTTGGCCCGTAAATGGTCTTTTTAAATTCCCCGGTAAATAATAGTAGACTCTACTAATTCCTGACCAACTTCAAGTCAATGATATTAAAACAAGCAGAATATGAACTGAAGATCAATTGACATACAAATCATTTAAGTCTCAGTATGGCCTAATCAAATGACCCATTAAAAGTTTTTGGGGTCCACTCGTTCGTGGCCAAGCTTCAGGTCATTTAATTTAAAGCTAGCAGAACCCAAATCGAAAATCGGAGCCAGGCCGAAATTCTTATAGATCGTCCCCACACAAACATTCCGATTCCTATATACATAATAGGAGCCCAAAATTATATAATTGGTTTGATTAGGCCACAATAATGAGCTAAACATTAATTGTATGTTGATTGATCTTGTTTTGCGTTATAATTTTGGATTTGCCCTGGTTCTGCTAGCTTTTAATTATATGCCTTGAAATTGTGTGAAGAATGAGTGGTGTCCAAAATTATTAATGGCACATTTAATTAGGAGCCATAATATCCTAATAATAATAATAATAATAATTCCCAACGACCTATTACCCCTCCCAACCGCGCGCGGGGAGTCTCCATCTGTATTATTATTATTTTTTTGAGTATAATTCAAGTGATTATAAACATGGATATCGAACTGCTTAACCTGTGAAATTAAAGAAAAGTAGCAAGCGGGAAAATCTATATTAGTATTAAAATCAAATCTGATTATTAAGAGGCAAACTAGGTGAACATCTAAGCAAAACGATACCCGTCGCGGACGGAAGGAGAACAGAGGTTGAGTCTGCTTAGTACAAGCAGATTAAAATTGAAAAATATAGCAGTCAACTGATAAAATTTCATAAAATTTGATAAATAAAACAAAATAAAATGTAACAAAACAAAATGTTATAAAAGTTATAAAATATTATAGGCCAAACCAGTCAAGTTAAATAAAAAAGTTGTTTTAAAGTGCGTTTCGTCATATTAAAATCAATGAAGTGGGAGTATTGGTTAGCCTCGTGAAGCATCCTAGATACAGGTTCATTTTTACCATAGTCAGTCCTATGATGGTCGATTCGAAACATAGGTACCGATCTCAAGGCTCGTGAATTAAAATTTAGATTGATTTTTCCTAAGAGGAAAGGAGAGTCGGTACTGCCGGTTAGCAATTGATGAATAAAAATCACGTCTGCAACAACCCTGCGCCTACGAAGTGGTTGTAAATCAATTAGCTTGAGGCGATCTAGGTATGGAGGTAGGTGAAACATGTCCACCCACGGTAGCCCGCGTAAAGCAAAGCTAAAATTATTTACATTTAAATAGGTCCCGATTTGTTTCATTATTTCGGTTTTGCTCCTATTTTCAATAAATCTATGGTCCATAAGTTTTGAATAATCATAATTTCTCAGTGTAAATTTTCCCCGCATTTTCAACAAAGGATTAAAATG
The DNA here is from genome assembly GCA_947310385.1 of Nephrotoma appendiculata. Taxonomy (NCBI): domain Eukaryota; kingdom Metazoa; phylum Arthropoda; class Insecta; order Diptera; family Tipulidae; genus Nephrotoma; species Nephrotoma appendiculata. The sequence goes on along the minus strand of OX371225.1, from coordinate 55,431,829 downwards.
AGTCTTTGTTTATTCATCGGACTTTGTTTCATCTAATATTGAATTTGAAATTTGATAGGAGGAACATAAAAAGTCAATAAAATTTTTTGTTCCTTTTCATTATGTTCTGTACAATTTTCTACAAAAAAATTAATTTCTCTTCCTGCTTGTAATATTTACATGTAGGTCCAGTAAACGTTAAATTTACGCAGCAAAGGAACTTTAAAGTATAAAAGATTAACTCAATGGTCAATACATTTTAAATAATCATATTTTGTAAAACTAGTTATGCTTATAAATTATTTTAAGCATAACGATTTTTACAAATTATGATTATTCTAAATGTATTGACCATATATTTAAAGTTGACTGAACCTTCATGTATTACATGCAGGAAGAGATTTTTTTTGTTGAAAAATGTGCAGAACATAATCAAAAAATTATATTGGTCTTATTGAATATTGAAATTACAAATTTATTATTAGATGAAACACTTCCATTGAATATAGGGATCGGTTGGTAACGAAATTTGATAGAACTCGGTTATGCGAGTTCAAATTTTTTTGTCGCTTACTAATATTGGATGGGAAAATTAAAATCTTCGAGGTGTATCAGATAATAATTAAAAGTAATATAATTTTAGAGATTATGAGGTGGATTGCTACGGCTATCAAAGATGGTAAATATGACAACATCAAACTAAAGTAATCAATTCATTATAGGTCGAAACAATACTATCAACGTCTTGGACACCTTACCGCGACATAAATATTTGAATTAAATGAATTTTTTCTACAAAATAAATGATTATAGTCTTTAGCATTCAGTGAAATCTAAACCTCGTTCCAAATTGGAATAAAACATATAAACTGTTCAAAAGTATTTAGCACGTATTAGTAATTTAATACTTCAACATATTTTACCACGTCAAAATTTTTTTTAAAAACTTCAACCTTCCGCATACACCCCCCATTTTTGAACACATATATTTTATTCCCGACCAAAAAGCAAATCATTCAAATTCTTTATAATATTTTTCTAAAATAAACCGTCTAACGTATTTCAAACATTTTTCTTTTTCCAAAAATAAAAAAGTTTTATTTTTGCTCCCGTGTAGCTTTTTTACATTTCACAGAGCTTTTCTGCTATGTTTTCATGTTTTGTCATTTCCGTTTGTTATTTTTATGCTCACACAAAAAAAAAATTGTAATATATTTTGTTTATGTGACTTTTATTCCTGTATATAACTCTCCTTATAATTTTCTTATAACAGAAAAATGATTCAAATGACGATGATGAGGGAAGATGATGAGAAATGTATTTGGATGAATGAATAATCGGTATAACCCCTGTATAATAAACAAAATGGAAAGAGTTAAATCTGTTGTTCTTTACGAGAAATATTTATGTAGCACTGAAGAAACTTATTTTAAGACGTATAATTTACCTGCCTCTGTTACTCTTCTATATATGGTATACTTCCTAATATTAATTTTATTTTTATTCTTAAAAGGTAGACGTGACATTTTATATTAAAATGAGATATATGTTTGTTGTTCTGTATGAATTGTATAATATGAGTTTATATAAGACAAATAATAGAAAAATAATAACGGTAATAAAAGTTTACTTTTATATTAAAAGATAAATAATAGTGTCAGTAAGAAAATGTTTAAAGTGTTTTCTGTATACTGTCTTAAATATTCATACCCTGTACCTCCCTGCTTTAATATTAAATTTATTTTTACAAATTTAAAGAATTACTGTGTAATATAAATTAAGTAATATGAGTAAGTAGTACCAATAAGGTATTTTACTGCCTACAAACTTTTGGGTCATCACTCGCCCCGTAAAAGTATCGATAGCCTATTAACTCTTAGATCTCGTTCGTCTTCGTCAGGCCAGCATAGTCTAGGTTTTCCGAACGCCGACTGGTTGCTGATGAAACTCTTTTCTTATATTACGGCTTGATGAAGATCTTTCGACGTGGTCCAGCCATCTTATTCGGCCGGATTTAATTAATTGCATAATATTGTGGAAACGTTTCATCTAGAGATCCTTTCGAATCCGATATTCGTTGTTCGCAACCTAAATAGAGCCATAAATGGATCGGATGACCTTTCTCTTAATTGTATAAAAAGTAATCTACATTCGTTGGTGGTTAAAGTTCAACTTTTACCTCAGAAGGTTAGCACAGGTCTAATAAGTATTTTATAAAGTGCGAATCTAAACGACTGCGAATGATCTTTTGATTGTAGCAACTTTTACTGTAATGAATCTTAATTCATAATGAAAATGGGAATAATATGGTTCTAATGAATCTACATATTGAAGTCGATCTGAATTTTGGGATATCGTTAAAATTTCAGATGTGGTTTCATATAGTAAAGAGGAGAATCTTTGTCTGCGCCATTATCAAGAGACGGTTCGAAGATGGTAATGAAGAATTTACTAAATTTTACTAAGTGACGTCATTTTTATTTAGTATTGTTTTAGTTAAAACTTCATTCGCGTATATAGGCGAAGGATTTACTAATTCTTACTAATATCTTTGTAGATTGGCTGTGTATTTTGAATGATATTGATCAATTAATAAAATCGAAAATATTTTTTTTGTGTAAAGAAATATGTTGGACTGCAAAATAAATTAAAAATTATATTTATATCGGATCAATTTAATCGCTACTACACCACATTACAATTTAGGTGTCCACCAATGAATAAATTTTGATGAATATGATGATCAAATTAATTGACCTGGCAAGTTTTAAACAATTTTCACATCCCTGCCCTGTTATAAATAAACGGTTTGGATTGATGCACTGAGAAGTTTGAGAAATTTCTCATACTCGTAACCTGATAAAGAGGGGTGGTTTTGATTGATGCTCAAATTGTTTAGAATTGAACTATTTAATCGCTTACTAAACTACTATAAACTATTTGCACGTTCACAAATGAATGAGTTTTGATAAAAAAGGAATGCCATACCAGAAATACTATTTTGAAAATCTCACAGTTTTCTTATTTTGTCGAGTAGTATTTGATAGTGCGATTTTGTACGTCTAACGGTAAAATTTGTGCATCTTACATTTTGGGAGGTAATGTAGAATTTCTGACTTGATTACTACGCCAGAAACCCCATAGATCCGTTTAAACATTAAAGAATATGTTTTGGTTTAGTTTAATTGTGTCACACTGATCAAAAACAATTTAGTTCTCCTGCAGAATTGGGCTGGATTTTCCCTATAGAACGACCATTTATCTGCATATTTACATGCGATATGTACAACATCTATTGAAGTAGATCAACTATGTAAGACAATGTTTTAGTTTTCTAGTCACAATCCCCTAATAAACAACCCTTAATTCAACCCTATATTTACAGCTTAAATTTTTGAAATACATTTTATGAATGATTTTTAGAAATCCCAACTTTTATTAATGCAATCACGTAAACTGCTTGTACTGAACATATTGATCAAGTTTCATGATTGTGTTTATTCCCCATCATTAAGAATTACCGTAGGAAACTACTACTATTTCAACCCTAATTTCAAAAGCTCACTTTCGAATAACTTTGTTTGGGTGATTTCTAGAAATTTTATTAATGAAATCACTTAAACAAGTTAAAATAAACATTATGATGTGATGAGCTGACTGTAGAATGCGCAGTAGTAGAATTCGTATAGGTTCTAGAATATAACAGGTACCGTTGTGGAGCACCAAATATATTAAAGTCCCAGTGTAATCGTTGTAAAAATAACAGACAGGGAAATGGGAAGAGGGATTTCATGAATACTGGCATTCTGAATTCCCCAACAACCAAAAACGTATTTCTCAAACAAATTCTAGCAGAGGTAGCGACAAACACAGACCCAGAATTTTACCAAATCCTATCGCGATCCACACAGACACCTCCTAGCCGGAAAAGTAGAATGGTTCATTCTCTGCATTATTTCAAGTTGGTGAGATACTTGCACAAAATAGTATGTGAATCAGTCGTAGAACCCAATGCTGATTCCAGACTGTATGCTAATGTTCTGATCAATGGGGTACCTTGTATGGGACTACTTGATATGCTCATGTGTCTGTGTTGGGATACAATTCAGAAGAATTCATAAAAATCAATAATTCAAAAATATGTAGTCGTCCATCGACAGCTAGTGGCTAGTAACAACAAATGGTAAACAAATTAATCACCGGTTTGCAGCCTTTATCACATTACCACAAACATCATGTAAATAATCGCCAACTATTTTAGCAAATGTAGTGAGCCAATTTTCATAGACCAAAAGGTTCGGATTAGGTCGTAAACATCTGGTCGTGTATAAATGTTAGTCAGGTCCAACCCATTCAACTTTGGTACTACTCGATATTACCGATTAAACAGCAAGAACTATATAGTGAGCTTCATCGAATGCTATAGCACTCGGTAAAATCGAGGATAAGCCAAAGTTCTTGGTCATCCTCAGTAAGCATTGTAAATACGGCCAACAGTTAATTTTCGCTCTGCCTGGATGCGCGTAAAGTAAACGCCGTGACGGTGATTGATCCTTATCCTTATCGATGGGTTATTTAATCGACTAGATCAAACTATTTCGATCTCAAAGACGCCTTCTGGTAAAAATCCCTCGATTCAGAGTAAAATGATAGGACAGCTTTCACCGTTCCAGGGCCGACACCCTTCCAGTTTTTTGTTTACACGAGTTCGACGAGCTTGCTGGTGACAGCTCCAATATTAGCTAATCCTGACTTTAGTAAACATTTTTACGTCCTGTGTGGTACAAGCACATCCGGTATTGGCCGTGTTATTTCGGAAGGATGGATACCCGATTACAGTCATGTCGTCAAAACTAAATATAAGGTGCAGAGGGACCACTCTAATATAACTGAATTGGAGATCACTCCACTTTAAAATGGCTGATCGACCAGAAAAAACTAACGGTACGTATGACCAATTAGGCCCTAAAACTTCAGTCAGAAAACTGTACCGGATAGCTTGTCTCCAGTAAACGTTGTAGAGGTAAAAGTAGCAGTTGCACCTCTATAATTTTCAAATTATGTGTGAGCGATGTATTCAATCGAGCTTTCCCGAACTCCGCACAAGAAATTTGACCTGAATTTTTTTCCAGGTGCGAGCACCATTAAAACTTTTTATTTGAATCCATTTCCAACCATGACACTTTAAACAGTCAATTTTTATAAATTTTCAAATTTTGTTTGCATGATATATTTATAGTATATACATGTTTTCTTGTAGGAAAATGAATTTTCTAAAGAATTAATTATTCTGTTAAATATATTGTTTAGTGTTTTATTTTTAACGGTTTCAGTAAAAAAATTATTGTTGTTATGGATAACAAATATTTTTGGTATAAAAAAATACTTTCGACCGAAAAATATCGGCTGAAAAATATCGGCTGGTAACTTTTGGCTGAAGCATATTAATATTTGACATTTTATATTATACTTTCGGCTAAGATAACAAAGAAACTATATGCATTATCGATAATGCATTAAATTTATTTTATGCCTTCCGCTACTGATTCCCTAAGTTAATTTATAATTCAAAACTATTACCTGTTTTATTAATGAGGCATTTTTATGGTTTTTTTGGATTTTAATAATAAAAAAGTCTTTAAATATATTCAAAATTACATATTACCAAGAATAAAATTTTTCTTCACGGGTTTATAAAATATAACGAAGTCCATAAAAACTATAATCTAATGTAAGCTCGGAAATTCGTTCAATGAATTATTAGTCAGACCAGTCGTTCAGTGCAGAGTAATATTTTTAAAATTTCACTTTCACAGAATCGTTTTTTTTGCTGCGATAGAAAAAATGATTCGACCAATTTGGATCAACAAAAAAAAACAGCGAGTAGCAAATAATCGTGTGGAGAAAGGACTCAGGAAGTTGAATCATCAATTTATTAAGAGCCACTAATGGCACGGCAACTGCACGGTTTTTTTGGCAACACAGATATTAAACCAACTTTCATCAGATTACCACGGCGAATACCCAGAGGCAGCGGAGGTAGTGAAACACGACTTGGTAAGTGGGAGGATCAAAAAATAGTTGCAGATTTAATCTGTATGCGAATCTGTCCAAGTGGTCAAACTGATAAGTACCCCACGTTTGGATATCATCATGCCCGAGGAAATGGCTGAGTCCAACAGAGCTTCGTATATTCTCACACTCCGATCGTAATCATTGGAGTCACCTACCCTCAAACATTAATCCAACTGACTACGCGTCATACGGTATGTACCCATAGAAATTGGTTAACCATGATCTATGGTGGAAAAGTCCATATTGGGTAAAGAGGTTGTGAGGCCGAACCAAATTACTACCACTTCGCTTCTGAATAATCGAAAGAAGTACTAAAAGAACAAAATTTGAATTCGATTGTGTTGATGATTTTCATTGGTTGTTTAGTTTCATTGAAAAACGTTTCATATTTTCAAAGGTAATCATGGTTATAGTCTGAATTTTTATGTTGTTTCGAAAAATTTCATCAATCAGCGTATCGAATTGCTTAAAATACTGACGGCAACCTAATGAGGCCGAATAACACGCATGCCATTTTGTGACGAGATAAAGACAACGTTCCAGTTTTGTTCGGAGATCCACTGCCCCTCATCGATAACAAACCAATCAATAAAAATTTGTCTATTACGATTTATTGGCACATTGAATAATGCAAATGTTCCCTACGATATAAAACATACAAATTTTAGTCCCAGCAAAGCATCGCATCACGTTGCTTATTATTTGAGATGAACATACTAACCAGCTCTAAAGGTTTTGATGACAATTCTGAAGCATAAATACTACACTAGGATGAGGTAACTGCTGTAATTGGAAGATGTGATAAATGCGTTCACATTGAAAGATATTGCAGATGAAAGACGTTCCATCTCCAATGGCTTGCATCATAGCTCGAAATAGCGTAATAGCTCGAACATGAATGACAGGCGAGAGTCACTATTCGAATTTCTTTTAAGTACTAACCTCTTTATAAGCAATATAGGTCAGGAACCTTTCTTTATGACTAGAAATTAGCAGGAGGTTCTGGATGTTGCTGGTCTCAGATTTTATCTCATCTCTTACCAGGAAATGGAGTGTGGCGAAGGAGCATTTTTTCATCAGTATCTAACGTTTAAGCTCAATCACCCAAACACAAATCAGTACGTATTAAAAACCAAAGGACAGAACCAAAGGAACATGATTCGGAAGGTGCAGAAGACAGCTTATTTTCTCATTAGTTGGGTACCAGAAACGACACCCACTAGTGTCTTAGAGGCCATGCTGCAATTGGTAAGCAAATGTCGGTCAATACGGCCGCTCAGCTTTCAGCGGTTTCGGGGTGCAAGTGCCTGCAAAAAAGGCACCCAACTATAGTCAATTGTGAGGCATGACTTGGGTGATTTTGCAAGCGTTTTAAGGTGATTCTCCTCTCTAAGGAGGATAGGAAGAGTAGATCAAATAGATCTCTATGGCGCGTATATAGGGAGATATTGGAGGGAAGCATTCGACCTAGAGTTCCAGGACTCCCCGATACGGGTAGCAATCTGAATTCAATGGTGGATATTCTTACTAGGACTGGCAATACCTCTATGAAAGAAGCCTGCTTAATAACAAAGCTGAGGGGAAAGCGAAAACCTGTTTGGTGGAGCTGGGCACTTGCAAAATGCCGAATAGTCTACGGGTTTGCTTTCAATAGAACGAAAAGATCGGCAAAAAGCCAAGACTGAGATTTTTATAAAGAATGCTTCAGAGAATGTAAGAGAGACAAGGAAGGCGCCAACTCTGAAAAGACTCTTATTCTTTTGGTCGAAACTCACTTCCCGAGAAGTGAGTATGTCTCGTTTGCAGAGGTAGATGACTACGGGTCTATTGTTGACTGCGGTGCATAACTGTTGTGTGCAGAGGATATTCTGAATCCACGCAAGATAAAATGGCCTGTTAAAAGTGTTAAACCCTTTAAATCAGCTGGTCCGGATAGGATTGCACCTGCAGAAATTCAGAAGAATCCGGCGGCCTTTCTTCCCTGGCTGGAGGTTAACTTCAAAGGGTGGCTGAAACTAAGGTACATCCCAAAAATGGAAGGAAACTATGGAAAAATTTATCCCGAAAGCAGGTTGACGCTCGCACAGCAAATCTAAGGGCTAAAAACTCAATATCTCTGTCATCCTTTCTGCTGAAAATCCTGCAAAGGCTGCTAGATGTCTATATATTCGTTCTATAATTGTACCCAGAAGCTAGGCACAGTGTCAATATCCGTACTATAAAGGTGTGTCCGTCGAAACGATACTACATGCTGGTGGCGTTTCTCGATATCGAGGGTGCTTTAAATAACGTGAAGGTGAAGGCAATTAGGAAAGGATTGTTGCCACTCGAGATTGATCACCCAATAACCAAGCTCATTAATTACCTTGGTACAATAGGGGATGTGATGCAGAATGTTCTGTCAATCACCGAGGAGTGGTCTAGCAGATATGGATTGAGGATCAACCCATCTTAAACATAGCTGGTTCTATTCACTAGGAGATATAAAATCCCAGAAGTGGTTCCACTAAGTCTGAATGGTACCATGCTGGCGGTTGTAAACCAAATACGATAGAATGAGTGAAGAAAGCCACTGTGGCACTTTACTCTTGTAAAAACGCCATTTAAAGGAAATGGGGTCTGAAAATGGAGCTGGTGTACTAACTTTATATAGCAACAATAAGGGCGGCACTACTGTAGGGTGTGAGTGTTTGGTGGCCAGCTCCGGAGAAATTATCATACAGGAACATGATTCGGAAGGTGCAGAAGACAGCTTATTTTCTCATTAGTTGGGTACCAGAAACGACACCCACTAGTGTCTTAGAGGCCATGCTGCAATTGGTAAGCAAATGTCGGTCAATACGGCCGCTCAGCTTTCAGCGGTTTCGGGGTGCAAGTGCCTGCAAAAAAGGCACCCAACTATAGTCAATTGTGAGGCATGACTTGGGTGATTTTGCAAGCGTTTTAAGGTGATTCTCCTCTCTAAGGAGGATAGGAAGAGTAGATCAAATAGATCTCTTCGAGGAGGCTGGGACAGTTAAATTAATCACCGACGGCTCCAAGCTCGATGGTACAGTGAGTGTTGGTGGGTTTTGTAGGGAATTAAATATGTTTCTATCTTTTTGTCTCCCTGATTATTGCAGTGTGCACCAGGCTGAAGTTATAGCGACTGAAGAGGTCAGGAACTGGTTGAGGCATAGTGTAATATCGTTGACTAATAACACTATTTCTCTGGACATTCAGGCGATCATTCTTTTATTTCTTATTCAGTTTACCTGGCATCAAGGTTTGCGTTCGATTTTGACCCCGCTCTTAACAAGATGAGTGAACTATTCAATATCCAGTTGGTCTAGGTTCCGGGCCGTTCTGATGTTGAGGGAAATTGTACGGCAGACGAATTAGCAAGGTACGGTACTACTCTCTAACTGGAACCAGGGAGAGAATGTGTAGGAAGGCCTATATCTTTGCTTATAGCAGCAAGCCATATGAAACCAGTTGGCTTGGCAAATGGTAGGTGGCTCACCAGTGACAGGGTAGCTAAACAAGTATGGTCTGAGCTGAACTTGAATCGCTCTAAGATCTTAATCACACTAAGCAAGCGTGATTTAGGTGGAATTTTAAAAGTCTGGACACTGCCTCTTTGAAAATCATGCGGGAAGGCTGGGTCTGAGTGCAAATGACTTCTGCAGAAGTTACAAGAACGTGAATTAGGAGGAGACTCTTGCTCACTTGATATATTCATGCCCTGCGCTATGTGGATATCACTTAATTAATTTAAAGAGAGTTTAATGATGTTGGATCATGTGGTCTTACAATGGGCCATAATTGGCCTAAGTGTGCGATAGCAACCACTGAAACCTAAATGACACACTCGAACAATAAGAAAAACTAGTGTTTTCGCAAGAGAAACTATCAAATTAAAACATAGTTAAATGCAAAAATTATGAGTAGAACAGTTTTTGATTTAGTCGCATAAGTAAACGAATTTCATGAATCAACCAACATACATTTTTAAATCAGGTGTTAGGGTGTCACCATCTTTTCGTCCAAAGTGCTTAGACTGTGCATCAAAAATCTTTTTATATTGTTATCACTTCATTATACGGAAAAGGATTCAAAATGTCTCTATGTGGTTAACTGCTTATAAATTAGCTTTAAAATATTCATATCGTATGTAAAAAAACTAAAACTTCTACTGATTTCCATATTTAATTTCCTAAACGCATAAAACATTTCAATTCCAAATTCCTGTTCCCAAAATGTGTTGGTGTTAATATAAAAGCAGCATTTTTCTTTTGCAAGGAACCCTTCATGCACATAAAAAATTCGTTCACCATATATAGTTTTTTCCACTTGTGCTGGGGTGTATTTGACATAAAAAAAAATGAAAGACTATATCGTCGAAAAAGCTAAATTAAAACTTAAGCACAAAACAAATGAAATGAATATAACAAAAAGCTTTTTTATGAATATAAGCTTTTATTGTAAATTACAATAATATATTATGTCAACTATTTATTATTTTTAATTTAGTTTCCAAGAACACACATTACAAAAAAAGCATAAAGTTATGAAACTTAATTTTAAGCTTTTTTTTGGAGGGAAGTATGTTTATGATTTGACTTAATAAATGATACACAAACTAAAATATGTGTGTATGTGCAAGCATACACAAAAGTTTTGCTTCTTAAATATAAAAAAGTTTTTTGCTTTTTTTAATTATTATTAAGGGCTTGAGATTCTACAAAACTTATGTTAAAATTCATGTTTTTGAAAATTGATAATAATTTTTCTCTCACACCGTCTAAGTTTTCAAATTCGTTTATGTAAAGTTATATATCATAACACACCTTTTGCAATTGAAATGTATTTCTAATTTCCGTTTTTCGTGTTAATTGAAAATCGAAATACAAGAAAAAAATTGAAAAAATGTCGGAGAAGAAACGAAAGGATATATGCGGCGTATTTATCGAATGTGTAGATGGATATATGTGGGAAAAATTTAAAGGCAATTATTATGAATGAAAATATATCGACAGAACTCTAACTTTCTTAGATTTTTTGTACAGGGTGTGCAACTACCACTAAATGTGTTCGCGCAAAATTGGCATAAAGTTTGGAAGAAAACCGTAGCGTTTTGTAAAGTGTTTCAATATATTCAAGTGATTCGCCGGTTATACTCTTGATATACAACCAACCATTTACCATTCTGCTTGGATTAACTATTCGTCAATATACTAACTCGAAAAAAATAACAATTATATTTAAATGGAAAAAAAATCTTTTTTTCAAATGAATAGCGTAATAGAAAAAACCTTCACAGATACCAGTAGATATAACGGGTGTGGCATATTAACAAAACTTACGTTGACCCTGTTCTATGTATATCTCTAGTGTCGGTAACTGCAGCAAGAAAACTTTTGAATTTCAAAATGAAACTTTGTGTACGAAAAAAACTTAATTTGTGGTAATTAGTTCTCACGGAAAAAATTAGTGCTAGTCCTGGAGCCGAAAAAACGAGAAATAAAATTTCAAAGTTCGCCTAAATGACGAAAAAAGTAAAAAATAATTTCTAGAAAAACCAGAAATAATAATAAGCCTAATTTTAAAACCTTCCAAAAGCGGCTACACCGACGATATTTGTACTTATCAAAGAAATGTGATTTTCATAAATTTTCATTCATAAATTGAGGAAAAACAAACTATCCCCTAAAAGATACTATACAAAACATAAAAAATACTGAGGTATACCGTTCAATAATATTTTTGTTGAACAATAAATTAATATAATAGAAATAAAATATTAATATTCCAGAATTAAGCAATTCAAATGGCATATTCCTATCAAGTATGTTCATTGACATCCGAAACATATAGTAGCTCGATTTGTGCTAATCCAGAATTGGTCCAGTTCCGTTGAACAACAAAGACCGTTGAAAGAACAATTTTCTGTCAATGAACATACTTGATAGGAATATGCTATCTGAATAGCGATTAGCCAAATATTACCTCCGCGATATCTACCGGCCTCTGTGGACTGAGGAACTGTGACCGAAACATAAACGTTTTTTATTAATATGGGATTAAATTGTAAATTTTTGAACTTTTACGATAAATATTGAACTTCTATTAATGTACCACATACTTTGAAACTCAATGCATCAAATTTTTGCTATCCAAATTAAAGCTTTCCATATATTTTTCGGAATGGATTATAATTTTTAGTTATTTTGTTTGATTTTCTGGGATGAGAGGTTTGTATATCGAGGCCGCAAACCTCCGAGTTCCGTATGGAAAATTATTCATTTGGTGTAAGGTACGATATCCTTATATGTTATTTGTGACTAAGAAATGAAGAGGTTTAGCGCGGAACACGCATTTCGAGCTTTAAATGTGAATTCTACTTAGTAAACAACCAAAGTGTATATTTTGTTGTCAGGTGAAGGTCTGCAGAGGCAACGGGAGTCAAATTATAATCATGGTTGGTTTTGGGAAAAATTTTACACCGATTCACGAGTGTAATTCGTAATGTGTGGTTTCATAAAGCTTTGCGGTATCGGAACGCAATCCGCACGCGTTAATTTTAAATTAATTTTACTATTATTTGCAATATAAAAATCACAGGAATTATGTTACGACATTATCATCATCAAAACCACCCAACTTTAGTAAGTTTTCGCTAATTAGCGAAGGGATGTGTAACGTTGCCAACACTGTTCGTTATTGAAAATAATGGACAGGTTAACAACTGTTAGCAGAATATCCTCGCATTGGCCTCTGAGCGGTGATATATAGCTGGCTTAAGCTCAGGGTGATTGGCGTGGGGGTTTTCAGGGCGTACGAGAATCTTGTATACACCGCAGTTATACAAATAATAGTAATAATAATAATAAGAATGAAAATTCTAACAATGCAATTTAAATTTCATGAAAAAAAAATATATTTAAATAAAAATGAATAATAAATTTTATAATATAAAAAAAAATTAAATATTCGTATATTTTTATAATATTTTCTGTAATCATTCCAATAGTTACTAGAAAAAATACTTATTTTTATCAATAGTGAAAGAAATGACTACTTTAAATAAACTTAGTACCAAGCAAAAATACTATCATACAGACTTGTAATTAATATATTAATTCATAATTGGTACTGATCATTTAATAAAATACGAAAGTTAAATATATGTATGTTGTAAAAAAATGAAATTTGGCTTCAAACAAATATAAGATAAAATAAAGATAAAGTAAACACAAAAAAAAATTAACGGTTTGAAAAGAATATCGCGGCAAAATACCACACTCCGTAATACAATGAAACGTAAATTGCACACTTACCAAGGTCATGATGAAAGCGCTTTCCACATGGTGTTGGTATACCTGAAAAATAATTTGTTCTTTTTTTTTTTTTCACGCAATCCCGCAACTAACGAACTATTATTTTCAAACTGTAATCTTACACATTTGATTCTTAATTTAAGAAAGATTATTATTTTAAAACTGAATCACTATTGGTTTTTCTTTTAGCTTAAAGAAATTTAAATAATATTATAAAAATAACAACAATAAATAACCACACACATGCAATAATGTAGCTGTGTTTAACACAAAAGAATAATTCCGAGCACATAATATGCCCAGCCGTCCTAAGGCAATTATACACAAAAAAAAGAAGACTAGAGATGGCTTATGTCCGGTCCGCGATGGCACGTGTTTTCGCACAATTTTGTTCTAGATTGGAACTTGAAGGTCGTCAATTCTATCACTCGGTATCAAAATGATGTAACCGCAGTTATCATACAGCACTAATTCTTCTCTAAGAAAGGCACGAAACAAAAACCAGAGGAACACATTAGATTTATTGAAACAGTTTGATCAAAATAAAAAAACATTAAACTTAAATCATTGTAAAGCTATAATGAACGTACCTTGTTGTATCTCAAACACTTGGAAGAATTACGATTTTTTTTTCGGTCCAGATAACGACTTATACAGTCAGCTGAATCGACCTCAAACGACCATCAGTCTCACATATAGAAGTCGGAACACAAAAATCACTTCTATCTGTTAATATACGGTGAAGTTTTTAGATAGATTTCAATAAATTTTTGTTTATGAATTAACACTCACATTAATTATTATAATTTTTCCACCGATTTATTTTTGGTATAATTATCCAAATCAGACTGATCTAATCTTCGTTTGATCTCAATGTTTTAAACCCAATCTCGATCGATTCTTCAGTGTATTGGTCTGAGAGTACCACCACTAATTTCCTTTGCAAATATCACCCACACAAAACTAATTGATAATCAAATCAATTATTCGCGATAGAATGAAAAAAACAAAGAATTTGCCAAATTTTCTCTCTACACTTTGCGAATGATATAGGAAGAGGAGAAGTGAAAGTATCCAAGAAAATGCAAAAGAGAACGAACGATAATTTTACTAAACTCAAATTATGCTATATGCCAAAACCGAACACAATTATATTCTATAAGCCGTACAATACTCGGCTATACACGCGGATAATGTCACTTTTTAACTTCTATTTGATAGTATTTGTATACGGCCAATAGAAATCAAATATGACACATTTGTTCTAGATTTCTCTTTTATGTTTTTACAAACAACAAAAAACAAAATAGATTTGAAGATCAGATATGCGTAGCCACGCCTCATTCATGCGTAAAAAGACTAAAACAATAATGAAAAATAGAAATTAAAACAAAATTCGTGATCGAAATGCACTTTTGAATTATATAATAACAAACAAAACACACCTCCTAGTTTTTGTTTTTTCTGTTTTTCCCTTTAAACATTTTTTTACGTAAATGTATTTCCGAAACATATGCACAACTTCGAGTAAATAGAGAATAAAATTTCATGTTCGTATACGCACAATACAATTAAACAGAAGTGAAAAATTACATGCGTGTCGCTACAGTACGGCTTATAGAATATGATTGTGTTCGGTTTTGGCACAATACAATTAAACAGAAGTGAAAAATTACATGCGTGTCGCTACAGTACGGCTTATAGAATATAATTGTGTTCGGTTTTGTATATGCACATAATTGAGGTCATTAGTAATGCTGCTAAACTAACATACTGTATAGCACAACATAAATATTATTTGTTTGTGACATAAAACATTTCCGCTGGTAACGAGAAAAAAAACGTTGATCGTTACAGATGTTCGATTCTTACGACAACTTTTTATTTTTTTATGTCAACAATCGATCAATAAATTTTTCCGATCCATTTTTGATCCCTTATGTTATAAAAATGTCGTATTTATAGCACCAGTGATGTACACTAAAAAAAACGTTGAACGATTGACGAATTCGACTATTCAAACCATGGGGACGATTCACCTTAGAACTATCATTCACCATAAGTAGTTTTCATCCACCGGCTTTATCCACATAGTCCAATACTACAAACAGCTGACCTCTTTACAAAAGTTTTAAATAATTTCTGATTTGACGTATAATGTTAAAACTTTTAATTTAAATTTTTAAAATTTTTATTCATTAGAAACTTTAATCACAGAGCAAGACAACTTTTTATAAACCACATTAGTGTATCGCAGAAACCATTTTCTCTTATTGGGGTATTTTCAATTTTTCTTGGTTCAAATTATGAAAAAACAACAAATTTGGAATCCCCGAATTATGAGAGACAAAAAACATGCGAGAGTTAAAAAAATTTAGTTCACGTTATCGAACTCTCTAATTTTTCACGTTACCGAGCAGTCCATGAAATTAAACAGAATTTTAGGTAACTACGAGATCATGCTATCATCGTTTACATTATCGCGAGTTTGTTCAGTAAAATTACCCCGGAACTCCTCCCTCCACATATCTAATAACGATTCGCTCAATAATTTATAACAATATCATCAAAAATAAAATTAGATTACAAGTATTAATTTGAAGTAATGCATTATTCCATTGCTCTCGCTAAACATGATGTACAATTCTAATTAAAATACAAAATTTATTTATTTTACGAAGAAATTCAAATAGTGATCTGAAATATGCTGCACATTGATCATAGTTTTAATATTTATTGGCTTATTACACCATTAAATTATTACATGCACGAAGTAAATATTAATTTTTATTTATCATATCATGTTGTTCCCGAAAAACACATTGAAGAGTAATACAAGAAAGCAAGCTAAATTTGGAACGTGATTGCTCGAGCCCATTGGCTGCTTTACTTTCTGGATATGTAGGCCTAGAGTTAAAACTGGAACTAATAAGAAATCACTAGTTTACTAGCATAGACTGGTTGACTAGGGAATTGAGGGGGCTATGCAACGAAATTATTTTGATTCTCTTACTTTCTTATTTCTGCTTTCTATACTCGCCTGCGTTATTTGGGAAACTATTTTAAGGTAGATAGTGGAAATAGACATCATCGAATCTCTGGGGAAGAAACAAAACTTTCAAACCCACTTTTACTAACTCGGACAAGATGCCAAAATGTATTTTTTTGGAAAATCATAAACTATGATAATTAATGAAACGTATAAAGTGTGAACCTGATGCTCTATTTCACATTTTCAATGGAGATTTAACCTTGTTCGCGAATGGGTCAGTTATTATTGATATAAAGGTTGTGCCGGGCTGCGCCTATCAGACCTTGAGTTGAATTGTTATATTTCCTTGGACAGTACAGTACTGTACGTCACAGTCTTTCGGGTAAAGGTTTCTACTTCGTTGAATGAACGTTCATAGAGGTATAAATGGAAATGAGGTGGCCTATAAATTGGCAAGAGATAGTGAATCAAATATTTCGGTCTATTTTAAACATGAAGGGGAAACTTTTCCATATTTTGATTTTCTATTATGCATTTTTATTGAATTAAGTGTTCGGAAAAGGACTCTCGTGCTTTGAAACTTCTGAAACTTCTCGAGGGCTTAATACAAAAGCTATCCAAAAGAGCCCAAAATAGCCAGAACTTACTACCTACTTCAACATTTATAATCTAGAAACCTATGAAAAATTTCTAACATGGTTTGGACTGCTTCATAAAAATAAAAAAATATTCGTTGATGTTTTGCCTATATATTTGTACGTAATCCTCCTCGCTTCTTTTACATAACCCACTTTCTATATATACGAGTAGAAAAGCTACAAAAAAGTGTTATAATTTACTGCCGTATTTCATGTTTAACAGCGATGAGTTTAAGTTTTTCCGTTTTATTTATATAATTTTATTTCTTCGGGAAATTGTTTAAAGCAAAAAAAAAAATCTACTTTGTACGCTGATAGAAAATGTTATTTATTTATATTTTTTTTAATTAATTTAATTTCTTATTAGACATATTCCAGAATATAGTTTCGCTAAATCGCTATATAGATAAATAAATAAATTTATGTTTTATTTTGTGAATATGCATAGTTGTTGATATATGCGGCTTTACAACAGCTATTAGCGATATTAAGAGCGTGATTCAAATGCATGTATGCCGCATTCTGATTGATTATTTTTCACCCAACAAAAAGTTAAGTTTGCTACTGTCATCAATCTTACCGATTTACAAAAATAGCAAAATGTATTTATAAATCGTTTTTATGCCGCTTATTTTTATATATAATTGGCACTAAAATATATGGAAAGTTTCAACGTAAAAAAAAAATATTTTCTTTTGACGGAAGCAAAATGACAGTTTAATTTTTTTTTTGTCAAATACACAAAATGAAATTGACACTCTACGAAATTATGTTGCTACAAAAAAAATTTGGAGTACAAAGTGTGATAATATCCGTAACGGATAATAATCAAAAATCGCTTAAATCACGAAGAGCTACTTTACGATGATGATGATGATGATGATATGTCATATTAATTTTATACATGTCGTCACATATACCTACACATATACACATAAATAATGAAAAACATAATTATAATGGAAATGTTTATGGGCATGACATATTCAAAAAATTTTCCATAAATTATAAACCAAAACGACAAAATGTTTTTATGCCAAAATTATTTAACCGAAATAAAATTAAATGAAAATCTTTAAATCAACAAATGTTTTCATTTTTTTATTTTGCGTCATTAAAAATTTATAATTTTCTTTTTTTTTTACGTTACACTCTGCGCACACACACATCCCTAGCAAAAAAAAATGTTGGCCATATTACTTGCTAAAATATTTATTACGGCTATGATTTTCTTCTTTTTCGTTTTGCTTTCCTTGGAAAACTCTCCCTATCTACGTATATATATATTTTTCCTCATCTCACCCGTAATTCCATTTTATTTGTATTTTTCTTATCTTCGGAAGGGAAATTCTTATTATATATATAAGGCATGTTATAACTGCTGGTATAAATGATAATAAAATAGCAGTAACAACATGCTGAAATGAAGAAGCTAAAAAGCTTTTAAGGATTTTTCTTTTTAATTTTTCCTGTTGTTTTCTTTTGGTACTCATATTTTTCTTTGTTGCTTTAAATATTTAATTTTCTTTTTTTTCGGATTATTTCTAATTATTAATTGGTTCTTTATATACGTATACATTTCAAATGAAAATATGATGAATTTTATATTGAGGACCATGGCAAGGCAAGACGTATTATATCGAGAATTATATGATTATGATTAGGATAATGGGATGCAATATTCCTTTTCAAGGTTGAAAACATATGGTAATTATATACAACGACTACGTTAATGCATAAAATTGTTACTTCGCAGTAAGACCTCATTTTACCTACCCAAAGGATAAGTCTTGAAGTCACGGATGGTTAAAAGACCATGAGTGTCCATATTTCATGCTTTCTATTGACAAATAAAAATGGATAACAGCAAACAACAACATTCAGTCGAATGCTGAAGCAAGACATTAAAAAACGAACTTATATAAAGCAATAAGATTCATATAAAACTAGCAGCAAAATGAAGAAGCTAAGGCCTTGTTAAACGAATCATTGACTTATATATCTGGAAGCGTCAAAGTATGAAACAACAATAACTAAATATTTCAGAAGAAACCAAGCTGCCCGAAATACAAATAACCAATTTTATTGGAGAGCCCATCATTAAATGGTTGGTTTTTCATGACGTTTTTTTTAACAATTATGTGTACAACAACGAAGCACTTATTAACACAGACAATACTAATTACTTGAAGACCCACAATCCGTGGTACATCTACAAATCAACACGGATTCATAGGAACCAATAATCATCTACCGGTATTGACCAAAAAAACTGGACCACGTTACTCTAAGGACACCGGGCAAGTAGTGCAGTGGTTAAAGCCTCAGCACTTGGACCGGGAGGTACTGGATTCGAATCCTATCAGAGGCTAGATGCAAATCAATTTTTCATCATCGATTACAATCGGTGATGTTAATAAACACAACTAAAACCCTCTGATGGAGTGCAGAATTCAGCGCCGACTCACCGTCCATGTCAATGTACAGGTTGACATGGAGCTTGCAATGTGCAGGTGGTATACTGTAGTTGTGTGAGTAGGTGAATATGTGAATGGGTTAATGATGTAATGTGAATGCGTGGTATCACAATGAGCCAAAAATGGCCTAAGTGTCAACCACTGAAACCTAACGTACTCTAAGGTCCTTCGAAATGTTGTTAAAAAGCTAAAGAGCAATTCAACTCCGTGGACACCCGATTGCCTCTCTATATGGAAATTTATTTTTCACGCTTTTCAACTTGTTATCATCACTCTAATTTGTTATTCGAGTTGATGCCGGTTTTGATTGGTCCATGTTCAACTTCATTAAAATTGAATTTTTATAATTTTCCTGAGTCAATACCAAATTTTCCTCACATGTTGATATTTCTATTTCCAGGTATATTAAAGTTTGCTCATTTGTTTCCATTTGAAATTCCTCATTCAGATGAAAAAGAACGGATTTTATTTTTTCTTCCTTTTCACCGATGACAATCATCAACGTAAATGGCCAATAATTTAGTGCCACTTTCACATTTAAAGATACATTATTCTGTTTTAATTTGTATTAACACCATAGATTCTAAGACAGTTGTGAAACGTTTGTTTCACTTTAATGGTGCTTGCTTTAGTCCATATAGTGCCTTTCGCCGGCGATAAATTGTATTACCTTCTTCTTCAAATCCTTCCGGAACCTACATATACACTTCATCATCTATTTCTCCATAGAGAAATGATGACTTTATGTCAAAAGCGTTTACTATGTAGTTTCCTTGAATAGCTGTCGCTTAAATTATGCGAATCAAACAAGCATTCGCAACAGTGCTAAGGTTTCCTGGTAATCTATATCATACTCCTGTTCACATCTCCTTACTACTAATCTCGCATAAATCTCACTTTATCTTTGATTTTGAATTGCCATCTACTTGACAATACCTTATAACTTCCTGCTATTGACCTGTCTATATATTGCAATGTTTCATTTTTGTTTAGTGAAGCTTTCTCATCTTCTATTGCAGCGTTCCATTTTTAAATTTCTGCTCCGGTCATTGCTGGTTCATATGTCAGCGAAACATAATCATCAAAATGTTTTGGTATTATTGTCTAGTCCTCTTTTGTGGTTCTATCTTGTCATGTTGCTTGCTTCGTCAAGAATGGAGGTCGGTTCATTTTCTAGTATGTTTCTCACTTTCTTCAGTATAACTCATGATTACTCCTTTCTCCGACTTTCTCATTTCGATCAGACTTTTTCATTTCTTTTTTATTTTGTTTTATCAGCCAATAAATATTAAGACTGCGCGCAATGTGCAGAATATTTAAGTATAATATTTAAATTCAGACATGAATAAAATGCATTTTATATATTATTTTAAACAGTAAATCTTATAGAGCTGTAAGATTTGAATGATTTTCTTCCAGCATGTAATAATTGTAATCTTATTTTATTTGTGTAAATATTATGATAGACGATCGAGTGAAACTTTATTTATTTTTATTTCCTTTAAATAACTTCTGATAATTTTATAAAATTTTACTAAACCAACACAAAAATATTTGCTTCGCACATGTAACAAATTGTTTGATACATAAGCCAATAAATGTGTGACGCAATGCTAAGTGTCGCATACTTCGGCACACCATTTGGATTTTGATGTAAAATAAAAGGATTTTGTATTTTAATTTAAATATTAAATTATTGTATAAATATTAATAAAATATACTTTACTTGCAAATAGAATTTTTTCCAAGTTTCACTACAAAAATAATAATAATTGGTTCATGCTCGAAATATAAGTATGTTTAACCACTTAACAGTTTCCTTTTGGCGAGCAAAGGTCTCCATAAATTATCAAGTTATTTTACATTTCATTCAAAAATAATTACCAGTAATTTGAATGTTTTTTCAGTTTTTCAAATTCATTACGTATTTTAATTGAAACTTTTATTCATATTTAAAAAAGGATTCACTTCCTGCATGTAATAATTTTTAACTAATTTTATTTGTGTGTATATTTGTATGTGGTTATTTAACAACAATAATTTTTACTAACTGGAAACATATATGTAATTTGAGCGATTATTGTACAAATAATTGTTAAATCTTCATTAAATTTAAATACAATACATATTTGAATTTCAATGTAAATTAAATATACATTATATTTTTTATTGAATCTCTAATTAATATAAAGCTAAACCAATGGAATGATTCGCTTCCTGCGTGTAATATTAGTATATTCTTATTTTATTTGTGTATTTATTGGAATAAACTGTGGAGTAAGACTTTATTTGATATATGTACTATTTATGTATGTGGTAAGTTTGTTTTTTAATAAGCCACAATATAAAGATTATAGGTAATACAGAGTTATTAAGCTGTTTCTAATATCCTACTATTTGTATTTCAATTTAAGCTGTTTCCAATATCCGGGTATACCTATAGCCAAAAATGATTCACTTCCTGCCTGTAATAAATTAAATCAAATTTTATTTTTGTAAATATTGGTCTAAATTACCTTTTGAGTGAAACTTTATAGTACATACTTACTCTAAAGTAAGTTTTAATTTTACTTACTTTTATTAAATGAACATTAATATTCACTTTGACCTTGCAATAATTTGTTTGTTTAATAAGCCAATAAATCTTAAAATTAAACGGATGTATAGCAAATTTAAAGACACTCTTTGACACTCTCTAAATTTCGACGTTATCTACAACCATTTTGTATCTTAATATAAACTGTAACTAATATATAGCCATAGCAATGGAATTATTCACTTCCTGCATGTAATAATTGTAATTTAATTATGCTTCTATCAATGATGCAATAAATTATTGAGTGAAACTTTATTAGACTTAGTGTTTTTATGTGGTCATTTAACTAATTTTTTTTTCTAAATAAACATTATATGCACTTCGTGCATGTAATAATTTACAGATCCAAATAAAATTCATTTTGTATTTAAGTTTTAACGTTAAATCGTATTTATTTGTAACAATGGAATGATTCACTTCTAGCATGTAATATATGTAATCTAATTTTATTTGTCGAAGTAATAAGAGCTTTTGCGAAACTTTATTAGACATACGCGTCTAGTATGTCGTAATTTTATTAATCTTTACTAAATGATCATAAATATTCACTTCGTGCATATAACTATTTGTTTGATTTATAAGCCAATAGATTAAGTGACTTTGTCACAGCACAACAATTTAATTGATTGAAACATTATCAAATATAATTTAAGTGTAAATTTTATTTAGTTTTTCTAAATAAACAATAATATTTGGTTTATGCACGTAATAATACTGAATTTTAATAATGTTCGATACTTTTGACTCATTGTAAATTAAATTCATTTCGTATTTTAAATTAAACCATAACTCTTATATAGCTTTAGCAAAAGGCGATTCACTTCCCGCATGTAATTATTTGAATATAGTTTTATTTGTCAATATATTGCTATAAATTATTGAGTTAAATTTTATATGATATACGCTTCTAATTGAATGTGATGATTTAACTAAAATTGCTAACTGAAAATAAATATTCACTTCGTGCATGTAAAAATTTGTTAGTTTAACCAGACAAAAAATATTCAAACTACACACAATGTTTATATTTAAGTCCAATATTTGAAATCAGATGTATTTAAGTTAATTTTGTGTTTTAATTTAAATTGTATTTTATATATAGATAGCGATAACACTAAAACTAATCACTTCCTGCGTTTAATAATTGTAAAATATTTTTTATTGTGTAAATATTGTATTTATAAATGAAATTTTATTCGATAATAGAGGCTGGTAAAAGTTGAAATTTAATAATTTTTACCAACTGAACATTAATATTTACATAATGCTTGTAATTGTTTGTTTGTCTAAAAGCCTATCATTATTACTTCCCGCATGTAATATTTGAAATGTGATAATTTTACTAATTTTTATTAACTAAAAATTAATATTTACTTCGCACTTTCATTTGATGGTTTAATAAGTCACTAAAGATTAAAATTATACGAAATATAGGGCGTATGTAAAATAAAACTATTTTCAATTTTATTTTAAAATGTTATTTATATACAGCAATAGCAAAAAAAGATTCACTTCCTGCATGTAATAATTTTGGTCTAATTATATTCGGGTATAAATATTATAATAAATTTTCAGCGAAACTTTATAACATAGATATACGTTTCTAGTTTTTGTTAAATTTATTAATCTTTTCTTAATAGTCATAGATATTCACTTCGCGTATGTAATAATTCGTGAGATGTAAGATAAATGAATAGGAGTAATAATTTTAGAAGATTTATTCACTTCCTGCATGTAATATTTGTAATCCTATTTTATTTGTGTAATTATTGCAATAAATTAAGGAGTAGCATATCTTATAACTTTATAAGATATGCGCTTCTATTATATGGTAATTTTACTTAATTTTACTAATTGATTTGATAATCTCTAAAGTAATTGTTTTGATTGATAAGCCTCTAAATATTAAAAAAATTTGCAAAATAGAGCACAGGTATTTAATTTTTGAATTTCAATATAAATAAAAACCATTTGTAATTTAATTTAAATTGTAATTAATAGACAGCTATCTTAAAATATGATTCACTTCCTGCATGTAATAATAGTTATTATTAGTATTTTAATATTATTTTTAATGTAAATACTGTAATAATTTATTGCGTGAAACTTTGTAAAATACATGCTTCTATAATTTTGATACATCTCTTGAAGTCATCAGCAAATGTCGTTGATCATGTCAATTTTTTCTGGCAAACGCCTTTGTTTTTCTGGCAAACGCCTTGGTGATTTTCTTGTCACTACTTACCTTTCTCCGCTAATACTCTGCTAATTTCAATTTTTTATGCAAATGGGTCTCCTGTTGCATCTTTTACTACGATGTCGATTTTGTTTTTCATGTAATTATTTGGATCTGCTTACAACAAAATATTGATTTGAGGTTCCAAGCATAAAAACTGTTCTCAAGTAGATTTTCTACTAGTTTATCCAATGCGGTAGTTTCTAATTTAAATTCCGATTACATTATGGAACATGCAACTTTTTTAGAGTAATTCTATATTGTGTCCGTTTGCCGTTTAACACTCTCATTATTAATTATTCATAACTAGGTATTTCAAACTTCTCTAAATTCGAGTAATTTATATCAATCAAATTTCGAAATACTTTGTTTAACCTTAAAGCCTCTGTTATTTAATTGCAGCGCCAAAATGTACATTTTAAGCTCTTTCAGTTCGTTTACGATTTTTAGTATTTAGTGTTTAACTCGTTTGTGCATGAGGAACTGTAATAATTTAAACAATCCCCTCGTAATCCACAAATTATATACATAAAATTAGTTTGACTTGTATATATGTGTGAATGCAAAGTAAGGAACTCGAGTAAAGAAAATTTTCACTGTAATTAATCGTTTCCGATTATAAATTTTGTTATTTTTACTAACAACATCGCTATAGTAAAAAAAAATTATTTCCGAATAAATTTTCATTATGTTTTTAACATCAAGTGAGAATGTGAGTGTGCGTTATCATAATTTTTATTATGTGTTACATTGTTATACTACTTGTTTTCAAAAACCATTTCCCCATCCTATATCCTACATCACCACAAAATATACTGTGTTTAGCGTAGAAAATAGTATTTTTAAAACTATTCGTACATATTCGTGTGTATATATTACCACCCGTAGTATTCTTCCCGAAAAACTCAAATTTACATAAATAATTCGAAAATTACTTAATAAATTTTAATTTGCATAAAATATGTTGTGTTTTTTATACATATTTTGGAAGCGATTAATTTGTCGGATGTGCTTTTGAATAATAAATTATATCGGCGTAATCAGCGGTTACGCGTCTATTTTGCAGGAAATAACATAACAACTTGAATTTATAGAAATATATATTGAAGACAAGTGTAAATTGTGTAACGCTTAGCTGCAGGGTTTGCACCAAGCAATATAAAATTTTAAAGAAAAGGATGAATTATACAAAGGATATGATATTTATATTTGAATTAAATAGTCAAAATTATCATTTTAGGATTGAATTGCTCCAAATCCTCTTTGAAAGCAATTTTCCCCATTATTGGCAGACCATCAAGACACAAGCTTTAAAAAAGCATGCCCGTCCCAGGAAAAATAAAAAATTTTAATCATGCAAAATCATTACCATCTCAGAATTTTTAAATCACCCATTAATTTAAACCTATATATCTCAGAATTACCTCTGTTGAGCTGGCACTCCCTCCACCTTAAAAAAATGTAAAAACTAACTAGTGCAGAATTATGGGATAATTATAAGTTCTCAAAATATACAAACCAATATTTTTGATCTCGGTCAGGTTTGCAGGAATTAAAACAAATATAGTGGGGGTAGGGCTCAACCGTTATCTTTGACTTGGCCCCCACTACTAAATCAAGATAATTTTGAATAAATCTTAATTGTACAATTTATGAGCTTCAATTTACGGCAACTCCAATTTTTCAACTCATCCTTAAAATCATAAACAACCTCTTAATTAGTCTTAATTACAAAACGATCGCATATTGTTGACATGGAAAAAACCAATTCTTTCAAAATTTCATATATGAAATATTTCAATGTCGGATATGATGTGGCGATTTATGAGGTCACGAAATACGTGTAATTTAATTTTTAAGTTATTACCCCTTAGCAAGGAATCCACCCCAAATATCTCAAGTTCAAACGACAAATACTTTTAAAAATGCAAAAATTAAATATTTCGTCTTTATCATTGAAGCTTTTTGGGATTTAAAGTTTTGTATTTTGTTATATTTTTCTATTTTAAAAGAAAATCCGATAGGCAGCGGGAAAATAAAATACCGCAATAGAAAGTTTATGCCACAAGAACCGGTCTGATCATTAATTTTTGTTTTGTAATATAAGAAAAGATATATTTTAAGAAAAGTTTAACGTAAGGACTCATAGTGCAAAACAATAGATTTTGGCTGAATATTTGTGAAACTGTTTAGCCTACAAATTTAAACAAAATAATATTTAATTTCTAAATAATAAAAAATTTAAAAATTTCTTAAAACCTATAGTGTATACAAATTTAATTTCTGATTTTGCCTTGTCTTGATTGCTGTTGGACATCTGTGATAAAAATATATAGGTATCAGCCGTATGTTAGGATTAAGGATAAGGAATTTAAAGAAACTGCTCAATAAAAAAATTAAAAATTCTCTTGATCTTATAAAATGTCTCAAGATTTACTTTTGATCTTGATAATCGATGTTGTCCTCTAGATCAGTGATTATTAAGAGGGAAGCCCCCTGGAGTTCCGTAAGAAGTTTGCCGGGGGTCGCCAAAGTTTGAAAAATTTCCTTCAGAATATAGTAAAAACAAAATTGATGTATAACCGAATATCGCATTGTAATCGACTCAAATCATCAGCGCTCACAGAGAGATAAATTTTTTTTAAAACGGTTTGACTGATGATCACAGGACATTATTTTTTATAAAGCCTGATCTATTTACTTTAAAATGACTTTATTTTTATGAAAATTGGTGCAGTACTTTTTCTATAGCGGACTTTGAATGAGTTTGCAACCAAAATTGATGATTATGAAAAAAGATATTGGGGACATTTAAATTTAAATTACAACAAAATTTTTCAAAAAAACAAAAAGAATTATATTGGATAATACTAAATAATGCCCCCATTGCATCTACAAGGGTTCGCCTCCGGTTCTCCATTGACCTTATTGTTTTGGCAAAGACTTGGGAGATCGCACCCTTCTTCTCATCCAACGCATTCTTGAAGTCACTGATGTTAAATGGTACTGGATTTCTGGCTCGGACCCTCTGTTTTAATTCGTCCTATTATTGCTTAATTGGATTAATGTCTGGACTGGGGCTGGTGACTCCATCATCTCGAGTCCAATGGCGTGCTGTCTATTTTGGGCCCCTAGCTGGCCTTCTAACAGCCCCATCTCGAACTTGTCTTCTTTCTTGCTGCATATCGACGCCCGTGAGATGGCGCGGATTTTGCAGTGCAGTTAGGACGATAAATCGATCATTTCTATCAGATGAACACCGATACCGGCTGGTATGTGTATTCTGATTAAAGGTACCAGTTTTCTGAAACCTTTTGGATACTCTTTAGCTGACGAGCAACTTCTCGTTGATTACATCCTTTTTGGAATAAAGCAACAACTTGTGCGGCTTTTTTGGAGTAGTATCTATGATTTTGAGGAACAACGAATGAAACTAGTAGAGCTTTGTTCAGGTGAACGTATACACAAACCAATACACCAACCCACAAAAACGAGAACTTCCATGGGTTTCTTTCACGGACGATTTTAAAAACTTCTAAGTTATATTGTGTTGGCTTAGTACACATACATATTGAGAATTTTCAGAAGTTTCTGATTTGGTGACATAATTCGCTAAATCGATAAGTCCTTGTATTGTAATATCAGTACAAAACAAGAGTTGAATTTTTGCAGTTTCAACTAAGCTGCCAAAAGAGACCTATGGAAGTTCCCATTTTTTGTGTATTTTTACACGTTCCCATTGGAGTTAGAATTGGGGGGGGGGAGTGAACTTTTCTACTTTTTGTACTAGACATTGTGAATAAATGGTTTCTTTGTTTTCTGTGACTAAAATATTCATAAACATTATAAGTTTGCCATTAAAAATAATATTTTGTCCGAAAAGCCGAAAAAATCTAATAAAAGTTACTAGATATTTTTATATTAGTTATTTTTTATATTAAATATAAAAAAAACAATAAAAAAATAAATTTATTATAGATAATTTAACAAATATAAATTATTATTAAAAAATTGGGGCTAAATTATTATTAAAATATTATGAATTACTTGGTGGGCCGCGAGTAAAAAAAGGTTAAGTAACACAACTCTAGATCCCAAAAATTTGGATATCAGCCATGAGTTAGTATAGTACTGTGAAGATATTAATTATAAAATTGATAAAAAGTTGATCAATTAGTGATCTATAGATATTCTGGCTATCCTTCGACAACTCGTTTAACAAAAAACACAGAAACAGTTTGTGAGAATGTTGCTGATATTTCACGAACACCAATTCGGCACCGTGGTCAAGATTACGATATTTTAAGAAGCGCTCGATACAGCGTACTATCTAGAAAGATTTGAAACTTCATGCTAATAAATTTCATTTGACTGAAGTGGATGCTGATTTTTTTAACAACATAGTTTTCAGCGATATGGCTCATTTTCATCTTTAAGGATTCGCTAATCATCAAAATGGTTGCATAAGAGTTTTAGAAAATACACGAATTTTTTTTGTTGTCCTTATTTGGTGCCAATTTTGGGCTGCAGGATTCATCGAACTATTTTTCACCGAAAATGACGCTAATCAGACAATAATAGTTAATGGTGCTCGTTATCACAACATGATAATCAAGTTGTGTGGGTTAACAGGGCGTTGTTACATACCATACAGTTGGATAAAACATTCATTATGACTGTGCATGAATCATTTCCTGGTTGTGTAATTTCCTGTTTTGGCGATTAGTATTGACCTCCTAAATTAGGCGAAATAACGCAGTTACACTTGTTTCTTTGTGGTTTTTTGAAGTTTGAACGAAATTCATCCACATTCATTTTGCATAAATTAAAAAAAATTTCGGCAATAGAGTTCATTTGTACTCGCAAAGCATTGGAGACCATTTACCGGATATGCTATTCCATACATAACCCTACTTCATGGGCTTTACGTAAATGTATAATTAAATCTGTTTTTTAAACCACAGTTAAAAAAATAATTATGCCAAAGACCTTTTAGAAAAGTAACAGCTGCCTGTTTATTCAAAGTAGTCAATTTAAAGAACCAAATATTTTGTTCTAATCAAGTTTGATATTTTCATACTATCAACCGAATTCCTTATTCTTGCTTGAAAAAGGCCTTCGTTCCATTCAATTTACTCATTTTTCAATACATATTTGGATCCCACTATGGAATCTTTTGTTTAACATATACAAACAAATTTTTATCAAACTCGGTTAAAAATTGGTTTAGATTCATAACTAACCATCCTTCCTCATCGATTGGAAAATGCCTTAGTTTTGTTGTGGAACAAAATGAATCATGACAATCTCATCTATGCCAATTTCTTTATCTTTTTAAATCTTTTAAGCCAAAGTAAGCCTACCTTTTTTAAAGAAAGAGCCAGTCTTTGTCTATAACCCCAGAAACAAATTTTCTCGAATTTAGAATGATCTCAATAAAAAAAACTACATGCATTTTTATAAAATTCCTATGCTCCAAAAAAAAAAAAGATCCAGGTATCTCTGGAGGGCCCCCTAAAATACTTTCCACGAAATTAGTACATAACGAAATTGATCATTGGTACTCGAATAAACGAATCTGCGAAACATTTAGCAGATGATTCAATAATTCGGCGTTAAATACATACGAACAATATTTTCCCGTAACAAGACAAATAGCATGATATAACATTTAGAAACATGATGTAATATAACGTCAGATATTATTTTAAAATGAAAACACCTCACCCAATACAATTCATCGGGAAGATATATGGTGCAGGATGATGAAATATGGTGCAGCTTTCTGGTGCAACATCTCACAAAATGATGCAACATCACGCAACATAAAGAAACGTCAAGCAACATGGTGCATCACCATGCAACATGGGGCAACATAACTCAATATAACTTATTATTACCATATACCAATGATTTGGTAACATACAGTACAATTAATTTTTTTGTAAATATCATTTAAATTAAATTTTTCGAAGTAAGGACCAATCGATTCCTGGTATTCCAAAACCTCTTTATTAGTTTTCATCAAAGTCGTTTAGACTACGAAAATAATTATAAAAAGGTAACCAAGGAAGAATTTTCCACAAATCAAATTTCGCAACTATACATACAACATCCCACTTTAATTTAGCTAAAGGAAGTCGGAAAAAAATGATGAAATGTAATGTTGCAAGATCCCGTTAATTGATGCAGCATTACGGCACATGTAGTAATATCTCGCAACATGGTGAAACATCCACCTATATTGTTCAATATATTGTAACTTGATACAACATCACGTAAAATCATGCAACATCATGCAACGTTGTTTACAACATCACATGACACGATATGTCGCAAAACCTAAAACAGAGTGCATTATCCACCAATAAATGCAACATATCACAACTTGATGTAATATTACTCAACATGGCAGCCTTATTGGAGCTCTCTCCGTACCCACCAACTATTATCAAACTCATTCTAGCCCACAAACTCAAAAAATAAACACATCATCCAATACAGGACCTGATATCTCCTAAATAAGGACGGTATAAACAGATTTTTCCGAAATTTGAAAACTATTTCTGGTACTTGGATAACTATTTTTGCAATTCTAACCAAAAACTCAAGACTCGATTATTCGAGCCGGTGTATATCTAAAACGCCCAGAAACAAATTTTCCAAAATTAAGGTGCTTATCGCAATAGAAAATCCTTCCCACCATTTTTTATGAATTTCGTCCGGCACATGAAAAGGATCCAGGTGTCATCGGAAGACTCCTTAAAATGACGAAATTAGGCTCATCGAAATTGATCTCGGATGCTTGAGAAATCTAATTTGCGAAACATTTGACATAATATTAAATTGTTTGACGTTTAATGCAAACAATCAATATCCTGATCTAACAAAACCGAAGCAACATGGCATAACATTTAGAAACATGATGCAGTATAACACCCGCCCTAATTTGAAGCTGAAGTTGACAACACATTACCCAATACGACTCAACAGGACGATATGTGATGCAAGATGTTGGAATATGGTGCAAAATCTCGCATTATTCTCAATGTAACAGCCCCATGTAAAATTTACTAATATTGTTACGAACGATTTGAAAAAATTTAAAAAAGAACCCGATGTTAACCAGAGGACTCCATTAACGATATTTTGTGAAATATTTATTACTTAAACTAAATTTTCCGAAGTAGGGACCAATCGCAATCGATTCGTGGTACTCGAAAACTCGTTTACCCCATAAACGAATTTTCCCCAAAATCACATAACGTAACCATATATAGTATATAGGGTGTCACAATAATCGGTTCACATTTGAAATATCGGTTATTTTGGCTCTGGCAACACCAATGTCATTCTTTCTTTGACAGAAACTCTGTATATTATTTCTAGTTGACGATATGAGTCGCTTAACGCATCAACAAAAATGTGGGAAATGTTGGAAGTTTTCTTCCACAACAAAGACAGTTGGCTCGAAATCGCAAGAAAATGTCGTACAAATTTTCGTCAAAACACGAAACTCACACCCAACGGTATCAATAAGTTTGTGCATAAAATGCATGATATGCTGAATTTTGCTCAAAAAAACATCTTTTCGGACGAGGCGCATTTTCATCTCGGTGGGTTCATAAACAAACAAAATTGTCGCATTTGGGGATTGGAAAATCCATAAGGATATGTGGAGAAGACAATGCATCCATTGCGTGTTACTGTTTGGTGCGGCTTGTGGCGTGGCGGCATTGTTAGGCCGTATTCCTTCGAACATGAGGCCGGCGCGACCGTTACGGTCAACGGAATCAATTACCGCCACATGCTACTACCTTTTATTTGGCCATATCTTGAAGATATTGGTTCGGGCGTTACAATAATGAACCTGTGTCAAAAATTAGATGGCCACATTATCAGTCGAAATGATGACCTGAACTGGCCGGCAAGGAGCCGTGATTTGACGCCTTTGGATTTTTATTTTTGGAGTGACGTGAAGGACAAGTGTTAAATGGACCATCCACGAACAATTGAGCATTTGAAAGCCAATATTGATTCAACCATTGCCGAAAGAGATCCGCACACAATCAAAAATGTGTACAGATGCAGAAATGAGTACGCTTGTTACGACTCCATGGTCATAACAATTATTTCCCTTCCTTCTGAGTGTTCTTTCTTATTCGTTCTATGGTAGTGAAGTGTTTTGTTTGAATACAGTGCCACCTGTTCCCGACCATTTAGTACTTTTAGTGCTAATAGTTTTTTCTGCTGTCACATTATGTATGCCTGTAAAAAATGTAAAAATGTAAAATGTAAATGTAAATTATGTAAATTCGTGAGAAAAATGGAATCAAAAACGGTTAGACAGAAAAGCAAGATCTAATTCGATACTAACTAACTAAACCTAATATTTTACAAAAAAAAAAAAATGAAAGTTCAAAAAAAAAAATATTTTTGTAAAAAAAAAATGAACAATATTTTGGTTACTATTTCATATGAATAATAAAAGCAAAACAATTAAAAGAAACTTATTGTTGGGTACCTTAGTCGATGATGATTTTGATGGTCGATTGATGGATATGTGACGTCACAAACAACTTATTACGGTTTTTTCGTAATTTGACATTTTTTTATATATTTTTTTTTCACAAATCTCAATTTTCAATTTAATTGTTTTTTTTTTTGGTGCGTTTCTTTTGTTGTTGTCTTATCCCTTCGCCCAAGAAAAGGCGAACATGCATAAATTTATTATTTTCAATTAAATTTAGCTCATAACCGATCTGTGCTAATCTAATTTTTTTTATTAGATTTTTTTTATAAGCATGACCTTTAACTTCTGCACACAAAAAAATAACTTTTGCACAAAACAGCATTTTCACGTTTGGGTCCATTATAGTTTAATAGTTTTTCTACAAAATTTTTCCCATGTTTGTTCAAAATTCACAATTTATCAGAAAATTAATTTTTGGTCACGCGTTCCTTAAACTTTACATACAAATTTCTTTTTTTTTTTATACATAATTATTTATCTTAGGACTTTAATTCATAGACCATTAATTTTCTTTCTTTCTTATTGAACAAAAAAAAACTCGATCACTTAAACTAACTTATGTCTCGCACAAAATTCTACTTTTTTCTGATCCTCCCGATGGTCCAATATCCGCCAAATTTTGCGCGGGTAATTTTTACATACTTACATGGTATCGAGAAAATTTACAAATCATTTCCCATAAAATTCATAAATCTGGACGACAGAGGTGCCATCCATATGCACTTATTGAAACGATTTCAATACTTGTCGATAAGACAGTGAAAATAATATTCGACTGTTGTGTATTAACTAGCGCGCATTTAGGGGCTATGATATTCGCATTATTATAATTACAACACTCGCACGTTAATCAAGCGAATAACATTATTGTACAGTGCGTGTATGCAATGTAACAATTCGTGGGGACGACCTGCACCCTGAAACTGTCTCATGCCGTGCGATCTATACTAACGATTTTTTATTAAAATTTGCTCGATCCGGTAATTTAGTCAAACTGACTGATTAGAAATTGAAGTATCTTGAGACTTATAGGCATACAAGGAGTTTACGAACGGATGTCTTTGATATGAAACGTTCCTAGTAATTTACCTTCCAAATTTTTAGCCTGAAAAGCAACGTCTCGTATTTTACTAACAATAACAGCAGGGATAAACGTCAGATAAACTTTAGCAGAAAATTTATTGGCTGCATCGCTTTGACAAAACTTGCGAACAAAAACATTTTGTCCTACCGAAAAAACACGATTATGGCTGCGCAAATTATAATGTTTGGTGGATCGTTCGTATGCAACTTTGGGATAGTTAATTATTTTGCCCCGGATTAAATTTAAACGCTCAGGGTTCGACATGACATAGACATTGCCATTTTCGGAATCGTATAGTAGAAATGAAAAGTCATATGTTGACCATATACCAGGTAATGCGGAGAATATTTGGTTGTCCCATGTATAACATTCCGCAGTGCAGCGGCTATCTCATGAATATGTCAGTCCCATTCGTTGTGTTGGTTATCACAAAATACAAACGTACCGCAGAGATAATAGTACGGTTAACTCGTTCGGCGGCATTACTTTGTGGCATATATATTGGGATGCGAATGTGAATAACTCCGTATTTTTCCAGTAACGCCTGAAAAATTTTTGAAGTAAATTTCTTGCCATTGCCGTTGGTAATGTGTTCCAGATTAGAAAACACAAGAAAAACTTCATTCTCGAGGAAGTGACACATAAGCGCTGATGACGCTTCTATCAGACGCTTAAGAATAACGAATTTCGAGAACTGATTCAGTATAATTAGAATATTTGAGTTGCTACGTTTTGATCTGGGATACGGTCCTTAAAGGACAATATATAACCTCTGAAAGGCTCGCTCCGCGAGAAATTGATATCCCATCTCAGGCCTGGTAATAGTATTCATCGGGTTGGTCATTTTGCACGTAACACAATTTGCCACATATTTTTTAACATCCAAGGCCATATGAGCCAACCTCGGAGGTACGGGAGCTTGCTCAATCAAATCAGCAACTAGTGGGTCAGGGACCAGTTTCCAATTTGGTAAATCGGTTTTGCCATATCATTTGCCGAAAGCGGGTGTAATTATTCAGTTTATTCTTTTGA
This sequence comes from Nephrotoma appendiculata, assembly GCA_947310385.1. Classification (NCBI taxonomy): domain Eukaryota; kingdom Metazoa; phylum Arthropoda; class Insecta; order Diptera; family Tipulidae; genus Nephrotoma; species Nephrotoma appendiculata. The sequence goes on along the minus strand of OX371225.1, from coordinate 55,396,868 downwards.
ATGTGGAAATTATGATTATTCGATTCTAGTTCCTGTATACTGGTAATACGACCTTGATAGGCAGATTCGTTGAAAGCTGCCGAATCCAAGTCGATTTGAAGTGGTTTCATTTTTACGGTCAAAATCGAGGATACAATAGCTGGTTCTTCACAATGCATCGGGTACTACGTTCACCGATCCTTTTCGATACCCTATATGGAAGTTGAACGCTTGTATATGGAAGTTGAACGGCCAATCTGACAGGTATTTCTGTGACATAAACTAACGTAAGCTTGCGTAATCCGTGTATATCGTGAAATGGTATCGTTCTATATAAGCTCGGAATTTTTTTACACTCAATACCGCTGCGTAACACTCTAATTCCGTAATAGAGTAATTACGTTGAGCGACATTCAATTTCTGCTAAATGAACGCAAAAGGGCGTTTGTCTCCTGTGGAATCTAACTGGAACAGCACGCTGCCTACCCAGTGGTACTGGCGACGCATAAAATATAGAATGGTTTTTCGAAATAGGGATTTGCCAAGACGGGTGCCGTAGAAAGCGCACGCTTAAGAGCATTGAACGATTTATTTGCTTCATCGGACCATTGCAGTTTTACACCGTTCTTTATTAGATCTGTTAACGGTGAGGATATTGTGGCAAAATTTTGAATAAATCGACTGTACCAAGCAGACATACCTCAGAAATTTGTTTTGACGTTTTTGGTATAGGACATTCATTGATCGCGCAGGGACGGAATCATGAAATACGACCGGAAAAATTTAAACGGATTTAAAAATTATTTCAAACTTATTAGATTAAAAGTATTCAAATTAACTATGATGGATGCAGACTGATGTATAATTGCAACTTCTATAATATTTTAAGAGCAATGGTTAATCTCCTACAAGATTTTCGAAATTCATTTCGAATTTCAAATTTCTCGTACCAGGTTCGTCGCCACTTCATTTTATGAGGTGGCATTGAAGTTTTTTGTATTTCAAAATTGTAAAATTTCCGGAAATATTTAATTATTTTGATGTAAACAGGGGAAAGATCATGAAATCCGACCGAAAAAATGAATTGTTAGAAAATATTTCAATGGACAAACACAAAAAAATTCGAAAAATGGTCAAAGTTGGCATAAATATTTTGTATGAAAACTCAAATTAATGAAAGTTTAACATAAAAATTTAATTCGACAACTATTTCATAATCGAACAGTTTTAAACGGAAATGTTGTACCGGTAAAAAATGAATTTTGAAAATTTTGTTGGAGATTAGCCATTGCTCTTCAAATATTATAGAAGTTGCATTTAAACATCAGTCTGCATCCATCATGGTAAATTTGAATACTTTTAATCTAATAAGTTTGAAAATATTTTTAAATCCGTTTAAATTTTCCGGTCGTATTTCATGATTCCGCCCCAAATCTTCTCCGGATCGGTTCTTAGACAACCATCGCCCACTAAATATCCTAGATACCTGACTTCCTTTAACAAAAATCGACTCTTTTCTTCTTCTTGATCGTCAAACCTGCATCTTTCAATAGGTCGAGAACTTTCTTAAGCAGGGTAAAATACTCTTCCAGTGTGGCGGATTTGATCAATAAGTCATCTAGATACAAACGGCACCAAAAGGCGTCTTTTAAATCAATTGACGAGATAAATCTCGCATACGCATCCTTGACGGTGACTTTATTCAATTCACCGGCGACCATTCTATTCTACTCCTCAAACATAATTTTCTGAATTGCTGGTGACATAGAATCTCTGTTTTACAGGTTTTGCGGAGCCAACATCAATTTCATGACTTACCAATGAGGTTTTACCTAGGCCTAATCTAGAAAAAGACGGAAACCTGTGCCCTATATAGCGTCTAAGGTAGCCTGATCGTTTGGAGATAAATCATGGAAGTTGATGTCATCAGTTTAGGTGTATCGCTGGCTATAATATTTATGGTAGATATGTTGGGAGTAACTCCAAATAAATTCCAAAAATCTATCTCTAAGTAAAAAACTCTGTTCCAATGAAGGAACTAAATACAATTTCATCAAATGGTGTTTACCTTTGAAAACAACTGTCGCATTGATGTATATCCATGATCGCGTTGAGATTGTCCGCTGGCTGTATTTATATAAACTGGAAAGCTGTGAAATTAAACCTTTGGATCGCATAAAATTTTTTCAGAGCCAGCTCCTAATACGCTAATAGTGGCACCACTATCCAAAACCAGTGTGATTAAAGAGTAAAATTGCCTGAAAGTGGTAATAAAGACCCAACTCATCATTTATAATTTGTAAGTTATTCGTACGACTCTGTTCCATGTGATTAACCGCACATAATTTTATAAGCAAAAATTGCAAACGTATAGCATTATATTTTCAGAACAAACCACCATGACCATAAACAAAACTTTAAGAAAACGTCTTATATACCTTCTTTTGCATATAAAATTCACAAATATCTTAATTTACTCTGCATCGTGTATATCTATAGAAATTCTGTACACAAAAAAGTTTGGTAAAACAAAAACACCATCACCACCACCACCAACCAACCAAGTTTTCCTTTTCTTTAGTGCTTTAACAATATGGAAAATTTATTGAATATGCAAAATGTGCAATATTTGGAAGTTTTACGGCTCCTTAAGAATTATAATGTTTTTTTTATATAAAATTATGTACACACCAAAGAAAGGAAAATGAAGACAGTACTACTGTTATTTTTATTATTACTGTATATAATATTAAGATATAGTTTTCTAAGTTTTAAACAACAAAAACTAAAAAGTTCAGAATAATTTTATAATAAAGTTTACACTATTGTGTTACAACTATCTACTAGACTTTAACAACAAATTTACTCGTACCCTGGTAGTTTAAAAATTTGTCGACCAATTTTTTTTGTTCCTTTTTGATTGCCATTACTTATCTTCAAAATATTTGTAGTTTTATAACACATCATATAAATTATATACATATTTTATGGCCACTCAAATATAAGTACGTACACTCATTACGTGACTCATTACAAACTATAAATAGCTTAAGTAAACCGAAATAAATTTTGTTTTGTAACGGGCATGTTATCTTATTGGCAATACTAGTGGCATAAACCACTGATTAATATTGATAAGTTGCTTTATTGCACTATTGAAACGATAATAAGCTATACTTCACCTGTCTATAAATAAACCAATTTAGTTTATGGTGGGTACAGTGAACAAGGTAGTCACAAACGTTATCTATTATCCAAAGGTATAAGCGTAATGCTCATGTGCTCATATGCTCATTGTGGTGTCTTTGATGATAATGGTTATAGATGAATCGTTCTTTTTGTTTTGTTGTTTTGGCATACTTGTGTCTTCGTGCAGTTCAAGAAAGAATTTTTCAGAATGGCTTCAATTTCTTGGAGCTACCACACTTTTAAGCTTAACTTCGGTTTTTTGTTGGTTAAACATCAATTAAACCAGAAAATTATGCTTGCCTTAAGGTTATCTTCTCCAAGACCCCAATACTGCTCAACAATTTTCTATCAGTTATCTGATGATTTTTTTTGTTGAGCAAACTCTTTTACAGGACCCAAGTAATTTAAATTCCCTTTTAGATACTGTAGTGTATTTTTCAACGTAATGTATTCTTTCTCTAAATCGCGTTTTTCCTTCCTCACCTTTTGGTTGTTGAATGTGAACTTCAAAAGCTGATTTTTTTATTTTTTTTTGTGTTATGTGTTTATCCCTGCAATCTGTGCAGGAGCCTGTTGAGCTCTCCCTGCCCTTTCCTCTGCCCTCTTTATTTCCATCCTTACTTTTACGCCAGTCAGCCACTTCGACGATGTACGGCTATAGGACCTATTTTAAGACCATCTGCACATTGCAAGCTCCATACCACCTCATACTGACATAGAAGATGGGTCGGCCCATGAGTTTTTCACTCCGACATGGGGTCATAGATGTGTTACATTTCATCCCAGATCGTAATCTGTTATGAAATTTCACTTTTGCATCCTGCCACTACCGGGATTTGAACCCGATACCTCCCTATTCAAATGCCAAAGTTTTAACCACCGTGCCAAAAGCTGAAAAGCTGAATCAAAATATGATTATGTCTACATTTTTTCCTAAATACATTCATCGTTTTCCCACGATAATTTTCTTAAGGATTACTTAATTTTAACCTGTACCACGATTTTATATTTCAATATCAACTTGATAACGCTCAGAATTATTTTCAGAATTTGTTTCAATATCATTGAGATTAGATTCAAAACCAATTTAAACTGCTGGACCTCCACTGTTTATTTGTAATGTTATTTTTTGGGGTTGCATGAGTGTTTTGCAACAAATTTAAATCAATTTCAGCAATTAAATTACTTTGTGTTTAATTTACCGGCTACAATACACCACCATCTTTATACAAAACATTTCCCCTGGAACTGCCATTTCCTAAGCTGTATAAAATAGCGGAAATTTGACAGTAGAAAATAAGAGATTACGCTACTCGCCACAACTGGCAGCGCTATCGCAAAAGAGAATTTATTTTGGTACATACTTATGAGCGGAAAATTTTATTCATTTGGTCTCTATTTTCTGTGAATAAAACACCCCGGCGGAATAAAATATCAAAGTGATCCTTAAAATGACATATTGACTGACCGAACTATAAGGTAAATGAAATCTTGGAATTTAACAATATTCCGTCTTTCCGCCATTTCTTAACGAAATTCGATGAAATTTTTATAGTAGTATTCGTTAGGCATTTTAAATTGAGTTTTGGACAAAATTCTAGGATCTGTTCCTGCTGGACTAAACTTGGCCATTTCATAATCAATCCTTATGAAATTTAGTTTCAAAGATTGGTTTTTCATTAAAATATTAATTTTTTCTCGTCTAATAAACGGCATGAGTTACTATATTTGAGCTAAAATTTTAAATTTTTTTATTGGTTAATATAAGGGATGGAGGGCCTTTTTCCCAAGTTTCTAAAGAGGAATATTTATCAAATTCTAGAAAGAAACGTCATCCGAGTTTGTATTTATAACACTAAATCTGTTTCAGAAGATCTCCTTCTCAGGACTGTCCAAATCGGGTAAAGATTTAGTTCGTTTTCAAGAACGTGGACAAATAATAAAAAGATGGCCATAGAGCGAAAGGGTATAGAATTATACACACAAATAGGCCGGACAAGTGATCCTTTATATTTTTGTGAAAAATAATACAAACCCCCAACGGTTTTAAAACAACTACAAAACATGGCTGGTATCACACATCGACCACAAAAAGTAGAATCCTACTAGTTAAACTGGTAGTAATTTTTTGATTATTTATTAAACCCTAACCGCAGACATTTTCCACGAAAAACAGGTGGGATGTACTATACGTGAGGCTGACCTCTGACAATATCTTTCATATTAAGGATTGGATAATATCAAATGCATTCTTTTTCGTTTCACCGATACTTGACTTAGGCTTTCGTCCAGCCACATGAAAAATCTTTAGGAACCATAGGAGGAAAAATTTGAACTGGGAAACGATCGAAAAAATCTTGCTTATGGTTGCATAGTAGATGATTTCACCGGTGAAAACAGTCGTTCTCTGTTCTGCGGAAATATGAATCGACAAAAATTAGTCTAAGGAAAAATTTCTCTACTATCCAACCATTCTCAGTTATTTGATTAAACTGGATTATGAACATCTTCAAACAAGAAGTATTTAAATGCAGAATACAGAACAAATATGCGAACAAATATGAGAAAAGTTAAAAGATCTAAGACCCATAACTCTTTCGTCTTTTCTTCTGACAGTTCTGGAAAAGTTGTCAGACGTATATATTCGAGCTAGATTGACGCCTAGTAGCTGAGTTCATTATAAACAGTCTCTAGATGAAGCTTTATTCTTTCAAGTGCGCACGGTACAGCAGTCAGTAGAGTCGCGAGTAAGCGTTAATATCATATCTCGCTTTAAGAATGTCAACACTGAGGCAGTCAAAACCCTGCATAGGCAAAAATGCCACTGGAAAATTAGTGGGGTTTGAAACGAAAGTGTTTCCATGGTTCTACACTGCCGTGGTAAAAATTTATAGCATCTTCTAATCTAGAAGCTGTTAGAACGAGGAAACTGAAAATACTGCAGTTTAATTCTTTTGTCGTGCATTAACTCACAAAAGGCACTTGTCAGACGTCGAAAACAGTAAAAGTCGAGACATTTGGAACTGCATACGTAACTTTGAATGGCTTCTTTAGAAGAACGAAAAAGTAAGATACTGTGGTATCATAATGGACATTCGAAAGAAACCCAACCTAGTATTTTATATATTATGTTTTTTTGCACAACGGAAGTGATAATTGAAAAAGAGTTGCTTAATAGCGTCTACTTGATGTCTACGTTCCCATTAAATATTTAAAACTTTGCAACGATTACCTTCGTACATCGTTCCAAGTTTTAATACCCCTGATTTTTGTTGATTGTCGTAAATAATTATGCAATTGTAAAAGCGCGCGAAATGATGAAATAAAAGTAAAATTTATTGATTAGGGGAAATTATACTTGATTGTCCCGTTAGCAATGTGGGTTTGGGTATAAAAGCAAATAATTTTTGATGCTCGTGGCAGTCGATAGTTAAGTATTCATACAATATTCGTGATATGGTTAAAAATTATGATCTGTTTATTTGGGATCATTTTGCTTATTTTTTTTGTAGTACGATATTCTAATTGTTCGGTATTATTGAGTGAATATCTTTCTCAAAAGTAGAGAACTGAAAGTTTATTTTGTCTAAATTAATTAAAATCCGTGACCGCTAATTAAAATATATTATAGTTATGGTTGTAATTATCTACATAAAATTGTAGACAATAAAAAAAATTATAAAAATAACAAATTGAACAATAGTTATCGTAATATTCGATTCAAAATGTCGAACATTTAAAGAAAAAAATATCTGAAAAGTGATGTTCAATTTAATTTTATACAAGTAAATAGTGTTATATGACTAATTATAAGAAAATATTTATCAGTATTATAAGTGAATTTTCTATCGGATAAATTATTGCTAATACAATTAATCGATGTCTAATAATAATAATAATATTTAGTAAATATATTCTACGATTAATAATGGAAATAAATTATGAACAAAAAAACTCTTTACTCAATTAAATAAATAGTGAATACAAAAACAAAGATAAATATATTCATAATAATAATAAATTAGTGAACGAAAATATCCAGTGACGAGAAATTTAAATTTCTTTTAATAAACTGTCTTAAAAACTAAAAGTGTTACTGTGGTCTCGTTTTAAAAATATTCTACGGTAAATCAAGAAAATTTTATAAAAACTGAAAAACTATTAGTGTAGAATAGAATATGGTGACCACATGTAAAGGCCAAAATATTAAGTGCACAGTGTCAAAACAATTTCTCTTTTGTGTAGTAAAACATTACTAAATTTGAAAGTTAATGGACATTACAAAAATAATCATAGTAAAAATAATAACTAGAGAATTATATATAATAAAATGTTATGTTAAAGATAATACGCATCGTGGGACATCGGCCGCGGCCATATAACATAATTTAAGTACCGATACATTTTTTTTTATTATATGTATTATATTTTAAACTTTATATTTGTATATAAATCTATATTTTTTTTTTGCTTCTCGCTTTATGCTCAAATTTTATCTAGGATTAGTAGATTAGTTATAATATTTTTGTATTTAGCATTAGGTTGGTTGATGACGTCATACCATAGGTAATTTAGTTTTGTATAAAATTTAATTTATTCTAAACTGAAATTTTCACAATTCATTTTATTTTTCTTCTCGTGGAATTAATGAATCGATCCATATGTTTTTGGAAATTAAAAAAATAAAATAATTATTTGTAATGATTCGGAATTATTTTGTTAATTTTTTTAATTTTTTTTATAATTTTTTTATGGCTTTATTTCCGCTCCGCTCGATTGGTTTATTGCTTTTCAGAATGAGAAAATAAACGGTTTCTTAATGATAGGGTGAGTTGACAATGGATCACAATGGTATTTAGCACGGTAGGTTGTTCCATGTCTCATTCCCTTCCTCCTCCAATATTTCCTATTCCTGCTTTTCATTTTCTTTCCTTTTCCTGCGGTCTATCATGACTCACTCATGTTTCGAGAAACCCCACGCCATCCCCTGAGTCCTAGCCGGCCTCTGTTGACCGCCTCGAGACCTCTGAGTGGGTAAAATTCTGCTAACGAGCCAATACTCGTATTGGTTCCGTTACAACTTCTAAATCTAAACATATGCGGTTTATTATTGTAAACGGACTGTCAAAATTTACAGTTCAGAGTCCAATAATAAGCGGTAGACACACAAGGAGAGAGCGGGAGAGTTATACTTGCACTTTAAAAGATTTTTTTTTTAAACTTAGAGCTATATGCTCTAAGTGTTTAATTTATTAATTGAAACTTTTTAAATAAACGCAAATACAATTTTATAGTAAGTGGTGTTACTTGTTTTACTGTTACAGATATATTGATTTAAAGTTTGGTTGATACATAATTTAATACAAAGCAAAAAGTATTGTAAATAATTTTCTCATTAAAAATGTTGATTAAGCTATAGATAACAATTTAAAAAGAAAATGTAATATTAAGTTACTTCGATTATATACCATGTTCCTGATGATTGTTGATACAGTGAGGGATACGTAACTGGAGGCAAAGCAACATCATAATCAAATGGTCAATACAAATTGGTGTGAGCTTATGGGGAAAAACAATCTGTTGTTCTCCTCAGATTTCCCTCATGCTTATCTGATTCAAATACAAATTAAATTATTTAAATCTAAAATTAAGAAAATAAAAATAATTATGATCGAATTCCAAAAAAAATTACTTAAACGATTAAACGATTAAGAATGTGTTCTTTGACGTTTGGTCGGGGTAAATCTGATGATGTTGATGGCAGCACAATACATGGTTGTTCTACATCCGGTCGATGGCTGCTGCCTCTGTCTTGCAACATGTTTGGCAAAACTGAATATAATATTTTGTGCAGGTCGGCTTGATGCGAACATCGCATACCATCGAAAACATCGCCCCTTTTTGCTTTTACAGTTTGCTTCATAATCTTCACACCGTTTTGATGTTTAGGCAATCAGCAAGTTCCATCGCTAATCCTTTGAGAATAATGTTTGTATACTTGATATTGCCCGCGAAAGAGGTTTGTCTAATTATATAAATGGTATGCTTCTAAAGCTGCTACATCAATTACGTTAAAAACACTGTCATCGACCACTTATTGAGTGAATCGAACACGCCTTTCTTTTTGTTATAATCCAAAATTATTTTAGGTTTAAGGTTGGTTTCATTAAAATTTCCCATGTAACATGCGTTGCTGATAGTATAGTAAACACATTCTTTTTTGTGTTACTGGTATAGTTAACAACACAAGTTGACCCTGAAAAGCAAAATGTTGGGGTAAAAGCGTTCGCCACAATAATGTGGCGGTTCCGGTTTGTTTGATCTTACAGTGTTCCCACCAAAGTATATTTTTTTTTACAAGTTCCTGGACATTCTTATATTACATCCGTCATTAAAATAAATCTCTGACAACCGTAATTCCAGGTCAGTTGCTATCTGTCATGTTCGATTCTGAGACGGTTGAGTTTAATCATTAACTTCAGCAGCTAATAGATACATTGGTGTGCGCTTCAACCAGTCAAAACTCTTTCTTCCATACTTGCCTGGTTTACTCGGCCTATTTGTCGGAAGTAGCAGTGATCTCTAGTAGCAACAAGTTGTTAATCAATATTTAATTTTAAAGACTGTTTATATAATCCCCGTAAATTATCTAAAAATAACTTACACTGCGCCATTGAAATGTTTTCTTTCGATTATTTTCTATTTCATGCAATTCTCTCGTTTATACTACGTTTGTTGACTAATTTGTATGGTTTTTGTTTTTTTTTTCATATGTTTTTCACTTTTACTGTATGTTTTACGTGTTACGAAATATTTAAAACAAATATAAGGATCAATTATTAGCTTAGTTTCAATAAAGTAGTCATAGAGTTCATTTTAAAATGGGACGCGCTAAATTAAATGCTGACGAAATTCCAAAATTTTGCAACTAGAATCAAAAAAGTACACACATTCATAAATTGCAAAATTAATTAAGTGTAGCGAAACTGCAATTAAAAAGTTCCGTATACGTCAATAGTTGACTTTTCCAAGACGATTCAGCTCCGTGGCACAGCGCACGCATTGTAAGTTAAAGATGGTATCTGTGTCGTAAGAATGCTTTATTTTACTGGCTATTTTGTTTAGGTAGCCGATTTTAAAAATAGCTTGGGGATTGAGTCACTACCCTGTCCGTCATGGGTAAAAACATCAAATAATATAAGCCGAAAAGTGTCGAAGAGCAGAAAAAACTCATTGAAAAAGTCTGATTGAAGAAATATCAACAGAGTATTTAAGCAAACTTTACTATTCAATGCTGAAAATGATTAAGGCCATCATAAAAGCCAAGGGCGGGCCCATTAATTATTGATTTTAAGAAGTGCAATTTTTCTTCACTCATATTTTTTTTTTTTTGGTTCAAATGAATTCTTTTACTTATGTTAATCTTTATTTTGAATAAAAATTACCGTTGTTAACAACAAACTAGTTTTTAATTGAAGTAACTTTGTTAAAAGTACTGTCTGTGAATAACCACCAAATTGGTACGAGGTAGAGGAACTATTCCTTGTCCCAAGTTATGTAGGTTTAAAATGTCAGATCAACGTTTTTATATATGTTCAATATTTAGAATAGTGTAGAAATTATGTTGATAATCAGAGTTTAACATTTTTGACCAATACTTTTAAAGCAAACAGCGGCATTACCTAAATTTACTAAAAAATTTTAAACCAAACATTTCAATGGCGCAGGCTGTACGGGTGTATCGAATTTCAGCAAATTTGTCATCTTTGAAACGCATGAGTGCACGAGTCATCAAATCTTATCAATCAAATCAGCTATTCAAATTGTTCTATTAACAATACATCAAGGTAGAACGGCATATTTGTCTTGTGATGTAGGTCTCTTGCATGGTTACCGTCGATGTATTATTTTTTAGAACCGGCATAAAGAAGAACAGCAATGTAAGCGTATATACCTCTGCAACAATGTAATGGTTTATCAAGTGATGGTTTACCGAATCTTTACCCTCAATTGTGTGGTCTGGAGTGGTACTTGTCTGGTAGAACCACCTTGCCTTGCGATTTGTTTCAATCATCACGTTCGATATAATGTTTAGTATTAGTAAGCATTTAGCTTTTGATTATTACGCTTTCTTTACAACTTTTAGGCTTGGATTCAAACTACTCTAATTTGTTTAAAACAACCGTAAATTTATGAACTTTGTACATAAATTTGTTATTTTAAGAAAATGGCAATGGGTTAGCCTTATACTAATTTTAAGTAAAAAATCCTGATTTTTTATGGGATGAATTAAATTTTGTTTGATGTGTGGGTCAGAATGGCGTGGCAAGTTAACGAGGAAATTATGTACTAGAGGCGCGATTTTTTGATTTAAAGTTGAAACGTTTGTGGTATAGGTATTCAATTGCTCAGTAGAACAAAAGGGGGCAAGGTTTTAAGTCAATATAACCGATGTTGCATTCAAACATTTCCCGCACCATTTCTTCAACAAAACCATAAACGTTATTAAAGTTGGACGTTCATTTCTTCGTCTTAAAAAACAGCAAAGTCAACTATTCAGCAAGATTCAAAGAGTAGTTGTAGAGTTCATCCCATTTTTTTGTTGTTGTTGGAAAAACCATATACAATGGACACTACAATTATTTTTTATATTTTCAATGGAAGTTCTAACAAATATTGACCGCAGTTAGGACTCTATCATAATTTTTGCAGTTCTCTGGGATTGGTAAAAGTTGTAACAACTAAAAGAATCACTGTAGCGCAAGAAAGCTCCAGCAAGTTGAAGGTAAAACATACAAATGCAGATGGTAATGTTGAGAAGGTATACTTTGTGTCGGAAAATGATGTCTTTTTTCGATCATTTCGGGGCAGAACACGCAGCAATTCTATAACGCGTTTTGAAGTATAAAACTCTATATCAAAATAGAAAAAGAAGGCATCTAAGAGAACCCTATATAGGTCTGAAAAGAGATGTTCTGTAAATAATTAATGGGAATTAACTGGCGGAAAACAAGTTATTTAACATTCAATGATTTCATTTAAAAAAAAATTTTGGAAAATGGATTCTACTGGATAACAATCTTTTATACGTGTAGATTAGAGCCGCGTTCATGATCGTTTGATAAAAGTTACGGGTGATTAATAAGTAGAACGAGATTTGTGAAACATGGACCCCGTGTATATCGATTACAATTTTGAATCGTATCGGGCTTACAAATGACTGAATGGTAAATTGGCAATGACAACGCGAAGATCCTCGATAGCAATGAATGCTTCATTGAACCGTGTACAAATTCGATGCAATACGTCAGTCATTGAATCTTTGTGCTTACTCCATGACGTGTCTGCTCGTCCCGGGAAACATGTAGTCAACACTATAGCGAATAGTAGACGAATTTGTGTTGCTGTACAGCCCATTGCTGCTTCAGCAAGCATATCGTCCCGGTGATTGTAGTCTTCGAGCAAGCCGAGTGCAAGGCATCGTTATGTGTTGGATACTATTGTCCATTCACTTTGCGGGTATCTTGAAATGATAATCGACCGGTGATATTAAACAACAATAGTCGCAGATAGAAGCACTTAATCTGCCTTTGAGTGAGTGTATATACCCGGACCAAAGTGTTTGATTTAAATAGGCCAGGATCAGTGCGTTGCCCCGCAGATCCATGTTTTGACAGGCTCAATTTCCGTCTCACTGGTGAAAAATGCACGCTGGCCGTTTTCAAGATGGACGGCTAAATGTATAACTGCTGGGTCGCGTCTATATGAATTAGCACACCAAAGATACGTCAGACAGCTATTTTGAATTTGAAACACAGCCATATCGTTGCCTTCATTCACATACTTGCAAATGTATTTGATGGTCTTCACCGAACTACAGAAATCAATATTAATATTAGCATTGAATGTTTTGCTCAGCAGAGGCAAATATGGTACCATCCAATGATTGTCATTGCCAATGTCTGCGTTGTTGATATCTTTAGGAAAACACTTTGCACATTTTTCATTTGCTATGTAAGGCGATAAAAGATTCAGATCACCGCATATGCCCGAATCATGTTTGTGGTAACAATATCGAACAGTAGTTGATCAGTAGACGGATTTGGAATTTTCGCGGAAACTGCATTATCGATTCCCTCAGGGCATAGTATGTCGACTAAACAAATCAAAATATGTGCATAAGGTAGTCCTCGCTTTTGCCATTCAACCGAATTTATCCAGCAACGTATGGGACCGAATACGTGTAATTTTGTAATTCTTTCATACAAAAATACTAAAATTGTGATTTAAAAATGGGAGGATGGAAGTAGGAAGAAAAAAAAATTCTGAATAGGGACACCCTAGCGGTTATGAAATACACTTAACGACCTATTCTCATTCCTACCAAATATACATAAAAAAATTCATAAAAATCAGTCGAGACATTTCGGAGGAGTGCGACCAAAAACACCGTGACACAAGATTTTTATATATATTAGAAGATTAGATGTAACCTCAGAAATTAGAAGGCCAAATTCTATTGTAACGTGCTGTTGAGTGGCTTTTACTACCTTTACGAACGTGCTAAATCACGCAAATTCGATAATAATTCAATATTGACACGAATTACTTACTAAAACAATCTCAAAACGATAACCTTTTCATTTAAAAACCATTTTCAACTAAATAACACGAGTTAATCGAATCTTCAACATACAAAAAAATCGAACGTGCTGCATCAAGGCAAACAACTTAACGAAATCTTATAAGAAATAAACTACTGCAATAAAAACCGTTATTATTAGTAATTTTTCTTTACTAAGTTAAGAAAAATGTTTACACTTTACGAACCAAACTTTTCATTTCTATCATTATTATTATTTTTTTGTATACGTGTGTATGTGTATTTAGGATTCGTTGGAAAACTAATGTGCAAACGACATGATCAAATATTTTATACTAACGAAAGAGTTTTGTGAGACTTTTTTGCTTTGCTATTTTTTATTAGAAAATTAATGGTGCACAAAATATAAATCTGATGATTTTTTTACAACACCAAAAGATTTATGTAATATCAAATGACCTGTTTCTATTCAGCTGTTCCTTGACATAATATTGATTATATATATAATCGAAAATCAGCTGTGTAATCATCCATCGAAAATTTATACACCGAAGTTAATGAACCAATTATTTATCAAAGCTGAATAGACAGGGAAACGAATCTTTAAAATTAATTTTGATTTTTTTTTTTTCAATCAAACATGTAAGTTTACCTGCCGATATATAAAATTGTGGCGTACACGAAATAAGTATTCCTGGTTATCTGGAACGAACCGAATAAAAGGAAGAAAAATGTTTCTCTTGATTAAATTTCCTATTTGATAGACATTTTTTACATCATTTTCCACACCAACATGTATACACGTTACGTACGTGATATGAATTTTCATATTTTGTTGATGCTAAGTATTATTTGTTCGTACACATAATATTCCTGCTGGGTTGATAATAATGTGATGTGAGCCTCAAAATCATTAAAAAAATCAAGGAGTTAACGTTGTTAAGAAACGAACATTATACAATGTCTACGCGACACCGACATTTCAAATTGGATTTTATTTTTGCATCTTACAAAATTGTGCCAGGTACGTAACCTGATACTTCTTTAAATCCAGACATATTACGAAAGTCTGGATTATTTTTTATTTTTTTTTTGTTCCAAGTACTTAAATTAAAGTAGTTCCCATTAAATGAGTACGTACGAGTCTAGTTTGATATCAGCCAATTGCATACGCTGATTAAATTACAATGTGGAGTAGAATAGAAATGATTACAATCGAATTTGATAAGAATAGTGGATAGGAAATATAGAAAATAATGGTTAATCGTTAAACGGAGCGCGAGATACAGCAGTAGGAACAGCATCAGTAACAAAACATAAAATTGGAATGGAATTTAGAGGATTTTCATTTAACGAATACAAATGACTGATAATTGACTTTTTTTGTTGTGATTTGGATTTTTGATTCGGGATTTCGATATTTCGATATATCTGATTTGTTTTATAATCCTTACCAATATTGAAAGGATTGAATATTTTTTGATTTTCTGATCAATTTATTAGAAGTATTAGTTGGCTAAATGGTTCGAAAACTCTATAAAATTTCAATTCTTGTTTTGGGTTCGCACAACAAGAAGTACATTTGTAAAACTTAAACTGACAATAAAGAACGAATATCTGATCCTAATTTGGACTATATTCAGAAATCTCCAGCCGTAATTATTTTATTATAGAATATACTAAATTCAGTAATGTACAATTTTAAAACCTAATTTTTATGGTAAAAATATTCTGCATAAAGTTTGAAGAGGGCTTCTCAGCAGACTAAAGGGTCGACTGTCGAAGGGCCCAATGTCGAAGGGCCGAATTTCAAAAGGCCGAATGTGTCGAAGGGCCGAATAGGTAAGGGCCAAATGTGTTGAAGGGCCGAATGTTTCGAAAGCCGGCCCGAATGTCGAAACGCCGAATGTCGAAGGGCAAAATTTGTCGAAGGGCCGAATGAGTCGAAGGGACGATTTTTTGTCTTATTTTTTTGTGTTTAGAAATATATTTTTTTACGGTTGTGAAGTTTGTCCCAAAAAAAATCCCGTGTACATATACAAATCCAATTAGAAATTTTTAATGCAGAACGGTATTAGTATTTACACTGTTAAAATAAAATATTTGCGAAATAACTATATTATAATAGAAAGAGACGGAAATAGGTGCCACATTTTTTCATATTCGATTTATGTATTTTGCAAAGATGAAAGAAAGTGTGAGAAATAATCGAAGAAAATAAAACACATTAAGCTCTCGCAAATCTAATCGATTTTATTGGTTTGAGTAGTTTTAATTTAGATAAATTCTGAATATCCTAGAGTTTGTCGGAAAATTTCACTATATCCAAATTTTAGCTTCAGGTTGAAACAATCAAATACATCTAGAGCCATTTCAACTTGAAGCTAACATTTGGACATAGTGAAATTTTCCGACAAACTCTAGGATATTCAGAATTTATCTAAATTTAAACTACTCAAACTAATAAAATCGATTAGATTTGCGAGAGCCAAAAATGACACCCATCCCCTAGATATGGAAATGGCTCTAGATTTATTTGATTTTGTCAACCTGAAGCTAACATTTGGACATAGTGAAATTATCTGACAAACTCTAGGATATTTAGAGTTTAGTAAAACAAATTTTATTCAATCCAATAAAATCGTCTTAATTTTCCATAACTAAAAATGATACCTTATTCTCGGTATCGTTTGGAAATTGCACCTAATTAATTTATTTTTGTCAACAAAGGCTCTTATTTTTACATAGGAGATTTTACCGACAAAATTTACGATAACCAGAATTTATTTTAAAAAGAATTACGCAAGCTAATAAAATCGACTAAATTTAGCAGAACTAAAAAGGATATTTTGAAACTAGGTTCACTTCATTGTGTTATTTTATAGTCATTTTCCGACAAACTCCACGATTTTAGTAATATATTTAAATTAAAACTACTCATACCTAACGAAACGACTCCATTTACCAGAACAAAAATCAGAAATGATTTTCCGAGGTATTATGAAGAATGTAAAATAATTTTTTTGGATTAATTTTCTAGTTTTCTCTCAAAATTCTTATATGAATTTTTTTTAACAGTGTATATACTAATACAGGTTTATTTTTGTTATTTGGGACATACTTCACTGCCATTTTTTGTTCATATTTTGACGTTTGAAAAGAAAAGACACCGATCATCAATTTCATCAGGCATAGCTTGTATACTTTTGTTGCTACTGCCATCTATTAACACTTGATGTTAACTAACCAACAATTTAGAAAAGTCAAAAAATAAGTCGAAAAAATCGGTGGCAGGCACATAGCAATAAATATTATTATGACGCAACATAATGAAATATAACGCAACATGGTGCAACATTATGCAACATAGTAAAACAACATACAATCGTGTTGCATGATGTTTTATTTTCAGGAATCACAACACCTTGTAATCATTTTCAAGCATTCGGAAACATTGTCCCGTCAAATTTTCATAATTAAGATTTTCCATAAATTGGGAAATTCTTAATAAATTTTGTGGACACTTATGTACCGGAAGGGGCAGTTTTGCATATTAATTTTTTCAAGTTTTGCAATAATGTTGAAAAATGAAAAGTATAGCATTTCCAAAAAACAGCAAAGTTTTAAAAATGTATTCTTGTTGGATTTTTGAAATTTAAGCAGAAATTTCTGATTAAAAGTCGGGAGTTGACCGTAACAAATTTACCCTCCCACCATTTTTTATAAATTTTCATTGAATTATGTTTGATGTTTGTTATTGAATTCTACTCTATACGAGTACACTCAGTAGTAACGCTCATTGTTTGAGTGGTAATGGCATATACCACCGAGTGTTATTGTCGCAATATTGAGGACAATGCGAGGCAATGTATTTATTGAGCAATTAATCGATTGATATGGGTCCGAAATTTGTAGGAATTGGTTAAAAGGGTCTTCCGGTTTGGCCCCGGTTCCATTTTTTTTTTATTTTATTTTTAGTTCTGACGTTTTTATTAAAAATTGGTGAGCTTCGGTTTTTATTTGCTACAAATCGAATCCAGATTTGTTGAAACATTGTTCAGATGGTTTAACGGTATGCCCCGGGTCTCTTTTTATTTTTTTTCTTGGCCCGCACGATTTTATAAAACTTTCTGGAGGAGCGATTTTTGACTACTAAAAACCGATTGTATAATGGGTCATGATTTCTGGAAAATTCATTTAGATGATTGGTGATTGGTTCAAGTTTCGGGAAAATTCGGTCAGAGAGACAAATGGTTCACCTCAGATTCCTCTCTTTTTGATGAAAGAGGCTTTTCGAGTACCTGGAGTCGATATTGTGTATTTATTTCGTCAAAATCCATTCAGAGAGTGGTCCGGTTGAACCCGGGTCCATTTTTTAGGTTTTTTGGGCTGGCACGATTTGTATAAAAATTGCTGAAAGAGCGTTTTTCATTACCAAAAACCAATTTTAATGGGTAATTATTTCGGGAAAATTCGGGAAGCTTGGTGTTTTTTTTAACAATTTATTTTACTCGGACGATTTTCATAAAATTTATCGCAACTGATTTCTGTATAATTCATTCAGGATTCCCAGAAGAGGCCGCTACCCAAGTAACATTTTGTGTATTCTATGATCACAATTTATTCTTGTATACTTCACGGAATATTTATTGTTGTGAAAATTTGTTGCTGTTTCTAAACTTCAACAAAATCTAGTTTCAAAATGTCTACAGTAAAGTTACACTGTAAATGTAAACTTATAAATACAGACGGAGCGTTTTTGTTTATGTACTATGCCATGGTATCATTACGGTTACAAAACTTTTACGTTTTGTATAATTGATGAGAGCTTATCAGTACTGTGTAGATATTCTGAGCATTTGCTTCACAAATGTAACCTTGTTATATCGATTACAGTTTGTAACTTTGAAAATAGCTTATAGCTACTGTGTACATTTACTGAATATTTAGATTGTTAATGTATTTATACCTTCAAGTATTTTATATAATTTTGATTAGTAAACAATTGATTTTATGAGTAGATGTCGTAAGCAAATATAAATATTGAATTAATATTTAAAACTTGAAGATTACATGAAGAAAATCGCCAAACTGTTCCAGTTTACATCGTCCTACTATAGAAAACTGAAAATATTAACAAATTTGAAAAGAAACAGTTTTAATGAGTTTTCTACAAGACAGCATTCTCAAAATAATGCACACCCTTTGGAAAATGTAAATCCTTTACCTGTGATACCTAACGGTTCCAGTATTTCTGCTACATCGACTTTTCCACGAACGGTGTTCGATATTTGTAGCAATACAAGTGCTTCTCATTCTTCGGCAAATAAAATAAATCAAACAGAAGTTAGCATGGAATGTCAGAGTGACTGCTATATTGCCAATGAAATGTCCGATGAAGAAGAAGAAATTGAAAGCAAGCTTTCGATGATGGAAGACATAAAAACTGGGCGTTATGTCATCGAATTACTCATCGAGCAGTAAATCAACTACTTGGAATATTAAAATCGCATGGATCAAGTTACTTATCAAAAGATTCTCGCACTTTGTTGCAAATACCTCAAAAATAGATGTTGTTTCAATGGGTTGTGGAAAATACTGGTATTATGGACTAAGATGTTGCTTGCTTAATAAATTTTCTGATTTAGATTTATTCAATTAATATTTCTGTGATTTTTAACATTGATGGGTTGCCCATTTTTAGTAGTGCAAAGACAGAGTTTTGGCCTATTTTATGTATAAACCACCATTCTGAATTTTTGAAACCAATGCCTATTGCACTCTATTGTGGTCAAACGACACCAAATTTACAAAATTATTTGGATCCGTTTGTAAATGAATTGCAAGATGTTTTACAAAATGGTGTTGAAATTGGTCAAAATCAAATCAAGATAAAAATCATAGGATTTTATTGTGATACCCCGCAAGATGTTTTATAAAAGGTAAATATTGTTAAAAATACGCAAACAAATATATATTGATTTTAAAGGAACAGACTATTTCAATCACTACCAGGTTGCCCAAAATGTACAACCATAGGAGAGAATTACGATTACAGAAAAGGTTTCCATATGAGTTATCCAAAAATTGATGCCCCTTTATACGGACAGCTGAAAGTTTTCGTAATAGACTGGACGAATTCCACCATAAAGAAGAATAACCATTGGAAAAGTAACCTATAAATATTGTTGAAGATTTCCCTGTTGCAGATTCATTACATTTAGTTGATCTGGGGTTAATGCGAAAATGTTTGTTAGGATGGATAAATGGTAGTTTTAATTTTAAAACAAAATGGTATTTTCCACAAATAAGCGATATTTCTAAGTGCTTGGAAAAGAGTAACAGATTTTTGCCTAAAGAAATTCATCGTGCAATGAGATCATTGCAATACATTACATTTTGGAAAGGATTTGAATATCGAACATTTTTACTTTATGTGGGTCCAGTAATATTGAACGAATATCTCCCAATCGACGTCTATGAACATTTTATTAAACTATCTTGTGCGGTAACAATATGCTTTATTTAAAATACATAAACGTGGCTAAATTCCAAGATTACATAAACAGTTTCATTGAATTATATGGCATTGACTGTGTGAGCTCGAATGTCCATAGCTTATGCCATGTAACGGCTGATGTTAACAATTTGGGTCATCTTCCAACCTTCAGTGCATACATGCCCTTTACCGGTTGATTCGACAAGGAAATAGACCACTGGAACAGATGGCTAAACGCTTAATTGAATTAGCCAAGATGGAAAAATCTGAAAAACAGACGTATTCTGCTGCAGCTAAGTTTCTATTTGTTAAATGCCAAATTGAAGGGAATCATCCCTTACCAATGTGCCTTGGCATATACAAACAAATCTACGTTTTGGAAGGAGTAATGTTCTCCAATGCTTTATTAAATAAATGGTTTTTAACTAAGGAGAATGAAATACTGGAACTGATCAACGCCACTTTCCTAAACGATATAGCATACATTTATGGGACAAGTATCTTGAAAAAAGATGACTATTTCAAGAAACCATTTAGATCGTCGTTCTAAATTTTAAACACATTTTTAAGTCATCTGTTGCAATAAAAAAACCTCCAAAATTATTCCATCTGAAGGACATAAAATGTAAGTTGATTTCAATTAAACACCTAAATGAGACAGTCTTTCTGCCGTTATTACATACATTGGATTTGTTTATGAAATAAAAAGTTTCAAATAATTTTTATAATAATTTTGTATTTAATATTATTGTATAAAATACATATGCCAAATAAAAATAAAAAGGAACAAATACATTTCATTAATTACGTTTAATTTAAGTATAAATAAAATAAATATTTTAATTTTCAGATTCAGTATTATTTAAAAAGCCTGTCATCAACATTGGTTTATTCTGGAATGTCATCAATTTCATGTTCATTATTAGAAAGAGATTCATTTGTCAATTCCATGGTTTGCTGCTGATCTAAACATAGACTGTTGTCTAAATTATGCACATTATTTTTATTCTGTTTTTTGATTTGGCGGTCTAACCGAAGTTTTGCATTTCTTAAAACACTTTTCAAACATTTTTCATTCATTGTTTTGTTAAAATTGTTGTCACCGAGCTTCACAACTTTTATATTTTTATTTTTTATATTTTTATTGTTAAATTTTTAATTGTAATATTCATAACTTTTTTCATAATTTTTCTTGTTAAAGGGTAGATCAATACTGCCGTTAAATCGGTGATGATTACCCTACTCATTTATTTTCTTTTTGTATATTATTATTATTATATGTGTCACAAAATCGTATTGAAAATAAATGATAAGCCTGCGTGCTTTAATATTAAAAAACATAAAAAATAATAATAATGTCCATTTTCCGTTTCAACTATCTCCTCCAAAACTGGTGCATTGGGTGTATTTTTAATGATTGTTGATTGAGGTAATTGCCGTAAGGATGACGAATGTATCGAATTGCTGAACATTTCAACATACGCATTGTTTGGTTCAGTTGTTCCTACCGTTGTTGAATTATATTTGCAGGCTCTAAATCGTAAACTTGGTTGTTCAGGCAATCTGAGAAAATTTTCTTCATCGTCTGTAGCCATTTTTTCGAACTGTTCTTCATAAACAATTGCCTCTTTAAATGTTGCTATACCAATTTTCTTTACAATGCAAGTTTCTGTTTTCCACGTCATTTGCAACTTACTGCCGGGATTACTGCGTAGTTTTTCTAACGCTCGACCAGCTAAAATATTGAAATTTAATTTAAAATATAATAAATATTTTAAACTGAAAATTATGAACAAGAAAAACTTTTGGAAATAACAGAAATTTAATATTAAAAACTTACTAAGCGGCGGCCAATATAAAATATTTATAAATCATGTACCATTATAAACATTTAATAGCAAATTGTAACGGCATATATATACTTCTACTTAACCAATACGTATCATATATTTACAAGTTAACATTTTTAATAGGGATAAGTAACTGTGATTTTACTTTTACGTATCGTATACGTAGCGGGTATGTATCGTTTACATGTAAATATTTTTAATACATGTAAATATAAATACAAGCAAATGTAACCATACATTTTCTACGTAACGTATACGTAGCATTTACGCTTAGTGAACTTGTAGAAGTTTTGAATTAGAAAAATATAAGTAGATACGTAGATGCACTTAAGTTATACTAATCGTTTACGTTTCGTTTACAAGTATGTAATTCTTGTAGAGAAGCGTAAATGTAAATGAATTGTAAATATGTATCTCTATTTAGTTAACTCTCAAATTGTTTACATATAGTTAACATGTATTTTAAAGATTACAGATCGGAAATTCAATCATATTAGCCACGAATTAATAACACAGCTCCACAAAAAAAAAAAAAAAACTCCGGCACCCGAGACGAGAATAGGTGTTCTATATGTTTTTGGGGTCGCTGATCACGAATCTGCACTCAGAATTTCCGTATCGCTTCAAAATTTTGAATAAATCGCAAAAAATCTAAGAAAATCGAGAAAAATCGATAAAAAATGCCCGCCTACTCGTCATCCTGCCAGTTCACCTACTCGCGTGTCTACCCGCCTGCCTGTCTGTCTGTCCACGATTTTTTACAATTCGCAATTTTTCGGGACTTTAGTCTGTTTTTTGGGGATTTCTTTTTTTTTCTTTTTTATATTTCATTTTAGCATAGAAGCAATTTTGAAATTTTTTTTTGATGCGATACGGCAATTCTGAGTGCAGGTTCGTGATCAGCGACTGGAATTACATTTAGTTTTAGGAATTCTAATGCTTACAATATAATGCTTACAATATAACATAAATTTGTGTAACGAGAAAATTAAAATAATTTTTAAGTAAAAATTTTCTGTTTCATTTAAGTTTTAAAGAAAAAAAATTCATTATTTAATTTGATTAGTTCAATATTTTAAAGGCGCATCCCTATTTTCAAATTATTTTAGAATTTTACTTAAAAAACTGATATTGATTTGTAATTTTCATCATGGTAATGTGCGCAACAGTTACTTTTGAGTTAAATATTTTTGATTATTAAATTGATAATATAATATAAATATAAATATATGTTTGTTATTCTGTTATATTAAAAACATATACATTTTTGTATAATCTATAGAGTTTTAAAAATAAAATTATGAATTTAAAATTTAAAATTTTTGTTGTAAATTGCTGATTTGGTTCTAATTTTTTGTGATACCAGAAATTATATAACACTTTGCTCAGCTTCCGTTTTTTATTATAATTTTATTAACTAAATTTATAATAAAAATAATTTCGTATATTACAAGAAATGTCGCACCATGTTGCATGTCGCACAGGGTATTCAAATGCAAGGAAACGATTGCATGGAATTCGGCTTTCTGGATAATTTATGAAGGACTCCCCAGAAAGGTCATCATGTTGCATCGCACCATGTTACTGCATGCTGCATCAAGTTGTTGCACTAAGTTGCATGAGGTTGCACCATGTCACGTGATGTTGTACCACGTTGCATGATGTTGCACTATGCATGTGCGTGTTTCCACAATGTTGCGTTATGTTGATTGCACTCGTTGAGCGAGGTTATTTAGTGTTTGATAATGTTGCGTCATAGCCTTAGGAGCATTAGTTTAACATTTTATTACAAGGAGTTCTGATTACTTATTCCGAATAGTCAATCCGCTTGGGCTGTATAGAGATGTCAAATTTCTTTAATCGTTGTTTCGCAATTATACACTTTACTTACTACATAGTATGAAAATAATTACTATACAACACTATTCTCTACCCAAATAGCAATAACTATATGTCTATATAGTTCAGTCATGTTTATTTGTTATACATAATATGACGGCACACGGCAGAAATATCATCTTTCACAAACATAAAACAAAAACTCGTAATTGCTGGTTTAGTGGGAAATCGAAACCCCACAAACCAGCAAAAACAACCTGTACACGATTTAATATCAATTTTTTGTCTGTTCAATTTTTTGTTGTATATTTTATACTGGGATTGTCTGTTTGTTTGGTTATTTTAGTTTTGGGACTTCATTTCTACGTGATTTTTATTATGTTCCTGGATGAAATGAAAAAAAAAAAAAAATAAAAATATCGAACATTTATTTTTTATTCGTACCGTACCGTTGTTTCCCTTAATATATTTCTGGATTACGATATATTCTGGTATTATCAATTGATTTTTTTCATATATGAAATCAAAATTTTATTTGTTTCTCTGGCACATGTACGATTTTGTGTATATATGTTGAATGTGTTTATACGTCTGCATGAAGCAAGGGCGGATGTTGAGCAAATTGGGAAAAGTGAAAATATTTATGAAAGTTAATTATACTTAAAGTGAGTATATGTACGATGTTTTAAAGCTGGTATTCAAGGTGATGTATTACTAGTGGGCAGTTATAATACACAAAATACCACAACATAAATTTTCGTATACAAAAAAAGCATCAACCATTGGTCATTATTTTTATTTTTCGGTTACAACAACATTATTGCACTAAACTATATAAAATAAATATTTTGCCAGAAAGCAGTTACCAAAAACATCTACACTCGACATTAGTTTATTATGCATGTAAAACATAAGATTTTCTCCAGAACTTATGTTTCGTTCCCTGGTCGCTGTTCCGTACATACACTGCATACATTTTATTGTAATTTTCATTTTAATTAATATTTTTGTTTCGTTTTGGCTGGATTTCCATTTTTCCAGTAGTAATTAAAAAGTCATAACGGCGAATAAAAACTCGGTTGTGCATTGTGTGCAATGTACAAAAAATTATTATTTCGACTAGATAATGTAATGTGTTAATGGGATGCTATTTACAAAAAACTCAAATGTTCTTGTAATCCTCCACTTAAGATAATTATTTCTTGGTACGATACGAAAAGGCAGCGGTGGCACTTGATACATGTTCTCGATTTGAAAGAATAATAAAATGTATCCCCTAATAAATCTCTTAGTCTGTTCGTATATACGAGTATATATAGACTTGTGTACGTCCTTACCGTTTTGTATTCGACTGTTGAATTAAATTACGATTACATTTAGTGTTCTTGCGTTATCACAAATTGGCAGGTGAAAAACCAAACAACATATACAATTCAGTTTTTCTTATACAGCACGTGTACCATATACACTCATCAAATTAAAGTCGAAATGATTTCTAAGAAATTTTGATGCTCCTTTTGACAGCATACTTTGGCATGTAACATTACTTGAAATGTTTTATTTCGATTTATATAACCGGATTTGTGTCAAAACGATGTAGAACATTTTGTACGTGATTTTCGGAAGGTTCTATTGTTAATATCATGACATTAATAATCACTTCGACATAATCGATTAGCAAGAGAGAAGGCTTTTAAAAATTTTATAGTACAGAACCCAATAAGTAATTATTTTATCAACAATATAATTATACGAATCCATTATAGGGTTAGCTTTTTTGACATTAGGTTTGAGTTGAATTTTTTCATTAAAGGTATCAACTAAATTTGGCTTAGCAATAAAATTTAGTAGGTATTCTGACGGAATGCAGTTCCTCTGCATCAGCTGAGACACAACACAGCTGAGGCCTCGGAATTTAAACAATATTGCATACAGGGTTGACTGGATCGGCAGCGATCCCGAAGAAGGCTTTGCAGATAAAAACCATCCGTAATTTAGTCGTGCTGTTAAGGACTTCTGTAGAACATCGGGATGTGATAAATGGAAACCTGATTCATTTACCTTTTCTTGGATTTCATAAATATGATTAAGTACCACAACATGAATTTTTGTGTGTGTAGTTGTTTCTTGAATGGTAGGCTAACTAAAAATTTGCAGTCATTTTTTTGTAATTCCTTTTCAAATCTATTTTCACATAACTTTCTTTCGATCTCTAAAACTGCTTTAGTGTATGGTCTTCATCTAGAAATGAATTTCCATCGGAAGAGATCATCAAGTACGGCCTTCTAAAGTATTAGCCCGTGATTATGGACCGTGGCAAAGAATTGCGTTGTCGTGTACAGAGTCCTTACAACGACACAACACGTGGATTAGAGCATTTATGCAAGAGCTAATTGTATCCCAAGTATTTTTTTGTTTGAACAATGTTACCAACGGTTATGCGCGCTGCACTGAAAAAAAAGTGGTGCCTTAATATAACAAAAATATTCATCATTTTAGCTAAATTTACATTTAAATTGACGGACGAAATCATTCATTATACTATATTATTGAAGTATACGTTTTTAATATAACAACTAAAAAATAATGATGTTTTTGAGTTACCAATGTAACCTTACATTATGTTAAATATCAAAACATGGCAAACATGTAAATTATTCCTAAAATATAAATAAATAATTCGTTTATTTAACGAAACTTTTTCGTTACTAAGAGTTGTAACGAATCCGTGGTTTGGGTGTCGTTTAATATCATGGTTATCACCGTGTATCGTAAGGTACACTGTTATCATACGGTATCCAAACACCAAGGTTCGAAAAATAAGATCAAGGACAAATTCTGGATCAAGGTTTGAACCTCCTCGTTAAAGAAAAATTTCTTTGGAATAGATCTTGCTAGACCGAAATTAAAAAAAATGGAAAAGAAAAGGAACGAGAAAAAATACACAGACCCCTTCATCCTAAAACAAATCATCCGAATTTCATTCTCATGCGGCAAGATAACACTAATTAACCATTTTAATTGATAAAATGTTCGTGATTACACATAAATACTTAAATAATCCTTATGAGTATTAAATTAATTTTAAGTTTAAGTTGGGGGGAAAAAAATAGGTTCAAAATTTGATATTTAACTTACTTATAAGAAATTTTGTAACAAAAAAAAAATCTACACTGTGTTTGAATCACAAACATATTATTTTGTGACAAGCTGAGCACCCAGAGGGTAAACCTAATACGAGTACGCGGAATTCAATGGTGCTAGTCCCATTTCAAAGTTCGTCCCCATTTTTGAGATATCGCTTTCGACATGTTTTGGTTTTGAGTCAAAAAACTGTTAAAATATACAAGTAGTGTAAAGTGGCCGATTCTGGCCCGTCCCAGTCCCAAAATGACGTAGCCGGTCCTGGGTGATCCGAAATCCCAAAATTACGTCATGAGTGACGTAGCCGTTTATGACGTCATTTTGGGATTAGGATGGCCCAGCTCCGGCTGGACGGTTCTGGGTCATCCCAATCGGTGACGTAGTCGTTTATGACGTCATTTTGGAATTGGGATGCTCCAGTTCTGGCTGCCAATTCTGGGTCTCTCCAAATCCCAAAATGTCATGACGTAGTCGTTTATGAAGTCAAAAGCATACATTAGGGGCAAAAGCGTGACGTTTTATTAAACAACGCTGAATTTAACCCTTTCATTCCGACCTTGTCGGGAGGGGCCGGAAAAATATTTTGTTATATAAATTAGTACTTATACACCTTAAATAGGTCATGTGGCTAGAAAAATTATTAAAAAATGTATGGGGATTGTTTTTGGAGAATGTACATTTATATGTATATTCCGAAATGGCGGCTGTCACTATCCCAATTGGAGCTCATATAAAAACTAAAGAAAACCGATGGATGTCAGGTAGAAAAATGTATTTATTTTATAAATTTATCACGAACGTTTTTATTTATAAATAAAGAATAAAATTAAAATAAATAAATCACATACATACGAGTATATTATAGTCCTTCTTCCGTCCCTCAAAATTAATAACTTTAAAGTTCCCCGTGGCCAAAATGAACCCATATGGTTTTGCTTAAAAAACAATCAAAAAATATTTATCAAATTTTATTTCGTTTTTAATCAAAAGAAAAAAGTGAATATTTATATATTATATTTATACGAATTTAAAAAAATAAAAGTTCATTTGGGTCAAAATGAACCCGAGGGACGGAAGAAGGTTATGGAATTCTTGTGATGAAATTTATCGAGGCATAAATGTACCATACATTTATCACATATAAAGTGGGAACGGCCTATACCATTCGTATAATTTTGCATCGACTGGCTACTTTTTTTGATCGTGTTTTGGCATGTGATCGAACCTATCCAGCTGAATTTCTTTAAGAGGCTTATTCTCAAAGTTTCATTTTGATGGTGGTGTTGTATCAGACGAGCTTCCTGACTTCACGTTCTCTGATAAGAAAGGGTGACTGCGCCTTTTAGCATCCGGTTTAGCTTGTACAAGGGATTGGGCTAATTAAATTCGAAAATGTAATAAATCTAAAATATTTTTTTAATTTATTTTGTTTTTAATGCAGCGCTGTTTGTCTCTAGGCTACATGAAGTAACTGCGAAATCTGTAAAATGAAGAAACAAGCGAAGGAACTACTTTTTGGAAATATTGAATGTTCTGTAGTAACTAATTAGTTGATCTTACAAGTCAACTCCACCCATTCCCGTATTATACGACTTAATAATCTCTGGCCGTTTTACATATTCGTATGATTTTGATTGTTTCTATCGACTTTTGGCTTCATTTTATAAATTCCCACTAAGCTAGAAGTAACATGAATTGGTTTACTATTGGTTTAATATGTTGCTTTACTATTGTACAATCATTATTTTGCCATCAGCACCCGTTACACTGTCCGACGGTGCCTGCAGCGTTGTTCTCTTTATTTCTTAGAACTTAAAATAATTGGTTAGAAGTAAAAATATAAGCATCCTACTGGTAGTTTCATGCTCAACGTGTTGTATACTGTACCTATAACCATTTTGAACCGGAATTTCAACAAAAAAAAGTTTTCAGTTTTTTGCAAAAAATCGTGATGGAAAAGCTTTACTATTTTTGAACGGATAAAATTTATAGTCGCGGATTCCGAATGTTTCGTTTATTTTGGATTATCAATGTAACTATGAGTAGATCAACGTTTAGTTTGCTTCAATATGTCGCCTCGTTCGCCTGCAATCCAGGTTCGAAACACAATGTTGCAAAATTTCAAATTACGAGACTTCCAGTAACCAGTGCTTTCCCTATAAGCATCCTACTGGTAGTTTCATGCTCAACGTGTTGTATACTGTACCTATAACCATTTTGAACCGGAATTTCAACAAAAAAAAGTTTTCAGTTTTTTGCAAAAAATCGTGATGGACAAGCTTTACTATTTTTGAACGGATAAAATTTATAGTCACGGATTCCGAATGTTTCGTTTATTTTGGATTATCAATGTAAGTATGAGTAGATCAACGTTTAGTTTGCTTCAATATGTCGCCTCGTTCGTCTGCAATCCAGGTTCGAAACACAATGTTGCAAAATTTCAAATTACGAAACTTCCAGTAACCAGTGCTTTCCCTATAAGCATCCTACTGGTAGTTTCATGCTCAACGTGTTGTATACTGTACCTATAACCATTTTGAACCGGAATTTCAACAAAAAAAAGTTTTCAGTTTTTTGCAAAAAATCGTGATGGACAAGCTTTACTATTTTTGAACGGATAAAATTTATAGTCACGGATTCCGAATGTTTCGTTTATTTTGGGTTATCAATGTAAGTATGAGTAGATCAACGTTTAGTTTGCTTCAATATGTCGCCTCGTTCGCCTGCAATCCAGGTTCGAAACACAATGTTGCAAAATTTCAAATTACGAGACTTCCAGTAACCAGTGCTTTCCCTATAAGCATCCTACTGGTAGTTTCATGCTCAACGTGTTGTATACTGTACCTATAACCATTTTGAACCGGAATTTCAACAAAAAAAAGTTTTCAGTTTTTTGCAAAAAATCGTGATGGACAAGCTTTACTATTTTTGAACGGATAAAATTTATAGTCACGGATTCCGAATGTTTCGTTTATTTTGGATTATCAATGTAAGCATGAGTAGATCAACGTTTAGTTTGCTTCAATATGTCGCCTCGTTCGCCTGCAATCCAGGTTCGAAACACAATGTTGCAAAATTTCAAATTACGAGACTTCCAGTAACCAGTGCTTTCCCTATAAGCATCCTACTGGTAGTTTCATGCTCAACGTGTTGTATACTGTACCTATAACCATTTTGAACCGGAATTTCAACAAAAAAAAGTTTTCAGTTTTTTGCAAAAAATCGTGATGGACAAGCTTTACTATTTTTGAACGGATAAAATTTATAGTCACGGATTGCGAATGTTTCGTTTATTTTGGATTATCAATGTAAGTATGAGTAGATCAACGTTTAGTTTGCTTCAATATGTCGCCTCGTTCGCCTGCAATCCAGGTTCGAAACACAATGTTGCAAAATTTCAAATTACGAGACTTCCAGTAACCAGTGCTTTCCCTATAAGCATCCTACTGGTAGTTTCATGCTCAACGTGTTGTATACTGTACCTATAACCATTTTGAACCGGAATTTCAACAAAAAAAAGTTTTCAGTTTTTTGCAAAAAATCGTGATGGACAAGCTTTACTATTTTTGAACGGATAAAATTTATAGTCACGGATTCCGAATGTTTCGTTTATTTTGGATTATCAATGTAAGCATGAGTAGATCAACGTTTAGTTTGCTTCAATATGTCGCCTCGTTCGCCTGCAATCCAGGTTCGAAACACAATGTTGCAAAATTTCAAATTACGAGACTTCCAGTAACCAGTGCTTTCCCTATAAGCATCCTACTGGTAGTTTCATGCTCAACGTGTTGTATACTGTACCTATAACCATTTTGAACCGGAATTTCAACAAAAAAAAGTTTTCAGTTTTTTGCAAAAAATCGTGATGGACAAGCTTTACTATTTTTGAACGGATAAAATTTATACTCGCGGATTCCGAATGTTTCGTTTATTTTGGATTATCAATGTAACTATGAGTAGATCAACGTTTAGTTTGCTTCAATATGTCGCCTCGTTCGCCTGCAATCCAGGTTCGAAACACAATGTTGCAAAATTTCAAATTACGAGACTTCCAGTAACCAGTGCTTTCCCTATAAGCATCCTACTGGTAGTTTCATGCTCAACGTGTTGTATACTGTACCTATAACCATTTTGAACCGGAATTTCAACAAAAAAAAGTTTTCAGTTTTTTGCAAAAAATCGTGATGGACAAGCTTTACTATTTTTGAACGGATAAAATTTATAGTCACGGATTCCGAATGTTTCGTTTATTTTGGATTATCAATGTAAGCATGAGTAGATCAACGTTTAGTTTGCTTCAATATGTCGCCTCGTTCGCCTGCAATCCAGGTTCGAAACACAATGTTGCAAAATTTCAAATTACGAGACTTCCAGTAACCAGTGCTTTCCCTATAAGCATCCTACTGGTAGTTTCATGCTCAACGTGTTGTATACTGTACCTATAACCATTTTGAACCGGAATTTCAACAAAAAAAAGTTTTCAGTTTTTTGCAAAAAATCGTGATGGACAAGCTTTACTATTTTTGAACGGATAAAATTTATAGTCACGGATTGCGAATGTTTCGTTTATTTTGGATTATCAATGTAAGTATGAGTAGATCAACGTTTAGTTTGCTTCAATATGTCGCCTCGTTCGCCTGCAATCCAGGTTCGAAACACAATGTTGCAAAATTTCAAATTACGAGACTTCCAGTAACCAGTGCTTTCCCTATAAGCATCCTACTGGTAGTTTCATGCTCAACGTGTTGTATACTGTACCTATAACCATTTTGAACCGGAATTTCAACAAAAAAAAGTTTTCAGTTTTTTGCAAAAAATCGTGATGGACAAGCTTTACTATTTTTGAACGGATAAAATTTATAGTCACGGATTGCGAATGTTTCGTTTATTTTGGATTATCAATGTAAGTATGAGTAGATCAACGTTTAGTTTGCTTCAATATGTCGCCTCGTTCGCCTGCAATCCAGGTTCGAAACACAATGTTGCAAAATTTCAAATTACGAGACTTCCAGTAACCAGTGCTTTCCCTATAAGCATCCTACTGGTAGTTTCATGCTCAACGTGTTGTATACTGTACCTATAACCATTTTGAACCGGAATTTCAACAAAAAAAAGTTTTCAGTTTTTTGCAAAAAATCGTGATGGAAAAGCTTTACTATTTTTGAACGGATAAAATTTATAGTCGCGGATTCCGAATGTTTCGTTTATTTTGGATTATCAATGTAACTATGAGTAGATCAACGTTTAGTTTGCTTCAATATGTCGCCTCGTTCGCCTGCAATCCAGGTTCGAAACACAATGTTGCAAAATTTCAAATTACGAGACTTCCAGTAACCAGTGCTTTCCCTATAAGCATCCTACTGGTAGTTTCATGCTCAACGTGTTGTATACTGTACCTATAACCATTTTGAACCGGAATTTCAACAAAAAAAAGTTTTCAGTTTTTTGCAAAAAATCGTGATGGACAAGCTTTACTATTTTTGAACGGATAAAATTTATAGTCACGGATTCCGAATGTTTCGTTTATTTTGGATTATCAATGTAAGCATGAGTAGATCAACGTTTAGTTTGCTTCAATATGTCGCCTCGTTCGCCTGCAATCCAGGTTCGAAACACAATGTTGCAAAATTTCAAATTACGAGACTTCCAGTAACCAGTGCTTTCCCTATAAGCATCCTACTGGTAGTTTCATGCTCAACGTGTTGTATACTGTACCTATAACCATTTTGAACCGGAATTTCAACAAAAAAAAGTTTTCAGTTTTTTGCAAAAAATCGTGATGGACAAGCTTTACTATTTTTGAACGGATAAAATTTATAGTCACGGATTGCGAATGTTTCGTTTATTTTGGATTATCAATGTAAGTATGAGTAGATCAACGTTTAGTTTGCTTCAATATGTCGCCTCGTTCGCCTGCAATCCAGGTTCGAAACACAATGTTGCAAAATTTCAAATTACGAGACTTCCAGTAACCAGTGCTTTCCCTATAAGCATCCTACTGGTAGTTTCATGCTCAACGTGTTGTATACTGTACCTATAACCATTTTGAACCGGAATTTCAACAAAAAAAAGTTTTCAGTTTTTTGCAAAAAATCGTGATGGAAAAGCTTTACTATTTTTGAACGGATAAAATTTATAGTCGCGGATTCCGAATGTTTCGTTTATTTTGGATTATCAATGTAACTATGAGTAGATCAACGTTTAGTTTGCTTCAATATGTCGCCTCGTTCGCCTGCAATCCAGGTTCGAAACACAATGTTGCAAAATTTCAAATTACGAGACTTCCAGTAACCAGTGCTTTCCCTATAAGCATCCTACTGGTAGTTTCATGCTCAACGTGTTGTATACTGTACCTATAACCATTTTGAACCGGAATTTCAACAAAAAAAAGTTTTCAGTTTTTTGCAAAAAATCGTGATGGACAAGCTTTACTATTTTTGAACGGATAAAATTTATAGTCACGGATTCCGAATGTTTCGTTTATTTTGGATTATCAATGTAAGTATGAGTAGATCAACGTTTAGTTTGCTTCAATATGTCGCCTCGTTCGCCTGCAATCCAGGTTCGAAACACAATGTTGCAAAATTTCAAATTACGAGACTTCCAGTAACCAGTGCTTTCCCTATAAGCATCCTACTGGTAGTTTCATGCTCAACGTGTTGTATACTGTACCTATAACCATTTTGAACCGGAATTTCAACAAAAAAAAGTTTTCAGTTTTTTGCAAAAAATCGTGATGGACAAGCTTTACTATTTTTGAACGGATAAAATTTATAGTCACGGATTGCGAATGTTTCGTTTATTTTGGATTATCAATGTAAGTATGAGTAGATCAACGTTTAGTTTGCTTCAATATGTCGCCTCGTTCGCCTGCAATCCAGGTTCGAAACACAATGTTGCAAAATTTCAAATTACGAGACTTCCAGTAACCAGTGCTTTCCCTATAAGCATCCTACTGGTAGTTTCATGCTCAACGTGTTGTATACTGTACCTATAACCATTTTGAACCGGAATTTCAACAAAAAAAAGTTTTCAGTTTTTTGCAAAAAATCGTGATGAAAAGCTTTACTATTTTTGAACGGATAAAATTTATAGTCGCGGATTCCGAATGTTTCGTTTATTTTGGATTATCAATGTAACTATGAGTAGATCAACGTTTAGTTTGCTTCAATATGTCGCCTCGTTCGCCTGCAATCCAGGTTCGAAACACAATGTTGCAAAATTTCAAATTACGAGACTTCCAGTAACCAGTGCTTTCCCTATAAGCATCCTACTGGTAGTTTCATGCTCAACGTGTTGTATACTGTACCTATAACCATTTTGAACCGGAATTTCAACAAAAAAAAGTTTTCAGTTTTTTGCAAAAAATCGTGATGGACAAGCTTTACTATTTTTGAACGGATAAAATTTATAGTCACGGATTCCGAATGTTTCGTTTATTTTGGATTATCAATGTAAGCATGAGTAGATCAATGTTTAGTTTGCTTCAATATGTCGCCTCGTTCGCCTGCAATCCAGGTTCGAAACACAATGTTGCAAAATTTCAAATTACGAGACTTCCAGTAACCAGTGCTTTCCCTATAAGCATCCTACTGGTAGTTTCATGCTCAACGTGTTGTATACTGTACCTATAACCATTTTGAACCGGAATTTCAACAAAAAAAAGTTTTCAGTTTTTTGCAAAAAATCGTGATGGACAAGCTTTACTATTTTTGAACGGATAAAATTTATAGTCACGGAT
This sequence comes from Nephrotoma appendiculata, assembly GCA_947310385.1. Taxonomy (NCBI): domain Eukaryota; kingdom Metazoa; phylum Arthropoda; class Insecta; order Diptera; family Tipulidae; genus Nephrotoma; species Nephrotoma appendiculata. Next base: position 55,362,024 of record OX371225.1, on the reverse strand, counting down.
TGCGAATGTTTCGTTTATTTTGGATTATCAATGTAAGTATGAGTAGATCAACGTTTAGTTTGCTTCAATATGTCGCCTCGTTCGCCTGCAATCCAGGTTCGAAACACAATGTTGCAAAATTTCAAATTACGAGACTTCCAGTAACCAGTGCTTTCCCTATAAGCATCCTACTGGTAGTTTCATGCTCAACGTGTTGTATACTGTACCTATAACCATTTTGAACCGGAATTTCAACAAAAAAAAGTTTTCAGTTTTTTGCAAAAAATCGTGATGGACAAGCTTTACTATTTTTGAACGGATAAAATTTATAGTCACGGATTGCGAATGTTTCGTTTATTTTGGATTATCAATGTAAGTATGAGTAGATCAACGTTTAGTTTGCTTCAATATGTCGCCTCGTTCGCCTGCAATCCAGGTTCGAAACACAATGTTGCAAAATTTCAAATTACGAGACTTCCAGTAACCAGTGCTTTCCCTATAAGCATCCTACTGGTAGTTTCATGCTCAACGTGTTGTATACTGTACCTATAACCATTTTGAACCGGAATTTCAACAAAAAAAAGTTTTCAGTTTTTTGCAAAAAATCGTGATGGAAAAGCTTTACTATTTTTGAACGGATAAAATTTATAGTCGCGGATTCCGAATGTTTCGTTTATTTTGGATTATCAATGTAACTATGAGTAGATCAACGTTTAGTTTGCTTCAATATGTCGCCTCGTTCGCCTGCAATCCAGGTTCGAAACACAATGTTGCAAAATTTCAAATTACGAGACTTCCAGTAACCAGTGCTTTCCCTATAAGCATCCTACTGGTAGTTTCATGCTCAACGTGTTGTATACTGTACCTATAACCATTTTGAACCGGAATTTCAACAAAAAAAAGTTTTCAGTTTTTTGCAAAAAATCGTGATGGACAAGCTTTACTATTTTTGAACGGATAAAATTTATAGTCACGGATTCCGAATGTTTCGTTTATTTTGGATTATCAATGTAAGCATGAGTAGATCAACGTTTAGTTTGCTTCAATATGTCGCCTCGTTCGCCTGCAATCCAGGTTCGAAACACAATGTTGCAAAATTTCAAATTACGAGACTTCCAGTAACCAGTGCTTTCCCTATAAGCATCCTACTGGTAGTTTCATGCTCAACGTGTTGTATACTGTACCTATAACCATTTTGAACCGGAATTTCAACAAAAAAAAGTTTTCAGTTTTTTGCAAAAAATCGTGATGGACAAGCTTTACTATTTTTGAACGGATAAAATTTATAGTCACGGATTGCGAATGTTTCGTTTATTTTGGATTATCAATGTAAGTATGAGTAGATCAACGTTTAGTTTGCTTCAATATGTCGCCTCGTTCGCCTGCAATCCAGGTTCGAAACACAATGTTGCAAAATTTCAAATTACGAGACTTCCAGTAACCAGTGCTTTCCCTATAAGCATCCTACTGGTAGTTTCATGCTCAACGTGTTGTATACTGTACCTATAACTATTTTGAACCGGAATTTCAACAAAAAAAAGTTTTCAGTTTTTTGCAAAAAATCGTGATGGACAAGCTTTACTATTTTTGAACGGATAAAATTTATAGTCACGGATTCCGAATGTTTCGTTTATTTTGGATTATCAATGTAAGTATGAGTAGATCAACGTTTAGTTTGCTTCAATATGTCGCCTCGTTCGCCTGCAATCCAGGTTCGAAACACTATGTGGCAAAATTTCAAATTACGAAACTTCCAGTAACCAGTGCTTTCCCTATAAGCATCCAACTGGTAGTTTCATGCTCAACGTGTTGTATACTGTACCTATAACCATTTTGAACCGGAATTTCAACAAAAAAAAGTTTTCAGTTTTTTGCAAAAAATCGTGATGGACAAGCTTTACTATTTTTGAACGGATAAAATTTATAGTCACGGATTCCGAATGTTTCGTTTATTTTGGATTATCAATGTAAGTATGAGTAGATCAACGTTTAGTTTGCTTCAATATGTCGCCTCGTTCGCCTGCAATCCAGGTTCGAAACACAATGTTGCAAAATTTCAAATTACGAGACTTCCAGTAACCAGTGCTTTCCCTATAAGCATCCTACTGGTAGTTTCATGCTCAACGTGTTGTATACTGTACCTATAACCATTTTGAACCGGAATTTCAACAAAAAAAAGTTTTCAGTTTTTTGCAAAAAATCGTGATGGACAAGCTTTACTATTTTTGAACGGATAAAATTTATAGTCACGGATTGCGAATGTTTCGTTTATTTTGGATTATCAATGTAAGTATGAGTAGATCAACGTTTAGTTTGCTTCAATATGTCGCCTCGTTCGCCTGCAATCCAGGTTCGAAACACAATGTTGCAAAATTTCAAATTACGAGACTTCCAGTAACCAGTGCTTTCCCTATAAGCATCCTACTGGTAGTTTCATGCTCAACGTGTTGTATACTGTACCTATAACCATTTTGAACCGGAATTTCAACAAAAAAAAGTTTTCAGTTTTTTGCAAAAAATCGTGATGGACAAGCTTTACTTTTTTTGAACGGATAAAATTTATAGTCACGGATTCCGAATGTTTCGTTTATTTTGGATTATCAATGTAAGTATGAGTAGATCAACGTTTAGTTTGCTTCAATATGTCGCCTCGTTCGCCTGCAATCCAGGTTCGAAACACAATGTTGCAAAATTTCAAATTACGAGACTTCCAGTAACCGCAGTGCTTTCCCTATAAGCATCCCACTGGTAGTTTCATGCTCAACATGTTGTATACTGTACCTATAACCATTTTGAACCGGAATTTCAACAAAAAAAAGTTTTCAGTTTTTTGCAAAAAATCGTGATGGACAAGCTTTACTATTTTTGAACGGATAAAATTTATAGTCACGGATTCCGAATGTTTCGTTTATTTTGGATTATCAATGTAAGCATGAGTAGATCAACGTTTAGTTTGCTTCAATATGTCGCCTCGTTCGCCTGCAATCCAGGTTCGAAACACAATGTTGCAAAATTTCAAATTACGAGACTTCCAGTAACCAGTGCTTTCCCTATAAGCATCCTACTGGTAGTTTCATGCTCAACGTGTTGTATACTGTACCTATAACCATTTTGAACCGGAATTTCAACAAAAAAAAGTTTTCAGTTTTTTGCAAAAAATCGTGATGGACAAGCTTTACTATTTTTGAACGGATAAAATTTATAGTCACGGATTGCGAATGTTTCGTTTATTTTGGATTATCAATGTAAGTATGAGTAGATCAACGTTTAGTTTGCTTCAATATGTCGCCTCGTTCGCCTGCAATCCAGGTTCGAAACACTATGTGGCAAAATTTCAAATTACGAAACTTCCAGTAACCAGTGCTTTCCCTATAAGCATCCAACTGGTAGTTTCATGCTCAACGTGTTGTATACTGTACCTATAACCATTTTGAACCGGAATTTCAACAAAAAAAAGTTTTCAGTTTTTTGCAAAAAATCGTGATGGACAAGCTTTACTATTTTTGAACGGATAAAATTTATAGTCACGGATTCCGAATGTTTCGTTTATTTTGGATTATCAATGTAAGCATGAGTAGATCAACGTTTAGTTTGCTTCAATATGTCGCCTCGTTCGCCTGCAATCCAGGTTCGAAACACAATGTTGCAAAATTTCAAATTACGAGACTTCCAGTAACCAGTGCTTTCCCTATAAGCATCCTACTGGTAGTTTCATGCTCAACGTGTTGTATACTGTACCTATAACCATTTTGAACCGGAATTTCAACAAAAAAAAGTTTTCAGTTTTTTGCAAAAAATCGTGATGGACAAGCTTTACTATTTTTGAACGGATAAAATTTATAGTCACGGATTGCGAATGTTTCGTTTATTTTGGATTATCAATGTAAGTATGAGTAGATCAACGTTTAGTTTGCTTCAATATGTCGCCTCGTTCGCCTGCAATCCAGGTTCGAAACACTATGTGGCAAAATTTCAAATTACGAAACTTCCAGTAACCAGTGCTTTCCCTATAAGCATCCAACTGGTAGTTTCATGCTCAACGTGTTGTATACTGTACCTATAACCATTTTGAACCGGAATTTCAACAAAAAAAAGTTTTCAGTTTTTTGCAAAAAATCGTGATGGACAAGCTTTACTATTTTTGAACGGATAAAATTTATAGTCACGGATTCCGAATGTTTCGTTTATTTTGGATTATCAATGTAAGTATGAGTAGATCAACGTTTAGTTTGCTTCAATATGTCGCCTCGTTCGCCTGCAATCCAGGTTCGAAACACAATGTGGCAACATTTCAAAATACGAAACTTCCAGTAACCAGTGCTTTCCCCATAAGCATCCTACTGGTAGTTTCGTGCTCAACGTGTTGTATACTGTACCTATAACCATTTTGAACCGGAATTTCAACAAAAAAAGTTTTCAGTTTTTTGCAAAAAAAAAACGTGATGGTGCCTTACTATTTTTGAACGGATAAAATTTATAGTCACGGATTCCGAATGTTTCATTTATTTTGGATTATCAATGTAAGTATGAGTAGATCAACGTTTAGTTTGCTTCAATATGTCGCCTCGTTCGCCTGCAATCCAGGTTCGAAACACAAAGTGGCAAAATTTCAAATTACGAAACTTCCAGTAACCAGTGCTATCCCTATAAGCATCCTACTGGTAGTTTCATGCTCAACGTCTTGTATACTGTACCTATAACCATTTTGAACCGGAATTTCAACAAAAAAAAGTTTTCAGTTTTTTGCAAAAAATCGTGATGGAAAAGCTTTACTATTTTTGAACGGATAAAATTTATAGTCACGGATTCCGAATGTTTCATTTATTTTGGATTATCAATGTAAGTATGAGTAGATCAACGTTTAGTTTGCTTCAATATGTCGCCTCGTTCGCCTGCAATCCAGGTTCGAAACACTATGTGGCAAAATTTCAAATTTCGAAACTTCCAGTAACCAGTGCTTTCCCTATAAGCATCCTACTGGTAGTTTCATGCTCAACGTGTTGTATACTGTACCTATAACCATTTTGAACCGGAATTTCAACAAAAAAAAAGTTTCAGTTTTTTACGAAAAAACGTGATGGAAAAGCTTTACTATTTTTGAACGGATAAAATTTATAGTCACGGATTCCGAATGTTTCGTTTATTTTGGATTATCAATGTAAGTATGAGTAGATCAACGTTTAGTTTGCTTCAATATGTCGCCTCGTTCGCCTGCAATCCAGGTTCGAAACACAAAGTGGCAAAATTTCAAATTACGAAACTTCCATTAACCAGTGCTATCCCTATAAGCATCCTACTGGTAGTTTCATGCTCAACGTGTTGTATACTGTACCTATAACCATTTTGAACCGGAATTTCAACAAAAAAAAGTTTTCAGTTTTTTGCAAAAAATCGTGATGGAAAAGCTTTACTATTTTTGAACGGATAAAATTTATAGTCACGGATTCCGAATGTTTTATTTATTTTGGATTATCAATGTAAGTATGAGTAGATCAACGTTTAGTTTGCTTCAATATGTCGCCTCGTTCGCCTGCAATCCAGGTTCGAAACACAATGTTGCAAAATTTCAAATTACGAGACTTCCAGTAACCAGTGCTTTCCCTATAAGCATCCTACTGGTAGTTTCATGCTCAACGTGTTGTATACTGTACCTATAACCATTTTGAACCGGAATTTCAACAAAAAAAAGTTTTCAGTTTTTTGCAAAAAATCGTGATGGACAAGCTTTACTATTTTTGAACGGATAAAATTTATAGTCACGGATTGCGAATGTTTCGTTTATTTTGGATTATCAATGTAAGTATGAGTAGATCAACGTTTAGTTTGCTTCAATATGTCGCCTCGTTCGCCTGCAATCCAGGTTCGAAACACTATGTGGCAAAATTTCAAATTACGAGACTTCCAGTAACCAGTGCTTTCCCTATAAGCATCCTACTGGTAGTTTCATGCTCAACGTGTTGTATACTGTACCTATAACCATTTTGAACCGGAATTTCAACAAAAAAAAGTTTTCAGTTTTTTGCAAAAAATCGTGATGGACAAGCTTTACTATTTTTGAACGGATAAAATTTATAGTCACGGATTCCGAATGTTTCGTTTATTTTGGATTATCAATGTAAGCATGAGTAGATCAACGTTTAGTTTGCTTCAATATGTCGCCTCGTTCGCCTGCAATCCAGGTTCGAAACACAATGTTGCAAAATTTCAAATTACGAGACTTCCAGTAACCAGTGCTTTCCCTATAAGCATCCCACTGGTAGTTTCATGCTCAACGTGTTGTATACTGTACCTATAACCATTTTGAACCGGAATTTCAACAAAAAAAAGTTTTCAGTTTTTTGCAAAAAATCGTGATGGACAAGCTTTACTATTTTTGAACGGATAAAATTTATAGTCACGGATTCCGAATGTTTCGTTTATTTTGGATTATCAATGTAAGCATGAGTAGATCAACGTTTAGTTTGCTTCAATATGTCGCCTCGTTCGCCTGCAATCCAGGTTCGAAACACAATGTTGCAAAATTTCAAATTACGAGACTTCCAGTAACCAGTGCTTTCCCTATAAGCATCCTACTGGTAGTTTCATGCTCAACGTGTTGTATACTGTACCTATAACCATTTTGAACCGGAATTTCAACAAAAAAAAGTTTTCAGTTTTTTGCAAAAAATCGTGATGGACAAGCTTTACTATTTTTGAACGGATAAAATTTATAGTCACGGATTGCGAATGTTTCGTTTATTTTGGATTATCAATGTAAGTATGAGTAGATCAACGTTTAGTTTGCTTCAATATGTCGCCTCGTTCGCCTGCAATCCAGGTTCGAAACACTATGTGGCAAAATTTCAAATTACGAAACTTCCAGTAACCAGTGCTTTCCCTATAAGCATCCAACTGGTAGTTTCATGCTCAACGTGTTGTATACTGTACCTATAACCATTTTGAACCGGAATTTCAACAAAAAAAAGTTTTCAGTTTTTTGCAAAAAATCGTGATGGACAAGCTTTACTATTTTTGAACGGATAAAATTTATAGTCACGGATTCCGAATGTTTCGTTTATTTTGGATTATCAATGTAAGTATGAGTAGATCAACGTTTAGTTTGCTTCAATATGTCGCCTCGTTCGCCTGCAATCCAGGTTCGAAACACAATGTGGCAACATTTCAAAATACGAAACTTCCAGTAACCAGTGCTTTCCCCATAAGCATCCTACTGGTAGTTTCGTGCTCAACGTGTTGTATACTGTACCTATAACCATTTTGAACCGGAATTTCAACAAAAAAAGTTTTCAGTTTTTTGCAAAAAAAAAACGTGATGGTGCCTTACTATTTTTGAACGGATAAAATTTATAGTCACGGATTCCGAATGTTTCATTTATTTTGGATTATCAATGTAAGTATGAGTAGATCAACGTTTAGTTTGCTTCAATATGTCGCCTCGTTCGCCTGCAATCCAGGTTCGAAACACAAAGTGGCAAAATTTCAAATTACGAAACTTCCAGTAACCAGTGCTATCCCTATAAGCATCCTACTGGTAGTTTCATGCTCAACGTCTTGTATACTGTACCTATAACCATTTTGAACCGGAATTTCAACAAAAAAAAGTTTTCAGTTTTTTGCAAAAAATCGTGATGGAAAAGCTTTACTATTTTTGAACGGATAAAATTTATAGTCACGGATTCCGAATGTTTCATTTATTTTGGATTATCAATGTAAGTATGAGTAGATCAACGTTTAGTTTGCTTCAATATGTCGCCTCGTTCGCCTGCAATCCAGGTTCGAAACACTATGTGGCAAAATTTCAAATTTCGAAACTTCCAGTAACCAGTGCTTTCCCTATAAGCATCCTACTGGTAGTTTCATGCTCAACGTGTTGTATACTGTACCTATAACCATTTTGAACCGGAATTTCAACAAAAAAAAAGTTTCAGTTTTTTACGAAAAAACGTGATGGAAAAGCTTTACTATTTTTGAACGGATAAAATTTATAGTCACGGATTCCGAATGTTTCGTTTATTTTGGATTATCAATGTAAGTATGAGTAGATCAACGTTTAGTTTGCTTCAATATGTCGCCTCGTTCGCCTGCAATCCAGGTTCGAAACACAAAGTGGCAAAATTTCAAATTACGAAACTTCCATTAACCAGTGCTATCCCTATAAGCATCCTACTGGTAGTTTCATGCTCAACGTGTTGTATACTGTACCTATAACCATTTTGAACCGGAATTTCAACAAAAAAAAGTTTTCAGTTTTTTGCAAAAAATCGTGATGGAAAAGCTTTACTATTTTTGAACGGATAAAATTTATAGTCACGGATTCCGAATGTTTTATTTATTTTGGATTATCAATGTAAGTATGAGTAGATCAACGTTTAGTTTGCTTCAATATGTCGCCTCGTTCGCCTGCAATCCAGGTTCGAAACACAATGTTGCAAAATTTCAAATTACGAAACTTCCATTAACCAGTGCTATCCCTATAAGCATCCTACTGGTAGTTTCATGCTCAACGTGTTGTATACTGTACCTATAACCATTTTGAACCGGAATTTCAACAAAAAAAAGTTTTCAGTTTTTTGCAAAAAATCGTGATGGAAAAGCTTTACTATTTTTGAACGGATAAAATTTATAGTCACGGATTCCGAATGTTTTATTTATTTTGGATTATCAATGTAAGTATGAGTAGATCAACGTTTAGTTTGCTTCAATATGTCGCCTCGTTCGCCTGCAATCCAGGTTCGAAACACAATGTTGCAAAATTTCAAATTACGAGACTTCCAGTAACCAGTGCTTTCCCTATAAGCATCCTACTGGTAGTTTCATGCTCAACGTGTTGTATACTGTACCTATAACCATTTTGAACCGGAATTTCAACAAAAAAAAGTTTTCAGTTTTTTGCAAAAAATCGTGATGGACAAGCTTTACTATTTTTGAACGGATAAAATTTATAGTCACGGATTGCGAATGTTTCGTTTATTTTGGATTATCAATGTAAGTATGAGTAGATCAACGTTTAGTTTGCTTCAATATGTCGCCTCGTTCGCCTGCAATCCAGGTTCGAAACACTATGTGGCAAAATTTCAAATTACGAGACTTCCAGTAACCAGTGCTTTCCCTATAAGCATCCTACTGGTAGTTTCATGCTCAACGTGTTGTATACTGTACCTATAACCATTTTGAACCGGAATTTCAACAAAAAAAAGTTTTCAGTTTTTTGCAAAAAATCGTGATGGACAAGCTTTACTATTTTTGAACGGATAAAATTTATAGTCACGGATTCCGAATGTTTCGTTTATTTTGGATTATCAATGTAAGCATGAGTAGATCAACGTTTAGTTTGCTTCAATATGTCGCCTCGTTCGCCTGCAATCCAGGTTCGAAACACAATGTTGCAAAATTTCAAATTACGAGACTTCCAGTAACCAGTGCTTTCCCTATAAGCATCCCACTGGTAGTTTCATGCTCAACGTGTTGTATACTGTACCTATAACCATTTTGAACCGGAATTTCAACAAAAAAAAGTTTTCAGTTTTTTGCAAAAAATCGTGATGGACAAGCTTTACTATTTTTGAACGGATAAAATTTATAGTCACGGATTCCGAATGTTTCGTTTATTTTGGATTATCAATGTAAGCATGAGTAGATCAACGTTTAGTTTGCTTCAATATGTCGCCTCGTTCGCCTGCAATCCAGGTTCGAAACACAATGTTGCAAAATTTCAAATTACGAGACTTCCAGTAACCAGTGCTTTCCCTATAAGCATCCTACTGGTAGTTTCATGCTCAACGTGTTGTATACTGTACCTATAACCATTTTGAACCGGAATTTCAACAAAAAAAAGTTTTCAGTTTTTTGCAAAAAATCGTGATGGACAAGCTTTACTATTTTTGAACGGATAAAATTTATAGTCACGGATTGCGAATGTTTCGTTTATTTTGGATTATCAATGTAAGTATGAGTAGATCAACGTTTAGTTTGCTTCAATATGTCGCCTCGTTCGCCTGCAATCCAGGTTCGAAACACTATGTGGCAAAATTTCAAATTACGAAACTTCCAGTAACCAGTGCTTTCCCTATAAGCATCCAACTGGTAGTTTCATGCTCAACGTGTTGTATACTGTACCTATAACCATTTTGAACCGGAATTTCAACAAAAAAAAGTTTTCAGTTTTTTGCAAAAAATCGTGATGGACAAGCTTTACTATTTTTGAACGGATAAAATTTATAGTCACGGATTCCGAATGTTTCGTTTATTTTGGATTATCAATGTAAGTATGAGTAGATCAACGTTTAGTTTGCTTCAATATGTCGCCTCGTTCGCCTGCAATCCAGGTTCGAAACACAATGTGGCAACATTTCAAAATACGAAACTTCCAGTAACCAGTGCTTTCCCCATAAGCATCCTACTGGTAGTTTCGTGCTCAACGTGTTGTATACTGTACCTATAACCATTTTGAACCGGAATTTCAACAAAAAAAGTTTTCAGTTTTTTGCAAAAAAAAAACGTGATGGTGCCTTACTATTTTTGAACGGATAAAATTTATAGTCACGGATTCCGAATGTTTCATTTATTTTGGATTATCAATGTAAGTATGAGTAGATCAACGTTTAGTTTGCTTCAATATGTCGCCTCGTTCGCCTGCAATCCAGGTTCGAAACACAAAGTGGCAAAATTTCAAATTACGAAACTTCCAGTAACCAGTGCTATCCCTATAAGCATCCTACTGGTAGTTTCATGCTCAACGTCTTGTATACTGTACCTATAACCATTTTGAACCGGAATTTCAACAAAAAAAAGTTTTCAGTTTTTTGCAAAAAATCGTGATGGAAAAGCTTTACTATTTTTGAACGGATAAAATTTATAGTCACGGATTCCGAATGTTTCATTTATTTTGGATTATCAATGTAAGTATGAGTAGATCAACGTTTAGTTTGCTTCAATATGTCGCCTCGTTCGCCTGCAATCCAGGTTCGAAACACTATGTGGCAAAATTTCAAATTTCGAAACTTCCAGTAACCAGTGCTTTCCCTATAAGCATCCTACTGGTAGTTTCATGCTCAACGTGTTGTATACTGTACCTATAACCATTTTGAACCGGAATTTCAACAAAAAAAAAGTTTCAGTTTTTTACGAAAAAACGTGATGGAAAAGCTTTACTATTTTTGAACGGATAAAATTTATAGTCACGGATTCCGAATGTTTCGTTTATTTTGGATTATCAATGTAAGTATGAGTAGATCAACGTTTAGTTTGCTTCAATATGTCGCCTCGTTCGCCTGCAATCCAGGTTCGAAACACAAAGTGGCAAAATTTCAAATTACGAAACTTCCATTAACCAGTGCTATCCCTATAAGCATCCTACTGGTAGTTTCATGCTCAACGTGTTGTATACTGTACCTATAACCATTTTGAACCGGAATTTCAACAAAAAAAAGTTTTCAGTTTTTTGCAAAAAATCGTGATGGAAAAGCTTTACTATTTTTGAACGGATAAAATTTATAGTCACGGATTCCGAATGTTTTATTTATTTTGGATTATCAATGTAAGTATGAGTAGATCAACGTTTAGTTTGCTTCAATATGTCGCCTCGTTCGCCTGCAATCCAGGTTCGAAACACAATGTTGCAAAATTTCAAATTACGAAACTTCCAGTAACCAGTGCTTTCCCTATAAGCATCCTACTGGTAGTTTCATGCTCAACGTGTTGTATACTGTACCTATAACCATTTTGAACCGGAATTTCAACAAAAAAAAGTTTTCAGTTTTTTGCAAAAAATCGTGATGGAAAAGCTTTACTATTTTTGAACGGATAAAATTTATAGTCACGGATTCCGAATGTTTCATTTATTTTGGATTATCAATGTAAGTATGAGTAGATCAACGTTTAGTTTGCTTCAATATGTCGCCTCGTTCGCCTGCAATCCAGGTTCGAAACACAATGTTGCAAAATTTCAAATTACGAAACTTCCAGTAACCAGTGCTTTCCCTATAAGCATCCTACTGGTAGTTTCATGCTCAACGTGTTGTATACTGTACCTATAACCATTTTGAACCAGAATTTCAACAAAAAAAGTTTTCAGTTTTTTGCAAAAAAAAAACGTGATGGTGCCTTACTATTTTTGAACGGATAAAATTTATAGTCACGGATTCCGAATGTTTCGTTTATTTTGGATTATCAATGTAAGTATGAGTAGATCAACGTTTAGTTTGCTTCAATATGTCGCCTTGTTCGCTTGCAATCCAGGTTCGAAACACAAAGTGGCAAAATTTCAAATTACGAAACTTCCAGTAACCAGTGCTTTCCCTATAAGCATCCTACTGGTAGTTTCATGCACAACGTGTTGTATACTGTACCTATAACCATTTTAAACCGGAATTTCAACAAAAAAAAGTTTTCAGTTTTTTGCAAAAAATCGTGATGGGAAAGCTTTACTATTTTTGAACGGATAAAATTTATAGTCACGGATTCCGAATGTTTCGTTTATTTTGGATTATCAATGTAAGTATGAGTAGATCAACGTTTAGTTTGCTTCAATATGTCGCCTCGTTCGCCTGCAATCCAGGTTCGAAACACAAAGTGGCAAAATTTCAAATTACGAAACTTCCAGTAACCAGTGCTATCCCTATAAGCATCCTACTGGTAGTTTCATGCTCAACGTGTTGTATACTGTACCTATAACCATTTTGAACCGGAATTTCAACAAAAAAAGTTTCCAGTTTTTTGCAAAAAATCGTGATGGAAAAGCTTTACTATTTTTGAACGGATAAAATTTATAGTCACGGATTCCGAATGTTTCGTTTATTTTGGATTATCAATGTAAGTATGAGTAGATCAACGTTTAGTTTGCTTCAATATGTCGCCTCGTTCGCCTGCAATCCAGGTTCGAAACACAAAGTGGCAAAATTTCAAAATACGAAACTTCCAGTAACCAGTGCTTTCCCCATAAGCATCCTACTGGTAGTTTCGTGCTCAACGTGTTGTATACTGTACCTATAACCATTTTGAACCGGAATTTCAACAAAAAAAGTTTTCAGTTTTTTGCAAAAAAAAAACGTGATGGTGCCTTACTATTTTTGAACGGATAAAATTTATAGTCACGGATTCCGAATGTTTCGTTTATTTTGGATTATCAATGTAAGTATGAGTAGATCAACGTTTAGTTTGCTTCAATATGTCACCTCGTTCGCCTGCAATCCAGGTTTGAAACACAATGTGGCAAAATTTCAAAATACGAAACTTCCAGTAACCAGTGCTTTCCCCATAAGCATCCTACTGGTAGTTTCGTGCTCAACGTGTTGTATACTGTACCTATAACCATTTTGAACCGGAATTTCAACAAAAAAAGTTTTCAGTTTTTTGCAAAAAAAAAACGTGATGTTGCCTTACTATTTTTGAACGGATAAAATTTATAGTCACGGATTCCGAATGTTTCGTTTATTTTGGATTATCAATGTAAGTATGAGTAGATCAACGTTTAGTTTGCTTCAATATGTCGCCTCGTTCGCCTGCAATCCAGGTTCGAAACACAAAGTGGCAAAATTTCAAATTACGAAACTTCCAGTAACCAGTGCTATCCCTATAAGCATCCTACTGGTAGTTTCATGCTCAACGTGTTGTATACTGTACCTATAACCATTTTGAACCGGAATTTCAACAAAAAAAGTTTTCAGTTTTTTGCAAAAAATCGTGATGGAAAAGCTTTACTATTTTTGAACGGATAAAATTTATAGTCACGGATTCCGAATGTTTCGTTTATTTTGGATTATCAATTTAAGTATGAGTAGATCAACGTTTAGTTTGCTTCAATATGTCGCCTCGTTCGCCTGCAATCCAGGTTCGAAACACAATGTTGCAAAATTTCAAATTACGAAACTTCCAGTAACCAGTGCTTTCCCTATAAGCATCCTACTGGTAGTTTCATGCTCAACGTGTTGTATACTGTACCTATAACCATTTTGAACCGGAATTACAACAAAAAAAGTTTTCAGTTTTTTGCAAAAAATCGTGATGGAAAAGCTTTACTATTTTTGAACGGATAAAATTTATAGTCACGGATTCCGAATGTTTCGTTTATTTTGGATTATCAATGTAAGTATGAGTAGATCAACGTTTAGTTTGCTTCAATATGTCGCCTCGTTCGCCTGAAATCCAGGTTCGAAACACAATGTTGCAAAATTTCAAATTACGAAACTTCCAGTAACCAGTGCTTTCCCTATAAGCATCCTACTGGTAGTTTTATGCTCAACGTGTTGTATACTGTACCTATAACCATTTTGAACCGGAATTACAACAAGAAAAAGTTTTCAGTTTTTTGCAAAAAATCGTGATGAAAAGCTTTACTATTTTTGAACGGATAAAATTTATAGTCACGGATTGCGAATGTTTCGTTTATTTTGGATTATCAATGTAAGTATGAGTAGATCAACGTTTAGTTTGCTTCAATATGTCGCCTCGTTCGCCTGCAATCCAGGTTCGAAACACAATGTTGCAAAATTTCAAATTACGAAACTTCCAGTAACCAGTGCTTTTCCTATAAGCATCCTACTGGTAGTTTCATGCTCAACGTATTGTATACTGTACCTATAACCATTTTGAACCGGAATTTCAACAAAAAAAAGTTTTCAGTATTTGCAAAAAATCGTGATGGAAAAGCTTTACTATTTTTGAACGGATAAAATTTATAGTCACGGATTCCGAATGTTTCGTTTATTTTGGATTATCAATGTAAATATGAGAAGATCAACGTTTAGTTTGCTTCAATATGTCGCCTCGTTCGCCTGCAATCCAGGTTCGAAACACTATGTGGCAAAATTTCAAATTTCGAAACTTCCAGTAACCAGTGCTTTCCCTATAAGCATCCTACTGGTAGTTTCATGCTCAACGTGTTGTATACTGTACCTATAACAATTTTGAACCGGAATTTCAACAAAAAAAAGTTTTCAGTTTTTTGCAAAAAATCGTTATGGAAAAGCTTTACTATTTTTGAACGGATAAAATTTATAGTCACGGATTCCGAATGTTTCGTTTATTTTGGATTATCAATGTAAGTATGAGTAGATCAACGTTTAGTTTGCTTCAATATGTCGCCTCGTTCGCCTGCAATCCAGGTTCGAAACACTATGTGGCAAAATTTCAAATTTCGAAACTTCCAGTAACCAGTGCTTTCCCTATAAGCATCCTACTGGTAGTTTCATGCTCAACGTGTTGTATACTGTACCTATAACCATTTTGAACCGGAATTTCAACAAAAAAAAGTTTTCAGTTTTTTGCAAAAAATCGTGATGGAAAAGCTTTACTATTTTTGAACGGATAAAATTTATAGTCACGGATTCCGAATGTTTCATTTATTTTGGATTATCAATGTAAGTATGAGTAGATCAACGTTTAGTTTGCTTCAATATGTCGCCTCGTTCGCCTGCAATCCAGGTTCGAAACACAATGTTGCAAAATTTCAAATTACGAAACTTCCAGTAACCAGTGCTTTCCCTATAAGCATCCTACTGGTAGTTTCATGCTCAACGTGTTGTATACTGTACCTATAACCATTTTGAACCGGAATTTCAACAAAAAAAAGTTTTCAGTTTTTTGCAAAAAATCGTGATGGAAAAGCTTTACTATTTTTGAACGGATAAAATTTATAGTCACGGATTCCGAATGTTTCATTTATTTTGGATTATCAATGTAAGTATGAGTAGATCAACGTTTAGTTTGCTTCAATATGTCGCCTCGTTCGCCTGCAATCCAGGTTCGAAACACAATGTTGCAAAATTTCAAATTACGAAACTTCCAGTAACCAGTGCGTTCCCTATAAGCATCCTACTGGTAGTTTCATGCTCAACGTGTTGTATACTGTACCTATAACCATTTTGAACCAGAATTTCAACAAAAAAAGTTTTCAGTTTTTTGCAAAAAAAAAACGTGATGGTGCCTTACTATTTTTGAACGGATAAAATTTATAGTCACGGATTCCGAATGTTTCGTTTATTTTGGATTATCAATGTAAGTATGAGTAGATCAACGTTTAGTTTGCTTCAATATGTCGCCTTGTTCGCTTGCAATCCAGGTTCGAAACACAAAGTGGCAAAATTTCAAATTACGAAACTTCCAGTAACCAGTGCTTTCCCTATAAACATCCTACTGGTAGTTTCATGCTCAACGTGTTGTATACTGTACCTATAACCATTTTGAACCGGAATTTCAACAAAAAAAGTTTCCAGTTTTTTGCAAAAAATCGTGATGGAAAAGCTTTACTATTTTTGAACGGATAAAATTTATAGTCACGGATTCCGAATGTTTCGTTTATTTTGGATTATCAATGTAAGTATGAGTAGATCAACGTTTAGTTTGCTTCAATATGTCACCTCGTTCGCCTGCAATCCAGGTTCGAAATACAATGTGGTAAAATTTCAAAATACGAAACTTCCAGTAACCAGTGCTTTCCTTATAAGCATCCTACTTGTAGTTTCATGCACAACGTGTTGTATACTGTACCTATAACCATTTTGAACCTGAATTTCAACAAAAAAAAGTTTTCAGTTTTTTGCAAAAAAACGTGATGGTTAGTTAGCCTTACTATTTTTGAACGGATAAAATTTATAGTCACGGATTCCGAATGTTTCGTTTATTTTGGATTATCAATGTAAGTATGAGTAGATCAACGTTTAGTTTGCTTCAATATGTCGCCTCGTTCGCTTGCAATCCAGGTTCGAAACACAAAGTGGCAAAATATCAAATTACGAAACTTCCAGTAACCAGTGCGTTCCCTATAAGCATCCTACTGGTAGTTTCATGCTCAACGTGTTGTATACTGTACCTATAACCATTTTGAACCAGAATTTCAACAAAAAAAGTTTTCAGTTTTTTGCAAAAAAAAAACGTGATGGTGCCTTACTATTTTTGAACGGATAAAATTTATAGTCACGGATTCCGAATGTTTCGTTTATTTTGGATTATCAATGTAAGTATGAGTAGATCAACGTTTAGTTTGCTTCAATATGTCGCCTCGTTCGCCTGCAATCCAGGTTCGAAACACAATGTTGCAAAATTTCAAATTACGAAACTTCCAGTAACCAGTGCGTTCCCTATAAGCATCCTACTGGTAGTTTCATGCTCAACGTGTTGTATACTGTACCTATAACCATTTTGAACCAGAATTTCAACAAAAAAAGTTTTCAGTTTTTTGCAAAAAAAAAACGTGATGGTGCCTTACTATTTTTGAACGGATAAAATTTATAGTCACGGATTCCGAATGTTTCGTTTATTTTGGATTATCAATGTAAGTATGAGTAGATCAACGTTTAGTTTGCTTCAATATGTCGCCTCGTTCGCCTGCAATCCAGGTTCGAAACACAATGTGGCAAAATTTCAAAATACGAAACTTCCAGTAACCAGTGCTTTCCCCATAAGCATCCTACTGGTAGTTTCGTGCTCAACGTGTTGTACATATACTGTACCTATAACCATTTTGAACCGGAATTTCAACAAAAAAAAGTTTTCAGTTTTTTGCAAAAAAACGTGATGGTTAGTTAGCCTTACTATTTTTGAACGGATAAAATTTATAGTCACGGATTCCGAATGTTTCGTTTATTTTGGATTATCAATGTAAGTATGAGTAGATCAACGTTTAGTTTGCTTCAATATGTCGCCTCGTTCGCTTGCAATCCAGGTTCGAAACACAAAGTGGCAAAATATCAAATTACGAAACTTCCAGTAACCAGTGCTTTCCCTATAAACATCCTACTGGTAGTTTCATGCACAACGTATTGTATACTGTACCTATAACCATTTTGAACCGGAATTTCAACAAAAACAAGTTTTCAGTTTTTTGCAAAAAATCGTGATGGAAAAGCTTTACTATTTTTGAACGGATAAAATTTATAGTCACGGATTCCGAATGTTTCGTTTATTTTGGATTATCAATGTAAGTATGAGTAGATCAACGTTTAGTTTGCTTCAATATGTCGCCTCGTTCGCCTGCAATCCAGGTTCGAAACACAAAGTGGCAAAATTTCAAATTACGAAACTTCCAGTAACCAGTGCTATCCCTATAAGCATCCTACTGGTAGTTTCATGCTCAACGTGTTGTATACTGTACCTATAACCATTTTGAACCGGAATTTCAACAAAAAAAGTTTCCAGTTTTTTGCAAAAAATCGTGATGGAAAAGCTTTACTATTTTTGAACGGATAAAATTTATAGTCACGGATTCCGAATGTTTCGTTTATTTTGGATTATCAATGTAAGTATGAGTAGATCAACGTTTAGTTTGTTTCAATATGTCGCCTCGTTCGCCTGCAATCCAGGTTCGAAACACAAAGTGGCAAAATTTCAAATTACGAAACTTCCAGTAACCAGTGCTTTCCCTATAAACATCCTACTGGTAGTTTCATGCTCAACGTGTTGTATACTGTACCTATAACCATTTTGAACCGAAATTTCAACAAAAAAAGTTTCCAGTTTTTTGCAAAAAATCGTGATGGAAAAGCTTTACTATTTTTGAACGGATAAAATTTATAGTCACGGATTCCGAATGTTTCGTTTATTTTGGATTATCAATGTAAGTATGAGTAGATCAACGTTTAGTTTGCTTCAATATGTCACCTCGTTCGCCTGCAATCCAGGTTCGAAATACAATGTGGTAAAATTTCAAAATACGAAACTTCCAGTAACCAGTGCTTTCCTTATAAGCATCCTACTTGTAGTTTCATGCACAACGTGTTGTATACTGTACCTATAACCATTTTGAACCGGAATTTCAACAAAAAAAAGTTTTCAGTTTTTTGCAAAAAAACGTGATGGTTAGTTAGCCTTACTATTTTTGAACGGATAAAATTTATAGTCACGGATTCCGAATGTTTCGTTTATTTTGGATTATCAATGTAAGTATGAGTAGATCAACGTTTAGTTTGCTTCAATATGTCGCCTCGTTCGCCTGCAATCCAGGTTCGAAACACAATGTTGCAAAATTTCAAAATACGAAACTTCCAGTAACCAGTGCTTTCCCCATAAGCATCCTACTGGTAGTTTCGTGCTCAACGTGTTGTACATATACTGTACCTATAACCATTTTGAACCGGAATTTCAACAAAAAAGTTTTCAGTTTTTTGCAAAAAAAAAACGTGATGGTGCCTTACTATTTTTGAACGGATAAAATTTATAGTCACGGATTCCGAATGTTTCGTTTATTTTGGATTATCAATGTAAGTATGAGTAGATCAACGTTTAGTTTGCTTCAATATGTCGCCTCGTTCGCTTGCAATCCAGGTTCGAAACACAAAGTGGCAAAATATCAAATTACGAAACTTCCAGTAACCAGTGCTTTCCCTATAAACATCCTACTGGTAGTTTCATGCACAACGTATTGTATACTGTACCTATAACCATTTTGAACCGGAATTTCAACAAATACAAGTTTTCAGTTTTTTGCAAAAAATCGTGATGGAAAAGCTTTACTATTTTTGAACGGATAAAATTTATAGTCACGGATTCCGAATGTTTCGTTTATTTTGGATTATCAATGTAAGTATGAGTAGATCAACGTTTAGTTTGCTTCAATATGTCGCCTCGTTCGCCTGCAATCCAGGTTCGAAACACAAAGTGGCAAAATTTCAAATTACGAAACTTCCAGTAACCAGTGCTATCCCTATAAGCATCCTACTGGTAGTTTCATGCTCAACGTGTTGTATACTGTACCTATAACCATTTTGAACCGGAATTTCAACAAAAAAAGTTTCCAGTTTTTTGCAAAAAATCGTGATGGAAAAGCTTTACTATTTTTGAACGGATAAAATTTATAGTCACGGATTCCGAATGTTTCGTTTATTTTGGATTATCAATGTAAGTATGAGTAGATCAACGTTTAGTTTGCTTCAATATGTCGCCTCGTTCGCCTGCAATCCAGGTTCGAAACACAAAGTGGCAAAATTTCAAAATACGAAACTTCCAGTAACCAGTGCTTTCCCCATAAGCATCCTACTGGTAGTTTCGTGCTCAACGTGTTGTATACTGTACCTATAACCATTTTGAACCGGAATTTCAACAAAAAAAGTTTTCAGTTTTTTGCAAAAAAAAAACGTGATGGTGCCTTACTATTTTTGAACGGATAAAATTTATAGTCACGGATTCCGAATGTTTCGTTTATTTTGGATTATCAATGTAATTATGAGTAGATCAACGTTTAGTTTGCTTCAATATGTCACCTCGTTCGCCTGCAATCCAGGTTTGAAACACAATGTGGCAAAATTTCAAAATACGAAACTTCCAGTAACCAGTGCTTTCCCCATAAGCATCCTACTGGTAGTTTCGTGCTCAACGTGTTGTATACTGTACCTATAACCATTTTGAACCGGAATTTCAACAAAAAAAGTTTTCAGTTTTTTGCAAAAAAAAAACGTGATGTTGCCTTACTATTTTTGAACGGATAAAATTTATAGTCACGGATTCCGAATGTTTCGTTTATTTTGGATTATCAATGTAAGTATGAGTAGATCAACGTTTAGTTTGCTTCAATATGTCGCCTCGTTCGCCTGCAATCCAGGTTCGAAACACAAAGTGGCAAAATTTCAAATTACGAAACTTCCAGTAACCAGTGCTATCCCTATAAGCATCCTACTGGTAGTTTCATGCTCAACGTGTTGTATACTGTACCTATAACCATTTTGAACCGGAATTTCAACAAAAAAAGTTTTCAGTTTTTTGCAAAAAATCGTGATGGAAAAGCTTTACTATTTTTGAACGGATAAAATTTATAGTCACGGATTCCGAATGTTTCGTTTATTTTGGATTATCAATTTAAGTATGAGTAGATCAACGTTTAGTTTGCTTCAATATGTCGCCTCGTTCGCCTGCAATCCAGGTTCGAAACACAATGTTGCAAAATTTCAAATTACGAAACTTCCAGTAACCAGTGCTTTCCCTATAAGCATCCTACTGGTAGTTTCATGCTCAACGTGTTGTATACTGTACCTATAACCATTTTGAACCGGAATTACAACAAAAAAAGTTTTCAGTTTTTTGCAAAAAATCGTGATGGAAAAGCTTTACTATTTTTGAACGGATAAAATTTATAGTCACGGATTCCGAATGTTTCGTTTATTTTGGATTATCGATTTAAGTATGAGTAGATCAACGTTTAGTTTGCTTCAATATGTCGCCTCGTTCGCCTGCAATCCAGGTTCGAAACACAATGTTGCAAAATTTCAAATTACGAAACTTCCAGTAACCAGTGCTTTCCCTATAAGCATCCTACTGGTAGTTTCATGCTCAACGTATTGTATACTGTACCTATAACCATTTTGAACCGGAATTTCAACAAAAAAAAGTTTTCAGTTTTTTGCAAAAAATCGTGATGGAAAAGCTTTACTATTTTTGAACGGATAAAATTTATAGTCACGGATTCCGAATGTTTCGTTTATTTTGGATTATCAATGTAAGTATGAGTAGATCAACGTTTAGTTTGCTTCAATATGTCGCCTCGTTCGCCTGAAATCCAGGTTCGAAACACAATGTTGCAAAATTTCAAATTACGAAACTTCCAGTAACCAGTGCTTTCCCTATAAGCATCCTACTGGTAGTTTCATGCTCAACGTGTTGTATACTGTACCTATAACCATTTTGAACCGGAATTACAACAAGAAAAAGTTTTCAGTTTTTTGCAAAAAATCGTGATGGAAAAGCTTTACTATTTTTGAACGGATAAAATTTATAGTCACGGATTCCGAATGTTTCGTTTATTTTGGATTATCAATGTAAGTATGAGTAGATCAACGTTTAGTTTGCTTCAATATGTCACATCGTTCGCCTGCAATCCAGGTTCGAAACACAATGTGGCAAAATTTCAAATTACGAAACTTCCAGTAACCAGTGCTTTCCCTATAAGCATCCTACTGGTAGTTTCATGCTCAACGTGTTGTATACTGTACCTATAACCATTTTGAACCGGAATTTCAACAAGAAAAAGTTTTCAGTTTTTTGCAAAAAATCGTGATGGAAAAGCTTTACTATTTTTGAACGGATAAAATTTATAGTCACGGATTGCGAATGTTTCGTTTATTTTGGATTATCAATGTAAGTATGAGTAGATCAACGTTTAGTTTGCTTCAATATGTCGCCTCGTTCGCCTGCAATCCAGGTTCGAAACACAATGTGGCAAAATTTCAAAATACGAAACTTCCAGTAACCAGTGCTTTCCCTATAAGCATCCTTCTGGTAGTTTCATGCTCAACGTGTTGTATACTGTACCTATAACCATTTTGAACCGGAATTTCAACAAAAAAAAAGTTTTCAGTTTTTTGCAAATAATCGTGATGGAAAAGCTTTACTATTTTTGAACGGATAAAATTTATAGTCACGGATTGCGAATGTTTCGTTTATTTTGGATTATCAATGTAAGTATGAGTAGATCAACGTTTAGTTTGCTTCAATATGTCGCCTCGTTCGCCTGCAATCCAGGTTCGAAACACAATGTTGCAAAATTTCAAATTACGAAACTTCCAGTAACCAGTGCTTTTCCTATAAGCATCCTACTGGTAGTTTCATGCTCAACGTATTGTATACTGTACCTATAACCATTTTGAACCGGAATTTCAACAAAAAAAAGTTTTCAGTATTTGCAAAAAATCGTGATGGAAAAGCTTTACTATTTTTGAACGGATAAAATTTATAGTCACGGATTCCGAATGTTTCGTTTATTTTGGATTATCAATGTAAATATGAGAAGATCAACGTTTAGTTTGCTTCAATATGTCGCCTCGTTCGCCTGCAATCCAGGTTCGAAACACTATGTGGCAAAATTTCAAATTTCGAAACTTCCAGTAACCAGTGCTTTCCCTATAAGCATCCTACTGGTAGTTTCATGCTCAACGTGTTGTATACTGTACCTATAACAATTTTGAACCGGAATTTCAACAAAAAAAAGTTTTCAGTTTTTTGCAAAAAATCGTTATGGAAAAGCTTTACTATTTTTGAACGGATAAAATTTATAGTCACGGATTCCGAATGTTTCGTTTATTTTGGATTATCAATGTAAGTATGAGTAGATCAACGTTTAGTTTGCTTCAATATGTCGCCTCGTTCGCCTGCAATCCAGGTTCGAAACACAATGTTGCAAAATTTCAAATTACGAAACTTCCAGTAACCAGTGCTTTCCCTATAAGCATCCTACTGGTAGTTTCATGCTCAACGTGTTGTATACTGTACCTATAACCATTTTGAACCGGAATTTCAACAAGAAAAAGTTTTCAGTTTTTTGCAAAAAATCGTGATGGAAAAGCTTTACTATTTTTGAACGGATAAAATTTATAGTCACGGATTCCGAATGTTTCGTTTATTTTGGATTATCAATGTAAGTATGAGTAGATCAACGTTTAGTTTGCTTCAATATGTCGCCTCGTTCGCCTGCAATCCAGGTTCGAAACACAATGTTGCAAAATTTCAAATTACGAAACTTCCAGTAACCAGTGCTTTCCCTATAAGCATCCTACTGGTAGTTTCATGCTCAACGTGTTGTATACTGTACCTATAACCATTTTGAACCGGAATTTCAACAAAAAAAAGTTTTCAGTTTTTTGCAAAAAATCGTTATGGAAAAGCTTTACTATTTTTGAACGGATAAAATTTATAGTCACGGATTGCGAATGTTTCGTTTATTTTGAATTATCAATGTAAGTATGAGTAGATCAACGTTTAGTTTGCTTCAATATGTCGCCTCGTTCGCCTGCAATCCAGGTTCGAAACACAATGTTGCAAAATTTCAAATTACGAAACTTCCAGTAACCAGTGCTTTCCCTATAAGCATCCTACTGGTAGTTTCATGCTCAACGTGTTGTATACTGTACCTATAACCATTTTGAACCGGAATTTCAACAAAAAAAAGTTTTCAGTTTTTTGCAAAAAATCATGATGGGAAAGCTTTACTATTTTTGAACGGATAAAATTTATAGTCACGGATTCCGAATGTTTCGTTTATTTTGGATTATCAATGTAAGTATGAGTAGATCAACGTTTAGTTTGCTTCAATATGTCGCCTCGTTCGCCTGCAATCCAGGTTCGAAACACAATGTTGCAAAATTTCAAATTACGAAACTTCCAGTAACCAGTGCTTTCCCTATAAGCATCCTACTGGTAGTTTCATGCTCAACGTGTTGTATACTGTACCTATAACCATTTTGAACCGGAATTTCAACAAGAAAAAGTTTTCAGTTTTTTGCAAAAAATCGTGATGGAAAAGCTTTACTATTTTTGAACGAATAAAATTTATAGTCACGGATTGCGAATGTTTCGTTTATTTTGGATTATCAATGTAAGTATGAGTAGATCAACGTTTAGTTTGCTTCAATATGTCACCTCGTTCGCCTGCAATCCAGGTTCGAAACACAATGTGGCAAAATTTCAAAATACGAAACTTCCAGTAACCAGTGCTTTCCCTATAAGCATCCTTCTGGTAGTTTCATGCTCAACGTGTTGTATACTGTACCTATAACCATTTTGAACCGGAATTTCAACAAAAAAAAAGTTTTCAGTTTTTTGCAAATAATCGTGATGGAAAAGCTTTACTATTTTTGAACGGATAAAATTTATAGTCACGGATTGCGAATGTTTCGTTTATTTTGGATTATCAATGTAAGTATGAGTAGATCAACGTTTAGTTTGCTTCAATATGTCGCCTCGTTCGCCTGCAATCCAGGTTCGAAACACAATGTTGCAAAATTTCAAATTACGAAACTTCCAGTAACCAGTGCTTTTCCTATAAGCATCCTACTGGTAGTTTCATGCTCAACGTATTGTATACTGTACCTATAACCATTTTGAACCGGAATTTCAACAAAAAAAAGTTTTCAGTATTTGCAAAAAATCGTGATGGAAAAGCTTTACTATTTTTGAACGGATAAAATTTATAGTCACGGATTCCGAATGTTTCGTTTATTTTGGATTATCAATGTAAATATGAGAAGATCAACGTTTAGTTTGCTTCAATATGTCGCCTCGTTCGCCTGCAATCCAGGTTCGAAACACTATGTGGCAAAATTTCAAATTTCGAAACTTCCAGTAACCAGTGCTTTCCCTATAAGCATCCTACTGGTAGTTTCATGCTCAACGTGTTGTATACTGTACCTATAACAATTTTGAACCGGAATTTCAACAAAAAAAAGTTTTCAGTTTTTTGCAAAAAATCGTTATGGAAAAGCTTTACTATTTTTGAACGGATAAAATTTATAGTCACGGATTCCGAATGTTTCGTTTATTTTGGATTATCAATGTAAGTATGAGTAGATCAACGTTTAGTTTGCTTCAATATGTCGCCTCGTTCGCCTGCAATCCAGGTTCGAAACACAATGTTGCAAAATTTCAAATTACGAAACTTCCAGTAACCAGTGCTTTCCCTATAAGCATCCTACTGGTAGTTTCATGCTCAACGTGTTGTATACTGTACCTATAACCATTTTGAACCGGAATTTCAACAAGAAAAAGTTTTCAGTTTTTTGCAAAAAATCGTGATGGAAAAGCTTTACTATTTTTGAACGGATAAAATTTATAGTCACGGATTGCGAATGTTTCGTTTATTTTGGATTATCAATGTAAGTATGAGTAGATCAACGTTTAGTTTGCTTCAATATGTCGCCTCGTTCGCCTGCAATCCAGGTTCGAAACACAATGTGGCAAAATTTCAAAATACGAAACTTCCAGTAACCAGTGCTTTCCCTATAAGCATCCTTCTGGTAGTTTCATGCTCAACGTGTTGTATACTGTACCTATAACAATTTTGAACCGGAATTTCAACAAAAAAAAAGTTTTCAGTTTTTTGCAAATAATCGTGATGGAAAAGCTTTACTATTTTTGAACGGATAAAATTTATAGTCACGGATTGCGAATGTTTCGTTTATTTTGGATTATCAATGTAAGTATGAGTAGATCAACGTTTAGTTTGCTTCAATATGTCACCTCGTTCGCCTGCAATCCAGGTTCGAAACACAATGTGGCAAAATTTCAAAATACGAAACTTCCAGTAACCAGTGCTTTCCCTATAAGCATCCTTCTGGTAGTTTCATGCTCAACGTGTTGTATACTGTACCTATAACCATTTTGAACCGGAATTTCAACAAAAAAAAAGTTTTCAGTTTTTTGCAAATAATCGTGATGGAAAAGCTTTACTATTTTTGAACGGATAAAATTTATAGTCACGGATTGCGAATGTTTCGTTTATTTTGGATTATCAATGTAAGTATGAGTAGATCAACGTTTAGTTTGCTTCAATATGTCGCCTCGTTCGCCTGCAATCCAGGTTCGAAACACAATGTTGCAAAATTTCAAATTACGAAACTTCCAGTAACCAGTGCTTTTCCTATAAGCATCCTACTGGTAGTTTCATGCTCAACGTATTGTATACTGTACCTATAACCATTTTGAACCGGAATTTCAACAAAAAAAAGTTTTCAGTATTTGCAAAAAATCGTGATGGACAAGCTTTACTATTTTTGAACGGATAAAATTTATAGTCACGGATTCCGAATGTTTCGTTTATTTTGGATTATCAATGTAAATATGAGAAGATCAACGTTTAGTTTGCTTCAATATGTCGCCTCGTTCGCCTGCAATCCAGGTTCGAAACACTATGTGGCAAAATTTCAAATTTCGAAACTTCCAGTAACCAGTGCTTTCCCTATAAGCATCCTACTGGTAGTTTCATGCTCAACGTGTTGTATACTGTACCTATAACAATTTTGAACCGGAATTTCAACAAAAAAAAGTTTTCAGTTTTTTGCAAAAAATCGTTATGGAAAAGCTTTACTGTTTTTGAACGGATAAAATTTATAGTCACGGATTCCGAATGTTTCGTTTATTTTGGATTATCAATGTAAGTATGAGTAGATCAACGTTTAGTTTGCTTCAATATGTCGCCTCGTTCGCCTGCAATCCAGGTTCGAAACACAATGTTGCAAAATTTCAAATTACGAAACTTCCAGTAACCAGTGCTTTCCCTATAAGCATCCTACTGGTAGTTTCATGCTCAACGTGTTGTATACTGTACCTATAACCATTTTGAACCGGAATTTCAACAAGAAAAAGTTTTCAGTTTTTTGCAAAAAATCGTGATGGAAAAGCTTTACTATTTTTGAACGGATAAAATTTATAGTCACGGATTCCGAATGTTTCGTTTATTTTGGATTATCAATGTAAGTATGAGTAGATCAACGTTTAGTTTGCTTCAATATGTCGCCTCGTTCGCCTGCAATCCAGGTTCGAAACACAATGTTGCAAAATTTCAAATTACGAAACTTCCAGTAACCAGTGCTTTCCCTATAAGCATCCTACTGGTAGTTTCATGCTCAACGTGTTGTATACTGTACCTATAACCATTTTGAACCGGAATTTCAACAAAAAAAAGTTTTCAGTTTTTTGCAAAAAATCGTGATGGAAAAGCTTTACTATTTTTGAACGGATAAAATTTATAGTCACGGATTGCGAATGTTTCGTTTATTTTGGATTATCAATGTAAGTATGAGTAGATCAACGTTTAGTTTGCTTCAATATGTCGCCTCGTTCGCCTGCAATCCAGGTTCGAAACACAATGTGGCAAAATTTCAAAATACGAAACTTCCAGTAACCAGTGCTTTCCCTATAAGCATCCTTCTGGTAGTTTCATGCTCAACGTGTTGTATACTGTACCTATAACCATTTTGAACCGGAATTTCAACAAAAAAAAAGTTTTCAGTTTTTTGCAAATAATCGTGATGGAAAAGCTTTACTATTTTTGAACGGATAAAATTTATAGTCACGGATTCCGAATGTTTCGTTTATTTTGGATTATCAATGTAAGTATGAGTAGATCAACGTTTAGTTTGCTTCAATATGTCGCCTCGTTCGCCTGCAATCCAGGTTCGAAACACAATGTTGCAAAATTTCAAATTAAGAAACTTCCAGTAACCAGTGCTTTCCCTATAAGCATCCTACTGGTAGTTTCATGCTCAACGTGTTGTATACTGTACCTATAACCATTTTGAACCGGAATTTCAACAAAAAAAAGTTTTCAGTTTTTTGCAAAAAATCATGATGGGAAAGCTTTACTATTTTTGAACGGATAAAATTTATAGTCACGGATTCCGAATGTTTCGTTTATTTTGGATTATCAATGTAAGTATGAGTAGATCAACGTTTAGTTTGCTTCAATATGTCGCCTCGTTCGCCTGCAATCCAGGTTCGAAACACAATGTTGCAAAATTTCAAATTACGAAACTTCCAGTAACCAGTGCTTTCCCTATAAGCATCCTACTGGTAGTTTCATGCTCAACGTGTTGTATACTGTACCTATAACCATTTTGAACCGGAATTTCAACAAAAAAAAGTTTTCAGTTTTTTGCAAAAAATCATGATGGGAAAGCTTTACTATTTTTGAACGGATACCATTTATAGTCACGGATTCCGAATGTTTCGTTTATTTTGGATTACGCGCTACGTACACGTAGCTCCGAATGGTTTTGAACAGGGGTAAAGGGGAAATAGATTTCTGTGGTATCACAATGGGCCACTACTGGTCTAAGTGTGTGGAAGCATAGTAAAAAACACACATATGGTGGATGTGGTTTTTCGGCCTTGATATGTTTGGCAAAGTTGTTGGTCTTGACTTGCGCAACAATTTTGCTAAAGAAAGCATAACGAAAATCTTAATGATTTTGGAGCTATCAACGTGAAAATGAGAGTTTATTTTGACTCAGTTTTGGCTCGGAAGCGAATGTCGAAAGTGACACCTCAAAAATGGAGACTAACTTTGAAATGGGACTAACACCATTGAATTCAGCGTACCCGAATTTATAAGTTTGCCCCCTGGGTGCCCAGCTTGTCACATTTTTCATTTAGCACAGTATAAGTAATTAATAGAGACTGAAAATGTTTTAAATCTGCAGCCCTATTGATTACGGAGCACAACACTATTAGCAAATTAACTCAGTACAGTGACTCGTCTTAGTGCTACGAAAACAACTGCAACGCTGGAACCTCATGTTTGACAGAAAATCAATCAATATCTAGAAGTATCCCTTGCACCACTCTTAATAAACATATATTGCCGAACAAACCTATATACTCACACCCTTAATTTGGCATAATCAATTGTTCTCCAGACATAATGAAATCATTCGTATGTACACTGGATACTGAATATTATTTACCCATATACGAGCAACGGAAAAATATTTTATACTAATTTGGTATATAAGGAACATAGACAGTAGTGTAATATCAACATTATGCTGACTCTCCAGATATAAAATCATTTATGTTATTACACAAAATATGCAAATGGTACATCTTTATTTCTATTTTTATTTAAAAATAAAAAAGAAATTTTCCTTTCTTTCCTCTGTAATATAACAACGATGTACGACTATATACAGTACTATATGTCGTAATACCACAAGATGTAGGAAGACAAAAGACACATTTAAAGAATAAAAAAATTACCAGACAGAAAAATATACCCAGAATCAATATCCAGCAACGAAAAGCATAACAATAACAAACAGAGTGTGGCAACATATTACTATTAGAATGAAATACATTACAAATAGTATGCAAATCCTCCAGGGTGTCACTAGGTAAATGGAACAAGAGATACGGATACCGTATACATAAATATCATGGTTTGGTTTAAGAATATGATGTATACGTAATATTGAGATATGGAACAAATTAAATTTAAAAAAAATTTAACGACACAGATTTTATCTCTTCTGTGTTTACATTTCCTTAAACTATATAGAGAAACAAGATCAGTCTTTGATATGGTTTTATATCAATTATGGTATTCAATAACCATAACAGACAGTTATTACTAATAAATAACTAAAATTCTTATGTCTATAAGATATCGTTGGCCATAACGCGCGATAATTTCGGTAGCTGTCAATCAGTTCTAATCACTTGTGTTTTTAAAGTTTTTTATTTACTCGATTATATGTTGTAGTATTATGTGTATTCAGATATGACAAAGATATTTGAAATCGATTCTGAAGTGGTTGGTTGATAGGCATAAGTATACAGAAGTTGAAATAAGTGATCAATATACGTATCTATTATATTAATACGCTTAATTTTTTCAAACTCAACGCAAAAATGACCCCTAAACATGATCCGATCCGTTTAAATTTTTCAGGGTAGGTCGACATAAATATAGCGGTGTGCCTTTGCTAGAAAAATCGGAAAAATTCCACCGGGAAGTACCTGAAACGTGTACCTCAGGTGTTTTCAGCAACATTTTGTCACGACACCAGAATGCCATGACAAAATATGTTTATATTGAATCTATGATCATGCGCATTACACCGTGACAATGACAAAATTTATTAAAATTGCCGATGTTTTTGTGATGACACACTGTGATGACAAAATGAGTAGAAAATTTGTAATTGAATCTCAATTAAACAAAACATAGAACATAAAATTATTTTACATACATTTTGGTATTAATAGTTGTGAGTGTAAAAATACAATTTTGTCATGACACACTCTATCTATTTAATATTTAAAAATTTACCGCGTACATGAATTTACTTTATTTTTGATAAAAGTGCATCAAATTTACAAAAAATCTTCTTAATTAATTCTTAACCAAAATTTCAATAAAATGTATTCGCGTGACTGATTATTCAGTCAAAGGTCAGCTTCTATCTATCTCCTATCTATGTATCTATTATATTAATATTCTTAATTTTTTCATACTAAACCCTAAAATGACCCCTGAACATGATCCGATCCGTTATATTTTTTCAGGGTAGGTCGACATAAATAATACGCTGTGCGTGGGTTACAAAAATCGGAAAAATTCTACCGGAAAGTACTCGAAATGGGTACCTCAGGTGGTTTCAGAAAATTTCCAAGTTTTTGTGTGCGTGAAATCTTGCAACATTTGAGAATTTTATGGGACGATCAAAAAGCCAATATTTTTGTTCAAATTAGTAGCGCGCGATTTAAATTCAATGTTGTAAAACAGTTGGTACGCGATTCAGATTCGAAGTTGCAACACTGTCGGCGCGCGAATCAATTTCAAAGTTGCTTAGTGGTTGACGCGTGATTTAAATTCAAAGTTTATCATGCCAGGAGCAGAGCTCACAATCATAGACGGGTAGTGGGTGTTTCATTAGCTAGGAAAATCATCCTCATGTGTAGTGACTTCTTGAAGACGGGACGCGCGCGATCTTGCGAATCGACCATCAAGTTGAACCCACTTTGGAAATTGGTAAAAAAGTATTGCTTTCTGTTGGAAACGGCAATGCTCGAACCGACTCGATCACACTTCCGGCAGACTTCCTCAAAGTGTGATCGATTTCGTGTATGGTGACATCAATACAACACCAGTCGATTGAACCATCGAGGAGCGCACCTTCCTTGCACCCAAGAATCATGATTGCGCGCTAATCAATCAGCAGGTGCTTGACCTCCTGCCCGACGAACAACAAGTCAAACATAGTGCTGATAAACTTGATAGTGACGACATGCATGAGGAACTCCGCCTACCCGTCGAGTTTCTCAACAAGATTGAAGGGTCCGGATTGCCGAGCCATGCCATCCCGCTAAAGGTAAACGCGATCGTTCGTTTGTTGAGGAATCTAAACACTAGCAAGGGTCGAATCAATGAAACACGCATGCGCGTCGCAAAAATAAACCGCTACATTCTGGAATGTGAGGTGCTGACTGGCTTCTAGAAAAGCGAGCGCGTTTTCATCCCATGCATTAAGCTCTCACCCTCGGAAGGCATCTTCTCATTTAAAATGTTTTGCCTTCAATTTCCGGTTCAGCTCGCGTTCGCCATAACCATCAACAAGAGTCAGAGTTAAAGCTTGAAGAAGGTAGGAGTGTACCTGCCGGCCCCCGTATTTACACATAATCAGATGTATGTGGCCTTTTCACGATGCCGCTCATTTGACGGACTCAAGGTGTTTATCGGTGAGACAAGCGATCAATCAGCTGATCGGGATGGGCGCATCACAACAAAGAATGTATTTTTTGAAGAGATTCTGTGCATGTAAATTGTAATGTAGTTTACTATTTTATTATCTCTGCCTTCTACTACTATTTTATTATCCTTTTGTACATTTCTTATGAAATATTTAGATTAAAGTTTGCCTCAGCAATTGTGTGCTTTTCCCTTTTGAGATTTTAATATTTCGTTTGGGTGCGTAAGTGATCATGTGATCCCGAGCGCGTGCTTCCTGTTTGAGATATAAATATTTGACTTGACACTTAAGTCATACTGTGTACATTTGAGCGCGTGCTTGCCGTTTAAAATTTAAAAATTAACCACGTATATGAATTTAATTTATTTTTGATAACAGTGCATCAAATTTTTATCTTAAAAAATCTTCTTAATCATTTCTTAAACAAAAATTGAACAAAATAAATTCACGTGACTGATTATTCAGTCACAGGTCAGCTAGTAAACGTTATAATAAGCAAAACATTATCTCGTGTGACGAATTTATTTAGATCACGTGCCTTAAATTATCATATACGGAATTGTTTTGGTGCACAGAATTTCACTATCTGACAAAAAACTAATGACAACATATTATAGTAAATCGAGTTTGATTATTATTCTTATAAGATTATGAAGAATCTTGATACATTTTGATTAACCAGAGTTGGAAATGTTTTTCTAGTTCTAGATTTTTAAAATTCATAATTTATAGTTTTTTTTAAAACAATAATTTGTTTTACTTTTTAAGCATTTTTGTTTAAAAAAATGCTATATGGTTTCGGTTTGCTTTCTGTTCGTCTGTGTCAACGATTACTTGAGAACGGATCGAGATATCAACTTAATTTTTTCACTAAAAGTTCAAGCAATTCATGGGAAAGTGCCCTATTGATTTGGACATTTCTGTGTTCAGGGTGTTCGGAGAAACGTAGGGTTTTGTTGACCCCCCTCCTTAAAATTGATAGAATTTTTTTTTATTTTTATTCTATTTTGGTTTCATAGAGCATCTGAATGTGGAATAAAAATATATCTCGTGTGGATGTAGGTTTGTGTAGGTGGTGTGGTTATGGGGATGGTAGGAGTGGCGGTATGGGAGGTGGAGGGGAGTGGAATGAGGTGTTTTGGGTTTGGTGTGGGAATTTGGGATTTGCTGGATGAGAGTTTGTGTGGGTACTCACACACATACCAGTGGGAGTGAATACGGAAGCGAAAGGGTAATGATGGGTGATGCGGTATAGGGCGGTGCGGGTGAGATGGTTTTTGGAGGTTTGTATTGGATAATGGAGGGGGCGGGGTCAGTTTGACTGGGTGTCGATGGGGTAAGGTGGGTGTGGGTGAACGTTCCTTCCTTACACATGGAATAATAATACTAAATATTTTTACTTTTTATTTCTCACATAATTTATTCTCTTTGATTTTCCGGACGTTATTGCAATTTGCAAAAAAAATAATATGTCAGAAAAGTACACAAAATGATGATGTAGCTAGGTTTGCGCCTTGAATATCTAGGTGGCAATGATATGCCAAAACCTTCTAGGAGAAACAAAAAAAATGTCGAAAATAGAAAAATTATTTAGGAATTGTGTTATTCGTATAAAGAATATGTATGTTAGTTTTGCGTATGTTTAGACTACTAAAATTATTAATAAAATAATGATTTAAGTATAAATAAATATTTAAAAAATTTCAGAAATATATATTAATTTTTTTGTTACTAATTAAGTTATGAAATAACACCGCGAAAGTACGTCGTTCTATTCTTACTTTTTAACATGTTTTATACTCTTTCATTTTCGAATATTTTTCCCTATTGCCATCTGCGAAAGAATAGTGTAACTTATGACGATGAGTAGTATTCATTGCATTGCTGTTAGTACGATTCAAGTATCTAGAAGGCAATGCATTCGTTGGCCATGATTTTCTGATAATATTTAAAAAAAAATCCAAAACATATAATCTTTTTTTGTTTAACTGCGACAATCGTAGTAGTCTTATGATGATTTTGTTGCATAGAAATCATAGTTGGCTATCTTATGAATTGGGTATGTTTTTTTTCCAAAATGTTATTTAACTTTATTTACAATAAAATAATATTACAATAAAATTATAATGTCAATTCCCCAATGGATTTACTGTCCTTTAAAGGGAAATTAACATTATAATAAACATATTTCTCATACATGTGTGTCAGATATAAGCATTTCAAAGTTATACAATTTACAAAATGTAATTATTTACCAGTTCTCTATAGTAGATCTTTAATTGTTTCTTGAATTGATGAATATTCATTACGGTTTTCAATGACTCAGGCAATCTGTTGTAAATTGAGGGACCGGAAAATCGGATTGATCTGCGCCCAAATTCGTTTGTAATTGATCCGCATGATATGTTATTAGCAAATCTGGTTTTATATTTATGATTACTATTACTAAATTCAAAATTAGATAAGGTAGAAGAGAAATTTAATGTCCTGTACATATACAATGAAACTTGGTAACCATACAACGCACCCAACGGCAAAATTCCTTTGGATTCAATTTCATATAAATACAATGATGATAATCGAAAAGGGAGCTTCAAGAAAGCTTTCACACTTTTGTTTTGCATGATTTGAAGAGGTTTTAACATGCTCCGACTTGCCGTTCCGTAAACAATAATTCCATAAAGAATTCTGGGATGAATAAATGCAAAGTACATCAGTCTCAATACATAACTAGGCACAAAATACGAGAGTTTCCTTACCAATCCTACTAAAGGAGCCATTTTAGTACAAACGGATTTAATGTGTTCAACCCAAGACATGTGCGTATCAAAAGTCACTCCTAAGTACTTGAAATATTCAACTCTATCAACTACAACGTTATTTATATTAACATATGGCAAATCAATTGGAATTTTTTGTGGTGAATGAAAGATCATAAATTTTGTTTTATTTAAATTCAATGAGATCACATTCGATTTGAAGTATTCCAGTATGATGTTCATATCATGCTTCATGCTATTCTGTATTGTAGAAGGGACTTTTGTTTCATAAAATATTGCAGTATCGTCTGCAAAAATTTGAATATTGCCAATCAAGGGCAAATTCGAGATGTCATTGATAAATATCAGGAACAGTAATGGTCCCAACACACTGCCTTGAGGAACCCCACATTTAACAGTTAAAATATTACTGCTAATTCCATTAATCATAACATATTGCTGACGATTAGTTAAGTAACTTTTAACCAATTTATAGGCTACACCACAAAATCCATAACCATATAGTTTATCGAGAAGCAGCTTGTGATCAATAGTATCAAAAGCTTTTTTTAGATCTAGAAAGAGGGCTGCAACATACTCCCTTCGATCCAAAGCATTGTAAATCATGTTTGTCATTTCAACAAGAGCCACATCAGAGCCCGCACCTTCTCTAAACCCATACTGATATGCGTAGAAAAAGTTCGATTCATTTAAGAAACTCCTGAATCGCGAATTTATAACTTTTTCAATAATTTTATCGAATACAGATAGAGTACAAATAGGTCTATAGTTAGAAATTAGATTTTTCTCACCACTTTTGAAAACTGGGACAACTTTGGCAATTTTTAATTGATTAGGATATTCACCGGTTTGAAAAATTGTATTTATTAACTTCGCAATAATTTCAGAGAAGAAGGCTACATTACGCTTTAGAACCTGATTACGAATATTATCTGGTACACTACCTTTACCATTATCCAGAAAACAAATAATATTACAAATCTCCGCAGGAGTAGTGGGCGATAGAAATATAGAGTCAGGATTCGAACGCAATGTGTTAAATTTATTAATATCTCTATCACTTCCAATTGCTTCTCCCAGTGAATTACCTATACGTACAAAGTAATCGTTAAATATATCAACTATATCAGATATATTACTATATTATCATCGTCAACGACAATAGTTTGAATATCGGAGTTATAATTATTTCTATTTAAAAACTGGTTGATATTTTTCCATAAGTGTGTTTGGTTCACATTACTAAACATAATTTCATAAAACTGTTTCTTCGCATAATATTTCTCCGATGATATCTTTTTATTTAAATTACACAATTGTTCACGAATTACCATGTTATTGGAGTCAAATTTGTGTTTCTTTAATAATCTGCTGCGTTTCCCAATGAGTTTCCACAAATTGTAAGACATCTTCAATTTAGCAACAACACTTTTAATTACTGTAAATTTATCAACTAAGTGATTATATTTTTCAATAATCAGTTTAAAAGTTGTATCAGGATCATTAGTATCAAAATGCGTGCTTTCGAGAAAATTAACAAAACATGAATCAACTTTATCAACGTTAATAACTCTTTTTTGCAGTTTTCATCGGAAGAATTTCCCTTTGAAGTTAACCGACGTAAAGACCAAATTATGATCACTCATATTAGAGAAAATGGTGGAATTTTGAACTGTGCTAATATTAACAAAACTAGATACAACATGATCAAGAATATTGTTACTAATTGATCTTGTAGCAAACGTGTTAGTAACAATCATTCCTGAGCTCATCAGAATATTTTTATAGTCATAAACTAAATCCAATTTTTTATTTACAGGTATATTTATGTCTCCAATAATAATAGTATCAGTTTTGCCCATATTAAAATCATCCAAAAATTCTAAAAATAATTTAACATCTGAATTTGGTGGTCTATAAACAGCTAATAATTTGGTCGATGTTTAATCAGTAAGCTCAATACATATAAAATGAAAGGGAAACTGATTATCATCGCACATAACAATATTAAAATTCAAATTATTTTTAACAAATATAGCTAATCTACCACCTATTCTATCATCCCGACAAGAGAAAACACTCCGAAAATTATTTAGTTGGAATGAAATGGCGTTGTGACTATGAACCCAAGTTTCACCAAGTACCAAGATATCAAGGTTTTCGTTCAGATTTTCACTAAATAAAATAACATCATCAAACATATTCATATTATTCATACAGCGTACATTATATTGCAGAATGTTTAATTTTTTGGAAGTGGAACCAATTGTTGTTTTGCTCAATGCGTAATCATCAACGTTCAAGAAACAACTATTTACACAATTTTTTTCTAATGTCTTACTGAATTTGCTCATAAAAATCAATTTTATAATTATAAATATAACACATACGTAAGGTTAAACTATATTTGTGCAGAATGCATTCAATATATGTTAGAATAAATACGTTTCGCCAATATAAGACTAATTGAAAATAAAATGGAGTGTGTTTCTATGGAGTTAATGCCGCTGAACCCGCGATGGTTTTCTTGATGGTAGTCCACCGTATTGTCTCCAAAATTGTTAGTGGATTTGTAGCCTATTGTATTGGTTTTCACTCTTAAATAAAAACTTATTAAACGTTATAAACTTGTTTTTTATTTTCTAGATGTTCTCTAGCTGGTGTCTTGAATTTTTTAATATTTTTCATTTTATTTTTCATGCACAAAAAAAATCTATAAAAGCTCGTTCGATTGCCAATAAATTTTTGCAGTGACATCTAACTGCCAATGATAGAAACTAGTTTAATAGCGACATCTATTAACAATAATTAACAATAGCTAAAGTATAAAGTTTAAGAATCTCTGATTCGTTTTATAATTTTTATGAGCTGTCAAAATTTAGCATTTCAAAACAAATTATACAAAACAAATGATTGTGCTACGTACTGGATGAATTAGATAAGTATAAATATTATTATTTATTAAATGCATGATACTTTGTGGCATCTTCTTTTTAGGTACGTGCTTTAGCCGATGAAACCAAATTGATGTGTTAACAGAGTGAGAATCAAAAAAATCACAAAAACAGCGTAACACTTACGTATTGTTAGGACTATATTATAATGAATTACAAGAAAAATAGTCAACATTTCGGAGTTTAATAATCAACAATTTAAATGAAACTATAAAGTTCTGTATTTTAGGAAATTTGTAATGATCTGAACTATAAATAAATTTTAATTGCAGTACCTAAAAGAGACAAAAAAATTGTACTACGGAAAAATACAGAACAAAAAAATATAAATTTATAAAATTTGATGCAGGTAAGTACTAATATAATAATTAAATAAAATATCTTAAAGTTTTTTAGATAATGATAAACAATAAGAATAGGCGTACAGTACTTATTAATCCATAGAAGATGATGTGTTCCCAGAAGTACGAAATCCATTCTGCAGACGAATGATATCGTCCATTGAATATATATGATGTACCTCCGAACTGCTTGACTTGCGAAGAAACATCTTTCCATTTTTACACCACAAGAACTGGAATTTGTGATGTAGTTGAAATTTTTTAGCTTCTTTGTGTAGTCGTGATTGAAATTTTGTGAAGTGCTGGATAATGTTGCAGCCGTTAACATCATTTGATGTGGATTTTTTTTATCATTATATTTAGTGATTATATGATTTTTTATAACTGTCGATTTGTGTTCAATCTAAAATCAAATTACGAGTTCCTGAAATACATTTGTTGTCACCTGGAATACATAAATCATCGCCTGAAAGAAAACCACCACCAATTAATTTATCGTCGAACCCAACACTACAGCTGAGTTATTAATATTACCATCCGAGGGTCGTCCCTCATTAATATATGTAGTCATCTGAAATGTAATTAGATTAATTTAATTAAGTTCATACGTATATTATAATAATTTACTTACCGATTAATGGAATGCCTTTCCCAGTTCAATTCCCTTGTATGTGTATAGCTTACACAACTTCATGATGTATGTTGATTCAATGAGTATCCCCTTGTAAATATGTAGTATATCCCATGATAAATTTAATTTATATAGATGATCTAAAACATAAAATTTAGATAATATTTAATTATAATATAATAATTTTATTCTACTTATCTTGATTTCATAATGTAAACATTTAGCCTCCATTTTATTGTATTGAATATTAACGTCAAATTATTGGATGTGTTTGTAAACCTATAATTTATTCCAAGTTCGAAACGACACTGCACTGTAATATTATTATTGTATTGGAATGGTGTTTTTTCGAGCTTCCAATAAAATTTAGGTATGTCATTTTTTAGAACAAATCGTTCATTATAAATTCAACCAGAAAACGAATTGCATCGTCCGTTTTGTAAAATAAAATTAATAAATAAAAATTATAAATTGTTCACTTTAAAAGTAAAGTTCATTCGATCCGGAATTTAATTATACATTTGTTGGTCCTTCGAGCCGGATCGATACCATAGCAATCATTAAAAGTGTAATTTTTATAAACGAAGGCGATTGCAATTCGATACATCGCGCGCTACCAGCCACCATTTACCGCATGGTTGAAAAATTCAAGTAGAGGATTGTAAAGCAACCACTATTCAACGTGCATCCATATACCAGCCGCCATTCATCGCATGCCCCGTCATTTACCGCATGGTTTGAAAAGTCGAGTACAGGATAAAAATCAGGTGAGCCGTTCCAAATTATTTAAGTAAATTGATCCCCTCACCTCAATTTATATTAAAAATATAGTCAAATTAAAATTATATCTCGAGTGGTTGTTTGCCATTTTCTGTGTGCTCGCGCTGTGTTTATAATACATTAAATAAGTTATTGACCAATTTAATTATATTGCAACCTCATATTGACATGGAAGCATTAGCTAAACGTAAAAGTGTGATCAAAGGCCAGTTAACGAAGATTGCTAATTTTGTGAATACGAAAGGCGAAAATGCCACTTATGACGAACTGGCAATTCGGTTATCTAAAGTGAATGATATGTATAACCAATTTATTTCACTTGAAGATCAAATTTTTAACTTGGATGCCGAAGCGAATTCGGATATGGATATTTTCGACGAAGCATATTATTCAATCGTTGCGAAATTGCAGGTGCTTATAAGACAACTCCGACGAAGTCCGCAATACCGACGCCTGATGATGCCGAGGTTTCTTTGAATACCACCCAGATTAATTTTCGATCTGATTTCAAATTACCGAGATTGAGTCTCCCTACTTTCGATGGTAATTTGAAACAATGGCAATCATTTTACGATATTTACATATCCACGGTCCACGAGAACACAAACCTATCATCCGCCCAGAAGTTCAAATATCTCCTAGGGCAGTTACGTGGAGCCGCATATACAACTGTTTGTCATTTCCGTGTGGACGATGCAAGTTACTATGAAGCGTTAAAACGATTGGTTAAAAAATACGATAGAAAACGGACTATAGTAGAAGGTTACATTCGCGAATTCCTTTTGTCGCCAAAATTTAGTAAACCGTCAGCTTTGAATATCACTAAGCTTCATGATACGTTAGATGAAACCATTCGAGGTCTAAAGGCCCTCGGAGATCCAGCAACGCACCGTGACCCGTGGTTAATCCTGTTAGCAGCCGAAAAATTGGACGATGATACAAGACAGCTATGGAAATACGAGTCAGCTGAAACCGACTATCCAACAATTGATGAATTCTTAGAATTTCTATGTAAGAGAATGAATTCACTCGCTGAGCCTACAACCAAACGATTTGCTGCACCCAAGCCAGCAACAGCGATTAATTCATATTATACCGCTATACAATTACCGCCCTGTCCGTTTTGTGAAAATGAAGCACATATACTATACGAATGTCCTAAATTTCGTGCAATGGACAGTATCTCACGCCGCGAGTTCATATCCAAATCCAACCGCTGTTTTAACTGCCTTACTGATCGACACCTAATCACGAGCTGTAAAAGCAGAAAACATTGTCAAAAATGTTCCAAACGGCACAATACTTTGTTGCATTACATCCATACCCCACAAATAACCGAGGGTTCACAAGATAATAAAGTATTACCGAATACGTATGTGAACGTTAATCAAAATACCGTTCAGCCCACTCCCCCTCGTAGTATCGAATCAGCTACCACGATGTTGGCCGTACCGAGGTGTCGAGACCTAGAGAAACCAATGCCAATTAAGGAGACAGTAGAAGTTGCCCGTTCGACCAAAGGTAATATCCCTATTTTACCTACCGCAAGATTGGACATACAGGATAAATATGGGAATTGGACAAAATGTCGAGCTCTGTTGGATTCGGGGTCGACGCACAATTTTATTACGGAAGGTCTTATAAACCGATTGAAAATCCCG
This sequence comes from Nephrotoma appendiculata, assembly GCA_947310385.1. Taxonomy (NCBI): domain Eukaryota; kingdom Metazoa; phylum Arthropoda; class Insecta; order Diptera; family Tipulidae; genus Nephrotoma; species Nephrotoma appendiculata. The sequence continues at coordinate 55,320,958 of OX371225.1, read as the reverse complement.
CGTTCAAAGTCGGATATTACAATTAGTTCCATAAATCAATCGCGATTATGCATCTCAAGAGGTAAATCCGAGATTACACTACGATCTTCAATCAATCAGCTATTTTGTATGAATGTTGAAGCCTACATCCTGCCATCAATATCGGCAAGATTACCACACGAATCCTTCGATAAAGGATTGTTAAATTTTGGGGCCAATAGGCCGTTAGCCGATCCAGAATATTATCTTACAGCAGATGTTGAGTTGTTATTGGGATGTGAGACTTTTTTTGAGATTTTGTTAGACGGCAAATCCCAACCTAAACCAGATTATCCCTATATACAAAATTCTAAACTCGGATGGTTAGTTGGGGGAACTATCTACGACATTGAACAACCTATTTCCACCACCAGTAAAACCTGCCTTCATGTTGATGCTGAAACTCTTCAACGGTTAGAGGTAGCTATCGAGAGATTTTGGCGGACAGAAGAGGTGCTTTTGCCCAAGGCATTGACGGCCGAAGAACGAAATTGTGTTAAGTTCTTTAACGCAACTACCAAAATAGAAGAATCCGAAATTCAAAATAAGATAGTCGTGCAGTTACCCTTTAAAAACGACCGTCCTGGAATTGGGGAGTCCTATACGCAAGCATAACGTAGATATCAACATTTAGAAAAAAGACTGGTTCGTGATGAAGATATGAGAAAGCCATACGTTAAATTTATGCAAGAATACCTTAAATTAAATCATATGGAATTGATACCGGAAGATGAAATTTCAAAGCCTAATAATCAAATATGTTATTTACCACATCATCCGGTTGTAAAGGAGTCCAGCTCAACCACAAAGGTTCGCGTAGTTTTTGATGCTTCGGCGAAATCGAGCAATGGGTACTCTTTAAATGACAACTTAATGGTCGGTCCGACCGTGCAGGATAACTTAGTCAACCTTCTAATACGCTTTCGAAAGCATCGATACATTTTTTCGGCGGATATCGAGAAGATGTTCCGGCAGATTTCCATCTCCGATAGAGATAAAGATTACCATCGTATCCTGTGGAGAGAAAACCCAGGTATGAAATTATCACAATACCGTTTGAAGACAGTAACCTACGGTACATCGCCAGCACCGTTCCTAGCCACCGCTTCATTACATTATCTTGCCGATAAGTACGAGAAGAGCTATCCTGAAGCCAGTAAGATCATTAAGGCGGATTTCTACATGGATGACTTATTGAGTGGAAGTCATAGTCTTGAGTCAGCAATAAAGTTACAGGGTGATATCATACAACTGCTCAATTGTGGTGGATTTAATATACGAAAATGGTCGGCAAATCACCCATCGCTACTAAAAAATATTCCACCGGAAAGTCGCGAAATGTCAGCATGGGAAGTTACAGATAATAAACAAATAATTTCGATATTGGGAATCAAGTACAATGCTCTAGAAGACTATTTCAGTTTCAAGGTATCATTGCCAGCAGCACAAACTAAGATTACTAAAAGGTTATATTTGTCTGAAACTTCACGTATATACGACCCGCTGGGGCTTTTATCACCCGTTACGATTGGTTTTAAAATTTTATTCCAGTCCTTATGGTTGGAAGGCATTGGCTGGGACGATGAATTACCATCAAATACCTTGGATGATTATCTGTTGCTACGAGAACAGCTGGAAGTGTTAGCTCGCTTAAGGTTTCCAAGATGGCTAGGTACAACCGATGAAGTGGAACTGCACGGATTCTCCGATGCGTCGAAGGATGCTTATGCAGCTACCATTTACTCGCGGATTATCTCCCCTAATGGAGCTGTTAAAACTAATCTCGTCATAGCCAAAACGCGAGTAGCTCCCATTAAAACCCTCACAATACCAAAACTGGAGCTAAACGGCGCCACATTACTGGTACGATTGCTAAAATTAGTAGTAGATTCGCTCCAACTGTCGAAAAATGCATCTATTCATTTGTACACCGACTCAACGATTGTTCTACAGTGGCTCTCAAAACCTCCGAAAACTCTAGAGACATTTCAAGCAAACCGAGTTGCTGAAATTATGTCCTCTACTAACCCAACGCAATGGCATTTCGTACCGAGCCACGAGAACACAGCGGACAAAGCAACAAGAGGTGTTACACCAAATATTTTTGTAACCGATAACCTTTGGATACGAGGTCCCAATTTTTTAAACGAAAATCCTCTCGTTTATCCGGCTTCGCCAATAAGAGTACATGACGATACCATCCCAGTCATTTCAAACTTAGTCTCAATTTCGCAAGGCTTTGATGTTCTCGAGAAATTATGCCTTAGATATTCAAATATAAGAACCTTAACCCGTATTTTAGCCTACATTCTGAGATTCAAGACAATCCTCCAAACCCGAAGAATAAACCGAAGGTCTTGTAAACACTTATCTGTAGAGGAGGTTATAAATGCCGAATATTGCCTATACCGATTTGTCCAACATCAAGGTTATAAGAGCGATATTAACTCATTACTAAATCATAAATTATTACCGAATAAATCTAACATTTTTTATCTTTATCCATATATCGACAACCACGGACTGCTGCGAATGCGAGGACGTCTGGAGAACGCTGCTATTGCTCACGATGCTAAGCACCCCATAATATTGCCAAGCAACCATGTTATCACCGAAGGTATAATCCGGGACATACATCACAGGAATTTACATGCCAGTCACAAATTAGTGCATACCATTTTAAAACAACGGTTTGCCATTCCTAGAGCAAAAAACGTTATACGCCGGATTATCCATCTATGTATCACCTGCAGACGCTTTAATACCAAGTTGGAACATCAACTTATGGGTCAGCTTCCCGGCTGCCGTGTGAACCCACCAGCTAGACTATTCATCGAGGTCGGTATCGACCTAGCTGGTCCATTTAATCTTAAACCGTATAGGAGTAGAGGTGCCAAATCTTATAAATCCTATATAGTAATATTTGTTTGTATGGCCACCAAAGCCACCACGATTGAAATTGTATCGGATATGAGCTCCGAATTGTTCATCGCCGCGCTAAAACGTTTTAGTGCAATGCGGGGCCTGCCACAACACATTTACTGCGACAACGGCAGTAATCTAGTGGGTGCTAGTAGAGAACTTAAACATCTTTATAACCAATTTAAGAGTGAAGTCCAGCAATCCCAAGTATATGATTGGTGCAAAGATAACCATATTCAGTGGCATTTCATCCCACCTGCCACTCCCAATTTCGGTGGCCTATGGGAGGCTACCGTGAAATCATGTAAATACCACCTACGCCGCGTTATTAAGGATGTTGTGTTGACGTACGAGGAATTTCTGACAATCATCAAGCAAATCGAAGCGTTATTAAATTCTCGTCCGTTGGGAGACTTACATGACGAGGATTGGAACCCATTAACCCCAGCTCACTTTTTAATCACCCAGCCATTAACGATGTTACCCGAACCCAGTCTACACCCAGTTAAAATGTCCCATCTGAACCGGTGGCAATTGATCCAGCAAATGATGCAGGGATTCTGGAAGCAGTGGTCGCAAGAATACGTTACCTCGCTGAATACATTCTACAAATGGTACAAGGTGAACCACCAGTTCGAAAAAGGAGATCTTGTACTCCTACGAGATCCGAAGTTGCCCCCAGCCAAATGGCCCATCGCCAGAATATCCGAAATGCATCCCGGCCAAGATCAACTCACTCGTATTGTATCCCTCAAGTTACCCGGGGGCCGCATTCTCAAACGACCGATAAGTAAATTGTGCTTCTTACCCAATATTGACTCAATTGAGTCAACGGCGGCGGTATGTTCAATCTAAAATCAAATTACGAGTTCCTGAAATACATTTGTTGTCACCTGGAATACATAAATCATCGCCTGAAAGAAAACCACCACCAATTAATTTATCGTCGAACCCAACACTACAGCTGAGTTATTAATATTACCATCCGAGGGTCGTCCCTCATTAATATATGTAGTCATCTGAAATGTAATTAGATTAATTTAATTAAGTTCATACGTATATTATAATAATTTACTTACCGATTAATGGAATGCCTTTCCCAGTTCAATTCCCTTGTATGTGTATAGCTTACACAACTTCATGATGTATGTTGATTCAATGAGTATCCCCTTGTAAATATGTAGTATATCCCATGATAAATTTAATTTATATAGATGATCTAAAACATAAAATTTAGATAATATTTAATTATAATATAATAATTTTATTCTACTTATCTTGATTTCATAATGTAAACATTTAGCCTCCATTTTATTGTATTGAATATTAACGTCAAATTATTGGATGTGTTTGTAAACCTATAATTTATTCCAAGTTCGAAACGACACTGCACTGTAATATTATTATTGTATTGGAATGGTGTTTTTTCGAGCTTCCAATAAAATTTAGGTATGTCATTTTTTAGAACAAATCGTTCATTATAAATTCAACCAGAAAACGAATTGCATCGTCCGTTTTGTAAAATAAAATTAATAAATAAAAATTATAAATTGTTCACTTTAAAAGTAAAGTTCATTCGATCCGGAATTTAATTATACAATTTGAGTTCAACAATAAATGAGTTTTTTAAAGTTGATCTTCTGTTTTTGTTGTGAAACATTTTTTTAATTGAAACAATATCATCAGATTTTATGTTAACGTAACTTTAGTTAGAGTGTCGAGCACTAAGTTACAGGCTTCTTGACCAAGAGCATCAACATTCTGAATTGAAATAATAAGCAAGCCACAAATGACAATATCATCATTGTTTTTAATTTTCCCTTTATTATATTGGTCTAACTGAGCTTCCATCAGGTTTAATTTAGCCTCTTGTCGCGAATATTTGCATTCAAGCTCCATCAGCCTTTCATTTGTTTCTGTATTAGCCTTAGTAAGATCTTTTATGGTCGCGTTTAAATCGTCTAAGCTTGTGGAAACAAACGACTGCGACTTCTTCAGATCATCCAATTTATTGAGCTTCTGCTGCATAGATCTCAAAATAGAGATAATGTCGTTTAAGTTTGCGTTCACCGGCAACTTTATCGGGTCAGTATCCTCATCACACACAATGATTGATTTGCGTACACAAGAATGACACTTATTTCACAGCCATGTTGAAGAACCATTGGAAAGACTCTTGTACTGCTCATCAGATATATTTCCACAGTTAATGTGATAAGCCTGATCACACTTAACACAATTTACACCAGCTTTCTGGCCCCTAGCGACTGGTTTGTTACACAATGTACACGGTACAATAGGCATTATCACGGGATTGATGATTGCACAAAAAACAATTAAATTTAGGCGCCAAAATTATTGACACTATAGGAACCAAATAATAATTTTAATTTAATTCAAGCACCCAAAATCGTAAACTAAACAAACTATACACAACAAATAGTGCGTAGTGATGTGGATAAGATTTATTTAAACTTCCACAATTTTATTTAAATTGGAAGTAATATGAAAATTCACTTTTTATTTGTCGCAAATAAATTAGCACAACTTGACACTACGGTAGTTTGACAGAGAATGTTGTATGTTCTATTGTTTTAAATTGGTCTATAGTGATGCCATTTATAATTAATTATTTTTGTGGAAATTTTTTCTTATATTAGTGTTATTTGTGATTATATAATTTTGAATATTTATTGTGTTTAAATTTTTTTTTTGATTTATAAATTTTAAAATGTCACCAACAAAAAGAAAAGGAGAAAAAAAATTCGAGCGTCTAAACGAGTCCGTATCCGTGATATACGGTCAAATCCTATTATTCGAGAACGCGAACAAAACTTAGACACAAGCCGCCGCTGTGGCGATTAAATTAAATTCAGTAATTCGAGAAACGATTAAATTCAGTAACTCGAGAAGGCGAACAAAGCTTGAACTCAAACCGATGTCGCGAAATACGGCCCACTTTCGATGTCCGACAACGCGAACAAAGCTAACACAAGCCGCCGCCGTGAAAAACGATTCAATTCAGAAATTTGAGAGGGCGAACAAAGCTTAAACTCAAACCGTCGTCGTGAAATACGGTCACTTTCGATGTCCGACAACGCAAACAAAGGTAACACACAACCCGCCGCCGTGAAATGCGATTTCAGATGTTCGAGAGTGTGAGCAAAGCTTGAACACAGCGCGTCGCCGTGAATTACGATCAAATTCCAATATCCGAGAACGGGCACAAAGCTTAGACATATCCCGTCGCTGTGAAGTTCGATACAATTCTGATGTTCGAGAGGGGGAACAAAGCGTAAGTTCAGTTCTTCGTCGTGAAATACGCTCAAATCCCAATATTCGAGCGGTCGAGCAAAGCTTAGATACGGTTCGTCGTCGTAGAACCCGGAATAATTCTGATGTTCGAGAACGGGAACAGTCTCTTGAAACAACAACTAGAAGGAAAATCGGTCGTATGAAGAGTTGGGATGAGTGCGTTCAATTTTATGAGGAAAATATCAAAGAAGGGCCGATTTACAGTTGTTCTTGTTGCGATAGGCTCTTTTTTAAAAAATCGATAAAATTTAAAAATCGAGACACCTTAAATGAGCAAGGATATACATATTTATTTTTGAATACTTTGATCATTGAAAGAGATCGAAATTGTGTGCAACTTCAATTTTGCACAACATGTTACAGTGTTGTTTTGAGAAAAAGTTTTCCAAGGCTTTGTATAAATTATTCTAGCTTACAGTTCCCAGATTTGCCAGAGATAATTTCCAGACTATCTCTATTGGAGGAACGATGTGTGGCGCCAATAATTTCTTTCATTGAAGATTTATGCCCTTGGGACTGGAAGACAATTGAATCAGAGGTGGACTCGTCAATGTACCAGTCGATGTTGATAGTATGGTGAGAAAAATACCTAGACACCAAAACTTTCGAAGATTTATTTCAATTTCACAATTGTAATATTGCTGAATACTACAATGTCATTGCTCAAAAATTGAAAAGGATGCATTGTACATAACAAAAATAAGTTTTTTATATTTAGACCAATGATATTTCTGAAACGGGATCTGAAAGACGTTCGAACCAACGGCTATAGCCCAAAAATTTTGCCTTTAACAAATCCAATCGAGGTATGTCGAAATTATTGCGGGATGCCGTTGATGAAGTCCGCCTTGGAAATTTCACAATAAGGGAAAAGTTAAAACGTGTTGGAAATGCGTTTTATTACGCTAGTGAGGTCTCGGCTCAGGAAGCTGCTTGGTGTCGATTAAAACTCTCAATGTCTTACAGTAGCGTGGCCAGTGAGTTTATAAATACAAGTCCGATCAAAGAAAGAACTCGAATTGTCAAATCAACAGAGAAGTTGAAAAAACTTGATCCAAATACTCCAGATATTTTTGAAATGGGCTCAATCGATAGATATAGTTTGAGGCCCGGCGAACTGAACGATTCATGTCTTGCTGATTTCATATCCAAGTATAATATCAAATCGGGATCAGGTGTACTCATGCAAAATGACGAGCAAATTGAGGATTTACCTGTCCAATATTGACATGCTGCTACGACAAATATTTAAGTCACAAGAAATGTTTGCCAACATTTCTATAATTGTTTTTGGTGATTTTAATCAGCTGCGACCGGTTGGTGACAAGGATGAGTTTTAACCGAAGAAAAGTGACCATATTTCTGAAATCGTTGGAAATTCGTTGTGAAAATATTCAAAATGTACGAACTAACCGAAATAACGATTAGCGATTAAATAGCGATTAGCAGTTGGAGAATTAAACTCTGCTGATGAGGATATGTTTCGATCAAGATGCTATCCAAACCACTCTTGTCTGCAAGATATCGCTAAGAACGCGATACACCTCTTCCCTTTAAACAAAGAAGTAGAGCATTATAATAATCTTAGACTCGAAGAGTTGAAAACAAATCAGACCATAAGAATTTTGTGTGAAGCTTCAGACACAGTTACGGGCAGTCACAACGCTATAGAGAGGGATCAATCTCTTCATACAATTTCAAACCTTGATGTCAAGTCGACGTATGGGCTCCCAAATAATATTTTACTACAAACTGGTGTACGGTACATGATAACTAACAATTACTAAGGAAGATTGATATTAAAAAGAACACTGCTTTGATTCTTTGGATCGAGTTTAACAACCCTGCAATCGCCTCGAAAGCACAATTGAATTTTCGTACACATATTGGGGTAGACACCAGTTCTTCGTTCGAAGAAATAAATATATAAGAAACCAAATAATAAAGTTCCAGTATTTTTCACACTTATTTAGCTTCATGCAGTGGTTTGACACAGTGTTTTAAATCTTTTCCTTATATTTCTAGGTATTTACAGAGCAATTTCCGGTAGTGGTTGCAGAATTAATATCGCCCAGCAGTCTATGCAGCAACGGGTGCCCAAATAGTTTCCCGAAAGGGGGGAAAAAGGGTTCTAAACAACGAAGGTATGCCATCTGGTTTATTCGAATTTTTCAATAAGACTAGCTGGGCTTTATTCCAGTTGGAAAAGTTGTGTATCCTCCTCTTAGAGCCCTGTTAAATACTGCCAGAATTATTTCTGGATGTATATCTTCTGTAATCTTAACGGCCTCGAGAGAAATACTTGTGTAATTCTTGTCTAGTCGGATTGTGCTTCGGGAAAAGAGAATCAGCCACTTCTAGGATCTTGAGTTGGAACCACACTTCCATCACCCAGTGGTGTTGTAGTCATCCTTTCAGTATTTCTAGTGGAAAATGGTCTTACGATTCTCCTTCTTCTTACGATTCTCCTCACTACTCCTTCAGATGTATTCCTCACTCTTTTTGCAAGGTTCGCTAAGAAAGTTTCAGTCTGGTTAACCTCTGAGTTTCTTTGTTTACTTATACGATACGCATCCGTAATTATATCTTAGAAAGTTAGAGCGTCTCAATTCATGTAATATTTTGTTTATTACAGCAACTAGTTTCGCTCTGCAGACTAATATAGCCCGACCTCAATCAGATAATTGACGATCACATATTTCTTTTAGTCCCGGATAATTGAAATTAAGTCATCGAGTTTTTTGTTCGAATTCTTCCAAAAGGACAACAACAGGAAATGGCAAAACCCACATAACCTTTTTCCTGGTTCAGATTATATAAATAGAGTATCTATTGAAAGAAGGAAGAGTGCTGCGACACCTTCTAAATCTAATTTCCAATCATCTGCTTTCAATCTTCTCCGGTTGGGCTCACTTTCTATTGATATATCAATATCTGTTTTTTTGCTGTTGACCGGTAAAGTTCCTGTGACTGATGTTGGTGTCTAACTGGAATATTGGGTTCAATTTATTGACATCAGCAATTTTGACCGCAGCCTATCGACGTTACATTCTCTCCGCTTGTGGCTGATATATCCACAACAGCAACACGACCATATATGTACAATGGCCATCTCGTTTCGGTAAACCACTTCTATACCGCCAACTTTGTTCTCGATCAATTCTTTCAATGCAGTAGCATCTGTCTAGCTGCCCTTTTCAAAATTCATCAAATCATCCGAAATATTTTTAAGGATCTTTAAGGATGTTTTTCTGTTCCGGCTATTATTTTCTGGTCATTGGTTGTGGCATTTCTCAGCATATCCCAGCATTCCCAGCTACATTAAAGGTTTGTTAGAAAAACTCAGAGTTGTTGGTGATCTTTATCCTAGACTGCTTACGACTGAGATGCATGTTCCTCTAAAAGCGTAACTTTCATTATGGGTTCGTCTGAATCTATGCTGCGATGGCTCATGTTAGTAAGCCGAAATGCATCTTATGACCAATTGATTTTACCGCGGTTAAATTTTGCCCCGGATTTCTTTGGTTAGCTCGCTGTGATATCTTTTTTATTCGTGTGGCTTAAAAACCGAGCTACTATAACGCATATTTTCAAAGACATATGTGTGCTGTTGGATAGTCTATCCAAGTAGGATTTTCCTTCATCGTTGTAGATTTGCGTTCAACGTTGGCACCATCTCATCCTGAATTGAGGCATCTTCAGTACATATACAGACCTCACTTGGTAGCCAAGGTGGATGTCGCCTTTATATTGCGTTAGATGAATTTCGACTGGAGAAAATATATTTTGGCAAACAACTGACTATCTTTTACCATGAATGTGGATATAGATTTCGTATAAAATAAAATGCCATTATTCCTGATTAAATTTCAGAAAACCAAAATCATTGTAAATTTATTCTGTAAAAATATTTAAATCTTTTAATTACTTGTCTTTATTTGTAAACTAGCTGACCCGGCGAACTTTGTACCGCCTCAAAATCAATAAATGTTTTTTAAAGTTATTAGCTTAATAAAATTGAGTTTTTTATTAAGATTAAATAAATTAAATGAATACTCCAAATTAATTAAATTCAATGAAATTACAAAAATCAAAATGAAATATATTTTAATTACATTGAAATGAATGTAATTCACGTGGCAGCAAGGCTTTCGTTTTATTGAATTGAATAGAAATGGTTCGCGTAGCATTATTGCACTACTTTCTTTTAAACTATTTGCTGGGTGAGTTGCAATGGAGTCGAGTCCCTTCATTGTAGCACCTTGTGATATACGACATTTTTTGTTTTATTGTTAGGTGCGAGAACGAATAAAGCGGATGGTTTACCGACACGTGAACATGCTACGTACAATTGGCCGTGAGAGAAACATTCATTTTCTAGATTCAGGCCACAAACACTCAAGGATTGGCCTTGTGATTTGTTGATCGTCATGGCGAATGCAAGACGAATCGGAAATTGAATTCGTTTAAACTCGAATGGCATATCGGTTGGGATCATCGGAATTCTCGGAATGAGAACTTCCTCACCTTTGAACTTCCCTTGAAGTATCGTCGCGTGAATTACATTGCCCATGAGTTTTCTCACCACCAAACGCGTTCCGTTATATAGTTTTGGTTGATTCAGGTTTCGTAGCATGATGATTATCGAGCCAACTTTTAGTTGTAAATTGTGCGGTGGCAAGCCAGGTAGATCCAATGAGTTTAAAAATTCAGTTGGATAGTTGGTTGCTTCGTCTTCGTTTGTCACACAGTCAATAGATTTGAAGGAATGAAGTGGACCGACGATTAGATTTTGAATTGTAAAATTTAAGTGATCCACATCTTTGTTCTTTGCCGCAAGAATTACTCGTTCACTCACCCAATTGTGATGTTTTGTGGTTAGTAATGATGTTCGGGAACACTTTGTTGATGAGCTCGTCCTTCGTTGAGACAAAAATGCAAAAGTTCTGAGGAAACGAAATCAATCCGTTCGATTTGTCGACCGGAACACGGCCATTACCGATAGTCAGCAATTGCTTGGAGAATTTTTCGGCAGATGGATCGTTTAACAATGCAACTCGCATGTTTGTCGTCAGCTGAAGGTGCTGTCACATAACACCACAGAGTCGATGATTTGAGGCAAGCGTTTATTTCATCAGCAGCGGTCGATCTTGGAATAACTGGTATTGTTTGACGGAAATCGCCAGAAAGTAGAATCATTGCGCCTCCAAAACATCTTGAGTCATTGCGTAGATCTTTCATAGTTCTATCGAGTGCTTCCAATGCGCGTTTGTGCGCCATTGTACATTCATCCCAGATGATGATTTTACTTGCTACCAAAACTTTCGCCATTGCTGAGTGTTTTGCAATGTTGCATGTCGGGTTTTCAGCCGATTGAAGGTTTAACGGTAATTTCAACGCTGAATGAGCTGTTCGGCATCCTTCTAGCAATGTGGCCGCTATCCCAGAAGAAGCAACTGCTACAGCAATATCGGATCTCGCACGAACAGTGGCCAAAATCAATGACATGAGGAATGTCTTCCCAGTTCCACCGGGCGCATCGAGGAAAAATAATCCACCATTTCCATCATGAATTGCCTTCATTAACGTATCGTACACTCCTTTCTGTTGGAGGTTCAACAGTGGTACATTGGTTCGAACTGATTGGTTCAATGCATCTCGATCATATTCATGTTCACGTTCCAATTCTCGATTAAAAGCGTCGTTCATTCCACGACATGGCGTTGGCATTCCTAATTTGACTAACAAACTGCCGCACATGCGAAAACACATGTCTTCGATCAAAAGCAAAGCCTGGTTATGTATCTCCTCATTCACCTCGAGATCGGGATTTCCGAAACTGACACGAATTCGATGTAGAATGTCTTCTGACATGTCATTCTTGTACTTGCTCCATAGTTCACGTGGATTTGATGGGAAGCATGTCGAAATAATGATAGCAAATAATGTGCGTATCTGGTTTGGAGTTGCAGAAATAATTGATTCAGCGATTGTCATGTCCCAATGAGTATCGTTTTCAAGCAAGTTGAGCTGTTGACATGCAGCACGAAATGTTGGGCACACTACACCATTGACAGTTCGAAGTGATTCAAATGATGTCGGCCCACGAATATTCACCAGCAACAACCGCAAGTAGAAGCATTCGTCATTCTTCGGATGAACTGTGTAAATGCGACCAAGAGCATCAGTAGAACGCACATTTGGATGATCAGGAACCTCATCGCCTTGCTTCCGACGTTGAAATTTTTTTGATGAGGCGTTCCAAGTGTAATAACGTGGCATCTCAGAGTAGAGCAATGTTCGTGCAAACGGATCACTTTGACAAATCGAAAAGAAACTGGTCAATGTTCTTGCTGGAGGTGTCTCAGCACGTTGAGCAACATTCGATGAGTTGAAATTAACTCGTTGACAATTCTCCAGATGCACCGCCAAATGTACAACAGTGGGATGACGTTCATGAATAGGGAATGAGAATATACGCCAAATCGCCTCATTGCAGCTCACATATCGACCAACTTGATAATGCGTGATTTCATCGTTTGTATTGGGATTTTGAACACCAAAAACTGCCATATCGCTACCTTTCGTGACATATTTACAAATGTATTTTATGAACTTCACTGAATTGCAGTACTCCACGTTGCAATGCGCCTTGAATGTTTTGGAAAGAAGTGGCGAATATGGAACAATCCAAGTGTTGTCGACCACGAACTCATTTCCTCTCACTATCGTTGTGATAGTTCTACCGTTATCATCGGCTGATCGACGCCGGTACAGTGGATAACCATCATTGCCAGTCATAGTCTCTGCGGTTAAATTTCGTTAATAACGCTTGGAACACTTGTTGTCGACCATGCACGGTGATTGGGGATTGATGGAGCCACACGGACCGTGAACCATGTTCGTAATTACAACATCATGCAGGTCTGGATCGGTTTCGGGATCAGGAATCTCGGCACATATGATGTCATCTATTTGGTCTGGTCGAATTTTTTCGGCTAACCAAATAAGAATGTGAGCATGCGGCAAGCCTCGTTTCTGCCATTCAATTGAATACATCCAACATCGAGTATCCCCAAAGACGCAATGCCTAACAATGTAGTTCATCAGCGACCGGATTTTTTGTTTGAAGACACGTGCGATGATGTCGTGCCGATCACTTGTTATTTGCCCGGGTAGCAACAGTTGAACAATCTCTATCCATTTCGGGTTGCAAGTAAAAGTGATGAATAAATCTGGACAACCGTAATGACGAACATATGTCATTGCTTGCATCTTGCGCATATTCATGCATATGACGCGGGCTGCCAATGTACGTCGCCGGTAGAATAGTCAATCGACCAACATTAGCTGCATCTCCTTCGGTGCTGATTGCATCGCGTAAATGGATATATTCCTCCGAACGCAGTTTAGCTTGGTTCAACCGAATGAAAATGAGGCGCTCTGTTTCGATTTTGACGTACATGTCGACGATATATTGCTGAAGCAAACGACGAAATCGCAGCAAATAGTTGTCAGCATTTTGACGAATCATCAAACGATATGCATAATAATTCATCGAGCTAACCTTCTTGTTAGTTTCCTCACCTGAAATGAAATCAGTAAAATTAGTGTCATAATCTAAATTATGATATCAGTACTCACCGCTCAATGGATTTATCATGTTGATATTGAAGTGATATCCATCGTCTCCTTGCCAAAACATCAGCGAGTATTGCAATGTATCGTATGAACGGTGTGTTTCATTTATTCGTTGCAGTTGTCCAGTGTCGCGACGTGTAAGCACAATATCGCGCGGTTCCACGCTTTCACCAACAATCACAATTGCGACTTCATCTATTGTTGGAGCATTAAATTGGCGTTCGTGTGTTCCAGCGGGTCGTTTATCTGCTCTGATCACGACTTTGCAGTCGTCACTTGGCATGCGATCCAACGCAGATTTAAACAATCGAACCAATGCATGATGTTCATGGAGTAGTTGCTGCAAATCTTTCAGAACTATCCTTTTCATTGCTGTATTGATCGTTTGGCGCCGATCAAGTTGATCCTCCATATTGCCCATTAAGTATATTTGGATGAATTTATGCTGTCCATCTTCAATCGGTTGCAATGACCCAATTCGGTGGTGAATTTGGCCTTGAATCTGTAAAGTCGAAGACGAAGTCAGAATTATAGATTTTTGATCACCAAAAGAAAATGAATGTTTACTCTCTCGAGCAGAAATGACCTTAAATGTTGGATTGAATCCGCGTTCTTCGATAATGTCTGCTCCAAATGAAGTCATTTGGAAACATCCGTTGTATCTTTGAGTGTTGGATAGAAAATGTCGTGATTCTGGTGTCTCGCCACGAAGCAATGAACGCAACAGTTCAGGTGGTGCAGGCAATCTCACCTTGCCACTGAGACAGCACAATCCAGGCGTTTCTCCAGCGAACTTCAATGCACCGCAATGGTCGCACACAAACTCCATTGGGCCAATTCGAACGAAAGGATGCGAGTTGTAGTCAATTGTGCAATCGTATTGAAACGCTATTCGATTCAAATCAACACTTGAAGGATTTCTTCTTGCGCGTCGAAAATTATCTCGTTGTTGATCTGTGCGATAAGCTCGACGATTTCTCATTGTCAACTGAGCCATTTGACGTACTGCCTCTCTTTGTGCTTGTCTTTGTGAAGCGCGAAGTCAGGCCATACTAACGCGGCGCACTTCTCGTGTGATTTCTTGTTCATCTGCAGTGGATTGATTCGCAATAGTCCGAAGTCTAATTGCATTACGGCTTCGTGGTGAAAGATTAGATCTTCTGGCTCGCGGCATTGTAAATAATACTGGAAAATTAATCACACAATCCAAAATTACATAATCAATTATCGATGTGCGCACAATCACAAATGTGATAACCTCACAAAGTGAACATCTTCGAAGGGAACTTACCGTTTAAAAATCCCGATCGAAAATAGAATTCCGCAGAATAAAAAAAAAATTAAAAAAACCAAAAAAAAAAACTGGTGTCCGGTGTTGGGACACTCTGTACCACTAAAAAAATTACGTACTATTGTACGCAAAAAAGTACTGTTTTCTTATTGTTATTGGCATACACCACACAACCTCTTATTTCACTAAATTCCACCACTTATTTTAATATTATATGCTAAACCACAAACCACTTAACTAATATGAAATAACCAAAACCAAAAATAAATTAAATTTAATATTAAAATCGCAAAGGAAAAAACCTTTTTTGGAGCTGTCAAAATCTACTATTCGCACTGAAATCGTAACTCGGACGAAGATTTTATCTATATAAATAGATAAGTAGATGAAATAAAAAAAAAATTGGATAAAAAATAAAATGTTAAATGTGCATGCAGCCTCCAGTCGGATTCGTATCCAGTACCTTGCAGTCCAAGCGCCGAAGCTTTAACCACTGCACCACTCGTCACATACAAACTACACCTACAAAATTCATATAAAAAAAAAGATTTTTTTATTAGATTTTTGGGGCTTCCCTTTTGAGTTTTTCCGACTTTTCTTTTTTCCTAAACCACCACTGTATTGAGACGAACAAAATAAAAAAAACAAAATGTACTAAATATATGAGAAAAAATGAATTTTCTTGATAACTTTTTTTTTTGTGAATTTTTCCAATGTTTTAATAGTTATTATGCTATTCGGAACGGAGTCAAATCCAACAAAAGAAAGATCATAAAAATCGGTCCAGCCGTTCTTCAGTTATAAATGGTGTAACTAACCCGACTTTGTTTTATATATATAGATACTAAACTTGTCAACATGATTGCAAAAATTGAAAAATTATCTACCAAAATTCGAGCTCCCTTGAAAGCCGTCATTTTTGACTGAGTGGTGGACTGATGTCGATCAAAATTAACTGTTATCTCCCAATTTAGGGAAACACATTTTTTTGACAAAAAACGTCATTTCCGCTTAAATTTCGGAAAGCAGATTCGGACCGATATTATAGCAAAATTAATAAAGAAACTTTTATGAAAAAGTTTCTATTAAAAATTTTGAAAAACCTTTAGTATATGATGTTTCCTCACATAATTTTCGGGATGTGGCGAAGATAGAAATAAGATAGACTTTTCGTTATAGCACTTCTGTCATTGGGCAATTCAAATTTTGCTAGAAAATATTTACCTATCATGCATGTTGTGCAGATTTTAATCACAAACATGTAACGAACTATATCAGAACCAACTTTTGAATTTTTTACACTAGATAAAATCAAAGCATACGATAAACTATAATGTTGCAGCGTTCCCCCATCAGCTAGAAAATATTAAAGATACTAAATTGTTTACCTTTGTTATTTATTTTTCCACTTCTATACATACAAATTATTGTAAACAACACTATCCGAATAAAATTAGCTACCTCTAGAATTTGTAACCAGGTACATAAGAAAATAATCTTTGTACCATAAAATTTATTTGTAGAGGTCAGAATAAGATAGTGGAACTATAAATTGCATTTAAATTTCGTTTTGTTTTTGCATTTCGTATATTGTAAGACAAGAAGTATCTCTCGACACTATAAGAATACCCAGGTATGTACTCGTACATATACAAAATGGAAATGAAAATCTCTTAAGTTTCCTATTTACAGTATAATGAAGATGTATCTAGTGGTGCTTGGTGTATTGTAAATCCTGATATTTTGTCGCTGTTCACAATACGGGAAAGTAATAGAGCAAGTCGTAAAATTAAATTATATACAGCAAAGCAGCAGCAGCAGCAGCAGCACAATATGATGTTGCTATTTTTATCGAGAGTTTAGATGAATATGATCTTAACGAGGCGCATATTATAGCATGATTACAGAATTAATCATAAATATCTAATATTTTCCAATATATTGCAGAAATATTTTCAAAATCATCGACATCAATATCATACGTCTGTTATCTTATATATATGTCTTATTAAATATTTTTTTTTTCTATTCGGCTTTTCCCTTTTCAACCATGATAACATTATATATTACTCGGATATTTCTTGTTGAATTTGCACAAATAAATTTTATTTTGGAAAAATCCACTGTGCAGTGATTTTTATTTTTTCCGTTTTTCTTTGTCTCTATATAGCTTCCTCTTTCACATATAAAATATACATCTTGTTGCTGTATCTCTATATCGATTCACTCCCAAAATATGAAATTCCAGATGTTACCGCACATAATATAATATATATACACAAATGGAAAAAGCTTTTGGCACAAAAGCTTTAAATAAAAAGGAAAATTGTTCGATATTAAATTTAGACTTTTATTATGATTTTTATGTAGATGTACCACCGACCGACCGGTACAGTAAACCCTTACACATTTTTAACCAGAAATTCAAGCACCAGATTATTGATGATGGGAATAAAGTTGCAATGTTATGATTATTACGATTATCTGGTAAATTGTTGTTGTATCTTGATTGATGATTTATCAAAAATCAAAAATTTTGTGTTTGGACCGTTTTATGATTATGTGATATCAATTATGGGAGATTGTGGTAGTTAAAGGAAAAACTGAATTCATGTTTGTATAATCGGTTATATTGGATGAAATTTAATACTGCTGGCCATCAGCAGTTTTATGTCGGTGAATTGTTTTACATGAAATTTAATGTTAATGCGTAAGTAATGCGTCATTTGTTTGAATAATATTTTATCCAAAATTTAATGGTTGCATTGAGTCGTTTAATGTACTATATCCCTTTTTCAACCAAAAAAAAATTTGCCCAATTTCAGTCCAAACTACACAAATGTGTGAGAAAAAAACAATAGTATATAATGGCGTTTTTGATAAAAAAAAATTCGCTTGATTTGAAGTACAACCAACACAATTGTGTGTATATTGCGGTTACAATGCAGTTCGAAGAGTTAGTGGCAAAACAAGCCGATATTTATACACAAATGTGTAAATTAAAAGAAAGGCGTATTTTGAAAGGGGACAAAACACCTTAAGCCTGCTGTACAACGAGTTCAAGAAGAACGACCAGGCCATGGTTGAATATTTCAATTCAACAAAGGATCATGAATATTGGAATACTACTAGGAACATCCCAAGGACAGCGAATTGATGAATTATTTAAACGACATCATTGAAAAATGGGTGCAAACAGCTGATGAAACATCGTTTGAAAATGGCAAGAATGGAGATCAACAACAAAAAGGTGAAAAACCTGTTTTTGGCAAAAACATGAAAATGGAAATGCAATTGATCAAAGGGGCAGCACTAATAAAGACGATTCAGGTCATCCAAGAATACTGGAGCAGTGAGGTTATTACGAAATCATACCTAAGGCAAAAATTAAACAATTTGAAATCCAAATGGACAAGTTTATCGGCAGAACATCCAAAAGCCGTATACGCAAGCCCACATAACGCCCAATACATTGAAAGCTACAATGATTAAGAAGTAAGCTACGACAACATAATAGCAAAGCTGGAGGATAAATTGGAGGACTGGGAACAAATAAAGGTAGCAACTGTACAATTAACATCAAAAATCAAGCTGCCACAAATAGATATTCCAATGTTTAATGGAAATTACCTTAACTGGATAACATGCAGAGACATATTCACACAGATTGTACATTCTAACAAGGATTTACCAAACGTTACGAAAATTTATTACCTAAAAAGCCATGTAACAGATCATGCGGCCAGTTTATTGAACCCATTTCAAGTAACTGATGGAAACTAAATGACCGCGGGGAATACTCCCCAACAACGACACAACAACAAACGATTACTAGTTTCAACACAAATCAAAAAATTGTTGAACATCCCGGCAAGTCACGCCGAGTCACCTGCACCTCTAAAGAAAATAGTGGACACAGCCAAGGTAATTCTACAATCAACCGCGAATTTAGGCGTCGACGTCAAAGGCTGGGACCCATTGGTATTGGAATTATTACTACCAAAATTAGATGCCGAAACATACAAACTCTTTGAGCAGAAGTTAGAAGATCCAAAAAAATACCAACACAAAATTTTTTCAGTTTTTTAGAAACGCGGTTCCAGTCGTTATAGATGATTGGAAACTAACCCGAACAAAAGGGCGTTTCGTTTAATATCATCAAACCAAAATATGTAGCGAGAAACACAACCTACACTTTTAACAACTCGGTTATAAACTTCTGTAGATACTGCAAAGGAGACCATCTGATAAACCATTGCATCAATTTTAAGAACCTTGCTCCAAAATGGCGAAACGAATTTGTAACAAAGACAGATTTATGTAAAAAATGCTGACTACATTTGGCCCACATGAAATGTGAAACAAATTCACCATGTAATATATGTAAGGGCACCCATTCCCAAAGAGGAACATGTCAGAATTTTTATCGATAGCGGATTTCAAGCATCATACATCAGTGAAACCAGTGCACAGAGAACCAATCGAATGATATATGGGAAAATGGAAGAACATCAATGACCTAATTTGAGCCGATCCCAATTTTAATGTACCTGGCGCTATAGATATTCTACTAGGAATGGACATCTCGGATATCCTTATGCCAGAAATGATAAAGGCAGAAATAGGGCCAACAGCTCAACGTACCAAATTGGGTTGGATCATGTTTGGAGCTATAAAATCATATAATGAACATCAAGTACAAACCATGATTTCAACTGTTGAGGATGATCTACGGTTCTGGGAAATTGAAGAATTCCAATCTCCTAAACATTTAACTACTGAACATGTAAATTGTGAAAGACTTTACCAAGAGGGCTATAAACGTTTATCCAATGGCTCGTATGAAGTAAAGCTCCATTAAAAGAAAACATACAGCTAGGTGACTCTAAAAAACAAGTAATCGCAAGCTCCCTTCAAGTAGAGAAAAAACTACAAAATAATCCTACGCTAAAAAGAGATTATCAGAATTTTATAACCGAATACTTGAGTCTAGGACACATGGTACCAGCAAACGATTCAACAACAATAAACAATTATCTACCACATCATACAGTTATAAAGGAAACAAGTACCACAACTAAGCTTCGAGTACTTTTCGATGCTTCAATGAAAACATTTTCAGGCAGCAGCCTTAATGATGCACAACTAATAGGGCCACCTCTTCAGCAAGAGCTGTTTTCAATCGTGCTGAGATGGCGAAGGTACAAATATATCTTGATCGCCGATATCGAAAAAATGTATCGCCAAATAAAAGTCGCCGACTAACATCAAGATTTGCAAAAAATAGTCAGGAATACAAATTGACAACATTAACCTGTGGCACTACCTCGGCACCATAGCTGGAAATAAACACAGTTCATTAGCTGGCACATGACGAAGAAACTATATATCCTAAGGCAGCAGAAATCTTAAAAAGGGATTTCTACGTAGATGATGTCTTGACTGTAGCACAGTCGTTAGACGAAATATTAATATTGTAGAGCAAGCTAACTAAATTATTGAAATGTGGCGGTTTTAACCTTCGAAAATGATGCAGCAATTCGAAGAAGGTATAACAAACAGTTCCGGAGCAAACTCGAGAATTCATGACAGTTGATATCACAGAAGATCAGAATGTAAAAACATTGAGTATATATTGGGATCCTCAAAGAGACGAATTGAGCTTTAAAGTGCCAATTATCCTAACGACACAAAAAGCTAACACCAACCGAAATGTCCTATCAAATATCGCAGGGATTTTCGATCCATTAGGATGGATTGCCCTCATAATTACAATGCAAGTTTGACTTTCGTCGTGAACAGACGTGTTTTAATTCGCTCCGCAAAAAATAGATTTATTTTGTTTTGTTTTAACATAATTAGTTCAATATTTTAGTGTAGTGACGGTTTACTTTTACTTTAACTTTTAATTTGTGTGCAACTAACCGAATTTATACTTAATAAAGACATTTTTATTAATCACTTGTTTTTTGTTTCGCAGTTATTTTGAATAATTTTCAAAAAGTTTAAAAAATCACTCGATCGATTTCGACTTGTAAGGTCATCATCAGGAGTATCTACTGATTTGTGTTAGTAAAAAAATTTGTTATATAGTAGAAAAAAGCAAAATATAAATAAAAGAAGGAGGGCAAAAAATAAAAAATAAGCATTTAAAGCAAAATATAAATAAAAGAAGGAGGGCAAAAAAAAAAATAAAAAATAAGCAATAAAAATTAATCTACGGATCGCGCAGGTGTGCGATGAGTCATAGGCTGAGTAACAAAATTCAAGGTATATTATTGCGTACGTGAGTATAGAAAAGGGCGGGATCTGTAATTGGTGAGAACCGGATTTCTCTCTGTTCGTTAAGGATATTTTGGTTAAGAAATATTGATTTTCTAATTTCGTAAGATTCTAAGGTATCTAAACGTCTGCCTTTGGGTTGTATATGTAATATATCTAAATTGTTCAAGCTAGCTGTATGATTTTCTGACGTTAAATGATTATGGAAAGTTGATTGATTGCTACCAGATAAAGCTCTACCAGATAAAGCCTTAGCTCTAACTCCAAAATTGCGCCCAGTCTGACCAATATAGGAGAAACTACAATCATTGCAATTGATCCTATAGACACCAGATTTGGAAAGGCGATCAACTCTAGGTTTATTGTTAAAAATCATTTTCTTTATTGTGTTATTATTATAAAAAGCAAAACTAATATTGGTATAATTGGACACGATGTTGCTAATCCGTTGGCTCGTTTTTCCTATATACTCTAAGCGACGCCAATTTTCCCGCGGTGGACTATCCACTGGATTAATACCCGTTAGAGTTTTACGCTTTAGCTTTTTATTCAATAACTTTAATATAGTCCTAGTTGCATATCCGTTATTCGTTGCTATTTGAAGAATTATGTTAAGCTCAGTGTTATAATTTGAATTTGACAGAGGGATGTTTATTAGTCTATGAGTGAGTGGAAAGCTGACATTTTAATATTTGGGGATGGTTTGAAGAACTAGGGATAACAGCGTCTGTATACGTGGGTTTCCGAAAAATTTTGAAGTCTAAAGTAGAATTAATCCTGGTTATTGTTATATCTAGAAAATTAATACATTTATTTTCTTCTTTTTCTAACGTAAAATCAATGATGGGATATTGAGAATTTAACCAAGTAAGGAAAGAGTCTAACAGTCTATCAGTTCCATTCCATAGACATAATATGTCATCAACATATCTATACCAAAAGATTATATGACGAAAATAAGGATTGTTATTTGATATGATCATTTGTTCGAAAAAATTCATGAAAATTTCAGCCAACAAAGGTGACAGAGGGGAGCCCATGGGTAGACCATCAGCGAATTTGAAATATGTATTATCAAAACAGAAATAATTTTGTTTAATACAAGTCTCAAAAACTAACTTCAGTTCACGACGTAAGCTCTCATCTACAACATCCCTATCTAAGTAATTACAAACTATTTGGGACAAAGTATTAATCGGAATAGAAGTGAAAAGACTGGCAACGTCAAATGAAACTAGTTTTGAATGTAAAGGAATGTCGACGTCTTGAATTTTGTTAATCAATTCTACCGAGTTCTTAACCGAGTAAGCTGAAAAGAAATTAGTATGACAATCGAAAAAATTTATGAAACCCTTACATAGCTTGTAGGCGGGAGCATTGCAATACGCTACTATTGGTCTAATCGGAATGCCTTCCTTATGGATTTTTGGTAAACCATAAAGGATCGGGGCAGACGGATTCATGACAGAGTACTTCCAACCAGTTCCATCAAATAACTTCTGGCATTGGTTGATACACTTACTAACCGCAGTCTTTAAAGACTTAGTTGGATCTCTGCCAAGCTCTATTGCTTTGCTTTCTGTAATAAAATCAGAGATTTTATTGCAGTAATCGACTTTTGTAAGCACGGTAATTGTATTGCCTTTATCCGCTTTACACGCTATTAGGTCATGGTCACGTAGTTTTTTCTTTATCGCACCAATCACTTTGAGGTTAGTATTAGAAGCAGCAGAAGAAGAAGAGTTATTCGGAGACAAACCCTCCTTCTCCTTTGCCCTCCTTCTTTTATTTATATTTTGCTTTTATTGCTTATTTTTTATTTTTTGCCCTCCTTCTTTTATTTATATTTTGCTTTTTTCTACTATATAACAAAATTTTTTACTAACACAAATCAGTAGATACTCCTGATGATGACCTAACAAGTCGAAATCGATCGAGTGATTTTTTAAACTTTTTGAAAATTATTCAAAATAACTGCGAAACAAAAAAAAGTGATTAATAAAAATGTCTTTATTAAGTATTAGTGTGTTTCGCCAAGTGCCTACGGCCAATAGCGTAAAAAGTAACCGAATTTAAAAACAACGAACGTTGCAAAAATAAACTGTAAATTTATCGTTTGGTTTACTTTTAGTTTAAATTTTAATTTGTGTGTAAAATTTATCGTTTGATATTGTGGGCCAGTGATGTTTTCAAACGTTGACAAAAAATTCATAGTTAATCATCATGGGTTGCGAATGGCCAAATTGTTTTAATAACAACAATGTTAGTGCTACTGATGAGTTAATTGAATGTAACGGACTATGCAAAAAACACTTTCACGCAAATCACATCACATTATGTCTGTGGTGCATGCATTAGCTCATACAATACAACCAGTGAAATATTTGAAAAACTTGACGAGACGACCAAATTCATATCCGACAGCATGACAGACCTCTCAAAAAAATATTCGCACACAACAAGATTAAACACGGATCAGTTTAAAATGCTAACAGACGAGCATCAGATCTTCGTCCAGAGCTTAACGTCTTTAGAAAAGCGAATCGAGAGGCTGCAATCAAACATCACAAGCATCTTGAAGGAAAGATTATCATCGATTGACGAGACCATCGAACAAGCAGTTCTAAATGCAACAATTTCCGGAACTATACCTCCTAATGATAACAATGATGATAGTGTAGTCAACTACTCTATTCCTACGTCGAATCGATTTTCGTCCCTAGCTCAAGAAATTGATGATGCAGCAACGATTAATACTCTCCGAGAACACCTGAAAAAGGACATGACTCTGATTTGTGAAAAATTCTTCAAGAAGAAAAATGAGTCCGCCAACAATAGGAATAACGAAAACGATAATGACAAAAAATGCGCGAACAAACTGGATCATAACAAAAATCATGTGACAGTCGACAAACTAGGTAAAAACAAGGAAGATACTGGTTGTTGGCGTTTTATGTACGGGAAAAAAATTTATAAATCGGACTGGACAAATCATGACTTGAAGATCAATTCATCTTTTGAGCGACACGCCCGCTCACCATATCACTCAAAGATGACAAGGACAAAACAATTCCGCAGATCTGACATCATACCTCCATCGACTACTGTTCAACCACTCGCCAGCTCACCAACTTCAGGGATCGAGACACCCGTTCGACAACTCGTTACCACTGAAGCTTCAAGCATCAAGAGTGCTCGATCGACACCTATTACTTCAGGGATTGAGACACCCGTTCAACAACTCGTCACCACTGAAGCTTCAAGCATCAAGAGTGCTCCATCGACACCTATTCAATCACTCGCCGGTACTCTGCCTTCAAGTATCAACATTCCTCCACCGACATCCTCAATTTTCAGACGTAACGATCCCTCAAGACACATTATCCATCGGAAGAACAACACCGAAGAATACCCAAATTTTTTAAAAGGTCCAACAATCCATCCTGAGGGTGTGAGCAATGTCAAAGTCAAAAACTCATTCAACTCCAACAACATCGAGGATCTGCCCACCATCAACATCACAAGTTCACCCAGTTCTAACACCAACGGAGGTTTAATTTCAGGCTCCCCATCAGCATCTTTCGTTGATCTAGTCTTTCCACCAGCAGTGAGGATGGGTATTATCTCATCTAATGGCGATGGAAGATACCTCGTCGGGCGCCTCAGAGAAGACAAAATCTTGGAAGCGGCAAAACTATACGTTGCTCAGTACAAGGATTTAAAAACCGGCACAAGCTTCCGAGGCACAACGTTCGTAGACCTTAAGTTAATTCTCAGAAAGGTAGGATTTCCAACCTGTGTGGAGAAGTTGAAGGATATCCTGGTTAACTTTTACCATGCATACGACATCTCAAAAAAAAATATGGAGAAATCCCTATCCGCATTCCGAGATTTCACCACAAACGAGAGAATTAATCACCTGAATAATAGTAAGAATAATTTTAACCAATTTTATTTTAACAAAAAAAATTTTTAACCGACACGACGTGCATTTCATTGATTAACTCCAAAATTTTGAACATAAATAGGTTTGACAACAATACTGATTATAATAGTGAAACTAATTTAAATAATAATATTGCCATAAAGATCGCAATTTAAATAAATTTTTAGTTTATATAACGGACTCTATGTTGGGGTTGCTACCTAACTACTATTGGTGAGGACACTACACCCAGAGAAAAATCGATTATCGATTCAGTAATTTTACGTTATTAAAACAAAAAAGGGGAAAATCAATAAATTATTTATATTTTGAATAAACAAATTATAGTTGTAATAAAAAACTTATTGATTATACTATTTTTCGGCTTATGACCCAATAAACTGCAAAATTGTTTCAATCACGCAAAAGTTATTGCCGGCAATTATGTATTTAACTAGTATTTTTATTGAATACATAACTTTAGCAATAAATTCATCTTTATTTCAATAAATTATTTATTAATTTAGTAAAAAACTATCTGTATTGTAATTATATCTTATCTTATTAAACGAATCTACCATCATTATTAATTCCAATAACTTTATTTATTAAACGAATTTGCCCGCGTTATGAATTCAACAACTAATAATGAGGCAAAAACAAAACCAAAATCCATGATTTTATTTATCACTTGAATAACTTTTATTTATTTATTTAATTATTTTACGTTTTACAAGGAATAAACTAAATTTATTATTTTAAAAATTTAGAAGTTATAAATTCCATAACTTACCTTATTAAACGAATCTACCATCATTATTAATTCCAATAACTTTATTTATTAAACGAATTTGCCCGCGTTATGAATTCAACAACTAATAATGAGGCAAAAACAAAACCAAAATCCATGATTTTATTTATCACTTGAATAACTTTTATTTATTTATTTAATTATTTTACGTTTTACAAGGAATAAACTAAATTTATTATTTTAAAAATTTAGAAGTTATAAATTCCATAACTTACCTTATTAAACGAATCTACCATCATTATTAATTCCAATAACTTTATTTATTAAACGAATTTGCCCGCGTTATGAATTCAACAACTAATAATGAGGCAAAAACAAAACCAAAATCGATGATTTTATTTATCACTTGAATAACTTTTATTTATTTATTTAATTATTTTACGTTTTACAAGGAATAAACTAAATTTATTATTTTAAAAATTTAGAAGTTATAAATTCCATAACTTACCTTATTAAACGAATCTACCATCATTATTAATTCCAATAACTTTATTTATTAAACGAATTTGCCCGCGTTATGAATTCAACAACTAATAATGAGGCAAAAACAAAACCAAAATCGATGATTTTATTTATCACTTGAATAACTTTTATTTATTTATTTAATTATTTTACTTTTTACAAGGAATAATCTAAATTTATTATTTTAAAAATTTAGAAGTTATAAATTCCATAACTTACCTTATTAAACGAATCTACCATCATTATTAATTCCAATAACTTTATTTATTAAACGAATTTGCCCGCGTTATGAATTCAACAACTAATAATGAGGCAAAAACAAAATCAAAATCGATGATTTTATTTATCACTTGAATAACTTTTATTTATTTATTTAATTATTTTACTTTTTACAAGGAATAAACTAAATTTATTATTTAAAAATTTTAGAAGTTATAAATTCCATAACTTACCTTATTAAACGAATTTACCATCATTATTAATTCCAATAACTTTATTTATTAAACGAATTTGCCCGCGTTATGAATTCAACAACTAATAATGAGGCAAAAACAAAACCAAAATCGATGATTTTATTTATCACTTGAATAACTTTTATTTATTTATTTAATTATTTTACGTTTTACAAGGAATAAACTAAATTTATTATTTTAAAAATTTAGAAGTTATAAATTCCATAACTTACCTTATTAAACGAATCTACCATCATTATTAATTCCAATAACTTTATTTATTAAACGAATTTGCCCGCGTTATGAATTCAACAACTAATAATGAGGCAAAAACAAAACCAAAATCGATGATTTTATTTATCACTTGAATAACTTTTATTTATTTATTTAATTATTTTACTTTTTACAAGGAATAATCTAAATTTATTATTTTAAAAATTTAGAAGTTATAAATTCCATAACTTACCTTATTAAACGAATCTACCATCATTATTAATTCCAATAACTTTATTTATTAAACGAATTTGCCCGCGTTATGAATTCAACAACTAATAATGAGGCAAAAACAAAACCAAAATCCATGATTTTATTTATCACTTGAATAACTTTTATTTATTTATTTAATTATTTTACGTTTTACAAGGAATAATCTAAATTTATTATTTTAAAAATTTAGAAGTTATAAATTCCATAACTTACCTTATTAAACGAATCTACCATCATTATTAATTCCAATAACTTTATTTATTAAACGAATTTGCCCGCGTTATGAATTCAACAACTAATAATGAGGCAAAAACAAAACCAAAATCCATGATTTTATTTATCACTTGAATAACTTTTATTTATTTATTTAATTATTTTACTTTTTACAAGGAATAATCTAAATTTATTATTTTAAAAATTTAGAAGTTATAAGTTCCATAACGTCGGTTGTTTAAGGAGGTAGGTACACTATTGATACAACATGCAACAATCAAAAAGTATAGTTATGATATTAATTATCAAAATATTATTGGAGGAATGAAAAACGATAATTTTTAATATTATTATATTTATAATTTATTTCACATAAAATAAAATTATTAAATTCTTTTTACATTCAATACAATATAATTAAAATTTATTTAATATTATTTTATAGCTTACAACTTAACTAATACAAATAATTATGTTAATCATTAAAATTATTAAAATATTATAATTAATATAAATTTTGGTACTATAAATTTTGAATATACTTGAAGCTAATTTCTTAATACTAATTCAAAATATGCATTATACACTTATATGATTTACATTCATTACTTCGGAAGTTAAATAATTTTATGTCTTATAAATTTTTTACCATTATTCAATAAATGTTGATGCAAACAAGGGGTATTGAAAGCATTAATGCTAATGAGGTAAAATCCTGATATACTTCCTTTTATTTCATGAGCCTGATAATGTTCTGAAAATTCTGTACACAGTTTCTTAGTTATCAAAAAACAAGAAGAATCTTTTGAAATTGTTATTTCTGCTATTGTATAAAAGTTTATTAATGTTGGTTTTATAACTATTCCTAATATATAACCTTTCTTGTAAACAGAATTTTTAAAAATCAACTGATTTACCTTGAATTTTAAATTATTTATATTTTTGGTAACATCATAATTAATTATATCCGGATAGTTAAATATATAAAATGGACTTTGATCTTCAATTTTCAATTCGGGAAGCCAAAATTTTTTTGTTACCAATAATTGAGAGAATTTTAAAGATGATTTAATCGCTAGTGACAAGGAAAGATTCAACCGAGAGTTTATATTTTTAGCATACTTCTTATATTCTTTATGCTTCGCCTCGAATCGAAAGCACCATGTATGTCGTAACGGGCCAATTGTTTCTATTGCAGTGGGGTAATGAACCATAAAATGATGCTTCGGTTTTAAAGTATCTTTAAACAAATTTCTGTAAGATTGGTGATGTTCATGAACTAATTTTTTTAATTTAGTAATATCTTTAGAATCAATTTGTGGCAGTAAAACTAAATCTACAATCTTTAATAAATTTAAAAAAAATAACCAAACTGTATCTTTCGCAGGGACTAAGTCACCTACTAATAATGGGAAAAAATGACAAAAACATTTCATTTCACTCGCTGTCATTTTAATTGTCGAGTTTGATAAATGATTTAATTCAATTTGAGTAGACAAATTGCCTATTTCTAGCTCTCCATAAGGAAACAACTGTATTCGACTATTTAAAATCTCTAAGGAGAAAAAACCAGATTCAATGAAATATAAAATTATTTTAGACATGTCGTATTTTAATACGCCTTCGAATAAATCGTGCATTATATCAAAAGTAAAATTTGTTGTTACATGGAATGTCGCTATGTTATTAAAAATAGAAGGTTGTAATATTCCAGTCAGCTTGTAATTGCCTGTTTGTATGTCATTGTTATAATTTTGAATATTACGTAACGCAGATGAATATTCAATTGTATCCTTTTGCATGTCTTGTTTCGAACGTCTACAGTTTCGACAGTAGTATGAGGAATTAAAAGACTTTGTGAAACCTAATACAGAATTTAGGCCTAGGTTATCACCCAAGATTAACCCTAAAACGAAATAAACTTGAAAACTACTGTTATTGACCTCAATTGCAATTCCTTCAGTTTCTAAAAATTTGATTTCCTCTACTAGAGAAGAAAAACATGTTTCCGTGCCAATCTGAGATAAATGTTTAGATTTAAGAAATCCCGCCAAAAAAATTAAATCTAGTTTAGATAACTCGTGTTGTGGTATAGTCGGGAAATTGTAATATATTCCGCAAATTGACTGTACGCCCGCGTGAGGTCCCAAAGGATTATT
Organism: Nephrotoma appendiculata; assembly: GCA_947310385.1. NCBI lineage: Eukaryota > Metazoa > Arthropoda > Insecta > Diptera > Tipulidae > Nephrotoma > Nephrotoma appendiculata. The sequence goes on along the minus strand of OX371225.1, from coordinate 55,290,981 downwards.
TACTTCAAAATCATCCATGTAAATGAAAAATGGAATAACGTATTTTTTATTAATCATTAGCCTTTTTTCTTTCCATAATTTTCCATTAATAAAGTTAGAATAACACCCATTTTCTAATGATTCAATATCACTCATGTTTTTTAAAGTAGAATTAAAAACATTTTCCGATTCAAAAATTTTTTTAAAGTTAAATCTTAATGGCATTAAAACAGCTTTATTAATTCTTTCGTCTAACGTAGGAATACCTTGTTGAATAACCTCTGATATTTGATTACTAACGGAAATATTTTTTGGGGATTCGAATAAACCTTGAATTTTGAGTTCTTTAAAAAATTTATATTCTGATTTTATTTTTTGGAAAGGGTTTCTACAAGACTCTAGTAAACTAAATATTTCAGGGTCGCGGTTATTGACGGACGACTTCGAATTTAAAACCTGTTCAATAATATCGACAATTTTGTTACAAATCAACTTATTTACCATAGATTGAATATCAAAAACATCACTACGAGTTAAATTATCCTTTGTATGTAATTGCAAAGAAAATTTTAATGCAGATTCATGCAGGGTTTCTATAAAACCATCAAAATTAATATTTATACATGGCTCATTTGGTATAATCGATTGAATGTTTAAATTTATTTGATCAGCTAGATTTGATTTGAGATTTATCTGAGGAGAACTATTAGAATGAATTATATTATCTAAAGAATTATCGGAATTATGATCTTTATGTTCTTTGATTAAATGCTTTTTGAATGTGTAAATAGAGGAAAATGATCTTTTGAAACAATCTTTTTCTTGGCAAATAAAATTGTCTACAGAATTTAGGTGATGAATTTTTCTCAAATGGTAAATCAAATGTAAAATTTTGAATCGTTTTGCACAAACTTGACATTTATAAGTATGCATAATGGTATTAATAATGGCATAATGGTATAAAATTTAAAAAAAAAAATTCTCGAATAAAAATTATAAAAAGAAATTAAATAAAATAAAAATTAAAATCAAACTCTAATAAATAAATTATACATAAATTAAAACACATAAAGTACCTGTCGATCAGTATTTGCCAGTATAAATCAGTATTTTAAATTAAATAAAAATTAAAATCAAACTCTAATAATTAAATAAAAATTAAAATCAAACTGTAATAAATAAATTATACATAAATTAAAACACATAAAGTACCTGTCGTTCAGTATTTGCCTTTAATTTGGATTCACTACGCCACCCAGATTTGTCGTTTGTAGATCCCAACAGTATAGCTTTAAATCCTTTAGTATAGCTGACGCCAGTCGATTTAAGTTTTTTTCACTGTTAAAGTGTATGAATCTATGAGAGATCAGTATTGGCCGGTTGATGTGAATTCACGTATCGATGTAAATCCTATAATATTGCTGATGCCACTCGATCTGAATATAATTTAGTACTGTCCTTATATAAATCTAGAAAAAAAATATAAATTATTTTTTTTGAACACATTGTTCAACGCGACATAAATTACCTGTCGTCAGTATTTGCTGTTTAATTTGGATGCACTACGCCACCCAAATTATTCGTTTGTAGATCCCAACAGTATCGATTTAAATCCTATAAAGTTGGGCTGATGCCAGTCGATAAGTATTGCCGTTTGTTTTGGATTCCGTACGCCACCCAAATTATTCGTTTGTAGATCCCAACAGTATCGATTTAAATCCTATAAAGTTGGGCTGATGCCAGTCGATAAGTATTGCCGTTTGATTTGGATTCCGTACGCCACCCAAATTATTCGTTTGTAGATTCCAACAGTATCGATTTAAATCCTGTAGATGATGCCAGTCGATCAATATTTGCGGAATCCCAGTCTATAATATGTATCTTTTTCTGACTGAAATCAGAAAAAACTGAACGGAAACTTGATTAAATATAGGTCTTTTATTCCATGAAAATATTTAGCGCACATAAACAATTCAACTGCCAACAAAAATGCAACTTGTACCAAACTATTTTCACCGCGGAAAACATACACAATTTAAGTCTTATTTTTTTTAAATTAAAGAAAAGGCATTAATTAAACAGTCACGACCGAAGAAAATAAGTGCAACTCAGAAATTTAGTGTAAAACTTAAACAAAATTAAAAATATACACATGAAATACATTAAAATATAAATTTTGATAATCGACCCGCGCCGAAAATGCTACCGAAAACCTTACCGACTTCTATTTAAGAAGATTTTGCCTAAGCAGATAAATTAAAAGTTTCACTGTAATAAAATTTTACCGAAAAGCAATGAAGCACATACACGTAAGATAGACACACACACAAACACACACACATACACACACACACGCGCACGCTCACACACGCACCCACACACACATACACGCACAAACACACGCACTCACGCACGAACACACGCACGCGTGTTGGTTGGCACGGGCGTATTTTTTATGGTTGGAGTTGCGGTTGTTGATGAATTCGGATCCGAAACGCATAAGGCGTTGTTAGCACTTTCTGGAAATTTTGAACACTCAAATGCTTCGGGCCACGAGATTTCAAACTGCTTCAAATATTCTTCACAAACTCGAGCACTCTCACATACATGTCGACATGGTGGCAACGAAAATTCAAGTATCGTGCACAAAGGAAAATACAATGTACACAAAAAGAATTCTAAATCGGGGCTGCATTTTATTTTAACCAATGGCATAAATGATGTGATATCAAGCCCAGCATCTTCTTGAGTACGATGCCCCTGCAAATTTGACAATTGAGTAGTGTTGTATGGCAGTGATTTGCAATAATCAATTTTAATTAATTCGCATTTATTTTTCTGTGAATTCAAGCTGCCCAAGCTATAATCGGAGTCGTAAATTTGTTGTGTACTCTGGTGCACACATCTTAGTTTATCAAATAGCAAACAAAAAATTATAGTTACCAAAATAAATCTCCTAGTTTTGAAGCCGTATACATACGACGGATGAAAATCCGGGATTTTTTCATCCCGCCATTTTATCCAATCAAATGCAAAAAATAGTACAAAATACACGCGCCCTTTCATAAAAAAAGTTGAAAAAAACTCAAAAAAAATCTCGGATATAAAAAATCCTGGATTTCCATCCCGCGTATGTATACGACTTAACGGCCATTTTTATCCTAACTAAACACAAACCAAAAGTACCAAAAAAACTGTTTACAACTTGTATTACAACATAAAATAAACACTAAAACTCTATTATAATTCTATTTATTTAAGAATAATTCGTATTTAGTACATTATCCTCAAACTAACACTAGTATTAATATAGTACGCGAATTATTTCACTAATTTAAAATTTTAATAAAACACAGATTATCAACTAAACGATTAAACAGAGCCATTTTGTACTGAAATATAAAAATGCAGACGGCTTGATGTGGACTGAAAAAAAAACGGAAAAAGAACATCATTCGTGATTCGTCTAGGTAAAAAAATTTTGCGATCGTATTTACGATTATAACTTATAGGTTTGGTTCAAACGTGGCACTAGTAGTACTAGTACATCCGGGGACAACATTTTTTATCTAAACTTAATTAAATAACAATTAAATTAATATCATTTATATGTTTTAGCAAATACAGTGTAAATACAAATTTTATATGTTTTAATTTTGCATTTTCTGATAAAACCGAACTAGATTTTTCTCATTCTTATTTTAGAACACCTAACGCCGCCCTACCAAGTAATGATGGAACCATCTTACTTTTAGTAGAGGAAAAATTTAATTTTGGAACTATTTTTATTTGCTACAGACGCTCCGCGTAGTGAAAAATTTTTGAACCAAACAAAAACATAAAAAATTTAAATTCCATCATAAATTTTATGTATTATATTTTGAAACGTTAGGATTTTTACTATTTACAGATCGGTTTTCTTATTAAAAAATGTTACATGTTTGATTGTGTCACGAATCATAAAAATATTTTCATTTTTGCATTGCCCTTAATTATATTTCCTCTGTGAGTGGTGCAAATCGTGATTTGGTCACATAAAATGTATGTAACTTTTACAATCAACGATAGGCAAAAATTTAAATTACTCGTTTCATTTTAGATTTTCATAGGTTGGATTGCAAATTGATTTTATTTTCATTTAATTCAGTGTTTTCGTTATTCGTTCATGCAACCTTGGGTGGAATTCATACAAAATGTTACTAAAAATTCTGTTAAGTTTTAGGTTTCATTCATAATTATTACAATTCAGTATAGTAAGCTGAATATTTTGATGAAAACTAATAAAGTGATGGATTTGGGGTTTAATATAATAAAATAGCTGAGAAACAAGTATAAGAATTATAGGATCAGACACTACGTTATGTAAGTCTGGTTATGATTCTCATTGAATGGTCTGGTTATAATTCTCAAAAGTAAAATCATGCCGTTTTTGACTATAGGTTGGATTGCAAATTGATTTTATTTTCATTTAATTCAGTGTTTTCGTTATTCGTTTATGCAACCTTGGGTGGAATTCATACAAAATGTTACTAAAAATTCTGTTAAGTTTTGGGTTTCATTCATAATTATTACAATTAAGTATAGTAAGCTGAATATTTTGATGAAAACTAATAAAGTGATGGATTTGGGGTTTAATATAATAAAATAGCTGAGAAACAAGTATAAGAATTATAGGATCAGACACTACGTTATGTAAGTCTGGTTATGATTCTCATTGAATGGTCTGGTTATAATTCTCAAAAGTAAAATCATGCCGTTTTTGACTATAGGTTGGATTGCAAATTGATTTTATTTTCATTTAATTCAGTGTTTTCGTTATTCGTTTATGCAACCTTGGGTGGAATTCATACAAAATGTTACTAAAAATTCTGTTAAGTTTTGGGTTTCATTCATAATTATTACAATTAAGTATAGTAAGCTGAATATTTTGATGAAAACTAATAAAGTGATGGATTTGGGGTTTAATATAATAAAATAGCTGAGAAACAAGTATAAGAATTATAGGATCAAACACTACGTTATGTAAGTCTGGTTATGATTCTCATTGAATGGTCTGGTTATAATTCTCAAAAGTAAAATCATGCCCTTTTTGACTATAGGTTGGATTGTAAATTGATTTTATTTTCATTTAATTCAGTGTTTTCGATCCGATAACTATTCGCAATGGTTTGCTGCGGACTTTGAATTAATATTTTTGTTTCATTTCTATGAAAATTAATCAAGTCGTTTATGCAACGTTATGGGTGGAATTCATGATTTTTTAGATGAAATTTCAGCTCCCGCTGCAATAAATCCGGCGGGTTCTATAATCGACACGATTATTAATATTATAATAATTAGGTAATATCAAATATAATATTGCCAATCATATAAATCGAAAGAAATATGGAAATGGACTTGAAGGAAGACGAACAAAAATATGAATATACAAAAAAAAATTATATTTGCTTTTTAGATGAATGAATGTTATGAAAATAATTTTTTATTTAATGTACGAGTATGTGCAATAAACTTTTGTTTAGTGCGTACACACATTCAAATAGTTTTTGTTTTGAAAATGACGTAAAAGTCGAATATTTATAATGTATTGTTGTTTCTCCAAAATTATTTTTCCTCGCCCTTTAAATATTATAAACAGAAAAACGAAACATTATATCCCTATTTTGTTTCTTTATTATTTTACGTTGATCGTGTACTTTCGACTGCAATTTATTCTAATGATAATATATTATAAACGATAATTATTTAACATACAAATTACAAGATGTAATATACATTAATAATATTAGAAATGCAGGTAGCCAATTTTTTAATGACTTAAGTATGAAATATACACAAATTAAATAAATCTTAAATTCTTTAATATTTCTTAGCGGTTGAATACGAGTAGATGATTGCGCGTTCATGCGTAATGTTTACAAAAAAATGCCAACAGAAGTTTGCCTTATATAATATAAAGGTTAGGAACATGAGGCTATAAGTAACTCGTATTATGGAATTTTATTTTAAATAAAATAATAATTTCTAATTTTCAACCCAAGCATTGCTTTTATTGCTCAAATTTTAGAAATCCCTAAGGTTAACTTACATTTAATTGGCTACCTGCATTTCTAATATTATTAATGTATATTACATCTTGTAATTTGTATGTTAAATAATTATCGTTTATAATATATTATCATTAGAATAAATTGCAGTCGAAAGTACACGATCAACGTAAAATAATAAAGAAACAAAATAGGGATATAATGTTTCGTTTTTCTGTTTATAATATTTAAAGGGCGAGGAAAAATAATTTTGGAGAAACAGCAATACATTATAAATATTCGACTTTTACGTCATTTTCAAAACAAAAACTATTTGAATGTGTGTACGCACTAAACAAAAGTTTATTGCACATACTCGTACATTAAATAAAAAATTATTTTCATAACATTCATTCATCTAAAAAGCAAATATAATTTTTTTTTGTATATTCATATTTTTGTTCGTCTTCCTTCAAGTCCATTTCCATATTTCTTTCGATTTATATGATTGGCAATATTATATTTGATATTACCTAATTATTATAATATTAATAATCGTGTCGATTATAGAACCCGCCGGATTTATTGCAGCGGGAGCTGAAATTTCATCTAAAAAATCATGAATTCCACCCATAACGTTGCATAAACGACTTGATTAATTTTCATAGAAATGAAACAAAAATATTAATTCAAAGTCCGCAGCAAACCATTGCGAATAGTTATCGGATCGAAAACACTGAATTAAATGAAAATAAAATCAATTTACAATCCAACTTATAGTCAAAAAGGGCATGATTTTACTTTTGAGAATTATAACCAGACCATTCAATGAGAATCATAACCAGACTTACATAACGTAGTGTTTGATCCTATAATTCTTATACTTGTTTCTCAGCTATTTTATTATATTAAACCCCAAATCCATCACTTTATTAGTTTTCATCAAAATATTCAGCTTACTATACTTAATTGTAATAATTATGAATGAAACCCAAAACTTAACAGAATTTTTAGTAACATTTTGTATGAATTCCACCCAAGGTTGCATAAACGAATAACGAAAACACTGAATTAAATGAAAATAAAATCAATTTGCAATCCAACCTATAGTCAAAAACGGCATGATTTTACTTTTGAGAATTATAACCAGACCATTCAATGAGAATCATAACCAGACTTACATAACGTAGTGTCTGATCCTATAATTCTTATACTTGTTTCTCAGCTATTTTATTATATTAAACCCCAAATCCATCACTTTATTAGTTTTCATCAAAATATTCAGCTTACTATACTTAATTGTAATAATTATGAATGAAACCCAAAACTTAACAGAATTTTTAGTAACATTTTGTATGAATTCCACCCAAGGTTGCATAAACGAATAACGAAAACACTGAATTAAATGAAAATAAAATCAATTTACAATCCAACCTATAGTCAAAAAGGGCATGATTTTACTTTTGAGAATTATAACCAGACCATTCAATGAGAATCATAACCAGACTTACATAACGTAGTGTTTGATCCTATAATTCTTATACTTGTTTCTCAGCTATTTTATTATATTAAACCCCAAATCCATCACTTTATTAGTTTTCATCAAAATATTCAGCTTACTATACTTAATTGTAATAATTATGAATGAAACCCAAAACTTAACAGAATTTTTAGTAACATTTTGTATGAATTCCACCCAAGGTTGCATAAACGAATAACGAAAACACTGAATTAAATGAAAATAAAATCAATTTACAATCCAACCTATAGTCAAAAAGGGCATGATTTTACTTTTGAGAATTATAACCAGACCATTCAATGAGAATCATAACCAGACTTACATAACGTAGTGTTTGATCCTATAATTCTTATACTTGTTTCTCAGCTATTTTATTATATTAAACCCCAAATCCATCACTTTATTAGTTTTCATCAAAATATTCAGCTTACTATACTTAATTGTAATAATTATGAATGAAACCCAAAACTTAACAGAATTTTTAGTAACATTTTGTATGAATTCCACCCAAGGTTGCATAAACGAATAACGAAAACACTGAATTAAATGAAAATAAAATCAATTTGCAATCCAACCTATAGTCAAAAACGGCATGATTTTACTTTTGAGAATTATAACCAGACCATTCAATGAGAATCATAACCAGACTTACATAACGTAGTGTTTGATCCTATAATTCTTATACTTGTTTCTCAGCTATTTTATTATATTAAACCCCAAATCCATCACTTTATTAGTTTTCATCAAAATATTCAGCTTACTATACTGAATTGTAATAATTATGAATGAAACCCAAAACTTAACAGAATTTTTAGTAACATTTTGTATGAATTCCACCCAAGGTTGCATAAACGAATAACGAAAACACTGAATTAAATGAAAATAAAATCAATTTGCAATCCAACCTATAGTCAAAAACGGCATGATTTTACTTTTGAGAATTATAACCAGACCATTCAATGAGAATCATAACCAGACTTACATAACGTAGTGTCTGATCCTATAATTCTTATACTTGTTTCTCAGCTATTTTATTATATTAAACCCCAAATCCATCACTTTATTAGTTTTCATCAAAATATTCAGCTTACTATACTGAATTGTAATAATTATGAATGAAACCTAAAACTTAACAGAATTTTTAGTAACATTTTGTATGAATTCCACCCAAGGTTGCATGAACGAATAACGAAAACACTGAATTAAATGAAAATAAAATCAATTTGCAATCCAACCTATGAAAATCTAAAATGAAACGAGTAATTTAAATTTTTGCCTATCGTTGATTGTAAAAGTTACATACATTTTATGTGACCAAATCACGATTTGCACCACTCACAGAGGAAATATAATTAAGGGCAATGCAAAAATGAAAATATTTTTATGATTCGTGACACAATCAAACATGTAACATTTTTTAATAAGAAAACCGATCTGTAAATAGTAAAAATCCTAACGTTTCAAAATATAATACATAAAATTTATGATGGAATTTAAATTTTTTATGTTTTTGTTTGGTTCAAAAATTTTTCACTACGCGGAGCGTCTGTAGCAAATAAAAATAGTTCCAAAATTAAATTTTTCCTCTACTAAAAGTAAGATGGTTCCATCATTACTTGGTAGGGCGGCGTTAGGTGTTCTAAAATAAGAATGAGAAAAATCTAGTTCGGTTTTATCAGAAAATGCAAAATTAAAACATATAAAATTTGTATTTACACTGTATTTGCTAAAACATATAAATGATATTAATTTAATTGTTATTTAATTAAGTTTAGATAAAAAATGTTGTCCCCGGATGTACTAGTACTACTAGTGCCACGTTTGAACCAAACCTATAAGTTATAATCGTAAATACGATCGCAAAATTTTTTTACCTAGACGAATCACGAATGATGTTCTTTTTCCGTTTTTTTTCAGTCCACATCAAGCCGTCTGCATTTTTATATTTCAGTACAAAATGGCTCTGTTTAATCGTTTAGTTGATAATCTGTGTTTTATTAAAATTTTAAATTAGTGAAATAATTCGCGTACTATATTAATACTAGTGTTAGTTTGAGGATAATGTACTAAATACGAATTATTCTTAAATAAATAGAATTATAATAGAGTTTTAGTGTTTATTTTATGTTGTAATACAAGTTGTAAACAGTTTTTTTGGTACTTTTGGTTTGTGTTTAGTTAGGATAAAAATGGCCGTTAAGTCGTATACATACGCGGGATGGAAATCCAGGATTTTTTATATCCGAGATTTTTTTTGAGTTTTTTTCAACTTTTTTTATGAAAGGGCGCGTGTATTTTGTACTATTTTTTGCATTTGATTGGATAAAATGGCGGGATGAAAAAATCCCGGATTTTCATCCGTCGTATGTATACGGCTTCAAAACTAGGAGATTTATTTTGGTAACTATAATTTTTTGTTTGCTATTTGATAAACTAAGATGTGTGCACCAGAGTACACAACAAATTTACGACTCCGATTATAGCTTGGGCAGCTTGAATTCACAGAAAAATAAATGCGAATTAATTAAAATTGATTATTGCAAATCACTGCCATACAACACTACTCAATTGCCAAATTTGCAGGGGCATCGTACTCAAGAAGATGCTGGGCTTGATATCACATCATTTATGCCATTGGTTAAAATAAAATGCAGCCCCGATTTAGAATTCTTTTTGTGTACATTGTATTTTCCTTTGTGCACGATACTTGAATTTTCGTTGCAACCATGTCGACATGTATGTGAGAGTGCTCGAGTTTGTGAAGAATATTTGAAGCAGTTTGAAATCTCGTGGCCCGAAGCATTTGAGTGTTCAAAATTTCCAGAAAGTGCTAACAACGCCTTATGCGTTTCGGATCCGAATTCATCAACAACCGCAACTCCAACCATAAAAAATACGCCCGTGCCAACCAACACGCGTGCGTGTGTTCGTGCGTGAGTGCGTGTGTTTGTGCGTGTATGTGTGTGTGGGTGCGTGTGTGAGCGTGCGCGTGTGTGTGTGTATGTGTGTGTGTTTGTGTGTGTGTCTATCTTACGTGTATGTGCTTCATTGCTTTTCGGTAAAATTTTATTACAGTGAAACTTTTAATTTATCTGCTTAGGCAAAATCTTCTTAAATAGAAGTCGGTAAGGTTTTCGGTAGCATTTTCGGCGCGGGTCGATTATCAAAATTTATATTTTAATGTATTTCATGTGTATATTTTTAATTTTGTTTAAGTTTTACACTAAATTTCTGAGTTGCACTTATTTTCTTCGGTCGTGACTGTTTTATATTAATGCCTTTTCTTTAATTTAAAAAAAATAAGACTTAAATTGTGTATGTTTTCCGCGGTGAAAATAGTTTGGTACAAGTTGCATTTTTGTTGGCAGTTGAATTGTTTATGTGCGCTAAATATTTTCATGGAATAAAAGACCTATATTTAATCAAGTTTCCGTTCAGTTTTTTCTGATTTCAGTCAGAAAAAGATACATATTATAGACTGGGATTCCGCAAATATTGATCGACTGGCATCATCTACAGGATTTAAATCGATACTGTTGGAATCTACAAACGAATAATTTGGGTGGCGTACGGAATCCAAATCAAACGGCAATACTTATCGACTGGCATCAGCCCAACTTTATAGGATTTAAATCGATACTGTTGGGATCTACAAACGAATAATTTGGGTGGCGTACGGAATCCAAAACAAACGGCAATACTTATCGACTGGCATCAGCCCAACTTTATAGGATTTAAATCGATACTGTTGGGATCTACAAACGAATAATTTGGGTGGCGTAGTGCATCCAAATTAAACAGCAAATACTGACGACAGGTAATTTATGTCGCGTTGAACAATGTGTTCAAAAAAAATAATTTATATTTTTTTTCTAGATTTCTATAAGGACAGTACTAAATTATATTCAGATCGAGTGGCATCAGCAATATTATAGGATTTACATCGATACGTGAATTCACATCAACCGGCCAATACTGATCTCTCATAGATTCATACACTTTAACAGTGAAAAAAACTTAAATCGACTGGCGTCAGCTATACTAAAGGATTTAAAGCTATACTGTTGGGATCTACAAACGACAAATCTGGGTGGCGTAGTGAATCCAAATTAAAGGCAAATACTGAACGACAGGTACTTTATGTGTTTTAATTTATGTATAATTTATTTATTACAGTTTGATTTTAATTTTTATTTAATTATTAGAGTTTGATTTTAATTTTTATTTAATTTAAAATACTGATTTATACTGGCAAATACTGATCGACAGGTACTTTATGTGTTTTAATTTATGTATAATTTATTTATTAGAGTTTGATTTTAATTTTTATTTTATTTAATTTCTTTTTATAATTTTTATTCGAGAATTTTTTTTTTTAAATTTTATACCATTATGCCATTATTAATACCATTATGCATACTTATAAATGTCAACTTTGTGCAAAACGATTCAAAATTTTACATTTGATTTACCATTTGAGAAAAATTCATCACCTAAATTCTGTAGACAATTTTATTTGCCAAGAAAAAGATTGTTTCAAAAGATCATTTTCTTCTATTTACACATTCAAAAAGCATTTAATCAAAGAACATAAAGATCATAATTCCGATAATTCTTTAGATAATATAATTCATTCTAATAGTTCTCCTCAGATAAATCTCAAATCAAGTCTAGCTGATCAAATAAATTTAAACATTCAATCGATTATACCAAATGAGCCATGTATAAATATTAATTTTGATGGTTTTATAGAAAAAAAATATTTCAAAAGTTTAAAAATTTTTATTCGAATGATTTCGGCTTATTAGGCCATCACCAGGAGGTAGATACTCCTCTATTTTATAAAAACAAAAAATTAAAAAATTAAAAATTACAACATATAAAGAAACAATTCCAACGCTTCATTAAACCACAGCTTATGGATTAGTTGTTAAAAAAATTCTAAAAGCTCATCTTCTGTAAATTTGTTTTTAGAAATTACTTTGATATTTTAACGATAACTAACGTCTTTAGTTTGCTAAATATCGGTTAGTTTTTAGTTTGTGTTACAATTATCACCATCTTGAAAATCAGATTCCTAAACGAGGAATTGTGAATTTTTTTTATCAAGTTCTGTCATTCAAGGATTTTTTATATTAAGTTTAAAAAGGTGAACCTGATTTGAAAAATTTGCGAGAAAATGTCGAATCTAGAAGAAAGCACCATTGAAGAGATTAACCCAAGTAATGTGTTTGATGAATCAATGGAGAACAACAAATACTTACAATTAAGTAGGACCGAAGAAACAGAGGAAATAAACACCTTATTGCAGTCATGGGGAATTCCCGATGACATTTGCCATCAGATCACAGGTACATCATATTAATGGCAAGTTTGATGGCAAATGGGTTTGAGGAGCAATCTTTGGAGCAACAAATCATTAATTGTTTTCAAATTTATCACTAATTTATCACACTATTATTTATAATATATAACATTCCATTATTATTATTTATATAACACACCGTACTTTTACGCACAATATCCAAATATAAACACCAAAACGGTATTAATGAAAACGCGGGTTTTTTTTGTTTCTTTTTATATTTTGACAACTCATTTATTTAGCTGCTTTTGTTCTAAAAAAAAATCCTTCAAAAATTAGAGGGGGGATTTATCAATTTTATTTTAAAGTAAGAAAAAAGCAATCTTTCCCTGCCATCGAACGACAAACAAGCTCCAAAAAGCAACTATTGATATTTTTGTTTTGCTTTTTTTGCTGCCATCAAACTTGGTGTAAATTTTAATTAATTATTATAAATAATCAAATAATTATTACTATATTTTAAATAGTGTATGCCGGGCTAGATATAGAGTCATTAATATATTTAAGGGAACGGGATTTAACTTCTATTTTCGCAGCAAATCAATTAGGGACAAAAATTAAATTTCGTGAGAAGCTATTTGAATGGCGCAAATTAAAAGTAAGTTATAAAGGATTATTAGATATTTTTTCACTACCTGTTCCTATGTTTTTCACAATTTTAAATATTTTTAGGGTTATGTCGTTGATTTGGACGTCGATTTAATTAAAAATTTGGAATGTAGAAAAACAGCCGAAGTTCAAATGTGGTTAAATAAGACAAATGTTTCGAGTTGTTCATCCTTTTCGTCCCCAACATCAATAAAGTTGGTAAAAAATTTATTCAAGTTAATTCCAATCGCCGCACATACAAATACGTATTTTTATTTTTCAGGATGTAATGCAAATCCTACAAGAGACCAACAAAGGCCAAGGTGTTATCGAACACTACCAAAAGAATAATTGGTTGAATTTATATCATCAAAATGACATCACTTCCTGTATTGTAAGTCATTTTGTGAATAGATATAATCGGGGTTTAAAGATAACTGAAATAGCCGAGCTTGCTGACCAAATTATTGAAAGTTTCCCTACTGAAGACAAAGTAATAAACATTTATTGAATCTGAATACAATATGTAGTTTAAAATGTCTAATTCAAATTATTATTATTTTTAGTCGACATATTTTATTCCGCGGTCTGAGCGACAAAATCCTAAGGGTAAGCTTTACTCTAAAAATGTAAATTATTTACAAACACATCGAAAGCGGGGCTATTTACAAAAATGTGTTAGGCGATTGCATGAAGAGCAACTACCACATAATGTTAATTTAAATATAGATGAAGACAACGTAGAGGAAAATCAAATATGGCTTAAAAATAATTTGGCACCTTGGACTGCAATACAAAATAAATGGTACGAAACGATTAGCTACAGAACAAAATTTATGGCCGAGACAAATATGGCCGAAGAAATATTAGAAAAATGGCCGAGGATTAAAGATTCGAATGGATATTTATTGGTAAATATAGAAATATATATCTATTTATATTATTAATTTATGTTTTTTAAATATAGATTGAAATAGATTTTACTTTCCAATTTGGTGAAAAAGTAAATGGGCTGTATAAACATTGGCCAGATTTTGTAGGAAAAATAACGAATTATTTAAAAGCAAATTTAAGGGATCAACGTGCCAAAAAATTGCTCTCTATATGTTTATTACCGGAAACATGCGAAGGTAACTAACTTTTTATTTCTTTGGATTTTGTTTTGCTATTTGTTTATTTCGCTATACCAAAATACATTATGAAGATGTAAAATATTAACACAAATTATACATTTCAGACTCGAAAAATTATATACTAGTTTTACTCCTTTTCCATTTAATTATACCTAGAAGAATTTCGATAAAGGCTAGACAAAACGTTACAATAAAATTTTGGAAGCCATCAATAACCGAAGCACAACAAGCGTTCGTCACATTTATACCAACAATAAGCGACTTGGAGAAGACAATATCAGATAGAAGAGATACATATTATAAAATGGGATTATCTATTCAACCGTTTATAATAGTAATAGGAGCTGATATCGAAAAATTGACTGAATTTTACGTCATTGCAGATTCTTTTAAATATAAATTACCGACGTTTTTAAAATGCATTGATGTAGCATTTCAGTTATTTCAAATTTTAAATTATGAATATCCCGTCGCGGCTCAGCTAACATGGTATTTTATTCAAAAATATTTTTATCAAATTACCACCAAGTTCGATAGTGAAAGTCCGTGTGTAACTAGCCTTATAAAAGCATTAACTATTTAACATATTTTCACAATTCATTAATTTCGAATAAGCCGACAAATATCTTGAATTTATTTTTATTTATAAACATTTATTTATTTTGAACATTACATATTTTATATTTTTTTTATTTTTTTTTATTGTTTATTCCATGCAATCTGTTTTGGGGCCGAAGCACTTCCTGCTCTTTCGCGGTTCGCTTTTACCGCCCTACTTTACGCATCTCTGGCAAATCGAGGACGTACGGCTATAGATCCGATTTTATTACCATCTGCACATTGCATAGCTCCATGCCAGTCTATAGCTGACATAAACGATGGGTCGGCCCATGAGTTCTGCACTTCGACAGGGGGTCGTAGTTGTGTTCCTTTTAATCCCCAATCGTAATCAAGTGATGAAAATTGCCTTTCCAGATCGACTGGGCATTGGCAATATTTAAAGATTTAAATCGATACTGTTGGAATCTACAATCGAATAATGAGGGTGGCGTAGTGAATTCACATCAACCGGCCAATAATGATGTATAATAGATTTATATACTTTGAGTCAAAGAAAATCAAATCGACTGGAATCATCTATCAGGATTTAAATCGATACGGTTGGGATCAAAAAACGAATAATATGGGTGGCGGACTAAATCCAAATCAATCGGCCAATACTGATCGACAGGTAATTTATTCCGTTGAAACAAAGTGTTCGATAATAATAATTTGTTTTTTTCTATATTTATACACAGATAGTACTAAATAAGATTCAGATCGACTGGGCATCGGCAATATTTAAGGATTTAAATCGATACTGTTGGAATCTACAAGCGAATAATGAGGATGGCATAGTGAACTCACATCAACCGGCCACTACTGATGTATACCAGATTTATATACTTCGAGTCCAAGAAAATCAAATCGACTGGAATCATCTATCAGGATTTAAATCGATACGGTTGGGATCAACAAACGAATAATCTGGGTGGCGGAGTAAATCCAAATCAATCGCCAAATAATGATCGACAGGTAGTTTATGTCGTTTCGATACATTAAGTACCCTACCCTGCTGGAAGATTTCCTGTGTTATACAAAAACAAAATTTCCATTCGGTGATAATAATAATAATAGTTTGATTTAAACAATTGATTGTTTTAAAAGAAGACACTTTGTGATTTTTTTTATTTTTTATTTCTCTCTGATTAGGTTTATTCTTCTTGAGGTTTTTAATTTCTCGCATTATCAGCTTAATTAATTCTCTTATGTATGATTACAGTTGTATATATTTTTTATTTTAATTTGGTTTAAATTTTTCATTTTTATTTTTAACTTCTTAAATATTTCGCCTTAGATTTTGGCATCGTCATCTGAATTAATTAAGCTGATAATGCGATAAATTAAAAATGTCTAGAATGCAATTTGGTTATTTTTTTTTTAAATTTATTTAGATTGTAGATTTAGTTTTACTGCCACAAATTGGTTCTAAAGATATTACTTTTTCTTATAAATAAAATTTTTAAAAAGCAACTTTCACTTTGAATTTTAAGGCAATTTTAATCGCTGTGATAAGGAAAGGTTCAACTAAGAGTTGATATTTTTAGCGTATTATACCTCTAATATTTTTTATGCTAATTTTTTATATTCAAAATTTATAATATCAAAATTTATATTAATTATTACATTTTAATAATTTTAATGATTATAACATAATTATTTGTATTAGTTAAGTTGTAAGCTATAAAATAATATTAAATAAATTTTAATTATTATGTATTATTATTAAATTAATAGTTAATTGTTAGTATGTATTATTTAATTCATATGTATTATTATTAAATGTAAAAAAAATTAGTTATATTTTATGTAAAATAAATTATTGAAATAATATTATAAATTATCGTTTTTTATTGAATCAATAATATACCTTATTCCTTAAAGGAAAACGGTACAATATTGATTCAATATGTAACAATCAATAAGGATAGTTACCACATGATAAATTTTATTTATTTATTTCATTAATTTACGTTTTATAAGGAATAAACTAAATTTATTTTAAAAATTTAGAAGTTATAAATTCCATAACTTGGGTTGTTTAAGGAATTAGGTACATTATTGATTCAATATGTAACAATCAATAAGTATAGTTATCACATGAATAATTTTATTTATAAATTTCATTAATTTACGTTTTAAAAGGAATAAACTAAATTAATTATTTTAAAAATTTAGAAGTTATAAATTCCATAACTTCGGTTACGGAATTTATAACTTAAAAATGTTTAAAATAATAAATTTAGTTTATTCCTTTTAAAACGTAAATTAATTAAATAAATAAATAAAATTATTCATGTGATAACTATACTTATTGGTTTTTACTTATTGAATCAATAATGTACCTTATTCCTTAAACAACCGAAGTTATGGAATTTATAACTTCTAAATTTTTAAAATAATAAATTTAGTTTATTCCTTTTAAAACGTAAATTAATTAAATAAATAAATAAAATTATTCATGTGATAACTATACTTATTGGTTTTTACTTATTGAATCAATAATGTACCTTATTCTTTAAACAACCGAAGTTATGGAATTTATAACTTCTAAATTTTTAAAATAATAAATTTAGTTTATTCCTTTTAAAACGTAAATTAATTAAATAAATAAATAAAATTATTCATGTGATAACTATACTTATTGGTTTTTACTTATTGAATCAATAATGTACCTTATTCCTTAAACAACCGAAGTTATGGAATTTATAACTTCTAAATTTTTAAAATAATAAATTTAGTTTATTCCTTTTAAAACGTAAATTAATTAAATAAATAAATAAAATTATTCATGTGATAACTATACTTATTGGTTTTTACTTATTGAATCAATAATGTACCTTATTCTTTAAACAACCGAAGTTATGGAATTTATAACTTCTAAATTTTTAAAATAATAAATTTAGTTTATTCCTTTTAAAACGTAAATTAATTAAATAAATAAATAAAATTATTCATGTGATAACTATACTTATTGGTTTTTACTTATTGAATCAATAATGTACCTTATTCCTTAAACAACCGAAGTTATGGAATTTATAACTTCTAAATTTTAAAATAATAAATTTAGTTTATTCCTTTTAAAACGTAAATTAATTAAATAAATAAATAAAATTATTCATGTGATAAATAAAATCATTGATTTTTGTTTAATTTTCGCCTCTGCTAGTTGTTGAATTGATAATGCGGGCTAATTCGTTTAATAAATTAAGTTATAGAAAATAATAATAATGATAGATTCGATTAATAAGGTAAGTTATTGAATTACTAAGTCAAAGTTTTTAAATTTATAAATTTAGTTTATTCATTGTGAAACGTACATAATTGAATTAATGAAATAAATTATTAAAGAAATAAACACGGTTATACTATTTTTTTTGTTAATTTTATTAAGTCAATAACTTGGAGTTATTTATTAAATAATCTTTATGATTTTTATTTTAATAACTTTTTGTTAATTACTTCAATACAGAAAGTTATTGTCCAGTATTCAATGCACAAAAATTATTGAAACAACCTATAAAATTATTGTTAGCATAACTTTTTTTTCTGGGTGTAAGTACTCCGAGTCACACCAATCGTAGGTTTGTATGAACCCGTAAGAATAAACTTAGCAAGAACATTTAATATTTAATTTTTAAGTATCATAATAAAAATAAAATAAAAATTTGAAAGAATAAGTTAACGAAATATTTTATATCGAAAATGTTTTACAAATTTGTTAGAAAATAAGAATTTATATATTTAACTATGCAAAATTACTTCATAAGAATATTTTTACAATATGTATATACCTTGTTTGGTAAAATTTAAAATAAAATAACCGCAAAAATATTAATGCAAAGGTTATGAGAAGAAAACATTGATTGGGACGAGAACATATAGCTAATCATCTGGAAGCACAATGGACGAAATTTCAACAGGAGTAACAGCATGTATAAGCAAAATTAGAATCCCTAGGTGGATTAATTCCAATCAGAATGTCATAGAATTACATGGATTCTGTGATGCTTTGGATGTGGCATATGCTGCTGTCATATATAGCAGGGTGACTTTGGAATCCGGATATGTTAAAGTTACGTTACTACCATCAAAAACTGGAGTTGCTCCGTTTAAGAAAATAAATACGCCACGACTAGAACTATATGCGGCACTTATATTAGCAAGATTAATGGATAGAGTAAGGCATCATTAGAGTCATAAACGTCGGTATAAGCTTATATACGGATTCAACCATCTCTCGCATGGATTCAAGGGCCTTCAAACAAATGGAAGTTTTTCGTAGGAAATCGTGTAGCTGAAATACAAAGCAACATCGGTCCAGCCTATTAGTCTCACGTAAGATCGGAAGATAATCCCGCAGATATAGCTACATGAGACCTTACGTGAAATGAAATTCAAAATAATGAGTTGTGGTGGTCTAGGCCTAAATGGCTTCGAAAAGTTAATTTGCCATCATCAAACCGTCAAGTATTTAGTACTCTTTAGTACTTCAGGAAGAAGTGAAGAAAACCGTGGTCACCTCGAAAACAGCAATACATGAATGTGACATCTGGGATAAATATTCATCGTACAAGAAATTAATAAGAATTATCGCTTATTTAAAAAGTTTCGTCAACAATGCCAGATGCAAGGATTATTTAAAAAGAACAGCAGGTGCACTATCGACTGATGAGTTAAGGAACAGCCGGAACTTAATAATCAGCTATATTCAGAAGGCTGTATTTTATGAAGAATTAAAACTATTAAAAAGAGGCTCCAGCTTAAGCAAAGCAAGTTCTTTATGGCAATTACATCCATTTGTCGACAAAGAAGGTATCCTACGAGTAGGTGGAAGACTAAGAAACTCGATAGCATCGTTCGAGACTAAACGAAGTAGCATTTGTTTTTTTTACACCCTTCTTATATACGATTTCATAATCGTATTCCTCAAGTTTCAATCTCCAACGAATCAATTTTGAGTTTGGTTCCTTGAGATTGAAAAGCCAAATCAACGGCTTGTGATCCGTCACAATTTTGAATTTTTGACTGAATACATATGGTCTAAAATATTTTGTGGACCAGACAATGGCCAGAAGCTCTTTTTCGATAGTGCAGTAGTTTTGCTCCGTGACCGTTAAGGTTCTATTGGACCTTGTGAAAGGACGGCGCCAATAGCTACGTTGCTTGCATCTGTAGTAAGGATAAATTCTTTAGTAAAATCGGGATACTGCAAGATTGGTTCATTACATAACAACTCTTTGCAATATTCAAAACATTGTAGATATCTTGTATATTATTATACATATACAAGGATTATTTCTTTACCCTTCCTTAAGCATTCCGTTAATGTTTTGGTTACGTCGGAGAAGTTCTTTATGAACTTTTGATAATATCCCGGAAGTCCCAAAAAGCTTTTAATCTGTTTTTCCGTTTTAGGAATGGAGAATTCCTTAATAGCTTTTATTTTGTCGGGGTTGGGTTTATTTACGTCGCAAGTAACGATATGGCCCAAAAAAGCAATTTCTCGATGCAGAAATTCCGATTTGTCCATTTGTATTTTCAGGTTAGCTTTTCTTAATTTATCGAAGACTTGCTTTAGATTTTCTATGTGTTCTTGGAGTGACGTCGAGAATACAATGATGTCATTCATATAACACAAGCAAGATTTGCCTTGAATTTCGCCTAACACATTATCCATGACCCTCTGGAAAGTTGAAGGTGCATTCTTTACACAAAATGGCATTCTTATGTATTCATAATGGTGAAATCCAGATGCGGGGTCCAAGGTAGAGAAATACATGCATTTTCCTAATTTATCGAGGGTATCGGTAATGTTTGGTAAAGGGTAACGATCTTCAATTCTCTTCTCATTTAGTTTGCGATAGTCTATTACTAGTCGCCACTTGACCTTTTCACTGGCATCAGTCTTCTTGGGAACGATCCAAATAGGAGACGACCAGGGCGAGAAGCTAGGACGTATAATTCCGTATTGTAACATCTTATTGATTTGTCTTTTGACTTCCTCCTTGTGGATGTGAGGGTAACGATAACTTTTATTAAAGACGGGTTTGTCATCTTTAAGATTTATTTCGTGCTTTACGGCGTTTGTGAAAGACAAACGTTGTTCCGTTTTAAGAAATAATTCTTCTTGTATTGATGACATAGTTTCAGAATTGCCGTCTTTTCTTCACCGTTAAGGTGTTTTGTTCTAATTAAATTAGAAATAGTTTCACCAACAAATAGGTGTATCGCATTCTTGGATGTTATACGCAGTGATTAGATTCGGCTCGATAAATCTTTCTAAATAAATCGGCTTTAATCGGCTGTTCGATTACGAAAGTATGGGGAAACTATAGTTTACTACTTCTAAAACTGCATACCAATTTTTGCAATGATAGATTCCTTCGGGAATAATTAAGTGTTCGTTTATTGTTGTTGGGTTGATGTATAGGTCACCGTTTTCGACATCAACTGGAAGCTCAGCAGTTAGGTTGCTTCTGGGTAATATGTTGTAAACTTTTGAAGCATAATTAGCTTTGAAAAGTAGCGGAATCTCAACCTTGTCTGTTTTAAGAACAGATTTACCAAGGTCTAGGGTTACACTCAATTGTTGCATCATAATAAACCATCAAAATATATATGAAATTTAAAAAGAAGGAATTCTAAAGGTTCCTTTGTTTTAAATTCCATAAGTCCGGGGACTATAACTTTTTGGTTTATTTGGTGACCGTTAAACATAGTTTTGAGTCCTGTCACAAAACAGATGAACAAGAATTTATATTATTCACGAAAAAATCAAAATCGAAATATTGTGAATATTTTTGCTTTACGACTTTATAATTTCTATTTTCTCATGAACAAATAAACATAAGAATTTTGTTTTTCGTAAATGAATGTTTTAAAAAA
Source organism: Nephrotoma appendiculata (assembly GCA_947310385.1). Classification (NCBI taxonomy): domain Eukaryota; kingdom Metazoa; phylum Arthropoda; class Insecta; order Diptera; family Tipulidae; genus Nephrotoma; species Nephrotoma appendiculata. The sequence goes on along the minus strand of OX371225.1, from coordinate 55,268,883 downwards.
CGATGAATATTATCTATTCAGTTAACGGACGAAAAATATGAAAAAGAGTAAACTAATTCACAAACATTTTAGAATATCGAACTTACCCAGTGCACCAGATTCGGATTTTTATTTAGAATTCTTTTAGAATTTGGAGCAAGAGTAAGAAACGTTTTGTGAATTCTCAAAGTTTTTCAATCTGAATTTTTTGCTACTGGTATATTTAACTATGGCATATTTCTCCGAATATGCCAAAAGTTTCCCCTCTATTTTGTGGTATAAAATTGAGAGTATTTCTGAAAAATCAGAGGGAATATTAAATATTTTTAAAGAAAATCCAAAATTAATTTTTTTGAGTTCTGTGAAAGAATTCCGAATTAATTCAGAATGGTTTTTCGCAGTTGTCAAATCGTTTTTGGAAAGTTTCTATTCCAGGAGCACTTAGTTTTGTATAAGAGATCTGTCCGAATACATCATTCAATTTAATTTTGATTATAAAAAATCAAATCGATTTTTATGAAAAATCGTTTTGAATTCGTTCGGAATTTTTCAAGTAATTCAAAAAAAAATCTTTACATTTTCTTTAAAAATGTTTAGAGTTTCTTTATGATTTTTTAGAAATAGTTTTGATTTTATATCATAGAAATTGTGGAAGAAAACTAATGGTGTATGAATGAAAACAAATAGAAATTTTACATACTTCCCTGACAAACCCGTAGTATTTTTATAAAATTCTGAAATAAGAATTGAGAAATTACTCGCACTTAACGACTTATTACGGATTCTGGCGAGTTGGAAGTTTCGCTAGAAATAATTTCCTATACAAAAAAAACAATAAAAAATATGTTTAAGCTTAATTCAAAAACTAAAAATTCATTTAATTATTAATAAAAAACATTAAATCCGTTTTATAATATGATAGATTCGTACACTACTTTATAAACATTTTGTTTTTTTCTGTTTCTGGAGCCTACCCTTCGTATTATAAAACACCTTTTTTATTATAGCTTCAATGTCGTCAATAGTCGCCTGCGGAAATTTTGAAAAAGCCGCGTCTGAAAGATACAATTCAGATTAATATTATATCTCTATTTAATTGGAAACTGTTGATTTTTAAAATAACCTTTGAAAGCTTCAATTAGTTTATAATTCTTTATTTTTATGTTGTTCCCTAGTCCCAGCCATGTGAAACTTTTTGCCACGCCATCGGTCATAATTTGTCTGAAAGAATTTTTCGTGAAGTTGCGCAAATCAGTTCCACCAATTGTTTTGAAAAATTGAATCTAAAAATAATTTTTTATAAATTTTTTCTTAATTTAAAGCTTTATAATTCATTACCAGGGCATGAAAAGTGTCCTCATCCTCTTTTAATTTTTCTTCGAAACCTAGTACAACATCTATTGTACCAATAGGAAGTGAAGGGAACAGTGTTGTCATATTTGTTGATCTTGCTTTATTTTTATTTTCCTGCCGTAAGTAAAATATTTCCTTTGCTAAACGCTTAAGAGTTAACTGCATATCGTCCAACTTCTGTAAAACTAAAATAATTATATTAATATTTAATGGAATAATGAGCCAAATTTAATAGAATTTTATTTTGTTTTTTATTGGTTTTATTAATTTTTTTATGAGCGTGAGGTACTTCATGATATCCTATAGGTATTAAGATGAGTATTTGATTTACATACCTGTATGAAATTCGCCGGCAGGTATAATGATATCAGAAGAGGAATTCACGGTTTCATTACTGGCGGTAATAAGGGTCGTATATGTTTTTTCTTGCGGCGGTCGAATAGGGGATAACTTGTTTGCAGGATAATTTAATAATTGAGTTGACGTGGTTGGAATAACATCCCCTGTAAAGAAACGCACCCCTTTAAATAAATATTAAGCACTTAAGTGCTACAATTCACTAACCTGGTTGCATATATCCGAAAACATTGTAACCTTCTGTATCACCTAACAAATTATTGGTGTTTTGGGTATCTTCCATTTGTGTTACGTTGTCCATTTGATAAAGTTGTCTGAAAATATTTTTTGGTATACTTATTTAAGTATGATGAATGAGAGGTATAAATAAATGCTTGTCTATATCTATGGACAGATTAATGCATTTTATAATATTTTCATTGCAATCGATTTCCTCCGCATTCTCGTCTAAAATTAGCCCATTGCAATAAAAAATTTGTAGAAACGTTGAGTTTATGGGTAAATAAAAGTATGGTACTAAATTTGATATGGATTTTAACGTAAACTTAAATTCATCTTCATTTTTCAATATTTTTATAATCTTTGCAGGTTTTCCGTTGACTAAACAAAAATTATTTGGATCCAAATGAGAGAACCAAAATTTACCGGTGTACAGCTTAATAATCTCTGATTTATTTGCCCTCTTTTGTACTCGTGGATATGTTTCAGTGGTATTACTGCAATGCATACTTTTCTCAACAAGACGGTTATAAATTTGAGTTAAGTGATGCTGTCCCTCATGGACCATTCGCTTAACATCTTGCAGTTTATTTTCAAATTTAAAAGCATTTATATTTTCTAGGCCATTGTATTTTTTAGCATCTAAGTGTAAATGAATTAAGTTATGACAGTTATAGGTTACGTTTTGTGAACCGTACAAAATACCAAACTCTTCTACAAAGCTGTATAACAGCTTCTGCGCACAATTATTATTTATAACGCAATCGGTTGAATGAAGTAAAATTCGCATTGCGCACGCTAATTTCAAAAAATGTGAATATTTTCTATCATCCAATATACCTTTTAATATAAGTGGTCCAACGTACAATAAGAATAACCTGTATTCTGTAGCTTTCCAAAAGTCCAATTCTTCTATACTACGAAGCTTTCTATTGAATTCTTGTGAAATTTGGCTTTTAATAATCATAATGCGAAAGTTTAGCAAATCACTTTCAGTTTTATTCAATATATTTTTCCCGTGCTTACATTTAACCCATAAATGTAACATCTGTTTCATAACCCCTAAACATACTAGGTGCATGTAATCAAGAGGAAATTGATCGACACATCCGATTCCCAATTTTTCAATATACAATGAGTCCATTAACGTATGATGTTCTTTTTGTTCTCTTTTAGAAAAACTAAAATCTGTACGCAGAGGTGCATTTAAATCTAAGAGACAGAGACGATGATTAATTTTTTGTCCTTTAGTTTGGCATTTATTGCAGCAGTAGAAACCGGTATGCCCTTTTATACCTAATATGAATGCCTTTGCAGGTGTATCACAAATAAAACTGTGAATTTTAATATCGTAGTGGGAATTTCGAAAACTAAATCCAGCATCTAGTAATTTTTTTGTTTCATCAACTAATTGTTTAACAAAATTGTGAGTATTAACTGGCTTTGACAATCCTTTGTAACAACCCACAATATATACATCGGGATATCCAATGATATTTACCAAAATTGGCCAAGTTTCCGATTTTTTGCTGTTTCCATGAAGTGGTAATCCGTCTGTTGCAAATTGAAGAAAAATCTTATTTGATGGAAAATCGGGGTATTTGAGAAAAAAATCCGTTAAACAGTTCTTGAGACCATAATTTATGTAATTTCCATTGTCCAAAGTTTCTACATATGATTCTCGAGGAGTGTCTCTCAATGTCCTAACGTCAGAAGGTAAACTTGGATCAATTTTAACCAAAATGTTAAGCAATTTATTAACTGTGCGTGAAGTAACATTACAGTTAACTGACCATGATGCCAATTCACCACGAATATTAGTTTTGCCTGTGGTTGCAGTAGGGCTATTAAATTCTATTTCCATTCTCGTACTATCTCTAGATTCATTTGAAATTTCAACAAGATGTTTGTTAATTTCATTCAATGGAAGATTTGCCAGGTTACTGCTTAGCGCACTCGTTCTTTCTGAGATTATGCTACGAGTTTCTGTTTGTGAGGGTACGACATTTTCATTTAATGAAATTCGTTGTCGCTTCGCCACACCAAACAAGTCATCCAATTCTTTTTTCGCAATCCTTGAAGTATTTTGTCTAAAGGACATGATTTTGATTTGAACGTACAGCACGTAAATAAAAATTGTTTACCATTTATTTTAAGATTATTCTAAATATATTTTCTTATTAATGAACTGATTTCGAACCGAGCCCGAACAAATCCGCTCAAGTTTATCAATTTTTTGTTATTTTCTGAACTCGAAGTTTGCGGGTAAATTAACGCGTTCAAATACTGTTAAAACAATATGCATATATGTACTTTCTATTCAAAATTGCTTGTGCAACTTAAATTTTCATGGCAATGTAACAATAATAACAATAGCAAAATTTTTTAGCTTACCTTTTCTGATCAATTTTTATTTCAATTGGAAAAATTAATATAAAATTTAATATTTCACTGCACTTCACGTTTTCACCTGTGAGGAACAATACTTGTAATGCAAATGAATTTTTTGTTTTTGCGTTATGAAATTCAACAAACAAACGGTAATTTTACCGTTTCTTTTTGATTTGTATGCGTTTGCTTTTGAGAATTCAGAACGAAATCCTAAAATCCTTAGAAAGAAATATACATCGAATTTATACAGAGAACATCAACGAAATTTCCGGTTTTCTAAAATGTGTAATAAAATGAAGTGTAGTAGGGATATCTATTAAAAAAATTCTTTCGGAATTTTTTCTGTCATTTCTGATAGTCCGAATCTGGTACACTGGGTAAGAATTATACAATTCTTTCCGGAACCATTTTCATGTTTTGTGAGAAATAACCTGGAATGTAAATAACTGGAGGAATTTAGTTTACATGATGGTTGAGTTTGGGATGCCAATACGTAACGGGATGCTAATCCGTTACTAATCCGTTACCAATTCACGAAATGTGAAAGAATCAAAATTTCGTACGCTACGCAGTAATTCGCTAGTAGTACAACTACATGGTATTGCTCTATATATATAGAAAATATTTCAATGTAATAAACAACATCAGTCGTTGCGACCTGATGAGAAGACTGATTTTTTCAAATCATTAATCTCGTCTGTTCGAAACTGATTGTTGTGATTCTTACACATTAGCCATCTATAAGTCAAAAAAAATTCAAAAAATGAATTATGAAAAAAGTCCTTGCAACAATAATACTACAAAATGTCTTAAATATATTGCATAAATGCGGTATATGTATCTAAAAAACTATAATACAGTAAACCCTCGATTTAACGGATCCTGATATAACGGACGCTGGATTTAACAGACCTCGAATTAACGGACCCTCTCTATTTAACGGACAATTTTTTATTTTCCATTTTTCGGTTGCCGAAACATATGATGTGATTGGGTATAAAAATAGGAAATGGGATTCTTAAAGATTTATGGAAGATGTTTGTTGAATATGGTCACTTTGGACGGAACTCAGCAGTTTTTAACCGATTACGATGGGATTGGATTTGTTTAATGGCAAGATTCATTAATGATTTCTAGAAGAAGTTTCTTAGTATGGTCACCTAGAATACGGCTATTACTTAACCGATAATCATGAAATTCGGCACGTTAGATAAATATGGGATTATAAAATGATAAACTGCTGTACTCGTCAGAGGATTTATGCTCTTGCATTGCAAATACCTCTAAAGTCTTAACTTCCGCTTGGTTCGAAAGGTTCTGCAGATCTCAAGGTCTTAGAAAGTACGTATATGTATATATATTTTTTATTTATTTTACTAAACAGATCAAGTTGAATGATATTTATTTCTTTTTTTGTGGTTATTCAATATCCTTCAATATTCAATTTACAAAACAATAATAACATTATTATTTTCCATTATTTTTGTGCACTTTCATCATTAGATTTAATTTTAAATTTAAAAAAATTGAACATTACTCATTCTATGTGATAATTTTTATGTGATAATTTTATGTGATAATTTTTTATTTCGTACTAGTTTCGAGAGTTCTCTCTTCGTCAGCTATATTGATAAATTGTTGATAAGCAGGCGTCTTTCTTAAAGGTAGCGGCTCATGATGTTAACATGTTCATGGTAAGGCTGGATGTCTTAACATCTATCACCAGTACGTGATCCATTGATAGAATTAGTGGGTTGAGCGGCAAGCGAACTACCTACTCTCACAAAAAATCACGTGGTGAACCCTACACAAAGGACTCTGATAAATTTATAATATTCTTATCAACTCTCTCTCTGGCGCTATAATTTTAATTAATATTATACTAATAGAAACACTACACTAATTGAAAAACTACATACATACCGGAGTATGTACAAAATTTATCTATCTCGTTCTAATGAAACAAACCAAAAATAAAAAATATTTTTTTTAACAAAATATTTCCACCAAAAGAAAAGATTCACCAAAAATCAAAATCGTCAATTTCGTGAATAAAATATCTTCATCACATTCACTCTTTTATTTTTCTTTGAACGTTGGTTCGTCACGAATTATAATTTTATTAATTTGTGTAATTTTTACTAGACATTCTCGATACAAAACAAGAGAATGAATATTTTTTACCGAATGAAGAAAGACATTTGTTGTAGAAGAATATTCATGTGAATAAAAAATAGAAAACTTTATTTTCGAGAATATTTTTGATTCTTCAGTTTGTGAATTTTAGCGCTCACTCTTGCGAGCAAGCTTATAACGGGTGATTTTTTAAGAGCTTGAGAACTTTTTTTTAAAAAAAACGCATAAAATTTGCAAAATCTCATCGGTTCTTTATTTGAAACGTTAGATTGGTCCATGACATTTACTTTTTGAAGATAATTTCATTTAAATGTTGACCGCGGCTGCGTCTTAGGTGGTCCATTCGGAAAGTCCAATTTTGGGCAACTTTTTCGAGCATTTCGGCCGGAATAGCCCGAATTTCTTCGGAAATGTTGTCTTCCAAAACTGGAATAGTTGCTGGCTTATTTCTGTAGACTTTAGACTTGACGTAGCCCCACAAAAAATAGTCTAAAGGCGTCAAATCGCATGATCTTGGTGGCCAACTTACCGGGCCATTTCTTGAGATGAATTGTTCTCCGAAGTTTTCCCTCAAAATGGCCATAGAATCGCGAGCTGTGTGGCATGTAGCGCCATCTTGTTGAAACCACATGTCAACTAAGTTCAGTTCTTCCATTTTTGGCAACAAAAAGTTTGTTAGCATCGAACGATAGCGATCGCCATTCACCGTAACGTTGCGTCCAACAGCATCTTTGAAAAATACGGTCCAATGATTCCACCAGCGTACAAACCACACCAAACAGTGCATTTTTCGGGATGCATGGGCAGTTCTTGAACGGCTTCTGGTTGCTCTTCACTCCAAATGCGGCAATTTTGCTTATTTACGTAGCCATTCAACCAGAAATGAGCCTCATCGCTGAACAAAATTTGTCGATAAAAAAGCGGATTTTCTGCCAACTTTTCTAGGGCCCATTCACTGAAAATTCGACGTTGTGGCAGATCGTTCGGCTTCAGTTCTTGCAGGAGCTGTATTTTATACGGTTTTACACCAAGATCTTTGTGTAAAATCTTCCATGTCGTCGAATAACACAAACCCAATTGCTGCGAACGGCGACGAATCAACATTTCACAGTCTTCAGCAACACTCTCAGAAACAGACGCAATATTCTCTTCTGTACGCACTGTACGCATTCGTGTGGTTGGTTTAATGTCCAATAAAGTAAACTGAGTGCGAAACTTGGTCACAATCGCATTAATTGTTTGCTCACTTGGTCGATTATGTAGACCATAAATCGGACGTAAATCGCGAAACACTTTTCGAACCGAACACTGATTTTTGTAATATAATTCAATTATTTGCAAGCGTTGCTTGTTAGTAAGTCTATTCATTATGAAATGTCAAAGCATACTGAGCATCTTTCTCTTTGACACCTTGTCTGAAATCCCGCGTGATCTGTCAAATACTAATGCATGAAAATCCTAACCACAAAAAAATCACCCTTTACAAAGACTTAGGCCGTCTGTCTGTTGGCACTATCACAGCAAAAACTATACACCTTAGATAGCTATAATTTGCACACAGATAGATACTACTCTAAAAAGGTCACATTTAAAATTTGGGAACTCTAGGTCAAGTCGTTTTTGAGATATTCCACTTTTTCTAAAAATATAGGTCACACAGATGCGGCTGTCTACTTTTTTTTTAATTTTCAATTATTATTCTAGGCATACTTTTATCTATAATAAAAAGAGTGTTATTGCAAAACTAGTTTCTGTAATTTTTTTTTTGATTTGCTTAAGATTCTATTCATTTTTTGTCTATTGGGCTAATTTGTTGTATTAGCACCTTAGTTGTTTCAGAGGGTTTACACCTCTGTCCGTCCGTCTGTTGCATTTTTCCTATGTTATCGAGCGCTTGTCGGACAATTTCAATTGTCTGCTTCTACTAGTTTTAATTCGTGAATTTTTGTGCACATTCATACGAGTAAATGAAGATTTTTTGATGTCTGGTTTTGACGTTCACTGTAGGTATGGAACGTATCTGTGAAGGATGAATGAACTGTGGGTTCAGAAAAGATTTATTCGATCCCGTGTCTACTAACATTTTTAGAACTTTGGTTTTACTTAGGTTGATATGTATATAAGGAAGCGTATACGTTTGATGTTTATTCACGTCTACGTATACGATTCCGGCTGGGAGGCTTCGGGATGAAAATTTTCATCATCAACCTCACCTTCTTCCAGATCAGGAAGTACAGTTCAGGCTGTTCTTCATAGCCTTCTTCCATTACTTCTTGTTCATCTTAGGCTGTATACAATTCTTGCGATCGGATCTTTGGTGGACCCATCGGCTGAAATTGGTAATTGTTCCAATTGTTTATGCTTGAATATTGTTTGTATTGGTTTTGATTTGACCTAGTGTCCATTGGTTCTGCCCTTTTTGGTAAAACCATTGATGGTTTGAACCTGTTTGTTGATTTGGCCGTTACTATAGCCAGTTGGATTCTATTTGGGGAAAGGCCTTTGATTATAGTATTGAGGCGTGGGACGGTAATTATAATTATAGCTTGGGCCAGCCTTTTGTTGAAGTATTGGTGGACCGCTAATAGGGTTGCTCTGTGCAGGATTTCCCTGATTTCCGTAAAGGACTTTCGGTATCACTGATCTTTGTAAAACATGTAAAATGTTAATGTTTGTTCCCTTCCTCATGTCTGCCATATTTTGTTCCTTGAGGCAATTTGCGAAAGCCTCTGTGAGAGAGGTGGGCTGCATTGCTCCAATCATGGAACCCATGGGTTCCCTGAGCCCCTCCAAGAATGTGTTAAGGCACATCTCTTGGTATAAATCACGCTTAGCTCTTACGATTGTTAAGTTTACCTCGTTTAACTTAACATAATTTATAATGGTACTTTGGATATCTATAATTCGTGCGAAATACTTTTCTAGCATATCATTTCCTTGTGAGGTATATCATACAAGTCCGTCACCAGGTTTGTTTCATTGTGCTTGTCTGCGTAATGTGTGATAAGGTTGTCCTTTATGGCTTCCCATTCTAATGGCGTGCCGTACATTGTAAGGACTTCGTTGGCGTCGCCCGTGATCTTATTCCTAATTGCTCTCAAAAATATTTTGGAGCATGGGTGACCGTCAATTGCGTTACAGAGGCTCAAAATTTCCTACACATTTTCAATAAATTCGAATAATGTGTGCCTGCTGCCATCGTATTTTGGCACATCTTTAATTGCGTCTGGTATTCTTAGACTTTTGAATACATCAGTTGCGTTATAATTATTGTCGTCGCCGTTTTCTGACATTTTTGAAGAATTTATCAATGTGTAAGGATGATTGATATTTTCACTAATTTTAAAAATTGTGTTAAAGTTTTTTGCTAAATTATTAATTTCTAGTGTAAGATTTTGATTATGAAAAATTCTATAACTAGTAGACTCGTTGTCCGTAAAATCGACCACAACATCGGTTGTATTCGTATTTTTTAAATCTTTATTCATAAAACTCCTATACTCCGTAGAAATTTTGATTTGATTTTTAAAAGTTTATTTGTTAATATGTATATCTAAATTTCCAATCGTGGGATATTTGAAGATACTATAAGCCGTAGAATCTTCTTTGAGTTGCTAAGTTAAAGGACTTTTCTTGGAATTAAAATTCGCTTACCATACAATAAGTATTGCTGTAGTCACTGCGGCATTCATCTCAGGAAATTCAACGGTTTGTTTATTTATTTATTATATTTTTTTTGAACACTGTTCTGGTACATACGACAGGTCGTATTTTATAGTGGTTACTTTATTATGTCCCCAAATGTGATTTGGGGCAAAAAAAAGAGAGAGAGAGAGAGAGAGAAATTATGATGAAATCACGCACTACCAAATTCGTCGATATGTGAGCTGCAATGATGCGATTAGGTGTATATTCTCGTTCCCCATTCACGAACATTATGAAGAATGGTGAACGAGTTTATTTCAATACACTGAATGTTGCTCAACGTGCTGAAACACATCCAGCGTCAACATTGAGCAGTTTGTTTTCGTTTTTTGACAAAAGTGATTCGTCTGCACGAACATTGCTCTTCTCTGAGATGCCACGTTGTTACACTTGTAATGTAAAAGCTGAAATATGCAAGAGAAATTTAAATACGCAAGAGAAAGAGATGATGCAAATCTTTTCGCAAAAAACTTACTTTTCCCGATATTTGAAAAATGAACAGAGGGTGGCATTGTTTCCAAGCTCAAGAAACTGATAGAAATAATTTTCAGTCATATTGTGATTGAATAAGCTGGTCTATTAATGACTAGCTAAGGTAGCAGTAATTTTCTTAGTTTGATTGCCTTATCGATACATAAGTTAACTGAATGTTCAAATCCATAATAACTGGTCGGTCCAGGAGTAGATCGAGCAAGTAAAAAACAATCTTTTCTATTTACAAAGACTCTATCAAATAAAGTAAACATCGACGAGGTAATTTAGTCAGTGTCATTGCGAGAGTAACTCCAATTGCTTGCTCCAATTTCGCCTTTGTTTATCTCTTTAAATATTTAATAAGACATGAACCAATGCTTTTAAAAGATTTATAATATTACTTTCCATGTTGCTCTGTATACCTTGATTGAATGCGGTTTGATGTAAAATAAAAGAATTAAACTTTATAAATTATTCGCTAACCACACATCAACATTATAAATTCACCACAAAATTATTGAATTCAGCAAAATATTTATAATAACCTTCAATAAAATTTATAACAATTTAATGTTTAATTTTAAATTAATTTGTCATCTGTCAACTAATTATGACGGATAAACCATAAAACCGCATCATTAAATCATCGTGTGATATACAATTTAGATAATGCACCGACATTTACGAAGCGCCTTAGATTTGTTTCAAGCAAAATCGTCGGTAACCCAATTTACACGTTAGTGACGTAAGCGTATAGTATTTAATGCTACCCGACTTTACCCTATTCTGATTAGCGAAACTTTTATTATCAAACTAATATTTAAGCCACTTCAGATAAAACCAAATAAATCAATTTCGTCCGCAAATGAATTCGTGTAATCGATATGTACGACAAACTGCTGGTAATACAACGTTATAATTGTTTATATCACTAATTACCTTACATGTGCTGATCTAATCAACTTAAGCGTTTGATAAATGTCTTGTGTTATATGAAAAGTTTATTAATTTAGTCGAAGAGTTCGGATCGTCAATATCGCTTAATCAGCCGAGATGAAATATCTTCTGTGTTTATTATTTGTAGTAAATTTCTCGAATGCACTTCACTTAGTGCCGCTTTCGATTTTTAATGTAACAAATAGTGAAGGGGTGTTTAGTGAGGGTGAAGATTTTTCGATATGTGATCGTGAATGTGTCACGGGTGATGTGCGAAATTGTTATTATAAATTTTATTTGGAACACTATCATGCGATGGGTCCAGCGTGTGGTGATTGCGCTAAAGGTGTTGTGGCTGATTGCTTGAATTTAATGTGCGTTCTCGGCGATGGTGTTGAACGCGGTGTTATGACTGTGAATCGACAAATTCCGGGACCTCCAATTTTTGTGTGCAAAGATGATGTGATCATAGTGGATGTGATAAATGCGATGAGTGGTACAGCAACAACCATACATTGGCACGGTATGCAGATGCGTGATGAACCGTATATGGATGGTGTTCCGTTTATTACGCAATGTCCGATAGATTTTGCCTCAACGTTTCGGTATAAATTTACTGCGTCACAAGCGGGCACGATGTATTGGCATTCACATGCTGGACACCATAAAACGAACGGGATCTACGGCGGTCTTGTGATTCGTGAACCACTGGACGATGATGTGCATGCAGCTTTATACGATTATGATTTGTCGGAACATCTTATTGTAGCCGCGGATTGGATGCACGATGTAGCCGAACAATTTGTGCCCGGTTTACCAACGAAAGGCGATGGATTAACGCCATCAGATTTTTTAATCAATGGTCTCGGGCAACATGCTGATAAAAAATATCCTCGCATACCGTTAAAAGTATTTCGTGTTAAACAAGGCAATCGATATCGATTCCGTTACATAAACAGTGCCACATTCTATTGTAGTTGGTCCATTCAAATAGAAAAACATAGTATGACCGTGATTGCGACCGATTCGTACGATCTCGAACCCGAAGTGTTTGAAACAATTTATGGCCATTCGGGTGAAAGGTTCGATTTTATTTTGAACGCAAACAGAAAAGTGCAAAACTATTGGATTAAAATGCGATCGAAGTGTATGTTAAATGAACAGGTTGAACAGTACGCCATTTTATCATATTACACAGAGGATGAAGTGCCAATTGTTAATTTTTCGAATGTACATCGACCGAACGGTGTATTCATTTCTAGTGGTCGTGTCCTAAACGATCCAAGTGCATGGAGTTTTTCTGAAGTCGATAATTTTGAGACTCTCGCCGATTTGGAGGCGGCCGATCAAGCAGATAATTTGGAAACAGTAGTTCCAGATGTTCAATATATTTTCAAATTTAATAATTATGCCATCCCAAAAAGTGAAGTGTTCGTCGAAAACAATTATGGCGGATTTTACAGTAAGTTCCTAAAATATAAATTAATTTAAATTGTATAACAAAATATTTTGATATCGTGCAGATCTTCGGGACGACGTCATTTTACTTGGTGCTATAAATAATATCAGTTTATCATATCCGTCATTTCCGATTTTAACGCAACCGAGTCAGGCCGACGATAGTGCATTTTGTGATGAAGAGAATCGACCGGCTGAATGTATTAATCGATTTTGTCAATGTCCGCACCGTGTTAAAATACGGAAAGATGATCTGGTCGAAATAATATTGGTCGATGAATCGCAAACGAGGCGTGCATTGCATCATGCATTCCATTTGCATGGATACGGGTTTACGGTGGTAATTACTGGTCATTGTGCTGAATTGGGAACGGCTGACTGTTACACGGATGAGACCCGGCGTAATGATAGATTTTTGAAACGAATGTCGGGACGATATCCACCCGTAAAAGATACAATTGCAGTGCCTAGTGCTGGATTTGCAGTTCTACGTTTCCGTGCCGATAATCCTGGTTTTTGGTTGTTACATTGCCACTACGACTGGCATGCTGCATTTGGTATGGGTCTAGTATTGCAGGTTGGCGAGCCGAGTGATTTTAAAGTTCCACCAGCCGATTTTCCAACGTGTAATGCGTATACACCTGCCTATTAGCCTTTAAGTACCGTATTATAGAACAATAAATTATATTTTGACATTTTTTAAGACGCTGCGTTATGTTTTATTCGAGCGCGATAAGATTTTGGATATTGATACTTTTATTAAAATATTTGAAGCAATGTGACTTTTGTCGATTTTATCGAACATTATTAAGTACAAACAAATACTTTCAATCGTATTGTACTGCTGACATTAACGAAATGCAATCAGTTTAGCAATCAATCAATACAGGCTTATCGCTGCAGTTTGAATTAGCTTTTGGCAATACATATGTCATGACGCGTCTGGTTTCAAATTTAATTAGATTACAGATAAATCAATCGATGATTGGGCATCAATTTTAAGTGGCGGAGCGCTTCAACTGCAAAATGGTATGACAAGTTTAAAATTATTTTAACTTGCGACGTCAAGTTCTTAATTATAAAATAATTAAGCATACGTACTTTATTTATTGTTTATGACGTACCGATATAATAAAACTATGCAACGATGACTTAAATTGGTTTTATTAAATTATTTTTAATTAACTAAAGAATACATCGGATTTACCCGACGAAAGTGATAATCAGAAGGAGTTTTTGAAAAGAAACTGTAACTGCTGCACAAAAAGTACAAAGAAGCCAAAATCAGCCACAGCATTAATAAATTCAGTTTGGAAATGAAACAATTAAAACCAACAAAACAGAATTTCTTAAGTTTATAGCAAATCGAATTGACATTCGACACACTATAATTTTTCATGATTCCACAAAAGCGCTGCTGTTCCAAGGCAACTGTATCAAGCCCTATTGCAACGAATTATGAAACTATTAATTGTGTGATGTTCAAATTCAACAAAATAGATGTCAAAATAATGGGCAACAACAAATCAAAATGTTTAAAAAGTTAAGTTTGAAGCATCTTTGAATATATATTCAAACATCACTTGGCAAAGTCTTAGAGAAGAAGAATCAGTTTCAATGTTAGGGTCTCATAATAGTTATTCACTTATCAATATTGGCCGCACCTTAATTTGGGAAAAAGAGTTGACAACATTATCTTGGTATCACCAACAAGTATGTGCACAAAATTTCAGAGAAACATTTTAATAAGCAAAAGGAGGTCGACTCATGGTAAGTTACCATTAAAAAAAAAATCACCAGATAGTCTTCGAGATTCATTGATCGCAGCTCTAAAAGAATTCAATCATACGAAGATTCACTCAAAAAAAATTTTTGTATTTTTTTTACGAATATCATTCATTAGCTCGAATTTCTACTATTAACGTAGAAACCTTTATATAAACGTAGAAAATAAAATTAAAAAAAAAAAAATCTAAAACTTTATGCATTAATAGTAAGAATCGCAGTTCGTAAATTTATAGTTCCATTAATCGTTTTGGTTTTATTGTCGCAATAATGAATTTTTGTCTATTTACGAATTAGTTCATATTATAGACGTCGAGAGAAAAATATTCATAATATATACGAAAAACTCGTTTGCCTACGAATTAGTTCGTATTATAGATGACGATAGAAAATTATTCATAATATATATGAATAGTTCGTTATATTTATATTTTATACGTACATATAATTCATATAACGCCAACGGTCATGTAATTCATTCGGTTTTAAAATTTGTTGCAAATTTGTTGTGTTTCTTGGTGGTAAATTAAAAAAAATTAATTATTTGAAATCAGTGTTTTATTTCGTTCTCAAAAAGAACTATAAAATAAATAACAACTATAATTTTATTTGTTTAATAAAATAGTGATAATTTTAGTTGCATAGTTATCAGGTAAATATTATATTTAAAGGATTTTTTTTGATCACTCGCGTGTTTTGATGTAGAAAGGCATTCATTTTTATTTCTGTGTGTGTGTTAGTTAGTTAGTTTGACATACAAATTTATTTATTTATTGTCATTTATTATAATTCTTAAACAATTTTATAGATCCAGGCGCTAAAGCTTGCATAAAAAGCATTAAGTGTGACAATGTATCAGCCAATGAGTTCGAGAGCGCTTGACAAGCTTGTAGCCGATACAAAATTAAGGAAATACACCAAGACCTAATATTGCTTCAAGAAATGTTTAACAAATGGGAAGAATATAAAATCCAAGTGGTTACAGATTGGTAAGCATTACTTTGCTACAGTAAAATTATTTTAGAATTACTAATCAAGTTTTATTGCGGTAATTATATTAAATAGTGTTTATTGGAATTTGATTAAATAGCAAAACATAATATTTATGTTATCTTCCAATTAAATTTTAAATATGGAAAATAATTTAAATAACTTTTAATCTTTAATTATTAAAAAAAATATTTAATTACATATAATTCATTGCAAAAATTTATTACAACTCTTTTTTATTTTTAGACGATGCCGCTCTTCAGCTTCTTTGGGGCCTCCATGGATTTCTACCTCATATACTCAAAAATTAACAAAAAAGGATAATACCGAGTCAAAAGTAGTTACAAAAGTCAAAATAAAAGATTGACACGATTTATAATTTACACAGGATCTGTTCAGCAAATTGAGGAGCATATTAACTTTAAAAAAAAAATCATCAGCCATTTATACTATAGGTATAGAATTATCATTGTGCAAAATATGTTGTGTTCTTAGACGGTGTTAAATTACTTTTCGATAAGTTTAGAGCAGCACTTAGATCGTTTTAAAATGTTTTATTAAATTAATACGTGTTTTGTTAGTTTTGACTAATTTTTCATTTATAATTTTTTTATTATTTATTATCTAGTTTTAATTACGCATTAAATTATATTTTATTATAAATAATATGAATATTTTATAAAGATATTTTCAATTTTCAATTATTATTTAAAAAATAAAATATTCTCGTCATATGAATTAAAAAAATTAATAAAAACATATAAAATATTTAAAACTCTTTTTTTTACTGATCCATCAGATAGGATATACATACATACACACATATATATAACATTAGTTTCGTAAATATCAGTATTGTGATACATAAAAAAAATGAATTTATTTAGTTATATGTATGAATTAGACGTTAATAAAAATTTTAATTTCCATAATGTTATGAAAAATTTTGTCCTATATCTATGAATTTAGTCTTCAACAAATCACAATTTTTTACTATTTTACAATGCCTTACGTTAATAATAAGAAATTATTCATCCATAATCGCTTGCAATTGCATTAACATTATAAACTTTGTCGTATCATATATGAATCAAATCATAAATAGTACACACTAATTCGTAACTACAACAATTTATTAATTTGTCAGTTTTATATTATTAATGAACGTAATTCGTAATATTATAGAACTCCTGCATTGGCGCTGTTTTCACGTATTTTTCGTACTATTAATGCAGCTTTTGTCTCTATAGATGCAGGATTTTTTTGAGTGTTAAAAAGAAAGAAATCAATCAGTCACATCATAGCATTCTGCAGTATTCTAGTACTACCTCAAAGTTTAGTGTAGTTTTGAATGGTTCGTGCTAGCCGTTCTGGACCAATTCACTATTATCATAGACAAATATAAAAATAAAGACTGCTTATATAGAGCGAGAAAAAAGCAAGTTCAGTAAAACTTAAAATGGGTTGATCTATGCAGTGGAACCTTAGTAACTTATTCTTCATTTTTTGTTTGTACTTAACTTTCGTAACGGAAATTATTTTTAGATCTCGGTGTCGTGTTGATGAAAACTATGTTTAGTTTGTTTATATACATATATGTACATACATGTATACAATTTGTTGAAACTCCTTATATATTCGTTTTTCAGTAAGCCCAGCAATGAGGAAATACAAAACAAAATGTAGTGAGCGAGCCAATTTTTCCATACATTAACATGAAATTGGATTTTATAAAAATGAATTGGGATGTTTTTGACTCATTTCGAGAACTGCTTAGAATTTAAGATTTTGTTAATTTAAATTCGGTGTCTATCTTTTGAGTTTTCAAATTGTTCGTTACACAAATATGTTATTGTATATCTTAATGTTTGGCACTTAAATATATAAAGTGATCCACCCCTGTGGATCGAAGGATTTAACGGTAAAGTCATAAACTTTTAAAACCATTTTGGAAACTAAGCAACTTATGAACCCTTTGTGACGAAAGCTTTGATTTGTATGGTGAGTTTATCAAACATTTTTACAATTTAGTTGGGTTGAATGGGATTTTCACTTTCAATAATCGATTACCCATAATTTAATTATTCATTATATTGTGATGCTATTCTACTAAGGGATCTTTGAATTTTTTAACTTGGGACTGCGAAATTTGCAATCTACCATTCGCTATGCGTCTCTACAACTCACACGGGGCGACTGATCGGGATGTAATCATACCACACAGGAAGTGGTATGATTATAAGAAACTTTTTATATTTTTACAATTTCATATATTTTGAAGAAATAGTATTTATGAAAAATACGACCACAAACACATGACGAGATTGAATATAATTTTTTATTTTTATTTTTAATAAACCTTCATTTACCGACCAAATAGCACAGTGGTTAAAGCTTTGGCATTTGGATCGGGAGGTACCGGGTTCGAATCCCGATAGAGACAGGATACAAAAGTGAAACTTCATCACAGATTATGATCTGTGATGAAATGTAACAAATCTATGACCTCCTGTCGGAGTGCAAAACTGATGGGCCGACCCATCCTCCATGTCAGTATAGCGAGGTTAGTTTGGAGCTTGCAATGTGCAGATGGTCTTAAAATCGTATCTATAGCCATACGCCCTTGGATTGGCTGACTGGCGTAAAAGTAAGGACGGAATAAGCAAACCGCGAAAGAGCGGTTAGAGTCTTGAACAGGCCTCAAAACAGATTGCAGGGGTAAAAACAAAAAATTAAAAAACCTTTAACTATAGGATATACTCCCTCATTGTTGCAATTATTTTGAAAAACAGCATATTTTTTTAGTGAGTACTGGAGATGCCAAACTTCCATCGTGGCGCGTCCCCAGGTGGCGGATAGGGGAATGCTTTTTAACCGGCTTGCCGGAGGGTAGGTGGGAAATAAAATACCATTCGCGGACCAAAACTGGCTAGGGGAAGGAACCCCGAACAATAAACCAACCATGGCAGATCAGAAGAAGATTAATGCTACGGTGCAGGGATTAGGATGCCCAGTACCGGCGACTTCGGAAAGTGAGCGAGCGGGCTTCCAGTCGTCGATATCCAGCGACCGCAATGCTTTAGTAGTGGCAAGCTTAGCTACTGGAGCAGATAGAAGTATAAGCCCCATTTCTCCATTAGAACTCATGCATTCTCCAACATTAACGAAAAGACACCGTATGCTTCAAGACGGCAATGAAATGACATCAAAATTAGACTCGCTTTAGCGCCAGAATAATGAACTAAGGACAAAATGCCAGCAATATGAGTTACAATGTAATAAATACCAAAACATTTTGGTAAACTTACAAAACAGAATCGAATCACTAGAAAGGCAAAATAAACCTTCTACGTCTACTAATGGTAGAAGTCAGAGCCTACAAAGTCTATAACCAATGACTACTTTACGGATGAAGAGGAACTTGAGAAAGAAACCCAACCTAGACAAAATAAACTAAATGTACATAAAAAGTTGAGACTCTCCAAAACGCCATCACCAAGGGTAACTCTACCGCAAGATAACGAAATACCAAAACAACCACAACAAGCACACAAAAAGGAGCCCTTACCACCACCAATCAATGTCAGCAACGTTAGAGATTTTAATATACTCAGAGCTCAAGTATTGGCAGTGACAGAGAAACCTGCTCAGTTTAAAGCAATATCCAATAACGACATCAAAATAACAACACAGTCTGAAAATGACTACTGTAAAATTAAAAAACTACTTAGCGATATAAAAGACACTGATTCCAATAACAAGGATAGTACACTATATAAGATGGAATACCATACTTATATCAGCTTAAAAGTGAAAAATGGTATAGAATCGTAATACGAGGTTTACCGTCATCTACCAATCGCGAAGAAATCAAAGCGGCAATCGAGGACCATGGTCATAAAGTAATCAACATTATTAACGTTCATAAAAAGTTGACAATTAATAATGAGAAAATTATTAGACACTTCCCATTGTTTTATGTAGACCTGTTGCAAGGGGAAAACAATAAGGACATATACGAAATTAAGAACCTGCTATATTGCAAGGTGTCTATTGAACCACCTAAAAAGGTAATAGGTATACCTCAGTGTACAAATTGCCAACAGTTAGGACACACGAAGAACTTCTGTAATAGGCAAGCCAAATGTGTCAAATGTGCGGAGAATCATCAAACAAAACAATGTCAAAAGCCGCGAAATGTTATACCAACTTGTGCACTGTGCGGAGAAAAAGGTCATCCGGCTAGCTATAAAGGATGCGTGGTGTATCAGAAAAAACTAAACGCTCAACTACCGAGAAAAATTACAGTAGCAGAGCGCCTACAGCAAAAGCCAAACCAACAATATGATACAATTAGAGAGGGGGTTTCCTACGCTCAGGTGACCAAAACCTCAAATAACAATTCAAATCAAGTAAGCAGGCAGAAGCCTGTGCCCAACGAGCCAACCATCAGTAATATAATGAAAATGCTCACCGAATTTCAGGCAGAAATGAGACAAAATTTCAGCCAGCTTACTAACAGGGTGGATAAACTGGAAGATAATTCCAAACCACCAAACAAACCGCTAAAACATAAAAAGTAAATGACTGTAACATTCCTACGTATAATTACCTGGAATGCTAACGGGCTTAATGCAAGAGCTCAAGAACTAGAGCCATCTATAAGTCAAAAATTCAAATTTAATATCAGAGACGCACTTTACGGAGAAAACTTTATCAAAATTACAGGATATAGAGCCTATTGGACATTGCATCCTAGTGGTCGTGCTCGAGGAGGGACAACAATCTTAATCAAACAAAATATCCGACATTTCCAACAAGAAGAAATTAAGGAACCATTTATGCAAGCAACCGTAATAACTATTAACCATGGTGGTGCTGAACTAAGTTTATTGGCGATCTACTGCCCACCAAGACATAATATCGTAAGAAATCAATATGTCAACATTTTTAATAAACTTGGACCAAGGTTTACTATAGGAGGTGACTACAACGTGAAACATACTGCGTGGGGATCTCGACTCATAACACCAGGAAAAGGAAAAGAACTCCTAAGTGCAATAGAAATGTCAAGTTGTGAATATCACTCATCGCGTAAACCTACCTATTGGCCTACAGACATAAGCAAAATTTCTGATTTGATTGACTTTTATATCTCGAAAGGAATAGCCTCAAATTACATTGAAGTTGAAGGCATTGACGACCTTACTTCCGATCATACACCGGTCTTAATGACTCTGAGTACATTAGTCATAAGAAAGAAAACCAAACTTAACCTTACTAATAAATTTACTGATTGGGAATTATTTAGAGAGAAACTGGATCCTCTAATTGAGTTAAAAGTTAGTCTTAAAATTAAACAAGAACTTGAATTACAAACTAAACATTTTATTAACTCCATGCGTGATGCAGCTAAAGAGGCTACACCCGTATTAGGTGAGAAAGTCGTACAAAAGATCAACTACCCCCTGGCGATTCGGGAACTGATAAAAGAAAGGCGTAGGAAAAGGCGCGTATGGCATAGAACCAGAAACATTAATGACAAAAGAGAATTTAATCGGGTAAGTAATAAAGTTAACCGATTAATTAAAGAACATAAAGAAGCTTGTACTGAATATTATTTGAAAGGACTGGGTCCTGAAGCTGACAAAAATTATTCTCTTTGGAAAGCTACTAAAAGATACAAGAGACCAATAATCCAAGTGCCACCTATAAGGAACATAAATGGAGAATGGGTGCGACGTAACGAAGAAAAAGCAGAACTATTTGCACAACATTTGGCATCAGTATTTCAACCACACGACATACAATCGAGGATTGATCCTAAACCAGTCTATAGATCTCCATCAAATATCAGAAGTGTTAACCCACTTGAAATTGCACAAGAAATTGACATGAATCTGAATCCCAAAAAGTCACCTGGAATTGATGACATTTCGCCAAGGATGTTTAAGGAGTTATCAAAGAGAGCAGTGACTATATTAACATATATATATAATGCTTGCTTTCGACTTACATATGTGCCTGAGTGTTTTAAGGTTGCACAAATCATCATGATAAAAAAACCAGACAAACCAGCCGAGCAAATGGGCTCATACAGGCCGATCTCTTTGTTACCTACTATTTCAAAATTGTTTGAGAAGTTGTTATTGAAACGACTAAGACCAATGATCATTATACCTGACTTCCAGTTTGGATTCAGGAATAAACATTCGACAATTGATCAAGTTCATCGCGTGACTGCAAAGATAAAACAAGCACTTGAAGAGAAGAAATATTGCCATGCCGTATTTCTAGATGTATCACAGGCTTTCGATAGAGTGTGGCATGAGGGTCTTATCTACAAGAAAAGTAAATTAGTGCCAAAAAATTACTGCCAATTGCTCGCGTCGTATCTCTCCAAACGAATATTTAGAGTATCACATGAAGTAACATACTCCAACTTTTACCCAGCCATAGCAGGGGTGCCCCAGGGTAGTGTATTAGGACCCATCCTATATCTACTTTACACTTCTGATATACCGACAACGGAAACAACCTTCATTGGAACTTTTGCTGATGATACCGCAGTATTGGCATCAAGCGAATCGCAGAAGCAAGCAGTAGAATACTTACAGCACGCACTCTATAAAATCAGCCAATGGACCAGAGATTGGAAAATAAAGCTTAACGAGCTGAAATCAGTCCATGTAACATACACGTTGCGGCACAAAAAATAGCAACATCCATACATTTCTCAATGGGGTACAAATTCCCCAAGCTGAATCTGCAAAATATCTCGGATTGCATCTCGATTCAAGATTGAACTGGAAACATCATGTTAGACAAAAAGCAGAGCAAATGAAAATGAAACAACGTGAGATGTACTGGCTAATAGGAAGACATTCTAAGCTTAGCCTGTACTGTAAACGCCTGATCTACGAAACAATAATTAAACCAATTTGGACGTATGGTATCCAGCTCTGGGGCTGTACTAAACAATCAAATCGTTTAATTATTCAACGTTATCAAAACAAATTTCTACGTACAATAACGAATGCTTACCGCTACGTAACCAACGAGGAATTACACAAAGACCTAAATGTCAAATGGATTGATGAAGTGATCCAGGAATTTGCAATCAAACATGAAAGAAGGTTACTGCAACATACCAACAGTGAAGCAATACAACTTCTTGACATAACACAAGAACTGAGACGCCTTAAAAGAATTAAACCGCATGAGCTAGTCATCTAATAAATAAAGTTTCATTATTGGGAGCAGAATATTGATTTCTGTAAACCCACACTCGCTCCACTAATTAGTTTCAAATAAGTGCGTTATTATCTTTAGTAATAAATTATCATTTGATAAGATTGTACTATTTAAATAAATAAATAAAAAAAAAAAAAAGTGAGTACTAATATTCCAAGAAAGACTTCCCTAAATGGCTTTCGTCGCAGTAATGGGTGAACGGTTTTATTATAAATTAAAAGTCTGGAGACATGAGATTATCAAATGTGTGTCGTTCGCAGCCGTTTCCAATTTATTATCTAAGATTTCTCTGATCCTTTTCTATGCTAAGTTCACCTTCAGAAAACGATTGGTTTCTTAAAGTGTTGTGAATTAAAGAACTCTGAAAATACAGAGTCGTTTCGTTCCACAACGAAACATTACCCCTGAGATATACAGGACGTGACTGCGACGTTTCTAAATGTCGAAAACCTTGTTCTCCATAGCCTACTGAAGACTCGTTAAATCGCGTCGAATATAATTGCTGTAGTTTGAAATCATAGATTTTTTTACTTTCGAGTCACATCGGTCGCGCCGAGTATATCTCAAGGGTTACAAAATTCAATAAGATTATAAATTAAATTTGCAACTAAAAGAGATTTCTTGTGATTTTCTGATTTTAACGGAAACAACGATTTTTGATAAAACTTGTCTTTGTAGAATTTCTCTATAGGTTTACAAATATTTTTCATAGTAAAACAATTACATAAAAACGAGTATGACAAAAAGATTCTATATCGAATTTGTAACAAAATTTGTTCAGATCAATAACACTTTAAACACCGCTCATACAACATTATATTTTTATATTTTTTTTTTTAGTTTTTTTTTAATTTTTATTTATTTTTTTTAATTTAAAAAAAAATGAAAAAAATAAAATTAATTTGTATTTGTATTTGTATAACGTTTTTTTATATTAATTCTTTAAAAATATTGCCGGTCCGTGGAGAAGTTTATCTGCGCAGACGTGCGGTCATTATAGTGTTAATCTAAAGCTTTAGCTAAAATGACGAGTAACAATAATAAAAACGGAATTTCACTAATATTTTCTTTCTCTTCCATCCTCGATTGACCCCGGATTAAATTTCAGGCGTAACCTTTTTCCACAAAGTCAAACATGTAAATGAGGTTCAAGTCAAAGTACCGGAAGTGAACAGTACTTTGTCTAATGCTTTTATGCGAATTATTGAATGCGTTTATAATCAGCCATTCGACTCCGTAATCCTCCGATAAACTTGGAAATCTTTTCGTATTCCTGTTGACCAGTATGATAGTACTACGTTGGTTAAGTTGATCGAGTAGATAGAACTGTTTAACCTGTATAGCTTCGAAGATGGCGCCATGTCTTTTAACAGTTTCCGTTCCATTGGACTAATTCTTAAATAAACACAATTAAACAAAAGAATCACAATATTCCAAAAAAATAAAATTGTTACGACTGTATTGTCTTAACAAGACATTTTTTGTAAATTTGTTTCTATTCTCCATGGTTTCTTGCGTCCGAGTTTTTCACTGTGTGAACGTGGTGTCTTGGTGGATGGATTCTTGTGTGTTTTCTTCGGTTATGTTGGCAACGGAACAAAAATAGGAGAGAGAGAGATAACAATGCGCATCGAGTGTGTGCAAAGTAAAACGTTTTGGAAGAAATGTTTTTCTTTTATGTCTATCTCCCTTATATCAACGAAAATTTGATATAAGGGAGAGACAGAGAAGAGAGATTAATTTCTTCTAGAACGTTTTACGAGCTGTGCGACGCTCGAATTTTTTTTGGTGGTCGCCATTCAGTTTGTGATTTTGAAGATTGAGTGTGTGATTTTGGAAAAGTAAAGTCTAGTTTGTTATTTGGCAAAATTTTTTTTAGAATTTTGAAAAGAAAAACATTAAAGTCTCGTGGTTGTGATTATTAAGTTGAGTCGGAGTTTTGATTTATATAAAAGTTGAGTTTTTGAATTGTTTAAAGTAAAGTTAAGTCTAAACTTTTGTAATTTGTGAACAAAAAATAAAGAAAACAAAATCTGTCAGAAATATAATTTTTTTCTTTTACGGGGAGCGAAACGATGCTCCAGTGTTAATTAATAAAACAAGAAATTGATTAAGAAAATTGGTGGCGAATAATTTTGAGGAAATTATACTGAAATAATAGACAAATGGATGAAAAAAAAAAATTTTTTAAATGTGTCTAATTTCAAAATGTGATTTTGGCGATTTAGTGTTTTTTTTTACAATTTGTGGATTTTGCCGGACAATTTTTTATTTTTATTTTCATGCAAGAGGGGATACCATTTCAATACGTTTCCCATTTCTTGTGTTTATTTTGTAAACGGTTGTGATTAAAACGGGTGTCGTGCGTACAGTTAGTTTACCGTGTGGCGAGACAACGTAAAGGCTTAGCACCTGTGCCGGGCGGCACAGCGGCGGCGATATTAAGGCGAGGTCAAATAGTTTCGGGTGGCCAGCTGAGGCCACTCCTTTTTTTTGGTAACGGGGAAAGGCCCCGCAAGGCACGACCGCACAAGGTCGCAACAAACAGGTGGCCAGCCGGCCAGTTGTTTTGTGGTTTACGGGGAGAGGCCCCGCAACGGTTTGAGTGGCCAACCGGCTATTCGACCTTGGTATCGGGGAAAGGCCCCGCAACTCCTAAAAGAAATATTTAACGGCACCAAAGCCGCAACGGTCCGGGGCGGCGACCCTGTGGCATGACGGCCGCGCAAGGCCGCAACCCATTTTTATCGGGGAGAGGCCCCGCCACGATAACGGCACCAAGGCCGCACCAAGAAATTTATTTTATTAAGGTACAATTTTTTTAAATTTTTATTTAGATTTTTTTGATTATTTTCTTAAATTTTTTTATTAAATTTAAATTTTTTATATTTTGTAATCGAGCGCCGCACAGCGGGTGCGCGCTCGATGCGCCTTGTTATCTCTCTCTCTCGTTTTCTCCTAGTGCGGGTGGAGGGGGAAGTTGTTTTGTTTTTGTTGTTTTTTTTGTTTTCTTAGAAATGAAATGAATTATTAAATTATTTTTCGGTCGGTGTGATGGGAGCGGAGACTCCCTCTATGTCGGTTTAGTGTTTGCGGTCCCTTGGTGCCCGCATCCAATTCCGTAACCAGGGCTCGGCCCCGTTCGAATTCGGATGGATGCGCGCACCAAGGCACCTCTTCCGTTATTATTATTATTTTTATTATCTATTTGATTATTCGGTTCGTTCCTCAGGTTCCGGCCGATGAATTTCGGCGGAACTACGGTTTTTATTTATTATTTGCGTTTCCCCAACTTTCTGTTAATCACGGTGTAGGCCAGGAGCCATGCATGCCTCAAACCCCACGACCCTTCGCACTTCTCCCTGAGAACGTAGCCGGCAAAAGATCACCGTGGAGGCCTCTGCATGCGCTTAGTGACTATCTGCAGGTTGGCAGTAGCCAGCCTGTAACAAAATTATGAAAAATTA
Source organism: Nephrotoma appendiculata (assembly GCA_947310385.1). Lineage (NCBI taxonomy): Eukaryota > Metazoa > Arthropoda > Insecta > Diptera > Tipulidae > Nephrotoma > Nephrotoma appendiculata. Next base: position 55,242,379 of record OX371225.1, on the reverse strand, counting down.
TTTCACAACCTTTATTTAAACAATAAACAATTAATTCTTATACAAAAACTTTTAATAAAGGTAGAGTTAATAAAATGGTTGTATACATATAATAACCAAAAAAATGTTTGATAATCCTAAATTTTACTTAAAGTTTAATGTTTCTTTCTTAATTTAGGGATTATTAACATATAATGACATTCTATTATTGGCCTTGGTCTTAATTTTATTTATTTGCCATTTGCATTTCTTTCTTAGAAATATTAAAATCAGAAAATCCAGCAACTCAATGTTGTGACTAAAGCACGGATTTTCTTTATCAAACCACTTTTTAAACGTTTCTTGACCATTGGTATAATTTATACAACTATTACAAGTATGTTCTTTTATATTTTCAATTCTGCAATTTTTATATGAGATTGAGATATTTCGAAAAATATATCGCTGGGTTCTTTTAGCTTTCCAAATTGACTGCTATTTGTGTAATTTTTGTAGAAAAGGAAACACTCGTTTTTCATTTGAACTGAATCACCTGGTTTAATTAACATTTTAGTACAGTTTTCACAATGATCCCCTTTTAGGATTGTATGAGCAACATATCCTGTAAAATACTTGGCAGATGCTTCATCACATTCATAATTCTCGGTCATGGCGATGGTTTCAATAAAGAGTAAATCCAATTTATTATCTTCTACAAGACTTTCTGTTTCATTCAAATATAAATCATAAGAACCACTCGATCCTTCAAGATTTTTTAAATTGTCTTCATTGATGTCCTTTAAAAGTTCTGGTGTTATTAATTCATCATCGTCCATTTCACAATTTGTTAAATTAGAATTCTCCAAAAATTTTATAGACATAATTTGAGCTGCAATATTGTAAAACTCATGAAGAGAAGGATTTGAATTATTTCCACCTCTTTGTCTTACAAGTCCAAAAAAATTTTCAATTGGGGCTTGATTTAGACGAGAAGTTAACAGAAATTCTATCTCCGGGATTGTTGCAGTTAGCTCCGCAAATAATAATAAAATCGCTTTAATGGTTTGTTGAATACCCTTAAAACAGTAAACGTTTTTCCATTTATTGGCTTAACATTTTCAAAATAGTCAAGCATAAAATTTAAATTTTGATGAACTCCATTATTTTCCTCTAGTGCACATTTTTGGTAATTAGGATCGAATAGGATTTTGCTATTTAAATTATCGAACGTTTTATCTATTTTATAAGGAAAATTGAAAGTCGAAAAAACGTACGGCAAAGCTTCTGTAGAGAATTGTCCAAAATCAGACAATGTTTTAATTCCTGCCACTACAGTTCTGCTAAATATTTGCGTCGCTAGTTTAACACGCATCTTTTTGAAAAGGTTTGGATAAATATGGCGTGCAGTTAATTTAGGACATAGCTTAGTAGACTAATTTTTTTCACTTTCATATAACTCCTTCAAAACGCACCAGCTTACAACACCGTCTTGGGTTTCCAAATTTGTTTTGAGCAAGTTGTTCCGAAAGGACTTGATCAAATGAGGTGGATCATATAAGGCAAAAATTTTTCGCTCGTTATATAGGAAATAATGCTGATTTATTATAATATTAAGTAAACTAAACGCTTTTCGGTTGTTAGATCCTTGATCGCAAACCATTGCTACCACGTTCAAGCCAACTTCTGTTAAAATTTTAATAGTATACAACAAAACATCAGTTAATTGGTTTCCGTTTATATTTGTATCGCTGGCATGGTAAGCGATCATATATTTATATTGCTGGAAAAGTCCGCGAATTATAAAAACAATCAAATAGTTAGCGATACTTGAAGACCGTACGTTATTTATTTGAGAAAAACCATCAATAACGTCACTGTGACGATCATATTCCAAGTCGGGTCTAATTTTAACTTCATCAAAAATTAAAACAACATGTTTGGCTTGACTTCCCATTTCATCTACTTTTTGCCTAAGTCCTTTTAAAATTGATATATTTAAACCGGGTTTTAGGTTTTTAATTGGGGCCCATCGGCTCAATGATGATTTGGCTGGCAATCTTATTTTTAAATTTTTTCTTAAGAAATTATAACACGACGGTGATTACCTACGACGGTGATTATACATCTTTCGAGCAAGGTTTTTTTGAGGAACAGGATATTCTCTTTTTTTGGTAGTTAATATCATTTTACCCAGATCCTTGGCATATGGACTAATGTTGGGTAACAAATCAATTTCGGACATTAATGTTTTCGTTTTGCTAACATTATTTTTAATTTTTAAATGTTTTACTTCTCGGTGAAAATTTAAATTTTTTTTTTGAAAAATTGTGGTTTTATTTTTCAACCTTCTAATTAGCCGAAGGCTTTCTTCGTATTTTGATTTATAATAAAAACAATTTTTTAAATGTATTTCGCAGTTCGCACAAGCAGAACATAAATCTTCTTCTGGTGTTACTTTACTCGGGACATTATCAGAAATTAAAAATTTTGAAGAATTCATAAAATTTTAGTTTGATTTACTAGAATACGTTTTGATATTTTGGTAACGCACGGGTGTTTCATGATCTATTTTCAAATCCGGATAAGTTAAGAAATATTCGGAAACTGTATTTTTAATTAACTTCTGTTTTCCAATTGAATTTGGATCGAAATGTTTTTTACATATCATAGGTCGTTTGTTCAAATTCCATATTTTAATATCACACTTTTCCATCCACACATTAAACATTTTTTCATCTTTAGGAAACAAGAAAAATTTCCTATTTGGATGATTTCTTCTAGATGCCTTACATGACGACACAGCACATAAAACACCTGACTTGTTCATATTTAAAAAAATGAGGTATTGATTAAATTAAATTGACACCATTTATGAGAACTTTACAATAAAGGAAACTATTTACGTGCATAAATATTTAATTTCAAAGTATATCGAGGAAATAGAGAAAACGAAAAATAAATTAAAATAAAATCCGGCAATTTACATTATTTGGTGTCGATAACTGTGCAATAATGAATTTTTTTACTATCATAAATATAATATACGTAATACGTAAATCTTTGCACTTTAGAAATTTTATGCAAGTATGAAACTACAAAACACAAAAATACAACACGGCTTCTTTTATTGGAATATCACCAGCAACTAAACTAATTAAAACAAAAATGTATGATCAGCAACAACAGGAATTTTAAAAACAAAAAATCATAACAAAACACGATCGTTTCGTACCAGTCGTACACCAAACGAAAATTATTTGTGTTTTGTTTTACTTTTGTGTGTTTTGTTTGAATAGTCGAAAATACGAAATAAAAAACTGAAGAAATTAATTTCTTTTGAACAGAACCTACTATATCTCAAACGAGTACCGTTTAGAATAAACGAGTGCCCTAGGAAATTAGAACTTTTTCTGTTTGGAATATGCAGTCTTATTAATTATTTTGGTCTATGCTATTATCGATTACTGGTCGTGGCCTAGGGACTTGCATCTGGTCCATTTTAGCAGAAACAGAGCCTGACATATACGTCTCACATAAGCCGTAGGAGTCCATTTAATCGACCTCGCCATTGGCAGATAGTTTGCCGTAAGCAATGCAAGGTCTGGGACTACATCAATTCTATGTGCTGAAGAATCTCGATTTTATTCTTCGAAAATAGTCATCGAATATGCGCGCAGACGATATTAGATTAATTACTTAACGATGATAAAACGAACAATCACACAAAAGCGATCGGTAGCCCTCGCCATTGACTGTTATGGCAACGCCGGGTTCGTTTTGGAAGAAGTACAGAACGATAATACCGTCAGACCAAAATTCACACCAAACAGGAACTTTTTGGAATACATTTTTGAACGACGAGAAGTTGACTGCTTCGGCTTTTCTCATACACCCGTATACCTTGCGTTTCGATGACGTATGAGTGTTGTCAAATTATTTATCGAACTGGTTGATTCGAATTTGGTCACCAAATGTCAGTGGTGGCGAGGTTAAAAACCATATGATACGCGGAACATTTCTCAAACAGAGCATCCATTTCGAAAATAAAATTTGATGATGTACACGTTGCTGAATGTTATAACCTTCCATGATTTGCCATACACTACTGAACAATTCACAACAAATTTGACATCCCTCTTGAAAAATCGAAAAATCTAATATTTCGATCCCAGTCGCACTTCTCCAGTCCAAAATTAATTTTTTTTCCACCATATCATCTGATTGAGGATGTTTTGTCTAATTTATGCCAAATAACTGATAAATTTTCTGGAATATCACCGATTAAATTTTTTTTTATTTTTATTTTTTATTTTTTCTTGTTTTGGGGGAATTTCCATCGGGAGTCGGGACTATAAGGTGGCTTAACCTATAATTGTTTTTTTTGGTATACAAAGTACAAATCCAGACGTATGCTGCAAAAGTCAGTTATTATTTGCTTGCTTTGTAGCCGATTGAGTATCTACTCCGTAATTTCAATTCGAATATTTTTTTCCGGCCTACTGAGGAGAACAGTTTGATGTATATATTTATAAATGGGGTATAATTTTTCAATATCTAAATGGGCAAGGAAAAATAATCCCAATTTTATTTTGTTTTCAAAAATATTACCACTAGGTTTTTACCATAGACATAATACTATATACATAGACCGGTAACAACTAAATGTCAAGTGAGTTAATTTCAAAGAAAAAAAGAGATAGACAAAATATAATCAGTGCTGTATTTAGAATTTTTATTAACGAATGCGAATGAAGTCAGTTACTTATTCGAAGTAAATAAACAGTAGAATTACAAATAAGTTTACCTATATAAGTTACCAGCATTCAAGCATTTTAAAATATTTTTTTTTACGATAAACTTAATGTTTTTTACTGTGTAACTTATTTTATTTTTTTTTTGAATAGTTATTTTAATTATAATAAATTTTTTATGTACTGAGAAGTTAGACAAAACCTTTCTACAAATAAAGTAAAAATTTAATTTATTTATTATCATCCATTGCTCAACAGGTCAAATGTTTAAGGTTGATAAATTAACGTTGATAAAAAAATTTAATAATTCAAGTTTGCCAAGTACATGATCAATTCCTGTGTTCGAGTTTTCTTTACCATTAAGTTAGCTATGAAAGTCATTTTCACTTTATGTTTGGTATGCTTGTTTGGCACTATTTATAATATATTTACGAACATTTTTTATTTATTTATTTAAGTTTGACAGCGATGTTTTCAGTCATAACTTCGTTTAAGTCCTAAACTTACCTTTTGTTGTCAACAATTTTAAATATTATAAAATAATAAAATAAAATTAAAATATTTTTAAATTATTTGAATCTTATTTTGATCTATTTATACCACGTTTACACCAGTATAGTATAAAAGTAGGTATCAAAAAAGTATGACGATGTAAACTCAAAGTAAAATACTTTATTACTTTATTCCATACTTTTTGCTATTAAAGTATTGTACGTATCTAAAAATAATTGGTATAATGTTATGCGGTGTGAACTGTTAATATAATATTTTTTAGATACGAAATGTCATTTTAGTCAATCTTCAGATTTTTCTTGTTTATTGTAATAAAATAAAACTGTTTTTGTGAAATATTAGTGAAACATATAAATAATAAACTATTATAATACGTGTTCACACTACTATGGTGTAAACTGAAGGAGAAAAATACTTTATTAGTAAAATACTATTATACTTTTAAAGTAGCTATGGTGTAAACGTGAAATTAGTGTCATTTATATTATTTAAAATATTAGTAATATAGTTTTGCATTGAAAAAATTTACTGGCAATATTTGTACTCTATAACTAAAATAAATGATTGTTTTAACTTGTTCTGTAAGCTACTACTTTTTAATCCTTTGCTGCTTGTATGTACTCATTTCCACACCTCCCATGAGGAAGAGTAGGTTATAGGTTTCAGTGGTTGACACTTAGGCCATTTTTTTGGCCCATTGTGATACCACGCATTCACGCTACATCATTAACCCATTCACCTATTCACCTACTCACACAACTACAGTATTACCACCTGCACATTGCAAGCTCCATGTCAACCTGTACATTGACATGGACGGTGGGTCGGCGCTGAATTCTGCACTCCATCAGAGGGTCTTAGTTGTGTTTATTAACATCACCGATCGTAATCGATGATGAAAATTCGATTTGCATCTAGCCTCTGATGGGATTCGAACCCAGTACCTCCCGGTCCAAGTGCCGAAGCTTTAACCACTGCACCACTTGTCCGGTGGAGGAAGAGTACGTGGTGCATTTTTTTGATTGTGGTATCCCCAATAGGTCTAATCCACAATACAATATCCTACAAAAAATAAATAATTACCAGTAGTTTGAAATCAAAATACATGGCAACAGCTTACATTCCTTGAAAATGGAGTATAGAAACAAATTTGTTCCTGTTTGATAATTTTCTCGACTTCTAGTTGCAAAAATAGTTCAAACGTATATCGTAATATTTCTCGACAATGGACTGAACTAATAGATGTAAATGTTCTTGACTATGACTATATTGATATTCATAGTTCTCCATAAAAATGTTTTCATTTAAAAGATTATGATGAACATTATAACATATTTTTCTAAAAAACTTTAAATTCGATTGAATTTGAGTAATGTTCCTGTAATCTGATATTCTCAATTCTTGTTTTATAATTGCTTCGGAATACTTGCATATTTGTAAAACCGATGATTGGTGTAATAAGAAATCCGTGATTATTCAAATTTATCAAAGTTTTGAAAATTTGATTTTTGTATTAGATGACAACAATCTTCACAGTTGAGTTTAAAAAAAAAATCGAACTATAAATCCCCCAATATACTCAATCACATTAATTGAAAATTCACTCAAAGTAATTGGATACCCCAAAAATTGTTCTTCATAAATATTGTGTGTGTTGTTATTTTTATTTTCGAACTCGGCTTGTATGTCCGGTGATGAGGAGTTTTTTACCATAGCTAACCTATTTACCAAAAAATTGATAAGAGTATCTGAATTAAAATTAGAGAGAAAATTTAGAGTCTGTTAGCAAATAATTATCATGAAGAATTTGTATATTTTTTAGACAACCTATTATACCAATAAATCCAGATTTACTTCTTGAATGAATAATTTTGGTACCATCTGAAAATTTTAAATTACAAATGTATTCTACCGAGCTGTTAATATAATTTTGAACATATTTAAAATTACTAGAATTAGTAATCGATTTTCCACTAAACAGTTGTGCAGAGATTTAATTCAAATTAATTTTATTACCAATCCACTTAAAAACGCCTCTCGTCTCTATTAAACACGAATTTTTGGGATGAGTAAGTGGTCTTATCTAATCAGAAATATACAATTTTACTTTTCTACAGATTACTGCGCTAATCTAATTTTCACAACCGAACACAATACAATTTTCCTGCGACATCATCATTGTAGTGTAAGAAAAAATGTGTGATAAAAGTAACCAAACGGCAAAAAAATGATTGAGAAAATTAGATCTAAAAATTGGACGAATTTGATTGGGTGTATGGAAAAAATTTATCTTCTTCAAGTTATGCCACTACATACATATTAAAAATTCTCTCAAAGATAAATCAGTTAATATAAGACGTAAAAAGCACTCAAGTTTTATGTAATTTGGAATATACTTCGGTTTTATTTGTGGACTGTGCGCGATGTTATTTACTTCCAGAATTTTTGGGGGAATTTTTTTAATAATAAACGAGAGAATGAATTTATTCGAATGCAACAGGTGGTATATTCCCCCGATTTCATATCATTTTTTCGATTCTAAAATTTTTCATCACTCAACAAAAGTTTTATTTAGTATTTATCAGAACGTTGAAGTGAAAGCAACGTGCTTTTTCTGATTAATTTTCCGAAATAGAAAATTACGTATGTTTTAGTGATATTCGGTATACAAAAAGTGTATCTCTATTTATAAAATTAAGTAAAATTTCTTTTGGAAAAATATTTTTATTGATTAAAGGTTGAAGTACAACACCGAACACGAAAAAAAAATATGGAAAATTTGTTTAAAGCTCATAAATTTTTTAAAAGGGGTTAATATATATTTTAGATTCTAATCAGACGAGAAAAATAAATATTTTTTGTTTTATGTGAGTGTGTGTGTGTATATTTTTGTCTCTGTGTACTGTTCACTGTTAAACATAATTAAAGTGTCATTAATTACAAATCACGGACACGGATAGATGAATATAAAATACAAAAATAAAAATAAAAAACCCAAAGAAGAAAATTTTAATGAAAAATATGGGAAAAATTATGAAAGGAAACGAAACGAAAAATGGAGAAAATGAAGGTAACTTAATTAGACTCATTAAAAGTACTGTACTTTTTTTTATTATTATTATTTTGGGGGTGTTCTTATATCATTGCTGTTTTTGGTCATTTGATTTTATTAGATGATAATAGAATTTTTTCTTATTTGGGATAGAAAGGATTGTTTGGACACAAAAATATTTGTTGGTGTTATCAGTGCGGTCCGGTTTAATTAGGTTTTGCCTTACAATTTATAAAAGCGTAATGGACTAGTATAAACTTAGTGATTATCAGTGAATCGATTTTAGGTTAATTTGTAGGTTAAATTTAATTTAACGAACTTCAACAAATTTTTAAGTCGTTTAAATCTCTTGATTTTATTTGGTATTCGTAAAAAATTTAAAAAATTTCCTTACCTTGCCGTTTTACAGACAATTTTTTTTTTAACAATTTATTAAATTTATTGTCGAATTAAACAAATTAAAGATTTTTTTGAATGTACAAGCGATTAAATTTATAAAATCTAACCATTCAACCAAGTTCAGGGCAAAACTTTTTGTAATGTGCAACGAATCCCAGAAATAAATTTAGTTCGCGAGTTGTTGAATAAAACTTTACTACTTTGATTCTGAATTAAGTTTTCTGTTGATAATTCCCGACTGCGTCATTAAAAAGCATTGACAAGAAATGGGATTGAATACATTTTGACAATTGTCGGTATTTTATTTTAAATTGTGCTTTCAATGATTTGGGATGACTTTTGTTGTAATCTAGCAAATTCTAGCCAAATACCACAACAAAGTTGAGGAGTTTAATTTGAATCTAGAACATGGCTGATAAATGTATAAACATTTTCAACTTTAATTACAGAATTAGCGAATTATGTGGATATTAGATATTTTCAAAATTAGTACTTTATTGATAGTTTTTCCAAAATTTTGTTCAGCAATTATATGATTGCTGAGAATATATTATAATACAATTTCACTCAAGAATTTGTCACATTTGTCACGCTTAGTAAAGCATTTGTAAAAATACAAATAACGTTAAAAAAAATTATTACATGCAGGAAGTGAATCATTTCATTGTTACAAAAAAAATATTAAATATTTGTTTAAATTCACATTCAGAACGTATTAACTGAACAAACAAATTGCATGTTTCCTAACTGTTTCGTAGCTTATTACAAAACAAATTATTCCATGCACGAATTAAAGATTATTGTTCATTTAGTAAAATTTTGTAGAACAGCTATATACAAGAAGTGTATATCAGACTCAAGTATTCGTTAAAATATTATTACATGCAAGAAGTGAATACTTCCAATGTTGCAGTTTAAAATTATAAGTGTTTAAATCTAAAATGCGTACATATAATACATATAATTTAAATATGTTACATTTTGTTTAACACCTAAGTGTTTCGTAGCTAATTATTACATTCACGAAGTGAACATTATTGATTATTAAGTAAAAAATCATAAAACAACTACATTCCAGAAGTGAATGTAGTCTGGCCATCAACTCAAGCTTTAATTAAAATATTTACAAAAAATCAAGTTTGATTACACTTATTACTTGCAGTGCAGTAAGTGAATCCTTCATTGTCACGGTTAAAAATTTATATGTGGTGAAATATAAAATATGCATATATTTAGTAACAAATTTCAAATAATTCAACAGTACATTTAAAGCTGCTGCATTTTGTTTAAAATCTAAATATTTCATAGTTAATTACAAAAACAAATTAATACATGCACGAAGTGAACATAATTGATAATTTAGCAAAATGTTTAAAACAACACATACTAGAAGTATATTTGTTATTAGGTCGCCTGCAAAATAAAGTGGGATTATAATTATTTTATATGCAGGACTACACAATTTAAAATATACAAAGAAAAATTATTATTTAAATTGTATATAATTTCAAATAATTCAACAGTACATTTAAATATGCTGCATTTTCTGTAAACTCTGAATATTTCATAGTTAGACAAATTACTACATGCATAAAGTGAACATTTTTGATCATTTAGAAAATTTTTGTAAAACAATCACATACAAAAATGGTATATGTAGACCCATCAACTCAAGCTGTCATTAAAATATTTACAAAAATGAAATTAGATAAGAATTATATCATGCAGGAATTGCATCTTTTCATTGTTAAGTGTAAAATGCGCATATATAATAAAAAAAGAAATTTCCAATAATTCAGCAGTACATTTAGCAATATGCTAAATTTTGGTTAAAACTAAAATATTTTATAGTTATTACAAAACCAAATTATACCATGCGCGAATTGAAGATTTTTGTTCATTTAGTGAAATTTGGTAAAACAACCACATACGACAAGTTTATTACATATCATGCCATCTACTCACGAATTCATTGCAATATTTTCAGAATTAAAGTTGTATTACAATAATTACATACAGGAAGTGAATTCTTTCATAGTTACAGTCTAAACTTTGTTTAAACTATCAAAATTCAACAGTACATTTAAATTTGCTTCATTTTGTTTAAAAGTTAAATATTTAATAGTTTACTAAAAAATTAATTATTACATGCACGAAGTAAACATTATTGTCTAGTTAGTAAAGTTTTATAAAACAACCACATTGAAGAAGTGTATACGCATTAGGCCATCTACTCAAGCAATTATTTTTAAAAATAAAGTTTGATTGAAATAATTATATGCAGAAAATGAATCCATTCATAGTTACAGTTTGTATTATTGTTAAAATCTAATTTAAGTGCGCATATTTTATATCTAAATTCAAATACAACCAAAATATTTAATAGTTTATTACAAAAACGAATTATTACATGCACGAAGTGGACATTATTTGTCGTTTAGTACAATTTCGTAAAACAACTATACATAAAAAGTGTCAATGTAATTAGGCCATCTAACCACACATTTTCTTAAATATTTACAAAATTAAAGTATAATTTCAATTATTACATGCAGGAAGTGAATCCTTTCATTGTTATAGTTTAAAATGCATTAGTGTTAAAATTTAAAATGCGCACATTTAGTAATTGATTTCAAATAATTTAAAACCTAAATTTTAAATATTTTATGATCAAAACACATTATTACAAGCACGAAGTGATCATTTTTGACCATTTGTAAAAAAACCACAAACAAGAAGTATATATATATATATATATATATATATATATATATATATATATATATATGTCATCAGGCCAGTTACTCAAGCATTTATTTAAATATTTATAAAATTAAAGTATAATTACAATTATTACATGCAGGAAGTGAATTTTTACTTTGTGTTACTGTTTAAAATTAATATTATATTTAAAATCTAATTTCAAATGATTTAAAGTACATTTAAATATGCTTCATTTTGTTTAAAACTTTAATATTTTATAGTTTATAACCAGCACACATAATTACATGCACGAAGTGAACATTATTGTTTATTTAGCATAAAATTTTGTAAAACAACCACATATAAAAATACACAAATATGTTAGATTACATTTATTTTGAAGCAACGCAACCGAACTATTTCTTAGCTTAAAACAAAAACAAATCATATAATCATATTTAACTTCACTATTTAGTACAACTATCGTTGCCTTTTGACCAAAATGGACCAATCGTGAATTGTTTATTCATCCAATTATTTTAATTCATTTATTCATTTCGTTTCTTTCTTTTTTTCTCTTTTTCACATAATTAATTTGAATTGATTTTTATGCAAATACTTAATTCTTACAATAACCACAGAATAATATAACCATAACTTTCATTGTGTAAACCGAAAAACTTTTTTCCTATCTTTTCCAACTATGAACTATAGTAATCTTTTAAAAATTTATCAGCGACTGAACATTAGTGAAAAATCACAGTGGTAAAAAATTGCTAATTGTCAACAAAAAAAAAAAAAAAAAAAAAACTTTTTCATTGTAAAGAGATTTTTACACGAATAGTACCTATCTCAAATAACTCAATTGATTATTAATCGGATGAAGAATAACCGTTCTCGTCCGCCTCGTCTCCATTAAGTTGCGATAACTCGCAATTCGATGGTGGGAAGAAAAATTCTGAATCATTCAACACCACATCAATTAGAATTGCACAATAAACCGATTTTACACTTACCACAAGTCCTACTTCAATAACTGTTTTTTTTAATTCCTCTCAAGATTCTACCGCTTTGTAGCGAATACTCTTGCTTTTATATTCCTTTATTGTTTAAACTTTAGTTATCATATTATCTTTATACGAAATATATTAGTGGTAAACTAAAAATCCTCCATAATTGGGATGATTGTAAATACCAGTTATTGATTTTACGAGTTCCAAACTTAACGGACTCGGAACTTTTATAAACTCAACCACATTTCACAGTTCCAGCAGGTAATTTCGTACATTTTCCCTGGAACAGTTATATCCAGTACTTCTACTTGCCATTAAGTTTGCCTCTTCCATTGCTGTTACGTTTCGAAATTTACTTTCGCTAAACACATTTATTATTGATACGATCGAATTCGTAGTTCAACGCAATGTTTTCTTGTATCAATCGTTGATTTTTAGTTGCATTTGGTCCAAGTTTTGCTTGGCTTTTCCTTCTGGTGCCAAATAATTTCTCATCTTTCTGGCACAAAAACGGTTCTCGACGGTATTCCTATAAAAATACTTATACGTTAAACTCTTCTTCTTCTCCATATGTATAATATATCATAACGACATACTTCCGCATAGAGCGGCCATTTTGTGGCCTAGATTGCAATAACAACTCATCCTTTTATTCATGATACATTCGGTTTGAATTAACTAGAGGATTGATATCGCAGCAATATGTTCGAGCTTTGAATATTAAATTCTACTCCTACAGTTACATCAAGCTAAATTCTCTAATAATAATTCATCATCGTCTTTTTTTAATCACAAATAATATATCTGCTACAATGCTTAACTACAAAATTAAAAAAACAAACAATGTAATATTTTTCGTTCAAGAAAGATACGTGATCTAAATGCTTTCATTTAATTTTTAACCGTGTTTATGTTCACTTCATTTTACCAGCCTTAATGGCAATATATAAAACGGCAACCTAAAAACATTATTTGTTTATGCACATCTATGACACAATACATCGAATGGAATAAGTTTCATTCAATTAGCTTGTCAGTAGTTTAGATAGAAGGAAGGTATTCTATCAAAACTACTAACAAGCTAATTTTCAATGCTAACGTATAAATAATCAGATACTTTCACAAATAAAGTCAGATTATTCTTCTTACATACAGGAAGTGAAACCTTTCATTGTTTTAATTTAAAATTTACTTGCGTTTAAATTTAAAATGCGCATATTTCAAATCTAATTTCAAATAATTCAACAGTGCAAAACACATTATTACATGCACGAAGTGAACATTACTGATCATTTTGCAAACTTTTGTAAGGCGGCCACATACTGTGAAGTGTATTTATGATCCAGAGTACATATCAAGCACAAATTAAAAAATTTCCAAAAACAAGGTTAGATAACAATTATTACATGCAGGAATTGAATCCTTTCATTGTTAAAGTTTAAAATATATTAGTGGTATAATTTATAATGCGCATATTTAAAATCTCATTTTAAATAATTCAACATTCCATTTATATATGCTGCATTTTTCTTATAACCTAAATATTTCATAATTTACAACAAAAACCAATTTTACATGCACGAAATGTACAGTATGAATATTTTAGTTAAATTTTGTAAAACAACTACATTCTAGAAGTGTATATGTGATCAAGTCATCTTCTCAAGCATTCATTAAACTGTTTGCAAATATAAAGCTGGATTTCAGTTATTACATGCACGAAGTGAATCCTAACTTTGCTAAAAAAAATTTAAATTCGAATTTGTAATACCAAATATCAAATAATTCAGAATTACATTTAAATAAGCGAAACTATGGTTAAAACTAAAATATTTCAGAGTTTATTACAAAAACCAATTATAACATGCAATAAGTGAACATTAATGGCTAGTTAGTAATATTTCATAAAACAACCACATACAGAAAGTGTAGATGTAATTAGACCCTCTACTCAGTTTAAATGTTTACAAAGTTACAGAATAATTTCCATTATTACATGTAGGAAGTGCATCCTTTAATTGGTTTAGTTTAAAATTTTCTTGTATTTAAATTTAAAATGCGCATATTTAACATACCATTTCAAATAATTCAATATTACATTTAAATATGCTGCATTTTGTTTAAACTCTAAATTTTACATAGTTTATGACAAAAAAAAAATGTACATGCACGAAGTGAACTTTATTGATCATTTAGTAAAATTTCGCTAAACAACCACATACGAGAAGTGCATATATAAACAGACCACTATCTCAAGCAGTCATTATAATATTTACAAAATAAAAATTAGTGAATAATTATTACATGCAGGAAGTGAATCCTTCTTTATAAGTGTTAAAGTTTACAGGAATAATTCAACAGTACATTTAAATACATTATAGTTGGTTCAAAACCTAAATATTTCATACTTTATTACAATAACAAACTATTACATGCGCGAAGTGAACATTATTGATTGTTAAGCAAAAATTAATAAAACAACCACACACAAAAAGTGTATATGTTGGGAAAAGTTGGAAATTTACTTCCACAACATTTTGTTCAAGAAATCATCTTTCCGGACGAGACGCATTTCCATCTCGGTGGGTTCGTAAACAAATAAAATTGTTGCATTTGAGGATCGGAAAATCCACAAAGGTATGTGAAAAAGCCAATGTATCCATGGCATGTTACTGTTTGGTGCGGCTTGTGGTGTTGCGGCATTATTGGGTAGCATTTTTTTTTTGAAAATGAGGCCGACGCAAACATTACGGTCAACGGAATCAACTACCGCCACATGTTTACATCTATATTGTGACCATATCTTGAAGATATTGTTTTGCAAGACCTTTGGTTCCAGCATGGTTCGCCATGCCACATACCAGCCGTTACAATAGCGAAACTGCATCAAAAATTTGATGGCCGCATCATCAATCAAAATGGTAACGTGAATTGGCCGGCAAGAAGCTTTGATGTGACGCCTTTGGAATTTTATTTGTAGGGTGTCGTAAAGGACAAGTGTTATACGGACAATCCAAAACCAATTGAGCATTTGAAAGTAAATATTACACAATCCAAAATGTGCTCAGAAATTGGACCGACCGAATGGGGTACGCCAAAGCTAGCTGCGGCTCCCATTACAATAAAATCATTTTTCACAAATAACCAGGAAGACTGTACTTTCAAAGAAAAAAAATTAGAAATATCTAAAGCCCTCTTTTTATTAAATTTTTAAATCTGATCTTCTTATTGGGACATTCTGTATTAAATATGTGCAATAGTAACATTTATAATTTACTTATAAATTTTAATCTGTCGCAACGTTTGTCCATGCTGGTGGAGGTAATAAGTGTTTTTCTTACATCCGGGGTATGGTACATGAACCCAAAACGGTCTATATTTGCTAAAGAAAAGAAAACACAAGAATTAATTAAGTTATGAATGCAACAAGTCAATTTACGCCCAAAATTAAAATTGAACAAATCAAATTTGAAATATAGAGCAAACTAAGATTTGAAACAAGAAAGCAAAATAAATTAGTTATATATATAAAGTTAAAAAAAATTGTAAAGTAATTATGTATAAATGATACCAAAACTTAGCCAAAAACTCATTCGCGAAACTGCCGAAGACCGCTTGCTTTCGTCATCTGATCCGTACGTCCTTGTCTTGACCTTGCCAACCGTATTTAGGATCAACGGTATTCTCGCTCTGCTAACTTACACTGAAACTCGTTGCTCCCACACAATATGCTGCCGGATACCTACAACAAAAACAAACGCAGACAAAATAGTCCGCTGTACAACCCAGTTGTTTTGGATGTGGATAGACGTGAATTCCAAAACAAAGCAACACCCTGCCTGTGAAACTGTCGTTAACCGCTCGCACTTGTCTCATGTAATGCCACGTCCTTGTAATGACCCTGCCACCATTTGGTCGACCGGCACGAATGCACGTCCGACGAACTTATGCTGATAATAATTCTATTTTGCTTCCACGATAAAATGTTATTACATGATAGCCCTTACAACAAGCCAAACGATAGAATGCATTAACAATGCACTCGAGTTGTTACACTTAAATGTTTGGCAATCCGGAATGTATTTTAAGCCGAATTAACCACACGCTCCCTTTTCTGTAAGTTACCGGTTACCGGAGCCTTATTTCTAAAGATTCATCAAAATGATTCGAAGTTTAAAGCACAAACTTCTATTTTATCATTTCACACTTGAGTTTATATTTTTAAAAATCACGCAAATGAAATTCTGTGATGCAAGACCGAACACACGTAAAAAAACACCAAGATCACTTTTCAAAAGAGATTGTATATTTAGTTGTCTTATTTTGTAGACTTTTTCACTTCTTCAATCTAACAAGTTACTCTTTCAAAAGATTATCATCGAATGCCTGATCAACCAAAATTAATTTCTTGTTCTTTACAAACAAAATCAACAACACCAAAATTTTTTTTGTAGTATTTCAGTATTTGTATGCTGTACAAAAAATAATCCTAACGCAATAAAATTATCGTACGATTTTGCAAGTCATTTTAACAACTTCAGTTCGCCCAAGAGTACACTACACAAAACCAAACATCGCAAACAACTCAAATGGTATAAAATAGCAATATTATACACTGTGTCACGAAAGCTGAATGACACATGCGACGCGTAAATGGAACGCACATTACACGATCACAATGAAGGATTCACTTCCTGCATGTAATAATTATTCTACGAGAAGTGTATATGTAATCAGGCCACCATCTCAAGCATTCATTAAAATATATACAAAATAAAAATTACAGAATAATTATTACATGCAGGAAGTGAATCCTTCATTGTGACAGTTTAAAATTTATTTGTTAAAATTTATAATGCACATATTTAATATATAATTTCAATTAATTTAAATGTGCTGCATTTTGTTTAAAAACTAAATTTGACATAGATTATGACAAAAACAAATTATTACATGCACGAAGTGGACATTATTGATCATTTAGTAAAATTTCGTAAAACGACCATATTTAATAAGTGTATACTTAATAAAGTTTCATTTTAAAATTTATTACGGTATTTGCACAAATCAAATTACGTTTTAATTCTGTTTTGCATGTTGCTTGATAATATAATCACGTAAAATATTTAAAAATTATTTGAGAAATCAGCGTAGAACACTCGTTTTAATGTCACAGACCCGGTTTACTGAAGAAATTATTTGAATTCCATTTCCATTGAGCAACTCATTACATATTATTTTCGTTTGACGTTTGAAACACTTCGTGAAATGTTTAAAAACACTGATTATATATCAATAATTGCAATTAGTTGGCATAAATCAGAATTAAAGTTTAAAATAAATTGTATACGGTATCTTAGATCTCAATGATGGGAACCGGCCGCAAAGGATTATTTGTGTACCGAACTATTGTATTCCTAGCGAAGAGGTCATGAATTTGAAACTATACGAAATGTTTAACATCACTAAATCTAATAATAAACACATGCAAAAATTTAAAATGCGGTTACCGGTAAAAAAGTTATGATATTGCCTATTAAAAAAGGATTAAGCTCAGATTTTTACATCATTCGTTAAATCATTTAAAGATCCACTATCGGCTAAATATTGGAACGTATTTATCTTGCAAAATTTAATTCAATGATTAAGTTGAACTGCCATAAATGTAGTCTAACATTTAATATTATGTTTTAAAGCAATGTTTAATTTATTGGAAGGCTAAACAAACTGTTCGAATCGGTAAGGGTCCGCGATTCTTTAAGATTTAGCCGCGCTATCTATTTTATTCCAATTAAAATAAAATTTTACAATTTTTTGGTTACAAATTTGAGTTGCAAACTGATGTCATATGGCACAACTTCTAAAGAAAACTGTCTTACTTAGAATATTCTTACAAATTGGAAAATTTTCTAGTGACCCGTATTTCAAAATTCCTTATTAGTATATTCCATTCCGTAGGATTAGTAAACGAAAATACAATTTTTAAATAAATAATTAAACTGAAAACCTACTATTTTCAGTACCAAGAGCTCGTAGCATAAGCGGTCCAATTAGCCGATGGGATGGGGAATTTTGTAACAGAAACGTATTTTTGTTTGTGGAACTTTGTAGTTCATATCAAGTGACATATGATTAACAACCACATACAATTTTATTAAACTCAATGGCAAAGAATCGATAAGCAGAATAACATTAAAAATAATTGAACCGACTGTATGAAAATGTATCGCAATCTCAATGTTAAAAAAAAAGATTCATTTCCAAAAATTTCACACACTTCCTTAAGTAAAAGGTTATGAACCCATATTTCACTTTCTTCGTATAATAATTTATCTACCTATCTCCACCACATTCCAATGTGTATTGTGTGTAATAAACGTAAACCTCCGACATATTTGTTACTAAATTTAATTTACTTTGTACTGTGGTTAGACGGGAAATTAGAAAACACTAAATAAAAACACAATAAAACAACTCGCCTATTTGGCACGCAACTTATTCATTGAACAATCAACATACAACAACAAAAAATAAATTACAATTATTTAATTGAACGAGAGCTTTTGTTCGTTTTGTGTGGAAAGCTCGTACACACCAATATTATGTACAATAACACCATAAGAACACAATAACACTGTTGTAAGTTAGTTAACAAAACAACAACAACAAAAATTTAATAACAACAATAAAAGAGAGAATTAAAGGTAATTATTAATTATATATAGAAAAGGTATAAGAATAAGGATTACAGTAATTTTATTTTTATTACGTTTAATTTCACCATTCTTACGATTTCTTATCGAGTGGGGGAGACATTTTTTACGACACCGCACACATTTTCCCAATGACTTATTTTAGGTTTATCGGTCGTTTGATTTTAAAAATTGTTATATTGTCTTTAAGAGGGTGGTGGATGCAATGTACCAGCATATCGATATACTTACCATTTGAATATAGATTTTGTTGAGTGAAAATTATATATACATTAAGACTAACTGTAACAGCAATAAAAAAAAATTTCTATTTTTAGAGTCGTATTGGTTTAGGCACAGTCTTTGATCTTGTATGCAAGATTAAACAACAAGTCCATATCTCTATACCTATATTCAATGCCATTAATTTCGAAATTCTCATACACCAATTCAAAATTTATTTTACTTTCGTTCAAGAACGCCGCCGCCACCATCGAGGCATGCGATAAAAATAATTTTTCTTTGTTTTTCATTTTTATTTTCTAGCATTTTCAATAAAAAGACGATTGAGCTTCTCCCTACCACCCACTTCGTTCAATATTTTTACTTGTTTGAGCCCCCTTTGCTCAAACTTTGTTTACATTATTTTGGTTATATGGATAAGTGTAATTTGCCTTCTGTGTATATTTTCTCTTGTAATTTTCCATTTTTTTTATGGGTCGTGTGATATCTTCTCTTAAAGCGGCGCACACAACACAACAGCTGGAACAATGCCAAATGATGAGTTCCTTAAATACAGTTTTTTTTTGTTTGTGTAGTATGCTCATTGTTTATTATATTGCAGCTGAATTGTTAAAATAAAAAAATGTTAAAAGTTATAACGACAAACTATACGGTCGTGCAAATTTTTGATTACAAAATGTAATAAACCATTGGGCATGGAAAGACACTTTATATAGAGAAATTTGTGTGCTTTGACAGAATACAGAAACACATATAACAGTGGGTGTTTGAACTTATATTGATGATCAACTGTTCAACAGATGATATAAATCATTAATTAGAGAGCACAAATTATATCTTTAATTCGGAAATAATAAACTTTGTTCATTTATTGATTGCAGTGGGGTGATTTAATTCAGCGCTCTTTTAATTTATGTGTAACGGCCAAGAGAGAATTTCGAAAAGGAAAAGTAGCTAATGTAGACTTAAGTGATTATTCCTTATTTCAAATAAATTTCAACGTTTCCTTAGTAAATTAGGCGTTTTTATCTAATCCAAAATAGATCTGTGGTCACAAGGCATATTCGCCTAAGTCAATTTCAGTTACTTTTGATAAAAAAATACAAATAATTTTTGGATGAAATTTTCACTAATGAAAGAATATGATCTTATCAACATATTAGAAGATGAAAAATGATTTAAAATGTTTCAGTATTTGGAGATATTTCTTAAAATTCAACTTAAGCGATTATTTCAAATTGAACCTTCGGAATTACAGAAGCTTAAGCAGCTTAAGCTGTTATAACAAAATGTTAGACGGAAATTTTATTTAGCTATTGCTTCATGTCACATGAAAGAATAAGGAACATTTTGGCACCATCATGCAGGGTCAAATTGGTTGTCCATAATTGTCGTTTGCAGAAAGATATCGAGGTTTGTAGATTAGACGTTGGCAGCCATTGTGGTAGATCAAAACTATAGACTTTTAATGTTTGATCCAAAACAGATAAAATTGTTCTTTCTCTTTACTTTTAAAACCTTTGGTGCGTCGATCCAATTTTAAGATTTCTATTTTATGCTGATCCGTTGTTATTTCGAAATTTAATGTTCATTTCTATAAAAGAGAAATTATAAAATTTTCCGTTGAGTTAGAATAATATTAGTTAAAACATTACAAAGGTTTACCTTTAAATATACTAGAAAATATTGAAAGACTGATAGGATCCTGGATCAGACTGTTTCTCACAATATGTATTTTCATGGCTGCATGGTATCTCTACGAGTATAATGGCTCTCGTTAGCCGGAAAACTTTCAATATCTAGCTTAGTTGCATTTATTTTATCATTCGAAACTTTATTTGAGGGTGTCGCAATACCGCGATGATCCGTACGTGTCAAATTTGATTTTCTTTTAACGATACTTCTCAAATAACTAGCAGTCTCACCAAAGCAACAAAGAAAACATCTCTGGCATATTTGAATCAATTGTGTACCAATTTCTAAATAATAATAAACTGTGTGGTTTCGGTGGTGCCGTTGTAATTTTATTCATTATCAGGTCTTCTTGTCTTCCACTCTAAGCAATCCAGATATAAAAAACACTCTTTGATTTAAAGAGCCCAAGTTCCAGTACTTATCGAAAATGGACGATAGATAGGAACGATAGACGATAGGCGATATATACTTTTTCTTTCAGAAACTATTTTGCCCGATTTTATCTCATAGGGTTTGCCGTGATTCTGTTTATATTGTTAAATTTATCTTAAATATTTTTATTTCTACGAGTACTTAGCTTGAGTATCGTATATTGGAAATTGTTTTCAATTTCAGCGGCCATTACCTAAATTTCTGAGTCATTATTAAATCATTTGATTCATAAGATTCTGATGGGACGTAATGTGGATATACATCAGAATCGTCAAATTCGTCATGTTCAGTTTCGTTACGTTCTTGACCGGGAAACGAATTCAACAAATCATTTACATCAGAATCTAATCTGCCTTCTACTGTTGTAATAATAGTTTCATTTTGAGTTTTCGGCGAAAAATTTATATATACGTCAATATTGATAGGGTTTCCATTTTCTTGTTGCACTTCTGTTATTGATTGTTGGTCGGTATCAGATGAATCTTTGGAAAAAAACTATTATTAGCCTTAAGCTTTCTCCTGCTCTGATAGATTCAATCCCATCTGTAACATAGTTTTTGCACACGCACTCATTTTATTTTGTTAAATAAAACCATACGATTTTTCACTTTAAATAAAACTGTTAAACTAGTTTTAGCTAACGTCACTCCAACGACTATAATAACTTATGTCACCAATCGAAATCGTTATTGTTCGAGTAATAATAAGTTATATCTACTTAAGATATGCAATTTAAAGAAAACTTTTATGAATAATATAAAATTTTCAATAATCGCCTAATGATTTTTAGGGGAAGAACAATTATATTATTATTTGTGAATAACCGCTTATGTATACTTTAGTCTCAGATTTTTGTTTTAAAAAGGAACAAAATAATCGCTTATAAGCCGAAATAAACTTTTATTTCAAAACTAATTTTAACTATTAATCGAATTTATATCGATTTTGGAACTAAGTCGATTATTACAAAATCAATATTATTAAAATTGACTTAAGCGAATATGTTTTTTTTTCAACTTTATCAAAAAAAGTCAAAAATACACCAAATTTTGCTGAAAGAAAAATGTTTTATTTTTAAAATAGTGCGACTGTTACGTCATAACTCATTTTTTGTTTAAGTCGGCCTAGGCAGTTTTACCTTATGACCACAGAGATATTTTAAACACCCTTATGCCACTTAGGTTGTTTTGTTTAAATTATTTGTTTGTTATATTAAATCTTAAGTGAAAAAAAGTTATTATTCCTTGGTCAATTACTAAATTACTTTCAATAGGTAACTTAAATTATTAAGTGTAATTTAAGTTGTATAAAATAATAACAGTGGCAAGGTGGTCAGCATACTTGCTCCAGCGACCGGAGGTCCCGGGTTCGATTTCCGGTGGTGACAAGGAAAAAATTTCACGGCTGGTTTAGGATCAATGAATTAATCACTAATTATCCGAAATGAAAATATTATTATGAAACCTCATTTGAGGCGGCCAAATTCCTTGATGGGATATAGTGCCAGAGAGCGAGAGGTGTTTTAGAGGGAAGTGGAAGTATATTAATATTAAAATGGGTGATTATGTGTAAGTATATGGTTGAAATAAATACCTTGCTTTTTTGGCCCTACTGTTATAGCAGAGACATCTATGATTTTGTTGAGCCGTAATAATAAAAAGAGAGCTTTATATAGAAGGGAAGGTTTTATTTTTGAACATAAATTTATCAAAATAAAATCAAATCCTCTATCCTAAATCCTCTATCCTCAAACAAATCCTCTAGATTTTAATTTTATATCTATACTAGCTGTGTTACCCGGCGTTGAACGTGCGGTATATAAGCATGAGTTGTATTTTCGAATATTTTGTAGAAAATGTCTGGATAGCTCAGTAATTCCGGAGACGTAAGCTAGAAGAGGTTCAGGTGGATCATTCAGAGGAGGCAAATTCACTTTTCCATTTGAACAACACATTCCAGGCGATTCATTGTGAAACTTTAAAGCATGACAATACAAACAAATGTTTTCCATTTGCCCAATTGAAACATTGTAATCATGTAATTAGTCTTTCTCGTAATTGAATGCTGCTTACTTTAAATCACCTCTAAAACTTTCTATTAATCGTCCATATCGTAACCGATCGACTTCCAGCCGGGCCTCACGATGTTCAATGGTTTCGGTAGCTCTAGAAGAAGACATCCTGCTTCGAACATTTTCAAGTCATGTTTCACGCTGTTCAGTTGTTTCATCAGCTCTAGAAGAAGACATCCTGCTTCGAACGTTTGCAAGTCGTGTTTCATACTGTTTGCTTAATTGAGCCACCCTTGCGGCTCTAATCTTCTTCGACTTTGCAGTTACCTGCCCAATTGATCTTTTTCTCGGTGGCATTTTTAAGCAAAATTGAAACGTGTAGCTAATTAATCAGGAATGACGGGCATTTAAAACAGAAATTAGTATTAATTTATCAAAACGATTTTAATGTTCCCTTCGATACGTTTCACCGCGAACTGTGTTTGAAAATGTCTTTACGGAATTTTTTTTAAGCAAAATCAAATGTTATCTACAATCAAAACGTAATCGTAGATTAACACGATTATAAACTGAAAACTTAAATCTAATAAGAATGTAAATTCAGTTGAAATAATATTTAATACCTGGAAAATAATCACCAACAATTATCTTATTGCAATATAGCTAACTAATCGAGAACAACGGCATCCGAAACACAAATTAATATTAATTTATTCAAAACGATTAAAACTACGTCCACTTCGATACGTTTTACCGCGAACTGTGGTTGAAAATGACATTTCGAAAAACAAAAGAAGTTTTTTCAAACTAAGGCAATTTCACACATACAATAATTTGAATCCGAGGATGTTTCTTGTAGAAGATGCTATTTTCAAATATAAAACGCTAGTACTTTTCAAAGTAAATTAGTTTATACGTACAATATTTTTTAGTACCTTTCCTAGAATTGATTTTATGAAACAATCATTGATTATTTAAGTAATAAACTATTGGCGTTTAGTATGAAACTACTATTTTCATTAAAAGCCGCCGGTTGAAATAGTGGATTAAAATAGAATGTTAATTATTTCTGAGGTTATGTGGAAATTAGAACTCGCTGACTATGGTACATTTCAAAACAGGATATGATAAATAGGATATCACTAAACAGTACATGTCAAACCAGTAAAAATGGATTATTAGTATAGATAATATAAGTATTCAGAGATTTGTCTTCAGTTAAAGTGATGAAAGATTGTCTTAAACTTAAATTAATAAAATTAATTTGAATAATAAAATCAATTATAGTAGAGGTATGATTTGTGTATAACAATCGCATGCTAGATATCCTTTTTGGTGTCTAAATTTGAGGCTAAGGCGCTATTTCGCAACACTTAAATAACTGTATCTATACATGTAAAAATGAATTCTTGATCCAGGGTAGACTTCCGGGTTGGAGCATGTCACTAATTTCATATAACCTCTTTCCTAAAGTCATTCCCGTCAAAAAATCTTAAAAAAATTGAAATTTGAGAAATAATTTGTACCACAGCCCCTAGACCCCGGGGTCCAGCCCCTTCAAAAGTATCGTGTGCTTCGTTCCGAACATGCAACATGTACATGATAAAAATTTCATGGCGATCGGTAAAGCAGCTAAGGCGTTATTTCAGAACAATCAATTAATTGTATCTTTACATATAAAAATGAATTTTTGATCCAGAGGCGGACCCCACGAATTCGAACATGTCTCTTATTTCATATAACCCTTTTCCAAAACTCACTCTCGTAAAAAAATTTAAATTTTTGAAAAAATTGTACCATGGCCCTCCGGGGTCCAGCCCCTTTCACAATATCGTAAGATTGGTCCTGAACATGCAACATTTGCATGGTAAACATTTCATGGCGATCGGTTGAACGACTGAGAAGTCATTTTGGAATAATCAAATATTTGTATCTATACATGTAAAAATTAATTTTTGTTCCAAGGCTGGGCCCCTCGGATTCGATCATGTCAGTAATTTCATATAACCAGCCCCATAAACTCATTTTCGTGGAAAAATTTAAAGAAAATTATAATTTTCGGAAAAAATTTTACCACAGCCCCTTGACCCCGGGGTCCAGCCGCTTCCAAAATATCGTAAGGTTGGTTCTGGATATGCAACTTGTACATGGTAAAAATTTCATTTCATTTCATTTCGATGATTTTTTTTATTGTGTTCGTAATTGTCAGGACCAGGTTTGTATGAAAGACAATTTTGGGAAAATCCACTGGAAAAGTCAGAAACTTTGGAAAATCGAAAAATGATGTTTTTGTTCGGTTTTTTCACAAGGATCCGATCCAGATGGTCTTTTAGAAGAGAAAAATTAAAAAATCTGAGTGGAAAACTCGGAAACTTTCGGAAAAACTTGAATAAAATTGAATATTTTTTTATAGCGCTTCAGTTGAGAACATCCTAACCGATTTGGCTCAATCTTTTTTTGATGTATATTCCCAATTTCCTTTAGATGGTGCTAACGAAAGAAACTTTTTGGAAAATGCACCGGAAAAGTCGGAAAATTTGGAAAATCTAACAGTAATATTTTTGTACGGGATTTCGCACGTATCCGATCCAGATGGTCTTTTAGAAGAAAAAAATTGGAAAATCTGAGTGGAAAACTCGGAAACTTCCGGACAACCCGAAGAAAATTGTTTTTTTTCTACGGTATCAGTTGATTGCCACTGTATCTGCAAACGAATATATGAACCAACGTGCAACATTTCCAAAAAATCAACAATGACCAAAGAATTACAGACTTGCAAATGAATCATTTGGGATGAGCGCACGATGGCGCACAAACGAGCAATAGAAGCGCTCGATCGATCGTAAGATTTGCGTCATAATCAGGACCTCTCTGGAGATACGATGGTTCTGCTGGCCAGCGATTTTCGCAAAACGCTGTCAGTCATTCCAAGATCAACAGCTGTTATGAAATAAACGCTTGCTTGAAGGCGTCGGATTTGTGAAGATACATGAAAACTCTCAAATTAATAACGAATATGCGAGTCCCGTTACAAAATGATGAATCATCTTCGACTGACCTCATTTCGTTACCACCTAATTTTTGTCAATTCACAACCTCTAAAGAAGGTTGGGCGAACGAGTCATTTTTGCAGCGAGAAATAAGAACGTAGACGATTTGAATATAAAAATTAAAAGTCAAATCGCTGGCCAATTGCATTTATTTAAGTCGATCGATTCCATTATAGTTTTTAATTACGCTGAATATAGGGGTTTCCATTTAAGATTTCTATGTTACTTCTGCGCCGCTTTTCGTTTTCCGATTGGATGTGCACTGCTTAAAATATTTGACCTTTTCGGCCATTTTGGACCACCCCATATACAAATTTTATTATTTACGACTCAATTTTAATCTACCCGAATAGTTGCTTTTGTTTGCTGTTTTATTCGTGAGCTCGGAAAACGCGTGTAGCAGTCGAATCATGCATTTAAATTTTTGTGATGGTATACATTAAATGTGTTGGTCATATTTTAGGTTACAAATATATAAATTGTGACCGGATAAAGGTATAATATGTCTTACATTATGTAAATCACTGATTACATTGGTAATCTTTGTTTATAATTCCAACCTCAAGCGAATCGATTATTCTCACTTCTCTATGTTTCATGTCTTTGTGATCAACTACTATGTGTTACTAAGATGGTCTTTCAATTTGCTTGAATGCGCTTTATCGTAATAAAAATATTATAAAAAGCCATTTAGCACCGTGAAAAGAAAGCAATTATGTCAGCAATTTAACAATTTCAATTATTAGCGTGAATTCCAAACAAACGTCTATACACAAAAAATCCGTAAAAATTTACAAATTTATTAACATGTAGAAAACTAATTATAAAATTACAAATTTAAATTTAATGATCTTATAATAAAACCAAAACCACATCCTCCGCTTCGACAACAAACACAATTTAAAATTCGCCCTAAAGGGATCCATGGCGAAACGAAAATTAATGATCGCTCATTTACAAACAAAAAAAAAATTTGGTGAAAATTAATTTTCTTAATTCATTTAATTGACTAGAAAATGAAAATTGATTAGGCGATACTGATAAGATATATACACACAGACAAACACACAAAAAATCGTTTATATTTTCGCAATGTAATTGATAATTTTTGGGGGATTTTCCTGTTGTATAAAACGACTTCATATAATAAAATATCAGTGGGATAATGGTGCGTAGTGATTTAAAATCAATTAAATGTAATTGGAAGGTAATCAATTTAATGGTTTGTTTTGACTTGTATTTGGCCACATGATTAATTGAATGAAGTTATTAAAGTGTTCAATAAATATTTCGCACCATTCGAGGACATGAAACGTCATCACGTGCGCGCCCTAACTATTTTTAATGCGTATATAACAAAAGTCATGAATCATCTATTTAACTCGAATCGGGGTATTATAGTCGAAAAGTATTTTAATATAGTGTTCCATTGTATTATGGCAGTGTAATTACCACTAATCATGAATAAACATTAAATTTGGTATATATATATATTGCTATTCGAATATGTACATTGTTCAGACGAGACTAATTACCATTCATTAAAAAAATCGTTTTGATTCTTTCCTACATTTTGGGCCCCTCATCCAAAACTCTAACCTTTACGTATTTCACGATTTTTGTTTGTGTTATATTGGATCAAATCCTAATTTATCAACACGACCTATCTCAAAATATCGGCTGAATCAAATTTTTTCGAAATCTAAATCTAAACATAATCGATGCTAATTAAATGTAATTTGTTTGATTTTATAACAGTGAAACCACTTTTTGGGCTTACGAGTATAGTACTGAAGGTTATTCATATATTTACCATGACATGACAAATTAGTTTTAAAGGATGTTTTTATTAACGGACGTTTTTCTTCTTTAGTTGTTAACCCGCTGTCTTAGAAGATTTACACATAAGACTTTATGAATCAAATGTATAAATAATTCGCTTACTTATTTTATCACTTATTGGTGGGCATTTAATCTAAATCTTGATAGATGGACTGATGTCCAAATGTTTAGTGTAAATTCAAGTGTGGTGAAAGTAATTTCTTCGATTAAAATGCATAATCGATATTATTGATCTTGAGCGCGATGGATATTTTATTTTTATAGCCTACATGTAATTTAATTATTTATATAAAAATAAATAATAAATAATAGGCTATAAATTAGCTAGAAACGATTAAATTTTATAATATGTAATTGTATTTAAAAATGAATACAACAATAAATTACATTAGACAAGCATACGAATATGCTTGCTGCATATGAATGGAAACATGATTTTCAGCGTAAGATATGTTTAACTATACTATTAAAGTTAGCCGAAAATTTCAGACGAAAAAACCTAGATTATCGACATATTTTGTATGAGGTGGTAAAACGAATTCTGATGGTGTTAGCCGAAAATTACATGTTATTGAAGTTAGCAATAAATTTTCACCGAAAAAAAATTTGTATTGTCAATAAAAACTAATTTCAAATCATATTCCATATAGTTTGTTACGGACGGCCTCAGCCGGCCCGCAGATTTCAGCTACACATGCAGGGCCTCAAGCACGGTGATTTTGCCGGCTAATACTGAGTGTAATAGGTCGTGGGGATTTGGAGGCTTGCAGGACGCTGGCCTACACCGTGTTTGCAAAAATTAAAAAAAAAACGCAAACTAAAAATAAAAAAAAACCCGAAGATTCCGCCGAAATTTTTCAGACGAAACTTGAGGAACAGAGAAAAATAATTATAACCGGGTGAGCCCATCCGACGACGACTAAATCTCCCCGAGTAACAGGTTTCTAGTCTATTGACGAGACCCCCGCGAATGGGGGACGACCCCAAAAGGCCGATGTCCAGTTACAATGTAAGCAGCATTAGAGGGTAGGGACGTCCCCCCAACAGGTTAAGCCTCTCTTCACCCGGAGATACCTCCAACGAATTTCCCACAATTCTCACTTCGACAGCTTGAAACCGCCGAAGTGCCACGAGGAGACCACTGGATTTTACGGTCACCCCCGAATGGACGACACAATCACTGGACCCATCACTCCAACCCTGTTCGGGACGAAAGTGAGTGGCAAGCCCAGCCTGTATATATGGAATCGATACAGAATGAGAACTCTTTTCTCACCATACCGAAATGTATAAGACTTTTTAGTAATTCATTTTATTATTTTATTTTTTTACACCAAGAAAAAAAAAAGGAATTTTTTTCCCCCAACCCGGAAATCAAACAAACCGAAAAAGGCCAATGGGCCGAAAGAAAAAATAAAAATAGAACGAAGTATTATAATAAGTAAATAGGGCCGCAGAAAGTGAATGAATTGAGTGGTCATGCTACAGGCACCATGGCCGGAACTTTGGGCGTCTTCCCGCAGTAATAATAAAATTTTACAAATGGCCGGTTGGCCACCTGTAATGTTGGGCGTCCTTCGTCTTAAACCGAAGATTAATGTTGGTGGTGGCTCGCCTTAACCGGAAATGTTGAAGTGGCCTCAACTGGCCACCCGCAAATAATTTAACCTTCGCCTTAAACCGAATTAACAGTTGACCACTTGTTATATACCAATGATGATTTATCAGGAACACATCTGATAACTGTATTTGAATTTACAGTTTATAATAGAATATGACTTGCAACTATTGCTTATATAATATTATTCGACGATATTAATGATAAATTTCGAAGGTCAGGATTGATTTTTTTTTTCTCTAGAATGCTCATACGAAGATTTATAAAGGGATGTTCTTCACCATTTTTGATTCATTGAAATTTGTATGCTTAATTATAAAATATTATGCCATCTGGTTATAGGACATAGACGATACACTACGTTAATTGAAATTAAAGTGAACGTTGTATTCGATAATCAATGCATTTATATTATGAAGAATTAACCGTATGTGCCGTACTGTACAATTTCGCTTTTATATTGGCTTCCTGAATTAAAATAGGCTGACTTAAAAATGGTGTTTTTTCTGACTTAAAACCGGCGTTTTTATTTCATTTTAAAATTGTCTTTATTTATTTTATTTATTTATTTATTATTAATAATAATCATAAAAGTGTAAATGACAACTAATGGATTTAATGTCCTTTAAAAGCTCGTCATTCGCACTTATGAATGGTACAAAGCATATAGTGTCATAGTGACTAAAACTACATTACGCATAATAAACAATAAAATACAAATATATAACAATATAATTAAATTTAATTAATTAATGATGATTGGTTTTATTAATCACAAATAATCTTTAACTGATGATAGCACATCTGCTATCATCAGTTATATCATTCGTTTAAACATAAAACACATATAACATCTCATATAACATCTCATCAGATTATATCATTCGTTTAAACATAAAAATATGTACAGCATTCCTAATATTTTCAGGTAATTTATTATAAATATATGGCCCAATAAATGTTAATGATTTTCTTCCATGTTCCGTTTTAATTCGGGGGCACTTCTACTGACAAGAACCTCTGGTTGAATAGCCATGACCTCGAAATTCGAATTGTATAGACGCAAGTAAAGATGGGATGTGCAGACACTTAAATATGTAGATCGACACATACATCTCAAAAATTGCTTTAATTGGAAGAATGTCTATAGCAACAGTTCGATAGAGCTCTACAGTAGGAAACAGGTGAGGTAGTTTAAACATTGCTTTACAGCACCTATTTTGTAAAATCTGCAATTTATTCAGTTTTTCTTTAACGGCTGAGCCAAAGGTAGAAGAGGCGTATGAGAATCGAGTATGAATAAATGAGAAATAAATTGTTTGTAACACATGTTCTGGAACAAAATCAGCCAGTTTTCTAATCAAGCAAATAAAAGGGCAAGCTTTAATACAAATAGAATTAATGTGGTCATCCCGCACGTCATATGCTTGTCGAGTGTAACGCCAAGGTACTTGAATTTGTCTACTCGCTCTATGGTGCAATTTGCAACTTGAAGTGGTGGTAAATCAATGTGCCGTAGGCGTGGGGAGTGAAAAAATATATATTTCATTTTGTTAAAAGTTACTGATATTTTGTTCAAATTCAGAAAATCTAAAAGTAAAATAATATCATCCCTCATTTGTGACATTGCTACCTGACAATCCCTGGATTCATAAAAGAGGGCCGTATCGTCAGCAAACATTCTAATATCACCCGTGAGCGGTAAATTGTCCATATCATTTACGTAGATTAAGAATAGCAAAGGACAAGGTACACTCCCTTGAGGAACACCACAGTTCACACCTAAAGTGGAGCTTTTTACACCATTTAAAATCACAAACTGCTTTCGATTACTAAGGTAACTTTGTAAAAGTTTGTGTGATAGGCCACGGAAGCCATAAATTTGTAATTTCTGTAGAAGTAAACTGTGATCTATACAATCAAAAGCTTTACGAAGATTAAGAAATAAGCCAGATATATAGTTTTGCCAGTCAAAATTACGATAGATCAAATCAGTAATGTCTGTTTGGGCCAAATCTGTACCAGAACCTTGTCGAAACCCATACTGACGAGAATAGAAAAAATTAGATTTATTTAGAAAATCGATCATCCGGTTAGCAATAATTTTTTCTAAAATTTTGTCAAATACAGACAAAACTGAAATTGGACGATAATTATTAACTATTTTGAAGTTTCCAGACTTAAAGATTGGCGTCACTTTAGCAATTTTAAAACAATCGGGGTAAACACCGGTTTCCAAAACTACATTAAATAGATCAGATAGTAATTGTGAAAAAATTGACGAATAATTGTTTAGAACTACATTACGAATGTTATCGTAACCAGCACCCTTTGTATTACTGAGAGTGAGTTGAAATTAAATTCGATATTTCGCTGCAGGAAGTGGGCGAAAAGAAACATGAATTAATACTAGGCTCCATAGTGTGAAATTTATTTAAATCGTCTGAGTCTGGGCTAGAACTATTTACTGGTCCAGAAGAATCAACAAAGTTAACAAAACTGCGATTAAATATATTAACAATAGCAACAAGATCATGATACTCCACATCATTAGAAATAAAGGAGTCGATCCTATTATTAGAGTTATTTTCCGTGAAATGATTTAACTGTTTCCAGATTTCTTTTTGGCTCAAATTATTAAATAAATTGTTAAAACAACGCTTCTTTGGAAAATATTTTCCGTTTTTGATCTTCCTATTTAGCAAATTTAATTCATGTTTCAGTGCTAAAATAGTACTGTTTCTTTTAAAACGTTTCAATGTACGGTTTTTAAGTTTAATTAAATCCCGGAGATCAAGAGTCATCCAAGGACAAACATTTGCATTTTTAATTTTTACATTTAATTCCTTCAATACGGAAAACTGTAGAACAAGTTTATTATACATATCAAAAATCCGTTGAAGAGTAGATTCAGGATTTCTGACGTCAAATACAGTAATCATTAAAAAATATTTAAAGGACTGATTAACCTTTTTGTAATTAACGTGTCTTTTCGTTAGAGTCCGAGTAAAATATTTAGGCTTGAAGCGAAATTTTGAGAGTACAAAACTATGCTCACTTATGTCGGCTTCAATAGTAAAATTCCGAACTTGCTCAATATTATGAAAGCTACTTACAGAGTGGTCTAAAATATTACGGCTCACAGGTCTAGTAAAGAAAGTATTTGTAACAATCATTACATGAGAGAACAAAGTTGTATTATATTCTGAGATTAAGGTAAAATTTTTATTAACAGGTATGTTAATGTCACCAACTAAAATAAAATCGTGAGTAGATTTATAGTTTCGGAGAAGTTGTTCTAGAAAATCAAGAAACGATGCACTGTCTGAATTCGGAGGCCTTTATATTCCGCATATCTTCGTTAGATTAAGCTGCAAAAGTTGAATATATATTGGAATGTTAAAGAACCGTCATCTATACTTATCATTGTGTATGGAATGTCATTCCCAATGAACATAGCAATGCCACCACCTGTTCTATCATCCCTACAAGAGAAAATACTTACGTAATCTCTAATGTTATAAGAAAATTTATTAGAACTTTGAACAAATGTTTCCGAAACAACTAAAATATGTGTATCAGTTTTAAGACTTTATATAAAAAGTAATAACTTATCGAACTTAGATAGCTCGTTCATACCCCAAATATTGATTTGAAGTATATTTAGATTAACATAATTTGAACGTGATACATCAATATTTGCCGAATAATCATTAACATTTTCTAAGTAAAGGTTGTGGCACTTAGATTTTAATGATTTAAAGCTCATAACCACAATAATGAACATTTAAACTTGCAACCATAAGACAAGTAAAAGTAAGAGATATAAACAAGAAAGTAATGATAAAAAAACAGAACCATTATCAGAAGATTAATACTAATAAAACCATTACACAAAATTATTAGTAGGAAAAAAATGCATCTTAAAGGAATAATGTAATAATATAATGATAACTACTGTACAATAACTTACTGCGCAGAAAAAATTTATATTATATATCAATATACGGTGAATAATACTAAGCAATAAAATGATGTAGTGTGTTATGCACTTTAAAGTATGCTGAATTCTTATTAAGCATTTACCACTACAAAATAATGAAAATGAATAAAAAATAAACAAAAACTGTATAGTATGATTAAAGTTGATTACAACCAGGGATAAAAATAGGTAATAAAAAGTAAATACGCGTTTACAGCTAGACCTGTACGTGAATGAATTAAAAAAAAAAACAAAATAATATATACAATATACTGCTGACTTGCATATAAAATGTCAACATTTAGGTAAACAAATACGTAATAAGAATTCAAGAGTGAATTGTCAAAAATGTTTGAAAACGAATTTTTAAAAATATAAATTGAAATAAAAGTGTTAAAATTAATAGCTACAAAAATAAAACTAAATAAAAAAGTGATTAATAAATCAATAGTTACTATGCTAGTGGTGAATTTAGATGACATCCTTTGGCATGACTGTTGGAGTATCTGCTGCTGCAACGGATGAGTCGTTGGCTTTAAGTAGACGGTTGATGTCGTTGAAAGAATAAATATGGTACACTTTCGAGTCCGGTGATTTGCGTAAGTAAACTTTGTTGTCTTTAGACCATAGAAACTGATACTTAAAGTTAACTTTAATCTCTTTAGCTGCGTTAAGATGATGAAGTATCCAGATTTTATGATTAAGAGGCACCATTGAAAACTCCGCACCAAGTTGATGTAGGTAAATATACTTTCTCGTTCGAAATGCGTTTAATATCGTGTTTTTTAAATTGACGTTATTTAATTTAACAATGTATGAATGTTTCAGCTGTGATGCCGATTCATTATTATGAGCCATTTGTTTCACAGAAATTATATCGTCACTGACGATAGGAGTGTCGGCTGCACCAATGACCTTAACAATTAGTTTATGCGGACATCATCAGTGTTTGTTGGAATTCCGCAAACCACAACGTTGGAACTGTTTAATTCTTGGTAACTATAATGTCCAGCTGTGCCTCAATTAAATTAAGTTTATTTTCATGAACATCCACTTTATTTTCCAGAATAGAGATTCTACGGGTGCAACTATCGGAATCCTTGGTTAACTTCTCTATTGACATTTTCATGTCATCCAGTACTTTGCAGCAGAAACTTACTGATGCTTCAAGAGCATCTAGCTGGTTTTTCATCCCTTGAAGTATGATAACCACATCACTTAATGCTGGGTTGTCGTTTAATAAATTAGGATTGTGACTGCCATCGCTAATATCCTCTAAGATGGAACTGTTCGATTTACTGCGACAATCAGGACACAGCCATGAAGTAGAACCACTATTAAGCTCTCTAAGCACCTCGTCAGATATGCCAGCACATTTAACATGGAATAAACTCGCACAAACACCACATTTAACACCAGGAAACCGTGCTTTGGATATTCCTTTAAAACACTTCTCACAATTAGAAGCCATTTTAAATTCGCGCCAAGAAATACGTCAACAGAAAAATTAAATTAAATTAAAGATGAACTTAAATTTACGATTAATTATTAAATTTGTTGATAATTGTAGTTAAACGATTTCCATCAGAATAAATAAAATTAATTAAACTGGCCACTCAAACTTATGTTTACTGTTTATATATGATTTTAATTTATTTATTTAATTTGCTATATTATGACACTGAACGATGTTGATAGTCGGAACGATGAAGTGCAAAATGAAATCGTCTTTAAATCTGTAATGAAAATGAAATAAAAAAAGCTGACTTTATGAATACATATCATAAGTCATTTTGAAAATGATTTAAGAAGTGTGTTTATAAATGGCATAAAAAACCCACTTATTTATGTTTTATATTTTCATTAATGAAACGCATGCATTTCTATGTGTATTAAAAACAAATGTAAATTCTATGTTTATTATGTGAAATAAAATATGCCTTTTTTAAGTCATTTTGAAAATGAATTAAAAAATATATTTGTAAAATGGCATAAAATATGTCGTTCTTATGTCATTTTGAAATTAAATTTGTGTTTGTAAAACACCTTTGTTCAGTCAGAAAATTTGTTAAAAGTATACTTAAAAAAGGTCTCATTTTTTCATATAAAAACACCTTTTTTAAGTCCACCCTTTTAATTTCAGCCTTATTTAATTCAGGAAGCCTTTTATATTTTTAACGTTATCATTTCATAATAGTACACGAAGAAGATTTTTTCACAATCTTAACACGTTTTTGTTTTCGCACTGTCGATTTTGTGGTATATAGAATTAATTTTCTCTACCGTACTGTATATTCTGTGTATAACAAGGTACTACACAATTTCATCAACAATTTAAATTTTTAAATTTTTTATTAAAATTTTTGCACGATGGTATTCTTTTCTTGTCATACACACGAAAATTTTAATATTGATGACTGTTAAAGTTGGGAATGTGACGCGGGTTTTTTTCTATGAAATTTTAGCACGGCATACTTTATAAAAATTAAAATACAAAAATATCCGGAACCAGCTTAATTTTTTTGCCGTCTTAATTTTTTTGACTTATAGTTGTCTATACGAAACTCTTCTTTTTTTGCTGGCCAACAGTTTTTCATCATGTAAATCGCGCTTTATATAGTTCATAATTGTTTTTTAGCTTTTGCTCACATTTACTTCACTTGAACTCAATTCACTGTGACGTTATTTTCACGTAGTTAATGTATTTTTTGCTCCTGGTTTTGTAAAATTAATTTTCATGCGAGATTAGCGAAATTTTCGCTGCCACCAAAATGTTGTGCAAATATACGCACTAATTACACGAATCGGACTTAAAGCAATAGTCTTTGATGTATTATAAGTTTTAGGCATATTTATTTAATAGAACATTTTGCTACAATTACTACAGCTTATAAATAATAATTATAACTCAATAAACCGATATTTAGTTTTAATAATAATATGTTTAGTTAGTTAAATAGATAATTTATCTTTAGTAATCAGATCTTGGCTTATCTTTTCTATCAAGAATCAAAACGAAACTGATTTTCACAAAATTTCAAACTGGTCTAAAAAAACTGACAAAATCCTCGCACCTAAAAAACAACGATGCGGAAAAATATTTCCTTCTACATGTTTCTCGTTCTCGCACATAGAGTTGATGAGCGACGCAAAAAGAGAACAATCGTGACGCAGATACCGCATCAGTTAACTAATACTACTAAAGAAAACTCACTGCAAAGGATATTCCGAAGTATATAGAATCGATAAATGCACGGCTACTAAAACAAGAACGTAGTCTAGAAGCCTCTGGTTATAGACAACAAGCTAGTAATGAGTTTTAATCAATGCTATAGTAATCAAATGAATAGAATACAAATTTTTCTAGAACTCAAATTTTTCTAAGCCTAGAAAAAATAGATATATGTATGTGTTGTATTTGAAACACGTTTAACAGAAACTTCATTTATTAAAATACGTGACTATGAATGCTACCATGCTATTCATCCAGGGAGAAACGCTAGAGATGAATCTACCGTAATTATTAAAAATAATATTAATCATTATGAAGTGTCCCGTATTGAAGTAGAAATTATGCAAGTTAAAATCACAAAAGTTGCATCAATCAATAATAGGGATCTCAGTATCTCCTGTATTTACTCTCCCCACGTCAACATTAAAAAGAAGAAGACTACAGTCGATTTTTTAAATCACAAGGACCAAATTTTATCATAGGCTGTGATTTTAATGCACAGAATATGCTTATGGGCGATTTTTACTTACAACCTAATTTCTCTCTGAGAAAATACCAGATCTGCTTGAATTATTTGTATTGATAGGAGTTTTAGAGGGAAATATCATCTGCCCACTCACTCATGATCATAACTCTGAGTACAATGCTAATAATAAAAGACTAGCAGACCTGTGACTGAATAATCAGTCACATAATTACATTTTATTATATTTTTGATTAAGAAATGATTAAGAAGATTTATTAAGATGTAAATTTGGTGCACTTTTATTAAAAATAAAGTAAATTCATATACGCTATTAAATATTTAATAAGAAATGTACAAAAGGATAATAAAATATGAATTTACATGCGTATAATCTCTACAAAACAACATTCTTTGTTGTGATGCGCCCGTCTCGATCAGCTGATTGATCGCTTGTCTCAACCATAAACACCTTGAGTCCGTCAAATGAGCGGCATCGTGAAAAGGCCACATACAGTGTGTAAATACGGAGGCCGGAAAGTACACTTCTACCTTCTTCAAGCTTTGGCCCTAACTCTTTTTGATGGTTATGGCGAACGCGAGCTGGACGGGAAATTGGAGGCGAGACATTTTAAATGAGAAGGTGCCTTCCGAGGGTGAGAGCTTTATGCGTGGCAAGAGAACGCGCTCGTCTTTTGAGAAACCAGTCAGCAAAACACATTCCAGACTGTAACGGTTTATTTTTGCGACTCGCATGCTTGTTCCATTGATAAGACCTTTGCTAGTGTTTAAATTCCTCATCAAATAAACGAACTCGTTTACCTTTAGCGGGATGGCTTGGCGCGGAAGTCCGGATCCTTTCTTGTTGAGAACCTCGACATTTAGGCCGAGTTCCTCATTCATGTCGTCACTCTCAACTTTATCAACACTAAGTTTGACTTCTTGTCCGCCGGGCAGGAGGTCAAGCACCTGCTGATTGATTAGCGCACAATGATCATTCTTGGGTGCAAGGGTGGCGCGCTCTTCTATGGTGCCCTCGGCTAGTATTGTGTTGATGTCACCATACACGAAATCGATTACACGTCTGTCTTTGAATATGAGCGCGGCCCCTGTCATGATGCTGGCCTCATCTATCATGATGAGTCGCGCGCTTTTCAACTTGGTAGCGTGAGAGGAGTTTGGCTTCATTGATGAACCGGCAGTTTGAAAATGTTGGAAATATTGGAACCGGCAGTTTGAAAATGTTATATAGCGTACGTCCACCTCCCATCAAGCTCGTGGCGAATCCTGTGAAGACGGAGCAAATAGACTCCAAGCCACGCCCCTTGGCAAATGCAATTAGTGATTGCAATACAAATGTCTTGCCACACCCGTCGGGAGCGTCAACGTAAAACACCTTTGCTGACAGGTCTTCATTTGCACTCGCAAACATGTTGTCGAAACGAGCCATTTCCAAATATTAAAATCTCAAGAAGGAAAAGCACACAATTGCCGTAGCGCGCAACTTTAATCTTAATGTTTAATAAGAAATGTACAAAAGGACCGCTGTAATTGTGTGTTATTTTCATTTGTATATGAATAATTGTGACGTACTAAACTAACGTACTTATGTAGATTATATAGTCGATAGTCGATTAAACACCACACAAAAAGCAGAAACATGTCACGCTAGTTCAAGCATGAGCTTTAATTAAGAGCTTAATAAATTATCCAGTTACGAAATATACTGGGACACAAATCAACCGCATATCGGGACGAAACTTCCCACTTAACCTTTCGCATAAATTAAGAGATCCAATGACTTTTACCTGAAATCGGGCGAAAATGATTATTCCAAACTTTCCATAGATATTATGTTTGTGTAAGTACTATGGTCAATCTTCACTCGCAAAATTTTGTCATGATGATAGAGTGCCATGACAAAATTGTATTTTTACACTGACAGAACACCAAAATGTTTGTATGTATGTACAATCATTTTATGTTTTCTGTTTTGTTCTGTATTGTCACGGTGTAATGACGGTTCAATACAAACATATTTTGTCATGACATTCTGGCGTCGTGATGAATTTATTAGATGCACAGTATAGGAAAAATGTTTCTTGGCGTTAACACCTATTTCCCGTGCACGTACCTAAATAAAACATATATTCTGCACATCTATGAAAAAATACCTTTCACCTGATATATGTTTCATTATGATACGCGCACGGGAAATAGGTTAAAAAGGGAGCACAAACTAAAAATTAAGCGTATTAATATATAAAAGATAATTCACCTAAATCAACAAACAATAAAACTATAATTGAATTCTAGCACAAATTGTTGCCCCCTGTTACGCCAAATTATAAATATAGGATCTAGCCATTTACGAATTGGTCTTACTTCACCCAGTTTTTAATTAATTTCACTATGATGCTACATAAAATGTGTCATAATTCTTGACACCGATGTTTACTGTTAGTGCCACAACTCAAATTCATTGCCCCTTAGCTCGGCAAATTTTAAACATGGAATCCAGAAGTTTACGAATTGGTGTAGCTTCATCCAGTTCATATTACCTATATTCGAATTATGTAAAATTAATTTTTAATGATAATCCAAATTTTTTTTGTTGAACATAATTTTGGACCAATATTAACAAAATTTTGTACTACCACCTGAAACAAAATATGTCAATAATGGAGGTTTTTTTTCGGCTGAAATTCTCAGCTCACTTCAGTAACATTTTTTAACGTCCTAACAAAGGAAACATCAAATTTTTTGAAAACTATTGTTACGATCACTAGCAGCGCTTACGCACATAACATAGTATACACCTCCAGGACCCAGGTGCGGGTCGTAGTTATTTGTAAGAAGTAGAGGCTTATGATAAATTACCCATGTGATCAAATGTTTTTTCATTTATTCACATTGACAATCCTTCGCCAATTTATCGTACATATACAATTAATTGAAAAAACTTAAACCACATGAAATCTTACTAAACAAATTTACTATCCGTTACTATCCAGTCGTACAATATTTACCGACGAAAATATTTATCATTGTGATATTTTATCGTGAAAATAGTTTATAGAAGAACAATTTCAAAACAAGAAAATGGTGTAAAATAACATAAAATGTTTAAAATATTTAATTGTTCCCTTGAAATTTTCCGGCCTGAAACTTTACGAACTAAAACCATCGGTAAATTGGAAAACGACTAGAGGAAAATTTACTTTAAATTTTCTATTTCCTGATTTTGAAAAAAAATGTTTATCGTCATCATATCGTTCGTTTCAATTCCATACATTAAAAATGATTTTAATCATTTCTCGGAAAATTAGCGTACGCCTTCATCAAGGGATCATATGTGCATTCTGGCCAGAATCGAGTTACTTCCTGAACGAAACCAATAAAATTTTTTGTAGATGATAGGTACGTTTTGTTGTTTGCCTTGTTTGAATGAATATTGTGATTTTACATTTTATTACGGCATGATGTGGCAGCTGCGTATGTTTGGTTTGAGAAATTAACTTAAAGTTCTACTTTTTACCGCCTATAATTTTTAGATTTTGTTCGAAATTATCCTAAATCAGCTTAAGCATACAAAAAATTAAATTTTCCCAATCATTGGATGTGGTATTGTGAGTACTATTGTCGGTACTACGATACTTTCGAGCAATTCACTCGTAACTGGATTACGAGACAATTTTGACAGACTATGTTTTTGATTCCGGGAGATTGATTTTAAAATTATTGAGCATGACCATAAATAAGAACCGAATTAGAGTGAGCTTACTCAATTATGTAGATTGAAAACAACAATCATCCTCTCTATTCCAACTAAATCATCCCAATTCCTAACATTCAATTTGTGGTATATAAGAGGACAAACCCGTATTTAATCTCCAAAGTTACCTTTTTTAATTAACTTATTTGAACGGAAATTTGGAAACTAAATTGTTTTCCTGATTGGCTTGAAATATTTTCCGAAAAATAATAAGTTCAATAAAATAATATTAATCTTATTTAAATTCGTGAAGGACACCTTATTTTTGAGTTTTTTGCTCATAACGAACCATTTTTGTATACTCAGCTGTAAGAAGTACCCAAAACCTTTAATACAGGGTTATCCAATTCGAGGTTGATAAAATAGAAATCTGTATACCGACATCTGTCAAAGATAAACGTCAAGTACGCTGTCATTTATTTAGTTGACATTCTTCCATTTAAGAATATGGAGCATTTAACAATCGACCAACGCGTTAAAATTATTAAATCTGCTGATGCTGATTTTTCGAACAAAATTTTCTTCAGTGATGAAGCTCATTTTTCGCTTGGTGGATACGTTAATAAGCAAAACTGTAGAATTTGGGGCTCAGAAAATCCACAATTGATTGTAGAGAAGCCATTACACCCGGAAAAAGTCACTGTTTGGTGCGCATTGTGGTCTGGTGGTGTGATTGGGCCGTATTTTATTGAGAACAACCATGGACGAACCGTTACCGTCAATTCTGAGCGCTATGGCCGCATGTTAACCGATTGTTTTTTACAAAAATCGAAGATTATGATCTTGACGATATGTGGTTCCAGCAGGATGGAGCAACCAGTCACGTAACACGAGCAAATCGAGATCTTTTGCAAGAGAAATTTCCTGGACGTTTGATTTCGCGATTGGCTGATGTCAATTGGCCTCCAAGATCCTGTGATTTAATGCCTTTGGATTTCTTTTTGTGGGGCTACGCGAAAGATCGTGTTTACGCAAACAATCCTCAAACTCTTGACGAATTGAAAACTAATATTCGTAAGGTAATGGCCGAGATACCGCCCGAAATGTGCCGAAAAGTCATTGAAAATTACCTCAAAAGAATCAAGGCCTGTAAGAAGTCCCGTGGAGGACATTTGAATGATATCTTGTTTAACTAAAAATGGCAAGGATCAATCTGTAAAATGAAATAAAAATTACAATACATTCCGAATATTTTGTGTGTTTTTTTTTTAAGTTTACTTTATCAAGCTTGAATTGGATAACCCTTTATGTCTTGCTTAACGGGCAACGGGACAAACATTCAATGAAAATCAAATCTGAGAGTTAAACTTAGGTTAAAACAACAATTACCCACTGTTGACCACACAATTTTGAATTTTTTTCAAACAAATGTTTTCTTTAGCTGCTCAGTCTAAAAATAAATCAGTTTCTAAGACAAGGATTCCAATGATGATAATTTTCAAGTAAAATTCAAAAACACAGTTGTAACGTTTTCAAAACAGATGCCCCGCCCCTTAAACATTCATCTGTTCATCAGTGGTTAATGTCGGGCGGTGACTTGGAAACTTGATTACGGTTCTATAATTTCAGGAAATTAAGCTCAGAGAGTCGTACGGTGGGAAATTACATACTCGTAATAGCCATAAACATCAAGGCTACTTCATCTTCAGTATGTTAACCTCAACGATATTCGAAACCACCTAGACGAAATTAAAAAATTAACGGATGAACAAGACATATGAGCTCTCCAAATGGTTAAGCATGCATCATTATGTCCATATATGCAATATATATATATATATATATATATACATATATATATATATATATATATATATATATATATATATATATATATATATATATATATATATATATATATATATATATATATATACTTGCCACAGCCGGAACTCTTATGTGCCGGAAACATTCATTACACGGAATTATTTTCCCCAGAATGAAATTTTATTCTAAATTGAACTGGTATATAACGGAAACTTCTCAAACCCGGAAGCCGTAACAACTTTTTGGTACGAAAATTAAAGTTTTCATTATTTGGTACTTGTGTAAGGCGGACCCGAATTCTATACGTTTTAATAGTTATTCGAATAATCCACGTGCCTTTAAAACAATAGACAAAGGATCTTTACCCGTCGAATATTTTTTCAATAAAAAAGTGTGGATGACATCTACGATCTTTGAACAATTTCTACAAG
Source organism: Nephrotoma appendiculata (assembly GCA_947310385.1). Lineage (NCBI taxonomy): Eukaryota > Metazoa > Arthropoda > Insecta > Diptera > Tipulidae > Nephrotoma > Nephrotoma appendiculata. The sequence continues at coordinate 55,198,757 of OX371225.1, read as the reverse complement.
GTTTTAACAACGAAATGATCAAGCAAAACAGAAACATTTTGCTGTTTCTCGACAATGCAACGTGTCATCCACGCAAAAATTTCTCAAATATAAAATTGATCTTTTTTCCTGCCAATGCTACAGCTTCTCTACAACCTTTAGATGCCGGTATAGTTGCAAATTTAAAATTCAACTATAGAAAAGTTTTGCTTCAAAAACTGTTGTCTGCAATAGATACAGTGTCAAAAGCAACTAATTTAAGGAAACAGACCAATATATTGGAAGCAATTTTCTTTATTGTGCATTCAATAAAACAAACTAAACCAGAATAAATCACTAAATGTTTCAAAAAGTGCGGAATTGTTTAGGATGAATTTGTTGAAACAGTCGAAAATGATCCTATTCCAACAGGAGAATTGCAGAATATGATTCAGGTTATATAAGGCGGTCATAACAATAGTGCGTTTAGTTTTATAGCAATTGACGATGAGTAATTTTTGAAAATGACGTAATATTGAATGAGTTGATGTCCCGCTCAGCAGTAAGATCCTAAGAAACAGGAAACAACTCGGACAGTGCTGAATTATCGGCGAAGCTGAATAAACCGCGATAATCAAGCATCTGGAGGAAGTCCGAGGAGTCTAAATTATTCATCATTTCCAAATGTGCAAATAGTAAACTGACGAAAGCAACGATGCATAATTTTGTAAACGCGGTTATCTAGATCTGCACTATTTCTTTAAATTTATATTACATAGATGAATTATTTTTAATTAATGTATTTATGTATGTACTAGTGTGTATATATGTACATATAATTATGTATAAATATAAATATGTATTTTTATTTTAACAACGCTTCTTGTTGCATTCAATACCTAACTGAATTTTTTTGATGTATAGTATTAAATATAATACGTACTATGTATGTATATTGAAACCTAAAACTAGACTTTAATTTAGAAAAAAATTGGCCAAGAACTTTCGAGAGACGGAAACTTCCCAGTGGCGGAAATTTTATTCGGCCCCGCATGATTCCGGCTTTGACAAGTTTCACTGATATATATATATATATATATATATATATATATATATATATATATATATATATATATATATATATATATATGTATATATATATGTATATAAAGGGTTATCCAATTCAAGCTTGATAAAGTAAACTTAAAAAAAAAACACACAAAATATTCGGAATGTATTGTAATTTTTATTTCATTTTACAGATTGATCCTTGCCATTTTTGGTTAAACAAGATATCATTCAAATGTCCTCCACGGGACTTCTTACAGGCCTTGATTCTTTTGAGGTAATTTTCAATGACTTTTCGGCACATTTCGGGCGGTATCTCGGCCATTACCTTACGAATATTAGTTTTCAATTCGTCAAGAGTTTGAGGATTGTTTGCGTAAACACGATCTTTCGCGTAGCCCCACAAAAAGAAATCCAAAGGCATTAAATCACAGGATCTTGGAGGCCAATTGACATCAGCCAATCGCGAAATCAAACGTCCAGGAAATTTCTCTTGCAAAAGATCTCGATTTGCTCGTGTTACGTGACTGGTTGCTCCATCCTGCTGGAACCACATATCGTCAAGATCATAATCTTCGATTTTCGTAAAAAAATAATCGGTTAACATGCGGCCATAGCGCTCAGAATTGACGGTAACGGTTCGTCCATGGTTGTTCTCAAAAAAATACGGCCCAATCACACCACCAGACCACAATGCGCACCAAACAGTGACTTTTTCCGGGTGTAATGGCTTCTCTACAATCAATTGTGGATTTTCTGAGCCCCAAATTCTACAGTTTTGCTTATTAACGTATCCACCAAGCGAAAAATGAGCTTCATCACTGAAGAAAATTTTGTTCGAAAAATCAGCATCAGCAGATTTAATAATTTTAACGCGTTGGTCGATTGTTAAATGCTCCATATTCTTAAATGGCAGAATGTAAACTAAATAAATGACAGCGTATTTGACGTTTATCTTTGACAGATGTCGGTATACAGATTTCTACTTTATCAACCTCGAATTGGATAACCCTGTATATACAGTGAGTCAAAAAATGTTGTTGACAACGTATATTTTACATCGAACAATTATGTGTCTTGTTAAATGTTTGAAACATATGGAACAGACTTCGACTGTTACAAAGAGACTGAATAAACTTGTTGGTGGCATTGATGCTGATGTATACGTTTAGAATATATCGGCTGACAATTTTGGATGATTGAAAATAAAGACATACGAGACACATTCAAATTGCGAGCGAAACGAAGTATAGACGAACAAAAAATAATAAAGTGTAAAATTCTTATAATTATTAAAAATTAAACTTGATGTCTTTCTTTTAATCCGTGTGCAGTTATTGCTAATTGTAAGATGACACATTTTGTCGGAAGTTTACATATTTGTTGGATCAAATAAATTACGATCTGGCATACATAATTATATTTTACTAACTATGCATTCTGCTTTTTACTATATAAAATCTAACGATATACTATTCAGTTGGAATTAGTATATTATATCATTAAAAGTGTAACTCTGGCTAAATTATATTTGAATAAAATAAAAAAGCTGTGGGAAAATTCCACAGAATTAAAAAATTTAAGTTAATTAAAGTGGTTAACATAATTGGGGTCCGGGACCCTTTCGTTAAATTTTTCAATTTCATTTACCAGAAAACCGCTATTTATATCGCAAAGACCCACTATTTATATCGATCACCCCAGGAATCGTTCGTTTGTCCCTTTAAGAGACCATATCATAAACTGTTCGGAAAACTTACATACATGTCAATCTTTTCATATTTGTTTAACAAATATTTGAATTGAAATTTGTTGCAACAACCCCATTGTAAAAGTCCTGCTATTTATATCGCCGACCCCAGGAATCACTCGATTCGTTTATCCCGGTATTCCCGTTTATCCCGAGCGTTCTAGAAAAATTTCCCATATTTCAATCTTTCGAAATTTGTTGAACAAATTTGTTAATTGAAATTTGTTGTTGAAAATTAGCGTACGCCTTCATCGGGAGATCTTATTTTGCTGATTTTCTAGCTTTGAGTTTAAATTGTCTCTTTATAAAGACGCACGTACGGTCGACTTTATACTTGATATATTCACGGTTACTTGTTTTTTTTTGCCTGCATGGTGATCTCAGGGTGAACAAGACAAGACTTTATTAAACTCCAGAGTATTTCGAGTTAACCTCTTATTCTAAAGGGTTATCCGAGTGTTCTTATTTTACTACAGTGCATGAATTGAATTCAAGTTGTGTTTTTGATAAGAGATCAATATTATTTGGATTACTTTGAGTTACTCCAGTTTATCTTTGCTTTGGTTATCCTAGTATTCAAATTTTATTTTACTCTTTTTATAACTTTTAGAGTTAAAATATAATTAAAACTACAATAATTTTTTTGACTTATTAGTATTTGACTTTAAACTCGTTTTCAACTAAGCTTTCTTCTATTCAAATTATACTGCAACTAATTTTTTCGGTATAACCAATGTAGATTGTTGAAACAATCATCAAAACATAAATACACGATTGAGACCTAATTAATAAATTGAAAACCAAACAATAACAATAACAATTATAGATCACAAATTCATATTCAATTAACTCTGTATCACCTACGACAAAATCATCTCTTTCGGGACTCCATATAATGTGTATCTCCTCTATATCTAACACACAACAAAAAAAGTTTGAAATTTTGATACATTTCATTAAGCAATTTGTTTGAGTAGAAAAATTCTCACAGCATCAAATCGTACGGAACGTACTATAAAATTTTTATAAAAAATTGAAAATATTATTCGGATTATTGAGTTAATCAAAAATTTATTCCTTTTATAATATTTTTCACCGCACCCCACATAAGCGACGTAAAAACTTTTTCGTAAATACACACACTCCCGACCAAAAATAGGAGCACGAGTAAGAAAGATTATATCGAATCCCCAATAACATCATAATCATATCAATTTTAGGATAATATCCAACATTTTATGTATTCAATCCTGTTATTTGTTTTTGTCTTTTATAAGGAAAGGAATATGTATGTACGGATGATAGATATCCTGCTGTTTGGCTGCCGCCTATATGTACAAACAAATTATCCCTTTATATTTTCGTCTAACCCATCCTAATATTCTGTCTTATCGTTTCGTATCAGTGATGTGACAAAATTGCGGTTGAATGCCTTGATGGAAATATATAAAAGTTTTGAACTTTTAGGCATGTTTATATGGTTTTCGGATTTTTGGTTGTTGTGGGAGAATGATGTGTTAGAATATGTCTGACTTGTTACTTTTTATTATTATGATCTGCAGTTGACACGTATATATGGTAATCTTGATTTCGATGAATAAACACAATTTAAGGTAGAAAAATAAATGAATATAGTTTTTGTGTTCTATTCTTTCAAGACGGCCGAGGACCACTAATCTGAAGTAATAAGTGATTTTTTTAAATTGTGTTTGATTTCATCTCGTTTCTATTTGATAAACTCGTATGCCACGGAAAATATGTATATGGGTTTTCAATTATTTATTTACCCTAAAATAGTTTAGTTTTCCTTCAAAATTGACCGCAGTTAATAAAATAAAAAAAGAGTTAAATGACGGTATTTAGAAATTACTTTACGGTAAAGCAAAATCAGCTGCACTATTGCTATATACATATTGCTGGTTTCATAACTATGATTTCGTGTTAACCATGGTTTCGTTATAATGTGTCACCCCTAAACATGGTTTTCGATTCGGTTTTACCGTATTAAGGGGATGAGATAATTTTTCTCATCCAGTATCAGTTTAGTGATGACCAATGAGATGAGGACTGTAGTGTGTCACCCATTTTCATCTCGCAAACCATAGTTTAATAATCATAGTTACGCAACCAGATATGTGTCTTTGGCAGCGGTTCTCAAACTTTTTGAAACCCCAGTGGTTCAGTAATGACTAATTATGTGTATGTGCCATTCGATGATGCCTAACACCAAAGAATAGTTAGTTTTACAAATTCATAAATCAAAAGAGAAAATGAAATTATTTGTACTTTAACAAAAGTTATTTATTTATTGCAAAATATAATAAATTATAAAAAAACGAGCATTGTTAGTGAAACGAGTGAACTTGTTTCCAAATTTTTACATAATTCTTATATGTCTGGCTTTATAGTTGTAAGTTGAATCCTCATGTTACGTAAGAAAATCTGGACTCGCATAGATAAGTCGTAGCGACAGGGAGAAGTATTTTAACAGCTTTCATTGATAAACCTGCATATTCTTATGTTAAAGTGCACAAAGAAACTGTATTGGGAAGCTATATAACTCACGAGCGCGAATGCAAATGATCCATAATTCTAATTTTTTGTTAAAAGCTTGAATCTTATCATTGGCTGTGAACACTTTTACTTGTTTCCCTTCAAATTATATAAAATTTGGGCAAGGTATCCAAGTCGAAACAACCACAGTTTCTCTGTCAGTCTTTCTTGTAAATCTATTTGATTTACTATGAAAAATGCCCAATTCGGAATGGAGCTCAAATAGTCGAACAAGAACTTTCCGTCGCGACAACCATCGGACTTTAGCATGAAACAATAAAACTTTATGAATGGTGCCCATATCTTCGCAAAGAATCTTAAAAAGCAGTATTTGCAAGGGTCTCGATTTGTTGAAATTTATGATCTTCACAGACTCATCAAAGACATTGACATTTTTTTATTGCAAGCACTTGGCGGTGAAGAATACAATGGTTACTAGTGCAGTTCGGTGCTAAACTCTTGATTTTAGCAACAGCGCCCGCCGGTTTTTCCTACCATTGCCTTTGCACCATCCGTGCCGATATCAACATAGTTTTTCCAATATAGTCTTAAAAAGTCATTCACGACATTAAATATTTCGGCACCAGTTGTATTATTTTGCAAGGGTTCACACAAAAGAACATCCTCTTCAAGCAAATTTATATGCTGATATCGGACAAAACCAAGTCCGCATTGCAAGTCCAGCTACGTCTGTGCTTTTGTCCATTTGCAGAGGAAGATTACAATTATGAGGGCGAAATATTGATTGCGACTACGTCAGCTGCTAAATTTTTAATTCGACGAGCACCGTGTCATTGGATAGCGGCATATCAGTGATTTTTTTTACCGCCTTTTCATCGAATATACATTTAATTATATCGACTGCAATCAGTTTTCTTATGTTTAAACTCTATACAGTACATTTTAGCGGGGACCATAGCACTATTTGGAAAAAGTTTGGTGCATGTATGTATGCTCGTGGTCCGTGGACCTCTTCGTACTCTTTGCAAATGTAAATCTTGAAATATAACCATAAAAACAGATGCGCTTTATATGTAATATATGTAGTGTAAAAATTTGTTATAGTATGAGAACTGGTTTCCAGAAGCAGTCGTGATCAGTATGATGTTTCAAAGCTACAAATTAATTTCATATAAAATTTATGTTTTTTTTTTCAAATTTGATCATGAGATTTGCGGAGCCCTTTGAGTTGGCTCACGGAGCCCCAGGACTCCGCGGAGTACACTGTGAGAAACGCTGGTCTATGGTATAAGTCTAATATCAAAAGTCTCAATTGTTGATTCACATATTGGCTGTAAACGTCTGAAAAAGACCACATTAATACTAGGATTTCCTTTCATATTTCTGGGTTAGAGAGAACAAAAACAATTATTTATAGCGTTAATGAACCAATTTTCGAAGTACTTTCGATACTCCGATTGAGGTACCCCCAAAACATGCATTTTGAACTCACAGATGTTGAAAAACTTTGCCCATTGCAATTTATTTTGGTTTGCGGAAATAAAAGGAAGTCCTGGGTGCCAAATCTGGGCATACGGCGGATGGCCCATTAATTCAATATTTTGACCGCTGACATATTCAGTTGTTGGTACCGATGTGTGAGAGCTTGTATATTATTGTGGATTTCCTTATCGCGCTCAGGGCAACGCGAACTAATCGTTTTGACCACCAAATGTTCATGCATTATTGAAAGTATGCGAAAATCGATTTTGAACGAGTTTCACGAAAGTCGTCGGTGAGCAAACTAGAGCCACGTATGAATTCCGTAAACCATAGATAAACACTCGTCTTTAATTGTGCTTCATCGTCAAAAGTCAAATTATGCTCATCAATGCACTGTTGAGCTAATCCACTCAATGCTCATCAATCCTCGATCAATGCTTATCAATCCTGCTCAATGCTCGATGCTCATCAATCCAATATTGAGCTTAGTTCCATTTTTGCACTGACCTTAAATTTTGAAATCAGTATAACGAAAAATAGCGACGGTAAAAACCGTTCTAAAGAAATATATCGACTAAAATGTCAAATATTACGATAGAGACGTCAGTTACCAGATGCCAGCACTAGGATAGCCTAATCGCGATTTATAAAAGGAAACTCTCGTATATTTAAATTTGTATGCCTTGTTTTAATATGATCCGCAGAGCTCGTGAAATGAATTTAACCATCGTGTATTAATTGTATTTAATTTAACATTTTTTGAACGCTATAGAGGCTATAACCGTTTTTCAATGTGTCCATCTTTCAGACGATTATAGTCACTATGTGAGGAAACCTCTGAGATTTTTGATATTCGGGTTAAGTGCAGTATTCAACAAATTTTAATTCAAATCCATAATACATGGTAAATTGGAACTCGGAAATTCATTACATGAGCCCTATCGGTTATATCAAAACATAGTTAACACGTTTAAGTAAATTTAGCGATTCAGATGTGAGCCGTTTACTGAGATTTTTGCTATTTAGCTTGGTACCATGTGTAAAAACGCCTTTTCAAATCAAATTCAAGATAAATCGCTTACATTTCAAAAATGTATCACACGGGCCCTATGGGTCATACCTTTCGGATGTTTAAAATCACAACGTAAGCCAATTTGTGATATTTGTGTTATTTGAATTAGTGCAGATTTTTTTTTTTACTAGTAAATTTAAAAAACTAACCAACATACGGGTTATATCTCAACATAACGTGCTAACTTGCGTATCTCAAGGTTTTCTTTCAGATATTTGTTGTCACGATGAGTAAATCTGTCAGATTTTTTTTATTTGTGTGCAGTGTCCAAAAAATATAAATTCAAATAAAATACCCCTAAGGTTATTGATGAGGAAAAATAAGACAAACAGAAGTGTGGTGGCTCATAAAAGACAGATTCATAACCAGCAATATAATAGAGCAAAGATGGAACAATGCCAACAATTCTTTAAAGAGATCGGGCAATATAAACTTCAGGAAAGAATGAAAAGAACATTTCATTTTCTGAAACAATTCAAACGAGACAACAGTCAGAATTCTTCCGATTTTATTTCTATAACGCAGTGGGAACGTCAGTTACAAAACCCTCAAGGTACTCAAGTGTCACTAATAATGGAAAAGGATTATTGCCGGATTGAGGAACCGCCAAGTGCAAAGGAAATTTTTGATATTGTAAAGGGAATGAATTCATGAACGACAGCTGGTTTGAACCAAATACCTTTACAATTAATAATCTCTTTATCTGAAGAAGGGTGGAATCTATTAGTAAGATCTTCAATCCTGAAGAGTGGATTCTCCAATCCTGAAGAGTGGATGGAGACAGTTTAGATACCACTTAAGAAAAATTCTTAACCCAAAAACATTATCTGATTCCCGATGTATGTAGGATATGTAAAATAGAGAACAGACGATCACATGTTTGTGGTAAGAAGTGATGGAAGTGGTACGCAGACATGGATTGTCGTACATCGTATTGTCTTTGAACATTAGTTGGGCTTTTGATAGCGTTGATATGGCATCTGTCACTAGTGTGTTTAAATTTGGAAATAGTCGGCACCACTTAATCAACAGTATTGTAAAAACTTGTCTTTGGGAGAAAACATCTGAAATGGGGTACCAGCAAAGAACACAAATGAAAGAAAAAAAATATTGGAATGCAACCAAGGTTCCCCACTGTCGCGCTACATCTTTAATATCGTTCTGGATAATGTCTTAGATACGTTATCAGAATTCTACCATGTGTTAAATTAAACCAAGATGAGGACATTGTGTTGCCGTTATTACTGGCTTATGCTGATGACATAATAATATTGCACACAAATATGCCACAACTGTCAAAAATTGGAGAAGAAGTCGTGTCGTTATTTGAAACCGGCCCTACAACATAGCGATCACATCACGCAGAGACTGATACCAGTTCGGCAGAACATGTCGTACCTCAAAAGCGTTTATTATAATTGAAATGTATCGACAAATGTACTGTCTATAACTTTTTGGTGTGACTAAAAACAAGTTTATGTGGAAAAACATAAACAAAAATGACGAGAAGTTCATTTGGCGTAACGTCAAATGGCTATAAGATACTCAAAAGAAATGTTTGGAGTCGTTGGGTAAACCACATTGCATCACATTTCAGTGGCATTCTCAAAGATACATTTACACCACAGAGGAGTAAATACTGCTAACATAACAGATTTGAAATTCGCTTACACCACACCTATTCATATCAGCATTCAGCAAAGAAAAATAAGGACCTCTTAGATTTGCTACCATTTAACGTCCATAATTTTCAGTTCAGTTTGAATAAAATAATTACTTAAGTGCAGAACACCATCGCAGGAAAAATGTATATTCGTAATATTTTATTGATCAAGGTTTTCTGTAGTTTTCCCTGGTCTTAATCCACTGATAGCCTTGATTACGTAGATATCTCGTGAGTCAATTCTGTTAACCAAATTTATAACAAACTAAAAGTCAATGGGCTAGAGAAATCTGAGAAAATAAAGCGAAGCCGGCAACAGATGCAAATAATGTAAGTATTATTACTTGCAATCTTTATGTTTGACTAATAAAATTTAAGCAAAAAAGTAAAAAAAGTTAGTAGAATGCACTAATATTTTCGCAAACCTAAAACAAAAGATAGCAAAATGTATGGTTAAGATGACCACAGAAGAATAATATCAGATCTATCCGTGAATGAGGGTCTGAAAGGAGTGTAAGGGTGTTTCGGTGGTATCTTATTATTGATTCCTATTATTAGGAGCTTTTATTCGTGGGATATGATTGAAATGTCCTTACATTTTCTATGCACATTTGTTCAATAACACAAGAAACTTTAATTTTTTTAGCACTCACACGCGAAATTAAACTTAAAATTATTTTTCACTTGCAAACAGTTTATTTTGTGGCGATAAAATTAAATTTTTAGGGAAATAGGTTAAAGCAGAGATAAGGAGAATATTTCTGGTTAAAGTTACTTAAATATATGTTTGATGGCGTATTATATTTATGATAAGGAATTATGTAATATAAGTGAAACATATTGTTTGAGGAAGATGATTATGAGGTAATTGTTCTGGGTTCGTGTGACGGGGGTTCGTTAATTTTTTAATTCCAAAAGCGGAAATCAAAAGAATGATATAGCAAATCATAAACAATTATTTGGGTACTCTTCTCATCTTTATGGTGAGTCGAAGGAAGATAGTCAATAGAAGTATCCCCACTAACAGTAACCTTAATATTATAATAGTAACCTTAATATTATAATAATTTTTTACTAACAAGGGAATTATAATAATTTTTTACTAACCTAGAAATCGTTATGGTGCACTTGAGAGAACAAAACACCGAGCTATATTGTGGAAAAACGAAAGTTTGCTCAAGTAGGTTCTTTTATAAGTCTAAATGTTCTGACTAATCCTATTAGTCCACTAGTATAAGAGACCCTCGCAGGTTCAACTGATTAGGAATCATCAGTTCGGTCACCAAATCGTGCCTTATGTAACAGATTTCATCGAATAATTATTTGACATTCGAATGAAGCAGTAGTTGCATGTGCTCAAGTAATTCTGTTGCTACAGTGTTCGAACAAATCTGCGTTCATCTTGACATGGGCATACTTAGCATAAAGAACGTTACAGATAACAAGCCTAACAGCTGTCCTGCCTTGCATATATCTTAACATATCTTATCTTATCTTATAAAATACCCCTAAATTGGTTAAGGTTATAAAATTAATTACATGAGACCTACGTACGGGACACATCAACAAGGGCTTACTGATTTTAATATATTAATGTGTTTCCTTTTACATGATAATAATCAGTATGTGAGCTAATCTCTAAGATTTATGGTTTTTGACTTAGTCGTAGACTGTTTTTCATGATTTTATCCCTACAATCTGTTCTGCCTTTATAGGGATTTGAACCCTGTATCACCCGATCCAAACGCCAAAGCTTTAATCACTGTGTCATTTGGTCGGTTTCAACAAATTTTAATCCAAATTCAATACACGATAAATTTAAAAAATTCATCACATGAGCCCTGATATTAATTCAAATTTTTACATACACTTTGTGCCTATAATTTTAAAACCAAAACTTTAGAAATATGGTTATCCACAAAAAGAATTCCAATAACTCAACTGTAACATACAACACCAAAATAACAAAATGCTACTTTCTTGATGTCGGTTCAAATCCAGCCACACCAATTGAAGCTGATCCACTTTCCAGACAAAACAAGCTAACTACATAAATCGCCCGATAAACCAAAATTACCAGTCGACATTTAAACGCGAAGCTTCTTATCAGAACGGAACACGAAAAGTCAGAGATTTTATCATCTCCAAGCATTTGAGAAGAACAACAATTATACAACCAAGTAATCAATGAGAATTCAATCATCTACACATCATTCCATTCTGTTCTATCGTACAGTAAACATCTAAATTTTTACCAACTTGGAAATTAGAGGAGTACCTGTAAAAAACAACAAGGATCGCTTCAAAATAGTTAGTGATATTGCTTTAAAAGTTTGTTTTAATTTGATAAATCGCAGATTAAATATATCCATTGCACATTCTCATCAAAGCCACCTAAAGCAATTGTTGTTGAGTTTACATCAAAGTTGATTAGAAATATTTTTCTGGAATCTGTGAATTTGCAAAGCAAAAATTGTAAACTTGTTTCTAAAAATGTTGGCTTTCCAGACTGTACTTCACATTTATTTGCCGTGGAACATGTTTCATCGTGGAACATGTTTCATCAAAACTGCTAATGCAGTGTAAAAAGTTGAAAAGTGATTACAATTTTAAAAACGTGTTGTTGAAATTTGGAAAAATTTACTGCAAACTAAAAGATGACAGCGAACCAGTAAAAATTAGCTCATTTGATGAGCTAACATTATTTCGTGAAACTTTGACTGGACGTGGTACAAATTCAACGGAACGTGTTCAACAAATAAATTCAAAGCGTTTGATACATATTATAGTTTTGGATATTCTCCATTTTTAATTTTGCTGCACTTATACCACAGAATTTAATTTTAAAAAAATTCTTTATTTACAAAAAAATGTTTTATTAAACATTAACTTTTACATTAAATTAACTTGTTAACATTCTTTCTTATTGTGATATAAAATCTAAAAGAAGATAAAAGATTTGATATCACAATAAGAAAGAATTTTAACAAGTTAATTTAATGTAAAAGTTAATTCGTTTGATACAGCTCGAAATTCTTGACGCCGAATTTAATTAAATGTATATTATACTATGTTTGCTTAAAAATTTATTATTAACTCACTGTTTTGGGATTAAATTATTATGATCATTTTTATAGTTTAATTACAAGTATTTCAATTTAATTTAATACATAATTTGAATTTAAATCAATTAAATAATCTTAATATTTTGTATACATTTTTGATTTGCATTTTTAGATTAATTTAATATACGCGAGTGAAGTTTTTACAAAATCTTACTAAATGTTGCAAGCTATTGATTTGCGTATATTCAGGGGCAAACATTTTAATTTTTTTTGTAAACATTTCACAACAAATTTAATAAACAAATATTTAATCATTCTAAAGAATTTAATTAATCAAAATAAATAAATTAACTTATTCTATTAGAAATAAGATTGAAATTTTAAATAAATTATTTGAGTTAATTTTATTAAAATTAAGATTCATTTTAATTAGAATGTGACCTTAATTTATTTATTAACAAACCTAGTTGTGTTAAAAGAACAGACAATTCCGCAAAATTACCATCTGTCTCAAAGTATTTTTATATATTAACTAATTAGTAATACTGTGACTGTTAAAAAATTTTAAGACAATATCTTAGCCTTTACTACTCCTACGACCTAAATAACTGAAAATAGCGATTATTTATTAAGATTTATTGTGGCAATGAGCCCAATAGCCAAAATTAAATAACCAAAGAACCTCAAACAAGTCAAAATACAAGTAACGAGGGTGACAATTCAAAACAAAAATGCAAAAACCAAGAAACACATGGAACAAACATATCTGAAACTTCATTTCAGTAACTTGCTTTAAGATTTGTGATGATTTAATCAGAAAATGTACAACGAAGATCGAGAAGACGATTTTTTTTAACGACATTGTTATTAATAGAGTAGATGTTATTAAAGATGTGGGCAATCTAATGGAAAGTAAACTCAGCTTTAATCCCCATGTCGATAATATATGTACTAATAGATTATTAGGAATTGTGCTAAGGAGAGGTCAGGATTTAATATTTTAATAATTCTTTACTACTGATTAGGAAGAAGTCAAGTCGCCATTATAGTTCATGAATTGAGTATATTCAACGTAGATTCACAAGAAGTATATTTAAAAGATTTCAAATACATGAATTTGTTCCTACATACATAGTAAGATTGGAAAAGTTAAATTTATTGAGTCTTGAATCTCGCATTGGCATTGCATTGCCATTTTTAGTGTGGATTTAGTAAAGTTGGATTTAGAAACTCGATATTAAATGTAATCAATAAGTACTTGCTAATTTGAATAGATGAATGTTATTTAAATGGATTCAAGTGATGGAAATCACATGAGTATAGGTTATTAAAAATGTATTTTGTTTTTTGGTTTTTGTTGTGTTCTTATATAAATTACTGTACATATATATTTTGAGCTTTGCTCTGTATTTTGCCCAAACTTTACAAATAAATAAATAAAAAATAAATAAAACGCATCCGATTATGAACTGGAATGGAAACTTATATAATATAATTTTATGATTGGAACCTCTCTAGCGTACCATTTGAACCACATTCGAACCACTTTGAACTAATCAAAGTATGATCACAATGCCTTATGACTATACGTTGATTAATTCAAAGTATTTTCAATATTTTTGTAGTTTGGTAACTGCAGTATGATGAGACGACCGTATTGTTTAATACAAAAAATTTATTTTTCATTAGTTCGAAACCAAATTTCCAAAGTCTTCGTAACCTCAACTAGATGTAAAAATAATATCTTACTATCAATCCAGAATAACCCAAAATTTCATAAACAAAAATTCCATAAAATTAAATTTAATCGTGAACCCAACTTCCACTAGAATCCAATTTAACATTATAGATCCGATCGTGGAAACATTTTAATAAAATAAAAGTTTGTGGGAAGAAGCATTGGAATCAAGAAAATGTCTATGATGAATACAGTGGGTGGGATAGGACATCTTATTGAAGTGCCTCCGAAGTTTCCTTGACAACTTTTGCAACATGTTGCAGACCGTTGTCGTTCTTTGGCATATCGTGGGCATTTGAACATGAATTCTCGGCTTAATTTCATCAATTATTGTTGATAACGTTCTCCCGTGCTAATAAACATGGTCCTGAGACATTTTTGAATTGCTTGTTGAGTCTTTCTCAAACTTTCACTTAGCTTCTCTTGAGTTTGGTGTGAATCATGGTCCAATAACAACTCCAACTCAGCGTCTTCATACTTTACTGGTTTCAATTCACGTGCTTTGTCATTGGTGTCAAAATTGCCACATTTAAAACGACGGTACCAATACTCACATGTTTTTATTGATGGAGCATGTTCCCCATATGCTTCACACAGCAATTGATGCCCATCAGGTGCAATTTTTTTCAAATTATATTGCTTACACTTCAGCGGAATGACAGGATGGGTGATAAGATGTCGCGATGCGGTTTAATACTATAGTTACGCCATCTTTTGTAAATCCCTCAAAATCTTATTTGAACCATAATTATTTTGTAGAATCTTTTACAATTTTACAGTGTCACAATTAATACCAATTTATGATTATCTTCCAAAACTTGATGACATTCATATTACCGTTTATTATATTTTGAAAATTTTGAAAAATCAATTTTCCTAAATTTAACCCCAAAAATAACTGGACTGCACATGCAAAGAAAATATATATAACAAAAACAATAAAATTGTAAATTTAAATTAACATTAAATCACCCACAAATGTAATCAAAATTAAATATTCATTTCTGGCAACAACAAAAAGAACAATAACAACAACAGTTTATTCCATATTTTCCAAAAATTCAATTTATAAACAGATTTTCATTTTTCGGAATCAGAAAAACTATCTATGAGTACGTACGTACATATGTACCGTATACGTATGTGTCTCTATATTTTGGTATGACAACAACAACAACAACAATACACACAAACAGTATTAAAATTTCAAAACAAACATTTGTAACTCTTTTTCCCAAAAATATTTTCTAATTAAAATCATTCAAAATTACAACAACACTACGCCACGGTAAATATAAAACTCAACTATATGTCCTATCTGTTAATTTTAGATAAAGAACTGGAAAATTATTTTCCCTTGGTTTGTTAGTGCTTTTTTGGGGTTTTCTCTTCGGTTTTATTTTTTTTTTTCCAGGGAAAACCAATAAAATGCAAATAATTTGAATATTGTTGTTTTAGTAGTTGGTTCAACATTGGGTGTTATAAAATATTTATCGTTTATTTTTTGGTTTTCGTTTTTGTATGTGGAAATGATCACTGTATATAAATAAATCTGGGTTTGGCGGAACGCTCGACCCACACCCCTTGTATCGACGATAGAAAATTGCTCAATTTAAATTTACAGCAACAACAATGATAAAAATGCTGTGTGCGGTAGGTATACGGATGTTTGACATACGTACGTACGAGTATATTGAAAATAGATAATTTTCTATCAATTTAATTATGAGTGATTGTTGGCAGATATTAAATTTAAATTAAGCCTTTTTCTCTTCACACATATTTGTGTACGGTCTGTCGGTTGGAATCGGAAAAACCCAATTGAAAAATTATAAAATATTTATAATCTCATATATGTATGATGATGTTAGTTTTTTTCTATGGTACAAACCATATCTCTTATAGTTTTGAGATAAAAATTCATTTATGACTTTTTACGGTAGATGAGTATGTATATATATTATGTATTTATATAGGATCTAATCTACATATATGTACGTATGTACAACTGTACAAATACAGATAGGTTCTGTGTCTGTTTTATAAATGGAAATTTTATGGAAATTCATTTATTGTATTGCTTGACCATGCATTTCAATGTGGAAATTGTCTCAATATTTTTAACTATAGTCCTCGTTGTTTTTGTCTCTGTGCAGTCTTATGATACGATGTACGAAGCAAAGTCAATATAGTAATCTCCATCAATTGACATGAATTCTAAAAATGTTTAGAGGATATAGATATTATGTATATAAGGATTGAAATGGTGGCCACAAGTTATAACCGCTTATGTCGATTTTATATACTTTTCAGAAGAACATTATGAAAGTTTGTTATCGTTGCTTTCTACAAATATTTGTAAAAGGTAAAGAAAAGCGAACCGAAATTCTGCAGTTATTCAAAGAAATATGCTAAAAACCAACTTATGTGATTGTTCCAAACAATCAGGGATTTCAAAATCCCTTAATCTCATGTTAATTAAGCAATTATGGAAAATTATACAAATCACAATTATTGAAACTAAGTACAATTAGGCGGTTCATCTACAGTTTTCCTGAAGGTGTTCTACACTTAAGTGATTATTTTATTCATACTGATACTGAAGACTGGGAACTTTAAATGGCATCAAATCTAAGAGGTCCTTTTTTTCTTTGCTGAATGCTGATATGAATAAGTGTGGTGTAAGCGAATTTCAAATCTGTTATGTTAGCAGTATAGACTCCTCCGTGGTGTAAATTGTCATGATCCAATGTAGTTTACTCAACGACTCCAACAATTGTTTTTGAGTATCTTAGTTATTTGACGTTACGCCAAATGAACTTTTCATCATTTTTGTTTATGTTTCTCCTTATATGCTTTTGTTGGTACATTTCAGTTACATTAAAAGCTTTTGAGGTGCGACATGTTCTGACGAACTGATACTAGTCTCGCGGATGATGGATATTGACGTTACTTTTCTACTCTTGTCGTTCTATAATCTGTTATTATAGGATCTATTTCTATTGCCTATTATTAAGAAATTGTAGTTAATAGTAGAAATGTGTTTACTGCCGTCCAAAAAAAAACATAAACGCATAGCGCCAAGAAAAGAAATCTTATTTTATCCTTGTAGAATGACATGATGTTTGTAGATGAGGGGTTGGTAGGCACTGCTGAAGGTCGCAAATGGATATTTTAAATGAAGTATTTTCCAACCGATTTTATTTTATCTTACTCCTTGGATTTAAATGATATATCAGTTGCCATGTGATGTGTTGATTCTTCGGCGCCTAAAATTTAATGCTCATTTCTAGATAAAAACGATCAAAATTAAAAAATTTATTAAGAAATTTTGAATTGCATAAATTTTGAGAGACTTACAGGATTTTCATATTTTGAACAATACAATCCGTACATTTTTCCCAAAGCTTAGTGTTTCTGACCTACAAAAAATGTTTTGTCTAATTCGATATCATAGATTAATTAGTAACGATTTCTTGGAGCAGTCGTACTTTTCCTCATTTTTTGATACTTTTTGTCTGCTAATTTTATAAGGCCAGAGATAAAAAAAAATTGTTTGCAGTTTTCACCCAGTAAAAGCGAAACTTTCCGGAATCTAAGCTGCGAGAGTATGTTTTTTTGATGTTTTTTTTTAACATTTTATTATTCCGACTGCATGTTTTCTATTTCGGCGATTGACACGAGTGGTTTATGGTAACTTAAATAGGTCACAAATGCTCTAGGTTGAATTCTATCAACTATCGTTGAAAGGCTGCGTCGATAACAGTTTTTGATCGCGTTGTCGATTCGGTACGACTGCTGTACATTTTTAAATTTAATTCTGTATTGAGGAATTGAATCAAAATTCACATTGAAATTGCCACTCAAAATCATTGGAATTCTGTCATATTTTTTTTCATAATCTGCGATACTTTTGGCGTATACTTTATCAAATTATCGTAGATAAAATGAATAATATTTTCCATCGATTGGTTGTGAGAAATGTTAATCGCCGCAATAATTACAAACGTGTCATGGTCTAATCTGCTTTCGCAAGCCCATATTTCTCTCACTTTAGAAACCGTAAATTGACGTACACGTTCCGTTGAGGTCTTTGCAAACTTTTTCATGAAGTGATTTTTCTCCCGAAATTCGCAACTCATTTCGGTAAAGAAATACAACACACCACAGCCACGCTCTGAAAATAAATGAAAATGTGTAATAACATATTATAGTTTTCCCAAAGCTTTGTAACACGCAGGCGCACACACGCGTACTACCATACGTACAAACAGACACGCGTAGAACGCTTAGAAAATCTAACGAAAACTGTCGCATTCTCGTTTCATATCGCTTTTCCTTTTTTGCTTGTAATTTTTCGGTTTGTTTCATCGATTTTAAAATCACCCCAGTACTGAAGAAGCTTCGAATTTCGTTTTTCGAATGAAGTTTCTGTTTGACAGAGGCATTTTTAAGAGGTTTACAATTTCTCTCCAGAATCTATTTCAAGTTTTACACGGTTTCCCTTGATTACGTTCATTTTGAGAAAATTTTCTTATCTATCGCTGTCAAGGTTGCAGTCAATTTTCATTTACGAAATTATTTTTAATTTTCAGTGCCATTTGTTCAATATCTGAAGTGCTTGACAAATTATAAGATTTATTCGAGTCGGGTAACTTGTATTTTGAGTCAACTTCAGAATCATCAAATTCCTTTGCATCTGATTCAGCGTTATCAATTTCTTTATTGTCAATATTAGTAGAATATCAGTTGCATCTCACCCAAATACTTGCATTGACGTATCTCAAAAATCTTTTATTTTTTAATTCGTTTCTGGACTTAAGTCGTATTCATACGACGGATAAAAATCTCGGATTTCTTTTCAACTTTTTTGTATGAAAAGAGGCGTGTCTGATGCTGTATAATTTACGTGATGTAATTAGTTAAAACGATGGGATAGAAAAATCCCAGATTTTTATTCGTCGTATGAATATGACTTTTAAGCTAACCCTTGAGATATACTCAACACGACCGACGTGACTCCTAAGTAAAAAATATATGATTTAATGTGAATGTGTTTCATGACATACTTCGGCTCAAGCGACGCATTTTATTGAATATAGGGGCATATCCTCCATCCGGTCGCAAATTAAGTATTTGCGATCAGAAATATGGTTACTAGATTAAATTGCCATGCCAATTGACAAATTTTAAATATTTAAATTTAAATTTATTTTGCGATTGTAGAGTAGAAATCTACGAAAAGAGTGCTACGCATTTTCCGAGGTCGCAGTATTTTTATGTATTTCTACTTAACAATCGCAAAAAAAATTTAAATTTAAATAAAATGTGTCAATTGGCATGGCAAATTTAATCTAGTAACCATATTTCTGATCGCAAATACTTAATATGCGACCGGTTGGAGGATATGTCCCATAGAGACAACCTAAAAGAGATATTGCATCTTAATGTAAACGTAAAGATTTAAACTGCGACTTCATTTTCTGTATAAATAGCCACATACAATCAAAACTGTTTTGTTTTTTTTGCGTATACGTATACGAAGTTTAATGAAAAATCGCACATACAACGATGACATTGGAATTATCAGAAATATATTTTGTTTCATTTTTTTTTAGATCAAATGAAAAATCGAATTTGATTGTGTGTGCTATTGGTTTGACTATTATCAGAGCCTCTTAAATATAAGGGCCGTAAGATTCTGCCACTTTTTTCCATGAGCTTTTCATAGAGGGGTAGCTTTTTGTACTTTTTCATATCAACCAGTGTATTTCAATATTTTTAGAAGCTTTTATGTACACCGAAAGAAAAAATGATGGTAAATTGTACGTAAAATTTTCAATGTCAAACTACCGTAGTGTCAAGTTGTGCTAATTATTTTGCGACAGATAAAAAGTGAAATTTCATATTACTTCCAATTTAAATAATATTGTGGAAGTTTATATAAATCTTATACACATCACTACGCACTATTGTTGTATATAGTTTGTTTAGTTTACGATTTTGGGGTGCTTGAATAAAATTAAAATTATTATTTGGTTCCTGTGGTGTCAATAATTTTGGCGCCTAAATTATATTGTTTTTGTGCAATCTTCAATCCTGTGATAATGCCCATTGTACCGTGTACATTGTGTAACAAACCAGTCGGTAGAGGCCAGAAAGCTGGTGTTAATTGTGTTAAGTGTGATCAGGCTTATCACATTAACTGTGGCAATACATCTGATGAGCAGTACAAGAGTCTTTCCAATGGTTCTTCAACATGGCTGTGCAATAAGTGTCATTCGAGTGTGCGCAAATCAATCATTGTGTTTGATGAGGATACTGACCCGATAAAGTTGCCGGTGAACGCAAACTTAAACGACATTATCTCTATTTTGAAATCTATGCAGCAGAAGCTCAATAAATTGGATGATCTGGAGAAGTCGCAGTCGTTTGTCTGCACAAGCTTAGATGGTTTAAACGCGACCATAAAAGATCTTACTAAGGCTAATACAGAAGCAAATGAAAGGCTGATGGAGCTTGAATGCAAATATTTGCGACAAGAGGCTAAATTAAACCTGATGGAAGCTCAGTTAGACCAATATAATCAAGGGGAATTTAAAAACAATATCGTCATTTGTGGCTTGCCTATTATTCCAATTCAGAATGTTGATGCTCTTGGTCAAGAAGCCTGTAACTTAGTGCCCGAGACTCTAACTAAAGTTGACGTTGACATAAAAACTGATGATATTGTTTCAATAAAAAAAAATGTTTCACAACAAAAACAGCCGATCAACTTTAAAAAACTCATTTATTGTTGAACTCAAATCGACAGATATAAAAAATCATATAATCACTAAATATAATGATAAAAAAAAATCCACACCAAATGATGTTAACGGTTTCAACATTATCCAGCACTTCACAAAATTTCAATCACGACTACACAAAGAAGCTAAAAAATTTCAACTACATCACAAATTCCAGTTCTTGTGGTGTTAAAATGGAAAGATGTTTCTTCGCAAGTCAAGCAGTTCGGAGGTACATCATATCTATTCAATGAACGATATCAATCGCCTGCAGAATGGATTTCGTACTTCTGGGAACACATCATCTTCCATGGATTAATAGGTACTGTACGCCTATTCTTATTGTTTATCATTATCTAAAAAACTTTAAGATATTTTATTTAATTATTATATTAGTATTTACCTGTATCAAATTTTATAAATTTATATTTTTTTTTGTACACAAAAACAAACTAAACCGAATATGTCAAATGACATTTTTTGTTTATTTTGTTAATATTTTCGTCACACAAATTAC
Organism: Nephrotoma appendiculata; assembly: GCA_947310385.1. Classification (NCBI taxonomy): domain Eukaryota; kingdom Metazoa; phylum Arthropoda; class Insecta; order Diptera; family Tipulidae; genus Nephrotoma; species Nephrotoma appendiculata. The sequence goes on along the minus strand of OX371225.1, from coordinate 55,177,142 downwards.
GGTACTTTTTCGTAGTACAATATTATTGTCTCTTTTACTGCAATTAAAATTTATTTATAGTTCAGATCATTACAAATTTCCTAGAATACAGAACTTTATAATTTCATTTAAATTATTGATTAAGTTAAACTCCGAAATGTTGACTATTTTTCATGTAATTCATTATAATATACACCAAACAATACGTAAGTGTTACGCTGTTTTTGTGAATTTTTTGATTCTCTCTCTATTTTATTTTCTATTAGTCTTATATTGGCGAAACGTATTTATTCTAACAAATATTGAATGCATTCTGCACAAATATAGCTTAACCTTACGTATGTGTTATATTTATAATTATAAAATTGATTTTTATGAGCAAATTCAGTAAGACACTAGAAAAAAATTGTGTAAATAGTTGTTTCTTGTACGTTGATGATTACGCATTGGGCAAAACAACAATTGATTCCACTTCAAAAAAATTAAACATTCTGCAATATAATGTACGCGGTATGAATAATATGAATACGTTTGATGATGTTATTTTATTTAGTGAAAATCTGAATGAAAACATTGATATCTTGGTACTTGGTGAAACTTGGGTTCATAGTCACAACGCCATTTCATTCCAACTAAATAATTTTCGGAGTGTTTTCTCTTGTCGGGATGATCGCATAGGTGGTGGTTTAGCTATATTTGTTAAAAATAATCTGAATTTTAATATTGTTATGTGCGATGATAATCAGTTTCCCTTTCATTTTATATGTATTGAGCTTACTGATTACACATCGACCAAATTATTAGCTGTTTATAGACCACCAAATTCAGATGTAAACTTATTTTTAAAATTTTTGGATGGCTTTAATGTGGGCAAAACTGATACTATTATTATTGGAGACATAAATATACCTGTAAATAAAAAATCGAATTTAGTTTATGACTATAAAAATATTCTGATGAGCTCAGGAATGATTGTTACTAACACGTTTGCTACAAGATCAATTAGTAACAATATTCTTGATCACGTTGTATCTAGTTTTGTTAATATTGGCACAGTTCAAAATTCCACCATTTTCTCTAATATTAGTGATCATAATTTTGTCTTTACGTCGGTTAACTTCAAAGGGAAATTCTTCCGACGAAAACTGCAAAAAAGGGTTATTAACTTTGATAAAGTTGACTCATGTTTTGTTGATTTTCTCGAAAGCACGCTTTTTGATACTAATGATCCTGATACAACTTTTAAACTGATTATTGAGAAATATAATCAGTTAGTTGAAAAATTTACAGTAATTAAAAGTGTTGTTGCTAAATTGAAGAGCAACTCTTGTCCCTGGATGACTTACAATTTGTGGAAACTCATTGGGAAACGCAATAGATTATTAAAGAAACACAAATTAGACTCCAATAACATGGTAATTCGTGAACAATTGTGTAACTTAAATAAAAAGATGTCATCGGAGAAATATTATGCGAAGAAACAGTTTTAAGAAATTATGTTTAGTAATGTGAACCAAACACACTTATGGAAAAATATCAACCAGTTTTTAAATAGAAATAATTATAACTCCGATATTCAAACTATTGTTGTTAATAATGATAAATATAGTAATATATCTGATATAGTTGATATATTTAACGATTACTTTGTACGTATAGGTAATTCGCTGGGAGAAGCAATTGGAAGTGATAGAGATATTAATAAATTTAATACATTGCATTCGAATCCTGACTCTATATTTCTATCGCCCACTACTCCTGCTGAGATTTGTAATATTATTTGTTCTCTGGATAATAGTAAAGGTAGTGGACCAGATAATATTCGTAATCAGGTTCTGAAGCGTAATGTAGCCTTCTTCACTGAAATTATTGCGAAGTTAGTAAATACAATTTTTCAAACCGGTGAATATCCTAATCAATTAAAAATTGCCAAAGTTGTCCCAGTTTTCAAAACTGGTGAGAAAAATCTAATTTCTAACTATAGACCTATTTGTACTCTATCTGTATTTGATAAAATTATTGAAAAAGTTATAAATTTGCGATTCAGGAGTTTCTTAAATGAATCGAACTTTTTCTACGCATATCAGTATGGGTTTAGAGAAGGTGCGGGCACTGATGTGGCTCTTGTTGAAATGACTAACATGATTTACAATACTTTGGATCGAAAGGAGTATGTTGCAGCCCTCTTTCTAGATCTAAAAAAAGCTTTTGATACTATTGATCACAAGCTGCTTCTCGATAAACTATATGGTTATGGATTTCGTGGTGTAGCCTATAAATTGATTAATAGTTACTTAACTAATCGCCAGCAATATGTTATGATTAATGGAATTAGCAGTAATATTTTAATTGTTAAATGTGGGGTTCCTCAAGGCAGTGTGTTGGGACCATTACTTTTCCTGATATTTATCAATGACATCTCGAATTTACCCTTGATTGGCAAAATTCAAATTTTTGCAGACGATACTGCAATATTTTATGAAACTAAAGTCCCTTCTACAATACAGAATAGCATGGAGCATGATATGATCATCTTACTGGAATACTTCAAATCGAATATAATCTCATTGAATTTAAATAAAACAAAATTTATGATCTTTCATTCACCACAAAAAACTCCAATTGATTTGCCACATCTTAATATAAATGACGTTGTAGTTGATAGAGTTGAATATTTCAAGTACTTAGGAGTGACTTTTGATACGCACATGTCTTGGGGTGAACACATTAAATCCGTTTGTACTAAAATGGCTCCTTTAGTAGGATTGGTAAGGAAACTCTCGTATTTTGTGCCTAGTTATGTATTGAGACTGATGTACTTTGCATTTATTCATCCCAGAATTCTTTATGGAATTGTTGTTTATGGAACGGCAAGTCGGAGCAGGTTAAAACCTCTTCAAATCATGCAAAACAAAAGTGTGAAAGCTTTCTTGAAGCTCCCTTTTCGAGTATCATCATTGTATTTATATGAAATTGAATCCAAAGGAATTTTGCCGTTGGGTGCGTTGTATGATTACCAAGTTTCACTGTATATGTACAGGACATTAAATGTTTCTTCTACCTTATCTAATTTAGAATTTAGTAATAGTAATCATAAATATGAAACCAGATTTGCTAATAACATATCATGCGGATCTATTACAAACGAATTTGGACGCAGATCAATCCGATTTTCCGGTCCCCAAATTTACAACAAATTGCCTGAGTCATTGAAAACCGTAATGAATATTCATCAATTCAAGAAACAATTAAAGATCTATTATAGAGAATTGTTAAATAATTACATTTTGTAAATTGTATAACTTGGAAATGCATATATGTATCTGACACATGTATGAGAAATATGTTTATTATAATGTTAATTTCCCTTTAAAGGACAGTAAATCCATTGGGGAATTGACATTATAATTTTATTGTAACATTATTTTATTGTAAATAAAGTTAATTAAATAAAAAAAAAAAAAAAAAAAAAAAAAAAAATAACATTTTCGGTTTACGAAATTCGTCCAACAATGAAAATTACGAATTGCTGACATTGTAAATGTTAAATCTTATTTTTCAACATTTGGCGATGCTGTAGGTACAATTTAAATTGTTGATTTAACATTTTCATCTAAATGAAACTGTTGACATGATTATTGACATATCAACATTGAAAACGATAATTTGTATTTTAACAATACTAAATGAAGGTAAAAAATGTTATTTTTGTCGTCTCCGATAATCAAATTTATGGACAATATTATTGCCATTATAACATCAAACATGTTGAATGAACATTAAAAAAATGTTAAAATTAATAATTTTGCCGATCGAAAAATGATTAAAAAATGTTAGGATGTCAACTTCAATGTTAAATTATATTAACATTTTAAATGTTGAATTGATATTTAAAATGTTGAAGTTGAAATATATTTTATAGGTATAGCAATAGAAATATTAAAAAACTGGTTTCATACTTTAAATTTTCAGTTTTATTTAAATAATAATATCTCAGTTTTATATAAATAATAATTCAGTTTTATTTAAATAATAATAACAAAATAACAAATTTTTAATATTAATACTATTTGAAAAAATTTTAATAGAACTCTAAAAAAATTTTATTCTTAATAGTTTAAGACCAAAAAAATCATATAAATGCATTTGTGGTCCACAAAATTTATCGATGTGATAAACTTCAAAAAAATCTAGTTCATCTTTAATACGATATGACTGGTAGTGCTCTAAAAACTTAATCAAATTTAATTTTTTTCCAATTACAAGGCAACTATCAGTTTTAAAATCTAATATAAATGTTTCAATTTTATAAAAGTTTATTGGCTGTTGATCTACAGCCAGTATGTATCCATTTTTATAGACTGTTCCTTTATACTCTATAGAGTTAGCTACATTACAATTATTTAAATTTAAATTCAAGTTATTTTTATTACTAATTTTGGGAAATACCTCTAATTTAGTGAGGTCTATTGAAACAAATTTTTCGCAATTTAGGTTTTTTGGGAAGCCTAGCTCTTTATCTAACAGAAACTTAGAAAATTTTAACGATGATTTCATGCTTATCGAATATGCGATATTTATTCGAGAACATATATTTCTTGCATAAATTTTTGCTTCGCGGTGCTTTGATTCAAAACGATATGTCCATAAATTTTTAACAGGGCCGCTTTGTCTAATAATTCTAGGATAATGGAGAAGAAAATGAAACTTTGGTTTTAAATTTTCATTAAACAAAAGTTGATATTGCCTATTATGCTGTTCTATGAGATTTTGTAGATTTGTTAACAAATTTTCATCAAATTTTGATTTCATTAAAATATTTACTATTTTTAATAATATAATAAAAAATTTCCATATTTTATCACTAGTTGGAACTAAGTCTCCAATAATTAATGGTAAGAAATGTATTAAATTCTGCATTTCACTTGCCGAAAGCTTTAAATTGGAGTTTTGACTACTTAAATTTTTCATATTGATTGGAGGTGATAAATTACCTATTTCAATTTCGCCATAGTCAAACATTTGTTTGCGATAGTTAAAAATATCAATATTAAAATATTTTTTTTCTACTATAAAATATAGCAAAATTTCACGGACGTCGTATTTACACACACCTTCAAACAAATCATGAACAAGATCTGCTGAATAGTTTGATGTTACGTGAAATGTTCCTAAATCATTCAACGCACAACCTCTAACAATTCCAGTAAGACTAAAGTCATTTATAATCAAATCATCTTCATAATTTTCTTTTGTCCTAAGATTTTCTTCTCTTCCTCTATTATCGCAGTTCATAAAATTTTTCTCTGTTTTACAAAATCGGCAATAAAATCTACTATTAAAACTAGTGGTAAACCCCAAAATATCATTTAATCCTAAATTATCCCCTATCAATCGACATACAACTGGATAAATAGTCGTGATTTTGTTATCAATTTCTATATCAATACCTTTATTTTAGATGGTTTTAAAAACTTCTGTTAGCTTGCGAAAGTAAAAATCATTACCGTATAACTTTTTTTCTTTGGACTTAAAATAGGCAGCGATGAAAATGAAATCTAAATTTGATAGAAAATGTTGAGGAATTGTTGGAAAAATATAATACACACCACACACTGCATCTACACCACAATGACTACCTAAGGGGTTATTAACTTCAAAATCATCTGCAAAAAGGAATATAGGAATAAACGTTTTATTTGGAGTATCGATAATTAATTTTTTAAAACTTTCACTGTTAACAAAATGGGTTATGGATGTGCTTTTAAATAATTCTGAGGTATTTTTAATAGTAACATCAAGTACATTAGGTAATTCAAAGAATTTTTTAATTTGGAATTCGATATCCATTATACAAGCATTAACATTTGCTTCATCTAAAGTAGCCTTATGTCTTACTACAACTTCTGTTATTTCATTATTTACATTAAACACTATTGGCTTTCTAAATAATTCTTTGTGTTTCAAATGTTCTATTAATTTATATTCAGTATTAATTTCTTTAAAAGGTTGAGCACTATAATTCAGAAGACTTTGAATATAATTAAATTGTGGGGTAGATGAATAAGGTAAAATTAATTCTTTAATACTATTTGTAATACAAAGTGTGATATTGGATATACTATTTTGTACGTCTATTACATCCTTTCTACTAAAATTATTTTTATTATGAAGATCTATTAAAAATTTGCAACATCTATTGTTTATATTGTTTATTAAATGATTAATATTAAAATTAGAGGATCCATTGACTGGCAAAGGCAATAATTCACTTTCAACAGTTTCTTCTGTCAAACTATTTTGTAATGATTCTCCTAAATTTAATGGTGGTAGATCTCGTAAGTTGTTTCATTTTCAAAAGAGTTATAATGAATTTCATTACTGTTTACATTGGTTAAATGATTTTTTACATGCTTTCTAAAACTACTACTATTTGTAAAGCTTTGAATGCATTTTTGGTAAGTGCATTTATATATACTATTAGAATTATAATTATGGATTATCCTATAGTGGGAAACTAGGTCTGGCAATGATTCTAAATTTTTTTTACATTCATAACATAATATCATTTTGATTATTTTTTTAATATTAAATAGAGTTCTGCTAAAACCGAACTTTTTTTATCACTCTCGGTTTTAATTTCATAAATATAATTTTGAATCCATTGCCAAACTAGTTCCGACTCCTTAGGATACGCCAAATCGAATTCTTGAAAACACTTAAAACATGTATCAAGTGCTGCTAAAAATGAATTAAATTTTAATTTAAATGTATCCAAAATAACGTAAAATTCGTTAATATTAGTAGGGGACGGCCCCACCACTAAAATAAATGGTTGAATTGTTGATTTACTTGATAACGCTTCATTTTGTTTTTCAAATTTGAATCGCTCGAGATCATTAACAGCATAGAGATGTGTAATCATACTATTTACAGCATCCTTGATACTGGTTCTTTTATGATGATGACGTAAAGTTGGCCGTAAAATACGATTTAATGCAGCAATCTGTATATAGTTCGCTGTGTCTATAAAATTGTAATAAGTAATAACATTTATTCTTATATTGTAATACAGCTTAAATTAAATACTTGTTTTATACCTTTATCAAATTTGTTTAGTATTACATCATTGTACAACAATTTATAATGCTTGTCTTTTATTTTTTCCATAAAAATTGGCCGTAGTTCTCCTAATAAATTATCCCATTTTTGAAACAACAACAGTTGGGATTTTCGATATTCAACGCCAAAATCATATTCTATCTAAAATCAAAAAGGTTTAGGAAAATATTTTACTACTGTGTTAATTAATAATTTTAATTTTAACTACTCGTAGTTTTTAGCACCTTATTTCGATAACAAGTAATCACTTTCAGTTATTGAAACTAAACTCCAAGAACAGTTAAAAGTTAAAATTAAATCATTTTGTTAAGGAAATTAATTATTTTTGGTACATTATTAATTAATTATGTAAAAAGTATATTATACTTACAAATGTATCCCCAATACCGCTCTTAAAATATGGCCAATCTAGCAAAATTTTATTCAAAGAGCTATTGTTGTTTATAATTTCTTTTCTCCGTAAACTATATGATCTGGCCCAAATATCATGAGCGGAATTGTCTTTTTCGGATACAAGTTGGATTTTATTTTTTAAAATTTCTATTTCGGTATCAGATTCGTTGTCATTTGATGCCAATTCTCGCAAGTCTTCTGTGCTTTCGTCATTTTTATAATTTTCGTTTTGATCGGAATGACTATGATCTGTCCTCTGTTTCTTTAATTTTATTTCGACGTTAATGGTGCTCCTTGATTTTCTGTTTAATCTAATAAATTTATTAAATAGTCTCCCCGAAGGATTTCTCGTTTTATTGCGAGGTATATAATAAATATCTAAATGTTCTTTTGGGAAAATATTTATAATATCCTCGGCCAATTTGTTCATAGTTTTTGGATCTGGCACTTTATAAGTTTTTAGAACGGGATCAAAGAAATGCTCCACAATACAAGAAATTATATCATCACGTTTTTTCTCATCCAGCATTCCATGAGTCTCATAATATTGGATCACGTTACGACCCGTGTCACTTGATTGAAGAATTTCTCGAACGGACTAAAACAAAATTATAATTTTAGTGTCAGTCAATAAAATAATTCATGATCATTGTAAATATGCTGAATATTATAGGAATACCCACTATTATTGATGTAATTTTTATTGGAATGTGGCTGTGTGAATTTGTATTTACAGGATCAGGTTTGAAAAATTCTCGGCATTTTTCTAACCAATCACTTACACCACTATCATTTACGGTACTGCACGGTGAAATACCCTGAAAAATTTCAATAATCTAGTTTCAAACATTTATAATTTATGACAAATATTTTAATTTTACCTGAGACTTTTTCCAGGAAAATAAATTTTCACGGAGTCGTGCTCTTAATCCAATATTTTCGCGACCAGGAAACATTTCTCCAACATCGTTTTGATTCAAATACTGAATATCTGCATATTTTACTCCGCATTCTATACGAATATTAAATTAAATAAGTATATTTTAAATTGAAACCAAAAGTTACTGTTATAATATAATTTTCATATTTTTATTAAAACCAGAAATGTAACTTTTTATAAAGATTACCATAAAATATAAAATGTAAAATGTTATCCAATACAAATTTTTAAAAAAGCATCAACCCAAAAATTTAATTTTGATTGAGCACGGGTCTATGATATAAAATATAAATACTAACCATAAAAAGAAATAAAATGGGATTCTAATCCCCATGATGTTAATAATTCTAGGAGACCATCATCTTCATAAACTGTAACTTTTGATACAGAATTTTCACATGGAAAGCTATCTGATGTTTTTTCATTATGAACTACATTACTATTTGATGAACATGGAATCCATGTTTCTTTCGAAGGATTTATCACAATAGCTTCATTTTCACCACTATTTATTTTATTATGAGCACAATTGGAATCTACATTATCAGTATATTGCTGATAACCATCATTATCTTTATTAATTTCTGCTAAACAAACAGATTTTGATAATAAGTTATCATTGCACAATAAATGCGCGTGGTCACGCGACATTTTTAATCCAAAAATTATATGAATTATTGAAATTGATTATTGATTATTCTTATTTATTATCAATAAAAATTGATTTGAATTATGCACTGCACAATATATTGTTTATAAAAAATTCCGTATCAATTAACAAATTTTATTAAAAAAATAATTCACTTTTTGTAAATGTTTATAACTTCTAAACTATTGCAGTAATGAAATGAATATTGCAGTCGATATCCGACAATAATTGAAAAAATGTGTTTCTAAAACGGTAAATATTTAGAAAAACATAATTAAATGTAACAAAACAACAACTTTTGTATACAAAATGTAACGATTTGTTTACACCTGTACATGAAAATCGGTAAATTTTTACTATAAAGCTATACAATTACACGATAACATTTCGCGTTATACAATTTAAGTGAGATCTAACTTGCACAAAAGTAGCATCGTAAATTAACATTGCAATGTTAAAGATTTTCCAACATTATTAGACACAAATTGTATGAACTTTGAATTTGTGGGGAAAATTGTCATGTTACGATGCTAGTTTGAACATATTAATGACAATATAGCACTTTTTAAGACAACCTGTTTAAAAAATTGTTAAATTAAACCAACTATCTAAAGATTACAATTTATGTACGTATTGTTGTTTTTAATCCAGCAATTTTTTCTCTCGGTGTATATAAAACATATATAACTACATTTCCAATAAAGAAATTTTGATGAAAAATGTTTATTATACGAATTAAAATTATTAGTTCTACATGGTGATTCACAAAATATCGTTTCAGCTCACGTTTTCTCTCTTTAATTTTGTTCTAAATGTGATCGTTTAAATTACTTTTAAATCAATCGTTCATCTTGAAAATTCTGATGTGCATGGGACCAGAATTTACTAAAGATGTTAAATTTTTATAAACTTAAATTTTAAATTGGATGCAAGAGGAATCCGTGGCATCACCCTTTATTATCTTACTTTACTGTTTACTGACCTACACGACTAAACGGACAACTCATTTTTATAGAAAATTAATAAATTTATACTCTGCTTTAGTTTAAATTTAATAATTAAGTACTACATACGAAAGTTTATTAAAGAAATGTGTTTCCTCTTAATACTATATATGGCGGAATTTGAAACCGCAATTGATAATGTCTCGTATTTCTGAATGGTAACAAATATGTGTTCAATATTTTCAGAAAACCTATCACATGGTATCACACTCTAAACCTCAAATTCGACTCACTCAGGGAAGAGGCGGAGAATAATTTTCAATTTCAGGTGTAAAGCCATTTTTGTACAGTTTTGGCTTCTACGTAAGATAGTATATTTAATACATTCACCGTAACCTTATATGAACAAATGATTGCCCCTATATAACCGATAGCAGCAGCTACAGCAACAGCGGCAATGATCAGAACAGCTACAACATCGACAAATCAGCAAGGCAGCCACGATCCGAAGATTATCTTAATAATTTTTGTAAATAAAATGTTTCCACTTGAGTTTTATTCAGTTTGGGACATGTTGTTTCAATGTTCCTTGATGAAGAGGGACTCATTGAGTTTCGCTTCAAAAACCCCGCTAGTACGCAGTACAATGAACAACACCACCATGTCCACTCATGTCTGCTTCTGTCAATCCGGATCATGTAACTCACACTATACTTGATTCAGCGACGCGCATGGTGCACTTAACAACATAATTATGTAAATTTACTAGTTTTAACTGGAAACTAGGCTTTTAAAGCAGCTCAACATATTGGTTATCGACTCTTGCTAGATCGCACATAATGACTTTCCATTCGAGGTGTACAATTTATATGCTCGCCTACTGAATCGGAGATTTCTTGGTCTAGTTTGGAATGATTATTAAGCTTGCCACGTTTGTCATCAGGTATATTACTTCAATAATGCCAAATTTTGCATCCATGACCGTTCGAACAGTGCGCGCTTTTATTCCAAGAGTATTCATTAGAAAAGGCTTGCACACTCGAATCTTTTCACCTTCTTGCATGAAAAAAAAGAGTGAGTTCATTAGTACTCTCAAGGAGATGTGTAAACATGGCATGTGTATTTTGCGGATGTACAGTTTACTTTGCAGGAAGAAGGAATGCAATTTTACTAACCAGAGTTTTTCTTTTATTTATTATCGTTAAATTGTTCTATTACACTTTTGGTATAATCGACGCAATTGGATTATGGTAGTTAAAATAAGATACAAATACTGTCGACTCTAACTTTTCTACTTTTCATTGAAAAACTGCACAATCGTCGTACCATATCTCGTAATAGATATATTTCCATCTGAGTTCATGTGCAAATCGAATTCGTATCGCAGGAAGTTTATAAGTGGTTCAGCTTGAGGAGCAGCAACATTAATATTGAAATCCCCGCTCATAATCATCGGCAAAAGATGATAGTCTCCTTGGAGAATTTTTGACATTCTTTTAGAATATGGAGCAAGGACGAAATGTATGAACTTCATTATGTCTTCGATAGATTTATTTGGCGAGGTGAATACAACTAGAAAAAGCGTCTTATTACCATTGAGAAGCTGAAATTTAGCCGTGTATATATCATCAATGGGTTGTGTTGTTACGCTCATACCAGTTGTTTGTTCAACGATGATTTCCTTATGTGAGGTGACTGCGTATACGTTCTACTGTATTTTTATATATTGCTACTCCAGCAGCCCACAGACCATCTCTGGTCTGAACTGAACTCAACAATCAAAATTAGTAATATTAACATGCTCGTCGTTGTGAAGCCAGATCTCGGAAGGCAAGAAAATTGAGCAACCCTGCGTGACTGTATCAGTTAGGTCGAGCTGATGTGACCTGAGACTATGGCAGTGCAATGTTAAAAACCAGACACCCTTATTATCTCGTCGTTATTATCTCGCCGTTACAACCTGAGCTATACTTAGCGGATTTGTAGTGAGGCACAATATTTCATTTTGAAGAAGACCCATTGAGGTCCCATTTTTACGTCCATGTTAGAAGACATGATCATCGATAGTCGACGTGATGAACAGTCCTTCGACACTCATTACTCGTGATAAACCAATATACACAAGTTATTGACTGTGTTTTTTAAAGTAAGAGTATATACTGATCTCGCTATATGTACCACCCTGTGATGTATGAATTGTGGTGACACATGCAGTTACGAGTGGAAAATGATTAACATTAAACGCTTAACATTAATTGTCCGATTGTTGTTTCGATTAACAGTTGTGCTTTTTCTAGAAATAGGCACCAAACATCGGTCAATATTCGTTTTCTGCGCCTATCCAGCTTTAAGCCGCCTGACCTTCTTGCCAACTTGTAAATTTATACCGAAATCCATCCAGAGTCGTTTGACATTTTTTACTGTTCACGTTTTCATCGTTCTCGTTGTCCCGGTCAGGATGGCTGCATTTGATGTACCTCAGACAGCCCATACTTCCATTCGCTAGTCCATTTGTTACGTCAATATTGGTTTTGACAAAGTATGGCCGACCTATGACAAGTAGAAGTTCGTATGGCAAATTATTAGTGTCCACTATGCTCATTTTATGGATCTTTTGACGGAATTGCTCTTCCGGTAGCCCGCTGACCATCTCTTTTGATCTGAACGCAGCATTCAAACGAAGGAATATTGACATGCTCGTCATTGCGCAGCCAGGTCTTGGAACGCAAATAAATTGAGCATCCCTGCGTGACTCGAGCATCCCTGCGTGACCTGAGTATCTGGCGGTGGAATTTTTGAAGTGAAACAATTTTGTTGTTTTCTTCGAAGTTTAAATAATTTCGCTGCATTATATCAGCTCAAGTAAGTATGAATTTTAATGTTGAGCTAAAAATTTTGGAAATAGTGTTTACCGCAAATATTTTTAAAGCACCGTTTCCGTATTGAAATGTTTTGCCTATTTTTTAGAAAAAAACAAAAGAAAATGGAAAAAGCTTCTGAAATTTCCAACGAGAAAAGAGTTTGATGATTTCTCTAGCAAATGAAGGATGTACACATAAAGCTATTGCACTCAAAGTTGGTGTATCACGACCAACCGTGAGCTATACTCTTCGTCGGTTCCGTGCTACAGGATCATATAAGATCAAAAAAAGATCTGGCGACCTAAATGCACGACAAAACGCGAAGACAATTTTACTGTCACCATTAGTAAGCGAAATAGACACTTTACAGTGCCAGAAATCTGTTCTTTTTTGAACGCCACTCGCGAAAAACTGATCAGTCTAACGACAGTAAAAACTCGATTGCTTTATGGACGTGTGACTGCACGTTAGCCTGTATTACGCGTATAAAACAAACGGAAACTCTTAATTTGGGCAACAACTCATACTTCTTGGTCGCTTAACGATTGGAAAAATATGCTCTGGACAGATGAATCAAGTTTGAGGTCTTTCGTTCGAAAAGAAAAATCGGCAAACGTGTGAAAGAAGACTGAGATGTTCATTCCATTAAACGTATAGGCGGATCGGTAATGATGTGAGGTTACTTCGGTAATAATAAAGTTGGAGATCTAGATAAAGTGAAAGGAATACTACATCGTTTCGGGTATAAGAAGATATTGGAGAAGAACACCATTCCATCGGGAAGACGTTGTATCGGTAACTGTTTTATACTATAGAAGAACAACGATCCGAAGCACAAGTCTAGATTATGTACAGATTTTTTAACCGAACAATATCGACGTCGGCAACTAAATATCATGGAATATCCGCCTCAATCACTCAATCTTAGCCCCTTCGAGCCACTTTGTGAAAAATTAGACCGGGCAGTACGAAAGTCCTGTCCCTCAGAAAATGATTTGGAACACCATCTACAAATTGCGTTGAAGTAAATCCAGCCAAAAACCTGTCAGTTGTTAGCTAGAATGCCAAGATTATGTAAGTCAGTCATCATAATTTTTTTTATTTTCTTATAAGCTTACTCTATATACAAAAATTTTTGGTAGGCGAGAGTAAAGATGTTTACACATCAAAAGTTTCATGATTTTTTTGAAGGTGGCCTTTGACAAATTAACATCAAATAGGTCATCGATGATAAGTGGTTTTGACTTTTAATGGGGTTGTTATCTCCAGGGTTTGAGGATTGGCGTTCTAGTGTTAAAAATTCGTGGTTTCGAAAAGCCCTGCATGGAAAATAAATTGATATATTTTCCAAAATGTAAGTTGAATCAATGTGACCAAGCAAAACGTTACCAATAAATACCGCGCCTAAGAAAAGTCATCTATGTATTTTGTAATCCGTGCAATTTGATGAGTACGGTACGGAAGAAACCAAGTCACATTTTCATGGAGTGGTAAATTTTGGTTTTAATTTTAGTTACGTTTCTTTAAAAAACAACCAAAAATTTTCGCCATTTGACCCTTTGTTGAAGGTTGTGAAAATATTCTGTGCTGAATTTCTCCCAAAATAATTAGACGCGTTGCTGTATAAATTGCAATCTGGAGAGTCTACCAACCTGAATGTTTTCATTCATTTCCTCCTCAGGTACATAAAAATTCGCTGAGCCAATTAAAAAATGAGCTAAAGTTAAAACATGAAAAGATTCATCATTTGCTGCTGCGTGAAGTGGCCGTGCATTTAAAATAGCCTCCATTTGACTCAATAAGGCTGCCACCTCCTCAAAAGTAAGGTGAGTATTTGCGGAACATTTTGAAAGGTGTGTCTTCACGGACTTGACAGCAGCCTCCGACAAACGCCCAAAATGTGGAAAACATGTGGGTTGAAGTGCCACTGTATTTGAGATTTTGCCAAATGCTCTACAATGGTAGAATTGTGTTTATTATAAAATATAATTCTATGTACCTCATGAAATTTTTCGTGCGGCTCAGATAAGCTTTGAACCATTATCGCTGTACAAATGAGCTGGTGATCATCTCCTCGACACAAATCTCTTTAAAGCAGCGATAAAAGGGTCAGTGGATAAGTCACTGACAACCTCCAAGTGTATATCCTTTGTGACCATACAGATAAATACCGCAATGTAGCCCTAGGTGAATCTAACCCCGCTGCCTTTTTTCGATGCAACCTACATTGGGCCTGCATAATCGACACCGCACGATGTGAAGGGTCTTACCGTTTTCAATCTTGCTATGGGCAAGATTGAATGAATTGTTATTCCTCCAATAATCCAAAAGTTCTGATTTATTAGATGAAACGTCAGTGATAGACCAGGATGCAGATTCTGTATATGTATGTGCCGTATAATCATTTTATTGAATGAGTGTCGCTTTTGGTAGAATGACTTATAATTATAATTATATTGGCAATCCAAATGCTTCAGCCTGCCACCGACTCTGAAAATACCATTATCATCTATAAAAGGCGTCAAAGATAGAATAGACGTAGTTTTTCTAATTTCTCTGCCTTTCTGCAAACAATCGATTTCTCGACCAAATGAATCTCGCTGCACATATCGTATGCTGGTGCTTTTTGCGGCTCGCAGCTCCTTTACAGTTAGGGAACCTAAAATTCATCCACCATCGAGCCACTTTGAGGAGAATTTGACCGGGCAGTACGAAAGTCCTGTCCTACGTCAGAAAATGATTTGGAATACCAACTACAAATGGCGTGGAAGTAAATTCAGCCAAAAACCTGACAGCTGTTAGCTAGAATGCCAAGATTATGTAAGTCAGTCATCAAAGCAAAAGGTGGCAACATTGATGAATCTAAAAGTTAAGTTTTAATTTTTTTATTTTCTTAAGCTTTGTTTTAATTTTTCCTTTTCTTGTTGTTGCGTACTTATGTATGTGAATTTAAAAAAAATATAAAATAAAACAAAATTGTTTTCAATTCACCAAAATTAATAAAAATATGTTTGGATTAAAACTTTCCGCCTGTGTACACAAGTTGTTGACTGTGTTTTTAATCGTAATTCGTACATATACATACAAGCATGTCATACATAGCACAAAATTGTTTTTATAGAGTTTGTTGCTTTTTTTTCAAACGAAGTAGGTACCACGTCGTTTCCGTTCGTTTCATTTACAAGTTTACTCTAATACAAACACTTTTGGTAGGCGCGAGTAAAGATGTTTACACATCAAAAATTCACAGTTTTGTCTTCTAGGCTGACAGAGTTCATCGTCACTCTTCTACACCGAAGCTGCAAAATGTCAATACATGTAGCTAAATAACTCCGTTGCTTTTGAAATGATGCCAGTGCCCAATATTCTCGAAACAGAGGTTGTCTTTCATTTTCTGTCAGTTTGGATGCACATTTAAGTCTGCATTTACATGGTGCACCCATTTTTCTTGACTCTATTATTTTTCTACGTGTTGATAGATGTTTCTTGCCAGAATCTTTCAAAAATTTCCTTTTGTTATTTTTGCACTCGTCAGTATTTCTCTGTTTTTTTTTGTATTTTTTTTTTTAATGCAGAACATTCACCGTTTTTAAAAGAGTGAATGCTAACATCCATTGGGTCGTCAGCATTGTCATTACAGATTGTCATACTTTTATCTGAACGGTCATTCTCAGAGTCTGTTTCAGAAGAACTAATTTTTGCAGGTGGGACATAGTCATCACTGTCGTCTCTATGAAATGGATCTTCATCTGATGAGATTCCAACTCTATAGTTTGTAGGACCTTCACGCTTAAATCTTAATTTCAAGTTAAAGTTTGGTTCTGTTTGAGAAACTCCTGCGTCTGAAACAAAAAACGTATCTTAATTCATAAAATCCGTAAAATTCAACTATGCGGGATATTTCTTGAAACTTGCCTTGGCCGAAATGATCATTTGATTTAATTTCCTTACAATTGATTAACCACGATTATCTTTCTGTAAAGAACCTGAAATGCTCTGTAGTTTTACAGGTGTGTCAACCAATATTTGATCTAAACAAAATATTCGATTAAGTTTGCCAGCAAGGACCTAGAATACAATATTTGTTACTCACCACTACAATCTTTTAAAGTGGTTGTATGTAGCTCAAAATTTTCATCACGTTTATTATAAATATACAAACTTTCATTGGGTAGGGTTGATGAAATAGATTTCTTTTCTACTCCAGTTAATTTAGAATTGGCTTCTGCGACCATTTCCGTTAAAAATTGAAAACTGTTTCACGTACCATCCACATTGCTTGATTCCAATGCTAATCGCATTAACCGTAGCCCTCGAGGCTCCATGTTCAATAAATTTAAATTATTACCCAATACACTAAATAGCACTAAAATTATAAAAAAATAGCTTCGTTATCACAGAACACACAATTTTTACTCTGCATATTTTTTTAGAAGGTCCTGTTACTCAGTACTACAAAGACACATTTCACAATACAACAGTTATAAATTATATTACTAATGAACATTTTATTGAGATAACAATGACATAACATCAATTTGTGTCTTTTATATTTCAATTTCTATTTGGCATAACTACCTTTGCGACACTATTGTTCTAAACGCGTACACTCGATATGAAACCTTGTGTATAACTAACCAATCAGTCGTTCTTTTTCCCGGAGAGAATAACAATCGCACCAATAACACAACGACACATCCGTAATCTGGCGGTAAATTATCGAAATGGAAATATGCCTTTGTATATACGAAATAGTTTACATATTTTTTAACTTTTTGACATTAAAATGTCACTTTTTCAAAAATATGCAGTTGTGCCGTTAATACTCTTGAAGGCCGATATATAGTTACCACTTCATTTTTTTTTTCTTGAGTTGTTTATAAGAACACATTCGTATACTAATGTACAAGTTCAAACTAATAGTCGTACAAAGAGTTAGATCAAAAAATCAATGTTATCAAATTTCATGACCTTGGCGATAAGAACAAGATAATTATTAGACAAATGCAAATTTCGTATGCCATTACATAAGAACTGAATAGTATTTTTGGAATAAAACTAATTTAATGTCTCAATCCCAACTATAAAAATAAAAACTCCGCTAAAGTATGTCCAAAAATACAACCTATGTTTATAACCTCTATAGACACCAAGAGCTTTTTATTTTATTTTTTGTATACGTATACATTTTCGCACCCATTATATTCCCAACACTTTAATGAATTTTTTAAAAGTTTATTACCATTTTCTCATATTACATCGAGAGCACAACGGATATGTTCTGTTTGTTTATATTCTGTGTGCTTTTAATTTTTATATGCTACCACTATTATGTCTCATGTTATGTATGTACATTACATCATGTTTTTAAAAACTAGATACACATGTTTTCTTTACATATACTCACAAATATCCGTCACCTCATTTCACAGTACAGAAAATACAGAAACACCTTCTTTCTATCTCACCTCTTTGATACCGAACAAAATAAAAAAGCTCGACGTAAAAAAAAATTACAGTCGAGCTAGAAAATTAATACTTTGTGACTTGAAATTATATGCACGAGCCACAGGAGTCATACACGATATATCGTATTAATCCACTGTATTTATTCAAGACTGGGAAGGTGCTGGTATTAAAATTAAAAGGATATCAACCAGTATACCGTGCATGTTGGTAGAATACACATAATATAGAAGCGAAAAGTCATTTTTATGTTGTGTCTTTCGAGGTATAAGTCTGTAATATTTTTGTATGTGTATATGTGCCAGATTTATGTTGTATGTATGTGTGCTTCCATATTGAGTATGGAGTGAAGTGTTATGTAAATATTATGGTTATAAATGAAAATTTGTTTGTCTTTTCAGGATTTTAATGACACAGAAAACATTTTGTTTTTAAATATTTAAATGAGATTTTTTATGGTTCGCACTCCTGTGGGAGATTTGATTTTTGCTGTTTGAGAAATTTAATAAAAATATTTTTTATAATTTGGTGCTGCAATCTGAAACTTTTAAATCAATGAATTATTTTTGGTTAATGAAGGACTGAATTACAAGTTCGCTGGTACCGTACTGTTATAATTGCGTTAATCATCTTGCCATCGTCTTAATTAGATTGAGTGTCCGTGCATATCAGGTAGTAATTTCCTTGGCATATAACACGAAATTCATACGTGTCTCTATATATATCTATAAAAACAGGATCATACAAAAAGTCACAAAAACATGTGCGTACGAAGTGATATACATACCAAAATGGTAAAATGGCATCCCCATAATTGTAACACATATCCCTAAATATATATTCTATTAACATTTTTATGACGGTTAACTTATGACAATTTTTTTTAATCACCATTAAAACAATGTGTTATTATTGCAAATGTATTTTACTGTTGTATCATAATTTTTCCTTGTCGGCATTTTCATTTTTGCTCTCTTCTACTCGTAATATAGTGGATGGGAAAATTTAGATGAAAATTAAAAGTCGTTTAAAAACATTGCTTAATAATGACAATATATACAGTAAAAATTATGTGTCGTGTATATGGTTTTGTGTGCGCTGTGTATTTTTATATTTTTTGGGTTAGACAAATTGTTTACTTTTGGTGTTTTTTGTTATAAATATACCAAGCCAAACAACATATAATATCAACATATAAAAAATGTTGTGGAATTTATTGAAATTTTAAAGGAGATGGATTAGCGTAGATTTTTGCATGGCCAACGGTTACTCTGCATCGATTTACTTTAAATATATGCAGTGTTCCAGATTTAATTTTTTATGTTACATTATTTTTATCGTTTGATATACGCAGTACCTACCCGTATATTTTTAATATTTTATAAACATAATATTTTATTACAATTAATTATTTTTAATCGCTCTTAAAACTTTTTGCGCATTGAAAATATTGTGAATATATTTTAAAGCATGACGGTATCTAGAACATACTTCCATTAAGCCAACAATTTACAAATTAATCAATTAGGTGATATTTATCTTGCTATAAATCTCTAGCGTAGATAGACTGTGGATTTACGGTAAAAATTTGAAAAAATTACATATTGCGGTCTGCATTTAAACTCCGGTAGCTGATATTTGCTTACGAGTATAAAACATCATTTCTTAACCTTCACCTTGACTGTATATACCCAGGTATAAATCTGAAATTTGACTTTTGAATATTTATGCAAATTTGTAGCGGATTTAAATTTCGTGTGAACTCAGTTACTAAATTGTTGAGCTGTTCTGAAAATGTAAATATAAAAAAAAAATTTTAAATTTTATTTAAATTTTTAAATTTTTTACACTTTTTCTATCATCTTGACTGTATATACCCGGGCGTAGATTTTCTATTGTCATACATTTTCGATACAAAAAATAAATTTTTGTATTTTCATAATGACCCTAATGCTGCACCAGCACTTGTAGCAGAATCCAATGAAAATGGTACTGGAATTTTTTACAAATTAATTACAAATTTGTTACAAAGTTAGAAAATTTTTTAGAGGTCCCGTTATCCTGCAATTCGTGTGTGGACTGGCGTTAGACAAAGCTACACCACACTTTTCGTATTTTTGTTAATATTTATTGTATCGTACTGGGGGTGGTACTGGAATTTTTACAAATTAATTACAACATATCGACATAGTTCGACCCCCAAAAAACATCCCCTAAGGGGTGCAATTCTTCAAAACTCATGGTTTTGGTTAAACCATGCTTTTGGCATTTCAGTTAATATTTCTTATATCGTACGGGGGCGGTATCGTTATTTTTTACAAATTAACTACAACATATTGGCATAGCTCTACCCCCCAAAAATTTTCCCCTACGGCGTGCAATTTTTAAAACCTTATTTTTCGTCACACCACGCCTTTTGCATTTATGTGATTTTTTGTTGTATATAGTGCTGGGTAGTACTGGAATCTTTTTACAATAAAATCGCATAATTGAACTTATAGAAAACTACCCCAAAGAAGAGCAACCGTTTAATATCATTGTATCGTACTGATTGATACAAGAAGTTTTTAATAAAATAAATTACAATATATTGAAATAGTTCAGTTGCCAAAAACTTTGCGAAAACAATATTTCTCTGTATAGGTATTACCTCTCAAATAGATATTCATGTATTTATTAAAACATTTGTGGGCGTGCCCATAAAAATCGATCATACTGTATTGAATTACATTCCTATACAAGAAACAGGTATCCCTGAATTTTGTACAACAGCCCACACCCACACCCCAAAAATCGATCAGAATGTTTCAATTTACCTTCCGATGCAAGAAACAGGTACCAATGAATTTATTACAACAGCCCACACCCACAAAAATCGATCAAAAAGTTTCGGGCTGTTGTAATAAATTCATTGGTACCTATTTCTTACATAGGAAGGTAATTCAATATATTTTGATCAACAGATAATAACCATTCAAACGTGATATTATACTCTTTGATATCTTACGTGGACCAAAAAATATAAATTGTTTTCTAAAACAAGAATTTTCGATTGAACGGAGTTTTTCGTAACTTTCGTGAACTATATAGTATTAGATTTTTTTTTTTCGTGTACATTTCACAATCAATTGACGCATTAAATAATTTTTTATAGGATATTACAAAATGCATTATGCCTTAAAATATGATTGTTTTTAAATTTCAACATCCAATAAATATTTAAATTTTTGTAGTCATAAAAATCCAACATAAGGACAAAACTACCTGATAAAGATCTTGACCCGATGTTAATTAACATGTACAACCCCCAAAAATTGTCGAAATAAATCTAGAAACGAGAACTGAACAGATTATTCTTATTGGTGCCTGAATCATCGTTGTTTATATAAAAACCGAAAAAAAGTTACGAAACAAATTATTATAATATGACAAAAAGCAAATATTCCGACTATGGACGATCACAAAAATGTGCTTAAATTTGAAAAATTTTACAAACTGTACAATAAGTTAAAGAAAATAGATTGAGAGAATGCAGTGCTCAGAAAAAAAACGAAGCACATTTCAAACTCGAATCAAGTAAAATGTTTGAATGATGTTCGAGCAAATTCACTGGATTTGATTGACGAAGCTTTAAAAGATTTCTTAATATGCAATAGAAATGACATTTCTGATAAGAGAAAATTAATTTCAATTGGTAAAAAAAATTAGATTTCCATCCTCAGAAGAAAATGAAAATAGTTATTGCAAATCTAGTGGCTTAGGAAAAATATATGAATCATCAAAAGAAAGTACTGAAACTGATAATTATACATCTTCTTCAGAATATGAGCCACCCAAAAAATTCAAGAAATCTTTTGAAAGAGCAAATTCACAAAATATGAAAAAAAGCAAGAAATTGTTACAAAAGAAGTTGCTGGAACGTAGGATAAGACTGGGATTGAGTAATAGATCTGTATTTATAATATTATCCATAGTATCAAACGCTTTAGGGCATTCCTTGAATGATTTAAAGATGTCCCCATCAACTGTTATAAACAGCAGGGGCAAATATCGAGAAATGATTGTCACCGATATTCAAGAAAGTTTAAATCCTGACAAATTTCTGACAATTCACTGGAATGGAAAAAATGAAAGATTTTACGAATAGTACATTAAATATGGATATTCTAACGGTATCTGGTGGTGGGAACTTTAAATTGTTTGTCATCCCCAATATGGAAAATGGTACTGGTTACATGCAAGCAGAAGCTGTTTTCAAAACTTTAAATGACTCGACAATTTTTGATAACATCAAAGGTATGTGCTTTGATACCACAGCATCGAACACTGGAATTGAAAATGGTGCGGCGTTTTTAAAAGCAAAGAAATGTTCAAAAAAAATTATGTTTTTCGCTTGTCGACACCATATTGCGGAGCTTGTGCTAAGCAAAGCATTCGAAAAAACGATAGAACCATTAACAGAAAACACTTCTCAGAAAGCTCATGGGAATTATATTGATTTTTTGGAACAAGAGCTTCTATTTTTTGGGGAATCAATTAATGGACAAGTTAAAAAACCAGGTGCTATATCACATGCAAGGTGGATGGCAAAGCAACATATAAATTGAAAATATATTTATTTCGAAACCAATTATATAATATATTTTATAATATCTGTTACAATATAATCATTAAAACATATTACAAACAAAATAGATTTTGTATTTTAATTAGAAAAAAATAATAAATATTGAAGAGTGGTCGTTTATTGTTATTGGACGTAATTGTTTCTTGATGTACTATTAAATCATGGTCGCAGTTGGGTCTGGGAGGTGATCTTTTTAGAGAGAACGTTTTACTTTAAATAAAAACGGTTTAGTGATCAAATGTATCGTACAAAAAGGGGGTCTTTCCCTAGAGGTGTTCGTTTGTAGAAGTTTTATTGTAGTAATATTTATTACGATTTTAATTATTTATAACTATTATTATAAAACAAACTTAAATTATTTGCAACTTTTTTAATAAACTATTCAAAATATAAAAAAACGATAGATTTTGATTTATAATAAATGACTCAATTTAATTTTTTCAATAAACTTCATATTTTAAGCCATAGGAAAGATATTGCAATGCATTTTGTAATATCCTATAAAAAATTATGTAATGCGTCAAAAATTTAATAATCGTGAAAGCTTTGAGCACTATCTAATTTTTACCTTTTAATTAATTTTTTTTAAGCTGAATTCATTAATTTGGACCTACTTTCATATTTTACCCGGCGAAACAACATGAAATTTTTTTGTGCACCCTACTGCCCAGCTACAACTGGGATTTTGGTCAAGTCACTCTACTACATCCTGATGATCGCGACTTAGTTCGAGTGGTAACACTAAAAACTGCAACAAAAACATTAAAACGACCAGTAGTTAAACTCTGCAAGCTACCAGATCAATATGATGATTAACGATGGGATTGATAATGGGTCGGAGAATGTTGATTATCGTCTGCGCATCTGAATGCAACACGAATGTGTTGCCATGAGTGGGTTGCGAAAAAAACACGCTTCCTAGAATTGAATGACCTTCGTTACTGAGTTTGTAATTGCGTTTAATGAGAGCTTCGGCGTGGTCCAAATATGCCGGCTTAGCTTCGGAAGGGGGGGGGGGGGGGGCATGGGGTTTGCCAAAGATTATTAACGCCTTGCTAGACCAATAAAGGAAAGAAACAGGAAGGTATTTAAGCTGGGACCGGATTTTAGGAACAGGAACCAGGACATTGAACACTCACCTTTCATTAAGTATTCACTTACTTACCTCTACATCCCACCTAAAATGTTTATCGTAACATTATAACCTTAACTATCAGGCGAAAACAACAATCGATCAACATTAGAAAAGAGAGAAAGAAAAAAAAATATACATATTCCCAACTTTTAAAGATAAAATCTTTTTTGTTCAATTCGAGAATTTCTTAAACAAGAATACAATTTATTTAACAACCAAAATTTAAAGCACAAAGAAAAAAGAAAAAAACAAGAAAAATATGACTGGTGAATTTAAGAAAATCAAAAAAAAAAATTTACAGAATTCATATCAACAACTTCATACGAACTTAAGAACTAAAACCTAGTTTGACGTCACGTCTAATCCTAATTATAATTTTTGAAATAGATTTCCATGCTAATCTAACTATTATTAAGTTATATAGACCCAACACAAAAGATATAATTTTAATGAAAAAAAAAACAATATAAAAATTTTTGGAAAAAAAATTTTAAACATAAATTTAATTGTTTGAAGAGTAATGATAAAAATTATAACACATGACCTTAATTAAAAGAAGCAGGGTTGCGGCCGATATCCACTGATGGTGCAGGTTTTTTTTACAACCATATTATTAACTTCCCATATGACTGTAAAATTTTTGTTATTATTTTTGTTTTGTTTTATTATTTGATAGTATAATTTCGTATTATTGGTGTATATACGCTCGTGCACACGTTTTTACTCCATACAGCTGGTCACCTCAGAACCACGACTCTATGTATTTATCTGTGTTTTAACTAATTTACGGTATTCGTAGTCAACACAAGCGACCAGATACACGTAATGTTTTTGTTTTTCCTCTTGCACGGACATGTCGTATTAAGATTTATTTATATCACGAGTTGATTAAAATAATTGTTCATGAAAGGGATTGTATTTTAATTTTAATTAAAATATATTACGTTAGGTTTCGGTGAACTGTATACATATGATGATAATTCTGCACTTTTACAATGTTAATGGTCATTACTCAATAAGCAAGAAAAAAATTTACACATTTGTTTTATAGCAATCGCACTTAACACTACCGGTACAGTGTGCCTTAATATACATACTATTTTTGTTTAAGAATTCATTTTTTTTCCAGAATTCACCATCGATCCAAAACTAATTTTACTATGTAATGTCACACACTTTAAATTCAATTGGTCCAAACAATGATCAGATTTAACTTTTATTTTTCACTTCTTTGTTTATTAGGGTTGGGAACAAAATGAAAATAATGTCTTTTATTTTAAAGAAAATTTATATATATATTTCTTTTTACACGGATTGTTTTCCCTTCCAATCACACTAAACAGACCCAATATTTCGATTTTCTAGAGCAAGAATCTTATCACACGATATTATAAAATCAACTGATCAAAACATTCCAGAATTTTTCGTTTTTATGGACTAATAACAGATTACCAAAAAAAAATTTGTTGCGGACTAACCGACATTTATTTTTTTATTTTTTATTTTTTTTTTCAACGCGTGTTCGCTCAATACAAAACCAGCTTTTCCCGCGAAAATCATTTTAAAGGTGCAGGAGTGTATTTTTTTCTTTTTTTTTCTAACACGATATGTCAGGGGAGTTAAACCTTCCAACCTTGGAACGTCTGACGTTCAATAACGAACAAATTTGTCAACTTATGTGTCAACTCTGTAGTACCTGTTCACAATATTGAATTATCCAAAGAAAAAAAGATATTTACATGTGGACAGGCACAAATTCACAATATTATTATAGTTACTGTTCTAATTATTTTACATGATATAGCGCAATTTTCAAAGGTGCCATAAAATTCCAAAATTGTTAAACCGAAATGTAATTTGATTTAGGTACTTCTAGGATAGGTAAGGAGTAAATGTCGCATTAAAACTTTTTCTCTTTTGCTTACAGTTTATTGTAATACATTAATTGGTATATTGTTTAATAATTAAAAAATAAAGTATATTGAAATTGTTTGAAGTCGTTCATTATTTTTACCAGGGTGTTCATTATAATGTCAGGGTGTTCATTTTAATGTGATCTCACGTTGTACGTTACCGGTCACGTAGGTTGAACACGTGTGATTGGTCCCTTTGCTATTTCCAGTTGGTATATGTTAACATTAAGAATGCTTGAACCCAATTTAAGTTTATACTAAATTAATCCTAAACCAACAAAAACAAAAATTTTTGAGAGTGTATTGGTTTAAACCAGTCATTTAGGCGAAGGCGGAACGCAACAAATATTTCTATTGGAATATTTATTTAAATATTTATTTGTTTATTTAATTCAAAGTTTTAATTTAAAAACAATAATGTTAACATATTATTGAAGACGTTTATCAAAGTCTAAAACCAAACAAAAAATTTACAATAAAACTCTATATTAAATTATATTAATTAAAAAATGCTGAACTATTTTCCGAATCATAAAATTACCGACCAAATGGTATAGTGGTTAAAACTTTGACGTTTAAGTCGAGAGGTACCGGGTTCGAATCCCGATAGCGGTTGGATGCAAAAGGAAATTTACATCAACAGGCCGACCCATCTTCCATGTCCAGTATAGGCTGGCATGGAGCTATGCAATGCGCAGATGGTATCTTAAATCGGCCCTATAGCCGTACGTCTTCGATTTGGCAGATGATGCGTAAAGTAAGACGGAAAAATAAACCGCGAAAGATCAGGGAGTGCTTCCCCAAAACAGATGGCATGGATTAAAAAAAAAAATAAAAAAAAAAAATCATAAAATTTTGAACGATCGAAAAACATGTCAGTATAATGTTTTGGTAAACCCACATGTATGCTCGACAAGTAACGACCCGACTACAATTCTGATGGAGCTCGCATATCTAAAACGACTTTCAATTGAAGAACGGAATTTCTTAGTAAATTTGATTCTATGAAAATTCATGTCTCAAGATTTTCACCGATCGGCAAACTTGCCACTAGTGTACTTTACTTGGGCTAACAAGATTAAAATTCTAATGGGGCTCGCATATCTAAAACGACATTCTTGTGAGGAACAGTATTTCTTAGGATTTTCATTTCTCAAAATTTTCTCTGATCAGCGGACTATTTGTTGTTCTGATATTTCTTGTTCTCCTATTTATTGAATAATGGTAAAACCTCCATAAATATGAAATGAAGCAAAAACTAAACCATCCACGATTAGAGCCTTGACGCGGCAGAACGCCTTAAACCTGGCATATTAATTTAAACAGAAATCTCACTAGGATATAACGTGTATTTGGTGCAGCAAATTTGAAGCCTTGTAACTATGTAATTGTAATCATTAGTAACCAACGATTATTTAATCTGATAGTTTGAACAATAAATATCAGAACAACAAATAGTCCACTGATCAGTGAAAGTTTTGAGAAATGAAAATCCTAAGAAATACTGTTCCTCACAAGAATGTCGTTTTAGACATGCGAGCCCCATTTGAATATTAATCGGCTTCCCTTAAGTAGAGTACACATATAGGTCTACCAAAATATTATAGTGGCAAGTTTGCCGATCGGTGAAAATCTTGAGATATGAATTTTCTTAGAATCAAATTTACTAAAAAATTCCGTTCTTCAATTAAATGTCGTTTTGGATATGCGAGCCCCATTATAATTTTAATTGGGTTGGCCCAAGTAGAGTACAAATATAGGAATACCAAGTTGTTTTAGTGGCGAGTTTGGCGACTGGTTTAAATTTTAAGGTATGAAATTATTAATAAGCAAGATTTCTTTGAAAAGCCGGGTTTCACAAGAATGTCGTTTTAGGTATTTTAACTATTATAATTTTATTTTGGTTCGCGCTAGTAGAGTACTTGTATAGGCATTTAAATCATGTATTTTTTTTTAATTTTGAGTACTTTGAAGGAATAAATTTCAAAATAACTTAACGATTATTATTTTATTATTTAAAATCCCACTGTTATTTAACCCTACTTTTAATTTTTTTTTTAATAAAACCTGTGAACGATGTTTAGTTACTTCTAGCGTAAAATAATTTTTCCACAATTTTACTGTTATTAGAATAATCAGTTTTTATCAAATTTAACCTAAATAAACAATGTGAATTTAATTTATTTGTAAACCTAACAATTTTTGTAAAATCGCCTAAATGTTCGCAAATCACTAATACACCTTCACATTTTGTTTTATTTTGAATTATAGTATAAACTTCATACTTCTCAGTAGAAGTGTGAAGTTTTTCCTAAAATAGTACTATAACCGCCATTTTTACAATTTAGGATTAATTTAGGATAAACTTCATTGTCATTGCTTGGAAGGCTGTTGTATACGTATCATGTTGCTTGCTTGTGTTAAAGCGTCTCTTTACTATATCTGTTACAAACGTGAATACTTCAAATGTTGTTGTTGTATCCAAAATTTATTAACACATGATTACTATGAGCTACCAGTTTTTGGTACCAATTTCCAAAACCGTTTTAGTTGGTTATATCCTATAGTGTGCGCAATCTGTTCAGATCGTGTGAAAGTATGAAGTCAAATTTTATGTAATTATGTGCTCTAATCTAATACTTTAGAGATCCTTACGTATTCGAATCATATAACTATACCCCATACGAGTAACATAACGGGTTTTATTCCTTAACAATTCAAACGTTAAACTTTGGAAAAATCAACAAATTTAACTGATGCGGCTAATAAATCCTGATAGCCCAACAAAAACACACACCGAATAAATTAACTCTCACACCATTTTTAGCGCAAACGAGCGCAATTTTATTTTACAATTTTCACTGTTGTTGATGATTTTAAATCTCGGTAAAGACAATTAAATTACGAAATTTTAATACTTTTTTTTGTGCTGCTGTTGCTCATTGTAATAAAAAAGAAAAATTTGTTATAATAAAAATATAAACTTTTTAAAACCACAACAATAAAAATTAAATTATCTCATCTATTCAGCGAGAAGAACTAAAAATAAATATTATTATTTAGTCCAAATGTGGAAGGATTTTGGTGGAATCAGAATTATAGCCGGAAATTAAATTAGAGTTGTAAATGAAAATTTAAACTGTTAAACTATATACATATTTACGAAAAAAAAAAAAATAATATAAAGAGGATTCGGCAATAGGGGACCTGGAACGAACAAATTTTCATTCGAAATTTGAAATTTTTATATTTCGTACATTTTCTAATTGTAATGTTTGTCTGTCCACGAAACTACTTTGCAATAACAATTATTGTGTGTGTATATACGTAATGATAAAGTTTTTGAAATCTGTATATTGTGTTTAATGGTTGGAAAATTGAATTGTTAATTATTTTATATTGTTGAATGAAGACAATCGTGTTTTTCAGAATTTTTAGCGGGAGGAATCCCTTCCATGTCAAATGTGTATTAATTATATACATCGGTTTAAAATCATAAATCTCAATTTACTATGCACAGACCTTTATAAATCTTAACTAACCCATCTTAAGGATTAACCCTCTTCTTATATAATTCATAATATATAAAGATACATATACAGAATAAACAACCATATCCTTATGTATAACAAATTATAATTACCCCCAAAATGTTGTTATCCCATTTATTCATTCAATTAGCTGCTCCGAAAAATGACACAAATTATATTCTTCTATATTACCCACAAAACAACAACAACAATAACTCGAGTATCACTCACACCTCGAATATAAAAACCTTTTCGTAAAAATGTCTCAGAAAATCATACACACATAATGTAACTATGTCTATTTCCACCCATGCCTCTTTAATGCGGGTGTTACAGTAGAAAAAAGTTCAACTCTACTGTAATTTTATGTTTAAAAGCTCGAAACAAGATGTAAATGTGGTGTAAATCATTTTGTCATGAAAATTTGTGTGTGTACGTCGTCATCGTAGTTGTTGTTGTTGTAAACTTGAAATAAAATGTCACAACCCAAGTTGTAACCAAAACCAAACACAACAACAATCTTTGTACTAGTACTTGGTATATTATGGAGAAAATCCATACGACTGGGAAAAAAGCTCAAGAGGCAAAAAAAAAATAAAAAAAAATCTGGAAAAACTTTAAAAACCAAAAATAAAAAAAAAAATTAAACTTTAAAGATTTGCATGTTTTTGGGAAAGAGATGAGACTTAAATTTAAAACAAGGAACAAAAAAAAAAGATGAAAAGTGAAATTAATCTGAGTTAAAATAAAAAATTGAAATGAAAAGTGGAAAAGTTAAAGTTGTCTGCATAAACATTTGTATTACATTTTTTTTTCTTTTATGTATAATTTTCATAAAGATAATTTACTCGTCTCAGTACCAACCGTATCTCTCTCTATACATTGGGACAAAGAATAGTCAGCAATTTTTCCGTTTACTCCAAAATCTTTGTTCATTTTGTTGTTGTATGTACGTATACTCGGATGTCTTTTGGGGATTAAAATACCGTAAGGAATTACTTTTTTGCTGTGCCTTGTTTGTTTCCATTTACGTGAAGGAATAAATACCAAGTATATACAGAATTATGAAAGAGATGAGTTCCGGTTTCGGTTTATTTATGGAATTATGTTAATTGAATAAAAGTTTTAAAGGTTGAATACATTTTTTAAGTAATTTGACCTTAAATTATTCGAGTTTGTTTTTCAGTTAAATGATTTAACAATTTAAGAAGTGAAAGGTGTATGATTTATATCTTGCTATATGCGAGTACATAAGGAAAAATAGTATCTTCGGCTATTGATTTATCAGTTCTGCTTGAAATTTAACATTTAATTATTTGCTTAGAGAATAGTGCGCCTACCGTAGGTCAGGGCCAGTCTTCTAAGTATAAACTTATACAACAAAGTACACGTACCTACTGTATCAGCATTTTTATAATTCACAAAAAATAATTATAAACCCTACAAGCATATATATGTATATTAGAATTACCTGTTCCCAGCTGAATTAGATAATTTACTATGGTTATGGTAGTGAGTGGACCGCAGCAACTTGAGTTGCTCCTTTGTGCTTAACATATATGGTGAGTGCCGCGATCAACAGAATTCCTATCATGACAAAAGATATTGCATAGTGATGAACGTCATATATGTTCAGTACTGTAGTTGATGCCCTTAGATTTCGTTTGCGGGTTCGAATTAATTCTTCAATGGTTTCAATATCTTAGTTGAGTTGCGAGTTAGTTTATTTGATTACTAAGATTAAACTAAAAATACTCTGTTTCCTGTCAACGTGCGACGGTATCTGTTTTCAACAAACAGTTTGACTCATTATCCTTTGACGAAGATAGTTGTTGTTTCTATTGTTCTAATGCTATTTTCATAGATTACATTTTAAAGAACCTATGATTTGATTGCAAAGGTCCGTGCCCTGTCTCGGTGTATAGTGCAATACATGATGAGGCGATGTCCATTTGTATAGTTGGACCTCATGGCTTGAAATTTGCGTGATACGGATTCAATGGCTGATGACAAAAGAGCAACGGGAATTGGTCATTTAAAAAGTCCGCTTATTGGAACTGTAAAAATATTTTGGTCCCTTGAATTTGCTCTCTTGAATGCCGCATAACGTCTATATAATATTCTAGCATGTTTTATGGTGTTTTCTTTCTACAAAAAATTGGCAAACATTTTTGGTGTACATCAAAATTTTTTGATGTAAATCACATATTCGCGTTCTTTAGCGGAAAAAATAGCAAAAAAGTTTGATGTACATCGAAAAAGAGTGAATCCATTAGTACTCTCAAGGAGATGTGTAAACATGGCATGTGTATATTGCGTGTGTACGGTTTATTTAGGAAGAAGAAATGAAATTTTTTTAACCATATTTTTTCATTCGTTTATTTTCGTCAAACTGGTCTATTACTGGTTCGCTATAATCAACGCAATTGGCCTATGGTAGCTGCAGCATGAAAGACGCGATCCCATATCTCTTAGTAGATATATTTTGATATGAGTTTTTGTGCAAATCGAATTCGTATCGCAGAAAATTTATAAGTGATTCAGCTTAGGGAGCAGCAAAATGAAATCCCTGCTCATAAATTGAAACCCCTGCTCATAATCATCGACAAAAGATGTAAGTCTCCTTGGAGAATTTTTGAAATTCTTTCAGAATATGGAGTAAGGATGAAATGTATGTACTTGATTATGTCTTCGACAGCTTAATTCAGTGAGTTGTATACAACTACCGAAAGCATCTTATATCGCCGATGGGTTGTGTTGTCACGCTCATACCAGTTGTTTATCCAACGACGATTTCCTTATGCGAGGTGACTGTATAAGTTCTACTTGATTATTTAAATTGCTACTCCGACCACTCGCTTACTATCTCTCTTGAACTGAACACAGCATTCAAAATTAAAATTGAACATGCTCGTCATTGCGAAGCCAGATCTCGGAGAGCAAGAGAATTGAGCTACCCTGTACCAGTTAGGTCGAGATGAAACGATCTGAGATTCTGGCAGTTCATTGTTAAAAACCAGACATCATTATTATCTCGTACGAGATTCGCCATTACATCCTAAGCTATACTTAGCGGTTTTGAGATGAGGCGCGTTAACTCGTTTTGAAGAGGATAAATTGGGTTGCATTTTTACGTTCATGATAGTAGACATGATCATTGTTAGCCGACGTTATGAACTGCCCTACGAGACTCGTGATAGAGCAACATACACAAGTTGTTGACTGTGTTTTTTTATCGTAAGAGTATACTATCTCGTTATAGGTACCACTCTATGGTGCATGAATTGTGGTGGCACACGCTTTTTTTAATTTTTTATTTTTTTGTTCGCTGGAAATGTCGTTTCGTCGATTCGTCGTTTCTATTTCATTTTATAAATGTTTTTTTTTGTTTTCTTTCCATACCAGCGATGCCACCTTTTGGCATGAAAATTGTAGGAAATCTGCTATTTTTTTTAAATATGTAGCACATCACTACATTATTGTTACTAATAGTAGCAGCATGTTAAAAAATAAAAATAACACCACATTTCCAAATTATTAGGGTTTCGTTTATTTCAGGTACTGAAATTAAATTAAAACTTAAAACTAAATATTACAATATATGAAATTTTTAAATTCATAAATTCAATCACATCTCCTAAGTTATCAAAATATTACAAATTATAAATATAAATTCCTTTATAAAGGATACTAAAATTAATAATAGCCAAATTTTATTTTAAATCAGTTCAAAACTTCTTTGCGCAAATTTGTATTTTGTAGCAAATTTACATAAATTATTTTCAGAAACATAAATTTCCGTATGACTAACATCGTTCAATAACGTTCTCGAAAACATAATGTTTTGAACAGTCTCATTTTCAAGTCTATTAGTAATTCTATTTCTAATTCGAGTTAAATAGGAGAAGCTCTTTCTGCAGATGCAATACTATGAGTCAACGAAAGCAGTAGTAGCATATAATCTGCTTTTTCGAAAAAATTCCTTTATTTCCGATTAATGCACGCCATTGATCGTTTAAAACTTCAATTTTTACCTTTTCTGTGAGTAGAAGAAAAATTATTCACTAATGGTCGAATAGGAGGCATACGGCCGGATACACTTTGATCGACATTGCAGAATTTTAACATATCTAATTTTTTATCGTTAAGTTGAAATCTTTTCTTTATTTGACTGCACAATTCAATGTAAAATAACACTAAAGTTTTTTTAACGGTGAAAATTTTAAAATTTTCTTCCTCAATAAAAAATTCCTGAAGCTCATGGAAATTTAATGAAAAATACATCGACGTTAAAGGAAGATGATTATTTTCATCATTAATGTCAATATCAACTATTTCATCAATTTTATCTGGAATAATAAAATTTTTCAAAATTTCTGTACAAACGTTTTTAATTGCAGTACACACAGAAAAATAAAAGGTTACCACAACACCGAATCGGTGTTACATAGCATCCAACCGTTTGGATAAGCATAAATTGAAATTTTGGGTTATTCTGGATTGATAGCCAGATAGTATTTTTACATCAAGGTGAGGTTATCAAGAAGATGGAAGAGTTTGGTTTCGAACTAATGAAACATTGAATTTTTTAATTCAAAAAATTCAATGTTTCATTAGTTCGAAACCAAACTCTTCCATCTTCTTGATAACCTCACCTTGATGTAAAAATACTATCTGGCTATCAATCCAGAATAACCCAAAATTTCATATAGAAATCGCATGTATGCGTTAAATACAATAAAATCCGAGGTTACCAAGGGGTTGGCAATTGCGTAGCGAATCATTATAATTCGCTAAGGCATTGTGATTATACTTTGATTAGTTCAAAGTATTTTCAATTTTTTTGTAGTTTGGTCACTGCAGTCTGATGAGACGACCGAATTTTTTAATTCAAAAAATTCAATGTTTCATTAGTTCGAAACCAAACTCTTCCATCTTCTTGATAACCTCACCTTGATGTAAGCATAAATTGTATCCAATAGGGTTTTAGAAATAAAGTGCTAAAAACCATTTCTGGATAAATTCATTTACGATAAATCAGATAAATGTTTGAACATTTCTGGTGTTATTAACAATTTACATCGATTTTAGGTTTAAGCAAAGTTATTTTTGGATACGTCATTTTAAACCGTATTAATATAAATTCTAAATTTTTCGGTGTGATTGAAACACCGATTTTACGTTTTTTATAACTTTTTTTTAATATTTGTTCGTACTATTTCCTGTGTAATCACAAAGCACCGAATACAAGTTTCGAATGAAATTTTCTGGATTACAAAGATTACACCAAACAAAGAAAATTTGTACTTGTTTGGTGTAGCAAATAACACCGCTTTGATGGTTAGAAATATCCAATATTATATTGAATAATACCTATTCCCGTGTGAACGCATAACTCTTTTCGTATGTTTCAAAAAATCTGATAGGAAAGTATAATTTACACCACACCAGTTCATTAATAATAAAAATAAATATTATAAAATATATAATATTCATAATAACTAAAAATAATTAAAACAAAGAATATAAATAATTAACAATGTTTTTAAGTATAAAATATTTATTACACCTATTATTTTATATAACACATTTTAAATTTTTTTATTAATATTTATATTTATAGTTACGATCGGATGGTTTTACTCTTACGGATCCAATCATATCTTCAACTAAACTATACATATTAAATTCAATCAATTGATCACAAATTAACACAAATAATTTTAATATTTTATTAAACTAATTCAAATTTTGGTATTATAAATGGATTATTGTTGTTTTCAATGTAGCAAAATTCAAATGGGTCCTTACATTTCAGCTGATTTATTTCAATTACATCACTTTCATTTGTAATTTCAACCTCATAGGCATTTAAATTAAAATTAAATTGTTTCGTTTTTAATTTTCGATAAAAAAGATATACTATATTATTATTCTCTAGTATCTGATCAATTAAACCAAAATTTGGATTATTTAGAAGATTTTTTGGAGTAATACAAATAATAAACTTTTTTTTATATAAATATCCGTATTTAACTTCTTTGAGAATATTAACATTATCCATTTTGTTACAATTGATTTTGGTTAAATGTTCTATTTGTATGTTTAATACATTTAATTTAATTATTTTTTTTATTGTAAATTCAAGTCTCACATCTAAGGTTTATGTTTCATAATCAATATAATTTATTTCTTGGTGTTTATTGGCTAATAATAAACAAATATTTCTAAAATTTCGAGTAGATTGAGCAAATTTTTTAAATTTTTCGTGTTTGCCTTCGAAGCGCATTGTCCATAAGGTTGTTAAAGTACCCATCATACGAATTACTCGGACATAATGTGTCAACAAATGTTGTTTTGGAATTAAAGTATTTCCTTGAAAATTTTCTAAAAATTGAGAATGGTGTTCTTCAATTAGACAACCCAATTTATCGACTAAATCGTCTGTTAACACAGGTGAAAAAGTTATATTCGTGATTTGAATAAGCAGCAATATTACATTATACTTTAAATAAAAATCACTATCTGCATTATCAATCAACTTACTGATCAATAAAGGAAAATATCGAAGCAAACACCAAAAGTGAAGCTCTTTGTCTCAAGTTTTTAGTTTTATTATCTAAGTTTATCAATGATGGAATGTTTGATCTATTCAGGTAACCAAAATTGAAATTCTTAATATTATTGTTTAAATCTTCTATGGAAATTAGTTTTCGCTCTTTAATAATGTAAAGTAAAAACAGTTTAATTTCATATTGACCAATTCCTTTCAATATATCATGCATGATATCAACGCTAAGGGATTCAAAGGTGTTAAAAAACTTTAGTTCATTCAGGAAACATAAAGATTGTATACCGAATTCATTGTTCAGAACGTAAAGGTTGAAATCTTCCCGTGTTCGGATTAAATCTATGTTTTCTTTAAAAATTTGTTCAGTATCTTTGGATTGCATTTTACAGAAGCGACAGTAGTATTTTGATTTAAATGATTCACTTAAACCGTATAGAGAGTTTGCCGAGAGGTTGTCGTGGCTAAGTGAGAAAATAGATCCTTTTATATTATGTATCGTATCATTATACATTGTGACAATACCATCTGTCTCGAGAATTTTGAGATCAGCCACTATTGGCTCTAAAAATTGTTTATAACCCAGCTGCTTTACATCGGCGTAATGACATAGCGCAACTAAATGGATATTTTGCAATTGAGTGTTAATGTGGTCTCCTAAATTTAAAACGGTAAAATAAAATGCTAACATTTTATGAATTCCGGTTTTAGATCCTAATGGGTTTACTACTTCAAATTCATCAAAATATAATTGCAAATGAAAAGTTGGAAGTCCTGATGAAAATAATAAATTATTTTTAAAATAATTACATTTTGTATAATGAAAAATATATAAGTTATTTGATGGTTCTAAAATTCTTTTCAAAAAATGTTTATTTTGGGATAGGTAAGATAATGTCTCAATTATAGATATATATATACAAAAGTATTTGTCACTGCATGCCGACAATCATAAATATTATTTTGTTTGTCCCATACTCGGTCGCTTCTTACACAAACGGCAATTTCTCTGGGAGCAGGTATTTGACAAAAAATTTGTTTCCGACGTTTGTACGTGGAATTGTCATTTTTAAATGGATCTTGCATCATTTGGAACTCGGGTTGTAACAATTTGTTAAGATCTTTACTGTTACTGAGTTTTAAAATTTTATTTCTAATATTCACCATTACAAGTGAGTAAATGTAGAAACCAGTTGTAAAATACAATTTTGCTGGTTGTAATTTAGACTTAATCTCATAAAATCGGTAATAAACTCATCTCGTATTTCTGATAAATTATTGTCCATTGATTGAGTAAAGTAATTTTGATTAGAACTAATTTCTACATCGTTGTTACTTATATCGCATGCGACATCACACGTGAGGTTTAAATTGGAAACTGGTATGGAACTATCACATTTAGGAACATGTTTATATAAGCAATGTTTGGTTAAGCCACAATAAGTTTCATATACGGCATCACAATTATTATAACCACAAAATAATAATGGACCGCATTGCGAGTTTGTTATATTATGAATCAACCTAAGATGTCTTGCATATATCTTAAAATCTTTGTAAGTTCTTGAACAGTTTTTAATCCGGCAACTATACATATTGTAATTGTCTTAAAAAAATTTAACTTAAAATAAAATTATCAAAAAAATTCAACATAAAATTATAATAATAAAAATATAGATTCAATAAACTATTTTAACACCCCAACGTATTCTGTAGCTCTTTCAATCTTGGGGTTAATTGATTTTTTTTTTAACTTAAAAAACGCTTCTTGTATAAATTGAAAAAAACTTTTTTGATCTTCCGGATACTGGCAATTGAAAACGTAGAAGGCTTTGAATAAAGTTACGAAAGCCTCAATACTTGTGGTTGCGTCAATAGGTATTTCCAGGTCATCCAATTTTATTTTGTAGGAAAATATCTCCGACTTAGATGTTCCCCGTAACATCAAATGCGGTTGGCTGATTTTGTCATCTGGTGTAGTTCCAATCTGATAAAAAATTCAAATTATTTAATAACAATAATCTACCAAATATAAACAATAGTTGTAGAGTTCAAGAGACAACTTACTTTTTCGAACACGTAGAACGAATATGGACTTATATTAGTTTCCGGTATTCGACGATGCTTAGTTCGATAAGTCCGACAAAGGGTCTTTAATACTAATAGAGCATTAATGTTGTCATCAAACTCTGAAAATATGATTTCAAACAAATTAGTAAACTTAACATAGTTTCATAAACATTTTAAACTTATATTACTTTCATATTCTAGAGTACATTCCTCATACAGTTTAATTTGGCGATGACGACCGATTTCCAAAATTTTGTTTTTTATGTTCGGCCAATTTTCGTTTAGGAACAAGCATTTTCCATACACCTGGTCAAAATCTTGATCAATCTGGAAAGAAAATATGGAACTTATTATAATTTAATGCTAAATAGAAGCTAAATGACGCGGGAATCTTGGTCTATTTTTTTGAACTGTGAAGCTATTAAGAAACAATGTAAACTTTTTCAATATTACTCATCTTATGTATATGATAAATAAATTACATACCAATCCTGCAGTATCTAAGAACCTTGGGAATTCCTCAAATGTAAAAACAGTTGGACGACACGCGATAGTTTTCCTCATTCGAATAAAAATTTCCTCTGTATTATTTTTTGGGCACGCCTGTTTGAGCCATGCTATGTCGTCTCTATGGTCAGCTATCTCTTCATCTTCTGTGACTATTTGTTGGGTTTCAGCTGTTATTTTATAAGAATTGCGTGATGTATTCCCAAGTGATCTGTTTATAGTCCGAAGACGATATCCAAAAAAACCGCCTCTTTCGTTTGGGTCATAAAATATTAGCTGTAATGTAAAATTGTTTTGTAATTTCATAATTTTGTTATAAATAAAAATTCACTTACATGTTTATCTGGATCGTGGTTCTCGCACAGTTTCGGAAATAATAATGCCGTAGCTTGGGCCCATAACAATTTATTTTCGGAGCTCGGATACGTACCGTGTACTTCGATTAAATGGCTTACAATAATGTTGACCAATTTTATTCTGAGTTTTTTCCCCAATGCCCCGGATACGTTATATCTTGTTACGACTGTGTTGTCTTAACAAGACATTTTTGTAAATTTGTTTCTATTCTCCACGGTTTCTTGCGTCCGGGTTTTTTGTTGTCTAAACGTGGTTTCTTGCGTCCGGGTTTTCGCTGTGTGAATGTGACTTCTTGGTGGATGGATTCCTGTGTGTTTTCTTCTGTTATGTTGGCAACGGAACGAGAATGGGAGAGAGAGAGAGAACAGTGCGCATCGAGTGTGTGCAAAGTAAAACGTTTTGAAAAAAATGTTTTTTCTTGTATGTCTCTCTTTTGTACCAACGAAAATTTGGTATAAAGGAGAGACAGAGAAGAGAGATGCTGTTTCGAATGATGCTAAGTTATAACTCACAGAAATAATCACTGATAACATATTGGTGTCGTTATGTGAAAAAGTTGGGTGAATCGTCGGCCGTAATCAATTACTTACCTGTATCCAGATTGCTTACCTGTATCCTGATGTTTCTCACCCTGAAACACATCGTAACAACATAAATACCTAAAGGAGAAAGCATACCGGTCGTACGAAGCGTGTAGAAAGGTGGCGTACATCATCCTGGAAACAATTATCCGATCCAAGTCAACTGGACGTCATCAAAATCAACCTAAAACACAAATTTTATTTTATGTTTTCATTGTTTAAATTAGTATTAATACTTATACATACCTATATTGTGTATATCTAATTATGGATCGTTCTCTGCATTAAGGTATCTAAAATAAGAAGAGTTAAAAATTCCGTAACAATTCATAATACTTTTGATTAATTTGCTCACCGTAAATTTGGTTTGTTTAGTGTTTTGACATTTGTTTTAATTTGTTTGCATTGTAAAACCAACTCACTCATGATCGATAAGACAGATATCCCTTATCAACTAAGGTGATGTGCATGTGAATGCAGCGATTCTGAGTTTTGTGTGTAGTGCTTTCACTGTATTGGTTTTTTGTTTTTAGCTGTATAACCAAAAATCAATGCTTGAAAATTTCATTCCCATCTTGTCAACCAAGCAAATTAAATGTAATTTAAAATAAATTAAAATAAATGTAATTTAAAATAAATTAAAGTTAAAAATAACAATTCGGCATCCGTTTTTTCTATGGTCCTTCGAGCCGGATCCGGATTTGTGTATTGTTTCGTGCATACTTCGAAGTAATTGTAAATTCGCGTGTACGTGTACCTGCAACTTGTTTATTACGTCTAATCGGACGCCATTAATCGACCGCGTGGAAAACACACTGCAATATAGAGAAATCCAGTTTGAGTTAGCGATTGGAGCCATTTTGTGCATATCAAGCCGCTGCTGAACTAATTTTCCGGAATTATCAATTCATTGATTGCTGCATTCAACGCCGGTGTTATAGTGTTTCGAAGATCGTATATTTGGATTGGAGCTACAACGAGACGTATTTCGAACGCTGCCGAACGAAAAAACCTTAAGTATCAATTTAAATTACATTTAATCAAATCTATTAAATAACTGGGCTTTAACTGGGTGCATCTGCGTATAAATCCGAATAGTTGGTACAGGTATAATATAAATTATGACGACTCTTGTCGTTCAGTCGCGTGGCCGAATTCTTGGGTCGTTAACGACGATAAGAAAGTTTACATCCGCCATAACCAAGGATACTGCGTATTACGAAATTGAAGTTAGGTTGCAAAGGCTAGAGACATTGTGGAACGAATTCTACCAGTACGATGACCAAATTGCGTTAGCTCTCGCAACTAATACCAATCTTCCGTTAGAGTTGAAGCAAGAAGAATTTGAAGTCAAATTTTTTGAAGTTAAGGCCATACTACTGAAGAATCTTCAGGAGAGGAAACCACCTTTCGGTCCGGCTACTAGTAATACATCATTAGACACCTTACTAGACCAACAACTCGTATTCCTTGAAGGCCTAACAGATCGAACGCAGGCGATCAATGATCGTACGATAAATCAATCATCGGATTCGTTCAAACTACCCCGAGTCCACATCGGCAAATTCACGGGAGAATATGAAGCCTGGCCGGCATTCTACGATTTGTATACTTCTTCGGTGTACAATGTCGAAGGCATTTCAAAGGTGCACAAATTTCAAATCCTAAGGGGATCACTTTTGGGGCCGCCACTCGACATTATTAAAAATTTTTTAATAACTGAGACAAATTATAGTGAGGCGTGGGAGAAATTGGTGATGCGGTACAATAAAAAAAGACCCATCCTTAATTCCTATATTGATCGATTTATTAATCAAACCGCTGCAGTCAATGGGTCAGTAAGATCCCTTCGCCAGATCACAGACACCTCCGATGAAATTTTAAGGGGCATTAAGGCGTTAGGTGGAGCCGCCGAAAATAGAGACCCGTGGCTCATCCAAATATTACTGAAGAAGTTGGATGAAGAGACACGTCTCGTATGGGCAAAGGACACCATAGGTGATGACTTTCCAACTATCCATAAATTTTTGGATTTCTTAAATAATCAGTGCTACTCCAAGGAAAGTGCGCTATGTGACAAGAAACCGGGTACTAAAGGTGTGAGTGTTGTTAAATCGATGTATGCCGCTAGAGAGAGTGTAAAATGTCCTTGCTGCCAACGTCCGCATTATCTATACCGATGTCTTAAGTTCAAGGGAATGCCAGTTCAAAAAAGACGCACTTTGGTCAACCAACTGGGAGTATGTTATAATTGCCTTCGAGAAGGTCACAGCGTCAGCACATGCCCAACGGATTACTCGTGTCGCATATGTAAATTTAAGCATCATACATTCTTGCATTTGGAATCGGAATCCTTACCATCCAATTCGCAATCACCAATCAGTACCGTCATTCGAACTGAACAGTCAATAGGCACCAAAGCAACTCCGATTGAGGGTCCATCGACTAACACAACGAATGGTACTAACACCACAACTAACAGCAAGGTCAGCTTACCCATTACAGCAACCACAACGAAGACCGCTCTCAATGCCACCATGTCTCGTTCGGCCTTATTACCAACAGCACTGGTGTACGTCCGCGATTCGGCTGGAAAGAACCATTTAGCCCGCGCATTGTTAGACTCGGGATCGCAGTCAACGTTTATAACTGAAGGTCTAGTGAACAAATTAAATATCCAACGATCAGCTTCAAACGTTCGAGTAAGCGGTATTTCCGGACTGAAGGGTGAAGTAACTAAAGGATTAGTCAAACTAACGCTACAATCGAGATTCACTGCGAACGACTGCTTCCACACGGAGGCGTTTATACTAACAAAATTGACAGCTTTCATTCCGCAATCAAGGATAGACACACAAGGCTTAGATGACGTGAATAAACACCGCCTGCAGTTAGCTGATCCTACCTATTATAAGCCAAGTAAAATAGATATCCTGCTTGGGGCGGATATATTTTTCGAATTACTGAAGGCGGATAAATTAAGAATCAACGATCATCTCATAGCGCAATCAACATCATTTGGATGGGTCATTGCTGGAAACTGGCCTAACCAATCGAGTCACTCGACGTCATATTCCACAGTCATACAAGACAACGATACCCATCGAATATTGGAACAATTTTGGAAGTTGGAGGAGATCCCAATCGCATCAAGTATGTCTGAAGTTCAATTAAAGTGCGAGAAACACTACGTAGACAACTATCAACGGAGCTCGGAAGGCAGGTACGTCGTTAGGCTACCATTTGAAACAAATTCTGGGGAGTTAGGTCACTCACGCTCAGCCGCCGTCAACCGATTATTATCGATGGAACGCAGATTTCGAAAGGATCCCATCCTGAACTAACAATACGTAACCTTTATGAACGAATACCTTCAGTTGAATCACATGGAAGAGATACCACCCGATGAGGCTTTATGCGATGACGCGGAGTGTTTTTACTTGCCACACCATGCCGTGATTAAGAACGATAGCACAAGTACGAAGTTGCGTGTGGTGTTTGACGGGTCGTGTAAGTCCGGATCCGGAATATCACTTAACGAGAAACTGTTGGTTGGGCCTACCATACAAAAGGATTTAATATCCGTATTGATGATGTTTAGAAAACATGCTATTGCATTTTCCTCCGATGTCGAGAAAATGTTTAGGCAGGTTAAGATAAATCGTTTAGATCAAGATTTTCAACGCATAGTGTGGAGAAGCACTGTGTCTGAACCCATGAAAACATTCAGATTAACCACCGTCACAAATGGCACGTCATGTGCGCCATTCTTGGCCATTAGGACGCTGCACCAAATTGCAGAAGACAACAGAGACACCTATCCAATCGGATCTGTGATACTGAAGAAAGATTTATACGTGGATGATTGCCTGTCGGGAGCTGATTCCTTAGAGGAAGCAGAGTGTGCCGTTCGAGAGATATGTGAAGTGCTGAGTAAAAATGGCCTTACGCTACGAAAATGGAGATCCAACTCGCCCAATTTAATGAAAAACATTCCAATGGAGAACCGAGATGAAAACAGTTTAAACTTAGATGATTGTTCTGGAACCGTCAACACGTTGGGACTGCAATGGAATCCATCAAAGGACACATTCTCGTATAAGATATTTGGGGAATCTAAACCGGTCGTATCCAAACGCGAGATGTTATCGCAAATTGCCCGAGTTTTTGATCCGTTAGGCTGGATCTCTCCTGTTATTATCGTGTTTAAAGTTAGCTTACAAAGGTTATGGATTCGTAAATTAAATTGGGATGATCCACTTCCAAAA
This sequence comes from Nephrotoma appendiculata, assembly GCA_947310385.1. NCBI lineage: Eukaryota > Metazoa > Arthropoda > Insecta > Diptera > Tipulidae > Nephrotoma > Nephrotoma appendiculata. The sequence continues at coordinate 55,133,232 of OX371225.1, read as the reverse complement.
GATCTAGCAGAACAATGGCAAACGAACCAAACGTCTTTACGCGATTTGAAGCAAATAGAAGTGCCACGATTTTTGAAGATACACCGTGGAACCACCGGTATACAACTACATGGCTTCTGTGACGCCTCCGAGAGTGCATATGGAGCGGTTATTTATATTCGCGTCACCAACAGCAAAGGAATGATAGATACCAGGCTAGTCGTCTCCAAAACCAAGGTTGCACCGATAAAGCAAATATCGTTGCCAAGGTTAGAGTTATGTGGAGCGGTTCTGTTGAGCAGATTGATGAAGTTCACCAGACATGCATTGGAAATTGAAGATGTACCATGTTGGGCGTGGACAGATTCCGAGATAGTCTTGGCTTGGCTGTCCGACGTCCCAAGGCGCTGGAAATGTTTTATAGGTAACCGAACGGCAGAAATTTTGGAAGTCATTCCCCGAATGAGATGGGGTCACGTTACATCTAAGGAAAACCCAGCAGACGTTGCATCAAGAGGTGTGACTCCGAAGCAACTCGTGAATTGCAGTCAATGGTGGAATGGGCCTCAGTGGTTATCCAAGAGAATTGAAGATTGGCCGAAGAGTGTGAAAACTAGTCATACTAATTTAGATGAACGAACTATTTCAATGACGGCACAAGTTAAGATAGATTCACCACACTTGCTCAAGGATCTTTTCATAAGGATTGAATCTTTCACCAAGATAAAACGAATACTGGCTAAGATTTTGCGCGTTAGTAAATTATATCGATCGTTAGATACTATGGAACTGGTCAAAAAGGCGGAGAACGCGTGTATAAGATGGGTTCAGTCGGAAGAATTCGAAGATGAAATACATGACCTCAATCGAAACAAAGCAGTTAACACGAAAAGCAAATTAATCTCATTATGTCCGTTTATCGACCAAGACGGCATCTTAAGAGTCGGGGGAAGATTGGAAAACTTACAGGTATCAGTCGACAAAAAACATCCGATAATACTACCAAAATCGCACCTGTTAACCGACAAAATTATAAGAGAAGCTCACATTCGGTATTTGCACCCAGGGCCTACGTTACAAATTAGCATCTTGCGGCAAAGGTATTGGATCCTCAATTGTCGAAATGCAGTGCGTCGTCAAATTAATAACTGTGTGGTTTGTCGCAGACTAAGAGCGTCTACGTCACAGCAATTAATGGGCAATTTACCGGCTTCCAGAATAACGCCCAGTCGTCCGTTTCTTCACACTTGTGTAGATTATGCTGGACCATTACATCTCAAATCCAGAACCGGAAGAGGTCGCATTCCGATTATTAAAGGCTACATTTGTATATTTATATGTTTCGCCACGAAGGCTATTCATATTGAGCTCAGTCATGACATGACATCGGAAGCATTTATCTCAGCACTTCGTCGATTCACAGCTCGAAGAGGCGTGCCCAGGGAGATATCATCAGACAACGGTACCAATTTTGTTGGAGCGAAAAGACAATTGGGAGAATTATATCATTTATATCAACAAAATACAAAATGTAAATCAATCCAAAATTTTCTTTTGCAGAACGAAATCCGATTCACATTTAACCCTCCTAGTGGCCCTCATTTTGGAGGACTTTGGGAGTCTGGAGTAAAATCAATTAAACATCACTTAAATCGAGTGACAAAGGGGATCGTTATGACGGCATGGGAAATGGAAACTCTACTAGTCCAAATTGAAGGCCTCCTTAATTCTAGGCCCCTATGTCCGTTAACCGATAACATCGATAGCCTCGACGCTTTAACGCCAGCGCATTTTTTGATCGGAGAAGCGATTACCACAATTCCCGAACCATCGTTAGACCATATCACGAGCAATCGATTGTCCAGATGGCAAAATGTTCAAGCCAGGTTGCACGGCTTTTGGAGACAGTGGCAGACAAATTACTTACACACGCTACAACAGCGGCGGAAATGGAACCGAGTCCAGGAGAACATAAAAATTGGCGATCTCGTAATCATTAAAGAAGAGAACTTACCACCATCTCAATGGTCAATGGGCCGCGTTGTCATCCTACATCCCGGGAATGATGGTTTAGTACGAGTAGCATCGCTAAAGACGGCAACGGGTATTACAAAGAGACCAATACTTAAGCTATGTAAATTATTCGCGTCTGATGAGTCTAGTTAACCATCGTATTACACAGTAAAAACTTTTTACATGATTTATGGAAATTTACATACATTTAATGGTAAAATATTTACATCATTTATGTAAAAATTTTGTTTCCATAACAAGTAACGGAATAGTCAGTAAACCAGTATGTAAATTAAAGAACTCCACAGAATATACTGAACAAGTTTTTATTTTATGTAAAGATTAACAACCTATATATGTAATTTTAAGTATCTTATATAATTTTGCATCATTTTGAAAGAAAATTACATCCTTTCCTAAAATATTCCATAATTATTATGTAGAATATTGTCGGAGATAAATACGACAGATGAGAAATCTACGAGCAAGAATAAATGTGACGCGTAATTATTTTGTTTAATGTGATATAATTCGCTAAGTCGATATGTTCTTTTGTTATACTTAGTATAAAGCAATACTAATACTAACAATCCAATATTGGATTTTTTGCAGATAGGTCGTTGCAAGGGAACCTGATAAGTAGAACAAAACAACCTTTTATCAGTACGAGACCAAACTGACAAGAAAGAAGTTGTGGTGGTTCTCATGTTTTGTAAGCAATGAAATTCTTCATGGTTTATGTAATTTTTAGGAAAATTTTATAAATTTCAATATTTAAATATGGAATATTACCCAGTAATCAGTATACAAAATTACATAATGGTTTATTGAAAATTATATATCTGCATTGTTGAATTTTACATAAATCAGAAAATGAAAATTCCATGTCTTATGTACGGTACATACCATACGTGAAATTTAAATACATTTACGAGGCATTTTGTTTACCCTTAAAAATATGTAATTTTTTTTTACTGTGTATGTATATTAAAAACAAGAGTTTTTAATGGGCCGGAGAATGTTTCGAATGATGCTAAGTTATAACTCACAGCAATAATCACTGATAACATATTGGTGTCGTTATGTGAAAAAGTTGGGTGAATCGTCGGCCGTAATCAATTACTTACCTGTATCCAGATTGCTTACCTGTATCCTGATGTTTCTCACCCTGAAACACATCGTAACAACATAAATACCTAAAGGAGAAAGCATACCGGTCGTACGAAGCGTGTAGAAAGGTGGCGTACATCATCCTGGAAACAATTATCCGATCCAAGTCAACTGGACGTCATCAAAATCAACCTAAAACACAAATTTTATTTTATGTTTTCATTGTTTAAATTAGTATTAATACTTATACATACATTGTGTATATCTAATTATGGATCGTTCTCTGCATTAAGGTATCTAAAATAAGAAGAGTTAAAAATTCCGTAACAATTCATAATACTTTTGATTAATTTGCTCACCGTAAATTTGGTTTGTTTAGTGTTTTGACATTTGTTTTAATTTGTTTGCATTGTAAAACCAACTCACTCATGATCGATAAGACAGATATCCCTTATCAACTAAGGTGATGTGCATGTGAATGCAGCGATTCTGAGTTTTGTGTGTAGTGCTTTCACTGTATTGGTTTTTTGTTTTTAGCTGTATAACCAAAAATCAATGCTTGAAAATTTCATTCCCATCTTGTCAGCCAAGCAAATTAAATGTAATTTAAAATAAATTAAAATAAATGTAATTTAAAATAAATTAAAGTTAAAAATAACAATTCGGCATCCGTTTTTTCTAGATGCATTTTCTTCTAAAACGTTTTACGAGCTGTGCGACGCTCGAATTTTTTTTGATTATGGGATTCATTTTGTGATTTTTGTTATGAAAAGTCGAGTTGTGATTTTTATATCGTAAGTTTTGGTTGTAATTTGGTGACAATAAAGCTTAGTTGATTTTGGTATGTAAAACCCGAGTTTATGGGTTGCAACCATTTTGAGTTTTTATAAAATAAAAATAAAAAAACCATAAAAATTAGTTTAATGAATAAAGTGTAATTTTTTGTAATTAACTTAGGTGGTATTAATAAGATATCACATAATAAAATATAAATTGTATTTCGTGAATTTTAATAAAATAAGTTTATCTAAAAGACGATATTGTGTCTACTGATATATAGTTTGAAACGTTCGTTGGGAAAGTTTTGGTGTTGTATAGAGGGGCCGAGACAAGTGAATTTCTAAATAATTTTAGCAACATACCATTGTAAAACCAAAACAACATTTTGATTTGGTTTGCGCTACTGGAGTTATTTTAAGCCAAAGCCGAAAAATATTACGGAGGCGTCGCATTACTGGTGGTCTAACGTGGCATAATTGTATTATCGACAGGGGAGCGCCGCAACAGCTACCGTTGTCTAACGGGATATTATTTTGCTTCAGCGTTTTTATCGGTGGGAAGACATAGCGTGCATGAGTGGCTCGGTGAGGTCATTCACCTGATTTGCGGTAAGGCGGGACAACGCCCAACATACGGATAGCCAACCGGCTATTCGATTTATTAAATTTTTTTAGTATCGGGGAAAGGCCCCGCAACGGTACTGGTGGCCAACCGGCTATTGGTTCGTTTTGGTATCGGGGAAAGGCCCCGCAACGTTCGACCGCACAAGGTCGCAACGGTACGGGTGGCCAACCGGCACCTCGTGTTTTATATTGTTTGTATCGGTGGTCTGCCGCAACGGTATCGGTGATCTGCCGCAACGGTAACGGCACGAAGGCCGCAACAGTTTTGATAATTATTTAAGGTACCATTTTTATTTTTATTTTTATTTTTTTTTTGATTTTTATTTTTCCTTATATTTTATATATATATATTATATTAAATTTAAAAAATTTTATAATCGAGCGCCGCACAGCAGGTGCGCGCTCGGTACGTATTGTTCTCTCTCTCTCGCTTCTCTCTCGATCCCTCCCTTTCTTGTTTTCCTCGAGGGAAGTTGTGTTTTCTTTTGTTTTCCTTTTTAAAATAAATTAAATAAAATGAATTTCTAAGTTCTCGGTCGGTGTGATGGAAGCGGAGACTCCCTCTGTGTCGGTTTAGTGTCTGCGGTCCCTTGGTGCCCGCATCCGATTTCGTAACCGGGGCTTTGCCCTGTTTGAATTCGAATGGATGCGCGCACCAAGGCACCTCTACCGTTATTATTATTTATTTTGATTATCTGCTGTTCGTTCCTCAGGTTCCGGCTGACGAATTTCGGCGGAACATTCGGTATTTTATTATTATTCGTGTCCCCCGAACTTTCTGTTATCACGGTGTAAGGCAGAAGCACATGCAAGCCTCAAACCCCACGACCTTAGCACTTCTCCCTGAGAACGTAGCCGGCAAAAATCACCGTGGAGGCCTCTGCAGGTGCTTAGTGAAATCTGCAGGTTGGCAGTAGCCAGCCTGTAACAATCTTTTAAAAATAATTTTAGCTTCGGGATGGCTAGTTAAGTACATTTGCAGTTCCTGCATTCATTATTTTAATAATATAATTTATTAGATAAATAGTTAATACTCCTTAATCAATGTTATTGTAATTAATAAATTAAATTGGTACTTTTCCATAGACGCTGGGACTGATACAAGCAAAATTTAAAAATTCTGCAAAGTTTGAAGTTTAGCTAAATACTCTGGGGGTAATAAACACAGAAATGGTCCTTCGCAAGATTTATTCTTATCTTTAAAATGAACGATCAAATTTAACAAGTAATATTGTGTTATGTTCGGTTAATGAAGAAGATCGAGAAAACTTTCAACCACACCATACATCAAACTACATATTTAACATAAATACTCGTATTAACTGGAGATATTGTTCTTGCAAATATGTTTACGACTAGCAATAATCTAATGACATGTTCGGCATCCAACGCAGGTATGATTATTTAAGTTATAAATAAACTAGTAAAATGTAATTACATATTACAGCCGAAGGGCTGTGAACGAATTTTCGTTAAATTATTTGCTGTAATAACCTGGTATGGCAACCATTTGATTAAAAGTGGTAGGACATTTTAACATACCAGTTTTCGCTGTTTAGATGAAAACATATAAGATTATGTTCTATTCTTTTACACTTTTATAATTGCGATTTCAGGTGACTTGTCAATTCTCTTAACAAAATGATGCATAAAATAATCGAAGGCCGAAAATACTTAAATTGAAATATCCCAGCACCGGCAATTTTAGGCGTTTATCAAATTTACCTTAAATCAAAGTAAACAATGGCTTTTACCAGGCTATTCAGCCTTAGATCATTCAAGTAGCACTACTGAAACAAGTTTATGTTGATGAGAAATGTACAAATGTACAAATCTTAAAAAATATAGAAATTTTAAAACGTTAAAAGAACCAAAGCATTCGGCCGTAGACATCAATCCACAAGAATTATTATAGGGATGTTTTATTTCATAATCAGATAAATATTGAAACTATATAGTTTTGAAAACTTGCCTTTACCGATGATGTCATTAGCATATGCATTTTCACTTAGCTTGTCGTGGCCCAACAAAAAGTAAATATAAATTTATTCTATTTTGCTATATCATGTACATATATGTATGTATGTATATAAAAAAAAATTTTTTTCGCACAATGCTAATGAATGGCAAGTACAGCACAAAAAGAATAAGCCACAATATAGTTCATTAAGTTTAGCTTTCACACCACCCGTGTTTCCTGCAATGACCGATGCATTATCAGTAGCTAGCCCAATAATATTTTTCATATTAATGTTGTAGCTATCGAAATGGTTTTTTAACGCTGCGACCATTTCCGAAGCTCTGGAATCCACCAGTTTCAATAAGCCAAAAAAATTACCGACAATTTTAGCGGACGCCTCATCAAAATACTGCACGATTACAACTAATTGTTTGTTGGTTGATACATCGGTCATTTCATTCAATTTATATACAGGTTTTGCACTCCAAATTCTACCTTTTACAAATCATGTTCATCCATTTGCAAATAAAATTCATCTTTGTTCAAATCAAATTCACCTTTATCCAAATCATATTCATTCTTTTCCATTTCAAATTCAACCGCAGTCGTTATAAAACCAAACGAATCCGGTTGAATTTGAAGTTGAATCTGAATTTGGAGTGCAAAACTTATAATTGCAGTGTTAATTCTAAAGCACACAGCAATGAGCGCAAATCACATTACAGTTTAATTTGACACGTTGACATTACACACTGAAAAAATCATCACCCGATAAACAAAGTATGTGTAAGCTGTAAGGTGAGATAGAAATGGAAAACCCAATTAGCAATGCATTAAGACTTTTTTACGTTTACTGCGAGAAATTGCAGATAATTAAAATAAACGAAAATCGTAGAAAAATATAGTAGAAAATGAAAAGTATACCTACATACAATTTTGGTATTCTAAAATGTAGCAGATCTAATACAATTGTACTAAGGTGACATCACTGTTCCATACTATTTATATACACATACACTCAGACTATGTATAGTACAAAATTTATGTATGTATGTATTTTGTTAATTTTTTATTATTTTATATTTTATTCTTTTTGTTTCTTTTTTTTTCAATGAAAATATTTAATCGAAGTACGTCATTTCCGTTCGTTTCATTTGAAAGTTTACTACCATACAACAATTTTTGGCATACGCGCGTAAAGATGTTTACACATCAAAAATGGAAATGTAGATTTGTTTCATTTTAACTACCACATACACATATTTATAAAAATATAATATGTCAATCGTAAATATTGACAAATACGACAAACGCGTCATTTGAAATTTTTTCAAAATGGTTTATTGTTTTCGGCATCCCTTTCGGGTTTATGCACACTACGATAAAAACACCATCAAATTTTTTTCGTACTCTTTTTAATTATCGTAAATTTATTTACATCAAAAACGTAAAAGAATTCGCTATAGTGACCTTTACGTGATTGAGTTTTGGAAGTTCTTTCGGAAATTGATTCGTGAGACCAAAAAGTTCAGCTGCTATTTCTCTCAAACATAAATAACGATTTTTCGTCACCATTTCCTTCATTTTATTGGTGTTAACTTCAGTTGAAAACGTTGATCAGACGTTGAGGTAAATCTTCACACTCATATATCCACATGTTTTTGATAAAGTCGATTCATCGTAAGCCACAACATTTTCAGCGATTTGTCACACGAAATTTCATTTGCAATACAAAACATGAGACAAAATTTTTGTTCGATATTTCTATTAATTTTAAAAGTCGGGAAATACACTTGAGATGAACTGTCAAAATAGAGCACTGTAAACAAACTATAATAACAGATCGGTCTCAAACTTCACTTCCAAATAGTGGACAGTCGGGCTTTTTAAATGAGCAACTCTCGTTGCTTTCTTGACCGAGTGTGTATCACAAATGTTTTCGTTGTTTCAGGCTCCGAACATAGCCGTAAATATTGATTTTCTTATCCTCTGTGCTAATGGAAACTTGCGATTTCGAATATAATCGTGTTCTCAATTTTTATGACGAGGGAAGTTTTATAGATGGCCACTAACCTGATTTAGTTTTAAATAACCGAATATTTGTTTGATCTATTCCCGAAGTTGGTGTGTAGTTAGGATCTACTCAGGGAGGATGCCTTGATATGCATCTGTGATGGCGCTCATTATTGTAGTTTTAAATTTTCCTAGTTTCATCATTTTCAACATTGTGAATAGGAAGGCCTGTAAATTCTTTTGTGGTAATCTAGGTGATAAAAGTTGCCAATTTGTATCTTGATACGCCGATTCATCTTTTAGTTGGACATATCGAATCGATTGGCACCAAGTTGTACCGTTATCTGAATATATGTCGATGTAAACGGTCCACATTATGAAAATTTTCTGTAAGCGAATATAGCAAAGCTTCGGCTGTTTGATGGCTAGCAATCGCAAACTGGCAAGAGTTGATCATAAACAGTGCCTTCTATAGTATACGGGCATGTGACAACATTTGTTTTTTGCTGATGACGTCATTGTAAGTCGGTAACTAGAGGGAAGCATAATTAAGTAAAAATAATACACATTGCCTCTTTATTACGATGGCTATAAATTTCACAAAGTAAACAAAAACCTAAATTATTAATTTAAATGTAATTGATTTTTTTAATTCATATATTGAATTTTTCGTAACATATTCAAGAGGTTAGTGAGAATTGAAATAAATGCACCTATTTAGATAACGTAATCCGAAGTCTTAGTGTATTCCACTACAAACATATAAATATAACCGTTAGAGCGCAGAGAATATTATAATAATCATTTTGCTTATATTTTGTCTATTAATTTTTACTGAATTGCTATTTTTATTGAATTTACGTACCAATTACAACAGTTTTGAATTGGATGATATTACAAATCGACTTATGTTGGATACAAATGAAAAAAATGCCAAAATCAAAAATAAAAATGTACATGCATTACATTAAAAAAATCAAAAAACGAATATCATAAAACGAATAAATTGCAAAACAACTTCAACAAATCGTACTGATTTTAAAAATATATTTTCCGATTTCTCATCTCTCATCAATGTGGTACCATCAGCTATATCCTCGTTCTCAACGAATAGCCGTAGTTGCTCACTAATAGATTTTCTTGATATGAAGGCAGTTTTAGTTACTTTGGTTAGCTGATTCGGTAAGCTTAATCTCATAGGTCATAAGTTTTTGTATACATTTTCCATTATTATGTTGATCATCAAAATTCCTGAATTACTTATTTAAGATGGCGACAAATAAGTCAATAAGTTTCAAATAAGTAAGTAATCGGAAAAGGGCCTAAATGTATAAAATTATGGACTTACGGGTATGCTGGTTGTAAAGATGAAGGTTACCACTAATGTCGAAGGACAATGAAGTTCAATCTCTTCGGGACCTGCAAAATTTAATTTTTTGCTTAGAGTTCATTGTAGTGTGTCTATTGTGGGAGCTAGTCCACTAATTCTAAACAAAAGATTTAAAAAGTTGAGATGCGGTAGTTTGAAATTATGACATTCTCAAGTTTCATGTATCTGTCCCTATTGTGTCGAGTTGACCTTCCCTTCAAGTTCCCACACCAATCTGATCGGATTCTAATTTTGCATAGGTATTTAATATGTAAATGAGAAGGTCTTCCTAATAATTGTGAAGGGATCGTCCTTTTGGTCTGGGTTCTCCCTTACTATTTTTTCACAAAAATACGTATTTGCTTCGAAATATTGTTTCAGCTGCTCAATCGATTATAGGTTATCGATCGATTTATTGTACAAAATTAGCAGGTTTTCAAAATATTTATAGAGGGGTGGGTCGCCTGGGTCTGAGTGGTGCAAAACAATTTTTCCAATAAGCCGATGTTTTTTTAAATTTTTGTTAATCACAGAAATTTCATTTCGCCTGCCTCCATTTACTTGAATTTAAGTAGCATGAAGAAGGTACCCAACGGCAAAAAATGCATTGCCAATTTATCAAGGCAGTAATTTCATTATTCGGTACTCCACTTCTATCTAAAATATATGAGGCCCATATAAACGCTAAATTATGGACATGCAAACATGTTATCAAGGAGAGTCGATAAAACAATTTATCTATGTAAATATATCATCGACAGGAATTGGGATTAATCACCTTTGAGAACATAGAGGAATACTATTGACTCTGAAATATTGTTCAAAACGAATTGTGTTATCAATCAATTGAATCGATCACCCGAAACGTTTTCTTCTGGACCATGTTGAAACAAATGAACAGAGTGTGACAATACTAGGGAACAATCGTTTTTAATACTGCCTATCATTCGAAAAATTCAGAGCTGATTGAAGATTTTAATACTTTTATCCGCAATATGTTTGAAAATATTTTTGAATAAGTTTAAATTTTCTGATCGTATTTCATCATCCCACCCCAGGTTTTGTGTAGCATAATACCAGCAAAAAAAAAAAAAATTAAAAAAATATCCGTCCTGTTTTGGAAAATTGGGGAGTAACTTCTCAATTAACCAGCCAGCCAAAAGAAGAAAAAAAATGTTTATTAATCATTTCGAAACGACAAGCATGGTCGCTATACACCTCAAGAACTAAAAATATGACGTCACGAACTTCAGAAGTAGACGAGCAATAGAAAGAATGACTGAAAACAAATAATAAACACACCTTAGGCTCTTTTGTGTGATTGGATTTCAAATCAAAATTTATGATCTGAAACAAAAATTGAATTAGGTTTTTCATATAAAATTTTGACCTGATCTGGATCAATGGGTGTCATGTAACACAGCTATTGATGTGTATCAATACATTCCGATATTTATAGGGTATTCAAAGACTATAATGACCAAAATACATAACATGTTCATTACATTCACATGCAACCCTACGGGGAGATGAAATAAAAGTGCTATTGTTAACTGGACAATCATCATCAACATTATGAAATTAATTCCCGCACATTTGTTCAAACAAAAATTTAAATTTTGAATGGATTTGGACATATTCAATTGAATGGCAGAAAAAGAGAATCGCCACATGAACACATTTTGATTTGGTTGATCGGAATTGCCAAGTCATTTCATCAGAAATACTAGATGTCAACATATGTAGATGAATTTACAGTCGTCACCAAAAACTTGATTCATCGTATATGTGACTTACACAAGAAGTAGTATGGCGCATTTTACTATTTCCAATCCTTGAACGACATCCAAAATGAACTGCGAGTGTGCTTCAGAGCATTGTCTCTACCGTCTACAATATTAACTGCATTTTTCTCATTATGTGGGATCATAGGTTTGCAAATATGCTTAATTACTCTAAACTGTAAAATACCATCATAAAAGTACTACACATGGAATAAATCAGTAAAAAAGTTCAACGTCATGACATGGTAAATCATTATAGGGACATCCCGAAATTATATTCAACCGACGCGTTTGTACACTGTTCACTCAAACAATGCAGAATGGTTTTTTACTTGCAATAACTGTCAATCAACGTACGTGGACTAACATTCTTCAAAGAAATGAGAACTGTGAACGTTCAATTATGTACCAATTTTCTTGAAGCTTGTCGAGAGTTAAATCTTCTTGCAAATGATGCACTCGTACCAAAAGTACCCCAATACTTCAATCGCTGTTGCATCGAGTACTTCTTAAACATAGGAAATACCCAGGTTATATGCAGTCTCTGGAAAAAATATAAAGGCTTTATGAGTGAAGACATCCCAAATCGTTTGCGTGCAATGAATCAAAATCTGGACAACCAATGCACACCAAATGTTTATAATGATGCATTGGTTTCGAATGAGGATATACTATGTAAGGCAACCACTAAAAAGCATTTTCGATTATGCTTTGCAACATGAAACATTTAATATCGTAGAATTAGGTACATTTGCTCACACGAATATTCCAAAATTGGTTCAGGAACAACGTTTAGCGTATGGCAGATTTATGCGTGTAATTACAACACAAAGTAACTTTTTTCATTTAATTTGACAACCATACGGTCACGAAAAGTATTGCAATATCATCCGCATCATCTGGAATTGCAGGCTTGTTCTTCCATGAGATCCTTGTTATGTACTACCACCATATTAACCTGGTCCAAGATTCTTAGATTGACATCTTGCGAGCAAGTATGCACATGACGGTCGGATGATTTGAGTATTGACAAGTATAGATCGTTTATATTCCTTCTGATATCGTCAATATAATTTTTTGTGAATACAATAAAGGGAGCATCAATTTGAGCTGGACTCTGAGAAAGCCAATTAAAGTATTCCTAAAATGTTTCAGTTTCTCCAACACGAAAAATTGTGCATAAATAGCGCTTCTCACTCTCCTGCAAATGGTAAAGCAATTAATTTACTATATGCATTGTATAATCATTATATAGTAATGTAATGGTAGGTTCGTGAGTGAAATGTTAGATACCACTACTGGTATCGTTTTAAACTTTTTAAAGAATTTCTGCAATTACCTATCCGCCTAAATAGCATAACCTTCTCCTAAATGTAGCTAGAATATTTTATAATGCAACATGCAGAAAGCAAAAAAAAATTCTATACATATACTTACTATGCGATTCATTACTATTTATGATACGAAAAAAATGTAGTTCCCATTTCTGTTTCTTTTCATATCAAATTGACAAATAAAATAACATATATAATAATAATTAACAAATAAAATAGTAATAAAAATAATAATTTTATATGAAAACAAACAGAAATGGGAACTAAATTTTTTTCTTATCATAAATAGTAATGAATCGCATTGTATTACTCATATAATGACGCTCTCATTATAAGTCAAAACAGTTTTTACGCTCAAAAGTAAATAGAAAATGTAACAAAGATGATGGAGAGAAAATACCGATCGCAACTAACTTGGTTTTGTTTTGAATTGCAACAATGTTTTCTAAATTATAGACAAATAATTTTGAACGTTAAAATATTCGTTGAAAATTATAAAAAGCTAAAATAATTGAAGATTGTCCATAAAAACGATCTACATTTAAATCCAATTAAAGATTATTTTAAATGATTTTGTAGGTACAACACATACATATTATTTGTTCGTTTCAATAACTATATAGATAGACCACCGATGATATACATACTTATTTACACGCACACACTCAGCAATTCAATATATGTAAAAGGAAATCATACATCTACACACTACAAAGATTTAAAAATTGTTTGCAAGTTAATTTCGTAAATTTGTTCGTTTAAAATTTTATTGCTTGTCGTCTAATCGTAACGCATGTAGCTTTGTATTTTCTTATTTTTAAACGTTATAAAAAGTTCATTTTGAAAATTTGTGTATTAAAACTTTTGTGAATTTGCATGATAAAATGGTGTGTGCTTACAAAAACTGCTTAAATAAAAATGACTGTAAATCCACCAGAACATTTTTACGGTGCTGCATGACCATCGTCGTGTGTTCGACAAGAATAAAGTTACTTCCAAACGCATATAATAGTTATTTAATGAAGATTTATTTAATGAAGAACTTTAATTTTAATGATTTCAAAATAAGTAGTTTTAGAACAAAAAATATTTAAAAAACTGTCTTTCCCCAGCCAATTAATAATCTTGTTTGTAAGTGTAAGGTCAATGACATAGATGCACGATGCAAGCGTTTATTAAAATTCGATTTTTTTTTAAATAAAAAAAAATTGATTCCAAAAGTTTCGCGTACGATTTCCAACCAGACACACAACACTGAGAGTCAAACAACAAGAATATTGAAAACACCTGACTTCCCACCTATAACATTGAAATATGAAAAAGGGCCTCCAAGAACTTATTTAAAGAATTATCAAGTTCCACAAATTCCTCATGAATGTCCCATCTCACCATCGCAATTTCCTAGTCCGCAACATCAAATTGAAGACGAAAATAAAGAACCCGTTCAACCTTTAAACAAAATTCTCAGGTTTATATTAAATACCCCTCAGAAAAGTAAAATGCAAACAGAAGAAAACACAATAAAAATATTAATTGACGATCGACCACAAGTAAACACATTTTGTACTTGCACAAATATTTCATAAATTAAAATTATCTTGGACCCAAGTTGAACAAAAAATGTATTTGGAATTTGATTTTAAATCACCTTCATGTTACAAGCATTTATTAAAGAAAGGTTTTAATTTGCCAGATAAGGATAAAAAATTGTATTATTCAGTATAAAAAACTAGTACATGTTTTAAAATTTTTGTATGGGTTAAATTTTAATTTTATTTTTATGTGACTTAGAAGGGTCTTAGAAGGGTATTGTGAAAATTGTAAAGAGATTAAAACTCTAATAAGCAAGTTAAAAACTACCATTGGCGATTGCTTTCCTATTTAAAATACAATTTAGATAAAAATATTATTGTTTTATCTTATGAGAGATTATTTTGTTTTTTAAGATAAAATAAATTACAAGAATTTAAGCTATTGTAGCAACAAGAACTTTCAAGAGCCCAACTGAAATCATTCGAGCTTTTATGAAAATAATGCTCCCATTTAATTAACCTTAATTTTTATTTAGCTCTTTGGTTCTGTTCAAAACGGCTACTTATTTCATTCTAACGCCCGTTGCACATTTCAGCTAAGCTAAGCAAGAAACGTAGTTTCTATTAGCATAGTTTAGCTCGCACAGCTCATTCCGCTGCACATTTGAGCTAATTATATCTCTCACGCATACATTTCAATACAAGTAAAATCCTATGTCTGTCAAAAATAAATTAACTAATTTTATTATATTATTTAAGAATTCAACCACTTTTTTGAATTTGATCCACAATACCAAACACAACAATACTCAAATGTCATCCAAATTTCAATATTTTATAAGTTCACATAATAATAGCAATGTGAGCAATATAGCTGACTTGCAATCCAAAGACAACCCGAGCTAAGTTAGTTTGTATCGCTCAAAACAGAAAAACATAGCTCGCATAGTTTAGCTCAAATGTGCATCGATCCATTAGGCCCGTTGCAGATTTGAGCTAAGCTAAGCTAAGCGATGTCAGCTAAGTTCATCGCTCTTGGTTGAAAATAAAGAGTTTTAATGAAACGATGCACGCTTGAGCTAAGCTATGCGAGCTATATTTTTCTGTTTTGAGTGATACAAACTAACTTAGCTCGGGTTGTCTTTGGATTGCAAAAGTCAGCTATATCGTTCACACATACATTGCTATTATTGTGTACATATTCACCTATGTGACTACTTATGTGATTCTAATAATATTTTGGCAGACATATAGCATTTTACTTGAATTGAAATGTATGTGAGAGCGATGTAATTAACTCAAATGTGCAGTGGAATGAGCTGTGGATGCCAAACTATGCTAATAGCTGCGTTTCTCGCTAAGGCTTCTTGCACACTTAAGCTATGTTCTTTTAGCAAAGTGAGCATGTTTTGAGATAACAGCTTTCGATTTACTTTGCAAAGCCTAAATAAGTGAAACCGAATTAGCGAAGCTTAACTCAACACACTCTTACGTCCCGATTTATTTAATTTCTTTATTTAAAGCTGTGGGATAGAAACATAGCTGATTGTGAGCTGATTAATTAGTATCTCCAAGGTGAAAATAAAAATTTAAATACATTGCTTTACAGATTGGGTAGACTCTGAGATTTATCTACAATATTTCTCTTATTTGACTTTGGAAAAAAACCAAAACGTGAAGCTGTTAAATGAAAACATAGCTCATATCAGTCCAAATACTTAGCTCAAGTGGGAAACGGGGCTTATAAAAGTTTTTTATATACAACCAAGAACGATGAACATAGGTCAGTTCGCTCGTCTTAGTTCAGCTGAAACAGGCCTTATTGTCTTATTAGTAGCCATCGTTCATGAGTATGCAAAATCATCCGAATTGATTCAAAGCGATTCAAGATGGCTGACTTTTAACCAACAAGCGCGCATAATTTTTATGCCTTAAAGGGAAAATCTGTACATGTATCATCACCTTAACAGAGCTCTCACAATAGACAATTTTTTCTCTAAAGTAAATTTTTTTCTAAAGTTTGATTTTCAAACAAACTTCTAAGGCAAAATAAAAATTGTTTTATTGTGAAAGCTGTTTAAAGTCTCCACAAATAAATATTCGTTTCGGAAAGGTAATTAAGTATTAAAACGGTGTAAGACTAAATACAAATTAAGGTTAATTAATTAAATTAAGACATAAAAATAAAATTTTACAATTTAGAGGAAAATAAAAACTGATTTTTTTTATTCAAAATAAAATACACAACGCATTTTTTATTTTAAAAAAATAATTTGTATGGTACATCAAACTAAACAATTTAAAATTAGCGTTCGAATAAAGACGGAACTTAAAAGTAAGCCATTATTTATCCTGCCATAAATGCGTGTTTTTTCGGACGGAAAATAAGTTAAAAAGGAATTCACAAATGTGTAAATTTGTTCAAAAAACATACAAAACTACATATACATGGTACTTTAGCCCTACCCGCACAATTGTGTTAGTAAAACACAAAAGGGATATGTAATTCATTTGAGATGGATTAATTCAGCCCCCAATTTAAACAATAAAATTTATTAGAGATTAACAGATTAGATTAACAGAAAAATGAATTTAAGTTTTGTTAGCGAACCTTAAATGCTCATAATTAGATTATAATTATACGCTCTAGATTTGCACACTGTAAACACCACATGACTCTCATTGGATTCTGTGACAAAACAGATCAAGTCAGACATGCTTTGGTTGAAATTATAATCTTTATAATGACATCCTCGTTTTTTCTATTCCAATGAGGAACAATCCCTTAATAAATAGTTGATTGAAAGACAATAATGAAAAACGACATACTATTGTAGTATGTCCAAGTGACAATTTTCCTATTTTTACGTACTTCTCTTACGTAATATTTTTTATGATAAAATCGAATTAATAAATTTTATTTTAATTTTGAAACAAATATTGGGTTCAATGTCCCTGAACTTTCACACAGATTTGGATAAATAGAAAATCTGCCTTTCCATAACAATACATTGTTCTTAATGTATGCATATATAAGAAAATTACTCGTCCATATTTTCAATTATAAATTACCATTCTGTAACAGTGCAATCAACGGCATCCTTTTAAAAAATTGTATTTAGTTGTTCTATATAGATTTCTACATCGTTTTCATTTTTAATCTTTATTCGTTTGTGTTTGTGAGAACAGATGTATTTAAAATAAACAATAAAAATACACAGCTAAGTATGTACTCAATATATTAATATACATATGTATATATCCTATCGTTCATATCTCCTTTCCAATAATGGATTCATTTGATTGAACAATTCATATTCTTTTGCATTTCTATCATAGAAAAAAAATTATTTATGCTAATTTTTATAAAAAGAAAATTGAAGTAAGGTATTCATGATTTGTTTTATTGTTTATCACAAAAAATATTAAACTCATTTTCTACATGACCTTGACAATTGTAAAACAATACGAGTTGAAATAAATATATTCTGTGTTAATATGTAGTATAATAAGTTGTGAAGCAATACTATACTGGTTAATGGTATACAAAAATACGCCGTGTGTACTGTAAGTGTATTTAATCTTGCAAACATTTAGGCGAACTAGTAAAATTATTGCATAACTTAATTTCGATTAACGCGCTACCTGGATTTTCACCCTCTAAAGATTTTTTTCGAATGATGGTACTACTATATATGTATTGCTATGCTATATGTATATATTTTTATATTTTGTTTACTGCGCTTCTCCGTTTTCTTTTAAGAACCAATTTTTCTGTTTGCCTGTCTTCATTCATGTGGGTGAGGTTTGGCACTCCTTTCATTGTTTGGTGATCCTTTCCATCTGATTATGGCATATATTTATACAGTTCGTCTTGATACAATTACCAAGGTTTCGTGTTCCTCGTGATTATAGTTTCTTAGTTTGGTAGAACAGCCTTCCTTCTGGAAAGTGAGATATGTCTTTGTCGATGATTGCTGAATTTTGTATCCCCTTTCAGTGACAACGTCCTTGATAAGTGTTAATAAACCATGTGGCGCTTTCTATGCTCCGTTCATGTAACTGTCAGGCGATTAAATGGCGCCGGTCCACCTGAAGAAGGAACTCTCATGGTGTTTTAACTGAGATACTTGGGACTAACTGATGAGCATATCTTATACATTTCTACTAAAATTATTTACAAGTGGTTTTCCAAGCTGCCTTTCCGTTCAGTAAGTTTTTGCTTTTATCATTCGTGTTTTATTGTTTTCTAGCTAACTGTTCATTTTTGTATCCTGGCCGTCCGGTGATTGTTGGAAGAACTCTTGTCCATATCGGCCTTTTATTACTATCAGGCTTCTGTTTATTTTTTTATGAATATAGTAGTTTCTATACTTCCATTAATCAATTGAAATTACTGGAATGACAAACGTTGCTGTGGATTTACCTTTATATGATATCATGAACTCCACCACTGTATATTATGACGAAAAGCGAATAAACTTTTTATGTTCTTCCACCGATCCTTTTAGTATCTCATAATTGTTTTTTAATGTCTTCTGCTTAAATCGTTCTTATAGATAAATTTTATGTTGTCATGTTTCAGCCAAAGCAAACAAAAAAAAAACAATAATTTTCTCCATAAATTTTCACCACCGCTTGCAAGCAATAAAATTTATTCTGTAATCATATATCGCATTTTGTCTGATTAAATTATCTTCATATATAAATTCATCTCGGTATGATTGGGTGTACCTGTTGTTCAGATCAAATTTAACTGTACGAGTGTATAGATAAAATGAAATCACTGTTTGTTGTCGTTTTATTTCTGTCAACTATAAGGACTGGAATTTTCAATTTATATATAGACATCATGTGAGCTCTAAAATAAAATATCCAGAACATGTGCTTTTGCTCTTTCAAATTTTATTAAATATTACCTGCTGTGTGGTTTATTGAAATTACATACCTGTGAGTTTTGAGTTTAGTGACAAATTTGAAAATTATGAACTTCAATTTTGTGTTATTTGGTTTGGATTGGTATACGCTTAAACTCTACAAAAGTTAAACAAATATCATAAAATTTCAGCATTACGAAACGAAAAAGTTTTCTTTGACTAAACATAAAAAACGGTTGAAATTATCTCTCTTTGGTTGTGTAGGTAATTTTATGCAAGGGAAATTTGGAAAAATTCCAAATATTTTCATAAAATGGTAAACAACAACATAATATAATATAGGATTATTGAATAATTTAGAGTTCAATTTCAAATATGATAATAAGATAATAAGGTAACAGGTACAAGGAAAAACGATTTTCTTAAAAAATTCATTTGGTTGATTTGAATAAGTAAGATGTTTTTAAGATTCGGTCGCGAAATATACGTTGGCAACTAAATTGCTTCAATTAGGATATTTTACTTACCTGGGAATAATATGTAACTTATTAAAAATGCAACTGCTCAGGATACTACTAAATACCACTCACAAATTGGTGGCGAAATTAAGCCACCAACAAACAAAAAATGGAACTTTGAGCTCGAAAAGCTAATGCATTGCACTTTTAAATTTTATATAATCATACGCTCTTACAAGCTAAACCAAAAATAACGATGATGAAATATTTCCTAAAATTTAATCGTTTGTCCATTTAATCCTTAGCCAAAGTATGAAAATATTCTGTAGGGTATGACGGCGATAAATAAGACGAAGAAAAATGCACCAATTCTTCGATTTCTTAAATCTTATTCAAGCATGGGTCATGCATGCGACTAACACTTTTAGGAAGGCCTAGTTCCATTTAAATGGCAAATTTATTGAGGGAGTTGTGAAACTTAAGCAATTAATCGGAACGTCGAAAATAACAGGCGAAATGCGATTGCAAAATTTTACATAAGTAATAAAATTTGCTGAAACTCAATAAATTTCCCTTCAATAATATTGACGAGTTAAAAGAGTCGAGGCGTAAAATTGAATTTTTGAGACCTCCAATAGGTGGAGGCTGAATACTTGGGTGTGAAGGAGCGCATATGTTATTATTGCCATGCCAATTGACACATTTTTTAAAATTTAATTTTATTTTTCGATTGTAAAGTAGAAATACACTAAAAGACTGCGACGCGTAACAGTCTTTTCGTGTATTTCTACTTTGCAATCGCAAAACAAATTTAAATTTAAAAAAATGTGTCAATTGGCATGGCCACATAAATCTAGTAACCATATTTCGCCTCGCAATTAAATAATTTGCGAGCGGTTAGAGGATATACCCCTAAACCCTATTTTTAAGAGCATATTTTTGGTTGCCCTAGTTATTATATTCCAACTAGTGCTCATATTACGATATTACGAAATTCTTGAGTTAGACCCAGGTCATTAATCTTCTTATCTGAAAATCTGGCCGTTTTTGTTAATTCACTTGAATTATACCAAGCACTCAGTTTTGTGTTTGCTAATTTCGAGAATAAATTGGAGAATGGGGCAGATGGAGTGACTCTAGCTTCCGGTAACATACCCATTAACTGTTCTGATGCTGCTCTTCTGAATCGAAAACATTTTACACAATTGTGGATTGTTGTGCGTACTAGGCGTAATTGTGCAAGAGTTGCTTGTACGCCTCCGTCTATTACAAGATGGTGTGCTTCAATTATGATGAGGTTTGAGTAAATATGATTTTTTGTTAGAACCAGTTGATGCTTTTGATCATACTTAAGTTGAGATTTTTTAATCTACCGCCAACCTTCAACAAACCATTTTCGTCCATGAATGGATTTAGTGATGATACTTTACTTTTTTTTCTGGCTTTATTGGTTGATTTAAGGATTTTAATATCTGTGGCAAATTCCGAATCTTGTATTGTTTTTATGATTACATTGTGTGATCTGGTTAGTTCATCTACTGTTAGAAAACTTGGTATCTCTCCAGCAACTTGATGTATTCGATTTTTAAGGATAGTAACAAATCAGTAGCACAGTGTTGTGCCTGTTTTTTACGTTACGTAATATACTCGGTTTTTTACATGTAAAATACGTATTTTACACATAACAATTTTTTACAAAATGTAATATACAAAAACTATACGTAACTAATTCAAAATTATTTATAGTTCATAATCTCAATTCTTACGTATCTATATAAAGAAAATTGGATATAGGTATGATGTAAAATGAGAATTGAACTTTAAATAATTGAATTGAATTGAATTTATTTATTATTCTTCTAATCTATTAATTATAATTAAAGGTAAAATATTTGTAGAAAAATATAAATAAAATTAGTTTTTTTTCAAAGAAAATATAGTTTGTTTCTCAGCTACTAACTTATTTTTTAGAATAGAAAAACAAAATCCACAACACTATGGGATTGAAGTGTAAAACGATTAATCATCGAACTCATTCAATATTAATGCTATAACATTTTAATGTTATCTGTTACAAAAGTTGTTTAGATGATTACGAGAAATCATTACCATCTTTCGACAAGATTATTTAACTTGACACAGACAGAGACATCTGTAGTGCAATTTGTTCTCTATCGATTATTGCTTAAAATAAGAATTAAGTACATTGTTTAAATTAAACAACTTCATACTGCTCTAATATTGTAGCAAAACGAAATAAAAAAATTGTTGCGCTATGTGACGTGAGGCGAAAAAATCCAAAAATTTAGGTGTCATTTGTTATTGTCAAATGTCAACACAAAAAAACAAAAATAAAAATCGAAATAGTAATATCGATTAATATTACGGAGTTTTCAGATAGGTTTGCACGAATTTCTTTAAGACAGCTATCTTAGTTAATCCCTAAGAGTCTGTTTGATAAAAATTTTCGACTAGGGAGGGACCAGTTTCGAATGTGATCGAAGATTTAATAATTTCAGTGCAAAGTTGGATAAGTTTGGGTGGCTTATCGTAGTGCTCCAAAAATCTTGTGGATTTCTTATTTCTTTTGAGTATAAAGTATGGGATATTCCACTTTCGTTTTTGTAAATGAGCCAATCCTCATTTCCTTGGCCATTTAAATTTGTTAAAACTGATCGATTTTATCCATTTGACTATCAATTAAAAGGTCGTTATCGTAATTAGGATGCACATAATAAGCTGGCGTTTTTCGAAAAATATTTTCGAAAAATATTTGTTTTATAAATAAATATAAATAATTTCAAATCTATTTCTCATTTTACATCATAATATATCCAATTTTTTTTTCATATACACAAGAATTGATGTTTTTGAATTAGTTACGAATATTTTACGCAGTGTTCCTCGCAGTAACTGCATTTGCGAAGTGTAAATTTTGATAACGACTTCTTTAGTTATGCTTATGTCGTATTTTATATTAATTTAACTTAGCATCTTTTATTAATATAGTTTTTATCGAATGAAATTAAATGTATTAATATGATACAAATTTACGTTTCGTATATTAAGGTTTGCGACTTTACTAAGGTTTTTAAATACGCGTTTGATTTTATATAATATTATACGTTTTATACAGTAATTTAAGTATATTACCATTTTTTACGTAAAAAATGTATAAAACAGTTTTTTACATACAATTGCACAACACTGAGCAGTACGCGATAGTTCTTTTGATTTTAAGAGCCGACGAAAATCGTAAAAAGTCTATGAACTCTGGTTGAGGAGGTGCGTTGATAAATAAGCAATATGTTTTTAGTTCCTCATTGGTTGCCTCTTCAGTTGGTTCAAGCGCTAGTGGGTAATTTGAGTTTTATTTTAATCAACTTGGTCTTTCCAACTATAAACTTTAAGTTTCGCAAGTGTCGTGCGTTCATTCCACGTGAAGCTACATCTGCGGGGTTATAATTGGATTTTACATAATGCCACTGACTTGGTTGCACAAACGACTGAATTTCAGCTATTCTGTTACCCACAAAAGTTCTTTACTATGGGATCGCCTTTTATCCATCCAAGCGTTTTCATTGAATCCGTGCATGCATAGGTAAGAGCGTGTTCCAAATCCATGGCATCTTGAACTGTTTTTAATAACTTTGCCAATAGTACGGCACCGCATAATTCCAACCTAAGTAACGATATTCTGTTTTTTATATGAGCGATTTTGGTTTTTACTGCTATTAGATAAACGACCGGTGTTCCTTGAGAGTTTGCTGTCTTGTAGCATACCACTGCTGCAAATGCCTTCTCTGATGCATCGCTGAATCCATCTAGTTCACTTTCTCCTTGTTGCCTGTGTTCTATCCATCTGCTTATGGTAATATTTTCGATTTCATTCAAACTTTCTTTGAATTGACTCCATTGTTGTTGTAGTTCAATACTTAGAGTTTCATCCCATCCAACACCAGCTATCCATAGTCTCTGCATTAATAATTTTGCGTGGATGATGATATGGGTGCAAACCATCCTAATGGATCGAATAGTTTGGCTACTTCTGCCAATATGCTCCTTTTTGTTGATTCTTTTATATTTTCGGACAATGATTGCTTAAACCCAAAATTGTCGAAAACTGGGTTCCAGGTTATTCCAAGCATCTTAATTGTTTCATCGATGTTAACAGAGCATAGCCCATCTTTGCGAGCGCTTCTAGGTAAATGTGGTATCAATTCTTTTTTGTTATACTTGCCCATTTTCTTAGATTAAAACCTCCAGCATTTAGCAGTTGTATGAGTTGCGATTGGGCTTCTAATGCTTCTTCTAATGTTCTAAAATCTTTTAACGTTTTTTTGACGCGATTGGGTAGTATTTTATTTCATCATGTGCTAATTGACATACAATTTTAGTGGATTCTCTGGCTTTGTGAGAATGCCAGCAACTTGTCGACTGCACCATGGACGTCTGCACTGAATTTATGACCTACTACATTTAAACGTTGTTTGTCTTCTGTTGTTATGAATGATGTTTGTGAGCCGGTGTCGATCAGCAACCTTAAAAACTTTTCCCTTCCATCAAACCTTGTGGTTTTTACAAGGGCGATTCCTAAAAGTGTTGTCTCATGCATTTTCATCGCACTGTTGGTTGTAATGCTTCTTGAAGTTGTAGTTGTAGACTGCTTTGTATGAAGTAGATTGTGGTGCTTGCCGTTGCATTCTTTACATCTTGAATGACTATAACATTGTTGAAAATTATGTCCAGTGGCTAGGAAACCTTCTGCGCATAGATTATGTAAGTTGACAAGCTGCATTAGTTCTATGTGACTCATTTTGTTAAACTTGTTGCAGCATTCAAAATTATGATTGCCTGAACACAAGATACACGATTGAATTTTAATATTGTTGCACTGAATGTTTGTTGTTTATGGTGAAGGATATCGTTTGCCGGCGTTAACTTTGGTAGTCGTAAGGTTTCTTGCAGTTGATATCGCTGTTCCAGAAACTTGAGAAGTCCGTTGGTG
Source organism: Nephrotoma appendiculata (assembly GCA_947310385.1). NCBI lineage: Eukaryota > Metazoa > Arthropoda > Insecta > Diptera > Tipulidae > Nephrotoma > Nephrotoma appendiculata. The sequence continues at coordinate 55,108,392 of OX371225.1, read as the reverse complement.
GAGTGAAGCTCCTTTAGACTTTTTAATGTCATCTCATATGATTTGAGAGTCTCGTTGTCTAGTTTTTTTGGTAGTAATGTCACTAGCCAAGCACCCCAGGTCGCAATGTCGACTTCTAAATTCCATATTGCATGTAGATTTCCCCTGTCGGTGTCATGCAATATTCTAATTGCGAATGATGCTTCTTAGATAGCTAGATAGCTTAGATAGATAAATAGCGTTGATGTGATTGTTTACTAGCAACCTTTTGTTTGGATATTTGTTGCCTAGTATTTCCAACGCGCTTTTATAATTGTCTCCTATTGGCTGCAAATGTTCAATAATATTGCTCGCTGCTCCCTCCAAAGGTGTTTTGAGATACATGATTTTGTGTGTATCTGTTATAATAACGTTTTGATCTACCAATTTTGAGAACAGTTCATGGAACCCAACCCAATCTAGATATAGTTCCCAATGACCTTTTGGTATCTCCATTTTATTTTAACCTGTATTTTTTGATTGCTGATTGTTGTTGTTTGTTTCACTTGTTTCAATCGTCTAATATACCACCTGTTGTAGCTTAGCAGTACACTCTTCTACACGGTTGCTAATCTCAAAGTAAATATTGTTATTAAAATATTCTTCATGTTCTAACTCTTCTTTAGTTGTTTCTATAGCAGGATAACTTCATGCAGCTCATCTATTTTTTCCATCTTCGTATTTAGTTGTTTACTTTTTTGTCTCAGGTATTCAGCTTCTTTTCTTCTATTTATGAGGTCGTATGCTTGTGTGATGATATTCTCTAAGTGATTTATTTTTATTTACTGCTTTCTGAGCAGCCTTTGTTTGGGATCATCGTTGTTAACTTGAATCGTCGGAATTATCAACTTGAATACTGTTTTTTTTTGTGTATAGTTGTGCTGGCTGTATGAGTTCTTTCGATATCCAAGTCATTCAGTTCTGCTAACTTAATTGTCGTTGCTATCGGCAGTTTTTCAATTGCGATGTCATCTGCTGGTTTTTTAGTTGAATTTGTGGCGGCAGTTTCTAGTTTATAGTTGATATCATAGCTGTTATGCTATCACAAGCACGTTTTATGTGTTTACGTTCTTCTATAGAATCTTCTATAGAATATATGTAAGGCAAGTTGTCTATGCCTTCGTAGTTAATTAACAGCTTGTCGTTTTCTTTGTATCTTGTGTAGATATATGACTTGCTTAAAATTCGAAAGATACATAAGGGCAAAAGAAGAATTAGTTCTATCATTACTATTTCAAAAACAAAAGTGGCAAAGCAAAATGAGCAGATTTTTTCAAAATCACCGTAAACTCTAATTTTCAAAAACCACAGATAATTATTTCTTCACATATACAGAGGTCGGTACCGGAAGTGTTATCAATCAAAAGTGCTTCAAATTGGTCAATTTATATTTTTTTTTTGTATTTCAAAACCTTTAAGGCTTCTACCGTCTTATATTTTTTATTAAATACTTTGGCCTCCAGAATGCACCGTATGGAAAAATCCATTGGTTTTTAGTCCGGGAAATATGGTGGCCATCGTTTTGAAGAAATGAAGCTGTGAACTTTTTCTTGTAAAAATGTTGCTTTTCATAGGCTTTGTGGGACGGTGCCGAGTCTGGTAGAAACGTCCAATGGTTTCTTTTGAATTGTTTACGTGTCCAAGGTAACAAAGCATCGTTTAAAATCTTTTCACGGTAGAATTGTTGATTTACCTTTACACAATGTTCAATGAAAATGAGTGGTGAACTTCCTGTGGCGGTTAAAGCGGTCCAAACCATAACTTTCGCAGAGCAATTCGCTGGTCTAAATTGTAGTTTGATTTGCACTCTAACCAAACACGATCGTTTTGTTTATTTACATATTGCTGAACCGTAAAAACATTTTCATCAGCCAAAATTTCCAAACTCGCCACCAACGTGCAAGTGTTTTCACACCTTTGCTCTTGCCAGGCGGACTACCTTCTGTGCAAGTGTTAAATTTTGCTTCAAACGTAGTTCATTTTTTAATATACGTCCCATGGACGTAGATTACGTTGAATTCTAGCCTTCATCTTTCAAACTATTTCTGGTGAAATAGCAACAACAATGGCTGGTTGCGATTTCCAACCAAATACAGAGCAATAACACTATCTGTTGTGTTTGAATTCCATTTCGATAACTTTTTTGAACTGAGGCGTAAAACGATATGCTTGCGGAAACGATAAAAGTAAGGACGGGAAACATGAACCGAGAAAGATTTGATAGTGCTCTAAACAAAGATCCTGAAATCTGACCAAAAATTTTCTTGTAAAGATTACTTCATTTTCTTTGTTATGTTTTAAGAGAAGGAGTTTCACTTGCCAACCATAATTTTTTATTACTTTGACATTTTACTAAGCCTTTCCTCACAAAAGCTATCGACAGCTCATTTTAAATTAAATTAAACCAATAAATTATAGCTTTAATTTTAACTGGACCTAACACACTCTTCTATAACACATTTAAAAAAATAAACTTACATACGCATACATATTTTACAAAGACGGTCAACAAATTAATTCTCTACAACTTAGAACTACTAAAACAAATTTAGAATGAACATTACACTTGAAACAAACCTGAATGCATTGAGATTTCTCAACCACAAAACAAAATTTAATTTTCTCCAAACACAATATGTAACCAGGAAAGTTTAACAACTACAACAAAAAGTGTCCTGTTCATCAAATGAATATTGAGTCCAGACCGAAAACTACTCTATAAATATACAAAAACTAGCACACAAAACATTGTAAAGTAGAATTTTCTGACCAACATACAAAAAAAAATAAAAAAATATTTCCATCGTCGGAGTTTCCCGTACTTGTGCTCGTATAGCTTATGGGGGGGTGTCTGGATCATCATGTTCTCTTGTCATGTTTATTGTTGCTTTCTTCCTGTTTTCAATTTCAATTTTATTTTCATTTCGTATTTACGAATGGATACAATGTTATTGTTTCTACTTCTTCATCCTTAAATATATATCCTTTTCTTGTTATTATCCATCTCGAGATATTTTTCTTGTGTATGAGATAGATAAATGAATTATTTATTGAAATTTAATTGAGAAAAGTAAAATTATTTTGACATTTTAATACATGCATATTTTTATGGTAAATATATAATATTACACTCATACATATACAAATTTTATAATTTAGAATGAATTAATTAATTTATAAGCATAAATATTTTTTACAAACTATCATTATTCAAAATTTATTGACCATAGAGAGTTAATCTTTTATACTTTAAAGTTCGTTTAATTCGTAAATTTAAAGTTGACTGGACCTACATGTATTACATGCAGGAAGAGAAATTATTATTTTTTTATAGACAAATGTGCAGAACATAATGAAAAGCTATCGAAAATAATTATTGACCTTTTATATTCCTTCTATAAAATTTAATATTACGTGAAACAAAGTCCGATGAATAAACACAGATTCATTTTCATTCTGTGTTGAAAATTTGAGAAAAATCTATAATGAGAAATTATGATTATTCAAAATTTATTGACCATTGAGAATTAATATTTTATATTTCAAAGTTATACTTTAATGTTCCTTTAGTTCGTAAATTTAAAGTTGACTAGACCTACGTGTGTTACATGCAGTGTTACATGCAGGAAGAGAAATTATTTTTTTTTGTAGTAAAAGGAGCAGAACATAATGAAAACAAAAGTTTCTATTGGCCATTTAGATTCTTAATCGTAAGTAATAAGATAATTTTAAACGGCAATAGTAAATGTCTACGGCTATGCGTGTGTACGTTATGCTCCGCCCGAGATATTTTAGGCGAACCTCCCTTGCACCAGTCGGTAAATTTTGTGACGTGATTTATTGTGTTCTTTACTATTTCAATCGTAAAAGCTTTCCAAAATTTGTACAAATCGGTCCCGCGTAGATATTTACACTTAAATGTAGTGCTTTTGTGTTGACAATTTGGGTGTTTTGGGAGACTTTTAGGCTTCAGTCTCAAGTAAATTGATAAACAGTCAATCCGATGAGACGTGTTTGACTTTAAAAAAAAAATTTTACTCAGCCTGTTTTTCTTTCTCTCTTTTCCAATTTTTTTAATTAATTAAACGCTTTCTCGCTTTCACCCCTTCTGGTACTACTTTATGAAAATTGTTTTCCATATTATAACATACACACTAAAAATTAACTTTAAAAACATTCACTATCTTAACACACAGCAGTAACACACTTCTAGCCTATACCGCTGCAAAAATTAAAATGAATTTAAAAAAAAACTTCATGTTAAAATCTCAATTGGGGAATCCCCGAAATATCACACGCACTGGATTTTTTACTACTATTTATTCTACAATACATCGAAAATGTACAAACCACATCGATTAAAAATAGAAATAAATACTTTTTGCAATTTTTTACTTTTTATGAAAAAGAGACATTCTGATACTCATCCGTGGTGCAAACATCAACATCAAATGGAAAAGGGATATTTCTGGTACCAATACTAGTTTTCAAATAGGAGTAAATCAAGGATAATATGTTTTGACTCATAATCTATACAGTAGTGAAAAAGAAACAAGATGGCGCTGTCAACTCAATTTTTTTTAATGAAGATAACCTTTTGCTTCTAAACGACACATTCGCCCTTATATATTTTAAGTTTAATATGAGATGAAAAAAGGCCAATGAATAAACATGGATTCATTTTCATCCAGTGTTAAAAATTCGGGAAAAATCTTTAATGAGAAATAATGTATATTCCAAATGTACTGACCATAGAGAGTTAACCGTTTATACTTTAAAGTTCCTTTAGTTCGCAAATTTAAAGTTAACTGAACCTACATGTATTACATGCAGGAAGATATATTATTATTTTTGTTGAAAAATGTGGAGAAAAATTGACCTTTTATATTCCTTTTATCAAATTTCAAACTTAACATTAGATGAAACAAAGTCCGATGAATAAGCTCAGATTCATTTTCACCATGTGTTGAGAATTCAGGAAAAGTTTATAATCAGAAATTATGGTTATTCAAAATGTATTGACCAATTTATTGACCAAAGACACTTAATCTTTTATACTTAAAGTTCCTTTAATTCGATAATTTAAAATTGACGCGACCTACTTGTATTACATGCAGGAAGAGAAATTATTTTTTTTTTTGTTGATAAATGTGCAGAACATAATGAAAAGCTATCGAAAATAATTATTGACCTTTTTTTATTCCCTCCATCAAATTTCAAATTTAATATGAGATGAAAAAAAGTCCAATGAATAAACACAGATTCATTTTCATCCTGTGCTGAAAATTCGGGAAAAATCTATTACTATATATATATATATATATTTATTCAATTAAAGTAAATAAAAAAGGATCGATTTTTAAATTATTTTTAACGAGTTTTTAAACCCACAAATAATCCTACAAAAGTACATCGAAATCAAAAAGTTGGCAAGAATCGACAAAACGAATACAAAAAAATCAAGTAGGAAAAATTCATTTCCTCGAGAACAAAAAAAAAATGAAATTTTCATTCGCATTGAATGAAAATCGAATCAATATAATGAAAACCGGGATAAAAAGGAAAATACTATATACAACTCTGTGTCTTATGAGATTTATCTTAACTCGACGCTATTTATTACTTGACGCTCTCTCTATGTGTTGTCTGTCTGTGTATTGAGCTCGTAGTAGCATGGTGGAATTTTCTGTGTGTTTTGTTTTTGCTGCTGGATTGGTGGAAAGGAAATAAAATAACTTTAAGGAAGTATTTGATTTATGATAGCGTATTTACACTTTGTATTTATATTTATGTTGTAATTCTTATTGAGTTTTAAGGCTCTATGGCTTAACGTTTAAGTGAGAGAAATTTTTGATTGAACATTAATTGAACCCAGAGTATATTTCGGAATAACGTCTAAAAAAACTTGCAATTTTCAAAATTTTGACTCTATAACAAACCAAAAATTTGTTTAATACAGAAAATAGCTTAGCTTGAGGAGTTCAAAAAATTAATGTAAATCGGTGTTAAAATTTTGAGAAAATTGTTTAATAGAATTAGAACTAGCTTTATGTAATTTTGAATCAGCACTAAGGGTAAGTAATATATTTTTAAAATTGAAATTGTGTACTAAAATTTGACAATTTCCAACTTACAAAATTCAATTTAAAACTATAAAATTCAAGAAGTGTTTAACTAAATTCTTGACATTTAGATAATAAATATATTTTCAAAATAATATGGCTCTTAATAATGTGTTTGACGTTAATTTAAAGATTTCAATGGATATTAAAAGAAATTTGAGAGTACGTCACATTTGGCCACAAGCAGAATAAAGGGATGTGTGCTTATATATACAAAGATTTTTTTAAAATGCAATGGCTTTATGCGGATATTCGGGACATCGTTTTATGGATTCGTAGATGAATTTGTACATGATTTACATTACTAAATATAGATCTGGATAACTCGTTAAGCAAACTTTTGGATATTTAGGAAAATACTTCATGAAATCAACAAACCAAGTAAACGTAAGAAGTGATAGCATACCCGTTCCGAGAAAGGTCAGTTTATAACAAAAGTTATATTCAAGTCAAATAAAATACGATTGTCAAACGTCATCAAAGAAGCTCACAGAAGATTACAACCAGTTGCAAATCAACTAGACGCATTCAAATTAATGTTGCATATAACAGCGAGCAATTTGGGAAGTAAGGATAGTTGTAATGCAACGAGTGAACAGTGCAAGATAAGAAGCAAAACGTAAATATTTTGAGCATTATATAGTAGCGAACAATAACAGTGAACAGCAAAAGTGGATTGATGAAGAAATTGTAGGGGTTGAGAGATTAAGTTTCTAACTTAAACCGTTGACTGTTTTATTTGCCAAATCGAACGCCTGAAATTCGTAATATTTAGTGACAGAAGTAGCATTTTGCAAATACCAGTAAAAATCAGTTCAGTGAATATAAACTTTTACAAGTCACAGAGTTAAGAGAAATGGTACCGAGTCGTGGGCTTTTGGCTGAAGGAAATAGGATAGAGATTTTGTCGAGGTTGTAAAACGTTTGATGGGAGGAGGAAACTCTAGCATATATTTTTTTGCAAACGCTTACCGCCGAACAACAAAAACTGTTAATGGATTTAGAAGCCATGATCAATAAGCTTCTGCTGCATGTGAGGGGATTAAACGGTAAACTAGACAAGCTCTAAACTAGATTCTAAATCTAAGCAACATGCTAAATTTAAGCGACTAAGTTGAGGCAATAGCCTGTACAGACTGAGGATTAGTCAAACTGGTTTAGCAAAATTCGGTCAAGTACTGAAAGAAATATAATTCAATTCATTTCAACATACTATGATAAATTAAAAAATCTACTAGCACGTTTTAGTTTTTTCATAGGATACTTGGTTTAATTTTGCTAAACCAGTTTGACTATTTCTCAGTCTGTACAGTCTATAAGAAACATCACAGGAACGAGAATTTTATCTTTCCTGAAGCAAAATCGGCGCGAAAACTCAATGCGAACGATGTTGCAGGTATCGAGATGCTGGTAAAGCGAGCAATGAGTAAATTGGCAGACAGCGTTTGAAGTCACGAATAATTGCGTCGGTGAAGTGTGAAGCCAAGTGACCTCAAAAGTCAAAGAATATGATTCAGATTCCGTAAGCTAGTTCACGACATTCGAGACTGTTGTCAACGGTGGAATGATGATTTTATCGGCAGCCTAATTCTCGAGATAAACAACAAGAAAACTGGTGAGCGAAACAGGCACTGCGGGAATAAAGAAAACCACAGATGGTTAGAAGCAACTAAGAGTAGAGGCAAACGTTTGCTTCCTGCTCGAAGAGTGCAAGTCGGCTCAAAGAGTGTTTACGGCAAAAGAAAAGGAGGAATAAATTAGCTTGAGTTCAGAAGGAGTTGTACTGGAACACACCGAGAAAGGATCAATAGCATGATTTGTCAATAGCGGAAAGCGTCGATAAAACTGAGAAACGACCGATTTATCTAGCAGTAAGACCGATTTATCTAGCAGCCACAAAAATAATGTAGCTGAACAATGACAATGAATGGACAAAGATTGACTGACTGGACGAACTTTGTGGAGATTGAATCGCTTTGAACAACCAACTCATTATCGTTTATGTACATTACATACGGCACACTATTTGCACCCTTCTTAGCAACGAAAGACCAACGTTAATAGTGTCTTAAAGTAAGTTTCAGATCTTCTAAAATAATATGACTTCTATTTGAGAAAATAAACTTCAAAAATTAGTTGAGTTAGTTGAAGTTTCCGATGAAATTAAAAAGCCGAAATATACCATTTACTATAGGAAAAACAGAGTTGAGTCCTAGTCTTAGCAACAATTTATATTTGTCATTTAAAATAATACGCACACGGAGGTAGCATAGCGGTAACTTTTGTCACAATCAATCAAAGATAGAGTGACATGCAAGCTTGCTAATCAAACTCATTATAAAGGTCAATGAAGTAATAAATTGTCCAGGTATTAAGGTTACCATATGAACCGATACCAAAATTGTCTTATATGAACATTATACCTAGCTGATTTGTGCATCGCGATAAATGATGCCACAAAAAATGTCTATTTCGAATTATGCTACAACGAAACTCGTTGTTTTGGCCACAACAAATAATTTTAAAGTGGATCCTGTACTAACCTACTGTGTTATCCTCAGATTCTAATTCTCTGTATTTAAAACCATCACGTATCCAGAAACTCATCGTCCTGAAAAATAGTCCGTGTGCTGTGAACTCCAGAATTGATTATCATTGGCTAAACCAAGCTACTTCTAAGTTTTTAAGGTTTTAGGGAATTTGTCCTAAGAGAGTAACCTAAAACAACTTCAGAATCAAAGTTCACAATTTCATCATGCGTTTCGGTAAAAATAACGTTAAAATAAAATATTTTACTATTCTATACATAAAAATTATTTTTATGAAGCTTGCATGTAGATACATATTATGCTATGTTCCAATATGATTAAGACGAAACAATTGCTATCATGTCTTATACTAATAAGCTAATTTATCAGATGTGGCAAATTGCATTCTCTTCGCATACCTGGGCTTTATGTTTGAGGTCGGACTGTAGCCATGGAACAACTCGTCTGTATTACATCGCTCAATTTGCCCATTGCTGACCGAAATTTCCTTGGGAATTTTGAAGATTTTTTCTAATCGAAACTTAGGAAGTTAATGTCGAGCCTCTTAGAGAAATCTTAAGATTACTATGTGGTTTTCTGGAGTTTGAGATTCTGGGAAAATCCCCAGAATCAGTCTTCCCAATCAGTGAGTATAGAAATGAAAACTTGGTCAATTTCACTTCGAGTGCGCCACAATTTAGAAAATGTCACCTTTGCCGATTCCAATGGATATTGGAAGATTGTAGAAAAACATTTTGATTGTTTTCTCCATAACCAATGATTAAAATTTGCTTTTGAATAACGTCTAAAAATTAAGCGAATCGCTTCGTCAAAAGAACACCCTTATAATTTATACAGCAAAAATGACGTCCCAAAATATAAGAACTAGATCTAATTTGCTATCAAAACTACCAGAAAAAGTTCATTACAAGGTAAATTTACCTGCCTATATATACGGGTAAGGAACCAGATGTTTACATATGTTATTTACTACATCTCAACTTTGAACCATTTACGAAAGCCAAAACAAAGTCGCTTTGATTGATCTTCATTTTTTTGATGGGTCATACTATGCGCTAGCTAGACTATAGTCAAATAAGCTCAGTTTAATAAATTTTTTCTCAACTCACTAATTTTTATTTTACGATCACTCTATAACTGGTTCCTTGTCCATTCAAACCTTTTTTTCCCAATCATCGAAATCAACCGATTAGTTTTCGTACAATAGTTTTTATTACACTCTTAATCTGCTTCCACACTTGATGTTTTCAATGTAATTAAAAACGAGCGAAATAGTCACGAAAGTCCTCGACAAACAGACATTTCAGGAAAAAAAATCATTATATTTCCATAGCGATTTTTTTTTTTTTTTTTGTTTATCCCTGCAATCTGTTCTGGGGCCTGTACAGCTATCCCTGCTCTTACGCGGTTTGCTTATTTCCGTCTTTTCTTTACGCCAGTCAGTCAATTCGAGGACGTACGGCTATAGGGCCGATTTTAAAACCATCTTCACATTACAAGCTCCATGCCAGCCTATACTGACATGGAAGATGGGTTGGCCCATGAGTTTTGCACTCCGACAGGGGTCATAGATGGGTAACATTTCATCCCAGATCGTAATCTGTTATGAAATTTCACTTTTGCATCCTGCCTCTATCGGGTTTTGAACCCGGTACCTCCCGATCCAAATGCCAACGCTTTAACCACTCTCCCATTTGGTCGGTCGGTCTGACATTCTTTATAAGTTCTAAATTAGTTTGTGTTATTTATATATGTCGTCTTGGTTACACAGATATCTCCAGTTTTATTAATGAATTCGGTGTGCTTTTGGAGGATCTATCCCACCCTAACTTAATTATCATGGGTGACTTTAAGCAGACTTTAAGCATTGACTTTCTCAAGCAGAATGCAATGCTGGATAGGCTGCTGCTTTTATTATCTGAACATGGATTAGATAATATTCTTGTACCAACCCGAACTATAAAGACTACAGCTACTTGTATTAATAATGTACTCCATAGATTTGATCAAAGGTATTTTCCGGCAGTTTCTTACAGTGTATTAGGCTTAGAAATTTCAGATCACTGTTTAATCGAAATTCAATTAACAGGTACTGCCTCTAACACAAAATCTACATCTCGGAGAAGCTCTGAAGTTATATCAGATCGATTTCAACCAGCTATAGGATCTACTTTTGTTTGAAGAGCGGACTGATGTTTATTCTTGCCTAAATGCTTCTAAGATCTACAATAATTTTATTAAAATCTTTAAAGATCATATTAAAAAATGCACAACAATTAAGTTGTTTGCCAATAGATCAACGAAGCTAAAGCCATGGATGTCTGATGATTTATTGAGACCAATACGTAAAATAAATTATATTTGTCGCCTTGCAAAAAACATAACAGCAACCGTAGATTGAAACAATAAAGCTTGACGCTGTGTGACCCTGTTAACCTACAAATTGAAATAGCCAAAAAAAGCTTTTACTTTCAAAAGTTCCTCAACTATGATGCTCGTAAAAATTGGAAAACAGTTAATGAAATAATAGATGGACAGCCTGATTCAGTTGAAATTAGAGAATATGTTGATCAAACAGGCTGCATAATATCTGATGTCAATATTACAAATCTATTGATAGTTGCGTTTTTTTTGGAAATCTCATCTGGAGAACTGTATTTTACCATTCTTTCGCTAAAAAATAATTCAACTCCTGGTTTGGATGGTATTTCAAACAATGTTTTTAAAAAAATGTCCTGGTTTTTAGTTGATGTTTTATCTTTTATTTTCAATTTAAAGCTTGGTAACTAGGATTTTTTCTACTACGTTAAAGCGAGCTTAAGATGTTCCGATCTTTAAAAATAATGATTAAACAATCATGAACAACTATCGGCCAATCTCACTACTTTCTGTATTCTCGAAAAAATTTGAAAAAGCTATAAAAAGTAGCATTATTTCCTAAATAAAAAAAAATTTCTCTCTCCCGACCAATATGGTTTTAGGTAAAATAAAAATACTGAACAAGCTATTGTGTTCCTCCTAGAACAAGTAACTGAACATATTGATAATGGGTTCAAAGAATCTACTTTGTTTATAGATTTAACAAAGGCTTTCGACAGCGTGCAACATAACACATTGCTAAAAAAGCTATATTGTTGTGAATTCAGAGGAATAACCCGGGATTGGGTGTACTCGTACTTGAATAAGCGAACGCAATTGGTAAGAGTAAATGGACAATTAAGTGAAGAGTTACCGATTCATGTGGGAGTCCCACAGGGTTCTGTCTTAGGACTTTTATTATTTTTAGTGTATGTAAATGGAATTTTTCGACAACAATTTCAAGGGTCTCCAACTACTTTTGCTGATGATTTCTCATTTACATATGCTAGTCCAAATTTTCAAGACAATATCACGCTCATAGATCATGATTTAAAAACTTTATCTATTTGGTTGGAAGCACATATTTTTTTTTTGAGTCACAAAACGAAATTATTGCATTTTAGGGATACTCCATCGTCGTATCTTCAGACAACATATCCCACTTTCGAATGCAGTAGAAACTATAACATACAATGCTCTTCTAATGATTGCTTCCTAGTGAATACAGTTGATGAATTTCGCTATCTAGGTATTATTTCTGATCGAGATTTAAATTAGAAAGGTGTATACACAAGGATTGAAGTTTAGACTATTATTGGTCTCTAGAAAAATGTATGTTTTACAGCTTTTTTCTCCGCAATATTTACTTAGAATGATTTAATTTGCATTAGCGGACTCAATTCTGCAATATGGCTTATCATGTTGGGGTAGTGCGTGCAATGCTACGCTACATGCTATCTACGTGCGACAAAAGCAGTTAATCAGAATTATGTGCTCCAAACCATCTTTTTCGCCATCGTGGTCATTATTTCAAAATCTCAGTATACTGCCACTACGGCATATATACGTTTTTAAGGTTCTAAGAATATTTTATGTTAAAAGTGGAAATAATTTTGTGACTCATGCATGTTATAATCTCAGGTCGAATCACACCATTTAAAACATATTACAAAATTTAGATTGGACCTACGGAAAAACTATTTTAATATCGTTGCACCAATAATTTTTAACAATTTACCTTTGGATATTCGAAAGTGCAGCAACTTTTCTAGTTTTTCAAAACACCTTACAGAATGGATTCATCAAACTAAAAATTTCGACCATCTTTTTCAACTATTAGTTTAAAAAAATTGTTCTTGTTTTTATAATGATAATGCAAATAAAAAAAAAAAAAAAGTTCGAGTCACAGTAGAGAAGAACATCACGAACGCCAGATAAAGCACAAAACGACCAGAGTGGGAGATTTGCCGATTTTTGACGAGGTGATTAGCGTGGCAGAATTACAGAGAGCGGAACAGCAGATCTAAAGTTGCATAACTAGATTAAAAAGGTTGTTGAGAGGATCAGCGACGATGTGTGTTTGATAGAAGAATACTTTAAAGGTGAACGAAAAGTTGTGCCGGTTCATATACTAAAGCCATATGACATAAGATGTTTCTGTTCGGGGCAAACAGATTTAAGGTGGCAGTAGTGTTATGAATTCTACTCTAATCACGTATATCATTCGATGGCCGAGTGGTAAAGATATACACCACCAAATATTTTCAACCCAAAGGTTGCGAATTCGAACCCATTTTCCGTTTATAGTTTTGTTACCGCAACGATTAGTCTTCCCGTGCTGACGAGAACTGGGTTTTAGAATGCCATTCCAAGTATGGAAGGGATTAATGCAAATGACAATAAAGCAATCGAAAACGGTGGCGATTTCAATTATTTCCTCATTATGACAACCAATTGTGCAATTTTGCTTCATTTTGTGCATAAAGCAAAACAAACTATAATAGTTCCGTGCAGTTTAGTTTTAGAAAATTTTCGAGCAATACCTAAACAGACTGTAGGTAACCAATTCAGCGAAACTGTGAATGAGTTTTGTTTCATAACCTTTTTTGACATTTACTAACTTGGATTCTATAATTCGCAGTCCGTCTAGGCGGTAATGTTTGAAAAAATTGTCCAATTTGGAAACAAAAGAAATCAAATTTGTTATTTTAACGTATTCGAAAATTTGACAAATATAACTGCATTAGACTACACTCAGAGAAAAAATATAAGTAGATTCTACAAAATAATTTGTTGATTGCACCAAACAATACATTTACTATTAAATTGTAGGTTCAACACAGGCTTTCGTAAAACCTACTAAGAAATAGTTATATGTACTAGGATAATTGTAAAAAACAATAAATATAGTAAAATATGTGCGGTTACATTTAATTTGTAATTTCAAATAACAAATTTTTCGAATATTTAAATAAAAATATTTCTTAGAATTATTAATTCCATAGTTTAATTGTTTTCTCATTTCCACCAAAAAGTACTCCAAGTGCCCATTATCCCTACAGTGTTTTTTTGGTGGGTTTTTTTATAATGTTCAGCCATTTGTTCTATGTCACGATACAAATGTATTACACTTGGGTCCTATCGCAACTGTCGTCGACCTTAAATTCTCAAAGGTAATTCAATCCATTCTTTCTATTGCTGCTATAGAAATATTTTCGTGTTTCACTTCCTATTATACTGCTTACTAAAACACCTATGTATTTTATGTTATGTATTGGGAAAATACCCTAAAATACAATACAAATTAATCACCGATCAATGTTGTTGAACGCAGGAATCACAGCAATCGCAGTAAATGTTGAATACCATTCATACATCTTCGCTTTCATGTATAAATTATACGAGTGATATTTGTCTCGTCTATGCAAAATCGTGACATCGATTTTCTATAGAGATCTACAAACATTTACTGGAAGTTAAACAGCTTTGCAGGAGACCCGCGATCTATGACATTTTTCGTCAAAATAGTAGAAATGCTGTGAATCAAAGAAACAGCAAATTCGGGCTCAGCAAGTGGCACAGTTAGAAAGGAATAACGATACAAATTGCAGCAGAAAGTAATTACTACGAAGGTTCTATGTAAAATTTAATCGCCTAAATATTGATTGGTTACAGAAAATTTAAAGATTAATCAAGTGTATCAGGGGGTCATGGTAAAAGCATAGTATGAAAATTATATACAATAATGAAAGTCCTTTCATGAGGATGAGCGTACCTTAAAAAACTACCATCCTAACCTGCGAAGCCAAGTCGTGGTGCTTTTAACATGTTGAAAATTTTTTGTTAACTTGAAAGGAAAATGTAAATTAGTTTTGTGCACTCCACTATACGAAATTATATGTAAATATTTTCGAACGAATAATCGTCGCATATTTTTTAATGAACGATTAAAATATATTTCAATTAAATTTAAAGCACATGCTTTAATTTATTAGTAATTTAATACACCAATTGACGTTTCTACAAAATTTGACGTTTCATTTTGTATTGGTATTTCTCCATCAAAAAAAAAATTTACGAAAAAATTTACATTTTTTAGAATTGATGTGGGTACATAAAAAAAATTGATTTTTTCAGCCAAATAGAACAAAATTTTTGATATCAATTTTTTTTGTGCTGGATTTTGGTAAATAGAATTTCACATTAGTCTTCAGTTATCAATGCCTTTTGTGTATTTTATTAACCCTTATACGAAAGTATCAACAAACTATCAATCTAGAATTGGTAGCAAATTTTACAACTTATTCTTAACATTTTGAAACGGAAAATTGTAAGTGTAAGGCCAACTGTTGCGATATAAAATGGGAAACATGGTTATAATCTCAGTTATATTTAGTCCAGTAATGCCAAGTTTAAAGTGTTTTTGTTTTTTTTGGCACTCTTTTACCATAGATACAAATTTATATAAAATAAAATGTTAAATTGGCTTTTAAATTGTAATTACAATAAATATATTGTTATATTTACTGTTAAATTGTAATTAATACAAATAATCAGTAACAATTATTATTAAATTAAAAAAATTATTGTTACATATTACTAGAAATTTGTTTAAACTAAAATTTGTTCACAAATTTTTATCAGTGCATCAGTTTCAGTTGAACTACGAATCTGTTTATAGTTTTATACGTTATCTAATGAAAAACTGGTAATTTTTTATACCAGTTTTTATTATAAATAATTTAAAATTATTGTATGTAAGAAAGATTTATTTACTATAAAGTGAAAATAAGTTTTGTGCGTTTCTTATCTTTAAAATTTGAAGTTAAAAAATATTTTCCATTTTCTCAAAAATGGCGAACGTGTGTTGTTCTTGTTAGTATAAGATTGCGATTTGTGATTCTTCCAGAAGTTGTCAGTGTAATCATTCAAATAATGCATGGTATATAAGGTGAAGATAATTTTATATGGCATGACTTGTAACTAACTTGTAAATAAAATTATAGTTCCAGGTATATTAATGCTAATAAAATTATGAATTATTTGTTTTGATTCAATAATGGCAGTCTACGAGTATTACATATCATGAACAATAAAATATTAAACTTCGTTCCAATTAATTGTTTCATTTACACTTAAATAGTAAATAAAGCAAATAAATAAACAATAATAGCAGTTATTATTAAATTGTAAAAAATTAAAACAATACGTTAAATTTTACAAGCAATTTGTATAATTTAATATTAATTTGTCAATATTATTATAATAAACCAATTTATCTAAAACAACGTGGTGAACAGTTTCAGTTGAACCTTAAACCAATCAATACGTTGTTTAGTGAAAATTTATAAATAATTATTAATTATTTTAGATACAACATTTTTGAATTTGGAAATATAAGTTCATTGCTTGGTAAGAAAACTTTATATAATATAAATTCGTTTGATAAAAAAACTAAAAAAAAAAAAAAATCGGAAAGTGAAATTTAGTTTTGTGCATTTCCATTAGCAAATTTAAGGTTATAAAATATTTCCCTCATTATCGAAATGATGTACGTTCATCTTTATGGTTTTATCGATAGTTATAGTTTGTAATTATTTTACCTCGAACATCATTTAAAATAGTTCTCGATTTGATTTTCTTATAGATTAAACTTTTGTTAAATGTTACAATTTATATAGATTTATAAAAACCATTTCCTCCAGTGATGACAAGCTGTAGATATCTTATAAATATACATCTGGGTAGCCTTTGAAAAACGACGGAGAGTTACAACTGAACAAAGTTAAGCCGATATTAATTTTTCTAAAGAAAGTACATATCAGCAATATTAAAAGAATGCACAGATTATGATGGCCATAGGTTGGAAAATTCAAACAAAAAATTGAAGCTTGATGGAATAATTAAATTAAAAAACGATTCTTTGCTGAAACTAATAATACTGGTAAGTTTTGTTTCACATCTTACTGTGACCGTAACGTATATGTGCAAATAAATAAATGAAATAAAATCTGTTTTTTATCTTTCAGAATTGCAACATTTACAAGTATTTAAATTGTTACATTACTTGTTGCCTCCGTTAATTAAACATAATTTAAAAGTGGACAAGGAAACATTTCATTGGAAGCTATAAAGTCAAGATTCCATAAATAGTAAGTTTCTGATTTTGGAAGATGAAGAAGAAATCAACCAACAGATCTATAATTTAAGGAAAGAACATCTAGCGAATAATTTAACCCCTAAACCAACAATAATCGTTATTATGTTAAACGAATTGCAGATTAACTGTATTGCAAGAGTAGATAGCAAGTACATATATTCACATACACTTTTGCGTGGGAGCAATTGATTTATGTTTTAAAACGTTTTAAATTTTTAATTTACCCACATAAGTCATATAACGTACGGTATTGTATTCAAACTTATTTTTATGCGATAGACACGCGTTTTGATAAACCAATATCCGCAGCGGCCAGTTTAATAACTAATTTGTTCAACAGTACAAATTTACTTAATTGCATTAATTAGTTAATTTTAAATTATATTGTTATTTAAATATTTATTTAATTTATTTTCTTTAATTATATTAGTCATTATACATCCGTTTTATAAATAAATGTGGTTTTGGTAAGTGTTAAGAATTCTTTTGAAAGACACTTACTGACACAATATTCATTAAACCAACCGAACGAATCTATAATTAAAATTCAAGAATTCCATAACTTTAGAGTCAATTTCACGAACAATCAGTTCGTCTGGCAGTTCCGTGTTCTTATCAAATGTTGTAAATGATAGAAAATATGTTTAAAGTTAATAGTAATATTTTTCAATTTGTACAAATTTTGAAATTTTAGCGTATTTGTATTTAACTTTAGTTGTTATCAAGTTGGGTATAACATAGAAGACTATCACTATAATTTTATTGTTATAGCTAGCTTCATGGTTCATAAATATTAAAATGATAAAAATATAACAAATTATTGTTTATAAAACTTTTTTAAAAGATATGTTAAAATCATAAATTTGTGTGTCTCTTTTTTACATGAATTGCAATTTGACATGAACTGTTATAAATGTTTCTTAACATAATCACTTTAAAACTATAATAAAGCTCAATCAAAAAATCGTAAAAAGAATTTTATTTTATTTCCTATCAAAGGTTTCACTTTACACAGCTCGTCTTTTATACTGCTTCTGAACTGAGGTCAAAAAATAAATGATCATTTCCAGTAACGGGTAATTATACGAGATTTTTTAATAATATTTATCTTACATTAACAATAATTGCAAATTTACTTATAATACAATTAGTTTGTAAATATTATCATTTCTTATAGTGATTTGTTGATTTCACAAAAACGACAAATTCCTTGTAGAAATTACTATGATTATAATTTGTTTGTAAATATTATCATTTGTAATATTTATTTGTTGAGAATACAAGTATACAAGTTTCTTGTAAAATTTACTAAAACTACAAATTATTTGTAAATACAACCATTTCTAACATTTATTTATTGACTTTACAAGCATGACAATTTACTTGTAGTACTTGTTAGTATTACAACTTCATTGTACGTTTTACGATTTCTAACATCTACTTGTTGATTTTACAAGAACTGAAAAAAAATTGCAAATGTGACAATTTATTTGTTCACTTTACAAATTATACAATAGTCATAAATTATTTGTAAAATAAACAATTATTACAATTTAAATATTGAAATTACAATAAACAAAAATATTAATTTTAACAATAATTACAGTAACTATTATCATTTTTTTGTTGGCTCAAAATCAACCCCGGAAATTGTTGAATTTATCGTTTTTTTTGTAGATTCAATCAATTTTTTCTCTCAGTGTACCTAGTCGTTGTAATTGATTAGTATCAATATTGTCTAGTGCATGATAGCAGCTAATAACTACCTCCTCAACGGAACTCTACGACCCTAAGAAGATTCGAGAAAATTAATAAAACAATGGAGACTTTATAACATTCAATTTAAGGATAAGCCAATGGCTGATACACATTCGCTACTAGCGTTTTAAGCAAGAGCCGGTCACTGCCGTAACAAGTGTTTGGCTTGTCATTATAGCTACATGTTCAGTCGTACTGATAGTATATGATAGAGATGAAGGTCACAAATAAAAGACCATCTCCAAGAAGAAAATGTAGCTAGTGGTATTTTACTCTGGTATTGATGAAATATGAATGCGAATGATATTGCTCGTAGGGGTGATTACCATTCTCTCTCGGCAATGGTTATGGTTTGACGTATTTTCACATAAATGTGAGTAAGTTATGTTCTCCAATAAATACAAACATGATTTGCAGACGCAATAATGTTTTACTCGCCATTTTACCCAAGATGGGAATTATACCACAATATCGTAATGCTCTTTAGACCAACATAATTTTTGATGACTTCATTCTATTATATGCGGTTAGTTTCTGATGGCTGGCTTTAAATATGGTCGCTAGCTATTGAAGGGTTTAATGAAAGTGCAGCGAACAGCTGCTTTTGTCTTGTATGGCCTCTCATGGGGATACTTTGAAATGCTGACTAGAAAAAAATGTACTACTGAAAATTTTTAATGTGTCAGGTGTTATGTGCGTTTCTCCTATTACTTTCAAGGCAATGTAGATATCAAGCTTCGAAAACGGTACCTAATGATCCAGCTGTTAAAGCTATAAACACTCTGCTGTTTGGTCGGTATTCATATTGGATGTTGGATATTGAAATGCTATTTGGCAGGACCAAATACTCGGTTTGTTAACTAATGTTTATCGGTTTGATAAAAATAGTCTAATATATACACAAATGTTTTAGGACGAGCACTATAAATGTATAGAACAACCCCATCTCTGCATGTACTTACACACAAATTCCTATTAACTAATATAATTCAATTATTTTACCGTCTTTCTATAAAATCCATAAAATATTCATAATGATATTATTACATTCAATTTTCGATGTAACAATACACTTAGTTTTGTCATCATCCAGCATCATCATCATCATCATGTGCTATTATTTTCCCATATAAAATTCGATCATAAAATATTACAAGAGTCAATAGAAAATCAATTGTTATGTCTTCCCTGAAAAAATGTTCAACAGAACACAAAAAAAAAGTTTCAATAAAAACAAAAAGCTCAGCTCATTCAACATTAAAAAGAAAAATTGTTTTTATTTTAGCTTCCAACTATTTTGTGCACATCTTATAACTTTTCGTATATACATTATACAAATCGTTCAATATAAGAACAATAACTTTAAAATGCAACAAAAAAGTTAAAAATGCATATCAATACACAATAAAACTATAAATTTCATTGCAAACTCCCGAAAAATAAAAGGAAAATTTTCTGTATCTACCACCACCCCACTATTTATATCCGAGCTTTCCATTTTATTTTGGGAATATGTATATACGTTATACCAACTTCTTAAAAAAAATAAGTTTGGTATTGAAAATGCTTTTCTAGTTTTTGTTAAAAAATTTCTATCGAACTTACGAGTGTATGAAAGTTAAAATTATATAAATTTTGATTTTCGTGCAAAAATTTTATCTTTTTGTGAAAATGTTTTTCTTCCTTCCTTTATGTTATTGTTGCAAGCTGTGTACGCGCGGATAAAGCTCTTCCTACTGCTACATATACCATTCAATCTTTTAAGGCAAGTCGATTTTTTTTTAAATAAATTGTTATCCTTTGAAATTTAATAATTTATGTAGTTGTGAAAGTATTATGTTTGGTGTGTTGCCGAATAAAGATAATCGTATATAGCTAACATCCGAGGCAGCATTTACCGAGCGATAGTACACAAATTATTAGACCACTTAAATTATTCTGTTAATCATAAGATGGTGGTCTGTACATAGTTTAAGCAAAATGAATTATTATAATCATGAACATTGTGGACCTTACGATTTTTGCAGATTTAACACTCGCTTTATCCCCGAAGTCGAAAAAAGTGGGTTTGAAAAGGTTTTTTTCTCTAGAGTACAACGCCGACTACCTTAATATTTCATCATTCGTCCAGTGAGAACAAAATTAAAGAAAGAAACAGCGTTGCTGCACTCCCTCTTTTAAACTTTAAAACGTCTCATTAAAGTTTAAACAAAACAAAAATTGGCAATTTTGTATGGCATTTCTACAATGTTTATAACATTTCTAGTCGTAGAAGACAGAGAGGCCATTAACTACCACAAAAAGTAGAAAAATGTACTCCCCCCATTTTTAACTCCAGGGTACTTGTGTACACAAATATACACAAACCCTTACAAAAATTAAAACTTCCTTAGGTCTGTTCTTGGCAGCTTGGTTTCGTACTGATAAAAAGTTGGTAACCTGCAAAAATTCATTAAAAAAAACTTGTTAAATAAAAGTTTAATCTATTGGTGGCGATTTTGTCCTCGACGTCGAATATAGGGATGTGAGGTTATGAAGTGATGTCTCGGAATACAAAGTTAGTGCCGACATATAATACGTCCCAATTAGGGCTTTGTCGCGTTCAGCGATTTCCTTCACACGTAGTTGGGTCGGCAATTTTGCAGATACGATACGGCACGCCACGCCACTCGTGGGAGGTCATCGCCTTTAAATGTTCGATGTTCTCGTCGTGTGTCTGCATATTCTTCTCGCCGATCTGCTCTTGTTCATTGATTTAATGAGCAATTTGTAACACTCCATATAACTTCTACAAATTCGGAGAAATCTGAGGCACAATGTTGTGCGATATAATATATCACGAATGCCGTTTGCAACTCCCATTAATATTCGAAAATTAGGGGTTTATCTTTGGCCTCATATATTGTGGTGTTCAAAGAAAACCTAACATATGTCGGGCACACATACGCAGATCTTTAACTGAAACTTCCAATTGAGTTTTCAGGTCCCGATTATTGCGTTCTACTGGATTGGCCTAAAGATGATACAAAGGGGTTAGATTTTTTACCGGATCCCAAATAAATAAATAGTATAGTGAATAAATTCGCTCACGCAGTGTTACCTGTTGTCAGAGATGACCCACTTGGGTCTATAACGCTGGGTTTCAAGCTTACAACTTTATACTTTTAAAATCCACAAAACTACAACAGAACTCGGTAACGAATGACACATTTCCGGCCCGAGATATTTTATTTTCTATTAAACAGAGTTTGTTCTATCCCATACTGTATACGGCGGCATTCAAATAATAGCACAGTAAGTTATGGTTACGAAAAGTTGTGAACTTCGTCGTTGTGAAACTGATAAAAACTCACTTCCACCTGCATCCGTCTTAACTTAGTCGGTCCTTGCTGTGGAAAATGAATCTCACAGGCACTGGATTCGAAATTCTGCTCATGTTCATGCTTCAGCAACATCTATGTATTTGGAATATGCTCGATGCTCCCTCATACTAGTGCAAATGCTTCTCGTTCAGTAATGCAGTAATTTATTTCCACAGATATTAACGACAACCGAAAAATTTTTGATAAATTTTCGGCCCCACGGAATCTGGATAGCACTCCGTTTTACTGACTAAATTTAAATTTTAATAATCCATGCATATTCGAACTTCGTTATTCTACTTAGGTATCATAATTACAGGTGCGGTCCAATGCGACTCACACCCCTCGATAATATCGTAATCAAGCATCTTATCAATTTCCTGTTCTAAAATTAATAACCGTGATTCAGGCATTTTATATGGTGGGATATGTCTACGGGAAGCTGATTCGAAACTTTCACCTTATTATAACATGTACGGTGAATTCAGTTGGATCTCCCTCTGACACAAAATTACCGGCGGAATTTTTACCAATCTTTCCATTTGACATTTTTCAATATTCCTTATTCCCACGCCTACATCTGGTCGAAGCTCGATTGGTGCAAAATCTTAATTTCAATGCTTGCTTTTGAACACATTGTTAAATCAGAAAAACCCGCAATCAATAGCAATTCCAGCATTCATGATAAAATCAATCCGCTTAATTATAGTTATCGGGGAAAATAATAAACTTCGTTGGCACAATCTATAACTCAATCGCAATTGACACGTCACACTGATTACATGATACACGCTTCCTTTTCTAACATATCCCATCTGCCTGCTTCCATTTCGGCAAACGGCAGACCTCTTTCTTTAATAATTTTTACCAATGGGACACTAGCGATACTTCGTGATGCTGTATCAATAGCAGGTGGGTTTCGTTGTTGCCTAAAAGTCGATGTTTAAAATAAGGATGTTCTGGAATCTTAAATCGGTTGTGCAAGTGTGTTAATAATTGAAACTTATTGTTCTTGATGAGGTAGTTGATCTTGATTTACACTTCATACAATTAGTTTTTACTACTCCTGATGTACCACACCGCACTTTATTTTGGACGGTGACGGTTTATTATTTGACCTGTTTGGTGAGTTATTCAGCCTAAAACAATTTTATGTGGTGTGGCCCAAAGGTGGTGAGGAATCAGACATTTAACGCGCTAGGACATCATTCTCTTGTGTTGAATCATGTGGGTCTATGAACCGGTCCCGGTAGTGAATTATTTAAAATATTTCTAAAGATATTCCAGTCGAATTTCCTCCTTTTTCTACAGATAGGCTTTTTTGATGGATTTTGTCTCCAATTAATAATGGCTTCTCAGTCAAGTATAATGCCTAGTGTTTCTTGTCTATTTCTAGATATAAACGATGGTTTACAACCAATATTCCAGAGATTTTGAAAATCAATCTCAATGCTTGTTGTGACCATTTCTGAATGATTGTTATTTGATAACAAAAATATATTCAGATTATATTTATATATTCAGTTTATATTTAAGAGTCGAAGTTCCCGATCACCTTTGACTTTTGAGTTCCCGATCACGCATTTGGATGTTGGAGTAGGACTATGTGTATATCATCTGCTCTTGATTGAGGTTAATCTGCGGTTCCTCAACATTCGGTTTGCTCATTTATTTCAACCTCCATCACAGTTGCATCAGAGTTCTCCTTTGACTGTGGTTTCGTCTGGGATTGTTGCTACCTCCTTGCCAAAGCCTCTACTATGGGATCGACGCGCTCTAGCTGTCAAGACACTCATATTTTTTATAAATCTTGAGTTTGGCTTCGTTGAAACCATAGTTAATTAAACCATTAGTTCTCGCCAGCGCAGCCAACGACCCTCTAGTTAATATGATAATAGCTAATCTATAATCAGCCTTTGGTTTTTTAGGATTACTAATCAGTATCATTAGTAGAACTTCTTTCGGGTAACTAAGTTCCGCTGGGATCGAAACTATTACCAAGATTTTATACAGCCTGGTATACAGGGTCAATGATCATTGGTTATCACAAGATGTCAATTTGACATAATTAAACTGCCACCCTCCGTCTGGTTCAGGGGTTTCACCATTATTTTTAGAAAAGTTTCGGTTTATGCCTTCTCCATCTTCCTCCAATCCAAACAAGTGCTCTTTTATCACCTCATTGAAATGCCTAGTTGATGTTTCTTTCTTGTATTCTAGTTATCTTTGCATTGTTCAAAATTTCTCATCCGATCTATGTCTTTTTGGGCAATTTCAGTAATCTTGTACATCCGATATCTTATTCGATTTTGTTAGATCTTTCCAGACTCGTTTCCTGATTTATAATATGATAAAAGGACCATAATTGCTTGTGCTCATGACAATGATTGCATTCGAGGAACCATCTTTGTTCGTGCTGCTGTCCCGTGTTTATGGTACGTCTTAAAGGCCAGGCGTAATATCCAAAGTTCTATTGTTGTTCCTGTTTTCTTTGTTCGTTTTGCAGACCAGGTCTAATTACCAAAGTCCAGCGCTGTTTTAATATGCCTAGAAAAAAAGTCTAAGGGTCAAAATCCCATCAGCATTAGTTTTCAAGAGCGCGCGACTCTTCTTTTTTTGTACTGTTTGATTTATGCATGTTTTTTCTTACGAGTAGCGGTGGCAGAAATGTCAAGAAACATGCACTACACAGATAAAGCAGTTTTTTCCGGATGGTAGTAGGTACTTGAATTCACCGTTAGAGACTGAGCTTTATATACTGGGCCGCGTACCGGTTCGGCACGGTACGATTAACACTTTAATCCGACCCAGTGTTAACTGGATGCAAGTTTATTCGTTTTACTTGAGAGATGGCAGATCAAAATATTGAAGTCAAAAATATGGGTCAAGAACATTGTATGGACCTCGACGCCCATTGAATTACCAAGCTATATATGCCCAAAAAAAACCACGACGCTATGATCTACCTCATCACGTTTGCGTACAATTCAGTTTTAGAATGAGAAAGAAAATGATTGTCATAGCAAAATGCAGGTGGCATAAAGGTGACATAAGGACTTTTATATACAGCAAACGAAAATAAAATCAGAAGAAATAGACTCTATAATATCAGCTGATCTACCAAACCGAGCTCTGGATCCTGTCTTTCATGACATATAGTTCTTAAACATAGAGAACTTAACCCTCTAGTGCCAAATTTTTTTTTCTTTCAATAAAATTATTAAAGGTAAATTTGTGGCTGCTTATACCGAATCTAACATCACATTAATTTTAAAGTGACCATAAATGCTCTGTCTGAGCACTTTTCACATGTCCGCCTTGAGGCGCACCTGGGCTCTTAATACTAAAAAAAATATGTAAGGATTAAAAGAAACAACAATATGTATTTTGGTCATTTTTTTTTTTTATTTCACAGCTATCACACTAATCTTATTTCAAATTCAATTCAATTTCAATTCAGTGTTACTATATTTGGTGTTCCATAATTCAATGTTTACAGCAGTATTATGTCATTTGTATTAATTTTTATGGTATTCATAAATGCAGTTTTTTGCAACACTACCGCATACATTTATCTTACACTTCGAGCGAGTGCATTGTGTTTCTGATTTGCATCCCGGTATCTTACATTGACGTTTTCCGAATCTGTCCAGCCACGTAGGAAAATGTCCGTATCCATCAAATCTCTCATCCGCTAAAGGTAGATATGTTTTTCTTTTCGAGGACTCACTAGTACCCGTCGACTGTGGCCTACCAACTGATTTCTTTTTAGAATCGCTCGCTTCATATTCGCACAAGATATAGCTGCCACTTGTTTACGAAATACAGGAAGTTTTGTATAAGACTCTTTTGGATTCCTGTTTAGTCATTTGTGCAACAAATATCCATTGATCATGGTCTACACCACCCATATGTGCATTATATTCGTGAATTATTACCTATTCGATTTGCACGTAGCGTTCCCGCAATGAATATATTCCTCTGCTTTATAGATACACCATAAGTGGCAATGTCGTGTAAAAACTATCAAAATAAATAATGTAGTTTTGATGGTTGGGATCTGCGATAATCTAGAAACTACAATAGCTGCGGCGCCTAAATCTGGTGGTCCTTGTGATTACTGTGTTCAATTACTGCTTGCTCCAGAGTACAATTCAAAGCCATATATGAATAACCATAAGAATCGCAGATAACAAATAACTTCATACCCCATTTATGGGGTTTTGCTGGCATATATTGCCTTAGGTGTGAGGCCATTTTTGTACCGCCCATTTGCTCATCTACACAAAGGCGTTGACACATTGGAATTGACCGGAATCGACTGTTGAAATGATCTATAATTGGCCTTACCTTGAAGAAAGGGTCAAATTGTGGATGATCTTTTTATAACATTTTAGTGTTGTCATTCAAGTGTAAGCAGCGGCGTATCTCGAACCTGTTTCTTGTCATGGCTCTTTTAATTGGTTCAAATGAATTTTCAGCCCAATATTCTCTAACGTTAGTCTATTTATAAATGGACATATAAAAAAGAATTCCAATATACGTTTGTATTTCTTTGCGGTTGTAACGAAATTGGTTGAAATATTTGCTTGACGTGCATAAAGGTTAGTTTCATTTGCAATGTGTTTGAACAAAGCATCATCACCAAAATATTTGAAACATTGAAATGGCGTTTTCAATTGATACAAATGTTCAGCCAATTTTTCCGTACTTTTGAACTCTATCTGCTTCTTATGAAGTTGAAGATTTTTTTTGCGCCACAGAATGTTCTTAAATTCTAAACCTTTGGGATCTGTTTTGTGCGGTGATCCATTAAATAAAGATACAGATTTTTCAACCCTCGGTATTTTAGATTGCGAGTGGACTTCATTTTGAATTGTAGCATTTAATCAATGTTGTTATTAGAGGGAGATTTTATTTGAAAACAATCTTGATTACCTCCAAAGTTGTTCGTGAAATCTGATCCTCTGGGATCTAACTCGCAAGGTGATCCAGGAATTGAAATTTTAACTGCTTCAACCCGCTCTATATTGGTTTGTGAATGGTTCAGTTCAATTTCACTTTGAATTGCATCTAAACATGTATTATTGTTGTTAGTATTGAACACGTTGGAAACATTCTTCAGTGGAACAGAGTCTGAACCCTTCATACTATCATCAGAGAAATTTCCTTCAATATCAGTGTCTAACTCATCACATTCTACTGAATCTAGACACATATTATTTAATTTACGTTTACAGAGACCAAATTAAAATAATAAACATTTCAATTCGACACATGTTTATTACAAAAAAAAAACTATGATTAATTGCTCAGGTCCGCCTCAAGGCGGGTACAATCAACATAGCTAAAATGAAGAATTCCCATGAAAAATTATACAATTGAACACGTAATATACTAAAATAAATAACGTAAAAACTTACCAGTAATTTACTTGTTGACATCTAATCACTGAAACTATTTGTTTTAGATTTTTAAAAATGCGTTAAGCAACGCTCTCCCGTATATCATCAATTTTCTTAACTAACTGACTATTTTTGCAAAACGACGGGAAATTTCATGCTAACGGTATTTTTATATTATTACCTATAGTATTGCCTATCGGCGGACATGGGCATTGCTTAAATGGAATAGTGTATGGTATTAGAATAAGTCCTTTTATAGATTCAGCCTCAAGGTGGGCTTAGGAACTAGAGGGTTAAAACGGTTGCAACTTGCATGGTCAACGGTGTTCGCTGCAAAAAATAGCATTGCAATTTAATTGCAGAAACACAAACTGGAGACGATGTTTATTCAACATAAGGTCGTAGACAACAATGGTGGAGTGACTGCAACTTTGATTGATGTAGTATTGATTGTAGTATATGCCATGTAGAGTATTGCCATTCAGGTTCAGGATATAAAATAAATATGTAAATATATAAATAAAGGATCAAACCAAGACATTTTTCCAGTATAAAATAAGCACAGTTAGATCGAAAATTATTTGAACAGTCGATATATGTAGGTATTAGGAAATCAGAGAGCTGGATAGGCAGGCTTCTAGCAATTCTCATCCACCAAACGTATCCAACGGTTATTCATTTGGTAATCTAGTATCCGTATGTGTTCACCTGAGAATGCTGTTGCAATATGCGTCTATTGGACAACTTCTTTTGAAAGCTTACGGAACAATTTAACCGTACGTTATCAGACGCAGTCGTTTCCAAATTACCTTTAAAATTAAGAGAATTATCCGTGATCATTTTGTTACTTTGCCAACCGTCTGATTCCTTCAAATTATAGCAAGTTTTTCGAGAATACCTTTTTGGAGACATTCGACATAGGGGGCGACAACGAGAGAGTTCTTTAAATAAAGGACTCATAAAAATTGAAAATTTATTAGTACTCACTATTTGATGAAAATGCCAAATTCTATTTTTTATTTTTCCTAATAAATTTTCTAATAAATTGTGGAACCATTGATAGTTAAGTTTCTGTTCTATATCGTCAATCTTTTTATATCATTTGTGGCGATAATATTTGGGAGCAAAGATTTAGGTGTTTAACTCTTTGCGGGGCTGGCTGGGTAGTTCTAAAAGAATACGAAAGTCGAAAGAAAGGAATGTAGAAGGAATTTTGCTTACGGCCTTTGACACAACATGCCAGGCCGATTTATTGGCGCCACAATTCCAATACAACATTAGCGAATGTTCTCCAGGCTAGAGGAGGCTGTAGAGGGCGTCAGTCTTATAGAAAGGAGCTTGCTATGTACATGTATATCACTAGTCCGTAACCCTCACACGTATCAGCCCAATAAGTGGATTGAGCGGCAGGCAACCTACCCGCTCTCACAAAAATCTGGCTATATGTATTCTAACTAAAGGCCTCGGATAAATGTAACGTTCTGATAATAAGAACAACCTAATACGCGAATATGGGGTGTTTAAAGAAATCTCGCTTTTCAAAATCTCGTTTTTTTTCTAAATCGCGATTTTCAAAATCTTGGTTTTCAAAATCCTGGTTTTCAAAATTCCTGTTTTCAAAATCCCGGTTTTCAAAATCATGGTTTCAAAATCCGAGATTTGTATAAAAAATTCCCGATTTTTAGAAAATCCCGGTTTGAATTTTTAAAATTTGACATGTGGGAAAATGGGACTCTTAAATGATTTTTTGACAAAATACAAAAATGAGTTTGCGATAAATTTCTATAGAAAATGGCTAATACCGTCAGCCTCTACAATTATTGCATCTCAAAATGTTGCAATAACAAAATATTGCTTTTTTTATTAATCATATATGCAACTACAAAATGTGGCAATTACAAAATGTTGCAAGTCTCAAATCCTGCAATTTAAAATCTTTAGTAATTACTATCTGCAATTAGAACTAGAAGAAAAGAAAACCGGGATTTTGAAAACCGAGATTTCGTAGTACACCCGGGAATATGGAACATACTAAGCCTTTTAAAACCTGAGATCTTCAGAATCTTTCAAACCAAGCTTTAATTTGCACTCTGTGGATACGTAGATCCACCGATGGTTAGGAACACATTTTTCTAGAATTTTTTTTTAGAAAAAATAGAATTTGGCTTTTTCATCCAACAGCGAGTACAGCAATTTATCATTGATTTTCGTTCAATCAATCAAGTAGCAACTTTTCCAGAAGTTCTTCCAAAAATCAACAAAGAATCCGATTTCCATCCAATATACCAGTCCCATCATAATCGGTTAAGAAATTACCGAGTTCCGTCCAAGGTGGCCATATTCCAGAACTTTTTGCAAAAATCATTTAAGAATCCCATTTCAATCCAACATACCTTATACCATCATAATCGGTTAAGAAACTACTGAGTTCCGGCCCAGGTCATATTCACGAACTTCTTCCAAAAATCAATTAATAATCCCATTTCCATCCAACATACTCTATTTCATCACGATGGTTAAGAAATAGCAGAATTCTTATATGAAATAAACTTTTGGAAAATTGTTTGTGTTCACTTCAAATTCAAGACACTAATTGTGATATACGATAAACTGTTCTACGATCAATTTATTCCACGATAAATGGTTTCCACGGTAAATTGTTCTACGATAAACTGACAGTAAATCCGTTCGACTATCATTTCTGCAAGCATTTCTTCAGTTGACCAAAGTAATGATGGTATTTTTAAAAAAACGGCTTATGGTGACTCCAAAATACGTTCATCGATAGACACTTTCATAAATAAAGTAAACACGGAAGTTGGAATCTGACTCCTCCAAATCTATGTAATGGGACAAGGCTGCAAGTCAAATCGTTGAGAAGCAACGTCATCGAAGCTACCATTTTCACAACCTCAGCATCTTGACAATTAGCTCACATGAATTGCATTCCTATAATATTCATGACAGATTTACCTTTTTACTTTTAACAATTACAATTTCCTGTAAAAATTTAATTTGCAATTACAATTAATAAGTCACAATGACTAACATACAAATATGTAGAAGTAGATTTGTGGAAAGAATGTTATTCTCACGGCCAATTATAAGTTTGAATGTCTAGGTCGGGAAGTGCAGAAACCCGTTTTACTTTAATTCCAGTCACAAACGAAATGAAAAATGTTGTTTGCCCAAAAAGGTAGTTCCCTAAGATATAATATGTTTCTATACGGATTTAATTTTCACAAGCTGGCAAAAAGCAACTCAAACAAATTCTATTTTACACATAGTTTACTGGCAGCAGTTTTTGCTACTATGCCACTCAAAGGCAAATAGCGAACCAAAATTATTTTCTGTTTGATTTCCTTCTCAATTTATGATACTACAAAATCCTAATACTCTACACCGATTCTAATATTGTACCAACGCTTATGACATATCCAATTAAATATCAAAGAAACAATAATAAAAATCTATATTTTTCATGAATGATGACGAAAAACTTATTTTGTGTACGATGACGACAATAATGTAAGAAAAATTTCATTTTGATTTCATCCGTCTGTTCTTCAATTCAACCAAAAAATATACAGCAGTAGCAGCCAGCAATATTAGATAATTTATATATAACAATATAAAGACGTTAAGTCGTTAGTACAAAATCTTATTAAATTTGACTTTAGATCTACCCTCGATATATGTAGTAGCTGTAGATATAGTAAAACGTTGCTCATATCAAATTTCATCGCGTATTGGCGGTGTACTGTAGTAATTTACCACTCGTTACACAAAGAGGGGTATAAACTTTTTCTCGTTGTTATTTTTACTTCATTTTCCATAATACGGAGAATCGATTTGCATTCTAATGAAAAATCCGTACATGTACAGTAAAAAAAAGGTTTATGATACCCGTTGATATTGATTATTATTTTTTTATTCCTTGATACGTAAAGTTTGATAACAGATTACGATTAAATTGTACACGTATTGCAATGTACTTTCTGTATGTGCGACGTATAGATTACGTGATTGTACGTCATTGTCTATATTCCAAAATTATTTTCGGGTGCACCCTATACGTTTGGGAATTAAATGCAATTAGCAAGTTTAGTAAGCAAACAAATATAAAATTTGGTGTAACCTCAGATATAAAATTTTGTTCTAAAAACAACAGCAGCTTAAAGTTCCATATAAAAAGGTCAACTTTTATAAGCTTTTTTGTTGTTCTCCCATTTGTATAACGTATAAAACTTTAATTGTGAACTTTTTAATGAATTTGTAATTTACGAAAAATGGTTTTATTTTTTATGAGCTTTTGTTTAGTTTACAGAGTAATTGATAGTTTTAAAATGATGTTGATGGTATGTTTACAAAAATTGTGATTAATTTGAGCTTTTCATCTAAAGTATTTTTTGTCTATGTGGATGCACTAAATTACTTAAGCTCACACTAAAATTACTATATATGCATAAACTTACATATAACTATAAGTCGAAAGTTTTCTTAACATTTTAAATAACTTATTCTTTTTATTGTTATTATTATAAACATATAATGTCAACTTGTTTAAAACTACCAAACAAAAAACTAAGTTGCTGGTATTCACCTTTTCTGTATATCTACACTTTCACAAGGAAAACACAAGAAAATTTTTTGAGGTGAATATTTAAGAACCCAAATCCATGAACGGAGGGTTTGAGCGAAAAAGACATCGAGTAACTTTAAAAAAAAACTAACAACAACAGCACAAAATTAAATTTTTGTTTATTTCCGTTTATAACAAAACAAAGTGTTTTCTCTCGTTCGTTCCTTTTTCTCGAAACTTTTAAGATTTTTAATAAGTTAAGATGAAATAGGTAGAGACGAATGAAGTACTGTAATAATAATATTAATTTAATATAACAATATAAGACGTACGAACGAACATTAAAAAGGTGGATTTCGTTTTTATAGAGTATCGAAAAAGTGTGAAATGGAAAACTGGAAAACTACAAAAAAATCCAATTGTTTGTTTGACTTTTTGTGTGTTTTAAAATAATATAAAGGAAAATAATGAGGTGGTAGTGGTTTAGTTCTTTATACGTTTTTGTATAAATTTACCTATTCCTCTAACTCAAGTACTTTGAATGAGGTGATATCGTTAAAGTTTATTTTAAGATATTGTTGAAATAATGAAAATTCTGTACTTTTCACCATTTCTGTTTGGTATTTGAAAGTTATACTTGAAGAAATAAATTTATTTTGTTACTTATTTTAACATAAAGGGTAAATGTTATTTAAATATTTATTGAATTACGTCTTAGCGAAAAATAATTTGTTTGTATGTTTGCGAGTTTTTGGAATATGTAACGGTAGGTAACCCTTAGTGTTTTATTAAAGAACCAGTGCGATTACTGGAAATAGGGCCTTCACCACTAATTTTTATTAAATAGTTTTTCAAACATTAAATGGTATTATAGAATTCTGTTTTTATTTGAAAATTACTTTTCAATAAATAATATAAAATTATTGATATTAAAGAGCAAAAAGTGCTAGTATAAAATATAAGAAATTTATTTGAAAATTACCCTATGGAATTAATCAATATTCGACTTTGAGTGAACATTCTGTCGGTCATTCAATAGTAAAAATGTGGTTTGCAAGATTTCGTGATGGCAATTTTATTCTTCAGGACGATCCACGTCCATGTGCAGTAAAACAATTTGAAGACGAAGAACTTGTTACAGGATGGCTACTGCCAACCTGCAGATATCACTAAGCGCATGCAGAGGCCTCCATGGTGATTTTTGCCGGCTACGTTCTCAGGGAGAAGTGCTAAGGTCGTGGCCTACGGAAGAGGTGCCTTGGTGCGCGCATCCATTCGAATTCAAACAGGGCAAAGCCCTGGTTACGAAATTGGATGCGGGCACCAAGGGACCGCAATCAACACTACACCGACACAGAGGGAGTCCCCGCTCCCATCACACCATATCCGAAAATTAGTAATTCATTTTACTAAGAAGAATCAACTACCAAAAATAAAAATAAAAATAATCGCCGCCGACAACCAATGAGAAGCGAGAAGTGAGACCAATGTGCATCGAGCGTGCACCCGCTGTGCGGCGCTCGATCACAAAATATTTGAAAATTATATATAATAAATATAATAAAAAAAATATATAAAAAAAATAAAATCAAAACAAAATTTTAAAATAAAAATAAAAAAATTTTACCTTAATTAAAAAAAAACAAATTGTTGCGGCCTTGCGCGGCCGTCATGCCACAGGTCGCCTTGCCCCACCCGGACCGTTGCGGTTTTATGTGCCGGTACCCCACCGGTGTTAGTGCGACCTTGAGCGGTCGGCCGTTGCGGGGCCTTTCCCCGATACCAAAAAATTAAGTCGGGCAACCGGTTGGTCGGCTACCCGTTCGTTGCGGCTTTCTATAGCAGCCGATAACCAATATAAATGCCGAAAATAAACCATTAACCAACTTCTTGCCAAAACCGCGAAAATGTTGGGCGTTGTCTAGCCAAAAAAAACGTAAAAATGTTGGGGTTGTTCAGCAAATTGTTAGATTTTGTAACAAATGTCATACACGAAAATTATATTTATTATGAATGACAGTAGTAAAAACTTTCAATGTATGTGTAATGTAAAACCAAAACATGTTAGCTCAATTTAATTTGTGGGTCCGTTCTATGTTAGCTCAATTTATATTGTTTTCATTATTAGCATGTTGGTAACATTGTAACGAATTATTGATGTATTATTTTTTGTGTCAAAAATTATTTTGTCCTTCTTGTACCACCAGCCGATAAGTGAACATCAAATAACAAAAATTACAATAAAGATCGGTACTTAAAATTAAAACAATAGTTTTTATTGGTACGGGAGCAAGATTTTCCTGTCGTCGATTTTTTAGAATACTTTCCTTTCGTCTAATTTGGTGATTGCGTATTTTACGGCAGCAGAAATAAGTTAAAATTTTTTTTTGAGCCTTGGTTCAGATTTTGAAAATTTTTAATTATTGTGAACGAGAATAATTAAACGAATTGTTATGTACTGTGGCGGCGTCGTACACATGGTCCTTCGATTAGTGGTTGAAAACGGTGTATATCCGACGTTGAAAGCGATATACATTCTGGTCCTTCGAGCCGGATGTGCCAGTGACATTCGGTTATAGTTTGTAAAATATAATTATACAAATATTAGTTTCGCAACACGAATATATTGCGATTAAATTATAATTAAAACTATTTACGATACAAAACGTCTACCGGAATTTGAAAATACAGTCGGAGTATCGAGAAATTTACGGATCAATCAAGGTGAATAACCACGTGCAAGTGGACGATATATCGGCCATCTTAACAATTTTGGGTACGGTTGTCAATTTTATCGTATCAAAATACATCAATTTTTTGTGAACGAAAGTGAATTGTGTGTTAAAGTGACATTAAATCAAATCATCAAGATGGCGCAAGTTCCGGAACTTAATAGAAAACGTGGTCTAGCAAAAGGTTTTATTACAAGGGCAGAAACGTTTGCATCCAGTATCAAAAAGGATACTCAATTGGATATTTTGACGGTCTAGATCTTTTAGATAAAGCATTCATTAATTTTGCCGACGCAGATTCAGCATTAACATTATTGGACCAAGACTCAGAGATGTTGGAAATAGAAAATAGATTCGTAACCGTGAAGGCAAAATTATTTAACAAATAAAAGTTAGGATGCCAAAGGAGACTTTACCGAATAAAGAATTTAACGAGTCATTTTCAAAATTTACGGAACAACAACGGGAGTTAATGGAAGGCCTTCATGATCGAAGTTTTATACACAAAGAGGATGTTCGATTACCGCCTATTTCGATACCTAAATTTTCGGGAAAAATATCAGATTTTCCATCATTCAAAAACTTATTTGAAGTGACAATTCACAATACATCGATGTCAAAAATACATAAATTCAAATACCTCAAGGGATATCTCACAGTTGATGCTGCATCACTGTTGCAACATGTATTAGTAACAGAAGAGAATTACGAAGGTGCCTGGAAGAAGTTAGTTAGCAGATACGACAATAAACAACAGATTGCTACAACCCTAATTAAACAATTCATGAATCAACCAACCAATAGTGGAGCTACTTCAAAACTACGGGATTTAGCGGATGTAACGGATGAAGTGCTTAGAGGATTAGAGGCATTGGGCGATGAAGCACAAAAAAGAGATTGTTGGCTGATTTATTTATTGCTGGAGAAATGTGATACTGAAACTAAACGAGCATGGGCACTGGCAAACGACAAAGACTATCCAAGCATAAAGGAATTTCTGGAGTTTATAACTAAACGGGTCAATTCATTGGAAACAGTTGAGTTATCTGACCATAAAAAACCATCACAAAAGAAGGCTGTTGTTCTTTTATCTGTCATCGCCAAAAATCAATGTCCGTATTGTTCAAAGGAGCATGTTCTTTATAACTGTGAGGACTTCTCAAAATTAAGTAGTACTGACAAAAGAAGTTTAATAGTTGAAAAACAGTTATGTTTTAATTGTTTGAGGAAAGCAGCAAGTTGTAGGATCCGTTCAAATTGTAAGAAGTGTGGCAGAAGGCACAATACGTTACTTTGTGCTAGTGAAAGTATACAGTCGAATACAAAGGAAATCGAAAAACCTGAAATCGAACCTGCATCTAATCAAATAATTGCGCGGTTGAATACTTCGGTGATTCAATCAATTTTACCAACTGCGGTAGTAAAAATTCAAGGTAGTGGCGAGTGTTCAGTGTTTTGTCGTGCTCTATTAGACAGTGGACCTCATCGATGAGGAGTTAGCAAATAAACTGTAATTAACAAGAACCAATTGCAATGTTAAAATATCAGGTGTCAGTACCAGCAATTTGTATAGCAGAGGCAAGGCTACTGTTCAAATTAGCTCCAGATTTTCAAACAATGACTCAATAAGCACTGATGTGCTCATACTACCAAAACTACCAGTACGGTTACCAGATATCAAGGTACCGATCCAACAGCTGGAGAAAATTAAGCACCTTGAACTGGCGGATCCTAGCTTCAGTCGAACTTCAAAACTAAATTTATTGATTGGTGCTAGTGCATTTATAAGTTCAGTCAGAGATGGGCATAAGGACTTAGGCAACAACATGTTTGCAGTAAAAACAATTTTCGGCTACATTATATCCGGAAGTACCAATGTGACAAATCACGCAAGCAGTCTGAACGTATCGGCCGATGTAGACGAAACTCTCAGAAAATTCTGGGAATTAGAAGAGGTGGATCTCAGCCTAGAAACAAGCTAGGAAAACGAGCTGGCGGAAGTTTTCTTCAAAGAAACTACGACGAAAAGTTCCAGTGGCAGATTTGTTGTACAGCTTCCATTTAAACCTAATAGAGGAAAATTAGGCTATTCATGTGGGATTGCAAAGAAACGATTTATGTCTGTTGAGCGCAGACTAACGCATAATCCAGAGTTAAAAATGGAGTACGTGAGATTCATGAAAGAGTACGAAGATCTAAACCATATGTCAAGACTGTTGCCTGGTGAAACGGTAAACGATCATTCCTACTTTTTGCCACATCATGCGGTTGTCAAACTGAGCAGCTTGACAACCAAAGTTCGCGTAGTTTTCGATGGATCATCCAAAACGAGTTTGGGACTGTCACTCAACGATATTTTAATATGTAGTCCAGTCGTGCAATCCAGTCTTTGGGACATACTGTTACGATTCAAAAAATTTAAGTACGTGATTGCGGCAGACATTGAAAAAATGTATCGCCAGATACAGATAGCAGAACCAGATAGACAATACCAACAGATTATATGGCGAGAACATCCTGATCAAGAAATCACCCATTACTGTTTAAATACAGTAACTTACGGAACTACGTCCGCTCCTTTTCTAGCTACTAGATGCTTGAATGAGTTAGGGTTGGAGAAGCGGATACAATCGAAAAATTGAAATTACTGAAGTTCCAAGTTAGTAAAATTTTGACTTCAGCTGGGTTTGACCTGCGAAAATGGGTGTACAATTGTGATATGCCGAATCAACCAAATACAGAAAACTTTAAAGAATTCGATCGGGATAGTCCTTTGAAGTTATTGGGTGTCAAATGGATTCCAAGCTTAGACGCGTTTACATTCGAGGTAGAGGAATTTGACGATGGCGAGCTAACAAAACGAAGATTTTTATCAGAAGCATCAAAGGTATTTGACCCACTTGGATGGCTCACTCTGAGTCTGATCATCTCAAAGGTAATTTTCCAAGAATTATGGACAAAAAACTTGGATTGGGATGACGTATTACCAGATGAAATTCGGAACAAATGGAGAAAACTACAATCTGAATTTCAAGAGTTTCGCAAATTGCAAATACCAAGGTGGATGGGTAATGGTGAAATCGAGATTCACGGATTCTGTGATGCCAGCAAGACCGCGTACGGAGCAGTAGTTTATACCAGGTGTATAGAGAAAGATGGAACGATTGTTACAAATATTGTCACATCAAAAACGAGAGTCGCTCCACTTAAAACTATAACAATACCTAGGCTGGAGTTATGTGGCGCACTTTTATTGGTGAAATTATTAAAATCCGTTTCTTCTTCAATAAACATTCCCATAAAAACGATGAAGGTATGGACTGATTCATCAGTTGTCCTGGCATATCTCAGCGCACATCCGTCTAAATGGAAACCTTTTATCACTAATAGGGTAAGGGAAATCATCAATATATGCCTAAGGAATATTTGGGGACACGTCAAGTCAAAGGAAAATCCTGCTGATTTATGTTCCAGGGGAGAGTATCTAGCGAAATTAATAGCAAATGATCTATGGTGGCATGGACCAGTGTGGCTCAAATCTACCAATATAGTCAACAACAACACGGATGCTCCTAATGTCAACATAGTCGAGCACATAAATCAAGAGTTACGAGTATCAGTAAATCTGGTAGTGAACAACGACGATAATAGTGTCCTGCAAAAATTATTAGACTCAAAATCATCATTCAGTCAGTTGATTCGTGTGGTAGCTACAATTTTCCGATTTATTTCTAGATGCAGAGGTAGTAAAGGCCGTAAAAACAATATGCCATATTTAACTAAAAGCGAGCTCAACCATGCTGAGATGACAATTATAAAACACGTACAAAGCGTGTGTTTCGGAGATGAAATCAAGGCAATGCAAACAAATCAGGAGACATCTACGACGTCATCAATAAAACGATTGTCACCTTTTCTAGACATTGAAGGCATTCTGAGGGTAGGCGGACGCTTAAAACATGCAGCTCTGGAATACGACTCAAAACACCAAATATTGTTGCCAAAATCAAGCAATTTTAGCAGATTATTGATGAGATATCTTCATGTAAAGAATTAACATACAGGCACAGCATTAACGTTCCATATGTCGCGTCAAAAATATTGGGTTGTTCATGGGCGCAGCATAGCTAACCAAGTTGCACGACAGTGGGGTAGTTGGGTTTCGAGCCTTTGTAAATACCGGAATTGATTATGCCGGACCTATTTCCAACGCAAGCAAAAGAGGCAGGGGTGCCAAATTTTCAAAGGGGTATATTGCAGTGTTTGTTTGCACCGCAACGAAGCCTATTCATCTCGATGGTGACAGAATTAACAACGAATGCATTTATATCATGCTTAAAACGATCTGTGAGTAGAAGGGGTGTTCCTGACAATATATATAGTGACAACGCAAAGAATTTTAAGGGGGCACAGGAGAAACTAAAGAGACTGGCATCAATACATGACGGGGGAATGCGTGAGATATTACTAGCCACTACCTCAGATGAATTCCATACGGAAATGGGTAAATATGCAGCAACTAATTCAATTTGGCATTTTATTCCTCCTCTAGCTCCACATTTTGGGGGTTTATGGGAGTCGGGTGTCAAGTCCGTCAAGACCCACTTAAAGAAAGCTGTCGGGGCCATTAATTTAACATTCGAAGAGATGGCCACTTTATTGTGTCAAATAGAAGCGGTGCTCAATTCACGTCCGTTAGTACCCCAGTTCGATAACGACACATCATACGAAGCCATTACACCTGGCCATTTCCTGATTGGCAGCCCAATGACAAGTATACCAGAACCATTTACATTAGAAGGCTTGAGGGTAAACAGTATATGGGAGGAGATACAACTTCGAGCATTACGGTTTTGGAAAAAATTCAATCGAGAATATCTACATACGCTTCAACAACGCCAAATATGGATTAATCCAGCTGAAAACATAAAAATCGGTGATATGGTAATTTTGAAAGACGAAAATTACCCCCCATGTAATTGGCCGCTAGGAAGAATCATCAACACACATCCTGGTACGGATGGTCACATCAGAGTTGTGACTGTTAAAACGCCCATGTCAGTATTCAAACGTCCACTATCAAAAATCATAAAACTATTGGATGATTAAGATTAAATTTCTATTTTTAAACTTAATGGGAGGAGAATGTTCACAGAACCTGAAAGTAACAGAAAACTTAATATATCACAAAATATACCACTATTAATTAAGATATATAATATAAATTAATGTACTTATCTTGTTTTAAATCCAATTATCCAGCAAATTGTTAGATTTTGTAACAAATGTCATACACGAAAATTATATTTGTTATGAATGACAGTAGTAAAAACTTTCAATGTATGTGTAATGTAAAACCAAAA
This sequence comes from Nephrotoma appendiculata, assembly GCA_947310385.1. Lineage (NCBI taxonomy): Eukaryota > Metazoa > Arthropoda > Insecta > Diptera > Tipulidae > Nephrotoma > Nephrotoma appendiculata. The sequence continues at coordinate 55,067,983 of OX371225.1, read as the reverse complement.
CATGTTAGCTCAATTTAATATGTGAGTCCGTTCTATTGTTTTCATTATTAGCATGTTGGTAACATTGTAACGAATTATTGATGTATTATTTTTTGTGTCAAAAATTATTTTGTCCTTCTTGTACCACCAGCCGATAAGTGAACATCAAATAACAAAAATTACAATAAAGATCGGTACTTAAAATTAAATAATAGTTTTTATTGGTACGGGAGCAAGATCTTCCTGTCGTCGATTTTTTAGAATACTTTCCTGTCGTCTAATTTGGTGATTGCGTATTTTACGGCAGCAGAAATAAGTTAAACCAATTATTGTGAACGAGACCGCCCGTGAAATGTGGCTGTGTCCTCGCCAATTTTGGTGCTCGACCGCCTCAAATTAAACCAAACCACAATCACTAAATAACAAACTGACGTGGCAAACAACAACACTAAGGCTCAAGTCAAGATTTTAACTTTAAATTTAAACCGATTTTTCCAATTAGAATTCTCCACCAAATTTCAACTGGTCAGTATACACTTATAAAATAAACGTTTTCAACACTATAGATCTCACGAGGAATTTTCTGTTCTTCTCGTCTAACCAACTAATTTCCACTTTTTTATGAAACTCATATTTCACTTTTAACTTACTACAAAAAAAAACTCAATCATCAAATATAATTTTTTTTAAACCTTTTTTATTTATTGGTAGCCAAAAAGCCAACTCAAAACTAATTTTACAATTTTCGTTATAAAAGCCAAGCCAAAAAAAACTGCACTTGACTACATAAAACCAAAATCCACACTTGAGTTAAAGAAATTTAAAACTAGACTGTCCATCAAGAAAAAGAAATTCTTGCGCCGCAACAACGCGCAAAACGTTCTAGAAGAATGTCTTTCTTCTCTGTTTTTCGTTTATATCAATTTGCATTGATATAAACGAGAAGCATATAAGAAAAACATTTTTCTAAACCGTTTTACTTTGTACACACTCGATGCGCATTGCTCTCGCTCCCTCGTCATTCTTCTCATAACGGCGCCGTTTTTATAAAAATAAACAAAACTTAACAAGGCCGCGCACACTACCATTAATGGGCAAAGATACACACCAAAAAAGAATACGCAAACTTTTACCACAGGTGGGGGTATACTCAATAAAAGGGATATTCATTCTACAAAAAATTGTTATTGTTGACGACAACACAGTCGTAACAAACTAAACTGATGAAAATCCGCGTCAAACTCAAAAAGAGCTTGCAGAACAGGTAGAAGTTACTCAAACAATATCACTTCTATTGGATGCAATGGGAAAAGTAAAGAAGGAAAGAAATGAGTTCCTCTATGGACGATGATGTTCTCGCTATTCACTGTATGGAAGGTGTATAATTATTTTTATATTGGCACTTTAATAACAACTCTCAAATTAACTATTACAATTGTTAAATGATTTTATTATAAATGAAAGAATATATACTCGAAAATTATCGACTTAATGTTTTGAGTTTTTTTAATATTAATTAAAAAAATAAAAGCGGTGATACATGTATAGATTTTGCCTTTAAAAGGCCGCCATCTTGAATCGCTTTAATGGCAAAAATTTTAAATTGAACATTTCTCAATTTTGTATAAGGCAATTTTTTTTGCCTTAAAGGCAAAATCTGTACATGTATCACCGCCTTAATCGAACATAAAAGTTTTTGATTTTGTCACAACCTACGATGGTAGACCGGGTTTTCTTTTTCTCTCTTTTCTCTCCATTCCTTTAAACGAATTCATTGAAATTTGGAAATTTGACATTTAAAATTGACGTTCAAATTTTTAAACATCGCCACAATACTCCGGAAGAATTTATGAAAATGCAAGTGTAATACGGAAATTGAAAATAAACTAAATACAAGAATCAACAATGATCGAGAAGCTGCTTTCAGTGAAAACGTGTTGGTAGTCTAATTTTTCTTCCAGTCCTGGTTTCAACTGATTCCTTTGGTGGAAGATTGTAGCGAACCTTTTTTAACATGATTGCACCATTATAACCCGGCTCGTTATCCAAAGTTCTCTCGGTGTGAGATGATCCAGAGACACCACACCCAACCTGTCGTTCGCGACAATAGTGAAGAAGTTATCCCCTCTTTCGAGAACTTTAAACGGTCCTGAATAAGGTGCTTGTAAGGATTTCCTCACAAAATCCGACCTTAAAAACACGTGTGAACACGTTGAAAGTTTTCTGCTCACGAATGCTTTTACATTGGAGTGCCTGGTTGCCGGGGATGGTCTAATCTCGTCAAAATGTTTTTTAAGATTATCAAAAAAAACTGTCTGAAGAATTTTATCAGTCGAAAAAGAATTTAGAAACTGACCAGGCACTCTGAAGGTACTTTCGTTAACCAGTTCAGCAGGAGTAGTAGGCATTAAAAAGATAAGACTCAAACAGCGAACCTTGGTCGGTGACTATAACGTTTGGTACCCCGAAGCGTGAAATCCATGTGGAGTATAAGTGAATTTCAGTTAATTTATAAGATCCGAGAGGTGAAACGGTGTGTCTTGAAATTTTGAATTTCTGACAAGCTATACAGAATTGTGCCATAGTTTTTAAATCTTTCGTGATGGAGGGCCAGATGACATGTTTCGTCCATAATTTAGTTGTTGCTTTAATTCCAGGGTGTGAAAGATTATGAAAGGCTTCAAATTCAATTGGCCAAACGTGGACAAACTTTAAAGTTAAATTATCGCGCCTATAAGATCTTTTAGCTCGACATCATTGGTTTGGGCATCCGCAATTTACGCATAATCTATACTTCCCGGAATAGAAATTAGATTAATGCGGGAAAGTGTATCTGCGACGACATTATTTATGCCTGATATGTTTTGGATATCGGTTTTTGAATTGCCCGATGAAATCCAAATGTCTGAATTGACGCGGTGATGCTTTTTCCGGATTCTGACAAAATTTGTAGACAAGTGGTTTATGGTCAAACAAACTGTCAAACAAACACTATATCTTTGTTGCGTTTCATTGAGACGAACCGAGAAAAAGCTGAGTGAAGCGCCTACCATGATAGCGAGTTTAGCCGTAGGTGAAGGGTGTGCAAGAAGAGTAGACAACTTCTCCTTACAATTGTCGAAGGCATCAATGGACTCTGCTGGAATGGAATTTTACTATTTTTCTTATAGCCTTTAAGAAAATCATTAAGTAAAATTTGATCAGCCGCGGCGTTTGGAATGGAACACGTCTATAGAAATTAATCATTCCCAAAAATCGTTGGAGTTGATTAATCGTTAACGGTCGTTCAAAATTTTTGATGACTTCAACACGTTTTGGAACAGGTAAAATGCCATTTGCATTAACGAAATGTCTTAAGAATTTAACTTCAGGTGAAGCGAAGACACATTATCCAGGATTGATTTTTAAACCGTTGTCTGATATTTTTGGAAAACTAATTCGAGATGTGCGTGATGTTCCTCGAAAGTTTTAGACGCTAATCTAGTCGTTTTAGTGAATTCAAATAAACCAAAGAGGGTTGCAACAGCGCTTTTTAGAATATCAGATGGTTCAATAAAGATTTGATGATAAGCTTGGACAAGATCAAGAGTCGAAATAACCGTACAACTTTCAAGCTGGTACGAAAAATCTTGAAGATATGGAATAGGATTTGGAATAGCAATACGATTCAGACTTCGGTAATCTCCACATGGCCTCCAATCTCCATTTTTCTTCAAGACAAGATGCAAAGGACTAGACCATGCACAATTACTTGGACGACAAATTCCTAATGCCATCAGATTCTCAAATTCCTGTTTTGCAATCGATAATTCACAGGTGCGAAACGTCTAATTTTACATGAAACCGGTGGTCCAAAAGTTTCCAGCCGATGAGTGATCATATGCTTAACTGGTTTGACGTTCTGAGAATTTAGAGAGAAGTGGCTGGATTTGATTATTCACCTGAGATTTGTCTTGTTGAGACACTGTTGACTCGGCTGTGAGAGAGATGGAACCAACCGTAAACAAAGATGTCGTTGGATCTACAAGACGATGTTTGCCATAAGATCAACTATCAATCCAGAACTTTTAAGAAGGGCAGCGAGACATCTGCCACTATAAATTCCCACTTGAAATTACGCCGTAACCCAAAACCGAAATTTAGAATTTTTGTTCCATGAACTTTAATTGGCTTTCCGTTCGCAGCGAATAATTTGGAGGTAGTTAAAGCCTGCGGAATGTGACAAATTTTGAGCGGAATAACCGAAACGCCAGCACCAGTGTCTATTAGCAGTTCAACTCTAGAATTTAAATCAAGTATTAATAGACGACTGGTAGCAGGTTCATCAATGACAGTCATCACGTCTTGATGAACATTTTAACATCCTTTTTGATCGACGGACCTCCGCAGGTTTTATCATACAATTTACAGTCAACCTGGCATTTCTGACGACTGAGCAATTCCTGGATCCCAGAATAAATTTTGCGACTGGGTGAACATTTGAAATTGCTCCGCCAATAAATTTTGCATACTCTGTGGCTGACTGACTATTTCCACAGAACTTGCATCCCCATTAACCTCGTCGGGAATTAGAAGGAGTATCGGACGACATCTACAAATCTGAACAAAGATGTGAAACAAAAATAAAGAAACGAGTAGGAGAAAAGGAGTAAATAAATGAAATGCAGGAATAAATTTTAATTTTTAAATAAAATTTTATTTGTGCGAATGCAATGAACACAATAAAAGGAATGAAAAAAAAAATTACTTACCTCGTTCAACTCACGTTTATAATTGTTGTGAAATGTTTTATTGTTGAACCGGTGTCCTGTTGATCGCTTGTTATCCTGTCACTGCCGTTGAAACGGTTTAATGATTTATGAACAATAAGTGCCAAATATTATTGCCAATGTCACCCAGTAGATCTACATAAGTTTATTCAATTTAATTTCTATTCACTTTTTCCACTATACGAGTATTACAAAAGTCTTTGTATTATTATTATTATTAAATAAACTTTTCCAATTCAACTAATTTTTATTCTAAAACTAACTTACTATATTTCAATAATTTAACTTGTTGTAATTTTTTTTTTCTTGTTTTGTTAATTTATCAATGGCACAGTTTTTAATTTTTTTCTGGCATTTTTGCCTCTTTTAAGTGCTTATTCTTTCCATTTACCACAACACAACCACCTTCTGTCCCATTTTATTCGGTTACCTCGGGTTATATAAAAAAAAATTAGGTAACTGTTCACTCGACTGTCTGCAATATTTGGTTTTCTGTTGTCCCAACTCTACGCAAGAAAAATAGGTCAGAGGTATGAATCCAAACCTTTTGATGATTATAACAGAAATCCAGTCCAACTGGACGATAGTGTTTAAATGCTCTACAACCTAACACTGCAACTGATTCAGTTTCTTCAAAGCGTTCACCAATTTTGTGAATTCCTGGCTCTGTAGGACGTCCATGTTGCACAAAATACTCACGTAATTATCGAAATGTCTTTTTTTACAGAACGACCATTTTCGTAATAAGTTTGAATAACCAAAATGCATTGTTGAGTTGTAAACGAACACATGACGCAAATTGGCATAGATTTGACCTTTCATTTATCAAACTTCTCATTTGTTCACTTAAGCGCGAAGTTAATCCACTTAACATAAAATTAGTATGTAAAAAATTTACAAAAAAACTTTTACTTTCTTTAACGTACTAAATTGTATTTTTCTAGACGGATTGAGTGATCGGGGCAAACGAAAGTATCAATTAAAATTTTTGAATAAATTAGGAAATCCCAGTGATTTTTGGCCGAAATCGATGGACAGATGGTTTCTTTTTCTCGCTAATCTGTTAGAATAAACATTTGTGGCCTCCTTCCAGTCTAGAAGGGGCGACTACTTTAAAAGAATTTTCTTTCCATACATTTGGATATCCCAGTGATTTTTTGTTGAAATCGATCCGCCGGTAGTGGCAGATTCCAAAGAAGTATTTCGACGATTTTTGGCCAAAACTGTTTTTCAATAAAAGTGCAGAATCTGTAGTTTAAAAACTGTTCTCAATAAAAGTTCTGCACTTGTAGAGCTCAGACGGATCGATTGATTCGGATGAAACCTCGCCTTCCAGCCAACCAAAAATAACAACTTCCATAAAAGCATTATTTTTGCAAAGATTTTCCAAAATTCTAAAATATTTTCGACAATACCGCCTATTAACAGCACGAAAATAACTTCATACCTTCGCTTTTTCCTCAAATTTGGAGACACTAGTGATATTTGGTACATCGGGTAAAATTGGTACATCGAAAGTGACAGCTTCCATATAATCTTTTTCGTTTTCCAAGGAAAGAGAAATTTCCAATAAGAGCTTTATCGTATTTTGCATGTATTTTGAAAAGTGTTTCATTTACGGTTAGGGACTTCAGATTTTAAATAAATTTGGAAATATTACCGGTTTAGATAAGCTTTCCAAAACTTAAGGGGAAATTACGATTTTTAACAAAAAATTGTTTTTCAATAAAAATTTGGTACTTAGCTTTTTTCGTAAATTGGGAGATTCCACTGCTTTTTTAAATAGCATCTTCTATAGAAGTTTTATGATATTTTGAAAATTACATATCATTTACGAAATAGCAATTTAAAATACATAGTTTGTAAATTAGATTTCTAACAATATTAGTTCAGATATTATTTTAAAAATTACCAGAAATGAGCCTAGACAAAAAAAAATATTTCACTAAAATTTGGCATCTCTAAAGTCGAGAAAGATTGACTATTCGGAATGAAAATTCATAATTCAGCGTTTTTCTTTATTTGGGAAATCGTTGCGAAAATTGCTGAAAGTCTGTGACCGGAAGTAGCAAAGTCAAGAATTAAAAAATTCAAATAAATTTAAATGTTAAATTATTATCAATAAGTAATAACCTTGTTGATTTTCTTTAAGGAAAAGTGAGTCCCGTAAGTTTATTTTTCGCTTTAGAAAGCAAAATCAAATCTACTATATACAGAGGGTGACCAAATTAAGTGAACACTCACATCACTTTTTTTAGAATACCGTAGTTTTGCTGCACCTCACATTGTTTTTTCTTTGTTTTATTGTCGCTTATTTCCTTAATTGCACATCTGCGTACAAAACGTTAATTGCGCTTCGTCTTTATCTGCGTACGTGTGTAATTTCTAGGTGATGTGAAATAATCGACGCGACAAAATTAAGTTAACACAGTTAAAGATTAAAAGAGAACATCAGTTAAAGATCGAGAAATTCGAAAGTGTAAAAAACTTATCTAGAAGGGGAAGGAAGCGAAAGACACCAAAAAAGGAAGACACAAAAATCGTCAGAGAAGTGAATAGAAATTCAAAACTAACTTCTCGCGAAATCAAAGAAATAACAAATGTGTCAGTTTCGACGCGAACAATTTGTCAACGGTTACGCGAAAAAGGAAAACTTAGCTGTATCCAGAGAAAGAAACCCTTCATAAATAAAACAAATATGAAGAAAAGATTGCAATTTGCTAAAAATATAGGAATAAAGGCTTAGAATTTTTGGAATCATGTGCTATGGTCAAATGAGAGCAAATTCCAACTCTTCGGTACCAAAAAACGAGATAGAGTTTGGAGAAATCCTGGAACCGCTTATGCAGCTCAAAATATAAAAGCCACAATAAAGCACGGTGGTGGATCTTTTATGGTATGGGGTGTTTTGCTGGAAGTGGAGTTGGTAATTTGAGTTTAATTGATAATATTATGACAGCAGGTGTATATGTGGACTTATTGAAAGAAAATTTAAAAGACTCAATTCGCAAAATTGGGTTACCAAAGTGGTTTATCTTCCAGTAGGACAATGATCCCAAATATACTTCCAAACTTACCACGCAATATTTTATAAAAAATAAAATCAGACTATTTAAATGGTCTCCCCAGAGCCCGGATCTTAATCCAATAGAAAACCTCTGGAAGACCTTGTCCAAAAAATTGAAACAAAGAGCGCTTAAATAAAAATGATTTTTTTAATAACTTAAACGATGCATGGGAACAAATATCGGCTGAAACTACTTCAAATCTAATTAAAAGTATGCCACGGCGCCTAGAAGCAGTCATCAAATCTGGAGGAGGAAATACCAAATATTAACCAATCTAGATGATCAAAAAATGTTAATGTTTATCTCGTTAAATGAAAACGTTCACTTAATTTTGTCTTAGTGATGAACAAGGAAATTTTTTAATTTATTTTATTATAAATAAGGTAGAAAATATTTTGGTATTTTAAATTAATTAATTAATAAATAATAGCCCAAAAAGTATTTTACGATTGAAAACTTAGTATTTATTTTATTTGTTCAAGGTTGGGAAGACGGAATAGGTACAAAGGGCCGAATGTCGAAGGGCCAAATGTCGAAGGGCCGAATGTGTCGAAGGGCCGAATGTGTCGAAGGGCCGAATGTCGAAGGGCCGAATGGGTCGAAGAGCCGAATGTGTCGAAGGGCCGAATGGGTCGAAGGGCCGAATTTTTTTTTGTTTTCAGAAATATAATTTTTTAAATTTGTTGTTTTATAACAAAATAAAATATTTTAAGAATATTAGAATATTTTGTAAATTTTTTTTTATTAAACATAAATGAATTTTTTATGAATTTATGTATTTTAATATTTTTCATCTTTGAATATTTAAGAAATTCCACGTATCCGGTCAGCGATACATTTTGGTGAAGGAAAATTTTGTCATTCGCCACCACAGATATTCGGCGCTATATAATTGTATAATACTGACAATTATATCTTTATTATGCCTTGCACTAGCACAACCAAATGTAATAAAATCCAATGGTTATACCTTAATCATCTCTAGCCTTTTAAAGCTACTATAATAATAATCTTGCAATTCTTAAAAAAAAATTAAAAAAATTCATGCATAACACAACTTGACAGCCAGTCATGTAATTAAAGCTGCCAAATTCTTGCCGTTTATTCGAGTAAATCGATATTACATCGATAATTTTACAATTTTACGATGAGGGATGCGGTTTCTCGAACATAATTTGAGAAGATTAAAATACGTCATTTAAAATGACTTACGGAAAAATCGTTGCTTAAATTATAATATTTCAACAATAAACCACATAACCAGATTATTCTCATCGATTCGAACTATTTTTTGAAGAACACACATAATTATAAACGTCACCATAAACGTGTGATATTCCTTACATTGTGTCGGGAAATTAAGGATTACAAATTTCAAGTGTAGAAAATTGCGGAATACAACGATTAGCTAAGATTAAAATAAGCAAAACTATCATTTTTTGGCTGTAAATCTGCAATGCGGTGCGTGAGTGAATCATGGGGACAATTTGCCTGTAAAGCTGTAAAAGCTAAAATCGCCCTTCAAGATTAAATATCGATTATGAAAGATAATAAAGTTTATCTAGTATTGATTTAGGGCAACCAACCAATAGAACAGCGGCATTTATGTCCACTCTGGGCAGGATAATCAGAAAAACAATTTAAATTAAAACTTCTGAGCTATAGCGTTGATGACCATTTGCATTGAAATTGCAAATACTATAGTTATGTGAAATGTTTGTGAATTTGTTGACAGTAAGTATTTTCGTGTATAAGCTGAATTCCCAGAGCGAGATGAGTCCCAAAGAAGCAGGTTTTCATGTCAAGTAGTGAAATGACGACGAATTCAAGATAAATTTCTTAATAAGGTGGAATAACTTATTTTTTTCGTGAATTTTGCGTTTCCGTTCTAGTCTCTCAAATGTAATGTTCAAATTTTATGGGATGCCTGTTATTAGAAACGATTAAATTTTTTAAACATATTCTCGAAGTAAAGTAAACTGAACTTCCGTAATATGATTATCATTCGATACTTTAAAATATTTAACAAACTTAATTTGCGATATCATTCGATTTTAAAAAGCTTATATCATCACTACCAACGCATTTTTTAATTTATCATTTTTATTTTTTTTTATTTTCAGAAACATCATTATTTAAATAAAAACCAAATAATTATTATCACATCATTCAATCAAATTGAAAGTGAACAAGTGGCATGAAATGACAAAATACTTAAAAAATTCTTCGAAATCATTTAGCACATCAACAACAACAGTAGCAGCAACAACAGGAACGAATGGCAATAGTAATAATTACAGTGATAGTAAAAATGTAAAAAAGTTTAGCCGTAATAGTGGTAGAAATAATAAAACTAAAAGTAATAATAATTATAAAAGTATTTATAGTGATAATCATAACACTAGTGATAATAATAATCATTACAGTAGAAATAATAATAATAATGGTGTTTGTGATAGTGCTAATAATAAATTTGAATACCAATTAAGTTTTTATGGTTGGAGGAAGAAATGCCTTTTTGTATTATTATTTATGTTAATTTTATTAATTATAATTAATTTAATTTTAACATTATGGATATTAAATGTAATGGAATTTTCATGGGTAAGTTTAAAATATTATATGTTTATCATACGTACCATATAAGTATGTATATATACGCAAATTGAAATTTTTTGTGGCATGCTTTAAAAAAAACTCATAAAACAAATTCAACATTGGATTTTAGAGGACTGTAATAAATGTAATTTCGTCAAAGAAATAGTAAATATTTTATAAAGATAATTTTGAAAAATATATACTTATTTGTTGTTCAAGGTCATACACTACTTTTTAGGGGCTTTAAGACAGAAAATTTAGTTGAACTAGCCATCAACTAACATTTAATCATAGCAGACCATCTTGATATGTTTAATGGATCAAGTTATTCAAGTCCAAAATAACAAGCACGCTAGGATTTTAGGTTCAACCTGAAAATAAACTTAAATATGGAAATATATACAATCGGCCATTAAAGTTATTTTACCCAAGCTGTCCAGTTCATCCAAACATGTAGGCAATACAGTTTTAAGTTAAAGCAACTTTCCAGTACATCCAGTTAAAATAGTTTATTCAGTTATTTCAGTCCATCAAATCTACCCAGTTCATCCAGTTTGTTATTTCAATCTGGATCATCCAGGATCTTCAGTTCATCTAATTCATCCAGTTCATCAAGTCCCTCCAGTCCACTCAGTCCATCCTGTACCATCCAGTCCAACCAATCCATCCAGTCCATCCAGACATATATGAAGTTGGCCCAAAATTCTAGCCCAAAAAATGGAGGGTTTAAAAGGTGGCAACACTAATGCAAGTGTCGTGAAAAAATGAAACTATCGTGATAGAAAATATTACGATACAAAAATGATAAAACTTCAAAAAAGTTGTTGTAGTTGTACGTATGTATTTGAAGTTGGGCCAAAAATGCTAACCCTAAAACTATTAAGGAACTGTAAAATATACGAACAAATACTGCATCTGCCAAATATTTTGTATTTTCGATTTGTTAAATCACAGCTTATTCTGTTACCACAGCAAAACCACCATATTTTAATGTCAGCCCACAAATAAATGTGTCGTAAAACTAGCAAACCCGCATGATCGATAAATCAATTCTATCATCCTTTAGATAAATAATTCAAAATAATACATTTTAGCTCCGCAGCAATTTATTTTGAGACTTAACTTTTGACTATAATTAGAATTTATGTTAAAGTATTCATCAGAGCATTAAAGGACATAATCATTTGTTGCGGAATCGGAGGTTTAAGGGGCTCCCTTGTCATTATTCCGATGTAGTACCATTCAACAAAATATGTAACTGATTTTAATTCTGTATCGGATTAATTTGAGTATGGCCCCTGAATATGAATAACTTTTATGTCAGAAGACACAACAGAGCATTATACGACATAAACATGTGGTGGGGAATCAGAGGTATGAGGGCCCCCCATAGTCATTAATCCTATAATTCCTTTAACGTAGATTATTGCAACTGTGCCCTTTGTCAGTTTCGTTTGGCTTCGTCGTTGTACATATTTGGGGAATAACATTCCTAAACAAACTGCTTGAAAAATAATTTTCTGCGTAAGTTTACTTTTTTCTTGTTCCAATCTGAATATAAGTTTAGCCAAATTACCATGGCCGCTACTCCGCAAGTTGATCCAGAGTATCAACCCCACCCTTCCTACAATTGTAGTACAATATAATCGATGGCTTATTTTTGTAGTTTTCATCTAATTCGTCATCGTGATGCACAGATGAAATTAACAAAACTGCCCGGCTTTTTTCGGCATAGCTAACCAACTTCATGTTTTTTTCAAAACTCGAACATACTTGTTTCGACTACTCTCCGTTTGTGTGTAAGAAACTCTTTTGTAATGCATGCTTTATTTTTACGAAGAGTTCCAACACACGTTAGTCCCTTCGATAGTAAATCTTGTGTGAGCTCATAACTTGTAAAGAAGTTATCAAACATAATATTTCGATTAGATCTGTCAAAGAATTGGCTCAATTGACTGACGATTTTATGGCTCAAATTTTTTCCTCGCTCTGGCCTCTTGTCCTAAGTAAGGAACACCATACAGAGGATAACTGTTAGATAACATATTATAAATTTTGTAATACGCGTATAATTACATGGTGTGTATAAAAAACACATTTCAGTAGGATATGCTGGAAATTGATTGGAAATGCTATATCTCAAATAGGAAAATTTTGAAAAAAATAAATAAATGATTTTTGAATACAAAATATTTTTATGGAGGTATACAATACAGGTTCAGATTATAATATAAAATATTTTGTGAGTATCGTCAATTTAAACTTGAAATCAATCAATCAATTACAATAATCAATTACATATTTTGTTGAATGGTACTTTCATCGGAATAATGAATATGGGGAGCCCTTAAACATATCATTTCCCAATAATTGTTTATGTCGTATAATGCTCTGATGCTCTGTCCTTTGACTAAAAAGCTATTCATATTCAGGGGTCATTCACAAATTAATCAGAAACAGAATTAAAATTAAATTGCATATACCGTTTTATTTTATTTTTTTGGGTTGACAGTAATATTTTTCTTTAATGATAGTATCACGAAAGTTTTATTTTGGGCTGACATTAAAACATGGCGGTTTTTTCTCTTGCTGACAGAATAATTTTTGGGTTGTTATAAAGAAAGTAGAGTATTTTTAAACATTTTTGTGCTTACATTTGCCTATAGTCAAAGTCTGTATATTTTAGTATTGCCATCGATTTTTGTTTGGGTTAGAATTTGGGCCAACTTCATATACATTCCATCCAACCCATTCAGCACATTCAGTTGCGGTTCAGTCCATCCAGAACATTCAACCCATCAATTTGGTTTACTGTGGACTAAAAAGACTAGATGGATCCTTTTAACCCATATTTCATCTATCCTATTTATTTCATCCAGCCCATCCCGTCAACTATTTGTATGTTATTAATCAAGTATAGTACAAGTCTTTATATATCAAGTACACAATTAAGGTACACAATACTTATTTTACTAATTCTACTAATTTTACAAAATTTATTAATTTTACTTATTATACTAAATTTACTTATTTTACTAGTTTTACTCATTCTATAAAATAAGTAAATTTAGTAAAACAAGTAAAATTAATAAAATTTGTAAATTTTTTTCATTTTACTCATTTATTAACTTTACCCATTTTACTCAACTTACTCATTTTACTCATTTCATTCATTTTAGTAATTCTTTTAATTTTACTAATTTTACTCATTTTACTAATTTAAGTAAATTTATTAATTGTACTAAATTTTACTAATTTACTAATTTCATTAATTTTACTCTTTTTCCTTGTCTTACTAATTTTACTTTTTTTTTTTACTTATTTTAATAATTTTACCATATTTACTATCATTACTATTTTTACTCATTTTACTCATTTCACTCATGTTACCCATTTTACTAATTTTACTCATTTTGCTCATTTAACTCATTTCACTCATTCTACTCATTGCACTCATTTTATTCATTTCACTTATTTTACTAATTTTCTTAATTTTACCCATTTAACTAAATCTATTAATTGTACTGAATTTTACTAATTTTACTCTTTTTCCTAGTCTCACTAATTTTACCATATTTACTATCATTACTATTTTTACTCATTTTGCTCATTTAACTCATTTCACTCATTTTACTCATTTTACTCAGTTTACTCCTTTTACTCATTTTACTCATTTTACTCATTTTACTCATTTTACTCATGTTACTCATTTTACTCATTCTACTCATTTCACTCATTGCACTCATTTCACTCATTGCACTCATTTTATTCATTTCATTTATTTTATTAATTTTTTTAATTTTACCAATTTTACTCATTTTACTAATTTTACTAATTTTACTAATTTTAATCATTTTACTAACTTAACTAAATCTACTAATTGTACTAAATTTTACTAATTTACTAATTTTACTCATTTTCCTAGTCTTACTAATTTAATTTTTTTTTTACTCATTTTACTAATTTTACCATATTTACTATCATTACTATTTTTACTCATTTTACTCATTTAACTCATTTTACTCATTTTACTCAGTAAACTCATTTTACTCATTTTACCCATTTTATTCATTTTACTCATTTTACACATTTTACTCCTTTTACTCATTTTACACATTTTACTCATTATAATCATTTTACTCATTTTTTCATTTTACTAATTGAACTTGATAGATTGGATGGACCGAATTAAATGAATAGACTAGATGGACTGGATGGGATTGGTGGACTGGATGACTTATATTAATGGACAGATTTTACTAATTTTACTATTTTTACAAATTTTCATAATTTGACTAATTCTGGTCTGGCTGAACTTGATTGATTAGATGGACTTGATTGACTGGATGAACTAGCGATAAACTGGATAAACTAAATGAATACATAGACTTGTTGAACTGGATAAGGATTAGATATGGCTGGATATGGTATGAATTAACTGGATTAATTGGATGGAATGTATTGACTAAATGAATCAGTTGGACTATATGGAGTGGATAGACTGGAGGGGCTAGTCTTAGGGATTAATCCAGATCCAGTCATAGGAATGAATTTCATGAGCTGGGTTAGGATGGGATGGACTGGATGGACTGTATGAGCTGAATGGGCTGGATGGACTGGATTGACTGTATGGACTCTATGGACTGGATGGACTGGTTGGACTGGATGGACTGTATGGATTAGATGAACTGAATGCACTGGATGTACAAGATAGACTGGATGGTCTGGATGGACTGGATGAACTGGATGGACTGGATGGACTGGATGGACTGGATGGACTGGATGGACTGGATGGACTGGATGGACTGGATGAACTGGATGGACTGGATGGACTGGATGGACTGGATGGACTGGTTGGACTGGATGTTCTGTATGGATTAGATGGACTGGATGTACAAGATGGACTGGATGGTCTGGATGGACTGGATGGACTGGATGGACTGGATGGACTGGATAGACTGGATGGACTTGATGGACCTAATGGACTGGATGGACTGGATGGACTGGATGGACTGGATGGACTGGATGGACTGGATGGACTGGATAGACTGGATAGACTGGATGGACTTGATGGACCTAATGGACTGGATGGACTGGATGTACTGGATGGACTGGATGGACTGGATGGACTGGATGGACTGGATGGAATGGATGGACTGGATGAAGTGGCTGGATTTGATGGACTGGATGAACTGAGTGGACTTAATGGACAAATTTGACTCATTTTATTTTTTTTTTTTAATTTTACGAGTTTTACTAATTTTACTAATTTCACACATTTTTCCTATTTTTATTTTTAGTTTAGATTACTCTTATTCAAATTTCACTGCATAGTGTCGACTTGCTACTATGTAGGATTTAAGAATTTGATAAAATTTCTGAGGCAGGTCTCGATACACTTTAAATTTAAGCCCTTGATGCCAAACTTTGTCAAACGCTGAAGCTACTTCTAAGAAAATACTGGAGCATATCCTTTTATTCTTAAGTACATTTTCAATGACATTCATTATTCTGTGAACATATTCAACTGTACAGTGTTTTTCTATAAACCCAAACTGGTATGGTGGAATTGAACATCTCTCTTGTTTTATAGGTTTCAGTCTCTTTGCCAAAAGTTTTTCAAATATTTTTAATATGACCAGAAGTAGTGATATTAGTCTATATGATTTTTTATCGTTTCTTGATTTACCTCGTTTAGGAATCTTTATTGCTTCAGTCACTTTTCCTTGACGTGAAACATATTTCAATCTGAAGGCTGCTTTAATTATTTTAACTAATTTACACTACCTTTCAGAAAATGGCTTTCAAAATTTGCACAGTAATTAAGTCAAAACCTGGAGCTTTTCTGAAACTTAAGTTATTACTGAGCTCAGTTTTGAGTTCCAACACGGTCACATGTCTGCTGTGTTATAATCTTTGTTTACGATCTTTGTATTCTCATTTGTTGTTTGACTCGGAAACGGTTGAAAAGTCTCTTGTATATAAGCAGCAAGCAAAGATACTTTCTATTTGTCACTTTTATCTCAGGATCTGTCCTCATTTTTGATAGGTGGCATATGCATTTTGATTCTTTTTAGTCCGTTTGTTACTTTCCAAAGCGAGTAATCGACATCTTTTAGTTCAGAAAGACTTAGAAGTCGCTTAGTTGTGCTTTCGTTTTTTGTTTTCTTTAATTTGATGCACAGAAAGTTGAGGACATTTTTGTGTTGCGGGGGCTAGATTCTACGAGTTTTTCGTTTATCTTTAACTAGTTCTGTGACCTTAAGGAAATAATTGTGTTTCCTTGGGGTGTTGGTGTGAGAAATCGGTAAACTTTCCCATGCTGCATGTTGGATATTATTATTAAGTACTTCTAGTTCATCCTCCAGCTGCGCCTCCGTTCTAACTGGTTTGCCAAGATTTGTTCGCCCTTCCCCTAATTTCTTGAATAAATCCCAATTGGTTTTATTATTTATTAATTTACTAGCTGACCCGGCGAACTTCGTACCGCCTCAAAATCAATAAATGTTGCTTAAAGTTATTATAGCTTAATTAAATTGAGTTTTTTTATTAAGATAAAATGAATTTCTTTCTCTCTCTCTCTCTCTCTCTGGCACTATATCCCATCAAGAAATTTGGCCGCCTTAAATGAGGTTTAATAATCATATTTTCATTTCGGATAATGACTAATGAGTGATTAATTCATTGATCCTAAACCAGCCGTGCAATTTTTTCCTTTTCACTACCGGGAATTGAACCCGAGACCTCCAGGGCGGATAAAATGAATACTAAAAATTAATTAAATTCAATCAAAATGAAATATATTTTAATTACATTGAAATGAATGTAATTCACGTGGCAGCAATGATTTCGTTTTATTGAATTGATTCGAAATGATTCGCGTAGCATTGTTGCACTACTTTCTTTTAAAGTATTTCCTGAGTAGGTTGCAATAGGGTCGATTCCCTTAAGTAAAACATCTTGTGATATACGACATTTTTTGTTTTATTGTCAGGTGCGAGAACGAACAAAGCGGATGGTTTGTCAACACGTGAACATGCTATGTACAATTGGCCGTGAGAGAAACATTCATTTTCTAGATTCAGGCCACAAACACTCAAGGATGGGCCTTGTGATTTGTTCATCGTCAAGGCGAATGCAAGACGAATCGGATTTTGGTTGATTCAGGTTTCGTAGCATGATGATTACCGGCAACACACCAACTTTCAGTTGTAAATTGTGCAAGGGGCAAGCCAGCCAGATCCAATGAGTTTAAAAATTCAGTTGGACAGTTGGTTGATTCGTCTTTGTTTGTCACACAGTCGATAGATTTGAAGGAATGAAGTGGACCGACGATTAAATTTTGAATTGTGAAATTTAAGTGATCCCCATTTTTGTTCTTTGCCGCAAGAATTACTCGTTCACTCACCCAATTTTGATTTTTGTGGTTAGTAATATTGTTCGGGGAAACTTTGTTGATGAGCTCGGCCTTCGTTGAGACAAAATTGCAAAATTTTTTCCAATGTTTTAATAGTTATTATGCTATTCGGAGCGGAGTCAAATCCAACAAAACATTGATCATAAAAATCGGTCCAGCCGTTCTTCAGTTATAAATGGTGTAACTAACCCGACTTTGTTTTATATATATAGATAAGTAGTTGAAATAAAAAAAATTGGATTAAAAATAAAATAGAAATGTGCATGCAGCCACCAGTCGGATTCGTATCCAGTACCTTGTGTGTCCAAGCGCCGAAGCTTTAACCACTGCACCACTCATCACATAGAAACTACACCTACAAAATTCATTTAAAAAAAGGTTTTTTTATTAGATTTTTGGGGCTTCCCTTTTGAGTTTTTCCGACTTTTCTTTTTTCCTAAACCACCACTGTATTGAGACGAATAAAATAAAGAAAACAAAATGTACTAAATGTATGAGAAAATGAATTTTCTTGATAACTTTTTTTTTGGTGAATTTTTCCAATGTTTTAATAGTTATTATGCTATTCGGAACGGAGTCAAATCCAACAAAAGAAAGATCATAAAAATCGGTCCAGCCGTTCTTCAGTTATAAATGGTGTAACTAACCCGACTTTGTTTTATATATATAGATGTGAATTATCGTTTTATATTATCATTGTACTCAGAGTCATGCTCACAAGTGAGCGGTCAGATGATAGTCCTTCGCTATTTTCAATGCATGTTTAGTCCTCTAACTAATTTTTAAATACTACTAATTCTAATAATTTGAAAAATTTTACAAATCTTATTGTTGTGACAAAATTTATTTAACTATTGTTCCAAATTTTACTAATTTGACTTACACCTAATTTTACTGGATTTACTTATTTTACTAATTTTACTAATATTACCAATTTTACTAATATTACTAATTTTACTAATATTTCTAGTTTCACTAATATTATTAAATTCCATAATTTGACTAATTTTACTAATTTTACTAACTTTAATAATTTTACTATAATTATATTAAGTTTACTTATTTTACTAATTTTACTAACTTTACTTATGTTACTAGCTTAACTAATTTTAATAATCTAACCAAATTTACTAATTTTTCTCATGTTACTAATTTTACTCATTTTACTAATTTTACTAATTTAAATTTCTTTTTTAATTTTACTTATTTTACTTATTCTACTAGTTTTACTAATTTTACCAATTTTACTATCATTACCAATGTTACTAATTTTACTAATTTGACTAGTTTTATTAATTTTACTAATTTAACTAAATCTACTAATTTTACTGATATCACTAATTTTACTAATTTTACTTATTTTCCTAATTTTAATAATTTTACTTGTTTACTTATTTTACTAATTTTACCAATTTTACTATCATTACTAATTTTACTCATTTGAATAATTTTACTCATTTGACTAATTTTAGTAATTTTACTAATGTTACTAATTTTAACTAATTATAATAATCTTACCAAATTTACTAATTTTGCTCATGTTACTAATTTTACTAATTTTATTAATTTTACTAATTTTGCTCATTTCATTAATTTAACTTTCTTTTAAAATTTTGCTTATTTTACTTATTTTACTAGTTTTACTCCTTTTACCAATTTTATTATCATTATCAATGTTACTCAGTTTAACTAAATCTACTAATTTTACTAAGTTTACTAATTTTACTAGTTTTACTAATTTCACTTATTTTACTAACTTTTATTTTAATAATTTTACTCATTTTACTAATGTTACCTATTTTACTAATTTTACTAATTTTACTAATTTTACCAATTTTACTAATTTTACCAATTTTACTAATTTTACTAACTTTACGAATTTTAGTAATGTTACTAACCTAACTTATTTAATTAATCTTACTAAATTTACTAATTTTGCAAATGTTACTAATTTTATTGATTTTACTAATGTTATTGTACTAACCTAACTAATTTTATTAATCTTACTAAGTTTACTAATTTTGCAAATGTTACTAATTTTACTAATTTGACTAGTTTTACTAATTTTACTAATTTAACTAAATCTACTAATTTTACTGATATCACTAATTTTACTAATTTTCCTTATTTTACCTACTTTTTCTTTGTTTAATATTATTTTTTACTAATTTTACCAATTTTACTATCATTACTAATTTTACTGATTTGAATAATTTTACTCATTTTACTAATTTTAGTAATTTTACTAATGTTACTAGCTTAGCTAATTTTAATCTTACCAAATTTACTAATTTCATTAATTTAATTTTCTTTTATAATTTTACTTATTTTACTAGTTTTACTCATTTTACCAATTTTATTATCATTATCAATGTTACTCAGTTTAACTAAATCTACTAGTTTTACTAAGTTTACTAATTTTACTAGTTTTATTATTTCACTTATTTTACTAACTTTCATTTTAATAATTTTACTCATTTTACTAATTTTGCTTATTTTACTAATAATATTAATTTTATCAATTATACTAATTTTACCAATTTTACCAATTTTACTAACTTTACTAATTTTAGTAATTTTACTAACCTAACTAATTTAATTAATCTTACTAAATTTACTAATTTTGCAAATGTTACTAATTTTACTGATTTTACTTATTATACTAATTTTAACTCATTTTACTAATTTAATTAAATCTACTAATTTTACTTAATTTACTTATTTTACTAATTTCTCCAATTTTAATAATTTCACCAATTTTACTAATTTTCTTAATTTTACTTATTCTCTCTATTTTGCAAATTTTATTTTTTTAATTATTTTACTGGTTTTACTTATTTTACTAATTTAACTAATTTGACTAATTGTACTAACTTTACTTATTTTACAAATTTTACCAATTTTACTAATGTTACTAACTTTACAAATTTTAATAATCATACTAAATTTACTAATTTTGCAAATGTTACTAATTTTACTATTTTGAATTACATTATTAATTTTATTAATTTTCCGAATTTAACGAAATCTACTAATTTTACTTAATTTACTTTTTTTACTAATTTCACTAATTTTAATAATTTTTTTTTTAATCCATGCCATCTGTTTTGGGGCCGAAGCACTCCCTGCTCTTTCGCGGTTTTTTTTTCCATCTTACTTTACCCGCATCATCTGCCAAATCGAAGACGTACGGTTATAAGGCTGATTTAAGTTACCAACAATACCAATTTTACTAATTTTACTTATTTCACTAATTTAACTATCTTTTTTAATTTTACTTATTTTACTAGTTTTACTAATTTTACCAAGTTTACTATCATTACCAATGTTACTAATTTTACTAATTTTACTAATTTCACTTATTTTACTATTTTTTTATTTTTACTTATTTTACTTATTTTACTAGTTTTACACTAATTTTACCAATTTTACTATCATTACTAATTTTACTAATTTTACTCATTTTACTAATTTTACTCAATTTACTAATTTTACTAATTTTACTAACTCAACTAATTTTAATAATCTTACTAAATTTACTAATTTTGCAAATGTTACTAATCTAACTAATTTTACTCATTTTACTTATTACACTTATTTTACTTATTTAACTAAATCTACTATTTTACTAAGTTTACTAATTTTACTAATTTAACTAATTTTACTAAGTTTACTCATTTTACTAATTTTACGAAATTCAAGATTTTACTAAATCTACTAACTACTAAATTCACTAATTTTGCAAATGTTACTAATTTTACTAATTTATCTAAAGATAATAATTTTACTAGATTTACAAATTTTACTTTTTTTTTAATTTCACTACGTTTACCAATTTTACTATAATTGCCATTTTCATTATTTTTACTAATTTTGTTAATTTTTCTAACTTTACTCATTTTACTTATTATACTAATTTTACTTATTTTACTCATTTAACTAATCTTACTCATTTTACTGATTTTGCAAATTTTACTAATTTTACTAGTTTTACTCCATTTATTTAAATGGATGTACTGGTGTACTGGACGGATCTGATGTGCTGGGCATTCTGAATTTACTTGATGGACTGTATATAATAAATGGATAATAGATGGGCCGAATGTGATGGACTGGATCATCTGGAAGGACTGGATGGACTGGACGAAGTGGATGGACTAGATAGACTGGATGGATGGGAAATTACTGGATAGACGACTGGATAAAATAAATTAGCTTGTTAGGTTGAATAGACAAAATGTTCACTACATAAAGTGGATAATACCTTTACTTTTAAATTATTTGCACAAATAAGCCATCATTGTTTATTTATTTCCTATTTTAATTGCTATACTGTATCATACAATCGTTAATCATTAGCTATTAATTATTCTAACATGACATTGGAAAATGCTTGCATTGTTGATAATTACCAGTTGTTTTGTTTAAATTTCAAGAATCGTATTTCTATTATATGTAAATACCGCTATAATAAGGAATGTGTTCAAAATATGAATACATTCCAAACGAACTATTTATGTATCAATTTCCATTCCATTATACACACACACACACACACACACCTCAAATCACACATGTCAAACGTTCCCTCACCTTTCATTGTACACATCATATCCGTTTTCATCATTCTTGCCATCATCATTGACATCGTCGTCGAGAAATCAACATAAAAAAAATTCCCCCCATTGTCGTCTGTTTGCTCGACATTCAATAACATTCTATATTTGTATATATTCAGGTACAAACAATAGTAGTTCATTTCAAAATGTTTGTAATGAAAATAAATCGTTCACCAAATAAAACGAGCTTTTTCAGTCTGTTGTTTGTACAACAAATAACGCTTTTCTATGGTACTCCAACAAATTATTATCCCGATTTTACTTTTAACACTGTGTGGGAAATATTACAAAAATAAAAACTAAAATGTGCGCGCGCTCATTTATAATGAAAAGCACATGGAAAAGAAATCGTAATGAATGAAAATTAAATTGCATAAAAAAATGAAAATCAAAACACCCTCTAGTACTAATTAACGCGACGGGAAAAACTTTGAATCCGTTCGGATATCCGGCTTCAGTTAAAGTAAACAAAAAAAAAAATTGGAAAAACGTATTTTTTGTTTCCTCGAATATTTTGTACGATAATTAATGCGCATATAGAATAGATTTCCAACCTGGCATAAAAACTCTAGATGACATAAAAAATAGAGGAGACAAAAAATTATTATATTTTTTTTTACACATTTTGGGATGACATTGGAACAAAATTTACTTCCATTGTTGAAAAGCGTTTTTAAGACTTTTTTTTCATTCAGGAAAACTATTCTATTATACCTACTGTACATATATACATACATACGATACGATGCTGAAGACGAAATATACAATTTTTCATAAAAGTTTATTCCTTTTGTTTTTATTTGATTTCTAGGATGGCATTATGGGACAACTAAAAATTATGGCAGGTGGTGGGATACAGCTTTCTGGGCAAACATTAATATTAGATTTACTTCGAGCTTCCATTATACGAACGAAACACGGTCAACCGATCACAATAGGTAAAAATATTTGTTACTATTTCATGTAAAATTTTTAACTTAGTCAAATGTTTATTTCCTCCATCTCGCACTAGAACAGAATCATCAAAAAATTTTACAATCCAAACCGTCGATCAATATGGCAATATCGAAAATCTAATGTATTTAGATAATAAAAATTTAGAATTTTTAGTACGACGCAATTTTCGAATTCAGGATCAGCATGGTCAACAAATATTTGGAATCGATTCGAATGAGATTGTAATTGGATCGAATCAGTTGCGTATCGAAGGGGATGGTGGCGTACTAGTAAACGATTCGATTCATGTGGCACAGGTGCGAGCTGAAGCGGGGAAAAAATTAGTGCTAGAGTCACGTCTAAAAAAATTGGATGTCAAAGGATTTCAGGAGATATTTATGCAGTCGAAGGCGGGTTATGTTGATGGCAGAATACTGAAGGATATCAAATTACATACAATTGCGGGTAATGTAAGTAAAGTCTGTTTTTATTTATTAATGAATTTTTAGATTAATTATGAATGAAAAAACAAACTTTGAGTCCTAATGAAACTGATTATCCATGGTAGCAAGCTTGATACGAGGTTTTATATAAAATACAAGTATTACCGAAAACTTATTTTGATCAACAACTCTAGTTTTCCTATATTTAGAGTCCAGTTTAGTATTAGTAAATTGAATATTATTGCAGTTGGCGTGGATACAGGTCTGCCAACATCTATGTCCCGACAACCAGAGAATCTATACTGCCATTATCACACTCGCATCGCAACATACATTAGCCAATCCTGTGAAAACTCATTTTTGAATAATCCCGGTGGTACAACGAATAACATTACAGCAATTTTCATCTCAGTACCACTAGCGTTTCAGTGATGACAAATATTTTGCAGCAGATTCGAATATTGTACATTACATTTGCGTCTTGCGTTCCGCACATTCCTAAGGATTGTAACCCTACCGAATTGCTGTACATCTCATATAAAATATGATTGATGAACTCAAATATCTCAAATATCGACATCCAGCTTCAACTCTGAATAATTTTGAATAATATTCAGGCTTCACCATCCGTTATTATCATTTCGATATATATTCCTTCCGATTCGAGTTAAGTGGTGACTATGAATTCTCTTGCTGAAGTAAACAATTTATCACTATCGGTGACTTCCTCTACCGATGACAAATTGGTAGCCATTATCGAATTTTGTGCTAGTATTCCTGCTTCGCAGCGAAGCGATATCCGCAAGTCCAATTTAATGGGTGATTATAACGAGTGATCCAAAGAAACATCAAATTAGAGAGCCATGGTATATTGTAGACTGATCGTCACTATGTAACGTCGCAATAAGTTTCATTCTTTATACAAAATACACGATGATCGGTTATATTCCAGTTTCAGTGTGACTTTGGAGGGAGTTCCACGTCCTGAATAATATTTTTCAAAACAATTATCTTTTGAAGATTAAAGAGGGTTTGACATTGCCTCCAAAAAATGTTGGAGTCCATTAATTCCAAATGGAAGAAAGTTAATGGTTTTTGGTCCCAAATGTCATATATCAACTGTTCGTTGTCCCAACTTTCTGATGCCTGTTTTTATCTACCAGATGTTTTATGTCAGTGTATGAATTCAGAGTTTCAGAATTTATGACGCTTATTCGAGGATGAGGTTTCCAATATTATTTCCCCTTTGGATGACAGAAAGGGCATGATAAAATTCCACCAATTCTTAATAAGAAATGCACTGAAGGTTTAA
This sequence comes from Nephrotoma appendiculata, assembly GCA_947310385.1. Taxonomy (NCBI): domain Eukaryota; kingdom Metazoa; phylum Arthropoda; class Insecta; order Diptera; family Tipulidae; genus Nephrotoma; species Nephrotoma appendiculata. The sequence continues at coordinate 55,042,842 of OX371225.1, read as the reverse complement.
TCCGTCCGCTTACGTTCATATTGAGTCAGAACTTTCATACTGGTTTCTTTTCCGACCCCTGAAAATTCTCCTTCATTCATCCAATTTTTAAGTTAGGGAAAAGGTATGACCACAGGAAATACCGCGGAATTGTATATACTGTTTCACTCAGCAAAGTGTTTTCCCTGACAGAACGACTGTCCTTAATTTAATTTCCTTCCTGTTCCACAATGGTATCTACCATCGTCAACTCGAAGTGATTTATACAGAATTTTGAAAAATCCTTTCACAAGTTGGATCACGATTGAAAAGTTGAACATCCGTTTCACTTTTTGTCAGGCCATTAAGATCGTATATGTCTAACCGCTAGCCATATGTAAAAATTTAAAACTCATTTTCTATTAGATTACGAGTCGCTTCAGGTGTTCCGCTGGAAATCATCTTGGTTCTCTGTGATTCTCATTATTCATTAATGATGTAGCAAATTGCTTTGTTTGACCCAATATCTTCTGTAAGCGGATGATACGAAAATATTCGCACCTATAACTAAATCATGTGACTGTATAAGATTTCAAAAGAATTTGGAAGCGTTTTGCTAGTGGTCAAATTTATCACTTACCTTCATGTGACTTTTTCTTCCAAACTCTCATTTATACGACACATTGATCACATTATTCCAAAGGCCTGTCCTATTTTGTAATTCATTAAACGCAACTGTAGAGATTTTCTTGACACACACTTAGAAATCAGTATGTGTTGCCTTCGTTCGTTCCATGCTGGAATATACCTGTCAAGGGTTCGGTAGAATCGAATCAGTAAAAAAGCAATTTTATTTATTTGTATGTTGTGTATTCGGATCTTGTGATTTGAACTCGACTTGACTTTAGTATATTATAGGTATCGTGACTGCATCAGGCATCTACGCTCGGAAAATTAAGTGGGATTTGCTACGGCGTGAACTTGCTGATTTTTTTTTTGTTCGAGACGTTTTTTTCGACCCTCATCTTCTGAGAAGGCACGTCAGTTTCTTACAGATCCATCGTAGTAACTGACGTTCAGTGTCTCGAGCTATCGCTCTGAATGCGCCGCATTTCTTCAACAAATATTTTGTTATATTTGATTTATATTCCTCAGCAGGGATTCGCTCAAGAATATATTATTCAGTTACTCAGCTAGTCACATTTAAGATGGTAAACATAATTCCTGTTTGTCTCATCAAAACAAAGTCCGTTAAGTGAGATAATCTCACTCAATGGCCGTCAGTGGCCTTCATTCCTATACATAATGCATTCCATTTTAGTTTTATAATTGGATTTCGTTTCAAAACTCCTCTTTTTATAATATTTTCATACCGTTAATATTTCGGGGCTGGTCACTAAAAATAAATGATTGTTGGTCGCTCTGCCAGATGTCTCTTGTTCAATAACATGTATAAAATTTCACATTAGGCCACTATCGTAACAATTCTACAATCAGATTTGTAATATCTTTAACGACATGATCATGTACGTCCGAGTACAAGGTCGCGGTGACTGACCTTTGCGGGTTTTCCAATATAAACTTGGCAAACATTTGAAAGCGTTCTTCAAAATATGTCTATCAAATTTTTAAATTTTAACACACAGGTAATCACTGTGCGTCAATATTTGTTTACGTGCTGATTCGGCATTTCGATTCCTCTTTGTCCTATTTATCACCAAATAATATTAAGTAAACTAAACCTCGAGTATAGTCTACGATGCGTTAGTAAAATGCTGTAATCGCTCAATAATATCGTTATGGTAATTGGAGGACGTAAATATGAGTTAAACGGTTTCTTGTAGCAAAGATGTATTTTTAAATTTTGTGTTTTAGTAAATAATTGTCTTACGTGAGTTGAGCTATTTTAAATTTCGTTAAAGTGAAATAAAAGAACATAAAACTGCATTTCCCTTATGATTTAATCTATGGAATCTGTTCTGCGACCGAAGCACTCCCAACTCTTTCGGGGAACGCTTTTCCCATCCGTGATTAGTAAGGTACATTGCGTGCCAAATCGTGGACGTACGGCTTATTTGTCCAATTTATATAGTACCATCTGCACGTTTCACAGCTTCATGCCAGCCTTTAGTACTGGCATGGATGATGGGTCGGCCCACGAGCTGTGCACTCCGACATGGGGCCATCGAAATGTAAAATTATGTAGATTAATTATTAAATAATTTCTAGGTGTGTAAATATGAAACCGAAATTATTTTAGTAAAAAGTACACGTTCATCGTAATGATAATGATTAAGGGTATTTTATTGAAAGTATTGCCAATTATTAGTTATACATTTTTCCCATCTTTCTGGCAATGCGCGGATGAACGCCAAAAAAAACTTTTCTTCTTTGGAAGCAAACCAATTGTTCTTCTTTTGAAGCAATGTTATCGAACCTTTTTCGTAGGAAATCAGCACGCCGGTGCCCCAAATATGCAAATAAGTGATAATCGGACGGAATCAAGTCTGGCGAGTAAGCCGCATGTGAAAATACTTCCCAAATAAGTGATTCCAACGTCTCCATGACCAATTTTGCTTTGTGTGATGGTACATTATCGTGAAGCAAAATCATTTGGTGTTGCTTTTTTCATATTCTGGTTTCAGTATTTACGGTTTAACCAGATTTTATTAATTTATTTATTTACAATAATTATAGTTCACAGGAAAAAACTTCCTAATGATTATTACTATATAATTTCAATAACTTACTATAACTTAATAAAATTACACAATAAAAATAAATTAATCACAAGTCGATTGCCCGAATTCTCAAAATTTACTAAATTTACATTTGTATTACATAAAATTACAGAAATCTCAATAAACCATATCGAAGATTAACTCACTTCAAACATAGAAATTTTAAAGTTATGTTTCCGTTTATTTTTGAAACAAGTTTTAGTCATTCCGAAATCAAAACTATCACAGAAATCGTTAAAGTTCGTAATCATGAAATTAACTGATTCGTGTACTAAGTAATTGGAACGATGTAAATCCGGTATCAGCAAAGATCTTGTTGTAAGTTGTCTTACGGGAGCATACATATTCAAACGCGAAAGTATTATGGACAATTAGCCCTTGCTTCCAAAACAACAGCCACAAATAAAGGCACAGCAAAGCAACGTCTGGTTGACTGCAAGGCTCTAAATTTGAAACGAAACATCTCGTATGTGTTTAAACTGGGCATATTACGAAGATTATCCAAATACATATAAGTCAGTCATTTGTCCATGTTAAAGAGATTAAACTTAAAAAAGATGTGACGAGTAAATTTTCATTGAATTTGTTCTATTCGTTCAATATGTCATTATAATAAGGAGCCCACAGGGCTATAGCATATTCTAATTTTGACAGAATCATATTAATGAATATAAGATTTGAAAAGTCCTCCGTCCTTTAAAAACTTTAGAGAGACGCTGTATAAAACCCAACAAAGATGACGACGATTTTGATATTATTTTATCATTATGCGAAATAAAACTCAAATATTACTCCCAAGTCTGTAGGAGAGAGCAACGCGATACATCTATCAAGCCATTTACAAATATTTTAAATAATAAAGAACCAAGGTGTGAGCACTGTGGAACACTGGAAAAAATGTTTGATGGTTTTGACACGATTTAACTTAACATATTGAACACGGTCAGAAAGGTATGACTCCATACAATTCTGACTTTTTCAAATAGTCCAAACAACTTGAGTTTATGTATGATGATTTGGTAATGAAAAGAGTAAAACGCTTTTGTGAGATCAACAAAACCGACATCAAGTTGACCCTGCGACTCAAATCTATCAACAATTTCACGTTAAAACTCAATCAGATTGGTTATTGTGGATCTACCTTTGAAAAACCTGTGATGAGATGTTGAAATACAATTCCTTATGTTAAAAAAATGTATCTTGCCAATATGGCCTCAAACAGCGTAAGGATTGATACTAAAATAGAGATACCTCTCTAATTGGCTACATTAGAACGATCACCTGCCTTGAAGATATTTTAAATCTCTGTGGAAAACTGAAGTATTTAAAGATTTTTCAAATAATAATTTCAAGGGATAGCAAAGTTGATATTTTAACAATTTTAAAATATACGAAGAAACACCGTCCGAACCACAACCATTTTTGAAAAAGTTCAATGCATTAATAATTTCATATTCGGACAGATGAACATCAAATTGAACGGCACATTTAAAATTTAAGTTAGATTTAAAGTTTACAAATTTGTATACACTTTGAAAAAAGTTCCCAAAATAATCTAGAATTTCATTTAAATCAAAACTACATTTTGGATCAAAATACATAGTTGTAGGCAGCTCAGATGCTTTACATTTGGAATTAACAAATTTCCAAAAACATTTAGGATCATAATATAAATACTCATTATAAACCTTTAAGTTTTTGCTAATGAACTGTTTATGTGATTTCAATTTTCTAGTTAAGGAAGGATTACTCTTAAACTTCACACGACACGTATTTTTATAGTTGCGTAATTTAATCAACTCATTAGTAAAATGAGGTGGATAATTTGGTAAGGATAATTTTGTCAAGAAATGCTGCATCGATGCCAAGAAAATTCGAAATTGTTTAACAACATTTTATGGAGTGACGAAACATGCTTTAAAATGAAAGGAATATTCAATAACCATACTTTACTCTATTAGGCCCGCGTAAATCCAAGAGTAGTGCGGCGCAGTCGGTTTCAGCACCAATTTGGAGTAAACATGTGAGCGGGAATAGTCGACGGATAATTGATTTTGCCTCCTGATCTAAATCCTTTAGACTTTTTACTGTGGGTTTATTATAAAGAGCAGGTTTATAAAAGAATACACCAGACCGAGCAGGGGATGCAACAACGTACAAACGAAACGACAAATATTATTAAATGGTGGCAAATGGTGGACACCTCGAACATTAGTTTTATTTTAATGGTTTTATTTTATTTCTGGCATCTATTTTAGACTAGAAATTTTGTTAAGGGCGTTTTTAATAAACACGACTTACTTTGTGAAAAAATATGATAAAAAACATTCTGTCGGTCAACTGTATATGTAGTACATCATTTTCCAGGTAACATCACTTCAACATTAATAAAAAAAATGAGGAACAAAAGACTGTACAAAATCATTGTTATTATTTGGCAGAAGATATCACAGCTTATAAAAATGATTTTATTAGAAAGGCACACTCTTCTAGATTATTTTAAAAAATAAAATTAAACAAAAGAACCCTTGGGGGTTTTTTAAATTAATTTTTTGGGTGGTGCGCATTCGATGTCACTCAAAAATACTAAAAGTGGAATAACTTTTGCACCATCGACAGACAATTCGAAAAAACTTTACTTGGATGTTTTTGTTGGAAATGAGCTCCCTTATCACCCTGCTTCGTTTGATCGTCCAATTCTGGGACACCCTGTATATGCGAAAACCGTTTCAGAAAATGACAATTTTTCCGAGTTTTGAGCCGAACAAATGCAATCAGTACGGCAAAATAATATGATCCAAACTACTTTTGACCCTAACTATTTGTGGTTTATTTTAAAATACATAATATAATCAAAAAAGAAGATTTTCACTCACCATGACAAATTCGATTTTCTTTTAAGCCGATATCATGAAACCCTGGATTATTAAGGATTTGTATTTTTGTTTGCTTTATTTTATTTAAATTATTACAACTGAATACAATTCATCTATTAATTTATCTTTCTTAATTCAGTCACTTCTGAATGAGGGATGGGGGGAGGGGGAGGGGGGCCTAATTGGCCAGCTCATTTTATAGGTCATTTACTGAAGTAGTCTTTGCACTAGTGTCCTTATTCCATTAAATCAATTGGTTTCTTCGTTCTCTGCAATCGTCTTACTGCATCTAAACTGTCCAACAAACCCCGAAGCGCATCATTTTTGTGTTGATAAATACGCTGTCCATGAATTACAACTTTAGTTTTTTATTTCTTCTTCAACCGTCTGGTTATTTAGGTCCTAATGTACCACCGAGCATTAACTATGCCACGTAGTACTTTGTTTTGTAAAATTTGTATTATTTTGTTGTTGATTTTCTTTGTATAGCCGCAGAGATGTATTCCGTAAGTACATACAGGCTTTAGCACCTGGTAAAATAATAGCCATTTATTTTTTCCGCATTTTTCCCGAGCAGCCAATACATTTTTCGAAATTTGATAGTTCATCGTTTTCTTTTTAACGTGTTCGTTCCATCTGAGCCTGGTATCTAAGGTCATCCTTAGATATTTAGCCTGTTTTGCATACGGACTCTGCTGACCGGTAATGATGTTACAGGCTGGCTACTGCCAACCTGCAGATTTCACTAAGCGCATGCAGAGGCCTCCACGGTGATTTTTGCCGGCTACGTTCTCAGGGAGAAGTGCGAAGGGTCGTGGGGTTTGAGGCTTGCATGTGCTCCTGGCTTACACCGTGAGTAAAACAGAAATTTAAATAAAAATAAAACGCAAAAATAATAATAATAAAATATAACTCAAAAATTATAAATGGGAGAGAGGTGCCTTGGTGCGCGCATCCATTCGAATTCAAACAGGGCAAAGCCTCGGTTACGAAATTGGATGCGGGCACCAAGGGACCGCAAACACTAAACCGACACAGAGGGAGTCTCCGCTCCCATCATACCGACCGAAAAATAATTTAATAATTCATTTTATTAAAAACAAAACAAAGAAACAACTCCCCTTTCCCCCCGTACCACGATAAAAAAAAACGAGAGAGAGAGAGAGAGAGAGAAAGCACAATGCGTACCGAGCGTGCACCCGCTGTGCGGCGCTCGATTACAAAAACCAAAATTTAAATTTAAAAATAAAAAATGTAAAAAGAAATATAAAATAAAATGAATAAAAAAAAATATAAAAAAAATCGTACCTTAATTACTAAAATTAATGTCTTGTTGCCTGGTTGGGCACTATGTTGCGGGGCCTTTCCCCGATACCAAAAAAAATCAGCGAATAGCCGGATGGCCACCCGTTGTTGCGACCTTGGGTGGTCGGGCGTTGCGGGGCCTTTCCCCGATACCAAAACAATTGTACGAGGTGCCGGTTGGCCACCCGTACGTAGCGACCTTGTACGGTCGGACGTTGCGGGGCCTTTCACCGATACCAAAAACACGGGCAACCGGTTGGCTACACAAATGTGGCGGACCACCGATAATAATAAACACACAAATGAACCGAGGTGCCAGTTGGCAACCCGTATGCGGCTGGCCTCAACTGGCCGCCGTAAATAAATTGGGCGTTGTCTCACTGATCTGTACAATACATGGAAACTACAGCGCCCGTAGTCATGAAATTTATTACAGCCAGCCGTTAGAATAACTGCGTATATAATCAGCCTTTGGTAAAATTCGTTTTTCTAATGAAATCGGTACCTGTTATTCAACACACGCAAACATGCGGCGCACTTCAATTGGCTGCACTTAAAATAAATGATCCGTGAGCCTCCGACAAAGAAGTCAGCCCTTTTTTATCGTTGAATTACACCAACAAAGGAATTTCGTATACGTATTACGCAAGGTCGTCACCAAACCTTCACTCACAAAAGCGTATGTGCTCAGCTAAATCACTCCGCCCCTTCCCGCACCAAAATAATTTGAAGCATTTTTTTTGTTTTATATGTATGTTGCACTAATATCCCATCACATGGTTATTCAACCGGCCAAAAAGAAAAGAAAAATCGGGATTTTGACTTATGGCGGTTTCAAAAAAAAATAAAAAACGTTCAACAAAAAAAAAATTACTATAGCCTCTTCCTCTTTTCACTTGTCGTAAAAACACTTATTTTGCCATATATTCTACATAATTTTTTTTTTATTAAATCATTATTACAACAACTTTCTTTTATTTCGATAATTACTACTTAATAATAAAATTTTAACGTATCTCGTTTATCAAATACAAAAAAAAAACTCCACTTTATCACCTTGAAAACTAGCTTTACTGTTTTACTAATTTTTAACTTAATATTTTCCTCAAAATCAAGACTCTAATTTCATATCAACCAAAACTTGACAAAATCACAACTCGAATGACAACCAAAAAAAAAAATCTCACGCCGCACAGCTAGCAAAACGTTCTAGAAGAAATTAATCTCTCTTCTCTGTCTCTCCTTTATATCAAATTTTCGTTGATAAAAAAGAGAGACATATAAGAAAAACATTTTTTCAAAAACGTTTTACTTTGCACACACCCGATGCACATTGTTCTATCTCCCATCATCTTTCTCACCCTCGCGCCATCACCACGACGTGTACAAACATTAAACAACTCCGAAAGTGAAGACACAAACCGAGGGGAATAAAATATAAACAGCGCTTGTTACGATCATGTAATCGTAACAATGATTACAGGTTTGTAGCTGACTCTTAGATTAGTAAAATTTTCATGCATGGATTTCGATTCATTGAGCCCGATACGCCACATTTTTGTCCATTATATTATGATTTTCTCACATGCTGAGTATCCTGCTCACATGAAGTTTCGATGTCGACTCCTCGACAGCGACACAGCGTCTCTTACTGGGAGAACTGCAGTGTCATCAGCAAATGTTGCAACGGTAACATGGTTGAATTGAGGTTAATCTCTGGTGTAGAGCAGGTAAATAATGGGTCCCAAAACACTACCCTGCGGGACTCCTGCCGAAATCTTTTTTAGCTCGAAATATTCATCTTCATATTTCACCTTAAAGTGGCGATTCTCTATGTATGATTTCAAAATCATGTAATATTGTTTTGGTAAACCTCTATGTAGCTTGAAGAGTAAACCTCTGGGCCACACCTTATCGAAGGCCTGCGCCACATCTAAGAAGATACTAGAGCATACTTTTTCCCCTCTAAAGAAATTCTCAATGACGTCTGTAAGCCTGTGAACCTATACTCAATAGTTGAGTGTTTCTCTCTGAAACTATCCACCTTCTATCATTATTACTTCTGGTACTTTCCACTGCATTGGCAAATGTTTTTTCCTGAGAATCGCCTTCTCCAGGCAGCTTTTTTATTATTTGCCCTGTTATTAGATCGTATCCAGGAGATTTCGTTACATTTATGTTCTTAATTTCCGATTTTAATTCTCTCAATGTCAGACTTGATATCTTCGAACTCAGCTGTTCTGGGTGTATCAGCAGCGTTTTCGTAACTAGTCTGCCAACTTAGAGGTTGAAATGTTTCTTCAAGGTGTTCAGCAAACAGGTCAGCTTTATCTTTCGCACTTCTAGCCCATTTCCCATCGTTTGCTTTGATTTGCGGGATCTTTGTTTTTGGTCGTTTTAACCCTTTTGTTTCATTTTCCAAATGTTTCACTTTCACTGCTTTTATGAGTGCCTTAAGTTTGATGCACAAGTTGCATAAGATGGTTTGATCTTGCATCGCACGCGTAGTCCTCCATTTCTTTCGGACTTTTTGTTTTCCCTGCACTACCTCTCTTACTTCTACTGGGTAAATAACGGAGTTATTTCTATACTGGATGATAATTTGTGGTGCATTCCCAAACCGATCTTCTTTTTCATTTTCACTTTTATTTGGCACTTGAAGTTCTATTTTTTTCTCTACCAACTGCTTTACAATTCCCATTTTATTTTGTTGTTACCGAGCTGCGGTGAATTTTTTTTTTCTGTTAAATTTTCATTAACCGGTATTATAACAGGCGAATGATAAGATATTAGACTTTTATCATTTTCTAAGAAGATGTAGCGTTCTGATATGATGTAGAAATCTATAAGGTCTGCGATTTTTTTAGGATCAGTTGGCCAGTACGTTGGATTCTCCGCTTAGTAAAATACACAGTTTGAGTATTGGCCCTGCAAGTAATTCTTTGACTTTTGTAGAGGTTAATCTTAAACCCCAGAACTCCAGAAGGTATTAAAGTCACTTCCAATAATGAAGATACTTCCTAATTTATTGAACAAGTTAATGAAGTCTTCTTTCTTTAGGTTCTACCATGGGGACAATATATTGCAAATATATTACAGGTGTTGTGATAACCAAATTTAACTCTCACGATGGTTACTTGCATGGATTCTTTTTCTATTTTTAATGCTTCATATAATGATTAATATTATCCCTTAAATATAGCTGACCCTCATCTTGCCCGTTCTGTTGGATGTGTGGTATGGTACATTTCCAGATTGATACATAGGAGTTGATGGTGAAATGTGTTTCTTATATTAAGCATATATCAATTTTATCAGTATTTAAAAATTTTATTTCTGCCAGGTGTGGTGTTAATCCGTTTGCATTCCATATGGCTACCTTTAATGAGTAGTTTTGATGTCTGGTTTCTGCTCCGGAATTATGAATTGAGCTATGTATTGCATACATTATCTATTTTAACTATTTTGCAACTTGGTATTTCCAGCAGATTGGGTCGATCCAGAATTAATTTATTTATTTAGTTTATTCTGTTCCTCAATGCTATTAAAAATTGCTTGGACAGTGTTTTTGAAATTTTCGGTACCGTTGTTCTCGTTTTCTTTCCAATTTAAAGAGGCCTGTGGATATGTATAATTCTCCATACAAATAGATGCTTCATTTCTTGCTCTATCCTTGTATGCGTGCCTGATCCTTTATTTACTCTAGCTCCTTGGCAACCTCACATCCTCAGTAGCTGACTGGATGCTGCCTATTACAATTTATACATTTTGCTGGTTCTTCTTTAGATAGTTCGCAAGTTTGTTTTGGGTGCTTTCCGGCACACTTGACACATCTAGGCACACAACATTGAACTATTATTGTACTTCCTCCGATCTTTACTAGCAGGTTGAGTATGCCAGTTATATTGTAATTTTTTTCTATTTGCTACAATTTATCAAACGTTAGCATGAACAGGGGAAGTCCTCTTTTCAAACGGCTTCTATTTCTCTATTATGTAATAATGTTTACAGCATCAAGGATATTAAATCCTTTATTTTCTATGTCCTCCATTATTGAATTACTTTCATTGGTTTGATGTAGGCCTATAGCCAGGACCTTGATGGGACGGTAGTTTTTATTTTCGTACGTGTACCACTGATATTTTTCCGTATATTCAGCTTCTTTGACAAGTATATATGTATGCATTTGGATTGGAAGTGATAACCTTCCATACATTATTGTTCAGGACAATGAATTTGAATTCTTATTCCGTTACAGTATACTCATTACACTTTGAATTTCTGAATAGTTGGTTACTCCTACCATAAAATTCGGTGGTGGAGTTTTTACCTTTGGCTATATGCTTCATTTTGTTGAGCTGGTTGCCGTTCGGGTGCTTTTTCTACCTCTATTGAGGACTCAGCTTTTCATTTTTATTTGTCTTGTTTTGTTTAGCTTTTCCCTTTATCAACATCCAGTTAGTTTCCCTCTACTCTTCCTCGTACGTTGTGTATTCAGTCGTCTGCGACTTGTCTCTTTGAAGTTGTACTTTGAATTTATTTTATCTGGTTTCAGGCAGATTAACTTGCGTTGAAGATGATTATAAGCTCCATTTCTTAATTTTTTTATTTTAGTGGTTGATTTTTTTTTCTAGATTAGAATTACCATCATTTGCATTGCTACGGACGTTGAAGATATCGGTTGCAGAATTGCTTTTGCTTCTACTTTTGGCATATATAGTACATTTTTGCTGTATGTGACTGCTGTTGAAACGGAATCGCTGTTTCGAAATTGATTTCACTAACACGCATAATGTGGTTCTCCTAGAATCTAAGGATCTGGCCTTCAAAGAGTGTGGGTTAGCCAATTTGAAAAATCCCCAGGGGTATAAACTTTTGTGTTTTGGTCTATTACATTGTGATATATTGACTATTCACTATATTGGTCCATTAATTTCGAAAGGAGTAGTTACCACAATCGTTCGTGTTACAATACATTGCCCAGACAGGATGCGCCCGTATCCGAGAATACTTTGTGGAGGTTGTCAATCATGATACACCCCGATTCGTAATTTTGAATTCCTCTTTAAGTTTCCGGGAATTGGATTTCTGGGTTTTATTTTTCGGAATTTGGAGGTTACTCCATTTTTTTGGACAAAATATAATGTGATACTTTATTGTCTGCTTTATTTATTTCGTTAATAATGTTACCGGTTGTAACTCGCGCCCAATGAACTTCCAACTCAATACCAGTATTTAAGAATGTATATTTTACTATGAATATATTAATTCCAACTATATACCCAAACAGTATATTTTTGATCATAATGCGCTTTCTTTTAAAAAAACCTTTCTTAAAACACAGAACCTTAAAGAAAATTGATAACATACCAGTATAAAACTGTTACAAATTATTTTAAATTGTTCAGACAGCACAAAGTAACAATATTTAACTTTTTCTCATGTTAAAAAATATATTCAAAATTAAAGTTTAAATACCCCAATTTTGTATCCGAAGTTGCTCACTCTTCCGTTTTACATAATTTACGAACGAAAATTTCTGAAAATGTCTAACATCTGCATCATAAATTATCTTTCGATTATGATCATCAAAATTTACCGTACACCAAACAAAAAAAAAGAAGGAAAATTTAAAACTTTCATCTCCTTAAAACGACATAAAAACTATACCTTTTGCTTTAAGTGAATTTTCTTTATATTTTCCTAGAAATGTGCATGCAATTTTATCGTTTCAACAATAAAATTATGAAATTTTACTACTAAACGAAAAATTTTAAATGGTTCGTTGAAATTCGAATGGTAAAATGGGGAGAAAAAAATAATAAAAATGTAATTATATCCTTAATTATACCTGTAATTAGAGAGATAGAATTTATATGAATTTTAATGACCTTTATTTTATTATTACAAATTAATATTTAATTTCGAGGAAATGAGTAATATTAATAAATTTTTTTTTGGTTAATTATCCGCGCGCCACACAAATAACTAATTTGCAAATTATTCTATTTTCGCAGATTCGTTTTGATTCACCAAATATTTTTATGCCATATTTGAAAATATCACAATCAACACCAAATAAAATGACGTCATCGTCATCACAACAATCACTATCATCATCATTATTGTCCGCATCAATTGGTTCAATATTTGGTCATCATTTAGTAAGCGGCGGTACTACACAAATGTCGCATACACAAACCACAATAACAGCAACAGCAAATCATCATAATAGCAACAACAACAACAACAACAATAATTATGATAAATTTTATCATAAAGTTTATCAATTATGTACATGTGCAAGTGGTAAATTATTTTTAACGTCATCTCATACTCTGTGCTCGGTTGATGATTCTAATGTGTGTAGATAATATTTTGTTGTTGGTACATAATGTAGGTACATACATATAATGTGTTTATTGTTGTTGTCATATAAATTTAAAAGAGATGAATGAAAGAGAAACATGAGGTAATGTCTAAGCAAAATTTGTTAAACTATCTGTACTTTAGAAAATATTTAGATAAATTTATATAATAATGTTTTTTTTAGTTAAATAATAGATAAAATTGATACAGTGTGTCGAATAACATGTTGGTCCCTTAATAGGTTTTCAAATGGCTGGGGCAATCACTAGTCAGAGATGGTAGGTTTTAATTGAAATTTCTTAAGAAATTCTTGTTCGTTATCATTGGGTCTATTTTTAATTCAAACCGAGAGCAAGCAGAGTTACTTTGAGTATTGTACATGGAGGAAAGGTTATGAAGAGCCAAATCGTCAGGCATATAATAAACAGTGTAATTGTGCCGTATTGTCTACATCGCGTAGACAATTAATAATCTACACGTGTAGGCAATGTACGACTAAGAATGGCGTTGAAGATGTAGAGAGACGATATCGGAAATTATTATATCTTAGCAATCATCAAAACTTTTTGATTTTTTTAATTTAAACATTTCAATATGGAGTTCATTCAACCTTCACATTTAAAAACATAAATCCAATATTTTATATGGTTTATATGGTAATGAAGCACATTCGTTTATTCATCGTGAAAGGATTGAATGGTCGAAGGGAGTTGCAGCAACTTGCCACGTACCTGCCACAGTTATGTTGGTCTACAAATTATACTGTTAAAGTTAGCAGAGTAGCTCCAGTCGAAAAATGTTGATAGTGCAGTTTCGGTTGTAACAGCTAAAATGTGTCAACCGAAAAATGTTGATAATGCAGATTCGGTTGTCATAAAAAAAACAAATATCAGCCGAAAAGGTCAATATTGCAGATTCAAACCAACGTGTATTGTTCGGCTATAAAAGCCGGTGAGGCAGATTCGTAATTTCGGTGTTAAACAATAATTATGCTACTAAAGTTAGGCGAAAATTTCAGCCGAAAAAACTGCATTATCGACATAGTTTGTATTAGGTGGTAATACAAAATTCTTGTTATATGAGCCGAAAATTACATGTAATTGAAAATTAAAAAAATCAATATCACATACATAATTTGAATGTTTAAAGGTAATATGAACTAGATGAAGTTAGACCAATTCTTAAACTGTTGGATAAAATATAAATAATTTGTCGTCTTAGGGTCAATGAGTTTGAGTTGTGGCACTAACAGTGAACACCTGTGCCAAAAATTAGGCCATATTTTATGTAGCATCATAGTGAAATAAATTAAAAGCTCGTTACCACTGATAGTGCCACAACTCAAACTCATTGCCCCCTTACACGACAAATTATTTATATTTTATCCAACAGTTTATGAATTGGTCTAACTTCACGTAGTTCATATTACCTTTAAAAATTTGAATTGTGTGATACTGATTTGTTCAAATTTTTTTCGGCGAAAATTTACTGCCAACTTCAATTATATGTACTTTTCGGGTCATATCAACAGAATTTTTTATTACCACCTGATACAAAATATGTCCATAATGCAGTTTTTTTCGGCTGAAATTTTCGGCTAACTTCAGTAGCATACAGTAATTACTTTTTAAATCAAAAATGTTTATTTCGGTTCTTCAACGTATATTATTCAAAACTAATTTTTTTTATTAAACGCTTTAAAACTATAATTAATAAACTATTTTATTAAGGAGAAAACTCAATGGTATATATCAAGCAAGACTCCAAAAATTTTAGGTCGATTTCCATGTAAAGAGTCCGAAAATTTCTATAAATAGATCGCACACACAAAATTCGAAAATTTCTAAAAATTGACCGTTTAAAATGTCATGGCTGGAAACAAATTCAAACGAAAGGTCTTGATGATGTTCACACCTGGAACAATTTTCAGGTCGGTTTTCTATATTAAAATTATTAGATATTTTCAAATTTTGTGTGCGATATCAATCTAGTTTTCAATCGAGTTCGTACGGATTTTCAACATAGAAATCGACCTGAAAGTTTTTCCAGGTGTGAGCATCAATAAGACCTTTCATTTGAATGTATTTCCAGCCATGATACTTTAAACGGTCAATTTTTAGAAATTTGCAAATTTAGTGTGTTCGAAATATTCAATCAAGTTTTCCTGGACTTCCAACATAGAAATTTACCTTCCAAATGATAATAATTGGATGACGTGTCATTTAAAAAATTCTCCAAACATGCAATTATAAATGTATATAACGTTTTAACTCCAAACATGTAATACAGCACTTAGAGAATTTGGGTTTAGTATATTAATTTTAATTGTTTTGAGTGAAAATTTTTATTTTAAATTTTTAGTTGGTTTTTAGGAAGAACAAAATTAAAATTTGTGACGTGTATAAATAATTTCATTCCAGCATAAAATTCGTATCTACATTATCGACATTTTTCGGCTGGATGTTACCGACAAAAATCGGCTGTCATTTTCGTTCGATTAATTTGAATCTGTATTATCGAAATTTTTCGGCTGGCGTCGGATAGCTTTAATAAACTCTACAAATTTGACTTGGAAAGTTATTATTATAAAAAGTAAAAATAAAGTAAATCCGCTTTAGATTTGAAAATTAACAAATAGTTAGTATGGAACGAAAACCACACAGTAATGTCGTATTCCAGCTGAGATCGAACGTAAGCAGAATACAGGATCTTAATTATCTTCAAATTAAAATGTCACCCGTCCAACGTTTGCTAAACTCGAGCATGGAGCTTGCTCTAGTGATGCAATGAACTTGTAAAGCGAATGTAACCCCTATGTCTTTAGTTTTAACTATTACCTGAAGAAGTTCATCAGATAAATGATTTAGGTGGATATTTATTTTCAAATTCCATCCCTGTTTCCCCATCAGAATTTTTTCAAAATTGGACTGTTGTTGACAGGCATTAGGGCAAGTATGGATTCAATGGATTTTTCAAAAATTGAAGTATGGAAATTTTGTCAAATTACACCCCTGTAGGTGGATTTACATATGCGACGTGTGACGTGTGACGGGTGTCTATAGCCAATCATAAACGACTATTTTGACATTCGTCACACGGCACACGCTACACGCCGAGACATGAACAAATTTTATCTTTTTCGTGACGGTCACACACACATAAAAATTTAGAAACATGAAAATAAATTTTTGATTGTTTTGCCACAGTGTTTTTTAGTGACAGAACACAATAAATATACACTACAAAAAATATTTAATTAGTGTGCGTGGCGGCATCCGTCGCAAATGTAATTTGTTGTTAAGAAAGCGTCACGATTATTTCAAATTGTCACACGTCACACGCCACATATGTAAATCCATCTTGTATCCCCTTCAGAATTTTTTCATAATTAGGCTGAAGTTGACCTATATTATGACATATCAAATGGCCATAGTGGTATTACCACCATACTTTATGTTCACTTGAACCAAGGTTAATATTATTGCTTTTCAAATTATGATTGATCGATTTAAACATTGGTAGTTCTCAAGTTTAAATAGAATTAGGTTTTACAACAACCTTCGCATACTAAAACATTAAAATTGGTTTCTGTTGATGTGTTGTTGAAACAATTTTTCGGCTGATAACTTTTGGCTGAAGAATATTGATCAACGGAGATGTATTTATCTACTTTCGGCTGAGAAAGCGAAAACACTATCTGCATTGTCGAATTTTTGGTTTTTCGGTTGGAAACTTTCGGCTATCTTTAATAGTATCACTAGATGCCGGAGACACGCTATCTAATTTTTACATTATCTAACATTATCTAATATTACTAGGAACAGAAGTTCCTAGTAGTGTATTTGTATTGAATGTAACAAGTTGCATATCTTGTATGTGTTGGATTAATTTCTTTGGCATGCCATTTTCATAAAATGCCTTCAATATTGTGTTATGCGTATTGTATTAACTAGTTGATTGTCTGTGAACTTCTATCTAGGTTAAAAATTGCCAATATTTTTATAGTTGTGTTGAGAAGAGATAGACCCCGCCCCAGGTCACCTTTTATGGTAATCTTTATAGTCAAACCAAACTCACGGTATTCCACCGGAAGTCTTTTCTTCTATTATTAATGATGTTGGAATTGTTGCATTTGTCATATCTCCTCTGAACATTTCAACTATGTAATATTTTTAGCTTCAAAATATTTCTTTTATCTCTTCAATTGTGCTTCATTTGTTGTTACAATTTGACCAGATGCATCCGTTATTAAATATTGGTGAATTTTCTACTTACCAGTCGTACGCGTTGATGTAGTGATGCATGTTTCGGATCTGCTACCTTGAGAATGTTTTCATTGAATTGCCTGCGGTCATTCTTCCATTTTCTTGATTTCCGACTTATTTTGTTGACACATTTGCAACTTGAGATGCGAACGTTCTTAAATTTTCTTCAAAATTTTATCACTGATCCAGAGTTTGCGTCTGTATTCTTGGTACGCTAGTGTGTTGGTAGATGATTGGTTGTGAAGCTGAGCTTGAGCGCTTCACAGAATGTAGTTCTTAGGTCGACATTTTTTGATCTGTCGGTGTTAAAATTTTTCCGATTTAAATTGTTGCATTTAACAGGGTTCCATTCCATTAGTGCTTTCTTTGCTTTAGCTGTTGCTAATATAACATTGCGTTCAGAGGTAATTTCTCTCAATCTCATTTTCCCGACGACAAGAATTTCGATTAGCTAATGCTTCATTTCTTTCTCTAAGTGTGCTAGACTTAATGCTTCAGTTACAGTTCTGATATTTCAAATCCCGTGTACGATAGCGGAGGATCGATATTTGTGTTCTTCAGGTTGTATTTTTTCTTCTACTGTGTATAATCATTTTGATTGGTTCAATGAATGAATGGACCACTTAATCCTAACCAGCTCCCAGGGCTGCTGATTTGGGCTTAGTGGCATGTCTGGTAAGTGGCCACCCAAATTTGTACTAACCCGCGATGGATAAAATTTTTATCAAATCAAATATGCTTTTCAGCTTGTTGTATATGCACAATCAATATCAGAAATTAATTTTAGAACATGATTTTAAACCGAAATTAAATGATTTAAGGATCGGCACCACACTTCTCATAGGCAGGCAGAATGATTTATAGGTTCTATAATAACTTTACAAAATTATCATATTTTTGATAAGAATTTACTTAATTGGGTCTTCTAAGGAAATAAATTTAATTTCTCTTGTAAGATTTAAAAATACACATTTGTTCACGTTGAGAGATTGTTCATGTTGCTGACGTTGATAATGTAGGGAACGTTTTTGCATTTTTCTTCATATTTGTTTTTTCCAGATTAAGGCCTATCTCCAAAATTAACCACAGATTAATTATTCCGTGAAAAATTAGTTTGTCGATTTTCGTAAAATTCTAACTTTATGTCCAAATATTTTTTATGCGAGTTTGTTTGACAACAAATAATTGGAATGTCAAATATTTAATAGTGTGTAGAGTTAAGCAGAGACATCTAAATCTAATGAGAAAAATCCCAATTTCTTTAGCTAAACTGCGTATATCGCAAAATAAAATTCAGCGGTACCGACCAAATGGCACAGTGGTTAAAGCTTTGGCGTTTGGATCGGGAGGTACCGGGTTCGAATCCCAATAGTATGCAAAAGGAAATTTTTATCTACAGATCACGATCTGTGATTAAAAGGAACACAATTACGACCCCCCATCGGCGTACGAAACTCATGGGCTGACCCATCTTCCATGTCCAGTATAGGCTGGCATGGAGCTATATGCAATGCGCAGATGGTAACTTAAATCGGCCCTATAGCCGTACATCTTCGATTTGTCAGATGATGCGTAAAGTAAGATGAAAAAATAAACCGCGAAAGAGCAGGGAGTGCTTCGACCCCAAAACAGATGGCATGGATTGTAAAAAAAAAAATCAGCGGTGAAATTTTTATTTTCGTTTTCGCTTGTGTCATTTTTATATGTAAAATTTCATTTCACTTCAGCAGCATACTATATGCATTAAAGGGTTAAATAAAATTCAAATAATAAATTTTTGAGACGAGAATAGGTGTCCTATATGTTTTTGGGGACTACTGACCACGAATCTGCAGTCAGAATTGCCGTATCGCATCAAAATTTTGAATAAATCGCAAAAAAATCGCTAAAAATCGTGAAAATCATATTGGTATGTGCGAGAAAACTTAAAATCTGGCTAAGTCGCACCTTTAACCTGTAAACGTTAAACCTATAAATCCATAAACCTCGTACTTATAAACCCAAACCTACGGATATCAAACCCATAACCACAACTTCACAATCCAAAATTGATGCACTTCAAACTTATAAACCTCAAACTCATTAACCCTAAGCCTATAAATCCTGAACTGATAAAACCCAAACCTATATAGAACATAAACTCATAAACCTCAAACTTATAGAATTTAAATCTGTAAATCTTAAACCTATAAACCCTGAACCGATTGAACCTAAATAAGCCGGGTAATGGTGCCAAGAGTAGCAGTTAATGGATTCTACACACTGCTATATTGAAGAAGAAGAAAAAGTTTAATCCCAAACCTGTAGACCTACAACACAATAATCTCAAATCTCGCCTTTAAGTCTATGCCCATAAACGTACATATCTGTAACATAAACTCGTTACACCTTAATCCATAGGGTTATGTAAAAAAACTATTACTTTTATTTTGCAATGTTGAGCTTATTTATCTCTAAACCTAACCATGAAAAACCTTACTTCACAATTTATAAACTTCAAATTACAGAAGTAACAAAAAAATGTATGCAAAAAATCTAATCAGATGAAGCAAACTTGTTGAAAAGTATATATCGTCCTTGTGCACGGCAGCAGGATCGTAATAGTCACAAGCCTCAAATCTGCAGATCGGCAGCCCGCCAGACACAAATGTATAAAGTATATGAAGCATATAGAGAGTAAGCGATGCGCGAGTATGAGGCGTATATCAAAGGTATATACAGTACTTATTCAAAATGTTGATGCGATACGGCAATTCTGAGTGCAGATTCGTAATCAGCGACCCCAAAAACATATAGCACACCTATTCTCATCCTTGGGTGCTGGCGATTTTTTTTCTGGAGATGTGTTATTTTTGAAAATTAAAATTTCTAAGAAATCCTAATTCCTCTCTAAATAATCGCTGAGGATTTTGAAACTGAACAAACTAAATATAAGGCTTGCCATAGTTGCACTAAAAATAAAAAATCACACGAACTATTTAAATTGATTGTGATAATAATTTTTATTTAAGCCGATCCAGCCGATTCCCTGATAATCATTATCAGGTCAGGCTACGAGCACCTTTCGATACATTTTTTCGACTTCAGCAGAAAAAACGATTCGGTGCTGTCGAAAACGAGTAATGATAGTGACCAGATCGTCTTGTTAGGTGGGTCCTGTTAGTAAAATGTCATTAATTGATAGCTTGGAAGTAGACTTACGGGAGCCATGAAAGACGGCATCTTGTACGGCATGATGGGCGAGATAAAAAACATCTTCATCCTTCTTGGTGATCTCATTCTTCGGCACCTTAGTCATATGACCTAATGTCATATATTCATCCATGAACCGGTTATACTCAACGGCAAGCTGAGGGTTTCTCTCGAAATGACGTTCTATAGTAAGAAGTCGACGAATAGTCTCAAATCGTGAATGACCCAATTTTTGACGCGGTGTGGCAAGTGGCAGGGGCACAACGTATCTTCCGGCCGTGTTCTGTTGAACAGATGCAATGAAATATGATTCTCACATTTTATCATCTTGGTTGATGTTCGATATAGTTGGACATTCTTCAAGCTCCCAAAATCGTTGAAAAGTGTAGTTTGTAATATCGGCAGTGTTATCTGCTGCTGGACATCTCGATCCATCATCCTCGCCCTTCCCCGACATCCTATTATGCGTAGCTCTGTAGTCGTTCTTTTTTGACGCTTTTATACGTTGCTCCGAGAAAGGGTTTTATCTCGGGGTTCATGCGAATCAGATATTCGTTTTTCGCAATTTTAATGGACTAAAAATGGAACGACGACTTCCCTTTTAACCGTAGATAGACTTCTACAGTCATTAGAGATTAGAGTTCAACATTTGGGTCCAAAAGCCAACAGTGATCTTACGACTGCAAAAGATGTTTACATCGCAATAACCTTTATTGGGCGTCGAAAACCGGTGTCCGAAAGAGGTTCGGACTTTTATTTCTGTCTGTATATCATTTAACGATGTTATTCTGAGCCGCAATATTTAGAGCTTTTGACGCTATAGAAATTGTCCTTCAATAATCGCGAAGTTTCGATGATGCTTTTCCTTATTACGTATTTGAGTAGCAACAGCAACGGCGTGAAGGCGTCTCCCTTTCGTTAGTCTGATACTGATCCTTCGATTACGATTCTACATATACAGACATTGTTAATTTACAGAGCGAAATGAGTTTTTCCGGTATTCCAAAACATATGAGCGCGGTCCAGAGTCATTCACGATTGATACTGCGTCATGTGCATGTAGGAAGTTTTTATATAAGGATATGAGCCCGTGAAATACAACATTATTTAAAACTTTGAAAACAGTTTTCAATAAAGGTTTGACACGGCATTTCTCAGCGAGCATAAGTACGTGACCTTCTAAATCTCAATCACCTCTTATTTGTCCCAAATGGACAATGAGGTCACATATAATTTTGATGCAAGAGAAATGCCTTGTAGTTTAGTTAATTATGCGTGGAAATTACTTTGAGACTGGGTTCCTTCCATTTTTCGTCGTATACTTGCTCCACTGTGGGATATTCGACAAAGTGCTTTTTTCACAAAAATGTTTAACACTGAGAGATTATCACCCAGGTGTGTGCTCAGCTCTTCATTTCCCTCATTAATAATTGTACTTCTTGGAAGAAAACCTTAATTCTTGAGATTTCTGCGGCTTCAGCAAAACAGCCTCCCGAATTTTCTTGTTCTGTTTGGAAGCTGATGTTATCGAAGCATTTTCTTATTTGATCGCTAAAATGTTCATTGAAATAAACCGGGCTATACTTTGAGCCAATCTCACCGATGATGCGTTTCGAGCATAAATGGTGTCGTCTAAAAAATGGCAAGGGGTTAGCAGTGCTAAATTTCGGCAAAAACATATTTTCGCCCGTATTTTTTATTAATTTTTATTTTTTTTATGACTGAATACCAGCTTGGATTTGATTTGTTTTTCAATTTTACGTTTACCAGAAAATTATGAGTAAATTATGTTCTAAAAGCACGTATTTTCGATTTGGAGTTGAAACATTTTAGAAATTCAATTGCTCAGTAGAACAAACCTAGCAAGGTTTTGAGCAAATTTAGCCGATGCTGCATTCAAACACCCCAAACAACTTATGCAACACAATCATAAATTTCATGAATTTTGGACATACATTTTTTCATCTAAAAAACAACAAGAGGCCTTAATTGAGGAACAATTATTAATTTTTTTGGGCAAACTATACAGCTTGCTCTTATATTTGAATACAATAAGCAAAGTATCCCTCTTCTCTACCACTAACGATATAACGTCGAATTATTCTTCAACAACATACCGCATCGATGACTTTAATGTGGTGGTGCGGTATGCTGTTAATGAATTTCTTTCACTCGACAAAAACTAGAACTTGGACGTCATCTGATTTATCATCGTTGAGTGCATCTACATCAACGATCCTGATAGTGCGTGTCTGTGTACCGATAGAGTGAAAGTATGTTACTCGACGAGCCAATGGTCGAGAAAGACAACTCTAAATTTTTCCCTATTCTGATGGTAAGACTTTAACCGAGTGAAGTACGTCTAATGTGCAACTTTTGGCATGGCTGGAAAGGTTTTGGAGATCTAGAAGTACTAACAGGCTAAGCACGTTCCATGTTTCCATTTCAAAGCGTTTTCCGTGTACAATTTCTGGTCGCCTTTTTGATGAAGTCGATATGGTAATCCGAAATCTTTGTGTAGAGTTCATAAGCTAGTTATTTTTATGGGAGAAGGTTTTTAGCCTACCGCTTGTGTCCATGACTAACAACAGGATTTAAATTTTTCGTCCCCACCGCATCACATTATTCATTTAGAGTTACCAAGGAATGCACCGAGTATGTATGGACTTAGGACTTTGCCCTACAGGCGATAACTCACCCAATTTATGTATGTATATTTAATATGACCCAGTCACAAGGTTTAAGATAATAGGAGCAGAGTAAACATATTATTTGTTACGACTTAAAATGTTAAGATGGCGATGGAATGTTTGGAACGTAGAAAATGTGGAATGGTTCGCAAACACAAAAAGAAGTATTACACCTTAATTTGTACATATAGGTATACATAATTAATTTTATTCGACATACTGTATCCTAATTCCTAATATGAAAATACTTATGGTGTACGTAATTATGATTAGAATATAAATTAAATTATATACAAATTTAGATATACTCGTATGTATAAATAGATGTATTATTTATATACTGAGATATGCTGTACATGAATATGTTTAAATAAAATTATATTTATTTTCCCAACAAAAATAAAAAATAATAATGAAAACTAAAGAAAACTTTTATTTTTAATTTGTATTAAAAAAAAAATTAATTGGAAAATTTAAATTACTGAAAATACAATTAAAATATTTTAAAACACAAATAAATTATTTTGTATATTTTTATTTGAGATTCAACCGGAATCTGGTGCCATACACTTTTTGAATTTATTGTCCTCAAAATCCTATATATATATATATAAATTGGATTCTCCAGGCATAGTAAGTATGGAATATAGATAGCAATCCGTCCAGGATTACTATACCTAAGTACTAAATACCGAGGGTAAGTTTTGTCTAAAAAGGATGTGAAAGAATTTGTCAATTTTGAATATTTGATTCCCACATTCGAAATTCAAATGTCACAATTTAAGGCCCCTCTTCACGTATTTTGCAAAAACACGACTTTTCGTGGTACCATTGCATAAAAACTAACCAACCGATCGCCAACATTTATACCTTAAAATTTTAATTGAAGTTTTTTAGGAAAATTGACGGTGGCTTTTTCCATTTTTCCCTCTAGATTTTTCGCTATGGCATTACAAAGCAAACAATATTCGAAAAAATCGCAAAAGTTTTGGTACCATTGCGACGTTATTAGTCAACAAAACTTAGATTGTGATATATCAAAAGACGCAGAAAAAAAATCTGAGACTATTGACGGTGGCGTTTTGCTAAATTTTAAGTATTAACCGAAAAATTAGCAAAAAACCAAATTCCTTTGGTAAAAAAAAGAAAGCAAAGTAAAGAACCAATCGATAAAATTTATTGATTTTATTCCTAATTAGTTTTACCAGAATACAACAGATGTCGCTAGTTTCCACGCACAGTAATAAAACTCAGTATTGATTTCAAATGTTTCGATGCATATCTATTTATGTACATATGTATGTATATGGAAGATAAAAGCAAAAGAACATTATCGATGTACAGCTGTGAAACTATCAATATTTCGTAGTGGTGTGTATGAAATTGAGATGATTTTCTTTCAATCTTTAAAAAATACAATAATAAATTGTATTTGTATTTTTTACTAGAGAATGAACATAAGTATTTTACTGAAATATGAATACATCATAACTATATGTACGTAACAATTCTGTATAGATTTGTGTAAATTTGGAGTAGTATGAATGTCTTAGAACTATAGATTATAATGATAAACACAAAAAGGATGAGATTGAAAAATAAACTATGTGTTGTTGTTGTTGATTTTGTGATTTAGAATAATAAATTCATTTATAGAAATTTTCACGCAGAATTGATTTTATTTTGTTTACCTTGATTACATCTCGTAGATCGCGATACATAATTTTATACAAGCAGATCTGATCGTTTGTTGTTTAAAATTACACCTCAAGCTCATATTTTTTTTTCTTCTATATATTCAAGATGTATACTAAGGGGTTAATTATGTAAGCAGACTGAAGGCTGCCGAATGAAAATTGTCTACGAGCTAGGTGCAAAATAACAAAGTTAAAAGTGTGTGATCTCAAAACGGTGGTACAACAATAATTGCAATACAACAATAATTTACAAGAACAATTACATTATATATCACACATATTTAACTTTGTTATGTTCCACCTAGCTCGTAAACAATTTTTATGTGGCACTGCCGCATGCAAGTTCTCTACGAGCTAGCTGCAACATAACAAAGTTAAAAATGTTTTTGAATCCACAGGGGCAGCCTTCAGTACGATTTACGATTATCGACTCAAACTAGTTTTGACAATTTTTAATGAAAACAAGAAGATCAATCATTACGATTTATGTCTCTCATTACGTAATGTTTGCGTAATCTACCGCAGATTTCAAATTTCATAAACCTATTGAATTTGACGGCGGGGATGCCAGATCCAAAAAATCTCTAATTTTGATCAAACTATCAAAAAAATCAAATAAATTAGGGTTTGTAATACTCGATTAAGTTACCGGTCATTGTGCCGTTCACAAAACGATCATCCAGAATCTCTATATATGTATGTATATAAAAATGACGTGTGTGTTTCTGACATTAAGAACTGCTGTAACAGTTTTGATAAAAATTGGTGTATAGTTGTATGAGTCATGATAATGGTTTTTAACTGAAAATGGTCCACCGGAAATTACAGCTTCCGTAGGAGCATTTTCGGTCGATAAACTCAAAAACTACAGCATCGACTTCAATAAAAATATATATATATATATATATATATATATATATATATATATATATATATATATATATATATATATATATATATATATATATATATATATATATATATATATAATATATATATATATATAATATATATATATATATATATATATATTATATATATATATATATATATATATATATATATATATATATATATATATATATATATATATAATATATATATATATATATATATATATATATATATATATATATATATATCCCTTTCGAGTTCAAAAAAAAAATTTTTTTGGTTCAAGTTAAGTTCGCCATACACAAATGTTATTTATTTATTTATTTATTTATTTATTCAAAAAAATATAACGAATTTTGTGCCGAAAAAACGGCAGAAGCAAATTCGCGTAATACATAAAAATACAACATAATCCTAATATTTACAAAATTAAATGATTAAAATGAGAATAAAATGTGATAAAAGCTTACAATAAAATGACTAAGATACTAATGCTATTACTACCATTACCAATACTACTACTTTTACTACTAAATTTCAACTTCATAATATGTGTCTAAATACATCAAGTTTTATGTAATAACCCTGAATAAATAGGAGATATCAACAGTTTCAAATAGCCATTGTTTAACTCTAGGTAAAAAGGACTTCAAATGAATGTCCTTCCTAATGTAAATTGGTAGCGCATTAAAAAAGGTTGGTGCAGCGACCAGAATAGAGCGTCGGAAGTGGTCATTGAAGAATCTTGGGATGTTACAAAGAAATTGATGGTTACCGCGAAAATTGTAACGAAAATCGCTTCTCATTATTTGTTGACCACTTCGATTAAAAAAAACTCTCAATACCTTATAAACATACAAATGTTTCAACGGCAAAATATTCGTCGTAAAGAATAAATTCCATGATGGTTCAGTTCTTGGTTTCTTTAGATATATTCTCAAAATCATTTTCTGTAGAACATATAAAGGATACGAAGTTGCAGCATAACAACCACCCCAGCACGACAATCCATATTCCAATTTAGCCATAACTAGCGCACGGTAAGCTATTTTTAGAACCGACGGAGGACAATAATCACGAAGAAGGTAGAAAATTCTAGCAGTTGATGACAGATACTGGTGGACTGAATTAACATGCGTTTTCCAATTAAGGCAAGTATCCAAGTGAACACCAAGATATTTAAACGAGTCAACTTGTTCGATATCAAAGCACTCAGAGTGGCAACCACTAGACGCACATTCATACCTGCTGTGATTAGTCACCCGCGGCAAAATAGACGTATTAAAGCTACCAGACAATTTAAACAACATGAATTTAGTTTTCCGGCTTAAGATCAGGCGATGTTTGTCGAACCATGAGAGTAAAACTTTTAAATCAGAATTGATCATCGAAATAACGTTGCTGGGAGAATTCCCACAGTAAGCCAGAGCAATGTCATCAGCAAACCCGGTTGAATAACCATGAAGATTCAATTTAAATACGGAGTTTGTATAAATGAGAAACAGCAGAGGGCCTAATACTGAACCCTGGGGAACACCAACGTCAATAAATTTCGGATCGCTTAAATTATCATTTATCTTAACTCTCACCGATCTACCATCTAAATACGATGCTAACCACTTATTTGCCACTCCTCTAAACCCTATATCATACATAATAGATAGCAGAAGCTTGTGATCAACCATATCAAAGGCTTTAGCTGTATCAATAAATAAAGCACCGCAGCTATTACCTTTATTTAAACCAGTGTTGATTGTATTTAGAAAATCTAACAAGGCCGATTCGGTACTCATACCATGACGAAAACCATGTTGATGGATACTCAGCACACCCGTTTTATCTAAAAAATTGGAAACCCTATTTTTAACTACCTTTTCAAGAACTTTTAGGATTACTGGCTGCAAGGCAATAGGTCTATAATTACCTTTATCAAGGCGATTACCATTCTTGAAAAGGGGAATTATAGTTGCTGTTTTCAGTCGATCGGGTACAACTCCCAACTCAAAGGAAAGGTTAAAAATGTGTGCAAGAACGGGACTAATATGCCCAGCAATGACTTTTAATATATAATTACTCAGGCCAACATTATCAATTGAGTATTTAGGTTCTAAAGCACAAATAATTGAAAAAACTTCATAACTAGATACTGGGGTCATAAAAAACGTTGTCGGACCGAAATCAAAAGGCAAATTGAAACTAGATGACGTGTTGACAGAGTCAAATTTAGCACCTAAATCTTTAGCAACACTAGAAAAATAACAATTAAACTCATTAGCAATTTCTAGATCACTCGTAAGAAGTTCTCCGTTCTGTGCTAAAATAGATTTGACTAGTGAAGTTTTAGGTTTACGAGTCAGAATCTCGTTCACTAAAATCCAGTTTTTTTTTATATCACCGCGGTTAGCAGAAAAACGCTTAGAATAATAGGTTTCCTTTTCATTTTTGATATCTACATTAATTATGGTGCACATTCTGTTATAGCTATCACGAAGTACTGCATTATCAGGACGCTTATTTAACTTGGACCGCAGTTTATTCCTTTTATTAATACGTCGCGCAAGGTCAAAGGAGATCCAAGGCTGCAGGCGTTTAATTTTAGACGAGCAATAAGTGTAGCAGCGTTCCAAGATAGTAAAAATATTATCCAAAAATACCTCAAGAGCTAGAGATGGATTGTCGATGTTAAAAATGAACCCCCAGTCCATATGATTCAACCTTTCATATAACAACAACAGATTGAGTTTCTTTCTACTTCTCGTGGAATTTTGGTTCAAATTAGACCTTGGTAACAGTATCTGAGAAGCCTTAAACCGTATCTCAATCAAGTGGTGGTCAGAAATTTTTAAGTCCACAGCCGATGTTCTTATACCTGAAAGATCATTAGACCTAAGTCTAGCAAAAAAGTGGTCAATACACGTTGAAGAAGAAGCAGTAACCCGCGTGGGAGTACAAATCAATGACTCAAGCCCAAAACATGACATAAGGTTTAGATAATCAATGCTGTTGCTTGGAAACCCAAGAATATCAATGTTAATGTCTCCAAAAACAAACAGATTTTTTGACCTAATACTGCCCAAAACCTCGGCCACTTCCCGAACATAGACACTCACAGCTGTAGATTGAAGTCGATAGATGCATAAAAAGACATATAAATCAGAAGAAAATCTCCACTCAACCTTTATGATATCGGCTGATGGTAAGTTATGGGCACTAACTGAGCAATCTAAATTTGAGTCAAAAAAGACGGCAACACCACCTGCTCTATACGAATCATTGCACGCACCGAACAACGTATAACCATTTAAATTATATGAAGACAATTCATTAGTGTGAATCCAAATTTCACTTAAAAATATAAACGAGGGCCTTGTGTTATATGCATTAATATTGGCAACCAGTACGTCAAAATTCCTTCGAAGACTTCGAACATTTTGATGTACAATTAAAAAATCCGCAAAATCACAATTATCCATAAAAACTGATAAGGTTATTGAATCGCGAGAAATGTACTGAAAAATAAATTACAAATACAATCAATACGTCTAAATAAGCAGATAATTGTAACAAATAAAGATCAGACAGCCAATTAATTTGCAAAGTTAACGTTATATTCATCTGTTGATATATCGAATTCAAAGCTATTACATCACACGAAGGTAATGCAGATATTCCAAAATGAATACACGGAAGTATCATACAAAAAGAACAGTCTGAATTAACTAATAGAATATTAGATGCGCCTAAAAGTCCTAAAAGTGTTAACAAAAAAAGACTTAAAATTACTGAGTTATGAAGTAGAAATGTAATATTTATGAAAATAAGAAATAGTTTATGAAACAATAATAATAATAATAGCATTAATAATAATGGTAGTAAGAACAATAAAAAATATTTAAAATTAGGTCGATATAAAATAAAATAGCAAGGATTCAAACTAATATTGTAGAACTTAAGGTGAATAAAATAACATTTGTAGGGTTTTAAAGTAATTTTACAATGAAAATGTATATGAAATGTAAGATTAACATAAAATTCGAAATGAAATCTGATATAATAAAATTTGACAGTGACCAAAAATAAAAATGAAAACATTAATAAAAACAGATGTGTCACTAATTTAAGATTAAAAACTATATAAGTGTTAATAATAAATTGTGATAAATTGTGGAAAGTACAATGAAATGAAACTGTGGTGATTAAAAACAAAAGAGTGGTGAATAAAAAGAAGAAAATGTAGTTTGTTGTGAAAAATTGTGGGCTTAAACTAGTATTATAATTATGCGAGACTAGAGAATGGAAGTTAACAGGTCTTAATAAATAATATAGAGTTATACTTATTTGTGCTTCATAATTAATTTCAGGAATCCAGGGCCTGCTCACTGTTCTGGTGTAATGTTTCAAGTTTACGGATATCGGCTTTTGACTGGATCCTGTTGATGGTAGCTCCTTCAGATTTACGGATGAGTATATTGCCCTCAGAAATCCACAGGTATTTATATTTTGATAACTTTTTGAGTTTAAGTGCTTCGCGAAATAATGAGTGACGTAAAGATGTGAGATGGTCGCGAAAATATAACTGAATATTTTGTTCCGATTTAAATCCAATTTCGTTGGCATATAGTGTAGGTTTTAAACGCTTTTTTTGTTGCATCGCCTTAGTTTTGGAAACTTGATCTTTAAATTTCATGATTAATTTGACATCACCAAATTTACTTTTATGTGAATTTTGTCTATTAAATTTGTTGGACGACATGTATTCGCAACTCGATATATTGAATACTAATTCTAACAAATGTGTATGTAAATAATCACACGTTGTAATGTCTTCCGTATTTTAACGGATCTTAATTAAATCGGAATTCTTTTTGAAAAAAGCATAATAATTTGATAACAAATTAATTATATAACATATTAATACTTAGTTTTTGATAACATATTAATTATTTTATCATTATTATAGTTACTGTTATTTTTCGGACGAAAACAAAATTAAATGGTTTACACAATTGTGTATGCTGGTCTTCAATTGTCACCTAATTCTATGTTTGACATATTCGGTTGTCGTTTACATACACAATTGTGTATGCGGGTCAGGAAAGGGATATATATATATATATATATATATATATATATGTTCTACGGGTCGTGAGCCAATGGAAGTGGCAGCTATGTGAGCTTTTTCGATTTTTTAATTACATTAGATAAGATCGCAAATCTACATATAGCATTAGCAATTGCTTCTTCAAGAATAGCAGGAACATTATTAGTTGGCGGACCCCATTCAGTACTAAAACTCCCATTAAATATGCAAATAATTTAAACACTAACATGTAGGTTAAGTTTCACTGGTTGACATTAACGCCATTTTTGGTCTATTGTGATACCATGTATTCACACCACATCATTAATCCATTCATCTATTCACCTACTCACACAACTTCAGTTTACCACCTGCACATTGCAAGCTCCTTGTCAACCTGTACATTGATATGGACGGTGGGTCGGCACTGAATTCTGCACTCCATCAGAGGGCCATAGTTGTGTTTATTAACATCACCGATCGTAATCGATGACGAAGATTCGCTTTGCATCCAGCTCCTGGAAGCTTTAACCACTGCACCACTTCTCCGATGTCATATATCCAACACTTGTCCAACATGTAACTAACATTCTAAAAACATCAGGAAAGGTATTGCAACAATGCACAATGACACATCATAAATCATTAGAAGCATTAGATAAAACATTACAAGATTTATGCAATTACCAACAGATATCTGATGGTACAACAATATAAATATCAGGTAACTTTAGACAGGCACTACCCTTATAACACGATCAACTCCAGCTGGTGAATTTTTTTTTTTTTTTTTTTTTTTTTTTCGTTATAATTCTTTATTCTATTCAAAAAGTTACAAAAACTATAACAAATAGAAATGCACAATATGATTGTATATATAAAACGAAAAAGCAAAATAAAATATAATACAAAATAAACATACACATATAAATAATTAAATGATGGATGCCTTGAGAATTCCCCTTATAATGAATTTAAATTTAGCCATTTATTAAAAATAAATATCTTAACAGCTAATTTGAAAGAGCTAATGCGCGTTTCTTGTTTAACTTCATCTGGTAATTCATTGAACAAAATTAAGCCTCTATGAAATACATTTTTCGAGTCCCTATTGGTCCTAAGGGCTGTTATATAGTAGTTTTGATTGGAACATGTATTATAATAATGAATGTCACTACCTCTTCGAAAACTGTAATTGCATTTAATTAAATTGTTAATAGCCTTGAAAATGAAAATCAGTAAATCAAAATCACCGAGAACAGCAACAGGTAAAATCTTTTCGCTGTAAAGTAAATATGAGGAAGTTAGTCTAGGTAAGTGTTTAATAATTTTTATTATTCGATTCTGTAGAATTACTAATGGATGCAATAGATACTCAGGAGCAGCGGACCAGATCATGCTCATATAATTAAGATGTGATTTGACATGGGCAAAATATATTAACCATGCAGATTCAGAATTAACATGATTGGAAATACGTCGCATTACAAATAGCATTGGAGAAATGGTTTTGTATAATTTGCTAATATGTTGCGACCAATTTAGTTTTGAATCAATTACCAATCCTAAATACTTAAAAAATGATACTTCTTGAATGTTAACATTGCCAAAATTAAAAAAGGGTGGGAAATTTTTTCTTGGTTTATTATCAAAAATAATGTAATTGGTTTTGTTAATATTCAACGATAAACGATTAACCACTAGATAGTTATTGATCAAATGTAAATCATGTCGCATATGCTTTGTAATGGTATTTAATTCGCTACTACTATAAACTAAAGCTGCATCATCAGCATAAAGCTGTAATTTACCAAATAGGTTCAAATTAAAAATATCATTAATATAAAAAATGAATAATAATGGACCCAGAATCGATCCTTGTGGTACACCGGCATAAATTGACGCATATTCACTATAAATATTATTGACGATTGTGCACTGAGTGCGATCACTTAGATAGTCTATGAGTATGGTTAAGAACTGTTCGGTGGGTTTGAGTAGTTTGAATTTTTCTATTAGTATAAAATGATCAACACAATCAAAAGCCTTGCGAATATCAATAAATAAAGCGCTGACGTATAATTTCTCATGACTCCCTAAATAATTCCGTCAGATATTTAATTTTAAATGAATACAATGCCCAATGCGTCTAGCTTTTGATATGACCATTAACAAATCACAAGGTCAGTCATTTGAAGTTTGTGGTTTAAATTTGGAATATCCATGCTTCTGACACTGTCAATCATATGGTGGATGCTCACTTGTGGCAAAACTGTCATCAATATATGTGATTGCACCTGAAGGATCAACAAGAAATGTTGTACTATATACCAAATTGCATTGGAGCAAATTAATCAATTTTTATATAATTAAAATATTTTTGATTTTTCATTTTAATTTTAATTTCATATTACTAAAAATAAAAATAATCTTTCATTTGAAACCATACGCAAAGCGGGCTGCGTACAGCTAGTTTTATACAAATATAACAAATTTTCTCTGACTACTAAACATCTGAAACCGGATCAATTCTATAATTATTACAATCATGTCCTATCCCTATATCTGGTTATTTGTAATACCGTTAGTCTAGGTACACTCTAAATATGGCGAATTAATAATAATGATATTGGCTTCTTAATTTGCAACTTCAATTCTCCGGAACTTGCCAATAATCCTTCAATCCTGGTGTGTCGTCCATGCAAGTCCCATTTATAGAGAAAATCAAATAATCGTTCATCAAATTCATATTGGAATAATTTCGAACCTAACACAAGTCGAAGTCTCATAAATGATGCAATGGAAAACAGTTCTGAAATATTACGGCCACAATATCGACGTGTTTCAATGTACAATCAACATATGCCATTGCTTCTCATTGATTTAGGCGACGTTGGCGTGTACATGATCGATCTGATAAAGGCCTAATTCCTCGCTAAATGTTCATATGAATGACGAATTCTATATCTCTAATTTTACGCCGGTGCTCAACCGTCCATAAAATGAAGAGACCAACTATCAGAAGTCGACAATCAACTTGGAATGAGGTCGAGTATAAACATTAAGTGGAGCCATTATTGAGAACCTCGTCGACGGTGAATCAAAATCAATTAACATGATGTAATCAAAATTTACTTATGGAAATGTAACAATTACAGCAACTACCAGATTACCAGCTGTGAATACAAGGGGGGTCAATATTTATTGCTATAAGATTAGTAAAATACAGATAAATCAAGAACAGCCGTCTTGACAGACAAAAAGTGCAAACTTCAGGAGAGATCCTATATAAACTATCGGTTATCATGAGCTATCTTACCTTAGCAATCTTCTCGTATTCTAAAGAGTCGAATCAGTCCGTATTTCCATAAAAATTTGGTTCGTTTCAACAGATTCGTAGTGAAAGATGGTGTTATAGTGTGTAACTCGGTTATGTAATTTTACCATGCGGTGATTCTTGCGCAATATAGAGATTATATTTTGCTCATATACCATCGATTCTAAGTAATCGAACTTTCTCATCGCTGACAACCCTGATGTGAAGCTCATTTGTTGGACGGTTTAACGGAAACGAACTAATTTGATTTATAATACAAGAGCTGCGCTGTTGTATGTTCTGTCGTTAATGACACGATGAAAAAAACTTAGCTATTTGGTTTCATTGTCGAACATTGTACCCGTATGTTATTTAAGAAGCCTCCAAAAACTTGCCTTATCGATTATTAGATTATGCCGTTTGAATTGGATGAATAATTATAAACACATACCCCTTAAAAAAGTATAGCAGAAGATTATGTTGGAATAAAAAAAGCCAAAGAGATGATCAATGGAGATAGTTTGGATGGATTGGAATTTTGCTCCTTACGAAGAATGGTCATCTTAATTTAAAATGGGGTGTGGGATTCACTAAACGTTTATTAATGAATAAATATTGTCGGGTTTCGTTCAGCCTAACCGCAGTCTAATCCATTTAAGTACCTTATGTTTAATTTAAGATTGGCTTATAATCCCACCATAAAACTGAATTTGATCAAAATTGGTCCAGGCATTTTCAAATTCCATTCGGCATTTTGAATTTGTTACATTCATATTTGTTTTTTAAAAAGATCGATTAAATTGTAATATCTATCGTGGAATAGCTTTGTTTAACACAGGTTGGCTTAAAAACCGTAGTGGTAGCAAAGTTATTTATAGCGAGCGCATCTTAGCCACGAATACCAATTTATGTGGAATTCATTCATACGTATAGACACCCGATCAAATCTTCATATTTATAGTTTATTTAAAAGTTCTGATGTATATGTGCAAATTACTAAGGACTTTTAATTCAAGGTATACAACAAAAATAAAGTTTCGGCAACCTTTAAAATTGCATGACGACTATCGGCCAAATACTTTTTAATTTATTCTTATAATTCGTCATATGTGAGCTCAATATAGATCAGTGCAGCTAATACTAGCATATCTTAATGGCATCTGGGTTTTAATTCGCAACGTTGTTTTCCTGAAACAAATCAACTTGCCATTATAATTCCCAGCTCATCAGATCGACCTAGAAATGAACCAAAAGCCATTTACAAACTGTTAAATGATCCGGTGCGTTTTTGTTGATTCGTAATTTGCAAACAATTACCGCAAATCTTCCTAATGAGTAAAGTTATTTTTATTATAACGTGTCATTCACTTGATGTGTAACTCATGATTTTTAATAATCGGGTTTGTCTTTTACACATTTGTGAAGGCATTCTAAAATTAACATCTGCACTTTGCGCTGGTTACATCGGTGGTCGCTATTAATTGCCGCTAACCGTATACGGTTAAGAGACATCCAGAGGCTTGTTGTACTTGAGCTGATGGAAAATTACGATTCATTCATAATTCGGAATTATGTATGAATTACGAGATAAGAAACCATCTCGAAAAAGTAGATATGTTGAATTGGAGTCATTGAAAATTCACTAAATTCAGCAGCCAGCAAGTTAAAACTCATTCAATGGAAAGTAGAACTGACGGAATAACTGATACACGATGGCTGTATCACGTTGAGCGGGATCTAAACTCACTCGATTATGGTTTCTCTCATCTTCTTGTTATAAACAGTAAAATTTGAAATAAGATCGTTGGGGATGCCAAATACCTTCATGGAATGTACCACCAACAGTCAAACAATATCAATTTTTGGAAAGACATTTAGACTCTTGATATCAATTTGAATTGTTTTTAAAATTTGCTACTTCCGGACTTAATAATTTATGAAATTTACCAGACTTTCAGTCTACACCAAAAGTGTAAAACCAGCAACAAAAGAGATGTTTGGATTAAAAATTTAACGCGGCCAGTAGATATTATTTATTACATATATACAAATAATTGAATCATTCGCGGAATCATCAAATGAGCAAAACATTTTATTATCACCCTAAGGGATACGAACACTCTCTTTAGACCTGTCTGTAAATATTTGTGTGACTAAAATTATGTATGTGCATTTTCACCCGAAATATTAATAATTTAAAATATCATTACGTTAAATCATAGACAAATAAATGAATAAAGATCTCTAAACCAATGGAAAATTTATGTTTAAATCAAATTCTCGATGTCGTTACAAATGGAAAAAATTTTCTAGCGGCTGTTAGTAGAAATATTAGTTAATACTCAAACCCTATTTTGGTCTACATTATGAGCGCAATACATATTTCTCGCTCAATATATTTTTTCAATACGCGCGCGACAAATAAAAAATTTTATATTTGTGTATGCAGTAAAAAAGAAACAAACGGAAAAATAACAAATTCAACTTATTTTTTATTTTCGTTTGAAAGTATCCTTTCTCTTATTCTAATATATATGTATGATTTATATTTTAATAAAACAGAATGAAATGAAACTAAAACGCACGTATTATGTATATACATACTCGTATATACATATGTACTATTTAAAATAATGTTTATGCACGATCGATAATTTCTTGTTTAGATATATAGAATTTAAACACGTGGTGACCATAAAAAGGAAGAGGATCTATTTTAGATGTAAGTATGTAGCTACGATGATTGTTTTGGTGTGCTGCATGAAGTATAATTTAAAAAACGAATATTTGGAGGAGATGATAAGAAACATCAAAAATTTATGAACGAAAGGGAAAAATATTATAATTAAATGGTTTTTTAATGATCGCAGAAAACAATTACATATACATATTACATATTTGTGTTTGGTTACATTATGTATATTTTATATGCCTATCTATACTGGTTTGTCCAAATTAAATACATTCATGACTAAATTTTCCCTAAGTATACTATTAAGGATGATGCATGATTTAAATTCGATAATTTTAAAATACCTAATAATTTTATAAATGATTTTATTTTTGAGAAAATGAATAAAATCAGCTTACACCTGAAAGATGTCTTTGGGAAAATGTACTATGTATTTGGATTTGTCTCCAAAAAATTGGTCAAGCATACAAATTTTTGTTAACGTTTTCCCCTTATTCCATATTATCTGAAGCATGGTAGGACTTGGTTTGTTTCAACTAGCTTTTGCAAATATTTTAAGACGTCGAAAATAAAAGCTAGTTTTTGATTTTAACTAAATTTGCAAAAACATTAATATTTCGATTGCGGTTGTGGTATATACATATATAGAATTATGAGTATACACAATATCCGTGCAATTCTATTTTTAATCTGCTAACCCCAAATTAAAATCATCCTAAGGTTTTAAAATGACAATATATAAATATTTCGTTGTTCGTTGTTGTCAATTGATTTACAAGCTCACATTAAAAGTACACTGCAATTTTTCAGATACCAACCACCCCTTATCATGAAAACTACCCCAAATTTCTCTAGAATAAATGACCACTTCTTTGAAAATTTCAAAAATAGACTATTCAATATCGGATAATGGGTATCGCTTTATAATCCACATCAGAAATGCAATTCGATTGTTAAGTTGTAGCTTTAAATCATGGACACAAATTTATTTAGCCACCCACTTTATTTATTAGGTGTATAACAATTTCTACAGATTTTGTCTTCGCGCTTAAAATTATATTTAAAATAGAAATATATTCACGGTATTTTGTGATTTTTACAGGATCGTGAGTTACATTACCTATCAGAATAGCAGAGTTTACAATGGCAACTGATAAACAGCACATTCGGCACTGCATTCCATACGAATTCCAATAAGGAAAAAAGCTTCTAAAGCACGGGAATCAATTTGTAGTGTTCTTGGTGCTAACCTTGTGTCTTATGAAATTTGTAATTATTGGTACAAACATTTTAGAAGTGGTGATTTCGATCGTAGCGACAGCCTCGAAAGTTTGAAGATGTGCGAGCTAACCTGGAATCTACAACAGCAACAGACAACTCAGAAAAAACCTAATACCTAAATAAAATAATGCGTAATAATTGGATTCACATTAGTTTTCAATTCCTATAAAAATCATAAACATTTGATAGTTTAAATTCTCCTAAACTTCTGAAACTTTAAATGAATTGTAAGAAATATGTACTATGGACTTGAAGGATATAAAAATTAACTAAATAGAGTAAACTATTTTCTGGACAGTTATTTTTCAGTAAGTATCTTCTCCTGTACTAAATATTAATTTATTGCATTAATATGCCCAGTACCAAGTGAATTTTCTAAAACTGGTTATGTAAATGTATTTAATTAATGTGTAATAATCCATCATCATTAGTCATACATACTTTAATCGTATATAGTCCAATGAGTTGTCACAGATTTTAGTGAGGCCTCATTAAACCTTATATGAAACATGTCTTTGTTTTCGGTGAGACTTCAGTGGGCTGAACTTGCTCGACATGTTTAAAGAGTTCGTAGTATAAATATTTTTTGTATATAAAATCAATAAGGACTTCTGCCTGATGACCTAAATCAAGGACAGGATCACGAACGCCGCACGGAAGTCCCAGAAAATATTCGAACCCAATTCAAACAAAATTAATTTTAAACGGAACACGCAATCTAAATTTAATAAAATAAAAAACATTTCGCGCTAACATAAAAGGTGTTTTTTTAGAGGTTCACAATTTAGAATTAAAATAGAACAAAGAAAAATATTTTGAATATCAGTGAAACTAGCTTTATTGGATAGATAATTTTATGCTTGTTTCAGTTGTTACAACCCTAATATTGTGTAATAAAGGCAAGTGAAACTCTATCATATTTTTCTTTTGTACAGATGTTAAGCTACTAATAGGGAAATATCCAAGAGTAATTTTCCAACGAGCAGTACAACTGACAAACAAACACAATTACTTGGGTAGCTAAAGTATTATCATTTGGGTCGCTACCTTCAAACTAGGAGTATCATGATACTGGAACCCCTCCAAGAACACGATTAATTCGAACCGTGTTCTTTGAAATCGTGTTGTTCGATATGTACTACAAAAAATAAAATAAAAAAAACGTTACGTTTTATTTTTTGTTATGATATACAAAACACAAAATAAAAGAGAATAACGAAAATCGAGTTGTTTGAAACCGTGGAATTTGAGGAAATGGGTATCCGTGTTCTTCGAAACCGTGTTCTTTGAACGCCGTGTTCTTGGAGGGTTACCTGTATTCTATTGGTGTGGAAATCATACTCGCATTTTGGATGAATGGACAACTCATCCAAGCATACATTTTCAATAACAACCTCATCTGCTTCCTTTTTTGATCAGACCAGCAACTTTAAAGTATGAAAAGATTCTGAAGTAAAACCTGGATGCCCATTTACTACTTTATACCAATAAGCAAGTGTATGAGAATGAGGCAAGCAGTTTTTAAATTGGTTTCGAACATATGGCCTATGCCTTCGGAGAATAAAAGTTTAAATTTAAAGCAAACTTCCGTATTTCTTCTGAATATTTTCTGCCTAACTTTTGATTTTTAATTTTATCTCAAAAAATTGAATTTGAGTCAGAATGGTTTAAAAAATTATCCTTCTGGCAAGAACTAATAAAAATTTTTTCTTCAAGTTCGTCTATCAGGTGGCCCAAAATAATATTTGTTTCTTCTTTATCTCATACTTGTTTGTCGTAGATTCTTCGAATTTAGTCCTTAAAGAAGTCCTTCTTGAACTCGTAGAAAGATCAGCACGTGATGAGGCCATTGCTCGTTTTAACGTTATTTTATTAAATTGTTTGTATATGTAAGAAGGTTTTATACTTTTATTAACAAAATCAGAAGAAGTAGTACCACTACGATTGCTAGCACCAAGAGGTGAACTATTTGAGATTTTTGTAATGGTTTGCAATTTCAAAGGACTTTTATTTAAAACGGATATATTATCGTCATTAAATTTTTTTATCAATTCACGATGATAAAATCTATATTAATTCCGAATACCATCAGTTCAGGTACTTCGTCAATTGGTGGTAAATAATCCTGGTCATGGTCTTTATTAGTTTTATTTAAACGCAAAGACTTGATTGCCAAATCACTTAATAAGTTCAACGCATAGATTGGATCTTCCTCAACTTGAGAAGAAACTTTTAAATTGGCCCCGATAATATAGTTAGCATCATTTATAGAAGTTGAATAAACGTCTTGGGAAACAAATTTTCAAACAAACATGTTTTTTCAGTATGATATGAAATTACGGTTTGATTAATATTGGGGGGCATGTATTTTTAAGATAATTTTCAATGATTTCAAATCCACACGTTGATTCGTAAATGAACAAGATGAGAATGGCTGATTTTCTTAAGAAACTCCTCTGATTCTCTTTTGTCTGTGGCATCGAATAATCATGCACTTAGTACATCTTGTTCACCGAAGTCAATTGCTTTCAACCATTGCTTTTTCAATTCTCCATATTTTGGTAAGCTAAAAACAAATGTTTACATTATAATTTCTGTAAAAATTGTAATTGTAATCCACAAACCTTTGCCGAAACATCATTACATCCATAGACAATCACTATTTGGTTCGCTTTATGTGCTGTCGGATTCATTGGTCTACATGTCTTCAAAAACAATGAAGGTCAGAATATTACAGTGAACGGTATAGGGACATGATTTCTAACTTTGTTGTGCCCCAATTGGCTGCCATAAATATTGCTGATATGTGGCTCCAACAAGACGGTGCCACATGCCACACAGTGCGGAATATTTGATAAAAGACTAATTTCACGTAATGGTCCTGTTAATTGGTCACCGAGATCGTGTGATCTTACTCCATTAGATTATTTTCTTTGGGGATATGTTAAGTCACTTGTCAACGCTGGTAAACCAGAGACGATTGTACTCTTGGAACACAAAATTCGGCAAAAAAGAAAAATTGTGAATTGAAAGTGTATAAAAATTGAACATCCAGGTTGCGCCATCTACGCGCCAGACACTGTGGCCACATGGCCGTAATCATATTCAAGCATAAAATTATCTATCCAATAAAGCTAGTTTCACTGATATTCAAAATATTTTTCTTTGTTCTATTTTAATTCTAAATTGTGAACCTCTAAAAAAACACCTTTTATGTTAGCGCGAAATGTTTTTTATTTTATTAAATTTAGATTGCGTGTTCCGTTTAAAATTAATTTTGTTTGAATTGGGTTCGAATATTTTCTGGGACTTCCGTGCGGCGTTCGTGATCCTGTCCTTGATTTAGGTCATCAGGCAGAAGTCCTTATTGATTTTATATACAAAAAATATTTATACTACGAACTCTTTAAACATGTCGAGCAAGTTCAGCCCACTGAAGTCTCACCGAAAACAAAGACATGTTTCATATAAGGTTTAATGAGGCCTCACTAAAATCTGTGACAACTCATTGGACTATATACGATTAAAGTATGTATGACTAATGATGATGGATTATTACACATTAATTAAATACATTTACATAACCAGTTTTAGAAAATTCACTTGGTACTGGGCATATTAATGCAATAAATTAATATTTAGTACAGGAGAAGATACTTACTGAAAAATAACTGTCCAGAAAATAGTTTACTCTATTTAGTTAATTTTTATATCCTTCAAGTCCATAGTACATATTTCTTACAATTCATTTAAAGTTTCAGAAGTTTAGGAGAATTTAAACTATCAAATGTTTATGATTTTTATAGGAATTGAAAACTAATGTGAATCCAATTATTACGCATTATTTTATTTAGGTATTAGGTTTTTTCTGAGTTGTCTGTTGCTGTTGTAGATTCCAGGTTAGCTCGCACATCTTCAAACTTTCGAGGCTGTCGCTACGATCGAAATCACCACTTCTAAAATGTTTGTACCAATAATTACAAATTTCATAAGACACAAGGT
Organism: Nephrotoma appendiculata; assembly: GCA_947310385.1. Taxonomy (NCBI): domain Eukaryota; kingdom Metazoa; phylum Arthropoda; class Insecta; order Diptera; family Tipulidae; genus Nephrotoma; species Nephrotoma appendiculata. The sequence continues at coordinate 55,000,484 of OX371225.1, read as the reverse complement.
TAGCACCAAGAACACTACAAATTGATTCCCGTGCTTTAGAAGCTTTTTTCCTTATTGGAATTCGTATAGAATGCAGTGCCGAATGTGCTGTTTATCAGTTGCCATTGTAAACTCTGCTATTCTGATAGGTAATGTAACTCACGATCCTGTAAAAATCACAAAATACCGTGAATATATTTCTATTTTAAATATAATTTTAAGCGCGAAGACAAAATCTGTAGAAATTGTTATACACCTAATAAATAAAGTGGGTGGCTAAATAAATTTGTGTCCATGATTTAAAGCTACAACTTAACAATCGAATTGCATTTCTGATGTGGATTATAAAGCGATACCCATTATCCGATATTGAATAGTCTATTTTTGAAATTTTCAAAGAAGTGGTCATTTATTCTAGAGAAATTTGGGGTAGTTTTCATGATAAGGGGTGGTTGGTATCTGAAAAATTGCAGTGTACTTTTAATGTGAGCTTGTAAATCAATTGACAACAACGAACAACGAAATATTTATATATTGTCATTTTAAAACCTTAGGATGATTTTAATTTGGGGTTAGCAGATTAAAAATAGAATTGCACGGATATTGTGTATACTCATAATTCTATATATGTATATACCACAACCGCAATCGAAATATTAATGTTTTTGCAAATTTAGTTAAAATCAAAAACTAGCTTTTATTTTCGACGTCTTAAAATATTTGCAAAAGCTAGTTGAAACAAACCAAGTCCTACCATGCTTCAGATAATATGGAATAAGGGGAAAACGTTAACAAAAATTTGTATGCTTGACCAATTTTTTGGAGACAAATCCAAATACATAGTACATTTTCCCAAAGACATCTTTCAGGTGTAAGCTGATTTTATTCATTTTCTCAAAAATAAAATCATTTATAAAATTATTAGGTATTTTAAAATTATCGAATTTAAATCATGCATCATCCTTAATAGTATACTTAGGGAAAATTTAGTCATGAATGTATTTAATTTGGACAAACCAGTATAGATAGGCATATAAAATATACATAATGTAACCAAACACAAATATGTAATATGTATATGTAATTGTTTTCTGCGATCATTAAAAAACCATTTAATTATAATATTTTTCCCTTTCGTTCATAAATTTTTGATGTTTCTTATCATCTCCTCCAAATATTCGTTTTTTAAATTATACTTCATGCAGCACACCAAAACAATCATCGTAGCTACATACTTACATCTAAAATAGATCCTCTTCCTTTTTATGGTCACCACGTGTTTAAATTCTATATATCTAAACAAGAAATTATCGATCGTGCATAAACATTATTTTAAATAGTACATATGTATATACGAGTATGTATATACATAATACGTGCGTTTTAGTTTCATTTCATTCTGTTTTATTAAAATATAAATCATACATATATATTAGAATAAGAGAAAGGATACTTTCAAACGAAAATAAAAAATAAGTTGAATTTGTTATTTTTCCGTTTGTTTCTTTTTTACTGCATACACAAATATAAAATTTTTTATTTGTCGCGCGCGTATTGAAAAAATATATTGAGCGAGAAATATGTATTGCGCTCATAATGTAGACCAAAATAGGGTTTGAGTATTAACTAATATTTCTACTAACAGCCGCTAGAAAATTTTTTCCATTTGTAACGACATCGAGAATTTGATTTAAACATAAATTTTCCATTGGTTTAGAGATCTTTATTCATTTATTTGTCTATGGTTAAATCCAGCTCAATGAGGTCAGTTCCTGAGTTGAGGTGACCATTGCATTTACTTTGCTACTCCGTACTACGAGATTTATTTATAAAAAAATTGATATTATTTCATTATGATTGTAATATTGCAAAAACCAAAAAACAACAAATACCTAAACGCTACATACATAAACATATATCAAAGAACCGAAAATTAACAAAAATCAAAATATACATATGTTTGTTGTTGTAACCAAACCATTAGGTATTTGGAATTTCGGATTTGTAAAACATTTTTCATTCTTTCGTTTTATGTTTATTTTCGATGCACATGTCTCCAAAACATAAAAAAATGAAAAATTTTTGAATATTACAATTTTGATGAAGATTTCAAAATGGTACTGTACGCTCCATCTACTAGATAAAAAAAACACATGTTTTTGTGTCTTAGCTTTGAAAATCGACCACGTGTTATCGTGAAGAGGGGCCGCCTTGTTAAACTTGCCATACGTTTAGATGATTTGGTGAAACTTTATAATTAAGCTGTTTTAATTTCGTTTTTTTTAAATTATTTTGAATGCTTTACGTTATCATTTTATGACCAGCATAGAATTTTGAAATATTGACAATGGTAGTGTTGGTAAGGTTTGATAGTGAGTTTTGCAAACATTTTAGGATCTGTTCATGTATTACTAAACTTGCCCATTTCCAATCCTTATGAAATTTTGTTTCTTGATAGATTTTTGATTGGAACATACATATAAGATGAAATTCTGGTATAGCTATGTCCAATTTAAACGTTAACAATGGATTTAAACATTCTAATATTAGTTTTAAACGGAAATCTTATATTTGACTATGCTGGAAAAGAAATAGGCTAGTTCTTAATCTGCAATTGTGAAATTTGAATCGCAAGTCATGGGATGGTTCTATTCAACACTATTGTATATAATTGAATTTTTATTTTCGATTGGAAACTTGTAAATTGTATCATCTACTATTTGTTACGTAAGAGTTGAATGATTTTCAGAAAACTAATGAAGTACCAATTATGGCTATTATCTCAAAACCTCTAACAGATAGCCAATATGTAATTTTGTTTCTGTAATACCTAAAAACATACTGAGAACTGAGACTTCATCGGGAATTTGAAACAAACCTATTGGTTAGAAGGTTTACTAACCAATACAAACGGTTGTTTTACTAATAGCTTGGAAAACATTTTCGGCTAGATTTGTTGGTGTATACGGCCGCAATATCATCTTAGAATGCATTTTAATCGTGCAGAACAGACAGACACCAGAATTTCATCTAAAATTTATTTTTCTATCCTTAATCAATCTAGAAACCAAATTTCATAAGGATTGGAAATGGGCAAGTTTATTGCAACTAAACAGATTCCAGAATTTTGTTCAAAACTCACTTTAGCATCCCTAACCAATACTATTAACCTAATTTCATCATAATGCTTTAGCAAATGTATTTTAAATCCCACAAATTAGAAAAAGAACAGCGAATTCTGTTTGATGGCGATTTTCATTTTAAATGAAGGTAGTGTTCGTTTCAAGAGGGACGAGGATTGTTAGATATTTTTATGTTTGGTAAAACATTTTTTGGACAAGCTTTGGGTTCATGTTACACGTTGCGTTAAATACTTTTATGATAAAAGTTGCGTTAAATTCTTGCGTTGATTATTTGTTATTTTAACATAAAATGTTATACAAAAAAAAAACGATTTAACGGACTAATTGGGGAGTCCTAAAAATCCGATTGTCCGTTAAATCCGAATGTTTTTAAATTAAATCTATTCGATCGAATTGAATCTGGGACGAAACTCAGGCATTTGTATAGCCTCTTTTATTGAACTTGATCAAATCTTAACCAATTTTGATGGGATTGGTTCTGTTGGATGGAAGTGGGATTCTTACTTGAGTTTTGGAGGAAGTTATGGAATATGGCCAAATGGGATGGAACTCGATCAATTATTAACCGATTGTGATAGGATTGGGTGGGATGCTGGATGAAAATGGTATTCTTGAATGATTTTGGAATGAAATTCTGGAATATGGCACCTAGGGGTGAAACTCGATCAATTCTTAACCGATTATGATGGGATTGGGTATGCTGGATGGACATGAGTTTCTTATGTGACTTTGGGAAAGAATTCTGGAATATGGCCACCTGGGACGGAACTTGATCAATTCTTAAACAATTATGATGGGGTTTGGTATGCTGGATGGAAAAGGGATTCATAAACGGTTTTGGGTTGAAATTCTGGAACAAGGACACGAGGGACGGAACTCGATCAATTCTTAACAGATCATACTCCCAATATGCACGAACTCCGCAAGCAACTGCAGTGTTTGGATAACCATCGACTTCTTGCAATTAGCGATCACATACGTGATTTTTAATTTTTGACCTTATGTTTTACCAAACATTTGCGGCACAGGTGGAGTTAGAACCCCCCTTTTTTTGGAATAGAGTGCAATTTAACCAGATTTTAGCATCCATTTTGGATTTTTAAATGTAACGTATTTTATTTATTTATTTATTTTATTTATTTATTTATCTTTAATTCATACCATTTATAAAAATTTGTTACAACATTAAAGTCTACAAACATTATTTAAAAATTAAAACAGATTGTATAAATTTAGACAAAAACGAAATAAAATAAGTACATCATTTAGAAGTGACAAGCATTTGTGTTAATGGACGAAAAGACTTTTTGATATTAACTTAAAACTTTTAGAAATTTTTGTGAGGTGAATACGTTTTCATTAAACTTAAGTAGACATATACATTCTTTACATTGACTTCAATTCGTGTAGTATTTTAATCCATTATTTGACTGTATTACAAAAATTTGCTTATAAGGTCTTTAAATAAAAAAAAACTTTTAAATTTACACATACAAAAACTACTATTACAAATGTATCTCAATTTCGTCGTTGTTATAAAAAGAAAGTAGCCAATAGCCATGCCGTCAAATTTCTCAGAAATTCTAATTTTGATGAGCCCAACTTAATATATGAATTATTATATAATTTTGGAGCTATGAAAATATAGAAACGCCGACAGAATTCTTTTCTGGTGAAGTTTACAATGCATAGGTTATTATGTCGGATATAATACCTAATAATCGACCTAATCCTTTCATAGCCTCCTCTACTGAAAATTTTTTAAGTACTTTATAGAAATATAAATATTTCAACAGTAGTATTTTATTATCAACGAATAAAGTGTAGTGCTTAGAACGTTTACTGTATGATAAGAATTACGTATTTTTGCGCCACAATTAATTTTTTTAGCGACTTATAGACAGCGCCGCTCCAAAGAGCTAGACCTTGAACTTACCTCGAGTGAGTTAAAGCAAAGTATAAAGATTTTAACAGAGCTCTGGGAAACGATTCTCGCAAAATGTAAAATTCCCTAATTGTTGATTTTATTTGATTACAAAGTTTTTCAATAAGGGGTCCAAAATTCCATTAGAGTTATAACATCTGGGGTACCATCAGTTTGGTTGCGCATCAGAAACTGCATGATTCGAATTTTACAACTTTAAACCATAATATGGATACTAAACCATGATTGATTTTAAAATTGTCAGATTATCCTTAACTTTACAGTTTAGTTCCAGTTCTCAGATTGATAGGAGAAAGCTGTGTCGTTGGTAAACGCCACCTCTTTTCCTTTAAATTTAAGATAACGAGTTAACATAGACCAGAAATAAAATAGGACCGAAAACCGATCCTTGAAGTACCTCACAAATAGCATACTCAAAATCACTGAACACGCCATCAAACGTAACAGTTTGTGGACGAAACGATAGGAATTATTTCAGAATATCAAATGGAACACCGCGAAATCCAGCCATGGATAATTTTTTCAATAGTAACACGTGATTAACAGTATCAAATGCTTTAGTTGCATCGATAAAAAAACCGCCAACTTTCCGGTTTGAATTCGAATTAGTATACTCTTCAGTAAAGTAACCCAAGAGAGCTTCTTCAGTATTCAAATGAGGTCGAAAACCAAATTGACATTTGCTAAGAAAATTTGGTTTGTTTCGGTGCTCAAGAATTTATTTTTCAAAAGAATTTTAGAGAATCCAGATAATTTGGAATAGAGGTATGATTACAGCTCTTTTTTAAAGTCCTATTTGATATTTCACCATCGAACCCACTAGAATTAGTATTTTTCAAATCATTTATGAACGATAAAATTTCACAACCATCAAATTGGAGAACTTCATATCAGAACTACAGGTAAATTTATCAATGCTGTTGTTAAGATGAGTTGTTATTTCCATAAAAAATTTATTAAACATGTTGGCGACTACCGCATTATCAACGTGTTCAATGCCAGTTTCATATTTTATGCAAAATTTAATTCTTTTTGCCTCTTCAGCGACCACAGAGTTAATAATTTCCCATTGCTTTTTAGGATTAGCTAAATGGGGTTTGGTAGGTAAACCTGGTTTTCAGAAGCCTGGTTTCAAAATCCTGGTTTCAAATGCCTGGTTTTGAAAAGCCTGGTTTTTCAAAAGCCTGATTTCCAAAAGCCTGGTTTTCCAAAAGCCTGGTTTTCAAAAGCCTGGTTTTCAAAATCCTGGTTTCCAAAATCCTGTTTTTTAAAAACTGATTTATTTTTATTAATTCGGGCCGGCCCGAATTAATAAAAATAAATCAGTTTTTAAAAACAAAATTTTGAAGTCCATGATGAGAAATTACTTAAGTTTTTTCTATTTTAAATCATTTTCGGCGAATCACGATGTTTGATTTATGGGGATTTACCGAATGTACAAAAGGGAACTACACATTTTGAAAATTACATCGAAAACATACATACTTTTTCGCATTTTTACTTTAAACCCATTTCGGGAAGCACAGAATAACAAAATTATTGCGGGGAATAACCGAAGCTTATGAGTGTTTTCGTTTATTCATTTTGTATATCTCGAACGTTTCAAAACTGACATAAAACGTATTTTTAATCATTCAGAAACGTAGAATGAAAAGAATATTCTGGTTTGAAATGTCATCACAACTTGCGTTCGTGTGCAAATAATTAATTTTTTTTTTTTTTTTGTGAATCAAACAATATATATAATATATTATATATATAATATATTTATATATTATCTATGGCTCTCTCTTCTATTTATGTTCTTTTATTACATTTCGATCGGAATAACAGTAGCTCACATGATCAATATTCTATTCCTTCTATTCTTTCTGAAGAATGAATTTTCGAGAAAACTATATTGCGCAAATTTGAACTTCTCGCTTGTAATTCTAGTTACTTAAGTGATAAAATGATCAACGTTTTTACAAGTATTTTCTTAAACCTGTGATTTAGAATAAAAGGGTGGTAAATAGTTTTTACAAGTATTTTAAAAGTGAGTAAAATGAGTAAGTATAAGTATTTTAAAAGTAAAATAAGTAGAATAAAAGTATGTCAAAAATTTAGAGTAAAACAGTTTCTTTCAAAAATTTTAAAATGAAAATTGTTTCGACGAATAAGGGGAAACCCAAATTAATTTTTAATGGTTATACGTGCCATTTGGAGAGAAAAAAAGAAACGTTTCAGTGGGCGTGTGCCGAGAGAAAAACTCTTTTATGCAAAGGAAGAGTTGTCACGAAAGAGGTTGAAGGGGAGCATGTGATTAAAAAAGGACCTTCAAGTCATAGCCATGACCCTACGGCATATGATAAGTCGATTTCCGAAGCTAATACAAATTTGAAAGCGGCAGCAAAAAATTCAGTTCTACGGCCTTCACAAATTATTCGGAATAGCGTTATTGAGTGTAGTCCAGAAACACGCGTTTATTTGCCAACAAACCAGGCGCAACAACACAAAATAACGCGTATAAGACGTGCCGTATTTAAGAAACCGGATAGTATTAAGAATATAAACGTTCGAGAGGAGCTCCAATATATCGAAGGAGAACCTTTTGTGTTGTGTATAAAGGGTTTTGAAGATCAAGCGATTATAGTATTAGCAACACCTTCGAGTTTGAAATTATTAGCAGAGGCAGAATGTTGGCTCATGGACGGTACTTTTGATGTAATTCCTGCGTTTATGCGTCAATTGTTCACTATTCATGGGAAAATTGGCAAGGAGACGGTACCTTTGGTGTTCGGAATTATGAGCTGCAAAAGTGAAGCGGCATACTTCGAATTCTTCTACGAAGTATGCAGATGGGCATGCATTTGGGGAATAGGATTGAATCCACAATTCGTAATATCGGATTTTGAAAAGGCGAGTGTTAAAGCTTTAAAACATTTTTTTTCCGAAACTATTTTTAAAGGCTGCTTGTTCCACTTCGGGCAGATCATCTGGAGACAGGTACAGAAACAAGGCTGTGCTCTGAAGTACGGCAATAACGAAAAATTTTAGCCTCCAGATCAGAATGTTAAAATGTTTAGCTTTTTTACCGCCGGAAGACGTACTAAGATATTATCAGGAACTAAAAAGAAAATTCGACCCTGATGCTCGACGTATCAGCAAGTGGTTCGAGATAAACTATTTAACTGGAATTCCTCAAAAAAGATTAAGTATACCATCGAAACCGCAATACTCTTAAAATTTCTGGTCTGTTTGGAATAATACTCAAACAAACTTACCTAGAACACAAAATTCTGTGGAAGGATGGTGTAACACAGCACTGTCCACCACTGTGTTCCATACGAGTTGTCGTTCAACCCTGAGGTAGTTGAATTGAACACTAATACATAGTCGACTCAGCTATACCATAGAAAACGATTTACCGGTTCGGTTTGCAAATTTTGGGATGGAAAGTTTGGGTTTTGCGAGAAAAAAGTCAGTCAGTGATGTGCGTTGTAAGTAGCCAGATAATGAAAAAATTTCAAAAGGCTTGAAAAAAATTATTATTAAATTGTGGTCATTCTAAATAATTAATAAGAAAAAAAAATATAAATTGTGTATGAACCCTAATTTTTATAACATACCAAATGAACAATGTGGTGATGATTATAAAATCCAACGCATGAAATTTCGGTTGTTCATAAGTTGTAATCTGATATTTTATCGGTATCTCGTGCGGGGAATACGTTACACCGCTATAGTGTTATTGGTGTACGCAAAATAAAATTTAAAAAAAAAACGATAAGTTTACGAATACCTATGTTAGTTTATAAGATAATATACTTATCATATTGTAATTATCCAATTAAGTCAAATTGGTAATACATATAATCTAAAAAAAACAATTTGTTAAATGGTGAAACATGTGTTTTCAAGGACAATATTAAGACTGTGTTTAGTGTTAAAAACTGTGTAATGGCTTTGTAAGCCACAATAAGTCAATAAACTTAGTGAAATACATAAGTTATATAAGCACAGTGAACTTAAAGTGCAGTTTTTTTTTCTGTTAAAATGTGTACTCTACATACATAATCTGCGAGTAGCGTTTCATTTAACACTGTGAATGTCGTGTCTACCACTCAAGTTCGAGAATTATAACGCCTTGTAATAATACTAAGCGAATAATAATACATTACGTCATAAGATAATAGTGAATGTGCGGTTGTGAACATAAGTAGCGACATTATTATTCTACGGATTCCTGATGCTACAAAGCAGTAATTATAAGGAAAATAATAATGAATTCGTCGTTCAATCTCAACGATCAACTTTTATTGGTCAACGTCATTCAACATCCATCAGTTCATCATCTTCAACTTATACGTCGGTAAATTTTTTTTTTATATATTCATTTTTTAGTTGTAAATTATATAATTTTTTTCCATTTAAAATTTCCAATTTGACATTAATATCTAATTATACGCATGCTATCTAGTTGTATTAATATTATTTGAATATATTATATCTATAGGATAAGAGTAGGCTAGGATTAGATCAGGTATAGGTATTATTTAATTATAGTGGTTTGTCAACCTTGAATTTTCTTTTGCGAATAGTTTTTTTTGTTTTTTTTTTCGTAACTGATAAATTGATAATGTCAATCAATTAAATTTTTTTTTCGTAGGATTTTTTATTATATGATCCACTTTTCAATAATTATTTTGAATAAATTGTCAATGTTAAAATTACGGAAATTGTAAAGCGTTCACCTATTATTATTATTATTATTATTATTATTGTGAATCATCCTAAAATGAATTGATAAACTAATAAATTGAGGCTTGGGTAAGTAACAACCAACAATGGCAGGTATAATGTTCCCCATTTCCTTTTCGTCGATTGTATTGTTCAGTCATTCCGCAATCCGATTATTTTTGTTGAACTGCAACCTTCTACATGAGACAATCCGTCCGAAATGAAGTCCCTCAACTTAGTGGTAATGAGAGTGTTGTTATTAATTGTTAATTCCGTAAATATCGTTAGCGTCCGGGTCAGATTTACAATTCAACTTTAAACTCCTTTTAATATTTTTTTTTTGTACTTTCTCGTTCAGTATCATAATTATCTAATTATGTCAAATTCTGTTCTTTAATTTTACCTCATAAAGGTTTTACTTATCTCGATTTCCTTTTCTACAGAAGCGGTCTCGCAAGACTTATGTATCCCTTGAAAACCCCACCCCATACTCCTGAGCAGTAGCCGCGCTTAAAACGACCGCTCAAGGGCAATGCATTCGTAAGTTGATTTCTGATGGCGATATGATGTTCTACGTGCCCATCATCATATAATTGATGGGAAATACTATACATCCCTCACATTTTCGTTACAATGGCATCGAAGGCTAAAGGTGGTAGTAGGTAAATCACATATTGGCGTTTATCAACTAATGTCGGAATTGGGGAAAGAGTTTATAATGGGTAAAACAAAAATTGCGCAAATGAGAGCGGGAGTATCAAAGCCAAACAAAATAAAATTGCAAATTAAAAATAAGAAAATTTTCAATATTATAAACCAGCGAGAATATTTAAGCAAAGTGAATTATCTTCAAAACATTACATTTGGTTTTATAATTTCTAGTGGGATAAGTGAAATGTTATTTTAATTTATTTAAATATGAATTATAATAAATGTTCTTTCAGAAGAACTATAGAAATATTATTTTAATTTATTTAATTAAATAAACATGAATTATTAAATGTTCTTTTCAGAACAACGATATCATTCAAAATTAAAAAAAGAATAATGCAATGTACAAAAAACATTTATCTTAGAAAACCAGGCCTTTTAAGAACCAGGCATTTTTTTGTTGAAAAACCAGGCTTTTGAAAACCAAGTTTTTTGAAAACCAGGCTTTTGAAAACCAGGCTTTTGGAAATCAGGCTTTTGGAAAACCAGGCCTTTTGAAAATCCAGGCTTTTGTACAACCAGGCTTTTTAAAACCAAGATTTAGAGAAGAACCCAGCTAAATGTATTTGAAATTTCTTCGGGTAGTATTCTTTCATAGTTTCTGTATTGAATATTGATGCGATAAACCTTTCTTTAGGTCAGAATATCTTGATTTAGGAGAACTATTTTGCGGATGTTTCTTTACTTTTTTGTGTAATTTATTTTTGAGATCAAGAAGTTTCCTGATTTTGATGCCTTGGATCTTCACAAGTTTTTTTCAGTGGATTTGGTATGAAAAGCGATGTAGGTCAACATGGGTTTTTGGAATAGATAAAAATTTGTTAAATGCAGTGTTCTGATCCATACTATCTAAAACTTGGTTCCATGGTACGTTAGTCAAAGATTTATTTAAGGCAGGATAACTAATTCTAAATTTCCAATCCTCAGTGAGAAATATTAGAGAAGGCAAACTGTCCAATATGCCAAAATTACAAATAAAGTTATTGAAATTAATAATTATTAAATTTTTTCATTTTCGTCCTAAATTGACGGTTATTCTAGATCCTTAACAGCCTGTAAAAAAGATACCGTCCTTCAGAGCCTGTTTCGTATAATATTTTTTTTTCTATACGTAACCACCTCGTGCTGCTAGCACATTTTAGGACTGTCATTAATCGTACGAACTATAGCTATACGCAATGGCTAAGGTTACAGGCTCCCCAACTTACTTATTGCGAAATATGTTTATTGTGATCATTGTATGATCATTGATGGCGCAGCCGTTCAAAACCACACATAATGAAATATCGGAGTAGTACAAAGCATTATTAACAAACACCAGTTCCATGAATTCAACTATAGGCTGTTTCTATTACGATTCAGTTGTGTGGTCGGTATGCCATCAAAATACTCTAAACAAAACTGGCCTTATATACAGGCTCCAAAGAATATCAACCTATTTTGTCAATTAATAGCTAATTTTGTATTATGTTTGTATTCTCTAAGAATCTGTCATAGAATATTTATGATTTTTTAATTAAAACCTATTTTACAGAACTTTGTCCTTGCTCTCAACGCCGCTAATAATAGATTTATCGGTAATGACGAGTTTTGATAATTTTTAAATAAAGATAAAACTTTCTCCATTAGTTGGGATATCATTGTGCGATAGGAAGATTAAATCGCGTCAACAAAATGCTATAGTATCCAATCCGCTATCGTTCCCTTTCCTATATTAACTCACGCTGCTGAATATACTGAGTAAATCGTATTGCACCTTATCCAAAGGTAAGGGGATGACTTTCCTTTTTATCGGATGTAAATAACTTTTTTTTTTTATTCCATTGAGAGTACATGATAGAGCATTACCATGGACAATTGTAACGGAATTTTATGCCGTTACAAAAATTCAAACACCCAAATCTACATATTTCTTTTCCTGAGTAATTTTGCCATGACTTTGAAGATCTCATCTTCATTAAAACCCATCAAATGTTAACCTAGTCATGCCGAAATTACAAGTTTTCATTATGTTTGTTGTTGTGTCAATATACATAAAATCGGTATAAGGTACAATACAACAAACGTAAAAATGTTTTCTTTACGTATCCAATGACAACTTACGTCACTCAATTCATTTATAATCTAGTGATTATAAATGTAAATTAGTAAACGTAAATATATGTTATTGTAATTGGATGACGTATATCCATATGTTTTATTTATGTGTACGATAATTGCAAATGTTCTACTTAGAGGTTTACGAACGACCTAGGTAGAAATGTGAAAGATTGCATTTTTCGTGACACACATAAATTCCCCAAGTGAATATAAAATAAATTTATAACACTTTTCTTTAATGGGCGGTATTTATAAAATATTTTTTTGCTAATATGGCGAAAATACAATTAATTGATTGAGAGAGTAGTGCATTTTTGTACTAAAAATTCCCCCCTCCAGTCTCAACAAATCAATTAATTGTGGTATAAATACTGCGCCGAAATTTTGGTTAGGAGACAGTTAAGTTTTGGATTCTAACTAATTACTCACTGAGCATTAGCCGTGGTAATTAGCTAGAAGGAGATTAAGTTGTATTTAGTCAGTTTGTTTTTTTTTGGTCTTAAATATAAAATAAATTACTAAAAGAAATCGAATTTTTTTTGTTGTTTTGGTGATTTCATGTCCAAATTCTGAGAGAGAAAGGCAGATTTGGTAAGTATATAGAGAGATCTAACTTACAACCTACTAATTAACGGGCACATTTGGTAAAGTGTCTATTAGCTGCTTCATTAGAAGCGGAAATCGCGCAAGTGCGTTAGCACGCGGGTTTCCTTCTGCTGGTAACACTTTATCAAACCAATAAAGTACTAACTATAGGGCCTTAAGCCCAAAATAAATAGTTTATTTATTTTTTATGGGTAACATAGGGTAGATATGTTATCCTAAGTTTATCATCCATACAACCACGGTGGGCATACCGATAACGTGAGGCTTGAATCTCACGAATTTGGTCATTTCCCAATTCTCTAATTTTTTTGTTAAACCCCCCTGTTTGACGGCATAACTCATGCCGTCTCATCTTCTTTTTATAATATATGCGGTAATCTAGGCCGTAGTCTGAGTACCTCAAAACCCACACCGTTCCCCTCTGCCGGCTTGAGCTGCGGGAACCGACGCCGCATGGGGTACATATCAGATGACGGCAAAATATTTTGAAACCAGGTTGGCTTTAGCATTAGCTAAAGGCAAGTCTGTGTCAAGTGGCACCCAATTATGTGGTACCACTGTTTCACAATTTATCGCCGTCCAGGATACCTCACTGAAAAGAATCAAAATAAAGATGCTCCAGTCGTCTATTATTATTTTTATTCATGTAAGGTGTGGATTTTTTGGTTTTGCAATGAGTGGTACAATAATGGTACTAAAAATCGTAAAATGAGGATTACAGTATATAGCAGCTAAATAAAATGCGACTTTCTATCAACTTTTTATCGTTATACGTTTTCTTTTTATTTGTTTCCAGCCAACATACTTCCCTTCCGAAACGATTGCATTGCTGACAATGGGAGTCGAGGGAGACCGCCCTATAGTTCATTCTGCACTTCGTGCGCGTAGCCAGGGTAAACGGGACATGTAGCCTGGCGCCCAACAGTTTTTTGTGATATACATATATTAAATTTGTCTACCCCTCACGATAAGGGCACGTTTACTTGTTACGAAAACTTTCCGAATTAGTGATATAATTGGTAAAATGATCATGTTATCAATATCAAGTCGACTTCGAGTATGGCGAACAATTATCGATAAAAAATGGCAGGTGCACGATGAAATTAGTTATCGTGCAAAATTTGTTCTTTATTTTGAGACCTTGTTAGGCGGGAAACAATGTAATAACATCGTCGTCACTGAAAAAGGCCGGAATATTTATTTAATTGTTCAAAAGAAGCTTTATTTGTTTTCATAGTGATTGTGCGCAATGTTTTATTGTGATGAATCCTGGAAATCATGTTAACGTTACAAAGATTAAAGGCAAATATCTAATCTGGAATCTATCATAGTTGCGATCTAATATTTGACCTTTTCTAATTTCTGATACTGACACAATCAACAAATACAGTCATTTGTATTAAAGGTTCTTGCTCTATAGAAGCGGCGCATTTAGATGAAAATTTAGATTTAAAATCATGGAAATCAATTTTAAAAATTTTTGAAGGAAATAAAAACCTCTGTCTCTTCTTCTGCATCCAAAAATGGTTTATTTTTAAATATTATAGAAATAATTTTAAAACCATATTTTTTTCTCCGTAAAATTTTAAAAAAGCATAAATCTATGTATGTATAAATGGAATAAGGATATAGAAAAAAGATTTGTATTTATGAATTTCCATTTCTATTCCCATAGATTTTCCTTCTATTTTTATTTTATTTTCTATATAAAAATTAGTTTTATATAGTTTATAAAACCATGTATGTATCGTTACTATATTACCATATTATATTGTGACTCTTATTGTTGTTGTAACTGCTATAATTTAAATAAAATTAAAAATATTTTTTCTTTAATTTTTTTTAATCCTCTTGAGAATATCTAACATATGTCTAAATAATACATAAAAAAAATTATTTAATCCCATTTCTAGATGATACTCTCGTATTTTGTATGCTCCACATACACACACTCAAAGTTTTTCATTTCCTTTAATATGCTTAAATAATGCCAGAAAAATATAGTTTGTGTGGCAGAAATAGGAAGCGTACTCGTAGCGTTGAGCACAACCAAAACCAAATTAATTTAAACGAAAATTTTAAAATTTTAATAGAATTTTGTGTTTGTTTGTTTGTTTAAATTTCCCGGCGATGTACAATATTTGGGGAATTAATGGTAAAGTGCATACAGTGTATTCCATATCCGTTACACATCTGCATACACAAAATATGTAAATTCGTGTAGGGAAGAAACCCTAAGTTATATAGTAAAACAAAATTAAGAATTTTAAATTTATTTTCCAAAAAATAATAATTAAAATTATTTACTGTAAAAACAGATTAAATTACCACACAAATCAAAGTTAATTGTTTTACCATTTCCACCCTAGTAAAAATATTTATTTTTCCATCCCAGGAAAATATTATTTTCCCTTACCCCAAAAATCTGGTTATTTTTTTTTTTTTTTGGGAAATACAAATTTTCCAATCTATAATTTTATACCTAAAAGGTATTTTATAAATATTTTTAAGTGTTTTAATTTATTTTTACAAAAATAATTTAAAAATTTTTAATAAATTTTGTTGTAAATTATGGAAGTGTTAAAGTGGTTCGAGAGTTAAGTTTGTTTTTTATTGAAGTTTTGTACTTGTTTTGTGATTTACATTTAAGTGAATTAGTTCTTCTTTTAAGAGTTGAACAGGTACGATTGATAATTTTCCGGTTAAACAAGTTCTTAATGCTGAGCGTTACACTTGTTGATATTGCAGTGTAACTAATTTATCCACCTGGCGTATAAATCAAATACATCCGGTTTTCTCTTACCTGCAAACCACTATCTTGATAAACCGCATATCACAAATATTATTAAATGTAATCAATTTAGCATTGCCACCGGCAAAATCGAAAAAAGTAAATGAATATCTAGACTGCTTTTCAAGTGAGAAGTGATAGATTTGGTGGTTACTTCTTGCAGTCCGTTAACTGGGACACGGGGAACAAAACTATTTAATGCGTTAACTTAAGTTAAAATTTAACATTGGAACGATTCACTTCCAGTGGCCTTATTCTAGTAATTCCCCGGGAATAGGGAATAATTTCTTTTTGTAGCAGCTATTCCGCAGACATTTTCCCCAATTCCCCGTTTTCCAAAAGTTAATTCTGGCGATTGGGGAATAAATTTACCAGAAAATTAAATTTTGTTTATTAAACTAAAAAATTGGATATTGATATTTCCAATTGATATTACCAGTGTCCGGTTAAAATTTACCGCCATAATATTGCCATAAGTAAATATGTACAATAAATTTCCATTAAATTATATTCCCAGTTAATTTTTTCCTAAAATAGGTATGGAATAATAAACGTCAAAACTGCTATAATGGGGAATAATTTTTTCCCAAATAATTTTTTTCCCAAGAGCCAGAATACACTTTTGGGGAAAAGGGAATAAAACTGCTACAAAATTTAAAATTTCCATTCCCTGGGAATTACCAGAATAGGGCCACAGTAAGTAATAATTAAAACTCAATTTTATTTGTGTAAATAAAAAATACAGTGAAACTTTAAATAGATAATAATCTTCTAGTATATGTTAATTTTACTACGATATACTAAATTAACATTGATATTCACTTCGTGCATGTAATAATTTGTTTGTTTAATAAACCACTATTCAATACTCAGCATATTTATTTACACAATTAAATGCATTTTGTACTTTAATTTAAACTGTAAATGATGCATAGCTGCAACAATTCCCTTCCTGCATGTAGTAGTTGTAATCAACAGTTATTTTGTAAATATTGTAATAAATGAACCTTCAATTGACCATAATACTTAAAAGTATAGGAATTTAAAATGAAAACATATTTTTGATAATATCTCTCAAAGGACCCCGCACAAATCTTATGGAATTTGGTCCCGGTCAAATTCGCTGAATTTTTTTTTATTATCTAGGTTTATATCATCTTTGAACTTATCGAAGTAAAAAAAAAGAAAGATAAAACATAAAAAAACAAGTTTTTGGCTTTATTATAGCACATTGACAGCTATTTGACAGCTGCCAACTGTCAATTTTGAAAATCTAACAACAGGTCTGAATTCAGCAACCTCAAAAATATAAACCTAGATAATAAAATAAATGAAATAGGCTATTTCAAAAGTCTATACACACTGCGCATACACATAGATCCGTGGAGGATACTCGGAGCTTTAAAGCTCTGTACCAGCCAAACTATTCATTTTTGAGCTTTGTGGCCATTGAGACAATTGACCAGTATGATGGACTCTATCACATATCAAAAATTCATCGAATTTGACCGGGACCCAATTTCCATAAGATTTCTGCGGGGTCCTTTAATAGAATTTCAAGGTCATTCAAGATCACCACTAAACATCCCACTCGATACTGAACCATTTTTGTTAGAAGTATATTTGTCTTATCTTCCACCGCTTTCGAGATAAAACCTGGCATATATTTTAAAACTCACACTGTACGGCTGTAACAATGGAATGATTCACTTCCTGCATGAAATAATTATGTTCTTCTTTTTTGAGGCACCATTTTACCAAGTTTTACTAATATCCATTAATATTTACTTTGTACTTGTAATAATTGTGTTGTATTGATTGTAAATAACCGACCAAGTAGATCACCTTTTAGTAATTTTCAATGATTACGTAAGTTAGTTCTGTGCCATCTGCAAAAACGATGCAAAAGCCACTCAGATCAAATTCAAAAAATGAGTTGGAAAAAATTATAAACATTGTTGGTCTTCATGAGATAAATCCGGAATGCAGAAGGCAAATATTGCTATTTGAATGTACAATTTTGACTATACTTGTTGACACAAGTCGAAATACATTCTAAAATCATAACGGTATCGAACCCTTTCGATATATCAATAAAAAGTTGTTTCAGTATTTGTGAGATGTTAATTATCGCTCAAACAGCTTTAATGAGCTCCCTTACTGGATTTTCCTATTCTAAAACCAAATTTTTTACAATTGTACTTTATTAAGGAATGACAACATACGGCGTTAAATATAAGCTGATCATACAATTCACTTCGTGCATGTATAGTTGTTCGTTTTATAAGCCAATAAATATTAAGACTGTTCGCAATCAACATAGTTAATTCTATGTCACCAGCACACAAGTTCAATATTTCTTCATATACACGTTCTAATTTCTCGTTTTTTTGCAGAATTAACTGATAAACATGTTTGTGTTTCGTGTACGCTATAAATGGTCGGTATAATTGTGAAAATTAGTGGTGCAAATGAAAAATATTTTAAACACGCATAAGAAAAATACGAGTAATATATAGCTGAAGCAATGGAACGATTCACTTCCTGCATGTAAAAATATATAATCAAATATGCGGTAATGCGGTATGCGGTAATTTGACGAAGTCTTACTAAATCAACATTAATATTCACTTCTTGCATGTAATAATTGTATGATTGTTTGTAAATATCCAATAGGAGGACATATTCAAATAAAATGTTTTATATTTGTCTTTATTGCAACGATAATAGGTAATTATGTTCATGTGTGAAATACCGTAAAAAATAAATAAGATACACACAATTATATTAACGGCAATAAGTCAAGGTTACGAAAAAAAGGTATAAGAGAGAAGAGATAAAAGAGAATTATTAGCCAGTATTATCAAAGTATATTCGTGATAAAATTTTCTTAAAATTAATTAAAGAGAATGCTGACCGGATGTGCAATTTATGCAAAGCTGCTATAACACTTTTTTAGAAATTTCTGAAGTGAGAGCTCTAGTTAAACTAACTACAAATTGTTAGACCTTAATATTTAAAGTCATTGAATACATTTAATATCAAAACATTGCAAAGGGCATCGATTCTTATCTCATTCATGGTGGTAATTAAAAATGTTGATTGAGCCCACATTTTGACTTCTACCAAACGAGATAAGCCTTAGTGTCTTACTTATAGAAAGTCGATGATCGAAAACCTTTAAAAGAGAATATACATATATGTATACCGCTCAGAATTTGTTGAAGAAACAAATGATACAGAAACAACTGATCCTTGAAATAATTCTGAAATGCAGATGACCGATATTTTTATTTGATTCTTCAACTTTAACTATTTGTTGACGATTTCAGATATAAGTTGAAAACTTTTCTTAAATTTTTCAATAGCTACATATGTGTATAAAAAAATTGTTATGTATATAAAAACCTCCATCCACCTTCCACCCCCAATGGCGGTAGCACTCCACAACAGTGCCACAATAGCAGTGACAACTGAAACATCAATGGTTGTAACAGCAACAAAAATAGTGAAACAGCAACACAGCTGCTATAAAAAAAACTTAGGGATCACTGAACTTCTCTTTAACCACTGGTTTCCTGCGCCATGCACTACGTTAAGGTCATTTTTGATCGACTAACTAAACCCCAAATGCCGAAAAATTGGATGTCGCATAACCGACGGATATCCTACGGTATCTCAAGAACAAGCTACGACCGACAATTTAAGAAGTAAACTGAGAAACAACCATTGGCGATCATCAAACTCTCACTTACATTCTGAAAACTTCATTTTTAAATCGGATTATAGATCAACTTAACGACCGATCAGCTTATATACCTCTTAATCTTAATGCACCTCTAGAACAGCAACAAGCAAACGAATCACCACCGAAAAGATAAATGTCCGTTGCTTAAGACATTTATATTTTTGGTAGTGATTAGCTTGCTTGTTAATGTTCGGCAGTTGTTCTTTTTCAATGTGCACTTCAGAGGTGCATAAGCTCAGTGAATAGATTTAAACTGTGTACCTGATCGGTCGTTAAGTTGATATGTAATCCGATCTAAAATGAAGTTTTTGGAATTGTTGGAAGTTTTAGAAACATTGGCCAGATCCATATCTTCAATATAAGAGTAATTTACTATGCTTTTCAGCGGAATATTAGTTGCGAGATAGTGGTCCATCTTACTATGATTTTATGTAAAATGTATCAGTTGCCCATCGCAATGGTTATTTGTAGAAGAATTTCGTAGTTCTGGAATGGTAAAATAAGTTTTACATAAATGTGCTATTTTTCATTTTATTAACACCAGAAACAAATTTTTTAAATTATTTTTTAAGATTTCATATTTTTTGCATCTAAATTAACTTTCTTTTACGTAGTAAAATAAACCATGAAAAAATTTGACCTCGAGTAAAACAATTATGAAGTGAAAGGTTTAAAATTAAATTTGCACAATAGAAGAACATACGAGTATTTACAAAATTGAAGCGAAAAGTATAAATTTTCATCCTAATCAATCAATCCGTGTGGGGGTGTAGATTGATTGATTAGGATAAAACTTCAGACTTTTTCCATAAATTAGGAGGCCCCAGTATATTTTCCCAGTTCTGGGAAGTGGAGCTTTTTGTTTTTTTGCAAATATTTTGAAAATTATATCAATATTATTGAGAAAAACGACTCTGAACTAAAAGATTCTAAATTTAATTTGCAACAATGTCGGTTCTAAAACTTAAGCGGAAATGACGATTTTGCAGTGAAGTTTAAAATTTCAACAAAGGTTGACCTTGATTTAATTTTCAAAAAACACAGTAAAATTGCAAAAATGCATGAAATTTTTATTTTTAAAAATTATTTCATGTAGGTAAATGTTGGCCACGGCTACGTTTCAAGGGGTTCATGCGAGATGTCCAATTTTCACTACTTTGTCGAGAATTTTAGCTGGCATCGTAAGACACCTAATGACACGTTTAATGTTATTCCGATTGTTGTTGGTTGATTGGTATAGACGAGAAACTTCACATAGCTTCATCAAAAACAGTCAAGAGGCGAAATCACACTAACTATAGGCGGCCAATTCACCGGAACGACACGTGAGATAAATTGCTCGCTGAACTCATTTCTCAATAAGTCTTGCTCAAACCACATATCGGCCAGATTTATTTCATGCATTTTGGGCAAAATAAGTCATCTTTAAAAAAGTGTGGACCGATGATTCCGCCGGCCCATAAACCGCACCAAACAGTTTTTTTTTCTAGATACATGGAAGTTCCTGCATTGCCTGAAGCTGTTCATTACACAAAATGCAGTAATTACGCTTATTAATGTACCCCTTAAAAAAATGAATTTCGTCGCTGAACACAATTTTTCGGTAAAAAAACAGATTTTCCTCAAGGTGTTCTAAGGCGCACTCACCAAAACTTCGACGCTATGGCAATTCATTCATCGTCAGTTGTTGCACGAGATGTATTTTATACGCTTTCAGATTAAGAGGCTTGGGTAAAACCTTCCGCGTAGTCGAATAACACAATTACAATTGATGTGCCCTGCAACGGATTAACGTTTTGTCATCTTCATCAACACTAGCTGCTACAGTACCAATTTTTACCTCTGTAGGTACTCTACGTGTCAATACTGGGGGTTCAAAAACATATACACGAAAAACCAAACAGCAAAAAAAATCACCACTCCCGCACATGCAATCAATGCCCCCCCCCCCCCTTCCCCCTCGTAAGACGGTTTGTATCAAAAAACAATTACGATTCATAAACTAAGTGAGGTGTATTCGAGATCTATACACATTTATCGTAAAAGAAAATTGTATGATGACCAAAAACGCAATTTTTGTTGTACGTTATATGGCCCGATTTTAACAGAAATTTTGTCGGTTATTCATAATTCTATTATTCGTAAAATGACTGCATAAAAAATGAAAAACTACATTGCACTAAGAGTCGAAAAGATTTAATCAATTTATTTAATTATTTATACAATATTACAACTGATTCAGAGTTCATCTATAGTAATTTATCTATCTTAAATTAGTTTCGCGGATTAAGATTAGTAACCTATTGGTTACTAATTTTATAATACTTTCTTATTCTAATTCAAAGTGCCCAGGTCCAGCGGTTTCTTTCTTTGGAGTCTCCTCATTCCGTAAGTGGTGTCCAACATACGACGGATATCTGCATTTTCGTGTATAGATAAGCGCTGGACGTGTTCTCTTGCTTGGTTCTTTATTTCATCGGTGACGTATTCCATCTTCAAGTCTCTGTGAAGGTGGTCGTTCCTAATGTACCATGAGGCACTCGCTACCCTCGTAGCACTTTATTTTGGAAGCATTGTATCATTTGTACATTGCTTTTCTTAGCATAAGCTAGGGCATGGTTCGATTAATCGATTAATCTTTTAACCGGTCAATCAGAATAATTTTCAGTTAATCAATTAATTTATAAAGCTGTCGATTAATCGATTCTTATATTAATCGCAAAGCTTACTACATTAGATCGCATGTTGTTCGCTTTTCTTACGAACAGCGATGAAATAAAAAATGGCTGGAGTTAACGGTAACGTTCACACAAAGGATTTGCATATTTATGGACTACATAAGCATATTTTTGCAGTTGTTACCAATGGTGCATCTGTAAGGAAAAATATGGGTCGACTAATATGTTTTATCATCAAATATGTCACCCCATGGAATTCATTTAGCAGATGTGGAATTGCTTTATAAAAATTGACTACAACCTCAACCGAAGTTGACTGAAAAAATAGATTATCAAAGTGACAATAATTTAGATGGTGAGTGAAGCTTAGATGAAGATGCGAATGGTGAAGAAAATGAGATACAGTATTTGATAGATGAAGTTTCGGAATTTTACAACAACGAGTAGGTTCTAGCACCGTGCTTTTTGACTATTATACATGAAGTTCGAAAAATCGTGCGATTATTTCAGAAATGACCGGTTAAAAAGATATATTGCAGAGAGCATATATTGCAAAAATAAGGCAAGATAATTAACTTTGTTAATAGACAGCACAGTTTAGAGGATTTTTCGTTAACAGAAATGTTTCCAAATAATTTTTTTTTTTTTTTTTTTTTATAACAACTTTATTGATATGGCTACTACAATCTTAAACATTATTAATTCATTAGTAAGGTTGACATTAGTACTTATGAGATAAGCATAAACTTGTGTGGGTCTGCTGGACCAGTGTCCAGTTCCCTTGGTTTATAATTTTCATACGGTTAGCTCATGTGGTTTGATTCGTTTGAGCCGCCTTACTTCGTCTGTACTGTCCAGTAGTTGTACGGCCTCAAGATTGGTGTGGGTAAGAAGTCTCTTTTCATGTTTTATGGCACATTCCCGGATAACGTCGTCTATCAATTGTATTTCTAAATCATTGTGGATTTCCTTGTTAGTCACAAATCGGTAGGCGTTGGTGACCATTCGAAGAAATTTATTTTGGCTTCGTTGTATAATGTCTCTATTGGATTTATGTGTACAACCCCATAGCTGCGCACCATACATCCATATTGGTTTGAAGATAGTCTGGTATACCAGTCTATTGCAATACAGGATCATTTTGGAATGATGTCCAATTAACCAGTACATTTGACGTTGTTTCAATCGTATCTGTTCAGCTTTTTGTCTCACGTGATGTTTCCAGTTGAGCCTTGAATCTAAATGCAGACCAAGGTATTTTGCCGATTCAGCCTGCGGCACTTGCACCCCATTGAGGTATATATGAAGAGTGTTATTTTTATGTCGAAGCGTAAATGTCACATAGGTTGATTTGAGCTCATTCAGTGCGATTTTCCAGTCAATTGTCCATTTAGTAACGTTGTCCATTGCTCGTTGAAGATTTTCCACTGCTCTTGGTTGAGATTCGTCTACTGACATAATTACAGTGTCGTCAGCGAACGTGCCGATGAATGTTTTATTCGTCGTAGGTATGTCCGCAGTATAAAGAAGATAGAGGAGTGGACCCAATACGTTTCCCTGCGGAACTCCCGCAATCGCTGGATAAAAGTCCGAACTTGTTTCTTCATGAATGACTCTGAATTGGCGATCAGATTCAAGCAGCTTGCAATGGTTTTGTGGTAGCATTTTGCTCATCTTGAATGTCAATCCCTCATGCCAAACCCTATCAAAGGCCTGGGATACATCTAAAAATACGGCGGGACAATATTTCTTTTCTTCTAACGCTTGCTCTCTTACCGAAGTTATTCGATTGACTTGATCTATTGTGGAGTGGTTATTCCTGAATCCAAATTGAAAATCAGGAACGTTTACCATTGGCTTTAGACGTTTTAGTAGCAGTTTCTCGAACAGCTTTGATAAGGCCGGAAGCAGTGAGATTGGTCTGTATGATGATACTTCTTCATCTGGTTTACCTGGTTTCTTTAGCATAATTATTTGGGCCATTTTGAAGCATTTGGGTACATACTTCAATCTCATACAGGCATTAAATATTAGTATGTGATCAAGATGATTGCTTTACGTGGAAGTTCCTTGAATAGACCAGGTGATATTTCATCAATTCCTGGTGCTTTTTTATGATTAAGATTTTTGTCGATTTCTTCAGCAATTTCCATTGGCGTAACCCTTTTAAAGTCCTGATTTGGTTGATAAACAGGTGTTACATCAATGTTGGATTGAATGTCATGTGGTTGGAATACTGCTGCTAGATGTTGAGCAAAGAGTTCCGCTTTTTCTTTGTTTTGTCGAACCCAACTGCCTTGAGCATTCCTTAAAGGTGGTACTCGAACTACAGGTCGTTTAAATCTTCTGGTTGCTTTCCATAACGAGTAGTCCTTATCCATTTCTGGACCTAGCCCGCTTAAGTAGTTATCGAGGCAATTCTGTTTGAAATTTTTGATTAGCCTATTGACTTTGTTACTTATTCGATTAAAAGTTGTCTTATCAGCGGGATTTCTGGTGAGATGCCATATTCTCCTCGCCCTTCTTCTTGCCTTGATTTGTTCCCTGATTTCAGCCGGGTATTTGACTTCAATCTCCGCTTTGTCCTTTAATTCAGGAGTAGCTAATCTGGCAGCCATTCGAGTGTATTCAATGAAATTGTTTGTTTGTTGTTCCAATTCTTCGTTGCTTTTAATGCTAACTTTTAATTCAACTAGCTCTGCCAATTTTTCTCTGAAGATGTCCCAATCCGTGAATCTATTAGTAAGGTTTTGCTTTTTCTGTTTCTTTATTACTATAGCGCTTACTGACAACAGTACAGGAATGTGGTCAGATGTTAGGTCGTTAATTCCTTCGACTCTAGTGTAACTTAGAGGAATACCTTTTATGATGAAGAAATCCAGTAGATCTGGTATTTTTCCTGTATCCGTTGGCCAATACGTTGGCCCCCCTGGGGACAGATATTCGCATTTGTTTTCATGAATGGCATTGAACAAGGTGTTTCCTTTCCCAGGAGAAATAAGCCTGGAACCCCAAGCTGTATGTTTTATATTGTAGTCCCCACCAATAATAAATCTTGGACCGAGCTTATTGAAGACGTTATTAAATTGTAACTTCGTTGGTGTATGCCGTGGAGGACAGTACGCTGCTGCAATATTCAGATCTGCGCCATTATATTGGATTGAGATAACAGTTGCTTGCAAATATTTTTCACGAATATCCTCTTGTTGATTATGTTTGATATTATTTTTAATTAGTACAGCTGAACCACCTCTGGCTCTTTCACTAGGATGGGTTGTCCAGTAGGAATGAAAACCCCTTATTCTGATAAAGCTTTTGTTGGAGAAGTGCGTCTCTGAAATCAGCGCAATATCAATGTTGTTTGTATGGAGAAATATTTCCAGTTCTTGGGCTCGTTGGTTGAGCCCATTAGCGTTCCAAGCTACAATGCGCAGGAACGAGTTAATCATTTGTGAGTATGTTGACTTTTTCGCTTGGTGGATAGATACAGATTTCCAGTTTTGCCACCCTCTCTGCTAAATGACCAAGTGATGCGCATAGGATAATCTAACTGTGGATGGTGTGATTGCTGTTTGTGGTTTAGCAACTTTGGTTTGTAATCGCTGCACTGCGCTTGTTCTATTATTCTGTTGACTTTTAATTTTGTTCTGATATACTCTGCATCCTTTATAATTTGCAGTATGCCCTTGTTCTTGACAAAGAGCACAAGAAGGCGCGATATCTGGTGTTTTCTTGCATGTTGTCGTGTATTGATTTTCCGCGCATTTAACGCATTTGGTTTGACGATAGCAAAAGCTCTTGGTATGTCCAAGTTGTTGACAATTCGTACACTGTGGAATTCCCCTTGTCTTGTTAGGTGGCTCAATTTTAACTATACAGTACGCAAGTTTCTTGATATTGTATACTTCTTTATTGTTGTCTTTTTGTTTTAAGTCGATGTAAAACAATGGAAAGTGTTTCCTGACTTTTACACCATCAATTGTGACCATTTTGTATATGTTGGTAATACCTGCGACTTCATGTCCCATTTTTTCTAAGTCTGCTTTAATTTCATCGTGACTAATAGAAGAAGGTAAGCCTCTGATAACCACTCTATAGGCGTTTTCACTCTTCAGCTGGTAGGTGTGATATTGAATATTTTCTAGTTGGTTGCTAGATTCATTTTTTAATTCTTCCAGTAATTTTTTGACATTTCTGTAATCATTTTCATTTTCAAAGGTAATTCTAATGTCACTATTTGAGAGCGCCTTAAAATTAGTTGATTCACTAGTGTTTTTTATTATATTTTGTCGAAAAAGTTCGAAATTATTGATATTGCTCACATTAATGGGTGGAGGCAATGGTATTTTTGGGTTTTTCTGTTCAGTGTTACTGTTCACACTTTGTGTATTATTTTTTGGGGGAGTTTTCGTTTTTGTACGCCTACGTTTCTTAGGGTTTCTGTTATTAGCTCTGGAAACTTCTGCTTCCAGTTCGTCCTCATCTGTGAAATAATCCTCTACACTCAGAGCATTAAATCTATTTTGTTGAGAGACTGGAAATTGCTGCAGCAGCCAGTTGGAGTTATTTGAATGATGTTGACTGGTTGATGGCTGAATATGGTTGACAGGCAGGTTGTTAGCTCGTGCTGAAACCTCAGCTTTACTATTTTTAACCTTGTTTTTATTTTTTAGTGTAGAGTTTTCTCTCTTCAGTTCAGCAACTTCATTACTCAGCTGCGCGATTAGTTTCTCCATTTTCTGAAACTTGATTAACAGATCCTCGCTGTTTATAATGTTTGTTGATGCACTCGGCATTTGTAATAAAGTTTCTTTTTCAATGGAGACTGCGTCTTTTGCAGTTACTGTGGAGGCAGTCGCTGTTGGCACAATTGTCTCTAATTGTAGTGTACGTCTAGTTACATGTGGAGGTGGTGATCTCAACATTTTCATGCTCTTAGGAAAGTTGTTCCCTTTATTTGCCAAGGGTTGGTTCCCCCCAGAATCTATGGTACTAACATCCGAAGAAGGTATGGAGCGGCCCGGTTGATTTGATGCTTCTATAGACGCATCCGTCTCGTTTCCTAATATTATTAGGCTATTATTTTCATCATTATTTTTCATCTTAAATTTTTATTTTATTCCCACGAGTAGCACGAGAAGTTAACGGTCGCCTATGACAGAGCTCTGCGTTATCATAGGAAGGCTATGGGTTTAAACCGAATGACGCCAAATTCGGAGTTCACATACTAACGACTAAGCACCCTCTTAGCCACGCAGCCATCGGCGTATGTAGTACCACCTTAGCTTTGGTGTGCTAGTTTTTGGTCCGCCCCGAGTATTTAATTTCCCCGGTACCTACCATATCTGGTAAGCCTTCCCCTATCCGCCACCCGGGGAGGCGCCTGATGGGGGTACTAGCAAACCCCACACAGGTTTCCAAATAATGAAGAAATTGTAATTATTTCGCAGATTCTTCAAGCACTAGAAGTTATTGAATTATCATCGTTAGCTCTAGGTAGAAGGGATTGCAAGAATCAGTCTTCCAAATTGCAGAATCAGTCAGATGTGGCTGGTCAACACTTGTATAACTCAGTGTCAGAGAGAATTAATAATATAGGATTAATGTAGACCTATAGTGGGATAACTACATTACTTAGAAAACCCTACTAGCTATCCAATATCTTGCTCTAAATCTAGGGTCGGTTTTCAATATCACACAAAAAATTAACTTGATCTTACAATCAAAGAAATTTAAAATAGATTATTATCAACTGATTCAGACAATCTAATCGAATCTGATATAAAAATGGAACGTAATAAACGCGACACTGTTGAATGTCAAAAGAGAATGAAACATTCGAGAGCGGAATAGCTTGTTGGATTCCTGATAAAAAAGCAGCTATGCAGACCACTGGGTCCTGTACGAGAACGAACATTTTAGTATTTATAAAAAGATAAATGGTGGCGTTTGAGCACAGTAAACTGCAAATTAATATGTTGGAAAAAAGACTCCATTGATCATAATATGAAAACGTTTTTTTGTTTAAACGATTAATCAACCATGCTCTAAGCACAACCCGAAAAGTTGGATACCGTAGGTCCATACTTATTTTAGCATTTGCCTGTATAGAAGCAATTTGTTGTGTATTGAGAGCTTTTTTACCCATGAGCCAGTACAGTTTTCTATATTTGATGTTAACTCTTCCTTTTTCTTCTTGATATGTTCTTTCCATCTTAGCTTAGCATCGAGAGCCATGCCAAGATATTTAGCTGTATTTGCATATGGAGTTTGGTTTGAGATGAGAACCACTGGAATACAGCTTACATTTTGATTTGTAAAGTTGACGTGTACTGATTTGGCTTCATTTAATAAGATGCGCCATTTTTCGTGTTAACTGCA
This sequence comes from Nephrotoma appendiculata, assembly GCA_947310385.1. Lineage (NCBI taxonomy): Eukaryota > Metazoa > Arthropoda > Insecta > Diptera > Tipulidae > Nephrotoma > Nephrotoma appendiculata. Next base: position 54,971,683 of record OX371225.1, on the reverse strand, counting down.
CCGTGTAAACTGCATTTTGCAGTTTGCTTGTTGCTTCCAAAATATCTTTTCCAACTGCTACAATAGCTGTATCATCTGCCAATGTTGCTACTGTAGTACCTTCAATATTCGGTAAGAATAGGTCCAAGTACGCTACCTTGTTGTACACCTGCTGATATTCTTTTTATTTCAGAGTACTCATTTTCAAATTTGACTCTACACTGAAAAAAATAATCAGTGATATTCACAAAAAAGCGGAGTAATATTTAATGAAAAATGATTAAAAATTCAGCCACACGAGCGCTTTGTATTTACTGCGATTTTAGCAAATCAATTATTACAACTTGCTGAGTAAATTTTATTATTTTTATTTCACGGTGGATAAGCAATATTTGTTATTGCTTTGATATATTTACTCTGCAGTTTGTAAAATAATTTAGAAATTCTTTACAGAGCGCATGGTAAATAATGGTTGCAAAGTGGATAATGGTTTACAATGCATTTTAAAATTTGCGGATTGAGAAAATTGCAGCGCCTTAATATTTACTCTGCACAGAAGCAAACACTCGAAACTTCTAGATTGGAGGAGACAGAATTTAATATTTAACATATTAAAAACCAATTTTAATGAAACTCATTCTTTATAATTAATCTTTTTTATTCACTTTTCCCAATAGGCCATCGATTTTTCTTAAAATAAAGATGATAATTAATTACATCTCCGGATCGACAATAAACTTACATGTGAATTTTGATCAAACATATTTTTCCTTTATGCAGCATTAAAAGATATTGAATTGTTGTAATGTTGCTAATAATTAAATTCTGAAATTAAAACAAGATAGCAACAAATATAAGTAAAGCCACATAAAGAATTGTAAATTTAATTTGGGTTTACCATATATCGTTTCAGCACTTCTATGGTTTAATGCTGAAGGTTATAGCGGTCATTTCTGCGACGCGAAGTAAGGTAACAAAAACACGGCAAATGAAGGATAAAAATAAATATAATTTATATTTTATTTAATTTTATTTATTTTATTTTTAAATAATTACCATTTTTCGCAACAAATCTGGAAACTATAGACGAACTGGCCTTTTTGTGGCAATTTGTGTACTGCTTTAAATTCACTTTAAGACTAATTTTTGTTTGAAATTTTAAATAAAATTTGGAGAACAAAATGCCGGGACAATGTCAAAGTCGGGTAGAATAAATGATTTGATTGGTTATAATCTCCCCGCAAAAATTGTTTTACAAAGTGCAAAGTAAATTTTGAAAAGTATTTGAACATTTTAAAAACACTTTGCAATTTATTTTCAATGAAAAAGACAAATTTTTTTCATTTTTAATATGTTTGCATTGAAAATGATATATTCAAATTGCGCAGCTAAAATTTACCTAGCAGCATTGTCATATCATTAATTTAATTTGTCATCAGACGGTGCTCAGCAATAATTTTAATATTTAAAAAAGCACTGTAAATATTGCACTGCAAATTTTACAAGGCTCGTACTTAATTAAGGCATTATTGGTAATAATTGCAAATTTGGGTTTACACAGCAAAATGTGTAAATATCTCCGCGCTATTTTTTTCAGTGTAAAGTGTCGATCAGCTATGTAGGATTTAAGAATTTGATAAAATTGCTTAGGCAGGTCTCGATGCAGTTATTCAAGCCCTTAGTGTCAAACTTAAGCTTAGGCTACATCTAAAAAAATACTGGAGCATATTTTCTTATTCTCAAGTGCATCCTCAATGACATCCATTATTCTGTGAACTTGTTCAACTGTAGACTGATTTTCTCTAAACCCAAATTGGTTTGGTGGAATTAATCATCTTTCCTCTATTATAGGTTTGAGTCTCTTAAGCTACAGTTTTTAAAATATTTTTGATATCACTGGAAGTAGTGATATGGGTCTATGTGATTTTTTATCTTTTCCTGGTTTACCTCGTTTAGGAATCATTATTACTTCGGGCCACCTTCCATTGTCGTGGAACATATTTCAATCTGAAGGCTGCATTAATTATTTTATTTAATTTACGCAAACCTTTCTCGGGAATGGCTTTCACAATTTGTTCAGTCATAGTCAAGTCATAACCTGGAGCTTTTCTGATACTTAAGTTATTATTGATTTCAGTTTTAAGTTCCAATAAGGTCACATGCCTTATGTTAAGATCATCTACTTTGTTTACAACTGTTGTATTTTTATTTGCTGATTTGCTCGGCAATGGTTGAAAAGTCTCTTCTAAATAAGTAGCAAATAGAGAGACATTGTTTGTCACTTTTAGCCCAGGATCCGTCATCGTTTTATAGGCAATACATGCATTTTGGATCTTTTTAGTCCCTTCGTTGTTTTTCATAGTGAGTAATTGTCATCCTTTAGTTTAGAAAGACCTCGAAGTCGCTTAGTTATGCTTTCGTTCTTTTTTTCCTTTATTAGTTGTTTTAATTTATTGCACAAACAATTAAAAATAGTTTTGTGTTGCGGTGCACAAGAGTGCGCTGCCAGATTTTGCGAGCTTTCCGTTTCTCTTTAAGTAGCTCTCTGACTTCAAGAGGATAGTTATGTTTCATTGTAGTGTTGGTATGAGAAATCGGTGAACTTTCTCAAGCCGCTTGTTGGATATTGTTATTAAAAATTTCTAGTTCAACTACCAGCTGCACTTCGTTCTAATTGGTTCGCCGAGATTTGTTCGATCTTCCACTAATTTCTTGAATAAATCCCAATTGGATTTATTGTTTGTTAACTTAGCTGAATTATCTTTTTTTATTATCATTATCAGATGATAGTCCTTCACTATTTGCAATACACGTTCACTATTTACAATACACGTAAAACTCCTTTTGTTATAAAGAAGCCAAGAAGATCTGGATTTTTATGTATGTCAGCAGGCCAATATGTTGGTTTATCGCCAGAGAGGAATTTACAGTTGTTCTCGCGAGTTGCATTAAATAACCCTTTCCCTCTAGAGGTTACTAGTCTAGATCTCCAATAGGTATTCTTTGCATTAAAATCACCGCCTATGATAAAATTTGTTACTAATGATTTAAAAAGTCGACTGTATTCTACTTTTTTAATTGATGGTGTGGGTGACCGTAAATAGAGGAGATACTGAATTCCCTATTATAGATTGAACCAAACTTTTATGGCCATCTCCTTGATGAATAGCATGGTAGCATTCATAGTCACGTATATTTTAATAAATGAAGTTTCTGTTAAATGAGTTGCCGAGCACAAGACATATATCTATTTTTACAAAGTTTAGAACAATTTCTAGCTCTGGAACATGCTGTGGTAATCCATTCGCGTTCCAAATCACAATTCGAAGTGATCTATTCATTAGATTAGTAAAGCATTGATTTAAGCTCATTCATAGCTTCTTGACTATCCAGCCGCTTATATATAGCTTCTAGACCACGTTCTTGTTCTGCTAGGCGTGCATTTATCGTTTCTATACTTCAAAATATCCTCTATAGCGGATTTTTTTTTTAAGTATTCTGCTGCGTTATCTGAGAATAGGATCTCCTCTCTGGCCCTGTGATGCAAATTTAACCGCTCCATGATATGATAAAATAAACGTTATGGACAAACAAAATAATTATAAAAACCAATTTTAATTTGCACCTAGCACGGTCTTTAATATTCGAAAGACGATTCCGCCATATTTAACGGCTATACTATAGCACGTATATATAAAAAGGGTTGGGCTCCTCTGAAATAATTTCACATTTTGATAAAAATTGTATATGGAAGCTGATCCTACAGTCCCAATTAACACTCCATCCTAGAGTTTTCGCAATATAGCCATTAGTATATTCGAATAGTAAACATGCGAGCCTATTCAAATTTTTCAATTTTTTTTTTCAAAATATGAAATTTTTCCAAAGGAGCCCAACCCTTTTTATTCGAACGGCTTATACAAATTTGAATAGGTTCGAATGTGTACTATTTGAAAATACTAGAGCATGTGTAGGATCAGCTTCCATATAATTTTTTTTATCAAAATATGAGTTTTGGAGTTTTAGAGAACTTTCGATACTAAAGTCCCCACAGAAACATTGATAATAATATTAGCAAAATAAAAATATTAAAAGTTTTATCTTACACCTAGCCTTAATTGAGATATGATTGAGTTATACCTACCGTGTACCTGCATCACCATAAGTCTTTTGTTTGTTCGTGCATCGTATTTTGCTTCGCTAATATGTAACTTTAAGCGCTCCACTGGGCTAAAAATATTTGAAATCTCCATTTTGCCATCAAATAATCAAATTTCACAGTGCAAGAAGCAACATAATAGGAACGATGTATGGCTACGATTATTCGCCGATCCGCACTACTGAGCCCGAATACGGTTACTATTAAAATCGCAAACAATTTACTACGCTTTGAAACAAATCAAATCGAGTGTTCAAAATATTGAAATGTTGGCACTATGATAAATATGCTACTTGAATATTTCGAGACTGATGTTGTACCACCAAAATGTTGTTCAAAACTATTGGTACAAATTGTAAAATCTGGCAGGAATTAGGTGGCAAAGACTATTGTCTAGCTTACCAGATCACGGTTATATTTTGGAGGTCAAAATAAGTTTAATGTACAAAAAAACGTTAATACTGATTATTACCACATTATCACTATGGTTCATTGCTTATGCATGTGTATTATTTACACATTTGTTCACACTAATTAAATGTTGAAATCGAGTACGCAACGTGGCGTATATAACGCCGAATTTTTACGAAATTTCTGAAAAGTTTATTCGAGGTTTCGTTGAATGGAAGTACACAGATAAATAGAAAATTCAATTGAAATCGTTTTAAAATGCATTGCAATGAATGATACTCGAGGAGGAATGATAAATGCCCATCGACAGTGATTCGAAAAGAAAGGAGTGTCATGAGTGAGCTTTTGTATTCGGCGCGTACATAACACAAGAGAACCGAAGAAACTCAATGTTTGGCACTTTTGGTGAAAGAATGGCTTACAACATTAAGAGACGTCGCGGCTTATCACACATATGTGGGACAAATACGCAAGCATTTAACGTTTATTGCTTGTATACTTTTGAAAACATTGTTGCTACTTTGAACAAGTTATAATTCCTCAACTGAATGAGAAACCAAATCATCCCGTTTGGTAGTACAAAATCCATAACTTATCGAAGAGCTGCTATAGAAACGGCCACTATCTGTGTTTTTCATCATTTATCACCGCTGAAAATATCACCGCGCGAAATAATCACCGCGTTATGTCTTTTCGGTGGCAGCTATGGTGTTCGAACGATGTTACAAAATCAAGTACATAATCACGTATTTATACATATCTGTGATTCAAAAACATTGTCCCTCGCATGCTTTCACAACCACTTTGTAGTGGTGACTGACTGAATGTCGTTTCGTTATTTATAAATATTAAAAATAAAAAAATCCTGTACAAAAATAAGTTTTTTGTGTCTTTGGCAATCGTGTTTTTAGAAAGAGAAAGGAAAGTGACCATATTGTGGTTGAAATCATGACGCAATGCAACAACAAGATTAATAAAAGCTCAGTATTTATTTATTTTCCAAGTCAATTTGCACACAGTTTGAAGGGTTTTGTTGAATCCGTTTTTGAACTAATTAAAGTTTGAACTTTTCTGCATTTACCCGTACAAAAATATTATAAAAGCTTATGGTTTAAATATACTTAAAAAGAAAAAGAAAATTAGTCGTTTTTTATACATTCGTATAGGAAACTAACATTTATTTTATCCCGTATTTTAAGTTGAGTGAAAAAAAGCTCAAATAGGGAGGCTCTACTTATCTAGTTGGCTCTGGTTTAACCTCAATTGGTAAATATTAGTATATAAAACTTTGAAAACTTTAATATTTGTACATATATCATTCGTTTGTTTTTAATTCGAAATTATTAATTTAATGTTAGTTTTTGTGGTTTTTCTTATAAATTATTTACATGTTTAATATAGATAAATTGCATACACTGCAAAATATTTGTTTTGTACACTACACTTTTTTGTTAATTTGTGTAGCTACACTTTTAATTAACGTTAGAAACTTCACACCGGTCTCTCTGACCCTGTGATACAAATTTAACCGCTCCATGATATGATAAAATAAACGTTATGGACAAACAAAATTATTATAAAAACCATTTTTAATTTGCACCTAGCACGGTCTTTAATATTCGAAAGACGATTTCGCCATATTTAATGGCTATACGTGCAGCCGATTCACCTACTTTATGTTCGAACCAGCAAATTTTGCAAATCCCATTCTGTTGAGAATAAACTCTTACCATTATCGTAATCCTCTTTAATTCTCAAAATTCTATTTAGGGAAAATAGTTTGAACCAAGGGAAAAACTAATTATTTTTTTTTGTGGAAAAATAAGAAAAGGAAAATTTTCAAAATACAGGATCACGGTATAGGACCATTTCATGTTATTAAAATAGATGAGTTAAAGGTAATTACGCTTTAAAACAGCAAATTATTCGTTTTATATATTCAAATTTCATACTAATGTTAGAAAAGGGATACAACATTTTTAACACTCTTTTACACGGATATACATTTTCCATACAGCAAAATTATTCGGTTGGTACATAGTACAGAAAATTGATTTTTCATCTCGATTTAATTAAATTTTAATTTATTTTGTAATTAAATTGTAACAAAAAAAATCAATCCCATTTTTATGAAATTGAATTAAACATTTCGTTTTATACAAACCCATAATTAACTATCGAGTTCTAGTGAATTAAATAAAAATTTTAAAAAATTGATGGACATTTAGGATTTTAATTTCAAATATTTTATCACTATCAGTGAAATACCTTATACTATGTATTATTGGTAATAGATTTTAATATATGTATTTTGAATGTATCAGTGTTTAATATTACACGTCCACACAAACATAAAGCTATAATACTAATTGATGGTAAAACCGGCGTCGACGACCGGTGATTATAATCATTATATACGGATTACGGATAATGAATAGATAGGCAGGTACAAGATAGATATAAATAGGTGAAAATGAGAGCTTTCAATTTATACATCAATCACAACACAAAAGCGAAAATAAAAAGCTCATTTAAATTAAACAGGAAAATTAAAAACTGGATAGTGAAAAACGAAGGAATATACTACAGAAGGAATTATTTGAAAATAATAAATTTAAAACAATTCGTAAATATAAAAATGACGAAAGCGCATTTTGAAATAATAATTTGCAGAATGCCCCACAATTCATAATTGGCGCCCGTCCCTATAGTTTTAAGGAATGCGATATCAAGTTTTAATAATTCGTTCCCAAACTAATTTTTAAATACTGAAACCAATTTTTATAGATGCAAGTAAAAGATTATGCAACATTTTTTATTCCAATGCATAAACACAAAGCAGGCAAAAATCAATTTGAATTCAAAACCACAAAGCTAAGATTAATGCAGGAATAAAATAAAGGAAAAAAGTTTCACTTTCGGAATTAATCTTTTTGTGTGATATTCTGTTCCTAACTTGTACTTTTTATTATTCAAATATCCATTTGCCTTTTTAAGTCTCTGTATAATTTTTATTTTTATAAAATTTTAAACTATTTTGCTATCAAAATTACAGGATTTTCTAAGATTTTATCTCGAAAGTGTCATGTTTACTGGTATGTGTATTTTACCATACAAAATAATACCTGGTAAAAGCACAATACCTTAAAGCTCGTTTGTATGAAATAAAGTGTTTCCAATAGATTGCTAAACAGAACACCAACAAGAATTTGCAGCTGTGAAGTTTAAATTGGAAGACACCGCTTTGAGTCACTGTGGTGAACGAACGAATGTGGGAAAAGGATCCTTTTTATTATGTTCTACAATATTGGTTGATTTTGCTCTAGCATAAATATTTTAATAATTTACTTTAAATATTGATTATTTTATGTATACTTTCCGAATGACCATAGTTGCAAAAGAGAATTTTCATCATAAGATTACGATCTGTGATGAAATGGAACACAACTGACCCCCTGTCGGAGCGCAAAACGCATGCGCTGATCCATCTTACATGCCGCAGATGATGATAAAATCGGACCTGAGCCTCGGGCTCAGAACAGATTGCAAAGATAATAAAAAAGCCTATCGTATGTTGTCCAAACACCTTTCATGAGAATTATTTAGTTTAGTTTTTGTGTTTTAAATGATTCAAAATTTAAATTATCAAAAATAGAGTTGCAGATAAATTTATTAAATGTCTTGGTGTAGTCCTGAGCATTAGACACAAATTACGTAATGATATAAATACATTTTTTCATGCTAAAGGTACAATTTACAGTATTATTTGAAAATATTGTTTTAATTTCAAGAAATCTAGAAATTGTTTTCAAGATTTGAACTTAACAATCCATGTTACTAAGTTGCTTAAGATGAGGGTGCTTCAGATGAACGTTTGATAAATTCATCTTGAACAAAATGTCCAAGATTATGAATTTTACTTTGCCTAATTTATGATCTTATTACATCAAGAACTTCAAAATGATGAAAGGTTCAGCACCATTTTCCACAAAATTACAATATCACCTAAGAGTTGTGTATTATTTTTTCCAGGATATCCTCCCGGAAAACTTAGTTTAAATATCTCTTGTTTGTGTGTCTCTGAAACAACAAAAATATGGGCGTTCAAAACAGGAGCCGTGTGGGCTCCACTTGTTAATAGTGGTACCTATAGTCATAGCAATACATATATAGTAGTACCATCATTCGAAAAAAATCTTTAGAGGGTGAAAATCCAGGTAGCGCGTTAATCGAAATTAAGTTATGCAATAATTTTACTAGTTCGCCTAAATGTTTGCAAGATTAAATACACTTACAGTACACACGGCGTATTTTTGTATACCATTAACCAGTATAGTATTGCTTCACTCTAACTTATTATACTACATATTAACACAGAATATATTTATTTCAACTCGTATTGTTTTACAATTGTCAAGGTCATGTAGAAAATGTGTTTAATATTTTTTGTGATAAACAATAAAACAAATCATGAATACCTTACTTCAATTTTCTTTTTATAAAAATTAGCATAAATAATTTTTTTTCTATGATAGAATTTCTATAAATGCAAAAGAATATAAATTGTTCAATCAAATAAATCCATTATTGGAAAGGAGATATGAACGATAGGATACATATGTATATTAATATATTGAGTACATACTTAGCTGTGTATTATTATTGTTTATTTTAAATACATCTGTTCTCACAAACACAAACGAATAAAGATTAAAAATGAAAACGATGTAGAAATCTATATAGAACAACTAAATACAATTTTTTAAAAGGATGCCGTTGATTGCACTGTTACAGTATGGTAATTTATAATTGAAAATATGAACGAGTAATTTTCTTATATATGCATACATTAAGAACAATGTATTGTTATGGAAAGGCAGATTTTCTATTTATCCAAATCTGTGTGAAAGTTCAGGGACATTGAACCCAATATTTGTTTCAAAATTAAAATAAAATTTATTAATTCGATTTTATCATAAAAAATATTACGTAAGAGAAGTACGTAAAAATAGGAAAACTATCACTTGGACATACTACAATAGTATGTCGTTTTTCATTATTGTCTTTCAATCAACTATTTATTAAGGGATTGTTCCTCATTGGAATAAAAAAAAACGAGGATGTCATTATAAAGATTATAATTTCAACCAAAGCATGTCTGACTTGATCTGTTTTGTCACAGAATCCAATGAGAGTCATGTGGTGTTTACAGTGTGCAAATCTAGAGCGTATAATTATAATCTAATTATGAGCATTTAAGGTTCGCTAACAAAACTTAAATTCATTTTTCTGTTAATCTAATCTGTTAATCTCTAATAAATTTTATTGTTTAAATTGGGGGCTGAATTAATCCATCTCAAATGAATTACATATCCCTTTTGTGTTTTACTAACACAATTGTGCGGGTAGGGCTATAGTACCATGTATATGTAGTTTTGTATGTTTTTTGAACAAATTTACACATTTGTGAATTCCTTTGTAACTTATTTTCCGTCCGAAAAAACACTATATCTATACACACAGTTGTGTTGGTTTTACTTCAAATCAAGCGAAATTTTTAATGAACAACGCCGTTACATACGTTAATTTTTTACTCACTCATTTGTGTGGGTTGGACTAAAATTGAGAAGATTTTTTATTTTTCTTAGTTGAAAAAGGGATATAAGAAAGTATATAAGATATTTTTTATAAATTCAATATACAAGTGAATAGCTTACGAGTTTAGGTTGCCGTTCACTATTTTGTAATTAAAACTATTTTTAAATAGTAGTTAAGCTAGAGATTGGTCAGCATTGTCCGAAAAAAAACGTTTCAGTTCTTTATGGCAGGATAAATAATGGCTTACTTTTAAGTTCCGTCTTTATTCAAACGCTAATTTTAAATTGTTTAGTTTGATGTACCATACAAATTATTTTTTTTAAATAAAAAATGCGTTGTGTATTTTATTTTGAATAAAAAAAAATCAGTTTTAATTTTCCTCTAAATTGTAAAATTTTATTTTTATGTCTTAATTTAATTAATTAACCTTAATTTGTATTTAGTCTTACACCGTTTTAATACTTAATTACCTTTCCGAAACGAATATTTATTTGTGGAGACTTTAAACAGCTTTCACAATAAAACAATTTTTATTTTGCCTTAGAAGTTTGTTTGAAAATCAAACTTTAGAAAAAAATTTACTTTCGAGAAAAAATTGTCTATTGTGAGAGCTCTGTTAAGGTGATGATACATGTACAGATTTTCCCTTTAAGGCATAAAAATTATGCGCGCTTGTTGGTTAAAAGTCAGCCATCTTGAATCGCTTTGAATCAATTCGGATGATTTTGCATACTCATGAACGATGGCTACTAATAAGACAATAAGGCCTGTTTCAGCTGAACTAAGACAAGCGAACTGACCTATGTTCATCGTTCTTGGTTGTATATAAAAAACTTTTATAAGCCCCGTTTCCCACTTGAGCTAAGTATTTTGACTGATATGAGCTATGTTTTCATTTAACAGCTTCACGTTTTGGTTTTTTTCCAAAGTCAAATAAGAGAAATATTGTAGATAAATCTCAGAGTCTACCCAATCTGTAAAGCAATGTATTTAAATTTTTATTTTCACCTTGGAGATACGAGGGTATATCAAAAAGTCTTGCAATATGAAAAAAAAAGAGTGAGTGAGACAACAATATATTTTTCAAAACCATTTTTTGTCGCAATGAAACTTCTAGAAGATCATTTCGATGTAAATTTTACAGTTCGTTTGTTTTTGTCAATTTAGTAACACGTGTTTTGAATTTTTCTTAAAATGAATGAAATTGAATATCGCGCCCTTATTAAATTTTTCTATAAAGATGGACGAAATGCAATTTATATATACAACTTTATATATAAAGTTTACGGCGAATCTGCACCATCATATGCCACAGTAACAAGGTGGGTAAAATTATTCAAAAGTGGTCGAGAGTCATTTGAAGACGACAACCGCTCGGATCGGCCAGCAGATGCTATTAGCCATGAAAACGTAATTTTGGCCGAATCTATTGTATCGGAGGACCGGCGTATTTCTGTTCCGCGGTTAGCGTGGAGACTTTCTCTTTCATACGGTACCACAAATACTATATTACATGCCCACCTTCACATGTCGAAAGTAAGTGCGCGATGGGTTCCCCGTTTGTTGAATGCAGAACAAAAAAAAATGCGTGTTCAAACTTCAAAGGCGATTTTAGATATGTACAAAGAAGATCCAGAAAATTTCTTGGATAACATAATAACAGGCGATGAAACATGGCTTTATCATTGGGATCCGGAATCCAAACAAGAATTGATGCAATGGATTAAACGTAGTGAACCACCACCAAAGAAATTCAAAACTCAACCGTCTGCTGGTAAGGTTGTGGCAACAGTTTTTTGGAATGCTGAAGGAATTTTGATAATCGATTATATTGCACCGAAAACCACAATCACAGGCATATATTACGCAGAATTTTGCGAAAATTGAAAAAAGCGATCCGGGAAAAACGGCCAAGGAAAGTTATTAAAAAAATCTTGCTTCTCCACGACAATGCACCAGTGCACAAGACTAATATTGCTCAAGCTGCAAAAACACTAAGGGTCCCGAAATTTTCCAGTGACTATGAAGTACAGTCTGTTGTAAATGAATATTTTATGGAGCAAAATAAATCTTTTTTTTAGAGGGTTTAGGCAAGTTAATTGTTCCATGTGACTAATGTATAAACCTTAAAGGAGATTATGTCGAAAAATAAAAATATTGCTGTCTCACTCACTCTTTTTTCATATGAAATTGCAAGACTTTTTGATTTGCCCTCGTAATTAATCAGCTCACAATCAGCTATGTTTCTATCCCACAGCTTTAAATAAAGAAATTAAATAAATCGGGACGTACGAGTGTGTTGAGTTAAGTTTCGCTAATTCGGTTTCACTTATTTAGGCTTTGCAAAGTAAATCGAAAGCTGTGATCTCAAAACATGCTCACTTTGCTAAAAGAACATAGCTTAAGTGTGCAAGGGGCCTTAGCGAGAAACGCAGCTATTAGCATAGTTTGGCATCCACAGCTCATTCCACTGCACATTTGAGTTAATTACATCGCTCTCACATACATTTCAATTCAAGTAAAATGCTATATGTCTGCCAAAATATTATTAGAATCACATAAGTAGTCACATAGGCGAATATGTACAATAGCAATGTATGTGTGAACGATATAGCTGACTTTTGCAATCCAAAGACAACCCAAGCTAAGTTAGTTTGTATCGCTCAAAACAGAAAAACATAGCTCGCATAGCTTAGCTCAAGCGTGCATCGTTTCATTAAAACTCTTTATTTTCAACCAAGAGCGATGAACTTAGCTGACATCGCTTAGCTTAGCTTAGCTTAGCTCAAATGTGCAACGGGCCTAATGGAACGATGCACATTTGAGCTAAACTATGCGAGCTATGTTTTTCTGTTTTGAGCGATACAAACTAACTTAGCTCGGGTTGTCTTTGGATTGCAAAAGTCAGCTATATTGCTCACATTGCTATTATTATGTGTACTTATAAAATATTGAAATTTGGATGACATTTGAGTATTGTTGTGTTTGGTATTGTGGATCAAATTCAAAAAAGTGGTTGAATTCTTAAATAATATAATAAAATTAGTTAATTAATTTTCGACAGACATAGGATTTTACTTGTATTGAAATGTATGCGTGAGAGATATAATTAGCTCAAATGTGCAGCGGAATGAGCTGTGCGAGCTAAACTATGCTAATAGAAACTACGTTTCTTGCTTAGCTTAGCTGAAATGTGCAACGGGCGTTAGAATGAAATAAGTAGCCGTTTTGAACAGAACCAAATAGCTAAATAAAAATTAAGGTTAATTAAATGGGTGAATTAAATGGGAGCATTATTTTCATAAAAGCTCCCATTTAATTAACCTTAATTAGGTTAATTAAATGGGATTTCTGTTGGGCTCTTGAAAGTTCTTGTTGCTACAATAGCTTAAATTGTTGTAATTTATTTTATCTTAAAAAACAAATTAATCTCTCATAAGATAAAACAATAATATTTTTATCTAAATTGTATTTTAAATAGGAAAGCAATCGCCAATGGTAGTTTTTAACTTGCTTATTAGAGTTTTAATCTCTTTACAATTTTCATAATACCCTTCTAAGACCCTTCTAAGTCACATAAAAATAAAATTAAAATTTAACCCATACAAAAATTTTAAAACATGTACTAGTTTTTTTTATACTGAATAATACAATTTTTTATCCTTATCTGGCAAATTAAAACCTTTCTTTAATAAATGCTTGTAACATGAAGGTGATTTAAAATCAAATTCCAAATACATTTTTTGTTCAACTTGGGTCCAAGATAATTTTAATTTATGAAATATTTGTGCAAGTACAAAATGTGTTTACTTGTGGTCGATCGTCAAGTGTATTATCAATTAATATTTTTATTGTGTTTTCTTCTGTTTGCATTTTACTTTTCTGAGGGGTATTTAATATAAACCTGAGAATTTTGTTTAAAGGTTGAACGGGTTCTTTATTTTCGTCTTCAATTTGATGTTGCGGACTAGGAAATTGAGATGGTGAGATGGGACATTCATGAGGAATTTGTGGAACTTGATAATTCTTTTAATAAGTTCTTGGAGGCCCTTTTTCATATTTCAATGTTATAGGTGGGAAATCAGGTGTTTTCAATATTCTTGTTGTTTGACTCTCAGTGTTGTGTGTCTGGTTGGAAATCGTACGCGAAACTTTTGGAATCAATTTTTTTTATTTAAAAAAAATTCGAATTTTAATAAACGCTTGCATCGTGCATCTATGTCATTGACCTTACACTTACAAACAAGATTATTAATTGGCTGGGGAAAGACAGTTTTTTAAATATTTTTTGTTCTAAAACTACTTATTTTGAAATCATTAAAATTAAAGTTCTTCATAATAGTTATGCGTTTGGAAGTAACTTTATCCTTGTCGAACACACGACGATGGTCATGCAGCACCGTAAAAAATGTTCTGGTGGATTTACAGTCATTTTTATTTAAGCAGTTTTTGTAAGCACACACCATTTTATCACGCAAATTCACAAAAGTTTTAATACACAAATTTTCAAAATGAACTTTTTATAACGTTTAAAAATAAGAAAACACAAAGCTACATGCGTTACGATTAGACGACAAGCAATAAAATTTTAAACGAACAAATTTACGAAATTAACTTGCAAACAATTTTTAAATCTTTGTAGTGTGTAGATGTATGATTTCCTTTTACATATATTGAATTGCTGAGTGTGTGCGTGTAAATAAGTATGTATATCATCGGTGGTCTATCTATATAGTTATCGAAACGAAAACCAAATAATGTGTATGTGTTGTACCTACAAAATCATTTAAAATAATCTTTAATTGGATTTAAATGTAGATCGTTTTTATGGACAATCTTCAATTATTTTAGCTTTTTATAATTTTCAGCGAATATTTTAACGTTCAAAATTATTTGTCTATAATTTAGAAAACATTGTTGCAATTCAAAACAAAACCAACTTAGTTGCGATCGGTATTTTCTCTCCATCATCTTTGTTACATGTTCTATTTACTTTTGAGCGTAAAAACTGTTTTGACTTATAATGAGAGCGTCATTATATGAGTATTACAATGCGATTCATTACTATTTATGATAAGAAAAAAATTTAGTTTCCATTTCTGTTTGTTTTCATATAACATTATTATTTTTATTACTATTTTATTTGTTAATTATGTATTTGTTAATTATTATTATATATGTTATTTTATTTGTCAATTTGATATGAAAAGAAACAGAAATGGGAACTAAATTTTTTTCGTATCATAAATAGTAATGAATCGCATTGTAAGTATATGTATAGAATTTTTTTTTTGTTTTCTGCATGTTGCATTATAAAATATTCTAGCTACATTTAGGAGAAGGTTATGCTATTTAGGCGGATAGGTAATTGCAGAAATTCTTTAAAAAGTTTAAAACGATACCAGTAGTGGTATCTAACATTTCACTCACGAACCTACCATTACATTACTATATAATGATTATACAATGCTATAGTTTACTTCTATTTAATTTAGGATTCGCAATGTGGTCGTAATGGGTTTCTTTTAAATTTAGTACACGTTCTTGCTTGAGTATTCTGTCAATGCCTCCTAAACTACAGGCCTCTTACTACTCGCAATAATAATGTTAAGATATTTACACTAACAAAACAACTAGAGAAATCAACAAAAACGTCGACATAACGTGTCGTCATCATTTGGTGTAGGCGTCCTGTAGTTTAGAAGGCATTGATTCTGTTCAAGTCAACACTCACAAACATGCACAAAACTTTTAGCTCGGCTGTGTATGCGAACTGTCTGAGCCACATCACAATTAAATTCAGGACGTGCATATTCGTTCTCAAAATAGTTCAAGTGTTTTTTTTTTTTATTTCTTTTTATAGTGGAAATACTTTGTGATCAGAATAATCTCAATAGGTTATGAGCCCAGATCACGGGAAACTGCAAAATAAAAGTGATGAAAGGAAAAACAGCGAATTTCGAAATAAAATTGTGCATGGCCAAACAACAAACAATTCAGTGCATCAATTTAGTGCGATTTCGAGTGGAAAGTTACTTGTGCTATTGCGCGGAACAGCACAGCGGTCAAGAAATCACGTTTAGCAATTCAAGTGGAACATTCCAGAACATAAAAAAAAACATTAACTCCTGGATTTTTGAGGCCGGTGAGCACAATTGAAATAAAATGGAAGGTCAACGTGTCAGCATTGAAAATTTGGAGGGCTTTTAAAATTGGACGATGTGTCAAATCTTGAAAGCAACTGTGAACTTTTCGAACACGTTGATCGATAAACAAACAACAATCACGAGTTCAACGCGAGTTCAACGATTCAGTATGTTGAAATTGTTAATAAAATAAAAGAAAGGGAAAATGTTAAAATAAGCTTATATGTACACGCAGAAATTAGTTAAGACGACATTGACCGTGAATGTAAACGATTGCTTGTTTTTATTGTGGCAATGTCGTAAGAATGAAAAATATAATAAAAGAAACGCGACACGCTTAACCTAATTACAATTTTATATTTACAACTATTGTAAGATAATTTTTGAGGCATTCACCTCTTATGCATTTATTCGTCGCGTGTATGTTAATTCCTGGATTGGGAAATGTTGGATTGCCAAAACATAGTTTTTTGACATCCACAGACCTGTCAGACAACATGGCGACTTTCATATCATAATTAATAGAAATTGTACTTGAGAGATCAGAAGGAGTCCATATCTGACTCGATGGTAATTTCGAAAATTTTGAATACGATGCCTGTCGAATACAATCATTTCAATAGAGCATGGGCGTCTGCGAGTGCAGCCGATCGAACATTTCACAAATCTGAAGGCGCATTTGTTGGAGGAAGAAATGGGTCTCAAGTCACAGGGCCAGGTCGATGATGTGGAAGCGCTCATGGCCAAGCGAACTTTTCCAAAGAAAGGCAACAACAACAACAATAAAAAAGGAAATTTGCCGAATAACGCGCCAAGTGCGGAAAAGGCGGCCATTGGAAGCGGGACTGTCCTGAAAAGAAGAACAGCTCGGACAAAAAGCAAGAAGACACTTCAGTGGATGTTTTCAATTGTCACACGGACATGGAAGCATGTGGTGACAGGAACGCCTTGATTTTGGATTTAGGAGCGACGAATCACACGAGTCACGGACGTGATTGTTTGGAAAACTTCACGGAAATATCTGAATCCGTGAAAATAGGCAATGGTGATAGAATCACGGCTCGAGGCAAAGGCGGCATCAGTATTCGAGCTTTCACTGGCAACGATTGGATTCGCAAGCGAGTTATGGAGGTTCTATTTGTAAATCTATTTTCATTGGGAAATGTGACAGATCATGGACACAAACTGAACATCAACGAAGGATGCGAAATATCGAAAAACAGCAAACGTAGCAATCAAAAAGACGTTACTTCAATCGTAGCACGAGCGACTGGGACATTAAAATGTCACACATGTGAAAAAGTTCCTGCAAAGCCGAAACATTGAATTTTTCAATGATAATTTTACATCCGAAGATTGTGTGCGATTATTCACATTTTCGTTTAGTTTACTTCATAATAAAAAAATCTGAAATAGCGAGTTGCATCAAGAAGTTTGTTAAGCTGATACAGAAGGACGATAAGCACAAACTTCGTATTGTCAGGTCTGACAATGGCACGGAATTTGTGAATGCACAATTAAAGGCATTTTTCGAGGAAAACGGCATTTATCACCAACGAACTGTGCCCTACACACCTGAGCAAACCGAGTGTGCTGAGTTAGAACTGCGGACGATCGTCGAATCAGCGAGAACGATGCTTCAGGCGTAGCGCAAATAGAAAATAAGTTTTGAGCCGAGGCGGTGAATTTATCAGTCTATGTGCTAAATCGAATTGAAACAAGCACGATCGAATTGAAACGCCGTATGAATTGTGGCACAACACTGAAGTGAAGATTGACCATTTGCGAATTTTTGGTATCGATTATCAAGAAACCTTCAGTCCAGTGGTGAAGCTTACATCGATCAGCGAAGCAATTCGACATCAAAACGGCATTTCTAAATGAAGATTTAGCAGAAAATGTATAGATGAGCCAGCCGATTGGATATGACGATGGACGCGGAAATGTGTGCAAGCTATCCAAAAGCTTGTATGGACTGGAACAAGCGTCACCCTGGTGGAACAAAAGATTCACTGCTTTTGTCAAAAATTTTGGTTTCAGCCGATACTTGGAAAAGACGGCTGCAGCACATGTGAATGCAATCACAATGCATTCTGAAGTACATTCGAGGCTCGATGGACGCTTCGAAGGCAAAAACGATCTGAACTTCTGCGGATACAGCGATGTGGACTGCACTGGCGACACACAAACGCGACGATCGACATCGGGCTATGTTTTTATGTTTGAAGGTATAGCGTCATCAGCTGGGGAGCGGAACGCCAGAAATCAGTTTCTTGGTGCTTTCGAAGACGGAGTCGGAATATATGGCAACATCACACGCCAAAAAGGAATTGGTCTGGCTACGAAACTTGCTGGGGTGAACTTCAGCAAATCGAGAGCGATGCGCCCGTATTTATCATGGGCAAAGTTTTTATTTTAAATGTTGGCATCGACTTGGAACAAAAAGTGGGAGTATTGAATTTAGTACTACGCTCTTGCTTGAGTATTCTGTTCAAGTCGACATTCACACACATGCATAAAACTTTTAGCTCGGCTGTGTATGCGAACTGTCAGAGGCATTTCACAATTAAATTCATTCTAAGTAGGACATGCAAAATCATTATCAAAATAGTTTAAGTGTTTGTTTTTTTCTTTTTACGGCGGAAATACTTTGTGTTCAGAATAATCTCAATAGTTTCTCTATCTTATCCTGAATTTGGGAGATGACTGCACATATACATTTGAAATCTGATGCATACGTTGTCAGAATAATTTATTTCGTTATTTCGTCGGTGGTAAGCTAGGATTTGGTATGTAGCTAACATTTTTTTAAGAGCCTCAAACATTTCTTATAAAATCCTGCAGTTCGTTATTTATCGCACGTAATGCGGGTTGAAAAAGAGTTTTTTTTTTTTTTTGAAAAATGAAAACGTGAAAGACCGATTTTAAAACACACATTGAAAATTATTTCAACTTTCATAAGCTGCTCAATATTTCCTCGACATCTGAGGGATTGCAATTTCTCGTCTACTGTTTTTTCATTTAGTTCACGATAGTCAATCACGACTCTAATTTAAAGTTTCCGCGAGGCATCCGTTTTGTTTTTGGAACAATCCAGATTGGAGAAAAAACTTTAAGAATTACGGATTATTCCGCTATCCAACAACTCCAATGGTTCTAGATATTTTTTTTTTTTTAATGATGGGGATATTTGTATACGTTCAATTGTGGTTGATGGCAGCTTCTCATTAATACTGTTTGATTTTCGAAAATTGTTTCGATTAAAATGTTCTCGATAGTCTACCAATTATTTAGTTTTACAACACGGAGTTGCTTTAAGTGTTCCAATTTTGGTTTCTTCCAATTTCAATTTTGGAAACTTTTCCGGTTGGATAGTTATATCGTTGTTCAATTTTTGGACCCCGAGATTAACCAGTCACCATTCTCAAAGGTATTTATGGTGACAAGGTTATTATAAAAATGTTCCTCTGAGTAATATCTGTCGAGCTTATAAATATGATTGTTCAACAAAATCGAATGCAATCAATTTCAGCGATCATTTTTGCCATTGATTCAAAACCCAGAACTCCATCAAAAAATTGTTTCTCGCTATAACATTTTAGGGAAGAAAGTTTAATCTTCTGTAGTTCAGACTTGCTAGAATATTTTCTTCCTGATACTCCTGCGAATGATCGTTGTGGGTGATGACAACGATTTCTCAGCCTCTTGCGCGTAATCTTGTGGTTATTTATGTTTGTTGCATTAAATGTATTTTTGGATCTCATTGAGATATCCACTTTGATATTGATGGGATTTTCTTTTACTAAATAAGTTGTTCATGGTTGGTTTATGTACTAGATGTTTGGTTTTGCGGTACAAATTGGGAATTAAATTGGTTAGATTGTTTTTTGAGTTATTGGAAATTAACTCGTTGTAATTCAATTTGCACAAGAAAGCGTACGCCTTCTCGATTCCTTTGTATTTGAGGTGAGCGTACTCGAGTCGGTATGGCTCCTTCAAGCTTGAAATAAATGCGGCTAACTCATTGTCAGTTATGAATGCGTTAATTGGCCACGATATTTATTTTCTTTTGCGTGATTTATTTCATGCTGCTGAAGTAGCTTTGAAAATTGATATTTTCATTTTGTTTGGTCGCCCAAAGTTGCGACTTATAGAAGGTAGGCTAGACATAATGTTGTTTTTTTAAATCCCAGCTATTTTATTATTTACCGCTTGCAGAAAGAGAATGAAATGTTGTTCCGATACTATACTTTTTTAAAGACACGGAGTATATCCTCCACTGTTTTTAGCCATGCGGTAAATTATACCAATACTTTGTCGTGTTCAACCAGGTTTTGATTAACTTTCTGAAGTTGTTCGTTAATCAAATTTAATGAGTGCAACCCATGCTCCATGTCTAGCATTATGTCGATTTCCATTAAATCCTCTTTAATACTTCTATTTTGATAGACGATATCGTCTATAGCTTCTTGCTCATATGCAAGACGCGTTCACTACCTCTATCTGGTAGTATACAATTGGCCGTACTGCGTTTATCTTACCGTGCGCAAAACAGGTGGTTTTTTATTATTTTAGCGACAAAGTAAATAAAAATAATCTTATCTTGGTTTTGCGGTTGTGAGCTGCGTGACACAGCGTGATGCACAAATCCTCCGCTAACAAGCGGTTAAAAAGCCTCAGCTAGAGATGTTACGGAATAGTTTTTCTTTTTCAGTTCAACCCCCAAATTTCACTAATCGTTAAATACAGCACAGTGCGGGTATATTCTACCCCGAATTACAAGGTATTCTCTGACTGTAGTCTTTTTATTGCTTAGCGAAAAGTTGAAGCCTGTATCTCTTACTCATGTTGTGTGTCATTAACATTTTTTATGCGTCGTATGGCAATGTGATGTTTTGTGAATTAGTAAATTAGACGAGTATAACCATATTTAGATAAATATTGATAGAGTTTAAATGCTTAGAAAGTGTTCACAATCCCCCAAAAAATTATCGAGATCCGATTACGATCTTTCGATTGTAAATATTGAACCAACTTACAACTTAATAATCTTTCACCGTCCTGTCAACCGCAAAATCTAATCGCATAGAGAAAAATAAAGTCCTCATCGAAAGCTGTTTTCACCGCCACTCGACGCAATAATAATTTTAATTCCAAATCCCCAATTTAAAATAAATCAAAAATTTATCATAACACCAAATCCTTTTTGTTGTTGTTATTGTTGTTGGTACTCCTTGTTTTTTATATACGCGCCGCTGATGCCAATAATATTCAAATCCAATAACGACCGCCATCAATTGACTTAAATCCTTTTCATTTTTGGTTGTATATATTTACACAAACAACAAATTATATTACACGGGACTTTGTGAAATGGGTAAGAGGGTGGTGGCTAGTGGGTGTTTTTTTGGTGTGAGAGATAATCACCAATAATGTTTGTATATTTGTTGGAAAATTTTTATGTTTCCCTTCAATCATTAATTTATGATTTTTATTTTTAGAAAATAGAAAAATATGTATAAATTTAATATATAGAGGGGGTGGAGATGATCATAACATGTTTAATATTTCAACATACGGTTGTATAATGTTTACACGAGTATACAACGTATCGTTTAGGAATGTAAATTGGTTATTTAAAACTTTACAAGTGCGGTTAACCGCGGATTCATTGTGGCTTTAATGTTTGCATTAAATGCCTTCTCCGTATCTTACCAGGCGTATTGTAAAATATAATTGACATGATTATATTACCTCCAAATATTCTACAATTGTTGGTATATTTCTCGTTGAATCAGACACGCTTATTAACATCTACTCAGATTGATCTGTGTTCAAAATTCCGCTTACCTTCAGAATTACGGCTAACTTAAATAGAAGGCTGGTCAACCAATTGTGTCTTACTTATTCTCTAATGTTCTTCAGTACGAGCTAAGTCCCTAAAATGTTAAGATTTTCCCAAACCCTAAACCAATACAGTCATCTCAGAAAAACTGAGTTTCGATGTATAATTTTTCAATTAATATGTAAAAAAAAAAACCTTAAAAATACGATTTCCTACAATCGCAAGTGAAATGTAATTGAAAAAGGTCTTTTCATATACCAACTGAAATAAAATGCGTTTGGTTTCAAAATTATATCAACAAACATATTTGCATGGACAAAATGTTTTAAGATTTTAATCTTGCATACATAAGGGATATGCGGAAATTGATTTGCAGCATAACACAAATGTAAACAGGAAATTGAAATTCCAATTCGTTTATAAATTTTGGGGGTGAGTTTTGACTTATCGACAATAACTACTTTTTTAACAGAAAGGTTACTAGTTTATATACAAAAGTGTTTAATTGAAAATTGTATAAAAATTATACGCATGGAAATGTATAGAATACGTGAGCTACATGTTGGACGGAATAAACATGAACGACACTAAAGATTAGGATAGGCTAGCATTTATTCAAAAGCCATTCTTTGGTTTCAATGAAGAATCTTTATGATTGAAATTTGACAGGTCCTTTAGACAGTCTAAAGCAATATGTTACCGAAGTACCGACTATTCCTTGTAATATTTCAATGTTCCCATGGTTAACGCTAAACGAATCAGGTAGTATTTAGTGGACAAGAGCGGAGGAAAATTCTATCCCTATCAAACCTAGTATTAAATTATTAAATTAAATTACTATTAAAATAAGAACATGAAACGTGCTAATCTTTCAAGACCTCGATATCTCCAGAACCCTTCGAACCCTTCGAAAAGCCTTAATAGTCTGGGAGTGACATTCATCCTAACACCAATAATTAAACTCTATGCTACAGCAACTTTAAGAGAATTTGAAGTCGGCTTTCACGTTCACCTGTGACTGCAGCCACATATTATCGACTTTAACCCTGTATAAACATACGGCTATGCACGGTCAGATTACGCACTAAACACTATCGCTATAATTTACTCACTATTTCATCGTCCACTTGACATTTAATCACACACATCAAATCCAATTTTAGACAAAAAAAAATTTGTTCAAAAATGCTCAACATATTGCCCAGTGTATATTATATTAGAGTGAACTGTATTTATGATACATAAATATTATTAAAAATGGTTCTGCATAAATAAAAACTTCAAAAATTTTAATTTATTTTTACATAAATCTTGTTTGGTTTATTAACCGTTTTTTTAATTTTACAAACGTTTGTTCTTTGCGAGTATATCCCTTTTTCTGCCAGACATAAAATTGTTGCTTCAGTTTAATTCTGTGGCGTTTTCACACCTTGTATATCGAAATTCATTATATAAATTTATTTAAATTGTCTAGCACCCGAATGGTTAGTTGGGTATAAACCAACTTTTTGTAAAAATTTTCTTTTTCTTAGAAGCCTATAAAAAAATAACAAAAAATAGTTTTCACAGTTCAAGTTTATCATAAAAGAAAAAACAATAAAAAATAGAAATTAAAAAAAAAACATAATCAAAATACATATTAATATGTAATTAAATATAAATTAAATATAATTACTAAAAAATATTAGTGGTTCGTATTTTTAATAAAAAGCTTGGTGGAGCTATAAACTACCATAATTGGTGAACCCGACGTGATAGTGGAGCAGTCAGCAAATTTGTCAACGTTCACAAATTTTAAATTACGGCTGCTTACATTTATTATCAAACTTAACAACGGCCACTAATAGCAATATTTTAATGCTGCTTTTAATGAAATAATCATCAGCTAGTATTCATCAATACTTGGTCAATTCGGAGCACTGACAGCTAACTATATCATAATATTTATCAGCGAATGGTCATTATCACCTTAACTTCAAGCACGGACAGCTGTATATACCTGAACCTGGTTGTATTAATGGTTAATTGTTCATCATTAAGATTAAAAAAAAAAAAAAAACTGTAAGTACCTAACTAACTATTTTTGGTGCTAAAGTTAATAAAAAATGTTTCGTTTCAACAATAAGAATTTTTTTGTTTTTTTTTCAATTTTGCCTTAATTAAAATGTATTAAAATGTATTTTTTCCTTAATTAAAATGTTGTGCAAGGTGTGAATGATCCACCGTTATCCCTACCGGCGACAAATGGTTCAGACTTGTCAGCAGCATCAAGCAGCGGTACGACACGGGAATCCAATATTTCGTTAACGCCTGCTCAGTTGGCTGGTCTTATTAATGATGCTGTTGTCAAGGCTGTCTCTCAATTAAATGTTAATACAAATGTGTTTCTGGAAACATCGCAGCCAAATATTAATTTGCCTTCCGGTGCTGGGCTTGTTGCTCGAGTGTCTTTCAAACCTCCACAGCCATTGCACTCTCAAAACCCAAATGTGTGGTTTGAGATACTCGAGCAGCAGTTCACTTTTGCAGATATCACGGTTGAGGCTACTAAATATGGTCATGCGGTGGGAGCCCTGGATGCACGTCTCAATGATACATTCGCTTATGTTATCACTAGTCCGAAGGGTAATATACCTTACACTTCATTCAAGGCGGAGGTGATTCGGGTACTTGGCGAATCTGAAAAAAACGAAGCTGAATAATCTTATGCATGGTTTGACACTTGGGGACAGGAAGCCGTCCCAGTTGTTGAGAATCATGAAATTGAACGCTGGTGACAATTTTAACGAAGCGACACTTTGTCAATTTTGGATGAAGAGATTGCATCAGTCAGTTCAAATGGTACTCACACCATTCGAAAATGACGTCTCCCTGTCAGTCCTTGCAGAACGGGCTGACAACGTGCATGAGACTATGGCTCAGGCACAAATATGTTCTATTGAGACTTCTGCATCTGGTTCTTCTAATCAAAATTCCACCTTTTCTCTAGATAATAAACTTTCGGAATTTAAAAAAACATTATTATCGGAGATTTCGGAAATTGTTAATCAAAATTATAGATCACGATCTAAATCAAATTCACGTGGTCGCAATTATTCGCGATCAAACTCTAGAAATAATTATTCTCGTAAAAACTCTCCAAATTCTCGAAATTCCTACAATCCATTTTATGGTGAACCTTCGGCTGAAAATAATTTTATTTGTTTTTATCATCACCATTTCGGCACAAAAGCATTAAAATGTAAACCAAATTGTAAATTTGTATCATATAGCTCCGATAATAATGTTTCAAAAAAATAAATAGTCATTCACAATTGGCGGTGTGTAATGACGATTCTAAAACAAGCCGCCTTTTAATTTTCGAAATTTTTCTCCAGACTCATTTTTTAATTGATACGTGTGCAGATGTCTCAGTATTGCCAGTCCGTTTTGTTCGGAATCCAAGGGTCGACCCATCATTCAGATTGTTCGCAGCGAACGGTTCTTCGGTAAATGCGTATGTAACCAAATTTTTAAGACTTGACATCGGACTGCGCCGCGAATTCTCCTGGGAATTTATAGTTGCTGACGTGTCGATGCCTATCATGGCGCGGATTTTTTGAGGAAAACTGGTTTGCTAGTGGATATACAGAGAGACAGAGGCTCATAGATCCGTTAACTTCACTGTATTCAAATGGATCTCCTTCCTCCTACGATGATACTACTGTTTCTAGGATCGACAAGTCAGCAATGGACCCAGGAGTTCAACGTAATATCAAATTTTTAACGGTCACTCATGGTAATATTAATATTGACAATACTAGACATAGTGTGACTCACAAAATTGAGACGAACGGACTACCGGTTGCATGCAAACCATGACGACTAGCAACTGACAAATTCATCATCGCGAAGACAGAATTCGAAAATATGATGAAACTCGGGATTTGCAGACCTAGTAGCAGTCCTTGGTCCAGCCCGTTGCACCTAGTACCAAAAAAGAATGGAGCATGCGGAGACCATCTGGGAACTTTCGGGCACTAAACAAAGTCACAATTCTAGACAGGTACCCAATCCCACATCTCCAGGACTTTACACAACGACTCGAGGGCTGCACTATATTCACAACAATAGACCTTGTTCAGGCCTACCATCAAATTCCTATTGAACCGACTGATTCCAAAAACAGCAATTTCGACACCTTTCGGACTATTCGAATTTTGTAGAATGACTTTCGGCCTTAGGAATGCAGCACAGTCGTTTCAACGTCTTATGCATACAGTATTACGCGGACTTGACCGCGGACTTGACTTCTGTTTTGTGTATTTGGACGACGTGCTCATTGCCTCTCGAAATTACGACGAATATCTTGAACATATTAAAATTATATTTTCTAAATTGGACGAACACGGACTAGTTGTAAATGTGGACAAATGCGTTTTCGCAAAGACCGAAATTATTTTTTTAGGCCATTTGGTAACTGGACAAGGTATATTACCGTCGCATGAACGGGTTCAAGTCATCAAAAATTTCGAACGACCACAGACTGTTAAACAACTGAAACGCTTTTTAGGTATGATAAACTTTTATTGGCGCTTCATTCCGGGTGTTGCTGCTGACCAGGAACTGTTGAACGATTACCTAAGAGGTTACATACACTAAGAACAGTCGAGTTCCAATCCAATGGTCAGCAGAGGCTATCAAAGCGTTTGATAACTGTAAAATTAAACTTACGAACGCGACTTTACTTATTCATCCATCATCATCAGCATCTCTGGTCATCATGGTTGACGCTTCCGGTACTGCGATCGGAGCGGTAGTTCAGCAGTTTGTATCCAATTCTTGGCAACCACTCGGTTTCTTTTCAGTACGTCTCAATGAAACGCAAAAAAGATGCAGTGCTTATGATCGTGAACTTCTCGCGGCATATTCGGGAATAAAACACTTTCGATATCTTCTCGAATGTGGTACTTTTATGCTTTATACCGATCATAAGCCACTTGTCTACGCTTTTGATCAGAATCCAGAAAAAGCATCTCCTCGTCAATTTCGACACCTAGATTTCATTGGTCAATCCACTACCGATATTCAGCACATCTCTGGTCTGAATAACGTTGTCGCAGATACTCTTTCACGCATTAATCAAATTTCTATTCCCGAAAGTATTGATTACGCTATCATCGCAGATGCTCAGACCAATGACGAGGAACTTCAAGAAATTTTAAGGAGTAACTCTGTTCTCAAATTTGAGAAATTTCCTGTTTCTTTCAATTCAAAAAAATTAATTAATTGCGATATTTCTACTACTACACCTAGGAAATTCATTCCCTTTAATTTCCGAAAACAAGTTTTCGAGGCTTTTCATAACATTTCACATCCTGGCGTCAAAGCTTCCATCAAACTTTTGACTCAGAATGTCATCTGGTCATCGATTAAAAAAGACGTTCAGAAAATGGCTCAAAGTTGTGTAGCTTGCCAAAAGGCTAAAATCTCTCGACATACAAAATCTCCACTTGGTAACTATAAATTAACTTCTCAACGTTTTTCGACTATTCACCTCGATATCATTGGTCCGTTACCAGTTTCTGATAATCAGCGGCATTGCGTCACATTGATTGATAGATACACTCGCTGGCCCGAGGCGGTGCCTGTTCCGGATATAACTGCTGCAACCGTCGCTTTCGCTGTTTATTCTCATTCATGGATAGCTCGCTTTGGTGTGCCAGAGTTCATTGTCACGGACCAAGGCATGCAATTCGAATCACAACTTTTTCGCGAACTGGCTAACTTACTTGGTTTTGAACGCAGGAGAACAACTAGTTACAATCCAAAATGTAATGGCATGATCGAGAGTTGGCATCGGGTCATCAAATCTGCCATTATCTGCTATGATCGATTTGATTGGACTAGTGTTCTTCCTGCAATTTTACTTGGACTACGAACGACTTACAGTGACGAACTAAAAGCTACTCCAGCTGAACTGGTTTACGGATGTACAACTCGAGTTCCTGGAACATTTTTAGATACTACGAACGACTAAATTTTACAATCAGACTTTATTACGAATTTAGACGACACTTTGATGAAATTCGACCTGTACCGGCTTCTCGGCATATTACGGACAAAATTTTCATCAGTAAAGATCTGTTTACTTGCTCGCTTGTTTCCTTACGGACGGCCGCAGTACGCAGATCTCTGCAACCACCATATACTGGACCGTATTGGTAATCGACCGTACCGACAAATTTTACACTTTGGATCTGAACGGACGACACGCCAAAATATCCATCGACCGACTCAAACCGTGTTACTCCGACAATCAATCAGAAATTAAGGACGCACCAACTATACAAACTGGATTACTTTTACCGACTCACGAACCAGAACTCATTATTTCGGATGACGGGCCTAAAATACCTACCGAGGAACCGAAAATTTGCAAAAAAGTTCGTTTTGATTTTTCGCCAAGTACTAGAACAACTACAAGATCGGGTCGTGTAACCAGGACTCCTACCAGATTCTTAAATTATCGATAGATCTTCGATCTCTCTGGAAGGGGAGTATTGTGGCGTTTTCACACCTTGTATATCGAAATTCATTATATAATTACACATTTAAATTTTCTAGCACCCGAATGGTTAGTTGGGTATAAACCAACTTTTTGTAAAAAATTTCTTTTTCTTTGAAGCCTATAAAAAAATAACAAAAATGGAGTTTTCACAGTTCAAGTTTTTCATAAAAGAAAAAACAATAAAAATTAGAATTAAAAAAACATAATTTGTCGAGATAATCAAAATACATATTAATATGTAATTAAATATATATTAAATATAATTATTAAAAAATATTAGTTTTTCGTATTTTTAATAAAAAGCTTGGTAAGCTTATAAACTACCTTAATTCCATTCAATCAAATGTGTGTGTAAAAAATGACAGGTTGTAATGTCTTCCGGATTTTAACGGATCTTAGTTAAATCGGAATTATTTTTGCAAAAAACATTATAATTTGATAACATATTAATTATTTTATTATTATTAGAGTTATAGTGATATTTTCGGACGAAAAGGATTTAAAAATAATGCACAAACGTGTGTATTGGTCCAAAATACATACAAAAATTAATTTTTGGCATGATTTATCCAATTGTGATGGCAGGCAAGAAAAAGGATTTAGAAAACTATATGAAAAATCAAAAACTTACAAAAAGCATTCACTGAACTGATTCACTGAACTGGTGTTTTATATACTATGTATATGCACTGACATCTGTTTTCGTCGATAATTCAGCTGGCAGGGAGACTCACAAATAACAAAACTATTCGCTAAAAAGTCTAGTTAAACTTACTTTTGTTTTATTTAAGTTAAAAATATTAAAATATAAAATGCGAGTGAAATATTTACTAGCTCTATCCTAAGTGTAAATTTAAGAAAGGTTTAGGAAAAATTGCACACTCCGACACACAGCCGTGAAATATTTCCTAACAAAATCGTATGTATGGTAGTGCTAGTGATATCAACTTAAAAGCACACATTCAGGGGAAACGATAAGTGATCGAAACTCCTGTTTAAAAAAAATATGGAAATTAGCAATTACAAACGAATTCACAAATTAAAGTTAAAGGTAAACACAAAAAACTTCTTCAACTAAACTCTGCGCTTAAGATTTTGCCAAGTACTCATCAATTCCACTATGATTAATTTTGTGAAACACCATCCAACATCAACTTTAATTTTTACCATTTCAATTTTATTGAATCATCAACCTGAAGTAAAAGTTCACTCAGATATGAGATTCGATTGTACTTTTTTATTATTTATTTATTTAATCATTTCATTTTATTTTATATACATTTGAATGGTTTCTTAACCGTACAATTTAGCTTCAACAATATTTGTTTGAAAATTTGAAAAACTATACAATAAAATAAAATAAAAGTAAGAATTTTTAGAAACTAACAAGTAGTTTTTAGATAAAAATTCTGACTTGTACTGTACGATTAATATTAATTATACAAATTATATGACTTGTTTGCAGAAATAAAGGTGAACTCAGAGAAACTTGGAATTATATAATTACACAATTACAAGATTACAACCAACGTTCAATATCAGAACCAATGTCTATAAGGCTATTTGAAAAACTTAGATATGTAGGTGCTAATGTCTAATTACCAAGGGCAGTTTATTGAACTGAAATGGTGCCTTCTAATGAAAAAATTACAACGTTCCTTACTCGTGAAAGGAACCAAACATTTCGAAGAACGCGTATTATAATTTTTAGGCTTAATATATTTCAAATAGCTCGATCTTTTATAAAATATCTTCAATACTTTTGTAACAATTGGGTCAAATGGAGTGCTATATTATCAGACGCGACTGTGATAAATAAAAATTTTCTTAATTATTATTTTGATGTAGTCTAACACTCCAACCGTCGGTGTGGCTAAGACTGGTTCCGAGGCTTGCAAGCCGGGAACCAGTGGCAGCGGTAAAAAGGAGAAGGTGGTTGCTCCTTCTGCTCGGAGATACAAGGCTAGACGCTCGGCCTTCCGTGTCTCGGACAGACTGGCTACAGTCCCGGAGGAGCAATGGACGGAAGGACAGAGGCAATCGGTTGAGTGGGTGAATAATCGAAGTGCCGATGTGAATATAGAAAAAAGGAAGGATCTTGGGTCTGAAAGACAGAGGTCGAGCGAGGAGGAGCATGGAGATTTTGGATGCCGAAAGAAAACGGGCCAAGCTTCATGTAGGAAAACAGTCGCAAAAGGGACATAAGCTCTTCAACGACGTTGTGAAGGGGGGGAGGTGGTGCTAGCCGTCGTGGACGAGAGCCACGAAAATGGGAGCATCACCGGGGAAAAATGAAGGTTGGTGTTTAAGGCATTTAACCTAGTTTTCCTTAAAGTCCTTGGACAATATCCGGGACCACGGATGAAGCTGACCGCGTGCTCAGATCAGCGATCGGCCTTCTTATATAGGTAGGCGATTGAGGATGTAGGCGAGGTATGGCCAGGAGCTAAGGTCAGGGCAGTTCCCAAGGCGGGAATACCGAGCAGACCTAGGGCAATGGTCTTGATTCTCACGAAGCCGGCAAACTTGGAGGAATCACTAAGGATTATCTAGATTTGTAAGCCAGAACTTTCGACAGGGCGCTGGAAGATTGTGAAGCAGGAGGAGCCTAAGGGTAGCTTCAGACTATCAATCTTGGAAGTCAAGGAATCCCTGGCTCCCCTGACAAAAACAAAAGGCGTTATAAACTTCGGCTTCGGATCTATTACACTAAAGGTGTTTAGAAACGACGAAGTTGGAGATAATACAGATACTGCCCAGCCCAAAAAGGGGGAGAAAGAAATCCAGCCTGAAAGAGGAAGCGCAATGAGTGGTACATCTTCAGAGGAGACACAGCTAGTGGCGAACCCTAATGAGGAGCTAACTAGCGAACTTCGCGACCGACCATTTGTTGGCAGAGAGAAGGGGGACACATCAGACTCTGAAGGGGGAGATGTAGATCTCCTTAATTTTAGGGACTGCACTGGGAGTGAAACGGAGGATACCGTCGACTCCATCGGGTTCAATTAAATCGATGTAGCACTGCTGTCGTATTAAGATAAGAGAACTCTGTTAATAATGATCAGGTTTGTGCAGATAAATTTACATAATACAAAGGCTGCATCGAGGTGGGAGCTCTCCTGGGATGTGACGCAAATGCGCACCATACCATCTGGGGCAGCTCGGACATCAATGATAAGGGTGAGTTATTTTTCGAATTTCTTTTAAGAACTAACATCACTATTAGTAATATAGGTTAGGAACCCAGTTTTATTATTAGTAATAGACAGGGAGTTCTGGATGTTACTCTTTTCTCTGAGTTTATTTCTCCGATGATCAGAGAATGGAGGGTGGCAAAGGAGCATTCCTTCTCGAACCATCGATACTTAACTTTTAAACTAAATGTCCAAATTACAAATCAATACGTGTTCAGAAATCCTAGAAGGACAGTATGGCGTGTATATAGGGAGGTATTGGAGGGCATCATTCCATCTCGAGTTCCAGGACTCCCTGACACGGGTAGTGAACTGGACTCAATAGTGGATACTCTTACTAGGGCCCCCAATATCTCTATGAGGGAAGCTTGCCTATTAACCAGCGTTGTGCCGTATTGTCTACATGGTGTAATTAATACATTATCTACACGTGTAGCCAATGTATGTCGAAAATTAAATAACTCACGTCGACAATGTCAGAAACGTCGAATATGTCGAAAATTAATCAAACTCATTAGATATTAACAAAACAACAACAGTATTTATTAATTATTCTTTGCGGTGTTCTTGTTTATTTTAAAACCTTTAAAAATAAATAATGCCCAGACTGTTAATTCAGACGACGACCTCAAACCATTGAAGCCAGCACATTCTTTATTGAGCACACCTTACATGACCTGGCACCATTCATCTTAAATTGACCAATAATTAGGATGGTAATACCTCCAGAGACTGCGACAACAATTCTGGAAAAATGAGCCCTTCTTTCGTAGACCTTTATTCGTTGTCACCATTTCACCCACGTTTGCAAATGTTTCTTCGATTATCGTGTCTTACTGTATTTGGAGTTTTGCCTGCTTCTGCGGGTACCGTACACAATATAAATATGCCGTAATTGTGATTAGATAAACGAAAGAGTAGTATTGGAACAAAATTGGCGAGTTAAAGATACACTGATATCTATTTGGTTACGTTAAATACTCCCGTAATTACAACGCCTTAACGTCGATGAATTACAATTCTAAAAGCATTTAGTAAGTGTATCGAATGTAATTCACACATGCGCTGCATCTGCAGCCGACAAAATTGTTCTAATACGGAGTGGTGATTAGGGGAGAGAGAAGCCTCTTGCCGTTGAGCAACAGAATATAGCCCACATTGACGTTCCAAGTCGGTTTACAATCGCAGGTAAAGTAAAGCTAAAAATGCTGTACTTGCTAGAGTAGCTAAATTAGCTTAGCTAGATCGAAAAAGTGCAAATGAGGGAAGACCGAAGTTCAGAAATTACACAATTTGCGTAATTTGTTAGACTACATTAAATCTGAACATTATGAGGACCCATTTTACGATGAATTCCCTAATTCAGCACTCTTGTTATTCGAATAATAGAACCGTACTTTTGGCCATATTTTTCATTCGTCATGGCGAAGCGAAGTTAAGTTTGATGAATTGAAAGTGGCAGCGATGTGCCTTATCTTCAAGATGGAAGACCGCTTGAAATGTGAACTATCGCACTATCAACATGGGTGGCTCAAGCTGAAGTAAAAATGTTCATGCCATGTCTATTTATTTATTGCACAACCTACTTTTTGTGTTTAGCTTCCTAGTTTTAGGCACAGAGCAACAGCATAGATTTGTAGGCCTAGGGCATTGTATCGTAATTCGATTGTGATTGGGGCATACAGGAAACTCAGGTTGAACTTGTAATGTATAGTGGACCCTAATTCTTAATAGCCAAACAATCATTTAATTTATTCTGAATTCATCAACCATTTAACTTGGTCTTAAGTATTAAAATTAATACAAGCAATGCTATAGTACATTGTCGCATTGTCATACGTCCAACTTATAACAAACGCCTCTCCTTATTTTAATATTATATATTATAAACGTCTATGTCACTGATTCACTCGAGAACGCACAGGGTGACCAAAAAAAACTGTATTTTTCTATATTATAATTCTACAAATGAAATGTCGAAAGGCTACTGCAATCTGAAACGAACCATAAATTCATATAATTCATACCGTTCTCTCAAAAGTAACAACGAAACAATCATCAAATCCTCCATTCAGATCCAAATTCAGAAACACATTCAAATACTACACATTATTGTTCGTTTTTAACACCCTTGTAACAGAATTCTTAGTACCGTATGA
Source organism: Nephrotoma appendiculata (assembly GCA_947310385.1). NCBI lineage: Eukaryota > Metazoa > Arthropoda > Insecta > Diptera > Tipulidae > Nephrotoma > Nephrotoma appendiculata. Next base: position 54,937,642 of record OX371225.1, on the reverse strand, counting down.
ATGGTGCTTTGAATTCTATTGCAGACTCCCTTGTGGTTGATCCAGACAGCATTTTTCAGCCGCTAGCTTACAGTCGTTGGGGGGGGGGGGGGGGGGTTATTTTCTGGGATCACAAGAGAGCTTGAATTTGCTGTAAAAAAAATTAAAAATAAAATTTCAAGATACTCCGACGATTTTAAAAGAAAATACATAATTGGGACACTGTTTATTCATGGACCACACTCAAGACCAACAGAACTATATATGTATTTAGTAATTCATTTTATGCAACACTTAACATCTGAAAACAAATGTATACATTAAAAAGAATAAAATATGATACGTTCGGAACTGTATTTTTTTTAACATTTATTAAGTAATCAAAAGAATTAAGTAAATTATAAATTATTGAATTATTTATTAAATAAATTATTGAACTATTCCGTAATTTCTTTTCATCTTAAATTTATAAAAAAATAGAAAAAAAAATTGTAACCTTAGAAAATAAATTGGCCAAACTAAACCTAAATTTCCATAAATATAATTACACCGGTAGAAATTTTTCAATCGGCAAATTTTATAGAAATTTAGTTTAACTTAATAAAATATACTATGCGAAATTTTAAGTTCAAGAACGAACATTAGAAAAATTATAATTTATATATATTTATATATTTAAATTTATAGAACTGTAATTATATAAAATAATAAAATATAGCTTAATTAATTTACCCCAATTCAACCACGTAGCGTTGCGGATCCGTTTCATTGTTCGAAATAATCGCGAGTTCAACGGGATTCATGCATGCATTTCATAAACCTGATCAACGCGGTTTATGTGGTATGTGGTATCACTCTAATTTTATACAGCACTGTACATTTTTAGGTAACTTACGTCACACAATTTAGGACACCGTAATACTTATGATTATGAATTAGATTTTATTTAAGATGTATAATTATATTATAGTTATTTAGTTTAGATTTTATTATGATAAAGTCCTTCAATCATTAACTTTTTATTCAATATCACTCGTATGAATTTAGTTTCATCACAAATTTTACATTTAGTTTATAAGTCTTTGCACTGGAAATAATTATATAACATACTATATAGTCCATCAAAACGGAATAAGTAACTTAAATTTTTCTGAGTTTTCATGCAACACATTTACGTTATTTCACAAGTCATATGGCTCGTCAGCCGACTTTTTATTGTCTTTACACACGTTACTTTAATTTCACTGTATATGTATATCCGTTTTTCATTTATCAATTTATTATTAATTTTGTACTAAAACTATTTATTTATTAAGAGCTTATTTATTATATTTACGTGTTAGTTATTATCGTATTTTAATTTTAACCAGATTATTATTATTAAGAGTTTTTTTTTATATTGTACATATTATTTATTATTATAGGGAAATACAAATTAAGTTTCCAGTTTTTTTTCACTTGGCGTCAATCACCAACAATTATCTTTATATTTCAATTAGAGATGTTTTCTCTACCAAATTTAAAATTGAACTCCCGTATATAATGTCTTTTAACCCGTTCATACCTCGCATCATCGTTGTATACACTTACACATTTAATACCCAACCTGTTCCAACTTAATATTAACAATTTTCATTTCATATTCTACATGTATTTACCTAGTTACAGTGATAGAAGTAAAAGTAAATCAATACAAATAATCAACATATACATAATTAAGATGAGTTTACGCATGTTTTCAGATGTTGCATATTTTCGCGAGATATTTAATTTTTTTAAAAAAATTTTTTTTTTTTATTATTATTATTACTATAATATTTATTATTATTATTAAATAGTAAAGCTGGCTGGCATTCGCCACACCCTTATTCCGCTAGAGGAGTCATTTGTCGTTCCAAGTGACTCATTTAGTATGAAACCAAAGGCGGCTGTCTTGCCAAAATGTCTAGTATGTATATTATTATAGTCACTTCAAATGAAAAACAACTTATTTTATGCCTTTTCTAGTCATTTCAAAATTTCACTTATTGGCATGGCAACTGGCTATAATTTTTCATACAAATAGCAGATTTTTATTGTCACTTGAAACGACAAACGACTCGACTTGCGGAATAAGGGTGTAAACTAGTTCCATTAACTTTGGTTAATCACAGCTGTGAATTGAATGCTCCAACGCTGCCCTTTCGATAAATTCAAACATTAATTCAATTGGCCAATCTAATGAGCATTAACCCGGTACAATTGAAATGCTTTCCGAGCAGAAATAATTTTGGCAGAATCGGCAGATTTAGGAGTTTAAATAGCGTGGCCATTATATTCATGCCAATAAAATCCGAAATAGGTATATGTAAACATTTTAATAATAAAACAATTTAGTTCTGTCAATTTAGTTATGTATAAAACAAAGGTAACTGAGATTCAGCTATTTTTCGAAATAATCAAATTTATTCAAGAACTACTTAAACTAAAATAAAATGGAAATATTATAAACGTCTATATCACTGACTGACTCACTCGAGAACGCACAGTAGTTGATTTGGAAATGGAATTTTTTAACATTCAATTAATGTATTTTTAAATTAATAAAATCACACAACTAACCCTGATGATGGCGTAATTGCCAAAAGCTCGGGAAATTTGGTTGTTTAATTAGGATACGGGTGCAAAGCACCCGTATTTTTAATAAATATTTAACTACACTTTGCTGGGAATAAACGGGCGCGATGCCCCTCAGAACAACCTAGTGCAATAATGCTAATGTATTATTATAAAATACAAGTACAAACATCAACCAATATAATATTCTACAATTATCTACATTCTTGACATATTCTACACCAATTGTCTACATTGTCGACGCCAGAAGCAATTGTCGACGCAATATCGACGCCATGACGTCGAAAACTCTAAAATACGCGTAGACGCACAACGCTGCCATTAACAAAACTAAGGGGAAACCGAAAACCTGTTTGGGGGACCTCGGCACTTGCGAAGTGCCGGAAAGCTTGCGGGTCTGTTTTCAATAGAGCGAAAAGATCTAGAGAAATTCAAGACTGGGACTTGTATAAGGAAATTGTGGGGGCGATTCTTTGATTGAATCGAAGGGGTCTCAGAAACCTCGCGCTTAAGAAAGATTCACTAGTCCAGTTGTTCCAGGCTATCTGATAAAACCGGATGGCGAATGGACTAGACGCCGTGAAGAGACTCTTGATCTTTTGATGGAAACTCACTTCCCTGGTTCCCTGGCCTTTAAATGACTGCGGGCATAGGAATGACTGCGTGGTCCATCTGTTATGTACAGAGGATTTTCTGAATACATGGAAGATGAAATGGGCTATTAAAGGGTTTAAGCCTTTTAAGTCAGCTGGCCCGGATGGGATTGTGCCAGCAGAAATTCAGAAGAACTCGGAGGTCTTGCTTCCCTGGCTGGAAGTCATCTTCTAAGGGTGTCTGAAGCTGGGGTACATCCCGATGTAATGGAGGGAGGCTAGAGTGATCTTCTTCCCGAAAGCAGGTAGAAGCTCGCACAGCAACCTTAAGGACTTAAGACCAATTCGTTCGAGGAACACCCCAGGGAGGTGCCCTCTCCTCCTTCTTTGGAACATTGTAATTAATGGACTACTAATGGAACTGGAGAGGGAAGGAATGAATATGGTTGCTTATGCCGATGACGTAGCGATAGCTGTCTCTGGTAAGCACCTGGGTACAATCAGGGATGTGATGCAGAATGCGCTATCAATCAGAGTTGGGCCAGTAGATGTGGATTGGGGATTAATCCATCTAAAACAGAACTGGTCCTTTTCACTAGGAAATATAAAATTCCGTCAATGGTTCCACCAAGCCTGAATGGTACTAGACTGGTCCTTAGAAAAGGCGAAATTTTTAGCTTTTCTTCTGAACAGTATAAGCTCGCAGTTGGAAACCAAACACGATAGAAAGAGTTACGAAGGCTACTGTGGCACTCTACTCTTGTAAAAATGCCATTGTAAGAAAATGGGGCTTGAAACCGGAGCTGGTACATTGGCTTTACACGGCAGTTGTAAGGCCCGTACTGCTGTATGGTGTGAGCGTATGGTGGCCAGCCTGGAGAAATTCACATATAGGAACAGCCTGTCTCCTCATTAGTGGGGCGCCGAAAACAACCCCCACTAGTACCCTACAGGTCATGCTGTACCTTCTCCCGTTGTATATCTTTGGTAAGCAAATGGCGGTCAATACGGCCGCCCGGCTAACAGCGACTTTGGGGTAGAAGTGAATACAAAAAGGGCACTCAACTATAGTCAATTCTGTGAGGCATGATCTGGCAAATTTGGACTATATAACACCCCTGTTGTGTTTTGGCAAGCTTTTTAAGGTGATTCTCCCCTCTACAAGTAATTACAAGTAATTTCATACACAAATGTATAAATGTATAAAGTAAAAAGTAAAAATTTTCATTATTATACCTCTCAAGAATAAAGAGAGATTATTGGAAGTAATATATTCAGTCGTACAGATCCTCTAGTTTTACCAGCGCTTATGGAACCGAGAAGACCTTTAATATTTACACAGGCATGACTGCGCGAAAGATTTTGGGATTGAGTACATTTGTGCGTGACCAAACTGATTTCTGTTATTTCTGCTGCAGATTCCTTTTGGCATCCTGCACATAAGGATTAAGGCAGTTAGGTAATAAGGTCAAAGAAGACTTAGAAACCTTGTGAGTTAGTGACTTAAATGAATGCACTGAATTAATAGTAGAATAGAATTGCATGGTGAAACTGAATCAAAATTTAATGAACAGTTCTGTTGACAAGAGTGAATTGAAATAGAAGATTTAGGTGAAATGTTGTAAGTTTGACAGACAGGATCAGTTGCTAATTGTCAATCGGGTGATGGCGTATTATCTTTAGGTTTAGCATCATTTATTAAAGCTGAATTACCCGCAGAGTGAATAATGTTTGTACTGATTGGGATTTTATTGTGTAACAAATTTTCATGACGCAATGAACTGTGTCGTTCTCCACATGTTCTGCTGGATATATTAGATGATCATTCGGCCACTAAATGATTGCAATTTAAACGGTTCAAACAAAGACAACAATCCTTCGCGATTTTAATACAGCTAGAAGCATTTAAATTCTTAAACTTAAAGCATTTGTAAAGAGGATGATTACTTTTGTTGCAGCATAGAAAATTTAAAGTTATCGGTGTTTGTATGCAAATTAACTTTCGTTGGGATCTTTGATGGATACTTACTATGCACTTTTTTGCTTGGTGCGCATGATTCAAATGTGTCACATCGTTTATCTAGGAATCTTAAAAATTCCTCGGAAGTAGGGGTATCTTTATCTACCAAAAATTTCGCCCACTCCTCTTTAGTCTAGAAATTATAAGAATAGAAAGAGATTCACTGTTATATATTCACAGTTTGCAAATATGTATAAATATGCACTAAATTGATTTTAAGTTTTATAGAGATTGGCTCAACATTATCTTATAATTGTATTGCTTGTCAATGATAAAATAAGCAATTTTCAGAAATTAAAGAATGAAAACACCTTAAATTAATTAAAATAAAATTAAAAACTTAGCTCTTATATTGCTGCTTGGTGTGGTAACAGACCATGGAATCCAGAAGAATCGGTATAGACAAACCGGTCCGAGTACCGCTATCCAATGTGACACCAACAAAATGCAATCGATTTATGTATATATAATTTGCAGGATCGACTGATCCGGCTCGAAGGACCAATGTTTTTGTCAAAAATTCAGTTTGCAGAGAGACTCACAAACAACAAAAACTACTTCGAATCGAGACCTGGGTGGTCATTTTATGGTGGTTATATCACGAATTTATATCACTATTGGAGACTTTTTTTGTGATATAATTCAAAACAAAGTAGTCTACAAAAACAACCCTGCGAAATGAATTTTGAGGGGAAATAATGCACTAAAAGTGATAAGTTGACATGTCGTTTTATGATTGTTTTCCTCATATGAACGTTTACTACGAAGTGGTTTTCATGCGGTGGTTCTAATCAAATATGGTAAGTTAAATTTTATTTTATTAATTTCATAGCTTTACACTGTAGATGTTTTATTATCAAAATACAATTAGATAGTATTGAAGTATGCATGTAAAACGAATGTAAATAGTACTATGTCAAAATAAAAGATTTTAATTTAATATGTAGCTGGTTATCAAAAATATTCTTCTACATCAAATAACAATAATATTTTAATGAAATTACTAAAAAATGTAAGTGTACATATGTGCTAATTATTGTGTGAATTTCTGTAAAATTAATTATTAATTGTGTTTTAATTTATTGTATACAATTTAAATTTTCATAGTTAACAATTTAGCAGTTGTGAAAGTTCACAGGTGATATGGTATAGTGTATTTTACTAATTTGATTGCTACGGTGTATTGTTGTTATAGACATGAATCGTGTTTACTTATTTCAAATTAATACATTTTATTTTCCTTACCGCAGGCTTCTACAGGTCGGCAACGCCAACGATCTACATCGCAGCAGAGAACCGAATTAATTGAGCGTGTCATTACTCAATATGATGTTGCGAACAACCGTTTTGTCTCAGTAGACGGCAAACGCAAAAAAACAGTTTTGGCAAGAATTAGCGCAGCTTCTGAATACTATGGAGGGAGCTGTCAAAAATGTTAGCTAATGGCGAAAGGTAATTTCTCATCAAAGTTATGTTATGCGTCACATATATATTACTTTCTTATTTCTTCACAGTCATTTTATGATATAAGGGGTATTGTTAGGGGGAATTTAAAAAAAAGGAACCACGCGTACCGGACGGGAGTTGGCGAACCTCTAGATGTGGAGCTGGATCCACTCGAGGAGAGGTTATTGGGTGTGTTACCTCCAGAGCAAGTAGACGGCATAGACTGCACTGAAGGAGGATTTGTATGAATACAAATTACCTTCAATTTTATAAATCCTTTAAATTTTATTTTGTGTTTTTTCCTCTAGGCCACTAAGAGGGTCCCTAATGAAGTAAGAGTACGAGCCTCGAGCATTCCGGTGGAGACCTCATACCCAATAGAGAATTTAGAATATGAGGATTCGGCTTTGGGGCAATTACCTGGTTCATCTGGTATGAGATTTACTCAGGTAAACGTTTTAAATTATAGTAATATTTATTATGCAAATAGTTTAACAAAACAATATTTTTGGTCAACAGCACGGACGGTAACAGTAAGGCAAGAAACATCATCTCAAACTCCACTACCGGCCGCATCGCCTGACATATCACAATCAGCATCGCCTTTGGATCCATTACTGGAATCACCATTGACTCACCAGTGATCGATGCCAGCTTTACTCAGCAATACCGCAACGGATCAAGCAAGACAGCCGCGGCCACAGCCAATTACAAAACGAACACGCGCAAACAATTTGTACCGAACATCTTTAACAAAAATTTTCGGTTTCAACAACAAAGTTTTCGGTTACAAAAAGAAGGTTTAACCGAGCTTCGCAAAAGCAATAATTTAAAAAATGAATTGCTTAAATTTTTGATGCAGGAAAGTCGCGAAAACGAACGCCGGCATAAGGAAAGCAAAACTGGCACAGAGGGACTATGAGAGTTCTAAATGACTTTAAACTAAACCAAATAAATTAGGAAACTTTTTAATTTATTGAATGAAATGAAATCCAAAGAAATTAAAAAAATTTTGAATTTTTTTCCCAAATATAAATATTTTTAACTATGATAAAAATAAAATGTGATTACAACTGTGATAATTTACAAAATGTTTTTTATTTTTTCTTATAATACTATATTGTCAATAATAGTTTTGCGAATTTCACGACCGGCGTCAAGATAAGGGTTGTTTCCAGTAAGTCTGTTTCCACTTCTGACAGTACCTCTATCCGTTTCCTCCTCGGATGAAACGTATTCCTCCTCATCATAGCCATTTATTATTAAAAAATTGTGGCAAACTGCGACAGCATTTATTATTCTCGCACACTTCAAAGGAGCGTAATGCAATTTCCTCTCTCCGAGTATACAACGAAATCTAGATTTTATTATACCAATTGCCCTTTCAACTTGGCTACGTATAATTTTATGCCTTCGGTAAAATTCTTTTTCTCGTGCAGTTGTCCCTTCGTTGCTCACAGTAATCAAGAAGGGCATTAACGCCTTGATCTCCAAGAAGCCAATATTTTTGAGCATCGGGGGTGGTGTACTCGTTTTCGAACATTGCTAGGAGTTTGCTGGCTCCCCAAATAAAACTGTCATGAACTGACCCGGGATAACGTGCATTTATATAGATAACGATGTTGCGGTCATTCACAACGATTTGAACATTTATGCTGTGAAATCCCTTTCGATTAATGTACGCCATTTCAACGTCTTTATTTAATCCTGCGACAGCAATTTGCGTACCATCTATTAGTCCAATGCTCCCGGAATCCCTTGCTTAGCATACTTTCCTGCTATTCTATTCCTTTCATACTCTTCTTCAGGAAATTTGATATATTTGGCCATCAAGATATTAAGGAGGTTAGTCACTTCTTCAATGGATTTACTAACTGCCGTCTGTGACATATAACCAATACTTCGAATTTGGTTCTGATAGGAACCGGTTGTATAAAAATTAAATGCTACGACCGGTTGCATAAAAATTAATAGCTACTCGTCAATTAATTTTATCGCTAGAACAATAGCCGATAGGGAATCGAAAATAGCCCCTAAATTCAGCTTCTTGCATTTCATAGGGATTAGACAGTTGTCTTCTCTCCTTATTAGTATTTCGCTGTCCGTGCCAATATTCATACGCTGTGTGTGGGTTATGTGAGTCCATGATCTGCAAATAAAAATATTTTATTAATATATATTTGCAACCAAATTAAACTCAAAACCAAATTGAATATAATTGTTTTCAACTTACACTAATTTTCCCGGCAATTTAAAATATACACGAAAAATATTTATATTTACCACTATTAAAAGCACCACTATTATAGATATTGCGTTTAATTTTAATATTTTTTACGATGAAAATAATAAGTTATTATGATTAAACGACGTATTTTGAAAACAAGCGTCAAAATATTTTTTTAATATGTATGTGTGAACGAGATGGAATATATTGCGGTCTTCTTACTTTAAATTAATAAACGACATGACAAAATTTATCCTACATTTGCCTGAAGTATGCTACGACATTTTCTCTATATTACACTCTAAATCACGAAATGTGATAGAACCACCATAAAATGACCACCCTGCAACCGTAAGAATAGAGCAGAATTTCGTGTTGACTTTCTTGTTCACGGGTGACTGCAGCCACATATTATCGACTTCCGCCCTATTAATACGCGGCTAAGCACGGACAGATTACGCACTAACAACTTAACAGATGATGTGAAAGATTTATTCTTTGTTGAGCTGGAAGACGTCATCAATAACATACGGCACAGATATCATAACACATATCCCGCACAGTTTGCATCAGCTCAACAACAACAACGACCATAGGTTCTTTCAACATAAGAAAATCCACAAGGTTATTTGGCGATGAAATGATCGATTGCGCTTCAGAGGTTCATGGATAAGATCAGTCTAGACTATACCATGCAATTGAAGATAACTTAAAAATACATAAAAATAATTGTTAAAATTTCGAGGCTGAATGTGATAAATGTCACGATAAATTTCATAATCTCGCGATAGTAACATTTTTTTGGGCTGCATAGTAAACTATCACGACAGTGATAGTTTAGTGTCGCGCAAACTTCGTATACATGCTTTGAAATGGTTTTTTTTATCAATTTTCTTTAAAATATTTCACAAAATTTCAATCGATGCTCAACTATGACAATCTCATGCACAGATTTACTATTCAATATATTGCGCATTTTTGCAAGAAAACTCGAATTGGATTAGCCTTCCCCGCATATAATTTCCCGTTAGATCAAATTACAAACGTAACAACAATTTTTATCTAATTTTCCTAAAATCAACAACAGACAAAACTAAATAATGCTCTGGTTGGTTTTTTTTACTTTACCTAGAATTTAGAATATCCAAATATTTGCTGTTTGTATCTTTTCCCAAACATCCCGCAATCTCTCGAAAATGGACTAAAAAGCAAAACCAAAACAAATAACTTCGAGGTAATTAAATTAAATTCAAATAACTTTTATGTATACATCGGAGGAAGAAAATAGCACTACACAGGATAATGGAAAATTAAACTTAACGGATTTTGTTTATAGCACGAGACGAATCCAATTTGATTTAGCATTAATTTTAATTTCCTCAACATTTCCATCATGATGATTTCCATTTGGTAGTTTATTTTTTTTTTTGTATACCAATTATTGTCGTAGAGACCAAGTTTGCTAAATAATTAACTCGTTGATTAGCGTAATTATTTTGGTCACTTTGTGCAATACTAAAAGAGACATTGATTGAATGATTAAATGTTTGCCGTTCCTTTGGCCGATAAATAAATAGCAGCCGCATAAAGGTACCATATTTGAGCTAAATAGATTTTATTAGGCATCTCAATCAGTTTTGTGGTAAGTTTCATGGTTATTTCTATACGAAAGTAATATGAGATATATGACGGCTGGGATCGCACCAGAAGCATGATGTTAAACCAAATCTTCTTCATCGATTACGATCGGTGATGTTAATAAACACAACTTAGGCCCTGTGTTGGAGTGCAGAATTCCGCGCCGAGTCACCAACTATGTCAGAGTGCAGGTTGACATGGAGCTTGCAACGAGCAAATGGTATACTGTAATTGTGTGAGTTGGTGAATGGGTGTGTGTGCGTGCGTGAATGAAAAGGGAGTATTAATAGAGCTTAAAAGGACAATAAATCCATTGGATGATTATAACATTCATTATTACTATAAAAAAATAAAAATTAAGTACATCAGCGTTTAAGTTGTTGGAATATGTAGACTCGTTCGCCTGTAATCCAGGTTCGATGACAAAATATAACCGCGGATGTCAAAATACAAAAATTCCAATAACCGCAATTTCCATAAGGAGCCGACCGTTAATTGCTTACTTAATAGGCTTTTTTCATTAACTAAAATCATCTTGAGCCAGAATTTCAACAATAAAATATTTTCAAGATTTTTGCAAAAATCCCTGATGGTAAGCCTTACCGATTTTGAACGGATAAAATATAGCCAAGGATAAATTATAGTCACGGATTCCAAATTGAACGGATAAATTATAGTCACGTGTTCCGAATGTTTCATTTATTTTGGATTATCAATGTAATTATGAGTAGATCAGCGTTTAGTTGGCTTCAAAATGTCGCCTCGTTCGCCTGCAATTCAGGTTCGAAACACAATGTGGCCGAATTTCAAAATACGAAACTTCCAGTAACCACTGCCTTCCTCAAGCATCCTACCGGTAGTTTCTTGCTCAGCGTGTTGTATACTGTACCTAGTAACCACTGCCTTCCTCAAGCATCCTACCGGTAGTTTCTTGCTCAACGTGTTGTATACTGTACCTATGACCATTTTGAAACGGAATTTCAACAAAAAAAAGTTTTCATTTTTTTTACGAAAATACGTGATGGTAGTAAGCCTTACTTTTTTTGAACGGATAAAATTTACAGTCACGGATTCCGAATGTTTCGGTTATTTTGGATTATCAATGTAATTATGAGTAGATCAGCGTTTAGTTTGCTTCAAAATGTCGCCTCGTTCGCCTGCAATTCAGGTTCGAAACACAATGTGGCCGCATTTCAAAATACGAAACTTCCAGAAACCACTGCCTTCCTCAAGCATCCTACCGGTAGTTTCTTGCTCAGCGTGTTGTATACTGTACCTATGACCATTTTGAATCGAAATTTCAACAAAAAAAGTTTTCATTTTTTTACGAAAATACGTGATGGTTAGCCTTACTTTTTTTGAACGGATAAAATTTACAGTCACGGATTCCGAATGTTTCGGTTATTTTGGATTATCAATGTAATTATGAGTAGATCAGCGTTTAGTTGGCTTCAAAATGTCGCCTCGTTCGCCTGCAATTCAGGTTCGAAACACAATGTGGTCGAATTTCAAAATGCGAAACTTCCAGTAACCACTGCCTTCCTCAAGCATCCTACCGGTAGTTTCTTGCTCAGCGTGTTGTATACTGTACCTATGACCATTTTGAACCGAAATTTCAACAAAAAAAGTTTTCATTTTTTTACGAAAATACGTGATGGTAAGCCTTACTTTTTTTGAACGGATAAAATTTACAGTCACGGATTCCGAATGTTTCGGTTATTTTGGATTATCAATGTAATTATGAGTAGATCAGCGTTTAGTTTGCTTCAAAATGTCGCCTCGTTCGCCTGCAATTCAGGTTCGAAACACAATGTGGCCGCATTTCAAAATACGAAACTTCCAGAAACCACTGCCTTCCTCAAGCATTCTACCGGTAGTTTCTTGCTCAACGTGTTGTATACTGTACCTATGACCATTTTGAAACGGAATTTCAATAAAAAAAAGTTTTCATTTTTTTACGAAAATACGTGATGGTAAGCCTTACTTTTTTTGAACGGATAAAATTTACAGTCACGGATTCCGAATGTTTCAGTTATTTTGGATTATCAATGTAATTATGAGTAGATCAGCGTTTAGTTGGCTTCAAAATGTCGCCTCGTTCGCCTGCAATTCAGGTTCGAAACACAATGTGGCCGAATTTCAAAATACGAAACTTCCAGTAACCACTGCCTTCCTCAAGCATCCTAAAGGTAGTTTCTTGCTCAGCGTGTTGTATACTGTACCTATGACCATTTTGAAACGGAATTTCAATAAAAAAAAGTTTTCATTTTTTTACGAAAATACGTGATGGTTAGCCTTACTTTTTTTGAACGGATAAAATTTACAGTCACGGATTCCGAATGTTTCGGTTATTTTGGATTATCAATGTAATTATGAGTAGATCAGCATTTAGTTTGCTTCAAAATGTCGCCTCGTTCGCCTGCAATTCAGGTTCGAAACACAATGTGGCCGCATTTCAAAATACGAAACTTCCAGTAACCACTGCCTTCCTCAAGCATCCTACCGGTAGTTTCTTGCTCAGCGTGTTGTATACTGTACCTATGACCATTTTGAACCGAAATTTCAACAAAAAAAGTTTTCATGTTTTTACGAAAAAACGTGATGGTAAGCCTTACTTTTTTTGAACGGATAAAATTTACAGTCACAGATTCCGAATGTTTCGGTTATTTTGGATTATCAATGTAATTATGAGTAGATCAGCGTTTAGTTTGCTTCAAAATGTCGCCTCGTTCGCCTGCAATTCAGGTTCGAAACACAATGTGGCCGCATTTCAAAATACGAAACTTCCAGTAACCACTGCCTTCCTCAAGCATCCTACCGGTAGTTTCTTGCTCAGCGTGTTGTATACTGTACCTATGACCATTTTGAACCGAAATTTCAACAAAAAAAGTTTTCATGTTTTTACGAAAAAACGTGATGGTAAGCCTTACTTTTTTTGAACGGATAAAATTTACAGTCACAGATTCCGAATGTTTCGGTTATTTTGGATTATCAATGTAATTATGAGTAGATCAGCGTTTAGTTGGCTTCAAAATGTCGCCTCGTTCGCCTGCAATTCAGGTTCGAAACACAATGTGGCCGAATTTCAAAATGCGAAACTTCCAGTAACCACTGCCTTCCTCAAGCATCCTACCGGTAGTTTCTTGCTCAGCGTGTTGTATACTGTACCTATGACCATTTTGAAACGGAATTTCAATAAAAAAAAGTTTTCATTTTTTTACGAAAATACGTGATGGTTAGCCTTACTTTTTTTGAACGGATACAATTTACAGTCACGGATTCCGAATGTTTCGGTTATTTTGGATTATCAGTGTAATTATGAGTAGATCAGCGTTTAGTTGGCTTCAAAATGTCGCCTCGTTCGCCTGCAATTCAGGTTCGAAACACAATGTGGCCGAATTTCAAAATACGAAACTTCCAGTAACCACTGCCTTCCTCAAGCATCCTACCGGTAGTTTCTTGCTCAACGTGTTGTATATTGTACCTATGACCATTTTGAAACGGAATTTCAATAAAAAAAAGTTTTCATTTTTTTACGAAAATACGTGATGGTTAGCCTTACTTTTTTTGAACGGATAAAATTTACAGTCACGGATTCCGAATGTTTCGGTTATTTTGGATTATCAGTGTAATTATGAGTAGATCAGCGTTTAGTTTGCTTCAAAATGTCGCCTCGTTCGCCTGCAATTCAGGTTCGAAACACAATGTGGCCGCATTTCAAAATACGAAACTTCCAGTAACCACTGCCTTCCTCAAGCATCCTACCGGTAGTTTCTTGCTCAGCGTGTTGTATACTGTACCTATGACCATTTTGAATCGAAATTTCAACAAAAAAAGTTTTCATGTTTTTACGAAAAAACGTGATGGTAAGCCTTACTTTTTTTGAACGGATAAAATTTACAGTCACGGATTCCGAATGTTTCGGTTATTTTGGATTATCAGTGTAATTATGAGTAGATCAGCGTTTAGTTTGCTTCAAAATGTCGCCTCGTTCGCCTGCAATTCAGGTTCGAAACACAATGTGGCCGAATTTCAAAATACGAAACTTCCAGTAACCACTGCCTTCCTCAAGCATCCTACCGGTAGTTTCTTGCTCAACGTGTTGTATATTGTACCTATGACCATTTTGAAACGGAATTTCAATAAAAAAAAGTTTTCATTTTTTTACGAAAATACGTGATGGTTAGCCTTACTTTTTTTGAACGGATAAAATTTACAGTCACGGATTCCGAATGTTTCGGTTATTTTGGATTATCAGTGTAATTATGAGTAGATCAGCGTTTAGTTTGCTTCAAAATGTCGCCTCGTTCGCCTGCAATTCAGGTTCGAAACACAATGTGGCCGCATTTCAAAATACGAAACTTCCAGTAACCACTGCCTTCCTCAAGCATCCTACCGGTAGTTTCTTGCTCAGCGTGTTGTATACTGTACCTATGACCATTTTGAACCGAAATTTCAACAAAAAAAGTTTTCATGTTTTTACGAAAAAACGTGATGGTAAGCCTTACTTTTTTTGAACGGATAAAATTTACAGTCACAGATTCCGAATGTTTCGGTTATTTTGGATTATCAATGTAATTATGAGTAGATCAGCGTTTAGTTGGCTTCAAAATGTCGCCTCGTTCGCCTGCAATTCAGGTTCGAAACACAATGTGGCCGAATTTCAAAATGCGAAACTTCCAGTAACCACTGCCTTCCTCAAGCATCCTACCGGTAGTTTCTTGCTCAGCGTGTTGTATACTGTACCTATGACCATTTTGAACCGAAATTTCAACAAAAAAAGTTTTCATGTTTTTACGAAAAAACGTGATGGTAAGCCTTACTTTTTTTGAACGGATAAAATTTACAGTCACAGATTCCGAATGTTTCGGTTATTTTGGATTATCAATGTAATTATGAGTAGATCAGCGTTTAGTTGGCTTCAAAATGTCGCCTCGTTCGCCTGCAATTCAGGTTCGAAACACAATGTGGCCGAATTTCAAAATGCGAAACTTCCAGTAACCACTGCCTTCCTCAAGCATCCTACCGGTAGTTTCTTGCTCAGCGTGTTGTATACTGTACCTATGACCATTTTGAAACGGAATTTCAATAAAAAAAAGTTTTCATTTTTTTACGAAAATACGTGATGGTTAGCCTTACTTTTTTTGAACGGATAAAATTTACAGTCACGGATTCCGAATGTTTCGGTTATTTTGGATTATCAGTGTAATTATGAGTAGATCAGCGTTTAGTTGGCTTCAAAATGTCGCCTCGTTCGCCTGCAATTCAGGTTCGAAACACAATGTGGCCGAATTTCAAAATGCGAAACTTCCAGTAACCACTGCCTTCCTCAAGCATCCTACCGGTAGTTTCTTGCTCAACGTGTTGTATATTTTACCTATGACCATTTTGAAACGGAATTTCAATAAAAAAAAGTTTTCATTTTTTTACGAAAATACGTGATGGTTAGCCTTACTTTTTTTGAACGGATAAAATTTACAGTCACGGATTCCGAATGTTTCGGTTATTTTGGATTATCAATGTAATTATGAGTAGATCAGCGTTTAGTTGGCTTCAAAATGTCGCCTCGTTCGCCTGCAATTCAGGTTCGAAACACAATGTGGCCGAATTTCAAAATGCGAAACTTCCAGTAACCACTGCCTTCCTCAAGCATCCTACCGGTAGTTTCTTGCTCAGCGTGTTGTATACTGTACCTATGACCATTTTGAAACGGAATTTCAATAAAAAAAAGTTTTCATTTTTTTACGAAAATACGTGATGGTTAGCCTTACTTTTTTTGAACGGATAAAATTTACAGTCACGGATTCCGAATGTTTCGGTTATTTTGGATTATCAATGTAATTATGAGTAGATCAGCGTTTAGTTGGCTTCAAAATGTCGCCTCGTTCGCCTGCAATTCAGGTTCGAAACACAATGTGGCCGAATTTCAAAATACGAAACTTCCAGTAACCACTGCCTTCCTCAAGCATCCAACCGGTAGTTTCTTGCTCAGCGTGTTGTATACTGTACCTATGACCATTTTGAACCGAAATTTCAACAAAAAAAGTTTTCATGTTTTTACGAAAAAACGTGATGGTGTAAGCCTTACTTTTTTTGAACGGATAAAATTTACAGTCACAGATTCCGAATGTTTCGGTTATTTTGGATTATCAATGTAATTATGAGTAGATCAGCGTTTAGTTGGCTTCAAAATGTCGCCTCGTTCGCCTGCAATTCAGGTTCGAAACACAATGTGGCCGAATTTCAAAATACGAAACTTCCAGTAACCACTGCCTTCCTCAAGCATCCAACCGGTAGTTTCTTGCTCAGCGTGTTGTATACTGTACCTATGACCATTTTGAACCGAAATTTCAACAAAAAAAGTTTTCATGTTTTTACGAAAAAACGTGATGGTAAGCCTTACTTTTTTTGAACGGATAAAATTTATAGTCACAGATTTCGAATGTTTCGTTTATTTTGGATTATCAATGTAATTATGAGTAGATCAGCGTTTAGTTGGCTTCAAAATGTTGCCTCGTTCGCCTGCAATTCAGGTTCGAAACACAATGTGGCCGAATTTCAAAATACGAAACTTCCAGTAACCACTGCCTTCCTCAAGCATCCAACCGGTAGTTTCTTGCTCAGCGTGTTGTATACTGTACCTATGACCATTTTGAACCGAAATTTCAACAAAAAAAGTTTTCATGTTTTAACGAAAAAACGTGATGGTAAGCCTTACTTTTTTTGAACGGATAAAATTTACAGTCACAGATTCCGAATGTTTCGGTTATTTTGGATTATCAATGTAATTATGAGTAGATCAGCGTTTAGTTGGCTTCAAAATGTCGCCTCGTTCGCCTGCAATTCAGGTTCGAAACACAATGTGGCCGAATTTCAAAATACGAAACTTCCAGTAACCACTGCCTTCCTCAAGCATCCAACCGGTAGTTTCTTGCTCAGCGTGTTGTATACTGTACCTATGACCATTTTGAACCGAAATTTCAACAAAAAAAGTTTTCATGTTTTAACGAAAAAACGTGATGGTGACTTACTTTTTTTGAACGGATAAAATTTATAGTCACAGATTCTGAATGTTTCGGTTATTTTGGATTATCAATGTAATTATGAGTAGATCAGCGTTTAGTTGGCTTCAAAATGTCGCCTCGTTCGCCTGCAATTCAGGTTCGAAACACAATGTGGCCGAATTTCAAAATACGAAACTTCCAGTAACCACTGCCTTCCTCAAGCATCCAACCGGTAGTTTCTTGCTCAGCGTGTTGTATACTGTACCTATGACCATTTTGAACCGAAATTTCAACAAAAAAAGTTTTCATGTTTTTACGAAAAAACGTGATGGTAAGCCTTACTTTTTTTGAACGGATAAAATTTATAGTCACAGATTCTGAATGTTTCGGTTATTTTGGATTATCAATGTAATTATGAGTAGATCAGCGTTTAGTTGGCTTCAAAATGTCGCCTCGTTCGCCTGCAATTCAGGTTCGAAACACAATGTGGCCGAAGTTCAAAATACGAAACTTCCAGTAACCACTGCCTTCCTCAAGCATCCAACCGGTAGTTTCTTGCTCAGCGTGTTGTATACTGTACCTATGACCATTTTGAACCGAAATTTCAACAAAAAAAGTTTTCATGTTTTTACGAAAAAACGTGATGGTAAGCCTTACTTTTTTTGAACGGATAAAATTTATAGTCACAGATTTCGAATGTTTCGTTTATTTTGGATTATCAATGTAATTATGAGTAGATCAGCGTTTAGTTGGCTTCAAAATGTCGCCTCGTTCGCCTGCAATTCAGGTTCGAAACACAATGTGGCCGAATTTCAAAATACGAAACTTCCAGTAACCACTGCCTTCCTCAAGCATCCAACCGGTAGTTTCTTGCTCAGCGTGTTGTATACTGTACCTATGACCATTTTGAACCGAAATTTCAACAAAAAAAGTTTTCATGTTTTTACGAAAAAACGTGATGGTAAGCCTTACTTTTTTTGAACGGATAAAATTTACAGTCACAGATTCCGAATGTTTCGGTTATTTTGGATTATCAATGTAATTATGAGTAGATCAGCGTTTAGTTGGCTTCAAAATGTCGCCTCGTTCGCCTGCAATTCAGGTTCGAAACACAATGTGGCCGAATTTCAAAATACGAAACTTCCAGTAACCACTGCCTTCCTCAAGCATCCAACCGGTAGTTTCTTGCTCAGCGTGTTGTATACTGTACCTATGACCATTTTGAACCGAAATTTCAACAAAAAAAGTTTTCATGTTTTTACGAAAAAACGTGATGGTAAGCCTTACTTTTTTTGAACGGATAAAATTTACAGTCACAGATTCCGAATGTTTCGGTTATTTTGGATTATCAATGTAATTATGAGTAGATCAGCGTTTAGTTGGCTTCAAAATGTCGCCTCGTTCGCCTGCAATTCAGGTTCGAAACACAATGTGGCCGAATTTCAAAATACGAAACTTCCAGTAACCACTGCCTTCCTCAAGCATCCAACCGGTAGTTTCTTGCTCAGCGTGTTGTATACTGTACCTATGACCATTTTGAACCGAAATTTCAACAAAAAAAGTTTTCATGTTTTTACGAAAAAACGTGATGGTAAGCCTTACTTTTTTTGAACGGATAAAATTTATAGTCACAGATTTCGAATGTTTCGTTTATTTTGGATTATCAATGTAATTATGAGTAGATCAGCGTTTAGTTGGCTTCAAAATGTTGCCTCGTTCGCCTGCAATTCAGGTTCGAAACACAATGTGGCCGAATTTCAAAATACGAAACTTCCAGTAACCACTGCCTTCCTCAAGCATCCAACCGGTAGTTTCTTGCTCAGCGTGTTGTATACTGTACCTATGACCATTTTGAACCGAAATTTCAACAAAAAAAGTTTTCATGTTTTAACGAAAAAACGTGATGGTAAGCCTTACTTTTTTTGAACGGATAAAATTTACAGTCACAGATTCCGAATGTTTCGGTTATTTTGGATTATCAATGTAATTATGAGTAGATCAGCGTTTAGTTGGCTTCAAAATGTCGCCTCGTTCGCCTGCAATTCAGGTTCGAAACACAATGTGGCCGAATTTCAAAATACGAAACTTCCAGTAACCACTGCCTTCCTCAAGCATCCAACCGGTAGTTTCTTGCTCAGCGTGTTGTATACTGTACCTATGACCATTTTGAACCGAAATTTCAACAAAAAAAGTTTTCATGTTTTAACGAAAAAACGTGATGGTGACTTACTTTTTTTGAACGGATAAAATTTATAGTCACAGATTCTGAATGTTTCGGTTATTTTGGATTATCAATGTAATTATGAGTAGATCAGCGTTTAGTTGGCTTCAAAATGTCGCCTCGTTCGCCTGCAATTCAGGTTCGAAACACAATGTGGCCGAATTTCAAAATACGAAACTTCCAGTAACCACTGCCTTCCTCAAGCATCCAACCGGTAGTTTCTTGCTCAGCGTGTTGTATACTGTACCTATGACCATTTTGAACCGAAATTTCAACAAAAAAAGTTTTCATGTTTTAACGAAAAAACGTGATGGTAAGCCTTACTTTTTTTGAACGGATAAAATTTATAGTCACAGATTCTGAATGTTTCGGTTATTTTGGATTATCAATGTAATTATGAGTAGATCAGCGTTTAGTTGGCTTCAAAATGTCGCCTCGTTCGCCTGCAATTCAGGTTCGAAACACAATGTGGCCGAATTTCAAAATACGAAACTTCCAGTAACCACTGCCTTCCTCAAGCATCCAACCGGTAGTTTCTTGCTCAGCGTGTTGTATACTGTACCTATGACCATTTTGAACCGAAATTTCAACAAAAAAAGTTTTCATGTTTTAACGAAAAAACGTGATGGTAAGCCTTACTTTTTTTGAACGGATAAAATTTATAGTCACAGATTCTGAATGTTTCGGTTATTTTGGATTATCAATGTAATTATGAGTAGATCAGCGTTTAGTTGGCTTCAAAATGTCGCCTCGTTCGCCTGCAATTCAGGTTCGAAACACAATGTGGCCGAATTTCAAAATACGAAACTTCCAGTAACCACTGCCTTCCTCAAGCATCCAACCGGTAGTTTCTTGCTCAGCGTGTTGTATACTGTACCTATGACCATTTTGAACCGAAATTTCAACAAAAAAAGTTTTCATGTTTTTACGAAAAAACGTGATGGTAAGCCTTACTTTTTTTGAACGGATAAAATTTATAGTCACAGATTCTGAATGTTTCGGTTATTTTGGATTATCAATGTAATTATGAGTAGATCAGCGTTTAGTTGGCTTCAAAATGTTGCCTCGTTCGCCTGCAATTCAGGTTCGAAACACAATGTGGCCGAATTTCAAAATACGAAACTTCCAGTAACCACTGCCTTCCTCAAGCATCCAACCGGTAGTTTCTTGCTCAGCGTGTTGTATACTGTACCTATGACCATTTTGAACCGAAATTTCAACAAAAAAAGTTTTCATGTTTTTACGAAAAAACGTGATGGTAAGCCTTACTTTTTTTGAACGGATAAAATTTACAGTCACAGATTCCGAATGTTTCGGTTATTTTGGATTATCAATGTAATTATGAGTAGATCAGCGTTTAGTTGGCTTCAAAATGTCGCCTCGTTCGCCTGCAATTCAGGTTCGAAACACAATGTGGCCGAATTTCAAAATACGAAACTTCCAGTAACCACTGCCTTCCTCAAGCATCCAACCGGTAGTTTCTTGCTCAGCGTGTTGTATACTGTACCTATGACCATTTTGAACCGAAATTTCAACAAAAAAAGTTTTCATGTTTTTACGAAAAAACGTGATGGTAAGCCTTACTTTTTTTGAACGGATAAAATTTACAGTCACAGATTCCGAATGTTTCGGTTATTTTGGATTATCAATGTAATTATGAGTAGATCAGCGTTTAGTTGGCTTCAAAATGTCGCCTCGTTCGCCTGCAATTCAGGTTCGAAACACAATGTGGCCGAATTTCAAAATACGAAACTTCCAGTAACCACTGCCTTCCTCAAGCATCCAACCGGTAGTTTCTTGCTCAGCGTGTTGTATACTGTACCTATGACCATTTTGAACCGAAATTTCAACAAAAAAAGTTTTCATGTTTTAACGAAAAAACGTGATGGTAAGCCTTACTTTTTTTGAACGGATAAAATTTATAGTCACAGATTCTGAATGTTTCGGTTATTTTGGATTATCAATGTAATTATGAGTAGATCAGCGTTTAGTTGGCTTCAAAATGTCGCCTCGTTCGCCTGCAATTCAGGTTCGAAACACAATGTGGCCGAATTTCAAAATACGAAACTTCCAGTAACCACTGCCTTCCTCAAGCATCCAACCGGTAGTTTCTTGCTCAGCGTGTTGTATACTGTACCTATGACCATTTTGAACCGAAATTTCAACAAAAAAAGTTTTCATGTTTTAACGAAAAAACGTGATGGTAAGCCTTACTTTTTTTGAACGGATAAAATTTATAGTCACAGATTCTGAATGTTTCGGTTATTTTGGATTATCAATGTAATTATGAGTAGATCAGCGTTTAGTTGGCTTCAAAATGTCGCCTCGTTCGCCTGCAATTCAGGTTCGAAACACAATGTGGCCGAATTTCAAAATACGAAACTTCCAGTAACCACTGCCTTCCTCAAGCATCCAACCGGTAGTTTCTTGCTCAGCGTGTTGTATACTGTACCTATGACCATTTTGAACCGAAATTTCAACAAAAAAAGTTTTCATGTTTTAACGAAAAAACGTGATGGTAAGCCTTACTTTTTTTGAACGGATAAAATTTATAGTCACAGATTCTGAATGTTTCGGTTATTTTGGATTATCAATGTAATTATGAGTAGATCAGCGTTTAGTTGGCTTCAAAATGTCGCCTCGTTCGCCTGCAATTCAGGTTCGAAACACAATGTGGCCGAATTTCAAAATACGAAACTTCCAGTAACCACTGCCTTCCTCAAGCATCCAACCGGTAGTTTCTTGCTCAGCGTGTTGTATACTGTACCTATGACCATTTTGAACCGAAATTTCAACAAAAAAAGTTTTCATGTTTTAACGAAAAAACGTGATGGCAAGTAAGCCTTACTTTTTTTGAACGGATAAAATTTATAGTCACAGATTCTGAATGTTTCGGTTATTTTGGATTATCAATGTAATTATGAGTAGATCAGCGTTTAGTTGGCTTCAAAATGTCGCCTCGTTCGCCTGCAATTCAGGTTCGAAACACAATGTGGCCGAATTTCAAAATACGAAACTTCCAGTAACCACTGCCTTCCTCAAGCATCCAACCGGTAGTTTCTTGCTCAGCGTGTTGTATACTGTACCTATGACCATTTTGAACCGAAATTTCAACAAAAAAAGTTTTCATGTTTTAACGAAAAAACGTGATGGTAAGCCTTACTTTTTTTGAACGGGTAAAATTTATAGTCACAGATTTCGAATGTTTCGTTTATTTTGGATTATCAATGTAATTATGAGTAGATCAGCGTTTAGTTGGCTTCAAAATGTCGCCTCGTTCGCCTGCAATTCAGATTCGAAACACAATGTGGCCGCATTTCAAAATACGAAACTTCCAGTAACCACTTCTTTCCTCAAGCATCCTACCGGTAGTTTCTTGCTCAACGTGTTGTATACTGTACCTTTGACCATTTTGAAACGGAATTTCAATAAAAAAAAGTTTTCATGTTTTTACGAAAATACGTGATGGTTAGTTAGCCTTACTTTTTTTGAACGGATAAAATTTATAGTCACGGATTCCCAAAATGTCGCCTCGTTCGCCTGCAATTCAGGTTCGAAACACAATGTGGCCGAATTTCAAAATATGAAACTTCCAGTAACCACTGCTTTCCTCAAGCATCCTACCGGTAGTTTCTTGCTCAGCGTGTTGTATACTGTACCTATAACCATCTTGAACCGGAATTTCATCAATAAAATATTTCCAAGTTTTTTACAAATTCCCTGATGGTAATCCCTGGCCTCACCGATTTTGAACGGATAAAATTTATAGTCACAGATTCGGTATGCATCGGTTATTCAAGGATTACTGATGTAGTTTTAAGCAGATCAGCGTTTAAGTTGTTGAAATATGAAGCCTCGTTCGCCTGTAATCCAGGTTCGATGACGAAATATAACCGCGGATGTCAAAATACAAAAATTCCAATAACCGCAATTTCCATAAGGAGCCAACCGTTAATTTCTTACTTAATAGGCTTTTTTCATTACCTAAAATCATCTTGAGCCGGAATTTCAACAATAAAATATTTTAAAGTTTCTTGCAAAAATTCCTGATGGATAGCCTTACCGAAGTAATTCTGGATTACTGATGTCAAAAATTTCTGATGGTTAGTTTAATGTTAATAAAAGGTAATGAACAGGGAAGATTAAATTTAAAATACCCCATTCTCAAAGTCGATCCGCACAAGAGCCTTACTAAATTCTAGCAAAAATTGCAGTATTTTATTGGCTAAATTAGATTGGGTTTGATGTGTGTGTGTGTGTGTGACTGAGAATGTCAAGTTGACCTTGACGATGAAATTGAGAGTAAATTGTGTGCCGGAAACGCGATTTCTCGATTCAAAGTTTAAACATTTTTGGAATTCAATTGCTCATTACAACAAAACAGGGCAATGTTTTGAGCCAATCAAACCAATGCTATACTCAAAAAACTCTAATTGGCTCAACACAACTATGAATTTTATTTATTTTGAAGTATCGACACTAGCTATCCTACTATAGTTACTACGATTAACTGTTATTATTATTAATCCTTATGGCACAAATTTAAGATAAGCTGCTTTATCCAAAAATTCTTTGTCAATATTTTTTGAATAAAAAAGCCCTAAATTATCATTTTACTTATTTTGTCCCCACCTACTCTAAGTTTAGTGAAACAGCAATTAACCAAAGC
Organism: Nephrotoma appendiculata; assembly: GCA_947310385.1. Classification (NCBI taxonomy): domain Eukaryota; kingdom Metazoa; phylum Arthropoda; class Insecta; order Diptera; family Tipulidae; genus Nephrotoma; species Nephrotoma appendiculata. The sequence goes on along the minus strand of OX371225.1, from coordinate 54,913,229 downwards.
ATCAAACCATTACATCGAAGACATTTTAGAACTTGGTATTTTAGTACTATATTTAATCTATTACACGTATGAGTGCACTAAAAAAGGTAAAAATTATAATTTTATTTTTAACTATTACCACCATAGGCATAAAATAACCTAACATTCTTTTATAATTTATTAAATTATGATAATAAAACATTTTGTGTTCCGTTCGGCGAATCAAAAATTCAATACTAATTTAGTAAAGGCTCTGAATTGTTTATTTATATTTTATTATGTGGCTCCATCTTCCGTAAGTTAAAACAAAGTAGCAAAGTGACAAACCATTTTATTTTAGTACATAATACATTTTGTTTATTCTATTATCCAAAAGAGTCCACTTCAAATCAGTAAAAAGAAATTTCCACAGCAACAAAAAAACAAAAATTTTTATTTGGATTGAAATCGATTGGCGTTGACAGTTTTTTTCGTGCTGTTTAGCTGTTGGCACAAATTTCATTTAATGATTAAAACATCGAATAAGAAACAATAAAATGAAGAGGGTTAAAAGGCCAAGTAACATCTATAACAGACAAAATACCGGTGAGGTTCAATTTCGTCGTATTCACCGTTCGAAATATGAGGCCAATGATATTTCAACTAAGAACACGTATAAATCGTTAATTGATCAAATCGAAATTGATTACAGAGTTGTAAGTGTTATGATATAAATAAATTTCTGAACCACCTTTAAACGGATATCTTATGTTTAATTTATATAGAGGACACGAACCCCGAAGCCGGGATCCGTTCAACCAGATTTTTCAAAAAGTGTTCCTCAACGACTCCGCAGTCGTCTCTCTAAAATCATAAAAATCACTCCGGTTGAAAAAGATTTGTTCGAGGAACAGAAAGAGATTGCTCTGGATGAAATAATAAGCAACCGAAAGAAAATAGTCGATCAGGATGCCGAAGAAATGAAAGAAGAGGCATTGCTCGAACGCCAAATGTTCGATATCAGTGCACAAACGGGACTTACGATACCCCCTGAACTAACGAAACGGCCAGGGGGTGGGTATCATGAGAGTACCTCGTCACATATTCTGGACCAAGAGCGATCGTTTGTTAAAATAAATTTACAGATTGAACCTAAGCCACCTCCTCGTTCGCAGAAGCCAGCCGATAAAGGCTGGATTAGCGGCTATTTTAAGAAAAAAAAATTGGAACGGATTAAATGGGCAACGAAAGTTTATCAATTAGAACGTAAACTGCTCGAGAAGCAAATGTTTGATCAGGCCGAGGAATTAATTGATATGGCGGCGGGCGATTTTAGCGATTGGATCAATAGTCTAAGCTCCGATTCACGTACCAACATTTCTAGAAAATTAATCAAAGAACTGTTCCCCATTCGGCTAGAAGGTGATGCCTGCAAAACGCTATACGTTGAACCGAAATTAATTACAGCCGTGCCCGAAGAGGTTGGTCACAAATGGAATCTACCCGAATTAACACTCGAAAATAATGTCATCCAATTGATGAGCGAGAATAAAAAGAAATTGCAGCATAAAACAAAGCGAATAGCGTTCGGCCGTACGCTTCCGGTTGATTTGCAGGTGAAGAAACGGATTCAAGATGAAATGGATCGGGATTCGATGAAAATCGATTTTCCGGAAGATCTAAAATCAAAAAGAATTATGTTTCAAGGTATTCATCATTTGCGTTCGACTAAGGCCATGATACAGTATTTGATTGACCATCCGGAATTACCAAAGCCAACGTTTTTAAAGCGTTCGGGATTCTTCAACGTGACCGTGGAGAAAGATGATTTGGATCATACACCGTTATACGAACATTTTGTTTAATTCATTACGTTTGTATCTTCATTTGAATAAATTTAAGTTTTACGTTCCAATATCTTGAGATTTATTTAAACAGCGCATGTGAAACGGTTGTGGTAACTAAAAGTATTGGTTTAATTCCAGTTTTTTAATAGGTTCCTCCTATTTGGTCATTGTTAAATATTTTGGTAATTTAGCTGATAATTCGACCTCAAAATTATCAATCATATTACAAGCTTGGATTTGGAAGAACCTCTGCTGCCTCGTCCAAAGGATAATTACTCAATTTTTGACAATGAGCTGTTGACATTTGACGTTAATCATTGTGGTTCTTGTTCGATGGGAAGAGACCTTGTTATTTTTCACAGCTCTTTCATTTGCAGGTTTATATAGGACGAATAAATAGTTCTTTGACCTTTTGTGAACTTATTGGTCATGTGACATTTCATATGCACTCATTCTTCATACAAGTTTTACAAAACTATATCTAAAATAATCGTACCTTTATGTGAATATTTATCATCTGACATTGTCAGTTGTCTTCTACTTTTAATAAATGTAACCTTAATTTCTATTAAACAAATATTTTTAATCCTTTCTAAACATAAAGTAATTCTTATAAAACTTTCTTATTCAAAACATTTTTGGAAAATAAAAGTGAGGTTATCTCAACACATAACCATGTAAGTGCCACAAAGAGAAGTGGCGAAACACAGAACTAATTCAATGTGCCAATATTAGGTGGCAAATACAAACTCAAATGAACAGAAGAAAAAATAATTAATTACAACTCCCCTCCTTAATTATCTTTAACATCAGGCTCTGAAATACGTCCCTTGATAGAGGCTTTGTCAAAATATCGGCTAGTTGACCTTCACTTTTCACATGTTCTACTTTAATCGATTTGTCAATGTGCTGTTGAATGAATTTTCGTGATATCTCTATGTGCTTCTTCCCTTTTGTAATCTTTCCTTGGTAAGTATTTTTTCACATGTGAATAGCTGACCGATTATCTACAAAAAGTGTAGTAGGCTTACTAATATCCAATCTATTCAATTCATTTGCTAGTCTACGTATCCAGCAAAGATCATCTATGACAGATACTGCAGCTCGATACTCAGCTTCAGCGGTTGAATTTGCAACAAGACTTTGCTTTTGAGTACACCAAACTACTGGCCCTCCACGCATTATCACAACTCCTCTTGTTGATCTCTTTGTCTCTTCATCGCCAGCATAGTCAGAATCTGTATAAGCAACCAATTCCTTGTCACCGCCAAATGATATACAATATTCTTTGGTACCTTTTATTTACTGGAAAACTCTTTTTACCATTCTCAAGTGACTAGCCATAGGTTTATTATTAAACCTACTAAGATAATTTACTGAGAAACTAATATCTGGACGAGAAATAGTAGACAGATACAAAAGACTGCCAATAGCTTCGCGGTATGGCTTTGACTTTTCCAGTGGCTTGTCATTTATAAAATCTTCAGAATCGGTAACCATTCCACGTTCGATAGGTGTACTTGCAGGATTAATACCACCAAAATCAAACCGCAGGAGGATTCTTTCTGCATAAGTGGATTGACTGACAAATATTTCATCTGACTTTAATTCTATCTTCATTCCAAGATAAAATAGAATAGTTTTCCTTGCAGTGTCAAAAGTTATTTTAAAGTTTTCATTTAATAATTTTAGTACTTTAAGTATGTCTTTTTCACATTTTCCTACCATTAAACCATCATCAACATGCAATACTAATATTATACTTATATCTTTATTGTAAAAAACACAAGGACCATCAACTGTTGGTTGAAAGCTTAAGGACCTTAAAAACTCAGTAAACTTATTATTCAAATTCTTTGGTGCCTGCTTTAAACCATATAAACTTTTCCTTAACTTACAGACACGACTAGACTTTTCGTCAAATCCTTCTGGTTGATACATAAATATATTTTCCTGTAGATCACCATGCAAAAAAGCTGTTTTTAAATCAAAGGTCATAACCTTTATACCTTCTGATGCTGCCATGCTCAAGATGAGACGAACAGACATGTGATGAGCAACAGGGCTGAATATTTCAAAATAATCCTGACCTTCTTTCTGTTCAAACCCTCGAACAACTAATCTTGCATTTTGTCTACCATCTTCTTTCTTACAAAACACCCAACGACAAGTTAATAATGGCTTTACGTCTTTGGGTTTAACAGCAAGTTGCCATGTTTCCATTTCGGTTAATGACTTGTACTCATCGAACATGGCACTTTTCCATTTTTCAATCTTCAGAGCTTCTGACACAGAAATTTTAATTTTTCCAATCATTTCAGATTCAACTTTCTGCATTACAAAGGCTGAATTCAAGTCCACAACATAATTATTAAACCTTATTGGCCTTTTCAATGTCATTCCTCTCCTACATTGTAGAGGCGGGCTTTCATTGTTTTCACTTTCCAGTTGATTTTCTTAACTACTACATTCATCCTCCCTGCTGAAGCTAAAATAATTATTTTCATTTGCAGACCTGTCAGCTTCAGAATTTTTATCTTCAGACTATTCTTCATAATTTTCTTCCTCAGTTTCTTTTGCTTTAACACTAAAATCCACAAAGTAACACTAAAATTGTTGTACTTCTAATTCAGTATAACTTTCAGGTCCTACTTGTTCATCAAACACTATTTTGCTAGAACTTACTACATCACGTTAACCTTCAGTAAATATTTGGGAGGGGTGTGTGTGTTGCAATAAATATATTTGATATTTATTTAATTTATGATCATATATGCGGATTCCTATCAGTCCTCCAATACTGATATATACAGCAGCTGATATATTTTTATTAACTATTATTTTTGATTCACTTTTGTAAATATAAATTACATAATAAAGATTTTAACTCAATTTATATTGTATTTAATAATTATTTATTCAATATATTAAAATTATAAAATTAACGGTTATGCGATTATATTACACCGTCTTATGTGTCCTTAATTAATTGAACATATATTTTTAATCGACTGGTGGAAAAAATTTTAAACAAAATCTTATTTACTATTTTTTCTGGTATGCAACCTGGCTAAGGACTCTATGATTCGTCACATCAACTACAGCCAGATTGTATACCAGTTTTAACAAACTGTACCTAACTACATTATTTACATAAAACGCATCCATTGGCCCATTCAGAAATGTCATTAATTATACATTTCTTAACAACTAGATGTCATAACAAATAATAATAACAAAACATATATTAAGGTAAAGTATTTAATAAAAAGAAATAAAACTTATAAAAATAAGAACAGGTTAGGTAAGGTTAGGTTAGAGTGGCTGCTATCGCACACTTACGCCAATAATGGCCCATTGTGATACCACAGGATCCAATCTCCCCTTACTCCCGCTGAAACCAACCAGAGCTACTGATGTAGCGTAAAATATCTCGCACCCTACAGTCCGCGAGTTCAGAAAGGCTGTCCATGTTGTACACACCCAAGTACTTACGTCTTTTGTATGATAGTGCCGGACATGAGCATAGGAAGTGAACTAGCGTCTCTTCCTCCTCTTCGTCCATACAACTTCTACAAAAGTCATTCGTCTCTAGACCCAGCCTTCTCGCATGTTCCCCAAAAAGGCAGTGTCCTGTTAGTATCCCTACGACCAATCCTAAATTTCGTTTTCCCAGGGATACAAGTGCTTTGGAGCGCCGCAGGTCCAGTTTTGGCCAAACCTGTTTTGCTACCCTGCACGTGATAGTGTTGGTCCACCTCTCATCTGTCAAGGCGATTGCCTTTTTACTGAACGTCAATTTGAGCGCTGCTATAGGCCTCCCCAGACCTGCTCTTTCCGGTTGCATCTGGAGAGTCGTACCGTACCTAGCTAGTTCGTCTGCCCTGCAGTTTCCCGTGACGTCTGAGTGACCAGGGACCCAGATCATCTGGATACTGAAATACTCGCTCATCTCATTAAGAGATGATCGGCAATCCAGCGCCACCCGTGACTTCAGACAAACCGCCTCTAGTGACCTGAGTGCCGCTTGACTGTCCACATAAATCGCGATATCCCTAACAGATACCACGTTATGCTTCAACCATGTCACGACTTCCCCTATCGCCACCACTTCAGCCTGGTACACGCTGCAGTAGTCAGGGAGACGAACAGAAATATTAACATTGAGCTTCTCACAGAAGACTCCAGCTCCTACTTTGCCGTCTAGCTTAGAGCCGTCCGTGAAAAATTTCAATGCCTCGTTTTCCAGTATTGATCCGTTCCTCCAGGATTCCCTAGAAGGACAGATGATCCGGAAACCTATATCGAAGCACAACGTTGGTTTAATATAATCTAGATTCACCAGTTCTTCCCTTAGTGATCTAACTATCGTCAAGTGTCCCGCCTGAAGACACTTCCACTGAGAAACAGCCGAGAGCCTCGTAGCCACATTGGCTGCCATCTGCTTACCAAAAAATTCGATTGGAATAAGATGGAACATAACGCGTGTAGTTGTTGTCCTAAGCGCCCCGCTTATAAGCATACAGGCCGTTCTTTGCACCTTCTCCAACATCCTTATGTAGGTTACCTTTTCCAGAGCTGGCCACCACACGTCCACCCCGTACATCAGCACAGGCCTTACCACTGCGGTATAGAGCCAGTGTACCAGCACCGATGTGAAACTGGTCCGAGAAGCAGCCCGGAAAAATGTGTCTTTGCTTAATCTGTAATATTTTCGGGCTGGCCCGAAATATTTAGAAAAACTGCATGACCTTTATTTCTTATATCGTTTTTTTTGCATTAACATTCTACAACCATATTTGATTTTGCAAACCAATACAAAAAATAGAAAAAAATTTAATAAATAAACAAATATGTTTATGAAGAGCAAATTTAGTGGTAGATTCAAAAAATAAATCTGTAATAAAAATACGAGGTGGAAAGGAGGTTCGTACCAGTCTCAGTATGTAACGATTTTCAACAAAAAATTTACTAAGAAGTTTTCTTCTGTGGCGGTTTTCTATGACTGGTACGAACCTCCTTTCCACCTCGTACAGAAATGGGGCTAAATTATTTGGATTCCAGATGGCCTACACTAATTGTCGACAGTGGCCGAAGTTTCAGGTAATCCCTGTGAAAACCGCCACAGAAGAAAATTTCTTAGTAAATTTTTTGTGAAAATCGTTACATACTGAGACTGGTACGAACACCCCTTTCCACCTCGTACAGAAATGGGGCTTCATTATTTAGATTTTAAATAACGTAGACTAATTCTCGACAGTCGCCGAAGTCTAAGGCAATCCCTGTCTAAACGCCTTATTTCATAATGTTTTGGTATTTTTTTTTTTAAATCTTACGTAATACGAGGGCAAATCAAAAAGTCTTGCAATATCATATGAAAAAAAAGAGTGAGAGAGACAGCAATATTTTTATTTTTCGACATAATCTCCTTTAAGGTTTATACATTTGTCACATCGATCAATTAACTTACCTAAACCCTCTAAAAAAAAAGATTTCTTTTGCTCCATAAAATATTCATTTACAACAGACTGTACTTCATAGTCACTGGAAAATTTCCGGCCCCTTAGTGTTTTTTTCAAATTGGGAAAGAGAAGTAGTCACTGGGTGCCAAGTCTAGACTGTACGGTGGATACGGAATTTCCACGAAGCCGCAGTCCTTTAATGCAGCTTGAGCAATATTAGCCTTGCGCACTGGTGTATTGTCGTGAAGAAGCAAGATTTTTTTCCTAACTTTCCTTGGCCGTTTTTCCCGGATCGCTTTTTTCAATTTTCGCAAAACCTCTGCGTAATATATGCCTGTGATTGTGGTTTTCGGTGGCATATAATCGATTATCAAAATTCCTTCAGCATCCCAAAAAATTGTTGCCAAAACCTTACCAGCAGACGGTTGAGTTTTGAATTTCTTTGGTGGTGGTTCACTACGTTTAATCCATTGCATCGATTCTTGTTTGGATTCCAGATCCCAGTGATGAAGCCATGTTTCATCGCCTGTTATTATGTTACCCAAGAAATTTTCTGGATCTGCTTTGTACATATCTAAAATCGCCTTTGAAGTTTAAACACGCATTTTTTTTTGTTCAGCATTCAACAAACGGGGAACCCATCGCGCACTTACTTTCGACATGTGAAGGTGGTCATGTAATATAGTATATGTGGTACCGTATGAAAGAGAAAGTCTCCACGCTAACCGCGGAACAGAAATACGCCGGTCCTCCAATACAATAGAATCAGCCAAAATTACGTTTTCATGGCTAATAGCATCTGCTGGCCGACCCGAGCGGTTATCGTCTTATAATGACTCCCAACCACTTTTGAATAATTTTACCCACTTTGTTACTGTGGCATATGATGGTGCAGATTCGCCGTAAACTTTTGATATATAGTTGAATATATAAATTACATTTCGTCCATCTTTATAGAAAAATTTAGTAACGGCGCGATATTCAATTTCATTCATTTTAAGAAAAATTCAAAACACATGTTACTAAATTGACAAAAACAAACGAACCGTAAAATTTACATCGAAATGTTCTTCTAGAAGTTTCATCGTGACAAAAAATGGTTTTGAAAAATATATTGTTGTCTCACTCACTCGTTTTTTTCATATGATATTGCAAGACTTTTTGATATACCCTCGTATCTCTAACTCGTATTTTTGAGACAATTTTTTTGAAATTTATTTTAATTTACTTTTTCCAAATGTAATAAGTTTGGTCAAAATCATCCGTTTTGGACGTCTGAATTGGTATTGGTGTCGTTGAATTGGTATTGACGTCCACAATCATAATTTGCTAGTTAAAAAATAATTGAGGAACTTTTTGGGGCAGTTGTACCTGAAAAACAAATTTTTTGGAAGTTGAACTCATATATACGAGTTTGACTTCCAGCACAGTAGGTGCTTTCGTCACTCGTTTGGACTGCCGTCCAAAGTGATAATTTACGTGATGTAATTGGTTAAAACAATTGGATGGAAAAATCTAGGATTTGTATCCACTATCACAACGGCACGCCATTGTTTTGTCAAAGAGAAGAAAAATTGTAATTTTTTAGGATTTTTGTTTTAGGAGAAATGACCATAAAATCACCTGAATCGATTTAATTTTTTTTAAATAGTTTTTATTGTATCTATATTTGTCGATGCGATATTTATTTGATCCATTCTACTCGATTTAAATTCAACAAAATGATAAAAACAGTGTTTTTCGTCGAAATGAAAAACAAAAAAAAAAATAGATGTGGTTTTTCGGTTTTGATATGTTCGGCAAAGTTGTTGGTCTTGACCTGCGCAACCACTTTGCTGAAGAAAGCATAACCAAAATCTTAATGGTTCAAGAGCTATCAACGTGAAAATGAGGGTATATTTTGGCTCAGAGCCAAAACATGTCGAATGCGATATCTCAAAATTGGGGACTAACTTTGAAATGGGACTAGCACCGTTGAATTCAGCATACTCGAATTAGGTTTCCCCCCGGGTGCCCAGCTTGTCACGAAAAAAAAGTTCGCAAATCAAGCACAGTGTAATTTATACCCTTTCATTCTGAGGCCACAGATCCTGTTATTGTTAATCCAAGGTTCTAGGATTAAGACCAAGTCCTCATCTGACTTAGTCAGTTTGAGCACGAGAGCTGCCGAGGCAGCCTTCGTGTGATGTAGGTATATTTGTACAATGCTAACCATTGTTATTTACCTTACTCACCTCTTCCTGCACTCCCGGCATCAGGATTGTGCCATCTGGCTCGTTGATTTGGTCGCCAACCCCCTCTCGTCGCGTGTTCGATAGGTTGTCTCCATCGGACTCCAAAGAGAGGAGGCTACTTCCCATCACCAACCTCTTTTTTCCGAAATATCGGAACAGCTACCCTGGGGTTGGGCCCGTTCGCCGTTGCCCACAGGCTGGTCTTCCGCACCCTTATAGACTTCACCTTCCCTATAAACTTTAAGAGTGATCGACTCAAAACCTAAGTTGATCACTTCCTTAGATCTAGCAAGGGAGGCCAGGGATTCCTTATTGATCAGCATGATTGCCAATCTAATGCCTCCCTTAGCATCCTCCTGCTTCACAATCCTCCATCCTTCCGTTGGAAGATCGGGATTACTGGCCCGGTTAATCTCAATAACCTCCTCTGGCTTATCCGGCTAGGTTGGTAACCAACGCGTGCTCTCAGCCTGCTTGGGATTTCCCCTCTGCTGACTGCTTCAAGCCTCGCGGCTTGCCACACCTCGCCCATTTGGCCACTGCCTTTTTAAAGAGATAGATCTATCTCTGGTCCGAGCACGCAGTAAGCTTAACGTCTCCTTGGTGCCATCCCGCATCTCTGCAGGACGGAGGGGATCCCGGATTTTCTCTCAGGATCCTTAAGAATATGGAGTTTAGTGCATTATCCACTACCCTCCATTTCTCACAATGACGGCTAGCATCAACACGTGCTCCTTCGGTATTTCACTGAATAATTTCAGTTTCTACTTCTTAGGAGCACCCGACGTCGTGTCTGCTTACACTTTGGCCCGCTTACTGCCGCCTACTTCACGCTCCTCCTGGGACCTCTGTCTTTTAGACACAAGAACCTTCTCCGAGCTATCGCAGCCGACAGTTTTCTTAGCCCATGCTACAGATTCCTTCTGCGCAACTGTAAGCTGCCCCTCAGGGATCGCAGCCAGTTTCTCCACAATTCTAAATACTAACCGTTTCTCCCTGTACCGTTGCTTCGCTGGGGGGATTTCTCTCAATCCCCCGCTCTTCTGTTTGGCGGTTCCGCTTCTTCCTGGCTTTAATGCCATGGAGTCGCTTACCCCTGCCTCAGATTAAAGAGGCCCACCTTTCTGGTTAAAGTTACTCCTCTCATTCACATTTTCCGGTTTTTGGTGGGTACCGGTCCCCTTGTTTTTGACTTTTAAAATCTTCCATGTTTTTTCCACGAGTATCGGAGAAATACAGGTCCACACGCAGCTAAGGCTAATTACAACTGGAGGTCGCCAGGTATCCAGAGGGCTCCGTTCACGTCCATTGACATGTAATCCCAAACCAATGGACCCATTTGATTCAGGGGACTCCCATTTATAGGGTTCCCTATTCACTACCTGGAGACCCGGGAGCGCAGCGAAATGTGACGCTCAGTTCACCGTGGTTTCTGGTCGATGGTTTTATGGCGCCATCAGTTCGCCTTTCCCTACTGGGTATCATAGGCCTACTGGGTATCATAGCTGCGGGTTGCTTCTTCTTGAATGTTTTGACTTTCTGTCAAAAAATGTTTCACTGTTCGTACTTTTTACGCTATTGGCCGTAGGCACTTGGCGAAACACACTAATACTTAATAAAGACATTTTTATTAATCACTTGTTTTTTGTTTCGCAGGTATTTTGAATAATTTTCAAAAAGTTTAAAAAATCACTCGATCGATTTCAACTTGTTAGGTCATCATCAGGAGTATCTACTGATTTATATTAGTAAAAAAATTTGTTATATAGTAGAAAAAGCAAAATATAAATAAAAGAAGGAGGGATAAAAATAAACAATAAAAATTAATCTACGGATCGCGCAGGTAGGCGATGAGTCATAGGTTGAGTAACAAAATTCAAGGTATATTATTGCGTACGTGAGAATAGAAATCTGTAATTGGTGAGAACCGGATTTCTCTCTGTTCGTTAAGGATATTTTGGTTAAGAAATATTGATTTTCTAATTTCGTAAGATTCTAAGGTATCCAAACGTCTGCCTTTGGGTTGTATATGTAATATGTCTAAATTGTTCAAGCTAGCTGTATGATTTTCTGAAGTTAAATGGTTATGGAAAGTTGATTGGTTGCAACCAGATAAATGTTCTTTAGCTCTAACTCCAAAATTGCGCCCAGTCTGACCAATATAGGAGAAACTACAATCATTGCAATTGATCCTATAGACACCAGATTTGGAAAGGCGATCAACTCTAGGCTTATTGTTAAAAATCATTTTCTTTGTTGTGTTATTATTATAAAAAGCAAAACTAATATCGGTATAATTGGACACGATGTTGCTAATCCGTTGGCTGGTTTTTCCTATATACTCTAAGCGACGCCAATTTTCCCGCGTTGGACTATCCGGTGGATAAATAGCTTTTTATTCAATAACTTTAATATAGTCCTAGTTGCATATCCGTTATTCGTTGCTATTTGAAGAATTATGTTAAGCTCAGTGTTATAATTTGAATTTGACAGAGGGATGTTTATTAGTCTATATATGAGTGAGTGGAAAGCTGACATTTTAATATTATGGCGATGGTTTGAAGAACTAGGGATAACAGCGTCTGTATACGTGGGTTTCCGATAAATTTTGAAGTCTAAAGTAGAATTAATCCTGGTTATTGTTATATCTAGAAAATTAATACATTTATTTTCTTCTTTTTCTAACGTAAAATCAATGGTGGGATATTGAGAATTTAACCAAGTTAGGAAAGAGTCTAACAGTCTATCAGTTCCATTCCATAGACATAATATGTCATCAACATATCTATACCAAAAGATTATATGACGAAAATAAGGATTGTTATTTGATATGATCATTTGTTCGAAGAAATTCATGAAAATTTCAGCCAACAAAGGTGACAGAGGGGAGCCCATGGGTAGACCATCAGCGAATTTGAAATATGTATTATCAAAACAGAAATAATTTCGTTTAATACAAGTCTCAAAAACTAACTTCAGTTCACGACGTAAGCTCTCATCTACAATATCCCTATCTAAGTAATTACAAACTATTTGGGACAAAGTATTAATTTCACTGTTCGAGTACAGACGCTCGGACGTCAACTTTTTGTTAATTAATTTTTATTACTTTGTTTTGCTACACTTTTTATTACTTTTAATTAAATTTATATTAATTCACTTTAAATTATTTTATATTTTTATCATATGCCGTGATAATTAAATATTTACTTTTATTTATTTTAATTTGAATTAATTCACTTCTATATCTTAATTTATTTTAAATCACTTAATCAAAATATTTTTATTTACTTAAATATGTTTGATATACCATCACACAGTATATTGTTCATATACTCCGTGAATAATTGTTCGAACAAAGCACTAAAGTTAATAATCCGTTAACTTTCACTATGCATGACACTTCATAAAACTTTAATTATTCACTATGCAGTTGATATTTTTGTAGGAATAGATATTTCAAAATATCCGCTACCACACTGTGCCAGTTAAATTTTTTGTTTCACTTAACTTAAATTTTTTAGTGCTGTGGAACTTTCCACAGCTTTACTTTATTTCAATTTCAACAGAGTTTACACTTTAACGATATAATTATACTAATTCAAAGTTGTTAGTTTGGTTAGTGATTATAAAGTGATCGAAAATGCTTAGTTAGTAAAAATTAATGTTAGCTCGCTGGTTTTGCATTTGACGAGTTTTACGTCTCTTCACATCCGTTAATTTCGTGTATGTTGCTTATGCGGTTTCAAGTAGCGTTCGGGTTAAAATACTGATGATGATGTAGCCTAGACGTTGCCCACTTGTATAGAGTTTTTAGAGGTACGTAATTGGACTCCAAACGGGCATTTTTTGCTGCTGGACTAATTGCAACAAAATTTAGATCCAGATTGAATGACGATGTCTTAAATGTGATGTTGAGCGATAGATTTTTCTAAATTTACTTAAATTAAAATATTCATTAGCAGTAATGAAATTTTGTTCTGATTTTCAATGAAGTAAATACAATTTTTGAAATAAATTATGTTCAGTTTTTTTATTTAAATTTTCATTATACGTAATCGTATGTTTAGATTTGCGGCAAATTACAGGTTAATCGGGTTGTTCATAATTTATTTACCGTTTACCGGCTTTTCAAAAGTCGGTAAATTTGCGAACCCTAGGCACAGATGTGAAAAAGTTATCCATTGTGTCGTAAAACATGCGGGAGCACTGAGTGCCCTAGTACACGATAACATGTGAAAAACATCAAATCATCGGCAGATATTAAATCAGCTAAACCGCTAACCGTTACTTACTGTTGTAATCATTGTGAGCACATCTTTCTGAAAATCATATGAATAATAAAATAAACTAAAGGAAAACTAAGAGGAAAATCTTTGGGACATTCAGTACGAACTACACGGGTCTAGGGTTAAATAGTTCTCGACTTATAGGATTCTTCACCAGTTTGTGCCAATGCTTTGAGAGGGAAATTCTTACATTTTGCATCGTTTGCATTTATCCACATTGATATTTAGGGTACATTGTAATGAAATTTCCATCAAACGTTTGTTTACTCTCCATAACCTAATAATGATTGTTTTTCAATAAAAATGAAAAATCAACCTTTTCCATTGTTGTTGTATACAATTTTTAGAGAATTCAATTTCTATAATATTTTATGTACGTAGCCAAACAAAATTTAATTATCTCTCATACACTTGTTGTTCCTGTTTATGTGCCATTTGATAATACCGCACTGTTACTCAGGAAATTAAATTATTGAAAAATAAAAGATTTTCCATTGGTTCGTATATTTGATGTTAGGGAACATCAAATTAATAAGGAAATGGCAAAAATCGGGGTCAGGATGTTACTAATGCATATACGTAAATTGGTTAAATACTTTATATAGGGATGCTAGTTTTTGGCCAAATTCCTGTTTTTTTTTACATAAGTTTAGTACTCGCATATATTATAATATGTCAAAAGTACGTTATCGCAAACATAAATTGTTTTTGTACTCGAATATAAAATATAAAAACAAATGCTTCTTATCACTAGGTATATTGTATCAACCGATAATTGGGATTAAAATTATATTTCATGTGCTAATCCTTTCTTAATATAACTCTTAGATATTTTTCTTTTGCCGTACATTTCAATAGTATATTTCATTCGTTAATTGTCTTTGGGCCGCGAAACAAGTGAACAAATAAAAATAATTGCGCGAAATTTTATCACTTTTGTATATAATTTTGAAGTTCGCGGTGAAATATTTTTAGTAGATTATTGTAAACAGTTAAGTGAAAATATGGTGATACAACTAAATAGTGCTAAGTGATATATAAATTTAGTGAAATCAATTTTTTATAAGGACTTTAAGAACATTTCGTCATATAATGAGTGCCGACGGATCAGATGTAAGTGTTAAGTTATATCTAATGTCGATTTAATTATCAGTGTCACGCACCTAATTGTTGTCGTGTGATTAATATTTTAACAATTTTTTAATCAAATGGATTTAATTAAAAATTTAAAAAAAAAACATGCAAGACAATAGCCAACATTAATCTACACTTAAATCGCGTAATCCTTGTAAAGCTCATAACCTTCTCGTGTATTTATTTCCTTAGATACCAACCACGTCGGCTGATGTAAGGCCGCCAATTGGATTTAATATACCAATCACAGATTTGGATATAAATACACAAAACGCGGAAGATGATGCATCAGTGCAGGTATTTTACCATACAATTTTTTTTTAGTTTTGTGTTGGGGTAATTTTAGGAAAAATTTATTTAATTCTGGTGCAGATCTTATCTTATCTGCGGACAAAAATAAAATTGAATTTTTCTTTTATCTTTCTGGAAGGGTAAAAGCTTTCAATTTTAAAAATATGAATATAACGAATTTCAATTAATTTTGTAACTTAGTTCAAATGTCATTATGTTTTGTGACAAATTTGCACGGAAATACAACTTCAAAGTTATTTAATTCTTTAACAGTGAAATTATTGCATGTTACTCGTAATAACATTTTATTAATGACTTAGAAATTTTGTCTAAATTTAGCCGTCGGTAAAATTTAGCTGCTCGAGCTTTTAATAAGAAGAATATTTCCGATTTTAAAATGTAATATTCGAACTAGATCTTGGATTCGTTTTAAATTTTTGCCAAAAACACAACTTTTATAAGAAAACAGGACTCGATCTGTTTACACGATACTTTATAAATCAACAATATAAATTTAATGTGTGTTCCAAAAGCGAGAACCGCTTAAGTGAAATCATACAACTTTTCTGGAGAAGCAAATTAATATTTAAATCAGGTTTTGAAAAAAAAACTGGTTTAGTTTTACTTTAGAAATGTAAAAGTAATAAGTGGCTTTGAGTGTAAATATTAAAAGTTCCAGATTCTAGAAACTTAATTGTTTTACTGTTCAGAAGATATTAAGGAACAAATATTTTAAGCAATTTTCCTTTTTTTTTTATTAGGACATTTTGACTTTTAAGTTACATACGCTATTTTCTCAAATTTAAAGAACATTTAGGCGGTTTTAGCAAAATATATTTCAATTCAATTGTATCTTATTACATTAACGAAAACAAAAAAAAAATATTTCAAATGATACCTTAAAAGTAAATCTCATAAATATTTCTTATAGCTTTAGTTCATCAGATTCACTTAATTCGTCGATGTCTGGATTAACATCAGGGAGATTGCCAGAATTCAAATTTGGATAAAAATCGTGGTAAATAGGGTCAATTAGTGAAAGTTGATCCAACAAATCTTTCTTCTCGTACGACAACGGCAAATCGGTCTCGTTTATGTTGCTTATTGCTCGACGACGAATATTTAAGGATTTAAATGGTTCTTCTTCAGAAATGGAACATTTATAGTAAACAATACCGAATTCTTTGGTATACCACAACCATTTAACAGGCTGCCAATTAAGTTTCTTTGCATCTTGGTTGTTGGTTCGCCACATAAATTTATGTTTCGCTAATGAAGAGAAATTATAAAATTCGTTTTGCGTCATTTCCATCACCTGAAATGAATTCCTATTCCTAGCTGCTCTTACACATATACCAATCTCGAGGATGGTGTATCTTGGGGTTTTTCTTTTTTTTCTTTCAATCACTGAGTGATCAAAGTCGCACTCAATATGAGTACGACCGGGAGTCAAAAATTTATGATCCACAATGTTTATGCTTGTTGAATTTGCAACGAAGATGGACATCATTGTAGCGACAAAAAAAATTTATTCGAACCCACGCAACAGTTTCTATAAAATACAACATACGAAATATGATTTGGTTCTGATTTCAGACGTTGGAAAATACACGAACCGATATCATTTCTTCCTCGATTACCTATTGCCTCGTGCCACATATAACACACGACCTCATTAGTGGTACAATTGTGGACTGTAACAAACAAACATTGTTGCAAATCAAACGTGTAAAGAAAGCTTCATATTTTGGTTTTGTTTATCATCCCATTTGTCCTTGTCTTTCGATTTTTAGGCATCAGCATCATTGTGATGTTCAGATTGTTTGGTTATATGTTGTATTTTTTCGTCTTCATCTTTTGCTTAATCGATTTTATGTTTAAAAACTTCGCATTTTTTACAATCATCTACCTTCGGACGTCTAAATTTTAAACCCATACCTGAAATTAATTCGGTTAATTAAAATAATTGTTATTACCTACTTGTATTACGGAAAGAATTTACATTTAAAAATTTCGCAATACTTCGTGATAGACACTGGGTTTTGATGATCTTCACAATACAATGAGTACATTTTACTGAGAGTTAAATTCGAATTCAGATATTTTTTCATCGTGTCACGCTGGAATATTGACTTTCATAGGCTGGATATTTATTTATATAATCCTTAATTTCCGTAATTTTCTCATTAGTTAACTTATTCACTGGATTTTGTCTACCTCGCATATCTTTTAAAAGTCCATCGTTGGATAACTAATTTTTTTGCGAAAGTCTTAATAAAACTTTCAGATACGCCTAACGTAAATCTAAAGCATTTTTACTTTTAAATGTTAATAATACGTATGCGACCGATTGCTGGGCTATGTATTAGATTTTTCGAGAGTTTGCCTGTTTTTATCACGTATTTCGATATGTGCTAATTTTAGAAAATACGTTGAGTAAAATTTGTTGTTCTTCATAGGCTATTAATGGGTCACACTTCTTTTTACACTTCGTTAGACGAACGCACTGCTTTGAAATCGTGGCCTCTTGCGTTGTCAGGAATGGCCAGAGTATTATGTTTTTCTGCATAATTTACAATATTAAATTCAATTTCAGCCGCTGCTTTAGCTATAGAACTCGTATCATCTTCTGAACGGGAATCTTCCTTATTTGCAGACTGATAGGTCGGATCATTATCGCTATCATTAAACGTTTCTTCGAATAAATCTGGCGCTTCGAGATTTACATTTCCATCATCCACTGTTGGTATTGGGTCAATGGAACAACTCGTTTCTCGGAGAGTAACGGAATTATTTAGTTCTTTTACAGAACTCCCGTCACTACTTCGCTTGCCTAGGTTACAGATAATATTAATATGGTATTACAGAAAATTTACAAACTATTATAAATTTATAAATGATTTACTTACCACAATGAGTTGTATTAGCTCCACTAATGAGTTTAGATGTAGCTAATTCTATCATCCATCTTATCATTATTCACTTATAAAGTAGATATAATAATTATGCACTCAATGTTCAATAGTACTTAAATATTTCTCATTAAAGTATATAAAATCAACTAAAATTATATAGCACCGAAAACACCACTATAATATTAAAACCATTTAAGAAGTATTTTAAAACAAGAATGACTTAGAAAATATAACTTACATAACATAAGAATTAACTATTTCACAAACTTATTTCTAAAAAATCGCTTATGTATTGTTATGTACTGGTTAATAAACAAAAAAACAGTATTTAAATCAGAAATATCACTTAATGGTATTTAAATTAGACGAAAGAAATTTTTTTCAAAACGCAAAAATCGACGTCCTTTAAGGTTACAGAACCCATACAGCAGAACATTACAAGATGGATAATTATAGGCTAATTATACACTAATTAAATGCCGCATTAAAAAAATTTGGGCTCCACCCCTTCCAACTAAAACGCGGGTTCTGCTAGCATTAGAAAAAGTTAGCAGAACCCATATCAAAAATTGATTTAAAAACAGTTGGAAAATTAAAGGTTAATTTTAGGCTAATTAAATACCATATTTAAATTTTTTTATTCTGCTCGATCTTGGAAATGAAAAAGGCTTTATCATTTCGAAGCAAGCAGAACCCAAATCGAAAATCGGACCAAAATCGAAATTAGAACGCAAAACAAGATCTATTGATAAGCAAATAATTTTAGGATCACTATGGGCTATTCAAATGCCCCATTAAAAAAATTTGGGCTCGACCCGTTTTTGACCAGACTTCAGGTCATTTAATCTAAAGCCAGCAGAACTCAAATCGAAAATCGGACCAAAACTTAAACTAGAATGCAAAACAGGATCTATTGATAAGCAAATAATTTTAGGCTCACTATGGGCTAATCAAATGCCTCATTAAAAAAAATTGACTGACTGACTCCACACGTTTTTGACCAGACTTCAGGTCATTTAATCTTAAGCCAGCTTTAGATTAAATGACCTGAAGTCTGGTCAAAAACGGGTCGAGCCCAAAATTTTTTAATGAGGCATTTGAATAGCTCATAGTGAGCCTAAAATTATTTGCTTATCAATAGATCTTTTTTTGCGTTCTAGTTTAAGTTTTGGTCCTAGTTTCGATTTGGGTTCTGCTGGCTTTAGATTAAATGACCGGAAGTCTGGTCAAAAACGGGTGGAGCCCAAAACTTTTTAATGGAGCATTTGAATAGACCATATTGAGCCTAAAATTATTTGCTTATCAATAGATCTTGTTTTGCGTTCTAATTTCGGTTTTGGTACGATTTTCGATTTGAGTTCTGTTTACTTTAGATTAAATGACCTGAAGTCTGGTCAAAAACGGGTAGAGCCCAAATTTTTTTAATGGGCATTTGAATAGCCCATAGTGAGCCTAAAATTATTTGTTTATCAATAGATTTTGTTTTGCGTTCTAATTTCAGTTTTGGTCCGATTTTCGATTTGGGTTCTGCTAGCTTCGAAATGATAAAGCCTTTTGCATTTCCAAGATCGAGCAGAATAAAAAAATTTAAATAAGGCATTTAATTAGCCTAAAATTAACCTTTAATTTTCCAACTGTTTTTAAACCAATTTTTGATATGGGTTCTGCTAACTTTTTCTAAAGCTAGCAGAACCCGCGTTTTAGTTGGAAGGGGTGGAGCCCAACATTTTTTAATGCGGCATTTAATTAGTTTATAATTAGCCTATAATTATCCATAGTATCTTGTAATGTTCTGCTGTATGGGTTCTGCTACCTTAAGGGACGTAAAAATCTCTTATCTGTTTCTAGGTTATATTTCCGTCTTAAAAATTGTTCAAATTTTATTTTCACAAAACTGAAATATCGCTTACATAACTTAGGTACGAGTATATCAATTTTTTTTAAATATTCTCATAAATTCAAAATTTAATTTCAGTTAAGCGATTGTTTCAAAATCATAATTACATTATATACACACTAGCTGACCTGTGACTGAATTATCAGTCACGTGAATACATTTTGTTGAATTTTTGGTTAAGAAATGATTAAGAAGATTTTTTAAGATGTAATTTTGTTGCACTTTTATCAAAAATAAAGTAAATTCATATACGTGGTTAATTTTTAAATCTTAAATGGCAAGCACGCGCTCAAATGTACACAGTATGACTTACGTGGCAAGTCAAATAGTCATATCTCAAACAGGAAGCGCGCGCTCGGGTTCACATGATCACTTACGCACCCAAACTAAATATTAAAATCTCAAAAGGAAAAAGCACACAATTGCTGAGGCAAACTTTAATCTAAATATTTCATAAGAAATGTACAAAAGGATAATAAAATAGTAGTAGAAGGTAGATAATAAAATAATAAAATATATTACAATTTACATGCACAGAATCTCTTCAAAAAATACATTCTTTGTTGTGATGTGCCCATCCCGATCAGCTGATTGATTGCTTGTCTCAACGATAAACATCATGAGTCCGTCAAATGAGCGGCATCGTGAAAAGGCCACATACATCTGATCATGCGTAAATACGGGGGCCGGCAAATACACTCCTACCTTCTTCAAGCTTTAACCCTGACTCTTGTTGACGGTTATGGCGAACGCGAGCTGAACCGGAAATTGAAGGTGAGACATTTTAAATGAGAAGATGTCTTCATGAGAACGCGCTCGCTTTTTCAGAAGCCAGTCAGCACCTCACATTCCAGAATGTAGCGGTTTGTTTTTGCGACGCCCATGCGTGTTTCATTGATTCGACCCTTGCTAGTGTTTAGATTCCTCATCAAACGAACGATCGAGTTTACCTTTAGCGGGATGGCCTGGCGCGGCAATCCGGACTCTTCAATCTTGTTGAGAAACTCGACGGGTAGGCGGAGTTTCTCATGCATGTCGTCACTCTCAAGTTTATCAGCACTATGTTTGACTTCTTGTTCGTCGAGCAGGAGGTCAAGCACCTGCCGATTGGTTAGCGTGCAATCATCATTCTTGGGTGCAAGGATGGTGCGCTCCTCGATGGTTCCCTCAGCTGGTGTTCTGTTGATGTCACCATACACAAAATCGATCACACTTTGAGGAAGTCTGCCGGAAGTGTGATCGAGTCGGTTCAAGCATTACCGTTTCCAACAGAAAGCAAATATTGCGCAAACTCGTCCTCACCTTCATCGACGCGCATGTTATTGGTGAGTGTAAACTGATTTACCAATTTCCAAAGCGGGTTCAACTTGATGGTCGTTTCGCAAGTTCGCGCACGTCCCGTCCTCAGGTAGTCACCACACATGAGAATGATTTTCCCAGCTAATGGAATACCCACTACCCGTCTATGATTGTGAGCTCTGCTCCTGGCATGATTAACTTTAAATTCAAATCGCGCGTCAACCATTAAGTAACTTTGAAATTGATTCGCGCGCCGACAATGTTGCAACCTCGAATCTGAACCGCGTGCCAACTGTTTTATAACTTTGAATTTGAATCGCGCGCCACTAATTTGAACAAAAATATTTGCTTTTTGGTCATCCCATAAAATTTTCAAATGTTGCAAGATTTCACGCGCACAAAAACTTGGACATTTTCTGAAACCACCTGAGGTACTCATTTCGGGTACTTTCCGTTGGAATTTTTCCGATTTTTCGGAAGTGCTTAGATTCCTCATCAAACGAACGATCGCGTTTACCTTTCACGGTATGGCATGGTGCGGCAATCCGGACCCTTCAATCTTGTTGAGAAACTCGACGGGTAGGCGGAGTTCCTCATGCATTTCGTCACTCTCAAGTTTATCAGCACTATGTTTGACTTCTTGTTCGTCGGGCAGGAGGTCAAGCACCTGCTGATTGGTTAGCGTGCAATCATCATTCTTGGGTGCAAGGGTGGTGCGCTCCTCGATGGTTCCCTCGGCTGGTGTTGTGTTGATGTCACCATACACGAAATCGATCATACTTTGAGAAAGTCTGCCGGTAGTGTGATCGAGTCGGTTCGAGCATTGCCGTTTCTAACAGAAAGCAAACTCGTCCCCACCTTCATCGACGCGCATGTTCTTGGTGAGTGTAAACTTATTTACCAATTTCCAAAGCGGGTTCAACTTGATGGTCGCTCCGCAAGTTCGCGCGCGTCCCGTCTTCAGGTAGTCACCACACATGAGGATGATTTTCCCAGCTAATGGAATACCCACTACCCGTCTATGATTGTGAGCTCTGCTCCTGGCATGATTAACTTTAAATTCAAATCGCGCGTCAACCATTAAGTAACTTTGAAATTGATTCGCGCGCCGACAATGTTGCAACCTCGAATCTGAACCGCGTGCCAACTGTTTTATAACTTTGAATTTGAATCGCGCGCCACTAATTTGAACAAAAATATTTGCTTTTTGGTCATCCCATAAAATTTTCAAATGTTGCAAGATTTCACGCGCACAAAAACTTGGACATTTTCTGAAACCACCTGAGGTACTCATTTCGGGTACTTTCCGTTGGAATTTTTCCGATTTTTCGGAAGTGCTTAGATTCCTCATCAAACGAACGATCGCGTTTACCTTTCACGGTATGGCATGGTGCGGCAATCCGGACCCTTCAATCTTGTTGAGAAACTCGACGGGTAGGCGGAGTTCCTCATGCATGTCGTCACTCTCAAGTTTATCAGCACTATGTTTCACTTCTTGTTCGTCGGGCAGGAGGTCAAGCACCTGCTGATTGGTTAGCGTGCAATCATCATTCTTGGGTGCAAGGGTGGTGCGCTCCTCGATGGTTCCCTCGGCTGGTGTTGTGTTGATGTCACCATACACGAAATCGATCATACTTTGAGAAAGTCTGCCGGTAGTGTGATCGAGTCGGTTCGAGCATTGCCGTTTCCAACAGAAAGCAAACTCGTCCCCACCTTCATCGACGCGCATGTTCTTGGTGAGTGTAAACTTATTTACCAATTTCCAAAGCGGGTTCAACTTGATGGTCGCTCCGCAAGTTCGCGCGCGTCCCGTCTTCAGGTAGTCACCACACATGAGGATGATTTTCCCAGCCAATGGAACACCCACTACCCGTCTATAATTGTGAGCTCTGCTCCTGGCATGATTAACTTTGAATTTAAATCGCGCGTCAACCATTAAGTAACTTTGAAATTGATTCGCGCGCCGACAGTGTTGCAACTTCGAATCTGAATCGCGTACCAACTGTTTTATAACTTTGAATTTGAATCACGCGCCACTAATTTGAACAAAAATATTTGCTTTTTGGTCATCCCATAAAATTTTCAAATGTTGCAAGATTTCACGCGCACAAAAACTTGGACATTTTCTGAAACCACCTGAGGTACTCATTTCGGGTACTTTCCGTTGGAATTTTTCCGATTTTTCGGAAGTGCTTAGATTCCTCATCAAACGAACGATCGCGTTTACCTTTCACGGTATGGCATGGTGCGGCAATCCGGACCCTTCAATCTTGTTGAGAAACTCGACGGGTAGGCGGAGTTCCTCATGCATTTCGTCACTCTCAAGTTTATCAGCACTATGTTTGACTTCTTGTTCGTCGGGCAGGAGGTCAAGCACCTGCTGATTGGTTAGCGTGCAATCATCATTCTTGGGTGCAAGGGTGGTGCGCTCCTCGATGGTTCCCTCGGCTGGTGTTGTGTTGATGTCACCATACACGAAATCGATCATACTTTGAGAAAGTCTGCCGGTAGTGTGATCGAGTCGGTTCGAGCATTGCCGTTTCCAACAGAAAGCAAACTCGTCCCCACCTTCATCGACGCGCATGTTCTTGGTGAGTGTAAACTTATTTACCAATTTCCAAAGCGGGTTCAACTTGATGGTCGCTCCGCAAGTTCGCGCGCGTCCCGTCTTCAGGTAGTCACCACACATGAGGATGATTTTCCCAGCTAATGGGACACCCACTACCCGTCTATGATTGTGAGCTCTGCTCTTGGCATGATTAACTTTGAATTTAAATCGCGCGTCAACCATTAAGTAACTTTGAAATTGATTCGCGCGCCGACAGTGTTGCAACTTCGAATCTGAATCGCGTACCAACTGTTTTACAACTTTGAATTTGAATCGCGCGCCACTAATTTGAACAAAAATATTTGCTTTTTGGTCGTCCCATAAAATTCTCAAATGTTGCAAGGTTTCACGCGCACAAAAACTTTTCGGGTACTTTCCAGTGGACTTTTTGCCGATTTTTCTAGCCTATGCACAGCTCAATATTTATGTCGACTTACCCTGAAAAAATCTAACGGATCGGATCATGTTTAGGGTTGAGTATGAAAAAATTAATATAATAGAAGATAGATAGATAGATAGATAGAAGATAGATGGAAGCTGACCTGTGACTGAATAATCAGTCTCGTGAATACATTTTATTGAATTTTTGGTTAAGAAATAATTAAGAAGATTTTTTAAGATGTAAATTTGATGCACTTTTATCAAAAATAAATTCATATACGCGGTTAATTTTTAAATCTTAAATAGATAGAGTGTCATGACAAAATTGTATTTTTACACTCACAACTATTAACACCAAAATGTATGTAAATATGTATTTTATATTCTCTGTTTTGTTTAATTGAGAGTGAGATACAAATTTTCTACTCATTTTGTCATCACAGTGTGTCATCACAAAAACATCGGCAATTTTAATAAATTTTGTCATTGTCACGGTGTAATGCGCATGATCATAGATTCAATATAAACATATTTTGTCATGGCATTCTGGCGTCGTGACAAAATTTTGCTGAACACACCTAAGGTATCCGTTTCAAGTACTTCCCGGTGGAATTTTTCCGATTTTTCTAGCAAAGGCACACCGTTATATTTATGTCGACCTACCCTGAAAAATTTAAACGGATCGGATCATGTTTAGAGGTCATTTTATGGTTGAGTTTGAAAAAATTAAGCGTATTAATATAATAGATAAGCGATTTGCTTATCTTTAGTGCATTGCGCAGTTCTCAACAATTTTTTGGAGAAAATTGCCAGTATAATATGCGTTTCAAATTAGATCAGATTAGATGAAAATAATAAAATCGCTAAAGTGAAGTTATGTGGTTTTCATTTTTGCACACAGTTATAATGTTGAACTAAAAGTCCAAAAAATTTAATAAAATTAATTTCGTTTTTCGAATATACTTTAATGCAACGTTATTTCATTGACTTATGGTTCCTAGATGGTCACTGAAATTCAGAAAAATTTACGTATATTAAAATACTAGCTGAGTGAGGGCGGTTCGCTCCCGTACAGCGATAGTAAAAGCTGTGCGGGGTACGTGTTGAGAAACGTTTCAACACATTTATAAAATGTACATGAGACAATTTTGTTTGAAATGTCAGATTAATAAAACTGCCACACGAAAATAAATATATTTATAGAATTTTTAAAAGAAATCTGTATAAGATTTCAACAATTAATTTAGAACGGAAATATGTAATTTCATAAACTGTTTAAGTAAAAATGAAGTTAATTTTAAAATCGGACACGATTCTAAATTTTGTGCCGTCAAAGCTAGAAATATCTAAAGTCGATGTAGTTAGCCCGAGCCCGAATTTTTTGGTTGAAGGATAAGTGTAGCCATCCCGAAAAAGTGTAAATACATTAAAAAATATAGCACCATCCAGAAAAACCATTTATACGTGAGGAAAACAAAGAATATAGAAAAATAATATTATTGTAAAAAAATTACTGGTAGACATTTTTTTTAAATTTATTTAACCGGATTAGCCATAATTTGCGTAAGCCACCAAGCGGCATATATGGCCAGACAGACCACGATACTAGCTAAGATGTAGAATCTGCCCCAAGTCCATTTCAGGTGGAAATAATCTTTTTTTTAACTTTCTTTGTTTAACCCGAATAGCGATAATTTGTGTAGTTACTATGGTTCACATTAACCTTTATGTTTATAACCGCATACCCGGGTAAGTTTTCGTGTTTTATTGACCAAAATTTTATTGATTTAGGTGACTTATCAGCTTGAAAACTTTAGTATCTTAATAATTATTTGTGTTCAATTAGATTTTGCCATTTTTTACCATTTATAAATTTACCATTTATACATTTATATTACCATTTACAAATTTATTTTTTCCAATTTTAAAAATTTTAAAATTGGACCATTTTAACATTTTTTTTAAATAACAGTTTTAATTGACAACCAACCTACCCGGGTAAGTTTAACGTAACATGCAAATAAAAATTAATAAAACAAAACTTTATATTTTTAGTTTGTTTTAAGATTTTTTCGACTTTAAAATTCTTCTTATTTATATTTTTATTTTAATGTTTATTTATAAAACAAATAAAATGTTGAATAAAATTCAATTATAAACATATGAAATTAATTTAAATGCGGCAACGGGAACAACTTATTATATTCGTTGAATGCCGTGCGCAAACCGATTTTTTGACCATTCTCCTGCGGTAGATATATGTTATCATCATTACTAGATTCAATTTCTAGTGTGTCCCAGCATACTTTCAATTCCATTTTTAGTGGCAAAATGACGTGTTATTTGAGGATTCTTGAAACGCATGAGGTTTCTGGTATAACTAACTGATGACATAATTCTTACATAATTCTTGTAAAAATTTACTGCCACGTCCTAAATATTATAGAAAATTGCAACTGGACATATTCATCCTCTTTTTACATGAATATTCGCTCGTCATTTTGTTCATATTGTCGACTTCTGGATGTCCTTACCGTAGTGCATAGTCGAAAAAAATCACAACTTTGCTTTTTTGGAATGTACAAACACATTGTGACGTTATCGCTAAACCCACAAATGAAGGATTCGACAGGTTTGCCTTTTACAATGAGGAATTCTGCTGGTATGTTTGAAAATTTATAATCGAGCATCAAACTAGTAGCAAGATTGTATACGCTTGTAAAGAAATTATCACAAGCAATATTTCTTTTCTCTTGAAAAAAATTGAAACATAAATCTTTCACCACTTGCCCCCTTTGGTTGGTTTCTCTTTGTAAATTTAGGCACATCCCGGTATATATTTGTCCTTTTATTGGGTAAAATATTTTCGAATCACATAAACTCGCCACACTTTGATTCCGTATCTAGCAGGTTTCGATAGTATATATATACTGTGTGAAACGTGTACCACCTCGATATGGAAATAGCTGTCCATCCACTGTGACCCTTACTCCACCAATAAAACATTCCTTTACATTTTGGTTGAACATAAGCCATAATATGTCTGAAATGGCTCCGGCTTCGTCGGTAAATAAACGTTGAACACGTACGTTTCCATTATCAAATCTAATAAAACGGATTATCGTATAAAATCGTTGAATAGCCAGCCCTATCTCAAGCAAATAAAAGAATATTTAAATATCCATTAAATCCAAAAGCAGTTATTGGGTTCCAAGTACGAATTTTGTCCGAATTTTCATTGTTTCATGCCTGGTAGTTTTGGGCGGCGTTACGATTTTTCTCACGAATTATTGTATCGCAAATTTCGTCACTAATTAGTAGCTTGAATGTGTGTATGATACTTAGGCCGACTGTTTGTTGGTCCAGATGTACATAGATGATTTTAAACGTTGTGGGACATATTTCTAAAAGGTGTAGGGGAACTTCACTTTATATATTGTTCCATTCCTTGCCTGACTCAGTATGTGATGGGTAGCTAGTTTATCATATTAACCATTATTATTACACATTTTTTTTATGATACAGTTTACGAAGGTGGCTGAAACTCTCTGACATTTTTAATTTTATTCCTTTTTTGTGTCGATTTGCTTGTGGAAAAATATAATTTTTTTCTCTAAGTACAACAATTTTAGAAATAATCATTTAGTCAAATTCTCTATTAATTCATATTTGGGTACCATTGTACCCATTCCAGTCTGCTGAAGATGTTTTTTTATTTAATCACGCATAAAGATTAAAATCTGAATCGTCTGGATCGTATTCTGGTAGATTAGGTTCCTCGGCGTCGGAATCTGGATCAATTTCGTCATGTTGAACGACAGCTTCTTTTTCTTTCTCATCTAGTCTTGATGTAAACGGAGATATTTCGTCCTAACAAAAATTTATAAATTATGTGTTATGCAATGGTTGATCAGAACAACAGGGTAATTCTTAACATGGATGGTTAAATTATATTCTAACATAAAATAAAAATGTTCAAACTGTATTTATTAGTTTAAAATACAATTATAAATTATTATTCAATACTAAATGTATATGGAATTATATGGACTTACCCGGGTATGTTGGTTGTAACGATGAAGAATAAAATTTGGTTGTAAACACAAGGGTTAAATTCTATACCACAATACCTGGAGATAAAGTCACTAAGCGGCATATATGGCCAGACAGACCACGATACTAGCTAAGATGTAGAATTGGTCCCAAGTATATCAGGTGGAAATACCCTATCTTAAAATTTATTTATTTAACCCGAATAATTTGTGTAGTTACAAAACTACAAAAATTATCGCTATTCCGGTTACACAAAGAAATCCAAAAACGTTATTTCCACCTGATATGGACTTGGGGCAGATTCTACATTTTAGCTAGTATCGTGGCCTGTCTGCCCAGGAAACCACAAGTCATATAAGTAGTGAATAAATCGGTCATATATAAGTTTATATGATTTGTTTTATGATGTGCAGTCATATAACAAAATCATATAAACATCATAATTTACTAGTTTATGATGTTTATGTGATCAAAATGCGGTCATACAATGGTTGTACAAGAATCATATTAACATCCGTATGACTTCTTATATGACTAGAAACTTTAAATCAACCTTGCTATGACTGATATGAGTTTTATTGTGACAAATTAATGATCAATTTAAGACAGGTCATATATATCACACTTTTACATCAAAGATATTGTATAAGTATTATTTCGGTCTTATAAATGATCTAAATATGACTTTAAAATTTATAAAATATAATTGAAAAAAATTTATTTGTTAACACACACAAACCCCCAGAGAGACTTCCGTCTTACATACATTTTTATATCTTAAATCGGTTTTATTTGTAATTAATTTATAATGACTATTTACTTAATTTGATTATTTACTTACTTTCACACAACACAAGACGACTGCGACCAGGATTCGAACTCTTTCATTTTTGCGGAATCTCATACAAACGTAGCACACTAACCATTCAAGCTACTCATGCTGTATGTTATAATAGATTTTTTTTTGTAATATGTAATATGATAATCATTTTAATATGATCTATATAATGTTATAATATGACCAATATGTCACTATAGACAAAGAAAATATTTAGTAATCAGATCCAATGTGTTAAAGGGAGATATTAAATGGTGATTAGTTGGTTTTTCAATATAAAGTGAATATATGACACGAAAAGAGAATCAAAATGCAAGTTGTCAAGTTTTAACCTCAAAACTCAGTGCAATCAAAATTGTATTACAATTAAGTTTTAACTATATTTTTTGTCAACAAGATTTTAGAATAAAGTATGTTGTAGCGGTATAAGCACAACATGGGCGTTCTCATATTTTATTGCAAATAACTTGCACGGTATTGAATTAATCGGGTGCAATTCACTTATACTAAATTACGTACAATCTATAGTATAAAATACATTAATATTAGAAGATTCTATGGGGTTCACGAAAAAATCATCACGGTATTTTATTTTGGGGCCGTAAATGAACTGGTTTCCATTTAGCTCAACCGCATATTCCATTGCAATAATATTTTTGTTCAGGTTTAAAAACCACCTATTTCCAAATGTATTTTTAAAACTAAATTATTTTTTAGTTTTACACATAAAAAATTATTGCAGTTTAGTTCATTAGGTGTTAAAGGTGATATGAAAATTGGATAATTGTTTTTGGAAACCACGGTTACGACACGTTTCGTAGCTTCAGAAAGTCGATTTGCTAGTTGAACCAGTGGCAACCGCCCATTCTATATTTCTATAATTATTTCGTCTACAAATAGCGATAAAAATTCTTTGGTTTTGTTGTTCCATAAAATACCCCGATTATCATAGGTTCAAATTCTAGTATTTCATATATATATATATATATATATATATATATATATATATATATATATATATATATATATATATATATATATATATATATATATATATATATATATATATATTAAAAAGAATCGGCCAAAATTCTGCTTTTGAGCTTTGAAAAATTGGTAATCCATCTACGAGTATATTTATGTTTAAAGATATCGAAATAGTATCTGTACGATTTATAAAGTATGATCTTAAACATTCCTCAAGTCCCTGATGCCAATATTCCCCACCTTCTATTTTGATTAACCATTGGCCTGTGTTACGAGGAGTTTGCATTACAGTTCTTGGGTCACTTTGAAGTTTTGTTTGGAAATTTGTATTTAAATAATTTATCAAAGGATTTAATGCAGCTTGGTTTATATTATATTGATGTGTCCAGGATTTCAACAATTCATTCAGCGGTATATTTTTCTTCAGTACTGACAAACGAATTAGAGAGGACGTTATTGGTATCGGTATTTTCAAATTCATCGTCTGTAATACTTTCATTTGAATTAAAATAACTATCGTAACAAGTTGTGCTATCTACATCACTAGTCGTGCTATCTCTGCCACAATCACCATTAGAAAGTCATTAATTAAATGTATTGTTGTCGGCTGATTCGACATTTGACTTAACTCCGATGTTGTAGGACGATGGTTTGATGAGATTTCACTTTCCAAATTGCATTGCTTTTGATTCTGATTTTGATTAACATTAGATTCAAACATTTTGTTGAATATTTTCAATTTTTCCGCATATAATTTTCTGTAGCGTCTTCGATAGGTATCACTTTGTTCCATTTTTTTCCAATTAAATAAATTTTTTGAGATTTAACCATTTCATCAAGTGTGAAATGTTAAAAATATAGTGAATAATCAAATTTAAAATTCTAGGACATTAAATTACAATAAACCATATTTTGATGACATATTAGACACATAAATAAAACATTTGAATAAATCAAATTAATTGTTTATACATAATTCAAAAAGTTGATGTATGGTTCACTATGACTATATCAAGAACAAAACCAATATACGACTTTTAAAATTATACCGACCAGTATAATGACCACTTTGTGACGTTCTAAACATTTTTGAATAATGTTATTCGAAACTAGAGTGCAGAATTCAGCGCCGACCCACCGTCCATGTCAATGTACAGTTTGACATGGAGCTTGCAATGTGCAGGTGGTAATACTGTAGTTGTGTGAGTAGGTGAATAGGTGAATGGGTTAATGATGTAGCGTGAATGCGTGGTATCACAATGGGCCAAAAAATGGCCTAAGTGTTAACCACTGAAACCTATTCGAAACTAAAAAATCTAATTTTTATATAGTCATAAGAAAAATCAATGTATGAGGCCTTATGACTTCGAATCACACGAAAGTCTAATTTATGATGTTTTGCTAGATAGTGGTCAACCTGGTGATCGAATTGTGATGTCAAACCTCCAAACTGACTAACTTAAGACCGATATATGATGAAACAAAAAATAATATATGACTTATGGTTTACTGGGGGCCATATATGCCGCTTGGTGGCTTTATCTCCAGGTACTGCGGTATAGAATTTATTGTGGACTCATAGTGACTACACAAATTGTTCGGGTCAAATAAATTGAAAAAAAATGTTTACCAGTAATTTTTTTACTATAATATTATTTTTCTATATTCTTTGTTTTCCTCACGTATAAATGGTTTTTCGGAATAGTGCTACATTTTTTAATGTATTTACACTTTTTCGGGATGGCTATAATACTTTTCCAAGAAATCCACCAAAAAGTTCGGGCTTGAGCTAACTTCATCGACTTAATATCTACAGGTTTTAGCTGACAGTTTTGGGAAGGTGTAGCATACACTATTTCTAAAATGGTTAGTAAAGTATATTTTTGAGATTTAGAAATTGAATACTTATGACGGGTTTCAAACAATAATCCAGCCAATCCTGGAGGCGTCCTCGAGATCTCAACAACATTTTCAAATAGATCATCTACTCATAAGATGATTGACTTTACTACGTTTTATAGATGTTACAATCTTAACAACTTTGGTAAATATTTCAAGTTTTGTAACGGGCGGGCTAAGTTACCGTCAGTGCTTACATATATATCTGATAAACCACTACTAAAGAGGTGACCAATATACGGTACCCCAAACGCCTTTTATTAAATTTTTGTTACGAATGAGTCTTACGGTCTTACGGTCTCACGCCGGATATTTTTGGAATAAGGTAATTTTTTGTTTGTTTGTTTAATTTCTATATCAATTGTTTGCAGTATATTCACCGCATAGATATGCAGTGTAAGATAATTCCTCCAAAGGAGGCAAGTGAAGTCACTTCCAGTCAAGATATACATACAATAAAGTTGCTAGTATACCCTTAAGTGGCATTGCTCAGTTTCGTTTTTGAAGAAGTACGGAGCGATGAACAATAAGCTTAGTCACTAAACATGATTTTTTAGGCGAAATTTGAGACGGTGCATTATTTGTATGGTCGTTTACTTAAGTTCCTGAGTTAGTTGCATTTTATACGGGTGCAAAATCTGGACGCCAACTTCGCCAAGTTGAAGTAGGAGAAAGTTTTGTAAACAAGAAAAATAGACTACCTATACCCTTGCGTTTCGGTGACGTACGGGTGTTGTCTGATTATTTATCGAACCGGTTGACTCGAATTTGGCCACCAAACGTCGAATAGCCGACTAAGCACTAAGCAGAACAGTTACGACGAGGATAAAATTCTCATAATGAGCGGGACGCTTCTCGAACGGAGCACTAATTTTAAAATGAAATTTGATGATTTGCATACATTGCTCAACCTTCCAAGGTAATTTGCCATACACTACTGAATAATTCTCAATTAATTAGACATATGTTGCTTTAACAATGTTGCAGCTATAACCTAAAAATTTTTGATCATTATCTCTCTCTTTCTGATTTTGCTGCAAAGGATAAATTTCGAAGTCGTTCGTTAAACAATCTTGCAACTTTTTCTATTGAACTGTGATCAACTATTTTTCAATTAATGGTGAATCCTTGTGTTCTAATTCATAACCGTATACAAAAGGCTGGTGTAAGCTATTTTTCTTGGACGATTCGTTTCTGTAATCATTTAGTTTTGGATTTATAAGTATACCAAGAAATGTATCCCAGTAGTCACATTTCAACAAACTTGCCTCAAATATCAGAAATTATAGACCAGTAGACGTAAATATCTCAAGAACAAGAAAGAAAGAAAATTAAAAATTTCTGTGAAAATTAAAAATAAAACCATCAAAGTTATGCCTATTCTCGTCACTTATATCACCATTTACCCAACCTTCCTTTAATAGTGGTCAGATTATCTACGATACCTATAGTTTTCCAGATATTTAGATAAATCTATTAAAATGGGTTCTTCGCTTGCTCGAGAATGTCGATTTAAAATACAGTATTGGAGAAATTGTTAAAATCTCGTAAAATAAAATAATATTTTTTGAAAATCAGGAAACTTCAAAGTTCCAAAAACACTCTTGGACTAATAACAATTGATACACATTCGCTTCGTAGACAGAAAATATTACAATCAGTTGAAAAATGTGAACGAGATTCCGTGAACATCGCTTATTATAGTAGCAGTACGTATGAAAACATTAATATTATAAACATAGCAAAGTTAATTAGAATCGGATGCCAATACTGCGTAATCCATTTGAAAATGTGGGTGAGAAACTGGGCCAACTCTTGGAACACCGGAATGAAAAAAAGAAATTTGTTAAAATTTTATTAATAATAGCTAAGGTTTATCAGAATCGAGTAACGTTTAAAATAATTTTAGTGTACTGGTCAAGGTATTGTAAACTATAGGCCACAACCAGTGTTGTGCCTGTTTTTTACGTTATGTAATATACTCGGTTTTTTACATGTAAAATACGTATTTTACACATAACAATTTTTTACAAAATGTAAAATACAAAAACTATTCGTAACTAATTCAAAATTACTTATAGTTCATAATCTCAATTCTTACGTATCTATATAAAGAAAATTGGATATAGGTATGATGTAAAATGAGAATTGAACTTTAAATAATTGAATTGAATTGAATTGAATTTATTTATAATTCTTCTAATTTATTAATTATAATTAAAAGTAAAATATTTGTAGAAAAATATAAATAAAATTATTTATTTTTCAAAGAAAATTTGGTTTGTTTCTCAGCTACTAACTTATTTTTTAGAAGTGAAAAACAAAATCCACAACACTATGGGATTGAAGTGTAAAACGATTAATCATCAAACTCATTCAATAGTAATGCTATAACATTTTAATGTTATCTGTTACAAAAGTTGTTTAGATGATTACGAGAAATCATTACCATCTTTCGACAAGATTATTTAACTTGACACAGACAGAGACATCTGTAGTGCAATTTGTTCTCTATCGATTATTGCTTAAAATAAGAATTACATTGCTTAAATTAAACAACTTCATACTGCTCTAATATTGTAGCAAAACGAAATAAAAAAATTGTTGCGCTATGTGACGTGAGGAGAAAAAATCCAAAAATTTAAGTGTCATTTGTTATTGTCAAATGTCAACACAAAAAAACAAAAATAAAAATCGAAAAATAAAATGAGGTATATAAAATTTTAAATATTATATTATATCAAAATAATATAATTATATCCACCAGCTCCAAATACACTAGCTCCAAATACACCAGCTCCAAAACTAGAGGATTTTATTACGGCCAAGGAATCAAGGATAGTGCAAATTTGCTTGAAAACGATATTTCGTATGAATGAGTTGGAGTTCAAAACTATGCTTGTTCGATGTATTGCTCATCTTAGCCTTAGCTATAAGAATACGGCAAATCAAAATTTGGCCCGAGATATTAAAATTTTACTAACCGTTTTCGAGTGAGTTTTCTATTATTTATTAAATTACAAGTCAAATGAAACTATACCAATGGCTCTTTGATCCGAATATTTTAATTTTCTTAACTAAGTAGAATTTTGACTGAAAAATAAATATTTTGTTTACTTATGCTTATAATAATTATTAATAAAAAACAAATATGTTGTATTTCAAAAAAATTGTTTATTTATTTATTATAAATTCAGTTTTACTTTTAAAAGTAACATTAATGAAATTTTGTTTATCGCAAATCTTCATTATCATCACTATCAACAAATCTAATTAGAATTTCTTTATTATTTAAAGAATAATATTAATAAATATGAATTAATTTTTTAGACCTATTAAATGTCAGGCTATTTCGAATAAGGCAAGCAATTTGACACCGATTTGAAAATATCAGTTTAATCTGCGCTGTCGATGCTGGAAGATTTAATAATTTCAGTGATAAGTTGGATACGTTTGGGTGGCTTCGCTGCAGTGCTCCAAAAAATGTCTGGAATCTTTTGAGTATAGTTTGGAAAATTCCACTTTGTTTTTGTAAATGAGCCAATCCACAATCCTCAAATTTCCGTGGCCAATTAAATTTGTCAGACATAAAAAATAGTTATGGCAAATATGTCAAAATTTATTTTTGATAAAGATTTTATCGAAAGCGTACAAAACTCAAAAGAATTGTTTGATCCCATATGTAATCTTATAAACACTTTCCAACGTGGAAAAACTACTTTAGCGAATGCTGGTTTTATGTGGCTATCATTTAACGTGCAGGTAAGATTTAGAGATAAACTACAAATATTTTTCGAAAATCGCCAGCTTATTATGTGCATCCTTATTACGATAAAATCTTTTAATTGATAGTCAAATGGATAAAATCATTCAGTTTTAACAAATTTAAATGGCCAAGGAAATGAGGATTGGCTCATTTACAAAAACAAAAGTGGAATATCCCATACTTTATACTCAAAAGAAATAAGAAATCCACAAGATTTTTGAAGCACTGCAGCGATAAGCCACCCAAACTTATCCAACTTTGCACTGAAATTATTAAATCTTCGTTCACATTCGAAACTTGTCCCTCCCTAGTCGAAAATTTTTATCGAACAGACTCTTAGGGATTAACTACGATAGCTGTCTTAAAGAAATTCGTGCAAACCTATCTGAAAACTCCATAATATTAATCGATATTACTATTTCGATTTTTATTTTTTTGTGTTGACATTTGACAATA
The DNA here is from genome assembly GCA_947310385.1 of Nephrotoma appendiculata. Classification (NCBI taxonomy): domain Eukaryota; kingdom Metazoa; phylum Arthropoda; class Insecta; order Diptera; family Tipulidae; genus Nephrotoma; species Nephrotoma appendiculata. Next base: position 54,876,915 of record OX371225.1, on the reverse strand, counting down.
ACAAATGACACCTACATTTTTGGATTTTTACTCCCCACGTCACATAGCGCAACAATTTTTTTATTTCGTTTTGCTACAATATTAGAGCAGTATGAAGTCGTTTATTTAAAGCAATGTAATTCTTATTTTAAGCAATAATCGATAGAGAACAAATTGCACTACAGATGTCTCTGTCTGTGTCAAGTTAAATAATCTTGTCGAAAGATGGTAATGATTTCTCGTAATCATCTAAACAACTTTTGTAACAGATAACATTAAAATGTTATAGCATTACTATTGAATGAGTTTGATGATTAATCGTTTTACACTTCAATCCCATAGTGTTGTGGATTTTGTTTTTCTATTCTAAAAAATAAGTTAGTAGCTGAGAAACAAACCATATTTTCTTCGAAAAAAAAAATTATTATTTTATGTTTTTCTACAAATATTTTACTTTTAATTATAATTAATAAATTAGAAGTAATATAAATAAATTCAAACATTTCAAATCCATTTCTCATTTTACATCATATATTCAAATTTTTTTTCATATACGTAAGAATTGATGTGTTTGAATTAGTTACGAATGTTTTACGCAGTGTTCCTCGCAGTAATTGCATTTGCGAAGTATATATTTGGATAACGGCTTCTGTAGTTATGCTTATGTCGTATTTTGTATAAATAACTTAGCATCTTTTATTAATATAGTTTTTATCGAATAAAATTAAATGTAAAAATATGATACAAATTTACATTTCGTATATTAAGGTTTGCGACTTAGCTAAGGTTTTAAAATACGCGTTTGATTTTATACAATATTATACGTTTTATACAGTAATTTAAGTATAATACCATTTTTTACGTAAAAAATGTATAAAACAGTTTTTTACATACAATTGCACAACACTGACCACAACCCATGAATAAAATCAAAATTCTAAAATCCCATACTACAAAGTACGTTTGGCCCTGATTTGTTAGGAGTTTTAGAACGCTTTTGAAAATATTAAATTTAAAAAAAAGAATTTTAACTAACAAGTGGCACTATTCTAGCTTTCCCTGGGAATATTGAATTGGGAAAAACATTTTCCTAGCATTTTTGTCTAAATTATAATTTTCAGGCCTACTGTTAGAAATAGTTTGATGTAAATGGATTTATTTTTCAATATAAAAATGTTGTGGAACAAAAATTTTCCAATCAACTTTGTTTCGAAAATAATTATACGAAACTAATTCCAACAGTAGGCCAGAAAAACATAATTTAGACCAAAATGCCATGAAAATATTTTTCTTAATTCCCAATTCCCAGGGAAATAGTGCAAACAATTTGAATACGAATGGCACTATTCTGGCTTTTCTTGGGAATTGGATATTGTGAAAAATATTTTCATGGCATTTTGGTCCAAATTATGTTTTTCTGGACTACTGTTGGAATTAGTTGGGTGAAAATATTTTTGAAACAAAGATATATTGGAAATTATATTTCCCTATAAAAATTTCGTGGAACAAATGTTTTCCAATCAACTTTGTTTCGAAAATATTTACACCAAGCTAATTCCAACAGTAGGCCAAAAATACATAATTTGGACCAAAATGCTATGAAAATATTTTTCCCAATTCCAAATTCCCAGGGAAAACCAGAATTGTGCCAAAGTAACACTATTCTGGCTTTCGCTGGGAATAGAGAATTAGGAAAAACATAGTCATAGCATTTTTGTCCAAATTTTATTTTTTAGCCTACTGAAGGAATAAGTTTAGTGCAAGAAATTTCAAAACAAAGTTAATTGGGAAACTATTTGTTCCACGAAATTGTTATAGGGAAAAATATTTTCCATTTAACTTTGTTTCGAAAATATTTACAGCAAACATTTTCCCTCAGCAGGCCAGAAAATTACAATTTAGATAAAAATGCTATGAAAATATTTTTTCCAATTCCCAATTTCCAGGGAAAGCCAGAATAGTGCCACAGAATTCGTTCTTTGTTGAAACCGATATCTTGAAATCCGTGATATTTAAGGATTCGATTTAGGAATTTCCATTCCTGGAATTTTGGTTTCCGGTATTTCGATTTCCGGCATTTTCGGAATAATCGATTTATAAGTGATCAGAGATTCGCCATAATGAACAAAATATTTATATTCGTAAAATTTACGCTAAGTTTTTAGTCATCTGATAACAAAAATCTATTAACTCCGTTTCTAAATATATCGTTTAACTATAAACAGTATCTAAATAAAAACAACTAATTAATTTATGTAATGATTTACAATCAGTCGTAAACTGCCTGCCTACACATTATTATCGTAAATCCGACACGCGTATATATCAATCAATGAAATCCGTACACGACATTAAATCAATAGCGATGAGGTATCACGTCCTATATTTCCCCTCCTTTCCGCTAATTCGTAACAATAATCACAAATTTGTAATTTTGTTAATTTGTAGGTGTCCACCCCTAGGTATGATACATAATCGCGGTAATAAAGTTTACAAAACAGCCGCGTTTTTTGATTTCGTAGAAACTAATCCCGGGAGTTTAACAATTTGATTGATTGCGCCTTGTCTGTTTACGCGATAAATGCCGCTTGCGTATGGGGGGGTTATTCGAAATTGTTTTGATTTCGCTGCCTTTAGTTTTTTATTAATTTTTGTATTGTTAACAGTTCAAAATTTGTGGATCGTATCCGAATCACTATACATAATTAAAAAACGCGATGAGACGGGCCACCCTTTTATCAATACATGAAACGAAAAGTTTAATTAAATTGATGGGACCGTTTGGCGGTTTGTTGCGCGAGGTGCGATTTATCATGGATTTTATTTAATAAAGTTTTATGCATTTTATGGTTTTGTGATTTTATTGTGTTTTTTGCAACTTTTTTGAATTTGAATATTATAACGTTTCTTAATCCGCTTCGCGCGGTGATAACAAAATGAACGAAAAGTGATAATATACTCGAGTGCATGTGTTAAGTAAAGGATTTAAAAGTTCCAATTTGATTTAAAAACAAATTGAATTTTAATTAAAGATGGTACGAGCTGGTTTATATAAAGAAATTTAAATTGAGTAAAAATAACTTCAAGTTTTGTATATTGATTTAATCGCAAATTCTACAGAATATATTTTTCTTATCAATGTATTCTTATCACATGATAACTGATTAAAATTTTATCTAATCAACATATTTGGTATTCTTCAAAATATGTACCAATTAAAAATTTATTTTTAGTCACGTGCCTAAGAAATTAGGAGCCACTTTAGCACCAATTAAATTTGAATTGAGTTAATATTATTACATTGTCTGAGTTCATCGTTGGTGAATATTATATTATGCTAAAACTGTTTGTTACTAACGTATATTAACGAACTCCACCTTAAGTCACAAACCAGCTGTAATATGTATATGGCCAAAAACAACGTATTAAAATAATTTATAATACCAAAAAACTTATAACTGGTCCCTCTACTACCATCACATAAGAGGACTTACCGATTACAATAGTAACGAGTTTGTTTTACCTCGGATTGCCACACTGTGGAGCGTCTTCGCATATTTTGGATTTGTCTACATGTTGGTGTCGCAAATAGCGTAGACAATTGATTTTTGGGTAGACAATGTCGAAAATTGGTAGAGTATGTAGACAAAGTAGACAAGTCGTCATATTTTAGTTTTTCAGTTTAAATTTGGTTTTACCTACATTTTGGCAGCTAAAATTCAATTTTATTAAACAAATAGGGGATAATGAAAATCTTGGTCAATCGTTGTCTTCAATATTGGTACCAACATAAGCGATTTACGAGGCTTAATTCGGGTATGGTTTCACTGTATCAAATGTGCCGTCGGTCATGAATATTTTCGAAAAAAATACTTCATTTCTGATAAGTACTCCCGTTTTTAAATCAGGTCATTGGGGTTACTACAAAACTTATAGCGTAAATGAGGTTTGTTAATTGTTTACTCTTTTGGGTTGTATTTTGATCAAAATTAAATACAAAACAAACGATGTTTATGACAGATACTGTGGTTTTTCACACTAAAATTGCCAGATAGCCATGTTGCCGATCTTGTCTTGAACAAGAACACAGGCGACAATTTTTTATAAGCGATATCAATTTGGGAATTGGGAATTGGGAAAAATATTTTCATAGCATTTTTGTCTAAATTATATACTGGCCTACTTTTGGAATTAGTTGGGTGTAAATATTTTTGAAACAAAGTTAAATGGGAAAATATTTTTTCCTATTTGCTTATAGCGTTTGTATGGAAGGGATAAAAAAAATACAGGTACTGCTCAAAATTTGGAAATAAATAGAATATTTTATAAATTTCATTTGACGCCTATATAGTAAATAGAAGTGCATACATAATTTTTAAATATGTTTCAGTTTATGTTGTTAATTGTAACGTTTGGCTGATACAAGCATCATTGATCGTAAAGGAGATCCATCAGGTAGTTCTGAAATAACACATTTAATGGGAGCGGGTTTCGGTTTCTTAATTGGAGGATAAAACTCATAGAAGTATTTCCCTTAGAATATTTCTCCTTTGCAAGCTACCATACACTTGACTTACCCCAAACTTATTCAAGTTTTATTATGTTTTATAATAAACATTAAATTATTCGAGAAAGCCGTGCTACAAGATGTTTTTTTACTATTTAAAAGTTTGTAGCTTTCAAATATATAAGCGACCTACTTTATGTAGACGCAAGATGGCAGTTAAATCAAAGCTCCAAGAGAATAAAAGTTTGTGGAACAAAAGTTTCCCAATCAACTTTGTTTCGAAAATATTTATACCAAACTAATTCCAAAAGTAGGTCAGGGAAAATATAATTTAGACAAAACTGCTCGATCTTCAGATTTATTTGCTCGACCTGTCTATTCGATTTTGGCGATTTTGCTGAAACTAGTATATACTGAATAGCATTGTCCTTTATAAATGCTTTGAATTCATGGTAAAATTACCACTTCCATCAGAAATTAATTTAACTGACCTACTATAGTGTGAAAAATAGTTTCTCAAACAGTTTATAGTATCCGCGCTAGTAATTATGGTAGGATATAGTTTTACGAATTTTGTAAAACCATCTACTATCGCTAAAATGTACTTATTGTTTTTGGGTGTCCGGTCCAATCGCCCATAATCAGTATGTATTGTATCGTTAACTCTTAGGAATCGAATGAAGGTATCCCTGAATTTTAACTGTATAGGTGAATTGTGAAAAATACAAATAACCTAGGATCTCATCACCAATAATTTTTTCTTATTAAATCAAGAGTTTTTTCTAGTCCAACGTGAGCCATATGACGCACATGATAGCGTTTTTTATCACATGCCATTCCATCTTTTTTGAGACTTAAAATCTAATTTTATTTTTGTTTATCTTTTTGTACACTATACCGTTACGCAGTTCATATAACTGGTTCTCCCACTTCTCCAATTGTTTCCGTATATTTTCCCAACTTAAATCCTGACCCGAACTACAGCTAAGGTCTAATCAAAGGGATGCTCTTCAATTATTAATATGGACTCTGTTCTGTTAAGGCAATCTACAAATTGTTGCAATTTAAGGGCTCAACGTGCAACTCTTCAATCTGCCACAACTAAAAAAACGCTATCATGCAAATATGGTCTAAATCGACAGAATACATAAATGATTGCAAGATTGCAAGAGTCTTCAGCTCGTATGAGTGATATTTTGCTTCAGCAACAGGAATTGCTCTCTTCGAAAAATAAACACTGAATTGAGTTCACTTGCATAATAGTGCAATTGGGTCTCGTCATTATGCGAGCATATTGCTAGAACCGGACTTTCAGCCAATTTGTTTTTTAATAGGTCAACTGACCGAATATGCTCTTCTGAAAACTCAAATTTAACATTTGCTTTAACTAAGTCTTGTAAGGGTTTAGCAGTTATACAGGAATCCTGCATACATTTTCTAAAATAAGAACACATCCCCATAAACCTTTGAAGTTCACGCAAATTTTTATGATATGGAAACTCCGCAATTACATTTAAATTCTGTTTTATTGGGCCTAATACCTCTAGAGTCCACACTATAACCTAAATAATCGATATCACTTCTTAAAAAGAAATATTTTGACAAACTCAATTCCAGCAAATTAGAATTCAAAAGAAATATTTGAAATATTTCAAAATGTTCCTCCATTGCTACGGTGGCCACTCAGATATCATCAATATAAATTATGATTTCCTTCTCACTAATTAATTCGGATTTTTTTTTTTTTTTACAAATTTCTGAAACGCAGCAGGATCATTTTTTGAACCGAAAAGCATTCTTAGCCATTCAAATTGACCCAAGGCTGTGATAAAACTTGTCTACCCAATGGATCCAGGCTCAATTTTAACGTGATAAAATCCGTTTTTTAAATCCATAAAAAAATAGAACCTTTTCTTATGCAAATATTGCTGGGATAATTTTCGGTCCATTTGCTGGTCTGTGTGCAGTCAGTTTGCCATCTTGAAGTCATCCTTTAACTGTCCACCGACTGATTTCGACTTCACGAATTTCTTGGAGCCGCTGTCGCAGTTTAACTGGCCAGATTCTTGTCGCCGTCTGTATCCAGCAGTTTCTTGACATCTCTGTCACACTCAACGAACGGAGAATGGGCTCAAATTTAGTTGTCGAACCATTTTGGTTCTGCCCTGCATCGATTAGTGCAACCACTTGAGCAGCTACGTGTGCTGTGGAATTCATTTTCTTGTTCCGGATAAAGACGTAATCGATGGAAGACCGTTTAGTCTAAACGTTGATGTGCGAAGGATGACATTTCCTTTGAAACGTACCCTTGTATATCTGCCACAAGTTCCGCAACTAGTGATACCTGGAACGAGCATTTTCTGGTTGTTCTGTTCTATTGTTGTTATTGTCCTGGTTTTGAACAGACAATACACATACGTAGTATCATTAAATAGGTAATAAGATTATCTTTAATTTGACCTATACTTTGAAGAAAAAACATTCCCATTCGCGAGAAAATAAAAAAAAAGTGAAAAGTGCAACAGTGCAAATTTTTAACACCCAAGTGTAGATCACGCAAGTTAGATCACAAAGTCATTAGAGGATGTCAGGGCAACGAGTGGTGCGGTATACATTTACAGTGACCACCAACTGGTAAAATATCATAATACAAAATTAAATTTGTCGCTGTAAAACGCATTAAGACAAATCGGAAAAACTACACCGACAGATTAAAAGATGCTGGGTACAAGGTGCCCCGTGCTTCCGACAAGGAAAAAATTTGAGGTTGGTTTAGGACCAATGATTAATTGGTATTATTAATCATAGTTTATATGATTATAACATCATGATTGTGTATTAAATGCAATTATTTCAAATGATTGATTGTATCTAGTTGTATATACGTTAGTTGTACATGTACAGCGAAAACAAATAGCAGAGATGAAGTTATAAAGAAACAAATCAACAAAGCCAGAATAACATTGAGCATGTGAAAGAAAGTGTAGAACACATATGTCCTATCCCACAAACATCAAGCTAAGAATGTTTAATTCGTATGTAAAATCTCTACACGCGCCTGCGAAACCTGAAAGCGACGAAAAAACGATCAACCGTAAGGTACAGGTGTTTGTAAATAAATGCCTTAGGAAGTGAAGAAGTCGCAGAATTAGTTGACAAGCAAGTCCCTGAAATGGAACCCACAAGAGTGAAGGAAAGTAGGACGACGAAGCTCTAACATGGAAATGAACGGTAGAATGAAAATTAAAGCAACAGAACCCAACAGAGTTTGGTGGTACAGCCGAGTATATCCCCTTTGCTCCTCCTAAATTTTAGATAAACGGGAAACACATTGATTAAAATATCAAGTCAGCCTTAATTCGGTCATATTTTAGCATTATTTAGGATTATGATTAAGACTCGTCTACAATTTTCTTTATGCTTTATCTTTTTATTGCGTGCGTGACGATGTTGAACATTGTAAAAGATCTTTCAACAGGGACGCTCGAATTTTTTTAGGTAATAGAAGCCATGTTGTTAGATGTTGTTAAATCTGTTGTGAATTGTTCAGTAGTGCATTGCAAATTACCAAAGAAGGTTATCGGTTACCGACATAAGTTTCACGAGCATGCGGCAAGTTCCAGCACCTCCCGTCCACCAATTAATCCTACCAAAATAGGACCTATTTACAATAGATCGGTTATCGTGTAAACGATTCAAAAAATTTCAACTTTTCTGATTTAATGATTTCGCACTTTGACCGTAACATAAATGCGCTTCATTACCATATAAAATCTTGGGGTCATATTTTTCAATGTGAAGAAAGAATGTACTCCATCTTGAAGTGGTTTGAATTACAAGAAATAATAATTTTAGACAATACGGCACAGCACTAGATTTCCACATCTTCCGGAAAGATGGTTTTTATTGTCCATCTACAGGTTTGAATGTTACCATATACTCGCCAAAAAACTGTATCGCCATCACCTCCGTGGTATAATGTTGTAAATTGTTAAAAACCGTGTCAGAATTGCATCAGATGCATGCAGTCCAATCTAATCTCTAATTCTAAGCGTTTCTGGTGATTTATTAAATTGAATAAAAAATCCGACGGATACTCTTCCTATTTTAAACCCGATAAAGTTTGCTACATATACGCATAGATAACTGCGTTCAAACGACCTTCACTTCCTTTCAAATCGATTATATGAATCCGTGGTACAAAAGATTTCCAAACTTAAAAATCATTTGTCATCCGATACTGACGGTCTACATGTGACATTCTTGTTCAGCCGCTGTATGATTCACTGCACTTTCATTGTAAACCGTTGTTTTCTGATAATCAGAATTGGTTTTCTCAAAGAGTCAGCGATCACAAACTTAGTAAGGTTCAAACAAATTAAATATGTTGGAGGCAGGGAATGGGATGTTATCTTTACCGATTTTAGAAAGGCGTTTGACAGGATTTTCATGAAGTTATTTTATTTAAGCTTACCAAATTATCCGTTGGGTGGACTAATCAGTATCAGCTCATTTCTTAGCAACATCTGGAGTGTGACAAGGCAGCCGTCTAAGGTTGACTTTTTATTCGATGATAGACAAGACGCTAAATGTTTAAGTAAAAGTTCATCCATATATCTATATACACTGATGACATATAGATTTACAAACGGATTGCAAACACCGACAAGAGGACAGACACCTATTACAATCCAACCTCAATAGCTTCTCTGTGCAAAGAAAAACCTTGAGTTGAACGTGGGCAAATGCAAAACAATCACCTTCTCTTGTAAACGTGCACAGTCCCTTTCTCATGACTATTATATTAATAACGATGCCGTTGCCAGTATACTGTTCGTAATTTGTGTGTCATTTGTGACAGCGAATTGATTCAGACAATTTAGACCACATATATTACCTTATCACGAGGTTCACATAAAGAGGATTAGATTTCCTTCCGTTAGATTTCTTGACTTTGCTTTACGCGGGCTACCGTGGATGGACATGATCAACCTGCCTCCATACCAACATCTTCTCAAACTAATTGACTTACAACCACTTAGTAATCACCCAGTTGTCGCAGGCGCAGTTTTGATTCATCAATTACTAAATGGCGGAAGTGATTCTCCTGCTAAATTAGAAAATATTAATCTGCATGTAAACTCGCGAGATTTGAGAACTGTACCTAACTTTCGAATCAGAGTACTGATTATGGTAAGAATGAGCTTGTCTCTAGAACGCTTTGATATTTTATTTTATTCATTTTTTTTTTGTTTTATTTATTTTAATTTATTTAGACCGTTTGTACTAACCAGACTCGACTTCTCCTTTCCTTCCGCCTGCGACGGATATCGTTTTGCTTAGCTGTCCGCCTAATTTACCTTCGTGTAATCAAATTTCAGTTTTTTACTAATACATAATTTGACCGCTTAAGCAGTTCGATGTCTTTATTTATAGTTCAAATAAATAATACAGATGGAGACACCTCGCTCTCGTTTGGGAGTAGTAATAGGTTATTGCGGGAATTATGGTTATTATTATTATTATTACTAAATAGCCCAAATGGATACAATTTCCATTCGGCTCCTACTTTGCAAGTTCTTCGTATAAAACTTTTAGATAAACGTTTAATTGTCTTTATTTTCACCAAAGTGAGCGCCGTCATAATTTTAAGTAATTAAAAATTAAATTTTTTTAAAGTAATTAAATTTCCGCACTTTTCCGAAAGCAGAGTAGGCATAGAGATTTTTATTTGCTCCAGCCTCCTTTCAAATGAAACTCAACCCCTTTGTTTGCTCATGTTATTTGTTGATTGATATTACAAAATTTACTCTTATCGAAAATTTTAGACGTTTAAATTGAATTGGTGGTTTAATCTTGCGTATATATTAACCTACAGATCTTATTTGTTACAGCCACTTAGTATGTTGGAATTATAACGAAGGCTAAATTCAAACAGGCTAAATTCACTTTAACCTGCGGGAAGGAAGTTTTTGCAGTGTATGGTATAACAGGCACAAGTTCCAATAAACTTAACAAAGTCTAATTCGTTGGTGCCTCAATATCATGAAGCATGGGCGGAGTGAAGTTGATTCGTGCAATAAATCTTGTAAGGCTGCTCCAATTTCACTTAAATGCGTGTCTCAGGTACAGTGGTCAGATTCTAAGTACATAATAATTGCAGCAAAGATCGAGCGAAAAACCCTTTTTCAGAATTCCAGATTTGGTCAATCAATAGTTTAAACTCCTTGCCAATAAACTTAGGCCTATTATCTGAATGAATAACTTCGGGAAACCCGCGTAAATACAAACAATTTCATCACTAAAGTAGTCGATTTTCAATGCTTGGCCTTTACCGAGCAGCTTTTGAAAAGCAAGTTTGTAGCTTGTCAGTTACTATTAAGATCATGGTATTACCTGTTCGCGAACGGGGATAGGGACGAGGTAAATCGGCATATAATTTTTGTATTGAGCGGATCGTTATAATAGTAAGACTCCTTGCAGCTTTTATACAAACGTCGCATTATGAAATATGTATATTTGAAATTGCATGCTTGTTAAGCTTTTGCAAAAAAGTAAAATCGAATAATAAGTTCGAAAGTCTTTTTAATGCTACGATGAGGGGTTCCCGAATCGTTGTGTTCTTGTACTATTAGTTCGTGTTGTAGGACTTGTCACATTTGGGGAGATTGTACCAGTGGTTTACTTTCACGGGAGTGAAATCGGTATTCATCAAAGGTTGAACTTTTGCGATGAAACACAGACATATTTACGAATGAATCGCGCAACCCGTTCGGCGTCTTCTAACATGCACTAAAGAGAGCATCTGGACCGATGAAATTATAAGGTTGAAATTTAAGGCTCTACTTTGGAGCCTGCCATGCAAATCCTTCAATAACGTAAATCATCGAAGCAAAGTCACGAGAAAGCTGTGTATATATACACGGAACTTGTGAATGGATACTAATTCATCGAGACGTTCCAACTCCGTGATCAAGTAATTTTTAAATTTATTTGCGCCCCATTTAGTTGCCCGGAAATAAAAAAAGTACCTTCATATATATGGTGTAAGACACCTATTATTTCAGTGCTGGTTTGCAAAGAATATGGAATGGTTTCGAATAGTCGGGATTTGCAAGAACTAGAGTACCCTCTAGCAATATTGTTTGAGTTTGTCAAAAGTTTTACAACTCCGATCGTGAATTTCATTGACTTTTTTAAGAGGTTTGAAATCCGCCACATCTGGAAAACATTTTATGAACCTCACATACCACCCAGCCATTCCTAACTGCCGATGGGTTTTCTTTAATGATGCTGGAATAGGAAATTTTAAAATTGCAACCACCTTGCTTGGATTGCTTCGGACACAATGCTCGCCTACAAAAATTTCATATTCGAGATTTCTTGTTAGCTGTGCACATGGGAGAAGTTAGGTAATTTGTTGACCTTGTTCAACGACCTTCTGAACAAACTGAACGCAGTCTTTTCTTGGAGTTCCTTAGAAAGGCTAAAATGCATATTTTACGTCCACGGCTGAGATATATTGGTGTCATTAAGGAGATCGAATTCAGTTTGTGACAAAATCACAATCAATGTCCAAAATTCGATCCAGTTCGGTATAGATTAAATCTTGAACAACCGGAGATACGTTATAGTGTTTGTTTTTAATCGGGGTATGACTTCCAAAATCTATATGTGGTGTTCTAGGATTACACGACTTTGTCGAATAATGGAAATACGGATTTCAATCTTTCTAGTTCTATTGATTCCGACGGCGAATGTGCTTGCCGGTTGTCGTTGACTTAAGCTTATTATGACAGTTTCATAATCTATGGTGCGATTTTGAATTAGAAAAAATTGTTCCCAAGGCATAAGTCGCTTTCCAAGGTAACAAGGGTAAGCTATAGATTCATGGTTAGAATCACATTTTTAAAGCATAGGAGCCGCGACGTAGCCAATAATCGCGTTGTGAGTATTTTCACATGGAACTCCGACTAATCCTTTATTTACTGTATCTTTGATTTTAAATTCTACATAAGGATTTAGGTGTACCTCGTTTTTAAGCAGATTCGAACTGCAAAGATTTTTAAATTTATTTCTTTGTACAAAACACTCAAATTTATTCAGTAGTGTATGACAAATCATCATGGAACAACGATGTGCAAATCACCGAAACGAAAGATACGTTGAAGACATCGCTGTTGTGTGTGAGAGACGAGAGTGTACAGGAAAACTAGAAGCAATTAGTTTTAGGTCGTTCACGTGTGTTCGCCCTGGAGCAGACCCAAATTTCAACTACAACAAAAAAAGCATGTTTACCGCCGATGTCGAATTTGGGGCGATCCCAAACCACACGAGATAGACAGCACCAAATGCATTCCGAGAAAGACATTATTTGGTCTAGCAGAATCATCGGTTCCGTCTTCCAAAACGAAACTGGCTTTGATGTAACCGTAAACGGTGAGCACTACAGATCGATGATAAGCAATCAAGCTACAAGAGCCTAAACTGGATCATATGGGTTCCGAAGGTATGGGGTTCCAACAAGATCATGTATCGCTGAGATGATGAGATTTAACGCCCTTTAGACTTCATCCTTTGGAATATCTTAACTATCAAGTCTATGCAAATAGACCGCAAATAATTGATACCCTCAAAGTCGACATAACGAACGCCATCCAGCAAATTTACCAAAATTTATGCAACAAACTCATCGGGCAAACACGGAAAAAATTTGAACGACCTTATATTTGACAATTAATGCCATAAAATATTCTTTCAAATAAATGAAAAGAGTGGGTATCTCACACTTTTTATAACCCATTGAGATGAGAATGTGCCTTTTTGCAGGTACGAAAGGTTGTCGGTATGTTAGAGTAGAATAAGTGACGTAGGCGACATTATTTATTGAGCTATTTGTTGTGATGCGAAACCCGCTATCAGAAAGGCGCAAGTCCTGGATTAAGGTGGGGGAGTTGAGCTCGAATGGGGCCCTCCAGTACGATCCATGTTTTAGGTAGTGTTTTCCGCATAACTATTGCCATCTGGACAAGCTTTGATGGTGACGATCTTGACGATCATCAACGGTTTCGCCGACATCTTAGAACCTTAAAGCATTTCTTCTACTTCTGCACGAATTATATCGGTTTGCGACCAATTTTCCGTTAGCCTTCATAGTAAGCTATTATTCAATTACTCTGCGGAGTCGTTGGTACGGTCTCTAATGATGGCCCACAAAAAGTTATCCGCGGCTCCTGACACAAAGTTATGTATCAACACGGAATTCTATTTGGTGAATAGCCGTCTATTCGAAAAATTAAATCGTGGCAACCAAGGTTTTTCAAACTCAGTTGAAATGTAATTTCGAAATATTTCACGGTTTGTTTATCCGAGACCTTATAAGGAGCAGTTTGCGACCAACCATTCTTAAATGGCATTCTAATACTGGTATATTCATCTAGTTACGGTTCAGTTTACATCCATACTATCTAAATGCTTCAACACTTCCAAAACATGTTATAAAATGTCTAAATACTAATAAAAAAAAAAATCCATAAGGGTGGTAATTCTATTTATGGTTCAAACATAATTGCGACAGCATACACAGACAAGAAAATACATCAATTAATTTATGTTTTATGTACATACAAAGGATTTAGATACTATACATATGTGGAGTAGTTTTAACCCTTTTTTGCCGTTTCATACCACCATAATATATTTTTAAAATACATAACCGACTCAACCGATTCGATCGATCCATCGACTCGACAATAAAGACAAATTTTCCATTCAAATAATAACCAACCATAAAATGATAACCCATAAATTATCAAATTATCATACAAACCATTGAACTAAAAGTTTTTTTTTTATTAATTTTCCAAAGTTTAGTTTTTCCTCCTATTTCCACAATATTTTCGTTATTCTTTTTTTTCGGAAAATTCTAGTTGATTAATTTGATTCATTTTTTGTTTTTGCTTTAATTGATTAACAAACAAAATGTTTTTTTTTATATTTTGCAATTTTCCGTGAGTTAGTTCGAATACAAAAGCTTTTGTGAGTTAAGTTGAGCAACTAGCAAAGTGTTTTTTGAAGTGTACCCAAAAATAACAAAACTTTTATGTTTTCATTGCAACCACTTTATCACGTCTATCGGAATATCTTTGGACGAGTATTTGTTGATAAGAAAATTAGATATTTTTCGTATATTTGTGTGTGTGTAAATAGTTATCCAATAAAATTATTTATTTTTCTGGTAAATTAAATAAAACTGAAATGATTTTTATTGAAAGGGTTAACATTTGTTTTATATGGGTTGATTAATTTTATAGTATGTTTACATGAATGTCGAACTGTAGTGGATTGAAAGATTTCAAAATTGATTTAATGAGTTTTATGTTTACCTCTGTTTTTATTTGCGCGATTGACGTGTCAAGTATTTAATCCGGCTTGTATTATGTACTTGAAAAATAATATTTTGTTAGGAAATCGCTTCGTAGTACGGGTTGCCGTATTTTTATTTATATAGGCTGATAAAGCTCAGCATTAATCCGTTTTGTCGTTCTTACAATCTTATCGTGCAGATGTGATTAAATTACAATTTATACCTCACATGACAATCGGTCAATGACGTATACTTGATTTGTCATTTATATACTTGGAATTTTGAATTATAAAATCTATTTACAAAATAGTTTTATCGGAATGGGAAGATCATAATGTACATAATTATTACTTCTTGATAAACCAAATTTCCGTAATTCCCGGAATTGCACTATTAACAATTCTTTACTTCACTTTATTTGCAGTTAGGAGACGAATAAATATAATTTACCTTTTATCAATTATATTATTGCCGCAGTTTAATTCAATGTCATTTCCATTCGTATGACAAAAATCTACATTCCTTCTTCTTTGACTGGTGTAAAATACCCGGTAGTGACCTCCTTAAGAATTTTTTGTAGTTAAGGCATGTGTTATGATTTAATCGGCGATTGAACTGCAATGCAGGTTTGTTTTTTATGCTAAGGAGCCAAAACAAATGCAAGTTTCAATAAAGTAACTTAAATAATTGTATATGCTTTCATCGTTTTTCAATAATTGGCGAACGTGAGGTTTGTTGGGTTCTGATCCATTCGTTGGACTAGCTTGTTGGGTTTTTGACATTTCCATATGTTCGCTTTGGCTGAGTTGTCTTAAAGTTTCCCTGTCTAATGCAATTCTCCTTTTCAATATCAGCTTGTTGTATTTTCGTAATTCTGCCGGCTTCGGTTTTTGGGGACGGCGTTGACGATATTATGGAGCTTCTGTGATCGGTGATCCTAATACTACTCGCGCAGGTTTTGTGAGTATAGCAAGGAAATTATCAATTTGCACACTTGGAGGATCTACATGATTGACTTGTATGTCACACAAATAAAAATTGCTCGTATAAGGAAAAAAATCGTTTCTTAATCCAATTCGTTAATAGATGTTTTGTGACACCTAATAGCACGCAATGAACGTAATCAATGAGAAGCACAACCGAAGTTAAGCGTTTCAAGTGGAATCGATTCAAATTAATTGTGGTGCATTGGATCTAGTCTGTTTTTGAAATTGTCGTCAGTTCTAGCGACCGACTTTGGCATTTGAGAATAAGGAAAACAATGTGGCCTTTAATAATCTTTGCACCTTTAATTGAACATTTTGTATACGAGAAATATCCGGAGTGAGATTTTACAGAAAAACTATGGCTCTGGCATCTGCATCGCAATTTTGACTGGAAATTTAATTTTTTTGTTATACATTCAAAACCCAAAGCTTCCAATATTTCTCTTACTTTGGTAAAAAAAATTTAAAAATTGCCGAAAAGTACTTTAATATCAGAAAATCCTACAATGTTGGCCATAGTGGCCAAAGTGGACTGTTAGAACTTTTTGATATAGGTAGTCAAAATCTAAATCGATTTCAACTACATCAAAATTTTTAATGTCATATTTTCTGAAAAAATAGTCAAGTGCCCTCGATAACCCAAAATAAAAATAAGAAATGCCTGAACTTAATTCTACCACATCACTTCTACGTGGAGTGTTTTTTATTACTTTTAATATTTTATTACTAATATATGAAGCCATGAAAAATATTCATGTAAAACCAGCAGAATTTTATTCATAGTTGAACATGGTTGAACATAGTTCACATATGGTGGTATCAATTACAGAGATTAGAACTATCCGAAAATGATATCGAAGATGAACGAGAACTCATTTTGAGTAAGCAAGTGTTCATTTTCTAGATAAAAAGAGTTGGAATGTGTGTCACTTTCAGAAACTACGTCCGTAGGATGGTAAAATTAAAATGAAGCTGTTGAAGGGCTAGAATGTGAATTCTCGGTCGATTGATATTCAGGCAGCTTTCGTTCGACTGCCAATTTGATTTCTCGTTGTTTCGTTCTCTTCGACATTTTTAAAATGTATCTTAAATAATTTGGGGAAAACAAAATAAATGAAGTATATTTATGGATCAATGGCAGGGATCAATAAGAGCAACACGAAACACAATATTTGAACACAATACACGGAAATAAAATAAAAATCAATCACTGAATTCGAAAAAAAATGTAAACAAACAAAATGGATTCAAAAATGGAGTCGACGGTGTCTGTTTTGAAAACCACAACACAAAATGCAATATTTTTACAAAAAAATAACCAAAAACCGGAACTTACATAAAAAGAAGATTGAAAAATAAAAATCACAAAATCAAAGATAATGCATATAACACCGAACTAAACGCGAATGTCAAATTGACTGTATACGAATACTTTTTATACATATACGAGTATGTATTTGGTTGGCAGCTATAACAACTACAAAATTTACTTTCGACTATTTCCTCAAAAACCGAAGGAAAATACGATAGCTTAATTTTCGTCTCGTTATTGCACGTATTGGACGTTGGCTTTCGCAATCGACTGCAGCTCTCAAAATCGCATGGATCTTATTAAGAATATAACAACCAAAAAAAAAATTAATGACGCAACAACCGACTTCATTTTAAAAAGATACAGCTAACGACGAACCTCAAAACATATTTTCGCTACAAACTCCCAACCACATATTACCACCAAACTTTTTATCGAATGGGAATCCGTTATCTTTCTGAAAGATAATCTCAACTTTAACACTCGGTACTAAGTGAAAGACTAACAAGAAGTTCCAACGATCTCAATAATGTAATTAGACTAGAAAACTTTTCTTAATTATTTTATTTAGTTACAACTTAAATGTACAAACCGTTTATTCTTATTCTGTATTTGTGTAGACTCTTTCAGGATGTGGTTCTAACAAAATTTTCCGGAAGTCTCTCAGTCCTTTTAATAATACTACCATATTAAAAATATTTACAATAACGACAAACATTAAAATGTACAAGAAATAAATACCGACACTAAAAATAAATTTCTTATAAGCTGCAAAAATTAAAAAAATTATAAATAAATCGATTTGCGTGATAATATTTTGTTAACTTACGCGTCACACTTCCAGTACACAAACTTGGGTACATTCCATTTGAACAGCTACAAATAGAACAAAGTGATCCTTTTACAAGGTTCCACGTGTATTTCGTATTCAACTTTTTATTAAAAGCGCACAAAAATCTAAATTCTCGTTCTTTGACCACACTAATTTGAAAATATGCGCAACCAAACTCAGTAACATCAGTATCGTACATCCAGAACAGGGGCCTCTCAATTAAATCGGAACGATTCCTTACTTCAACAAATGCACGGTCTTCTGAATCTTTAATTAAACTCGGAAAAACACTTGCACCGACTGCAAAGTCGGTCGTGAAATCATATAATCCAATTCCATTTTTGAAACTTGTTGAAAAATTCATACAAAAATTTTCGGGTACACGATAAAATTGACTGACTTTGATAGCCGCAATTTCTAGTTCATAGTTCCAATGCACCAGTGGTATATTACCGTAACTCAGATCCTCGGCCAATTTTTGTCGAAAACTATTAAATTCGTTGACCAAATTTATTCGTGTATTATTAAACAAATAGCATGACTTATAATTTGGATCATGATTAGGGGATTGACAATTTTGACTTTTTAATGTTTTGTTCAGTATCACTACAATTTTAACACATTTAATTAGTAATGCATATTTAATTAGTAAATGCTGTTACTCACATTGATCGATATAATTCTTGGATTCTTCGAATACCAAACCCTGTTTTGTTAAATCATCTGTTTGATATGGTTTTTTAAATAAGCAAGATAGTAATTGTTTGGTTAATGGTTTTGGATATTTACATCCAATATCCGTAAATGCTGGATTCCACATCCATGATACGTTTTCGTCACCCGCCTTTGCCTTTTTTATACAAGTCTCCATAAAATTTTCCAAATTTTCTTCCAAGGTAAGATTAATATTTATATCAAAGCCACATGTCTCTGCCGTTAGGTGTATTGTATCGTTTAGAACTATTACAGGTTGGCTATGTACTCGTTTAACCATTTTGGTATTTACTGACACGAACCGCATATTTATCACACCGTCACATAATACATCACTTCGATATAAGTTGATTGCACTCAATACGATTAGATCATTTGAATTTTGCAACGTGTCGTCACATTTTATATAATTTTGCGTTACAAGTAGTAAAATAAACACAAACACTCGGTAAATCATTGTGATTAACATACTCGTACAATAATTTTCAACAAATGTGAATTGTAATCAATTTGTTACTGCAAGTAATATCAACCATTTACGTTTTCGAAGAATTGATAAATGATGAAATTTATACTGAAAATAGATATTCGGTTATTCACAGGTTACATTTTGAACTAAATTATTACTTTGTGTTTGCCCGTATGCTGAAAGTGGCGATAAAATAACAATTCTACCATATTAATGGTACCAGTCCAAAGTTTAAGGGCAGATTATGTTGTGGTAATCTAGGCAACTATAGTGAATTTAAAAATTCCGTGGGGTAATTGTGACAGCTTCGCATACATCAGTCACATACATCAGAATAACTAAATTAATTTAGAATTAATTAATTAATTGGATCAAATCGCTCGTTCACCGAGCCATGAGTGGTTAATCAATTAATCAATTAAATAAGGGAATTCACTTTCGAATCGAATTCGAAAACGAATTTTACCTTCACTAATATCCAGCAATTGTTTGAAGAGTGTGTCTGCTGATGCATCGTTTCACAATTGTACACGCATATTTATGGTCAGTCGCAATGTCGGTACATTTCCCCACAAACTGGATAATTTTACGAAATTATTCCTGAAGCGTTTTTACTGCACGACAATCAATACTTTACCCTGCTAGAGACTGCGGATTAATTGGTGGCTAAACCCAATTTTTAAATTAATTTATTAAGCGCGTGAAGTTTCTAACAAAAAATAACACGTATACGTATACGGTTCCAATCGGAAAATATGGCGGAAACTGAATTCTTATTGGGTTCAAATAAATTCCAATAGCCGCCATATTGAATTGTTTTAGTATTGATGATTTACACTGTTAATATTTTATAAATGCAAATTAGTGTAAATAAAATCATAATTTACATAATAAAATTTAAAAAAGATAATAAATACAAAACATATTAGAGAAATATATAAATCACTTAAAGAAAAAGTTAATAAATAAATAAAATTAAAGCTTTAACAAAAAAAAAAAAATATCAAATACGTTTATTGCAATTTTTCACTCAAAAAATTGAGTATTTTATCAATCTGGGCAATAACAAACCACTTTCACAGATTGCAAAACTGCTATTAACAAGGCTACAATTTCTCCGCTAGAAAAAACCTTATACCGGGAACTGTTCTATATATATATAGGAAAATTCGACCTATAACCCTTTTCCGGCCCGTGAACACAATTGTGCGTGTACGAAATAAGCATCATGTCAAACATTTATTTTTGTATGTCTTGTGGGCCAACGTGGTTGTGCTACTTAATTCATTTTCGTCCGAAAAATACCATTATAACTATAATAATAATAAAATAATTATAATTTATTATCATAAACAAATAATTAATATCTTATATAATTTAAATGTTATCAAATTATAATGCTTTTTTAAAAAAGAATTCCGATTTAACTAAGATCCGTTAAAATCCGAAAGAAATTACAACCAGGTACGTTACCATAAACCTGAAATATCAACAATCAAATAACAAATTATATCTGAGTGCGAATAATATTTCAGCATCATGCAGGCCCAGGTCCTGCCTACATCCTTAACAGATAAAGTTATCCAGGAAAGGATGTTAGTCCCAGAAACGACTAGGGCGAACCGCAGCAAAGTCATTTTCTAGCTACTTAAATATATTAAAATGTTAGTCTCAATAATTCACGCACTAGATTAGGTTTTGTTAGTTTATTAACTTGGGTTAGCTATGGTTGTGGTATATTATGCTAATATTCATCATATATATTCTGCATCAGGCATAATAGACTGGTTAGGTTATTTAATTCACATCTACGGGTTATCTCATCATATGCTGTTTGTAACGTTATTTCGTCCGACCATCCCACCCAACACCATTTAAACGAGAGACTGACTTTACGTTCGTAATGTCTCGACAGCATTATCATCCATATGATGAACTAAATAATCCGTTGATATTGTTAAAATTTAATTCAAATTAGGTATTGTCATTTAGCTATCTATATTTAAATTCATCTAACTAAAAGCACGGTTGATTTATAAATAACATTCACACAACTACACTACAAATCGTAAGTAATTAAATAGACCCTCTGATCAAGAATGTTGCAATCACAATCTTCCCAGACCTTCCGGGCGGTATGTTCAAAAAATGTACTTAAACATTTTTAATAATAAAAATAAATTAAATTATATTTGTCGACAACTTTATTGTTTAAAGTGAGGACTGTCGACAAAATTTCAATTTATAGTATTGTTTAAAGAAAATCACTGAAATATTATTTTTAAATGTTTTCGAAATAATAAACGGGATACAGTAAAACTTCTGTAAAATGACCACCTTGCGTACCAGAGAAAAATGGGTCGTTTTGAGAGGTGGACGTATTAGGGAAACAATTCAAAAAAAAATCTAAAATATAACAACTATGTATTTATTTTATTTCACAGCATACGATACATTTATCACAAATATAAATTATAATTTGACGAACAAATTTCAATTCATACTTAACTCACCTAGAGTCTACACTATGCAAATGCACTAATATTTTCTATCAGGATATTTTATATAAATTTTGACACTATCAGCAAATGATAAGTTCTAACCTCAAAAGAATGACGTTTCGTAATAATATCATGATAATTTATCGTGAAATAGCCTCCTGATAATTTGCTGATAGTATCAAAATTTATGTAAAATACTCACACATACATTGATACCCTGATAGAAAATGTTAGTGAATTTGCATAGTGTAGACTCTGGGTAAATTAAATTAAATTAAAAAATTATTAATATATTTTGTATTATTTTGGCGTGATATAATCAATTAATCAATTCTGCTGAATGATTTCGATTCCCAGCAATCACTCGCATTCATTAAAATGAGTCAATATCTCACTAGTTCCTGAATTCAACAACAATCCAAGCTTTTAGTAGTGACATTGGCTGAACTTCTAACCATCGGATTCCTCGTTTTCCACATGTATGTGAAGATAGCCCAAATTCCATCCCCGACAAATGCGATGACAACATTGCTATCATAACATTTTCTACTCTCAGCCCAAAAAATTTCGACATTTTTACTCTCAGCCCTGAATATATTTGTTATCATGATAGTTAAAAAATGTCATGGCAGTTGAAATTTTCGGGACTGAGAGTAGAAATAATACTGTGAAAGTTTAAACAGAATGTACGATTTTTTTAGAATTTTTCTTTGTATAGGAGTTTGGATATAGTCGACAGAAGTCAGGAAATATTAGTTGGCCCAACTAGTGGTGGTCATCGTTTGATAGTTGAATGTTTCAGGAGCGTGTACGATTTTTTTTGAATTTTTTTATGAGTTGAGATATATGTAGTCATGTGCAATCAAGATGGCGGAAACTGTGTAGTCGTGGATATTTGGTCTCTTAAATATTTTATTTTCTAATTTATTTTTAATAGTTACAAGTATTAACTAGTTCCTATTTTCAAAATAATGGTGAACGTTCAGTATTGTGTTGCAAAAATATTTAAAACGTGCAAGAGAAATTATGCATATAATAAATAAAATATAATTTTTTTTTCTTTTTTATGAAAAAATTGGTTAAAAATAAAACTTAAAACTGATCTGTAAAAGTTGGTGAAAAGTGTTATACGATTAAATCACTTGTGTAATATACGTAATAGTATTTCTTTGGATACTTGCACACACTGGTTTACATATAGTCATGGCGAGTGGTAACAATGCATCTTCCTCTAAAGCTAATAATTTTGTTAATGATTTTGAAAGTTTCTCCAACAACATAAAGAGTGACCTGATTTCCTGTATTGATGGACATTTTAATCAATTCAAAGATCAAATCAACGCAATTATCGCTAACATCAACAAGATGAACAAAGAAATTGAGCAGCTCAACGAAAGAATTGATATCCTAGAAATGGACAACAGATCATGTGATATTGTCGTATCACATGTTCCGATTTCTAATATCGAAAACTTGCCCGATATTGTTTATAACATTGGAAATGCGATCAAATTCGACTGTAATAAGCATCATTTTTCTGTTTTCCGCACTAAGTCGAAAGGCGATACGAAAACTAGTGCGCCATCGATCATTATCAAGTTTGCCATGAAATCGTCGGCAATTGAGTTCTTCAACCAGTACAAACTAAAACGGGATTTATCACTTCATCACATTGGTCTTAATTCCTCATCACGGATCTACATCAATCGTGGGCTTACTTCAAATAATAAGCAGCTGTTTGTGGAGGCTAGAAAAGCTTTAAAATCCGGAAAGATCTTCAAAACGTTCATCAAGTCTGGATTGGTATATTTTCAACCTACACAAGCATCCGATCCAATTCTTCTACGTAGCGTCGAACAATTAACCTCGATTGATGTTAGCGACCTTGTTATTAAACCTGCTACTCATCGTACATCTGGTCAAATCGAGGATACAACTAATCCTGTTATTCAACCTACTACTACTTCGATTGAACGAAAAATTACTAGATCAAAGTCATCATCTACAAAACCGTAATTTATTATATGTTTTGGTTATTCTTTTTTTATTATTTTATTAATTTTACTTTGTACCATTATTTTGGTTACTGTTTTTTATGGAATTATAACATCTAGGCAATATTAGTTGATTTTTGTCTTGTTTTTGCTTATTATGAATTTTTAAGCTAATTTATTATAATGCATTGTTAACCTCATTAATCAGCTGATATTTGATAATATTTATTGAGAAAAACATATGATACTCTCGTAAATTGTAACTCATTTTTGTAATAATAATATTTTGGGATTAGATAACATTACAATATAATGAATTTATTTAGTGTTTATATTATTATGATAGTTTATAGTGATAGTAATATTTATAATTTGTGCGGCGAAAATCTAGTAATTTATTTTTGTAGTATTTTTGTGGTATTTTGTTTATTTTTAGTGAACAAAATATTTTCTAATTTATATTTCCTCATCTTTTTTACGAAACATTCTGGAATTTTGTATGACTAATTTAGGGATAAATTCGTATGCACCCTCCTCTTTAATTAATAACACTGTACTTAAGGCTTCTATAAATAGATGTGCGGGGCTTAATATCTCATTTTTAAATACTCGCAGCATTTTTCCTAAAATTGATGAGATAAAACATATGATAAATGGCGTGAACCTTGATATACTTTGTTTTGTTGAGACGTGGCTGCATGATCGTATTCCTGATGCGTCCATTTGTATTCCGGGATATAATGTTTTACGGCTAGATCGTAAACTAAATAATGCTAAAAGAGGCGGTGGGATTTGTGTTTATCTTAAATCTAAATTTAACTTCAAAATTGTTAATCAACACTGTGCTGATAATTTAGAAGTTTTTGTAATTGAGTTGTCATTTGGTAGCAGTAAAATTCTGTTAATACTTGTCTATAAACCTCCTAGGAAAAAATTCTGTGATGATTTAAAGACCATTATTGAAAATTACAGTGTTGGTTATAATGATATTTTACTGTGTGGTGATTTCAATTGCGATCTGAATAACCTTAATACGAATACAAGAAAAATGAAAAATTTATTGAACAAGTTTGGCCTAAAAACCATTAACTACGAGCCTACATTTTTTTTCCAAAAATTCGTCTTCTTTATTGGACTGGATAATATCAAATACGGATAAAGTAACGTTTTTGAATCAAGTATCTGTGGGATTTACCGACAATGATTTTTTATTTTTCTCGTATAGCATTGAACATACAAAAACAATTCCCAGTTTTACTTTTCGCGACTTTAAGAATATAGATTTATCGCTTATGTACAGCAAATGCGATAAATTAGATTGGGATTTGCTTTATTATATTCCTGATCCCAATGGAAAAGTTAAGTGCCTAACGAAATTTATTAGAGAATTGTTTGAGTAATCCGTTCCACTGAGAACTATAAACTTACGACCTAATCGTCCACCATGGTTTATTAATGTTATTGTTAACATGATAAATCTGAGAGACTTTATTTTACGTCGATGGAAGCACACAAAAAATGAGTGCTTAAATCATGAATATAGTGTCATGAGAAACCGAATTAATAACGTCATCAAGCGGGCAAAACCAAAACATTTCTCTGTGGTTTTAAATCCATCATTACCCTCGAAAGTTTTTTGGAAAAATATCAGATCTGTTGGTGCATTTTCTGCTACAAAAAGCAAAGAAACTGACCAGTTTTCTTCAGACGATTTTAACAATTATTTTTCGTTTAATAGCGTCGATCCAGCACTGCCTGATACCAATATTATGAACGATCTTATTAATTCTACTGCAGCTGAGGGAATTTTCAGCTTTAGAAATATTGATTTTGCTGAGTTTATGGATTCTTTCAACTCGATTAAATCCAATGCAACTGGTATTGATGAAATACCAATAAAATTCCTGAAGTTGCTCTTGCACCGCATTGGCTGTCATATATTGCATGTATTTAATAGTCTAATTACGTTTTCCGTTTTTCCATCTGAGTGGAAACATTCAATAATTGTACCTATTCCTAAAAAGAAGATGCCGACCAGCTTATCTGATTTTCGGCCTATTAGATGGTTACCTGCGTTGTCTAAAGTATTTGAAAAGATACTCCAATCACAAATTTTGTTGTTTGTTGAATCCAGCAAACTATTTTCGACATTTCAATCAGCCTACAGACTTAATCACAGTACTAGTACTGCTTTACTTCATATCAATGATGATATTCGCCGTGCTATTGACAATGGTATGATATGCATCCTTGTATTGTTAGATTTCAGCAAAGCATTTGACAAAATTAATCACTCAATTATGATTAAGAAATTGCATTCTTGTTTTAAATTCACGGTGTCAGCTTGTCGCTTAATTTTGTCGTATCTGCTGGATCGTTCTCAATCGGTTAGGACAAATACAGGTATTTCAGATATTTGTAATACCAACCGGGGTGTGCCCCAAGGCTCAGTCTTAGGACCATTTCTATTTATGATGTACATAAACGACCTGCCATCTATAATTTCCAACAGTAAATATCGTTTATTTGCTGATGACTTTCAAATCTACAAGTATTGTCGCCCTATGGAGATCTCGAATTCCATCACTGCGGTCAATTTCGATATTGAACTTATAACACAGTGGTCATTAAATAATAAATTGGATTTGAACAGTGGCAAAACGCAAAGCATCATTATATCTTCCACTAATCGTAATACGGACCATTACCCTAAAATTCATGTTAATGGATTGAATGTCGATTATTCTGATGCTGTCTGCAATCTGGGCTTAATTTTTGATAAAACCATGTGTTGGAAGTATCATATTGAAGCTGTTTGCCGCAGAGTTGTATTATTGTTGAGAATGTTGTGGTCTACAACTAGGTTCTTCGACTCTAAAACTAGACTCCAAATTATTAAATCTTATGTACTTCCACATCTTTCGTCACCATATAACGTTGTTTTGTTTGAATTAAAAAAAAAGTATTTCCTTGAACTACAGCCTATATTTAATTCATGTTTAAGATATATCTTTGGCTTAAGGAAATATGACCACATTTCCCATCTTACTAACTCATTACTGGGCTGTTCTTTAGAGCAGTTTTACGAATTCAGAGTATGTTTTTACATATTTAAGTTTCTGAAATGTCAACAACCTTGTTATATCCTCGACAAACTGACAACCTCATCTAATCGCCGCAATCTACTATTGGTGCCTGCTATTAACAGGTGTAGGCCTATGAATTCCTCGTTTTTTGTCAGGGGAGTATGCATATGGAACTCCTTGAATAGTGTAATTAAAAATTCTAAAACACCAGTTATGTTTCGTAAAAAGTATTTTTCATCATTGAATTAAAATATTTAAATTTTGTTGTTTTTTTTTATTAGATTGTCGCTTTCGCTTTTATAGGTAGATAATTAGTTAGTATAACAATACTTAAATTTAGGTTATTAGTATGTTTGTTGGTATTAGTTGTATTGAATTAGGTATCCACATTACATAAAATTTCTGTTAAAATCTGATGGAATAAGTTCGTAAGAACTTAAAACATTTATTGAATGAATAAAATAAAATAAATAAAAATAAAATAAATAAATGTAGTCCATACAAGTCAGGAAATGTTCGTTTGCCCAACTAGTGGTGCACATCATTTGATAGGTGAATATTTAAGGAGCGTGTACGATTTTTTTTTAGAAACTTTCTATGTATAGGAATCGTACACACCCCTTAAACATTCACCTATCAAACGATGTGCACCACTAGTTGGGCCAACGAATATTTCCTGACTTCTGTGGACTATATCTCAACTCCTATACATAGAAAAATTCTAAAAAGATCGTACATTTTATATATCATATAGAATCTAAAAATGTTGTTCATGTTTTGAATGATGAGTTTAGTTTTACTTATAAAATATTTATACTTGATCAAGTTTTTGACTCTCAGCCCCGAAAATATTGCGCAATAGATAGTTAACCAAAAATCGGTGATTCATCACGTTATGTAAAAAAAAAAAAAAAAATAAAATAAAATAATGGGCTCAGAGAAGCGGCTAAAAAAATATTATGTGTATAATGACAAATACCTACCACAGCTTTTGCACACTACCGCCGATCAAATTTAAAAAAAAAAAAAATTCGGCCCAACCTAGCCTATACGCAATTGATTGATTGGACTGTAGAACCAAGTACTTGCCAAGTATCCCGGATAGCGCCGGGCCTATTCCTACAGCCTGTTTACACATAACAATAGGAGGGATAGGAACGGTTTTTTTTTTTTTTTTTTTTTTTTTTGGGACGGAACGATCCGGTTTCAGACACCTAGCGATCGTACAGCACAATTCTAATCTACTAGATGAGGGATAAAGGTTAAATAGGTTCAATGGATGGATAACGATGATAATGGTCTTCAACAATTGCTCCTTTAAATC
Source organism: Nephrotoma appendiculata (assembly GCA_947310385.1). Lineage (NCBI taxonomy): Eukaryota > Metazoa > Arthropoda > Insecta > Diptera > Tipulidae > Nephrotoma > Nephrotoma appendiculata. The sequence continues at coordinate 54,848,845 of OX371225.1, read as the reverse complement.
AGCAACCTGAGACAAAAAATATTAATATTTCACGAACATCTGGGAATTTCCGTAAATATACGAGGGTATATCAAAAAGTCTTGCAATATCATATGAAAAAAAAGAGTGAGTGAGACAACAATATATTTTTCAAAACCATTTTTTGTCGCGATGAAACTTCTAGAAGAACATTTCGATGTAATTTTTACAGTTCGTTTGTTTTTGTCAATTTAGTAAAACGTGTTTTGAATTTTTCTTAAAATGAATGAAATTGAATATCGCGCCGTTATTAAATTTTTCTGTAAAGATGGACGAAATGCAATTTATATATTCAACTACATATCAAAAGTTTACGGCGAATCTGCACCATCATATGCCACAGTAACAAGGTGGGTAAAATTATTCAAAAGTGGTCGGGAGTCATTAGAAGACGACAACCGCTCGGGTCGGCCAGCAGATGCTATTAGCCATGAAAACGTAATTTTGGCCGAATCTGTTGTATTGGAGGACCGGCGTATTTCTGTTCCGCGGTTAGCGTGGAGACTTTCTCTTTCATACGGTACCACATATACTATATTACATGACCACCTTCACATGTCGAAAGTAAGTGCGCGATGGGTTCCCCGTTTGTTGAATGCAGAACAAAAAAAAATGCGTGTTCAAACTTCAAAGGCGATTTTAGATATGTACCAAGAAGATCCAGAAAATTTCTTGGATAACATAATAACAGGCAATGAAACATGGCTTCATCACTGGGATCCGGAATCTAAACAAGAATCGATGCAATGGATTAAACGTAGTGAACCACCACCAAAGAAATTCAAAACTCAACCGTCTGCTGGTAAGGTTTTGGCAACAATTTTTTGGGATGCTGAAGGAATTTTGATAATCGATTATATGCCACCGAAAACCACAATCACAGGCATATATTACGCAGAGGTTTTGCGAAAATTGAAAAAAGCGATCCGGGAAAAACGGCCAAGGAAAGTTAGGAAAAAAATCTTGCTTCTTCACGACAATACACCAGTGCGCAAGGCTAATATTGCTCAAGCTGCATTAAAGGACTGCGGCTTCGTGGAAATTCCGCATCCACCGTACAGTCTAGACTTGGCACCCAGTGACTACTTCTCTTTCCCGATTTGAAAAAAACACTAAGGGGCCGGAAATTTTCCAGTGACTATGAAGTACAGTCTGTTGTAAATGAATATTTTATGGAGCAAAAGAAATCTTTTTTTTTAGAGGGTTTAGGTAAGTTAATTGATCGATGTGACAAATGTATAAACCTTAAAGGAGATTATGTCGAAAAATAAAAATATTGCTGTCTCTCTCACTCTTTTTTTTCATATGATATTGCAAGACTTTTTGATTTGCCCTCGTAATTCAACATTAATAGTTTTCAGCATCCTAAAACAAAGTTGATTGATAAAATCACTCCGGATACATCCACCTGACACAATTCTAAACTACACAATCCTAAACTACACATTACCTGACATAATTCTAAACTACACAATCATCAATTAGTATTTTAAAGAAACATTATTCCACAATCATCTTAATACTCCTGAAAATAAATTCTGCATTAATGTTATCCTTCATCCTAAATAGTATAAACATTTATTAATTTAATCCTTCTACAACTCTAAAACTTACAATGGAATTTCCTGAAACCATAGTTATTTGAATTATATTAATAATAAAACTAATCTAAAATCCTTATATTTACTTATTCTACATGGTTAGGCTGCATGGTACTGAAATTGTTACTAATGATGTGCACTAACTATCTAAAAAATATTTGGTTTGACTAAGGTTAGGTTCATAGTTTATTATTTTGAAACGTACAAATCAATTTCTCAATATTCCAACTTCAAACAGCGAAACACTTTCCATCAATTTGTTAAGAAACACAACATCAAAATATAATATATGATTTCAAGATCAGTCTCGAAATGACGTAGAAACTGCAAATTTTAGTAAAATATTATAATTTCAATTTAATCGATCGAAACAGTACATCAACAACACGTTTCGTTTTACTCCGCAAAGACGATTCCATTGGTTAATTTCACTATCCCTCGCAAATCTCTCTATACTTAATGTGCCCTAGATAAAAGGCCATTAAATTATTACAATAACAATGTTAGTTCAGAATAATGAAAATCAACAGAATTATTCGTTAATTTAACACATATGAGCAATATAAGTAAGGACTAACAAGCAAATTATACAACATTTTAATACAAAAAACTTATTAGAAAAATCAAGCCAGTTGCATACATAAAAGGGGCAATTAAATAACTATGTTTAAAAGATTTTTTTTTCTCATTTGTTCAGTACAATACAGCCCTAAATTAGAATTTAATACACAATATATATTATAGAATTAAATATAATACAATTATGTAAAGTAAAATGCAATCGACCAGTTATAAATTCTAAATGACTTAACTATTTTGTAACTTATTGATGCCATCTACCGGCATTTATAAACTTAAACTAACAAATGTCCACTGATAGATGTCACTTTCTTAAGTTATCATCATTTTACTTTGGTAACACTAAATATTCGATTACTCATATTTGAAATTATTACTCATCCTAATTATCCTTTTAAATAACAAGCCAAGCTTAATAGTGAATTATTATTTGCACGTAACAGTACAGAAATAACAATCTTAAGAGCTTATACAAAAAAAAAAAATCATATAGTGATTTAAATAAATAATTAATCGACCATCAAGAGTTATACTTTATAACATCATAACACTGTAAGTAAGATAAAATTAAAATTAATTTACATTCATTTTCTCAGTATATTTCATTTATAACTTATTTGGTAATACTTTAAGTTATGGAAGTTTATAAAATTCCAGGAGATGGCAATTGTCTTTTTAATGCTATTCTCCATCAGATACAAATGAAAGAACCCCAAAAACCACCCTGCAGTGTTAATCAGCTACGAACTATCGTAACTGAGTACCTCAGGAATAATCTTAATGATTATATTCCAACTTTGCTGGATTTTTGCCTTTCTATTTATTCATCTAACTGAAAAGGATTTAATAATAAAATATTTAATTAACGTACAACAAGATGGTTTCTGGGGTGGTGCTAAATGTCTATCAGCAATTTCTAAAATAAAAAACATAAAAATTAATGTGCATTACGCTAATTCCCAACACCAAGTCAATTTTATTCCTGAAACCCCAGAATACAATTTGGAAATTAATTTATTGTACACCGGAAATCATTATGACAGTTTGATTCCATCAGTCAATTCATCTTCACTACAGTTATCAGCTACCCCACTTTCACATCACCTTAGTAATACTCATAATACAGAACAAATCATTCAAGCCACTGAAACTAATCCTTACATACTTGTTAATATAGCACAACCTAGTCCTTCACCAATAACTAATATATCTAGTTTTCTTTGTTTTGGTACCTGGAATGTTCGCGGAATTAATCATACCCAAAAGCGCAACCAAATTGACTCAATTTTATATAAAAATAATATCGACATTTGTAGTATACAGGAGATCAATATGCGCTCAGGCATGTGTTCCTCAGAAAAGGCCCAACCTAGCCTATACGCAATGGAGAAAAATTCAATAAAGACCAAAAATTTACTGGTTTCAGTAAGGAAGAGACGGGGGTGTTGACGTGTTTTCTGTCACATCATGGAATACTTAAATCATTAAGCAAGATGCTGTAGTAGATGCAAGTGAAAAACCCAGGGGGCAAACCAAGGCTAGAACTGAAACGATACTGACTTAAAACGATTATAGTACCGCGTCCACTCCATTTTTGGTCGCGAAATTGCTGACAACAATTAAGCTAAATGCGGAGACGCTTTCATCATTTTAAAACGAAAATTTTATGTCGACGATTTAATAACCGGTTGTAGTACGCGAAAGCGACGATTTGTTCTCGCCTAGGAAGATGACAATGGGGTTATTCATATTAGTTTGATGGAATGGAATTATGTGGTACGTTTCTATAAAATCAAATTATTGCTTCTGGGGAAAGAGGCGCTGGCAGTAAAGGTTGAATTTTTTTTGCATGGACTTATTTTACTATTGTTCTTGATTGGCTGGCACACCACCCTATAACGATAGAAACATATGTGCAGAAAAACGAATTTCGGAAATTTTATCCACAATTAGGGGATTACGTTGGTACCATGTACCTACGGATTAGCAGTAAAAAGAGACGAAATATTTAATGCTGCAGACAAGTTCATGAGATGGCATCATAGTTACGCCGAGTCGAAGAAGAGAATTGAAGCACCCAGCGATTATGACCAATACACGGGTTACGTATCTTAGTGCGGATCCATATTAAAAATCACCATGCTTGGTCAACGTCATGTTGCCAACCTCAAGACACACGGATCAATACATGAGTGAGTATTCTTGAAAGCATGAATTGGTTACACAGGGCCGTTCAAAATTTATATGAGAAGAGGGCGAGGACAGAAAATTCATAAAGCGCATATTTGTGTTTTCTTCTGCATGAGCACCAAACCCGTGCATTTTGAATTATGGTGGGGAACTTTAGCACTTCTTGCTGCGTTGAGAAGATTTTCGTCACTACGGAAGCAATTTTAGGGGCGCCAATAATCACATAATATAGGGCATCAATAAACGCAACTGCGGCACCTCATACCGTGGCTTTTTTTTGAAAACGCGGTGAGGGGAATGAAATTTCACTTATGAAGGATGACTGGAAATACCATGATGTTGGAGATCGAAGCCACCCACGACCGCTGTGTTTGGTGTCGCCCATTTTCTGATAAGCTGTTCAAAGGAGCGGATACCAGAACAAAATCTTGTTGAGATCATTCATAATTAATGTTAACACACTGACAACTTCTTCAAAAATTACTGTAACATATTTGGCTTCGGTGGCCTGAAAAGGTTTCTTTATTATTTTGTTTTAATATAATTTAAATATACAAAACCATTATTCTTATTTTGTGTAAGTAAAGACACTTTCAGGAAGAGGTTCCAACAAAATTTCTCGGAAGTTTATCACTGCTTTTAATAAGACCACCATATTAAAAATATTTAAAATAACGATTAAAATTAAAATGTACAAAAAATAAACACTGACACTAAAAATAAATTTCTGATAAACTGTTGTACGGGCTGCAAAAATTAAAAAAATTATAAATAAATCGATTTGCGTGATAATATTTTGTCAACTTACGTGTCACACTTCCAGTACACAAACTTGGGTACATTCCATTTGAACAGCTACAAATAGAACAAAGTGGTCCTTTTACAAGGTTCCATATGTATTTCGTATTAAATTTTTTATTAAAAGCGCATAAAAATCTAAATTCTCGCTCTTTAACCACACTGATTTGAAAATATGCGCAACCAAACTCTGTGACATCAGTATCGTACATCCAGAACAGGGGCCTTTCAATTAAATCGGAATGATTCCTAACTTCAGCAAATGCTTTCTTTTCTGAATCTTTAATTAAACTCGGAAAAACACTTGCACCGACTGCAAAGTCGGTCGTGAAATCATATAATCCAATACCATTTTGGAAATTTGTTGAAAAATTCATACAAAAATTTTCCGGGACACGATAAAATTGACTAACTTTGATAGCCGCAATTTCTAGTTCATAGTTCCAATGCACCAGTGGTATATTACCGTAATTCAGATCCTCGGCCAACTTTTGACGAAAACTATTAAATTCTTTGGCCAAATTTGTTCGTGTATTCTTAAACAAATAGCACAACTGATAATTTGGATCATGATTAGGAGATTGACAATTTTGACTTCCTAAAGTTCTGTTCAGTATCACTAGTAATTATAAATTAATAATTAGTAATATTTAATTAGTAATTTGTGTAAAATTTTAATCAAAATGTTACTCACATTGATCGACATAATTCTTGGATTCATCATATATCAAACCCTGTTTTGTTAAATCATTGGTTTGGTACGGTTTTTTTACTAAGCAAAATAATAATTGTCTGGTTAATGGTTTTGGATATATACATCCAATATCCGTAAATGCTGGATTCCACATCCATGATAGTTTTGCGTCACCCGTCTTTGCCTTTTTTATACAAGTCTCCATAAAATTTTCCAAATTGTTTGCCAATGTAAGATTTATATTTACATTAAAGCCACATGTTCCTGCCGTTACGGGTATTGTATCATTAAGAACTATTTCAAGTTTACTATTTGCTCTTTTAACCATTTTACTATTGACTGATATGAATCGCATATTTATCACACCGTCACATAACACATCACTCCGATATAAATTGATTGCGCTTAATACAATAAGATCATTAGAATTTTGCAACGTCTCGTCACATTTTATAAAATTTTGCCTTACAAATAGCAAAATAAACACAAACACTCGGTAAATCATTGTGATTTACGTACAATAATTTTCAAACACTGTGAATTGTGATCAATTTATTACAGACTGAAATATCAAAAATTCATGTTTCCATAGAATTGCGATAAATGATGAAATTTATCCTAAAAAAAGATATACGGTTATTCACAGGTTACATTTTGAACAAAAATATTACTTTGTGTTTGCCCATATAGTGAAAGTGGCGATAAAATAACGATTATATTAACGAAATGATTCCCAAAGTGTTTTACTGTACGCCAATCAATACTTCACCTGATAGAGACTGCGGACTAATTGGTGGCTCTAACACAATTTTTACATTACTTTATTATTTTTATCTGTTTTAATTGCAAAATGTTCCCCTATTCGCCTGATATAAACGTTCGATTACAAAATTTGTACCAAGTACAAAATACAAAACTTCAAACCACGCTTTAAAGATTTAATTTATCGTTTCTTGCTCAGTGCACGATTCTCATTTTCTAAAATAATTTTCAACTGGAAATTCAGCAAAGAATGTTTAAGAATTTATGCAAAAGTCTATTTCGTTGAACTGAATTTAAACGGATAAAATTTATTGTCGTGCATTTTCCAAGTTTCGGTCGTATTCACAAAATCGGAGAATTCTTTTTTCCACTATATATGTATATGTATATGTGTATATGCTAGTGGGAATTATATTCTATATTATAAATTACACTGTGCTAGTTGAAAAATGTGACAAGCTGGGCACCCAGGGGGTAAACCTAATTCGAGTACGCTGAGTTCAATGGTGCTAGTCCCAATTTAAAGTTAGTCCCCATTTTTGAGATATCGCTTTCGACATGTTTTGGTTCTGAGTCAAAATATACGTCCATTTTCACGTTGATAGCTCTTGAACCATTAAGATTTTTATTATGCTTTCTTCAGTAAAGTTGTTGCGCAAGTCAAGACCAACAACTTTGCCGAACATATGAAAATCGAAAAACCACATCCACCATATATGTGTGTTTTAATTAGGCCAAGGTTATAGGTTGAAGTGGCTGTTTCCGCACACTTAGAAGAGTAGTGCCCCGTTGTGATAACACATACAGGTACCTATTTTCCTTTACCCCTGTTCAAAACCATTCGGAGCTACGTACGTAGTGCAAAATATCTCACACCTCACAGTCAGTCAGATCTGAAAGGCTGGCCATACTGTTCATGCCCAAATATATATGCCTTAAGTTATCTAAAGCCCCTTTATCTTCTTCGTCCATGCAAATTCTACAAAGTCGTTCGTCTGTTGACATAGCCTTCACGCATGTTCCCAAAAAGGCAGGGTCTTGTCACTTTTGGCAAAAGCTTCTCACAGAAGACTACGGCTCCTACCTTGCCGTCTAGAGAAACATGGGTCCACCTGTGTAGAAATTCACATACACAGGTAAGGCTAAATACAACTTAAGGTCGGCATACTTAGGCCAAACAGGACGCTCATTTCAAATAAGGTACAAAGAACACATCAATGCCATAAACCAATTTTAAAAAGAAGTACATAACACATAAAAACTGAAAATCATAGGTACACTAAATTCAATACAAATGTAACCATTTTGCACAGGACTAAAAAGGGCCGAAATTAGACAGGTTAGAAGATCTTGGTATTTTGGACACAATTTCACTCATGAGTCATGAGACAGCTTAATAAAATTTACGACTTATTATCCATAACTTAAGAATAAAGGAGGTGCCAAACGCAGCGCATAGCAACAGTATATAAACAGCTTTAAAATAAATTATGTAACAGTAGTAAAAGATAAACCGAAAATGAGATTATTCTCGAAATCGATATTTCTAAAAAAGATAAAAAATTGGCACAATAAGTAAGAACCAAAAACTACAATCTAAAATAAAAAGTTTTTCATTTAACACTAGAACTACGAACCGGTCAAAATGATCGGTTGCATCATTTACATATTTATAACATTTCCTCTTTGCCTTATTTAATGTTTTACGATAATGTCATGATTTTTATTAAAGAGGAAATGTTATGATTAAATGATGCAACCGGTCATTTTGATCGGTTCGTAGTTCTAGTGTTAAATATATAAAGTGACAAAAGAACACAAAAAATAAAGCGAAAATCGGCTTGTAAAATCTGGGTTGGGATGTTCTAACATCGCCATGTTTCGATAATTTATCGAAGTTTATTTCTCGTTTCTGTAGAATAAAATTTATCTCTGTTTCAATTTTTATGTCATCTGCTAGATTGCCACATTATGATGTTCAACATTATGATGTTTCAACTGTGATTAACTGTGTTAATGCTTTTTCGATTGTAGAACGAAAATAAGTGAAATAGATATTGTTCATATATTATATTCTAGTAGGGTGTGATAGCAATAAAGAAGAAATAATTGATAATTGAAACAGAAGTCAAATTAATTCTAGCTAAAAGAGCTCCTTGGTACCTGAGAAAGCATGAATGATTTGCGTCGAGCATGGTCTCTGAAGTATCAACGAGGTTAACAAAAAAATTTGTTTTTTTCTCCAAGTATTATGGTCAGAAACCGCAGCACATTTGCCCGCTAGAGTGACAGCCGTAGGGGGGGGGGGTTCTTGTTTTCTGACAATACTTAAAGCTCGCAGGTGCTGCTTATCAATATATATAAAAATGAGATAATCAAACAGAAAGAAAAGAAAACACACAAAAAAATAAAGGTAAGCCAGCTCACTAAAATTCTACCGTACTGGAGGCCGTTGGTCACCTGACCTCAGTGCTGACACCACCCGTGAAGTACAGTTTTGCAATAGCACTTCCCTCCCATATGATTTCCACAACCACTACATAATTAAATCTATTTAAGCATTATTCACACTCAACTTTATTAAAACGAAAACCGAAAGAGACACCATTATCGCACAAAAATTCTGGAATCATAATCAAATAAAAAGTAAACCATCACTAATTTACAACCACAGGAAAATAGCAAAAACAAAAAAATCACTAATTTTTTGATAGATTCGACTTATGTCCATGTTACAAATTATTTATTAATTTTGAAAAGATCACTTAAAATTATTAACTCTAAGCTACTATAAGCTAAATTGACCGGTCCCTAACACCCCTTAATCTAAATGTATAACATACAAAAAACAACTTATATCTAATTAATTTAGTTTAGTTTATAAGAGCAATAAATGTTCATAATCAATTTATTATAATAATTCAGTACTTTTAGTACATCTAAGTTAAACTATTGAACATATTACTCTTTGTTAAATTATAACACTATAAATAAAGTTTTTGAATTAATTTTATGTTCTAATTGCGGTTTATTTTCTCATTTGAATGGTGTGATCATCAATATAATGTTCCTACGAGGCCGGCACTCGTACTATTGGTAAACGGTTTTTTTTTTAGGGTATAGATGATTGTGAGGTTCTACCGTATTACTCCACCAACATATACGGTATATTTAGCGCCAAACCAAACTATATATAATAACTGTATACAAATACCCACACGGAAAGCTCCCGGGTTGACGCGGCCGAACTTTAGCTTTTAAATTAAAAAAAAATCAAAATAAACTCATGCCATAAATTAATCAATAACCATAATCACCTTTCCGTATGCGCAAAATATGTGCGTCAACGAATTCTGTGGGACTGTCCTTTGGCCCCGTAATTTTACTCTCGGACAAGGTAGCGTGAACACTACATATAACTATATTACCTTTGATTTATAGTTGTAAGAATTCTATAATGAATTTGCGTATGGTTAAAACCCACAACAAACAGGCACAACACTCACAATATTTACCTAATGTTTCTTGTTATTTGGGCGTATAACCACTTTAGGTTTTAAACGAAATTAAGACCGATAACACAATTTAATTGAACGGTATGCACTACAAGCACTGAGTTTAAGAGAATTAATTTTAATCACCTTAACACAAATGGTTATTTATTAGTTTTAAAATTGATAATTTTGATAATTTATCTTTGTGCAATCCACGCTTAACTAAATGTATCACCGCCAATTTTTTTCTTTGTCCCACAACACTGTCCATTTACAAACAGCTGATTGCTGCTGCCTATGTATCAAATACATGATTACGTTTAGTTATGTATAAAAGAAAATATATAACCACACCCCGATACTAATGATCACCCAAAAATTACATAGATAATGAGAAAGCACAACACAAGTACAATAAAGAAGTATTGATAGCGATTAATACATAATTTGCCCATGTATATTTGTAAGTGATTGTAACACCCGTGTTAAATGCAAGATGTATTATATAATATATATATTTATAACAAGCTTTACGCTATCCCTGCAGGTTTCGCAGATCAGTGATGGGCAAAAGAAAAGCTGCGTTCCCGTATGACTCGAAAGTGTTAATCTTCTATATGTATTTTAGTTTTGCCACAAGGAGCAATTTGAACGAAATTGTAACAGACGTAGACTTCGATAAAATATCGCAAAATGTGATGTTAGAACATCCCAGCACTGGTGAAATAAATAATATGGATAGGTGTTTTACACTCAAGTGCTTTTGTTATGTGTGTGGAACATTTATATTTATGAGCAATCGCCGCAAAATAAGTTATAAAACCGCTGATTTATATCGACTATATTTTATTAGTGTTGTAAATTGGATGCCGTCTTTTTTCTGTACGGCATATATTTTCCATCTGCATAGATGGCAAAACACTGGAGTCGCATTGTCATTTGGTGTCCCGAGGATATGGATGGTTCTTTGACGTACACTGCAACGACAAATGCTCAACTACCGCTACCGCATTCAGCTGAAATTCCTGTTCTGGAATGATCAAACCCAACTGAAGAATATTTACCACCAACATTTAAATCTGCTGAAACCGAAGAAATATCTGCATCAATATATCAACTATCAAATGTCACAGCGCCATTCAATCACGGAATCATACGACGGATAAAATCTCAGATTTTTATATCCCAGATTATTTTTCAATTATTTTCAACTTTTATGTATTAAAAATGGCGTGTCTGTTGTATAATGTACTTGATGTAAACTTGTACCTGTGTTTTATGATTTGTTAAAACGGTGGGATGGAAAAATCTCGGATTTGTATCCACTCTTGCAGCGGCACGCCATTGTTTTGTCAAACAGATGAAAAATGTTTTTTTTTTTAGATTTGTTTTTTTTTTAGGAAAAACCACAATAAAATCAACTGAATCGATTTAATTTTCTTTTAAATAGTTTCTATTGTATCTATATTTGTCAATGCGATGTTTATTCGATCGATTATAATCGATTTAAATTCAACAAAATGATAAAAAATGATAAAAACAGTGTTTTTCGTCGGAATTAAAATCAAAAAAAAAAAAAATTAGATGTGGTTTTTCGGTCTTGATATGTTTCGCAAAGTTATTGGTCTTAACCTGCGCAACAACTTTGCCGAAGAAAGAATAACTAAAATCTTAATGATTCAAGAGCTATCAATGTAAAAATGAGGGTATAATTTCGCTCAGAGCCAAAACATGTCGAAGGCATTATCTCAAAAATGGGGACTAACTTTGAAATGGGACTAGCACCGTTGAATTCAGCATATTCGAATTAGGTTTACTCCCGGGTGCCCAGCTTGTCACGAAAAAAAAATTTGCAGTTCAAGCACAGTGTTATCAGAAATCATAAATACCTGTAACAAAATTCACCAAAAAATTTGTATTCTAAATTTATATCTGTTTTAATTATTGTATTTCATTTATATTTTATATTTTTAAATAAATTCTGTTTTAAAAATTATAATTTTTAAATGTACTTGATTTGGAGAATATTTTAACAGTGTAATAAGACACACTAATTTATTCTAATAAGAATTTAATTTTGAGTGGTACTAACACATATACATATAATTTGGATTTTTTGTTAGAAACTTCACAGCGGTAGTTTATTATTTCTAATCTGTTTTAATTGCAAAATAATTGAATTCTCAGTCGCTCAGTGCACGATCCTTATTTCGTAAAATGATTTTCAATCTAGAAATCAGTAACAAAATGTTTCCTAATGCAAAAATCTATCTCGTTAGACTGATTTTACATGGATACAATTTATTGTGATGGATTCTTCAAGTTTCAGTCGTATTCACAAAACTGGAGAATTCTGTGTGAAGTTACTTTTAAATTGTTGCAATATGTTGCCCAATTAGACCGCAGTTAAGGATGTACTACAAAATTTGTACGAACTTCCAAATACAAAACTTCAAATAATCGCGCTTTTTGGATGTAATTTATCATTTGATTCTAATTTCCTAAAATCTTTTTGGACCAGATCCTCAGCAACAAATTGTTACCGAATTTTTTGTAAAAATTTCTGTCTTAGTGATTTAAATGTGTAAAGGATTAAATTCGTATTTTTTATTACTTATTAAATATACTTTATTTATCAAGTCTCATTGTTTGATTTGCTATTATACAGGTTCTAGTATCCTTTGGTGTTCACCACCAGCAGTTGATAAAAGTGTAGTCAAGTTGTGCAATTTCATATTATTCTGTTCCATAAATTGGTCTGTGCATAGAAGAAGAACTGAAATGTTCGCTATACTGTCCAAAAGCCCTCGATATGGTACCCCATTAATAATAACTTCCGCGTTTGGTCCATTATCCAAAATTATCCATTTTATTACTCTGCGGGTTTTAAAATATCTCATACTACGTTGTAAATGACTTCGTCGTTCAGAACTAGAAACGGTGTCCGTCACTGAGTCAACCATACCTGGCTTGTACGATCTGGAATATACGATGTATGAATTTGGGATCTCATAGAGAATGCCATGCGTGGACAATGGAAAATGTACAAAGCATTTTCAAAAGCAATATATTAATGATACCATTACTGATATCGACGGTTATCCGTTGTATCGGTGCAGAAACGCAGAGAATGGTGGGCACACATTCACAATGCGAATATCGAACACTAAAAATCAAATTGAAATTAAAAATCACTGGGTGGTACCATACTGACCAATACCTTTAAAAACGTACATGGCTCATATTAATGTCGAGTTTTGCAGTTCTGTACAGTCCATCAAGTACATTTTCAAACATGTTAATAAAATGAAAAATAAATGTTTGGTAATATTTGAAGTACTAAATATATAATAGATACATCAGCAGCAACGAAGCTGTCAGGCGTATTCTTAGTTTCCCCATACACGAACGAAACCCAAGTGTCGCTCACCTTGCAATTCATCTTGAAAACGGTTAACGTGTATATTTCACTGAAGAAAATCTTCTCCAACGGGCATTCGAGCCAGCACAAAACCACAAACTAAAAAATGAGATCCACGTAGACAAGGCGAACCACATCTAACAATCGCAGACGTATTTAAAGGCAATACATTGGGACGACTTAACACTGCGTTTGTTGTTCGCGTTCCATTACCTATACGTTTTTCCAATTTGTGCGAACAGTCAATTGACAAGTGTTCAATACATATCCAGATGCATGTCGAGAGATGCAATTGCTGGAAGACGACACTCATTGGGATCTGATACTTGCAGATGCAGCATTTACATTCACGCTAAAAAACATTCGTCAACTGTTCGAAATTTTATTAACGACATGTTATCCAACACAATCATCAGCTTTGTGCGAAAAATACAAGAATTATATGGCTGAAGACATACTACACCGAGTTAGATACACAAACCAAGATCCAAACATTGATTACACGCCAGAAATGTACAATGAGGCTTTAGTGACATCCCATCGCCTGATCATCCGGCGACCGACTTAGTTAACAGTTAAGAGAACAGCATAACAATGTTCCCTTAGCTACATTTATTGTGAACAATGAGCCATTAATGACTGCTGAACAAAAAAGTATTTATGTTCGAATTATGCTCATTGTTGGTGCTAAACAAGGCAGGTTTTTCTTTATAGATGCGCCAGGCAGAACCGGCAAGACGTTTTTAATATCACTTATGCAAAGATCCGTTTGCAGCACAAAATTGCTTGGCAATTGCATCGTCAAGCAGTGCTGCCGCTTTGTTAGATGGGGGATTAACGGCACATTCAGCGCTTAAACTGACATTAGACGTTCTTAACAAACCGAACGCAATGTGTAGCATTAAAAAAAACAGGAGAATGGCTGCAGTGCTGCAAAAAAGTTTGATCATTATCTGGGATGAATGTACTATGGCTCATAAACATTCACTCGAAGCATTGCATAGAACTGTGCAAGATTTAAACGGCAACATTAAACTATTCGGTGGTGCTACCTTATTATTATCCGGTGATTTCCGACAGACATTGCCAGTCATACTGTGCCTCTCGTGGAATAACGCCAAAACAATTTCAAAGATATTATCTTTGGAAAGGACTATGGTTTAGGCAAAACAGAAGTAGAAATAGTATTTAGGATAACAGCTAACATGAGGATTTCATTAAAGCGCAACGTCAATTTTCATCAATACAGCGAGACGAATTTCTGAAGGCTGCAGACAAGTTCGAGATATGGCATGAAAGTTACGCATTTTCGGAAGAAAGTTCTTCGTTAAAAGACAAGCGTTCTACACGAAACAGTAAATTTAAAATGTAGGATCCATTTATAGATCTACAAGGAATATTAAAACTTGGAGGCCAAATCAACAGCAATACACGGTTTGCGTATCTTATTGCAGAGGAACTTCATATAAAAAATCACCATGCCCAACGTTGTTGTCAACCTTAATGCAATTGAGATATTGGAGGATTGGAGCACGGTAGCTCGTCAATAAGACTAATCGTCAATTGGTCGAGATGCTTGTACTGATATTTACAATGACACAGTGTATTTCAACATCTTAAAGAAAACTGCAAACAAATTTCCATGTACCTTGCACAACAATTTATAAATTGGCGTTTCAACGCACCTGCGGCATCTCATACTGGCGCCTTTTTTGAAAGCGCGGTGAAGTCAATTGAATTTCACTTGTCAGTTCACTGTGGAGATCGAATCCATTTTGAACTCACGACCGCTATATTTGGTGTCGCCCATTTTCTGAACTCGATGAAGGGAATACCGGAACAAAATCTCGTTGAGATCAGACAGTCAATATTAACATGCTGATAGCTTCTTCACCAATTAGTGTAAAATATTTGGTTTCGACTACCCTCGAACTATTTGACATTTTTACAGCGGTGAGTCAAATTGTGTTACAAAACGCACAACATTACCTTTTAATGCGAGCGATTTCTCTTGACGTTTTACCAAAGCCGTATATAAAGAAATTTGTGCGAACTACAACTGAAATCGTTTTCTAGTTTCGGAATAAAATGAAATTCCAAAGGTTTCAATAAAGTAACCAGACCTGAAAAGGTTTCTTAATTATTTCATTTTAATATAATTTAAATATACAAAACGATTATTCTTATTCTATGTAAGTATAGACTATTTCAGGATGAGGTTCCAACAAAATTTCTCGGAAGTTTCTCACTGCTTTTAATAAGACCACCATATTTAAAATATTTACAATAACGACTAAAATGAAAATGTACAAAAAATAATCACTGACACTAAAAATAAGTTTTTGATAAACGGTCGTACGAGCTGCAAAAATTAAAAAAAAAATATAAATAAATCGATTTGAGTGATAATATTTTGTCAACTTACGCGTCACACTTCCAGTACACAAACTTGGGTACATCCCATTTAAACAGCTACAATTAGCACAAAGTGGTCCTTTTACAAGGTTCCACGTGTATTTCGTATCCAATTTTTTATTAAAAGCGCACAAAAATCTAAATTCTCGTTCTTTGACCAAACTAATTTGAAAATATGCGCAACCAAACTCTGTAACATCGGTATCGTACATCCAGAACAGGGGTCTTTCAATTAAACCGGAATGATTCCTTATTTCAGCAAACGCATGGTCTTCTGAATCTTTAATTAAACTCGGAAAAACACTTGCACCGACTGCAAAGTCGGTCGTGAAATCATATAATCCAATACCATTTTGGAAATTAGTTGAAAAATTCATACAAAAATTTTCCGGGACACGATAAAATTGACTAACTTTGATAGCCGCAATTTCTAGTTCATAGTTCCAATGCACCGGTGGTATATTACCGTAATTCAAATCCTCGGCCAATTTTTGTCGAAAACTATTAAATTCTTTGGCCAAATTTGTTCGTGTATTCTTAAACAAATAGCATAACTGATAATTTGAATCATGGTTATAAGATTGACAAATTTGACTTCCTAAAGTTCTGTTCAGTATCACTAGTAATTATAATTATACATATTTAATTAGTAATATTTAATTTAATTTGTGTAAAATTTTGATGAAGCTGCTACTCACATTGATCGACATAAGTTTTGGATTCGTCGTATATCAAACCCTGTTTTGTTAAATCATCTGTTTGGTATGGTTTTTGTACTAGGCAAGATAATAATCGTCTGGTTAATTGTTTTGGATATTTACATCCAATATTCGTAAATTCTGGATTCCACATCCATGATAGTTTTGCGTCACCCGCCTTTGCCTTCTTTATACAAGTCTTCATAAAAATGTTTAAGTTTTTTTTCAAAAAAAAGTTTCTATTTACATCAAAGCCACATGTTTCTGCCGTTACATGTATTGTATCATTTAGGATTATTTTAAGTTGACTATGTACTCTTTTAACCATTTTATTATTTATTGACATGAATCGCATATTTACCACACCGTCACATAGCAAATCACTCCTAAATAAATTGATTGCGCTCAATACAATTCGATCTTTAGAACGTAACCAGTCTTCACATTTTATAAAATTTTGCGATCCAAATAGTAAAATAAACACAAACACTCGGTAAATCATTGTGATTTATGTATAATAATTCAATACCATAACCAGATGGTGACTGCGGACTAATTGGTGGCTAAACATAATTTTTACATTAATTTTTTATTCCTTATCTGTTTTAATTGCAAAATGTTCCGCTATTCACCTGCCATAAAAGTTCGTTTATAAAATCGCGCTTGTGAGATTTAATATGTTTCCAAATGTTTTCCAAATTTTTGCACAAATCTATCATGTTAGGCTGAATTGAAACGAACAAATTTATTATCACCGATTTGCCATGATGTTACTTTTTAATTGTTGCAATATGTTCGCCTGCAAAAAAGTTTCGATTACAACATTTTAACAAATTCGAAAATACAAAAGTTCAAATAACCGCGCTTTTTGGTTGTCGGTTATCATTTGTTTATTGCTCAATGCGCGATTCTCATCAGGGAGTTGCCCATACGCAATATATTACGTAGATTACATAATATCGAGTAAATTTTTAATCTTTACAAAATGTATGGGTTAATATTTAGAAGCGTTAAGGAATATGAGGTGAGGTATATAATTTTCACTTTTAAACTTTCCAATTTATCTTGGTTTTTAGAGATCTAGCGTACAGGTCAGATTAGCAAGCAAGCAATAGCTACAAAGTTGTATCTTGGTCGTTTTTTTGCTCAACTATAAAAGTTGAGTTAACAAAAATCTGTGAATTAAAAGCAGTTGTCAACGGTTAGTCAACATTGTCTACTAGTAAATAGTAATCGACATTGTCGACGAGTAGTTGCCGTTATCGACGAAATGTTGACGCCTAAATAAATGCTATTACCAAATTTTCGGCTCCACTCATTCTCTTGATCAAGATTAAGGTCATTTTATTTAAAGCTAGAAGAGCCCAAATCGAAAATCAAAGCAAAACTGAAATTAGAACGCAAACTAACTATTGATACACAAATAATTAAAGGCTCATTACGGTTGAATCAAATACCCAATTAAGAAATGTTAGGCTGCACTCGTTCTTGATCAAGCTTCAAGTCATTTAATTTAAAGCTAGCAGAAGCTCAAAAAATTTAACCAAAATATAACATTCATTACTTTGACATTCAAACAATTTTAGGCTCATTATGGTGTAATTAAATGCGTCATTTAAAATTTTGAGGCTCCACTCTTTTTTGACGATCTTGTTTTGTGTTCTAATTTCGGTTTTGGTGAGATTTTCGATTTGGGTTCAGCTACCTTTGTAGTGAAAAATCTTAATGCTAGAATGAGCAAACCAAAATAAGTTTTTGGTTTGCTCATTATAGCATTAGGAGTCTAAAATTAGCCTTTAATGTTCCAATTGTTTTTAAATCATTTTTTGATAAGGGTTCCGCTACTTTTTTATAAATCTCCATCGAATAATCCATCGTTTTAGTTAGAAGGGATGGATCCCAATTTTTTTTAATATAGCATTAGTCTATTAGTAGCCTATAATTATCCATATCTTGTTTATGTTCTGCTTGATGGGTCTGTTAGCATTAGAGATGTTCGTTATTTTGTTGTGTCATTTTGGTGTATGTGTAAAAAATTCAGTGCTTTTGATTAGTTTCCAATATTATCTCTGAATGATGTCGGCATACCAACTGACCATGCCATAAAATTTTGCGGATGTATTGGGTATGAGATTTTTAGAACAAAATTGTTTAATTTCGAGCAAAAACAGCGGTATATGGAAGTTGCTCAGGGGCCGCTAAATGAAACCAATAACAAAGTAGAACTACTGATATGGCCTAGTGTGAATTTTATCTATTTCTGAAATTAAACAGAACCCCAAATAAACCTTCTGAATAGATAAAAGATTTCTCTCTGAAAAGAATAAAAGTTTTTCAAACTTCGAGTTCCAGAAGGATTTCGGGAACTGCAAAAGCAGTGGCCTAAGTGAACACTAATGAAGACTATATTGAAGAGGATAATATTGACTATTATTGTAGAGGCGAATGAATAAAATTCTTTATAGTTTATTTATAGTTTAAGTGCGGAATCGTTAAATGTGCGAAATTAAAAATTTTAAACACAGGATTTAAAATCGATTGAATGTGCTAACGATTTGTTTGCGGATCTCTTCACCTAAAACCCGTTGTGTTTTTTATTTACCTTGGGATGGTTAAGTAAGAGATAGCAGGTACAGCAACGTCCCGTTCCTGTTAACCAATACAATTTCCGTTGACTATGCTTCAAAATGAACTAATGGTAAATAAATGTCCATTTGGTGAATGCTGAATGATTTCCGGAATATAGGACAGTAAAATAGTTTTTTAAATGTTTTATTCGCTCATGTACCGATTTTGCACCTTAAACGAGACTTACTTAATATGTATATTATTATGCTCTGGAAATGGATAGAATTTGGAAAAAATCTCGTTTCAAAGTTTTCAGAACCTTACAAAGATTTCAGGTGGCACAAAACACTTACTTTAAAATCATTAGACATTGATCATTGTCAGTGAAAAATGAAAAATATTCTGAAGAAACTTTTACGATAAATATGATGCTCTCAATAGCCCCTAGAAATCGTTTGATTTTAAATCACCGGTTATTAAATTTAGTTTTAATTTAACTGAAGTTGATTGTTAAAATTTCACAGAAAATATTTATGTATTTGGGTTACCCATGTTTCTGAAAAATTAAGTTTTCAGTTAGTGAAAAATATAAACAATGTGTTAACAAAATAATTTACTACTCAAATAAATAAAATATGATTTGCCTCATGTTGCAGTCTCATTTAATCATTATATCACACCATGCTTTTGATCAGTGATTATAAAACGTTAGGCAATCGATTTTTGCGCACTGTTCCTAAACAAAGGAACCCCTAATGGATAGTTCCCTAACGAGTGGGATTGTTGAAAAATAATTGTCGAATATTATTGTATAGTTTTGATGTTTACGAACAAATTAGGAAATAAACGTTGTTACAGGCTGGCTACTGCCAACCTGCAGATTTCACTAAGCGCATGCAGAGGCCTCCACGGTGATTTTTGCCGAGAAGTGCTAAGGTCGTGGGGTTTGAGGCTTGCATGACGCTCCTGGCTTACACCGTGATCATACAGAGAGTTAGGGGGAACGCAAATAATCATAATAACCGAGTTCCGCCGAAATTCGTCGGCCGGAACCTGAGGAACGAACAACAAAATTATATACCGAGAACGGTGCCTTGGTGCGCGCATCCATTCGAATTCAAACAGGGCGAAGCCCTGGTTACGAAATTGGATGCGGGCACCAAGGGACCGCAAACACTAAACCGACACAGAGGGAGTCTCCGCTCCCATCATACCTAACAGGAAAATTTAATAATTCATTTTATATAAAAAAATAAACAAAACAAAAGGAAACAACTTCCCAAAAAAAAAAAAAGAAAAAGAAAGAAAGGGAACGAGAGAGAGAGAGAGAGAAATGCGCAACGAGCGCGCACCCGCTGTGCGGCGCTCGATTACAAAATTTAAAATTTAATATAATGCAAAAAATATAAAAAAAATGAAATCAAAAAAATTAAAAAAAATAAAATAAAAAAATGGTACCTTAATTAATTATAAAACTGTTGCGGCCTTGGTGCCGTTGGCGCTGCGGGGCCTCTCCCCGATAAAACCATGGGTTGCGGCCTTGCGCCGTTTACCGCGTGCTCCACCGGTGCGGCCCAACCGCCGGTAAAATATACTGGCCTCAACTGGCCACCAAAATATGTTGGGCGTAGTTTCGTCGCTCCCGTTGAATATTTTGCCCGGTAGGGCCTCAACCTGTTGTGGGGCCTCTCCCCGATATCACAATAAATACAAATGGCCGACTGGGCGTTGTCTCGCCGATCCCGTTTTAATAGTTTACCCGGTTAGGCCTTAAAATGTGTGGCGTCCTTTCGCCTTATCCTTTTAAACTGTTACGGCCCACCCGTCGATAGATGTATATGTATGAATGTATGTACTTGATCCCCCGTTATCCCACCACTGTTATTGATTCAACTATACCGTTGTGCGAACCTCGTGTCCGTCTCCCGTATTAGAAGGTGGTTGAGAAAAGAAAGCCGTATTTAACAATAGCCTGGTACACGAGTCAATCCATACCGCAATACATACTCTTAATGGTTTATTTGGTAGTTTCACTCTCAAAAAAAACAAATCAAATCTAGTTAATTTAATATAGCTTTAGATACACACCATAATATGACTGATTAGCAACCCAGATGAAAGAACGTGGATCGAATCACAAATTTCAATTTTCTGCTCCTTGTCACAATTGCACGGCCGAAAGTTTTTCTAACTTTAATCATCAAAAGAATTCACCAAACGTCCATATATGGGTACCAACACGTCGTCCCAATGCCGGTCACACAATTCCAAAAAAAATTCAACACTTTTCATTCGTCAACTATACCGTTACTCAGTATTTTTATTTTATTTTTTTTTTTTTTTTCAATTAATACACATAAAAGTCACTTTCAATTAAAAAAAAAAATTTAATGACAACCAAAAGACTTTTCATTTTTTTTTCTTTGTAACAAAATCAAAAATGTCACTCTATATAAATCAAATTTAGAAACGCTAAATTAAAAACTCGACTTTATTTTTCTACCATCCAAACTCGAAACGCGACCACCAAAAAAAATTCGAGCGTCGCACAGCTCGTAAAACGTTTTAGAAGAAAATGCATCTCTCTTCTCTGTCTCTCCTTTATACCAAATTTTCGTTGGTAAAAAGAGTGACATACAAGAAAAAACATTTTTTTCAAAACATTTTACTTTGCACACACTCGATGCGCATTGTTCTCTCTCTCTCTCCCATTCTCGTTCCGTTGCCAACATAACAGAAGAAAACACACAGGAATCCATCCACCAAGAAGTCACATTCACACAACGAAAACCCGGACGCAAGAAACCACGTGGAGAATAGAAACAAAAATGTCTTGTTAAGACCACACAGTCGTAACAACGTATGACAATGTTTACAAACGCACCTAAGTTGGGCTCCGATTGTAGACCCATTTTATCCTGAAGAAACTTTTCTAAACATCGATGGGAGAGTATCGAGAATCAATTGGTCTAATACTAAAAATCCTGTCAAAATCAGGATGGATTTTTTTTGCAGGTATATACTGTTTAATTTTTTTGAAATTATTCAGAGACATGGCGTTTAACCAATATTGGGGAGCATTTAAATTTGACTCGTTTACAATTCGTTTCATCAAATTATTCGTGAAGAAATACTTTTAACACTATTTGCCGTTGGCACTTGGCGAAACGCTGTCACACAATATACACATTTTTATTAGCACTTGCTTTTATTTTTTTTTTTCGATTTTCCAATTTTTACGAAATAAATAAACAAGTGCTAATGAAAATGTGTTTATTAAGCATGGTACGGACTTGTTAAATGTTTAATTTGAAAACTCATTTTCTCCTGGAAAATGAAACTGTTTTTCCAAATTAGTTTCATATTTTTGTAATGACTCAATTAAGAAATGCTCATTTGTTCAATTTCCAATAACGGCACTGGCAGCTCTTCGTTGTTAAATCTGTTATTTAACTCATGACATAATTCTTTATATACCATCCTCACTGTCAGTCCAACTTTCTATTATTTCCGAAATTTCAGCGTCGGTCAAATATTTTTGGGACATTTTCTATAAAATTAGATTTTTTGTAAAATCATTATGTACAATATAATTTTTTTTAAAACGTATGGCACACTAGTGCATATCTTTATATATCAAAAGAAAGTGTTTTTTCTAACTAATAATGTTATTTTACATGGTAAATCATTTCACAAAATTAAAATATTTTAAATTTATTTAATTATATAACTTACCAATTATTTATTTATTTAATTATTTCGAAGTCTTTGCACTATAATCTGTATAATACGTATGACATTTCGGCCTCTATTCCTTTAGTCCTATCACGTCATGCGACGTGATAATTGATTTCCTTGGTTACTAGATTATAAAATAAAAAATTACCAAATAATTTTGTACAAAACACGCAGTGAATATTTTTCAAATCTTAGTTGACTGCCTTAGTTTGAAATAAATTCGATTTGTTTGTCACGTCAAAGTTTTAAGTGAAACCAATCGCCAGGAAATATTTATAAATCAGCATACTAAGATTTAAAAAACAGGCACACCGAGTTTTGTAAACAATTATTTTGTCAGATTCGGAATAATAATCAAGCAATCAAGAAGGTCGTTGCAGATATGAAGGTGGCCATTACAGATATGCAAGACGGAGCAATAAAGCGATACCATATCGTAATATGCTCGTAATTCGATCTGACTGGAGAAATCAAATAACATCCGACTACAAATTTTTTGTAAAATTATTTATTTTAAAACACATTCCAAAAAACTTTTATACTTTACGCTTGTATAGATACATTCAACATGTGTTGTTAACATCATTTCTCGGAATGCATTGTAACGTATCACTTCTCTTAAAAGTAATACCACATTAAAATTATTTACAATAACGAGTAAAATTAAAATGTACAGGAAATGAGCACTGACACCAAAAGTTTGTCTCAGGTAATCATCTTTTTGAACTGCAAAAAAAATATAATTCAATTATGTTACAAAATAGTATTTTGTTTGATCAACTTACACGTATCAAATTCAGTACACAAGGTTGGATACATCCTATTCGAACACCTACAAACAGTACACGGTGGTCCTTTAACCAAATTAAACGTATTTGTGCTATTCGAACCTTTATTAAAAACACATAAAAATTTATTTACTCTACTCTCCTCAACGAGATAGTACGTGCAAGCAAACGCAGTTACTTTAGTATCGTACATCCAAAACAGTGGCCTAGTAATTAAATCGGAACTATTCTGAATTTCTACCATTACATCCTTTTCTAAATCTTGTATTAATCTCGGAAAACCGCGTTTACCAACTGTAAACTCGGTCGGGAAATCATATATTCCAATACCATTTTTGAAACGGTCTGAAAAATAATTACAAAAACATTCCGGAATACGAAAAAATTGACTGAATTTGATGGCCATTAGTTTTTTTTCTAGTTCGTAGTTCCAACGCATCAGCGGTATGTTACTGTAATTCATATCAACGGCTAATGTATGCCGAAAATTATTTATTTCTTTGATCAAATGTTTCCGTGTATCGGTTATAGCATGATTTGTGAATCGGATGATCAACTGAGTAGGGACACTTTGGACAGCCGAATATTTTGTTTAGTTTCACTATGCATAATTAGAAATCTAATAGTATATTGATATAAATTTTTAATCACACTGCTACTCACATTGATCGATATGTTTCTTGGATATATCGAACACCAAATCTTGTTTTTTGAAATAATCATTTTGCTTGGGCTTTCGTACTAAACAAGATATTAATTTTTTGGACTGTGGGTATGCGCATCCAATTTCCGTGACTAATGGATTCCAGATCCATGATACTTTTTCGTCACCTGCCTTTGCCTTATCTATACACGCCACCATAAACATTTTCAAATTGTTTTTCAAAATAAGTTTTTCATTTGTTTTATACCCGCAAGTCTCTTCCGTTACGTATATTGCATCATTTGGAATTACTTCAGTTTGATTTGAAATTTTTTTGACCAATTCATTTTCAACTGACATAAATTTCATATTTACTACACCGTCACATACAAATTCACTGCGATAAACGTTGATTGCTTTCACTATTATTGATTCACTCTTCAAATCTAATTGTTTAACATTACATTTTATAAATGTTGGTAGAAAAATTAAATGAAGTACAAAGGTCCAGTAAATCATTGTGATTGATACTTAATAAATTAAAACAGAATGAATTGGAGTGAAGCTTCGGTCTTATTTTTATAACATTTGATAACAAAAATTCATTCGCGGAATCGTTAAATGATTAAATCAGCCCTGGAAATAAATATTCATGTTTCCAAGCGTCACATTTTGAATATCTAAATGTTATATTTGTAATGAAAATGTCGGCTGTGATCCTGTATAAAACAATGTCGATCTTCATCTTATCCGAAGACCTTAATTGCGTAATGTTGGTTGATAGTTGGTTCAAATCCGAGAAGAAGCCGTTGTATTCATTATGTGTCAAAGTCCTGTTTTTTTTGGTTTATGGTATGTTTCATTTTCTTCTTAGATTATCAAAGTGTTACAATGTATTTTTGATTGATAGCATGAACCAGTGGACCTAGAATACTACAAGCCACACTGCTTTAAAAATTTTGCTATATGACGTCAATTTATGTCGACGGTTCTCTTTTTGGCTATTATAGGCAGCACTAAAATTAAAATGATTGTTTTCATTCTTTTGGGTTTGCTGTCGTATTTATATGAAAAAAATTGTAAACAAACAACAAAAAAAAATATTTTAATAATATTGTTACGATTTTGCCTTGTCACTCAAGGTTCGAATCACTGGATTGTGAATAAATACACTGATTCAAATTTGAACTCACACAATTTATTTACACAACACAATTTATTATACAACACAAAATTCACAATTAATTATTACACTTATAACACACTTTTTAATTATCACTTTAATAATCGCTTTAATAATCACTTTAATAATCTTTCTATTTAACCTTCACTGTATCACGTTTAAAATAATACTCAGCATTCCACGTCAACGCGCGCCCTTATATACCAAAATATTTGTTTCTAGAATAATCCTAAATGCGCAGCAAATATGTTAGTATAGAAATACGCCTAAATGTTGAGTATAAATTATAAATGTAATTGAACAATCAATGAAATTAACTTATTCTATTCTATTCTAGGTGTCACCGTAACACTACCCCCCACTTAAGCCTGTTCGTCCCGAACAGGATCCAGATCACCCCCTCTGTAGAGCGCCAAACGCTCCAAATGCACCACCTTTGGTTTACCTTTCCGTCCTTTCTGTATGCGATAAACCACGTCGTTCAACCTTTTAATGACAGTGTAAGGGCCTTCCCATGTGGGTTGCAACTTTGGTGATAATCCCTTCTGCCGTTGCGGGTTGTGAAGCCATACCAACTGCCCTTCCTCGAAGCCTTGATTATTTGCTCGTATGTCATATCGAGCTTTCATTCGATCACTTGATATCCGAATTTTCTCCCGTACAAATTGATGTATTTCATTAAGTTCCTCTTTCATCCGGTCGACGTAATCCTGTCCGCATAGAGCTGCTGAAGGAACAGCCCCAAACTTTAAATCTCCCGGCAATCGCAGATTGTTTCCAAATATGGTTTTCGCTGGTGTCACTCCTGTTGTGTCATGTACCGCTGATCGGTAGGCCATCAGGAACATCGGTATATGTCGATCCCAGTTACGTTGGTTCCTTTCCACAACGTTTGCCAGATATTCCTCCAATGTGCCATTGAATCTCTCCACCATACCGTCCGACTGTGGGTGTAAAGGCGTCGTCCTTGTTTTATTTATTCCAAGCATCTGACATATCTCCTGAAATACCACCGATTCGAAATTCCTTCCTTGATCCGTGTGAATTTCCATCGGTACACCAAATCTGCTAATCCAATTGTTGACCACGGCATCAGCTATTGTTGTTGTCTCCTGATTGGGCATGGGGTACACTTCCGGCCATTTGCTGAAATAATCCATTATTACTAGCACATATTTATTTCCGCTCTCGGTGGTCGGAAATGGCCCCGCCACGTCCATTGCAATTCTCTCAAATGGTGCCCCGACATTATATTGTCTCATGGTTCCACGGCTTTTTCGTGCTGGTCCCTTCACTGCCGCACATTGGTCACATCTTCGACACCATTCTACTACTGACTGTCTACATCCGGACCAGTAGAAACGTTGGCGAATTTTGGCTAATGTTTTATTAATCCCTAGGTGACCTCCACTTGCTCCTCCGTGATACTCCTTGAGGATTTCCGCTATCCGATCTTTTGGCACCACTACCAACAATTGTTTTACTTTACCATCCGTGCTTTCCCACTTTCGTTTTAAACATCCATTTTCTATGTGGAGGCTATCCCATTGAGCCCAATATGCTTTTACAATGGGAGCTTTGTCAGCTATCTCACTCCATGTGGGCCGGTGTTCCTTTTCCTTATGTTTCATGATGAATTACAGGTCAGCATCCCGTAATTGCTCCTTCTTGATCATTTCATCAGTCCATTCCTCATCAGGTAGCACTTGCATAAGCCGAATATCGATGATGTTTTCCTTGACCTCCACATGCCCACAATTCTTGCTTTCCACGGGACATGGTCTTCTCGATAACGCGTCGGCATTTTTATGTGCACTTTCCTTCCGATGTTTAATATCGGCTTCTTTTGTCAAGCTCTCACCGCCTCCTTCTAATCTCGAAACTTTGATGGACGTTATGGGGCAATCGATTATGGGAGTCAGCTTTTGCTCCTTCAAGCTGTCTCTTTTTAACGACTCCAATGTCGTCTGACCCTCCTTTCTGGCCTCCCTCTGCTGTTCGTTTGGTGTACGCTTCATAGGAGATGGCGATTTTCCTCGTTTCTTCTTAATTTCCCAACAGTCCCGTGAGATGTGACCCATTCTATTACATACCCAGCATTTAATCCTGCTACTTCCATATCTGAACCTTGGCGTAGCCCGCGTGGTGTCTGTTCTGGAATCAATCTCCACTCGACGAATTTTCATTGCTGGTTTGATGATGGTTTGCGCAGTTTCGTTTGTTAACGCACAAGCGATGGTTTCCGTGAAAGTTGCCTTAGGTGACAACATCACCGCTCTGCGCGTCTCAGGATCTCGAATACCGTCAATGAATGCATCTATTTTAATTCGCTCCATGTAATCGGCCGACATATTTGAATGGGCTAAATGCGCGAGCCGCTCAATTGCCGATGAAAATTCCTGTAGCGATTCTCCTCCTTTTTGGTATCGACCCTTCAATTCCATGCGATAGATTTCTCGTTTGTGGTCACTTCCGTATTTTCGATCTAACGCCTTCATAATTCCCATGTAAACGTTCCGTTCCTGCTCGGGAATGATTTGTAGTGTTTCTGCCGCTTCGCCTTTAAGAGCCACAATTAATGCTGCAACAGATTGTTCTTCAGTCCACTGCTTTTGTTTAATCGCCGTTTCGAACTGGAACTTAAAAATACTGAAGGATGTTGTTCCATCAAATGTTGGTGGTTTTATCTTAACTGCATTAACCGTCTGGATCACGTGTTGTGTCGTTCCATTCGCCTTGACATCTTAGAGCTCCTTCTCGAGACGTTTAAAACCTTGTTCAACCGATTCAAATTTTTGTTGAACCGTCCCTTTAACATTTTGAATTTCTGCGTGTACTTCTGTTTGCAGTTTTTCCACTTTACCGTGTAGTGTAGAAGATAATTCCAAAAACCTCTCGTCTATTTTCTTTTGGCCATCTTCTATTTGGTTTTTAATGTCCGCTCCTTGTTGCTCCATTTGTACCATCTTCTGTTTAATGTCCGCTCCTTGTTGCTCCACTTGTAACATCTGTTGTTTCATGTCCTGGTTCGATTGTTTAATGTCCGCCCGTTGTTGTTCCATCTGTTGTTTCATTCCCTCGTTCGATTGTTTTATTCCCTCCAACTGTTGTCCCATCATTTGATTCATAGCAGCCATCAACTGCGAAAAATCGAAACTTCCAGATGGGGTTTGCGTTGTTTCGACCACCGTTTATACGTCCTTTTGTTTCTTATCCATATTGATCTCATCCGTTTTTTCCTCCTCGAAATCATACACGTCTGGATCTAAACCTTCCTTCTCCATGGCCTCACGTAGTCGCTCCACCAAACTAGCTTTTGTGCCTTCACTGGCCAAACCTCGCCGTGTCAGTTGCTCCTTTAATTGCGCAAGCTTTAATCCGTAGAGAATCATTTTCCTTATTATTCACAATCCCACCGCTGTCACCAATTGTTACGATTTTGCCTTGTCACTCAAGGTTCGAATCACTGGATTGTGAATAAATACACTGATTCAAATTTGAACTCACACAATTTATTTACACAACACAATTTATTATACAACACAAAATTCACAATTAATTATTACACTTATAACACACTTTTTAATTATCACTTTAATAATCGCTTTAATAATCACTTTAATAATCTTTCTATTTAACCTTCACTGTATCACGTTTAAAATAATACTCAGCATTCCACGTCAACGCGCGCCCTCATATACCAAAATATTTGTTTCTAGAATAATCCTAAATGCGCAGCAAATATGTTAGTATAGAAATGACGCCTAAATGTTGAGTATAAATTATAAATGTAATTGAACAATTAATGAAATTAACTTATTCTATTCTATTCTAGGTGTCACCGTAACAATATGTTTTAAAATTATGCATTCTTTTTAATTGCGTTAAATATATAAACACGTATAAAACACGTGTTTTCGTTCTTTTCTTTTTATGAACATGACTACCGTCTACAGTTCAAAGAATGAACTGTAGACATAAATTGAATGACATAGCAAGCAGGGTGGTCTGTAGTTTAATTGGGATAAATAGTGTCATTCTGTCAATAACTGCGTAGGTTTTGTATACCATTATGGTTTCCATCTCTATCAACTGCTTGTTACTTCCTTATTACAAATTATATTTATTCTGTTGATTTGAATTTGGCGTGTAAAATTCGGTTCTCGGACCAGTGATTATGAATAGATAATCGAAAAATTGACGGTTTAAATCACGTTTCTGGCAATATAGACCGCTTCCAGAATATTCCTGAAAATACTGAAGTTATTCTTGTAACATAATGAAGATATCACCCAATCATATAATATGGACATAAAATAGATGTTATAAAAAAAAAAAAAAAAAAAAGAAAAAAAAAAAGTCTCACATCGGAGCAATTCCGCCATTAAAAAATGACGCCGAATGGAATTTATGGTTTCCAAAATTAAATTTTTTCATGAAAGCCATTGCGTTTGTGAATAATGGTGACAAACGAAAAATTGCATTACTTCTGCAGTCTATTAGAGATAAATACATTCAGGTGTTCAATTCGTTTTAATGTGGATGATGAAAAAATTATGTTTGAAGAATTGAGTGGGTTACCCTCTAAGTAAAAGCGTAACATAAGCGAAACAAAAAATGAGTTAGCTTCATATATTAAACTTCGCAAACGTAACGTTTTGGCGTTAAGAAAGCTAACCGTTTCCGTAAATTTTGAACCATGAATTTTAAAATAAAAATCGTACCACCGATTTATCACATTTTAGGTACGCCAATGCGGCCTATTTACGTACAGTAAAAACGAAATGATTTTATATCGAGGTTTTTTATAACGCCAAGGCGATATATTTGCGTTGTGCAAAAGAAAATGTTTTTGTATCGCAAAACAGAACTTTTTTTATAACGCCAAAACGTATTTTTTTCGATTCCATTTGGGTAAATTTAGAGAAATATTCTTTAATTATTTTTATGTGTAAAATATAATAAATTTATTATTTAATTTTAATATCATTGGCAATTTATTGTCACAATAATTTACTATTTGTATATCACAACCTCATTAAGGATTTAATATTACTTCAATACAATATACTATTAAAAATTATAGCAAAACAATTTATTAAATTTCATTTAGGTACTTATTTGCTAAATTATAAAATAATCAAAAATTAAATATTTCAAAAATTAATTTATGTACTTATTTACTAATTAGAAAATTCAAAAATTCATTAATTTACTTATTTAATAAATTCATAATTCAAAAATTTATTAATGCTTATTTACTAAATATAAATTTCAAAACTTAATTATTGCACTTATTTACTTTCTTTAGTCGATTATTCCATAATTAATATGTAGATGATTTTTTAATTTTTCGTTACCGGTCCTTTGAATATTGAAACCATTTGTGGTTTCTAAAAGGCCATACAATAACGAATTAGAAGTTGAAATTAGATTATTTAATTGTTTGTTCTTACCTTTAATAATATTCATTAAGCAATATGATTTAACGGCTATATTTGAGTTTTGCCCAAACCGAAAAAACCGGCAAGCCACGTCGTCATTAACAATTGCTCTTAAACAAGCCCGAATATATGTTTCGAGGCTCGTGTCATTCATCATTTTAAACGTGGTCCTCTGTAAAAAAAAGTTAAATAAAAAAGAATAAGTAAAAAAATTTAAATTAAAAAAAAAACAGATAAATTTGGCCTGTTTCCGCTTCTAAAAACTCGCAAGAATACTTTTACATTTTTACAAATTTTTAGGTGTGGATTCAGACCTAACGTATCCTACTAAGGCCTGTGCGTATTCTATGGACTTCATCTTTTCATCTAGCTCAACAAAATTTTCTACTGTTGTGGCCGGAATATTAAGTTCTATTGCAGAATGTGACTTTTCAAATTGTCTATTTTCTTTATTTTTTTTATTTCCTGTCTTAGGAATTTAACTTCCTTTAATAGCGATTGTATCAAAATTTGGTTTTGGAGACAAATATTATTTTTTTGGTGGTTTTCAGCTTCTACAGTTTGAGTGTTGGTGTTATATAAAATTTTGGTCGGTTTAGCAGATTGATCTGTTATGTCGGTTAAATTAGATATTACTTTGGTGTTTGGTGTAAATGTTGTTATTTTGTAAGGTTTTTGAAGTTTTTGTTGTTGGACTTTGTGGTGAGATATTTTGTAAGTAAATTTTTGTTTATTTTCCTTCTGTGTGCTGGTTGCTGGCTTAATTTGTGAATTTATTGTTAAAAATTTGATATAATTTTCACTTTCATTCGGCCCTAGAATATTTTCTGTGTCATCGAGGTATTGTATTTGAGAATGTTGCCCATCTAAATTAAAAAAAATTATTAGCAAATAATGATTTTTTTTATAAAAGTGCTATACTTACCAAATATGGTATTTTCGGTCATCTCAGTCATAGTATGAAAAAAACTCATAGTCATCTAGAAAATTCAAAATGAAGTAATGGTAAATAAATATGTTGGGAATTAGTTTTAAGTTTTACAGTTTTTCGATGTATATCAACTGTTTTATGCTCAGTCAATTGAGTGGTATATTCTTCAGTTTGAGCATCGGTACAATAAATAGACAAATTTGATGAAGGCAATGGTTATTCAAATTAATTTTTTTTTGTTTAATAAAGTGTACGCTCTTATGAAGTGTTGGTTAATTTCTTTTATTTTGTTGAATTTGTTAAATTGGTTGAGCACCTTTTCGAACCATTTTTTTAGTAGTTGCATAAAATATCCAGATGAGTTTATTGTTTTTGATGGTTTAGTATTAAAAGATTTTAAAATTATAATTCCTTACAGTCTTCTTTAAGGAATGATCAATGTTGTAGATGAGAGTCACCTGGGTATAGAAAATTGTTTAAGCCTGGCAAGAGAGTTCATTTATTGGACTGGAATGTCAACGGATATAAAAAATAGTATACAACAATATGATATTTGCATGAAATATTCAAAAAATAATAAGAAACAACCTCTCCCCAACTCCCCATAGTTTGGCTTATTTACCATTTGGTAAAGTCGCTATCGATTTGTTTACATACAAAACAAAAACTTTTTTGATCTTAGTGGATTACTTATTCGAAGTATATTGAAATCTCATTATTATCTTCTGGTTATACTGCGTCTCAGGTAATAATTTCACTTAAATCAATATTTGCTCGACATGGAATACCGCAGGAAGTAATTTCTGATAATGGTCCAACTTTCAACTCTGAAGAGTTCAATTTTTTTTTTCAATGATGACATCACCCAAAAAGTAATGAATTAATTGAAAAATCTGTAGATACTATTAAAATTATATTATATAAATCAGATGAAGATAGTACTGCTGATCCTTATTTAAGTCTATTAAATTTCCGTACTACACCTAAAACTAATTTTTTTTCTCCGTAAAGAATTGTTGATGTCGAGAATATTGAGAACTAAATTGCCGACTCATTCAGAGAAATTAAAACCACAACTCGTAAACTCGGAAGAATATCGTAGAAAAGCGGAAAATATGCAGGAAAAAATGAAAACCAATCATGATCAAAATACTACGAAAGCGCTGTCAGATTTAGTCGTTGGTCAAACGGTTTATTTAAAAAGAAAAATTTCGCTTCTTTTTGCATAAAAGGTAAAATTAAAGAAGTACTAAAAGTAGTTCAGTGGTCGTCATCATTCGACGATACTTTATCGAACAACACAAGCGACATTTTGGAAATTTTACAGGAAAGGGAAAAAACGATTTTAATTAAAAATTTCAATAAAAACGTTCGGTTAATATGTTTGTTGCATTACTTAGTATTACACGAACATAAATATATATATTTTTTTTATTTTCGTCCTTTTAATCTTTTATTAATGAGTTATATGACAAAAACTACATTTTCATCGCTTGTGCGTTTTGGTTTACTAATTTGTCGCTTATGCTAAAGCGCTTGTGTCAATTAAATTTTATAAATTGTCACTTGAGTGTAGTTGAGTTTTAAGGATTTAAATAAAAACACACGTTTGTCGTTTATGCATTTTTCATATAATAATTATTTCAATTTAATATTGATTGGTTTTTCAAAAAATTGCTTAAGATTGCACTTCTTAAAAATATGTATGTAAATAAAAACATAACAAATTAATTAAAATTCCAACAAAAAATAACAATAAAAATAAATAATCTAAAAGGAATTCATTTCCATAACTATTTTTAATAATTTACGTTTCATATGTATTAACGTTAACTGTATCACAGAAATATCAGTATTCATTTCATCAGTTAGGTGTCATATTCTAATTCTAACGGTCCATTTTCATCTTCATCCGTTTCATTTAACTCATCTCGAATGAACATATTGGTTTGCAAAAGTTTGTAATCATCGTGGTACATCTCAGGAATGATATTTTTAGAGCACATTCGGCTCAAATCGCCGTATTTATTTATGTTAATAAATAATTCGGGATTATACACAATCCGAGGAAGTTTTGGTTTGTACTTCATATCTACCTGTAAATTAGGTTCCGTGTAAGTATCCACGAATATTTTCGATCTTGCTATTCTAATTTTTTTAATCGACTTCAATTTGAGTTCCTTATAGGGCTTGTGAACACTTTTAATTTTACAATTATTAGCGACTATTGACATCCAATCATGAAAATCGCTGAATTTCATGTTATGAACTTCGTATGGCTTCTGTGTAGGACTAAACGGTTTTGTTTTTTAAGTGATTTTCAATTACTCCATGCATTGAATCCACAGACATATAAGTGTGACCGATTATAAGAAACGTTACTGTTATTTCATTAACTTATTTAGCCATTGATAAAAAATGTTTTATCATAGCAATAGTGTACCGATTCTTGTTCTGGCCAACACAATTATCGCAGTAAAACGAATTTTTTTTTGTTGTTTGGCGTTTATCTACCATATTTAAAAATTTCCATATATTGCTGCATATTTCGTTGGCTCCCTCGTTTTCCCTGATATTCTCCCCATAAGTAGCAGTTACCATTTCTCGTAGCACAATTCATATATGGTAAAATTGTAAACTGCAAACTCTCGATAATATTCTAATAGGATACTATTTCCGTTTGGAACATTTAGTACTTTTTGCAAATCAAATGAAGCTATACTAAAAGAGACGTATCTATTTTGGCATCGGCTTGTTCTTTTAAAAAGTCCACTTTTAGTTCATCCTTTAGTTTAATGTGGACGGCGTATTCGATTTCCTGCGCAGCAGTTTTACTAGTGATAATTTTATAGCGTTCACACTTCTCGCATTTATCTTTTTTCGGATTGTCAATTGAAAGGTTATATATTTTTTTTTTTTTAAAAATAATACGAAACTGATCGTATTTTATAAAATCGAATTCTTCTTCAATTTGTTTGTTTTTGTACATTCTATACAAATTAGCTAACGTACCAGTATCAGAAGGCAAATATTCTCTAGTGGAAGAAGATCGACAAAAATGCGAGGAATCAGCTGGAAAAATTGAAATGAATTCATCTAAACGGATTTGATCGGTTTGCGTAATACTCCGGGATTTTCTTATTTTCGTTGGATTCTTCAAAATACCATCAACGTCTAGTTGTTTACTATTGTTCTAATCAATGAAGCGGTTATATCTAGCGTATTCATTAGAAATTGTTAGCACACATTTTTTTTTATCTTTTCCATTGGACATGTTATACTATAAACATGTGAACATTTACGAATTGTTGAAGAATCAGTTCGTCTTCGTTTTACATATGTTTTTTCGATGCAACTACTCAGGTATTTATCCTTGTCTTCTTGTGTTGGTATTTTCCAATAGCCATAGACTAGTTGTTGTCCAATTTCACTGGAAATGCGGGCGCTGGCACAATCATTAAGGCAACTCGCCCGATTTTCGCATGGATTAGATTTTTTTTTTTTGATGGTACAAGAACCCCATTTTTTCAAATATTCGGCACCCGATTTACGTTTAAATGAGTTCAAATTTTTTAATCTGTTTGATTTCTTACGATATTTTTCGATTTGTAATGACTCACTTTCTACTTCGTCATTTTCAAATAAGTGTCTGTATTGTCATCCAAAGTGCTTGACAAATTCTCTATATTCTCCAGTATAAAGTCGTTATATTATCAACCGTATATTGATTTATATTTGTATTACAGGTTTGATCCTCCTGTGTTTCTATTATATCTTCTTGGTGCTCGTATTCGTATATTATAACATTTTCTTAGAAGTCGTCATTGTAGAGAACCAACTACTCAGAAATCCAAAGTGTAATGAGCAATGTTACGGAACAAGAGTATAAAATTACTGCTCTGAACAATAATGTATGGAAGATTAACACTTCAAATTCAAACGCATACAGAAACTTGCCAATGAAGGTGAATATGGAAAAATATCAGTGGTACACGAACGAAAATAAAAACGATCGTCCCATCAAGGTCATGGCAAGAGGACTACATCCAACCTGTGAAATTAATTCAATAATGGAGGACCTAGAAAATAATGGATTTAAAATCCTTGATGCCGTGAACATTATTAAAAAAGAGAGACGTAGCGGAGAGAACCGACTAGAACCCGTTTCAAAAAGAGGGCTTCCCCTGTTCATGCTAACCTTTGATAAATCCGAGCAAATAGAAAAAATTTACAATATAACTGGCATACTCAAATTGCGAGTAAAGATCGAAGCTGTTAAAAGAGGCAGTACAAGAATAGTACAATGTAAAAAATGCCAAGGCTATAGCCATACGCAACGTTATTGCGCGTGCGATCCAAGATGTGTGAAATGTGCTGAAAAGCACCCAACACAAACTTGCAAACTATCTAAAGAAGAACCAGCAAAATGTATAAACTGTTATGGGCAACATCCAGCTAGCTACCGAGGACGTGAGGTTGCCAAGCAGCTACAGAAAATGAGGGATCAGGCACGCAAACCCCCTCTAAGTCATCCAAACAAGGATCGAGCAAGAAATGAAGCATCTGTGCGTAGGGAGAATTACACATATGCTCAGGCCGCTTCAAATTCGAAAGAAAATGAGACCAACGGTACTGAAAATTTCAAAAACACTGTCCAAGCAATTTTAAAGAGCCTTGAGGAACAGAATAAGCTAAATAAGTTAATTCTGGATCGACTTAATCTGCTGGAAATACCAAGCTCCAAAATAGTTAAACATAAATAATGTATGCAATAAATAGTTCAACTCATAATTCCGGAGCAGAAACCAGACATCAAAACTACTCATTAAGAATAGCCATATGGAATGCAAACGGATTAACACAACACCTAGAAGAGTTAGAACTATTTTTAAAAACCGAGAAAATTGATATATGCTTAATATCAGAAACACATCTTACCAGCAGCTCCTACGTATCAATCGGGAGATATACTTGTTACCATACCACCCATCCTGCAGAACGAGCAAGAGGAGGGTCAGCTATATTTATTAGAGATAATATCAAACATCATGAAGAATTAAAAATAGAAAAAGAATCCATGCAAGTAACCACCGTGACGGTTAAATTTAGTTATCACAACACCTGTAATATATCTGCGATATATTGCCCCCCACGGTATAACCTAAATAAAGAAGACTACATTAACTTGTTCCAGAAATTAGGAAGTAACTTCATTATTGGAGGTGACTTTAATGCAAAAAATACCTTCTGGGGTTCAAGATTAACCTCTCCAAAAGGCAAAGAGTTACTTGCAGCTGGCCAATACTCAGACTGTGAATTTTACTCAGGAGGAAAACCAACGTACTGGCCAACTGATCCTAACAAAATCCCAGATCTAATAGATTTCTACATCACTAAAAGAATATCGGAACGCAATATCTTTTTAGAAAATGATGAAAGTCTAACATCTGATCATTCTCCTGTTATTATGACGGTTAGTGAAAATGTAATAGAAAAAACCAATTCACCACAGTTCACAAACAACAAAACAAATTGGGAACTGTTTAGGCAGTTGGTAGAGGAAAAAATAGAACTTCAAGTGCCAATCAAAAGTGAAAATGAAATAGAAGAAGAACTAGACATGCTCCTTCATGCCATACAATGGTCGGATTGGAAATGCACCCCTAAATTATCATCCAGGAAAGAAAACTCCGTTATTTACCCAATATAAATAAGAGAACTAATGCAGGAAAAACGAAAGCCCGAAAGAAATGGCAGACTACGCGTGCGCCGCAAGATAAAACCACCTTAAACAACTCGTGCATCAAACTTAAGGCACTCATAAAAAAAGTGAAAAATGAAACAATTGGAAAATACCTTTGTTCTCTAGCTCCAACTAAAGATACCGAATATTCCCTCTGAAAAGCAACAAAAGGGTTAAAACGACCAAAAACGCAGATCCCCCCAATCAAAACAAACGATGGGAAATGGGCTAGAAGTGCGAAAGATAAAGCTGACCTGTTTGCTGAACATCTTGAAGAAACATTTCAACCTCTAGGTCAGCAGACCAATGACGAAAACACTGCTGATACGCCCAGAATATCTGATTTTGAAGAGATCAGGCCTGTAACATTAAAAGAACTGAAAGCTGAAATTAAGAACATAAAAGTAAAGAAAGCTCCTGGTTATGATCTGATAACAGGGCAAATAATAAAGGAGCTGCCTGAAAAAGGTACCCGTAAATTACTGCACATAATCAATGCGATTCTCAGCAAAAAGCATGTGCCAATGCAGTGGAAAGTAGCAGAAGTAATAATGATTCCGAAACCGGGCAAGCCACCGAATGATAGAAAATCCTACCGGCCAATTTCACTTCTACCAACACAAACGAAATTGTTTGAGAGACTGTTGCTCGAAAGATTGAAAAGAACCATAGAACAAAGAAACCTTATCTCAGAATATCAGTTTGGTTTCAGAGAGAAACACTCAACTATTGAGCAGGTTCATAGGCTTACAGATGTCATTGAGAATACATTAGAAAGGAAAAAGGTTTGTTCTAGTATCTTCTTAGATGTGGCGCAGGCCTTCGATAAGGTGTGGCACAGAGGTTTACTCTTCAAACTACATAGAGATTTACCAAAACAATATTATATGATTCTAAAATCTTACATAGAGAATCACCGCTTTAGGGTGAAATATGAAGATGAATATTCCGAGCTAAAAAAGATTTCGGCAGGAGTCCCGCAGGGTAGTGTTTTGGGAGCTATTCTTTACCTGCTCTACACCAGAGATTGACCTCAATTAAACGATGTTACCATTGCAACATTTGCTGATGACACTGCAGTTCTCTCAGTAGGAGACACTATCGAGGAATCGACAACGAAACTCCAAGAAGCATGTGACAAAATCATAAAATGAACAAAAATGTGGCGTATCGGGCTCAATGAATCGAAATCCACGCATATGAATTTCACCAATCTAAAAGTCAGTTATAAACCTGTAATCATTAACGGTCAGCAGATTCCGTATGCAAATAATGCTAAATATCTAGGAATGACCTTAGATACCAGGCTCAGATGGAAAGAGCACGTTAAAAAGTAAAAAGATGCGCTTAATATCAAATATCGCAAAATGTATTGGCTTCTCGGGAAAAATTCGGAATTGTCAACCGAAAATAAATTGCTATTGTATCAACAGGTGCTAAAGCCTGTATGGACTTACGGAATACAGCTCTGGGGCTGTACAAAGAAAACCAACACCAAAATAATACAAACTTTTCAAAACAAAGTGCTACGTGGTATAGTTAACGCTCCGTGGTACATTAGGAATGATGACCTTCATAGGGACCTAAATATCCCGACGGTTCAAGAAGAAATAAAAAAATTTGCAGTAATTCATGGACAACGTATCTATCAACACGTAAATGAAGAGCTTCGTGGTATGTTGGACACTTCACATGCAGTAAGACGATTGCAGAGAACGAAACCAATTGATTTAATGGATTAAGGCCACCAGAGCAAAGACTACTTCAGTAATTAACCTATAAATGGAGCTGGCCAATGGGCCTCTTCTCATTCACAAGTGACTAAATCAAGAATGAAAAATTACTAGATGAATTGTATTCAGTTGCAATAATTTAAATAAAAAAAAAAATTAAAAAAAAAAAATTGTAGAGATCAAACTCTAATTGATCATCGATTTCAATATTACCACCTTCGATATTATTTGGAATTGGAAAACAAATAATATTTTCGTTAATCAAATTTTGAATATTTGTTGTCACTGTCGTGGTTTCCCCATCCTGTGCCTTTTTAAATATTGAAATTGGAATATCTTGCGTTTGGTCACATAATCGCGTTGAAGTCGCTGGTTTCTTACTGATGGTTTCAGAACTATTGTGCTAAGGCTAGTGCAACAAATAATTTACCTCTCGAGTTCATTTTACTGTACCTACATATAAAAATAACGTTTATATGATAATCGCAAATAACACAAACGCCATATTTCACATAAATAATTTCTTAAAAATACTACAAAAGTAATTAATAAAACAACAATTGAATTGTAAAACCTTGAAATATTTCGTGTTTACTAACCACTTACAAAATCCTAATATTTCAAATTGGTTAATAAATTGATTAAAAAATTGATCGTTTGTGCGTTTTGCATTATATTTACGAAAAAGCACAAACGACCATATTTTATGGCAAAATTAAATTAATAGCTCTCTTTATTTCGAATTACTTTAAATGATTCTTTAAATCTTTACATTTAATCAAGAAACCACAATTTCACAATCATGCTTAATCAATTTAACTTACCGTGAATCCGAAACTAATTATGATATTGTGATAACAATAAAAACACTTCCACTTCACAAGTTACTACCAAGTTCTGTCGCTTAACTCAAAGTAAAATAGTGATTTATGTCGCTTAGACCTTTTGTTTGATCATTTTTACGCAAAACAGCGGTTTTTCGTAATAAATACAGAAATTGGTGAAATCAGTTATAAAGACCAAAATCAGCGCTTTCCAATGATATACAAATCAGAAATTTTAAAAATTGACGCTTGTGCTGTTTGATAAAAGTATCGTCGATATAATGTGGACATAAAATAAAGACGTTTTAAAAAAGAATTATAAAAAGAGTTTTAATATAAAAACATATAAAAACAAGACAAATCTTAGAATAATTTTTCAAACACACCGGCTACTTAACACTTAAAAGACAACAAAAATAATTTTCACTTTTATTTATTATTAATTCACTTCCCACAATTTACAAGACTTTGCACAATAATTTCTCGCGTTGTTTGTCGCTCTTAAACTATCGCGTACCGAATCTTATGAATGAATAATTCATTACGTTCATCGCATTTAATTATATTTAAGACCGCGCTGAATATTCTAAATTCTTTGCAACGCATACCATTTGGACAAAAGGGGCCATTCGAACACTAATCTATTGATTAGAATTTTCGCTGTAATTTTTTGATTTTCTGTGGCCATGATTTTGATGATTCTTTGTGTTGCATAAACATCATCTGTACTAGTTATTTTATCTAGTAACTTCTTAAACTATACATGTGTACCTGAGTAATGATTGCGACTGACAAAGATGCATCGCCTTGGTTGCAATACCTCTATATTAAAATCATCTTTAATATCTATTGCTGGCTTAATTATTGGTTCAGGTGGTTGAATGAATGGAAATTCTGCTATCGCCGTCTGAAGAGGTCTCAGTCACTTTCATTTCACGTATACATCATTGATTACGTTATGGTTTTCAATGCTTGGTACAACTGTTGTCCTTGAAGATGGCGTCACATCGACAGGCGCACCAAAGTTTTAAGAATGAATCCGCTTTGATCGTTTGACAAAAATCTATTAACTTGTACTGATTTTAAACAGATAAATCCAATTTTGCCTAGATTTTCAAGATTTGCCGTTTGGGTTGGGAGGTACCGAGTTCGAATCGTGATAGCGGCTAGATGAAAAAGAGATTTTTCATTATTTAATTACGATTGGTGATGGAAATGAACACAGCTATGACCGGCCCCTGTCGGAGTGCACAACTCATGAGCCGACCCATCTCCTATGTCAGTATTATAGGATGACATTGACCATTGTATAGGTAAAATGGTTTTAAGCAAGCCGTACTTGCTCAACTTGACAAGCAATCATTAAGGTAGGACGTGAAAAGCGAACCACGTAAGAGTTGGGAGTGCCCCAAAACAGATTATAGATTAAAAAATAAAAAATAAAATCTCATTGTGTTAATTTTTAACTTTTGCAATATGTTGCCCAAAATAAAAAACTTAAAAGATTCGCGGTTTCCAGATGTAATTAATTGTCTGTTTTTTGTTCATTGCGCGATTCCCATTTCCTATAATATTCTTCAAGTTTTGGAATAACAAAAAGTTCCGACGGTCTCAAAAAAGTAACCAGTCCAGAAACGGCTTCTAAATTATTTTATTTAATTTTAATTTAACTACAACAACTTTTAACTTAACAAAATTTCTCGGATATGTATCACGGTTTTAATAATTCTACCAATTTAAAAATATGTAAAATAAAATGTAC
This sequence comes from Nephrotoma appendiculata, assembly GCA_947310385.1. NCBI lineage: Eukaryota > Metazoa > Arthropoda > Insecta > Diptera > Tipulidae > Nephrotoma > Nephrotoma appendiculata. Next base: position 54,806,818 of record OX371225.1, on the reverse strand, counting down.
CAAAAATAAACACTAACACTAAAAATAAATTTCTGAAAAGCTGCAAAAAATCAAAAAAATTATAAATAAATCGATTTGCGTGATAATAATTTGTTAACTTACGCGCCACAATTCCTAGTACACATGCTTGGGTTTATAAATTGAGAACAGCTACAAATAGTACAAAGTGATCCTTTTACAAGTTTCCATGTGTATTTCGTACATCCAGAACAAGAGCCTTTCAATTAAATCGGAATGATTCCTAACTTCAGCAAATGCATTGTTTTTAGAAATTTTAATTAAACTCGGAAAACACCTGCGCAGCTACTACAAAATCGGTTATGAAATCATACAATCCAATGGGACACTATAAAATATACTGATTTTGATTGCCGTAATTTCTAGTTCATAGTTTCAATACACCAGTGGAACATTACCGTAATTCATAACCATAGCCATTTTTTGTCGAAAACTAATTCGTTGGCCAAATTTGTTTGTATATTAAAATCAAAATTAAAAAAAAGAAGATCTCTTAAATCTTGCCTTAATAATAATTGTTTAAATAAATGTTATAATGCTAATGTGTACACAATATTTTGGGGTATTCCATCTTCTGGTGTGAAAAACGTGGATTTTCTAAATTCAATCCGCACGTATGGCCAAACGAATAGGAAATTTAATATTGTCGCTTGATTCGTTTGATCACAAGTCGGATTTAAATTGCAAAGTAAAATGATTGGTGAATCAACCTTCAAGCGCAGATTAATTTGTCGTAATCCGGGAAATCGGGTAAATTTAAGAATTCAGTAGGGTAATTAACAGCTTCGCTGACATCAATCACAGTGTCGGTCGAGTTGAATAACATCAATTCGCCGCGCAATGTTTGTTGTATTTGGAAATTAATTTGATCAACATCTACATTTTTAGCTGCAAAAACCGCTCGTTCACGTTTCAAATCTACCAATGTGGATGAAATTTACGCATTTATCGGCATATTACTTTACGCTATAGCAGAGAGATCAAATTGTGGCAGCTACAGATTTATTCCACAAGTCTCATATGACATTTGATAGAGGAGTGATGTCATTAGAGAGATTTAAGCAAATCGTTTCTTTGATTTGAGCAAACGGTATTTTCCTCATTTTGAGCAATAACCCATTTGTTATAAGTTATGTAGCCCAGATATATCAAACAGGTTTAAAATTCGCCATTATCCTTGTCCCTTGACGATTTTGCTTGTTTGGCCGCCCAACAGTCAATGACAATTCTGTAGAAGTGTTGATAGGAATCATTCACGGCTGCTAGTCCTATTGGTGGTTTCGTCAAATCAAACTCCCGTATACCCACAGCTAAGCTGCAATCGCGAAAATAATGTTTGCGGTCAACTTCTGTCTTAATTTTAGAAATAAAAAAAATAAATAAACACATATTACGACGGGCAAATCAAAGGCGAATTAACTTTAAATGTTAAACATTTACAACATGCAAGATATTAGGGTAGTATAACATATTGTGGTATGCTAAAATTCGATCTGACTGGAGAAATCAAATAACATCCGACCACAAATTTTTTGTAAAATTATTTATTTTAAAACACATTCTAAAAAACTTTTAGACTTTATGCTTGTATAGATACATTCAATATGTGTTGTTAACATCATTTCTCGGAATGCATTGTAACGTATCACTTCTCTTAAAAGCAAAACCACATTCAAAATATTTACAATGACGAGTAAAATTAAAATGTACAGGAAATAAGCACTGAATCAAAAAGTTTGTCTCGGATAAACGGCTTTTTGAACTGCAAAAAAATAATATAATTCAATTATGTTACAAAATTATAATTTGTTTGATCAACTTACACGTATCAAATTCAGTACACAAGGTTGGATACATCCTATTCGAACAGCTACAAACAGTACATGGTGGACCTTTAATCAAGTTCAACGTATTTTTGGTACTCGAATCTTTATTAAAAACACATAAAAATTTATTTACTCTACTCTCCTCAACGAGATAGTACGTGCAAGCAAACTCAGTTACTTTAGTATCGTACATCCAAAACAGTGGCCTAGTAATTAGATCGGAACTACTCTGGATTTCTACCATTACATCCTTTTCTAAATCTTGTATTAATCTCGGAAAACCGCCTTTACCAACTGTAAACTCGGTCTGAAAATCATATATTCCAATACCATTTTTGAAATTGTCCGAAAAATATTTGCAAGAATGTTCCGGAACACGAAAAAATTGACTGACTTTGATGGCCACTATTTCTAGTTCGTCGTTCCAATACACCAGCGGTATGTTACTGTAATCCATATCAACGGCTAATGTATGCCGAAAATTATTTATTTCTTCGACCAAATGTGTCCGTGTATCGGTATACAGATGGCATGATTTGTGAATTGGATGATGATTTGAGTAGTGACACTTTGGACTGCCGAATGTTTTGCTTAGTTTCACAATACAAAATTTGAAATCTAATAGTATATTGATATAAATTTTTAATCACACTGTTACTCACATTGATCGATATTTTTCTTGGAGCTTTCGTACACCAAATTTTGTTTTTTGAAATAATCAGTTTGTTTGGGCTTTCGTACTATACATGATATTAATTTTTCGAAATTTGGGTATGCGCATCCAATTTCCGTGACTAATGGATTCCAGATCCATGATACTTTTTCGTCACCTGCTCTTGCCTTATCGATACACGCCACCATAAACATTTCCAAATTGTTTTTCAAAATAAGCTTTTCGTTTATTTTATACCCGCATGTCTCTTCCGTTACGTATATTGCATCATTTGGAATTATTTTAGTTTGATTTGGAATTTTTTTGACCAATTCATTTTTAACTGACATAAATTTCATATTTACTACACCGTCACATAGAAATTCACTGCGATAAAAATTGACTGCTTTCACTATTATAGATTCACTATTCAGATCTAATTGTTTAATATTACATTTTATAAATGTTGGTAGAAAAATTAAATGAAGTACAAAGGTCCAGTAAATCATTGTGATTGATACTTAATAAATTAAAACAGAATGAATTGGAGTCAAGCTTCGGTCTTATTTTTATAACATTTGATATCAAAAATTCATTCGCGGAATCGTTAAATTACTAAATTAGCCCTGAAAATAAATATCCATGTTTCAAGTGTCACATTTTGAATATCTAAATGTTACATTTGTAGTAAAAGTGTTTCACATAGTGGGCTTGGATAAGAAACTATAAAGGTGTTCTGGAATGCAAGATACGAAGAAATTTCAAGAAGACATCGATAGATTAAGTGAGTGGTGTGATCGAAACTCGCTTTGCTTAAATATTAAGAAATGCAAAATCATGTCTCTCCATCGTAAAAGGAATCCGTTAATTACTTCATACAAAGTCAACAACGAAGTATTGCAACGAATCAATGAGATTATAGACTTAGGTGTTACATTTGTCGAAAACGCCAGTTTCAATAGGGTTTGGATTTGTTAAAAGATGGACAGGTGGATATGATTGTGAATCACAGATGAATTCGATATGAACTAAATGAAACTGTTCTAAGACAATTTGTTTTTCGATAAATTGTTCCTCGACAAATTGATTCCACGATAAATTGTTTCCATGATAAACTGGTCTAAGATAAATTGTTCTACGGTAATTGCTCACGATAAATTGTTCACGATAAACAGACAGTATATCCTCAAACATTTATAGATTATCATAAGACAGTAATACATGGAATTCACGCAAATAAATGGAAGTGACATTATGGAAAATGAATCTTATATAATAATGGCTACCTGTGTGAACTTTTTAATGAAAAGTGTAGCTACACAAATTAATGAAAAGTGTAGCAATTAAAAGTGTAAATAGCATACATTTATTAGAAAAATCGTCAAAATTGTATATTTAATGAAAAGTTAAACGAAAGTAAAATAAATAGTTTTAGGGTAGCACGTTTTAGGACGTAAAATTTCTTAAAAATTCAAATATTCTTCAGCTGTTCAGAACAGTAAACCACATTAAAAAAAAAAAAGATTAGGGGTCACGATAATTTTTATATTGGTAAATTTAACGAATATTACTATGGCCGATTCCAGAAAACTCAGAGATGTTACCAAGTGTGGGCATATATTTTCAAAAACAGGATAATCATCTTATTCACAACAGTTACCCTCGTAAAAATAAAAAGACCCATACTTGGTAACATCTATGAGTTTTCTGAAATCGGTCAACTAGCTGTCGGAATTGACAATTGAATTTTGCCGTAAAATCCGCTAAATCGGATTTCTATTTCATTACAGTATAGCGGATCGGATTTTTTTAATTTCATAATATGAATAACTGACGGATTTTGCGATGGCGGTAAAATGTGATAATAGGCCAACGATAACGAAATATAAGTACGACGAAGGACTCTACCTTAGTCATTTTCGGTAAGATTTCTTATCAACAAACGCTAAAGGTAAAACACAATGAATAAATTCTTAAGTCTCGCTGGTCTCTGTAACGAAAATGGCCAAAATTCAGTGCAACTTTGGAATTCACGTATAGTAACCGCTTCAGTGTAGCACTTCAAACGATGATCATTTCAACTCACCCATATTTTTTTGGAGAAAAACAATTAAGTTTTAATTTAGCTGAAGCTGATTGCTAAAATTTCGCAGAAAATTTATATATATATATTTAAAAAATTTATATTTATATATATATATATGTATTTGGGTTTTCCATTTTTCTGGAAAATTGGGGTTTCAGTTAGTTAAAAATATAAAAAATGTGTTATCAAAATAATTTACTACTCGAATAAATAAAATATTAGTTCATCATGTTTCAGTTTCGCGTTTAATCATCATATCACAACATGCTCTTAATGTGACTATGAAACGTAACAAAATAGTTGCGGTCTTTATTAAGACAAAGGTCTCACACTTACTGCATTTTATAAAAGTATTGCCACCACAGTTCGGCAGTTTGCACATTAGACGTTCTCGCAACTATTCCGGTCTACGGCTAGTGCCATCCGTGCGAACTTCTCTTACGGGCATCGGCGCTGAGTTTACCTTTTTTATTTTCTCTTCGATCCTATTGTTGAGATCGGACGCAAGTCCACCCCGCCGGCTGTTTTAGGTGCCCCAGCTTTACACATGGCCTCACAAATACCCATTCAAAACTTAGATAATGTGAGGAATTTGCTGTTTCTACAAAATCCATGCGTTCACAACCGTTAAATCCAACAAATGGTAGATAATGTGGTATCCATTTTTTGACCTAAGTCTAATTTTATAGCGGCCAATATTACTGCCTAAACAGTTAACACCACCCATATAACAAGTAATCACTTTCACAATGTTTGGACAAAACGTGTTTATCATCCCTTGTCGCATCTTTCAACTATGTGCACTGGATTTTGTCCTACAAAATTAGATATTAGGTTTACGTTCTTCGTATCCTTATAATGATACCACAACAATATCTGAAGAATCGATGGTAGAAGCTTTATTCATTTCTTTATCGCTCGGAAGCTGGCATTTACCTGCCATTACCACCTAGTTACACCAATAATATTCGAACAGTTTGCTAGTGAAGACTCGCAATGTCAGCGAAGCTTGATTGTACGCAACATTTTGTAAAAATTAAAATGGCTGTATTATTATTTATCAAACGATGTAATAAAACTCTATACGAATAACGTTATAATTAATTCTTTTTACGCTATTTGCCGTAGGCACTTGGCAAAACACACTTATACTTAATAAACACATTTTAATTAATCACTTGTTTTTTGTTTCGCAGAATATTTTGAATATTTTTCAAAAAGTTTAAAAAATCACTCGATCTATTTCGACTTGTTAGATCATCATCAGGAGTATCTACTGATTTATATTAGTAAAATTTTTTTGTTATATAGTAGAAAAACGAAAAATATAAATAAAAGAAGGAGGGACAAAAAATAAGCAATAAAAATTAATCTACGGATCGCGCAGGTAGGCGATGAGTCATAGGTTGAGTAACAAAATTCAAGGTATATTATTGCGTACGTGAGAATAGAAAAGGGCGGGGTCTGTAATTGGTGAGAACCGGATTTATCTCTGTTCGTTAAGGATATTTTGGTTAAGAAATATTGATTTTCTAATTTCGTAAGATTCTAAGGTATCTAAACGTCTGCCTTTGGGTTGTATATGTAATATGTCTAAATTGTTCAAGCTAGCGGTATGATTTTCTGAAGTTAAATGGTTATGGAAAGTTGATTGATTGCAACCAGATAAATGTTCTTTAGCTCTAATTCCAAAATTGCGCCCAGTCTGACCAATATAGGAGAAACTACAATCATTGCAATTGATCCTATAGACACCAGATTTGGAAAGGCGACCAACTCTAGGTTTATTGTTAAAAATCATTTTCTTTATTGTGTTATTATTATAAAAAGCAAAACTAATATTGGTATAATTGGACACGATGTTGCTAATCCGTTGGCTCGTTTTTCCTATATACTCTAAGCGACGCCAATTTTCCCGCGTTGGACTATCCGGTGGATAAATACCCGTTAGAGTTTTACGCTTTAGCTTTTTATTCAATAACTTTAATATAGTCCTAGTTGCATATCCGTTATTCGTTGCTATTTGAAGAATTATGTTAAGCTCAGTGTTATAATTGGAATTTGACAGAGGGATGTGAAGAAATAGTGAAGAAATAGCTGAAATAACTGTATAGGGACTTCTTTAATTTGAAAACTCACTTGATCTCCTGCAAAATGAAACTGTTTTTTCGAAATTAGTTTAAAACGAGAACTGCTGGTTTGTTCAATATCCATATTCACAATGTCAAATAATCCATCATTCGAATCTTCAAATTCATTGTTTAAATCTGTTCTATTTAACTCAATTTCATTTTCCGGTCGCATCCTTTATTTTTTGCACATTTAATTTTATCTCTGTACTCTGTAGTATCTTGCTCGTTTTCATCTAAACCAGGCCATAAAATTGATCGCGATCGACTGACCAATTTTTTTAGATTTCGAGTAGTTTAATTAACTGATTTTGTCCATTCAAATCAAGAATAAAATGATCAGCATACTTGAGTGCATCTTTATGGAAATTAAGTAGTAAATCTCTCAAAAACATTAGTGGACACGCCTGATATATACCATCCTCACTGTCAGGTCAACTTTCTAATATTTCCAAAATTTCAGCTTCGGTCAAATATTTTCGGGGCATTTTCTATAAAACTGGATTTTTTTAAAATCATTAATTAAACATTTTCCAAATATAAAATATATATGTTACTGTCAAAGTGTATATAATCCGGTGATTATACATAATTACTGGTCATAATATATAATTGCCAAAGCGTTTGGTCAATTTGTGAAATATCAAAGGTTTTGCTTTAATTTTACATTTTAACCGGTTATTATATATAATTACCAAACCCCTTTGGGCAAAGTGAATAATATGAAAGTTTTTTTACTTATTTTAAAATTATAAATAAAATTTGACACTTGAAGAATTTAATAAATTCTGGAAAAGAAAACGGGGGTTTAGGCGGCAGCCCCCATCCTCTAAAATATACTACGAATTAAAATTACATTAAAAAAATAGTTATTATAATAGTTTATTTACCAAACTTGATTTTTATTAACATTTGTTAAATAAAAATTAAATGAAATAAAATGTAGTTTGTCAATTCAAAATTTCAATTTTAATTTATTCAAAATCGAATTTATCGTCAATTTGTTCTTCATCTTCATTTTCATTTGTATTAAGGTTGTGACTTGTGAGTGATTCGCGTTAGGGGTTTCACGAAGGTTGCCTGGGAATAGAATGCTCGCAATCCTAACGACAAAAATCATCAAAAAATTAACATCTTACCTTATTTTGAAAAAATAAAACAAATTTCCGGAAAAATTTAACTTCCACTCCTAAAACTGTTGAAAAACAATCCTACATATAAAAATTTCAAAATTTTTACTGTTTACCTGATGTTATGTATAACTGGCCAACTGGCCCGAAATTTCCATCCTGAAAAGGCGTTTTCCATATAGTGTGTGTCTTTGCTAAACCACATAAAAATAATTCCATCGAAAATTGTATTGTTAAATTAAAGAAAAAAATAAATACTTAGCCCGAATAAATTGTAATATTATATTACTGATTGCAGAAAAAAGCTTCACAATCTATTAATAAATTATATCTACTTTCTTCATCATCCCGAAAACTATTTGCTATACATTCTTCAGATGAAAATATGTTCATTACCAAATTTGCTTGTGCCGTACACAGAGATGACCCCCTCCCTTGGCATATGGAATTAGATGTGCCAATGTGCATAGAACTTATATTCAGGTGCCCATTTGAAAATCACGAGGATTGATGGTGAATATTGATCATCCCAAAAATCACTTTCTATACATTCTTGCAGTTAAAAATATATTCATTACCAAATTTCCTGGTGCCGAACACGGAGATGACCCCCTTCCTTGGCATATGGAGTTAGGTGTGCCAATGTGCATAGAACTTATGTTCAGGCGCCCAGTTGAAAATCACGAGGCTTGATGATGAATATTGATCATCACAAAAACGACTTTCTATACATTCTTCAGTTAAAAATATATTCATTACCAAATTTCCTGGTGCCGAACACAGAGATAACCCCCTTCCTTGGCATATGGAATTCAATGTGCCAATGTGCATAGAACTTATTTTCAAGTACCCATTTGAAAATCACGAGGATTGATGGTGAATATTGATCATCCCGAAACCCACCTCTTGCTAAACATTCTTCAGTTGAAAATATGTTCATTTTCAAATTTCCTGATGCCGAACACAGAGATGACCCAGGAAATTTGGTAATGCACATATTTTTAACTGAAGAATGTATAGAAAGTGGTTTTAGGGATGATCAATATTCGCCATCAACAATCGTGATTTTCAAATGGGCGCCTGAATATTCGTTCTATGCACATTGGCACTCCTAACTCCATATGCCAAGGGAGGGGGTCATCTCTGTGTTCGGCACCAGGAAATTTGGTAATGAACATATTTTTAACTGAAGAATGTATAGAAAATAGTTTTCGGGATGATCAAGAAAGTAGATGTAATTTATTAATAGATTGTGAAGCTTTTTTCCGCAATCAGTAATATAATATTACAATTTATTCGGGCTAAGTATTTATTTTTTTCTTTAATTTAACAATACAATTTTCGATGGAATTATTTTTATGTGATTTAGCAAAGACACACACACTATATGGAAAAAAGCCTTTTCGGGATGGAAATTTCGGGCCAACTTCTTATACATCCTGATGTTCTCGATGTACTATATACGTAAAAAAATTACGCCATTATTATTGTTATAGTTTTAAACTTTCATATTTAACACTTTAATCAAAGGGGTTTGGTTTACATAATCACCAGTCAAAGTGAATAATACTAAAAAAAAATATTCATATTAACCGACGTCGTTGATAATTATATATAATAACCAATTATGCACTTTGACCGTAACATATATACATTCCATTAGAAAACTCTGGGACGTGACTATGGATTTCCTTGATTACTATACACCTTTTCCAATATTGTAATTCAGAACGCGTCAATTTTAATTCAGAAAAACCACTAACAATTTTCTGAACAAAAATTATATATATAGTAACCCGTGTATTTTTTTTGGTTAAACATCTGAATTCATTTCTACATACATATAATAATTTAAAACAATTAATTAAAAAGTTAAAACAGTTCAAACCCCAATTTTTTCATAAACCCATAAAAATGAAACTTACAGAAAATTACACAATTAGCCAATCTGTAATGACAAGGAATCCAGTAGTACGAATACTGCCATGTCCATATTTATTCCACAACAAGTGCGCATAACCTATATAGATGTTGAAGATAGTGCTTGTCCTATCTGTAGAACAATAATGATTGGAAAGGAAGTAATTGAAAGAAAAAAAATACAAAAACATAACGGAAAAAACCGTGAAATTATAGTAAATTGTACTAACAGAGGTGATGATTGGATAGCGTCATCAAATGGATACGCGATGGATAGCGTCAACCATTATTTGACGATTTCGTGGATAGAAAAAGACTGTACCATAACATTAAAGCAATTAAGCGAAAAGGTTATGCATAATTTCAACAAATTGTTACCTGTGTCAACCGTACGTAACTACTTAGAAGTCAGACTTTTCACTACAAAAGAAGTACACGTTGAACCTGTCACAATGAATTCTGAGGCGAACAAAACAAAACGAGCAGAATATGTACACTCCTTGTACCGGGTGACGGTCTCTTTATCGTTAACAATTTATCGTGTTTCAATTTAACGTGAACATTTAACCGTAGAACAGTTTATCGTAGACACAATTTACCGAGGACACAATTTATCGTGGGACAATTTATCGTAGAACAGAATAATGCGTGTTCTTAACCGATTATGATGGGATTGGGTATGTTGGATGGAAATGGGATTATTGAATGATTTTTGGAAGAAGTTCTGGAATATGGCCATGTGGGACGGAACTCGGTAGTTTCTTAACCGATTATGATGGGATTGTGTATGTTGGGTGGAAATGGGATTATTGAATGATTTTTGGAAGAATTTCTGGAATATGGCCATGTGGGACGGAACTCGGTAGTTCCTTAACCGATTATGATGGGATTGGGTATGTTGGATGGAAATGGGATTCATGAATGATTTTTGGAAGAAGTTCTGGAATATGGCCATGTGGGACGGAACTCGGTAGTTTCTTAACCGACAGTAGGAATGAAAAACGCAGCAAAATGAATACTGGTTTAAAACGTCATGTCACAAAAAATGTGAATTCGTATATTTCAAGAAGTTAAATGTTTGTTTTATGGATGAATTTAGTTCTAATTTTTATAGTACAGCAACATCAGTGAATAATAGTTACAGTATTAGTAGAAATTTCCCATTCGGTGCCGGATAGTGCTCGAGTATTAAACTCTGCTATTTTCAATTATAATTGTTCGAGTATTGAAACAACGGCGACTAATCTCAGCAACATATGTCTAAATTATTGGTAAAATCTGATACTGGTTCCTACTTTTTATCGTATCATAATACAGCGATATCGATATCTAATCTTCACATTTTCGATGTGAAGTGCTTGTTAATTGTCTCATTTTTACCTGCGCAATCGGTTAGACAATTTCAACGCGGTCATGCAGTCTTGGTGAAGTTATTTTGTAATTTTGAGATAGATTTCACTGACGTGCTCAATTTTTATCCCAAATCGCTTTGGTTGATTCTTCATCCATCCAGTTATTTTTTGTTTGTGGTTTTAAAAATTTTAAATGTTGTAATAATTTTTCACTGATAGACGAACTGAAGAAATACCTGTATTAATATTATCGAAATGTTTGAAGTTAAAAAGCGCAGTGGTTAAAGCTTTGGTGTTTGAATCGGGAGGTACCGGGTACGAATCTTGATAGAGGCAGGATGCAAAGGGAATTTTCTTCAACAATTTGCGATCTGTGATGAAATGGAACACATCTATAACCCCCTGTCGAAGTGCAAAATTCATGGGTTAACCCATCTTTCATGCCAGTATACCATCGATATAGCTGGCATCGAGCTATGCAATGTGCAGATGGTAATAAAATCGGACCTATAGCCGTACGTTCTCAAATTGGACGGCAACGGCGTAAAACTAAGGACGGAAAAAGCAGACCGCGAAAGAGTTCAGACCGCCTCGGCCACAGACCAGATTGCGGGGATAATAAAAATAAAAAAATAATAATTATAAATAAACAATAGTACTTTCACGTCGTCTTATAGTATTTTGCTCAAAACGATAATTATCATAATGTTGTTTGTAGAAAGCATGACTAGTTTGATCAAGTTTACCTAAACTTTGGGTGTATATATATATTGGCAGACGAAATATCAAAATTACGTCCATTAAACCCGAATATGCAAATACGGTGTTTAATAGGCGTAACGATAATCACAATATTCAAAGAGTTGGTGGATGCTTTCCATGCGATTGAAGTTAAGTAGAGAGAGTAGTAGTAGGTTCCATTTCGTTTGTTTCAGTTTAAAATATTCATATTCATTTTTCACTTATTCTTCAGTATATAGTATTATATTCAATAAACTAATAAACTTTTTATTCGTTATTAAGTTTTCGTACTTTATTGAAAATGAGAATGTTTGACGTCAATCGCATTGCATTGTGCAAATTCTTTGTTTTTTGTGAAATTATAAATTTTTATAAAATATGGGCGCACAGATTTAGATTTTTACCTCTTTGTGGTGCTGGCTGGGTAACTCTAAACTAATACGGCAGTCGAGAGAAAGCGATGCAGGATGAATTTTGCTTATGGCCTTTGACACTACATGTCAGGACGAGTTATGGGCGCCACAAATCCACACAAAAGCGTATGTTCTTCAGGCTAGGGATGACGGAAGTGAGCATTTAACTTATAGCAAGGAGCTTATTATGTACATGTATATCACTAATCTGTAATGCACACACGTGTCAACCCAATAAGTGGATTGAGCGGTCAGCCAACTATCTGCTCCCAGAAAAAAGCCTTTTAAGACTTAAGATCTCCAAAAACTTTTTTCCTCTTTTCGGGAACTTCTAATAAAAATCATTAAATAATCTCATTTCCACGGAACGGCCAAGTTCCATTCCAGAAAACCATATTCCAAAACTTCTTCCAAAAATCATTCAATAATGCTATTTCCATCTAACACACCCAATCCCATCATAATCGGTTTAAAAACTACCGAGTTCCGTCCCACATGGCCATACTCCAGAACTTCTTCCGAAAATCATTCAATAATCCCATTTCCATCGGACATACCCAATCCCATCATAATCGGTTAAGAAACTACCGAGTTCCGTCCCACATGGCCATATACCAGAACTTCTTCCAAAAATCAATCAATAATCCCATTTCCATCCAACATACCCAATGCCATCATAATTGGTTAATAAACTACCGAGTTCCGTCCCACATGGCCATATTCCAGAACTTCTTCCAAAAATCATTTAATAATCCCATTTCCATCCGACATACCTAATCCCATCATAATCGGTTAAGAAACTACCGAGTTCCGTCCCACATGGCCATATTCCAGAACTTCTTCCAAAAATCATTTAATAATCCCATTTCCATCCAACATACCCAATCCCATCATAATCGGATATGAAACTACCAAATTCCGTCCCACATGGCAATATTAAAGAAACTTCTTCCAAAAATCATTCAATAATCCCATTTCCATCCAACATACCCAATCCCATCATAATCGGTTAAGAAACTACCGAGTTCCGTCCCATATCGCCATATTCCAGAACTTCTTCCAAAAATCATTCAATAATCCCATTTCCATCCAACATACCCAATCCCATCATAATCGGTTATGAAACTACCGAGTTCCGTCCCACATGGCCATATTCCAGAACTTCTTCCAAAAACCATTAAAGAATCCCACTAATTTTGATATACCACGCATAAAACTATTCTACGATAAATTATCCACGATAAATTGTCCACGATAAACTGTTCTACGATAAATTGTCCACGATAAACTGTTCTACGATAAGTTGTCCACGATAAATTGTTCTACGATAAATTGTTCAACGATAAATTGCTCATGATGAATTGTTCACGATAAACTGACAGTAAATCCCTTGTGCCAGTACATACAGCAGGCGAAACAAGTTGTTTGGATGGATGAAATATATTTAAATTTGTTTTGTCGTCGAACAAGAGGCCGTGCAAGAGTTGGGAAAAGAGCAGTACAACACCTTCCAGAATCAAGAGGTTTCAACATTCATTTAATTGGAGCAATTTCAACTACAGAAACCGTGCAACATGAAACGCAGAACGAATTCATTTAGTGCCCAGTTAGCAAACGATTTGGGTAGTTGTTTTAATGCAAAAGGGGCAAGATATGGGAAATCAAGTAGAAGATTTGGTAATTGTCGCGGACAACGCAACTTGTCATTCAAAGTCTAAAAAGTGTAATGGATAGTACGTCAGCTTCTCTTTTGCGGCTAGGACCCTATTATCCGATGCTAAATCCCATTGAATGTTTAGTCAAAAGTAAAAGCACAGAAAAAAATAAATATAAACAGAAGTAAAGCTGCATACAAAATTTTTACGCATATTTTCATAGTAAAATATGGGGTCACGATCCGGTTTTATGTTGACCAAATTTAGAATTACCGTTATAATCTAAACGAATAAAAAATGAAACAAAAACATTATGAAAGTTAAAGAAACACTTAATGTATATTCGAAGAGTTGGACATTCTAAGTTCATTATTTATGGCGTAAAACGAGTTAGTATTTTGGGGTTACAATCTAAAAAAGTTGGTTCAAAATTTTGTATGCAGCTTTACCTCTGTTTATATTACTTTACTCTATGGTAAAAGCCTATGCTAAAAGCAACATTCGTTTTCCAAACGTTGCAGGTCCTAGTGTAATGGAACAAAGATTGATCTACTTGGAGGATATTATAGATCATACAACGAATACCATAACTAGCGGTGATGGTGTTCGTGCTGTGCAACACTGTACAGTTTACCAAGCTATTGCCTTGGCAATAAATGACATGACGGTCGGCCGATAATTTATTTAAAAAAATATTACGAACTAGGGTGGACCAAATTTTCGAAAGTTCCAATTTCTAACGGGACACCCCCTAGAAGTGTGAGGTTATGCTAAAAACCTAAACAGAAAAAATATTGGGTCGATCGAAGGTCGTTTAGAGGTCTCGACTTGAGCGCGAAGTTCGATAAAAACGGTATTTTTTTTTAAATTTTTCACTTTCAAACGAACAGAAAAATTATTTAAAATTCTTTTTTGACGTAATAAAAATTGTGGTGAATGGAGGAGATATTACCTTTCCAAAACATCAAAGATACCGAAAATCGGTTAACAAATCGCGATATTATTGCTAAATTTTCAAAATACAAAAACAAGACTAACTATTTACTATATTTTTTTTATTATTAATGCATAATGTTTCTTCTATACAATGATATTAAGAATTAATTTTTATGATGAAAATAATCAATCTAGGATGACCTTCTACTCATTAAGGATGTTTTGTTATATGTTGCAAACTTCTGTGTGTAGTCATTTACGACTTGTAGTAAAATATTGCATACCATCTATATTCATTGTTAATTTCTTATTTTAATCTTGTATTAACTTAACACCACGTTCTGCGATATCATTTGCGGCTTTTTTTGACTGATAATCTTCCTTCCCTTGAAATTATCATCTTGAGGCCACAAATCCGGATTTTGGGTAAGAAAATTTGTGGAAATCTTGAACCGTTTTAAAAAATTGCCAGTGTTTGGCAACAAAATCTGTCGAGATGTCGACAAGGAAGATATAAAAAGCTTCAATCCAGTTTTTGCTCTAAAATAATAGCTGCTCCATATTATCTTCCTGTTTTTGTACGTGTTGTATCGAAGCAAGCCACCACGATACTGTCAGCTGCTCTCCAATCGAATAAGCATTAGAAAACAGGGGCCCTATTGTGAAAAAAATGCGATTTCGCATTTTCATACGATATCGCATTTTGGTATTATAGAACAATATTTTCGCAAAAATGCGCCCGAAGTCGGATGCGAACGCCATATTAGAAAATGCAACGGCGGATTTTTGCGAAACTATATTTGACAAATGCGAATGCTCATAAGCAGTCGAATATCGCATATTTATCGTTAAATTCCAATTTTTTTTTTAAATAATTAATTTTTAATAGAATTTTATTAAATAAATAATAAAAAGCCATTATAAAAGGGTTAATAGTGAAATTTAAGGTTTTGTTACTGTCGTGCATTAGAAATGTATGTATTTATATTCATATTTTTAATCAATTATACATAACCTTATTTATTAATACCAATTTCTTAAAACTTGATTTAAGGACTACCAATCAACGACAATCCGAGATTCTCGTGGAGTTCATGATTGAGAATGACGGTATGGCCAAAAATCAGATGAATTCCACCGAGTATAAAACAAAAATAAATCAGTTGTGGTTAGGTCTTAAAAATAAGTTGAACTGCGAAGGTCCACCTACTAAATCGGTCGATGGTTGGAAAAAGGTATTTACTATATTTATTCATACATTTTTCGTAATTATACGTACAAGTTTTGTTTTTTCAGGTATGGAAAGACTATAAATACCATATAAAGGGCAAATTAAAAACGAATAAAAAGTCGTTTACCGGAACAGGTGGCGGCCCAAATAAAACTTTAAAATTTTCATCCTTAGAAGAGCAAGTGATCCAATTACTTGATTTGAATGAAGAGGTGGGTGGATTTGGAGCTCCCACTTTTGGAATTCAACATACAAACGAATCCGATGGACCTAGCTTAGATCCAAACGAAACGTCTTGTTTAATATATGAAGAAAACACGGACGTGAATTCGAATGAAAGACTGGGAAATTCAATAACTTCGAAACAAATTGAAGCTATTGAATTAAACAATAATGTACCAACTTGTTTGCCGAAGAAAAAAAAAACGGTCAAATATTGATTTAATAGAGAAACAAATTAACGCTCAAAAGAACTTTCATAAAAAATCTACAGAATTTTATGACGAATCATTAAAAATGTAAAAAGAAACTTTAAAATGTCTTAAAGACATACGAAGGATCAAAGAAAAAAAATTTAATTTATTAATTCAAAAACATGAAGATGAAAAGCGAGATCGTTTAGAAAAACGAAAATTGATGCAAGATAAGTTGGAAATTAAGGCACAAATGCTACAAATTGAGCTAGAAAGAAAAAGTTTAGGATTTTAATAAATACAACATACACTTACATGATGTGATATGTATTAATACGTTAATGTGATGATAATATTGAACGCGATATGAATTTTAAGAATTTTTATTATTCAATTTTAAAAATGAATTATTTCTTATGTACACGTGATATTTACTATATTAATAATAATTATTTGAATTAAAATTACAAAGTTTCTTTTATTCTATCTCTAACTTCTTTTCCTTCTTTTAGTAGATTGTTCGACGACGTGTTTGGAGTGGCAATATCACTTCTAGGATTCTCCTCTGTAACAAATAGAGCTTCATCAAAATCCACATTTCTGCTTATACAAATGTTGTGTAGCATACATGCTACATTGATTATTTGGGCCGCTTTCCTTGGTTTGTAATTTAATTGTCTTGCACTTAACAAACATCTAAATCTACTTTTGAGAACGCCAAAACAACGTTCAACGGTTACTCTACATTTAGAATGAATTTCATTAAATTTAGCCTCATTTGTTCCTTCCATGGCGTTTCGGTACGGAGTCATTATCCATGGCTCGAGGGGAAATCCGGAATCACCTTAATTCATATAATAAAAAATATATTAAATACATATGTACAATTAGATTGCAATGTTTAAACCTAATATCCATGATGATCTATCGCCACTTCTATTTGTATCCTCCAAGAACTTTCTAATTGCGCTGATCGACCATATAAATGAATCATGTGAACGACCGGCATGATTTGCATCAACTAAAGTGATCAGTAAGTTTTGGTTGCATGTCTTCAAAGAAATTAATACTCAAGTTAAATTTAATTCATTTTTAGATTTAAAATTTCTACATATATTTTACAACTTACAGCCATAACATTTATGCTATGATTTCCTTTCCGATTATAATAATGATGTTCATTATGAGCAGGTCGTATGATATTAACTTGCATTCCGTCTATACATCCAATAATACCTGGAAATCCGGTTTTTGCATAGTAATACGTTTTACATTCAGATTTTTCCTCCTCTGTTAGATCAAAATTTATATATTTTGAGCAGAACGATTCTAAAATAGCCAGTACTTCAGACATGACAACGGACACTGTTGGCTGAGCCATTGCTATATAATAGTCCTGTCCAACAGACTGCTGATAAGAACCGTGAGCTAAAAATCGTATTGTAGCAGCAAGCTTTAAAATCGGTGGAGTACATCGATTATTTTTAGCCACTTTCAATTTTGGAGTGATTTGATGTAATACAAATTTAAATGACTCTTTTGATAGTCTAAAAAGGATTCTAAATCTAAAAAAGATAGTATTTACTTTTATATGTAACTATAATTCCATTATATAATTAAAATGTTTAAACAGGAACTTACGTTTTCTCACATAATTCAATGGGGTTTGACGTGTTTCGTAAAACATTTCTTTTTAATATTGACGTTCTATCACCTTCTTCATCATCTTCGCAGTTTATATTTAAATACAAGGCAACACAATCCATTTAATATTTTTATTTATAGCTAGAAAAAATAAATGCAAAAACGCTGCGAATCGTTATATAGGTTATAAAAATTGACAGACGTTGTAATGACATTAAGAAAAATTCCCAATAAAAATTTCCCTTTGGGAAATACGATATGCGATAATCGCATTTCATAATACAAACGCAACGGGCGGATCGCATCCGCAAAATCGCAAAAAATGCGAAATGCGAACGGTTTCATAATAGGCCCCAGCCTCCGCCATTTCCAAACCAGATAATCTTGATATTTTGGAAACGCCCAGTAACTGTTCTCCATCTATATGGAAAATAATCACCGGTAAATATTCCACGATCTCCATTCCAGACGGAATGTGCTACACCTGTTGTAAACTTGAAAGTCAATTTAACTGTTGCTGTTGCTCGATTCAAAACGAGTTCATCAATATAATGTCCAAAGTCGTGGACTTATATACATATCCTTTCGCTGTCACTCTCCGATGACGAAAATATCTATTGGCATTGATTTACTTTTTCTTCAAGATATCTTCGTTTACGATTTTTTTCTGCCTTCATACGTTCCGATTTCGGTTTTTCTTTTTCAATTTCGTATCGACTGGCTCCAGACAAGTATCCGGAAATCCGTTTCTCACGCGGTGACAAGAGGAATTGCTTATCGCCTTCAGTGGTCGCATCATGGAATTTTCACTCATCTTGCAATTTTTCCAATTTTTCAATGGAACGTTGTTCCTTTTTCACTGGAATTCGTGCTTTTGACCAAAAAATACACACTTCTTGCACTTCCTGGATTGTCAAAGCTGCACTTTCACGAATAGTTAATATTACAGTACGGTGATTATAAAACGAGACACAACACTTGCTTTTTTGATGGTAAATTAGCACCAATATTTTGACAGTACTCATGCCGAAGAAGATAAATTTCTGTAGTGGACCATAAACTAGGAGCCATTTTATCAACTGTAATAGCACTTTCTTAAAAATATTAATAAAATTGTTAAACGGATTAGATTTAATTATTACAAATTTGTCTCCTTTTCTCGAGAGATTTGGATTTAAACTGAAATTTGCATTTATTTTGTTTATATATTTTATGATACAATGAAATATATTGGCCATAGCAGGTCATAATTAATGCGGTAGGCGGATTTAAAATGTAAATACAATAACTAATGACGAACGAATCATAAGGACTTAACATATATAGTTATGTTTTATGATAATGGCATCATAAAACACAACTATGTTAATTGTTAATGACTCATACGATTTGTTATGACACCATAAAACATTCCATTGTTTATTCGTTATACCTCATTTTTATTTATTTTTTTATTTTTTCTGTAATTTTGAATATAAATTCCAGGATTTAAAAAAAAACATTTATTTTTTTGAGATTTTCTTAGCCCATTAACAACGGCCGTACTCATTTGGGAACGCCACTTTAAAATGTAATTTCTTCGAATGTAACGGTTTTAAAATTTATTTTTTCCTCGATTATTTGTTTATATAAATTGGGGAGTAACCTAAACATCTTCGTTTGCCGTACACGTGTATCATTATACTTTTATCATCGGTTATGAATAGTCGATTTTTTCCATTGTGACTTTTAGATAAATTAATAAATATTTTTTTAAAACTGTGCATGTTGAAATTGTTTTTGTGGTTCAATATAAATTTAGAAATACTATATTTACCGTAAGTAAAATTTAAAATTTAATAGTTTCACTTTTTCTATATATAATCCTGGTTTAAATATTACCGTCCTCAAACAAGTACGTCAGGCGAAACAGTAATTTTTTTAAATTTTGTAGTGAAATGTATACTAAGCTATTTTATGGGACAAAAGAATATTCCAGATTGGAAGATGTCTTGGAGGATATTTCAACTCATGAATTTGGTGACCACGATAATTTGGAAATGTGCACTATTCCACCAAACTTAGACGAATTGACAGACACCGAAGATTTTGATGAAGATATTTCAGAAGACCCCAATACATTTCCAACCGAAATTCCAGGTACTGTTGAAGTTTCTGTAATATACGAGTATATCACCGAAGCAGATGTGTTCTTATCGAAAAATCAGAGCAAACCACTGATGCAGCGGCATATTTTGATTTCAAAAAACCTAAATGGACGAGCAAACATCCGACTTACGTGCCTTTTGGAACAAACGATTTATGTTTTACCAGTGAGTTCGACACTGTGAAAAACAAAATAAAAGATTTGTCACCGCGTAAATTATTTGAAATGCTGTTTACTGATGAAATCGTAAATAATATAATTGATCAAACAATTACATATGCTCGGCAGAAAAATAATCACGATTTTACCGTCACTAGCAACGATATTGGTCTTTGGACGATGATTTGGGAGTTCCGTGCATTAAAAAAGCTATATGTCAAGGGATCGTAACGATGAAATAAAAAAATATTTCCATTTGGCCAACAATGCTGAAATTGGATCTTCAAAAGATCGGATGTTCAAAGTAAGACCGCTAGTAAATATGCTTACTAAACAGTTTTGCCAGTGGGGATTTTTTCACAAGGATCTTTCAATTGACGAGTCAATGGTAAAGTATTTTGGGCATAATCCGTGCAAGCAATTTATCCGCGGTAAGTCAGTGAGATTTGGGTATAAAAATTGGATCATAAGTAGTTCGAGTGGATATTGTTACGCTTTTGATGTTTATTGCGGAAAACCAACAGACGAATCGAGAACTCTGAAAGGAATACCCGTTGGTGCAAGAGTCGTTATTAATTTATTAATTTATTTTATACTACCTACTCACTAATGATTTATTTGAAAAAACAAAAGATTAGAGCTACGGGAACAGTACGAGAAAATCGAGTAAAACAGTGCCCGTTAATGCCGACTAAGGAAATGAAGTAAAAAGAAAGAGGAACGTATGACTATATAGATTTGATATGAACAACGAAATTTTGTGTATAAAATGGAAGGATAACAATATATGCTCAGTTCTCACAAATTACGACTTTATTGAACCGGTACGTTACGTAAAACGATGGTCGAAAGCTGAAAAGGCTAAGGTCAATGTAACACAACCTTTAGCTTTTTCATCATACAATAGTGGATTGGGTGGTGTAGATACTCATGATCAATGTATATCATTATACAGAATTGCCGTACGAGGAAAGAAATAGTGGTGGGTTCTATTCACTTACATGGTAGACATGACAAATGGTTTTTCATGACAAATGCATGGAAGTTGCATCAAATGACAGCCGAGGTCAAAATGGATCAACTTGAATTTCGCCGATACATCACACGTAGCTATTCGAAAGATGCTGCATCATCAAGAAGCTTCAAGAAGAGGAAATCTGGAAGTTCCGTAGAAGTCAGTGAAGGATTTCACTTTCCAGAGAAGCTTGACAAACAATTAAAGTGTTGTGTTTGTCATAAGAAGGCTAGATGGTCATGTAAGAAATGTGAAAAAACAATGTGCTTGGAAAAAGGTTGTTTTGAAAAGTACCACGTATCTGCCTAACGTCCTCATTTGAGGATGCCTATTTTTCCATGAAAATATATAGTTTTTCTTTAAAATTTTTGTTTTATTTATTTTCTTAAATTATAATCTCTCTTTGATATAAGTTTGAACGATTTTTAACAAGTAGTTTGGTTTTAGGCGTTAATGGGTTAGTTTCGAAAAAAGGCAATAATCTCGCTATTTGTTAACCGATTTTCGTTATCATTGATGTTTTGGAAAAGGAATTAATTACCTCCTCTATTGATTATAATTTTTATTTAGTCAGAGAAAAAAATTTAAGTAATTTTTCTGTTCGTTTGAAAGTGAAAAATTGAAAAAAATATCGTTTTTATCGAACTTCGCGCTCAAGTCGCGACCTCTAAACGACCTTCGATCAACCCACTATTTTTTCTGTTTAAATTTTTAGCATAACCTCACATTTTTAGGGGTGTCCCGTTAGATATCTCATCACTTTTTTCCCCCATACAATCGTGGACGACCCTAGGATCTTTATAGCAATCTTTTGATATAATAAAATAAAAAATAAGTAGTTAATAAAACTTGTTTTATTTTCGAATTGACGCTTTCTGAATTACAATTGGAAACAAGATTATTAAATAAAATGTTACCAAATAATTTTGTACAAAACACGCAGTGAATATTTTTTAAATCTTAGTTGGCTGCCTTAAATTGAAATAAATTGTTTGCCACGTCAAAGTTTTAAGTGATAGCAGTCGCCGGAAAATATTTACAAATCAGCATACTAAGATTTAAAAATCAGGCACACCGAGTTTTGTAAACAATTATTTTGTCAGTTTCGGTTTAATAATCTACCAACCAAGAAGAAGGGTAGTCAAATCGCACGAAGTGATGCCACGAATACCAAACACTAAATAAATTCAAATAGAACATTCTATAGAGCAATATCTATGCATAAATTTAGGTCATTGCAGATATGGAGAAATCAAATAAGATCCGCCCACAAATTGTTTGTAAAATTATTTATTTTAAAGTACATTCCAAAAAACTTTTATACTTTATGCTTGTATATACACATTCAATATGTGTTGTTAACATCATTTCTCGGAATGCATTGTAACGTATCACTTCTTTTAAAAGTAATACCACATTCAAAATATTTATAATAACGAGTAAAATTAAAATGTACAGAAAATAAGCACTGACACCAAAAGTTTGTCTCGGATAAACAGCTTTTTGAACTGCAAAAAAAAAAAAATTCATTTGTGATACAAAATAATATTTTGTTTGATCAACTTACAAGTAATAAATTCAGTACACAAGCTTGAATACATCCTATTCGAACAGCTACAAACAGTACAGGGTGGACCTTTAACCAAGTTCAATGTATTTTTGGTACTCGAATCTTTATTAAAAACACATAAAAATTTATTTACTCTACTCTCCTCAACGAGATAGTACGTGCAAGCAAACGCAGTTACTTTAGTATCGTACATCCAAAACAGTGGCCTAGTAATTAAATCGGAACTATTCTGAATTTCTACCATTACATCCTTTTCTAAATCTTGTATTAATCTCGGAAAACCGCCTTTACCAACTGTAAACTCGGTCGAGAAATCATATATTCCAATACCGTTTTTGAAATTGTCCGAAAAATAATTGCAAAGATGTTCCGGAACCCGAAAAAATTGACTGACTTTGATGGCCACTATTTCTAGTTCGTCATTCCAATGTACCAGCGGTATGTTACTGTAATTCATATCAACGGCTAACGTATGTCGAAAAATATTTATTTCTTTGACCAAATGTTTCCGTGTATCAGTAAACAGATAGCATGATTTGTGAATTGGATGATGAACTGAGTAGTGACACTTTGGACTGCCCAAAGTTTTGTTTAGTTTCACTAAATAATTAGAAATCTAATAGTTTATTGATATAAATTTTTAATCACACTGTTACTCACATTGATCGATATATTTCTTGGAGTCATCAAATACTAAATCTGGCTTTTTGAAATAATCAGTTTGATTGGGCTTTCGTACTAAACAAGATAGTAATTTTTTGGTTTTTGGGTATGTGCATCCAATTTCCGTGACTAATGGATTCCAGATCCATGATACTTTTTCGTCACCTGCCTTTGCCTTATCTATACACGCCACCATAAACATTTCCAAATTGTTTTTCAAAATAAGCTTTTCATTTATTTTATACCCGCATGTCTCCTCCGTTACGTGTATTGTATCATTTGGAATTACTTCAGTTTGATTTAGAACTTTTTTAACCAATTTATTTTTACCCGATATGAATCTCATATTTACTACACCGTCACATAACAATTCACTGCGATATAAGTTGATTGCTTTCACTACTACGGATTCACTATTTAAATCTAATTGTTTTACATTACATTTTATAAATGTTGGTAGAAAAATTAAATGAAGTACAAAAGTCCAGTAAATCATTGTGATTTATATACTTAATTAATACAAAAAAGTAAATGAATTGGCTGCGGTCTTATTTTTATAACACCCGATATCAAAAATTCATTCGCGGAATCGTTAAATGATTAAATCAGGCCTGAAAATAAATATCCATGTTTCAAGCGTCACATTTTGAATATCAAAATGTTACATTTGTAGTGCAAGTGTATCATATCGAATGATTTCACTGATAGAATTCAAAAACAATTTTTGTTCAAGTGTCCATGTTGGTTCAATTTCGAGGAGAAGCCGTAAAATTTATTATGTTTCAAAGTCTGTTAAAATTTATTGTTGATTGATAGAATATTTGCATTCGTGGTGTTGTGTACCGTTATGGTTTCCGTTCTATTATAATGCTGCTGGTTAGTTCCTTATTAAAAATTATATTTATCGTATTGCTTTCAATTTGCCTTGTAAAATACGGTTCGTACCACTGGATTATGAATACAACCGTAAATTTGGCAGTTCTAGTCAACGTTTCTCGCAATATACATTGCTTTCGGAATATTCCTAAAAATAATGAGCTCACTTTCCACAATTTACAATAAATTGCAGAAGTTATATCATTTTAAACACCACACTTAGAAAACTGTTAACTTTCGCTTCTAAACTATCGCGATTAATTCATTGCGTGCTTATATCCACGATAAATATTAAAGATTAAACACGAACATTGGTCGTGGTTCTGGTCTAGCCTAAACTGCTATAAATTTTGTTCTAATGCTTAAATCTAGATGTCAATAATTAAAATATTTCATTAAAATTTAGCCAATTCTCGTTGAACCGACGATGAACCCAAACGATCTATTCACGCTCAGCATACAACTCCTCTCTTATTTCTTTCATTGTGGTTTAAACAGCTAAAATAGCTGCCTTTCTTAGAAAGTTTTATTGCTTGTACGTATGTAATACATGCACGTCCTGCTAATCGATTTTTTCTTAGAACTTGTCCCTAACGGTGATGAAGGAACAGCACCAAACTTAATATCTGTCGTGTAAATCTGGTAGCATCGTGTATTGCTGATCATTAAGCCATCAGAAATAAATGCATTCGTCGATAACAGTTGCGCTGATTTTATTCACAACATTCCAACAGTATTTTTCCAAATATCAGGAATATAACTGATTTAGAATTTCTTTATTGGCATCAACGACGGGTGTTGTTTGCTGATTGGCTATTGGATATACCTCCATTTGTTGAAATACTAGGTTACTCAGTAAATTTTATCGTTCAATAAGGAATATCGCTATTAGATTCGTCGTTTTACTTTTCTAAAATTGTACTATTTTTTATGCACACGTGTGAAGTTTCACGTAGATCTGTCAACTCATTCGTATATTAACATCTGTTCAAAGTTGACATGTTACATGTGTTCGCAACAGTTTTTTGGGATGCAAAAGGAGTTTTGTTCGTTCGATTGCCTCTAAACTGGTAAAACAATAAACTCAGATTTTTCAAAAAACCATCGGTGAAACCACCAAATCAGTAAATTAAAGTACAAATTGCTGCAATATCCATCCTATATTAGCCAGATTTAGCTCCATCTGATTCCTGACTGTTCTCACATCTATAACAACTTTCATGCGTGGGAAATGATTTTCATCGACTGAAGAGGTAATAGCAATCGAGGAAGCGTATTTCGACAGTTTTTCGGATTCTCACTTCCGGAATGGAATCCATCAATTAGAAGATCACTGATATAAGTGTATATTGAATAATAAAATGTATTTCAAACCATAAAATCGTGTTTTTCTTATCGAACGCCAAAACTTCCTGAGCCCGCCGTAGTTTAAATATGTTTCCATAATATGGAATGGCACCGCCAGCATTGTGCGTCTACGCGTATTTTGAATATGTACTGCCTTTTTAGCTTTACTTTACATGCGATTGTAAATCGGTTTGGAACGTCAAAATGGGCTATACTCTGTCGCTCAACAGCAAGAGGCTTCTCTCTCCCTTAATCAGCACCACGTATTAGAAAAATTTTGTCGGTTATGCAGATGCAGCATATGTGTGAATTACATTCGATGCACTTACTAAATGCTTTTAGAATTGTAATTCATCGACGTTAGGACGTTGTAATTCGGGGAATATTTAACGTAACCAAATAGATATCAGTGAATCTTTAACTCGCTAATTTTGTGCCGGTACTATTCTTTCGCTTATCTCATAACAATTTCGAAATAATTCTAGGCTAAATTAACCAATATTCTTTCACATCATTTGAGTCATATGTATAAGGCACCCGCAGGAGCAGGCAAACCTCCAACAACAGTAAGACGCGATAATCGAAGAAACATTTGCCAAAACATGGGTGAAATGGTGACAACCATCAAAGAGAAGAATGTGGTATCACGCAAACCTACGAAAGTTTTCTTCGAAAGAAGGTCTCATTGTTCCAGAATTGTTGTCGCAGTGTTTGGAGGTATAATCATCGTGATCATTGGCCAATTTAAGATGAATGGTGCCCGGTCATGTTAATAGGTGTGCTCAATAAAGAATGTGCTGGCTTCAATGGGTTGAGCACGTCGTCTGAATTAATACAAATAGGTCGTGAGTTATTATTTCTCCATAGGTCAGTAGAGCCTCCGACAATGTTCTTTTTAAGTGGTATTTTTTTGGCATCTGTCCGGTCTCATATGGTGGATAAAATTTCCGAGTAATCTAGTTCTGTCTAATAAAATTAGAATTTGTTTTATCATTTACAACGTCGAATAATTCACAGGTGTGGGGTCGGTTTCGCACTTATAATTTAAGAGAACGACTTGATATAAACTGCCGGAAACCTGCACTGCAATGAATGAATCAATAGCCAGAACGACAGCAACCATATGAATAGGTTTTAGACCCCTACGTTTTTATTTCTGAACGTAAATTGAACCTGTATAATCGACACAGCTGATAAGAAAAGCCTACAGAATGTGACCCGACTGAATGGTATAGCTCGGCCATAATAAATTGAAGAATTATGCTGCTTGAAATTCTGTTTCCCACACAAATTCCGAAGGAGCGCGGTGTGGTTCCATTCCAAGGCCAAAAAATTGTGGAATCACTCCATATATATAAGGCATTTCCTCTATCAATTAGTAATTGTTGAACTTTTGGTAAGTGGTAGTTGTTTGTTCAGGGAAACTCTGTACAAAAAAAAATCAGACATGTGGCCGTATTCTGGAAATCGGTAGAAATTTGCCAATCAGAATATAGTTTGCTTTGAAATTCTCTACATTATTAGAATTTTTCGACGGCTATGAGAGGAAAAAGCTTTAATTGATTTATTTTGTTTTTGTATAAATTTAGGTCCATAATTTTTAAATCTAAAATTTATTTAAAAAAAACTAAAATTTATTCAATTGTATTGGAAAGTTAGATTCTATATGTGTGGTAAAGCTTAACTATTATTTTTAATTGGACATTATTTATATTTAAAGATTTTGCAATAAACAAGAAAACCAAAGAATAATTAATAAATATTGCTGTTGTTTTGTTAATATTTATTGATTATGATTAATTTTCGACATTTTCGACATTGTCCACGTGCATACGGCACAACGCTGGGCCCCGCCACGTCCATGGCAATTCTCTCGAATGATACAGCAGCGTTGTGCTGTTTCATTATTTCTCGGGATAATCGTGCAGGTCCTGTTACTGCTACAAATCGTTGAAGGATATTTGTGAGTGTGTTCCAAAGCTTAGCCATATTTTTTTGAAACAGTCATTTTCTAATAGAATAAGGCTATTCCACTCTGCCCAATAGGCCTTCACTAAGGGCGTCTTATCTAATATCTCACTCAGTATTGGACGACGATACTCTCGCTTATAACGCAATTTAATTGATAAATGCGATTCTAGTAACAGCTCGTACCAGATTGATTCTTTTGTGTATTCCTCAAAAGGTGACACTTTCATAAGCCATACATCGATTATGTTTAAATTATTTACCAATCGTCCATTTACAGTCACTTAACATGGCCGATTCTTCGAAGTTCGATCTTAAAATCGCAGCTTTGAAGACGTTCGAACGAACGTACCACCATGCCCCTCAGGATTCTTGAATAATAGCAACCAACGTGAGGTCCCAAGGCCTGTTCAATTTTTTTTACCTTGAGGTATTTATGAAAGGGTTTCACACATTCCGCTATAGCCATAAATCTTTTCGTGACACACAATAGTTACCCTACGGTTTCGTAAAACGTTAATTCACTCGTTAATTCGTAAAAGAAAAATTGAAACATTATTGAATCCTGTCCCAATTTTCTATGTATAATAAGTACAATAACCAAAGGCTTCGTAATTTATGTAAATTGTTGGGTCTAGGCTCACTTGCTCCTCGACAATTTTTCTCATATGTAGCGGTAGTGTCTTTTAAATACACAACACGTTCCCCAATGTATAATCCTTCTTTTAGTACGGGCCCCATTAATCGCACTCATCGAAGAATCTTCGAAGCGTAGGATATCCTTGACGTCCATTTTACTGAGGTACGTCCAGTCAATTAGGAGGGGAGCTCCTAGAAATTTCAGTCTACTAAGCGCTAGAAGGGGGGAGGTGCAAGACAAATGGAACACAGTTTATTCCTGCTCTTCAGCTTTGGAACTACGATAGTAATCGTGTGAGATTTCCATTCTGCTCGCACGCTTACCTATGAAACGGTGTACCCACTATCATACTGATCATACCGTCGACGCAGTGGTACCAGCAGCCGAAATTTCGAAAGGTCCAGTTTTGGTCAAATATGCCTAGTTATTACGCATGAGGTACTATTGAACCATCCGTCGTTCATTGTTCCTCTAGCTTCATCTTGAAGCAGTAATTTGCACTTAGCGACTAGTGGGAATATCAGTACTAAATCTCTGACCAAAAGATGGTGACAAGTGAGGGTCCTGTATTGCTACATTTCCACATGGGGATGATGTTTAGCCTTATAGCTAAGCTCGAATATGAAAGAAGCAAGGATATGAAAGAGAATTAAAGTTCTTGAGTAAATGTGCTTCTAAGAGCCGTACTTCGCCAACGGATTTTAGGTTGTGCAGAATAATTAAATCAGGCTGTTTGGAGCCGCTCCAAATAATAAAATGGTCTTAATTGAAGAAATATGGTACCAATATAGATAGCCAATGGTGTCAATCCGCACCTTTTTCAACAAGCATTTTTACAGGAGTAAAGCGCTATTGTAGCTTTCGTTACTCTTTCTAATATTTTAGGTTTTAACTTAGTTTGCTGACCAGAATGAAACCCAGATACTGCGCTTTATCAAGGTTAATCCAATAATATTAACACAGTTACAACTCAGTTTTGTGTGAATTCACATTTAAATCGTAACTCTTAGCCTAACTTTTCATGTTTTTTCGTTGGGTACAAGGATTTTTACTGGACACCAATCGTATCGTCATCCGAATAAGTAACCACATTAAAGCCGCTCCCTTCTTGGTTTGATAACATGTCATCTAAAACCAAGTTTTCAAGAAGAGGAGATCATATCTCGCCTTGCAGTGTGCTTTTAATAAGAAATCCGTTATTGGAGACCCACCGTTGCTTGCCATCACGACCTTGCTTTTAAATGTTTGACCAATACAGTACCTGAGTGACTCGTCCTCTTTACAGAGAGGAGAGTGGGATCAATGGATTTATCGATATTAGCAATATGAGAAAGTGTGTGGATCACAGATTTCCCCTTGCAAAGTTCAAGTTGCGATTTCGTTAGCCTATTTAATTTTAAATCAGCTGAACTGCTAATGTGGGACTTTCAAAAATTTTTAGGAGAGAAGAGGCTAAACTTATAGTACTAAGGTCATTAGGATTTACTAGGTATGTGACACAATTATAGGCTGCCCTTAAAGATAATTTTCAGCCAGAGTAAGGTTGTTTAGTCGTTTTTTGGACATCTTCCGCTATAATGCCTTAAACTATTTATGGCCCACCATGGATTTTTTCTGCAGTTGCTTAAAACCGCCAGTACAATGCCTATGATTCTGTTCCTGCCTCCCAGGTCTTTGTGGTGCAAATTCGGAGCTACTTGAAAAGTGAGTTTCCAGAAGTAGCTCCAAGGAATCTGCACTAGTTACAGTCTAAGAACCATACGGTCGTTGGAGAAAACTTTGAGTGGTGGGACTAAGAAATAGTACATTGCGCATGTTTTGGGGACTGCGTTATTTAAACATGCATATTCATCGTCAACGACCTGGTGTAATGCTGAACAGAGATAATGCGAATTATAATTTTCTTACACTCCTCGCTTTGCAGCTACTACAGAAGTTTTATTTTTGAAAACTACCCTTCCCGCTTGCTCCCCAAAAGAGTCGGTGTACTCTCGTCCTCCTATAGAGAAATTAATATTTTTGATCGACGAAAGTCAAACATTGGTCACACAGCACATGCAAAATTGTTTATATCATTCTAACATTTGTTCCAAGGTTTCCGCCAAACCATTACCCTTTACAGTTGCTGGTCGGGACTGAGGATGGGGGTGGAGAGGAATGCCCGTCGAGTTTTTCACAACAATTGTTATTGGCGTGGATGCAAGCCTCCAATTCCCTCACAAATAGTTAATTGCATGGATGGTCCAAAAAATATTTCGCTAACAGCACTAGAGGAGCATACAGAACCCACCTCCACACCACTTTAATTAACCTTCAAATAGGACTCAGAACCAATGCCAACTAATTAAATACATTTTTTAAAAAAAAGCTTAGATATTCAGGGAGCTCGAAAACAGTCACGTAACTTTTTTTGCGAAATTGTGTTTCTTTTGATATCATCATTTTTTTCTTCTATGATTAGACCATCGGCCATCAAGGCTGATAATATAAAATCATTGCTTTCGAAACGAAAAAAATTTCCACTCGTGCACCAAAATATTTTAAGTAATTCCAGAAAATAGTGTAACAGACTTTTTCTGAGACACAAAAATGATTATCAGAAAACGTAAATTTATTAATTTAAAAATTTACTCACTAAATAAGCAATAAATATTTTAATTTTATTTTGTTATTTGCTCTCGTGAGTAATAACCACAATTTCTGAATCATTCAACAATAATCTATTTCAAAAAAATGTCAAATCAGTTACTAAAATTGAAAAATTGGCACCTCGGAAAGTTTACGGGAACGGTTGAAATTTGATACACGCATTTGATACTTTTGATAACACTCTTTTATTGTTTATAAAATAAGTGATGTGATATGTGATATAACAAGGAATGTTACATGTGACGTGATATAAAATTGTGTAATATGACATTTGATATGACGTGTGAAATGACATGTGAAATAACTTGTTCGCACATTCAAAAAATAAACATTATAAGGTGGCAATTTAAGACAAATAAATTTCAAAAGCCAAAGAATATTTTTAGTAAAAAAAAATGCTTGCGTTTTAAATTTTTTTTTCTTAATTTAAAAATGCATGAAATTTAACTGCTTCCTAAGTAAATCATTGTATATATGAATTCATAACTACTTATATTTTTATAACTTTTACGATATTTTTAATCATCTCTTAAACTACTCCGGCCACGAGTATATATTTTTAACAACAGCATTTCTTGGTGTACTTTTTTCCAGCGATAATTTAGCACAGCCTTTATAAAATAATATAAGTATGATAACGACAGAGGTGTCTGAAAAGGTCTTGATGTGTAATCTAATCTGCAAGTGCCTAGTTATCGATCCCATCAACCGTATAAATAATAAATGAATTTTTTGAAACAATTATTGCACAGATGATCAACAAAAAATTTTGTTCTAAAAAAGTGAAACAAACAAAAAATTCCTTGAAATACAGTTATTTCTGGAAACCTTTGTATGTTTAATTTCTGCTAAAAGTACCAAGTGAGCGAACCCAGAGCTCGGCCATATTAATGCCAGCGAAAATTTGGAAAGATTGTTTCAAAAATTTTACTCGTGAAAAATTTAAAGTTCAGTATATAGACAACAAGTCCTGGAAAGGTTTGAATGACTACTTTGTGCCTACTGAATGTTCCTGAATTTTAAGTAATCTTTCAATTAATATCGAAATGATGCTAATTTGGCTAAAATGATTCTACGTTTCTTGATAATTCGTTTTACAGTCGCTGATAGTGATGTCCAAAACATTTTAATTTGATAACCAAGAACGATTCGATCTTTTTCCCCACTGACCAGGTTATTTTAACCTGATCTACGTAAACCAGATCGGCTTCGAAGAGCAATACACCTATACCATAAGTTTCTTAAGCAAAAACAATGCAGAAAAACAGAAACAAATTTTGTGCATTATTATTTTCAAGGGAAGGAAACTGTTTAATTTCAAGGGATTTTGCATGTTGTACGTACGTACGTTCGAAAAATATAAGTGCAAGGATTAGAATATAATTTTATTTGAGACATCGAAAATGACGACCTAAATTATACTTGCAAATCACAAAGTAAAAAAAACTATTTAATTTTCTATGATAATCACACACAACCCAACGTAAACAGAACATCGTGCAATTTAATTTTTATATTTAGTGTTTTCCGATGTAATGTGCTGTGCATCACAAATTCGTGTTAACATATAATATATTTTTCTCTTTTTAACGTGAGTAATTTAAATATGTATAAAATACACTTCGATAATCAGTATATTTATCAGGGTTGTCAAGTTTTAAAGTCATAAGCTCCGTAGACTTAGTTCAGGAAACCCAGAAAGTTGTTCGTAGAACCCAGAAAATCAAAATTTAACAAAATATATACAAAAAATATAATTTTTCTCATGGCTCAAATGTATTTCACAAAAACTTTATTTAATATTGTATCTGGTCGATCCAACATTCTGCTGAATATTTTTAAAAATAACAATATTGTTTTTAATTTATAGTTATACTTCTTTTGAATTTGCGCTGATTCTAACGGTCTTTTTTGTTCTGGTGCTTTCAAATAACTCAAAAATTGTTCGCAATTCATATTATAATTTATTCGAACACATACTTGTATAACCTGAACGAGTTCTACTCTCATTTTATTTCGATCGTCCCTCCATGTTGATCCCATCAATGAAAATACTCGCTCCACAAAAGCAGTGCTGCGGAATTGCTTAATACGTTCGTCACTAACATTTTTAATTTAATTAAATCATCGGTGGATTTGAAAACATTGACCCACAACGATCGGCAGTAAAATAATCATTAATTCCCAAATTTTGACGAAGTTTATTTACGGTAATATATAATAACATCGTTATTTAAATTTAAATTTAAAACTTCGGCAACTTCTAAAACGACTTCTAAATTCACGCCTCCATTTTTTATATTGAGATTAGATAGAATTTTAAATGGTTTATCCTCGAAATCGTAAAATTTTGAAATATATTTTAAAGCCCGCGTATGTAAGTCTCTAATGTAACATCAATGAACTTATATTGTTCTCAAGTATGTATTAAGATTTAATAAAGCAGTTTTAATAGATGGTAACTCTGTTGCTGTAATCGATTTCCTTTGTAATATTACAAGTGATCGACACATAAAACTTAAAAAATGCGAAATAAAATATAAATACATCTCTGGAATATTTATTGAAGTCGTATCATCTTCCATCATTCGTATCTATTTAATAAACTTCCAAATAACTTTGTCACAATTCTCTTCGCCTTGCTCCAAGAAATACCGGTTACTTTCAGGCCAACAAGTTAAAATTCTGTCTACTGCCTTAGTCAAGCTTACCCATTTAGTAGGTACATTCGGATTCGGATGTGAGTTTTGTGTATTTCTCCAGTATTATTTTTGTGTAAAATTTTCCTCTTCGCGGAAACAATTTTTTTTAAAGGTTGTATGTATTTCAATACGAAACTTGATGTCTATTTCGCAAATGTATCGCCTTAGCGAAGCGAAAGCGATTCGTTAGTATTTCGTTTGGCCTATGAAAATAAAAATGAAAGCGAACTGATTTGTATGTATTAGTAGTTCGCATTTCCATTCACATTCGATTCATTTACGAAACGTTTTGGAATCAGAAACGAAATGCAGGTGATATGAAAACGTATCACTAGCGAACTGCTTTTTATCACGTAGTTACTTCGTTCGAATATACATACTTACAATGGCTTGTAATACACTACATTCTATTATATCTATAATAATTGATAGATATTATGTACTTTATCACTTATTTTGTAAATATCACAATATTTTGTATGGTGAGATGAGATTTTTTTTTCTTTTTTCAAACCCTTTGATGCAACGGTTAAAATTAAAAAATATTGAGTGATGGGGATATAATTTATAAGTTAACCCCAGAAAATAAAAGCCAGACCCGCAGCCCTAGAAAGTGTATGTAAACCCCAGAATCTGCGGGTCAAATGTATAGGGTTGGCAACCCTGATATTTATATTTACTAGTTGCCTTGCTTGTGTAATGTGTATTCGCGTATATATAAAAGAGATCAATATATGTACACAATTGGTTTGTAGTTCTGGTTTATTTTGGTGTATATTCTTTCTGTTGGTTAAAGTTTATAGTATGAGTGATTGAATAAAAAAGAACGAAATGGAAAAACAACCTGATACTTTTTTGCTAACCATTTCGATCATTTCGTTCTTTTGAAAGATTAGGTTAAACCAATTTGGAACATCACTATTCGTTGATTCTATACCAAGTGGAGCACACTAGATTCCACATAAGTCACATTACTCCTGAATTTGGCAATTTTTTTTCAGATGACGATTACCACTCAAATAAACTAATTTCCACATTCGATTCTGAAATTTTTCAATTTTGAATAACTTTTCCTTCTTTTCGCTTAGGGCGCTTTTAAATCACCATGAGAAGCTACCGCGGATCTAAGTAATTAATTTTTTGAAACAAGCCTTCTGCGAGCCACATAAAATCGTATTTCATTTATTCACATATTTGGATTAATTTAAACATCATTATAAATATTTTTATATTTTTTATTTTTGCTCGATGAGTAATAACCACAATCTCTCACTCATTCAACAAAAAACTATTTTTAAAAATTTTTAATGTAAAAACTGAACCCACGAAAAGTTGCGGGAACGGCACCACGATATTTTAAAAACGTGTCAGTGTTGTGGCATGATATACCACTCGATATAACAAGTAATTTAACATTTGTATATGTAATGTGATAAGGCCAAAAATGAAATTCGAGGTGGTAATTTGAAGGCAACTGAATCATATTAGCAGAAGAGTAGATTAAAGTAAAGAAATGCTCGCTTTCTAAAGTAATTTTAATATATTTAAACAATTTATAGCTCATTCATTTTTCCAGCATTATCACTTTTACAATAATTTTAGTCACCCATTGAACTATTCGGGCCTCGAGTATATACTTTCGACAACAGCACTTCTTCGTGCACTATTTTTCCGGCGATAATTTAGTAACGCCTTTATAAAAAGTATTATGATAAATATATTCAAAGCCACGATGCCTAACATAACATACAACACATAAATACTTATTGTCAAATTATATACCCAATAAGATATAGCCCTTATTGATTGGTCTGCGGAATATTTATTTTTATTCCAAATACACAATAGCTTTTCTTCATCCCCGACCTCATGATATGAACACCCGATGGCACAAAGATCTAGAGTCGAATTAAGATCACTCTCTGCTATAAACTGGAATATGGCTGCGTCTAAATTAGGCTGCACTAGAAAATATTTGTTTGTTGAAAACTCCATAATTCCAAATCCATGTTGATGTGATGCTGGAATATGTACCAAAAAAATATTTCAGTTTTATTATGCGCGCACGGGTTATACATGTATTCAGCTTACTAATTGTAAAACAATCTTCTCCCCATGTGTCCGGGCGAAATCTACTTAATTCGATAGCCGACATTTCTAATGCTGAATCCCATTTAATTTTGGCCACTTCATAATATTTATTTGCTAAATTTAGGTTACTACGGAACTGGTTCACCTGCGTAACAATATATTCTCGAGTACTCGTTAACACATAACACGATTTAAATGTGCGAGTACGCTCAATGCGACGACACATATTTATAAATAATGTTCCGTCCTGTTTCACTACAAAATATAGATAATAGTTTATTATGACATGAATTTTATGTTTAACGATAATGACATACACAGGTCCGTATCATTTTTTGACGTATCGGTTATAAGAACCGTATTTAAACCATTTTGACTTTCTTCTCGATTCAGGACGCACAAAATAAAACTTGTACTCGATGGTGTATAAGCGCATCCTATTTTAGTATACTTTGGATTCCATAGCCATGATACCAACGAATTGCCCAGCGATTTACTTTTACGTATGCAACTTTGAATAAATCGTAATACATTGGTCTCGATTGATATACCATTTACGTACTGATATGAGCATGTCTCTGGCTTTATTTGGATAAGTGATGCCCTCATATTTTGTGTTATTTCACCAGACATAAAACCTTTTGCGTACTCGGCCAACGTTTTATTAGTAAAAATTAGTTCCATATTGCTAGCAGCTTCGGTACACGCCAAATTATTACGATATTTATTTATTGTATTCACTATGATTGAATCGTCGAGTAATTGGCTATATTGGCAATTAACCAAGGTGTCCGTGACAAAAACTGTCATATATAAAAGCAAAACACTATGCATAACTATACGCGTTTAATATTTTGTACTATTACCAAGTGAAAACTGATGTTTAATGAATTTTTTTTAATTTAACTTGCTATTTTTAAATGTTTGCTTATTTATCTGTGCTATGCTATTTTTATACTATATCGATGGTTCATATACAAAACGTCACCAGGTTTACAACGTTAGCGGACTTTTATGATTTCATTTTTATAATCGCAACTGTGTCGCTTCTACGTATACGTCATAAAAGAGATAACAACTATAGCTGAAACTTTATTCAACTCAACTCATTGATAATGTTGTTACGAATTTGGCCTGTTAAATTCAGTTTGTATTATTCGATTGTAAATAACGTTATAGAATTTGATGGTTACAACAACAATTCTCGTAATTTGTACGAGCTCCGGAATATTTGCAAAAATACTGGAAATAATTTCTAAATATTTAAGGAATAATTACGCCACTACAAAAATTTTCCCGAAATATTTTATTATCGCTAAATCACAATAACAAAATATGTCCACAATTATTTATTAGATCACTTAAAACACTTTTATGTGCGTTAAATTACAAGTAAAAATTAAAAACTTTAAGTGCAGAATGTGTGGAATGAAACAAAGGGTTTATTTTCGCCAACCAAAATAAAACGTCCCTAAAGCTAGCAGAACCCATACAGCAGAACATTACATATCAAAAAATGATTTAAAAACAATTGGAAAATTAAAGGTTAATATTAGGCTAATTAGATGCCCTATTTAAATTTTTCTATTCTGATCGATCTAGAAAATGCAAAAGGCTTTATCATTTCAAAGTTAGCAGAACTCAAATCGAAAATCGGACCGAAAACGAAATTAGAACGCAAAACAAGATCAATAAGGGAAAGCTTTAAAAACTAAATTCGCAAACCGAGCTGTGTAGACAGTACCGTTACTAAAAAAACTCAAACGGAAAATGTAAATATAGACCAAAAAGCTCCACCTAAATGAGCGAAAAAAAAACAGTTGAAATAAAGTGCAAGTTATGTGACCCAAAAAACATTACCTCCTTCTGCAGATAAATGCATCTCATGTTTAAAGCCGGTGCATTTAAAATCCAACTGTTCGTATCTGCTACTTAACCGAGATGAAGGGCACGGTAAAAAACTATTTTGCCTTAGTTGTAAAAACTCAAGGGATGGTGCTAATTTAATACTTTGTAACGAATTTGAAAATTGGAGAGGCAAAGGTCAAAATAAAAAATCGCGTGGCCAAGTATTTAAATAATGAATCGGAATTATTGAAAGCATTTCAATTTCCAAAACACCAAAAAAACCAATCCTGAAAAATGGTTCATTCCCAGGTATCGGATCTGT
The DNA here is from genome assembly GCA_947310385.1 of Nephrotoma appendiculata. Taxonomy (NCBI): domain Eukaryota; kingdom Metazoa; phylum Arthropoda; class Insecta; order Diptera; family Tipulidae; genus Nephrotoma; species Nephrotoma appendiculata. Next base: position 54,768,676 of record OX371225.1, on the reverse strand, counting down.
AATAATCGGATCAAAAAACTATACAGCTCATTCAACTTGTTCTTTGGACACAATCATTCAAATAATGGTAGTTGCTTTTTCTAAAACTCAGCTGATTTTTAATACATCAAATAATCAGTTTTTTCAAATCGTGGATGACACTGTAAACATACTGTTTTAGTAGTTATTTAAGATTTCAGAAACTATTCATTTTTATACTTTAAATTTTTATTGTTCTTATATCATGCCAACCTTTCACGTATGGCATCCAAAACTTAATTAACTGTTTTCATTTCATTTTCTTAATCTACCTCTTGACACTTCATTTTCCAAAACCTCGATAATTTTATATTATCCTGAATCACACCATAATTACACCTTTTATTCGGCGCGTGCAATTATTTCGTGTATTCGCCAATTATATTACAATATTTAAATTTGCTTATAATTATTTCAACAGTGTGTGTTGACTTTAATGTAATTCTATATCTAACTTATGCTATGAGATAGGGCCATTACACTCAGGCCCTTTAAGAAAATTTTATCAGTTAAAATTTTATTTATATTCTATTTAATTTGCATTATTATTATATATAGATATGTATTTATTTATTATTAATTATTGAGCCAATTATAGTTATTTAAGTACAAGTTAAAGTTGATAAAGTTTTTAATGGTTTACGGCTCGATTTATTGTTATTTTTATATAAACTAATAAAATGATATGATAATAAATAATTATTTATAATATGCATGTTATCGCTTTAGGCGGTTATTATGGATTTCCTTATTTTCATTATCTATTTGTTTTTTTGAGTTTACACCATTACACTCAATGATCTCATATGGACCTATGTAGTTACTCTCAAACTTTCGTCTATTTCCCCTTCATAAAAAAACAAAGTCACCTACATTAAAATTTGCTGGGTTTATGTTCTTGCCATAATTTCTATTTTCGCTTGCTTTAGAAGATTGTTGACCTTTTAATGCGCTTCATGCAACCTGTACCTAACCTCCTCTGCGTACTTATCATAGTTGTAGACTGGTTTTGATATCACATCAGTAATATGAGAGGGTATTGTGGATATTCTGCCGAAAACTAGTTCAAATGGGCTATATCCTGTTTCCGTATGCGGTGTAATATTGTATGCAAATACGAAATATGGTAACCATTCTTCCCAATTGAAATCTTTTGTAAAATTATTTAAGTATGCATTAAGCCCTCTATGGTTCCTTTCTATTGAACCTAAAGTCTCATGATGGTACACATTGGAGTTTACTTGGCTGATTTTCAGTAACTCACAGATGTGTTTCATGATTTCGTTCAGAAACTCAGTTCCCATATGAGATTTTAAAATTTTAAAAATACCATATTTTAATATAAATTTCTCTACTAATGTTTTTGCAATTGTTATTGCTTCTTTGTTTTTTATGAGGAATGCTTCAATATATTTTGTCAGCTCACATTGTAACGCAGTGGTTTCCAAACTTTCTGATACTGCGACCCACAAAAGAAAAAAGAAAAAATTGGCGGACCCCTTATTAGAAAAATCAATAAAATAATATAAGCACATTTTCAAGTTGTGACCCAAAATTGAATTAAAGTTTTACTATCAAATTCCTGTTGCAATGAAGTATCGCAAGATATTTCAATCAGTTGTTCTTTTTCGAAAATTGTCAATTAAAATGCATCAAGCTGGTTATTCCAAAATGGATTCTGGATCCATGCAAACTTTGTAAAATCAATATCGTCGAAATAATGTGAAAATGTTTTAGTAAACTTTGCAAATGTTCTGTAAAACGATTTTTGTTTGCTTTAATATTGTTTCTGGTACCGGCATCATTTAAAATTGGAAACATGTCATATATATCCTTTTCTAAATTGGATATCCATAGCTCCAATTTTTTAATGAATGCCGTGACTTTGTCTTTTTGAATCAGAGCATGCATTTGTGGACCTTGCATTGATTTATTTAGATCGCTTAATTTTTTAAAAATTTCAACTAAATAAGCAAGTTTAAGAATAAAGTTATCGTTGCGAAAAGAAGATGCCTTCGTCTTTAAGTTCGAACACTCTTTGAATAAATTTTGAACAAGATAGTCAACGTACTTCACAATTATATTACAAGAGTGATCTATATTCAGCTCCCATATCTTCACACAATTTTCCAAATAATCTCGCTTTCAAAGGACTATTTTTAATATGGTTTACAAATAGAGAAAAAAGTCGATATTATCGGCATTTACAGGGATTTTTAATAAAGTAATATCGCAACAAGAAATTTGCATTAAAATTTAATGATTAAATAGATGTTTGTAAGTAATTTTTTTAAATATGTAAAACGGAAATTAAAAACTTCACGACCCCCTTGAAATTATTACGTGACCCCCCTGTGGGTCGCGACCCACAGTTTGGAAACCGCTGTTGTAACGTGAGGATATACCTATATTAATTTGAGATTTTGAGTGGCCCAACTGTATCTATTGCTATTAACTCAAAACTACTTCCTGACAGGGTTGCAAAAAAACTGTTTTTTTTAAATTTAAAACAAAAAACACGTTTTATTTGTTTACAACATGTTTTTTTTGTTTAAAACATGTTTTTAAACAAACCAAAAAAAATATGTTTAAAACATGTTTTAAACGTTGTTTTAAACATATTTTCATTACGAATTAAGTTAACTTTTTGTCGATTTTCTTGTAATTTCTCGATACAAAATAGAAGAGAACTAACTGAACGTTCAAAATACAAGCTCAGGTCTAAGTATGAAGCACGTTTACCCAAAGCCAACGTAACGCTACGTCGACGGTTTAAAAAAACTCGGTCTCTCTTAATCGATTGAAGTAGCAGCACGATCTTTTTCTTCGTAAGTAGCCTTAGACGTGGATTTTATTTTTCTCTTCTATTTTAATGTGCTCAATTTTCAACAAATAAACTCGATCATTTATTTGTGTTGCTGTATTAAAAAATAGTAAAAGAGAACTTGTCGACATAAAGTGACGTCATTAACAAAAGACCAATGTTCACTGTCCCATAGTGGAAGATGGCTCTGGTTACATAATTATACAAATTAATAAAATACTAATACAATATACAGGAAACCCTCCAAAAAGACGATTAATTCGTTCCGTGTTCTTTAAAACCGTGTTGTTCGAGACTACAAAAAATAAAATAAAAAAGACATTACGTTTTATTGTTTATTTTTTGTTATGACAAACAAAAAATAAAATAGAATAAAGAAAACCGTGTAGTTTGATAAAATGGGTATCCATGTTCTTCGAAACCATGTTCTTCGAATGCCGCGTTCTTGGAGTAATTTGTATTTCTTTATGCATGTAGTTATTTATATAGTATCAGGATCTGCATAAATCAATTTTTGAATTAAATCGTTTTTCTCTATTTTCGTTTGTTTTACAGAATTCGTCGATCCTTTTTATTTTACATAACTGTTCTTAAATCGTTTAATACAATTTTGGGGAAGTCCTTTCTACCAATCGGTTTTATCTCTTTTTGTAATCCAATTTTTAGCTTATTGGTTATCTTGATCCTGAGCGGTGTTGATTATCATTTAAAAATAATAACTCGTCCCACAAAAACAGTATTTGGCATTAATTCACTGAAATCGAAACATTTAGTTCTAATACTTTTGTGCCTAATGTTGTTTTTTTTGTCTGAATTTCCGATTAACTAAATTGATGGTTTGTTCATACCAGTATTGTAGATGTCTCTGTAAGGTTCATAACCAAAATATGCCTGAAATTTAGTTCTAAACTTAAAACTTAGTTTAGATATTTTGTCAATTCTAGATTATAAATACTTTAGAAATTAATAAATCTTAATTTATTTAGCAAATTTTAATTAGAAAACACCAGACTAGATTTGTGTAGTGCCTCCGAACGAGTGGTTTGAAGTAATAATCAAGTTGGTTGACCACAAATTGGGACAAGACAATTGGTGTCAGGCATACAATATAAACGAAATGCAAAAATTGTAAAAAGGAACTATCTGGTGTCTTGTTCTTGAAACAGTGGAAGTTTCGCCAATCGGAATATCGTTTGCTTCGGAATTCTCTATATTATTTGATTTTTTCACCGGGTGCTCTGATTATTTTTTAAATTTTCTCTGTATATTTCTAAATTTTTGCCACTAATAAGGAAAAAATTCCCAGTGCGGCGCGAAGTATTCGAATAATGCAGAGAATTCTAAAGCAAATCGTGTTCCGATTGAGAAATGTCCACCGAAAAGTGGGGCTCCTGCTTTAGTGGTTAGAATGAAAGAGCACCTGAAAAAATGCACGCGATTAAGCACACTTGTGGATGAGTTGAAAATCTAGATACCGACCATAACGCATCAATTAAGGATATTACATATATTGTAAATTAACCAAATTATTTTGTAAATATGATTTATGCAGCGAAATTGCTAAGCGAAATTATTGTTTCTCTGAAGAAACTCAAAAAATACTACATTAGAAACAATAAATAAACGAATTAATTGAAATTCAGAAATGGTTTATACTACGGCAAGCGAGGCTTGAATGTAATCTTCAGATTGCCAAACATTGTTTAAATATTATTTAACCAACATTTCAAATTTAATTAATCATAAAAGGCTGCCAAGTTAGTTACAGTATTTAAATCATTATCATCAACACCAAATTGAAAACTGAAGCCATTTATATAAATGATACTAACTGAATCTAACTGATGAGTTTGGGTTTTGTGGCCAATCAATATTTATTTAATTTTATTGTATAAGTATTTGAAGTAACAGATATTATATTTATAAGATTTACTATAGTTAATTTAAATAAAAAAAACTTTTGTTTTTTTGTTTAATTAAAATCATGATTTAAACACTTGTTTAAAACGCAGAGAATTTTCTGCAATACATTCTAGCTATCTGTTTGGTGCGTACGATACCCCAGTCACCTTCATGCAAGTGCTTTAGCACCATTTTTCGAAGGTTTGGTGGTATAACAACTCTTACGTTGTCAGTTTGCAGCAAAGCTGTATTTTGCTGGCAAGTTGATGACTTTCTCTTGCATAGAACTTGGATAATCATTGTTCCTCATTTGGTAAATGTTTGGGCCAATCATTCTCAATGTAGTTTAGTACTCGTTTCAACTCACGATCGTGTTTGGTTTCACTGTTGGTCTATAACGAATTGGGTAACTATAACTAATAAGGGTTATTGCCCACCGTTGTAATCTTTGAATTGTGTCACCAATTCGAATTGTGTACCATATAGATACTGATGGAACTTAACAACTCCAAAAATTATCCCCAATGCCTCTTTTTCGATATGAGAGTATCGTCGTTGTTGTTCATTCAACGTCTTGCGGATGCATAAGCGATTGGTTTTTATTCTCCGTTAGAGAACTGGTGTGAAATGACTCGGGCTCCAATATTTGATGGCAAGAATTAGTGGTAATTTACTCTGGATGTGAACTAGTTTGGTTTCTTCTGCAAATTCATTTGATTTTTTTAAACGCGTGGATACTCTCTCTCTCTCTCTTCCGTCCAAACGAATTCCACATCATTTCTTCGGAGTTCATTCAAGGGTGCCATCACTTGTGAAAAGTTCCTCAAGCACTTATTGTATAGTAATTCACTTTACCAAAGAATGCTTCAACATACTTTAATTTTGTCGGTTGTGGATTTATTTCGTTAGCCTCAATGCCTTTATGCGTTGGTTTGATGCCATCTTTTGAGATGGATCGATTTTGGAAAACCACTTTCCATTATGTAGACGATGAAAAAGTTCTTCCGTTCGAGGTATCGAATATTGTTCAATCTACAATTGTGAGTTGATTGTCACTTTGAAATCCCCGCATAATCTGATCTCAGAATTTGATTTCGATAGGACTGTACTTCACCGACTCTAGGACCCACCCTTATCGATGGAATTGGGGAATCAATTTAATTGGACGATGTTTAAAAAAATTCGTAATTACTTTCTCTTCCAGAGTCAAATGAGTCCTAAAAATAGAAGCGCACCCAAGTTTCTTTTCGGAATTTTTTTTTTAACCATGATATTTCTTGATCAAGTATGATTTCTCTGCTTTTTTGCTAACATCTTTTCTGCAACCAGCATTTGCACTTCGTCCCGGACTCGAAGATTAAAAGATTCAAACCAGTCCATTCTGAAAATGTTGGTACCCTCTTCACTATGAGCCACGAGCAACGGCAACTTCAGAATCTGGTTTCAAAATTCAACCTTGACTTCTAATATTCCATACAAATTAACTAACTTTGCGATCGACATATACAGGCTACTAATATCTGCTTAGAAGAATGGTCCGGTAAAAAAGCAACAATTTGCAAATTATTTCAAAACCTTGGGAAATAAATTTCTTACAGGAGGAGATTTTAACTTCAAACACATCCAATGAGGCTCTCGATTAGTATCACCAAAAGGCAAGCAGCTGTGGAAATGTATGCAAGAAGGAAAACTACATTATGTTTCTGGCATCGACTGTGACAAGACAGTGCTGATTGAGCATCCCACTTAAAACGAAATCTGAGATTGATGAAGCAGTATAACATCCCCTAACGAAGATATTACAGCAAGCAGCAAGGATGCGCCACATGCAACAGCTCCACTAAAGTGAAAGTACAGCAAGCGCCACAGATTATTCAACAACTCTTAAAGAACCAACGCATACTGCACAGGCATTGGCAGTTACATAGATCATCGAAACGGCCTACGCAATCATGTCCTCCGATGCGACTTGCAAATGTATTCGCCCAACATTTAGTTAAAGTATTTACTCCAAACAAAAATAATGAACACTCGCGAATTGCTAGCTGAAGAAGTTCAAGCTTCAGAATTTCAACCAATTAAATATAAATGGCGTGAAGTAAAAACAATGATCAGCGAACATATAAACACCAAAAAGGTATTGGGTTGTAATAGTGGCAATGCTTCCTTCAATTCATCTTTGGTCGGTAGCTTGCATAATTTTATAATTGGCCTTTTATATGTAGCGTCCTAACATTTTACTGTTACTTGAAGGTGCGATGCTGAATTTCGTGAATATATTTAGAAGGCCGTCGTTTCCAGAAATGATGCCATTTTGTTTTCAACCTCATATTTTCGATGTTTGCACATGGTGGCGCCTATAGGTCAGAGACATCATTTGTGAGTGGCATTAAAGGCTGAGAGTTAAGACACGTTTCAATCTGAGTGGTTACCATGCACTGTTCTTCGAACTTTAATGTTGAATCACCAATAATCCTTTTTAGTTGAAATTTTACTGATTTTATACCTGCATCCCAGAAACCTCCAAAATGAGCAGTGTGAGGCGGAATGATGTGCCTCCATCAATGGCTAACATAGCTGCAATGTCACTCGGTAATGTTGTCATGGCCGTACGATATTTAGTGGAGATTTTCACCAAGCATATCTTTGTTATTTTAACAAAAGGATTTTTTTTCGCGTGATAGTGTATCTTTAATCGAAAAACATCTATGCATTAGTGTGAATCGCTTTGTTAAAATTACAAAGATAAGCTTGGTGGAAACCTACACTTATTTTTTAATACAGCGTTTGCTCCGACAAAGTAGGTTCCAATTGTTGGAGAAAATATCGGTACACAATTCTGTCCTGGAAACGAAACGGTTGTATGCAGCAATGAAGGATTCCGTTCTAAGACAGCTTACTATTTCGATATGAATCGCCTTATCTACCATCATACGAAAATAGCAATATATCCTTTATAGGCCTTGTGCCCCCTTCTTATTGTTGTTCTCAATTAGCACTCTGGTACCTGGAAAAGTTCCCATTAGTTGTTCTAACATGTGTTGCCTGTGGCGGAAACATTTTAGACATTTTTGAAGCATGCCTCTCACCGCTCGCTTGCCATCAACAATCCAGCATTTGTTTCTTAAATGTTACAAAGCTGTCACCATGAAAAGTGCTGTGATGTTCTTCGATTATTCACAGCGTTAATATGTTGTACTTGTCCAACATTATTGAGCTTCGGCTGGGAGGCGGAAAGTTTGGATTTTATAGTCGGCCATTTACTCAAAGATTCAAAGATAAGAAAGAGTCTGTTTCTTTTGTCTAAATGTCTAAAGGATTTGAGGCATTGAATTGAGACTTGTTCCTGGACGATTTTAAGAATTGTAATTTCTGCATCTTGAAGTTCTTTATCCGATGGTATACCTGGCGGCGATGCCTCTTAGTTTGTTGAAGCTTGAATGCCGCTGAAATAATTGTAAGAACGGGTTGACTTTTACGCCAGCCAGATTAACTATTAAGTTTTATTTTAATTCCTCCAGATGTACGTCATTAGAAATATTGTTTGGTGTGGGTACATCAAGATCCAACCGTAATTCGCCATGGAGAAAATCTGAACCTGTCCACCATAAGTTACTGTTAGCAAGAGCTAAAGGGGTTGTTCCACGTGATGCTATGTCTGCTGGATTTTCAATTGACCTTACATGATGCCATGTATTTGTTGGCAGCATACTGCTTTTTGCAGAAATCCTATTAGCCACAAACGTTTTGAATCGGTTTGGCTCCCCTCTGACCCTCTCTGATAATATAACAGTTGGACACATTGAGTATGGCTTATGAGTTTCGCTAGTAGGAAAGGTGTGTTAAGCTCCAGCCGTGAGTTTGACATTTTGGTCTCTAGCGACTCGTGTTTTTGGTGTAATGAACTGTGTTGTAATGTGGCCCATATTGTCAGTTGTTCGACAGTATAACATGCAGCCCTGTTCATGATTCTGTTGTTGTGTCAGTCCACCGAGGAATCATTATCTGCTACATTATGAACATTTCTTCCTCGCACTTAATCCATCTAGCATTTAGTGTCGCTGATAGCCAATCATCTCATCCTATTCTAATGGTCTATGCTTCTTGCGTCATTAGTTTAGCCGTAATGTTTATTGCTGTGACAGCCACCCTCTGGGGTCGAATAATTTGGATGAATCCGACAAAAATGATCGCTTGGTTGGTTGACCATGTGATAGTTGCAATCTTGAAACATCGAACTCAAACACAGATGCGTTAGGGATGATACACGATACACGAGGTTTTACGCTTACGAATAGTTTGATTTGTACGTTGCCTTTATGATGTAATTTGGCTGGGATACGAATTCCTTTATAGTTGAAAATGATTCCTCTAGAGTATCACTTGCCGTTAGCAAGTTGAATGCTGTTGAATGAGAGCTGCTACCATCTTGTGCAAGACTCGTACTGCTAGAAAACTGGCTGCTGTAGTTCCATAGGTAACTGTATTCAATCTCTCGATAGCCATAGGTTAGGTCGTCTCTCCATAATACTCTCTGGTAATCTTGATCTGCCTCCGTCTGTACATTTTCTCGATATCTGTAGTCAGTACGAATTTATACCGTTGCCATCGGAGCAAGATGTTCGCAAGATCCTGCTGCAATTTTAGGCCTTTTATAATTAAATCATTTAATGACGGGAGTGTCCGGGCCTTCGCTGAAGCATCGAACACAACTCGGAGTTTAGTTGTTGTACTGCCTTCCTTGCGCACTTCGTCATGTGATATGTAATAATTTTGATTCACTTTAATTTCTTTAGGCTCGTGTCTAAATAACTCTATATGTGTTTATGGTCCAGGTATTCCAGCATGCATTGGTGATACATATGCTTGAAAGATGCATTCTTTATAAATTTTCTCACGAGCAGTAGCAATCTGGCTACGGCCATTTGTTGGAATCCGCACCGTGTACCTTTCATTTGGATTGCGCCCCAGATTTTCTTTAAAAGTTTCTTCTATTTTTATCTCCTCTTCGGTCAGATTTCTTTCTTCATGAATATTTTCATTCTCAATGAACAATTGCAGTTGTTCTTGGATGTCTTTTGTTGTCACCATAGTGGTTGTTGTTTGAAGCTCATTGTTCCCCTGATTGCCAATAATTATGACCCATCCAAATTCAGCTCAGCGTGGACGTGATTTAGATGAAAGAATTAGAGGATGCCCTTCTCGAATGGAGGATCAGTTTTTTTGTCTTCCTTCTACCCTTATATAAGACGTCTAGTAACGGATTCAGCGAAACGATGGTGCTCCCTTTTTTATGATGATTAATCCAGTAAAGTTGGAATTTAAAATAATCGGATTTGTCGTCGATGAGCTTGATTATAGCGTTGTCAGATGCAATGTCCTTATTGAAAATGTCAAGGAGCGCTAGAGTATTCAATGAATTTTCAATGTATTGAAACAGTGAAATTTTGTCAAAAAACTGTCCAGCGTGTTATTCAGGCTTTTACCACATTTCGAATAAAGTTGAACAACGGTATGGCCTATCAAATGGTCATAGCAGCATTAAAGCGATAGGTCGATTATCTGGAGCGCCAGTGCATTCAATGAATTTCCAATACAATGAAATATCGAATTTTTGTCAATAAACAATTCTGTTTGACCTTCAGACTTTCTCCACATTTTCTCCACAAAACTTGCACATCAGTATGGTCAAATGGTCATAGCGGCATTAATGAGATAGGACGTTCATTTAAAGTGCCAGAGCGTTCAATCAATTTTCATTATATTGAAACAGGGAAATTTTTAAACAAAAACCATCCCTGTAGTCCTTCAGACTTTCTCCATATTTGATCAAAAGACGACAGAAGGTAGACCGATCAAGCATCACCAGCATTTACTTGAAACAGTTGGGATTGATATGTAAGTCTTACAAGTTCGAGCCGTTTTTAAGGAAAACAAATTTATTACAACTTGCTGGTGCTGTGATTGAATTTTTCTAGTTCTGTGAACTAGTTAAAAATATGCGACAACTTAATAATTCTTAATGAACTGGTAACAGCAAGTTTCTTCTTGACAAAGTTGAGAAAATCCCATCTTCGAGTTCGCAATTGAAAAAGTACTATGCATTGGTTCAACCTAGCTCTGTTGTATAATACCGAACAAGGCAAACAACTAGTTAAATGCTCATCCCAAAAAATAGAGAAAAAAAAACAGCCATCATGCCCAAGAACTTTAAGGTTGGCATTGTCAAAATCATTTAGCCATTCTTTCGCCTAGCTCAAATGTACGCTGAAGATTTTCGAAATATGGAGACAGCTTTTCTAAAGATCCTTGAGTCGCCGACAGTTGAATATCCTGAAAAATTCATCGAATGATTCCACCGTTGCATGTACCAACAGTAGTTTTAGAGTTGCCCTGTAAAATTTCATGCTCATAAACAATAACCATTTAGATGTTTGTTAAATAAACGTATTTCCGAAACATATATGAAAATTACGCATTTGTTGTTGCGGTTCACTAATTGCTTAACCATATGTAACCAGAATATAATTGTCTGTACCTAAAAATAACATATCGAGATAACAATTTTATACGCATCATGCGCGGGTGATTAATTTGCAATAAAACAAAACCTCACCGGAACTCCATGCGCATATCGTTTTCGGCTCATAAATGGCTTAAGCCCCTTATCACGGTCGCATATAACAGACAAAATTTTAATTGCGTCAATATCAAGGTGTTTATGTCGGCGCCTAAGCCGGACGAAACCCTTATGCAAACACTAATCAATTTGTGACCTTAACGAATTCAAGTGTGGATAATCTATAAACATACGTCATTCAACCACCTTAAGATGTTTATTTATATCTTAATATAAATCCGTATACAAATTCGTTATCGCATATTCAATACAAAAATAGATAAAAAAAAAATTTGATTTTTATTACGCCTGATAACATATCGATATCAAAAATTTTTTTTTTGTATAATTTCAGGCCACAACTAGTGCCGTACCAGAACAAACGTCTCAAGAATTAGATGTGCCTACACAAAATGGTATTTCCGGGGATGATGATCCGAACGCTGCGTTCGATATGAACCAAGGTGTTCATTTTCGCAAACAAAAGAAACCGGCAGTGTTGAATCGGCATGTTTCAATGCAACCCTCAATTGGGGCACAATCCATGCGTTCGAGTCATTCAGAGCGTGATATGCATGCACCACCACCATCCACCGATAAAGAAAAATGGAAGCATACACGGTACACGTTTAACCACCCTGTTTTATATTGTCTTTTGAAATATTAAATTTTTAAAATTTTACAGCCGATTTTTTGCCACCGTATTCGCTATATCCTACTGTATATTCCTAATTATATTTGGTGCAGTTACGTACGTGGGAGATGCAGTGTCCGATCAATATCCATTAGTGGAAGCATATTCAATTACTATTCTGGGAATTGGATTCATTTTTTTCTTATATTTGTACATTGATATTAGGGTTCATGTGTGGAAGTCAAAAAAAGTTATGAACGAACGGGAACGTCGACAGGAGTTGTACGAGGAACGACTACAAAAAGTTTCAGCTATCTACCAAACGAATCCGGGCGCTATGGAATTAGCGCCAAATGGATTACCAAATGGTATTCAACAAGCTGCTATTGAGTTACCGGAATGGAATATGCCGGCAATTAAACCGGTGTCACATAAATACTGCTTTGCAACTGGGCGCCATGGTGAATTTTTCTATTTGAAAATTGGTGCTGCCTGGTTCTGTTTCGGACTATTAATTCATTCGGTGCTTATAATAACGTACCAGATTGTATACTTGACATCCGATGATCCGCTACAAAATAAATGTGCATCAGTGCTACGCTTGGTATTCGATTTTCTTTTTCCGATCTACTCGCTGTTCCTGCTCTTCTTTATTTTTAAATATGCGAACGTTATTATTAATGAGCGCCGTGGATTGGCGCGGCTCATGTTGATGCACGCGATCGGCACATCACTAGCATTTTGGATATTTACAATTGTGCGTGAAACGAGTGATGCGATCCGGCTTAAACAGTACGGTTATAATGAAACGGACGCGTACGGTTATTGGTCATCGACTGCAAAGTATGCTGATCTAGATTGCGATGATCCGACACGTATGAATACTATATACCGTAATATTGCTCCGTATTTATATCCGTTCGTAATCGAATTTTGTATTTTAATCGTTGGCATATTTTACATGATGTTCGCTAACATAAATAAATGTCCGAAACGTGTTTCTGCCCCGGGACACGATCATTCCCATGATATTTATGACATGGCAGAAACTATACCGGGCTCTGGTTTGGTGCACGATCACGATCATGTTACAGAACATCCAATTGGCGAAGAGGCACATGAAGGCCATCATCATCATAAACATAATGCGCCGACGCCGTACACAGCATTAGGCGAGGGAACACCGAGCGAACATTCGGATCATTGCCGAACCACCGTCGATCACGATAATGAATACACAAGTAGTTTAGTGATACATGCCGATTGTCATCGGGCAAATCGTGGATTGCTCGGCGGGCTCGTGCTCGTCGTATGCACAATGGCGTTTATAATTCTCTTTTTTATAGCAACGGCAAACGAAGACTATTTTGATGCGGGATGGCTCGCAAATACAATATTTGAGTTGGTTGTGCTGGCAGGATTAATTTTTGTTGTATTAATAGCGTATTGGCAAATTTCTCATTTGGACGTTAACACGCATCCAATGTCTAAACTTGATGATGTACTGCTACTAATCGCGATACCGGCATTTTTCTTGGAAACGATATTCACTATGGTGCCAGCGATTTATAACAACTCTGGACTGAATATAGCCAAATGTATGTGTCAACTTGTTCAAATTATGTTACAAACGCCTATGATTATCGATGGTTTGAGGCGGTGTGCAAACTCAAAACAGTTGCGCAAAAAGAAACCAGGCCGAGAGATGATTACATTTTTAACAATTGCGAATGTTGCGCTATGGCTGAACCTGACATTTTCAGTGAAAACGGGTTACACCGGTGATGAAAGGTAAACATGTTAATTATATTTGGTGCATATGTACTTAAAATTTGAATTTTTATTTAGATACGCATACTACGGTGATGTACTTTGGTCAATTTTAAACCATTTATCTCTGCCGCTCATCATGTTCTACCGATTCCATTCATCTGTATGTTTGGTCGACATTTGGCGTCATGCTTATGAGCCGGGCGGCCATTAATTTTTCAATCACCGCTTTAAAATTATAAAATGGATATTATAACTGTAAAATTATGTACATATAAACCATGTAGTTTAGTAATTTATATAATTAGAAATAAATCAATAAAAAGTTTTAACTAAATAAATCGTTTTACAGAAATTTTCGTCGTCGATTAAAGTAAACCAACGATTAAAATAAATTAAAAAATATTTAAAAAAAAAATTGGCTTATCGGATTTATCGAAACTGCTATAATTTTGTTGATATATAGATAAAGAGTTATTTATATCCGTCTAAAGGCACTAATTTTTTTTTTTTAAATAATTTTATCATTGTAAAAAATATTTTCACACAATGAATTTGTCTGGTAAAGTTCGATTACATACTCACCTTCAGCTGATAAGTGTTATTCATACATTCAGTACAATAATTAATTTCTCACGAAGGGTTTGTAGTTCTAATGGTAAGTATTCAGAATTGAGATTAATTCGTATTTTGTCGAGTTACAGGTAATTCTTAAATTAAATTTCAGATATAAATTTCTTCTGATATTGACATAGGCAATCTGGAAGAAATTCTTTTTCATCTTGGTAGATGGAAATCTTCAAAATATTATTAGTACACTAAAACGAATAGCCAAAACTAAATAATTTAACGTCCCTACCACCAGTTGGGTTGAATTCACACCGAGCTAAGAAGACGGTGCATTAAACTAGAAGGTATATCACAACACGTGCTGTCGCACTCTAATCCACGTTTAAGTTTTTTTTGTCAAATCAGCTCGTTTCGAATATTAATTTTAGACGGGAAGGTTTCACCAAAAAAAAATGACCATATTGAAAATATTGGTATTCTATAAGCATTCCGAACCGTTAGTGCAGTGAGGCCTAATCCGGCTTTTAGATGACACAGCTTTTAGGTGGCGAAGTTAATAACGGGGTCTGAGTATGAAGCTCTTTGATGTCTCACAATGAGTTATTTTTAACTGTAAACAAGGTATAGACACTACCATCTGGAACGATCGGGCACGGATTTTATGTTAGGTAAGGAGTTCCCAGTATCCGTATCTTAATGCTATATTTTACAATATTCCTCAAGGCGTTTATTCTATCTATGGAGAGCAAAAAGTAAAGTATCTATGGACAGCATTTTTTTCTCGATAACTGTTGTGAGATCATTCGTCTCACATATTCGGACCATTCATTCAAATTTTCACCATTGTCATCATTCATAAAATGCATGTAAAAAGTACGACATTTACCCTTGCAAGAACGCAGAAATTAAAGTTGGCAAATTCAACTAAAATACGGTATCACCTAAAATAAGGAAATAGTTAAAAAATCACGTATGATAAATTTCGAAGCATAGCAAAATTAACATTGCCATAATTTTGTAAATAATACAAAATTCTTAAGCGCAACCTTGTATATATTTTGCATATGAATGACAATGACAATAAATAGGAAAGATACAGACATAAACAAAAAATACATTATATTAAGTAAAAGATGACATCATATAGTTATCCTAATTTATCATCAACCAACATATATCATACATAATTATATACCTAATACAAATCATGACCACGTACCTACATAATATGGGATTCTGGCTGTGGCTTTTATTTGTTAGAGTCGCTACTTGCGGATCACTGGCTCACAGAATTGTTGGAGTTGTAGTCCACGAGTGAAACTTTATTTCCAATCAACAAACGTTTAAGTCAAAATTCACAAAATCTCTACTTCACTGAAGTATGTTGTGAGAATTTTTTTTTTCAGCGGAGGTGGATCCATGATATCAGATGTAAGTATGATACTCTTACTTATCAAAACCACCACCTACAAACTTCTTACCGGAATGGCCGTTACATATAACTTCGAAAAGAAGGGTTCGATTGCTGTAATGCTTTTTGGAACACGAATGCCATGCTTCGTCGATTTTTCGAAATAACATCATAGTCGAAGAAAACTTTCACGATTTCACGAACCTTGTTCGATAAAAAATTTTCATTCTCGGTATTTTTAGCAAAATTAAAATTGTCCGTTATGGATTTAAAATTGAAGAAGTCATTCTGAGACATACCGAGCAGAAAGGAAGTTTAATTTTAAATTTATAGGTTTTGCACTTCAAATTCACGATTTTGCAAATCATATTCAATTTTTTTTTTATTTCAATCTCAACTTTTTACAAGTCAACATCAATTTTTTACAACTCAACCTCAATTTTTTATACTTCATTGTCAATTTTTTGCAAAGCAAATTCGTGTTTTAACAAACTAATTTCACTTAAATGCAGAGCAAATTCAAGTTTTAATATTTCAAATTCGTAAATTTTTTGCAACTTTTTGCAAAACAAATTAAGTGCACCCAATTCTTAACCGATTATGACGGGATTGGAATTTTTGGAGGAAATTTTGGAATATGGCCATCTAGGACGGAACTCGCTTATTTTTTAACGGATCATGATGGGATTGGGTTTGCTGGATGGAAATGGGATTGCTAAATGATCTTTGGAAAAAATTCTGGTATATGATCACCTGGCACGGAACTCGATCAATTCTTAACGGATTATCATGGGATTGGGTAAGCTGGATGGAAATGGGATTCATAACTGGTTTTTGGAAGAAATTCTGGAATATGGGACAGAACTCGATCAATTTTTAAAGGATTATGATGGGATTGGGTATGCTGGATGGAAATGGGATTGTTAAATGATTTTTGGAAGCCAAGTGGCTATATTTCAGAATTTCTTCCAAAAATCATTCAATAATCCCATTTTCATCCAGCATACCCAATCCCATTAAAGTCCGTTAAAAAATATCGAGTTTCGTCCCAGGTGGCCATATTCCAGAATTTCCTCCAAAAATTCTTTAAGAATCCCATTTCCATCCAACATACCCAATCCCATCATAATCGGATAAGAATTGGGTGCACTTAATTTGTTTTGCAAAAAGTTGCAAAAAATTTACGAATTTGAAATATTAAAACTTGAATTTGCTCTGCATTTAAGTGAAATTAGTTTGTTAAAACACGAATTTGCTTTGCAAAAAATTGACAATGAAGTATAAAAAATTGAGGTTGAGTTGTAAAAAATTGATGTTGACTTGTAAAAAGTTGAGATTGAAATAAAAAAAATTGAATATGATTTGCAAAATCGTGAATTTGAAGTGCAAAACCTATATTAGCTGCTCATATATTTTGTCCTGCACAATTATCAGACAAGAACAAAAATTCGGTGCAACCTTTCTTAACCTGACTTTTTATGAAGATATTAAGACAACTAGCCACCTCTGATGCACCTCTTTTAGCCAAGGTTGCATGCCAAACAAAACAATAGCCTTACTTTCCGGTTTAGACTAAATACAGTGAAATTGTATACTATGCGTATTTCCGTTTATAACAAAATATGGAGGTACCCTTTGAGGTGTAGTTAAAACTTTTTGAAAATCTAACACAAATGCTTCAATTGTATGTTGCGTTTCTATTGCTTTCTTCTTGTCTGCTTCCTTTAAAATACGAGCTAATTTTTTTATTTTCAATGTGATTAGCATAGGCCAATAGATTTTCGGGAATATTTTTTTTGACAGCGATCCTTTTTGGACACGAAAAAGCCTATATTAAAGTTGGAATTGAAAGTGTCCGTGGTACGGTCTATCAGTGATATTGCACACCTTAGTTTTGTATTTCATCCACTCCAATTATAGCCGATACATAATTGCTATATTCTAATTTCCCTCAATATAGGTTTTTGTGACTGATTTTCGCAAATAGTGTGACCCAATCGTAGGAAACGATTATTTAATATGTTCAATAACATATTCGTTGTATTGTATCGTATTTTCATTCGGTTTTCGAAAAAACAGCCTTATTCGTCTACATCTAGAACTCCGTGACCTTCAGATGGTTTTTTATATGCAGTTTGTATCCACTGTGAATTAATACCCAAAGTGTTCTGAAACATTTCTCTGCATACTTTTGCCATAAGGTGCTTCGGTGGTTGTTGTGAGAAAATAATCTCGATATGAGTTCCGCTTTACCTTTGGGTTGATCACTGTTCTTGTTTGCCTTATCTGCCAAATTTCAAAATTTGGTAAAGTTTTTTTTTGGCGATCAGAAAAATTAATTTTTTTCACCACATCTTAATTTGCAGCTGCATGGGGGCTTCATGGCACGCGATTTAATTAGTTTATCATGAACGTTAAGATGCTGAATTCCGGAGTTATACATTTTCTTTTTTGATTTTTCCGTTTTCAATTCATTTTTTTGTATTCGTCGTTTCTATGACGACTTTACCATTATTTTCTTGTTTCTGGTCCGTTTTCTGCTTGATGGTGCTGTTGCTTCTTCCAAATAATTTGGCAAATCGTTTTGTGGACAGGAAATGCGTTTTGGAGTAATAGGGCTGTGTGGTGGTGTATCTATATTTTCTGACGACGTTTCTTCATCTCTGGAAGGACAATATTCAGTGCCGCTATCCACGAAATCTATTTACATACACAATATTAGAGTGGGTTATTTTAAATAAAATAAAATATAATTGCAAAATGATGCCTACCGGAAAAGTTAGAGTATGTGATGTCATAATCAACAATTTGCTTTTGGAAGCATGATGAATGGTTTAAATCCACAGTAATACTATGAGTCGCTTTATTAATAGAGAAAACCGATTTTATTATTGTAATTTACAGTTAATAAATTAAAATTATTTAATTACCTAAAGTTGACTTATTATTCAGCTTTACTAAAATGCTGTGCTGGCTGTATTAATGTTTTTATTGTGATTTAATGGATTTTCAAAATCGTATTCTATAAAATGATTTTTAATCAGAACTTTAAATCAAACCAATAAATTCTAAGTTACCTCGAGCCAAATTGTTGCGCGAGACGCAGGTCAAAATACACCAAAGGTTCGCTCGAATTATTTTCTGTATTATGATTTGATGGATTTTCAAAATCTGATTGTAAAATAGTTTTTAATGCGAACTTATAAAATTGAACAAATGTTAACTTACCAGATGCCACTTTCTTTTCATAACCACTACTGATGTTATTATTAATCGAAACTTCGTTAATATGATTATTTGCACTTATCATAGTTTCTTTTTACGCTATTGGCCGTAGGCACTTGGCGAAACACACTAATACTTAATAAAGACATTTTTATTAATCACTTGTTTTTTGTTTCGCAGTTATTTTGAATAATTTTCAAAAAGTTTAAAAAACCACTCGATCGATTTCGACTTGTTAGGTCATCATCAGGAGTATCTACTGATTTGTGTTAGTAAAAAATTTTGTTATATAGTAGAAAAAAGCAAAATATAAATAAAAGGAGGGCAAAAAATAAGCAATAAAAGCAAAATATAAATAAAAGAAGGAGGGCAAAAAAAAAAAAAAACAAATTTTTTATTTTTTTTATTTTTTTTTTTTTTTTTTTTTTTTTGCCCTCCTTCTTTTATTTATATTTTGCTTTTATTGCTTATTTTTTATTTTTTGTCCTCCTTCTTTTATTTATATTTTGCTTTTTTCTACTATATAACAAAATTTTTTACTAACACAAATCAGTAGATACTCCTGATGATGACCTAACAAGTCGAAATCGATCGAGTGATTTTTTAAACTTTTTGAAAATTATTCAAAATAACTGCGAAACAAAAAACAAGTGATTAATAAAAATGTCTTTATTAAGTATCATAGTTTCATTCATATTTTTAATATTTAATATTTTTTTCCTTTTTTTTTTTTTTTTGAGTGGTTGGTCGGTGTCTGCAGTTTGTGATGGTTGTGAACATTGAACATTGTGTTCTCAGCTTACGGAGGGTTGTATTCATATAATATGCTCTGTCGTTAACGTAAAAACATTTATCCCAGACTTTCATCCCATAAAAATCAAATATACGCTTGAGGCAATACTGCCTAAACTATCATGATATTATGTTATATGTATTAGTCTATCACGACATAACAAAAGAAGTCTAAAATAAACCGAAATATTTGAATAAAATAATTTCAGCAAAAGTTTGTTGGTCGTTCAAAGTGACGTAATTAAATATCCCTTTTTCAAAAAAAAAAAATGAGCTCAATTTAAGAAAAAACCACAGTATGTAATGGCGTTTTTGATAAAAAAGATTCGCTTGATTTGAAGTACCACCCAGACAATTGTGCGTCTAGTTACAGTGTATTTTTTGGACGAAAATAAGTTTTTAAAGGAATGCACAAATGTGTAAGTTGGTTCAAAAAACATACAAAAATAAATTTTTGACATGGTACTTTTTCCGTACCCACAAAATTGAGTAACCGGGTAGCGAAAGGGATATAAAGTTATCAAAATCAATAAATTACTCAATATTTTAATACTCAATCGCTTCCACAGCCGGTTCTATAAAAGTGTCGGATTAGGACGAGTAGTTTTTAGATGCGGCACATTAACATCTCCATACAGGATAAATTTCATGGAACTTCTATGCGTCCAAGCTGCGTAATTAAATTTTAAATTCTCAAAATCATTAAATTACTCAATATTTTAATGCTCAATCGCTTCCACAGCCCGTTCTATAAAAGTGTCGGATTAACGACGAGTGTTTTTTAGATGTGGCACACTATGTTCTTCATACAGAATAAGTTTTATAAAACTTCTATGCGTCCGAGCTGCAAAAATCGTTAACTATCTATTCTAGGTCATTTTGACAATCCAATCTATTACGTGTGCAAGTAGACGCTCGGCTCTAAAGTTGGTGGTATTAAAATATACTTAAGTACTTTTGAAATTAGTCGCCGTTTTGATTATTTGTAGCTTAGTCATATCTGTTTTTATGACAAAAGTTTCACTCATTTATAAGCCGTCATTCCGTGTGCATCAATTTTAGGAGATGGATATCAATAAGCTTGCTATGGAATTGATTAACTCGTCTTTGAGTAAACATTCTGTGAGTCATTCAACAGTAAAAAAGTAGTTTGTAAAACTTTGTGATGTCAATTTTGGTCTTGAGGACGATCTACGTCCAGGTGCAGTTAAACAATTTGAAGGCGAATAACTTAAAGTTTTACTGGATAAAAATCCGTATCAAACTCAGAAAGAGTTTGCAGATCACTAAGGAGCTAGTAGTTACTCACCAAGCAATATCACTTCGATTGCATGCAATGGTAGGAAAATACAGAAGGAAGGAAACATTTTTGCTCATCAAATGACAAAAGAAACAATCATTACGGGTGATCTCTAGTGGATTTTATACGTAATCCTAAACGCAGAAAACCATGGTATGATCCAGGCCACCCATCAACATCAGTTACAAAAATGAAAATTCATGAGGAAAAAGTATTACTCTGTGTCTGGTGGGATTGGAAATGAGTCATTTAATAGGAGCTTCTGCAACCTGGTCAAACTGTTTCATGAAACTTATCCTGTAAAAAGATGTTAGTGTGCTGCATCTAAAAAGCATTCGTCTCAATCCGAAACTTTTATAGAGTGGGATGTTTAAGCAGATATGTAGAATTAGTTCGTTTTATTTAATAACTAGCTGACCCGGCGAACTTCGTACCGCCTCAAAATCAATAAATGTTTTTAAAGTTATTAGCTTAATAAAATTGAGTTTTCTATTAAGATTAAATAAATTAAATGAATACTCCAAATTAATTAAATTCAATGAAATTACAAAAATCAAAATGAAATATATTTTAATTACATTGAAATGAATGTAATTCACGTGGCAGCAAGGCTTTCGTTTTATTGAATTGAATAGAAATGGTTCGCGTAGCATTATTGCACTACTTTCTTTTAAACTATTTGCTGGGTGAGTTACAATGGAGTCGAGTCCCTTCATTGTAGCACCTTGTGATATACGACATTTTTTGTTTTATTGTTAGGTGCGAGAACGAATAAAGCGGATGGTTTACCGACACGTGAACATGCTACGTACAATTGGCCGTGAGAGAAACATTCATTTTCTAGATTCAGGCCACAAACACTCAAGGATTGGCCTTGTGATTTGTTGATCGTCATGGCGAATGCAAGACGAATCGGAAATTCAATTCGTTTAAACTCGAATGGCATATCGGTTGGGATCATCGGAATTCTCGGAATGAGAACTTCCTCACCTTTGAACTTCCCTTGAAGTATCGTCGCGTGAATTACATTGCCCATGAGTTTTCTCACCACCAAACGCGTTCCGTTACATAGTTTTGGTTGATTCAGGTTTCGTAGCATGATGATTATCGAGCCAACTTTTAGTTGTAAATTGTGCGGTGGCAAGCCAGGTAGATCCAATGAGTTTAAAAATTCCGTTGGATAGTTGGTTGCTTCGTCTTCGTTTGTCACACAGTCAATAGATTTGAAGGAATGAAGTGGACCGACGATTAGATTTTGAATTGTAAAATTTAAGTGATCCACATCTTTGTTCTTTGCCGCAAGAATTACTCGTTCACTCACCCAATTGTGATTTTTGTGGTTAGTAATGATGTTCGGGAACACTTTGTTGATGAGCTCGTCCTTCGTTGAGACAAAAATGCAGAAGTTCTGAGGAAACGAAATCAATCCGTTCGATTTGTCGACCGGAACACGGCCATTACCGATAGTCAGCAATTGCTTGGAGAACTCTTCGGCAGATGGATCGTTTAACAATGCAACTCGCATGTTTGTCGTCAGCTGAAGTTTCTTCACATAACACCACAGAGTCGATGATTTGAGGCAAGCGTTTATTTCATCAGCAGCGGTCGATCTTGGAATAACTGGTATTGTTTGACGGAAATCGCCAGAAAGTAGAATCATTGCGCCTCCAAAACATCTTGAGTCATTGCGTAGATCTTTCATAGTTCTATCGAGTGCTTCCAATGCGCGTTTGTGCGCCATTGTACATTCATCCCAGATGATGATTTTACTTGCTACCAAAACTTTCGCCATTGCTGAGTCTTTTGCAATGTTGCATGTCGGGTTTTCAGCCGATTGAAGGTTTAACGGTAATTTCAACGCTGAATGAGCTGTTCGGCATCCTTCTAGCAATGTGGCCGCTATCCCAGAAGAAGCAATTGCTACAGCAATATCGGATCTCGCACGAACAGTGGCCAAAATCAATGACATGAGGAATGTCTTCCCAGTTCCACCGGGCGCATCGAGGAAAAATAATCCACCATTTCCATCATGAATTGCCTTCATTAACGTATCGTACACTCCTTTCTGTTGGAGGTTCAACAGTGGTACATTGGTTCGAACTGATTGGTTCAATGCATCTCGATCATATTCATGTTCACGTTCCAATTCTCGATTGAAAGCGTCGTTCATTCCACGACATGGCGTTGGCATTCCTAATTTGACTAACAAACTGCCGCACATGCGAAAACACATGTCTTCGATCAAAGCAAAGCCTGGTTATGTATCTCCTCATTCACCTCGAGATCGGGATTTCCGAAACTGACACGAATTCGATGTAGAATGTCTTCTGACATGTCATTCTTGTACTTGCTCCATAGTTCACGTGGATTTGATGGGAAGCATGTCGAAATAATGATAGCAAATAATGTGCGTATCTGGTTTGGAGTTGCAGAAATAATTGATTCAGCGATTGTCATGTCCCAATGAGTATCGTTTTCAAGCAAGTTGAGCTGTTGACATGCAGCACGAAATGTTGGGCACACTACACCATTGACAGTTCGAAGTGATTCAAATGATGTCGGCCCACGAATATTCACCAGCAACAACCGCAAGTAGAAGCATTCGTCATTCTTCGGATGAACTGTGTAAATGCGACCAAGAGCGTCAGTAGAACGCACATTTGGATGATCAGGAACCTCATCGCCTTGCTTCCGACGTTGAAATTTTTTTGATGAGGCGTTCCAAGTGTAATAACGTGGCATCTCAGAGTAGAGCAATGTTCGTGCAAACGGATCACTTTGACAAATCGAAAAGAAACTGGTCAATGTTGTTGCTGGAGGTGTCTCAGCACGTTGAGCAACATTCGATGAGTTGAAATAAACTCGTTGACTATTCTCCAGATGCACCGCCAAATGTACAACAGTGGGATGACGTTCATGAATAGGGAATGAGAATATACGCCAAATCGCCTCATTGCAGCTCACATATCGACCAACTTGATAATGCGTGATTTCATCGTTTGTATTGGGATTTTGAACACCAAAAACTGCCATATCGCTACCTTTCGTGACATATTTACAAATGTATTTTATGGACTTCACTGAATTGCAGTACTCCACGTTGCAATGCGCCTTGAATGTTTTGGAAAGAAGTGGCGAATATGGAACAATCCAAGTGTTGTCGACCACGAACTCATTTCCTCTCACTATCGTTGTGATAGTTCTACCGTTATCATTGGCTGATCGACGCCGGTACAGTGGATAACCATCATTGCCAGTGATAGTCTCTGCGGTTAAATTTCGTGGATAACGCTTGGAACACTTGTTGTCGACCATGCACGGTGATTGGGGATTGATGGAGCCACACGGACCGTGAACCATGTTCGTAATTACAACATCATGCAGGTCTGGATCGGTTTCGGGATCAGGAATCTCGGCACATATGATGTCATCTATTTGGTCTGGTCGAATTTTTTCGGCTAACCAAATAAGAATGTGAGCATGCGGCAAGCCTCGTTTCTGCCATTCATTGAATACATCCAACATCGAGTATCCCCAAAGACGCAATGCCTAACAATGTAGTTCATCAGCGACCGGATTTTTGTTTGAAGACACGTGCGATGATGTCGTGCCGATCACTTGTTATTTGCCCGGGTAGCAACAGTTGAACAAT